>CM070625.1:15768679-18679871 GCA_036346255.1 Ampelocalamus luodianensis
TTTATCTTGTTCTTGCGTGCTTCTGCGGTGTATGCAGGAATCGATCTTCGTGATCAGGTCAACCGGGTATTCGTGCACGGTTGATAACGACTTATCGAGCAGTTCAGCGATTGCGTGGTTTCGGATTTTGCGTGTTCGTAGCCAGGATTATGAGAGTTGAGTGACTACCACCGAATGTATCTTCTCATCGAAAGATCGGGCCAAAAAAAGGATCTTCGGGTTCATCAAGTGGTATCAGAGCTACAGTTCATCGGTGAGAATTTTTCCCTAGTCCAAAAAAAAAATTGCCCTACAAAAAGAGTTAATTATTCGCTGTCCAAACCAATTTGTGCCTTTGTAATTGTTTCTTTTTAGTTTGCGTTGTTGAATTATCGTTGCATCGTCGAGTCTTTGTGCTGGTTTCTTGTCTAGATTGGTCTAGTTTTAGGGTTTCTTATCGATCGTCTAGTCTGTCTCCCTCCTGCCGCAAACATCAGTTGGTTCATCTTTCATCAGGGTTACTGTCGACGTTAGGCCACAAAGGTTTTGAAGCATAAAAAAGTAGCAGATTGATCTGCCACCACCGTCAAGCGTGGTGTTCGGTGGATCCGATTTGGCTCCCTGTCGCTTGGGTCAAATTAACAAATCGGTTCGTTTCGGTCAAGCAATTACCCTCGGACCTCGCCTCGCTCGATCTGCAAGTGCGATCAACGCCTTCGGCCCGCGTGCAACAATCAACCATAAGAATTCCAGCAACATTAGTGTCCCCAATCAATCATCAGGGTTTAAAGAAGATTTGAAGAAAAAACTAGCAGATTCAATGGGTTCGGTCGCCGACTTCGTCCAGCGCGCAGGAGGACCCAATCCAGCGCCACCGCCACGTCGGGGAGCCGTCTCCTCTGCTGCCACCGCCCGAGCCGGCGCCGCCTCAAGCCTGCTGCCGCACGTGCTGCAGCACGTCGCTCGCCTCCAGATCCGGCCTGTCCGCCACACGGGCCGCCGCCCTGCAGCCCGAGCCGACGCCGCCTCAAGGCCCGCTCCCTCAGAGCTGCTAGGCCATCACCGCACGAGTCGTGCTACCGCCAGGCTGACGCTGCCATCTCCGCCTGTGCCTGAGTCGCTACCACCGCCATCTCCACCGGGCCGCGCCGTAGGACTGCGCCACCGCGTCACCCCACTCGCCGACGCCGTGCCGCTCGGCCTCGCCCGCTGCCATGCCCACCGGCCCTTGCGGCGCCGCCTCAAGCTCCTGCCGCCTCCACCTTATGCCGCCGCGCATGAACGGCCGACGCTGCCGCTCGCCTTGAACCGCCATGCCTCCGCGTGCTCGGATCCCTCGAGCCGCTGCTGCTCACCCAGATCGAGCCACCGATGCCGTCGTCGCCACCGCTACTGTCACCGGCGCCGGCTCCGCCCAGAGCACACTGGAGGACCCGAGTCCCTTTTGCCATCGGGTTTAAGTTGGTTTCAGCTTCATCGCCAGTAGCCTTTGAGGTTTAAAGATAAAGGGGTGAGCCAAAGAAAAAAAAGAAAGCAGAGAAGACTCGGTTTCAGTTTGCCGAAAGAAATTAGGGGTCACCGACGCAAAAAAAAAAATCGGTTTTCGCCTTTGCTAAAGTAAAAAAGTTTTTTGGTTACTGTAGCAACCTAAAAAAAATTCATTTTTCGGTCTCAGTGGTGTTCTGAGGTAAAAAAAGAAAAAAAAAAGAGAAGAAAGAGAAGAAGGAAAAGAAAGGAAAATAAAGAGAAGAAAGGTAAAAAAAGAAAGAGAAGAAGAAGAAGAAGAAGAAGAAAAACAAATTTCAGAGCAGCCTCGTTTCTTGACATTTATCTCTTTGTTCAGTTTGGCATAGTCATCTATTGCTCGTGGGCGTTGATAATTCTGGTGCTAGCTTTCCGTTGTTGCGACTAGTCGTTCTTGCGAGTTGCTCTAGCTAGGCTTGGTTTAGACTAGGACCAACACTTGTGACTAGTACTTTGAACTACTTTTCAGCTTTGCATACTGATTTGAACAATTGCTACATCCTTGCTACCATATCGAAGCCTTTCGAGCTCCACTTCCTACTAAGTCAGTAGGACCGTTCCTCGCAATCTTGGGCTAGTCACAAGTGAGAGTATCACAAACCAGCCACCGGTTGTACCACTTCCTTGCTGCATTGGTAAGAGCTTGTAAGAACTTGGTATAAAGCTTGAGTGTGAGTGATTTGATTTGAGCCTCCAGATCCTAGTAGTTGATAAGAACATATACTTGTGATTTGTTTCTTTGTTTCTATCAACTATGGCAGGTTCACAGGATGATTTTCCGCTAGATCTATGTCTTCTTCGCGCCATTGAACGGGAGCGCAAGAAAGTCCGCGAGGAAGATGCATGTTTGAGACAAGATCGTCCACCACGGGAGGTATATGATCGTGACAGTACTTCTGGTAAAACCAAACTCACGTTGCCATCCTTTGTTGGTAAATTTGATCCTGATGCCTATGTTGACGGGGAGATAGCTTAAGACACAGAATTTGAACATTATGAATGGTCTGATAGGCAAAAGATTAGCGCTGCTACTAGTGTTTTTGTTGCGGATGCAATACTTTGGTGGAAGTATTTACGTAGATATGGAAGAGTGCCTCAAACTTGGCATGCGTTAAAGAAACTTTTGAGAGATGAATTTGTTCCTAAATATCATGCTGATTATTCGTTAGCTAGATTACAACGTTTAAAACAATGTAGTAGAACTGTCAGGGAATACTATCATGAATTGAAAACTCGTTTGTTGCATTGTGGCTTAGAGGAACATGCTGAAGCTACAGAGAATAGATTCTTAAGTGAGCTTAATCAAGAAATTCACGATATTCTTGTTCACAAAGAATATAATTCTCTCTCTCATTTGTTTATACTTGCCTGTAAAATTGAATGTCAGATTAAGAAGAAATTGTGGATGCTTGATGATAGGGAACATAAAAACAAACCTATGTTTGTTTCTTTTTCTGTGACTAACAACTTGCAGGAAGTTGAGAACCATGCCGAAGAGGAGAATGAGATGATTGAACCACCGACTCCATTGGTTGAGAAGGAAGACGAGGAGATGGATGCACCTACATCATCTGAGGAGAGCCAAAAAGGTAAAAAACCAAGGTGCTATCATCAGTCAAGATGACTATGCTTGTGAAGAACTACAATTGTCCACTGTTCATGTTATTTTAGAGCAAAATTTAGTGGAAAATAATTCTGATATGCACATGCTTCAAGTAGAGAATTCAAACTGCATTGATTTGAGTGCACCATGTGATCAAATTGCTGATTTACCTGCTGACTCGAGTGCACCATGTGATAAAATAATTGAATTGCCCGCTGTTGTGAGTACTTCATGCGATGAGTTACTAGCATATAATGATCATGTGGAATTGGTTAGACATAAAGAAGTTTTGACTGAAATTTCTCCTGCTAATTCTTTATGTTACGTTATGTTGGATCTACCTATGAAATTATCACATGCTATGAAGAAAGTTTCTGCAATCGCATGTTCGAAATCCTTGCTTAGTGCCTACACCCCTGGTTATAAGTTTCATTTGATTGGAGATTATGGTGTAGACAATCAATTTTTTGTATATCAAATATGCATAACTTGTGATTACATGGATGAATTGAAGCATGTTGTTTCGAACAACAATTCTTGTGTGTTGAATTTTGTGGATTATTCTATAACTATATGTTCATCTTTTATTGCACCATCTAGCATTGATAATCTGAATAATGATGTTAAAGTATGGAAGAACTTACAAATCGTTTCACCTTTGCTAGATGAATTTGCCATTATTCAGTTGAACTCTGATTATATGAATGACTTGTGCACTTTGAACTCAGTTGTTGTGCTGCCCATTAATTTACAAACATTGAGGACAATTTTCTTTCATAACCGGGTAATACATAACTCTACTGTTTACTTTACTTATACTTGCAAATTGAGTTACACACTAAATGCTATGATAAAATGTACATGTGTTAATTTGATGCATGCACAATCACTTTTCTCTATTTCATTGCCACCTGCTGTTGCTAACATTTTACAGAAAGATGAGAATGCATTGCTCCAAGTTTTAAAGCTTCTTTTGCCGCTGGAGGATGGGCGTGAGTCGAGGACGACTCAAATGCAAGAAGGGGAGGATGATGAGGACATCAACCCTTCGGATACGACCACTACTCCACCTCCAACCAGGCGATTCGACTGCCATCGATTCGGCTGCTTCAAGCGCTACTTCAACATGCCTACGAATTTACTTCACTTATACCTGGTGCTACGACACCTCACATTGGGCCGAGGGTCTTGTATTTGTATCACTCTAGGTTATCTGGACCGGCCACCTCCTGGGCTGTCTCCACCCGGGCCGGATGTACTATTCATGGTTACTGTTCATGTGAACAGTAACCCTCGTAAATAGTACCACATTGCTAGCTCTAAGGCATTTGCGGCTCCCCCTCTCCTATATAAGGAGGCTGCACCCCTTTAGTTTTCCTTGGATTTTGTTTAGTTAAAACTTAGTTTCCATGCAACTTCGTGTATTGGCTTGAGTCGACTAGACCAACCATAATACCGCTTCGGAATCCCAATTTATCAAGTATTTCATTCATATTCGCAATTTCAGATTGCTTATTTATCTTGTTCTTGCGTGCTTCTTTGGTGTATGCAGGAATCGATCTTCGTGATCAGGTCAACAGGGTATTCGTGCACGGTTGATAACTACTTGTCGAGCAGTTCAGCGATTGCGTGGTTTCGGACCTTGCGTGTTCGTAGCCAGGATCGTGAGAGTTGAGCGACTACCACCGAACGTATCTTCTCATCGAAAGATCGGGCCAAAAATAGGACATGCGTGTTCATCACCTACCAATCAAATAACCACCGAGGTTGAGGTGTCTGTTGAAGGTAATATTTCAATTAGACTCTGTGATCATCTGTAAGCTACTGACTCTGCTCTGTAATGATCATTTGTTTACAGGTGTGTTCTCTCCATTTGGATTATAGTTGATGTTCTTTATCATAGTAGAATACAACAAATCATTCTAACATTTGGAGATTGAGGTAAGATTTCTATCTTATCTGTTTGATTTCTGTCTTATCCAATAAGATTTGTGCTTGATTGGATCTGCTTGAAAATTGCATTAGTTGCCCAAGCCTTAGCATTACTTTATTATGTGCAAATCGATATGAGAGTTCGGTATTAAAAGGGTGATGTAGGGTTGGACTGAGAAAGGAATTAATGCTGTTGTGTTTGGATATAGATACTCTTGATGTATTCAATAGGTCATCATTTGAGTTGTCCCCCAAAATGCTGATGTAGAGCTCCTTTGGTTCCTTTTTCTACTTCACAAAAAATTCATTCGATCTTCTATACATGCAGTGATGCCATATGTTCCAAAGACAAGATAGTCATTGTCTAGCACATTACTATTTCCGGATCCTTGTTTTCTTAAAGATTAATCATTAATGGTTCGGTGATTAGCACCTTTTTCTTTTCTGTAAATAAAACATATACAGTAGTACACAGGTATGAACATATACAAACAAATCTGGATTCCAATTTGCAAAGCTGGGAATGATAGGATTGACATGTTTTCATGGAATCAAGCAATGTGTGTGTGGCTGATCAATCAGTCAATCCCAGAAGACACATGCACCTTAACAACCCCCAGCCTCATGATAGTATCCAAGAGTACTTGAGCATTGAGAGCCATTGATAGGCAGGTACTATTTGGTTGTCGATAGATTGGTTGCATAGATAGAGAGAGACTTAAAGATCTGTATATCACTCATGCCATGGAAAGACACATCACTGAATCTTTGTGAACCAGCTCAAAACCATTAAAACCACTGATGGTCCTCTGTGTTTCAGTGTCCCCTTTAGTTGTATATCACTCATGCCATGGAAAGACACATCACTGAATCTTTGTGAACCAGCTCAAAACCATTAAAACCACTGATGGTCCTCTGTGTTTCAGTGTCCCCTTTAGTTTATTCTCTACTTTATTTTGTCTCTAGCTGTATCTGAAAAATGTTTTTTTGTAGGACAAGTGCTCACTGCTGGCTGCTTCACTTGCCAGGTCATAAGCTTATAATTGCAGAAACAGACTTCAGGCTTAGGAGGGTATCTTCCTATTCATGTCCTCCCCGATCCGGTGTTCTCTTACGGACAACTGTACGTTGCGCTGTCTAGAGCCATCGCCAGAAGCAACATCAAGATCCTCGCCGCCGCGGATAAGGAGAAGGATAAGCGGCGCAAGTCTAGGAAGACTCGTGGGACCTTCACAAAAAAACATCGTCTACAAAGAAGTTCTAACTGCATAGACGAGGTATTGATCACTCAATTGTAATTTTATGGTTGCTAAGTAGATAATTCCTTTACTAATTTTTGAATTGAATTTTCTTTGTTCAGGTTTGGAGTGGGTTTGTTGTGTTGTTTTGATCTTTGACGTATTTGCGAGGATCTCACTCACTTATTGGAGGTACATTGTAACTTCAGGTTGAATTTGTTACTTGACACAATTTCTAACAGAGTGCAGGCCTTGAAGGTCAAGCTTCAGTTGTGTAATGTATATTTCAGACGGGGAGTACTTATATTGATTTGATTTTTTTTTTATGTCGACACACAAGTTTATCATCAACTTTCAGTTATTGTGTCTTTATCTATTTCCATGTTGTATTCTGTCAGATTGATGAACTTATGGAAATGTTACTTTCGATGTTATCCTTGAGCGGAAATTGTGTCTGTAAGGTCTATGTGAATACTTCTGTGGAAGTTTGAAAAAAACCTAGCTTCTGTTTCCTAGGACCGACAGTTGTTGCCTTCAAGTCCTCCTGTGATGTGTGATTGTGACCAATGTTATATTGTAAGCAAAGAAGTACATTAGTCCTTAGTCAATAAAATGTCTAATATCACATGTCAATTCTTATTGTTGAAGTTTCTGTTCTTTAGGAGCAAGAGTCATCCCCTTCAAGCTCTCAAAGCGAGGTTGCTAGAACTAAATTGAATCATCAAGTTTCTCTTCATCGCCGGATCGCTAAACCTTTTCATGAGCAGCGGAGGTATGTATTGCATTCTGTGTTCATATCTTTCCAACTGATTGCACCCTCAAGTGCTTCAGACTCGTAATTGCATTTGGTCTCCAGCAGCTTTGTGCCTGATGAGCATTCTGCGTACGAGGTGGAGTACACAATCAGGGAACACAGAGGCCGATATTTATCTGCAAGAGACGGGCACAATACTCACCACAGGAAATACCATAGGCAAGGAAGATATATAGACCAGTTGTGACAACATAGAAGAGCTCTTGTAGTATGCTTGTGTTATAGGATTTTATTTATAGCATGAAGTTATCGTCTCCCCTTGTGCATCGGTAACGTCCCTTTGATGCAGTCTCATCAAAGAACAGTACCATGTCATTCTGAGTTAATCGGCTATGTCGTGCATATGATGTATGCTCTTGTATGTCTGCATCTGTTGGATGCTGAACTTGAGCACCCTTTTAAAAAGTTTTAAATTGTTAGGTGGATTGGATTCATTACATTTTTGCCGAACTGATTATACTTTCCGATACTTTATTCAGTAACTCTTTACCTTTGAGGGTTATCATCATGGTTTTGTAACGTCACATTATTACTGAGTTTGCTAACGATTGGATTAGGTCATTACAGATATGCTATCTGGAATTGCTAGAAACTTTACTGCAACGTTGGATTAAAGTTTTATGTGAGAAATTATAATGTAAAGCAAAAAAAAATGATAAATTATAATGTAAAGCAAAAAAATGTGCATATATAATATTTCATGTTCCGTTGCAACGTACGGGCACATAACTAGTTATTGTAAAGAGAGAGTTGATGATGAATGAAAAGAGCTCCACTCTTTCTCTCTCACACACACTAATATGTTCTATTGTGTCCACATGATTGTGTGATTCTTATGATTGATCTATGTCAACAATATGACAATCACCAAAATCTCAACAACAAAAAAAAAATGGGCTGAAAATTGCGTGGGGGCATGTGACCCCCCTCTCATCTAGTAGTCAAGCAGGAGCACCGCGTCCTTAAAACGGGCACGTGACGTGATGGAGAGGATGGCCGCATACATCAGCCAGCATGGCCTTCACACAGAGGACACGACTGAGGGAGATGCTCACGTTTCTCGCGTGCTGCTATCCCGCTCTGGTACAGTTCTGAGCAGTTAGGCACAAGTACACGCACTCTTTTCTGTAGCTTTGCAGATTTCACGGGATTCGTATGTTTTGCTTGATATATATATGCTTTACCGGTCTCTCTTCTTTGTTAACAAAGACAAAAAAAAACAACTAATCTATACCCCAAAAAACTAGCTAAGTGAACCCCTATAAATACAAAAACAAATAGAACAAAAAATTGATGTAAAATTTTGCTCAATTTGCATACTATCCGGTGCCACAATTTTGGACTAAATATTGTTCAATGTTAGGTCACTAAGAGATAAGAAAATTTCATATGACTGGTATCGAGGCAAGAGAAGGCAGCGGATATCAAGCCGGCGCTGGTACTGATTTATTCATGAAAGCAAAAATTTACAAATTCTCCCTCACAACAATATTTTTTTTACAAATTCTAACTACAAAAAAGTATATTTTTTAAGGTTTCGCGATTACTTAACTAATCAGAAGTAAAGACTTATGTATATCTTTTTCTGCTTTAGTTAATTAGGCGTCTGCAATGGGAGGACAATAGGCTAATGCGCTGACTACATTTTTAAGGTACATGTATCTTTGAGCTACAAATAGTGAGTAATTTCAAATTGAATCACCCAACTTGTCGCAGATATTAGGACTTGAGACATGCGCAGACACGAAGGTAGGGGACGAGATCGGTGGCGTAGGGTGCGCGGCCCCCTCATGATACCAAATTTTGCATCTTGCCATTTTAAAATTTCAAGAAAATTTATTGGTATTATTTCGTTCCCTTATCAAATATTGTTTCACTGTGTGACTTACTTGGCCCCTGTTTAGCTCCACCACTGGACTAATTGTGGGGGCATATGTGGACAACGAAAGCACGCTAGGTACAATCGGTAAAAAAAATAGAGATCATGAGAGCATTTTTTTAGGGAGTACTCATATTCACCTTCCCTTACCTTTCCCCCCAAACCCTAGCCACCATTTCACTCCCACCGTACCCCAACCTGTCAATACAATACTAACAATGGCATTATTCCTTTGAAAAAGTTTCTTATATATATATCATTCTCTTTTCTACCTGTCCCAACAAATATAACCATGTTAACCTGTCTCTCGAGACTCGCCTTCGCTAGTACAGTTATCTTTTATTCCTCCACTTTTTTTTTTTGGAGTGTCTATACAACATGCGACTGATTTTTTCTTGGAAATCAGTCACTTTTTGAGCCATCAGATGGAGATCCAATGCTCCAGATATCACCCTCACCCCTATATCCCTAATCTAATCTCACTTCCCACCCTCTCTCCCTCTCTCTCACCAATCACAGAGCACTAAAATTGAAAGATGTATAGCAGTTCTCTTTTTTCTACACGTACATTTCACTTTGAGACAACACACAGCTGATTGCTTAGCTTTTGCTTTTGCTTCAACACTGTGCTTTACTGACATGAGTACACATTGCTTAACTAGCACACAATCACATATATACCTGCCTAGCTAGCTACGTACATGCTACTACATGTCTGTCTCTATCGAAATGTGCCTCCAAAGGTGGGGTGCCAGAACTCCGGCGCCGTCTCGCTAGCCACCGTGTAAGTGCTCGCGACCGGGACGAGGTACAGGCCTCGGCTGCGCAGGTCCTGCTTGGCCTCGCCACCGTCCTTCGTCTTGTCGGAACCCTAGTTCATGAGAAAAATGCAATTGATATGTTCAAACAAAACAAATACTGCACATTACAAACTAGAATGATAGGTAAACTCATTTACATGCATATACATACCTGTTGGTGCTGTAGCTGCACGGGGCGCCCACACCTCAAGTACGGAGAGCTTAGAGACTGCAGATATCAGTTCAGTAGCATATGTACGAGTCAGACAACTTTTGCTATTTGGGAATAAATAGCCCAGAATTTCTTCAGTGATTTAATTAGGGGATACTTACGGCAACTTGATCGTGAAGGAACTTGATGTATTCGATGGCCTCGTGAAGAACCGATGCGGTATCCGTCTAAAGCGCGGTTGCGATCGAAAGGATACAATATTCATCAACTTACAGATGAATGAATATGAATTATAGAGCAACAAGCAGAAGTGAAAAGGAAGAGAAATAAGAGAGAGAACTGAAACTGTTAGATAATCTTTGTATTAGTTTCTAAGTTTAGATTTTTGAGTCCGAGTGTTTGCCGAGTCCGTTTCCTTTTCGTACTGTTGGTCCGAGTCGTATACATGTATTCAGCCTTTATAAGAAGATGAGTCTTGAGTCTTGTAACGTGAGAAGCAATGTAAGCCAGAGAGAAGTAGCAATAGATAAATTAGGAAAGCTGCCTTAAGCAGCACCATAATATCTTGTCCATCGTGATTACGTGCGTTCGTTGAGCCCCAGAGCGTTCTCGTTCTTGTCTACGTGAGATTCTTCTTTAGTTTGTTCCAACAATTGGTATCAGAGCTTCAGGTTTAATACCCTAGCTGCTGCCCCGGGAGGGATGATCTCGACTTCCGGGGTGGCATATACGGCATGGCGGCGAGTGCGCGGCGTTCGGCGTGTGGCGCGGGTGAGCCATGGCGAAGGATGGGTGGCCCTGTTGCGGCGAGACGGGAGTGCGCACGCGGCGGATCCCGGCGACGGATCAGGTGCGGCAGCGGCAAAGCATGTGGCGGGGTGCGACGGCTCGATGCGCGAGACCGATGCACTGTCTGTGTGTTACTCAAGTTGAAGTTGTGACCAACTTGAAGTTCGAGTCTGAGCTGGGCAAGTCGTAGTTGAGACCGACTATCCTGAGTTGAGTACGAGTTGAGGTGCAAGTCGTAGTTGAGACCGACTGCCTCAATGAGTAAGAGTCCAAGACGTGTTCAAGATGTGCCACCGTCTTCGGACAAAGAAGTATGAGCCAAGTTGAAGTTGTGTTCAACTTGGAGCCCAAGACGTGTTAGAGTTGTGCCACCGTCTTCGGGTAAGTGTGTGGGAGCCATGTTGAAGTTGTGTCCAACTGGCAGCACACAAAATATAAGTAAGTATACAAAAGATTAGGGAGTGATTGTTAGATAATCTTTGTATTAGTTTCTAAGTTTAGATTTTTGAGTCCGAGTGTTTGCCGAGTCCGTTTCCTTTTCGTACTGTTGGTCCGAGTCGTATACATGTATTCAGCCTTTATAAGAAGATGAGTCTTGAGTCTTGTAACGTGAGAAGCAATGTAAGCCAGAGAGAAGTAGCAATAGATAAATTAGGAAAGCTGCCTTAAGCAGCACCATAATATCTTGTCCATCGTGATTACGTGCGTTCGTTGAGCCCCAGAGCGTTCTCGTTCTTGTCTACGTGAGATTCTTCTTTAGTTTGTTCCAACAGAAACGACTAATGCAGAAAAGAAAAAGGAAAGAAAAGAAAAGGAAGGCCGAATGGGTACCTTTCCAAAAGGTGAGACCAGTTGCTGGAGCGCAGTGATTCTGTCCCCAAGCTTCTCTTTCCTCACCTGTGGAGGAGAATCAAAAGCAATCCAAAAACCATCAAAATTCAATCGATGCTAGCTTACAAGAATATCTAACTGTCCTGTTTCAAAAAGAACATCTAACTGAGCTGACCGGAAAAGATGGAAGAACAAATTGAAAGTGGGGGAAATATCTGGTCGATCGGCTAATTGGATCACCGGCCGGCCGGCGCGCACCTTGAAAGTCGGCAACGGGGATGGCGTCGCGATCCGGGGTTTCTTCACTGCCGCAGGCGAATCAGAAACACTTGTTCTCGTCACCGACGAGCAAGCGTCCTGAACAGGTTCCGTGTTGGACTGCACCTGCAGAAACCGAGTTAGAAGAAACCCTAGCAACCTAGTAGGTAGCAATAGCATCTAGTCATCAAGCTAGTCCATATCATACCTTGAGGTCCTCGACGGGTCTGGGCTCTAGGGCCTGCAGGAGAAGCTGCGGCGGCTCCGGAGCCGGCCCAAAAAGCCCCGACGAGCTGAAGCCGGGGAACTGCTGGTGCTGATGCTGCGCAGACGCCGCCGAGGACTTGAGCAGCTGCGAGAACGCATAGCTACTGCCCGAGCTGGAGTAGTTGTCCGCGTACAAGGACACGCCCTGCGACGACGCTGCTACTGCCGTGCCGTCGGCGTACGGTGCCGGAACGAGAGGAGCCTCTCCGTCGAGCAGGAAGTGGTGGCTCGCGTCGCCTTGGAGCTGGAGCAGCGCGTTGAAGCTAGTGGTGGACTCGGCTGCTGCTGCTTTCCCGCCCCTACTAGCCATGGAAGAACCAAGATATATACATGCAGAGGTTAGCTTGGTGTAATAGATTATAGCTAATCTTGATTTCTACTTACGTGAAGGCTTGCGTCCAATCCATGTGCGGATCAGCAAGGAAGGAGGACGAGGAGGCGGCAGCGTCAGATAAACAAGGCTGGAAATTCATCGAAGTACTACTAGCTTCTGACTCGGTGGCCGGCGCCGTCGAGCATGTCGACGCGTCGCCGCCGGTGCGTGCAGAATTCCACCACTCCTGTGCCATGGGGAGTTAGCTAGCTAGATCGACTCGACGCCAAGGCCTTGGTGCAGTGGAATAATCTGAGATGTATATATGCCAATTAAGTAGCGAGGAATTCGGTCGTTATTGGCCGGACGGTGGACTTGTGGGCTTCTAGGTTCTGACTTGTGAGATCTGACCTTTGGATGGGGGTGGCTAGCTAGTTTATGGTCGTCAGGGCATCGCTTTTTGTTGATTAGATTATAATATCTAGCTAGTCCTGTACGCATACAATCACGCGGCTCGTGCAGTAGTCAAGCACAAGCACGAGCACCGCGTCCTTGAACAGTGCGGCTAGAGAAATCTTTGGACCGCCATTGCTGAGTTGAGAGTTGAAAGCACAAACGAGTTGCTACGCGTGTGGTCGACCAATCCCACATGTAAGGGCTGAGCTTTAGCGAATTTAATTTGTGCCCTAGGGTGTTACAACCGTGCTCCATTTGAATCCATAGTCTTATGAGAATTTTGGAGGGAATAAAATCCGTCGTAAAATAATCTCAATTTGTTGAAAATCAGACCCTCGTAGTGTTGTTTTAGACTATGTCTTTTTTTCAGATTTTTATGTTGGTGGGGCCTAATGTAAGCACCGGATCGTTGTAAGACTTTGATGGGTAACTTAAAACACAACGTCGTTGTTGTATGTCTTTATTGGGTCCTTTCTTTTGTGTGTTCTTAAAAAAGAGTTGGTCCTTGCAAGTTGCAAAAACTATACTAAAACCCACAATTTTAGGCCCTTGTCTTTAGGGTAGTACCCCCCCCTATATTTTCTTTCAGCATCACATAATTGAACGCGATAATACAACAAAAGGGATATGTACTACCCTAGCTAGCTGCCTCAGAGTTTCTTCTAGTTTATGAACAGTACTCCTTTCCTTTTCTTGTGAACGATTGCTGGATTCATTTCATTCAAGCAGCTATCAAGGCGTTGGTCATTGGAGTGTGTAAGTTGCCTTCGGATGAGACATTAATTATTGTATTGTTTGCGAACAAGTAAAGCAGGATGTGCTGGTTTTTTTAAGTGTAAAGCAACGGCGATTAGTTATGGCCAGGTAGTAGTAGCCTTATGATTCGGCCAATCTCTGCAGATAAACCTGCGGTTATCTTCTACTCTTAATGCGTGCGACATTCCGGTTCACGCACTCAAATAAAGGGAGACCTGAAGGTTTAAAACCGAACTAGTTTAATTCACTAGATGTTATGAACTTGATGAGGCACACAATTTTTAAAGCAAATTGAGGCCTTGATCTGCAACCACCCTGTACCCGGTAGTAACAGCAATGATTTGTTTAAGTTGAGAGCCTGAAAGAATCTGAAGCGAAAGATGTGAGTTTGACAATGGATGGAATGGATGGAGAAGAAATCTGCCAATTTGCCGACCATCGCTCGCTCGCAGAATAACATACGGCCGTCTACATTGTACGCTGACGTCACGCTGGTGCGGACGGGCCGGCGGGTGGGCTCGGAGTCGGACTCGCACGCGTGCCTCCCCCGGGCCTACCCTTGGCCCGGCCGGTCGGCCGGGGCCGACCAATTTCGCGGTTGCAGTCAAAGCCCCGAAAGCGACCGTCGCCGCCGCCTGCGCCACCCGTCCATCTCGCGACCTCTGCATCTCCAGTACTCCTAGCTAGTCCAGTAATCCTACCTATACATCTGACCTAAGCAAGCCTCACCTTTAGCTGCTGTGGAATGTGCACGTATCATCACCGGTTTGAACAACTCTGAAGTCTGAGCAAAAGGTTGTGGTCACACCTACCGATCCATATAGTATGAGCATGTACAATGATACAGACAGCTGCTGTCTATAGCAACTCTTCATGTCACCTGTAGACAGCACTAAAGACAGCTCATACAATGATTGTGGTGATACAATCGGCTACAAGATTGTAGACAACACAAAACCTTTAAATGTTTTTTTTTGTTTTTGGTACTACAGTCGACTACAGGATTGTAGACAACATATTTCTCTCTCTTCATTCTCTTTCATCCACATCAGCAAAAATTCTACGTGGCAGAGGCTATAGACAACTGATATAAGCCCATTGTATATGCTCTCAGAGAGCCGGACACTGAAAAGATGGGGAGAAGTGGTATGATGACTGATGAGGTGTAGTAACGAAATTTTTAATAAATAATATATATTTTTAATATAATTACATAAATAAATATTTGTTTAATAAAATTATAAAAATAGATTTACGTCGCCATTTCAAATGGTGAAATGGCTATGTCGCCATTTGGATTGGCGACAGGAGCCTTGTCGCCCACCGAATAGTGCCAAATACTAATGTTACCAATTGGAATAGCGATTTTTAGGCAAATCGTCATTCGTAATGGTGACAGAGACCCCAAAAGTCCCTGCCATCATTCCAAATGGCGACACAACCTCTCCTATAAAAGGCCCACAAAATTCAGGCAAAATTCACTTTTATTACGAAAAAAGAGAGAGGGGAGGGAAGAGAGAGGGGTAGAGAGGAGCCAGCGAAGCGTTGTTCGTCAGATCGTCCACCTTATAGGTAATTTTTTTAACTAAATGGATTAGATAGCTTTAGATGTACATCTACGTAGTGTAGTATGTTGTAGTACATCATTTTAGGTGTGTAGTTTAGTTTTAGATATATGGTTAGTCATGTAAATCATGTTAATGGCGCATTTATCGAATGCAATCAATTTTAAAATTTACTATGGTCAAAGGACTGTTCTGGATAATCCTAAGGGGGCTTATTTGCGTTATTTCTAATCGTTGATCCTTAACCTAATAAGACTAGAGCAGCTTATATGAGGCGCTGTGATGCGTGGTTGTATTACACCTTCAAGTTGGACCATGCTTTGCACAATCTAAAATTAAGCTGCCTTGTCATCCGGTCACCACAGGGCACACATTGAGAGTTATTGCAGCTCAAGGGGACAAGATCATGGCAGTCGTACCTAAGCATGACGAGGGATCATGAGTGTGATTTGGTCCTCCTGGACCAGGCATATGCCAAGACTAGGCATGCATCTGTGGCTAAACAAGGGGTAGTTAGTAGTGATGCCGAAGAAGTTGGGGACTCCAGCAGCGCGGCGTATACAACGACCGAAGGTCGGAGAGTTGCCGATGCCGCCGATGAAGACGAGGTCAAAAAAGCTCCTTTGGTTCGGGAAGCTCGTGGGATTGCTAATGAAGGTAAGGAGATCGAAGCTCTAGTCCAAAGGATAGCGCTCCAAGACTAGGACTACAAGGTATTGTCGGAAGATGAAGGTTCGGATGACGAGGATAATGGGGAACAATAGATGATTCTATTCGAGTGGAACACATTTGACAACCTCATCATGGACGAAGGATCCTATGTACCATGGGAGTACCACTAGAACGAGGTCAAGCAAGAAGTCATGTACAAATGCTAGGAGGCGGTCCAAGAAGCTGTTAAATTCTAGGCGTTGTCGTTGTGGCTCACATTCACGATAGTGAAGTCTAACCCAAGGTGGTACGATGAGAAGTGCGAGATAGCGGGATGATCTTTGTGAGTGCATGCATTCCAGCCTAAGTGGGACACCTATTGAAAATGCTCTATAGTAATCCTTCAATGCAATCCCACAAAAACCTATCATCAGACTTCATTATAAATGTCATGTACGGCGAGATCGTAGATAACCTCGATTTCGAGCCACGATTCATCATTCGGGCAATAGAGTCAAGGTTCGAGTACACACTCAGTTATGCTAAGGCGTGAAGGGCAAAGCAGAAGGCATTGGAAGCAAGGTTCGGTACATTCGAGAACTCCTACCACAACCTGCTCGGACAACTCCGAGTCATACAGAACAAGAATCCCAGTACTCATGTCGCCATTGAAGATTCCACGCATCCGAAATTCGCCGGGAAGATGGTACTGAAGTGAGCATTCTTCGCCTTCAGTGCATGCATAATACATTCCAGCATTATCGTCTGATCTTATATGTGGATGACACGTTCCTGACTGTGAAGTACAAGGGGCAGATACTTATTGCAATTGTGATGGATTAGAACAACTAGGTTCTTCCCGTGGCATTTGCATTCATCGAAAATGAGAACACCGACAGTTGGTTGTGGTTTTCGAGGAACGTGAAGATTTCTGTTGTATAGGGCCGTCCTAACATATGCCTTATACATAACCGACATGCATGCCTGTTAAGTGAAATAACCCAGCTACAGCAAGGGCAGCACGAGCCACTTCTATGGGTGAATATGCAGAGTAGGTGGTGCACGAGGCACATGAGTGCAAACATTTACAAGCAGTTTCGCAACAAGCGGCTGTGCAACCAGAATCAACAGAGGAAGTTCAACATACTCTAGAAAACTCTGGATGAGTGGATGAGGACACATAGAAGAGAGGCAGTGAAGAAGCTTCCCACAAGCGCTGAAAATCTCCCTGAGTCATTGTCGGAGTTACCCACAGATGATCCCAATTTGATAAGGAAGACTGACAGGTAGGTGAAATGCTTCTCGAATTGGATCAAACACGAGACTAAGGTGAAATGGTCATTGCTACACAATAATGATAGTGCTCGGTACGGTATCATAACAACGAATCTAGCTGAGGTGTATAATTGGGTCATGCACAACGCGAGGTGCCTCCCAATTATGTGCGGCATCACAAAGTACTTTTTTGACCGAAGCAACATCACGTCACTCTCCTTGGCAAATGATAGAGTATTGTACCCTGTCATAATCACCAAGTACATCGAGGAGAAGAGTAAGAAGGGTGAGATGCACATGGCATTCAAGATGGGCATAATGAAGCTTCACTTCGAGGTACTCTGTGGGGAGAAAGGACGTCGCGAGATGAACCGTGAGAAGATTATCCACGAGTGCATGCTTGGTTGCATTCGTTGCAGATGCACTTGCAACAAGCTACTTCTTCTACATAGACCATGCTCATATGTGATTGTCGCATGTTCGACGTTGATGCAATATCCTGGCCAATACATTTCGGAATATTTCACCAAAGAAGAGGTGATGCTAATCTAGAGTGCAGAGTTATATGGTTACTGCGTGGTTGGCCATTTCACTGGCCATCTTACTTGAGAGGAGCTGATTTGGGCTACCGATATTGATAGGCTGAAGGGAACGGTTGGCCGGCGACAGAGACGGTGTATCAGGAACGATATGGACGAAGCAGAAGTCGGACGTCGTATGAAGAAGTGCTCTATTTGCAGGGAGTCTGAGCATACCTACAAGTATTGCCATGCAAGAAATGAACAGTATGAAGGAGAGGTCGACAGTCCAGACAACGCTGCAGAGACCTCATCCGACCGCCCCACTCGAGGCGGACACCGTGGAGGTCGACATGGTAGATGTGGAGGTGGCGGCCATGTAAATGGTAACTCTTTTTGAAATATGTTGCAATGAATGTTCTGCTTACTATCATTGTGATTTGTCGAACAACTATATGATGGTGTATGTTCCTATTTAGTTGTGTTGTCTGATGTACTGATGTTACGTGGTGCGTCGAATTATTATGTGTAACCTATGTACTACTGCTAATATTGTTTCTTATTGCCTTCTGTTTCTGTTTCTTACTATGAACAATGTAATCATCTAATTTCATGTCTTTTGTTCACCGTTACTCAAAAAAAAAAATCAAGTCCTGTCGTCATTTGAATTGGCGACAGGAACTTGGCGCTAATTCAAATGGTGACTTAAGACATTTCACACTGTTTTTACAGTGACAGGGCTCTTATCGGCAATCCAAATGGCGACAGAGCCACTACGCTATTTGAAATAGCGACAAAAGCCTATTTTTATAATTTTATTAAACAAACATTTATTTTTGTAATTCTATTAACAAATATACTATTTTTAAAAAAGTGAAATAACGAGGCAGCAGCTAGCTCGTTGATCAAGCAGAGAAACAGAGACAAAATTAAGCCATTGGTTCAGTTCAGCAACCTGGAGTTCGGCGGAGTGAAAGTGAGGAGGTCAAACGATCGAGGCTTGGTTCGAATTGGGACAGGTCTAACGGACTCTTTAGGGACGGAGAGAGAGAGAGAAAATAAACTAGAACTTGCATATCTGCAATTCTTCATGTATGTGCAAGTCGGAGGGGCAGGCAATCAGGCAACTGCACAGGGAAATTCAACCGGTTGACAAGCGTCTCACCGAACCCCCATTTGGCGTCATGCCTCTTAGAAGACTGTTGTCGAAGAACACTAACCTTGATTAAGGAATTTATTAAGGTAGTAGGACGCAACTGCTGCGAGGAAAGCTTGGTTAGTTTATAATTTTAAGTGTTTTTAACTAACGCAAAGACGCATGCCTTCACATACGAAGCTAGTAATTAAACATGCATGTCTCTAGCTACTAGCTGTAGATACGTGCGCAATCCCGGCGATAGCACGTACCGGCCTTCTTGCTGTTAGTAAAACATAAAAAGGGATCACATATCTCTAAAAAATAATAAGGGATTACATGACATAAGGAAAAGTACAAGAAAATTTGTTCTGGAATGTCTAGTAGTAGCCTGACTGGAACTTATGGTATAGTAGTAGTACATTATGCAACTATTGTAATCCCTCTTCCTGAAGTAAGACTTCACAATAAACCTTGTACCGTTGTGTACGCGTCCTATCTCTGAAACTGCGATTATAAAGTCGCAAATTACCAGTCTTCTTCTATGATGTAATCACATAATTATTTATGAGAGTTCTTTTCTCACGATTTATTTTATGGGTGTGTATAGCTATCACCTGGATATTTGTGGCCCTTGGATCTAGATCTAACGGTGCGGATCTAACCCACCTCCCACATATATATCCCTTCAACCCCTAATGCTAACTCCCTCAGCCCCCCTCCCCGGTTCCTCCTCTCCCATTCCCTCCCGGTTCGCTGCCGACCTCCCCCGCCGTCAGGCCATCTTTCTTCCCCGTTTTCGGTATCTCACTGTAGTCGGATCCACCACCGGCGACCGCCTCCCACCGCCCTCCCCAACACCTAACTCGCTAGTCACGCGTGAATCCCCCGCCGCCTACTCCACCTATCGCCAGCTTCCTTCCCACAGCCAGCGGGCACCATCGCCGCCTCCAGCACACACCGCCGGTCCGCCGCCTCCCACCCAAAATCTAAGGTCTGGATCTTGGTGAACCCCGAACCTAATTCTGGTCAACCTGAGTCTTAACCTCGCCGGAGAAAAAGATGAACTCGCCATAGAGGACGCCCATCCGGGCGATGCTTATCAAATCCCTATCTGAATTATGGCAGTTCAGTGTATCTTACCGGAGCTTTATTCGATGGGATGGGACATGACAAGCCTATTACTAAATTAATCTGAGCCTTTGACTCATGAACTACATTTTGGTTCCGGTGAACCATTCATCTCAACTCTGTAGTATGTACAAGATATTTCCTAAACCAGTAGCAGGAAACAACAAAAAGTTGGTTGTCTCCGTGGCAAAGTAGTACAACAACTTTGCTAGGTCAATGAGGCCAAGCGACCAAAGCTTGTTGTCCTTTCGAGGATCCTCAAAGCTACTTGAACACGACTGGCACTCTCAGAAAGATATTTGACCTAATTATCCCCCAGTTCTTTTTAACCGAGCTCTGATTCCATGGATATGCAAGCGAACGGACCTGCTTGGTCAGTTAGCAAACACCTGGAGTTGAAGGTGTTGACTAATGTTAGGCATGCTTCGCTTTAAACGAATACGCTCGATACTGACGAGATCTAATTCATGTGCTATGGAAATTCGGAAAACTAGTTACTAAACGATTACCAGTTACTCTAACATTTGCTGCATCGAGAAATCCTTTCTATCCTTCTTCCTTTTGCGATGAACATAATCTTTTTTTTCATGAGCACATACTGTTACGTTCCCAATTGTATACTATATCATCAACAAGTATCTGGAAGATTGGGTTTGGGAAGAGACAGAAGGTTGTTCTTGGGGAGGAACAGGGGCGGTCCCAGCAATAGGGCGAGGCTAGGCGGCCGCCCGAGGTGCTGGCGCCGGCGAACCCCTCCCCCCTCCCTCTTGCTCCCTTGCTCAGCTGCTCCCTTGCTTCTTCCGTTCTTCGGCCACCGCCCCTCACCCAGGCCCAGCTAAGCCCATCTACCAAATCACCAAACACCAATACATCTATGGCTGGCTCGGTTGCTCCTTTGGTCTTCCTCACTTCCCCCAATTTGCATCTCCACACTCACTCTCCAACCCTAGGCGAGGGCGCGAGCCGGCAGGCGGTAGCGGCGCAACGCGGTAGGTCGGCCCAGCAAGCGAACGCGCTCTGCCGCGGCGCGCCGCTCCCCCTCCCCGCACAGTTCCACCACAAATCCCCGCCCCCAACCCCGCGCCACCGCCACTCCCCGCCCCGCCCGCCTCCTCGTCGCACCGCCCTCTTCCTCCTCCACGCGGCCGCCGCACCCATGGGAGATCGCCGCGCACGCCTGGCTCAAGTCTTTCCCCAACAGGCGCCTGCCCACCAAGCTCGAGGTCGACGCCTACATCGACTCCCACTGCCCCTCACTCCCTCCCCTCCCTCGCTTCCAGCTCCACCAGCGCCTCCTTGCACCCCGCGGTGATCAGGTAACCCACCTACCCATGTTCCCTCGTTCACCCCTTCCGCCCATCGGCGATTCACACGTTGCTTAGGAATTATCATCTGATTCCACCGTGGTTAAGTTAATTGGATTGATCAAATTGAGCTCTTAATCTTATAATGGTTTCGGCATGAGTTCTGACAGCTCATGGTGTAAGTAATTTCTAAATCAATTGAACAATCATTGCTTGTGAATTCCTCTATTGCTTAAGTGCCAATAGTCATGGGGGAGTTAGCTTGTCATTTTGTCAAGTTGTTATATGTTATTACTACTAGAAAGGGTTCATGGGTTCCGTCCCTTTGAAATCAGGATCGGTATAGTTTGTTAGGTTCCCTGATTGCCGAATAGGTTCCACGATTAGTTGAACTAGAATCGTTGTTTGTTCGATTTGGAACTCTCACGAAACATTGAGCTCTTAAATTATTAATTGAAATGTGTTATGAGCTCCCTAAGTTATCCGTGATATGTACAATCCGCCCAACCTAAATCTCAATCCTGGGTCCGCCACTGAGGAGGAAGAAGAAGGAAGTAGGAGGAAGCAAGTAGGAGAAAGTAGTTCTGTCTTTTTACATTTGTTGCCCCTCTAGGCACTCAAGCAATACTATTTAAGAAACGACAATAAGCATCTTGCCCCTTACGTCTCGATCTCTTGCCAGCCCAAGACTTACATAGCCTATTCGCCTGAAGAAAGTCGTGTGCTGGGCCTACGCTCTCGCAGCCCTTTTCTCCTCCCACCTGTATCACCCGCTTGCTCTGATGTGCTAGGGGTCATAACATCCCCTCCCCCTTCAGATACAGCTTGTCCGCAAGCTGGTGCATGCGGAAATGAGCCTGGAGATCAGCAAGGTCCTCCCAGGTCAGTGGCGAAGTAGGAGATCCGGACCACTGCACTTGTACTTGAGTTGCCGATGTGGCACCCTTGTCTCGGAGGCGTTGTTGCAACACCTTGATGGGAATGCACAGATCTTCAGTAGCTTCTGGAAGTTCAGTCTCGACAATGCTTGAAGGAGGAACAACTCTCCTGAGTTGCGACACATGAATCACCGGATGGATTGCCGTAGTGGTTGGTAATTTGAGTTTGTAGACCACTGGTCCAATCCTCTTTCTACTTGAAAAGGACCAAAGTAACGAAATGCCAATTTATGGTTAGCTCGTGTAGCTACCGAACTCTGAACATAAGGCTGAAGCTTCAAATAGACCCAATCATTCTCCTGAATGCTCTGTCCAATCTTTTTTTTTTATCAGCTTGTGTCTTCATGTGTTAATTTGCTCGATTGAGATGTTGCTTCAAGGGCTCGGTCATCAGTTGTCGCTCCTTCAACCAATCGTACGGTCTGCCCGTTTTTGTGCTCACTCTGTCCAGAATTGGGCCAGAACTGCGGCCACCGACTGGATATGGAAATCGCGCGGAGACGCCACAAACGCGATGAAATTGCGGGGTTACTCGGTGCCGTGGAAAAAATACTGAAAATTGCGTACGTTCTCCTGGTAGCCCAATGGGAATGGGATTATGGAAGCCCACCACACAGCAGCCGATGAGCCAACTCGTTCCGCCATGCTACCTACACAAGTCCAGCGGCAACGGGGGCGGCCGCGCAAGCGGACGGACGCACGCGCGGTGCACCGCCCTGGAGCGCCTCGGCCGAGCTCGTGCGGCACACGTTCGTCAGGACTGCCTAGTTGCCTACCGCGGACGCCATTGCGCTGGCCCGCTACGCACGGTAGATTGCCAAACAAGAACGAAAACCAGGATGAATGTCGTGCGCGGCGCAACCCAGGCTGCCGCACGCTCGAGGAGAGTCGTATGTTAGCTCGGCACTGTTAAGATAATGGATGCCGTAGTCGAGAGACAACTAATCTAATTACATAATGAATACCAAAAAGTGACATAATGTATAGAGAAGATCCAATATCTTTATTCATCTGTCTGTGTGTTGTACATAGGGTTTGTTACAAACCTCAACCGATTACGGCGTTGCACCGCAACAATCGAGATTACACTAGCAGGATTAGATAGAACAGTAGAGAGAGTTGGATAGAACAATAGCAAGAATAAGATACAGATATAGATGGGGAATTTTGGTATTACTTGTGTCTCTTTCGATGCCGACCCTATCGGGTTACAAGATATTTATAATAGTCTTTACCACTCAACTCTTGGGCAGAAATTGGATGCAACCCATACCACGACCCATACGGCCCACGCAGTTTAGTCCTTACACATTATCGCCAGTCATCTTTAGAGCTTCCCTCCTCTGCTTCCTCATGTGACAGCTGATTAGGATCGTTGGTCATGACATGTCCCCTCTTGGAGAATCAGCTTGTCCCCAAGCTGGTGCAGCCGGATACTTTTTCATGATCGCACGTTGGTCTTCCCAGGTGAGGAATTTAGTTGACATGCCTAACCATTGCACCAGGACTTGCGGCACCACCCTACTACCATGCTTAACCAAATGAGTGCGCTGAAAACTGAGCGGTACAGAATCAACAATCTCTAATCACTACTACAAAAAAGCTAATACTGGATGACTCATCACAGACGGATGATCAAAACCGTCGGCAGAGTCGTCGCATTAGGAACGATATGGACGAAGGGGAAGCTCGAGCGGCGGGTAGATGCGTTACAGCTGCTGCCGCCAGGAAGGCCACACCGTGAGAACTTGCAAGGCGCCTACCGACACGTAGGAACACCGGCATGAAGTGCAGCACCACTTCTTCTTGGGTGCGTAGTGGTACTACGATAAGAACTGCAATATTTTGTAACTTAATGCACGCGTACAATGCATGTTTGTTCAATGAATATCGACACCTATAGTTTAATGCACGCGAAACATCGATGCACCAGTCCACTCGATAAAAGGCAACCGCTATGACGTGTCGACCATTTGGTTACATACTTTAGGAGATTAAACATAATTGCGTACAGAACGGGACAGTACCGAGGTACAAGCCTCTCCCGCTGTGCCTAATGGTAGAAGGTGCCTCGCGCTACCCACATAGAGTGTTGTACAGGGGGGCGCCTCAAACGTGGCTGGCCGTCGTTGTAGTGGCATGCACATATGCAGCTAGGGTTCGCGCAGCAGCATGTGGGATCATAGGAACTTCCTATGTTCACGACCTCCTCGTTGCCCCTCTCGCGCTGCATCTGTTGACGGAGGTCATCATTTTTCTCATTGAGATTGTCAACCGCACCTCCAACTCAAAGATTCGGTTTCACAATGTATCCACGTACATCACAACATGTCGTTCATGGGGAGGATCGATCCAGTGAACAAAGTCGCATTTCTCTATCTGCTGCAAAGGAGGGTTAGCATGGAGGCTCTATTAGCACTAACAAAAAGCAAACTATTTGCTAATTGTACCCCTGAGTGTGGGCATCGAAGAAACGTCGTCTGCCATTGAAAGGGCCATCCAGGACCTGCACGACAGCGTCCTCCCTGTGTCCGCATTTCGGCCATACCGGTTGAGCACACTTGTTCAGCATCAACCGGTAGTTAGAGCCGAAGTCCTCCCTCCTTTAGAGGGGATGTTCTTGCTTCGCGTCCCCGGTTGCACTGGTCCCTTAGCACTGGTCCCTTAGCGTCTGCCATGGTATGTTACTGTACGACGGAGAAGGTTCTTCTTCCTATGGTTTGGAGGGTGGAGTGGCTCTACTTTTCGAGCATGGGGCGTGCATTTCATAGCCGCGGGGGACGGCTAATAAACGGGTAATGTGTTAGCTTACAACTTTGCGTGGTGACAAGACAAACGGGGCAGCTTTGCGCAGTGATAAGACCAAAGGAGACAACCTTGCACAGTGACAAGACCAGACGGGGCAGCCTTGCGTAGTGACAAGACCAGACGGGGCAACTTTGTGCAGTGACGAGACCAGACGGGGTAGCTTCGCGCAGTGACCAGACCAGTGGACAGCTTTGCACAGTGACAAGACCAGACGGGGCAGCTTTGCGCACTCACAAGACCAGACGTGGCAGCTTTGCGCACTCACAAGACCAAGCAGACAACTTTGCGCAGTAACAAGACCAGACACGCCAGCCTTTGCGTAGCGATGTGACCCTACGCTGCGACAATATTCCTCCTCGCGGACGCGAATTTGCTTCAACCGGATTGCACTTCAGTTGTTATAGAACCGCTACAACTATATTGGCTTCCACTATAAATACAATGCTACTCGGCCAGGAACTCCACAACACTACCTACATAAGATGGGCAAGGAGAAGGAAGAGGAGAAAATCCGCAAACTCTTGAAAGACTGGGTGTCTCCCCACGAGACCAGTGCTCGCCATCATGCATTTAGTCAGCAGCCTTACACACACCAAACTTTTTTGGAGCTCATGGATGTATGGAGGCTTCCTCGCAGTATGCCCAACGATTCTATGTCGAGTCGTGCCCCCTCCTATGCCCGCTGAACGCCCTCCGAAAGGGCCCCCATGGGGGTGGCACCACCCCTTTGCTGGTGTCGGGACGCTTGCAAGTGCGTCAAATCAACTAACGAGTAGACCACTGAGTAGCGCTATTGGTGTTGCGCAAACTACGACGCGGACTACCCCGACCGCAGGTTTGACACAGAGAGCCATAGGCAGCAAGTAATGAAATCGTATTTTAGTGCACACTACTATTTTTCTTCCCATTACGCCGTACCCACATCTCTCTTCCCACCGCAGTCTCCGCCGCGCCTATGCGACTTCAGCCAGTGGATCGATGACAAGAACCACCCCTACGACATGTTGATGCTTCTCACACGGAAGGACTGAGCCAGAGAGGACTACGAGGACCGTGAAAGGCATCTCGCAGAGCTGCAGACTGAGAAGGACGAGAAGGAGAGGCGGGACAGGCTACGCGAGGAGCAAGAGCGCGAGCATGCCAGCGACGGGAGGCTGAGAGGGAGCGAAAGAGGGCCATCGTGGCGAGAGCTAAGGCGCAAGACAATGAGTACAACGCCGAGCTAGGCCGTAAGGGCAAATGGCCACGTGCCATGCAGTAGTTCGACCCTCTTCGTCCACATGTCCCATGTATTCCTATTTTTCTAAAGGCATGTGTGTACTGTCCTTGCTTCGTTAGCTTGTGTGCCATGTAACCCCCTTGTTGGATCAACTGTCATGTTTCTATTGTTGCGTCATTTCTCCAAAGTTCTCCCCTGTGTATGAATTTCCTGGCACATCGCA
Organism: Ampelocalamus luodianensis; assembly: GCA_036346255.1. Lineage (NCBI taxonomy): Eukaryota > Viridiplantae > Streptophyta > Magnoliopsida > Poales > Poaceae > Ampelocalamus > Ampelocalamus luodianensis. The sequence goes on from CM070625.1 coordinate 15,795,058, forward strand.
ATATCACTTACCTTCGAACTTACGACTCAATACTATCTCAATCATCCTCATAAAATTCTTTAGAAATTTAGCGCACTACAACGATATACGACGATCAGAAAATGTTATTGCGAGTCTGGCAAATTTCGTATCCTTGATATTCTACGAAAATAACAAACTGACTAATCAACCTTAACACTACAATTTTGTTTTATAAAAAAAGACCATTATACAATAACATTTGTTAAATGTAATACATACGAAATGTAATATCTATTATAACACAATTATTCCAATCGGATCTGGTGAATAGTACAGTTAGGACCTAAAATCGCCTAGTGGTTGGGTGACTAGTAAAGTCGTTCGGTTGTTAGGTGACAAGGATCAAATCGACGTTCCATTAAGCGACAATGCCAAATCGCCATTCCATTGAGCGAATCTCACATGTGTCGCACGCTGATTGGGCGACTATACCAAGTCGCTCAACCGTATGGCGACACGTGATTATTTATGTAAAAAAATAAGTGGTATTATTTCTGTAATTCTGAATAAAAATTAGATTATTTCAAAAAAAATCGTTGATTCTATGATGTACAAATGTTCTAAGGTGTTAGCTAAGAAAATTGATATGGTAAGATCTCTTAAATACGTCCGTGTGCCTTGGAAGGTTTGTGTTAGACATTATAGATTATTTCATTCACAACATCTCTTTACACAAGCTCTCCTTGTGTCCTTGGAATTCTAATCTTCCTTATAATCTTTTTTTTGTCCTAGAACAGAGCTTCAAAATTTGAGGAACACAAACCTGTAGCCTATCCATAAGTAATTCTTTGTGTAGAAATTTATAAGAAGAGATATGGCTCTGTGAAAGTAATATCTTAAACTTTAGTTATCCATGTTTATTTAAGGTGAAATATGTGTTAGATTAACTTTTTTGGTGATCTATGTGCCCTGCAGAACCAGGAGTTTCTTGTGTTGGGAAGCCAGCTCCTTACAGATCTAAAGAACAATACTTACTGTTTGACTGATAAGTTGATGGATGTGGCCAAGCAACACGATCATTCTGGCTATTTTCTTATTGAGGTATCTTTTTTCTTGTGAAAAGTTGAGACATGTTCTTAAAGATGTGTTACAGCTATTTTAATCTCTGCTCTCTTTTATCAAGACACGTTCTATAATGATACAAGATGTTATTGTGTTGTCGATTACAGTAAACCTATACTAGACTGGTTTAAAAATCCAATAATGAGGTGGCAGAGAAGTGGGATGCCATAACTTCTGGTGTGTTGAAGAAACGTCAAAAGGAATTTCTGAGTGGTTTGAATATTTCGAACGTGCCTGAGTTTAAATCTACAAAAATGCAAAGGACTCACTTTTCTGACCTGCATTATAATTATAATGCAGGTGACAGTGTAACAACCAATTTATGAGAGCCCAGTGCATTGGATGTTATTTCTAATACACTAACGAATTTATGGAGGTCACAGTGTATTAGAAATCATGGATAATATAAGTGCATTAGAAATTTATGAGAAGAGATATACTAGACCAGGATCTAAGCTGTCCAGAATGGAGGTGATGGCCAAAAGGAATGCTTTTAGTGTATCGACAACATGTTAATTACCCAAATTAGAAGAATTTAACCACAACACCAAATATGTACCTCTCTTGTCCAGTAGTATCCCATATTTCAATCTTCACGATTGTTCAGTCCTCCAATGCCAATGTATGTGATAGAAATGATACACCAACAGTTAACTAAACTTATTTGAAAAAAATAGGTTGAAAACAATGGCACTTTTGAAGCTGGATAAAAAGAATAGTCGTTTTTTTATGTCAGTTGTTAAGACAATACGTTTTTTTGTCATTCAGCTAGAAGTGCCGGAGGGCTGAACAATTTTGTTCAGGTTCGCTAGTTTTGTGTTGTGCCAGAGGTTCGTTAACTTCTTGTTTTAGCTGTGTCGGAGGGTTGTTCATGTTTGTTAATTTCTTTTGCTGCACAATTCTTTTGCTAGAAGTGCCGGAGGGTTGTTCATGTTCGTTAATTTTGTGTTTCGTCAGCTGATCATGCTAACTGTTTTTTTGTTGATGTGCTCTACAGTTTTCTTCGTTAGACCCTATTTGTTTGCTTCTTGCTTCGCTAATGAAGACTCTTTCAGCAGCTGGGTCTCTAATGATGAACATGGTAAGCAAACATGTACATCATACATTCTACAATGACAGGGATGCAAAGCTTTGTTTTCCTTACCTTTTGAAAAAAAGTTTGTTTTTCTAATAATAAAAAATTACATGCATATGGAACTTTTGTTTCCCCCTTTTGCCTCTGGACCAACGAGCTTGCGAACAATTTGCAAAAATGTAGTTGTGGGACGTGCATTTGAAATAGCTAGCTGTTAATAGTAAGTTTGTAATCGCCATCTGTTCTTAGGATAAGTAACACTATGTAGTTTTTCATGTACTAATGACTTAATTTTTTTGCTTTGTTCATAGCTGTTGATTTCTTCAACCAGGTGAACATCTTATATGGTACATTGATGGAGTTTTTGCACACCTACCACATGCCCAACAATGTCAGCTAGACCCAAATAAGATATGTGCCTCTTTGAAACATACATGAGACGTTTACCAGTTTAAGTCCTGATTCAGGTCTGCTGAACTCCTAATTGGATTGGTGAGAGTTTTCGATTGATGACAACAGAAAAATTCAGGTTTGAGTACAAATGGGCTGATGGAGTGCAGATCAAGAAACCCATCGAGGTTTTGGCACCAAAATATGTTGAGTATTTGATGGACTGGATTGAGGTCCAGCTCGACGATGAATCCATTTTCCCTTAGAAACTTGGTACTTCACATCTCATGAGATATCACCTGGTTCAAAAGCTACATTTATTTTATTAACTTGGAGTTAGGAGTGGTACTTTTTTCCGGATTGATTGCTTTGAACTATCATGCAGGAACCCCTCTCCCACAAAATTTTTGGGAGGTTGTGAAGACAATATTCAAGCTTCTTTTCCATGTATATGCTCATATTTATCACTCGTTTTAGAAGATTGTGAGCCTAAAGGAAAAGGCCCACCTTAACACCTACTTCGAGCATTTTTCATTGTTCACCTGGGTGGTAAGTTGCCTCGTGATCTCTCCTTATGCATCCTGCCCAAGAATATTGACATGTGCCATCTTATAGTGCAGTTTGTTCAATAGGAGGATGTAATATGATTAGTTAGTAACTTAGTGCAGGATTTGGTGTTGACCAAAATAGTTTTTTTTTCATGTTATTTGATTAGGGTAAAGGAAATAATTCTGAAGTGAGATGGGGATGGAGATAGATCAATGATAAATTTTATTTGTTATATTTAATTTGAACTGATGCAATATCATCGTGCATTTTGTTTGGCAGATATGCCCTTTCTTGTTTAGTGTGTGTCACATTTCTTTTTTTGGTGTGTGCCACATTCCTGCAAGGGGGCGAGAAGTTGCATGGTAGCATTATGTTTCATAGCCAATTCGCTAAATGCATCATATCCAAGAAGCAATTTTCAGCTTAAATACAGCTGCTTTCAAGCTTGGAATTGATGCAAAAAAAAAAATCCATCAATGACATTTCCATTTCATTAGACTTTTGCTGGAGCAGTACTTGATCATTAGACAATATGCAAGATTAGAGCGACCTAATCATTTTGGCATAAAGGATTTGGTTGAAACCTAGATTGTAGACTTTTGAGAAAATGGTAGAGGACTGGATGAGCTGTGTTGTACCCGTTTAGGATAGTTTCCATGCTGAAGGAAAGAGCCGACAAGATTTATCCTTCCTGGGTCTAGAGTAAGGACTGCAAGGAGGCATCAAAGAACTCGATTGTGGTAGGTGTCAAATAAAAAGTGTGTTTAGTGGAATTATTAGAGAATAAATTGCCATTCACTAGAAATAAATGGAATTGATGGGTATGCATCTAACTAGAAATAAATTTAGCTTCTCAATTGCAGTTAGCTTCTCAATAGCAGTTGTTTCTGCACCAAACATACCTACATATATACTCGCTTCCACATTCCTCTACAGATTCACCATGTGCCTCACATTCAATCTACAGTGTCTTCTACATTTAACATAGTTCTTGCCATAGGCGGCGGCAGGGGGGAGCCTGTGGTGCACAGGCACCTCCAAAAAAATGTGCAATTTTTTTTAAACTAGGTATATGTATGAGCAATGGCTTCAAATTTAAAACTCAGATAGACATGAACAGACACACATACAAATTTAGAAACAGATTACTCAAGATTATGCCCAATCCCATCTAAGTATTGTAGACAGAGCTCCAGAGTAGGATCACACTAAAACATATCATCCATACACATAGTTTAAAACTTCCAAACACGATTCTAGAACAAACTCCCTTCAATGCCTGTTTGTATATTGTCAGGAAACTTGATAGGTTCTTCATGAATCATATATCTGGGCTACTACATACTGAAAGCTACACGGCAATAAAAAGTGAAGCTCTCAACTGCAACACATGCTTATGTCTGTTCACACACGTGCTCACACACTTTTTTGCTCTACGTTTATGCCTTTAACTAGGAATGTATATCTTGGTATCATTGATAATGTTCTCCAAGAGCTTGACAATCGGTTTGACAAGGTTAATATAGAGTTGCTTGTTTGCATGTCCGCTTTAAATCCCCTGAATTCATTTGCTTCTTATGATAGGGACAAAGTGCTTAGCCTTGCCAACTTTTATCCCAATGATTTTTCAAGCACGGATTTAATGAAACTTTCTTTCCAACGTGATAACTTTATTGATGATATGTGAAGCGATGATAGATTTAAAGGCCTAAAGAATCTCGGTAAGGTTTCTACTAAGCTTGTTGAATCAAGAAAGCATAACATTTACAAGTTGGTGCGCTTGCTTCTCAAATTGGTATTGCTCCTACTGGTGGCAACGACGATCGTTGAAAGAGTATTTTTTACGATGAATCTTGTGAAGAACAAGTTGAGAAATAGTATAGGCGATCAAGTATTAAATGATTGTTTAGTCACCTTTATAGAGCGAGATATCTTTTCGAAGGTTAGTGATGATGATATAATAAAGTGTTTTCAAGGAATGAGAACACGTCGTGTAATATTGTGATTTTCATTAGCTATTTAGGACTTTTATTCATGTAAGATTTTATTTGAACTATTTGTATTGCATTATTAACTAATTTCGAACTCTTTTATGTAATTATATTGGACTTATCAAATTATATATATGTTGTATGATTTTTTTAATCCTTGAAGTGTGCACCCCCATTGCTAAATTTCTAGCTCCGCCACTAGTTCTTGCACAAACACACTCAGATCTACAGTTTTAGTACAATCGTAGATGTATTCTTCACTGACGCCATGGCACGCACGGGGCTCTAGTAATTCAATGCCAGGAGTCCTTAAAGTAGGCCTAATACCGAGTGTGGCACAACACAACAAGCAGCCCCATATGGTGGACCCCACTCAGGATGAAAGTGGGATGTGTTGCGGGCAGCCCGCGATTGTCCGCACCAAATGCAGAATTTTATGCGGGTTAATGCGATGACCCACCAAAAATTTATGCGGGACATGAAACACTCGCCAGCCCACAACTCAACCTGAATTTATTTCTTTCTCTTTTTTACCACACCGGTATCCTCTCTCTCCTGCTGCTTTGCTTTCAATATGGCCGCGGTGTCTTCGTGGGCCCCGACGCCACCTACCGTGGTGCCTAGGCCGCCGACTGCAGCCACGGCCACGGCGCTAACGACGAGTACTACGAGGGCCACTAGTGCCGAGGCCTCCAGGATGGCCACAGCCGCTACGTCTGGCGCGGCGGGAACCACTACGTCTGGGAGTGGCGCGCTGGCGTCAATTCGGGCCGCGGCGTGTTCGTTGGGTCAACGGCCGCGGAGTGAATGCTGACCCCGCGCATGTTGGAAAAACGACCAGAATCAAGATATTGCTTCTTCTTCGTATCACTGAACCTCTGATGATATTGTCGACAGAAGTTTCAGCTTTCTATCGAAGAACAAGAACTGGACAAACACGAAATCAATACAGATGTATTTTGTGCCATATCTTGTTGATACGATTTTTAGTTTTTCTCCTTTTTATAGATTTTTCAAAGTTATAATCAAGCTTCTAGTCGGTTTCAGAAACTGAAATCTTAACTTTTTGACAATGCTTCTGATAAGCTATAGTACCGACACTCAAGTTCAGAAACTCTGAACTTCTGAAACCGATTATGACTCTGAAAACAGAATAGACTCGATTACAACTTTCAGACTTTACCAAACACAGAAAATCTAATATAAACTACGAGATTAAACTAACAGCGCATTCATGCGCCGCCGGAAGGGACATGGCCTGGGGAGACCATCGCCAAGGGCCACAAGGACTACGAGCTCATGCTCAACTTGCAGTGGGCATCAGGTGCGCTACTGCAATCTAATGCATTACATATTTGGGAGTGAATTGTGAATTCGCTGTTGATTCTCATTTGTAGGCATGCCATGGGAAGTCCGCAGCGAAGCCGACTGACTTTGATCCCCACGAGAAGTTCTCCCACCGGAGGGATCGAAGCTGACGCCTCCGCATCTGTCTTCAGAGTTCCGGTGGAAAGACTACTGCCCCATGGTCTTCAGGTGGTTGGCCAAATTGTGGGTTACGTGGGCTAAATTGTGGGCTACGTGGGTTGCCGCTTAAACCCATTTAAAATATAAGCTAGCTTGCGAGAGTCCATTTACTATTTATTGTGGGGCGGATTTAGTAGACTCACGAACAACCCACAATAGTGGATTTATTGTGGGTTAGTGATGATGATATAATAAAGTGTTTTCAAGGAATGAGAACGCGTCGTGTAATATTGTGATTTTCATTAGCTATTTAGGACTCTTTTATTCATGTAAGATTTTATTTGAACTATTTGTATTGCATTATTAACTAATTTCGAACTCTTTTATGTAATTATATTGGACTTATGAAATTATATATATGTCGTATGATTTTTTTTAATCCTTGAAGTGCGCACCCCCGTTGCTAAATTTCTGACTTCGCCACTAATTCTTGCACAAACCCTCTCAGATCTACAGTTTTAGTACATTCGTAGATGTATTCTTCGCCGACGCACGGGGCTCTAGTAATTGAAATTTGGACACTATTGGCCTCATGAGACCACCTAAATTCCTAAAGTAGCCTCTCTAGCCACAGAATTCCAATTTTGGCCCCCTCTCTCCTCCTGCTGCCGTCGGGTACAGAGAGGCACCTGCGCCGCCGCACAAGCAGCGAGCACTGCCGCCGCCCCACACGGTAGCAGTCCCAACAATAAATCCAGCGAGAGAGAAAATCTATTTAAGAATATTTTTTGAGGAATTTTTAAATATAGCAAATGAGCTCAAAAAATTATGAAATGTTTTTTTGGGCCTCCCGGCATAGTGTAATTTCTTGTGTAATTTTTTCAGAATTTTAGCAGCTACGATTTTTTCTCTAAAATTCCTACAAACAGTATACTTAAATGAATTTTAGAGACAAAATCATAGCTGATAAAATTCTGAAAAAATTACACAAGAAAACACACTATGCCGGAAGGATCTAAAAAAAATTTCATAAGTTTTTTAGCTCATTTGCTATATTTACAAATTTCTCAAAAAAAAAATTAAATAGATTTTCTCTCTCCGCTTGGATTTGTGTGCGCTGGAGGACATGCTCTGCAGTGGGACGGTAGCAGTGACTTGTCTGCTGTGTGAACGGCGGCAGTGCTCATCTGCTGGCGCTGGCGTCAAGAGTGCCTCTCACGGTGCCCGACGGCAGCAGGAGGAGAGAGGGGGTCAAAATTGGAATTATGTTGCTAGAATGGCTACTTTAGAAATCTAGTTGGTCTCGTAAGGTCAATAGTATCCAAAACTCCTAGTAATTCAATGCCAGGAGTCCTTAAAGTAGGCCTAACACCTAGAGTGGCACGACACAACAAGCAGCCCCATATGGTGGACCCCACATATTCTATGCAAATATTAATTAAGAAAGTCATGATTGCTGCATTGTTGCGCAAACTTACTGCTGCTTGGAGATCAATGCGTGCGCACTGTGCAACATGAAACGAATGCACTGTTGCGCGCGCAGCACGGTCGGCTCCTGCAGGGCGCGGCGGCGTGGCATGCAGGTTGCAGGGCGACCCGGCGCGACAAGTGAATATTCGCGATGATATTTTTTGCATCACTCGGGAGGGAGGTTAGATTTGTAATTTCTACGTGAAACAATGCTAAAATAGAGAGAAAAAAAAAACTCGCTCGGTTGCGCCTTGGAAACCATGTGCACATTAATTCGTACCCAGTGCGTGTAAAGCAAGATGAGGTCCACGTGGCATTGATGGGAACCTACCCTTTGGGTATGCTTGGTATGTACGTGTAGCAGTTTAATTAAAAGATTGCAGCAACAATCATAACATATAGAAGTAGAACCGAGCTCTGCTGCCTCTGAACACGCGTATAAAAGGCACAAGCAGGAAGGCACGTAGAGAAGAGAGGCACGGGAGGCAGAGTACACGCACGCAGGGCCCGTTTGGATGCGTACCTGAGGGGCATCTGCCTGGCTGGACACATGACCTGTGAGCTGCCGAGCCTGTGCTTGGTTGGAAGCGCTTGCAGGCTCGCGCGTGTCTTGTTTCATACTAGTTAATTGAGATTAAAAGTTAGTTAATGAACAATTTTTATTAGTTAATGAACTGTTTTCATACTATTTATTTTCAAACCATCTCAAGACGTTATTTTTTAACTTTATATTTTCTTCAGACCCAGATCTTCAACTAAACATCATATCCTCAGATTTACTGACTGGACAAAAATTATCTACTTTTCAAGTTACCTCCAGACACCAATTTTTTTCATACATAGAGCTCATATCTCAATCCAAACAAACCCACGCAGCAGCACATGCAGGCACCCCACGCAGGAAAGGAAAAAAATACGGCGCCAGAGGAAAACGAGACACAATTGGAAATAAGTCAAAATAGCCCCAAAACCAAATGAACTACAGTAAACACGGGCGGCAGGTCTACTGTGGTGTTTTTTCTACATTAAGATGGTATTTTTGTTATTTTATTTACAGAAAATCGTCGTAGCACACAAAAAGCCTGCACCCTCGACTCCACCCATCGTCATCAACATGCAGCAACTCGTGACGCCCATGTTCGATGGTGAGCGTTTAGATCAAATCGTATTGGTTGATCTTGCCTTGTATATGAGAAGAAATTTCCCTATAAACTGTCATTGCAGATCAATCCAGATTCCCCATCATTGCAGTTATTCGTCTATGAAAGCGCAGCACAGATTACCCATCGAAGTGAGGCCGGCTATAGATCGAAATGATCATAGTACATGTGCCCCCAATGCAACGAAACTGGCCATAGAATTCGCATGAGCACGGTACGGATTCTCCTAATACGACGGAACTGGTTATGAAATCCGTAGTTCGAATTCTTGATTGGCAAATAACAAACTGCGGGTCCCCACAAATTAATACTTCTGCTATAGGAGAATAGAATATCATATTATTTTGCCTCGCACGGGAGCAAGATTATTCAATGCTTCAAAGTATCGTACAATACATCATATGCACATCGCCGGCCGTAAAGCCGAGGCACACAATGTACATAACCCATATACATCGACACCATGGTCAGGTGTCGACGAGAGAAAATGACCAATTTATCATATATCTACCATACATCTACGACCGACGAAGCTAGACGAAATTATGACCTAGTGCAGACGAGGCAAGTACACTACCCCATCGACACGTTCCAAACGGACGGGACAGGACACTCCGTTGCCAAGTACAGACGAGGCAAAGGCAACACACATGTCCGTGTCCGATGAAGGCAGGCGTACACATGACTGGGCAACAACGAGGCGAAAGTCATCCACTTCATCGACATATCCTATCAGTGAACTGACACAACGATGGTGTGTAGTGACCGAGCATCACGAAACAAAGCCACCTGCATCACATCCGCACATTCGCATCCTCCTCACCTGCATTTACATCAACATGCATATGGACGTGCAACACAAACACGATGACGACCACAAGCACAACTTAATCGGAGGTATTCTGTACGCTTGTCCTGCATATGTAATTAACCAGATGCCATGCAAAGGCACCGGGAATCAGCGAACTACGCAATCTCTAGACAGATACTCTCCTTAAGCATAGTCACATAGGACAAAATATAAAATCCTGCAGGAGCATGTATTTTATGTATTCAATACAGAATTAATGAAATATAGTGTACCCCTATTCCATCTTTTGATCTTTTGTTTTCACAAACACGCTCCCCTCACATATAGGTTCTACCAGGCCTAAGATGTGGATGAGAAACATGCCCCAATTAGTTTTTAAAATATTGCGTTAGCCATGTCTTGAACTCTTGACCTCCTAGCTCTAATACCATATTGAATTGCATGTACCAACAAATTGACCCCAAATCTTTAGTTGATGAAGAAAGGTGGACAATATACTTCAACAATGGAGTCATGGAAAGATTGGCTCTAGTTTTGGATGCATGTCTAGCTATTTGGTGCTTGTGCTTCCCATGCAGTTTCATGAGCAACTAGCTAGCACCAAGTCACCAACCACATAGTCGTGCCGGTTTTGGAGCTTTCCTCGAGATAAATTCCACAGAATTTTGTCAACTGTCGGTTAAGGAGATATACTGTATTACTGTTGTCGCCACGGCTTCTCCCCAAAACCTTCCCGACATGCCCTTGCTCTTGAGTAGGCTTCTTGCCATCGCCACAACCATTTGGTTTCTGCGTTCCACCACGACGTTCTGCCGGGTGAATATGGCGTGGTGAGAAAACGCTTGATGCCCATGTTCTCGCATCAATCTTGGAACTCATTGGAAGTGAACTCTCCTTCCCTGTTAATTCAAAGTGCCTTGATCTTCGCATCGACTTCCATTTCAACACCTGCTTTGAACTTCTTGAATGTGCAAAATGCTTGCTCTTTACTTTTGAGTAGCAAAACCCACATGAACCGACTCTGATCATCAACCAACAACATGAAACACTTGTCACCTCCATTTGTGGCTGGTGTGATAGGTCCACACAAATCACCATGCACGATCTGTAGTGGCTTCTTCGTTCGGTAGATCGACGCTTGTGGAAATGGAGTGCACCGCTACTTCCCGACCATACAGCCGTCGCACAACTGGTCGACGTGCTTCAGATGTGGCATCCCTTCGACCATATCATGTTGTGTCACATTCTTTAGCGCTTGAAAATTCAGGTGCCCGTAGCGCCCGTGCCAAAGCCATGCATCTTCTTTGATACATGCCAAAAGACACATCAGATGTGCGAGATTGAGGTTGATTACGTACGACCTGTTTTTGGATCTCTTTACTTTAGCCAACAGCTTTCTCTGTCGATAAAAAATACACAGAAAACCATCTTCCACGATAGTCTTGCATCCATTCTCGTCCAGGTGCCCGAGATTGATAATACTACTCTTCAGATGCGGTATGTTGTACACGTCAGTCAGAACACGATGCTCACCGGTTTGGCACTAGAATAAAACAGTTCCATGCCCGCAGATCTCAACAACTGGCCCATCTCCAAATTTCACAGTGTCAATGACAGAGGTGTCCAACTTGGTGAATTTCTCGCTGCAGCCCGTCATGTGGTTGTTAGCTCTTGTGTCGAGGTACCATACCACGCTCGCGTACTTCTCTGTTCCACCTAGCTTCAGCTTGATCTTGTCCTTATTGAGCATAACCATCTCGGTTACAGACTCGACAGTTTGCACGAGCTCGCATGCCTCGGACATGAACAATGCAGGCTCATCATCATCTTGCTTCTCAGCAACATGAGTCTTTTCCTCCTTCTTCGACCGACATTCGGATGCAAAGTGCACAAGGTTTTGGCAGTCATAATAGCGAACCTTTGTCTTGCCAAATTTCGGTTGCGCTGGTTGAGATCATTGGAACAATCCCTGTCGCCACGTCTACGACCACATCCGCCTCCGTTGCCTCGCCACTTGGATGTGTTCGATGGGCTTTCGCCACCGGCCTTCGCCGCCTTGGTCTTCCACTCGGCGCGTGTCAGAAGGAGATGTTCTTCCCCGCCATCGCCATGTACCTTCATGGGCTCCTCGTATGCCTTTAACCAGCCAAATACGTCCTCGATGGATATGGTACTCAGGTTCTCAAATTGCTCCAGGGTGGTGGCGATTGGTAGGTACTTAGGCGTCACAACATGCAACACTTTTTTTCAATCTTCTCTCCGAGCGTACGCATCTTGCTCAACACCGTGATGACTCTCATGGCAAAATCATCCACGGACTCCTTGTCGCGCATCCGGAGTCCATCGAACTCAATCTTGAGGGTCTACAGCTTGGTCCTCATTACTTGGTCGGCCCCAACGTACATGGTCTTTAGCGTTGCCCATGCATCTTTAGTTGTCTTCTTCTCAACAAGGAGTACCACTGTCTACTTGCTCACACCTTGATAGATGGACGCAAGTGCCATCTTATCATGCCGATTGTCGACCTCCCCGGTGGCAGCCTCCACGGCATCCCATACGCCTTATGCCTCCATATACAGTCACATCTTCATGGACCACGCCGCATAGTTTCCGCTCATTAGCAGTGGATACTGGAGGGAGATGCTTCCGTCCCTCGCGGCACCTTGGATGACACCTCTACTTCACCAGTGACTCTACTTCCCAGTGACTGTGGCATGATATTTGGCATCAGGGGTGGAACTAGAATGAAAATGGCCGAGGTTCACCACTTCATAATACATATAACAACATATATAATTTTCAAGCAACACTCTACTAAATAGTAATTTATGCGGCAAACATTGATAAAATGCATCATCTGGCCTCAACGACCAATAAAAAGAGAACAAAATAGCTAAAAATTCTAAAGTAAAAATAATATAATGATAAAATAAAAATAAATACATTACTTTTTATTATTTACGTTCTTTCTAGTTCGTGGAGCCACAAACCACAACATTAGTAGCACTATATGACGCTTTCCTTTTTAGAAACTTTTTCATAAATTTACGTGCCACTTGTCGATTATTCGAAAACTTTTCCAGAAAATATTGGAATCATGGTATGCTCAACAGTTAAAGAACAATATATTAGAAATATACGTCTAGGAGCATGAACATACTTACTTGATATTATAGTAAAAAAGTCAAATCCAAAGCATGGTCTAATGAGCACATCGATGATGGATATTTGCCTCCGATTTGCAACGAACTAGACCGGTATTCCAAAAACCCAAATTCAAACCCTAAGTGTTAACCCTACATTTCAACAAAATCAATCAATAATCATCACATTGAAATCATAACTTACAAATTTAATTAGTCTCTTTGTTTGAAAGAAATAGGAAGAACTGAAGATGTGGGACATACCCCATGTCGATTTTGCGATTCGTGACTTAGTCCTTCCGATGGGTGACTGGGCGAGAGATGCCGCGGCCAGTGTGGGCGGTGGACGAGGCATCCCTCCAGAATCTGCACCGGCGGCTGCAGCCACCGTCCACCGACCAAGTGAGGCGAGGAAAATTGTGAACTGCGGGGGCCGAGAGGGAGAAGAACAGATGCAGACTCCACAGCCACGTGACACACTCACGCGACACGTGACTGGGAATCACACGTGTGACTACTAGTGCTAGGCTGTTGGCTTTGATGCATGCAGACATGTGGGTGCTATTGGGTTGTGCTGACTACTCATGTCAACTAGGCCGCACTACTGCATCACCCATTCGTCCTGGCCCAGTCACGACTAGTGGGACCGGAGTAACAAGACTGCAAGAGACCGGAGGTTGGGCTGAACCGGGGTGCACAACTTTTGAGCTATGAGGTGCACGCATAGTACATACAGGCTAACATCTGTAAAAAAAAAAAAAAAAAAAAAAAACAGACCCGGTGTCCTGTAACACTGGGTGGGTCCATTGGGCTCCGCCCCTGTTTGGCATACATGGATGAACAACACCAGCTCTCTGATGCCAAATATTGGCACAAAACCAAGGATCACTCTGACAAACTCACGCTAGGTGATACTCGCACGCTTTCACGAGGAAGATGAACAGACGGAAAGCAGGAGCTTGGTGACGCGCACACACTTGTGTCCGGTGTTTTCTCTCTCTGTTATTTTCCCTAATGCAGGTTACCACCAAATACCAGATTACACATATACTTGCGGTGAGCAGAGCACCACTGCTCGATCCGCCACTCACGCCACGCCTCCTTGAGAAACGCTCAAACTAGTTATGCATGCATGCAGCTTAATGACTTGATCAACTAAACGTAAGCAGTACCATGAGTACAAAACAAACATGCCACGCACTCACTAACAACTTAACATTGACCCAACAAGATTAACTCAACAGACTCCATCAATTGATGCTCATCTTCTTGGCGTTGCTGTTGTTCCACTGCTTGTTCCCGGGGCTCCACTTGGGGCACTTGGGGCTGAAGTACCTGCCCTGCACCCTGCCGTCGAGCAGTTCGACGACCGGCCCGGGGCGCACGCACCGCGGTGCCTTGTACTGGTTGATGGACGCGCCGCGGCTGAGCGCGTGGTCCATGAGCTTGTCGAAGGTGCCGCCAGCCACCATGCGTATCTCGAGGGGCCCGATGGACCGGTCGGCGGCGCGGCCCTGCCGGTACACGCTGTTCAGGAACTCCTCCACGGCGAGGCAGCAGTCCTCGAACACCGACGCCGGCACCGCCGTCCCGCCCGCGCGGAGCTCCCAGAACAGCACGTAGTGGCCCGGGATGGTGCCCGCGTCCGCGTAGCTCGTGTACTCGACGAGCGACGCGCCGAACGGCTCTAGGTGCTGCACCGCGTCGTTCACCGCCGCGTGCAGCTCCGCCTCGTCCGTCTTGTCCGAGTCGATGCTCAGCGCCACGTCCTTGCGCCCCACGAAGTTGAACATCGGGGCCTCTTTCTTGAACCCCGCCACTCTCAGCACGTCGCCCACGCGATAACGATACAGCCCTGTCACCATGACATACACATATGGGTTAATTAGCACTTAGCAGACGACATTGAGAAGAGATGCTCTGGCATACGTACCGGAGTAGGTGGTGACGACGAGCTCGTACTCATCGCCGATTTCGACGTCGACGAGGTCGACGAGGTTGCGGTGGTCAGGCTTGGCGGTGGCGGCGTTGCTGCCCGAGTGGATGGGGAGGAACTCGAAGTAGCACATTGTGGGGATGAGGGTGTAGGCTACGTCGCTGGGCTTGCACATGGGGTTCAGGTTGAGGCCGAAAGAGCACTCCGAAGAGGCGTACACGGAGCTGGTGAGCGGCAGGCCGCCGCCGTAGAACTCCAGCGTCGGGATGTACTGCGCCATGGAACCGGTGACGATGACATCGATGTACTTGATATTGGGCCAAACCCTCCGGATGATGCCCTGCCACGACGGCCTCGTGCACTCGGCCTCTATCGCGTCGGCGAGCACCGGGTCGGCGCGGAGCACCCGCTCGACCGCGGCGCGCACGGCGCGGTCGGTGATCTCGGCGTCGAGCGTGCCGGTGCGGATGTCTCGGCACAGGCGCTGCCAGTGCATCTCGAGGAAGCGGATTGCGCGGAGGAAACCGGACGCGAAGGGTGCGCCGACGCGGAGCACGTCGGCGCGGTGCACGAGGCCGCAGAGCAGCTGCGCGTACATGCTCTGGTACACGTCGACGCACAGGATGGCCTCGTTGGGGCTCGTGTACACGTTGTAGGGGTCGTGAGGACGCTCAAGGAAATGCCGGCTCTTGTAAACGCTCGTCAGCACAGGCCGCGCCGGCAGCCCGCCCGGTGTGGTCGACTCCGCCTTGACGAAGCACAGGTACATGGCCTTGCCCTTGTCCAGCCCCGACACCGCCTGGCTCATCACCGGCATGAGCAGGCTGTGCAGCTGCGACCGCCGGTCCATCTCCTCCTCTGTCGCCGGCATCAGCTTCCTCTCCCCTCCCGACGTGCCCGAGCTGCATGCGCGCATTAGTTACCACACAAAATTCTGCCATACATGGGTAGCTGCAACGCGTACATGCACACACAAGGATCGATCGAAACGTACCTAGTGAGGAACTCGCGGATGGGCTTGCCGGAGAGGATGGGCGACGTGTCGCCATTGGCGATGCGGAGGACGTCGGGGAGGATGTCCTCGTAGGTGACGAGCGGCGCGAGGCAGCGGAATGCCTCGGCGGCGTCGGGCTCGGCGCCGGAGACGCCGATGCGGCGCAGGTACTCGGCCGGCGCGTTCTGAGCCAGGATCTCTGCCAGGACGCGGTGCTGCATCTGGCCCGCGCACGCCGTGACGCGCTCGATGTATTCGAGCGCCTCGCGATGCGCTCCCTTGCAGGAGGCCGCCGCCGCCGGGGCTGGCACGGCGGTTATTTGCGCTTCATTCATGGCGCTGCACTGACTCTAGCTAGTACACTGCTCCGTACTCTCTCTGTGTGTCGTGTCTTGTGTGGGCGAGCGAGGCGCGTCCTATTGTGTGACAGACACGCGAGGCAGTCGGGAGTTTCATAAACCACGAGGTCGAGGGCATCGTAGTCTTTTTACACGTACCAAAGGAAATACCTTATAATCTTATCTTAACTAATAAAAACTAATAAAAGAAAGAATTTACCCCCACAGTGGAACAATATCTTTTTTGTGTGACAGAGACAAGGTCTCACCCCCCTCCCCCTCCCCGTGACTCGTGAACGCATCTATGCCTTCACTTCTTCCCCAACCATTCAAACCAACACCGCCTCATTTTTTTATTCACATGCACACACTGAAATTCGTCATTGTCCCACTCCTTCCTGTCTTGCACCGCGACTCGCCACTTGCATCAGTCCAGCATTCACTTCGTGCCTCAGAAATCACGACCCCCTCTAGTACTCAGTTCGCGGATTGCAACAGCGGCGTGCACAAAGATGAGGTGATCCGACAGTGTAGCAGGCGGCGGCGTGGGGAGGTTGCGTCGGCGACAAGAGGACGTAGCGGGGAGGTAGCGTCGGCCAGAGGAGAAGGTAGTAGGGAGGGGAGGTGGCGTCGGGGACAAGAGAAGGTACCGGGAGGGAAGGGAGGAGAAGAGTAGGCGGTACCATGGAGGAGAAGTGGTGGCGCCGGGGAAGTGAGGGGAGGCAGCGACGACACACAAGGAAGAGGCAGAAACGAAGGTGTCCTTCTCTTTTCACGTCGCCATTTGGAGTACATCGCACTGCGTCCTCTTCATCCTAATCCTCCTCTGCACTGCCACCGTCTCCTGCTCTACGCCTGTCGAGCAAGCATCGCCGCCACTTCCTCACTTACCACCGTGTTGCTGCCACCGTCTTCTCCCCCGGCCTCGCATCTCCTGGCTGCAATGTGCCTGGCAAGGGCTGCAGAGGCCAATAGTTGTGAGAACCGAGTTGTGGCTTGGGTTCAAGGTGGAAGAAGATGGCCATCAACGCGTAGCCCTCTTCCTTGTCAACCGATAATGGCTGAAAATGGGCAGAACGTTGGGGAGGAAAGTTGGTATCAACTTCAACTTTCAAAGGTAAACAATCTATGAGCTCAAAATTTTTATTTCCGGTTAGTAGTAGTAGTAGTAGTAGTAGTAGTAGTAGTAGGTGATGCAATTGACGAAATTAATATTTCTGTTTATATGTGCGTGAAACAAAATTAATTTTTATTATGCAGTTTAGGATCTCGTCTGTTGATATGAATCACTTTCTTTTGGGGTTCCGTTGCAACGCACGAGCACTCTACTAGTAATAACTAAAAAAAAGAGTTTACTCCCGTACAGCGGGACGATCGTCCCACCCCTGAAAACCAATGTTCACTTAGGCGCTAGGCGGAAGGCGGGCGGAGGGTGGCCACCTAGCGCCTAACCCACCTAGGCGGTGGTCTGTGTAGTCGGTGAACAGAGAGCGCCGGAGGGGGAGAGGATAACAAGTGAAAAAGAAAAAAGAAAAGAAAAAGAAAAAAAGGAAAGAAACTCTTACCTTCGGCCCAGTCCAACCCAAGCCCGCATCGACCGAGTGACACTTACCTACGGCCTGCCTTGTCCAGTCCAATGTCCCCTTCGCGTCCTTCCTTATCCGCATCGACCGTGTCGCCAGGTCGCCTTATCCTCTTGCTCTCCCTCTCGCGGCTCTCTCTCCGTCTCACTCTCCCTCTCGCCTCCGCTAGCTTCCCATGCCGCTGGCGCCGTGGAGCCGAGGAGGAGGCGGCGCGCGGAGGAGGAGCCTCACGACAGGGAACTGCGGGGAGGACCAGAGGAGGAGGCGGCGCACGACGGGGAACCAGAGGAGGCGGCGGCGCAAGGCTAGAGCTCATTTACCTTTTTGCTGTTTTCTCCCCCGTGTGTCCCGCTCCGCCTCAGGCCACCTAGC
This sequence comes from Ampelocalamus luodianensis, assembly GCA_036346255.1. Classification (NCBI taxonomy): domain Eukaryota; kingdom Viridiplantae; phylum Streptophyta; class Magnoliopsida; order Poales; family Poaceae; genus Ampelocalamus; species Ampelocalamus luodianensis. The sequence goes on from CM070625.1 coordinate 15,813,420, forward strand.
GTCGCTCCAGAACGCCCAGGGCCGCCGCGCCTTGCCCGCCTCGCACCGCCTAGGACCACCTTGGACCGGCTAGGCGCTTGGCCTACCTAGGGCGCCGATTGGCACCGAGGCGCAACGGCGGGGCTTCGCCTAGCGCCTAGGCGGCCCGCCTAGAGGAACACTGCCAAAAACAAACTCGCGCCAACTTCTCCTATCCCTCTTGTGCGCGTCCCATGCCCTCACGATCTCCAATAAAAACCACTATGGAAAGAAAGGAGAAAACTGTTGAACAGAACTCCCAAAGACACTCTCCCAACGATTTTTTCCAATGGGTGGGCCGACTATACTCTCGAAACCATTGGGGCCTCCTCCCACATCTCATCTCCCGCCATCTCTGAAGAATCCCATAACAATCTCCCATGATCTCTTCTTCCTTGCAACGTGTGCCCCAGTAGGCAGTAGCAATACCCGAGTGTTGTTGTTTTGGCGGCACGCTGGTGAGCAGGTTTTTTTTTTGCCGATTTCATACCGGTCTTACCGGACACCCCCCTAAAGACTTCAAACCGACCAAAATCGGGCCACAAAATTCCAATTTTCTTGAATTTTGCTCAAATTTCGGCCAACCGGTTCTACACCCCCCTCCCCAAAAAAAATTCTAACCGGTTTTGAACACCCTGCTAGTGAGTGCCGCAATGCATGGCACGCCATGTGTGGAGGGTGAGGAGATGGAGTGACTCTGACTCAATGCGTGGCTGTAGTTGGGAGTGAAGAGGGAAGCGACGGGAAGGGTCTCCTCGGCAACAAGAACCACGATGACCCATGGGGATTCGGTGACGGCGAGCGACGGATCAGGGAGGCAGCGACACGCGGTGCGAAAGGCCGCCGCTGCCTTCCTCGCCTGCTTCCCCTATGTAAGGACGACACCCTTGACGTCGTCTTCTATGAGATCTACACGAGGTGCACGCGTAACTACTCTCTACACATATACGTACTCTCTTATTATTTTGTATGGAGACCAAAAAAAATTTTGGCCGATTTTTGGCCGAAAATCGGGTCTACTGGTTTTGCTAGCACCCCCCGGTAAGATTGTAAATCAGTCCTGAAAAATTCGGCCCAGTCAAGTTTCAACGAAGGCCGGCCTGGTCCAGAAGTCCAGTGCAGTCCATTCGGCCTCCTCCTCACAAGACGATTGCCCTAGCCGCCCCTAGTACTCATGAGTTCCTGAGTCTCTCAGCCATTCCCCGATCCGGCGATCCCCAATCCCGAATGGAGCTCTCGACTCCCCTTCCTCTGGCCTATCTCTCCCCCTGGGGCCGCCGGTTCTTGGTACCGCCGGCCTTCGGCTCCCGACGCTGCACCGCCATCGCTTCCTCCTACGCCCGCACCTGGGCCTGCTCCCTCGCGCCCCTGCCCCTCGGCTCCGCCCGACTCGGCTCGCCTCCCCCTATGTTCTGGGCGGCGGAGAAGCATCTGCGCCAGGTAAGATGTGCAATCAGCTTGGGTTTATTTGATACAGATACAGAGCTAGCTTATTTGCTAAGATTGCACAAAAATTCTTGTGTTTCCAAACAGGGGCTTGGTAAATTCAGTGAGGTAGGGAGACTGGGAGACAGAGAGCTAGCTTATTTGCTGAGTGGTTGTTTGATAAGAAGTTTATAGCACTACATCTCTGAATTTTCTTCAAAATTCAAATTTTGGTTTGAAAATTTTGGCCGAAATTTGCCCAAAAAAACTGAAAATCGGTAAAATCGGCCTTATCGGCACCCCCGGTAAAAAATATATGCTGGTAAAAAAAATCCCTGGTCTCCATGTGTTGTGTGCAGTGCACGCGCCAAGCCCTATTCTTTCTATTGTATGCTAATGTGATGTTTGGAGCAAATTGATTTTCAGATGAGAAGTTGGGGATTACTCAGTCAGTCCTATATCGAGTACTTAGTACCGACTGCCCTGCTATATTGCGTTTTTGTGTGTTTCTGATCAACTGCTGAGTTCATGCCTTCCAAATCTGCTTCCCAAAGTATGCCTGGGCAAGCGGCAAGCCAAAGGAAAGAGGGAAAGATGACAGGCAAAGAAGAACCCGCTGCTGCTGCTGAGAAGATTTCAGAGCAGCAAACGCCACATCACCAGCAGCAAGAATCTCCAACGTCTATTATTATGATGGACAAGGAACCTTATGCCTGGACAAGGAACCTTATGCCTCTCTTCAGATTATGGCTTCCTGGATGTGTCGTTAGTCCCACAAGGCGATCTGGTGAGTTAAAAGGGATCCAAAACATGGATTGCAATATGGAAATCAGGAAAAGAAGACGTCGCAAAAGGATCCATTGCTAGAATTATGTTTGTAGACCTTATTGCTTGATTGCATTGTAGGATTTGCAGTTGTAATCTACAGATTTTGCACACCAAGCTTTGCTATAACTGAAACATGAATTTACAGGAACGAATGTGACAAGATTTGGGCGTCGATGTCGAGGAGCGTGGAATGTTAACTCTTTCCAGTCTTCAATTTGCAATTTTTTGTGTGTTAAACTTGAATTGGATGTTCAAACTGACCAAATTTCTTAGAATTACATCGCGTGCACATGTACAAATTGACAAAATAGGTAGGATGCACCTACAACTAACCCTAAATGGCTGACATGAACAAGATATTTTTCTTTTAGTATTGGACGAATCTGCTTACATTCGAATAATTTTCTTTTAGTATTGGACGAATCTGCTTCCATTCGATCACCATGGTGAAGTGGAAGAAGATTGTGGAATTTCGGGAATAATTACGTGTAGTCTCACAAGGCCTCCACACCCTTTATTTATAGTCCAAAGATTGGATCCAACTCTAATACAACTCTCTATTAATACTAACTCATCAACACTCACTCAAGATGGGCCAAAGATATCAATCATGCCCATCTTGTTACATATTACAGCAACCTCGTTAGAACCTAACCCTTTAAAGAAACAGTTAGGGAATTGTTCATCAAACTTAACATACTCCAACTTCAGCATCCTGCCATCGAGTTTCTAGTTGATGAAAAACCTATTAATCTCAACGTGCTTAGTACGATTATGTTGCACTGAATTGTTAGCAATGTTGATTGCATATTTATTATCACAATAAAACAACAAGAGATTATTCCTCCATACCCAAAGCTCAGAGAATAAACCCTTCATACATAACATTTCATCCATACTAGCAGTAGACCGAGCCACAACCTTCTGCTTCTTGTTCCTCCATGACACAAGGTTACCTCCCACAAAGATGCAAAATCTAAAAGTAGACCTCATGTCATCTACACTGCTGGCCAATCAGCATCGCAATACCCTTCCACATTTAGGTGTTAATTCTTCCTGAACCAAATGCCTTTCCCAAGGCTACTCTTCAAATACCGCGAGATTCCATAGACAACATCTATGTGTCATGTTCTGGGATCATTCATATATCGACTAATTACACTCACTGCATATGAAATATCAGGTCTTGTATAACACAAATAGATGAGAAGCCCAACAAGCCTTTGGTAAGCTTCCTTATCAACTAGATCTCCCGACTCAGCACATAACTTATGATTCCTATCAATAGGTGAATCACTAGAGCGACACCTAAGCATACATATTTCTGCCAACAGATCAAGAATATACTTCCTCTGGGACAAAACTATCTCATATTGAAAATGAGGTACTACGTGGAACGTCATCACAAGAAATAAATAAAAACACAAGATACAAATTCCACGGAATTTAAAACTTTAATATCTATAAATTATTCAATAGTAACAATGTCACCAGTGGAAGCAAATGGAATAAAATAGTTTGATACACTGGACCGGTCCAAAGCTAATTAAAATCACAAATGAAATAGCTAGAGGCAACGCCACGGTGCTGGGAAGAACGTGTATCACCCATGACCCCGATGCTCACATCAAAGCTACTCAATTGACTTTTTACCTGGAATGGAAAGAATAAGTGTGAGATTGGAAAAAAAAAATCTCAGCAAGGGTACAATAAATGTAATGAGAGCCAATAATAGTCACAAGGTGTTCCAGGCAGTTATACATAAGTGTGACTGCAATAAGAAGATAAAGGAGAGATATGGAAATGTGGAATAGGGAAACAAGAGTAATGATAGGGTATTTAGGTTAATTATTGAGAAAGCAAGTACGACCCGATTTGATCATCCGCATACCAAGTAATACGATAATAGTCAGGCACCCTCCTCGACTATATACTTGTGGCTGGATTCTATTATCTCAACAACGGAATTGTACGACCCCGTACATTTTTGAGCGGTAGGTGATATACCTGCAACACTAGATGGAATAGTTGAAATGTAATTACAATGTGTGTGTTTGTGTATGAAGGGGTAATTGACAATTGATTGGTGAGATAGTTAACTAGATAGGGAATTGAAAATTGATACTGACGAGGATATAACAATCCTCATTATTATCTGTAATTCTTATTATAGATATTAATATCGCTATACTTGCCTTAAGTATACCCCTTAATGCTCATAAGGGAGAAACCAAACTGTCTAGTCGTAAGCCTTTCTACGATCACCCCATGGTCGTAAGTCTTTCTACGGTCATAGTATAGTCGTAAGCCTTTCTACGACTACCATGTAGTCGTAAGATCTTCTATGACTTGCTTGGCTTCGACAACCCTATAATTGATAAGGCTTGTTGACCTGTGGGCCTAATCGATTAGGGAGTCTCATGGGTTGTGTTTAACACAGCAAACAGTCAATATGTGCAGTTATCCTTAGGAATAATTGTACCTTCTTTTCTCTATCTTCGACAACAACCGCCTAGCGATGTGGGGGTGTTATCTTTATGACAATAACTTCCCTCAAGCGGTTCATCATTTGGAACATTGAGACATCTCTTGGCTTAGAATAACTGCCACCTCCTCGTACGCTATATAAAGGCTGAAGTCAGAAGGCAGAAGGAGGACGTCAAGCAATCCGGAGCACAAGACATCAAACAGTAGTCTTTTCATTGATTGTAATCAATACTCTCAATACAACATGGGTAGGGTTATTTTTCTCTCCGGAGAAGGCTTAAACCTGTATAAAATCCCTACGTCACTCTCTGCAGAGTTCTAATCGTAGGAGACCCCCCAAAACAAACAATCATACATAAGATCGCTCTAGATCACCGACAGTTGGCGCCATCCGTGGGAGCTTTCCGGTGATTCCTTTTCAATAAGTTCTTTTAGTTTTTCAACTCTGATACTTCCATGGCAGGAAAGTGGAATGATGAGAATGGGTTCGATCTAGCCGACTAGGCGACCTCGACATGGATGCCTGCTACAACGCCGAGCAGGGGATCATTTCATCCGATGGCAATGCTGCCTCTGAAGATCTTTCACCAGATCCCGGAGACCGTACCTGATGAGGATATGACCTCTATGGATACAACCATATTTGCTATGTTTAATGTTCTAAGTACAAGAGCTTGTACGCTTCACTTAAATTATCAGGTAAACTTGTTTTTAGGAGTGTCTTTATATTATATGAACTATATGATGCTACCTAATGATGAAATATATATATGTGCAGCACGATGTCACTTTTGGTCCAAGACAAGCAAGCAGTTCGAGCTGGACCTATTTTGGAATCCAGTTCGGCCTCCGGAATCAGCCTGACAGCAACAACTTAAAACAGGCATAACTTTCACATACGGAGTCCGTTAGAGGTCCACGAGTACTTGATTGAAAGCTTATTTCGTCCTCTTTCCAACGGATCCGGCCTCATCTCCAAATTCCTTCTGGGCTGATTGCAATCATCAAAAGAAGACGTCATATCACTTGTTTGAGCCAATTTAAACTTTGTAATCATACTGAACTTGGCCCATCTGCCGGCGGCTCACGTAGGGGTGTGGTTACTGTTCACATGAACAGTAACCCGCAAATTTAGTCCCACCCCGCTGGTTCTATTAGATGTGCGGCTCCCCCTCCACTATATAAGGTGGCCACACCCCTCTAGTTTTTCTTGGATTTTGTTTAGTTAAAAGTTAGCCTTGTTGCAACTTCGTGTATTGGCTTGTGTCGACTAGACCAACCATAATACCGCTTCAAAATCCCAACTCAATTCAATATTTCAATTCCTATTTGCAATTTCAGATTGCTTTATCTTTTTCTTGCGTACTTCTTCTGTATGCGTGAATCGACCTTCGTGGTCGTCATCCGGTATTCGTGCACGGTTGATAACGACTTGTCAATCAGTTCAGCGATTGCGTGGTTTCGAGCCTTGCGTGTTCGTAGCCAGGATCGTGAGAGTTGAGCGACGCCTACCGAACTTATCGTTCTCATCGAAAGATCGGGCCAACAATCGGACCTTCGGGTTCATCAGGTGGTATCAGAGCTACAGTTCTTCGGTGAGAAATCAGTACCCTTAGTAGTAGATTTGTTTTTCATACCTAGAGTCCAGAAAATTGCCCCAAAAAATTTCGCATCTATCATCCATACCGAACCAATCTGAGCCATTGCAATTTTTCTTTCAGTTTTTGTTCGTTGAATCATTGGTTGCATTGTCGTGTTCAAGTTGCTGATTGCTAGTTTAGTTAGAGTCTAGTTCGTCGTTGTCTAGTTTGCATCTCGTGTTCCTTTGCGTAGCTTCATTATTGTGTACAACTTCGTGCCAAACAGTCTCCTGCCGCTCGCTGCCGCGGCAACTAAAATCGCCTGCCATCGCTGCCACGGCAACAAAAATCCCCTGCCATCGCTGCCGTGGCAACTGCGCCTCCCGCCATCGCTGTCGCTGCAACCACACCAATCTCTGCCACTACTGCCACTTCCTGCCACGACAACCACCACCACCTACCGCTCGCTGCCGTGGCAACAAAAAAAAACCGCCATCGCTGCTGTGGCAACCAAAACTCCTGCCGCGCCGCTTGATATTCCCTGCCGCGGCAAGCACTTGGCCGACCGCAGCTGCCACAACCTGCCAGGGCAGCCGAAACTCCTGCCGCTGCTTGATATTCCCTGCCGCGGCAAGCACTTGGCCTACCACCCCTGCCACATCCTACCGTGGTAGCAAAACTCCTGCCAATCACTGCCGTGTCAGCCAAAACGCCTGCCGCGGCAGCCACCAGCGCGCACAACCGCCACTGCTGCAAATCTCTGCCGTGGCAGCCAAAACGCTTGCCACGGCAGCCGAAACACCTGCTGTGGCAACAAAATCCTTCTCAGATTTGTTTTCACTTGTGTAAAGGAAGGGAAAAAAAAGGGAAAGTCGAAATTGGTTGTGCCAAAGAAGGAAGAGAAAAAGTGAGTTTGATTTTCGGGAACAAGTGAAGAAAAAAAGGAGAAAAAAAAACAGGAGAAGCAAAAGAGAGAGTCTATCCTTTCCGAAAGTTGAAAACCTGTTAAAACCTTTGCCAAATCTAGTGAAAATTGGTGGAGCCCTTCTTGATACATCCACAGGCTGTCACAAAAAATTTGAGCACGTTTGGCTCACGGAATCAAAAGTTATAGCAGTTTCAATTTGAGGCCGAAAAGAATTCGAGTCCGTTTCCGATACACCTTCCGTAAAACAGGCATAACTTTTGCATACGATGTCCGTTTTTGATGTTCTTGTGCTCGTTTCGAAGCTAATGACGAGGCACATCTTTTCCATGTAAGCCACTAGTCACCCTCCAGGGGCCCCAAAATCGGCTATCTTCGTTCCCGAATTCGCGTCGCAAGTTTTTGGTTTCTGTTTTTGGTAATTCTTTCGGTCTTCCCTTCGGAATTTGGAGTTCTCCTCAACTGAAAAGTTGTAGATCTCGTCGAAACCTTTCAGAAAAGCATATATAAGCCATATAAAACTTTGTTTTTTTCATCATTTGAGACTAGCTATTGTTTCTGCTCAATCTAGAGGGCTGTTTGTGTGCATCGATATTGCTGTTTTTGTGCTCTACATCACGCGAACAATCTTGTGCCCTTAGAAAGAAGTTTGAGTAGTTGGCTAGCGTCTCTCCTAGCACTTGTTGTGAGGCTTTCCCTTGCTTGCATCAAGTCACATTGATCGTTGCGTGTGCGTACATACACTTCTTTGCATAGGGCTTTGATTAGCTAGCTTTGATTAGGCTAGGATCAGCAACATTTGCTAGTATTTTGAACAATCTTTCAACTTGCATTAACTGTTTTGATTATTGCTGATCCTTGCTACCATATTGAAGCCTTCCAAGCTCCACTTCCTACTAACTCAGCAGGTGTCGTTCCTCGCAATCGTTGGGCTTATCGCAAGTGAGAGTATCACGAACCAGCCACCGGTTGTACCACTTCCTTGCTGCATTGGTAAGAACTTGTAAGAACTGGGTATAAGCTTGAGTGTGAGTGACTTGGTTGAACCTCCAGAATCTAGTAGTTGATAGGGACATATACTTGTGATTTGTTTCCTTGTTTTCTACTAACTATGGCAGGTTCACGGAAAGATTGCAAGATATATCCACCCCTTCTTCGAACTGTTGGACGGGAGTGTAAGATAGTGAACGAGGAAGATGCACACTTGAGACAAGTTTTTTCACCACAGGAGTTGAAAAAGAAGTACAGAGACGACAATCCAAGACCGTTCGTGCTCTTTCATCTACTTCCACTACACCTTCACGTGTACATGAAACAAATAAGCGCACGGTACAAACCTCCACATCAAGATCATCTTCGGTTGCTTCTCCTGCTGCTGCATCTACCATGATGGCCGCCCCTACTGCTGTGGGCGTTACTCTGTCTCGTTGTCTTGCACCCTTGGCTCGCTCATTGTTAATTGAGCTAGAGCAAGAAGAAGAAGGAAAAGCTTCTCACTACTCACCAACTTCAGTACCAACATCATCTGAGTCAAGCCTACAAGGTAATACCAAAGGTACTGATTTGAACACTCAACCCAAGAACAATAACCATGATTTCATGCCTAGTATCATTGAGCAAAGGGAAAATCAGAATGTAGTAGAAACCACTGCATCATATGAGGTGGATGAATCTAGTGCTGAGAAGATAGAAATTAATTTCCTAACTACATAATCTGATATTATTAAGAATTTTGATGAATCCTGTGATAATTTGATTGATTTGCCAACTGAGTTGAGTGCACCATGTAATAAACTTGTTGATTTACCTGTTGACTTAAGTGCACCATGTGCTGAAATAATTGAATTGCCTGCTGTTTTGAATGATTCATGTGATGATTTAATCGCATACAATGATCATGTGGAATTGGTTAGACATAAAGACGTTTTGACTAGAATTTCTCCTGCTGATTCTTTATATTATATTATGTTGGATCCACCTATGAAATTGTCACATGCCTTGGAAAAAGTTTCTGTAATTGCATGTTCGAAATTCTTGTTTAGCACCTACACCCCTGGATATAAGTTTAATTTTATTGGAGATTATGGTGTAGACAATCAATTTCTTGTATATCGAATATGCATAACTTGCGATCACATCGATGAATTGAAGTATGTTGTTTCGAACAACAATTCTTGTGTGCTGAATCTTGTTCAATATGATAGTCAAATAAAATTTAGTGCTCATCCCATGCCTATGTGTTCACCTTTTATGGCACCATCTAGTAAGGACAATCTGAATGCGATGTTGAATTATGGAAGAACTTACAAATCTTTTCACCATTGCTAGATGAATTTGCTATTGCTCAAATCGACATATGATTATATGGGTGAATTTTGTTTGATTCAAAAAGTTGTAGATTTGCCCATATATGCTACCATCGCAAGTTTACAACTTCGAGATTTGAATTGCATAAACGCTTCACTTACATTTGCAAAACTAGTTGCAATAATTGTTGTGTGAGAACTTTTGTTTTGATCATTCAAATATATGATTGTTGTTGTCTTCTAACATTAATGGTGCAACAACGAAGAATCATTAAAACAGATGATATATACATATATCATGCATACACTTTGGCTTCTTTGTTACCCTATTTTCAGCTTATCAAAAGCCGAGGACCTTCGGTTCGGCCACCGGTTGAGGAGGGATCCTTATCCCCCACAACATTATGCCCAAATGAGGGATCAGATTCCCCAAAGGGCAAGGGTCTATCCGACCACAGCCAGGACTGCACCAAGACAGACCCAGAACATAGCAAGGGATCCCCTTCCAAGTGTTCAAGTCCACTGCGGTCGTCCGACCTAGCGTAGCAAGTCCTGGAGTCCATCATTCCGGGGCTTCATCAACATCTGGTAGTTGTCACCCATCGGTTGCCCTCGCAGAGGATATGAGCGATTCCGCTCATCCTATGGATTCGACCATACCTTCGGAGGGCTCATCTCCGATCAGAGATGGTTATAACTAAGAATTCCCCTTCCTAGAGGGGCTTACTCCAAGTCGCGGGGCAGTGTCGTTTGACTATTCCTCAAGCCAAGAGGGCTCAAGCGCAAGTGGAGGTCATTCCCAGGAGGTCTTCGCCCTCTCTTCAGATCCTGGTCATTGCCCCAGAGGCAGGACTGAGGATGCGCCCCACCGATCACACATTGCGACCTCTCGTAGTGATGGCGAGGAGGCCTCCGGTCATGGACAGGGTCAACACTCTGATGAGCGTGGGAGAAATCCTAGAAATAATCGCTCTCCATTAAGGCGAGCTCAAGCAACTTCAGATGTGGAAGACCCTGAGATGATCCGATGGAAAAGAATGGCAACCCAAAGAACTTTGCTTGGGCACGATCAATATCAGTCAATCGAAGCCCAAGAACTTCAGCGTATAAATGACTTGCTCGAAAACCCGACTCAAGAGATTGGGCGAGCACCAGGTTATGACCTCTTTGCTGAAGAGATCACACAAAGGCTTTGGAGCACAATGGCTAGGCTCGAGCAGCCTCGTCGACACCATTCGGATGTCGTACTGGGATGACTCTGTCGAACACTAGTCGTTCGAATAACTCACCTCATGGAGATCGGCATGACAACAGGCCGTGTCGCTCCCCTAACCATAACTCTAGTCGGAGAAGAGTTCTTCAGACAACTGATGATCGACAAGCTCTCAGGGGAGGTGATCGTTCACCGCTCTAGCCAAGGAATCTGCAACAGCAGATGGAATACGATGAGTATTACCCTCGTAGGAATGAGACTTATCATAGGTCGGGTCCACCAACCGCTGGGTATCATCGAGTACAATCTCCCAGCGATATCAATCCTTCTTTCCTACAAAGGAGGTGTCATGATGTCAGTACTGGATGTCGGGCGTTCTCACCTGATCTCCGAGCTGTTCGCTGGCCGCCACGGTTTTGACCAGTGAACATGGAGAAATTTGATGGGTCATAGAATCCCATCGAATTCCTTCAGATCTACACGACCATTGTTCGAGTAGTAGGAGGAGGAGAGCATGTCTTGGCAAATTACCTTCCTGCTGTGCTCGATGGATCTGCTCGATTGTGGTTGTTAAATCAGCCACTGGAGTCGATCTATTCATGGCAACACCTCTACGACCTACTGCTTGCTAATTTCCAAGGCACCTACAACCGTCCCAAGAAGGAGGACGATCTATACAAGATGAGGCAGAACGACCATAAGACCTACAATAATTCATCAGGCGTTTCAGACAGGTTCGTAACTCTATACCTAAAGTCTCTTATTCTTCTATTATTAGGGCTTTCAAGCAGGGAGTCCGCAGTAAAAGAATCACTAAGGACATCGCTTTGAATCCTTTGGCTACTGTCGCCGAGCTCTTTGAGATGGCTGATCGATATGCGACTGCTGCTGAAGCAGTCAAGTGGAACAAGACCATCGATCGAGATAATAAAAATCATCAAGAAGCAGGCGAAAGCAGCAAAAAGAAGGAGAAAATGCCAAGAAATCCAAGAACAAAAGGAAAGGCCAAAAGCCTCAAGGCAATAATTCCAAGATTCCAAACTCGTACTCTGATTGGGGCAAAGGCAAACGCCCCGAATGAAAGAATGACAAGCTAAGGTGGTACACTTTCCATAAAAAGGAAGGACATTACCTTCATAATTGTCGAGTTTTCCAACGAAAGCTAGGACAAACCAGCGGTCGAAAGCAGTCAGATGACGACGAGGAGATGTCGTTCCAAGATCTAAAGCACACCATCGACCACATCTATGGAAAATCTTCGGCATACGAGTCAAAGCGACAGCTTAAGGCTGTCGAGCATGAGGTAAACTCTATTCATCCCCTTCTTGTCAATAAATTACCGAAGTGGTTGGAAGTCACCATCTCTTTCGAGAAGGATGATTGTTCAATCCCTTCAACTTGACCTGGTCAGTTTTCGATCGTGGTCGAGCCCACTATCAACAACTGTTGAGTCAATCGAGTATAAGTTGATGGTGGCAGTTCATTGAATATCTTATTTATGAGTGCCCTGGACGAGATGAAAGTACCTCAAACCAATATATAACATGTATGATAGTCATTCCATGGGATCGTACCGGGGGTCCTTGGCCAAACCAATTGGCCAAGTTTCTCTCCCTGTCATGTTTGGTTCTTCAAGCAATTTTAGGACAAAGAAAAACTCTTTTGATATGGCCGATTTCGACACAACATATAATGCCATACTCGGACGACCAACTTTGTCATGATTCTTAATGGTGCTCATTATGGGTATCAATGTCTTAAGATGCTAGGTCCCAAAGGAGTGATCATAGTCCACTGTGATAAAAAGATGGCGCTTACATTCGATCGCAGATCCCTCGAGATGGTCGGCCAGATACCAACTCAAGAAGCAAGTAAAAGTTAGCCTTCGACCAAGCAGTTGAAGCCTAAAGCTGCACCAAAGTCGAACGACAAAGTCAAGGAAGTTCCCCTGAATCTAGAGGAGCCTTCGAAGACTGTTCGCATTGGGGTCGCTTCCGACCCTAAATAGGAAGACGCCCTCGTGACCTTCCTCCAAGCTAATGCATATGTCTTCGCGTGGCAAGCATCCGACATACCCGGAGTCCCCAGGGAGGTGATCGAGCACAGGCTAGCACTTCAGCCTGACAAGAAACCCGTAAAACAAAAGTTATGGAGATTTGCACCTGATCGACGAGAGGCTGATATGTTACTTCAAGCAGGCTTTGTAAGAGAAGTCGACCACCCAGAGTGGTTAGCTAACCCTGTAATGGTTAGAAAGTCTAATGGTAAGTGACGTATGTTTGTAGACTTTACTAATCTCAATAAAGCTTATCCAAAAGATGATTTTTCTCTACCTCGTATTGGTCAGTTAGTTGATTCTACTGCTGGTTATTAGACATTAGGTTTTCTAGATGCATATTCTGGTTATCATCATATTAGCATGTGTTTAGATGATGAAGAAAATACTGCATTTATTACACCTTTTGGAGTGTTTTGCTATGTCAAAATGCCATTTAGTCTAAAAATGTCGACGCTTCTTTTCAATGCTTGATGCAAATGACCTTCTTTGTTCAACTAGGCTGCAATTTGGAAGCCTATGTTGACAATCTGGTCATAAAGAGCATCAAGCGACTTGATCATATCTTGGGCCTGCAAGAAACTTTTGACAACCTCAGAAAACACCATTTGAAACTCAATCCTAAGAAGTGTGTGTTCGGAGTCTCATCAAGAAAATTGCTCGGATTTCTTGTTTCTACACGAGGAATCGAAGCTAATCCTGAGAAGATAAAGGCCATCGAATGAATGTGCCCTCCGACTATGAAGAAAGAAGTCCAAAAACTCATAGGATGTATGGCGGCTTTAAGTCGTTTCATCGCACGACTAGGAGAAAAGGGGATTCCTTTCTTTAAACTTCTAAGGAAACACGATAGTTTCGAGTGGTCAGACGAGGCAAACAATGCCTTCGAGGATGTCAAGAGGTATCTTACGAGTGCTCCTGTTCTGATTTCTCTAAAACCAGAAGAGACACTCCTAATATATCTAGCTACCATGCCATAGGCAGTGAGCGCAGTACTGGTCGCAGAATGTGAATACGTCCAACGACTCGTTTACTACATTAGTGAAGTTTTACATGGACCTAAGGAGTGATACCCTCAGGTTCAAAAATTTTTATATGCCCTCCTCATGTCTTTGAGAAAACTGAGGCATTATAATTCAGGCACACAAGATGATTGTGTTGTCTAAGTTTTCCTTAGGAGAGGTCCTCCAAAACAGGGAAGCAACGGAACACATGGCAAAATGGTCGATTGAACTTGCAGAGTTCGACCTCCATTTCGTGTCCCAAACGGCCATTAAATCCCAGATCTTGGCAGACTTTGTTGCCAAATGGATAAATCCTGAACATATTCAGGATCCCTAGTACAATTCCACGAGCAGTAGATGATGTACTTTAACGGTCACTTACGCTAAGTGGCTCAAGGGCTGAGGTGGTCCTGGAATCTCCTACAAGAGAGACATTAAAGTATGATATTTAATTAAATTTCCCTGCCACTAACAATGTGGCAGAATACGAAGGCTTATTGGCTGGCATACAAGCAAAGAAAGTGCTTGGGATTCGACGACTACTCGTGAGAGGAGACTCTCAACTAGTCATAAATCTGGTCGAAAAAGAGTACCAGTGCTCTAATTCGACCATGTGTCGGTACTTATCGGAAGTCCGAAAGCTTGAAAAGCATTTTCTCGCAGACCAGTTAGCTCGAATGGCTTCTTTTCGATCTCAAGTACCAAAAGGAGTCTTCTTGGAACAACTCCAGAAGTCGTCTCTGATCGAAACACCAGAGATATCTCCTATTGAGATAGCCTTTCTAGAATATGAGGATACCTGGATGAGTCCTATCTACGAGTATCTTCAGAAGGGTGCAATACCCGATGATGATCTCAAGGCACATCGTTTATCTCGTAAGGCCAAAATATATATTTTGATCGAAGGAGTCCTCTATAAATGAGGTACTCAAGGGATTCTCATGTGATGCATATCGCAGAGAGAAAGATTAAATCTCCTTCACGACATACATGGGGGCACCTGTGAAACTCATGCTTCTTACGGAACGCTGGTCAGAAAAGCCTTTCGACAAGGTTTTTACTGGCCAACCGCCCTTCATGATGCCAAGGAGTTGGTTAAAAAGTTTGTACAATGCCAGTTTAATAGCAAGCAAATACACCAACCAGCTCAGGCACTACAAACTATACCTCTATCTTAACCTTTTGCGACCTAGGATCTTGACATCCTAAGACCATTCCCAAAAGCATCAGGGGGCTTCGAGTTCCTTTTTGTGGCTATTGATACGTTCACAAAATGGATTAAAGCCGAACCTATAACTGGGATTACAACGGAAGCCGCTAAAAAGTTCATGATGAGAAGCGTGATTACTCGATTTGGTGTTCCAAGTCGAATAATTATAGATAATGGTAAGCAATTTTCAGGCGCAAAATTTCAAGAATTTTACGACGAGTTGCGTGTCAAATTGTGTTATGCCTCTATCGCCCACCCACAAAGTAATGGGGCAGTCGAAAGAGCGAATGGCCAAATTATGCAGGGAATCAAAACACGAGTCTTCGACCAGCTTGTCAAGCGCTCAGGGGCTTGGGTACAAGAGTTACCCTCAGTGTTATGGGCAGTTTGTACAACTGCTAGTCAGGCTATAGGTGAGACACTCTTTTTCTAGGTTTTGGCGCTGAAGCCATGCTTCCACCAAAACTAAAGATTCGGTCGACAAGGGTCAAAAACTTCAACGACTCTAGTCAGGAGCAACTTCGAGCAGATGATATCAATCTACTCGAAGAAAAAAGGAATCAAGCCATAATACATTCGGCCATCTACCAACAAGCCCTGCGCAAATACTACAATCGTAAGGTCCAACCTCGTAGCCTTGATGTAGGTGACTTGGTATTGAAAAACATTCAATCCCAGTCTAATCGGAATAAACTTTCTCCCAAGTGGGAAGGTCCGTACACTGTGGTCCAAGTCATGCAACCAGGTTCGGTACGACTTGCAATGGAGGATGGCAGGGTCCTTTCAAACTCTTAGAATATCGACCAATTACGCAAATTCTATGTGTAACATCCTTCTTTCTCAATAAAGTTTTAGTATTCTTCAATCTTTATTGTCTTCAAATTTTTTCATTTAGCTCTGCTTCGATTTTCGATCACTTTTTAAAACACTTGGTTTTCTTTACACTCATCAAAAGAGGGTAATATCACCTAGTCGAAGTCTTTCCTTTCTGCATGTGATCCTACCTACTAGAGGGAACTTCCTAGCGTCGACCTGTTCCTAACTTTTGCTGCCAAAACAAAGAAACTAGGTTCAACAAAATGTGGTCGAAAATAGTTTACATCAACCTCTTTTTAAAATTATATTTTGTTCGACTACTTCCAAAACTCTTGATTCGATTAAACTAGTCGGAGGAAGTGCACCACCTTCTGTTCGACCTCGGTTTGGAGCTTACCCATTTCGACCTCTTTTTCTATTAAGGGAAAAAGAGTTAGAAAAGAAAAGAAAGTCATTTATATAAGCAGTCTTAAGTTCAACACTTGCTATTTATTTCATTCTGCAACTCGCCAGTTGCAGAATTTGCCTCCTGAAGTTTTTCAACAAGTCTTCATTGTCATTCCTTAGCTTCTGCGTCTCAACTATCTCGTAGTCGAGTGCATCAGCCAAGGTCTTTTCATCACTCTTAAACCTACAAAGGTTAAGATTGATATGAGAATTGGACAAGTAGTCAAAATTCAAAAGACTACACGTGTCAGTTACTTGCCATCTCTCTGCTGCTCTCACAGAGTTCCGCTTTTTGCTGTCGTAACAACGCAAGTTGTTGGTGGTATTCACCAACAGTGACAATATTTTCCAAAGATTTCTACATGAAGAAAGACAGTGAGAAGCAATAAAAAACAAATATGCAAATATTTGATATCAGATGCTTACATTAATGCTCGTTCGAGCAAAGTTGGAGAATACCCTCCGGGGATCTTTGAGTTCATCGATATCTTGGACTCGATCCCACCACACCTTTTTAAGACACTCGTCATCAAAGACATTCCCACTGTTAGGAATGTCCTTAGGGCGAGGGACTCGATCACGAGACCTGAATAAAGAAGATCCCACAATGGATGTAGGGCCAAAGAATTCAAAGAAAAAGTTGAGGTACTCTTCTACTTCTTCTTCAGTGATGGGAGCTTCTCCTTGAGAGCCGAAGGGAATGTCTGCAGTGACTTCCTTCCCAGCACAATGGTCGGAGGTTCCACCACCACCTTGGCCAGATGCTTCCGCCGCTTCATTCGTCGTCTTCGCGCCTGCCTCCATGACAACTTCAGTGGTCGTAGTAGCCTCAGCAACAACGACCACCACAGTGGTTGTAGTAGCTTCAGCGCAACGACCACCTCAGTGGTTGTAGTAGCCTCAGCGGCGACGATTTCCACCACAAGGGCAGTGGTCGATCCCTCGACTACTCCCGCTAGCATCTCTTCGATTGCAGGAGAAACACCAGTTGTCTCTATGACTGCAAGAGAGATGGCAGCGGGCTTCCCGACAGAAGCGTCCACGAGGGCTAGAGGAGTCGGGCTAAGATCACAGAAACAAAAACACTTTAAAATTATAGAAAATAAAAGGTAAATGTTATTCTTAAGATTTTAATTTCTTACATACCTTCGCTTTCTAGACTTGATCTTGAATCCAGAGGAAACCTTCCCTAAGGAAGATTTCTTTTGTTTCTTCTCTTCGACCACGTCTGGTCGTGGGTCTTGAGCAAGAATTGCTGCACCTTTGATCGAAACCAATTTCGAGCACCTGAGGAGCTGCGCTTCCCTCAACCATGAGCTCTGTCGACGCAGCAGTGTCCTTCGCAAAAGATACGAAGCTTTCCAATTCTTTTTTTCTAGTCGCTTAACAAAGCCGTGAGAAGCAGGGACTGAAAAGATTTTATCATTATAGTAGAAGGGTACCTTGGTCTTGGGGGCTTTGTGCTTAAGGCTTCGATTGCTTCGAGTGCCCCTCTTTTCTCTACAGTGACTACGTCTGCAAAGAATTGACTGAAGAGGCTGGTCGGAGGGGGGGCAGAGCTTGAGTGTAACAGCCCCAGTTTTAAGGAATAGTAATAATACGCTTTATGAACAGTAATAGAATGTTGTTCGTAATATTACTGTTCATTATTGAAATTTAGATATGTTGTTACAAATTAAAACCTTCCTTTTCTAGTCAAAAATCCAAAACATGTTCGAAGTTTTAAAGGGAATACAAGCTTGTGCTTGTAATATGACTGGGAAGTATTTTTTTATTAAAGTCTAGACCAATTATCTTGATCAAAAATAATTTTTGTTGAATTTTTAGAAATTATTTTGTCTGGGGGAAAAATATTTGACTTTAACTAAACCTATTCGGATTAAGGTAATTATTTATGTAATTTACAAAGTGAAACGGTGGTTTTAAAATTTTATTTGGGAAATATATCATCCCAGTAGCTTCCTTGTAAAATTTCATGATTTTGCAAATTTATTTACTATTTCTAAAGCCCTGGTCAAACTTTTAAACATTTGAATTAGGGCTGGTCAACCCTTTTGGTCCAAACTCAAGCCCTAGCACTGTAGCGACTCGAATCCAAAGAGGTTGGGTCCAACCGGTCCGGCTCGGTCACGCTCGGGCGCAAGCCCAACCCCGCACGTGACGTGAGCCGTTGATCTCCAATCGGACGGCCAAGATTCGCAAGGCCGTGCGGGCTATCCACGTACTCCGTGCGATTTCCACCGTTGGATCTTCATCCAACAGCATCCAGCTTTAGATCGAAATCTTAACGCACCTCCAATTGTGGCCGTTGATTTCCAAACCAACGCGCCGGATCCTTTGTGTCGTTTGGGCCATCCCTGTAACATCCCAAAGTGCTGTTACCAAAATAAAATAAAATAAAATAAAAGTCATTGTTTTATTGGATTTTCTGAAATTAGATTTAGTTTCATTGCTTTATTTGAAGTTTTGAAATTTTCAAGGTCAAAAGTGAAAGTTATTTGAAGTTCTTGAAGTTTTATTAGGTTTGAACTGAAAAATAAAATTTTAATGAATTTCTAGATTTTTCTGAGATTGTAAAAGCTTTTTCCTAAATATTTTAAAGCCAAAACAATTTATTTTGCAAAATTAATAGCCAAATATGATCTGGAAATAGTTTTATTAAGTCCAAAATAACTCAGGGAATTTCTGTGAATTTTCTCTAAATTTTTGGATCTAATTTACTATTTTCTAGAAGCTATATTGATTTATCTCCATTTCTGAAATTAGAAAGTCAATTAAAAATCCCAAAAACCCCTTTGGGCCAAATCTCCAGCCCGGCCCATTTCTTTTCATGCGCACGCGGCCCAGTCGGCCCGCTCTCCCGCGCGTTCTCCTTCCCTCTCCCCCACCGCCCGATTCCCATCGGACGGCTAGGAAAACCCCACGCCACCACCTCCTCCGCCCCCATCGGATCACAATCGGACGGCCACGCACCCATCTCCTCCCCCGCTTTCTTCCTCCCGTAGCTGCTACGCCCACCGCCATTAACGCCGTGAAGAGCTCGCTCAATCCCGCGAATTCCTCCCCCTTATCACGCGCCATCACGCGCGTTGAAGCCCCCTCATCGCGCCGCCTCCCTCTTCGGTCGTTGCCCCTTCGCCGCACGCGGGATCCTCGTAACCGCGCCGTCACCGCCGTAATCATCGCGCCACCGATCTCGCTCCCCTCTCCTCCCCCGGCCCCTATAAATGGAGCACCGGGTGCACGCCATTCTCCTCACACCACCACCATCATTCACCTCTTCTCCCCTCTCCTCTAGTCGCCGGATTTTGGGTTTTAGTCGCCGCCGGCCGCAAGCTCTTCCTCCGCCACTTCCAGCGCCGACACCGCTTCCTCGCCGTCGCCGCCTACACCATCGACACCGTAGCCTTCTCGCCGTCCCGGTGCGCGCCTCGCCCTCACCGGAGACCCCACCGAGCGATCGCCGCGTCAACTCGAACCGCGCGCTTTTGACCTCGCCGCGACGCGTTCGCCGCGCCTAGCCATCGACGGGGTAAGCATTGTGATCCTCTCACCGCCCTCTTCCCACCCATACCCTCGTCGGAGCTCGCCGTGGCGCACAGCGCCGGCGAGCTCGAAGCCGAGGCCACCGTCGGTTTTTGCCAACATGGCATCGCCACGTATGCACCCGGTCAGCGCCACGTCGCCTCCCCCGCTCGTGTGTTCGCCCATGTGGCATGCCCGCGTGGCAGGTCCACCGCACCACCTAGCCCTCAGCTCGGTGGAACTCGTCCACCATGAGCCGTGTCTATGACACGTGGGACCCGCGTGCCGGAAATTTCTTTTAAATTCCGAAAATCAGCTGCTGATGTCAGCTTGCGCAATAAAGCCATTTCCTTTAGAAAAATAAATCAATAAAATCTGATTTTAGGGTTGATTTAGATTTAGAACTTCCCGGGGTTCGTTCTCCCTCATACGAACTCCGATTTCGTCGATTCAAATTCCTAAATTCTTATAAAATCAAGATCTAGCCATCTAAACCAAAATTATTTAAGTTTGGGTTCATTTGACCAGTAATTCCTTTAAACCCTAAATCTTTCATTTCATGTAATTCCAATCTTTCGAGCTCATATCTTTTGCATCCAAACTCCGTTTGAACCCTTTCAAATTTCTAAATTTGTCTAAATTCAAGATCCAGCTAACCAAACTAAAATTACTTAATTTGGAGTTAATTTGAATTGTTATTTGAATTTAGTTTGAATTTGGCTTATTTTCACGTTAGATTTCGAC
The DNA here is from genome assembly GCA_036346255.1 of Ampelocalamus luodianensis. Classification (NCBI taxonomy): domain Eukaryota; kingdom Viridiplantae; phylum Streptophyta; class Magnoliopsida; order Poales; family Poaceae; genus Ampelocalamus; species Ampelocalamus luodianensis. Next base: position 15,834,004 of record CM070625.1, read on the forward strand.
GACTTCGGAGAGTCAGATTTCGACACCGTTTGAGAGCAGCGTTCAACCCAGCAAGGCAAGTTATACCCTTAATCATATTGATCCCATTATTTCAAATTATTTATATGTTGTTTTAAAGTATTACTGCATGCATAAGTTTATACAATTAGTTTAATTCCCTGTTTTAATTACCTAGTTACTCCAATTTTCGTTGTATGGCCAATTTGAATATTGTACGTGAATACCTTATCACCATTAGGCAAAATAATACCAGAATTAACCATATGCTTAGTCAATGCTTAGATCAAATCTTGTATTTGGGAAATTTTAGCTAAATCTTCCAAATTTGATTTAAATTGGGCCTATGGTATTGTTTTACCATAGAAGGTTTATAAAATGCTTTTACTCGGAAAATAAAATGAAAATGGGTTTGGACTTGGGTGAAATGGATGGTTGGTGGGTGCAAGTTTATGCACAGGCTTAATCTGGTTAGGGTTAAGGCCTAGGGTTTTTTTTGGAAGACGCCCAAGTCAGTTAAGGACCGGTCTTCGAGCGCATGATGCTATGCCTTACCGTACTACCACATGTCCTGTGTGGGCGGGACCTGGCCAAATAATTTGCAACATTTCATTGTTAGCTGTGCCATTTTGGTGCGTGGGTGTCGATTAGACAGTATTCCCACTGGCCGCAAGAGGGGACTTCTGGCGGATGGCTAGTCCAAAGGAAGTGAAACCTTAGCGGGCATAACTACTTTGGAATGGCGCATTGTAAAGGCCTCGTGATAATCGCTTAGTCGCACACCTTCGGAAGTGTGTCAGACGGACATTAAAAGTTGATTATCTCTTGTGGGTAAAGCTGTACAACCTCTGCAGAGTGTAAAACTATTCAACAAAGTGTCACGATTCTGGACATGCTAGCAGAACTACTCAAAGTTAGACTTTGGTTTTGTTTGAAAAAGACTTCTTTCAAACTGGTTTATCCAAATGGGATTTGGGCAGGAAGCCATGTGATAGGAGGGTATCCTTCACCATTCATGTGTGAATGTTATCTGACTATAAAACTGAGAATTTATAAAATGATTTGTAGTTATAGAATATCTGCTTTGGAACTTAGTACAAGTATTTAAAGAAAATGTTGCTTAACGCAAATAAACCAATAAGCCATCCTTCGTTACATCCATATATGCATGTCATTCTGTTACTTGACGGGTGTAACTTGCGAGCACGGAAGTTGTGCTCATACTTGCTTTATGCAAATAAAATTTCAGAGGAGAAGGACTTCACTACAAGTGTGGATCGTGACGACTAGTCCGCTACCCCAGTCGATTGCCTGTGGCAGATTGCTGGACCCTACTACATCTTCGTCTTCCGCTGTGTTCTTTATTGTTGGCTTGGTACACTTTCACTTAAACCAAAATCTACAATCTGCCCTGTTTTCAATTCTTTTCAAAATCTGAAATCTGTAACTTTAACATAAACCCTATTTTCTGTCAATTGATGGCAGTAGATGATAATATGGGTTATTATCTTTATTGGGGTAGATATAACTTAAGCATGCTGTTAATCATGCATTTCCCTATTGATCATATATTTTTCTTTCATCCTGTACTCGCTGTCAGTTTTTGTATTTATTGGATCTTATTGTTTCTTTTTAGAATCTGGTTCTTCTGAAGTATTTGACTCTATTTCTGAGCAACCAGAGCCTGCACAAGAAGTGTATTACTATCAAGGCAAGCATCCTCTCAGCATCATGTTGATCCCAAAGTTTTATACAATAGATTTTTAAAAATACAGTGATAACTGTTGCATGCTAATTTGTTGAAAATACAATTGTGATCTGTTAGTAGGTAGTTATGACCTAACATTATGGATTACCTTAAATCTAACCATACACTCAAACTTAGAGTAGTGTTGTATACTATGTCGTTTAATTTCAGAATTTGCTTAGCCATGCTGTCCATAGAACGTTAGAGTTTGACAAGATTATCTTGTCAAATATGGGAACAACAAATAAAGTTCAGTCATTTTAACTCTTTGTCCAGTTTCTTTAAATCAGAACTGAATTTTAAATTTCAATTGATCTGGACAAGAGGATGCTAGTGGTGGTGCCTTCGTGCACGAGATTGGGAATTGTGGTGGACTTGTCTAGACCAGTTAAGGACTGAACTCTGATTATTCAATTCAATCCCCAACGTACTTCCACATGCGGTGTATGGGCGCTGTTTGGTTAAGTAAAGGGTTAATACTATTGAGTTGGAGACAGGAGAGTAAGGACATGTGTATTGATCTTGTATGGCATAGATGCTTAGGTCTTCGGGCTGTGTCTTATGCCATGTGAGTTTTATATCGGTATCAGATGTTCTTAGGAGGGTGAGGGCATATAGTGTTCTATCGCATGTACGTACCTTAAAGGTGCCGATTGCAATCTAGTATGTGTAGTGAACACAACATGTATTTCTTTTGATTGGGTCGGCATTCCCGGCGCAACATGTGTGCCCCGGTTAAGCAGATGCTATCAGTCGTTGTTTAAGCGAGATCAGTTCACACATGGGTTATCCAGCTCAATAGAGTCAACTTGTTGAAAAATACCAAATCTTAGTTTACCCGGCCGGCATGCCAAAGGTTGTGTGCTATTATTCCGGAGGCTTACGGGCTAACTAAGTCGTGTGGGTAAAGTTGTACACCCCTGCAGGGTATCAAAACTATTCGAATAGCCGTGTCCATGGTCATGGACGATAACTTGAGTTGATGTCATCTGTATAGAACTTTGATTTAAACTTTTGTTTTGGGTTTTGGTTCAGCATGAGGGAATTCATGCAATGTACTGTTTATGTTTACATTCTATTCACTTACTGTTTTAGTCCAATTTGATTTATTAAATGGCTTTATCCAAACCTAACAATTGTAGGTTAAGATGTATTGCTTTATGCAAAATGGAACCATTATGCCTTTCCTGTTGTAACCTTATGCATGTACAAATCTTAATCCTTTGTATAGGTTCTAACAAACACTTTCTTTTATTAGTTTGTGTAAGTCTTGCTGAGTACCTTCCGTACTCAAGGTGCTATAACCTCTTGTTGCAGGTGAGGATGGTTACTTGTATGAGGTACCCGTTAGCGCCGAACAGGGCGACGCTAACGAATAAAGCTATTTCTTTCCTCCACGCAATAGCCTGCGGGTGATGGGGCCATTGGTGGTTTTAGTCGTTTACTCTTTTGCTTCCACTGTCAGATTTTGTTAGTGACCCGGAGTCACTTGATATTGTAGTACCAAACCGAAAATTGTAAACTCATGTTTAATTATGTAAATATATGACTTGTATGTGTATGATGCAATGTTGTTTAAGGATATATGTGCAATGGTCACTGATCCTGGGAACCATTGTAAGACATATATCCGGGAATCCTGAATATTGGATTTGTTACTTGTTAAATTTATGCTTATAGCATGATATTTAATAAAGGGGCAGTACTGTTCCTTAATTAAGAATTGTGCTAGAATATAATTTTAATTAAGCACATTTCTAATATTCCGGGGTCCTCACAGCTAGCCTGCGCCATGCTTGTCGGCGGCCCTCACCAAGCGACGCCTTTTGGCCAGAGGAGCTTTGGCTTCTTCCGCCCCTTTTCCAACAACCATCAATTCGACCTCTTGATCGTCTTGATGATCTGTCATGCCTACCTTCTGTAAAAGTCAGAAAAGAAACAATACTTAGTGGTTGTTTTCTATGACTATGAGACCCTAAAGATAAAATCAATCTTTGATTACCTTTAGGCATTCTTCTTTTTCCTTTACGGATACGACTACTAGGATTTGAAGAACCCCTGTGGCAGGCGTTGGAGCTTTCTCGCAAACAAGTTTGACCCGAGTGTCGATTTCTGCTTGTGGGAGATCTGTATGGGTAAATAAAACCTTCAATAATCGAGCTCGAAACCAACTGAAAAAGAGCTAAGTTGAAAATGTACTAACCCTCCTCGAAATCCCTGGTCGAATCCTTATTCCCCAAGTACCTCCACATGGAGTGTGCACATTTCTTTAACGGACTGATGCAACGCGTGATGAAATCTTTCACCATGTGCCATCCCGTAAGTCCCTCTTCCTTCAAGTCTCTTATGGCTTGAATGTAGGGGGCGATCCGATCGAGGTCGGTGTGAGTCGAATCCCAAGAAGAATTCTTCTCAATAGCTTGGCCATCCTTGGTCAGCTCCTAGTAGAACCACCTCTTCTTTCACCCCAGCAACGACGATCGGGTGAACATCTGAATATACTCCTTCGACTTCCCATTTTGGAGCTTTAGATCGCAGTTGTCTGTGATTTCGGCTTGTTGACTCATTCTGTAGTAGTACTGGAAGAGCTCCAAATTCATAGGAATCCCCAAGTAGGCCTTACACAAGTACACGAATACGCTCAACATTGTGATGGAATTAGGAACAAGATTCGTTAATTCCACCTCAAAGTGAGCGAGTACGAGTGTGAGAAAAGGGTGAGCGGGCAATTGAAGGCCACACTCATAGTACGCTTGGAAGACAGGAATTTGGCCAATCTCCCCTGACGGCCAATGTTGTCTAGCCGCTTCAATCCACTTCACAAATCCCTTCTTCGGGATCTTATCGGCGGCGACCAACGCTTTCACCTTTGCCTCATCTATCTCCGATTCAGCCCACTTAGAAGCGGTTATGGCCATCTTCTCTAAGTGAGGTGGATTTGGGTTTGGAAAGGTTTCAAGAGGGCGTACGATTTGGTTGGCGGCAGAGAGAACAAGGGCTCGAGGAACAGTTGAAGCAAATGGGGAAAAGTAAGAACCCTAAAATCACACATGCAGTAAGTTTTAATAACCGCACGCTTGAGTTTAGAGATTGTGGGTACTCAATAGTTGCCAGCTCTTTGGGGACTACTCTAACGGACAAGTTTGTGAGAGTTGATTGGGATTCTTAATTTGTCCGTTCGAGAAAAACGAGTCTGTCTTCACAACTCAAGCAAAATTACCTTCTTGACCAAGCTTATTTCTAGTCGAAGAAAATACAAGTCGAAAAGGCCTGAACCTGTATAAAATCCATGTGTCACACTGCATAGTTCCAATCATAGGAGACCCCCCAAAACAAACAATCATACGTAAGATCAATTCTAGATCACCGACAGATATAAAAAAGGTTACTTAGTACTTGATAGGGAGATGTTACATAACATGACAATACAAGTCGGGGTTGATTCCGCATGCAATGATTAACAAGAGTTAATAGAATATGTAACTTATGCAAATTGAAATTGATAAAAGTTGTATGGGATTAATGACATGAATTAATATAATTTACCAAGGTAAAGAAACCTGGCATCATAATAAATCCAGAGAATCGCTGAAGTGAGATAATGACAACCGACAATAGTGTTCTCACCAACCAAAAATTCAGATTATGATAATGGCCTAATCCAAGGTAAATAATTCTTTGATTGATCATTGAGCCACTGCACTAACTACCCATTTAATCCAATACTCCGATCCTGATTACCACATGATAGTGATCCACAGTAATTTCTTCGGATACATTCTAATAATTGACCAACCACTAATTATCTATAGTCTACCATAAGTAATCACGCCAAATAGTCACAAGGAACATATTGAACTGTCACTAATTAATAATTAAAGAATGACAATGCTAATTTTTCTAAGTAACCATGCAAGAGTAACTAGTAATTGGTATGACACAAATGTTGGGAATTAGATTGCCGAGAAGTAACCTGCCTGCCCAATGCTTGGCAGTCCAGCTGAACGACGGATCAGAAATTTGCAGGCGACCAAATCATCCTTCTAATCCCCTACGCGATCCTATAGTAGAGTAGATTAATTAGAGATGGAAATAAATCAGCAGTTGTGATAAGGAACTAAACAGGGGAGCCTTCATTCGATCACACCAGAACTGAGCGAGCCGACTGGCTCAGCACGTGCGACACTCGTGCGGCTCACACGCGCGGTGAGCATGCTACGGCGGCTGGCCGATCGGCAGTGAGCACAATCGGCAGCGACGTGACCTCGCGACGACGGCATGCTCGCGGTGTAGGCACACTCATGGCATCCATGCGGGAGGCGAAAGGAGGCATGGTGACGGTGATGGCCCGCCCACTAGTAGCCTGCCCGTTGGCGGCGGCACCCCCCCCCCCCCCCCAAGAACCCTAGATGGGTTTTGGTGAGAGATAAAGAGAGGTATTTTTTTACCTTTTGGAAAGAAAGCGTGGAAGAGATTTTGAAATTCTAGATTTGAGGGAGAATATAAAGGCAAAGGTTAGATCTGAGATTTCAAGGGTTTTTGTTGGGGTAAATCCTTTGCATTATCGGGTTTTGAAAAATTGAGGGTGTTACAACGGGCAATATCAACCCCAAGAAATTATCAAAGAGTTCCAAGATCTTTCGCCTCAAATGTCTCTCCTAGTCTTTTCTTCAAGGTCTTGATTTCCCCAGTATCATCTCTAGTGATCACAATATCATCAACATAGACTGCCAATATGGTGAAATGTGATCCTTTATGCCTATAAAACACAATATGATCTCAAGTGCACTGAGAATAGCCCATACTACATAATGCACATCTGAATCTATCAAACCACACTCTTGGAGACTACTTTAGACCATATAAATACTTCTTGAGTTTACACACTTTCCTATCAATCTACATGTTCTCAAAACTTGGAGAAATTTCCATATATACCTCATCTTGTAAATCACTATGTAGAAAATCATCCTTCACATCCAATTCATGTTGGGGCCATCCGAAGTTAGTTGCACAGGAGATCAAACGTACTTACCGTGCTCATCTTCGCCACTGGTGCAAATGTCTCATCATAGTCTATCCCATATGTTTGACTATAACCTTTTGCAACCAACCGTGTTTTATATCTATCGATCTTGCCTTTAGGAGTTTCTTAATCGTAAACACTCATTTGCATCTTACTGCCCTCTTTCCTGATGGAAGTAGAACAACATCCCATGTTTTTTTATTCTGAAGTGCACTAAGCTTCTCCTTCATGGCATCCTTCCACTTATGATCTTACTTAGTAGCTCGTCAATCCTTTGGAATATGCATTGTCTAAAGATATGCAATAAATGCTTTGTATATAGGTGAGATATGGAAATATGAGATGAAATGTGCAATATCATGCTCAAAGCCATACCATATTGGAGGCTTTTCAGCATTAGCTCTAGTTTTCCTACGTTGTGCAAGTGGTAACTCTATATAGGTGTGATTAGAGGGAACATTACCACTCTTCCCATGGGGAAGCAATGAACATGATGGAGAGAGAACCGAGGAAGGATTTGGGACTAGATCAACTATCAAGGTTGGCTGTTCTGGTTGCTCCTCTTTAGCTTTGCTGGCTCAGGTGCTGTCCGCTTGTCCCTCTGCTTCTCCCCCTATTTCCCAAAGTGCCTTCGCTGATAAACGTTAAATTATTTTTGGGCTATCACATCTCTCGTATATTTCATTAGGCCCAGGCATGAAATTTCCCCACAATGACTTCTTCTTGTTGATCGTCACTCTCCTTGTTCTCCCCCTCTCGACTGTCACCCTCAATGATAGGAGAGAACTCCTCCAAAACCTGGCAAGGAGTACCTCCACTTGTGTAATACGACGCAAACTTACAGAATGTCACATCCATATACACGAACAACCTTCTCTCAACTGGGTTCCAGCATCTATAGTCCTTCTGAATTGATGAATAACCTACAAAGATACACTCCATTGCCTGAGAATCCATCTTGCCAACCTCTGGTCGGCGATGCTGTAAAAAGCACATATAGCCAAACACTTTGGGAGGTACCTTGAACTCCCGCTAACCACAAAGAAGTTTAGCTGGAGACTTCATCCCAAGTATTCGAAATAGCATGTGATTGTTGAGATACGCTGTCGTCATCACTACCTCGCTCCACATTCCCTTTAACACGTTCATCCAGAACATTAGTGAGCGTGCTACCTCCAATAAATGTCGATTCTTCCTTTCAGCCTCTTCATTCAGAAGCGGGGTTCCTAGACAAGTAGTTTGATGAAATATCCCCTCCTCTGAGAGATACGCTGAAAACTCCTTGTTAACATACCCAGTTCCATTGTAATTGTATGTTCGAAGAATCTAAACCTTTGCATCGAACTGAGTAGAAACCATCCTAGGGAAGTCCTAAAAGCACCGAAGGACCTCACTCTTGTGCTTCATCATATAAATTCAAGTCATGCGAGTATAAAAATTAATAAATGTGGCAAATCACTTAAAACCATTCACAGAAGTAACTAAGCATGGGTCTCAAACATCAAAATGTATTAATATAAAAGGTTCATAACCCCAAAGACCAATGCTACTATATGTAGACCGTGTGCATTCCAAACTCACAAGCATCACACATAAGTTTACTCTTGTCTACTTTATTGAACAAATCAAGGTACAACCAACTTAAACTCTCAAACAGCGGATGTCCTAAGCGACGATGATGTAACAAAACTTCTCCATTAACTCCTCCTACAGCCACAGCCAATGCTGCATCAACCTGATCAATATACCACAACTCATTCCAGCCTCAATCCTCTTCCCAGTTCTCTTCTCTTGAAACAAACACAAATCCTTATTAAATGTGACAATGCATTTGACTTGGTTAATGATAGAACTAACTGAAAGAAGGTGTAACATACCAATTTTTGGGTCTTTTTGAAATTTTCAAAATAAAAGGAACCAGTTGAAATTTTCTTGCTTTGTTTAAAGCTTAAATTGAAATTTTAGAAAATGAAAAAAAATTAAATGATTAAATCAAACTTAAATTAAATTCAAAATGGGTTTATTGGATTTTTTAGACTTTCTTGGATTTCCTCCAAGTTTTTTTTCTATTTTCTTGGAGTTCAATTTAATTTATTTCTTTTCTTTGTTGTAAAATTTAATTTAAATTAATTACTTTAAAGTGTTGGATTTGTTTTGGATTTTCTGCAATTATTTAAAATCTGAGTCCGAAATTTAAATTCAAATGCAAAGAATGCATATATGCCAATATGTTCTCCAATTACATGTTCCTCATTTATTTGTCAGTCCTATTAGCAAAAGTACACAGTATATTTGAGATCTGTTGCAACCCACGAGCACTCTACTTTATACATTGATGCGTCGGTTGTGGACCCATGGCAAACCAAGATCGATCACGCATCAGGTTGGTGCATCAGATAATCCAGAGTACAGGCATCACTGCAATCTACTGACGTTGGTAAGCTTTATTCGTGATTTTTTAAATAACTCATTTTTTAAATTAATATGACAAAAATAAATAGCCAATAAAAAATTGCAAAAATAAAACTCTATCGCTAATTCATTTGGCGATGCGGCAAGGATTCTGCCGCCAACTCAACTGGCGACAGACCTTCTATCGCCAAATGATTTGGCGACAAGAGCCTATCGGCCAAATAAATCAACGATAAGACTGTCGGCCAAACAATACTCTATCGCCAAATGATTGGACGGTAGAGCTACAACGTCAACCTATCACCAATTAATTTTTTATAATTTTTCGGCCAACAATTTTTTGTCATGTTAATTAAAAAGTGAGTTATTTAAAAAAAACATTTATTCGCCTAACAAAAGTCATGTCTCACCAAATGCTACAGCGAAGAGTAACTACTACGTCAAACTCGACTGCAAAACTCGTGACATGCCCACCAGCTAACACCTCAAACCTGGATTTTTTAATAATAATAATTTAATAAAAAAATTACAAAATTAAATAGTTGATTTTTTTTTGCTAAACTAGGCTACCGCTGCCAATTGAAATGGTGACAGATGGCCTATCGACGGTTCAACTGGCGGCAGGAGGAGGCTCATCTTTGTGTGTGTGTGTGTGTGTGTGTTTGTGCAGAATTCAGGCTAAATATTTATTACTATTTTATTTAAATTTATATCGTTATTCCAGCGTCTGAACCGCCACACAACACCCACCAACTAAATTACCATCACCAACGACGCCGCTGAAGAAGATAATGGTGGTGGTTTAACAAAGAAAGTAAGTTACACATTACAATTGAACGTACGATATAATAAGAAACAGAACTAGACAGTAATAAGAAACAATATTAGCACAACATATTTTAAAGCAAAACGTCATCACGTAGTTTTTCAACTAATCACAATGATGTTACAAAACATTCCAGTACAACGTCATCACATAGTTTTTCAACAAATCATAATGTTGTTACAACACATTCTAGCAAGACATCTTCACATAGTTTTTCGACAAATTAGAATGACAATACAAAATATTCAGCACAACATATTTCAAAAAGACAAACCATTCTAGCGGCTACTGTCTGGACTGCTAACCTCTCCTTCATCCTGTGCACTTCTCGTAGGGTATTTCTTGTAGGTATACCCGGACTCCCTGCAAATAGAGCACTTCTTCGTGCAACAGTCTATTTTTTATTCGTCCATGTTGTTCCTGATACACCGTACCTACCGTCGGCCAACTTTTTCCTTCAGCCTAGCAATGTCCACGGCCCATATGAGTTGCTCTCAGGTAGGATGACCAGTGAAATGGCCAACCACGCCATAGCCATATAGCTCTGTATTTCAGGTCTGCATCACCTCTTCCCTGTTGAAATATCCGGAAAGGTACTAACCAGGATACTGCGCTACCGTCGAACATGTGACCATGCCTATGTGGAAGAAGATATTTGTTGCAAGCGCATATGCAACTAGCACGGCGTAACGTGCACTCGTTGATGATCCTCTCGCGGTTCATCCCGCGATGTCCTTTCTCCCTGTATATGATCTCGAAGCAAAGCTCCCTTATGTCCATCTTGAATGTCCGGTGTATCTCACCCTTCTTGCTCATCTCCTTCATGTACTTGGTGATCATGGCGGAGTACAGAACTCTATCATTTGCCATGGAGAGTGACGCGTTGTTGCTTCGGTCAACGAAGTACTTTGTGGTACCCAGGATAATTGCCTCCACAATAGCAACCAAAGGGAAGCACCTGGCGCCGCGCATGACCCAATTGTACACCTCGGCTAGATTGGTTATCATGACACCATATTGAGCACCGTTCTTGTCATGTAGCAGCGACCACTTCTTCTTAGGCACGTGCTCAAGCCAGTCTGAGAAGCATTTCACCTGCACCCCCCGTCTTCCTCTTCACACCAGGAGCATCTGTGGGTATCTGTAGCAATGCCTCAGGGCCCTGGTCAGTGCTTGCAGATGGTCTTTTTGTTGCCTCCCTTTTGTGCGCCCTAGTACGCTCATCCAAAATCATCCAGAGGGCATCAAACTTTCTCTTCTGATTTTGGTTGCACGGACGCTTAAACAGGTTCATCAAGTTTTTGTTACAGAATTGCTTGTAGAAGTTTGCACCCAATTACCTCGTGCACCACCAGCTCTGTAGATCCACCCACAGAAGTGCCTAGTTCTCCCCTTATTGTAGATGGGTTATTGCATTCAACAGGCCCGCATGTCGATCATGTATGACGCATACGTTAGGACGGCCCTGTACAACAGAGATCTTTACATTCCTCAGAAACCATAGCCAACTGTCTATGTTCTCGCTTTCAATGAATGCGAAGGCCACGGAAAGAACCTGATTGTTCCCGTCCGTCGCTATTGTAGTTAGTATTTGCCCCCTTGTACTTCCCAATCAGAAATGTGTCATCCACACACAAGATTGGATGGCAATGTTAGAATGCATTGATGTATGGACCAAATTGAAGAATGCTCGCTTCAGTACCCTCTTTTGTTCCCACTGCGGATGTGTACCCTCTTCTATTTCCACCTTACATAACTGACCCTATTGAAAATGCATAGGAGGAGCCCAAGAAAGTTGGGTGGTGGTGGAGGCTCCCGAACAGGAAGCTGAGTACAATTGGCCCGAGCGCGCAGCAGACAAGGGGAAGGCTCCTATTAGTGAAACCGACAGCTGTCCTAGTGCTCCACGTCGCTCGGGCACACTCCATATCGAAGAGGTAAGTTGGGCTCAATTTGCATCTTGATTATTGATTTGGCCTTATATTCTGCTATCCTAACATCATTTAATCGTCTAGAGCCTGTCTCGCAGAACATGGCAAACTTCGAGACTAGCCACCACCACGGGCAGTCTAGAGACAAGGGGAATAGACCGATGGGCCGCCAGTACTAATCGACTTCGTTACAATCAACCTTCTTTCTGATTCTAAAAAGGCGCATATGTATCGTATGTGTATTTCGGCTTGTTAATTCGTGCATATTGTCGTTTCTAATGCACGTAACCAAAACCAACGCGTCATGTAATTCACAATTAAATTATGATGTCTTTCAGACTTAAATCTCTTTTCTCAAATATTTTGACTATCAAATATTACGTAATCTTTTCTCAAAGGAAACGGTTCTACAAATAATACAATCGGGAAAACAGCGTGCATGGCAACCCTAATCCCAAATATTTTTCCATTTTGCTCCGAAGGGGGCTGTTTGTATTATTGCGCAGCCGATCTTGCATTCTTTACATCATATTTCGTTATATTCTCGGATTTTGGATTCTGAACTACGCGGACACTTAAAGAAATTACCAAAAAATTCTCTAAAAATTACTAAATTTTTAGGATGAATTATGTACACACAAATTTTAAAAAAATAAACAAATAGGATCCTGTCGCCAGTTGAATTGGCTACAGGGCTCTGTTGTCAATTGGAATCGCGATAGGACCTTATCGTCAGTCCAATTGACGACAGTAGTCTAGTTTTGCAATTGCTTTTTTTTCACTATTTAATTTTATGATTTATTATTAAATAAATATTATTTTAAAAAATCCTAACCACAGCCTCTGATCTACACACTGGGAAACAATACAAGCAATCTAGCTAACAACTGACTCTCGAGCTGAAGGGAGAGGAACTGAACACGAGGCCTTCTGCATGTCTTGTCTTAACCAGAACAAGATGACTGAATATTATCGTTTGCCGTTGGCAAGCCAAAGAGAGAGACAAAACACAATTAAAAGGTCTTGTTACCCGATTTCCTCTTTGATGGTTACGTTTTGCATTGCACATAACGCCCTGAAAAAAATATACATCTGGGAAACAACATGAACTAGATGCTCATCAGTTATAACCAAGCCACTAACTGCGATTACACAATCAACAAGCATATTTGGAATATAGAAATTTTAAATATTATATCTTATCTTAACTAATAAAAAAATGAATTTACCTCCACAAAACAGATCGATAGTTCTTTCACCCGTGCGTGCGGTTAGCCTCTCCCAGTCGAGCAGAAACCACACTTTGCACTCCCATCTCCTGCTCTCCTGTACCAACATGTGGACTAGCAAAGTCGCAAGCCTGCAAACCGCCCGAAATGCCCGAAACGATCTGCGACAACCGTCGCATCCTCACGGCCCTAGCGGGCGACAGCGAAAGGAGCCCGACGAGGGGGCGCAGAGGTCTGGCCGGCTCGTGAGGAAGATGGTACACGAGGACGCGGCCAACATGGCCGTTTTACTAGGAGGAGGCCCTAGCGCTCGGGCCAGGCGATCCGGCGGCGGTGGCTAGCGCCTTCCACGCCCGCGCCTCCGCAGCGGATCCCTCACCCTTCCCAGCGCCAACACCTCCCCAGTCGTTGGCTTCTTCTCCCGCTTTGACGTTGCCAAGCTCAAAATGCATCCATGTAGTTCCTGATTCACTCTATTAATTTTGTTTGATTTTCTTCGGCTTGCTAATGGCCAGCTAAGCATTGAGAACTCACATACTGAGAAGCATGGAGGAGGCCCTCTTATGTGCAAACTATGGAGTGTATATTCACAACCTCAAGCACAGAAAGAATACTGTTGATTTTTTTTTTTATCCCCATGCCCATTTTATCGGTAAGTGAAAATAGTAGTTCTTTGCTGATTCAAAAAAAATAGTAGTTCTTTGTTTCATGTCTGTCTGCTGACTTCACCCAGATATACACCTAGGTACGCATGTATTTAATCCCAGATGTCTTTTTTTTTGTTGCTATTTTGGGACACTTAAATTAGGAAATTTCTTAGCATGAATTTATCTTTCTTTGCACATTTTATGTCTTCGCATGGCAAAATATTCTTTCATTGCGCTTCTCATACCTTGTCACTTGCTAATGATTGGCACATTCCAGGCGTAAAAGACATGGAAGGATGTTACTGCTACATGCTGCCAAGCTGCAGATGTAAAGTGAAGCTGTTTTTTTTCTGTAAAACCTCGTACCTTCGGGTTTGTCATCTCTATTACTGATATAATGACACATGCCCTTGTTTTACGATGATTGCCAATGGTTTCATAAGAGTTGTTTTGGTCAGACATGTAGCTACATAGAACTAGGTTAAATTTCCTTGTTTTTTATGTTCTAAGACATGCCCGGGGCGATTTGTTTAAGTTCAAGAACACGAAAATGTTTTGTTTGCTTCACAGGATGTGTGCATAATGGCATGAAGTTTGAATTTTCTTCGTGTATGGTTTGGGAACAAGCTTCATACGTGTGTAAGATAAAATTGATGTTCGTTGTACGGTTTGGGATCACATTTGATGATTTACATCCTATTTTGATATTCTGTTACAACGTTCGGGCACCTTACAAGTCACTCTAGAAATTACACTAAGTAGGATAAGTTATGACCAAATTATCACTGTTTGTCTCATTCATATGAAAGATTTACTGTATCAATTTACGTTTGATCTGATGGCTGAGAAAATGCAAAGGCGGAGAATATTAAATTGTGATTCTCTGCCTTGCAAAGGCTGGGGATACAAATCCAACACACATATATGTAAGCAATTTTCCAAAGGAATAAGGCCATTATTAGTACTGTATTGGCAGGTTGGGGTGGGACGGGAATGTTGGAACAGGTGCTAATTTTTTTTTATTAGCAGAAAATAAGTAATAAAGTTGGGGGCAAAAGAAGTGTTGCTAGTTTTAGACGCAGAGCAGTTTTATTGGGGCTTTTTTTTTTATTTTGGGCCGGAGCTCTGGTATTCTCGGCGGTACTCACTAATAGGAGGAGGTCAGCAGCAGACAAAAACAAAAAGCTGGTGTCTCCATGGCAAAGTAGTAAAAAAAAACTTTGCTGGGTCGATGAGGCCAAACGACCAAAGCTTGTTGTCCTTCCGAGGATCCTCAAAGCTCGTTGAGCATGACAAGGTCTGCTAATAGTTTAGAAACCAACACAAATGCAAGCTCGTTCAGCCCACCTGCAGCGAGCTCTTGAGCCGGCAGCTCAACGCCTCTTCCTGCCGGAACACCTTGGACCACATCTCAGACTCCTTGGCGCTCATCTTCTATTGTGGCCATTCCCACACGAGGAAAGAAGCAGATAATAGAGAGAGAGAGAGGGCAATGGTAAGCACGATGAACGGGGGAGGCAATGGCGGCAGCGGCGGGGTGCTGAAGAAGATGGGCCTGCTGCGGGTGCAGTACTGCTGCATGCTGGGGGCGGTGGATGCGAGGGAGAGCAACGCATAGCCGCTGGATCTGAAGGGCAGCCAGGCGGAGACGGTGACCGCCAGCACGCAGGCGCTAACATTGCCCCGCCGCCACAGCACCATGTCCTCAACTGCAATACACACATACAAACATACGTTACTCCACTCAATCGATTATTTCGATGGATGGATGGATGGATTGAGAGATAAATCAAGGTACTGAGGGATGACGATGATGATGGATGTATCATTGAATTGAGTAGATGCCTACCGAATCCTCCGACGAGAGACGTGCCGCCGCTGCCGGCGGTATCAGCATGACGATCCATGAATACAATGAAGACAAGGAAACAGTGGGTGATAGATAGACGATGATGCTTGGTTTAGCGCTATACGCGCACGCGAATGGATCGACGGAGGATTGGATTGGAGAATTGAAGGAGAGGGGAATGGAAGGGAAGCAGGCCTTTCTTGATCCTAGATGTCTAGATGATCTCGATGGGCTCAGAGCCCGTGGCCGACTCGAAAAAAGGATGCCTCCTACTGACTGTGATCCATATACATCCCATCACGGTTCAACCCATACGAACCCGAATTTTAAGAATCCATATCAAACCAAATCAACCCGTCTTGAGCACAAACCCAAACCAAACCAACCCATTTGTTGCCTCAACCCATTTTCACCCATCCAAAGTCAGCCCAAATTCAAACCCAACCCATTTTGTCCATTTCAACTCAACTCATTACCAGGCCTAAGCACGACTGGCACTCTCACAAAGAGATTTGACCTAATTATTCCCCTTTTTCTTTTTAACCAAGCTCTGATTCCATGGATATGCAATCGAATGGACCTGATTGGTCAGTTAGTCAACACCTTAACTCCAGGTGTTAGGCATGCTTCACTTTAAACGAACACGTTCGATACCGAGGGGACAGCCGACAGGGTCCTCATTCAGGTGCTGTGGAAATTCGGAAAAGAACTATGCCATTACCAGTTACTCTTAACATTTGCTGCATCGAGAAATCCTTTTATATCCTTCTTCCTATAGCGATGAACATAATCTTCTTTTCTTGAGCACGTACGTAGTGATCACATATCAATGCGTAAAATGAGAAAACATCGAGAAAGTTTAAGCCGAGTGGGTGGGGAGGCCTGTAGAGTTTACGTGCTGGCCACTTTTGTACTCACTGTCCAGAATTGCGCCAGAGCTGTCACCACCGACAGGATTACCGGGACGAGACGACCCAAACGAACACGCTATCCTTGCAGCCCAATAGAAAATATGCAAGTCCACCGCACAAGAGCCTTCGTCCCACCGTGCCACCTACCAAGGCCAACACCTACCGAAGCAGGAGTCTGCGTGAGGGGTGCACCGCCCACCCCGCCCTGGAGCGCCTCAGCCCAGCTCGGGCAGCACGGCAGATTGCCCAAGTAGCAGCGAAACCCAGCCTGCAAGTCGTTCCGGCAGCAGCCCAGGACGCGAAGCCCACACGTGCTGGGCGTACCTTCAAGGCGAGTCGCCTGCGCCCAGCTTGGAAGGCCGAAGTACCCCGCCCAAACATATGTTCGCTCGGCACGACTCACGGGCTGAATGCGTGTGCGCACTGTACAGTTAAAGCCCAAACCTCCGGCCGGACGCCGGCAGTAACCAGTCGAAGGCTAAACACGGCGTTCAGATTCCAATTTGTTTGGCAAATTTGTACGAGCAAACGAGATCACTAGGGTTTACAATCAGTCAGAACCAGCCTACTGAGGCAACACCTTTCGTCAATAAACGCATTCTGCTTGTCGTAGTCCCTAGTGGTAGCCTTGTGCCACTGCCCGACAAAGCCGGAGTACATATACGCATTAGATGTAAGGGCGGTCCCAGCACCTATTGCGAGGCTAGGCGGCTGCCCGAGGTGCCGGCGTCGGCGAACCGCCCCACCTCCCTCTTGCTTCCTTGCTCAGCTGCTCCCTTGCTTCTTCCGTTCTTCGACCACCGCCCCTCGCCCAGGCCAGCTAAGCCCATCTACCAAATCATCAAACACTAATACATCTATGGCTGGCTCAATTGCTCCTTTGGTCTTCCTCACTTCCCCCAATTTGCATCTCCACACTCACTCTCCAACCCTAGGCGAGGGCGCGAGCCAAGAGCGACTAGCGGCGCAGCGCGGCAGGCCGGCCCAGCAAGCGAACACGCTCTGTCGCCGGACGCGCCGCTGCCCCTCCCCGCAATCCCTGCCCCCAACCCCGCCGCACCATCGCCACGCAAGCCACCCCCAACCCGCCTCCTCGCCGCACCGCCTCTTCCCTCCTCCACGCGGCCGCCGCACCCATGGGAGATCGCCGCGCGCGCCTGGCTCGAGTCTTTCCCCGACAGGCGCTTGCCCACCGAGCCCGAGGTCGACGCCTACATCGACGCCCACTACCCCTCACTCCCTCCCCTCCCTCACTTCCAACTCCACCAGCGCCTCCTTGCACCCCGCAGCGATCAGGTAACCCACCTACCCATGTTCCTCGTTCACCCCTTCCGCCCATGGGCGATTCACACATTGCTTAGGAATTATCATTTGATTCCACCGTGGTTAAGTTAATTGGATTGATCAAATTGAGCTCTTAATCTTATAATGGTTTCGGCATGAGTTCTGACCGCTCATGGTGTAGGTAATTTCTAAATCAAATAAACAATCATTGCTTGTGAATTCCTCTATTGCTTAAGTGTCAATAGTCATGGGGGAGTTAGCTTGTCATGTTGTCATGTTGTCAAGTTGTTATATGTTATTACTACTAGAAAGGTTCGTGGGTTCCGTCCCTTTGAAATCAGGATCGGTATAGTTTGTTAGGTTCCCTGATTGCCGAATAGGTTCCACGATTAGTTGAACTAGAATCGTTGTTTGTTCGATTTGGAACATTGAGCTCTTAAATTATTAATTGAATTGTGTTATGAGCTCTCTAAGTTATCTGTGATCTGTACAATCCGCCCAACCTAAATCTCAATCCTTCCATCAGGCTTCATCCTACCCTTCGCTGGCGTCAGAGCGCCCCCCCCCCCCCGGGGGCCCCAACCAACCCCAACCTTCGGTGATGATGTCCATGGCCGAGGGCCCTCAACGCATTCGTGTTTGCAAAAGGAGCAAGAAAGGATACGCGCCTATGTGGACCTTTGCCGAAGCCAAGCCCACAAGGCCCACCTACCTCACATCTATCCCACACCCCCACACTGTAGCTTATGTTCCCCAATCTAAAATTCAATCGGGAGATATGAGGAGAGAACGCACGCACCTGAGGACCGAGGCAGTTGGCTGCGACGCTGTGATGAGGGAACTGGGGCAAGGGAGCCCCTGCGGTGCCGCCGATAGCCGAAGTAGGTGGGCGTTGATGATCGAGTCGCCGATCTTACGAAATAAATAGAGGAAAATGACAAAGAGTTCTTGGAAGAGAATGTAATTGCTCTTTATTACAGTGAATTGGATCTTTACAGAGGGTGTCTTAGGTAAGACGACAGACTAGCCCTAATTACACTTGGTGTATTGATTGCTTTTCTAATACTTCAATTGTCTTCAGATCACTAAGCCTTGTGTCCTTCGATCTCTCTTTCTGCGTTTGCATTCTCCTTTAAATAACTAACGAAGTGGTGGCAGTTACTCCTAGAAGAGGCGCCCTTCGGAAGTGTCACGTCTGGTCAGAGAAATGGTGGCAGTTGGTAAAAACCAACTGACCAGCAATTGATGTCAGTGGGAGATAAAACTATATAGTGGTTATTGTTAGTGACTTAGGGTTGTAAGCGTCGTGTGGATTGGAGCAAATAAAGCACATGTTCCATTCATCACACGGAAGGAATATACTTGGAACGAATTCAAGTACCAGTTCAAAGCTCCTACGAGCAGTCACCTAGTCGGGGACCAAGCACAAGACCTCGTCCGACCAGGGTACCCATAATGTAACCTCTGGAATCCTTATGACCACGGGGGGTCGTTAGCCTTAGGGGTTATGACCACGAAGAACGTACAGTCTTTAATTAAATAAAGTAATATTTAGATATTTAATCATCGTCAGCTAGCCCCGAACTTTAAATGTATTTGTAGTGTGAACCCCCTCTGACGAAGATCCTTATCAGGAAAAACCCTCGTCTTAATGGCGAAGTTAACGAGGTGGTCTGTATTCACTTTAAAGTTGAGAAACCGTTTGGGAAACCAAAGAGATTTGTGCCCGTTGGGTTTTTGGGCAACTCCCTTTTGCAGTTAATGAAATACAGCTATAAAATCCCCATCGCGCATGGCTTTAGGGCTTTACGCTCTCATATTTTTTCGACCCCCTTTCATCTTCTCGCAAAAAATTTCCTTCGACCTCCTCTCATCCTCTCACCCAATATCCAACGATGTCAGACTCGATCACCAAGTGGATGATTTCTGATCTAAGCGAGAAGAAGCTCAGGGCTTTGGAGAAGACCGGGATGCTTCCCAACAAGGATTTGATCTCTTGGAGATCTGCGGTCGGGGAGCACTTTCCGAGCTGTGAAGAAAGGGGGATCTCTGTTTTCCTTGCCTACATTGAGTGCGGGTTCAGATTGCTAGCGCATAAATTCCTCTCCAATGTTTTGGAGTACTATGGAGTTAAACTGGTGAACCTGGCTCCCAACTCGATCGCTAACCTTAGCATCTTCGTCTACCTCTACGAGACGTACCTAGGGATTCCAGCGAATCTGAAGGTCTTTAGGTACTTTTACAAGATGCTGAGGTCAGGAAATAAACGACGTTAGCTGGGGAGTGCTCGTTGCGTCTCCACGACGAAAAAGCTGAGTACATTTTAATGTACTCAAAGTCTTTGTGGTCATCATAGAAGAAAAGCCGGCTCTACATGATGATCACAAAAGAAGACAACCTCTGCTTTGTTGGCAAAGTGGCGAGCGAGAATCCAAACTAGAGGTCCATCGTGGAGAAGAAGGGAAAGGTCGGAAGATGGATTGAAGCCATCCAAGATCTCAGCACCAAGGGTTTGACTTCTTGGCACGTGGTGAGGGACTTTTCCATGTGCCGGATAAGTCCATTAAGGCTCTGATCGTGTTCCCTGCTCTGGTACATTGATCGTGACAACGCGACCAGAGATTCTAGGGAATGTAAGTCTTGAAACCCCAAAATGGGTTGCCATCGTCTCATTGATCCTCGCTGCACCACCCGGTAGCACCGCCACAATCATTGCCGCCGCCGTTGGCCAGAGAGAGAAAAAGAAATCGAGGAAGCTAGCGAGAAAAAGAGAAGAGGGAGCTGGGCTCCCCTCGATTGAAAACCGAATTGGGCCAAGTGCCCAAGTGGGTCGCCACGTAGGCCAATTTGCGAAGCCAGCCCAACACTGTAAGCACTATTCAACCCACATTGTTCACTCTTGGCCCAATACTGTGCAGCCCAACCCATTATTATTCATCAAACCCAACCCATCATGAATAGTATTGATATGACACTCTTCACTAGGCCCGTTACTATTCAACCCAAACCCGATAATAAATAGTACTACAGCCAGTACTATTCACCCACACCTGGCAATGTTCACCTAGACCTATCCTTTTTTACTGTTTTGAACTCGTGAATCCTATTTTCAACTTCGTTTAGATAAATGAAGCACCAAATAAATCCCAACCACCCCACCACCTTTCTTTTTTAATCTTTTCGAATTTATTTAATTCATACTATTCCTAGCTCGCCTCCTATTGAGCCTAGACTTATTTATTTGATTTTCTTCCACGTTAAAAACCCAAAAATTTTATCAAGCTATAGAGGAGTTAATCAACACATAGGAGAGGTAAATCCAATCAAGGACTGTGGATATAGAGGCAAGTCACATCCATTTGATCATTTTGAGCTAACATTCCATTTATTTATATTATTACTTTCATTATTGTATTTATGCCAATTACTTCTTTATTGAAATAATACTTTGAAATGTCATGATGATTAATTATATCATATCACCCCACATACAAGCCCGCCTATTCTTTGTAGAGCATATTCACCTTGACAAGATTAAGTTACATAAAATATTAATAAATGTTCGGCATTGTCACACAATGTGTTTATAAATTCTGAAAAAGAGTATTGGCTATCCGTTAGTGGTTTTGGTGGAGAGTTGAGGGTTGAGACCAAAAGGATGGACAACCCAAGATACTTGACAAAAGTGAGTCGAAGGTGAGACCAAGCAGATAGATAGCCACGAGTTGGTGTTGGTCCATTTCCTCACTAGAGACAGGTAAGGACAAGAATCTTGTGTCAAATAACAGACAAAGAAATCGCTCAACCATGAGTTTGGTATATCCAACTTGACTTCGTACACTGCTCTTCCGATTGAATATCTACGGGATGACACCTGCTCTTGTGTACAGAGCAGCCGTGGTTTGGGGGTGGGACAGGACTGAAAACGAAGAAACACTCGAGGGTCTACACAACGGTAGGTACCATTAGCATCGGACCGCACATTCCATTGTTGGGCAGTGGCCTCTTGATTGTTGTATGGTCCAAAAACCTACCGGGTAGAGGTTAGAAATGTTGAGCAGTGGGAATGCCTTGTTATCTCAACGCAATCATACACTATCGTGATGCGTGTATATTGCATGATAGTATGAGTTTGAGGTATCTTGTAGGTAAAGTTGGGTAACTCTGCATAGTATAATCAATGGCATTTAGATATGTTGTGCTTCCGGTTAATAAAGTTGTATTCATAGATGATTCCAATATATGAGACATAAGTAGAGATTTTGAGATGTTAATATGTTAATTGCAATTGTTGAGTAAACTCATGATATTATATTAGTATGAGTTTACTGTTTTAAAATCAAACTACTTTGACTCAAATGTTACATCCACATATACCTGATATGGTAAACCCTCAACAATCAATTGAATTCATGGCATGTAGTTAAATAGCTTTCCCATGTAGCTTGCTGAGTACGTTGTGTACTCAATATTAATAAATGTTCATCAGAAAGTGTTCAGAAGATTGAATGACACCTTGGAGAACATGTTAGTTAGGGTTGCGACCACACGCAAGCTTTCCTTTGAAAGTCTTTGGTTTTTGAATGTAAGTCAAAGTTTTGAGTTTAAGATGCACATTTTGTTGCTGTAAAATAGCCATTAGGCTATAATTCAATCTAATTAATGTTTTTCAACTGTTCGTAAGCAAGTTTGATCCTAGACGGTTGCGCAAACCAGATACACCCTGTTTGAAAAATAAGATCTTTTGAGGAACCAAACCATCAATCATGATAGACATACCTAGGCTCGATCGATCGGTAAATTAAAATCCGATAAGCTCGATCACGCACACATCACCTTGCAAGTTGCAACGATCGATCGCATGACCGACGCAACCCACACACTGCTTAATTTGTCGGCAGACGAGACCGGAAAAGCCCGAGACACAGCATACAATGCGAGAGGCGACATTCCCTTCCACGACCAATCAGGGTCACCTCCACGTGCGCCTACGCACACGATCGACACGCGCGGCACATACACATACATGCGGTCAGTCCTAGCTACTACGTGCCATCGCCATTCGCCACGCCCGAAAGAGCTGCCGATGGCACGAAAATTTAGAGCTCCGCGATTGATAGGGCGTGACAACATGCACGGAGAGCAGCAAAGCAGCGGTGCGAAACCGCAAACGCTACGTAGACGGACGGATGGACAGACACGACGTGAGGCGAGAGCCAGCGCGCGCGCACCGGCGCACGTTGAGAGGCCACGGTCAGAGATGCCCCTGCCCCTGCCCCCACCATGCCGGCCTTTTCGAAAGGCAGGGGGCAGAAAACGACCGCACGGGGCGCGCACGCGCGTACGCTACTGCTACGATCGCTCGGCCGGCCGAGACGGCACTCGGCGAACAGTCGCGCGCGCACACATGCGGAGCAATAACTCCGGCCGACTCGATCGTGGCACATTCTCGTCGCAGTTGTAGCGTTTGGAGCTAGCTAGCTAGGCCCAGCAGGTTCTCGGGTCGGGAAGACCGGATCTGTGTCGCGTTGGGGCCGGTCGATCGATCCGGGGGAGTGGAAATAAATGGCTGGGGCTACCGGCGAGCATGGCAGCCATGTGACGGCCGCGGCAGGGGAGGGCAGGGCGTGGCCGCGGCCAAAAGAATGTCCCGACATGTCGCCGGGCGCGGACAAGCGACGTGATCGGTCGTCGCCTTGTACTTTAGCGTGCGCGGCCCGCCCGTCCGTGTGGGCACCTGTCATGCTTGCCAACCAGCATTGGCGTGCTACCCTGTATTTCCAAGCTGCAGCCTGCAGGCAACAGAACTCTACAGTGTCCTCAGTGCAATGTACGTGCTGCCGTGTATGCATGTATATATGGTCTCCACAGACTGACTCCCCTGACGTGTCACGATGGCATCTACCTACGTACGTACACATGAACGCATATATATATATATAATACAACACTCTTACTACTTTTAAGTCGTCTGAAATTTTTTTTAAGTTTAAATCACTTGTTGTGATCATTGGATTTGTGTAGAGATTGATGTGTCATATGATTGTATATTGATTTAATAGATAAAAAAGATAACTTATACTTAGAAAAATTTCAATCACCTTATAAATACTTATAAATAGATAGTCTAATAATACAAGTTGCTAAAATCGATCGAGAACCTTAATAATACAAGTTGCTAAAATCGATCGAGAACCTTATCCGAGTAGGAAATGCAGAGGGCGGTACTGTATTATTCTCCAAAAAATCTTGCTAGGATTATTGTAGCAGCTAGGATTGATTATTCTAGCATATTTTTAGATGACGCGACGCGACGAAAGCTAGCTAGCTAGGACGACGTATGTGTAGGCCACTATGCGCGCATTAGCTAAGTTAGCCATCGTTTCGGCGGAAAGCAGATGATCTGGAAATCGTGGCGCACAGCCAAGCCTCCAAGATTTTGCCGGATATGAACGGATATACAACAGTGCATTATTCAAAGCTGGCGAGTCGCTTTTGACCGCGCCTCTTAGATATTGCGATTCGTCGGTACGTACGGCGACTGATATGCTTAATTCTGTTGTTAAACGCAACAGTGCTCCCCGTTGTTGCTTCGCCACCCACTGCATCTGCATGCACCCCCGGCTAAGTGGTTGGCCGTAGAAAAGGCTAAGTAGCTAGCTCGTAGTGGAGCCCTTAATTTGCTATACTTGACTGCAGTAAGTCAGGAGTTTTGCAGGGACAAAAAACCATTAGCTTTGTGATGGCCGACGTGGTGTTTGAGCTACTAGCTAGCAGCTAGCAGCTAGCATGCAGCGACGGCGACGGCGACCGCCGGCAACGG
Organism: Ampelocalamus luodianensis; assembly: GCA_036346255.1. NCBI lineage: Eukaryota > Viridiplantae > Streptophyta > Magnoliopsida > Poales > Poaceae > Ampelocalamus > Ampelocalamus luodianensis. Next base: position 15,858,686 of record CM070625.1, read on the forward strand.
GTGGATCAGCGGGCGGTACCGCTTCCGTGCGACGTCCCCCTCTGCCGACGACTCGACCTCGCGGTCGCTTTCCGCGGCCATGCGCCGGAGTCAAGTGCAACATGTCCGGACTTGACGCGCGCGCGTATACGTGCTAATATTTCGCGGCACTTGTGCCTACTTGAGAGGCATAGAGCTAGCAGGGATCTCTCACACGTACGTACGGTGCGAGGCATGAACACTGTTGGCGATGTGCACGTACACGCCAAATTGATTTCCATCATGTATATAGCTAGATATGCTGCCTTTGCACTTGGGCAAGTTGGCAGGCTATAGCTAAGCTAGACATGCACCGATCGAGAAAGGAAGAAAGCGATGCAAAACGGAGGAATCGTGATTAATTTTGTACTGTCATGACAAATGCATGCAGCACTAATTAAGGTCCAGCATCAAACGACCACTGCAGCAGGTCCTGCCTGCCCTTTCGTTGCTTCACTTAACAAGACAGGATCGTTAGAAAAGCTAGCCATCATATTGTCCCAGCAAAAGTAATAAGAACCTTGTTTGCTAACTAAAGCGGCCTTTGATCAAGCAAGACTAACTAATTAGCAGTCAAAAGGTAATCAAGATATATGCGAAGAGTTGAAGCTAGCTGCCGGCCGAGAGGTAGCTCCACTTGCAACAGGGCCCAGTCACTACTAGGAAACGGGTATTCCTTTACGGTTCAAAACCGTCAGTAAAATAAGAAAAACCGTCAGTAAAATAGGTTTGTCCTGTTTTATAGTAGTGAGTGGCACCTTGATGCTCCGAAAGGCAAAACCTAGACTTGGTTGATCTAATTAGTGCATTGCTTTTGCAATTTTAATAGGCAACAGTAGCCTAAAAATTAAATTGCAATGCTATGCGGGTGTATGTTTGCTGGTTTGGGAAGCGATGAACAGGTGAGAGTTGTTTATATATAGAAAGTTGTTCGAATATCTTAGGAGTTCCAGATGAGTTTATTTTTTCAGAATTTTCGCCCCCTTTGCAACATAGGTATTTTTTTCTAGATTCTTGCAGAAATTAAACAGTTTCTTGTAAAATTCTTGCGTTCCATGTAGGCCTTTCAAGTGACAAAAACCTGTTAGGGGAAAATGTTGAGAATAATAGCATTTTTCGAATTACTTTAATCCAGAAATATAGTAGATAAAACATGATGAATATTCTAGCCACTTTCATAAAGCAAGTAAGCAAGAACACTATAGACATACTAATATCCGGATGAACGAAACTAGCATATCTATCACGTTGTTCAAGGTAACAACTAGTAATATTACTAACCAAGAAGTACATATGAAATAGACATACCCGATCCGGTGGAAGGAGCAAAGTGAGTAGAAGAAGCGGCGGTGAGTCTTTGTGAGATCGTCGTTTGTCATGGCGTAGTGGTAAGTAGTCGTCGATGGACGTCGCGGTAGTAGTCGTGCGGTTGTAGGCGTAGCGAGTCGAATGGAGAGGAAGCGGCGATCGCGCGACAACGCTCCCAAAAACCTTATTCGCCTTACTCGCAAGCCTTCAGGACGAGGGTTCGGAGGCCTGCTCTCCCGCGATCGATCGTGCACGCTTTGCCGGATGGAGATCGCGAGACAACAACAAAGAACCGTGGTGTCTTTCGTGGAGAGAATTGGGAGCATCACTGCTCCGGATAATGACTATATATAACAACGGACGAAACGACCACCATCACTCACTAGTAACGGCACTGCATTTGCCTAGTCAAGAGGCGAAACGGTCACCATTATTCACTAGTAACGCGGCCGTTATCGCTTAGTCAAGAGGCCGAAAGCGGTCGCCATTACTCACTAATGCGGACAAACCGTTCTTGCCGGCCATTATTTGAATCGGTGCTGTTCTTTCAATTTGCAAAAAATGAAGAGACCGAATTGATGCAATTATTGCCAACCGTTTATTGCGAGTCGGTGCGTTTGATTTTCGAATAGATAAAGAAAACGCGCGCGCGCACGACACGCCTGGTATGCGCGCTGCACGCACACGCACACGCACACTGCACACGCACGCGCACACGCTGCGCTGCGCACACGCACGCGCACGCACACGCACCCGCACGCACGCGCACGGCTCGGCTCGGCTCGGCTCGGCTCGGCTCGGCTCGGCTCGGCTCGGCGAGGCGAGGCGGCGAGCGCGTGTATTGGCTCTCCAATTCCACAAGAGGACTCCCGTTCCACCTTATAAATTGGTGTAACTCCCTTTAACTCTCCATGTGGGACTAAAAGGTTTAGCACATGCACATGGGCCTTTGGGATTTTCGAGATTTAATTAGAATTAAAGTTTGGGCCTAGCCCATATTAAATCCAACAATCCCCACCGGATCCCAAGGCACATGTCAATTTCCTTGATCCACGATATTGTTTTAATATATCGGTGTTTCGATGGAGACCGGTTAAGGTTGAACATCCATCTAGAACGAAGCTACACTTATCCACAATCGCACAATGGACTAAGCCTTGAATTGGCGGTTTGTGTGAATAAGTTTCACTTAAGTCCTTAAGCGATACTAGGTGCCGGGCATCCCCGCGGTTGGAGCATATAAGTCATACTCTGGCCTATTCATGAGCTTCCTAGAGATTACCCTATCTCATAGACTGTGACTAGCATCGGGCTCATATAGGTGTGTTCTTTCAAGATCGCTCTGTAGGGACAAAGATCTTTGCTTAAATAAGCCACAGAACACATTAAGATAAAATCAACCTACCATACAGATTTAGGAGAGAATTGCATCTCCAATGGAGTGGGTCTATAAAGGTACTCTCCTCGATTAACCAAAAGCTTGTTTCGCTAATCCTACTTCACGGATCTCAGATCATATAGGATGGGTTACCACTATGGTATAACTCACGTGGGTCTCAAACCCATCTCCTTGATGCATTGTCTATCACATTCGTGATAAACCCTTTGTGAAGGGATTCGCAGATTCTTAGCTGTTTGGATATAATCCAAAGCTATTACTCGGAGTTTCTCATTTTCTGACGGACTTGATCTTCTCTTCACATGTCTTGATGATTTCATATTATCCTTAGAATTGCTCACCTTGGCGATCACGATGCGATTGTCACGATTCATCGAATAGCCGTGCCGGTTTATCAACCACCGGCAGTCCATCAAGAGCTCACGAAGCCATTCGGCTTCAACGATGGCGATATCTAATCTTTGTGAGTTACGCTTCCATTGTTGACCTCGTTAAGATGGTGCGCTTGCAAGACTTCCATGAAACAGCGCCACCTCCAAGTGTGAAGACATATCCACTTGTGGCCTTAATCTCATCGACATCGGATATCGGTTTGAATCACTATAACCCTCTAGTACCTAGGGTACCGGTATAGTGAATGCCATAACTCATATTACCCTTTAGATAGCGCATTACCCTCTCAAGAGCATGCCAATGATCATCTCCGGATTAGAAACGAACCGGCTTAGTTTGCTCACAACAAGCGAGATGTCGAGCCCGGTACCGCTAGCTAAATACATAAGTGAACCAATTATCCGAGAATATCTCAATTGGTCTCTGGCTATTCTCGATTCTTCCTAAGCAACACGCTAGGATCATAAGGTGTTGGAGAAGGTTTGCGATCGCTATAACCAAAACGACTCGAACCTTTTCCACATAATGAGATTGCAACAATGTAATCCCACCATCATCACCTCTCAACAGCTTGATGTTCAAGATAACATCAGCTACTCCCAAATCTTTCATCTCAAAATTCTGAGACAAGAAATCCTTGACCTCCTTAATCACATTAAGGTTGGTCCCAAAGATCAGTATGTCATCAACATACGGACATAGAATGACTCCTCGCCCCACCATGGCGATAATACACACATCCTGTCGACTTCATTTACAATAAAGCTGCGGATGTTAAGGTTCTGTCGAATTTTTCATGCCACTGCTTAGGTGCTTGTTTAAGACCATACAAAGATTTCAACAACTTGCACACCTTTCCTTCTTGACCATTTACTACAAATCCATCTGGCCGTTCCATGTAAATTTCCTCGTCCAACTCTCCATTTAGAAAAGCCGTCTTAACATCCATCGATGAATGAGAAGACCGTGTGAGGCGACGAGATAGTAGTACTCGAATAGTGGTCAATCTAGCCACAGTGAATAAGTATCAAAGAAATCTTCGCTTCCTTTTGGGTATAACCCTTGGCCACAAGCCGTGCCTTATACTTCTCGATAGTACCATCGGGCCTAAGCTTCTTTTGAACACCCACTTACATCCTACAGGTTTACAACCATAGGGCGCTCGGTGATCTCCCAAGTTCCATTAGAGATAATGGAATCCATTTCACTGGACTGCTTCCTTCCAAGATTCGCATCTGGAGAAGCATATGCTTCAGAAATGGTACTTGGAGTATCATCCACAAGGTACACAATGAAATCAGAACCAAAAGACTTTGCAGTCCTTTGTCTTTACTCTTCCTCGAGTTTCATTGTCTTCCTCCTCGGGAATTTGATCAGGGTTTGCTCAAAATATTCCATTGGAATGGCAGTTCGGGAGTTGTATCGGGCTCGACTCGATAAACTAGGCATATCTTTCATCGGAAAAATATCCTCAAAGAAAGTAGCATCTCTGGACTCCATAATTGTACCACATGCACGTCGTACTCGATTTCACCACTAAAAATCTATATCCAACGCTATGGTGAGCATAGCCTAAAAAGACGCAATCCACGGTTTTGGTCCAAGCTTACGCTTTTGGAGATTGGCACGTTGACTTTCGCCAAACAACCCCAAGTGCGCAAGTATGAAAGTGATAGTCTTTTCTTCTCCCATTGTTCAAATGGAGTTATCTCTTTATTCTTTGTGGGAACCCTATTTAGGACATGACATGAAGTCAATATAGCCTCCCCACCATGCCTTGGAAAGACCCGATGTGTCTAACATGGCGTTAACCAAATCGATTAGAGTCGGTTCTTTCTTTCGGCAATCCCATTTGACTGGGTGAATAGGAGGCGTCCTCTCATGGATTATACCATGTTCCTCACAGAATAAATTGAACTCATTAGAAAAGTACTCGCGCCACGATCGGACCTAACCCTTTTGATTTTCTTTTCAAGTTGGTTCTCAAACTTACGCCTTATAGATTTTAAAGTAGTGAAAAGCTTCATCTTTAGTTTTTAAAAGATACACATAGCGTAACCTAGTGGAATCATCAATCAAAGTCATGAAATATCTCTTACCACCTTTTGTCAACACACCATTCATCTCACAGATCTGAATGTATGAGTTCTAATGGTGCCAAGTTTCTTACCTCCATGGCCTTGTGAGGCTTACGAGGTCGCTTTGATTGCACACAAACTTGACATTTAGAACCTTTGGCAAGGGTGAATTTCTGGATTAACTCTAAAGCGGCTAACGCGTCATGCAACAAAATTTATGTGACAAAGTCGTGAATGCCAAATAGTAGTCTCATTACCACCAAAATATGATTCACAACATTATTACACAAATCTGAAAGAGATAGGCGGAACAAGCCTCCGCACACATAGCCTTTACCAACAAATTGTCCACATTTGGACATTACAAATTTATTGGACTCAAATACGATCTAAAGCCATCTCTACACGAAGAGATCCGCTCACGAGATTCTTATTGATGGATGGCACATGATGCACGTTCTTGATTGCACAATCTTTCCAAGTAAACTTGGATCGACCGTACCAACACCATGAACAAGTGGCATGTGACCCGTTCCCATTAGAACAATTGAATCGAGTGACTGGTAAGAAGAAAACAATGAAATATCAGCACACACATGTATATTAGCACGGTGTCTATCCACCAATCGGTAGATTGACATACTGGAAAAAGCGATAGGTAAATTACCATACCACAAAGTTCCCGTCTCAAGAGTACCAACAACAATATTGGCGGACTTGGAATTCTGCCCTTGCGATTCTTCACACCCTTGCGTTGGATGCAATCCTTGGCCCAATGACTGAGTTCGCCACACACAAAGCAAAGACCATCCTTTGTGTTCTTCTTCTTCTTTTTAAAGCTTGTTGTTTGTGCGATCTTGTTTTTGCCTTTGAACTTTTGAGCTTGGCCATTCTTTTACTGCACCACATTGGTACTAGAATGTCCTCATTTCCTCTAGTGTGTGTATCTTTTGCCCTTGCCTTTTCTTCAACATCAAGAGACCCAATGAGATTTTCAACAGAAAAACTCTTGTCTCTTGTGTTTCGAGAAGTAGCAAAATTCCTCCACGAAGGAGGAAGCTTGGCAATAATGCCTCCGCGACAAACTTGTCCGGTAACACACACTTGAAATGCTCAAGTTCTTTGGCCATGGATTGTATCTCATGAGCTCGCTCAACTCTGAACGCCATCAACCATTCTATAGTCATGGTATTGCTCCATGAGATACATTCATTTGCTGCATCCGAAACCCCAAACTTGGCCTCGAGTGCATCCACATATCTTTCCCATTTGTAATCACCATGTATGCATCAACTAACTTCTCACCAAGAACGCTGATCACGGCACCTTTAAAAGGTTATCGCGACCTCGAACGCTTGCTCCTGTTCAGGAGTAAGTGTTCCTTCAGGCTTGCCTTTTGCCACATGAAAAACGTTCATGGCAGTTAGCCAAAGCACCATCTTGGTGCGCCACCTCTTATAATTCGCACCATCGAATTGAGAGGGCTTAAGCGCAGCAGCAAAGCCAGTTGTTGAAAAATGCCTATTACAATAAGGTTTTTGGATTGTTGAGAATAATAGCATTTTTCGAATTACTTTAATCCAGAAATATAGTAGATAAAACATGATGAATATTCTAGCCACTTTCATAAAGCAAGTAAGCAAGAACACTATAGACATACTAATATCCAGATGAACAGAAACTAGCATATCTATCACAGTGTTCAAGGTAACAACTAGTAATATTACTAACCAAGAAGTACATATGAAATAGACATACCCGGATCCAGTGGAAGGAGCAGCAGTAGTAGAAGAAGCGGCAGCTGGAGTCTTTGTGAGATCGTCGTTTGTCATGGCGTAGTGGTAAGTAGTCGTGCAGTGGACGTCGCGGTAGTAGTCGTACGGTTGTAGGCGTAGCAGAGAGTCGAATGGAGAGGAAGCAGCGAGCAGTCGCGCGAACGCCCCAAAACCTTATTCGCCCTTACTCGTGCAAGCCTTCAAGGACGAGGGTTCGAGGCTCGCTCTCCGGTGCGATCGTACGCGCCTTGCCGGATGGAGATCGCGAGACGACAACAAAGAAGCGTGGTGTCTTTCGTGGAGAGAATTGGGAGCATCACTGTTCGGATAATGACTATATATAACAACGGACGAAATGACCACCATCACTCACTAGTAACGGCGGTATTCTACGCCTAGTCAGAGGCGAAACGGTCACCATTATTCACTAGTAACGGCCGTTCTTGCCTAGTCAAGAGGCGAAGCGGTCGCCATTACTCACTAGTAACAACAGAACCGTTCTTGCCCATTATTTGAATCGATGCCTTTGTTCTTTCAATTTGCAAAAATGAAGAGACGAAATCATGCAATTATTGCCAACCGTTTATTGCGAGTCGGTGCGTTTCGATTTTCGAATAGATAAAGAAAAGCGCGCGCGCACCGACACGCTGCTGCACACGCAAGACGCACTCGACACGCTGCGTATGCTGCGCGCACGCGCACGCGACGCGACCGACGACGCGGCACGACGGCTCGCTCGGCGGCGAGGCGGCGGCGCTGCGGCGTGTATTGGCTCTCTCCAATTCCACAAGAGGACTCCCACGTTCCACCTTATAAATTGGTGTAACTCCCCTTTAACTCTTCATGTGGGACTAAAAAGGTTTAGCACATGCACATGGGCCTTTGGGATTTTCCAGGATTTAATTAGAATTAAAGTTTGGGCCTAGCCCATATTAAATCCAACAGAAAATATATTCGACCATTAGAGCAGAATTCATCGGAAAAGCAAAACTTTTAACAACTATATAACAACTTTTCAGGCCTGTTTGGAACAGGAATTTCTACCGTCGCTTACAAAGAAATAAATTGTTTCTTGCGAAAATTCCTGCGTTCCAAATCGAACCTCAACTGAATTTAGTACCCGCCACTTCTCAGCTGGAGGGCATTTGCATGTTAGCATATATTTTCGTCGGATAAAAAAGATTGCTTCCTCGCAAAAAGCAAAGGAGAAGAGATAAAGAAGAATGCGTGCAGCTAATGACCACCCAACCCAACTACAATTAACATAGGAGACGCTAGCTAGAGGGCGCTCCGGACAGGACCGTGTCGGGGTCGTTGGAATGGTAGGTGGACCGTGAACGTATCTTTCATCTAAAAGCATCGATCGATCCTTGACTAAACGACGATGTATATATTGGCCTGGGAGCAGATGACATTTTCCAAATTAGCATAGTGGAACTACGTTTTGTGACTGGATCAAGGTGGGGCGTTCACATTTACCACTTGACCAGCGTGTAGGAGCCACCGGAGACATTGATCAAACTGAATGATTGCTGTCATTACGGGCGCTATGCTTCACTTTACGTTAGTTGATAGCATGATCGAGTGCGTCTATGATTAACTAGCTAGCCTTCATTATGAAGAAAAAAATATTAGTAGTACAAATTATTCCCTGTGAATTTGATCGTGTTGACACACGGGATGGATTATCACTCGAGCTTGCGGTAGTGTAATGCTCGGCATATATAAATCCATTGTCACGAGGCAATTTATTTATTTGATTAGGGTATGTATGTTTTACTTCTAAATGACAGATATGAAACAGGCCGGCGAGGAAGTGGTAAAAGACCAAACCTGTAGGACCGGCTGAGTCCCTGTTATGGCGGCATGCACATGCTCAGCATACTTGGGATTACACACACAAAAAAACCTCGGAATTGCAGGAGAAATAAAATGAGATTGATTAGCCACTACTGTCTATTTAGTAGTACAAATTATCCCCTAGTGAATGAGCAAATTGCATTACCTAACGCAACAATACTCCGTAGTATATTTCTCAAGCAATGTGGGAGTGTGTGCTTGCTTGATCTAGCCGTATTTGTATGTTTTTTTTTCATATCGTGTGATCACACGAAATTTAATGTGAACATCCAGTCGCAGTGTACTCATAAAGCTGCCAGGCGCTAGCTTGCTAGGCTCTGGGAGACAGACAAGCTTAAGCTGGATTAGTGACTACAATAACTCGCATGGATCTTGCCTAATGCAAGGTTAGGGGCGGGGTTATGGGGAACAGGAGCCGCGGCAATGGGTTGGAGCAGTGGTGTTAGTCGTAAACAACAGTATTGACTAGTATTGAGTAAGCTGCACCGAAAGAAGATGCATCGCTTCTTGGGCTCCTTGTCTGCCGAGTTTTTGGTTGATTTGGTATGTTTTAAATTTGTAATACCAAGAAAACGCTACGTGGTGCGCTGCAGTGCTATGTGATGCACTCTGCCACGGTTCCGGTCCGCGGCACGTCTCCTGTCGTCGCGGTTTTAGTCCGTGGTACGTGGGTTTTATAGATTGGAAGCATAGTATGTGACCTTTCTAACCTCTCGCAGTATTATTTTTTTAACTCTATACGAACGAAAGCTATTTTTGCTATGACAAATAAAAAATAACACAATTCATCGATGATGACACCCTGCTGCCCTCTCGCAATTCCTAGAGCTGGCTCCGTACACATCTACAGCTCTTGATTGCTTTTCCTTTTCAGCTGTGCATGTGATGTAAATATGTAACACTACCAGCACTGCACTTGGATCAGTGAAGATCAACTCCTATATATTCATGTCCATTATTGCGCTGTGAGAAATTAATTAAGCAAGCAGTTATCTGTTCCATCGCACCGATCCGTGTGCAGCCAGGACTCTGCAAGTGGACACTCCAGCTAGGGATGGATGTATACGTATCATGTTTCGCCTTTTCTGTTTTGGCTTAATTTGCTTTCTTCTCTTTTTGGGCAGAGCAGGATGATGAAGCTTGATGTGAACAATTTGTTTGTATACGAGTTCATGGTGTAATCCAACGACAGTATCGCTTTTGCTTTGCGAGTAGAGGAGATTAGGGAGGGGCACACGAGGGAGGGGCACGTGGGCTGGCTGCGCCAAAGTAGCAAGGGAAAGCAGCGTCGCTTTTGATATTGTTCTATAACTCTCCCTTTGCGACTTTGTTAGCTCTCCAATTTAATTGGTCAAATGTTGTTACATGTGTAGTGGTTGCCACTTGCCACACAGCTTCCATTCAGACAGTTGCACTGTTCGCTGAGCAAGCTATCTCAGCTGGTCCATCTCGAATCAGCAGTAATCACGCATCTAAGGCTGGACAATTTGAGGACTATCTAATAGAAACTAGGGAGAGATCGTTTTCTTAAGAAGAATTAGAAAGGAGTGCGACGATGAATCACTATCGTTATTTGTGAGTTAAGTATTAGAGATACGACTTTCAAGATCACGCGAGAAGTGACAATATTTTTTTAGACAGGCTTAGACCTTCTACGAAGAGAATAATAATCTTACTTATGTGTTCTTGTATTGAGTGATATTACAAAGAACAACAAGCCATCGAAACTAAGTCTAAGGATAATAGTTTTTGTCTGAGTGTTCGCCTTTGTTGGACTCTCCCCTCTGTCTGTCGGCACCCGCCCCTTATAAAGCGTTTGAAAGGGTGATAGTTGTTGTGTGTTAGGAGGCCTCTCGACGGTTGCTTGAATACCCACGTTAATGACGATTGTTGTCAGTGAGGCATTCTCCCTACACGTTCGCGAGCGGTTATTGCCAGAGACGAAGAAAATGTGTGTGCGGTTATGTCAAAGACATATACACGCACGTGTTGTATTAACTATCATGCATAGTTGAGCATAGTGTATAGGGTCTCTAGTCGATAAGGTCCACATGTATGTGAGGCTTATCGACCATAGGTTGATCGTGATTTGATCTGGTCGTAACAGACCTCCGACCATAGGATAGTCGTAACCTGAACTGGTTGTAATCTTTCCTTATCGTTGCAGGTATCACCGACCAGGGATATATTCGAGGACTATTTAGAATACTATTATCCGTAATGAATGTCATAGATAAATAGTTTTATTAATTAAGCATTATTCAATCCTTTTCGGAGTGATTATGCAATTAATCTTCCAAAAAAGATTGTAGAGCGTACCTATTTGCTACAAAATATATATATATATATATATATATATATATATATATATATATATATATATATATATATATATATATCGTGATGCTTCTCCCTTGTGTATGTAGAGTGTACCTACCACATACCAAAATGGCATTGTGCAGCATGATCAACTGTTCCCATGGGCCACTGAGAGTTGATACCTGATACAGCTGGCCTACTGTGCCTGCAGTGCGCGCGTGGGACATACTAACACAGTTGGATCCACGGCATGTTTGTTCTTTCGTCCTGTGCATGCGCGGGGTGGCATGTCAGGTAGCCTTGTTGTTTTGCTGGCGCCACAGATCTCAAAGAGATCGAGGCGATCGATGATGAGCTTAATTGGTTTCGCGTACATAATCTTCTCAAAAGACTACAATGCTTTCGTGAGCAAGAAGACCGGCATTTTCTCCCCTCCAAATTAGCGACTCCATGACCATCTCGTTCCTAGATCAGCTCATCGTTAACTGTCTCTCGAGTTGTACTACTAGTTCCTTTTCTCTTAATCTTTTACACATAAGACAAACACACACATGCCATACTGTCACGCAGTAGCGCATAGAGCGCGGGGCAAGCTGTTTTCGCCGGGAACCCGTACTGTTGCCGACCCATCGGCCGGCACGTACGCGCCATCGCGGCCGCGGCTCACGCACGCAAAGGCCGACCCCCGCCGTGTCTGTGGGGCGCTGCCGGCCTGTGCATTTCCCGGCGATTTGCTCTGCCTGCTTACTGCATGCTCGCTAGCTACCCCTCTCCTCTTCTTGCGAGCCTGCCTGCTCGCCCGTACGTTTCGTTGGATTCAGTTCATCGAATCCTCACACTGGAGCAGAGCAAAAAAACTCCCTCGGTCTTCTCGTCACTGTCCGGTCGAAAATTAAGATAATCTAAACTAATGAGCATGTGGTAAATAGTAGAAAACTTCATCGGTTGCTGCAATTAACCCGGCCCAAATCTCGTGTTGACTGTATATGCACTGTGCTGTCCCACTGTCTAATCGGTTTGCGCAAAGGCCAAAACTTTTACTTTATTAAATGGACTTTGTTGTGCAGCTAGCTAGCTACCTGCTACTTAGAAAAGTTATCATTATCCCCAAATTAAAGTTGGTGAAGGGCGTTGAACGCAATACAAAATTGCTCCGTTGTCAAGTCCAGGGGAAGCAGGGCAAGAGCTCTATGTTATGTAGCATCCACAGTAGTATCATATAAACAAGACATTTTTGGATTTGGGGCATCATCTCCAGTGCTCTAGGGACACAAGACGGGTGAAGCAGTGGCAGCAATGATTGATGCTGGTGCATTACATTTACCGACTTTTTTTTTACCAAGATTAATTTAATCACCTATGTACTGCCCCAATAATAAGTTTCTCCAAAATAACTCATTAAAGGGGATCATGCAAATCGTATGCCGGATAGCCTCAGCAATCTGGAAACAAACCGCTTGCCACTTGCAGCCAGCACATCATTTATGTGACTCATCATATAAACCACGCCTGGCCCATATGAAACCACGAAGAAAAAACGTTGCTAAGAATACAAACCCAAGAAAAAAAAATGAATAACAAAGATGCGGGTATTATCTCATAAACATGATCAATTTGTCATCGTTTCATCAACTTTACTATCCTAGTTACAATTTCTAAAGTGATATTCCCTTCCGTACGTATTGGACAAACAGTGAGGAGTGAGGACACGAACAGTAGCAGAGCGTGAAAAGACGGCGCTGCCCTCTGATCGCCCTATAAAATGCCCCCCACCACCTCGCGTTTCTGTCACACAAGAGGACGCGCTTAAGCCTCTCGCTCGCACACTCACTCACCCTATCACTTGGCAGTTATCACTCGAGAAGGCCAAGGCTCTCGTTGATAAGCCTACACACTTACGCACTACACGACACACACACAGTACAGAGCAGTGCCATGCCGGAAGCGCCATTAACCGCCGTCCCTGCCCCGGCGGCGCGGGCGGCGGGCTCCTGCAAGGAGGCACACGGGGAGTGGCTCGACTACATCGAGCGCGTCACGGCGTGCGCGGGCAAGATGCAGCGCCATGCCCTGGTCGAGATGCTGGCGCAGAACGGGCCGGCCGAGTACCTGCGCCGCATCGGCGTCTCGGGCGCCGCGCCCGACGCCGCAGAGACCTTCCGCCGCCTCGCGCCGCTCGTCACCTACGAGGACATCCTCCCCGACATCATCCGCATCGCCAACGGCGACACGTCGCCCATCCTCTCCGGCAAGCCCATCCGCGAGTTCCTCACTAGGTACGTATCGATCGATCCTTGTATGTCCATTGCACGTACCGGCCATGAAAGTTCATTGGTGACGTTAGTTTGTGTGGTAATGCATGCGTGCAGCTCGGGCACGTCGGGAGGGGAGAGGAAGCTGATGCCGACGATTGAGGAGGATATGGACCGACGGTCGCTGCTGTACAGCCTGCTCATGCCGGTGATGAGCCAGGCGCTGCCGGGGCTGGACAAGGGCAAGGCCATGTACCTCTACTTCGTCAAGGCGGAGTCGCGCACGCCGGGCGGGCTGCCGGCGCGGCCCGTGCTGACGAGCTTCTACAAGAGCCGGCATTTCCTCGAGCGTCCTCACGACCCATACACCGTGTACACGAGCCCCGACGAGGCCATCCTGTGCGTGGACGCGTACCAGAGCATGTACGCGCAGCTGCTCTGCGGCCTCGTGCACCGCGCCGACGTGCTCCGCGTCGGAGCTGTGTTCGCGTCCGGCTTTCTCCGCGCCATCCACTTCCTCGAGAAACACTGGCCGCGCCTGTGCCGCGACATCCGCATCGGCACGCTCGACGCCGAGATCACCGACCGCGCCGTGCGCGCCGCGGTCGAGCGGGTGCTCCGCGCCGACCCGGCGCTCGCCGACGCGATCGAGGCTGAGTGCACGAAGCCGTCGTGGCAGGGCATCATCCGGAGGGTGTGGCCCAACACTAAGTACATCGACGTCATCGTCACCGGCGCCATGGCGCAGTACATCCCGACGCTGGAGTTCTACGGCGGTGGCCTGCCGCTCACCTGCACCATGTACGCCTCCTCCGAGTGCTACTTCGGCCTCAACCTGAACCCCATGTGCAAGCCCAGTGACGTTGCCTACACCCTCATCCCTACAATGTGCTACTTCGAGTTCCTCCCGGTCCACTCAGGCAACAGCGCCACCGCCGCAGAGCCAGAGCACCGCGACCTCGTCGACCTCGTCGACGTCAAACTCGGCCACGAGTACGAGCTCGTCGTCACCACCTACTCCGGTACGAATGCCCTGGTGCGGTTGTGCTTCTGTGTACTGTGATCGATGTCTACTTACTTACAAGACAGTGAGACACTGAGACCAACATGTGTGTGTGGTTGTGTGACTTGTGTCAGGGCTATATCGTTATCGCGTGGGCGACGTGCTGAGGGTGGCGGGGTTCAAGAACGAGGCGCCGATGTTCAACTTCGTGCGGCGCAAGAACGTGGCGCTGAGCATCGACTCGGACAAGACGGACGAGGCGGAGCTGCACGCGGCGGTGACCGACGCGGTGCAGCACCTCGAGCCGTTCGGCGCGTCGCTTGTTGAGTACACGAGCTACGCGGACGCGGGCACCATTCCGGGCCACTACGTGTTGTTCTGGGAGCTCCGCGCGGGCGGGACGGCGGTGCCAGCGTCGGTGTTCGAAGACTGCTGCCTCGCCGTGGAGGAGTCCCTGAACAGCGTGTACCGGCAGGGCCGCGCCGCCGATCGGTCCATAGGGCCCCTCGAGATACGCGTGGTGGCGGACGGCACCTTCGACAAGCTCATGGACTACGCGCTCAGCTGCGGCGCGTCCATCAACCAGTACAAGGCGCCGCGGTGCGTGCGCCCCGGGCCGGTCGTCGAGCTGCTCGACGGCAGGGTGCAGGGCAGGTACTTCAGCCCCAAGTGCCCCAAGTGGAGCCCCGGGAACAAGCAGTGGAACAACAACAACGCCAAGAAGATGAGCATCAATTGATGGAGTCGCCTAAGCCAAGGTAGCTATCAGCTATGCCGATCGAGCGGCTAATTAAGAGAGAAAGAAAAACCGTGGTTTATGAATGGTCAGCTAAGCCTCGTTAATCAATGGTTAGCAAATCATCAAGTGTCAGTTTAGGGTACGGTACCTATGGGCTTTTGTTTCTTTCTCTTCCTCCTGCTTTTTGTAATAAAGTACTAGTATCTTTTCCTTTTCGTTTTTTCGTCATCTTTGGGCATGTATAAATGTATTAGACGTTTGATTGCTGAGCATATCGATCGAGTGCTCATTATGAGTTATGACTAAAACACTTTCGCCTGTAAACAAATCGTAGTTGCAGGGCACTATTGATGCGATCATTTCGATTACCAGTGGAATTTTCAGCCCATAGATCATATACTCCCCTCACCTCTCGTCCTCTCTCCCTAAATAAACAGCCAGGGTTTCAATACAGTATGCAAATCCCTTTGATTTATATATTTGAAATGATTAATTTGTGATTAAATTGACTGGGGAATTAGGTTAAGTTTTGCTTGCAAAAGCAATATGGCGCGGTGCTTGGCACTAGTGTTGTTCCCAACTTGGAGCGTCAAAAGTGGTCATGCCAGCAGTACACCTGGGCATTGGGCAGTTCTGGGCCGGCATGGCACGGGTCTGATGGGCCACAGGGCCGGACCATGCTGTGCCAGTCCGACTCAGCTTCGGCGAGCCCAAACACAAACACGGCCTAGAGGCACACCGTGCCGCCGCCGTGCCCGTCGCACAATGGAAGGACCATGTCGTGCCAGTCCAACTCAGCTTCGGAGAGCCCAAACACAAACACGGCCTAGAGGCACACTGTGCCGCCGTCGTGCCCGTCGCACAGTGGAAATGGTGGAGGGAGGGACCAAGGGAGAAGTTGTCACCTGGGGCACCGTCGCCGTCGCTGTGGAGGATTGTCGTCGTCAACCTTGATGCACCCAAGGGCGACGTGGAATGCCACCACGACCTCCTTGCGTTAGCGTCCCGCAGAACTGACAGCGGCCGCCTCCCTCTCCTGCCCCATCCTCTACGCGCACGGAGGCCAGCGGAGGCGCGGGAGGAGCAAGGGGGCCCATGCGCCGCACGGAGGGCCAGTGGGGCCGACGGAGGGGTGTGGAGAGGGGAGGGGCAAGACCGAGGCGATCGGCGTGAGGGAACTGAAGCCCCAAGTCCCGCGCGAGGGAGCTGTAGAGGCGGCGGGGGAGAAGCGACGTCGAGCCTGAGGGGAGGAGGAGGTAGGGGGACGGGGACGGGGGAGGCTGGCCACCGTCGCGGCCGCGTGGAGAGGGGAGGTGGAAGAGACGGGGAGAACCGAGGAGTGGAGGACGAGCGGTGCGAAAGGAAGGGGAAGAAGAGGGGAAAACTAGAGAAGGAAGATAAGGGCAGAAGGCTCTTGGCTCGTCTCGGGGAAGAAGAGAAAAGTAGAGGGAGAAGGAAAAAAGAGAGGGAATGGGAAAAAGAGGAGGAAAAAAAAGAAAAGAGGTTATGAAAAAAGTAGGAAAAATAAAAAATACGGTGGGAAATGAAAAACAAAATAAAATTGTCCATAACGCAACAACACATAAATATCTAGGGGAATAACTAAAATGTATTCATTATTCGGTACAATACAAATACAAAATTGTTGTCTTGTTAAAACCCTTACACCTAGTGTGGGGTACCCTTGGTAAGGAAAAGAGTATAGCAACTTCATACACATAGATAGACTAGTTGACATCGAGATTCTCCGGGTCGGCTATCGCCTCTGCGATCTCTGGATCCTCGAGCTGATGTTGCATTCATAGATCCATTCATTTGCGCTCTCCCAGTCTTTGAGGCATGTGAGTGCCTCAACCATCTCAGGTGTGAGAAACAATCTCCTTGGCTCGTGATCCTCCCCACCGTACTGAAAGTGGCTTCCGATGAGACAATCGACACCGGAACCACAAGTACATCTTGTGCAAAATGTGATAGCATGGGCAATTTCGTCTCTAGCTATCTGAGAGTTGTACATCCATGTACTTACCGAACCAAACGGCCCCAAAGTTAAGCTGAGTCTGGACGTCCCCCCTGGTTGCAACACACCTGCGCGTGCCGCTTGAGATGACATGTTCCTCCACCTGAGTGTGCAGACAATTTAGTATGACAATATTTACATGTCACATAAGGTACTTGATTCACATCCTCCATTTCTATGTTGTACTCCATATACTGTCAACACTATGCACGTCAGCTGCTGGAGTCTCCAATCATTACAGTCGTCGATGCACCGACTCCGACGCCCACGGTGGAGATGTGGGCATCCTCGAAGCCTCCCGTTCCGTTCATATGACGGCCATCCATGCCATAGTCTCCCATGCGAGGGGAAAGTTGGCGAGGATCTATCTCTTGCTCTTGCAATTCTTCTTGTTTTTGGGGAGGAGGACTAGGAGTGCGAGGGCGTGATCTCCTGTTTCCCCCTCCTGACTTCTTTCTGCCAAACATGTTGAAAGACTAGCGAGTAGAAATTAGAGAGCAAAGAGAGAAGAGAGAAGAGAGCAGATAGAGGAAGAGATGGTTGTGAGTTTGTGACTTGTGCGGAGTGTAGACAATAAAATTTATAAGCAGGAGAGAGCCAAACATTGGCCACTGTCTCTCATGCCCCCAACATCTCTCGTCCTCCACGCTCCCCATCTTTTCACTGGCTCATAGCAAAAACACACTGCCCACTCTCTCTCATGTCCTCTACTCTCCCTATCTTGTCACTGACTCAATGCAAAGTGCAAAAACACACTGCCACTCTCCCTCTCGTCTGTGTCCCAACGTCTCACTCCAGTGCAGTGCCTGCTCTCTCAGTCTCTCCTCTCATTTCCTCTCCCTCCATTTCCATGGGATCCCCCATTTCCATCGCCACCCAACGCCAATGGCCACCCCCGCACCGGCCATCTCTGCTCCCCTGGTCCCCACCCCCAACAGCCTCCCTCTGTGGCTCTGCCCAGTACTGAAAGATCTAGACCCGCCATTATGTGGTAATGAAGTTTTGGTGATTAATGATAAATCTAATTGGGAGACTAACACTTTTATTGATATACATATTGTGTAGTCTTATTTGGATATAAAGGTGAAAATCATGAAGGCATGCAAGTGATTAAGTTTTTAATGACAAATGCACTTGTGAGACTAACACTCCTATTGTTATATCAAGTTTAGTCTCGACTTGGATATAAAAGCAAAAATCCAAACAGTATGTATTCATTAATGACAAATCTATTTGTGAGACTAACAATTCTATTGATTATCTATTGCTTAGTCTCGTTTGGATATAAAGATGAAAATACAAGAGGTATGCATTCTACTTCTTATTATTATATCTTGTTGCATTCTCGGATCCAAAATATAGGTTAAACTCCACCAAAAAGGTTAACTTGGATATGTGCATATGTTTCCATTACACATTTGTGTATGCACACATTTAGGGGGAGTTCATTCTATATTTTGTGGTTTCATTAGTATTGATCCATATTCTCTTTCCACATATATTAAGGATCTTTACTTTGAAACATATCCTTGAATATATTTAACTTGTGTAGTTAATATATTCATATGAGTATATGAGAGCATATGAGACTTGTGTAGTTCATTGATGCTCATATATCCTTGAATATATTTTAACTTGTGTAGTTAATATATTCATATGAGTATATACAACTTGTGTAGTTCGTATACACTCATATTTAGTATATACAACTTGTGTAGTTCGTATATACTCTTAGTATATATAACTTGCATAGTTCATATATACTCATGACCTTGTTGTTTCATTAGTATTGATCTTTGTGATCTACTTTGAAACATAACTCTTGAGTATATATATAACTTATGTAGTTTATATATACTCATACCAATTACATTCAATTATCTCAGATTGTGTTGGTTATCATCAATTACCAAAGAGGAAAGATTTTGGTATCTTGTCCCAACCATTATGAGTTAATGGTATGTTGTGGTAATTAATGATAATCACATTGTGGAACTAACGTTTCTCCTTGAGTTGGATGAATAGGTTATGTTCCAGGTGGTTGAAGACTTTGAATGACATCATGAGTTGATTGTCATCAAGTCGTGATTCTTGAAGTAAAGGATGCATCATGAGTTGATGCGTGTCAAGTTCAAGAAGATGAGATGGTCATTGGTTGATCATCGAGTCAAGTGAAGAGTGCATCATGAGTTGATGTATGTCAAGACTTGAAGCAAGGATATGCGTCATCAAGCTTCAAGTGGTTGCGCAAGGAAAAGGTATGACTAGCTAGGGCTAAGGATGTGTTCCTAGTCTTTTACCGATCTCGGTGTTTGGTTGAGAGATCGGATTGCTAGAATAGGTTGTCGTACTATTAAGAGGGGTCTTAATTAGTAACTTGAGTTAGTCATGTGTTGATAGCTCATTGTGTTTGCTCTAGCTCAACTTAACATGTTGCCTATATTTGCGAATGCGTTTTGCAAATGGTTGTGGCTCATGGTTAATCCTTGTAGCATGTGACTTTAGTTTGCGAATGTGTTTTGCAAACGGTTTAAGTCCATGTACCTTATTCCTTGTGGCGTTGATTCTAATAGTTGGCAAATGTGTTTTGCAACTTGTTGATAATCTCGCTTTTATCGTTGTTTGCATCGCTTGTCAATTGTGCAAATGTGTTTTGCAAACTGAGTTGAAGCGAAGTGCAATTTGTGGTGTGATTCTAAAAGTTGGCAAATGTGTTTTGCAACTTGTTGAGAATCTCATTTTGAACCCTTGCTTGCATCACATATCAATTGTCAAATGTGTTTTGCAATTGGATTTGTTTTGGATGCAAACTGCTGCTCTCTCAGGAAAAACGGTAGTACCGGCATGTACTACGTGGTATGACCGCAGTGCGGTATGACCGGTGGTTCCTTGGCGGAACTACCGCACCTGTTGAGCATGCGTTGCTCTGTGGTGGTGCGGTAGTACCGGAAAGTACCACGCGGTATGACCGTGGTGCGGTAGTACCAGCGTTGGTTGACGGTATGCTTTTTCCAGAACCATTGCATTTCGTGCGCTTTGGGTTCTTTGGAGGTGCGGTAGTACCGGCGTTATGTGCGCGGTACTACCGGCCTGCGGTCGTACCGGATTTTGTATGGCGGTACGTATTTTCCAGAGAGCGTGCTTTTCGGGTTGAGTTGAAAACCCTGCGAGCGGTTGTACCGCGCTCCTTGAGCGGTATGACCGGGAGATGCGGTAGTACCGCATGTTGGTTGGCGGTCGTACCGCACAGGTGCCCAACGGCTAGTTTTCTGACCGTTGGAGGAGGTGCGGTCGTACCGCAACTTAGTTGGCGGTAGTACCGCATGTGCTGATTTTTCAGCAGACTTTGCCTCAACGGCTAGTTTTTGTGTGTGGGCTATATATACCCACCTTGGCCGTGTGAGGGCAAGGTTGCTGGTGCCATATACTTTCTATTGAGCTAAGAGCAAGCCTCTCATACTCTAGTGTGCATGTGTTGCACTTAGTGAGTGATTGAGAGCAAACCCTAAGTGCATGTGTTGCATTAGGTTGTGGATTGCTTATCCATAGAGCTTTGGCACTTGATTGGTTCAAGTGAAAGTTGAGTCTTGTTACTCTTGGTGTTTGCCGACACCTAGACGGCGTGGAGACGTTGTGCGTCGGTGATCTTCTCAAGTGAAGCTTGTGAGAAGACCCGGGCGATTTGTGAGTGGCTTGGTGCTCGCCATCTCGGAGCGGAGTAAGAGCAACCCTAGTGGATTGGGGTGATAAGTTCAAGTTGGAGTCGGTTCAGCGGTTGAACTCACTTAGAGGTGTTGGTTCGGTTGGAACCGGTCCAAGTTGTTTGGACTTACCTCGGAGGTGTTGCCTCGCGTTTTGGAGCCGATCAAAAGGTTGAACTTACCTCAACGTGGATTAGGAGACCGCAAGTCTTCGATCACCACGGAAAAATATCGCCGTGTCAATTGTGGTTTGCATTCTAGCTTTACTACATAGCAATTTATATTCCTAGAATTAAATTGCTTACTTGTGTGAACGCTATCTTATGTACTTAATTGTTTATATCATTAGTTGATAGCTTACAAGTCTTTGCTAAATTGCTCTATTTATTATTGACTTGTATTGTTGGTGCACCTAGTTGTTTAGGCGTTAATTGTGCTAAACCGAATTGACATTTAGCTTCCGCATTAGAAATCGATTTTAGCGCTTAGAAGTTTTAAATTGACTATTCACCCCCCCTCTAGTCGGCCTCCTCGATCTTACAAGTGGTATCAGAGCTTGGTCTCTCATTTATTAGACTTAACCGTCTAGAGAGTAAAGGATGGCGACTAGAGATTTAGTGCACCTAGGTGAAGCACCTAAATTTGATGGCACAAATTATGCACATTGGAAAATCCGCATGTCATGTTATTTTAAGGCCATGGGCCTAAATATATGGCGGATTGTAGATGTTGGCTTTTCTCCTCCATTGGATAGTCTTGATCCAACAATTGAGGAAGAGAAATGTTTACATCTCGACGCTCAAGCAATTAACGCTTTATTTAGTGCTTTGAGTGTAGATGTGTTTGATGCCATATGCGATCACGAGAACGTTCATGAGATGTGGACCCATCTTCAAGAATATTATGAAAGGTCTACTTCCACAAGTGATGATTGCATACAAGAATGGATGTCGGGAGAAGAATGCTCAATTCCTAGCTCCGACGATAATGAGACATCAACTCCATCCACTTCGCCTCATTGCTTTATGGCTAAAGGTAATAAGAAGGTAAATAATTATGATGATAATAATCCCTCTAATGATGAGTTGATGGATATGCTAGAAGAGCTTAATGAATATATAGGAGAAGAGAAATCTAAATACAAAGTTTTGAAGAAAGAACATGTCTTACTTCAAAACAATTATGATGTTCTAAAAGATGAACATGAAAAGCTCCTCCTAAATGAATATACTAGCTCCAAGGTGGATATAGGTGTAACATGCAATTTAATAGATGATTTGCCATGCATGGCTCCTATTTCTTGCAATTCATCTAAAGCTAACATATCCACATCTTGTGATGATTTAATTGACATGCCTTGTAGCACTTGTGAAAATGCGTCTATTTCTTTTATGCTTGTTGAAACTAATCTTGTAGAGGAAAACAAAGACTCAAGGCCCAAGTCACAAATTTGAAAAATGACTTGGATAGAAGCTACAGGAAAAGCCACTCTTGATGATATCTTGAGCAAGCAACAAAGATCAAATGACAAGAGTGGAATTGGCTTCACTCACATGAAGAAAAGGGAAAATAGCCAGACAAAGCACAATGCAAGACACACGAAGAATGTCAAGTGCTTTGATTGTCATCAAAAGGGTCACCTCTCCTCAAAATGTCCAAATAAAGAAGATTACAAGAGAGGACTTGGCTTCATCGAAATGAAAAAGGTGAAGTTCATCCCAAAGCAAAAAGGAAAGAAATAATCAAATATCAAATGCTTTGGATGTTATGAAAAGGGACACATTGCTTCCGTGTGCCCTAACAAGGTAAATGATTTAAATGATATACCTTGTTGCTCTAAATTAAATGCTTCAATTTCCTCTATGTCTTGTGAGACTAATCTTGTAGAGGAAAGTAAAAGGATCAAGGATATCAAATGCTTTGATTGCAATGAGAAGGGTCACTTTGCCTCCAAGTGCCCTATCAAGAAAATGGACAAGAGAGGACTTGGTCTCACCGCCAAGAATAAGGTGAAGAGTCACCCAAAGCAAAATGGAGATAAATTCAAAATTATCAAGTGCTTTGGATGCAAGAAGTTTGGACACATAGCCTCGGTGTGTCCAAATCAAAACGATGTCAAGCCAAGACATTCAATGAAGAGGCAAGACGGCAATGAGCAAGAAAAGAAGACATCAAGGGGAAGCAAAAGCCCTACTTGCTACAATTGCTGGGAGAAAGGACATTTTAGTAAGGAATGTCCCAAAGGTATCTCTCCTAAGCCAATTATTTATAATAATCATTATGTGCTTAGGAAGGATAAGAATGGCAATGTGTTTGCTAGAATTGTTAGTTCACCTAAGACTATTATTAGAAGGGCTATTTGGGTGCCCAAAAGTATTGTGACTAACATTCATGGACCCAACCAAGTATTGGGTACCAAAAATGCGCTTAAATGATTAATAGGTACTTGGAGAGGCATTGGAGACTTGGCTTATTCATGAAGAGGTGTATTCCACCATATGTGAAAATTGGAGCCAAGTATGAGGATAATCAAATCATATCATAAGCCAATGCTATTTCGGTAACAAGTACTTACATTGAAGTCTCTAGATCCTTTACCTTGTGTAGGTTGCATTTCATGAAAATCTTATAAAAAGGGTGTTCTTGCTCTTGTGCTTAATCTTGATTATTGAAATCTTGAGCAAGTTGGAAGTGGCACATTAAGGGGGAGTGCTAAGTCATTTACATATATATCACGTCCCAAAGTGTGCCCAAATTAATTAAGTGCTAGTAATATTTTTCAAAATTGAGCATTTTAGCCAAAAGTAAAAATTTTATAACTATAAATAATCCTTTGAAAAATTAATTGCAAAATGTATACAAATGCATTTCAAAGGTTTACCAAAGGTTTTGGTTCAAGAAAAATATATTTTAAATGAAAATGAGTTTCTACCCAAAATTCTAGATCATAGAATCTTGTTTTTGACATAAACTAGATTTTTGTGTAAAATCTATTCTAAAAGGAATTTGACCTTTGTCCCAAAAGGAAAATCCTAGAGTTGGCTATTCTAATCATTTTTGGTATTCAAATGATTTCCAAAAGACCAACCTAGAAAAAAATTTATTTGATTTCGAAACTCATCCAAAATATTAGTTTAACCATAAAGGTCACTTTCTAGCACTTAAGTGAGTCTAGTCATTTGAGCCTAAATTACTCACATGAATAGGTCCATAATGGTATTTATGACTCATACATGCAATTGGATGTTTAAAATTCATCTTTTGCTCAATTTGGCTCTTGTTGAGAAATTTCCTGAAAAACTGATTTTAATTGCAAAATCAAAAGACTAATTCATAAAAAAAAAACTAATTTCTTGAATATTAATTAGTCCCCTTAGTGCATAATGATCCTTAAAATATTTAATTAAGTTCAAAACTAGGGATCATTTGCATAAGCTTCAATTCTCTTCAAAATTCCCTGATCTATCCTCGAAGTTCCAGAATCATCGGAACTACCGGCTTTATCCTTGCGGTACTACCGGATCCCGGTACTACCGGCCTTTGTATGGCGGTACTTCCGATTATCCTGATAAAACAGCCAATCTCAAACTCTTTCAATTCTAAATCTATTGTGGTTGTTTCCCAAAGTTAAGATTGATCCTTGCTATCTTTGCTAGCTACCCTCAAATGCTTATCTTGATCACCTTGTGATATTCTTATCATTACAAGTGGTATTCTTTCAAGTGGTAGCTCTTTTTGATCATCTTTGATCTCGGCATGAGAATAATATGTGTTTGATTCAAGTGGTATCCTTGTTTTTACAAGTGGTACTCTTCAAGTGATATCATCTTGTCCTTACAAGTGGTATTCTCAATTGATATCATCGTACTCCTTCACGTTATATCTTTTAAGTGGTATCTCTTGTTCTCATTCACTAGTGGTATCTAACTCTTTCCATGCCGATCAATTCTTTGCTTACCAAGCTCTCCCTGATACCTAATCACTTCTTATCCATGTGGTCTCTCCGATACCTCAAATTTCTTGATGTTGTTTTTCAAGAGGTATCTTATCCAAGTGGTTTCTCTGATACCCGATATCTTTTCAAGTCTTATCTCTTCAAGAGATATATCTCAATTGTATCAAGTGGTATCATCTTATCTCAAGTGGTTTTTCTCTCTATCTCTTCTCTCTATGCTTTCTTTGAAAATCTTAAAAAGAGAAGTTCAAGCACCTTGAGATTGCAAGACCTGTCGACGCATGTTTTCCACAAGTGGTATCAACATATGGATTTACAAGTTTTATCTACAAGTGGCATCGTCGACTCGTAGTATCCAAGTAAAGTTTAAAGAATATCTTTCAACAAGTGGTATCTACAAGAAGTCTCTACAAGTGGTATCTACTAGAATTGTTCAAGGATTACCTTACAAGTGAATACACATAAAGAAAATGGGGGAGAATGCTTTTGTGTGTCAAAAACTAAGAAGGAGATATTTGGACAAAGAATGCTTTTGTGTGTCAAAAGCAAAGATAAGTGGATGAAAAAAATCCTTTGTGTGTCAAAGGAGTAGAACCTTTGTGTAAGGGGGAGTTTTCTTAAAATCTTTTGAAAAAGCTTTATTGAAAACCGTTTTGAATTTCAAAATGGGTAATCTATTATATGGGAAAACTAGTTTGTAGAAACTCCTTTTTGGCCTCGTTTTGATTCCTCGGTGTTTATGCCAAAAAGGGAGAAAGTTTATTTGATAAATTCATTTGGATTCTCTCTTGTGAGTTCACCCTATCTTATGTTTAGTCCAAAAGTGAGAGAATGCTTTTGGAGAACATAAAAAAAAGGTTTAGGGAGAATGTTCTCACCTTATATCTTGCATAGATCATAAAAGGGGAGAATATTTCGATGATCAAAATAATGAATTCTATTGCCTAGCTCATAAGTTTTACAAAGACTCTCCTTTGCTTTAAGATTTGTTTTGAATTTTTGGTGTTTAATGCCAAAAGGGGGAGAATTTGTATGTTCTACATTTGGATGTTCTTATTTGATATCTCTTGTGATGCCTTAAGTAGGAGAATTCTTTCTCTAAGTTTTGTGCATACATATAGTCAAATATGCTTTCTTTCTTATCATATGTTGACTTATATCCAAATGTTGCTATTAATGATGGATTTGTCATCAATCACCAAAAAGGGGGAGATTGAAAGATCTAGACCCGCCATTATGTGGTAATGAAGTTTTGGTGATTAATGATAAATCTAATTGGGAGACTAACACTTTTATTGATATACATATTGTGTAGTCTTATTTGGATATAAAGGTGAAAATCATGAAGGCATGCAAGTGATTAAGTTTTTAATGACAAATGCACTTGTGAGACTAACACTCCTATTGTTATATCAAGTTTAGTCTCAGCTTGGATATAAAAGCAAAAATCCAAAGGTATGTATTCATTAATGACAAATCTATTTGTGAGACTAACAATTCTATTGATTATCTATTGCTTAGTCTCGTTTGGATATAAAGATGAAAATACAAGAGGTATGCATTCTACTTCTTATTATTATATCTTGTTGCATTCCTCGGATCCAAAATATAGGTTAAACTCCACCAAAAAGGTTAACTTGGATATGTGCATATGTTTCCATTACACATTTGTGTATGCACACATTTAGGGGGAGTTCATTCTATATTTTGTGGTTTCATTAGTATTGATCCATATTCTCTTTCCACATATATTAAGGATCTTTACTTTGAAACATATCCTTGAATATATTTAACTTGTGTAGTTAATATATTCATATGAGTATATGAGAGCATATGAGACTTGTGTAGTTCATTGATGCTCATATATCCTTGAATATATTTTAACTTGTGTAGTTAATATATTCATATGAGTATATACAACTTGTGTAGTTCGTATACACTCATATTTAGTATATACAACTTGTGTAGTTCGTATATACTCTTAGTATATATAACTTGCATAGTTCATATATACTCATGACCTTGTTGTTTCATTAGTATTGATCTTTGTGATCTACTTTGAAACATAACTCTTGAGTATATATATAACTTATGTAGTTTATATATACTCATACCAATTACATTCAATTATCTGTAATTGTGTTGGTTATCATCAATTACCAAAGAGGGAAAGATTTTGGTATCTTGTCCCAACCATTATGAGTTAATGGTATGTTGTGGTAATTAATGATAATCACATTGTGGAACTAACGTTTCTCCTTGAGTTGGATGAATAGGTTATGTTCCAGGTGGTTGAAGACTTTGAATGACATCATGAGTTGATTGTCATCAAGTCGTGATTCTTGAAGTAAAGGATGCATCATGAGTTGATGCGTGTCAAGTTCAAGAAGATGAGATGGTCATTGGTTGATCATCGAGTCAAGTGAAGAGTGCATCATGAGTTGATGTATGTCAAGACTTGAAGCAAGGATATGCGTCATCAAGCTTCAAGTGGTTGCGCAAGGAAAAGGTATGACTAGCTAGGGCTAAGGATGTGTTCCTAGTCTTTACCGATCTCGGTGTTTGGTTGAGAGATCGGATTGCTAGAATAGGTTGTCGCATATTAAGAGGGTCTTAATTAGTAACTTGAGTTAGTCATGTGTTGATAGCTCATTGTGTTTGCTCTAGCTCAACTTAACATGTTGCCTATATTTGCGAATGCGTTTGCAAATGGTTGTGGCTCATGGTTAATCCTTGTAGCATGTGACTTTAGTTTGCGAATGTGTTTTGCAAACGGTTTAAGTCCATGTACCTTATTCCTTGTGGCGTTGATTCTAATAGTTGGCAAATGTGTTTTGCAACTTGTTGATAATCTCGCTTTTATCGTTGTTTGCATCGCTTGTCAATTGTGCAAATGTGTTTTGCAAACTGAGTTGAAGCGAAGTGCAATTTGTGGTGTGATTCTAAAAGTTGGCAAATGTGTTTTGCAACTTGTTGAGAATCTCATTTTGAACCCTTGCTTGCATCACATATCAATTGTCAAATGTGTTTTGCAATTGGATTTGTTTTGGATGCAAACTGCTGCTCTCTCAGGAAAAACGGTAGTACCGGCATGTACTACGTGGTATGACCGCAGTGCGGTATGACCGGTGGTTCCTTGGCGGAACTACCGCACCTGTTGAGCATGCGTTGCTCGTGGTGGTGCGTAGTGCGGAAAGTACCACGCGGTATGACCGTGGTGCGGTAGTACCAGCGTTGGTTGACGGTATGCTTTTTCCGTAACCATTGCATTTCGTGCGCTTTGGGTTCTTTGGAGTGCGGTAGTACTGGCGTTATGTGCGCGGTACTACCGGCTGCGGCCGTCACTCGATTTTGTATGGCGGTGCGTATTTTCCGTAGCGTGCTTTTCGGGTTGAGTTGAAAACCTGCGAGCGGTTGTACCGCGCTCTTGAGCGTATGATCGGGAGATGCGGTAGTACCGCATGTTGGTTGGCGGTCGCATCACACGTGCCCAACGGCTAGTTTTCGACCGTTGGAGGAGGTGCGTCGCATCGCAACTTAGTTGGCGGTAGTACCGCATGTGCTGATTTTTCAGCAGACTTTGCCTCAACGGCTAGTTTTTGTGTGTGGGCTATATATACCCACCTTGGCCGTGTGAGGGCAAGGTTGCTGGTGCCATATACTTTCTATTGAGCTAAGAGCAAGCCTCTCATACTCTAGTGTGCATGTGTTGCACTTAGTGAGTGATTGAGAGCAAACCCTAAGTGCATGTGTTGCATTAGGTTGTGGATTGCTTATCCATAGAGCTTTGGCACTTGATTGGTTCAAGTGAAAGTTGAGTCTTGTTACTCTTGGTGTTTGCCGACACCTAGACGGCGTGGAGACGTTGTGCGTCGGTGATCTTCTCAAGTGAAGCTTGTGAGAAGACCCGGGCGATTTGTGAGTGGCTTGGTGCTCGCCATCTCCGGAGCGGAGTAAGAGCAACCCTAGTGGATTGGGGTGATAAGTTCAAGTTGGAGTCGGTTCAAGCGGTTGAACTCACTTAGAGGTGTTGGTTCGGTTGGAACCGGTCCAAGTTGTTTGGATTTACCTCGGAGGTGTTGCCTCGCGTTTTGGAGCCGATCCAAAAGGTTGAACTTACCTCAACGTGGATTAGGGGAGACCGGCAAGTCTTCGATCACCACGGGAAAAATATCGCGTGTCAATTGTGGTTTGCATTCTAGCTTTACTACATAGCAATTTATATTCCTAGAATTAAATTGCTTACTTGTGTGAACGCTATCTTATGTACTTAATTGTTTATATCATTAGTTGATAGCTTACAAGTCTTTGCTAAATTGCTCTATTTATTATTGACTTGTATTGTTGGTGCACCTAGTTGTTTAGGCGTTAATTGTGCTAAACCGAATTGATATTTAGCTTCCGCATTAGAAATCGGTTTTAGCGTATAAAAGTTTAATTTGACTATTCACCCCCCTCTAGTAGGCCTCCTCGATCTTACAAGTACTCCCCTATCGGCCTTTGGTCTCCCTCTCCATTCTCCAATGCCCCCAACTGCCCCCAACACGCCGCCCGTCTCGTCCACTCCCCCAACTCCCTCCCCGCGTCGACCGCCTCTTCCACTCCCCCCAACTCCCTCCCCGCGTCGACCGCCTCTTCCACTACCCCCAACTCCCTCCCATCTCCGACCGCCTCCCTCTCCTCTCTGCTAGGGGGCCCGTGCACAAGGGGGCCATGCGTGAGAGGGAGCTGGACCTCTTCTGCTCCCCCAACTCTCTCTGTGAGGGGGCCCGTGCACGAGGGGCCGTGTGTGAGAGGGAGCTGAACCTCTTCCACTCCCCCAACTCCCTCCCCTCTCTGCCTGCCTCCCTATCCTCTCCAACCGCCTCCCTCTCCTCTCCATGACGGGGCCCGTGCGTGAGGGAGCGAGGGAACCGGAGGGCCGACGGCGCGCGGTGGTCGTGGCGGGGAGGCCGCGCGACAGAGCCTGTGCCTCAGGTACCCGCGAGGGAGCTGCAGGGGTGGAGGCGGAGAGGCGAGGCGAGCCCGACGCGGTCGGCGTCGGAGCGGATGCGACCCTCGTTGGCCGTGGCGAGGACGGGCGTGCTGTGGCAGTGGCCGTGACTTCGAGCTCAAGTCCCACCCCTATCTTACACGGGCCATGCGCAGGAGTTCGTCAACGACCACCACCGTGTACGCAAGGAGTACGACGAGTGCTTAGGCCGTGGCGGGGCGGCCAGCGCGAGGGCGGGCGCGCGGTGGCCGTGATGGGGCGGCCGCGTGAGGGCGTCCGGTGGCCGTGACGGCGGCGGCGCTGGTGCGGCCGGCGGCGGCGGCCCTCCGCGTCGTCGCGGTGCCTTGGCGCGTGCTATGTTGGCTTTGGGCCTGTAGGGCCCAAACGTGCCGTGACAGCCCAAGCACGGTCTGCGACGGCGTGCCGTGCCGCCTGTTGTGCCCGAGTACAAGGCCCGGCACGGCCCTAGACTTTGTGCGGTGCCAGCACAGCCCCAATAGTGCTCGTGCCCTGCCGTGCTTCCGCCGTGCCAGGCCGACCGTGACGTGTGCTGGCCCGAAAAGCCCCGGCCCAGTGCCCAGGTCTAGCCAGCAGCATGGGACTCCTCCAGAAGCTTCCTGCACTAATTGGCATGTGCATATATATATATATATATATATATATATATATATATATATATATATATATATATATATATATATATATATATATATATATATATATATATATATATATATATATATCAAGCTTGGCCAGCTGTAGAGATGTGTCATATTATCATATATATGACCATGGGTACAAGTAGATCGATCTAATCTTCTTGTACCAATTCAGCGTTTGTACTAGTAGTAGTAGCAGCAGCTAGTAGCATAACTTTTTTTAGAACAGCAGCGCAGCTGCGCAATACTGCTAATGTTGGTGTTTCGTTCTGGTTCCTTTGGCAGCTACACTGTTCATTTCCTTTCTTGCCGTTTTCCTTGTGTCCTCTCTTTTCTGGAAACGCGTTACAGTGAGAAAATTCAGCGGAATTTATGCGGTGGAAAAGCTCCAAGACCGGCACGTCCGTCCGTGGTTGGGTGACTTGGTGCTAGACTGCTAGCAAGACAGCTAGTTGCTCATGAAACTGCATGTGAAGCACAAGCACCAAATAACTAGACATGCATGCAAAAGTAGAGCTGAGTCCATGACCCCATGTCGTCTTACATGCCGAGTAGCCGAGTGCAGCGGGAAAAGGGTCAGGAAAAAGGAGCAGATTCCTGACAGCTGCATGAGTCATGAGGACCATGACCGTGTTCAGTCACTCCTCAGTCCTTACCCCGCTCCACTACTCCAGTCCAGTCCATTACAGATGCAGGAGCTAGCACAAAAGCTACAAAAAGCATGTCCAATTTTTTCAACACTGCTACCAAAAAGAAAGACCTGCTTCTGATCTAGCTACTAGCTAGCTTAGATCAGGCCCTGGACAGACCTTGACAAGAGGGGAAAAAAAGGAGCGGCTTATCCAAATATCCAATCCAAAGGAGCACTAGCTAGGTAGGCATCGATCCCAAGGATCAATGCATTGTGAATGCAGATGCAGCAAAGGAAAGCCCTGAGGTTTTTTCTCTCTCGGGAGGGGAGGGAGGAGGACGACTCGACATGATTGTTCCATTTGCTGTCGTTTTAGCCAACCGTATCTTTCTTGATTTCGCCTCTGGAAAAGTAGCATTATCTTTCTTGTTCCCTTCCTGCTTTGCTTTCTACAGGTATTCGCATTCTCTTTTTCTTAATTAGTAGGGTGGCAAGTATGTGCACGATTAGATTTATTTTAAAGTTTATGGGATCAAATGACATAACTCACATGATTGAGAATACATTTACGAATTTTGTAGGCTATTTATATATTTAATACATCATAAACATTAGAAATGATAATAAAAGCTTAAAGAAAAATACAAATTAGGAAACGTAATTGAAGTATGAGCTTTGATGGATAAAAATTATTGAGCATAATAAGTTATTGGGGTTCATAGAAACGTAATCATTCTCTATCATACATATGGATCATGTAGCTGCATGCCCATATTCTTCATCCATTAATTATTCTTTGCCAAAATGTATTCATTCATATGCACGTTTATTTAATCTCAAGCAATATGTTTGTAACACCCCAAAATCCGTATTATGGGAATATGTGTTATAAATGCACTAGGAAAAATGCCTTGACCACTTTGCATATGAAAATATACCATATTTGAATTTGACTTTGGTTTAAAAGAAAAACATGAAATACAAACAAACCATATGTGATAGTATGGGATAGTCATAGTTAACTAAGTCATCGAAAACCTAGCCTTGCATGAGAGGTAAGCAGTAGTTTGCGAGCAATTTCTATTGCCGACATAACGGCGAATGCCTCACTTAACGGAGGGTATCCGGGTAAGCGAGTCTCTCACTTGATGGAGGGATCCAGGCAAGTAAGGGTATCACTCGACGAAGGGTATCCGGGCGAGTGAGGAACATTCGACAGGCTAAGTGTAAGGGTAGGACTAGGTGATGTAAAAGCTGCGTCGCGAACTCTAGACTGCTTACCTACGGTAGTGAGCAGTAATATAGAGATATTCCAGGCAACTGGAATACAGCGTACTATGGGTAAAATTGTACACCTCTGCAGAGTAAAAATCTATTTAAATAGCCATGCTCATGGTCATGAGTATGCTTAGTGCGGCTGGTATGGTTGTAGTCTTGTTTTTCCAAAAACTGGGTTGTCACAAAACTTAGGTAATGACATGGGGTTTTATTTTGTTGAGTTAACCACCAAGTCTATGGCTGAACATGAAATATGACTCACAGCCGAGGAGGGTTGCGAGGTGTTGTTCATACTTCTTTTGTGCTCGTAACCGAGAAGGGTTACAAGATGATGTTATTATTTATTCAGTTATTTACTTACTGTCATGTACATATTTAAACCGCTCTCTCTAAATTCCGTTGCAAAGTACTACTTATGAATATTGCAAATAAAAGTGGCCTTGAGCAAAATAACTTATAGAATAGAGCCTCATTCTTTGATAGCCTTGCATTTAATATAATTTTGCGATACACTAAAAGTCTTGCTGAGTACATAAGTACTCAATCTTGCTAATATTATTGTTCAGAGATCGAAGATGAGCCGACGCCTGACGATGCGTTCTTTGCACCTGGAACCGGAGAGTTCGGTGACGGGTCTACCTAGGCCTTGTTCCTTGTTGGTTGCCTACGGGATTAGATGGGCATGCCGCTGGAATTTTGCTACTTATATCATTTCTTACGCTGCTATATTTTTACTCTTATGACTACTTTTATTTGGCCAGTCGGCCGTTCTTGTAATAACTTGTAATCGCTTAAGTTAAGTACCATTTGCTTTACTTTTAGATGTGATTGTATGGATGTAAGTACCAAAGGTTGTGAATATGTGTGCAAGCCACTGATCATGGGACTTGCACAGTATACAAATAGGGTCTTCGGGTATTTCACGCTGGGGGTCTGATAATGTTGATTACGTGTGCGGTAAATTATCTTATTAGTTTATATGCTATTATAGTACATTGCTCACATATACACTTATGCACTATGAACGACCTGCATTGAACTTATCTTCCCTCACACATCGGTTGCTACACCGAACTGTGTGTCTTTTATCTCTTCTCACCGACACTGCTTTTCTGCTAGGGGCCCACCCTCAATGGTACGGTACAAATTCGGGTAGTGTGTAGCCCTCCATGACAGTAGCTGGGAAGACCATTTCGTCATCACCCCCACACTCGACTGAAGGCTGCAAGATGGAATGATGTCAACACAACGTAAGACAAAATCAACAATCAGGACGTAAATTGAACATAACTTACCTTCTCGATCCGCACTACGGATGATCGACGGGGAGCACTAGGACAACCTCCGGTCTCACTAGGTCGTGCAGTGTCTCCTCCATCCGCGGATGTACGGACGTTGATCACACTAGTGATGCATCTTGACGAACGTGCGGCTGGAAGATGACATAAAGTTAGCACAATATAAGGCAAAATAAATAATTATGATGTAAATTGAACATAACTTAGCTCTTCGATTCGCAGTGCAGATGACCAACGAGGAGCGCTAGGACGGTCGTCGATCTCACTAGGTCATGCCGACCTAGGTGGGGAGCTAGGTCTGTCCACTTGGTGTGCAGCTTAAAGCACATCGTCTCTCATCCGACTGCAGCTCAAGTTCTTGACAATCTACTTGGCATCCTCGTAGATGGACTTGAGAATCTTAAGAAGCCCCCAACAAGTGTGACCACTCCCGCAGAGAGCAGACCCAGATTCACATGAGATCTGCTGGGCTCGATCGAACTGAAGTGACACAGAAGAGCTGTTGAGTAACAAGCAATAAAAATATCATGTTTGCGGTGAGCACAAGTTGTCAGTGTTTTATATTGTTGTCATG
This sequence comes from Ampelocalamus luodianensis, assembly GCA_036346255.1. Classification (NCBI taxonomy): domain Eukaryota; kingdom Viridiplantae; phylum Streptophyta; class Magnoliopsida; order Poales; family Poaceae; genus Ampelocalamus; species Ampelocalamus luodianensis. Next base: position 15,892,936 of record CM070625.1, read on the forward strand.
CTGAGAAGCTCTGTGTCGATTGAAGGAGTGTTGAAGCCTGTCCTGGTGGGTAACATGCTCCGGACGCTCCGGCCGAGGATGAGTGAGTCTGGTACGGGCCTGTGGTACATACCACTCCATGTAATCACGGTAAGTCCTAATGTCGTACGACCGCTTCTTGTGTAGAACATCCATGTGCGTCGTCTCCACCCACGCCGTAATCCATTGTTGTACTGCCGCTAGTCCTCAGTATATCGGTCCTTCCTTGATTGCATGCATTCGAGAAGGATATATGTGAGAAGAATGGATGTAGGAGGCAATGGTAAACGTTACTCGGATGAAGTTGCACTCACAGGTGGGCAGTTCGCTGGCGCATCCTCCCGTTGAGGTCGGGGGGTGAGCGCGGCGGGGGGGGGGGGGAGAGGCAACCTAGAAAAGACCGAATTGTTGCTTTACGCACTGTGGCGTGTAAGGCTCCACCCACCATATAGGAAAAAACAAGGTGACAAGTCGTTGCCCACATTCCCGCGTCTTGTGTGTCTTGCATGGATAGTCTGTGCGGTGCTACTGTCTCCACGATCTGTGGGCTCTCTGGAGACCATATAATGTTGTCATCGTGCATCATCTTGAACTCGTTGTGGAACACGGGTAGCACCTCACCGGTCTATCTCTAGCCTAGCGTAACCTGCCAACAGTCCACCGGGTGCCCATATATGGCGGGTCCGTCTATCAGGTTGTGGACCTCGCCGTACGGATGCACTGCAACCTCTCGAAGGGGCTAGTTTTGCTGCTACGACGTTAAACAATGTTAAATAAGCCAAAACTCAGATGTAGGCATACATTTGTCTGCCAGTACGGCAGTACCGTGCGCTAGCTAGTTTGTCGTGTGCGCGGACGGGGACCGTGTCTTCACCACAGCAGGGGACCGTGCGTGCGTGCCCCAGGGTGCATGCCATGTGCAATTTGGGTGGTTGGATTTGGTGCGTGGTTGAACATAAATGGATTCAGAAGAAAAGTGGAACGGCTCATGAAGGGATAGATAGCTGGGGTATACATAATACATCCATCCATCTCTTAGATTGGCACGTGATGTGAGAATCTTGGTCCAAATCATGGAACATATAACGGGATGCAAGGCCTACTTAATTAGATAGGACGACCCCGGATGAAATTCCTGCGTTTGAATCGGAGCCTGAACAGATTTTTCATGCGTAATAACAAAGACACCACTTAAAACACTTGTCAAGATTACTAACCGAGAAGAATTGCAAAAGAAGCAGTAGTAGGTTGGAATGGATGCATGATGGCTGATCAATTCATTCGTTCATTCATGGCAGGGCCAGGGAGCCAACGGCCGAGCATATGCATGTATGCACACGTGCAGGAGGGAAACATGTGGGGGTGGCCTCCGCCGTATCTTCAGCGCTGGTGCATGGACGGTAGGGGGAGGGTGTTTGTTGGTGCATGTCCCTTGCTGTTTGTCTCCCTCCTCATCGTACCTGAGACTGAATTTCCACTCCGCAGTGCCCGCGAATTAAGCTCTCTCCCTGCCCCCATCGGTGACAGGCCAAGGCCCATGCATGTTGATATAGTAGTGCTAATGTAGCTTCACTCATCGTGCAACAGTGTAATTTACGTTTCTTGTGCCGCCCATCCAGGATGACACGTATATACTAAAGTTTGGATCATATAATCTTACTATGATTCCACTCTGCACTACTCTTAGTAAATCTTTTCACTTTGCACCATGTCATCTTACTATGTCTTGCACTTTGCACCAAGTTAAGAATTTGACCCCCTTGTTTCGTGCTTGCCGACGGTGAATGGCGGCATGGAAGGCAGCGGCAAGACATGGGATGGAGAGAGGGGAGGGCAGTCGCGCGCCGTAAAGGTTGATGAAGCGGGAATGACGCCGCGAGTCGAGTTGAGCGCTCTGTTTAGTCTGCTCTCTCCATATTTTGGGTCGTTGCTGTCTCGCCGACCGTGCCTTGCCGCCGGCAAGATCTCCGTGCACCTCCCCAGAGGTGGCCAAACAGGCCGCCCGGCACGGCACGGCATGACCCGTTTAGGCACGGCCCATTCCCGCCCGTGTACTATTTGTGCCGTGTCGTGCCGACCCACAGGCCGGGGGTGGCGGCCCAGGCACAGCCCATCGGGCATTCGTGCCGTGCCGGCTCGGCCCGAGCCCGTTTAGCCCGTCGTGCTAAGTGTGACCCGTTTAGCCTGTTAAAATGAAAAAATCCAAAAAAATCCAGAAAAAATAGAAAAATATGTAGAACTCAAAGGTAGACATGAACATTGAAAAAATAAGACAATCATATTGAAAATGTAATAAAGAGCTTTATTAATGTCCAACTGGCTGCCTCGTTAAAACCTTCGTCAAGTAAAAACTCAAAATGAGAAAACCTTGACAAAGGAAAAAGAGTACAGCCTATAGCTCTACAATTGTACATACATAATACATCCTTGTTCTATGTGTCGGTGTCTTTGTCTAAGTATAATTTTTTGAACACCTCCGACAACTCTGAATTTTCCACAAAGTATTGTGTTCGTGAATCGGCTTGTTCCCAGTCTTTTACAGTTAAAAAGATCTCCACCATCTCACTTGTGAGACTTGTTCTTTTCTCCTCCAATATTCTTCCTGAAAGACTGAAAGCAGATTCGGAGAAAACCGTAGAGACAGGAACAGTTAACACATCACGTGCAAGTATGGATAGCACGGGATATGTTAACTTATGGGTTTGCCACCATTGCAAGATGTTGAAGCCTTCTGAGTTGAAATCTACCGTATCGCTGTCCAGATAGGTGGATAGTTCTCCGCTCCTTGTGGGTCTTGGCTGAGCAGGCGCTGGTGTAGTAGAAGAAGAAGGCATGGACCTGGACCTGGAGGAAGGAGCACCGAAGATCGCACCCCACATATTTGTCTTCCCACTCGAGGTGGGGGCTACTGGATGTCGTTGCGAGCGGACTCCCCGAAACTTATTTTCATACCTTTGGTAAACCTCGTATAACCGGGAACGAACTTTTGTAAAATAGTTAGTATAGTCTAACCCCGTAGCATCACTAAGAAGATCAAGTACAGTACCAAATGTACCAATTTTAGCCCTAGGATCTAAAAGAAATATTTAAGGTAAGGGATTTCTCTCCAATATTTAAGGTATTTAGATTTTATGGCAACAACAGCCTCACGTAAAACTAAGTCATTTTCATGCATTTTCAATTGAGTAGCAATCCATAAAATAGTATGCACGATGATAGGAGATATTGGATAGTAGACAGCGGACAAAGCAACAGTTGCCTCATAAAAAATTTCTAAAAATAACATTATCTTCTCAGCAACGAACTAATGTTGCTCAGTTAATAGCAAAGTACCGTCAGTGCTAGGATAGTGCGTTTGAATAAAAATAGAAAAAATGCTCTTGTATGGTAAAAGATGCTTAAGCATAAGGTAAGTAGAGTTCCACCTTACCTCCATGTCCAAACCGAACTTTCTTGGACGTACATCCATCGCCCTACAGAAGTTCTTATATTGTGCTATTCTTACGTTAGAATTATTCAAGAAAGAAATCGCATCGCGAAAAGCTTTAATATATGGACTCAACCTCTTCAAACCACATTTGACTATAAGGTTGATAATATAACAAGCGCATCGTTGATGTAGCAAGAAGGAATCGACATATGTACTCAACACTGGAGTAAGAATGTCCATAGCCCTAGAGTTTGCCACGGCGTTGTCTAAAGTAATTGCGAATATTTTGTCTGTAAGACCAAAATCTTCCACGACTTTCATAATACAGTTGCAATATTCTCCCCATGTGTGCTACATCAATTAATTTCAAACCTATAATCCTTTTCTCCATTGCCCAATTGTCATTAACATAATGCGCAACTACACTAAGGTAATCCTCCCTAACCCGACCACTCCATATGTCCGAGGTCAGGGACACCGAAAATGTGCACGTACTAAATAGTTCTTTTATTTTATTACGATGTTCATTATAGTATTTCACTAGATCTCTATTTGTTGTCTGTCTAGAAACGGAAGCAAATATAGGATTATGCGCAGTCCTAATGTAATTTTGGAAAGAAACAGACTCGCCAAAGCCTAGCGGTAAATCCTCAGAAGCAATTAAACGACAGAGAGATTGGCGGGCTACCTGAGGATCGTAGTTCCAGCTAAATACCGTACCGTCGGAGTTGTATTGCAGCTACGTCTGCCTCATCGCCAATCCTTGCTTGGTTCGACATCTTGTAGCATGTCTAAGCAAGTGCCCCGTTCCACCTGTAAACTTCGCAGACAATTCATGGTGGCAAATTTTACAAATAGCATATGGTATCTCATTTCCCGCTGCGTCTTGCTTGGTTGTCTTGTCGAAATTCTCCCACACTCCTGATTTAGACGACCTCGACCTTTTTGCTCCAGTTGCCGCTGAGTCTGATGCTGACGTGGAGCCTGATGACGGAACTCCACCATGATCCTCTGGTGAAACCTCTATGGACACAATTTCCTCCGATGAAAGTCCGTACTCACCAAGAGCAAAGCTGTCATAAGGACTGTCCATAACGAAAATTACAAAATTGAAACTAACACTATTACTACTTTCATCTTAGCATAACAATAACTAACAATAAAAGTATTACAAAATAGTATTGTACCTCTTTCGCTGACTTGCTGACGGAAATTGAAATTTCCAAATTTTGGCACAATTTTTTTGAATTTTGCCAAATTAACTCAACACGGATTTGAATTTACATAACACAATTTCAAAGAGATAATGGATAATGAAGGGGTGCTGAATGAGGGGGATATGGTGGCTATTTATAGAAATTTTCTGCTATTTTTTAAGTCCACAATGATAAAAAACGGTAAAAAAGGTCAAAACCCCTCCCAACGGCTGAATTTTTCGGTCCATGCCGTGCCGGGCACGGCCCAGTCGCCCCGCCCCAACGCCCTTCTTCTTCTCTGGTTCTCCCCCAGCCTCGCACCCACCGCCTCTTCGTCTCCCCGGCTCCCCGCGACCCCGCCGCCTCCTCGGCTCCCCGCGACCCTGCCGCCTCCTCGCCGTCGATGACCCCGCCGCCTCCTCGCCTCCAGCCTCCCCGCGACCCCGCCGCCTCAGAGCCTCCCTGCGACGCGACCTTGCCGCCTAGGAGCCTCCTCGTCTCCTCGCCTCCCCGTAGCCCCGCCGCCGTGGAGCCTCGTCGACGCCTCGCCTCCTCCGCGCGCCCGCGCTGCCGCGCAGCTCCGTGCGACGGCGACGCCTTCCTCCCTCCCTCCACTCTGGGCTCCGGCGGACCCTCGCTGTAGTGTAGCACCGTGCAAGTGTGCGACGGCGACGCTACTTGCCCGTGACGCCCTCCTCCTCCCTCCCTCCGCTCCGGTGGACCACACAGGCGCGCAGAACCGTGCGCTCCACCTCCCTCCGCTCCGCCGCCGTTGCCTCCGGCCCTCCTCCTCCCTCCCTCTGCTCCGGTGGACGCGCAGCACCATGCGCTCCGCCTCCCTCCGCTCCAGCGCCGCCGCCTCCGCCCTCGCCTCCCAATCTCAGGCCGCGGCGTGCATGCAGCAGACGGCATCGCAGCTGTTGCGTGCGTGCGGGTCGTCCCCACCGCGCCGAGTGGCGGCGCTGCGCACGGGTCGTCTCTGGGCCGGCCGGCACGCCCATGAACAAGATCGCGGGCCGTCGTGCTGTGCCGGGACTACAGTGTTGTGCTTCGTGCTGGCCCGTTAGGCTCGGCCCATTTGGCCAGCACTACACCTCCCCTATTTCCCTCTCACTCGCTGATACGACGTTCCTCCCATGCAAAGTGAAAGAAAAAGTAAGATGGGGGATATAAAATGAAAAGATTTATAAAATATGATGCAAAATAAAATCATCGTAAGATTAAGGTGAAATTTACTTAACTGGATTTGTGGCTCATCCTATCGCTCACTACAGTACCCAGTGATGGATGGCACTGCTGTGTTGCACTATGTCTGTCAAGATGCATGAATGGCCTATGCCAGTAAGCTATTCAGTCTATCACCAACAGCTAGCGACAAGTCTCTCGGAGTCAAATCTGGATCAGCAGGCACGCTCCACTGCAGTGCGGTGGTGAAGCTAGCTGGTACGACGCGTACCCTGCGATGAACGGACGCTCGTGCGACGGCGACACCGGGGAACATTCCGATCTCGCCAGGGATCTCGGTCGCCGTCACGCGACAGTGGGTCTCGGTCGCTACCTAACGACAGTTAACAGCTCAATGTTTTGCACGCCCTGCTGCATGCCCCGACGTACGATGCGACTGCCCGGATCAGGAAGTGGTGTCCTGAAACCGACAGGTGCACGGTCGGAGGCCAACAGTGGCCGTCTTGTCAGCTTGCCATAGGATTATAGCACACGCTTAGCATATGAGTATTGCTAAGGGTGTTTCTCGTTCATGCACCTCCTCGTCTTTAGGGGGCTAGCTACTACTCCGTAGGATTCGAGCCCTCTGCGTTGCTAAGAAAAAGGAACAAGGTGGCCGGTGGCTTGAGTCCGCCACACGTCGACGCCCACCCACCGTGGATGAAAGAGGGGGGATAATTGTTTTTAAGGGTTCTAAAGATTATCGGGGTCGGAGACATACGGGGCTGAATGTGTGTATGTATTTCTGGGTCCATTTAACCAGTTAGGAGCGGACGGTAGCTTATTACCTACATTTATTCCTGGTGGGATTGCCGCCCTCCCGCCCCAGCCAAGCCGCCCAAAAAAAAAACACGTCCGTCCGATCGCCTCCGGACGGTTGGGATCCGTCCGATCGCCTTCGGACGGCTGGGATCACGCCTACGCTTGGTACGAACGGACGCCTCTCGCGCCTCCGCACGTCAGGTGGGCCAATCCGCGGGACGACGCCATGCGTGAATGCTCCGTGTCGTCGTTGTGCGACACGCGTACGGTGGATGGATCCACCTTCGGCAGAGGCGCATGCGTGCCGCGCCATCCGGTGCGGGTGATCTTTCCAGTATCATTATAAGGTAGTACACACTCTCATCTAGCCATTATGCAACGTAGATGTCCTTACAACCCGATGTACATTTACGCCCCTTTGCAACGCTGAAACTTCATAGGGGTTTAGGAGGAATTGTTTTGTTTTATGCAAAATCCCTGCATCCTAACAGGCCCTTATTCAAATGATTAATTGATTTTCAAGGACTCACCAAGAACTAAGGCAGGGGCATCCCTTTTCTGAACTTATAATCTAAAGTAAATTGACACAGCATTTGGAATGAAGGAATTCCACAGGTATATTCGAAGAATTGTTTTCTTTTCTGCAAAATTTCTACATTCCAAAGCGTGGCCTTATCTGCGTGATTAATCTGCGATCAAACGGCTCCCTATGGCCGCTCTTTGTGACTGACTAGGGAGTGACTGTTTGAAGCGTCCTAGAAACTTTTCATAGCCAACAATCGAAAAATCAAAACCGCTTGTACATGTGACTGCACGCACTACCCCACCGTTAAAGTGCTCCAAGATTCGTAACCCGTTTTTGCGAAAAAGACCCTCTCTCTTCCTCACCATCTCTCTCTCTCACTCTCCTTACCCTCTCTCGTCGCTATCTCCGCCTCACTGACCGTGAAGGCGCGCCGCCGCGAAGCCGTGATGGAGCCGAGGGCGAGCGCGGTCTGGGCACGGCACGGTATCCCAAGCCAAGAGAGACAGGTGGGCGGTGTTGATGGCGCTTTTGAGAAGCGGGGACGACTCAGCGGCCAGCGGCGGCGTGGCTTCGAGGCGGTGGTGCCGGTCGGTAGAGCCAAGGGAAGGTGGAGAATAGTGCACGCGGTCAAAAACCACGTTAGCCAACAATCCGTCTTTGTTTTCGCTCCGTCCCTCATGTAGATTTTCAATGTGAAATGGGCCCCATTGTTCTGGGTCTGCCGGATGCACCGGATTGTACCATTGTAGGCTATAGACCCAAGATAAGTCGTTGGGCCTTGAGATGTCGCCCATCAACGTAGGCCGGCAAGAATAAACATTTACCCAGGTTTGTCAATGGTGAATAGTATAACCGAAATGACTTGAAATGACATTTGCTAGATGTCACTCACAGAAGGCCAATGATTATACCATTCCACACATTTTCTAGCCCGGGATTCATGCATCCGGAACAGTGGTAACAATACAGAATTTATCCGTTGAGGTGCTGATGTACTATGAAAGATTTCATAGAAAGAGAATGCATGATGCAGCAACACAAGAGAACAAAATATCGTACTATAAACGTATGGATGGCAGAAATGAAGGGGGTAGACAGACGATCATCGGCAAAAAAAATCTTCATCAACCTCATCATCACTGCAATTCCGTTCCAATATCCAAAATGAAGATTGCATGAAATGATGGAAAATACGAGATTGCAAACGCTTGTCTCTCTACACTCTATTTTGAAACAAATACACTATTACAGATGTGTCTATATATACTTAGTTGTCTATCTGAACTCTTAGCACGGTGGCAGGATCAGCTGGTTAGCTAACAATGAGTCACTGAAAAAAGAGTAGTTATACACTTATTTCATACAAGGAAACCCACTGCTTTCTATTTAGTTTAGTTTTCCTTGAGTAATTGTTCCATACAATTATGAAGTACACTCAACAGTCTGTCTCATGAAAATTATTATAGTCCAGCACAATATCTTAGGATATATTATATGTGAAGCATTTTCTTCCGTTTTTAGTGTGATGTATATGCCTTTTCTCCTTCCACAAAGTGTGGCAGATGAATTTGAGCAGTTAATTTATATATGTTTAACCAACTGCGATTGCCACCATTACAAAACTAATCTGCCAACATCTCTCAAGCAACCATTATAGGCAGGAAATCATTTAACAAACCATCAGTAGCACTTATGAATCATATGCATAGTTCAAACTCCAAGAAGCTTCATTCTTGGAGACTGGAGTGCAGATGACAGATGTTGAACCTAATTCCTACGGGTGCATACCTAGAAAGATGGTACTGTACAGCAGAAGGAGATTGAAAATTTCAGACTGTGCCATGATTGAGAGCATTCTATTGTCCTCTGTAGAACTTTCAGCACAAGTTCGATGAAAAAGGCAATGTTGGCAGGCTGGCAGCTGATAGTTAGCACAGCAACAGCACAATTGAAAGGTGAAGACTGAAGAGACATGATGGCCGCAGTCGAGCAAAGCGGCCGGCATTAGACAATCTTACATTTTTCTTGGCCATTATCTACACATAATTATAGCTTAATGCTATGCACAAATCTTTATCTCCCTAAAATATATTTGATTTAACACAACAACATATGAACATGAACATTACTTGACACTTGACAGTACATGAAATGAATGATAAATGAATCAAAGCGGTTTCGAGGTGGTGCCATTACTCTGCAAGATTAGCATCCTAACCTGGGAACCATCCAAGGTGACATCCCTCGTATCCACGACGCGGGACCTCTCGAAGAGCGCGGCGACGGCGGCGGGCTCGAGGTGCCTGTCGACAACGAGCGCGATGGCGCCGCCACGGCGGACCGCGCGCTCGGCCTCGGCGGCGAGGCGGGACGGGAAGAGCGCGCCGGAGATCCCCGCGGGTTCGTCAGAGAAGACGAGGTCGAAGGAGCCGTCGGAGAAGGGGAGGCTGTGGGGGTCGGCGCGGCGGACGAGCGGCGGGAAATCGACGAGGTCAATCCCGGTGACTTCGCTGACTCCCGCGGCGTGGAGCGCGTCTACGGCGTTGCCGGCGCCGGCGGCGAGGCAGAGGACGCGGGAGGAGCCAGCGAGGAGGCGGAGGCCACGGAGAGGGGGGAACGCGGCGGCCGCCAAGGCGGCGGAGCGGCGGCTCCAGCGCGGGGAGGCGCGGAGCTTATCGAGGCGGTGGTCCGGGGGGACGACGCGGCGGGAGGCGGCGTCGCAGGAGGTGCGGGGGAAGGAGGCGAGGGAGAGGGTGAGGGAGTGGGGCGCGGGGAAGCAGGAGGTGGAGGCGTGGCGGAAGAGGTATAGGAGAGAGAGCGTGGCCACCGCGGCCAGGGCGACGGCAACTCGGCAAGCCAGCAGCTGGACTCGCCGGTCCATCGCCGGCGGCGGGTGCGCGGTGGTGGAGGCGGCCATGGGTCTAATCTAGACTAGAGTCCTGGGGGTAGATTGGATTGTGAATTCTTGCTCATCACGGGCTGATTGGGTTTTGCGAATCTTGGACGAGCAACGTTATGGGCCCAAAGCGTTCTTAGCCGTGGATGGAAAGGACTTTCTGGCCCAGCTAAAGGTCCAAACGCACAGCCTTTTTTTGGAACATCATTCACTTTCTCTGATATTCATCTCTCAAAAAAAAAAAAACTCTCTGATCTTTTTTAGGTAATTTACATTCTCTGATCTATTAGCATGTGTGCTTTTACTAAATGGTCTCCAGATCATGAATATTCCATAACATCAAGGACACGAGTCACACGACCGAAAGATTCATTTGTACAAGTAAAAGTGTGAAACGAGCTGCTTAATCCATCTTCAAAATTCATGATTCAAAATAGTCTGCATTTTATCTCCTAAATGCTTCTATGTCATGTCCCTTTTTGACCCTTTTTGGGCTAATAACCAATCTAACACTACTTTCTGGGCAATTGTTGGCATGTGGCATGAATTCTAAAGTAGTTTTTAGTCACTAATGATCAAGGTTGTTAGAATCTCGATTCTAACTATACGATCCTACATTTTTATGATCTAGATTGACCGGACCGATTTTCGATTTTATGATAGAGTCTTAATTTGATAGAATCTTAATACTAGTATATTCTAACAAAAAAAAATTGTAGAATCGTGATGAAAAATTCATACGGTCCTACCCGATTATAGTAATTTATTATAAATAATTATTTGTATACGTCACTGTTATTGTAAATTTTTACTTTTTTTTTTATTTCTTCATGTCCATTATAATTTGCATAAATAACAAATGATCTTTGCTTTGCACTACATTTTTGTAAACAAAAGTTATAAAAGTATAGTTTTAAAAATATTTAAGTGTTCAAATACAAAGTAGATTTTTTAAAAAATGTTTCTTTGGTAGAATCAGATAGGATCCAATTGGGATGCACCTAAACCATTTGGTTGGATTTGGTGAAGTAAGTTTGTTTCGAAACTTACAGTGTTTGCTTGGCTACTTTTATCGGATCGCTTAGACACTAAAAACATGCTTCAACATCATCGTTGTCCCATTTAAGGAGATACTGCTTGTGTGCTATATGTTCTCAACATTTGGAGGAAACAACCACACATTTATTCTTTGAGAGCTCCTTCAGTCATCAATACTGGAATTACCTTGGACTTCACTGGAATATGTCTACTAACATTTTTCAAAGGCTTCAGGAAGCAAAACTCACTTATCGCCATCTTTTTTTCATGGAAATATTCATTATATCTTTGTGACATCTTTGGAAACAACGGAATGGTAAAGTTTTTAAGATACAACACCAAGTTTTGTGGCTTGGAAAGTATTATTTAAGTAGGAAGTCACTCTTCATATGCATCAAGTGAAGGACTGTTAAAGAACAATTGGTTTCCTGGCTAGATTCTCTAAGTTGATTTAGCCCTTTTAAGGCCTGTAAATTCTTTCTTTGATCTTTGTAATTATTCTTTTAATTTTAATATGTTTACTGTAAGGCTACCTCTACAAAATTTTTTAAAAAAGAATCAGATAGATCTTAGATTCTACATTGAACATATGATTCAATGACTCAGTAAGTAGTAAGCTTAGTTGGGCGCCCAAGCAGTCGTGAACACGGCTCCATGGCCCTTCCAAGTGAGCACCAGCAATCCAGCATGTCCTCTTCCCGCTTCACCCCCACCCCGTCATGTGCTCGCTCAGCAAGCGCCGCACCTCGGCCGTCGCCTCCTCGACGAACCCTACGCCGGCAAACTTGTTCCTCCGCATCCTTTCCGCGAGCCTCGCGCCGGACTCGGACCGCTCGGTGCTGTCGACCCCGATGACACTCTCGATCTTCCGGCCGACGGCCGCCTCGTACTCCAGCCGCCGCGGGCTGTCCTTGGGTGCGGACGTGGCGAGCACGTCGAACAGGATCCATTGGAAGTTGAAGCAGCCCACGATGCGCGACGCGAGGCTAGGCGAGTTCAGGTCGGCATTCTCGTCTGTCACGGTGACCAGGCACGGGTTCAGCGCCTGGATAGTGTCCAAGAAGCCATCCATCGAGCCCGGCGCGACGTGCCGGAGCCAGTTCTGGCAGTTGACGACGAGGGCCTCGCCGTCCCTTAGCCCCAGCAACAGCGGGTCGGACAAGACAGAGGCCAGTTCTTGGCAAAGCGCCGGCTTCTTTGTAGACGCCGTCGTCGTGATCTTGACGATGTTGAACTCCAGCTGCACGCCCTTGGACTTGGCGAAGTTGCCCAGTCAGAGGCCGAGCTCCTCGCTCGACACCCCGAGCAGCGGCGACACGGCGGGCCGGACAGACGGCACGGTGATGCGGAGCGCCGGCGGCCCCCTGGGCCGCTTCGACAGCATGTCGATGAGCGTCGGCCACGGCATGCAATGCGTGAGGCTGAGGTCGACAACATGCACGGCGGATCTGCCGGCCACCACGAGGAGGATGGCGCCGTTGGAGGCCGTGAAGCCGGACCGGTGCCACGGCGACGTAGTCAGCGAGTTCTGTGGCCGACATGGCCCCTTCCCGCAGCGCCCCATTCGCAGGGAGCCTCACGGCGTCCTGGCCGGTGGCGCCCGGGCCGCATAGCCGGCACGCGCGCGGCACCATCACGCCAAGCAGCCCAACGTGAGCCGCTGGTTGGGGTCCCCTTGCGACGAGGCGATGTTGTTGAGCACCCACATGGCCTGCTGCGCCAGCGTCACATCGTTGGTGTTGGCTCAGCTCCTGGAGAGAACTCGCACATTGTTTCTTCTTTGGAACGCACGCATATAAGAAGTTGCACACAGACAAGTTTTGCGATGCCTAACCACTTGCGTCTTTTCTCTCTTCTGTTATTCCATTGCTTTTCCTCTCTAATCTTGATATGCCGACTCACCATTGCGGATCGCCCGTAACCTCTTGCCACGCTTGTCGGCCTTGGTGAGTCCAGCGAACCCGTCCTCTCCTGCGCACACGAAGAGGTCCCCTCTGGCAACGGGGCTAGTGTCGCATTGCACCCCCGCGAGCGCGATGTCCTGGTCGCCCGTCACCACCACCGGGACAAGCTTCGTATTAGCCTCGCCGGTGTTGTCGAGCAACAAGCCCTCGTCGCCATCCTCCTCCTCCAGTATGACGACGTCCGCGACATGCTTGTATGCCACAACTATTAGGAGAGTCGGCTCATCGTCCTTTTGAGCGTTGGTGAGATACACCCGTCCTTTCTTCAGCTCATCACGCACGGACACGAAATGGTCGAACTCCTGACAATTGAAGCACTGGATCTTCGACCTGTCGAACTTTCTGCAGTGCTTCTTCTTGTTGTCGTCTTGACCACGGCCACAACCACCTGGTCATGTGATTGGATGCACATATGTCGAGGTACCAGATGGGACTGTGTACCTCGACACAGGTGCATCCAATCACATGATGGGTGTCGTGAGCTATTTTTCGATCGGGATATGTCGGTTTGGAGGTCAGTGAGATTTGGCGATGGATCTCACATGGAAATTAGCGGCCGTGGCATGCTACCTTCAAGTGCCAAGCCGTGAACACAAAGTCTTAGCTGATGTTTATTATATACCTGAGTTAAGGAGTAATATAATCAATTTGGGGCACTTTGATGAGCATGGCTACAAAATGGTGTTGGAAGAAGGTATTCTGAGTATTTATGATCAAGGGAGAAAATTGCTGACTTAGGCAAATAAGTTATGGAATCAATTGTACTTGCTTTGGCTGGGCTGCACTCAGCTGGGTTTTGTCCTGACAAAATATGGTGTGAAGGAAGACGAGTTGCGCACAAGGATCGGCATCGTCAAGAAAGCGCATCAAAGATTAGGAGGTGTTTGTTGAATAATCCTCAATGTCTGGTTATTGTGTTTGCTATTTTTCCTTGTGTTTATTGTTTTGGTTTTGCATGGCTGTGCGCATTGATGTTTCTGTTTTCGCTTGCCTGAGTGTTAATGGCGCATGTTAGTTACTCACTTTTTGCATTGTAACGCTATGTAGTTATGCAGGCTCCATTGCATGTAACGTGGTATGTAGTGCCTCTTGTTCAGAATAAAAGGAGAGAAAAAAAAACAGGAAAAAGGCTGTGAAGTTTGGGCAGCACCAAAACCTTTTGTGTTCATCTTCTCCTTGGAGTTTCCAGTGTGCTCGTGTGTGTCCAGGCGTTTTCGCGTGTGTAGTAGCCGGCGAAGCTAACAGTTGGACTCGAGCGCGGCGGCGCAGTGGAGGAGCAACTGCTGGATGCGGGGCCCGTCGATGAGCGCGCCGGAGAAGCAGAGGGAGCTGTGCGCCCTGAGCCCACTGCTCGTTAGTGTGTACGGACGTGGCTGCTACAAGGTTTGGATGCTGATCCAGAGCCAAGGAAATATCAAGTGATGACTAGGATCGTGACACTTGTCGGCCTTGCATTGGACAGTTTAGGATTATTTGAGCTAGAGTTTTGAGGTGTGGAAAGAAGCAATCCCTGGAAGGATTGGGCTCTGGTAGTATGCAATTGTAAGAGGTGTTTATCAGTTGTTTTGGTTTGCTTGTTTTGTTGGAATGACTTGGCCTACTTATAGGAGCTCTGTGAAAGATCCTCTCTTCATTTTAATGGAGAGAAATTGGATAGCCACTTGGACTCTTTCCCTGGGGAAAAGACAATGTGATATCATTCTTAACGCCTCTGTCTGATTGTGTCTGAATTCTGACTATACTACCAGCTTTGGAGCGATATAGATTTTGGCATATTTAGTTGGTTGCAAATTATTTTCAACATTGTTAATACTTGTAGCTCGATTAAGCTATAAAACAGAATGAAAACACTCAGTCCCATTTCGAATGCAGGAATTTCAATGCAGGAAAACTCCTGCGTTCCAAACGGGACCTCAATATGAAAGCACAAAGGAGAAGCTGAGTTATGGAATATCAGGTTCAGGCTTAAGACATCTTTCTTTGGACCGAGTTTTTGTTCAAACGAGTCAGCTTGGCAGTTGCATTATGATATGCTCGGTTAACAGCAGTGCATCCATTGTTAAACTAGATTAAGACCAGTGAGAAGACGACTACGGAAGCAGACATAGCCGTCCGGACTCTATTGTCAGTTTGGATACATGCTGAAATTCTGAATAAACATAGCTGAATTTGTCATTCTTCGTACTCCATTTTCTATACCGAAGGTGGCCTTTCCTAGAACCAAACAAGCAAGTAGGCTAATTCTCAGGGAGTAAAATCCACACGTACAAGCATCTCCGAGCCCTTAAGAAGCTATTATTTGTCACTCTGAGCTTGACTGAAACACAATTAGGGTATGCTTGTTTCCCTGCTTTGTCGTATCATTGTCTTCTTCTCATTGATTCTGATGTAACCAGTTTCGGCTTTGGCTACGTAGATTATACGGGTGATACGGTGCTGGACGTGGATGTCGGACTCGACGAGAAGGAGCTGTGATCAGAAGTAGCAGGGTAGCGGAGGCAGGAAGAAGAATTCAGAGGATAGAAGAATAGCAACCGGAAGATAGAAGTTTATTTCTTGTTTGCTGTAAATAAAAGTGATCCTCTCCTTTAAATAGAGAGCTCCTAACAAAGTAGACTAAGAAACGAATTCGTATTGGAAAACTAAGCTATTACAACTTCCGTAATTAACTATGTTTGAAAAGGAAACTAAAATGCAGCTTGTTCCAAATCCGACACAGGTTCAATACTTGTCGGAAGCCATCGGATCTGAACTCCCAGGCGCAGTAGCCAGCATTGGCTTCTTCCTTTGCGTAAAGGGAATGCCCCATATGACATCTAGGACCAGCGTACACAACATTACACCCTTACCGGATAAGCAGCTTGTCCTCAAGCTACAAGGTGGTGGCCACGGCTGCAATTCTTCGTAGCCCCACGTCGATGAGATGTCTTGACGCTGACGATGCGTCATGTTAGAGCACAACATGTCCTTCCGGACCATTGCTTCCCCATATAGGTGTGACAGACTTGATCCTTGACATGTCTATGATGTGCTCCTCTTGCGCTAGTCCATAGATTGTCTCCACAATGTGTACAACAGTTGTTTGCTCGGCTGGTTTGTCCTGCTTTATGGCAGTAGATAGCTACAGAGATAGATCCTTTTTCACATGCAAGAACTTGGCGAGTACTGAAGGTAGTTGCTGCTGCACAAAAGGCTTCGTTTGTGACCTTTGCGGCAGCTGTGATAACTTCCATAAGGCAGCAGCCGGGTGCAAGGTACCATCACCACCCAATGCTTGCAAAGTCTTCACACGGGCCTCCAAAGTTCCCGACCGCTCCTCGAGAGCCTTGACTCGCGCCTCCAGAGATGTGAAACTTTATTTGATTTGCTTGCTCAACTCGAGCCTTAACTCGGCGATTGCTGCCATCTCCTCTGACGGCTCACCGATCTTCTTCTCCGCGGCTGAAGACATGATGGTCGGCTTTGATACCAAATGATGTAACCAGTTTCGGCTTTGGCTACGTAGATTATACGGGTGATACGGTGCTGGACGTGGATGTCAGACTCGACGAGAAGGAGCTGTGGTCAGAAGTAGCAGGGTAGCGGAGGTAGGAAGAAGAATTCAGAGGACAGAAGAATAGCAACCGGAAGATAGAAGTTTATTTCTTGCTTGCTGTAAATAAAAGTGATCATCTCCTTTAAATAGAGAGCTCCTAACAAAGTAGACTAAGAAACGAATTCGTATTGGAAAGCTAAGCTATTACAACTTCCGTAATTAACTATGTTTGAAAAGGAAACTAGAATGCAGCCTGTTCCAAATCCGACACAGGTTCAATACTTGCCGAAGCCATCGGATCTGAACTCCCAGGCGCAGTAGCCAGCGTTGGCTTCTTCCTTTGCGTAAAGGGAATGCCCCATATGACATCTAGGGCCAACGTACACAACAGATTCTGACGAACGTTAGGTTGGAGAGATAGCAAAAGGACATGAAATTTCTTTAGCTCTGGCTAATAGGAGCCATGTGTACTCTGTATAAACAAAGAAGCAATGATTCAGGATTTTGTGACTTGTGTACCTTAACAGGTCACATATCATCTCATATTTATACACGAGGTGATTTACAATCAATACTGGTATCAATCCCTATAATTAGGAGATATGATTCGGTTATTACCAACTATACATGGATCCTACTATATACGGTTACAGGACTTAACACTCTGCTCACACCCTCCGTCACTTGCCAGTCAAGATTTGTCAAAGATACCATACACCAACGAACTGCTGAGAAAGGCTGGAATATGGATGGGACAAAGAATTCTGAAGAACAGTTGTCGACAGAGGGAGCACCTGATCTGAATTATAAACTCATAGTGGACTGCCACGCAAATTCAGCTGTAAGAGAGCCACACTATGGTCCCAACTCCCAACAACTGCCTGGTGCGCACCGAAAAAATGTTTGTTTTACAATAAATCTATAGCAATTCAGTGCTTAAAATGACGGAGTGTCGTCTGGCCAATGCCTTCTCTGAAGAATAATCGCCTGAAGATCTGAAAGAGCCCAGCTTTCGTCACAACTCTGATGCTCATGTGCCCACTGGAGATAAAGGGATTGGGGTGACAGAGATACATCATGCCGAAAGAAATGGAAGAATCTGCCTTTCAAGACTCTGTATATATATATCTCATGTATTCTGGAACCATATTTATGATCTCGATGCCTCAATTGATCGACGACCAAACTGACAGTGACACTGCTAAACTAGCCATTTAATAGTAAAAACTAAACATATTACATACATCGGTACGCAGGGACATGCATATGTAACATGTGATAGATAATCTTTGCTCCTTTTTGTTCTCTCCATATCTTGCGAATTCTTATCAAAGTTTATGCCATCTTTTCAATCTCTGTCGAGTGTTAGAAGAAGAATAAAGCCTTCCCGGCAAATGCTCTCCTCCAATCCGATTAACGCCGCGAGGTTCTGATTCTCAGGCGGTGGCTTGGTGCGCGTCGCCATTAACCTTGGGAACTTTTATCTCCAGCGACCCCTCGCCGTCGTCAAAGTAGGCTTCCAGTTTCCTCCAGTCCGCGTCCTCCGGCAGCTCCACCCGCCGGACGAAGCCGTGCTCCCACCACAGGCCGGCGCGCCAGTCCCGCCCGTCCGGCGGAGGCGCCCGCCAGAGCCCGCTGATGTCGACCACCCTCGTGCCGTCCCCGCTCACCTCAACCTCACATTTTCTTCCACCTGAAGAGACCGAAACTTAGTGCTTGCTTACCTTACTACTAGTACTAGAAGTCTAGAACTATACAATAATGCGAGTGCTTTACTTCTGTAATCTTTACTGGTTTTGGAAATGGTCTTGTACACTACTCTTTGGTTCGCTTTCTGTACTACACTACGGTGGATGTGGTGTGCCACACGCAAACGTAACGAATATTACTAGAAACAACACGGTTTCTTTCCATGTTACTGTAGTGATAAAGCAGAGAAAAGCAACGCGGGAAAAGAAGGCTACACATGACCTCTAGTTACTTTCATCGCCTCTAGCTAGTTGAGTTGCAACAGCTTTTTCTCTGGCAAATTGCAAGGTCTGCCGGTGTCGGATTCCTACAAGAAGTCGTGTGGCATCTGAGGTGTTGATGGATAGCAGAGTAGCATGCCAATTTGTTCCATCAAACACCTGCTGATATTCTGCGAAAACGCAGCTAAAGCAGGAAGAATGAACGCACTTGGTGGCAGATGTCTGGCCACGCATATCTATTAGAGCGAATCTATATATGCTAAGTTGAAAGATTGCGATTATTCGGTGCAAAGAATTTTGCTGCTGTTAGTATCATCTTAACTCGGGTTCCAATTGAAGTTTGCGCAAGCATCTCATACGTACGTTTGTTACTGAATTAATAGTGATCCAAAACTAGGGGAAAATCATGCAGAAATCAAGTGGCAAAATCTAGCCAAGGTGGTACCGAGCTGTGTATGTACGTACCTGGTATGTCAGCTCTCAAGTAGTACTCGGACTCCGTCTCGGCCCAGTCGACGGTGGTCCTCGCACCGCGGCGGAGCGCGGCGAGCAGCACGTCCGGCTCGAACTCCCACAGAGGGAAGGCGTCAGCCGGGTCGAAGAACTTGCCGAACAAGAAGGGGCTGAACAGGGAGCCCTCCGCGAAGACGGCCCTCACCGCGCTGGCGGCTTCTGCGCCGCCGCCGCCGTGGGACTGCAGGAACGAGCTGAAGGTGTTCTCCAGCAGCGACATGCGCCACTTTGGCGCGGCGCCGTCGGCCTGCCGGACCTCGATCGCCCGGCGCGCCGGCATTGATAGCTGAGGGGGAGGTTGGTGGGGCGAGCCGGGGGGCCTAGAGGAGGGTTCTTGTATATAGGGGCGGTGGTGGTGGAGTTGGCCTTTGCGGAAAGCAGAGGATGGGGGGAGTGATTCCGTTTGGAGCTGGCTGGCTGGCTGGCTATGCCTATGCGATGTGATTCCCGCCCTTTTTTTTTTTTTCTTTTCTGGAGATTTCCATTGGGTGGGAGGGAGACTGTGGGCTACTGGGCCCGTGGAGTTAGGATAGTTATCACTTACAGAAATTGCTGGGTGCCCACAGGAACCGGCCTCTCGTTAGCAAATTCAGTACGATGCAATGTCGCAAAAATTAAAAATAAAATAAAAACTATAGAACACTGTAGCATACAACGGTATAGTCCTATCCTAATAGTTTGACCCGCCCCATGAATCTTAAGGCTGTGTCTCCGTTGCACAAATGCAGCCAGTAGGTCAATAGAAGCAAGCGGTCACTCCTCCTTCACTTCTAACGCTACTGTAACTGCTTATCCTTTACTGCAACTTCTGACAAAAATTGAAATTAGTTGAGAGAGACAAATCTTTTATAAAACAAATCAAGGTTTTGTAAATCTAAGTTTAGATAAGATAGCAATAGAAGGGAAAGACAGCAATAATACTTATATTTTTGTTTTTAGAAATTCTTTTATAATTTCTCAAACTAGGATTTTTGAAGGTCTTCACTTCCTAAGTCCTAAAACCAACTTAAGGTCTCAACTTACGGTCAAGCTATGCTCTGATACCACTTTGTAACAGCCCCGATTTTCGGGACTGCTAAACCCTTCGCAACCGCCCAGGATGTACAGTTGCGAAGCAAATAGTATCTCAAGCAAGCTTCCGATTGCAACAAAAACCAGACTTTTATTAAACAAAGTTAAGGTTTAACAACCTCTTTTGACCTGACACGGGCATCCAAGCCCAAAGTTAATATAATACAAAACAAAAGAACTTCAAACCACAGGTACGCTTGAGCGTAGTCGAGACCTAATAATAGTAATCGTTGCCTTCAGTGGGTCCACCAAAATCTTGCTCACAGGGATCTTCCGCATTTTCCCAAGTTTCTTATGTAGATGTTTTGCAAATTGCAAGAATGAGTACTACCACCGTACTCAACAAGCCGCATGGAAATGCTAAATAATTACATGCAAGGAGTTCAATGGATGGTTAGGGTTTACCATACCTGGCATATATGGATGCACCTTGCATTTAAAACAATTTATAAAACAGTAAAACAATAATAAGTAATAGCACCAGGGGTTTATCAACAAACTCGATTACCAACTTAACATCTCAAAAACCCTACTTATGCCTTGTATATTGGAATCACCCATGAACACAGCTTCATTAACCGGAAGCACGGTGTATTCGAATACCTTTGATTATTCACTCTGCAGAGTTGCCCAACTTTACCCACATGATATCTCAACCTCATACTGTCAAGCTATAAACACGCAACACGTTAGCGTGCGACTGAGCTGAGATAACAAGGCCTTTTCACTGCTCAACCTTTCTAGTCTCTACACGGCAGGTCTACATCCATACAGCTCGGGAGACCACCGGCCAATAGTGGAATCCGCACTCCGAGTCTGACGGGCCCATACCGTTGTGCAATTCAGCGGGTGCCCTAAACGGTCCACCCCTGACCCACCCCCATTCCGCGTCTGTTCTATCACACAATCAACAGTTGACATCCTGTAGATATTCAATCGGATGAGCAGTGTACTAAGCCAGGGAGGAATGACCACGCATGTGGTTGAGCGGTTTTCTGTGTCTGTTACTTGGCACAAGGTTCTTGTCGTTACCTGTCATCCTGTGAGGCGATGGCCCAACACCAACTCGTGGCTG
This sequence comes from Ampelocalamus luodianensis, assembly GCA_036346255.1. NCBI lineage: Eukaryota > Viridiplantae > Streptophyta > Magnoliopsida > Poales > Poaceae > Ampelocalamus > Ampelocalamus luodianensis. Next base: position 15,914,154 of record CM070625.1, read on the forward strand.
TCCACCTCCAGATCTCACTGATGACTCACTTTTAAACGAGTATATTGAATCGTCCAACTTCCTGGACAATCCTCAACTCACCACCAAAACCTATTGGCCTAAAGCCAACCTTCCTTAACAGTATTTAGAAATGAATTTTGTATGACATTGTGGAATAATTTCCATTATTTTATGTGGACTAGGTTTGTCAATGTGAATATGGCCTACAAGAGTTGGGTGGGTTTGTTTGTGGGATATTTAGGATTTATCTAATTGTCATGACATTCTAAAATATTATTTCAATATTTAAAGTAATTGGCACAAATACGGTAATGAAAGTAATAAATACATGTATGGAATGTAGGTTCAAAATGATCAAAGAATGCGACTTGCCTTCTTGCACTAAGTCCTGTGGACACTGGTCTTGTCCGGCGTCTGGTCGTCAAAGTCGTGACCTAGCGTGAAACAGAACAATAAAACAATTCAAATAAAATCCGACTCGACAAGGAATGAGCTGGGAACAACATGCAAGTAAATAAAACCAGAAAAGAAACACAAAGAAAGGTAGGTGGTGTGAGATGGTAGGAGTTTTATCTGGTGTTTGACTGGATTGAACAGAGCTGGGATTTGGATCCAAGTACAACAAAAATATTGTAAATGGATATAGAATCATAAAAGAAGGTGGTGTGTGATGATATGTATTTATTTGGAGTTTCATATGGTTGAACGGAGCTGAGATTTGGACTTACGGGCTCGAAACGGTCAAATTTGACATATAATGTCAAATTAGGGTTTTGGGCGAAAAGGCGTCGGATGATGAATAGTACTTATTTTATTATTCATATACGACAATGGATCAGTGAATAATGGCTGAAATCAATATTTCTGGTTTGAAGTGGACAGTAGATAGGGTTTACTGTTTTCGGATGGGAATGATTACATAAACCATTTTCGGGTAATGAATAGTAATGGGTTTACTGTGCAATGGCCAGTGTTTGGGTTGATTTAAAAGAATAGACAGTGAAAGGGTTTTTCTGGATTCGAGGCGGTCAAATTTGACATATAATGTCAAATTAGGGTTTTGGGCGAAAACAGATTGAATAATGAATAGTACTCATTTTACTATCCATAAATGAAAACTGGAGGTGGTTGGTAATTGGAAATCACTGTTTTTAGCTGAGAAGAATAGTGGCGGACTATTTTTCATGCAATGAACAATAACTAGGGTTTACTGTGCAATTTTTGGATTAGGAACAATGTTTTTATTTTTCGGAATGAACAGTAAATGAAATCACCGTGCAGTGAACAGTGTTTGGACCGAATTGAGTGAACAGTCAATGGTTTCACTGTTCACGGGTTGTGAACAGTGTTGGGCTGAGCCCAATGCTTAAATGGGCCTCGACCAATTCGGCCATGCCATAAAGGCCCACGCCGAGCGGCTTGAGCCAGGCCGAAGGCAGCCAGCGCTTCGCCGGAAGAGAGGCGGCGGCGGCGCGGCGCCCGGCAGCTCGGTGGCCGGCGACAAAAGTGGGTGGTGCGGGGAGCATCAGGGAGTCAAGGTGGTTCCATTTTTGTGCTTTGCCGGGGATGATGAGTCTTGGGAATGGGGTGGCGGCGCGGGTGGCGGTCGGCCGGAGCAGGGGACGAAGCCGGCGGCGTTAGGGTGCCGCCCGGGCCAAGATGAGGGATGCTTGAGCATCAGTGGAGGTAGGGGAGTCCGGGGGTGGTGAAGATGGGGCTCGGGATGGTCGTGGCGTCTTTGGCGGCAGGACCGTGGAGAAGGCGGTGGGGAGGAGCGGTGCCGGTGAGGCTCCGACGGGTTTGGGAGATGAGGAAGGTGGGGAAAAGAAGCGGGGAGGCGAGGGGAAGCTTGAGCCGGGATGAGGAGGGAAGGGGGAAAAGGGAGGCGGTGAATTTCACCTTTGCACGATGGAGAAGAAGAGGGAGACGGCGGCGGAAACTTGAAATTCGGCCGACGCCGGAGGAGAAGGGTGATGGGGAGGTGGCGTGGTGGAAGATAAAGATGAGGGCATGCTCAAGGTGCCCTTTTATAGGTCGAGGAGGCGGTTGCGCTAGTAGGACGGCGGTAAGAGGGAGGTGGCGGGAGCAGGGCGCGGTGGCGACGTGGCTGGTGGGGAGAGGGGAGATGACTGGGTGAGGTGGAGGCGGCGAAGGCGGTGGAAGGCGTTGGCGCGACGGTCGTTGATTGCGGCGCCGCAAAATGGAGGTGGTGGCGGCGGCGTTGCTGAAGGTGGTGGGAGGAAGGAAGAAAGGAAGAAGGCGCCGGGAGGGGAAGACGTTTTCAGGATGAGAAGGCGGAAAGCCGAGAATGGAAAATGGAAAGGAGATGAGTTTTGCCGAATTGGGAAAGAATTCGAAAATCCAACAAAAACTTCAAAAACTTTTGAAAATCCGAATTTTGGGTTATTTCAGCTACCCTCCACATCCTCTTTCAACTCTGGCTCCGGATTTGGTGCGGGCAGTGATACAGTGCTTCACCTCCAGCTCTGGATCTGTCGACGGGCAGTGGCGACGCAGCTTGGGATGGTTGGATCCGACAGTGGCGTGGTGCGGAGCTTGAGCCTGAGAGAGAGAGAGAGAGAGATGCATGCTTGACACAGGACTTGAGCACAGATTCGGCAACGGTCGACGTTGTGGCGGCGGCGGTAGATGGGGCCGGAGCCAAAGAAGAGGGTGCATTGATGGCGAACGGTGTTTAGGTGGCTTCATGGCGGCGCAGTAGTGTCACCCGTAGCCAGGTGAGTTGGTTGAAACTAGTCGAAATTTGTTGAAACTTTGATTGAAATTCGTTGAAACCTATTAAAACTTTTGTTTTGAAACTTGTGAAACTTCTCGAAACTGTCTAGCTGAAACTCGTTGAAACTTGTGTTCTAAAATTTTAAACTCGTTGAAACTTGGTTAGAAATTTTCCTTGTAATCTTCTAGAAACACGCGAAACTCACTGAAACTTGAAACTTTTAAAATGTTCTCATGAAACTTATTGAAACATCATGAAACCTGCTGCTATCCCGTTGTAACACTATAACGTTCCCTAGTCGCTGCAAAAATTTGGATATAACACATGCAAATTATATATATGTCGTAGTGAGAAAGACTAGATAGTAAAAAGAGGGGACCTCTAGTGTCTATACAGGGGACCAAAGGGTTCTCAAAGGGGGGCTTCGGTTGCAAGGAAGCAAATGTGTATTAATTGCACTAAAAAATCAGGTTTGCCCTATTACATGGGGGAAGGTGGCTATTTATAGCCTCCCAACAGGATACAGGAGGTTACAGATCTACCCCGATCTACCCCTAGAAAGGTACTATTCTCATAGGGGCTGCAGAGGTTTTTCCTACCTCTACACGTAGCCTTCGGACCACGGTGGACCTTCCCTTACCCGGCCGATGTGTCTGGTCCACCTATCTTCTCCTCCCTTCGCTCCTGGTGGGCGACTCTAGAGACCAAGGGGCCTCCGAGCGCTCTTGTTGCCCTCGAGGCGGCTCTGCGGGGTTCCTGGTGGCCCTTCGGGGTCCCTCTCGTGGCCTCCGAGGCCCCTTTGTTACGCTTGCCGGGTCGTGGGGGTCGGTGGGCTGCCCCTACGACAATGTACTGCTCCCAGAGAAAAAGAAGAGGCAGAAGACAGAAAGTACTTCTAGCACATATACATCTCTTTTAGTCTTTTTTTTTTGTTCTTGATAACTGGGAAACAGCAAACCAAAACTACATGTGCTCAGTTATTACTAATAACCCATAGTCGACCATGTGACATTGACGGTAACCAAATTCTTGAGACCCTCCCCATTTCCAATGTGAAGTTCACGAACCTTGACACAAAGCTCACGAACTTGGCTCTGCTGAAGACGATAATATGTTGGATCCCCTTCGTCATCAAGCAATATATGACTCATTTGTGTCTACAATTGTGGCTTCAAATCTCACTGTCCAAAGAGATGCTAACCGCCACCAAGGATCTTTGTCCTTGAAGGGCGCAAAGCCAACACGAGACTTATCCATCAATCCCCTAAGTCTTGTGTGTCTCCTTGGAGGAATCTGAGCCATCCCGATCCTAGAGCGGCGTCGTCCTGATTTCAACGCCGAGGCGTCCCCAAACTTGATGAGCCTCGAGCGCTGAGTCACGCTGGAGAAGAACTCCCGCCGCCGGTCATGTGGTGGGTGTCGCGGTGTCGAGGCACCACCCGTCGGTCTTCTTTGCCGGAACTTTTGCCGAAGAGGCGTGTGCTTTTGGCTCGTCAAGGTGGAGGAGAGCGCTGCGCGGTGCGGCCGAGGTAGTTCGATGCTCGCTGAGCAATGAACAGAGCGGATGCTCCTCCTCCTCCGCTGCGCGGCGTGGGCACGGCCGCGTCGTGGCTGCCGACAATCCTGGCCCGGTGACCGGTTTGCGCGATTGTAGCAAGAGTCGCCTCGTCGTCGGCTCTTGTTTGCCGCGGCGCGCCCCTGGGCGCCTCCACGGTCATCACCCTCGGCACGTCCTCGCGCCCATGCCTGGGCGTCTTTGCGCGGCTTGCCGCGTTTATCACGCATGAGGCCGCCTGTCGTGGAAGAAGGCTCCCCCTTCTTCCTGTCACCTTGGCCGACAGCCCACTCCTCCCGAGTGAGGAGGAGCTTCCCGCCAATGGTGACGGGTCCCGAGAGAGACTGTGGCTCATCACTGTTGACGACCTTGAGGTGACCTATCGCCTCCTCGATCGACATCGTGGAGAGGTCCAGCGACCGGATCGACCGAGCCATCCGCTTGTACTTCTCGGGGCCGCAGCGAAAGAGCTTCTCGACGCCTCTCTCTCGTAGGTGTGTCGCCGAACTTTACCAACTTCGCAGCAGAGTGTTGAGACGGAGCAAAGTCATCAACGTCCTCACCGGCTTGAAGGCCGGGTCTCCCACTCCGTCGCGAAGTGCTGCGGCAGGGACTTGCGGTGCGGTCGCCTGCCGTCGCGCCGCGGCGATGGCGTCCCAAGCCTCCTTGGCGATCGCTTGTTGGAGAGCGAATCGCATCTCGGGCGGATCTGCGGCGATGAGGGCATCCAGCGCCGTCGATCTGATCGTAGTCGGCGTCGCCGCACGGACCGCCTCCCACATGTGCCGCACTGAGCCTCACCTTCATCACCGCGCCCACTCGGCGTAGTTGGCCTTGGTGAGGGTAGGCCACCCACCGCCGGGCGGCGTCACGACAACGACACGAACCCGTGGTAACCACGCACGGTCCGGGAGAGAACCACGCGCTGTGAAGGCCGTGCTCTCTATCGACCCGTCTGCCCCGTTGTCGTGCGCGCTCTTCCGGGGTGCCACCGTCGGCGCGCCTCCTCGAGCGCCACCGCCGAGTGCGCCTCCTCGGAGCGCCACCGCCGTCGCGCCTCCTCGAGCGCCATCAGCGCGACGCGCTGTCGGATTGCCGCCAAGCTCGTGGCGTCGCGGCGCCCATCGCGCTCGCCGCTCGTGCCTCCTCTCCAGCCGCTCAAGGTCGCGTCGGTCGCTATCGCGAGATGGAGCTGCTGCTGCCGCCGCGCAGACCTTGACCTCGCCGCGCCGCCTGCGCGCCGATCTGCGCCGCCGCCGCTTCCACCTCCGCCTGCTGCCGCCTCGCCCGCGCCGGCCTCGGCGCTTTGCGCCGCGCGCGTCTCGCCGCCGCTCGCTCGCGCTGCTTTGCCGCGGCGAGCTCGGCCGTCCGCTGACGCCGCGTGCTCGAGGCGACCGAGCGCTGAGACTGCCCTGCGGACATGGCGCGCTACTGGGGGGTGTTGCGTGGAGAGAGGGCTGCTTCTGACGAGCTGCTGCCCGTCTCCGGAGAGGGGTGAGCGTGGACAGCCGGAGCTGCTGCTGCTACCGGCTGGGGCTGCTGCGAGGCCGGAGAAGGAGATGAGCAGGAGATGCTCAGGCTACAGGATAGTATAGCTCTGATACCACTTGTTAGTCGCTGGACTCTTACTATTGGTGATAGCAAGATCCTTACTCTCATGGAGAGGATGACACTTGGAGATGGGGCAATTTTTCTTGTATATTTCTCTTCACAATGTCATGCCAACCTGAGGGGTTGGGGATACATATTTATAGGGCTAACCAGCCAAGCATATGCCAAGCATATGCTAGTCTAAGATCTTTCTGTCCAGATCTTGTGTCCTAGATGCTCTGTCCCCAGATGCTCTGTCCTCTAAAGCTAGTCCTAAAGCTAGTCCAAGATGCTCTGTCCAAAAGAGATGCTAACCGCCAGTCAAGGATGCTGTCATTGAAGGGCGGCAAAAGCCAACACAGAGACTTATCCATCAATCTCAACCTCAACTCCCCATCCAAAGAAACGGGCACCACTGACGAAAACACGGAATGCTCTGGTGCCACAGAGCCATCGGAGAGGACAATTTCGTCTGTGTATCCGCCGCTTGTAAATGCAACTAGGTGGTCACGCGCGCTACACAGCGCTCGGCCGTGGAACATGAGATTCGGAAGAGAAGTTTCAGTCGTATGATGTTCAGATTCGGAACAATTCAGGATACAACAGCAGCAACAAATATCCATATTTGGATAGTGCAGAACTGTCAATATATGTACCTATGACAACCTTCAGACTTGAGGCCATGACCTCGGTGACTGAAAGTCCAACGAATGCCCGGCCGTACTGCGTGGCCAGGGTTCAGAGGCTGATGACGACACCACCCGCCATCGCGAACATGATCGAAAGCCAGTTATCCTGCATTGTTCAATTGACAGTTAAAACACTTGCACTGCAAAAATTCTGAACAAGTCTGATGCACCAATTGAAGTTCTTGCTGACAGACCAAAGTATTTAGACATGTTAAACTTCAGGTCCGCAAAGAGTGAAAACCATATCACACTTACATACCGCTTGAGTTTCAGTCCTAAAGATTGACGTGTTTAGCTTTCCATGATTGGATAAGTGAGTACTGTACAGTGGCTGATGGTGACCTGCGTGAGCTGGGTGAGCAAATTGGGCGTCTCCGGCGTGTCATCGCCGATCTGAACGAAGGTGAAGGCGATCAACACGGCGGCCAGGAAGTTGGTCATGGAGTAGTCGAGGTACATGTTCTGCGGCAGCCGTCCCCGGCGCTCTAGCACGGCGAGGACGGCAGGCCAGGTGCCCAGGAGCACTAGGGCCACAACCATCAGGCCAATAGCGCCGCCGATGTCCTTCACCAGATACATCACGGCGTGCTCGTCGGCGCCGGAGAACCATGGACAGAGACAATGGCAGAGCTACCTGATTCAAGAAAGGAACTTTGTCAGAACGAACGAATGCATTCAATCGATGGTTGGAAAATTCATAGGACTACATGTACTCTATTAAACACATCATTAAAAAAAATCCAAGTCGAATTATGAACAGGTCCAGAAAATCACACACTCTTGATTTGTTGAGATGACAGCTTAATGTTGGATTAGATTAGCCGGTGCTTTGTTAAATTAAGAAAGAGCACTGTAATCATGCACCTCACACACAACTGGATGCCATGACGGCAGGAAACGCCTATCGGAGCACATGGAGGATAACGAGAATATTTTCATAAAGGGAAATTTGTCATTTTGCCATGTGATTCCTATCATTTGCCATTAAGTTCCCGGTAATAGATCAAATGCTACATGTTTAATGAGCCACTTGATTATTTGCCCTTTTGAAGAGAAAAATGTCAGTTTTGTCCTTGTCTTCTTCTTCCTTGCTCCGTCCCTCACCTCCCTGATGACCATGGCCGGGGCCTTTGCTCGAGCCATTTTTGGCATCCTCCTCACCTACCTGCTCTACCGCTACCTCAGCTCGCGCCTGCGCACGCTCCGCCTAGACTGCATCCTCGTCCGCCTCCCGGCCTGCCTCCGCCGCAGCACGGCCAACACCATGTTGTTGTACTTTGCACCGATCACTGACCTACTCGGCGCGCTGCAGCCGTACCTCGGCCTGATCGTCGAGCGGCATGGGGTGGGAAGCATGCAGGGCGCGTGGGTATGGCGGGGCGGATACGCTCGTGAAGTTCCCTTGTGGCGAGGTGCTGTCGGTGGCCGCCAACCTCGAGGCGCCCCGGGAGGTGGTGGCCAAGTCGTCGCACAACACGCCGTACTGCACCGCGATGCGCTTCGGGGAGCTGGCAGTGCTGCTCCGGTTCGTGCGGCTCGTGTGCACCGTGGGATCCGAGGAGGCGTCCGCCGCCGCACGGCGGATCGGCGCGGTGAGCCACCCCAACCTCGTGTCTCTCCGCGCGGTGTACGTTGGGCCAGGGCGGTGGTGGCTATTGGAGCACTAACCCTCGGATCGAACTATTGTCGATATCTGAACTTGTGTGTCAAAATTGACAAGCAGATCAGAAATACGACAATGAACCCTTTCGATCAGAAGAACAAAAAACGCAAACGAACACACACGAGTTTTCAATTTGCGCCGCAAATACTGCCTGCGACTTTTCTGTTTTTCATCTCCTTATATCTACGACAAAACGTATTACAGACGGAATCAAACTTCTAGTTGCTTTCGGGTTCGAACTTCGGATGAAGCCGTTTCAACAACAACTTTGATGAGCTACTGATAACATGACGAACCGAATCGGATTATGCTAAGATCGAACTGGATTGCTTTATACTTTAACAATCCTTTACAATTCAAAAACAAAAGAGTAGACTAATCTGAATGACAAGTTTAAACCTAACAAATCACCCCCTAAACTTGTTGTTCAGACTTCACCTGCTTGATGCCCAATTTCTGTTGCATTTTAGAAAACTTAGCACGACCAAGTGATTTAGTTAGAATATCAGCAACTTGCTCTTCGATGTTGATATGCTCCACATCCAACTTGCCACCCTCAACACATTCACGTATAAAATGATATCTCGTGTCAATGTGTTTGCTTCGATCATGATGAACCGGATTTTTGCAAAGCGCAATGGCAGATTTGTTATCTACCATAAGACTGAACTTCTCTGGATCTTGATTCTTGAATTCTCCAAGCAGTTTACTCAGCCATATGCCCTGGCATGCTGCTGTTGTTGCTGAAATGTATTCAGCTTCACAAGAAGACAAAGCAACAATTTTTTGTTTCTGTGACGACCAAGTTATCAGATTTGAGCCAAAAAAGAAAATTGATCCACTGGTACTTTTGCGATCATCAGTGTCTCCTGCAAGATCACTGTCACAAAAACCTACAAGTCGTGGCTCCTTGCCTTCATCTCTGATATAGGAACACCCAAAACCTTTTGTACCCTTCACATACCTCAAAATGTGTTTTACAGCTGCCATGTGCTCTGTTGTAGGTGCTTCCATAAACCTACTTACTATGCCCACTGAATATGCTATATCCGGTCTCGTATTTACCAAATAACGAAGGCTTCCAATGATACTTCGATATTCAGTGTCGTTTACTGAAGAACCACCACCCTTCTTGCTCAATTTCAACCGGTTCTCCATGGGACTATGACATGGATTACAATCATTCATACCTGACAAGGCTAGTAGTCTTTCAGCATATCCAGCTTGGCATAAAGTAATTCTTCCATCTTCTTGCTCTACTTCAATACCCAAATAATAACTCAAGGGTCCTAGGTCAGTCATGCTGAACATTTTCTTCATCTGATTTTTAAACTCAGTTATGCTATCAATGCTTGATCCAGTAATTATTAAGTCATCAACATATACACCAACCAAAAGAACTTCTGTACCTTGAATTCTTTTGTACACGACATGTTCCACTTTGCTTCTCTCAAAACCAAGAGATACTAAGGATTGATCCAATTTAAAATTCCATGCCCTAGGTGCTTGCCGTAGTCCATATAAAGCTTTCTTGAGCCTTAATACCTTCTCATTATTTTCTTTGATATATCATGGAGGTTGTTGCACAAACACCTCCTCAGCCAATTCCCCATTTAGAAAGGCTGATTTTACATCCATGTGATGAATTTTCCAACCCTGTTGAACAACCAAAGCAATGAGCAACCTCACTGTTTCTATTCTGGCCACAGGTGCAAAAACTTCTTCAAAATCAATTCCTTGTCTTTGTGCATACCCCTTTGCTACTAATCTAGCTTTGTGTTTGACAACTTTCCCTCTACTGTCTTTCTTGATTTTGTATACCCATTTTAATCCAATGGCTTTTCGATTAGCTGGTAGATCCACAATTTCCCATGTTTGATTGTCATAGATAGACTTCAATTCCTCCTCCATTGCAAGTCTCTAGCATCTTTCTTTTGCAGCTGCTTCATAGCTAGAGGGTTCTTCCAGGGCTAATAAGCAAAGTCCCGAATATTCCAACTCCATTGGATTAGTAGATTCATATATATCTTTTAAATCTCTATACCGCACTGGTTCTTCTAAAGAGGAGCCACTATCCTGTATTTCTGTAGATGAGTCATCAGGTACAGAAAGAATTTGTGACTGAGGGGTTCTTGGACTATGGATTTGTGGACTCAGTGGCTCAGGACTATCTCTTGATGGTTCTTCTGTTCCAATCTCTGACAAACCAGTGTTTTCAGATTCATGATATACAGTAAAGGTATTTCCATTTCCCACTTGAGCATCTTGTTGTATCGAATCAGAATTCCAATCCCAGCTCTTTTCTTCCTCAAAGAATACATCCCTACTGACATGTAACCTTTTTGACATAGGATCATAACACCGATAGGCTTTTGATCCTGGCTCATAGCCAATTAAAACCATTGTTTTGCTTCGATCATCCAGCTTCTTTAAATTTGGGTGTACTGTTTTGACATGGGCAATGCAGCCAAATGTCCTCAAGTGATGAACACTTGCTTTCTTTTGTGCCATGCTTCATAAGGAGTACAATTCACAAGGCTCTTTGTAGGAGATCGGTTCAGCAAATATACTGCAGTCATAACTGCTTCTCCCTAGAAAGTTGCTGGCATATTCATGCTCTTGAGTAAACTTCGAGCCATCGATACCACAGTTTGGTTTCTCCTTTCCACCACCCCATTCTGCTGTGGTGAATAAGGTGCTGTTAGAAACCTTTTTAGCCCTTGATTATCAGTAAAAACCTCAAAATCTTTTGATGTAAACTCTCCTCCTCTGTCAGTCCAAAAAGATTTCAACTGACAACCTGATTCCACTTCAGCTCTAGATTTGATTTTCTTGAAAGCATCCAATGCCTGATCCTTTGTTTTCAGCAAAACAAGCCACATATACCTAGTACAATCATCCACTACTAACAAGAAGTAACTATTTCCTGCTGGTGTGGATGGTGTGATTGGTCCACACAAGTCTCCATGAACTAGTTCAAGAGGATTCTCTGATCTGTACAGAGATTGTTGTGGAAAAGACTTCCTTCGATGCTTTCCAATCAAACATCCTTCACATAGTTGTTCTATGTGATCAATATGGGGCAGACCCTCTACCATCCCCAATTGAGATAAATTTCGTAGAGCACAAAAATTTAAATGACCATACCTCTTGTGCCATTGCCAAGCAAGACTTGATCCTTTGCTAACAAAGTGCATGTGCTCACGGTTGTAGGTTCAGTATATACAAACGATTCCCAGAACATTTCACCTTGGCCAGCATCTTCCTTTATTGATAAAAAATAGTCAAGTTCCCATCTTCAATAGTAATCTTGCATCCATTCTCTTCTAATTGACCGAGACTCAATATGTTGCTTCGAAGTTGGGGTATGTAATAAACTTCGGTTAGCGCTTTATGCTCCTGATTTCTGCATTTGAGAATCATAGTTCCTCTGCCACGAATATCCACTACAGATCCATCACCGAATTTTACGTTTCCTCCAATAGACTCGTCCAACTCAGCAAATACTCCTCTGATGCCTGTCATGTGATTACTAGCACCTGTATCGAGATACCAAGTGCAATCAACTTCCTCTATGGCAGACTTAAGTTCTGGTCTTACCTTTTGTTCATTAAGCATCACCACCTTCGACGAGTCACCATCATATTTCTGAATCTCACACATCTCAGCCATCAGGAGTTCTGGTTCTTCATCAGTTTGCTTCTGAGCAAGGTTTGCATGCTCCCTCTTCAGCAATCGACATTCGGAAGCGTAATGTCCATAGACATCACAATTGAAACATTTGATCTTCGTTTTGTCGGTTTTCTTATAAGGTTTCTTGTCGGTGTCATCACCCCGACCACCATGGTTACTTCGGCCGCGCCCTCGGCCACTGCCACGCCAGCCGCCCCTTTTCAATGATTCCCATTGTCCTCGAGTTAGTAGCAGTTGCTCCTCTTCTTCTGCCAATGATTCCCATTGTCCTCGAGTGAGCATTAACAGTTCTTTCTCTTTCTCAGTTCTTTCAGTGTGTCGCCCTTTGCTGCTTTCTTCAAATACCCTCAGACGCCCGACTGCTTCTGTTAGAGACATGGTAGACAAGTATCCCCATTGCTCTATTGTGCCAACAATCTGAAGAAATCTATCTGGAACAGCACTGAAAAGCTTTTCAACGACTGAACTTTCTTTTACCTCAGTGCCGAGGGAGCGAATTTCACTCAGCAATGTTCTCACTGTCTCCGATGATCAGTCGATCAAGACTTCTTTTCAGTACTTGCACCTTTGCCTTCCTCACCCGATCTTCACCAATTTGCATTTCTCTGATGGCCTCCCAAGCTTCTCTTGCCGTCTGTTTGTCTGCTATTGCCATCATAACTCCGTCCGGCACAGCCTGAGAGATCGCAGCCAGAGCTCCTTGATCCTTCTCTTCCTCGACCAGAGCTTCGCCCTCAACTGCTGCCCATACGCCGAGTGAGCGTAAGATGATTCTAATCTTAACTACCCAAAGCCCATAATTGGTGTCATTCAAGATTGGATACTGAATCGGTACAAATCCTCCCCTCGCTTGTGTTCTTGCTGGCGACGACGTCTCGACGTCGGTTGGAGCAACCTTCAATGGCAGCTCCTTCTTGGATGACTTATCATCCGACATCGTCTTCTACGATCGATGCTCTGATACCAAATGTTGGAGCAGTAACCCTCGGATCGAACTATTGTCGATATCTGAACTTGTGTGTCGAAATTGACAAGCAGATCAGAAATACGACAATGAACCCTTTCGATCAGAAGAACAAAAAACGCAAACGAACACACACGAGTTTTCAATTTGCGCCGCAAATATCGTCGCGACTTTTCTCGCTTTTCATCTCCTTATATCTACGACAAAACGTATTACATGCACGGAATCAAACTTCTAGTTGCTTTCGGTTCGAACTTCGGATGAAGCCGCTTCAACAACAACTTTGATGAGCTACAAGAATCGATTTAAACCGAATCGGACTCTGCTAAGATCGAATCGATTGCTTTATACTTTAACAATCCTTTACAATTCAAAAACAAAAGAGTAGACTAATCTGAATGACAAGTTTAAACCTAACAGTGGCTCGGTGGGGACCGGCCGGATCCATCTCGACCAGAAGGGAAGAGGAGAGTTGGGAGGAGATCTGGTGGAGGAAGAAGGGAGAGGGGATTTGGATGAAAGAAGAGAGAAGGAGAAGGAAGGAGAAGGTGATGGAGAAGACATGGCTAAAATTGTCTAAAATGACAAAAAAAATATAGCAAGAGGCATATAAAAGATGGAGCATTTGATCTATTATCGAGAACTTAATAGTAAATGATAGAAACCTCGTATAAGGTGTGGTAAAATGACAAATTCCCCTTTCATAAGCAGGATTTTCAAGAAAGCTGAGATTTCCTTATAGAACCGAATTGCCTGACCAAAAAAGCAACAAAAAAAAAGAGGAAAATCAGTAAAACAAGAGAACGATACACCGGAATGGGTGGCTGCAAGGGAGCTCACCGGCGGCACTCGCCGGAGCACGGAGTTTGTCGATTTGGCTGAAGAAGAAGCGGCGACATGGCCGATCTGGACGTTGACAGGCTAAAGAAAACGTTGAGGAGAGGAGAGGTAGAGAGAGTCGACATCATCCGCGTGGCCATGGCCCTCGTCGGCTTCATCTTTGTGGCCTCACAGGACTCAGGACCATGGACATCCCCTTTCCCGTCGCCACAAACATCATGGCAGCGGTTCTCGCCACCCCGATCCACCACGGATCCTCTCAATCCGCCCCAAATCCTCCCCTAAATCAGATCTGGGCGGCGGAGGTGTCGATGTCCACGTCCCAGCGGTTTCGACCTTTTGCGCCACTGTTGTTCAGTGATCGCCTCGGAACCTAGCTGTGCTGGCGCACCGCACGGACCAACCGGGCGGCAAAGAGAAAAGGCAAGCGAGGCAGTCGGTCGTATGTGCCCGGCTCCGCCGCCGTAGGGAAAAAAGCAAGGCATGCAGGCACACACGCGGGCTGACCGGTCGGGCGCGCCTCACGGGAAAATGATAATCAGGCCACGACGGCGCAAGGAAGAAGAGATGGCAAACCAAGTAGAGGCGCTGTAGAGAAGAAGACAATGGCGTGGGCTGATGAACTGGGAGGCGGTGGTGGAGAGAGGAAGGCAAGCAACTCGGCATGGAGAACTCAATGCATCCGTCAACAAGTAGTCAAGGACATCATCCTCATCACTACTGTCACTACCATTGCGCTTAATCTTCAAAGCATATCATGCTGGAAATGTGCGCAGTATTTTAATTCTAGATTTTATAACGAGATAAATATCACAAATAACTGGACCGCCTCCTGCCGGTGATCGAGCTCGACCCGGCCGTCGCGCACCTTACCACCGCGCCCTGCTACGGCTGTTCCGAGACGAGGACGCGGGAGGAGGCTCACGGTTGGTTGTTGCTAGCTGCTCGCTTGTTTCTTTTGGCTTCTGATTGTAGGTTTGGAAGGAAGCCACGCACATTGTGGCATTCCATTATATTTATACAGTACATCAAGGGTGAAGTGTACAAGATAAGGTTGGCAACTAATACAGAGATTACATGAGGTAGTTGGAAACCGAATCAAACAAATCACTGAATATATCTACAACCAATGGCATGAAAAGATCCTAGTTGTGCATGAGAAAATCCAGCGGTGTAGCTAGAAAATTTGTGTTGGGCGCACCATTGATGCTTAAAAATAGAGTAAATTAAAGGACAACGATTAAGTGATTCTTGGCTGATTGAAAGTTAGAGTCGTGTAAACCTTGTATTACGATGAATATTGTATTCACATGGTAGTTAACATTTCTATATAATTAGTTGTGCTTTCTGTCCAATTAATTGGCTACTTTACATAATTAGTTGTGAAAACAACTTATTTTATGGAGTGATAATGATAACAAATACTAACATTGATAAATAATTTTTAAATATATGTGAAAATATTATTAAAAATGTATAGTCATTCCATAATATTTTATTAGTACATCACATGACCCGCATGGTCCCAACGGCGCAAACATATAGAGCATCAAACACTTGATTTTTCCAGTTAGAAACTAAAGAAATTCATGAGAGCTAAATAAAATAAAGTATTTTCATACTATTCACACAATGCCATGCACATATGCAGAGAAAAAGGTGTTCTACAAACTGTGAAGGGAGGATATGGAATACAATTTGCATATAATTCCTTCAAGTAAGGTTATCAAAATCGCGATCCTGAATCGGATCAAAGGTTGTTTAGCTAATCGCAAATCGTAGGATTGATGTAGAATCTAAGATCCTATCTTATTCTACCAAATAAATATTTTTTTAAAAAAATCTACCTTGTATTTTAACACTTTTATATTTTAAAAACTATACTTTTAGAACTTTTGTTTACCAAATTGTAGTGCAAAGGAAAGATCATTAGTTATTTATGCAAATTATATTGGACATGAAGAAATAAAAGGTAAAATTTACAATAAAAGGACATATGCAAATAATTATTTATACTTGTGTTTTTTTACTTATTTAAGTCTCTATCTTGCTAAACACAAATCCTTCTTTTCTTGCATAGACGAAATAAAAATGATAACTAAATAGGTTTCGACCATTAAAGGAGTCAATGGCACACACACTGCCCAAGCTCGGTCCTAAATGTGGCTCGGCTCAACTCATTTATGAAACGAGCTAGAAACCATGCTCGAGGAGGTAGGGGAGGGTGGCGGGAGAGGGAGGACGAAGAGCCCGAGGTTAAAGTCATCGTATAGGTTGTCGTATAGGTCATCGGCGTCGCAATCCTCGCGATGGGAGGGGTGGGGAAGTGAATGTCCTAGGCGAGGTGGCAGAGGATGGAGCGACGGGAGGAGGATGGGGAAAGAGAAAGGGGCGGTGTAGGAGGGGGCGACGGAGGAAGAGGACGGGGAAGGACAAAGGGGCGGTGGAGGAGAGGTGGCCAAAGGAGGACGGGGTGGCGGAGGATTGGGCAATTGAGGAAGAGGATGGGGAAGGAGAAAGGGGCGGCGGTGGAGGACATCGGCGAAGCAGGACGGAGAGGCGGCGGAGGGTGGGAGGCCGAAGCAGGACAGGGCGGCGGAGGATGGGGCAATGGTGGAGAAGCAACTGGGTGATCTACATCTGGATTAGGGATTTTGTCGTGTTTGTGAACTCTACAGGACAAGGAATCACTCGATGGTTGATGGCTCAATGCGAATATACGATGGAGTGCCGACAAGAAGCATCTTACGAGCCAAACGAGCGGCTCGAGCTCGCTCGAAAAATTTATGAGCCAGAAGAGAGGCTCGGTTCAGCTTGAGAAGATCACGAGTCGAGCTAGCTCACGAGCTACAAGCTTTTTTCCAGTCCTACACACAAAGTAGGAGAAAATTGGTACCCCGCGAGGCTAGCGAAGTCAACACAAGAAGTAGGTAGAGTAGAGGCAGCAGTTGTAGGCTCAGGTGCGGCTAAATCTAAATCAATATTCACGTCTGGGGTTGGTGGAGTTGGTAGAAAGCACGGTTGGCGATAAGCTGGTACTAGTTTCATTCTTTCTATTAAAAAAATCCAATACCCGGAACTAGTAAATCAAACAATGTAGACACACTTCTGTAAATAAAGATATGTCTCATCCGGTTGAGCTGTCGCAATCAGTCTCTCTCTTCCTTTCTTAGTAGCAGACCCAACATGGCTGTATTTAACCTTAAGCAATCAGGGTTAAGCTAGCTCATTGCCTTAAAGTGGAGCTCATATTATACACCTTGACCCCCACCTTTTTTTAATCCTTCCTCCATATATATTTTTATATAAGAAAAGTCCCATAACATCCTCCTTTAGATCGATTATAGTCGCCGCTACGGTCACATCAATCTGTTATGGCTTGGACCCTCTTGGTAGCTGGATCCTTTGGGAAGCCATAGTAGGGATTACGTCAGTACATTATTAGGCGACCAGTGGATTATATCACCCCTATTTTGGACCTTCTTTCTTTTTAGGCATGTGACCAAGTTTGATAGAAGTTGAACATTCCTATGGAACTCCCCTTCAGACGACTTCGCTGCGCTTGCCCAACAGCCAACACCTTTCTTTTTATGGACCAGGACCAATTTCACCTCAGACCACGGTCAAGTCATAGCTGGCTAGATAACGTTCTCTCAAGAACTCGCAAAACTCTCTAAGGCTTCGTTTGGGTGCAAGGGCAAAAATTTCCAGGGACAAAAATCCGAGGTGGGGTTTTCTTTGCCACATAGGAACCCTATGGAATGTAACACATGGGGGACTAATCCCCATCATCATTTGGGAGAGGTGGGTGAAATCCCCCGCTACAGAAATTCCACCAAAAAAAGAAAAACAGGGAAAATTCAAAAAAAAAAAGAAGAAAGCGATAGGGAAGGCGTCGGTGGACCTGGTTGGTGGCGTGCCGACGCGCTATAGTTTTAGCCTAGGCGGCGACGAGTTCAAGAACCTGTCGGAGGAGGCGACGCCATGTGTAGGCTTGATGGAGGTAGAGGAGACGAGTCCGTGATGCGACGGCGGAGGCGGCGATGGCAGCGCACCGAGGCTTGGAGCCGTGGCGTGGGCTCGATGGAGGTGGAGATGCTATGGAGGTGGAGAACGTCCATGGAGGTGGCGCGCAAGAGTTGGATTGAGAAGCTCCACGAGTCGAGGTCGCTTCGCCACGGCGCGCGCTTCGCTCGTTGGCTGTTGTAAGGGAAAATATCCCGACCTTAAGAGGCATGTTTTTCTTCCCCGGGGGTTGGGTTCGGATTCGACTTGTGATTTTTCTCTCCTTTTGATTCCAAACGATCACTTGGGATGAGGGAAGGAAATCTTCCACAAGCCAAATTTTTCATGGAATTTGGCCAGGATCCTAGCCAGTAATGGAGTTCCCAAACAAGCCCTAATGCTAATGATCAAATGTTGCTTCAGATGTGTATGAGAAGGAAGCGTCTCACACGACTCTTAGAAAGAAACCAGCATAGTCTATGAATTAGCATGAACAGCTTATTGAACTTGGTTGCACTCGTAAAGCGAGCGTGAAGAGAGCAGCGAAAGAAGCCCACATAACGGAGCGATTAATTTTCTTGACTAGCAAGTGGATTGGCTCAAATGACATAGCTGATGTGTCATGCTAGGTATCTTTTATTGGCCATTTTTTTTTCTTTCTCTCAAGGGATTGAGGACTTTCCTCTATACTAATAGAAGCTGAGAGGTGGGTAAAAAAGAAAAAAGCTTGGGTACACATGGTAATAGAACCCATTGGAGATCATTCAATCGGACATCTTCCACAAAGTAAAGCTAGAGTAAGTGGCGTAAGATAAGATAGATGTTAACTTTCATCGACCAATGTACCTTAAATTCCTATATGTAAAGTCGAGAGCTAGAGAGAGTAAATGATTCAGTGTTGTTTATTGTTCACAACTGGATTGAGCTCAGTTGAGAGTGTCATGCTTGTTAGTAATCTTTGTGCATATGATATATCTAGATTTTACATAGAGTTTATTTACGTAGTCCTATAATATTTATGTTGTATTCATTATGAATACTAGAGTTTGTTTGGTATCCCTTCAGGATACGTAGAATCCTTTCCGAATAGAAATAGTCATTTGCTCTCAATAAAAAGGGCACCCATCTAATCAGATTTTTGTGAACAAGAGCAATAGAGTAAGAGAAAACCAGAAAAGCTATTGTAGTTTCGGCAGCACAATTTTTTTTTTGTGTTCTTGTGTTCGCGTTCTAGGGTTCCATTGTGTTCGCGTGTGTTCATCTTCTGTTTGGGCCAACAATTGGTATCAGAGCTCTAGATTCGAAACCCTAGCTGTTGTCCCGGGAGGGGTGATCTTGACTCCCGGGGTCCATATACGGTGTGGTGGCAACCGCGGCAGCGCCCAAGGGCATGTGGCTCGGCTGTGCCATGGCTCAGAGCATGCTCGACGGTAGGGGTGAAAACGGATCGGATAGTTTCCGACCGATCCGGACAAAAACAGATTCGGATTGTCTCGGATCGGATTTTTCTCGGATCGGAAACGAATTCAGATTTTTTTTATCGGAAACGGAAACGAATACGGTAGGCATGCTATCCGGCGGATACGAATACGAATACGGATTATCCGGTTAACACGAAGGTCGGATATCCGGATTTCAGCCCAAAAGAGGATTTTGGCCCAAAAGAGAAAAGGAGATTTTAATTGATTTCCAGATTTTAGAAAATGCAACAAATCAAATAGCCTTTTAGAAAATAGCAAATAGAGCACAAAAATTCTAAAAAAAATCATATAA
The DNA here is from genome assembly GCA_036346255.1 of Ampelocalamus luodianensis. NCBI lineage: Eukaryota > Viridiplantae > Streptophyta > Magnoliopsida > Poales > Poaceae > Ampelocalamus > Ampelocalamus luodianensis. The sequence goes on from CM070625.1 coordinate 15,933,663, forward strand.
ATTTCTTGAATTATTTTGAACTTAATAAAATTAATTTCAACTTAAAGTTGGCTTTTATTTTTGCACACAAATTATTTTTAATTTCTAAAAAATAGTAAAAACCTCTTTAAAATCCAGAAAAGTCAAGAAATTAATTCTTTTTTCACTTTAAATCCAATAAAATTCCAGAAAACTCAATAAATATTATTTTTGACATTAAAAACTAGGAAATTAAATAATTAACTTTATTTTATTATTTTTTCTTTTAAGCAAGAAAACTCTTTTAAATATCGGAAAATCCAATAAAATAATAACTTTATTGATTTTATTTTTGGTAACATACTTTGGGATGTTACAGTAATTTGCGTATAGATTAACCATCGAGCCTGATCGATGTTAGTGTGAATTAAGTTTTATGTATGTGGTGAACTAAGTGTGAATGCGTGATGACTTATGACTTTGTGAGTTATAACTTATGAGCTAAATATGGTAAACAAAGTGTTATTTTTGTGATTAACTAGTTAATACAGCTTGCTAGTGCCAATCTTATGTGTGGTTGCTGAAAATATGAACAATTCATGAATTTTTGCATCAAATAAACTAGTTATATATTTTCGTTAATTACTGGCATACAATTTAAGGGGTTTTCATGTTCCGAAAAATATCCGCGACCGTATTCGTTTCGATTCATATTCGCTCCGTATTCGTATTCGATATTATTCGTATCCGGGGCATTCGTATTCGTATTCGAATCCGAAAAAAAAATATGAAACAAATATGGTAGAGCCATTATCCGTCCGTATTCGATCCGTTTTCACCCCTACTCGACGGTGGCTCAGAGGAACGTCGGTGATGCTGGGCGAGCGCGACGTAGCACGATAGTGTAATACCCCAAATATATTCGAGAGAGAATAATTAAATTAGGGAGAAGAACCTTATAGCAAAACGATTTAACAAAGGAAAAGAAGGGGATTTCTGCAAAAAACTCAGCAACCTGGGCTTGGGCCTTGGCCCAAGGGGGCATGTGTTGGCCGGCCATAGGGGAGAGGCGCCACCCTCCCCCAAAATCCTAGCCACACACCCTCCTCTCTCTCCCCCTTGTTGGCCGCCACCCCCCTCTCCTCCCCTTGGTCACCACCTCCCCTGCCCCTGAGCCTCCTCCCTCCAGCAGCACCTCCTCCCCTGGTGACCCTCCCTGCTGCTGGCCAAGAACTCCCCTCCCGCTTCTGGCCAAGTTGGGGGAAGGAGGAGATCGCCCTTGTGGTGGCCGGCCAAGAAGAAGGAAGTAGAAGGAAGGGGGAGAAGGGAGAAGGGAAGGGGAGGGATCATGGGCTGGTATTCATGTTCTTCAGCGGTTCTCCAAGGGTAATCCTGAATTTGTTTGTTTAGTAGCATAATTGTGTATTTAGGTAGTGTCGGTTTTAGATTGGTTCTCTGGCACTCTGTAGTATTTGTTTGATTTAGGGTTGTTAGCTACAAAATCTGGTCTGTCCATCTCCTAAAGAGTTGTAGATAACATCAGTAGCTTTTGGTAGGTTCTTGGATCAGGTCGTTTGGATGAGCGGATCAAAAGATATGATTTTCGTAGCACTGTTGTTCTGTGGTTCTGTCATAATTCTGACAGTCAATGTTAATCGATCATTAGCAAATAGATAATGAATTATTTAGAGGATCTCAACAAAAAAAAAAGTTGTAGGTATACTCGTAAGCTTTTCATAGAGCTAAAGATCATAATTGTTGGATAATTGTACTGAAAGATACGTTAGTTTTAGTCTCGCTGTCCAGAACCCCAAATGAGATTTAGCTGTTCTATTAAACTGTTTGGTAAGGCTAAAAGATGGCTGAATCTGGAAACCTCACCAACTAGGTTTATGTAGATAAATTAATAAGATTTCAACAGAATTAAAGAACACCAGATTTGGGTAAGTAGACGAAAAGTTATGAATTTTTAGAAGAAAGCTGTTCTGTTTTGGGACAGATCGATGTTTATAGAAGTTGGTGTTTTGGGTTGCGCTAGGCAGCGTAGTTCGTCGTATACTTATTTCTAGCAATGTATTGTCTAGAAATGTCCTCTTAGTGTGATTGTTATATTTATTCAGGTGGTTTGATTCCGGGGGCAGCGCCCTCTTCGCATCATCAAGTTTCGCACGGTTGAGACAAGTATAAATAGTGATAGAATGATTAAGAGTGATTGTTCATGTTTGCTGAAATTATTTGTATATTGTCTACTCATGGATGCTAGAATGATGTGTATGTCGTTGTTCATGAATGCTAGAGGTATGGGTATGCTCTTTATTCATGTATGTTGCTGCTGGCTAATACATGTTCATGTTGAATAAAAGAATTGACTCATATGCATCATGTTAGCATTGTTGAGCTAGGCTTGGTCACATGGTGACCAAGCATTGATTTTTGAGGTCTCCGTCATGTATTGGACGGGCTTGTGGTCCCTACACTTGTGGAGTGTGGGGTTATGGTCCCTATGCTAGAAGGCATAGGCATGGGTATGCATCGACGGATGCATACTTCGCATTACCGGTATATGCAAAGAGAAAAAAGTGCATTTGAGCATTTGCATTGCATGCGCATGTGAATTGGTTATGAAGAATTGTGGTTGGATGAGGATGACATTGCTGTGCATGTTTTTGTCTCACTAATTTGTACTTTGCTGAGTCTTGGACTCACTCTTCTTGTTGTTTGTTTTTTAGGTACCCCTTACGAGAACGACATGCATGGGAGAGAATAGTCATAAGTTTGGGTGCACACTACCACAAACAATTTATAATTGGTTAAATTTGGAACATATTTTATTAATTGAGCAAACTGCTTGAAGGATTCTCTATTGGTTACTTCTTATGCGTTGGATGTTTTATAATAGGGTTGTTTAGCATGTTATGGCTGGCTTTATGTTTACATTATAGATTTGATGATTGGATTATTGTTAATTGTTATAGACAGTTGTGCGAACCTCCAGTATGGTTAACTATACAAAGGAGGTTTTGCCAAAATTTAGTAAGATGTTTTAGTTTTAATTGTTACTCAGTTCTTTTAATAGCATTCCAGGCTCTTGTTGGGCTGGGGTGTTACAGAGAGAGTGGTGGGCTCTGATAGCGTGCGGCGGGAGTGCGCATGCGGCCAGGGGCGGAACTAGAATGAAAATTACTGGGGTTCACTATTTCACCGTACATATAACAACATTTATAATTTTGAAGCAATATGGTACTAAATAGTAATTGATCCATCAACTTTTAGCATCAATATTTCAACATAACCAATGACAATGTCGCTATGAGCACTAGCTACTTATCCACGGACTGGTGCTGTGAATACAAAACATTCCAAATTTCAAATTTGGGGTCAGACATCCCAGGTGACCTGTTTGGAAAAAAAACTGCCTTGAGCACGATGATTAACCAAGAGATTGGCCCTATTGGTGTTCCCAAAAGTTCCTACATGGATACAGCTGGTGACGGTGGGGCCCACCGGCACAGAGAGGGAACGGGGAGGAATGGTTGGTGAGGAATGGAAAAGTCTCTTTGTTTGATTGTGGGCTCGCCTTGATATCGCCCATCCATTTCTCTCGCACCTTAAGGACTAGAGGTCGCTTGGTTTGGTGCCCATGGGAACCAAAGAATGTCAAGCCAAATTTTGATAACGTTGACCAGATTTGGCCTCCGTTTGGTTTGATGCCAATTTTTTGTAAGATTTTATTCACATTGGTTCTCTAGTTCATTTCTGATGCCAAACTTTACTAAAATTCGGGCAGCTGATTTGGCCGCCCCGATTTTGGTAACGTCAAATTTTAGCTTGGCTTTCATGTACAATTTTGGTCCTCAAATCAAACAACCCTATATATTCGGAGATTTAGTTTGAAGAGGAATCACCCATGGTACATGCATAGAGGTGTGTCATGAAGGAGACAAACTGCATGGCTAGTGAACGGATGATGGACTTAGTCATGATGAGTCCTCAAACCAAACAAGCCTATACATGGTTTGGGTGGACTTAGTTTGAGTAAACTGCATGGACTTAGTTCGAGTAAACTACATGACTAGTCAATGGATGCATCAAGGAGGCGTCTTTCCTACCTAATTCCTAATTATTTATTAATCATTTCCCAAATAAATACAGCTAAGAAACAAAAAAAATTAAGGAGAGGGATGAGTCGATGAGAAGACCTTGTTGGATGCTGCATTATGTGAGGGACTGAGGCCAAGCTTTTCAACTATTTGGTCAAAACTTTGTACCTAAAGTGGGATCACAATTAAGATTTCCATCACATTTTTATTAAGGAAAGACCTCATACTCCTTGGCCCAAGGAAATTAAGGGAAAACAAATGTTTTTGGTTCTTGTTCTCTCGTTCGGTGTTTGATGCTTGGAAGGCATTGCTACATCATCCAGAGCCTGCTAGCTTCTCTGCGCTACGCGTGGCGTGGGGCTGCAGCTTGCATGCGCCCGTAGCGCGTGGCGAGGCGTGGATGCTTGCCTGCTGGCGCTGGGCGCGTCCACGCGTGCGAGCGATGGGCTAGCGCGAAGCGCGTGCCTCATGGGCCGCGTAGCCGTCGGGAGTGGGCTGGAAGAGGCCCGGGTGCATAGTTTTTTCCCTTCCGGGTGCGCACATGGAACATATGAGTTGATCTCTACTAAAAATTTTTTTGGACCCGGTGTCCTGTGACACCGGGTGGGCCTATTGGGTTCCGCCCCTGCATGCGGCGGCTCCCAGCGGCATGTCGGCGCGAGACGCAGCGGCATACAATGGAGCTACACGACGCACGGCAACGAAGACGCGGCACGGCCGGGCGGCTTGCGCGGGCGCCTCGACGGTCGGCGGCGACGGGCATAGCGAGTTAGCGGCGCATCGCGACAACGCAATCTCGTCGGCGAGCGCATGCATGTAGTTGAGTCCATGCATGTAGAAGCAGTAGTGCCGATTCGTGTGTGTGCATGTTAGCACATTGAGTTAGTTGTTTATATGCATACGCGTATGTGGAATAGATAGTGGTGCACATTGGTGGAACGCAAGATGAGTTGCGCATTGCTAAGGTGAAAGCGTTGTGTTGGTACTAGGCAGTTGTAGTACTGTATTTGTGTTTGTGTCCGTGAAGTTGAGTCAAGGATGTTGAGGAGATGCGTTCGTCGTCCTGAGTCGAGTCCGTAGAATTGAGTTCAGGATGTTGAGGAGATGTATTCATTGTCTTGAGTTGAGTCCGTGGAGTTGAGTCCAGGACATTGAGGAGGTGTGTTCACTGTCCTGTATTGAGTAACAGTTGGACAAGTCATAGTTGAGACTGAGTGCTTCAATAAGTAAGTGCACAAAGATTAGGGAGTGATTGTTAGTAATCTTGGTGCATATGGTATATCTAGATTTTACGTAGAGTTTGTTTACGTAGTCCTATAGTATTTGGGCAGTATTCATTATGGATGCTGGAGTTTGTTTGGTATCCCTTCAGGATACGTAGAATCATTTCTGGATACGAATAGTTATTTACTCTCAATAAAAGGGCACCCATTTAATCAGATTTTGTGAACAAGAGCAATAGAGCAAGACAAAATCAGAAAAACTACTGTTATTCTGTAGGCACAAAAAATTCTTGTGTTCTTGTGTCCACGTTCTAGAATTCCATTGGTTCGCGTGTGTTCGTCTTCTGTTTGGGCCAACAATGCTTTGTTAATATCTATAGCAGGAGTTATCATTCTCTGTTACTAGAGTTGTCAATCTCAGATGCATGAGTTGTCAGTTGTAGCCATTCTCGTTGTGTCAAGCTTGTGACTTGCGTTGTATCAAGTTGGTAACAGCTTGTATCTCGATAGGACTCAATGTAGCCAGGAGTTGTCTTAGGTTAGTATAATGTGCCTATAAATCGGCCTTCCTCACTTAGCAGCTCCTTTAGTTTCCTACTATGTGGGGGCGGGGGGGGGGGGGGTTGGGTTGGAAGATGGGCTTGTGGCGGATTCAACTGATCAATTGGAATGGGTCCATGGAACCTGTGCTTCTCCGATCCATTGATAGTCTGGTGGCCCCCCTCGCCTCCAACAGGGACTCCAGAGCTGGGACCCATCGGGCCCTTGTAACATCCCAAAGTGCTGTTACAAAAATAAAAATAAATAAAGTTATTATTTTATTGGATTTTCTGAAATTTGAAAGAGATCTATTGCTTTATTTGAATTTCCTATGTTTTAAAAGTCAAAAATAAAAATTTATTAAAGTTTTTGAAGTTTTATTGGAGTTAAGTTGAAAAATAATAAAATGAATTAATTTATAGAATTTTTTGGAATTTTAAAAGCTTTTTCCTTAATGTTTTAAAGCTAAAATAATTTATTTGCAAAAATTAAAAGCCAATTATAAGTTGGAACTATTTTATTTAAATCCAAAATACCTCAGAGAAGTTCTGTGAATTTTCTCATAATTTTTGGATTTTCTTTACTATTTTATAAAGCCTAAATGAATTAATCAAACTATTTAAAATAACAAAATCAATTAAAATCCCGGGAAATGCCTTTGGGCCAAAACTCCTTGGCCCATTTCCGTTTCACGCCACTGCCCAACCTCCCACCGCCCACCCGCCACCGCTTCTCCCACCTCCTCCCTCTCCATCCCACTGCCAGCGTGGGCCCGCCTGTCAGCCACACGCACCTTTCTTCCTCCTCCCCTTTCTTCCTCATGCAGAGCTGCACCCGAGCCGCCATTAGCGCCCAATGGAGCTTCGTCTCCACCGCAATTCCCTCCCTCTCTTCACGCGCGGACAAGCGCATGGACTTCCGTGCATCACGCCGCCTCTCCTCCCGGCCGTTGCCCCCTCTATCTCGCGCGAAATCACTGGGACCGTGCCATCACCACCGCCTTCCCCGTGCCCGATCTCCCACCTCCGGCCTCCTCCACCCCTATAAAAGGGAGCACGCCGTGGCCCCTTCCATCCATAACTCGCTCCCACCATCCACTTCTCCCCTTCCCCGCCGAGCTCGCCGGAATTCGAGTTTTTCTCACCGCCGGCCGCCACACGCTCCGCCACCCCTAGCGCCGCCACCATCACCGCCGCGACCTTGCCGCCACCACCATTGGCTTCGCCACCTCCTCGCGAACCTGGTAATCGCCTCCGCTTCGCCAAGGCGCCACCGGAACCGCTCTGCCGCCGCCAAAGTCTTCACCGTCGGCGATTTCTCCGTCCCCGAGCGCCGCCACGGTGAGCATCGTGACCCCCACGCCTTCTCCCTCGGGTGGTACCACCCACTCCCTTCGTCGGAGCCCCTATCGCTGGCGAGCTCCCAGCCGAGCCGCCGCCGGCCATCCGCGACGTGGCCCAGCCACGTGGCTGCCACCTCGGTGCCACCCATACGCCACCTAAGCCTAAACGCCCAGTAAGCGCCTACGTGGCTGCCACATGCGCACGCGCCCGCCACCTCCCCACGTGCACTGTTCCCATGCACCGAGTCCGCAGTGGACCATTGACTGCCCGTGGACTTGGTCCATTGACCCAATGGGGCCCACATGTCAAAGGCAGAGAATTATTTTCCTTTAGGAAAATAATTCGGCTGGAAATTGTTTATTCGGGCGCTGACGTCATGTTGATGTCATAAAAGCCATTTTGTTTCAGAAAAATAATTCCAATAATTTTGAAAAACCCTAATTCTATCATTTCATGTAATTTTAATCTTCCAAAGCCCATATCTTTTGCATCCGAACTCCGATTTAGGTGATTCAAATTCCTAAAATTTTATAAAATTAAGATCTAGCCAACTAAACCAAAATTATTTAATTTGGAGTTAATTTGAGTTGTTATTTGAATTTAGTTTGAATTTGGCTTATTTTCACGATTAGATTTCGATGACTTCGGAGAGTCAGATTTTGATGCTAGTTGAAGAGCTTATAAGAGGATTGATTTTGACTGTATGATCATCGTGATTGTACACTAGGACTACCTGGAGAAAGTGCTTGTGAGTACTAGGTGACCTATTAAGGAAAACAACACCACCTCAGTACCAGGTGATCTGTTAAGGAAAACAACATCACCTCATCAAGCAAGGCAAGTTATACCCTTGATCATATTGATCCTATTATTTCAAATTATTTATATTATGTTTTAAATTATTATTGCATGCTTATTTATATTCATTAATTTAAATCCCTGTTTTAAATTTATAGTCATGCCTAACATCCTTTGTATGGCCAATTTTGATAATTAAAGCAAATATATTGTCACCATAGATAAAACCTAGTTGATACTATAGTATGAACTAGAACATTTTGAGAAAAATTATGCTTAGCCATGCTTATAGACCAAACTTGTTTAATTTGGGGAATTTCAGCCAAAAATCAATTGTTGTTTAAATTATATCCATGGCATTGGTGTGTTATGGAAGTTTATAAATAACTTTGAAAAATAAAATAAATGAAAATGGTTTGGACTTGGGCATAATGGATGTTGGGTGGGTGCAAGTTTATGCACGGGCTCAATCGGGTATGGTTGAGGCCTATGGGTTTTGTTGGAAAGTTGCCCAAGTCAGTTAAGGACCGGTCTTCGGGTGTATGATGCTAAGCCATACCGTACTACCACATGTCCCTAGTATGGGTCAGGACCTAGCTGACTAATTTGTAAAGTTCCATCGCGGTCGATCCAACTGTTTTGGTGGGTTGTCTTTCATGACTAAGTTGTCCCACCTGGCTCAAGAGGGGACCCCTAAGCCCGGCGGATTTCCATCCAAAGGGGGAGGCGAAACCTTAGAGATGGTGGACAACGGTAGAATGACGCTTTGTAAAAGCCTTGACACATGCTCTAGACTACTTACCTAAGGTAGTGAGCGGTGGTATCGACGTATGCCGAGCAAACTAGAGAAGTCGTGTCTTGTGGGTAAAGCTGTACAACCTCTGCAGAGTGTAAAACTATTCGAATAGCTGTGTCCACGGTTATGGACATGCTAGCAGAACTGCTCAAAGTTAGACTTTGGTTTTGTTTTCAAATAACCTTATCAAATGGTTTGGATTTCTATCCAATTGGAAATTTGGGCAGGTAGCCATGTGATAGGAGGGTATCCTTCACCATTCTTGTGTGAATGTTATCTGACTATAAAATTGAGAATTTATATATAAAAAAAAAATTATAGAATAACTGCTTTGGGACTTAGTACAAGTATTTAAAGAAAATACTGCTTTATGCAAATAAACCAATAAGCCATCCTTTGGTTACATCCATATATGCATGTCATCCTGTTATTTGACGGGTGTAACTTGCGAGCACGGTAGTTGTGCTCATACTTGCTTTATGCAAACAAATTTCAGAGGAGAAGGGCTTTGCTACCGGTGTGGATCTCGACGACTAGGCCGCTACCCCAGTCGATTGCCTGTGGCAGATTGCTGGACTCTACTACTTCTTCTTCGTCTTCCGTTGTGTTCTTTATTGTTGGCTTGTAAGCCTCTTTTGTAATAAACTCTGTTGATTATTAATAAAGTTGTGATATGAATTTGTTACCATATTTGTTTACTGTGTGAACTAGCAACTGATCATGAGACTAGTTCAGAAATGCACAGAGGATTTGGGATGTTAATCCCGGGTACTGACAGCCCCCCTCGCCTCCTGCGAGGTGGTCAGGGTCGAGGGCCCTCGGGGTGCATTATCCACTGATCGGGTCCCCTCGGCAGCCTTCATGCGCCCTTCGCTTTGTGCGAGGGTACTTGAGGCACCCCTCGTCAGGGTCACGGTACCCTCCCAGCTTGTCACCCTCGAGGTCTCTAGTGCACCCCTTCGGTCTGTGCGAGGGGTACCTTGTTGACCTCCGTCCTGGCCAAGGCGCATGCCTGGCTTGCCTCCTTCGGTGCTCCTTGGAGGCCCTCTTGGGCCCTTTGCCAGGCCGTTGGGGCTAGTGGGCCACCCTACGACAGTTCCTATTGCCATGAGAATTAGGGCTCCTATGATACGCTTTCGCCCGTTTGTACATGATAAAATATTTTACTTTACACATAAACTGTTTGGTCGATAAAATGGGCAACATATCTCATACACATGGGTTGATTTGTGGACATATGCACATAGCGCATCCTGCCATCCATCACGAAATCCGCGGCCGAGATAACACCCATCTCCCACTTCATGCTATTTTGCGAACCCCTCCGCCGAAATGAACTCTCTCTCATTTCGCCCCCCGCGCTCTCCTCCTCCAGCCCGAGCGGCCCCAACATGCCATTCCCGTGCTAGGGTTTAGTGCCGCCCTCATGTGCCGCGTGGCGCCGCCCCCTGTTCGCCTCGTCGCCCGCCCCTACGCCGCGCCTAGCCCCTACTCGGCGACAACCCCGCCTGCCGCCTGCTCGCGATGGCTCTCGCCTCGCGCCACCCAGGTTGCGGCGGCCCCTGATCGGCGCCACTCCCTGCAAAGTATGATAGTATTATGTAATGGATAGATCTTAAACATGGTTTTGTACATATATGCCATGATACTTGATTTCTTAGCTCAGAAGTATCATCCAACATATTTGGATAAGCTATAGCAGAGATTTCTGAAGCATTGTTGTGAAATTATGCCTATTCAGCTATGTACTGTACCTGCTCTGCACTTCTGGAGAAATGTATAACGTGGTAATTGAAACTAGATCTGTACTTGGTTACCTGCTATACTTCTATTGAAGGATTTGAACTGTATGACTTGTTTGAATCTATGGTTTTTCATTTCAACAACTTCAATTGCTTCCTAGTACGTGAATCCTGGCAATTCGGGGGGAGAAAAACATGAACCCTGGCTAAAATGTCACCTATCGTTGTCATGCATCACCCTTCACCCCAAGTCCAGTGCAGCTCCTCAAGTTGTGAGGCCTACGGCAGCAGATTACTACCAGAAAACACTAACTGGCTGTGCACAACGCAAACAACAAATGTGTGGTGCCCCCATGGACGAACTCTTGCTCATCGATTAGGAAGACATAACAAAACCTAGAAGATTAGTAGTACCTTTTCCCTCTCTTTTTATCTCTATTTTACATAGCATGTACAAGTAGCTTCTTTAGTAACCTGCAGTTTTTATGGTCTCTTATTCGGTTGTCTTGGAGAGTTTTTCTCCCCTGTATATCCTCCCTACTATTAATATGATCAGGTAAGATGCTGCCTTTTCATAAAAAAAGAAGGATACTTCTATATCTCTTTGCCTTTTATTCTCACAATTGTACAATACAACAGTGTACCTTTCGAATACATTCTCAATGCAAACCTTGTTTAGGGACAGTCAATACAAAATCTCACTTACAGATTGTTGTAAAATTAGCGGTTTTAGCAAATATTCAGAATTAATTCCATCAATATTAATCATAATTAAAACAAATTTCCAGCACATTTAAATGACAAAATAAACATATAAACATGTAAATCCTCCATGTCATTTAAATAGGATAATATGCTCAAAACATAGAACATGTGGACAATTAAAATCAGCATAATGCACATATTTAATTATTTGTTGATTGCTCTCAGATGTCGAGTTGCACAAGATATAATCTTGACCTTCACAACACTTATGTCAATATTCTTCACTAATTAAATATGACAACCACAAATCAGACTTTGAGCTTAAACTAATGCCTTACTTATATGTCAAGATTTATCTCAAAACAGCAAATATACTTTCAAATAATAGAGAATCATTTGTTTAACAATGTCAATGGAATCACAAAAATCAGCACATAAACTTTTCTGCAAAAAGAATATCTCAGTGCAAAAGTTCACAGATTCAGCACTGGAGCCTTTCAGCAAACATATTAATACAGTGTAGAAAGTTCACACTGGATCAGAAAGATCACATAATAAAATGATTAAGCTCTTTTCAGTTATATCTGAACTATAGAGAGTACAAAGCTACTAGATAAAATGACAACAGTAAGCAATCCAATTTGGCTCAAGTCTGATTTTAGTTAGCAATTCAATTTTAGAATTTGACAATCATCATCATTGATCAGATAACCAAGCCCACAAACACCAAGCAATATCTTCCAGTGTTAGTCACAGACAAAACCAATCATAGTTCGATATGTGCACTAGCACAACATATATGCAAAGAGATAATCAAAATGGAATATTGTGATACTCACAAAGTCGATGGCAATCAAAGCCACCGAGAAGAATCGGGTAAGGCACGCCAAATGGTGCTGTCTCAGAAAATCAATCGCACCGCTGTGCCGCGGTGTGAGGACATGGTCTTCGAAGATACAATGCTGATCTTCATAATTTGGGACACACCAAATGTGAAGTTGAGTTACCGGGAGATATGTAGTATAAGAATCCCCAACAAAATGCTCTGGCGGAGAGCACTAAGGAGCATCAAACACAAGAAACTGAATGATTCTTCTTCCCATCCAAGATCAATCCAAAGATTACTAGATGAATCAATCCAAAGATTACTGGATGAATCCTCCAACATGCACAAGTCCCAAGTTCATCACCAAACAACCAACATAGGATAGGGTACAAGAAGAGGAACCAAAGAAATGCACAAAAACAAGACTGGACCTCACCACTGGCAGCGTTGAGCCACCAACATGGACTAGCAGCTTCCACTGCCAAGACCAAATCCCAATCGGAGGAAGAAGCACACGGGAAGTGGAAGAGCCTATGACAAAGTGCCAAGAAGGGTCATGTGGTGGGCGCTTCAAAGGAAAAAAGTCTCAACAAAGTATGTTACCCTAATTAAGGATATGTATCAAGATGTTGTGACTAATGTCAGAACATGTGGTGGTGATACTAGTGATTTCCCTATTAAGATAGGACTACACCAAGGGTCAGCGTTGAGCCCATACATTTTTGCCCTAGTGATGGACGAGGTCATGCGGGACATACAAGGAGATATCCCTTGGTGTATGCTTTTCGCTGATGATGTAGTGTTAGTTGATGAGAGTAGGATATGTGTCAATAGGAATCTGAAGATGTAGAGGAAGATCCTAGAATCGAAGGGCTTTAGACTTAGTAGGACTAAAACTGAGTATATGATGTGTGATTTCAGCAGTGCCAGGGAAGATGATGGATGAAGAATCTAGACCCGCCATTATGTGTTAATGGAGTTTTGGTTATTAATAACAAATCATTTGTGAGACTAACACTCTTATTAATACACCCATTGTTTAGTCTCAGCTTGGATAAAAAGGTGGAAATCAAATGAGGTATGCATTCCAAATGACAAATCTATTTATGAGACTAACACTTCAATAGTTATACAAATTGTTTAGTCTCAGCTTGAAGATAAAAGGGAAAATCCAAACATGTATGTTCATATTGATAAATCTATTTGAGAGACTAACTTCTTTATATTGCTATATCTCATGTTTAGTCTCAGTTGGATTTAAAGATCAAAGAGGTATGCATTCGATATCATTTTATTATATCTTGTTGCATTTCTCGGATCCAAAATATAGGTTGAACTTCACCAAAAAGTTAACTTGAATATGTGCATATGTCTTTATTACACATTCGTGTATGCACACATTTAGGGGGAGTTCACTCTATATTTTGTGGTTTCATTAGTATTGATCCATATTTCCTTTCCACATATATTTGGGATCCTTACTTTGAAATATATCCTTGAATATATTTAACTTGTGTAGTTAACATATTCATATGAGTTTAAAAGAGTATATGTAACTTGTGTAGTTCATATATACTCACATTCTTGAATATATACAACTTGTGTAGTTCGTATATATTCATATGGGCATATGAGGCTTGCGTAGTTCATATATGCTCATATATCTTTTGAGTATACATAACTTTTGTAGTTTATATACTCATACCAATTACATTCAATTATCTGAAATTGTGTTGGTTGTCATCAATTACCAAAGAGGGAAAGATTGTGGTATCTTGTCCCACCATTATGAGTTAATGGTATGTTGTGGTAATTAATGACAATCACTTTGTAGAACCAATATTTTTCATAAGTTGGATGAATAGGTTATGTTCTAGGTGATTGAAGACTTCGGATGATATCATGAGTTGATCGTCATCAAGTCAAGATTTTTGAAGAAGAAGAATATCATCATGTGTTGATGATATCAAGAGAAGAATATCATCATGGGTTGATGATATTGAAGTAAAGAGCTTGGAGTAAAGGATGCATCACGCGTTGATGCATATCAAGTTCAAGAAGTGAAAATGATCATGAGTTGATCATCAAGTCAAGAAGAATCCATCATGTGTTGATGGAGGTCAAGTGAAGAGTGCATCATGAGTTGATGCATGTCAAGACTTGGGATGAAGGATGTCAGCATATGTTGATGGGCATTAAGTCATTAAGCCGGACTTGAAGCGAGGATGTGCGTCATCAAGCTTCAAGTGGTTGCGCAAGGCAAAGGTATGACTAGTTAGGGCTAAGGATTTGTTCCTAGTCTTTTACCGGTCTCGGTGTTTGGTTGGGAGATCGGATTGCTAGAATAGGTTGTCATACTATTAAGAGGGGTCTTAATTAATAACTTAAGTTAGTCATGTGTTGATAGCTTATTGTGTTTGCTCTAGCTCAACTTAACATGTTGCCTATATTTGCGAATGCGTTTTGCAAATAGTTGAGGCTCATGGTTATTCCTTGTAGCATGTGACTTTAGTTTGCGAATGTGTTTTGCAAACGATTTAAGTTCATGTACCTTATTCCTTGTGGCATGATTCTAAAAGTCGGCAAAATGTGTTTTTGCGACTTGTTGAGAATCTAGCCTTCTTTTCTTATGTACATGTTGCGTCAATTGGCAAATATATTTTGCAAATTGAGTTGAAGCAAATGTGCAAAGTCTGATCTCAGTCTTGGTGACTGTTGGCGGTCTGTCCGCCTCTGTCAGCGGTCTGACCGGTGGTAGTGGTCTGACCGCCATGGGTTGTGCGGTCTGACCGACCTACGGTAGTACTGGCCGTTAGAAACGGTACTACCGGAGTACGGTAGTACCGAAATTTTTATGGCGGTACGTGTTTTCCAGAAGAGGTATTTTCTGGATTGCTCGGTTGCACTGTTGAGCGGTTTGACCGGCCCCTCTGGCGGTCTGATCGGTTTGAGCGGTCTGACCGGCCATTGGTTGGCGGTCAGACCGATTGTGAGTCCAACGACTAGTTTTATAGCCGTTGGCACTCGGGCGGTCCGACCGGCCATTAGTTGGTGGTCAGACCGATTTCGTCCAAATTCTCTTGAATCTCTCCCCAACGGCTAGTTTTTGTGTGGGGGCTATAAATACCCACCTTGGCTGTGTGAGGAGAGGTTGCTGGTGCCACTAGACATTCCATTGAGCAAAGAGCAAGCCCTCTACTCCCATTTGTGCATGTGTTGCACTTAGTGAGGTTTGAGAGGCAAATCCTATTGCATGTGTTGCATTAGGTGGTGGATTTAGTATCCACGAGAGCTTTGACACTTGATTGGTTCAAGTGAAAGTTGGAGACTTGTTACTCTTAGTGTTTGCCGACACCTAGACGGTGTGGAGGCGTCGTGCGTCGGTGATCTTCTCAAGTGAAGCTTGTGAGAAGACCCGGGTGTTTGTGAGTGACTTGGTGCTCGCCATCTCCGGAGTGGAGTAAGAGCAACCTTAGTGGAGTGAGGTGTTTGATACCTCGGAGGAAGGCTCAATTCGTGGAGCTGGCCCAATTGGTTTGGGTTTCCCTCAACGTGGATTAGGGGAGACCGGCAAGTCTCCGAACACCACAGTAAAACATCGTCGTGTCATCTTGTGGTTTGCATTCTTGAGCTCTACCATATTGCTATTTACATTCTTATAATTAAGTTGCTTATTCATTGTGTATGAATGCTTGCCATGCTATGTGCTATTTACATTGCTTACAAGTCCATGCTTGATTGATTATTATCAATAGACTTGTATTGTTAGTGCACTTAGTTGAGCCTAGTGGTTTTAGGTCTTAATTGTGCAAAACCGTATTTGTATTAGCTTCCGCATTAGAAATCGGTTTTAGCGCATAAAAGTTTTAAAACGCCTATTCACCCCCTTTAGTCGGCCTACTCGATCTTACAATGGAGATGTTAGGCTGGACGGATAAGTAATGCCTAGGAAGGACACGTTTCGATATTTGGGGTCGATGTTACAGCGAGACGGAGAGATTGATGAAGACGTGAGCCACAGGATTAGAGCGGGTTGGGTGAAATGGTGCCAAGCATCGGGTGTCCTGTATGACAAAAAAGTTCCTCAAAAGTTAAAGGGTAAGTACTATAGGACGGCGATCAGACCTACGATACTTTATGGAGCAGAATGTTAGACGACTAAAAGACAACATATACAGAAGATGAGTGTAGCAGAGATGAGGATGCTGCGATGGATATGTAGTCACACAATGCGAGATCGAATCCGCAATGAGGATATACATGATAGGGTGGGGGTAGCACCAATTGAAGAAAAGCTTGTCTAACATCGCTTGAGATGGTTTGGACATCTCCAACGGAGGCCTTCTGAGGCACCAGTACGTAGTAGAATTTTAAGACGTACTGAAAACGTAAGAAGAGGCAGAGGTCGACCAAGACTAATGTGAGAGGAAGCAGTTAAAAGAGATTTGAGGGATTGGAATGTAACTAAAGAATTAGCTTTGGATAGGAGCGCATGAAAGTTAGCGATCCACGTACCGGAACCATAAGAAGGTTTAAGGGCTGTGTTTTAGGCTCTCGGCTCGGATGACAAGATGTACAGCTTAGGGTTTTAGCCTTGTAGGTTTATTATTATTATTATTATTATTATTATATTTTTTATTTAAAGGGCTCTTGTCTCTTTGACTTCTAGGAGGTTTCATTCCTAGTCTACCCCAACTTGTTTGGAATCAAAAGCTTTGTTGTTGTTGTTGTTGTTTATTGTTGTATGGAAGTTGAAGAGAGGAGGAGCCCCTTAGGAGGAAGAAGAAGGATCCGGAGCGAGCCCACACCGCCGCCAATGGCCGGCGACAAAATCGCCAACCCTCTGCCTCTATCGCCGCTCGGGATAGGCAAGCCCCATCCGAAACTCTAGCCCAGGTTGAGACTCAGTCTCAGCCTTATCCCCTTTCTTTCCTCCAATGATAGGCGGGCCCCACAGTTCTTTTCTTTTTCCATTTCTTTTCCTTTTCTCAAATTGAGAAATTACCATAAAACCCTAAAAAAATCCAACACAGACTACTGAAATTCCATAGGTTTCCTATCCTTTCATTTCCTTTCCTAGTGTAACCGAAAATCAAGCATTTTTCTATTGTCGTTTAACCTAACCCTAAGGGTCCTCTCCTATGAAAGCAAGCATTGTGACCTCTGTTGTCATTTAACCTAACCCTAAGGGTCCCTACAGTCATGGTCCTGCCAATGTCTAGGTAGGTGTTGAGGACATGGTCACTCCACTTGAAACTCTGAGAGAGAAGAATCTTTCTTGGGGCCAAATGGTCACATAGACTTTGTGACCTCTAGGAGTTTCTCTGTTTGAAAAAAAGAATATATAAATTAGGATTCTAGTAGAATCAGTCATTTAGTCCACAACTCCAAATTCATAAGAAATTGTAAGCATTGGAACCTACAATAACAGAGCATGTTACAATATCTGACTATAAGTTACTCCTCTTTTGTGTTGTATACAACAATATACCAAAATTGCGAGAATAAGAATTAGTATCATGGACCATAGGTTTATACCTGTTGAAACAAGTTGCCATTTGAGGATAGGAATTGAAAAAATTGGCAAGTATACAATAAATCAAGAACTAAAGATTTGGATTTGTGACTGACATACCACTAGGGGGGGGGGCACGCGGCCCCGAGTAAGGGACGGTGCACAGTAGGGGGTTGGTGCGGGGCAGGGGGCCATCGCTGAGTCACCGAGCAGGGGGTGGCGCGGGGCAGGGGGTCGTCACTGAGTAGGGGCTAGGCTAGGCGCGTGGGGCGGGTGGCAAGGCGAGTAGGGGGCTGGCGTAGGAGGGCGGCGTCAAACCCTAGCACAGGGGTAATGGCGAGTCGGGGCCGCTCGGGCTAGAGGAGGAGAGCGCGGGGCAAATGAGAGAGAGTTCATTCGGGGGGGGTCGCAAAATAGCGTGAAGTGGTAGGTGGGGGGTTATCTCTGCCGCGGATTTCGTGATGGACGGCCAGAATGCGCTATGTGTATATATCCACAAATCAACCTTGTGCATGAGATATGTTGCCGATAAAATGTGAATCCAAGGTTGAATCTAAAACTACCTTAGAACTATACAGTTCATGCATGGTGACCCCATTTTCTCGGGTTTGAGCCCAAGTTTTCGTCCCACAGGCACAGCTCGAAACATGAAAAAACATATTAAAAGAAATAATTAAATAATAATAATACTTCATTCGAAAAATAATTACATAATAATTTTCATTGGGAAAAATAATATGATAATTTTTTATTCCAAAGAATGCGATTTTTGAGCTTCAGGCCGTGCGACATGTGTTAGCCGCAGGAGGCGATAAGAAATTTCGGGGGGAAAAAAATGGAAACCGGCCGGCTTACCAGGCCCACCCTGCAATGATATTTCCAGGATCGTCCCGAAGTCCCAAACGGCAAACCGTCCCCCTCCAGATTGTTCCCCACCAAAACCCTAACCCAATCCAATCTCTCCGTTTTCCACGTCTCCCTCCCGATGGGGCTCTTCTCGTGGTGGAAGGGGCGCGGCAGCGGCTCGCCGGAGCCGCCGAACCAGCAGCCGGGGAAGGGAGCGGGCGGCGCGGCAGCCGAGGTGGCCGCGGTCGGCACGCACGGGGCGGTGGAGGTGCGACGGCAGTGGCAGGCGGACGCGACGGTCTTCGAGTTCGGATCGGCGGCGGAGTCCGGCGCAGCCGTGACGCTCGCGGGCTACTGCCCCGTCTCCGACGAGCTCGAGCCGTGCCGCTGGGAGCTAGTGTCGGCCGCCGGCGAGGGTGCGCCGCAATTCCGCATCGTCTTCTGAGCACGAGGAGAGAGCACCCCCATATTCCGGCACTTGTCATGTTGGGCTGTACCAGGTTTTATAGGTAAAAGGTGCGATCTTTTGGCTGTATACTGGTACCCAGGCATTTCTTGAAATAAAACTGATATATTGATGGGTTTGTTGGTAAGATTTGAATTGTCATGGATGGTCATATGTGCATGGCGTGTTAATTGTTGGATTGCTGGGTTTATTGTTGCTTCAGATGAACATTGAATATTTTCAAAATTAGTGTATCTAACGGATTCTAGTACTTCTTGGGTGTGGTAACCCCACTGTAATTTATTTGTCAGTAGATGCATGATTAAGCTAATTCCAAGATGAAAACTCAAACTACAAGCCAGTTCCTTCAAATTGATCTGGAAGTTGCTCACAGGAACGTGTTTGGAGTATTTGCAGTGTCATATTGCTACAGTTGGTCAGTGAGAATCTTACAAATATTACCAAATTATTAGACAGGACTATTCTGTTTTGGGAGAATAGGTGCCGAATAGGCACCCGGGTGTTTAGCTAAGATATCAAATAGTGAGCCTAGAATTGGTTTTTGTGATCAATAGTGAGCAGTGTTCTAAAAACAGGTCTACTAGGCCATATACTCGTCCATATACAAGTAATGGGTGCCCTACCTGTTAGCCGGTTATACCGCATAATCAGGCCGGTTATGCCGCATAATAGGTCAATTATGCCGTATAATCACTACTAGGTGGTGTGACCTGTCGAGTACCTGTTACCGATTTTTAAAACCTTGATAGTGGGCACCTAAGCACTGCAAATTGGGGAAACAATTCTCTCCTTGGGCTATGCGTATATTGTCTATATTTTGTTACTTTGAACAAAAATATGATCACAAATTCAGTCTATTTGGTTGCAAGCTGGAATTATCTGCTTGATATTGGTGTCTCTTCCTGCACACCTTCCCGCCTCTGGGTCCAAGTAGTAGCACATGTTAAAGATCATAACTAGGTGTGTGCTATTTGTAGCACTAAAATATTGTTATTCACAAAGCAATGGATCAATCAGTATGTTAGATCCTGGCTTTTGGGGTTCATTTGTCCTTACTTTTTGGTTTCTTGATATAAGGTTATTTGTTCATTGCAGTTAAGTTCGTCAAGTTGAATCATGAAACAACCGGCTGAATTACAAATTCACTTTTTTTCAGTTCAGTATTTTCTAATGGTTTTGTGGAATAGGCTTTTCTGGTTGACCTTTGCTAATTATAGTATCTAATTTATTCCTGGACTAACATTAAAGTATTCAACATCTGGGAAGTTATATTGGCTTGGCACCGGAGGTCTGGAGCTACTCCAGATTTTACGAATTTTTTTTGATTTGGCCCTGTCGTGCCACGTAAATGCAAAAATAGCCCTCCTGCCACCATATTTGCGAAACTAGCCCCCAAACGAGCGCGGAATCACCGGGGAGCTGACGCGTGTCTCCTTCCGCGCTCGGTGACCGCGGAAGCTGGCTGACTAGCGCGGCAGCCCTCCCGGCGCGGCAATGAGCGGCGAACGCGTAAGGTGGTGGGTCCCAGCCGCTTTCCGCGCTGCCCGACCGCAGGATGCAGCAATTCCTGGCCCCATGCAAATTTCTTCATGCATGCATTAAATGCATTCATTCTCAGCCCTTGCCGTGCTTGGTAAGCGCGGAAGCAGCCCCAAGCCTGCACTTTGTGTCGCGCTTCACGATTCCGCGCTGTCCACTTGGTTTCAGCGCCTCCCGAGCGCGGAATGTGACACGTGTCATGCTTCGGGCATTCCGCGCTCGGGAGGGCCAAATTTGCAAATACAGCAACACGGTAGCCATTTTTGCAATTGATGTGACGTTAGGGGTCAAAATAAAAAATGATTCAGATTTTACTGAAGAATATCTCTGTACCAAGTTCCAACAGTACTGAATACTGTATGAAGCTACTAGTATAACAAAACAGAGTTAGTGATGTATGTACCCTTTGTAGCTGAGGATTGTGTGGGGACAAGGGAGAGCAAGCTTATACATTGATGTTGAAATTTGTTAGGAAAATAAAGGGAAAACAGATATGTATTGGTTTTGTATGACCAAAAACTACTAAGCATATAGGACCACATTCCACAGGTAAGTAACACGCCCATGGTGATGGATAAGTCTCTGTGTCGGCTTTTTGTGTGTCGGCTTCTTTTTACTTTTGCTTTTTGCTTTAGCATCTTAGACTAGCTTTTGCTTTTACTTTAGCATCTTAGACTAGCTTTTGACTAGCATCTAGAATGACAAGATCTTTGCTTTAGCATCTTAGAGGACATAGAGGACAGAGCATCTGGACATGAGCATCCTGACTAGCATATGCTTGGCATATGCTCGGCATATGCTTGGCATATGCTTGGTGTTTAGCCCTATAAAGATGTATCCCTAACCCTCAGTTGGTATGGCATTGTGAAGAGAAATATACAAGAAAATTGCCCCATCTCCAAGTGTCATCCTCTCCATGAGAGTAAGGATCTTGCTATCACCAATAGTAAGAGTCCGAGACTAACAAGTGGTATCGAGCTTGTGTATCCTGTGCTGAGCATCTCCCGCTCATCTCCTTCTCCGCCCGCAGCAGCCCGCAACCAGAGCGCGGCAGCCCCGGCCGTCCACGCCACTCCTCCGGAGACGGCAAGCGGCTCGTCGGCGGCCTCTCTCCACGCAACACCCCTAGTAGCGCGCCATGTCCGCAGGCGCTCGGCCTTCGGTCGCCTCGAGCATCGCGGCGTCGCCAGACGGCCGAAGCTTCGCGCAGAGCAAAGACGAGCGAAGCGGCGGCAGAGACAGCCGCGGCGAAAGGGCGTCGAGGCGTGGCGGCGGCGGCGGCAGCAAGGCGGAGGTGGAAGCGGCGGGCGGCGAGACGCAGCGCGGCTGCAGCAGAGGTCGAGGTTCTCAGCGGCAAAGCAAAGCAGCCCATCTCTGCGATGAGCGCGCGCGCGACCTGAGCGCGGAGAGGAGGCGCGCGAGGTCAAGCGGCGCGATGGCGGCCGCTCACGCCACGGCGTGGCGGCGGTCCAGACAGCGCAGCGCGCGGTGGCGCCTCGGAGGAGCGCGCAGCGGCGGCGTCTGGTCGGCGGAGAGCGCGCCTTCACAGCGACGCGGCTCTCTCCCGGTTGATCGCGTGGTCACCACGAGTACGGTGTCGTCGAGGGCGTCGGCCCGGCGGCGGTGGCCTACCTCACCAAGTCCAACTACGCCGAGCGGGTGCGGTGATGAGGGTAAAGCTCAGTCGCGGCATATGTGGGATGCATCCAGACGGCGACGCCGACTACAACCGGGATCGACGGCGCTGGATGCTCTCATCGCCGCAGATCCGCCCGAGATGCGCTTCGCTCTCCAACAAGAAGATCGCCAAGGAGGCTTGGGACGCCATCGCCGTGGCACGCACGGCAGCGACCGCGCGCGCAAGTCCACACCGCAGAGCGCCGCGCGAGTGGGAGACCACGGCCTTCAAGCCAGTGAGGACGTTGATGACTTTGCTCTCGTCTCAACACTCGCTGCGAAGTTGGTGCGATTCGGCGACGACACCTACGGCGAGAGAGAGTCGCGAGAAGCTCTTTCAGCTGCGTCCCGAGAAGTACAAGCGAGATGGCTCGGTCGATCCGGTCTCTGCTGGACCTCTCACGATGTCGATCGAGGAGGCGATAGGTCGCCTCAAGGTCGTCAACGATGATGAGCCACGATCCTCTCGGGACCCGTCACCATTGGCGGAAGCTCCTCCTCACTCGGGAGGTGGGCTGCCGACCAAGGTGACAGAAGAAGGGGGAGCCTTCTTCCACGACGAAGCGACATATTGGCAGCGCGGCAAGCGGCGCGCAAAGACGCCAGAGCATGGGCACGAGGACGTCTTGAGTGATGACCGTGGGGCGCCAGGCGGCGCGCCAAGCAAGCAAGAGCCGGACGAGGCGACTCTTGCTACAAGCGCGCAAGCTTGGTCATTGGGCGAGATTGTCGGCGACCACGACGCTGCCGGCCCACGTCGCCTGAGCGGAGGAGGAGGAGCACCCGGCTCTGTTCATTGCTCAGGCGAGCATTGAACTACCTCCAGCGGCACCGGCCGCAGCGGCTCTCCTCCACCTTGACGAGCCAAAAACACACGTCCTCCTCGGCGACAGTTCCGGCAACGACATGACCGGTTGACGGGAGTTCTTCGCCGAGCTTGACTCTAGCGTCCGAGGCTCCGTCAAGTTTGGGGCGCGCCTCGTGGAAATCAAGGCGTCGGCTCCGTCATCTTCGCGCCAGGATCGGGATGGCTCAGATTCCTCACAAGGAGACACACAAGACTTAGGGGGAGATTGATGGATAAGTCTCTGTGTCGGCTTCTTTTTGCTTTTGCTTTTGCTTTAGCATCTTAGACTAGCTTTTGCTTTTGCTTTAGCATCTTAGACTAGCTTTTGACTAGCATCTAGGACAGCATCTTTGCTTTAGCATCTTAGAGGACATAGAGGACAGAGCATCTAGGACAGAGCATCCTAGACTAGCATATGCTTGGCATATGCTCGGCATATGCTTGGCTGTTTAGCCCTATAAAGATGTATCCCCAACCCCTCAGGTTGGTATGGCATTGTGAAGAGAAATATACAAGAAAATTGCCCCATCTCCAAGTGTCATCCTCTCCATGAGAGTAAGGATCTTGCTATCACCAATAGTAAGAGTCCAGAGACTAACACATGGCAACTTCAGATTGGTTACCAAGTTGTCACCTTAATACCTCTAGCAAACAAAGGTTGCATAGAATGGAAATTCATCGCTATCTCAAGTTTGAAATATGTTTTGCGATTCTTCTCTCAGACATGTGTTGTGTTGTCAATAGCTTTAAGAATCAACCTGGGTGTATGAGATCTGAAAACTTTGGTGCATTATCGGTGCTGATGCAGTCTTGTCAGTCTGGTCGTTGTGGTATGGGTAGAATCATATGGTTCTCTGTAATCGGTATACTCATTTCTTAAAGCAGTTTATTGGTACATTATTGGTATGTCTTCAACAAAATGAAATCTGAGTTGTGCTCTTCTATTATAGGCTATCATTTGCAAATTATCTGATGTTGAAGAACGGAGAGTGAGTTATGCCTGTTTTGCAGCTCACTTCCTCATTAGAAAATCAGTACTAACTGCAGATCGAAATAACGGAAGCTGGCTGAATTTCAGTGAGACAGTAGGCCGGTTAATCCAACTGAATTACTCCTGAACAATGGCAAACATGCCTGACGTAGGGACGGCGCACCACCCCAAACGGCCAGGCGAAGAGTCAAAGTAAATCAGCACCTTTGACATACACGAAGGGGTCGCTGCTCGGCAGAGAGTCGCGAAGAGTAAAGTAAATTACCTTGATGCCTGGGCCAATCGACCCATCACCTTGGCCTTCGCCTGAAGGGGTCCTCGGTCTGAAGAGGGTCTTCAGACAAGATGAGGCCTAACATGGGTCAAGGAATGTGACGTGGTGGACACCGGTCCACTAAAACGGTCAGGCGGAGAGTCAAGTAAATCAGTACCTTCGACATATATGAAGGGTTGCAAGAGAGATGCCTCGATGCATTGCCTAATCGGCCCACCACCTCAACTTTCGTCCAAAGGGGTCTTCAGCCCAAAGAGGGTCTTCGAGCATGACAAAGAGGCAGGACGAGGCTTAGTATGGACCAAGGAATGTGATATGATGGACATCGCCCACGGGAGTTTACTGTGCATCGAAGCTACCAGTGAAAGAGGAAAAGACCGCACTGTAGTCGTAGGGTCTTTATAGGGATACTGTTGTAATCTCGTACATCATAACTTGTAATGATATAAATAGAACTTCCTGAATATCAAGCGGGAGAGACTTTTAGGATTTTGACACAAATAAAATATCATTTGTGTTGGATTGATCTCCCTCCCAATTAGCCCAACGACTAATTGGGGCCTTGATCCGCGCTCTGATCGGGGGCACCCAGCCCATCTATTGGCTGGTGGGCCCCCGTCGCGCTGCGCCATATATAAAGGGTGGGAGGCCGGCGGCTCGTAGTACGAGGTTGACCGTGAGCCGCACAACTCCACCAACATAAAACCCTAACCGATCTGAGGGTGGCGTTGAAGCGACGGGAAGCTCCACCGCCGTCGCCATCGAACGCCGCCGCTGTTGCCGTCATCCTTCTTCGCCGATCTTCGCTGCAGCCATGGCCGGCTCCTCCTCCTCTACCTCCGACGGTATACTCTTACTCTCCCCTCTCTTCCTCTCAGATAATGAACTCCATTGCAAAGAAAAGGAAAACTACATTGGTATCAGAGCGGGAAAAAGGATCGGGCTTACCGTCGCCGGGTCGCGCCGTCTCGGGCTCGGGCCGGGGAACCGCGCCGCCGCAGCTCCGCGTCGGGTCCCGACGCCGCCGGCACCTCCGCGGCGCTGCCGCTCGCTCGCCCGCGCTCGCGTCGCCGCCCATTGGGTGCATGCGGCGCCGCTCCGCGCGCCCGCCGCCGCCGGCTGGTGCTTCCCGGCCCGCGGCCTTGCTCGTCTTCGCCTCGCGCCGCCCCGGCCGCGTGGTCGCGCCGCCGCCGCTGCCCGCCTTGAGCCGCCGGTGCTTCTCTCGCCAGCGAAGGGACGCCGCCGCACGCACCGCGTGGCGCCAGCGCCAAGCCGCCTCCTCCTCTTCTTGCGCGCGGAGCCGCCCTCGCGAACTCCGCCCGGCGGCCGCGTTACTCTCCGCGTGTCGCTGCCGCTGAGACCCCGTGGCGCCGCCGTTTTCGGTGGGAGTTGCACCGATTGGCTAGGGTTAGGGTTAGGGGCCTTTTAGTCTCGCCAGCATCACAAGCTCGGCCGTCCGATTGGATCTGACGGTCCTCCTGCGTGCGGCCGCTTTATTTTGTGAGCCGAGTGGGCCTACTGCGAAGTAATGGGCCTAATTGACTATTTTGAACAAGAAAAGCAGAAAGAGATTTTATTGTTTTGAAGCAATTATGATTGAATTTGAATGAAAATTGAATCAAATCTCAGTAATTTTTTTACACCAACGTGTTAATTTTTCCAGAGATTAAAAGTTTACGGTATATTGCTTCTGAATAATGAATTATTTAGAATAATTACAGTTTCCGCTGCAAAAGTTAATATTGATTGTTTTTTCATTATTAAATTCGAACCAACGGGAGAATTTAATTTTGGAAAAATAGAGATAATTTCAGATTATTATGATATTGTTATTTTCTGACCAACGTTGATAATAACAGTATTATAATTTTTTAATTAATGTTTTTATGTATTATTTCTATTTCTGCCCAACGGTGATGTAGATTTAATGTATAGATAAAATTGTTTTAAATTGTATGTCGTATTTTTGACCAACGTTGGAAATAAGGCATATAATTTTGCTGTTATGTTCTCACTTTACTTGAACTATTTTTCAGGCGGATACAACTTGATGAGTTGTATCAGAGAGATCCCCACTCTCAAAGGAGATAATTATGGAGAGTGGAAGAAAAAGATAGACTTAGCGTTTATCTTGGCTGAGGTGGACTGGGTCCTCACTACAAAGACGTCCCACCGAGCCTATGACACCAAAGTGAGGATCAAAATGAGGATGATATCGCTGGCGAGAAAAGACAGAGGGACCATGCTCCTTACT
The DNA here is from genome assembly GCA_036346255.1 of Ampelocalamus luodianensis. Classification (NCBI taxonomy): domain Eukaryota; kingdom Viridiplantae; phylum Streptophyta; class Magnoliopsida; order Poales; family Poaceae; genus Ampelocalamus; species Ampelocalamus luodianensis. The sequence continues at coordinate 15,960,103 of CM070625.1, forward strand.
GGATGTCTTATGACCTTGAGCATAAGAATGGACCACACCAACAAGAAATGTTTGGCCGTGATAAAGAACACGATTGAGCCCGCAATTGTGGGCTCAATCGCAGAGTGTGACATCATCACGAGTATCTTGAGAAAATAAAGAGTCGGTTCTTGGCTCTTCAAAGACATACGCTACACACTGATGATTAGCGACTTGTGACAGAAAGGTATTCTAGCGGTGGCATAAGAGAGCACATACTAAAGATGAGCAACTTGGCATCCAAGCTTAAACCAATGGATTTGGCTCTCAAGGATGAGTTCCTTATTCACTTGATTTTTGTTTCCTGCTCGGAAAAGTTTGACACATTTGTTGTCAACTACAATATGTAGCCCGAGAAATGGGACTTAGAAAAATGCATAGCTATGTGTGTGCAAGAGGAGGAAAGATTTAAATCCTCACATGGTGGTTCTATCAACTATGTGAATGACAACAAGAAAAGAACTTCAATAACTTCTCCTCAAAGAATAAGGGAAAAGCCTCGTCCATCGGCCTCAACGAATAAGTTTTCAGAGAAAAGATCGGTGCCTTCATTGCAAGAAAAGGGGACATTACAAGAAAGATTGTCCCGATTTCTTGAAAATGATTATGTCAAAGAAAGGTGAGGACATTATTACGTTCATAAATGAGTCCTGTATGTACAATATTCAAAATCTACTTGGTGGATTGATTCAGTGCAACTGCTCATGTTGCCAATAATATGCAGATTCCGTCGACGAGGAATACGCAAAGAAAAGAAAGATGCATTAAAGTCGCAAATGGAGTCCAAGTCGAAGTTGAAGTCATGGCGATCTTTCATTAGAGCTAGTGATGGCTTCACTCTCTTACTTAGAGATGTTCTTTATGTTCCCTCTTTACAGAGGAATTTGATTAGTGTTTCATGTTTGGACAATGATGGTTATGATTGTCATTTTGGAAATGGCAAGTGTGAAATAATGTTTAATAAAGAATGTGTTGGTCTTGCCATCTTACAAAATGAACTTTATTTGTTATCATTGTGTGATGATGTGAATGTCGTATGCGATAATGGATACGCGCGCGTGCGAAAGTGAATGAATCTCGTCTACGAATGTAAATAGGAAACGAAGAGAACTCTAGATGCGTCGTCGAAATTATGGCACTCGCTGTTTAGGCCATATTTCGAGGGGGAGAATAGAAAGACTAGTTAAGAATGATATTCTTCCTCCATTAGAGTTCTCGGACTTAGAACAATGCAGAGAATGCATTAAAGGAAAATATGTAAAGAAAATTAAGAAAGACGCCAAAAGAAGCACATGAATTCTACAAATTATTCACACAGACATTTGTGGTCCTTTTCCTGTGAAAAGTGTGGATGGATATGACTCGTTCATAACATTCACGGATGATTACTCCCGTTATGGATATATTTATCCAATCAAAGAAAGAAATGAAGCCTTGGATAAATTCAAGATATTTAAGGCTGAAGTTGAAAACCAACACGATTTAAAGATTAAGATAGTCCGATCTGACCGTGGGGGGGAGTACTACGGTCGACATACCCCATATGGACAAGTTCCTGGACCTTTTGCAAGGTTTTTACAGGAAAATGGTATAGTAGCCCAAATTCTACACCAAGAACCTCGAAGAAATGGAGTAGCCGAAAGACGCAATCGCACTCGATGGATATGGTGCGAAGCATGATGAGCTATTCCACACTGCCATTGAGTCTATGGATGGAGGTGTTGAAAACCGCCATTCATATTCTCAACAGAGTGCCTAGTAAGTCGGTGCCCAAAACACCGTACGAGTTGTGGACAGGAAGAGTTCCCTCACTAAACCACTTACGTGTGTGGGGGAGTCCTGCTGAGGCTAAAGTATTTAACCCAAACCTTGGGAAACTTGATCCCAAAACAGTAAGTTGTCATTTCATTGGCTACCCTGAAAAGTCAAAAGGTTTTCGTTTCTACTGTCCAGACAGATATACAAAGTTTGTAGAAACGAGACACGCTGTCTTCTTAGAAGATGAAATGATGAGAGGAAGTATGGTAGCTCGTGAGATTGACCTTGAAGAGAAGCGGGTGTATGCACCCACTCCGATGATTCAAGAGCCATTCTTCACACTACCTCATCGTCATTTGCACCGACGGTGCAAGACACTGTGGTGCCAGCACCTGTTATTGTTCCTCCTGTGGCAACAATGAATGAGAATGAGGAACTGTTCTTCAGATCCTATAGAACCCATTGCCACAGATGAGGGGAGCAACAAAGACCTCAAACAGAAGATGTACCAAATGAGGAGGCCCAGGAGGTCTCAAAGAGTAAGAAGATCGACTATTTCGATGATTATCGATTTATCATACGAGGAATTTCAATGGAGGATGATCCCATCTCATTTGAAGAAGCCATGAGAAGCGAAAATTCCTCAAAATGGCTTGAGGCCATGGAAGAGGAGATGAGGTCCATGAAGACTAATAAAGTCCGGGACTTGGAAAATATTCCTAAAGGAGCCAAAACAGAGGGTCAGAAATGGGTCTACAAGACAAAGCTTGACTCCCAAGGGAATGTAGAAAGATACAAAGCGCGACTTGTGGCAAAAGGCTTTACGCAAAGAGAAGGGATTGATTACAATGAGACCTTTTCTCGGTCTCATGTAAAGATTCTTCGAATCATAATGGCATTAGTAGCACATTATGATTTAGAGTTACATCAGATGGATGTAAAGACGGCATTTCTTAATGGGGATTTGGAGGAAAATGTTTACATGGCACAACCGAAAGGTTTTGTCGTGGAAGGAAATGAAAGAATGGGATGCCGCCTAAAGAAATCGATTTATGGGTTAAAGCAAGCTTCAAGACAGTGGTACTTGAAGTTTGACAGTACAATAAGAAAATTTGGATTTAAGGAAAATGTAGAGGACAACTGTGTTTTTGCAAAGTTTAAAGATGGGAAGTTTATCTTCCTAATCCTGTATGTGGATGATATTCTACTAGCTAGTAGTGATGTCAGTCTGCTACTGGAGACAAAGAAGTTTTTGTCCTCAAACTTTGATATGAAAGATCTTGGTGAAGCTTCGTTCGTTCTAGGGATCGAAATTCACCGGGATAGATACAAGGGGGTATTGGGACTGTCACAAAAGGCATACATAGAGAAAGTCTTAAAGAAATTTTGTATGCATAAATGTAGTCCTTCACCTGCTCCTATAGTCAAGGCGGACAGATATGGGGATTTTCAATGCCCGGGAACCATCTGAGCTCGATCAAATGAAATCGGTTCCATATGCTTGGTATCGGAAAGCTTGCGGTATGCTCAAGTGTGTACGCGCATACGACTTAGCGTTTGTTACCGGGTTATTGGCGATTCGAGCAATCTCGAATAGAACATTGAAATTGATAAAGAAAGTCTTGCGTTATTTGCAAGGAACAAAAGACCTCATGATGACATACAGAAGATCGATTCACTCCATATAGTGGGGTATCTGATTCGATTTTGCGGAGATGATAGAAAGTCTACATCCGGATATGTGTTCACTCTGCCGGAGGAGCTATATCGTGGAAAAGCTCAAAGCAAACCGTCACTACATCGTCCACAATGTATGCCGAGTTTGTAGCATGTTATGAGGCTACGGGCGGTGAAGCGGCTAAAGAAGTTCATACCGGTCTAAAAGTGGTTGACGACATCAATGGACCACTTAAGTTGTATCTGCGATAATGAACCCGCATAACGTATGCCCACAACAATAAGTCAAGTGGTGCGCCAAACACATTGACATAAAGTACTATGTTGTGAAAGATAAAGTTCGGGATCAAATTATAAGTCTTGAGCATATAAGTACCGCAAAGATGCTAGCGGATCCGCTTACTAAAGGCTTACCACCCAACGTGTTCAGAGAACATGTAGCCGGCATGGGTTTAAGGGAAAGCCTATGATTCCTGGACTAAAAGATGGCCCAAAAGATTAAAGTAACTATTTCAGAACAGAGAGGTGTATTGTAGCTGTTAAATCTATCGGCGATTGACCGTGACGATGAGACATGTTCTATGCACTAATCTGTGATGGAATGTGTAAAGTCAAAAGTAATTAAAAGTTAAAGCATAGAGGAGATCAAAGGGGAGAATGTTGGATTGATCTCCCTCCCAATTAGCCCAACGACTAATTGGGGCCTTGATCCGCATACGATCGGGGCACCGGCCATCTATTGGTGGTGGGCCCGTCGTCACACGCGCCATATATAAAGGGTGGGAGGCCGGCGGCTCGTAGTACGAGGTTGACCGTGAGCCGCACAACTCCACCAACATAAAACCCTAACCGATCTGAGGGTGGCGTTGAAGCGACGGGAAGCTCCACCGCCGTCGCCATCGAACGCCGCCGCTGTTGCCGTCATCCTTCTTCGCCGATCTTCGCTGCAGCCATGGCTGGCTCCTCCTCCTCTACCTCCGACGGTATACTCTTACTCTCCCCTCTCTTCCTCTCAGATAATGAACTCCATTGCAAAGAAAAGGAAAACTACAATTTGCTCATATATACCGTTTCTTATATTTCAAGGACTTGAGACCCCTACCTCTTTTGCAATGGGTAGTAGCTCTGAGGTGTTTCTCTTTCTACTGTTTAATTTGTAGGCGCAACAATGCCCCACCGGAGCACGGAGATGTCAAGCAACCACCTGCAATCCCAACAAAAATCTGTTAGGTCCTTCGTGACACGCTGTCAGTGTCACAACTCAGCTCCAAGCCCAGCTCTAGCACCAGGCACCACCCATCATGTAGCAGAACACCACCTTCTCTTCTCGTGGCCTTGAGGCTCTTGAATCCTCCTCCCCCCAAAATCGCGCACAAACCCCCGCTCCCGCCACTCCCGAAGCCTCCGTTGCTCTTCTCGCCACCGCACCAACGTCCTCTCCATCGCCCCCTCCTCCTCCGCAAGCCGCCGCTGCGACCGCTTCACCCCTCGTCCCCGCCGGTGGACGCCTCCCCCTCCCCGCCGTCGTCGAGGGAGGAGGCCGTCTCCCAGGCGAGGTCCTGCCTCGCCACGGCGCTGCGCAAGCCGCTCAACAACTCGGTCCCGCTCCGGAAGCTCAAGAAACAGCGGCAACCCCGGTTCCGCGCAGAGATCCCCGTCGTCGACGACTCGCCGGGCTCCCTCGCGCGCCTCGCGTTCGACGTATTCTCAGGCCTCGGCGTGTCGAGGAAGGGCGCGCCAGCGAAGCTACTGCTCGTCTAGCCCTCCTCCAAGGAGCTGGAAGTGGCTCTGCAGGAGTTGAAGAACTGGGGGTGGGGGCTCGACGGCACACGCGCAGCTGAACTCGGTGGCACCGGACGCGCTGGGCTCCTGCGAAGCTGCCGTGTTCTTGGCGCCGGGGCGGTCGCATGTGGAGAAGATGAGGGCCGCCACCGACGCGCTGGACCCCAAGCCGGTGGTCCTGTTCAACCCGGCGTGGAACTTCGAGGAGGAGGAGGAGGCGTTCGGTGCCAGCGCGAGGAGCTTCATGAGCTCCTTACGTGTTGTACTCCTTCATGGGGCTGGAGGTGAAGGGGTTGCTGGGCAAGAAGAAGGGCGTACTGCTCCGGTGTGTCGAGGGCGGGCGGTTCGGCGGGGAGAGCTGGGTGCTCATGGTGGAGGAGGACGTGCCGGAGAAGGAGGAGGAGGGTGAGTTCAAGGTGGTGTCGCGGCTGAAGCGGCTTCCGACGATCGGCGAGGTGGAGACCATGCTGTACAACCTTATGGCCGCCAACTCGCCGGTGACCAAGTCGGCCAAGTTCCTCAGGGAGCTTGTGTCCAATGTGACTGGAAGAAAAGAAAAGTAGTAAGTCTGCCTAGCGCGTTTACACAGCAATACAGCATATTCTGAATTGGTGGTGTTTAGGGAGGAATCGAGTACTAGTTTGTTAAATAGTGCTTAAAGTTTAAGCTATACGATTATTATATGCCTCCATCCAAAAAACAGCGTGTTTTTTGTTGCTCCCATCCTGCACTGGAATATAAGCGCGTCCGAATTTTGATCAATGGCCTGTTAATTTGAAACAGGTCGTGTGAGGTCTTCACGGGGGTTTTTTTGTAGATTTTGCTCTGTGGGCGGATAATTTGATATGGGCCATGGCCTTTTAACAGGTTGCTGTTGCAGGTTTTTGTGTGTGTGTGTGGGGGGAGACTAAGCTTCTTGCAGCACATTAGTGGATTACATCCAGACATTCCTCTTACAAGTAGCGTTAAAGTGTGATATCAATTTGTCATCGTATTCGTGCCGAACATTGCACTGACCCATGCCAGATGTGGAGCACGTGCCAAGCGGTGCCAGACCTAGTGCCGACCGGTGAAACCCACTCTGATTCGATTTTCTTCTCAATTAGGACTCTTGTTCATTACCCTATATATATACCCCTCTAGCCATACGGTTTAGATGCGGCGGATAGCCCGGGTGTTTTACAAGAGGTAGAGGAAAAGCACATGAAAAGGCACTATTCAAATGCGGCATCACAAAAATCTAAAGCTACATAACTCAGCCATATTGACCAAACGTTACAAAAAAAAAATAGTACAAAGATTTGTCAGTAATTGAAAGCATTGGCCTTATCAACGGACGGACCCATTATTATGCATTATTTCCATCAAAAATAGATTACTTTTCCATGCGATGACAAAATAGATCAATTAGCCCATTACAGAAAACATTGCTAGTGCTCATATGTCACAGCCCCAATTTCACAAAATGGAATTTAGATGCATCTCATAATCTTACATGTTTTATTTGAAGCATGTGCACCCATTATGGTAATTGAAAAATTCAAATCAAAGTAAAACGTACAACTTAAAATGAAACTCCAAAAACAAAACTGAATTAAATGCTTATAAATATCTCTAGAAAATAATTTATTCAAATAATTTTGTAAGCAAGATGGAATAAACAAGTGATGGAATTGTATTCTTTATAATCAAGTATGTCCTGAATTTCTCAGTTTAAACCTCCCAAAAATCTAGCCATCTTAGCATCTTTAGTTTCATCTAAACCACAACGCAATAAACCAGTTTGCAATTCTTGATAATAATCCTCTACAGAACTACTACCTTGTCTTAAACGTTGCAATTTATTAAGCAAATCACGGGAATAATATGATGGTACAAATCTATGTCTCATTGCCTCTTCAAAGTATTCCATATTCTAGGTATGTCCTGATGAGTACGATCATATTCACTCCACCAAATAGATGCAAAATCAGAAAACTCACTAGTAGCAGCCCTAACTTTCTTATCTTCAGGGAATTCATGACAAGCAAATTTTTGTTCTACGGTAAGCTCCCATGTGAGATAAGCATCAGGATCATATTTTCAGCAAAACAAGACATAATGAATTTAATTTTGCCAAATGCATCATTATGGTCACATACCTCAAGTTGATTTCTTTCCATACCTTTACGATTGTGACGAAGCCGACGATGGTTGCGATCATTGTGAACATTGAATCCATCGGTTTCTGTATCAACAATGTAGTTGTTCATTTCTTCTTCTTCCACCTCATCTTCCCAAGAGCGAGCAGCAGGTGGTGTGACGACGAGCAGGAGGTGGGGTGCGGCGAGCGGGAGGGTCCTCCACTCTTGGCTCATGATCATGGGTCCTGTTTTCAGCAAGTGGCTGACGTTCGAGGAGCGCAACGCGTGTGTGAAGCGCTGCAAGGTTGTCGTTGATTTTATCTAAGGCATCACGAACGCTCTCACTAAGTGAGTGCCTAATGTGCCGCACAAGCTCTCTCGTGCGAGGTGTGAAAGATCCCTCACTAGTATGCTCCAAAGAGTGGTCGTGGTTGTTTCCACCATGTGTAGATTCGTGTGAACCTGCCAGTGTTAGTAGAAAACAAAGAATAAATCACAGTGTATATGTCCATATGAACTACTAGGTTTTGGAGTTTCAACAGTAGCTCACACTCAAGCTTATACCAAGTTCTTACAAGCTCTTACCAATGCAGCAAGGAAGTAGTACAACTGGTGGTTGGTTCGTGATACTCTCACTTGTGATTAGTCCAACGATTGCGAGGAACGGTACCTGCTGAGTTAGTAGGAAGTGCAGCTCGGAAGGCTGGTATGTAGCAAAGGAGTAGTATTTGTTCAAATTAGTATGCAAAATTGAAAAGTAGTTCAAAGTACTAGTCACAAGAGCTGATCCTAGTCTAAACCAAGCCTAGCTAAAGCAACTTACAAGAATGACTAGTAGCAACAACGGAAGCTAGCAAAAAACTATCAAAGCAAGCGAGCAATGGATGAACTATGCCAAACTGAACAAGAGAAAAAATCAAGAAAGGAGGTAGCTCTTTTCCTTTTTTTTCTTCTTCTCTTTTTTCTACCTCAGAAAGCTATTAAGAATCGAAAGCAGGGCTTTCTAACTTGGGCTGCTACAGTAACCAGATTATTGTAGCAACACGCAAACCAATTTCCCCTGACTCTTTTTTTACCTCGGAAAGCTACCGAGAACCGGGAACAGTTTTTTGGGCTGCTACAGCAACCATTTTTTACTATAGCAGTGCGCAAACCGATTTTTTCCCCTTCGGGAACTGATTTTGTTTGGCAAAAACCGAACATCACTTCGGCACAATCGAACACGCGGCGGCAGATGCGTTTGCTTGCCGTTGGATGAAGCGCAAAAGGAAACCCGAGGAAAAGGTGCGCTGCAAGATCCCGCACACTGGACTCAGTGGTCTCGGGCGTTGTTGGCGCCGCTTGGACCGAAGCCGACGCGTGCGTTGTTGGTGCCGAAGGACCAAGGCGCCGCGTGCACATGAACGGGAGCCCTCGGGAGCGAGGCGCGCCGGGAGACAGCGATCGAGGTGAAGGCGCGACGCAAAGAGGATGGGGCTGTGACAGGGGTGTGGTGATGTTGGTGGCCGCGGCAGGGAGGAAAACAGTACTAGACGACTTGCAAGAGAACTCTCAACTAGACCAATCTAGACAGAATCAGCACAAGACATGACGATGCAGTCTACAATTCAAGGATGCAAAAACTGAAAAGAACAATGTGAGGCACAAATTGGTTTGGATGATAAACTAAACCTTTTTTTAATTTTGTGGCTTTGTGGACTGTAGGGAAAAAAATTATCACCGATGAACAGTAGCTTTGATACCACTTGATGAACCACGAAGGTCCTGATTTTGGCCCGATCTTTTGATGAGAAGATACATTCGGTAGTAGTCGCTCAACTCTCACGATCCTAGCTACGAACTCGCAAAGCTCGAAACTACGCAATCACTGAACTGCTCGACAAGTCATTATCAACCGTGCACAAGTACCCGGTTGACCTGATCACGAAGATCGATTTTTGCTTACACCGAAGAAGCACGCAAGAACAAGATAAATAAGCAATCTAAAATTGTGAATATGAATGAATGTATTGATAAGTGGGTTCCGAAGAACAATATCGCTATTGATCTCGCCGACCAAGAGGATAAAGAATAAAGTAGCAATGCTAAACTTCAATCAATAAAACTCGAGGAACTGTAGGGGTGGCGGCCACTATCTATAGGAGAAGGGAGAAGCGGCCACGGGTACTGTTCATGCGTGAACAATGCCATGTGAACAGTATCAAACCCTAGGTGGGACGATCATATGGGCCATATGAGCCAAGTTAGCCTATTCATGACATAAGTCAGCCCATTCATTACATAGCTCATGGGCCAACAAGAGATGACGCAGCACCATAGCATGTAAATGTAGCACCATGGTATGTAGACGAAGCTCAGTCCAACCGGCGAATATGGCAGTGCATTAGCCGAGAGTCCTATCGGCGAAGATGTGGTTGAAGTAGAGGATGCAGTGCAGTGGGTCAAAGTATTGGTTGCATCCTTAGGGTTGATGTCCTCATCAGGATGCCGGAAGGAAGGAGCTGGATGCGCGACATGATGCTGGGACTGAAGGGATACAGGTAGGCTACACTAGCTGACAATTCAAAAATTTTACCACATAAACCAAGAAGCCATGCTAGCAAGAGATCGTAGATCGTTACCACTAGACGCGCAGTGCAACGAAAGAAGAATTGAAGTAGCCTGATCCAACGTAGAGCGTGTCGATGTAGTGGTCGTAGTCGATCGTCCAACGTTCTCGATGTCGATCGTCTCCTCCAGCAACCTCTAATGTTCCTTGTGAAGATCGAGAATTGTACTTAAGCGCAACATTAACCACAACAGTGCTTCTACAGTATCCACATGTCTAGGGATGAAACACCGTACATCGGTGTGTTAGCACTAACTCGCATGGTAAGGCTATATCAAGAAGATAGCGGCTAGAGTTTTGGTGGAGCAACTCACGCTCTATCATGTGTATCCCAACAACCTCATGCATCTTCTTATATATAGCTCATAATGGATCCTATCAGAACTCGTTTGTTCCAACCCGTTAAGGGTGTAACCCTGTAGGTTCATGCGTATTTGGTTGTGACTCGGAAACACTTTTTCGACTACAGTCGTTAGTGGTTCCTAGCAGGACATAATGATTCTCGAATACACATAAATTATATCGGACGAACTTTTAATGCAATATGATCTACGACGAGATCCTTATCACACATAACTAGCTCGTATCTCTATATGACCAGTTCATATTTAGTCATGACCAATTCATAACTCCTTACGACCAGGTTTCGACTAGTTAGTGATTATGCTCGACCAGTCTACTACCAGCTCGTATCTCTATATGACTAGTCCGTATCTGATCGAACTAAACAACCTGCTCGTGTATCCTCCCTTTGCCTCACGATATCTGGTTGAACTTCAGGTGAAATAATATGTCATCCATTGACTGTTCAATACTTTCTCGATCAAGTGTCGGATAACTTCACATGGTCGACTCTTCGACCACTAATGGCGTGGCCATACATAGAGTAGCGTTTGACAACCCCTAAGTGCACTATTACACATGTAGAAAATCATGTTGATCTCAGGTCTAAGGATTATACATCATCATTGTTTGAGACCAACTGATGACACATAAAATCATAACAATCTTAATAGTATCTTAAGGTGGGTCAATCCAACACTATGTTCTCTAACATGTGTTCACATTATTGATTTGATATCTGTATATCTATGACCGGTGAAACATGGTGATCAATTAATACATATGTTGGTCGATAAGTCACCAATGTTCCGACCAGTGACATCCGACTAGAGATACATTGAGAACGACATCATATAAGTTAAAGAGTTTCACCAAGAAATCGTATACTTGTTAATCTTTATAACCAATGACTCATTCAAGGAACAGAATAACATTTATTCAATAACTCACAAACGTAGACGTGATACAATCATCTTTATAATTGCCGCTAAGGCTTATCACCAACAAGGACGTCAACCACGTGGGAAGTAGGCAAGCAGCGGTGTGGATTGTGGAGGGCTAGAGGGCGGAGGCAGCGCCGCAGCGTCGAGCAAGGCACGTGTCGAGGCGATGGGGGATTGATCGATTGGCGATTGGGGTTGGGGGTGACAACAGACGGAGTCGAGCTAGTAGGATTGGGTTGGGGACTTAAGAGATAATGCGTGTGGGGTTGGGTTGGGCTGGTGCTAGGAGGTGATGGCTCGTGGGTTGTGATAGTGTGGCTTGTGGGATGGGGAAAGGGCGGGGGAAGCTGGAGAGTTAGCCTCAGACTGAGCCACGCGTCTCAAGTTGGGCTACTGTCGTATATGTTTTATTGGGCCTACATAGGATAGGTACCACCGTTAATTTTTTCAGACCTCGGACTATAGCCTACTCAGTCCAAGGTCTAGATCTGCCCTGACCAGATTAACCAGCTGATGACCTTGCAGGTTTATTGCAGGGACAGATATATTCGTCATTCTTCCGAGCCAAGATAATGCCGCCCCTTGTCCCTGTGGCCGGCAAATACTCGAATCTCCGGAAAGCTTGGCCGCAAGTCTCTTGCACAAATTGTTGATCTACTAAGGCCAGCTTAGATTCCTGAAGACAAACTATTGAAGCCTTGTGATCGGCAACCAAGTCACGTAACCTTGCGACGCGCCGCACAATTGACTGAATTGAGGCCGCGGACATTCCAGACAAACAAATTGCAATGCTCACCCCGCCATTCAGCCACCAAAACGGCAACATTCCACCTTCTCTGAAAAAACTGATCCAAGTACCGGCCGGCTCAGGAAGCTGCGTAACGACACACATTTGCTGAATTAAAGGAAGAAACACTACAACAGGGAGCCACGCAGGGCAATAGATAGCATTAGAACTGAACATGAGTGAGGCCAGCAAACAACTAGACCACTGTAAAGGATGCTGCCTCTCAACAAGAGACTGAAACTAGGTGACAACCACATTGCCACGGCGTGGAGCGCCCCGATGGCGTCGGTGTCCAGAGGCCCTCGGAAGAGGGAGAGGTACCTCTGGAAGGCGTCCTCGCCGGATTCGGCAATCCCATCTTTTGGTCATCCTAGTCGGTGAATAAACTGACCTAGAGAAACGAAGTTATGCGATCTGGCCATCTTGCTATTCTCACATGCGCTGCGTTTGCCATCCAGTAAATGCAGCTTCATCGTAACAAGCAGGAAGTCTGGAACCAAATGCTGTTACTTCTCACGGCTGCAACGCTCTTCCATCAGATCGTCGATCAGACGGTGCAGATCGCGGTACGACGAGCCACCTTCCGCCACGGCCGCTTGAGCCTTCACGGCGAGCTCCTGTGCCCGGCACCTCGCCACCTCTCCTGGCCCTCCGGGCTCCATAAACCGCTCCACGGCCCGTGCCACCGCCTCCGCCGGCACCAACTCCTTCTCCTCGTCCCGCGTGCTCCGCACCCCGGCGCCCTCCGGCCACACCGCTCCCCGATCCCCAGCACCTCCGTCACCAACCTCTCCTCGATGAACTGGTCGAACACAAGCGGCCATGTCAGCATCGGCACGCCGGCCGCCGCGGCCTCCAGCAACGAGCTCGACCCACAATGTGTCAGGAACGCGCCGACCGCCGAGTGGGTCAGTATCGCGGTCTGCGGGACCCATCCTCTGACGAGCAACCCCTTGTCTCCGACGCGTTCCTCCCACCCGACCGGCGGCGCCCACTCGTCGGCCCTCACCACCCACAAGAACGGCTTCCCGGAGGCCTCGAGCCCAAGAGCCAGCTCACAAAGCTGAGCCTCCGAGATGTCAGCGTAGGTGCCGAAGCATACGTACACCACCGACCGGCTTGGCTTAGAGCCAAGCCACTTGATGCACGGGGAGTCGCCGGCGCCGGCGCTGGCCGGTGGCAACGGCAGCGAGAGGGGGCCGACGAAGTAGGCGCGCTTCACGTAGCCGTTGTGCGCGTACATCTCGCAGTACGGCTGCTCCATGTCCAAGAAAGTGTTCACGACGTGGCCGAAGCTGTCGCGTTGCGCCGACTTGGTCAAGCTTCCATCGTCGGCTGCGGAGTGGTCAATCTTCTGGCGTTGGCTCCTCAGGAACTCTGGAAGCTCTGTCATCGGGATCCGTATCTCTGGCTCCGGAAATTGAGGAACGGTCACCACATCCACACGGGTGTCGCTGCTGAGGACGCCGGCGAGGTGGCGCATGGTGAGCACCGAGAAGACGCCGATGACGTGGAACGTGATACATGGCACGCCAAGGTCCGCGGCGACGCTGGTGTTCCAGTGAAAGTGCACGTCGCAGACGACGGCGTCCGGGTAGCGCTCCCTGATGAGCGCTTCCTGCGCCGGTCGCGTCAGCGCCCCGTCGAGTGCTGCTTCGTCGATGCGCCAAGCGTCGGCGGGAGCCGCAGCGGAGAGGTTCTCAACCCCTGGCGGAAGGCCGTCCACGTCTGGGAACGGGTAGGTGGCTATCTTGACCGCGCCGCTCGCCTCGGAACCATGCCGTTCGAGGGCCGATCGAACGACGGAGACATTTGCGGGGGTGACGGCGACGGTGGGCTCGACGGCGCCCGGCCTGGCCATGGCGAGGCGGACGGCAAAGTCGGCAGAGGGGCCGATGTGGCTGGTGGCGAAGAAGGGGAAGAGCAAGACGCGAAGCTTCTCGCTGTGCTTATCCGCGGTGGAAGCCATGAACTCTTACGCGCGCGAGCTCTGTTGCTTTGGTCGGAGCTGGTGAAAATGGACTCAAAGGGGTGTAGTACAGTAGCTAGCTCTCAACCGTGCGTTGCCCGATCCAAATTAAAGGAGGTGAAACGGAAGCAGGCCCATGCATGTGGGAGAGGGAGACAGGCAAGACGAGGAGTGATCGTATTGGAGGTGTCTAGGAGGAATCGAGTACTAGTTGTTAAATAGTGTTTAAATTTCGGAAAACGATATGATACATACGTACAACAACATATTGAAAAAAATCGGACGCTTTCGTCTCCACGCTCCCACCCACCCACGCTCCCAACCACCCATTTATACATGCTCCTTTATCTCTCCAACCCCAGCAGCACACATCAGCACACCTCTATCTCTCCAACCACAACGCGCGCACTGCCACCAGCACACACGCTGTGCCGATGCCGCAGCGACCGGGCTCCGCTGCCTCCGCGCCCGATGCTAGATGCGGCATGCGCGCCTGAGTTCGCAGGGTGGCTGCGCGGCCTGCGGCGCCGCATCCACTAGGACCCGGTGTCACAGCCCCAACAATTAAAATAGATTAATATGTATTTCATTAGCATGTCTTATTGATTTCAAAACATTTCCATAATATATTGTACTTGGAAAATCTAATTTGGGATGAACATACACATCAAAATTCACATTTCAATTCGAATCAGTGATAAAAAGTTGTGATCATCATCTGAAAACAATTTAATTAAATACTACATTAGTTTTCATGAATAAATATTATTTATCCAAAATTTTTAGAACTGGTCTGAACCTAATGAAAATTCAAACCAACTTAAAAGACATACATTAAGTTGAATTTAAACATCACAAAATATATTATGAACAGTAGGGTTTCATAATTTTTATGGGAACTATATCTTCCCAGGAACCCCCACAAATTATTTCATGATTTTATGAAATTTATTTCTATTTTTATGACCTCAGTCAAACTAGAACCAAAAGAAATCGAAGCGATCAAGCCAGACTGTTCAGACCGGACCCAAACGATCCGACCGAGCCACGCACCGCGCCACTCGTCTTGACTGGACCATCTAAACGCACCGCACCCGTCTCGCAGTCACTGCCAGCGGGCCCCACCGCGGTTGTGCTTCTTCAACCTCGGGCAGGACTCGCGCTCCACGCGGACGCCGCGCTCTGCCGCTGGCTCCGTTAGCGTGGACAACGCCGTGAGCCACCGCCCTCAGTGACCACTCGCAGGCCTTCATCCTCTCACGCCGCTTCACTCTCTGTCCTCGCCCGAGGATATTACCCTCTCCTTGCATTCTTTCCACTCACTTCCCTCCATTGCCGAGGAGAGGGAAGCTCCCTTGAGCTCCGTCCATTGGTAAAGTTCACGAAACCAAGTCCCTCTCCTCCTACCTTGCATGCCATTTCAATTTTCGCATATTTGAGCCTTTGTTGTTGCTTGTAGGACCCGGGGCAAACTCGTGCTCCCGCCGGCTCCAGAGCGCACCCCGAAGGCCGTCTTCGTGCCATTCCTAGCTCGGGTGAGTTTGGCTTTCGCTCTTGCGCGTCATCATGGCCCATGGAGTATAAGTTTCATTTTCCCTCAACTTATTTCCTCAAATGCATGACAGGAGTTTTGCAATTTGGAGTTTCCCCAATTGTCGGTCGAAAACCCTATTCACGATCATTTGCCGTTACCGGTAAGACATTCTCTAATTGCTTGGCATGACACCATCTCTGTGACATTTCTTAGCTATCCCGACCATCCCTTGTCTTCCTTTTTGCTTAGGAAGACTCCTCCTCATGAACCAGTGCCACCGCCATCACCATTGCTGACGATGGTTTCTACCCGAAACTTCTTCTGTCTCTCCTTCACCTTGGTAAGCTTGATGGACCTCGCTCAGCTCATGCATGCGCTACTTTGCACTTTGCCTCAACAAAGCGACACATGCACGCACACCGTAGAGCTAGCGCCGCCTAACTCAGCGAGCCGCCAGCCACCAGAATCTCACCGCGGCACCTTATGTTGCGCGAGGTCCAAGAACCCATTCATGTCCTCGGATCGCGCCGCCATGGCGAAATCGCGGCGGGCTTGGTCGATTGAGCTCAGCGAGCTCTGTTTTGTCGAGCTTGAAGCGACAAAGATCAGAGCTTCGGGATTGAAAACCGAAACTCGGTTTGATTAGGGCTAATGATTGTTTAACTATTAAGTGCTGAGTTAGCCGCGGTAATGAGTCTATTACACGCGGGCCCCGCGCACAGAAACCGTGAGGTTAAAAGAGATGCGGGAGAGGCTGGTGGGTGGGCCTAGCCCTTAAACCCTGTGCACCGTGCACTTGTGCGTGTGGACAAGGTCCAGTGGACCTACTCGCTGACGACGGGACCCACACGTCAGAGCCAAATTTAAATCTGAGTTAATTTGGAAAATGCACTATTCACCAGGCCCACTGGTCAGCGACTACGGCTAAGCTAGCGCTCGGTGAGAAAAGTAGGAAATACATTATGAAATTCGAAATCTATTAATTTATACACTGAAAATTGGTATTAACTTCTAAAATGCATAACTATTTCATATTAACTCCAAATCACATGAAACCACTTCTGGAAACTTTCACTTTTAGTGAATTTTATATTAAAATTAGTTTCAAACTTGTCTCTATAGCAGAGAGCTTTATGTGGAGATTACTCCATTAAAACCATTATTTGTACAATAGAAAAATGACTGATGACTTCAAAAATGCATAAGTAATTATTGGAAGCTCCAAAAACAGTGAGACCACTTTTGATAATTTTCATTTTCAGTGAACTTAATTCTAAAAATGGTCTCCATGTTACCTCTGTCACAGAAACTATTTTGGGAGAATATAATCTTTAATTCCATTATTGTTATACTATAAAAAGACTGATAACTTTGAAAATACATAACTAAATCATAAAGTCTCCAAATAGGGCAAACTCAACTGTTTTGTACTTGTATTAATATTACCTATTTACCTATGTAATCCTCTACCCCACCACTGCTCTACAAATTTTGGCCAAATAATTAAATTATATGACTTAAGGTTTAATGAAACCTGAAATTCAAAATAGCATAACTTCCAATTCATAACTCCAAATGGAATAATTCTTTTACCTAAATCCATCTAAAATCACAACCTAACTACTGTAGAAAAATCATGCATTTTTTAGCATTTTGATTTTTGAGTTGTTTTCTCGGTATCTATTTGATGTTATAATTATATTCCGAGCATATTGATATCGACACTTACGCTACCGAGAGTGAGCAGCTACTATACTAGCAAGGCAAGCATCATTTGAACTTTCTTTTGCATCATATTTGATCCCAGTTTTGGTTAAGTTAGTGCAATGATAATTGCTTGCATGATATTTTGATTATGTCAATATTTTTGTGATGTGTAGTTTAGTTATGTCCTATGCTTGAGGTTAATCTTGAATTATGCCAACTCCTATATGCTTAAGATAGGATGTGTGAATTATAGGTTATAGAATTGCTTAGCCATGCAAGTCTAGACACGGTAGTTTCGATCGTCGGAATAACCCGGCGGTTTTGGGACAAACACAACTCTCATTTTATGATTTATACTTCAGATCTTTGTAGCTGTTCTATGAGTTAAATTTTGTCATTTTTAAATGAGCTTTTGGTCTGGACAAGTGTTGGTTAGTGATGGTGCTTTGTGCACGAGCATTGGGTAAGTGGAAGGACTTGTCTGGACAATTGAGGACCGAACTTTGGTAACGTCGTTAATTCAAGTACACTCGTGCTGCCACACGTGGGTTGGGAGCCGTATGGTTAAGTAGGGGGAAGGTTTTGTTGTGTTGGGTCCCACGGTGGTGAAATTGTAAGGGCATACGACCGTGAAATTCTATGTTCCTTTTGGGGCCGATAGGGCATAAAGGTCGTAACGTCTTATGTTCCTAGGAGCCCTGGGTTGAGGGACTTAGCCAATTGAATCGTCTTACTAAAAACGACCATATCTTGATTTACCCGGCCGGCACACCATAGGAAGTGTGCTATATTCGGAGGCATCTGGAGGCTAACGGGCTAATCAAGTCGTGTGGGTAAAGTAGTACACCCCTGCAGGGTATCAATCTATTCGAATAGCCGTGTCCACGGTTATGGACAACCGCTTGAGTTCGGGAGTTACTATTGTTAGACTTTTAATTAAAAATTGTGGTTGAACTTGGTATTCGTCATGAACGGGATGTTCATGTGTTTAGTACATCAAAGTGGGCTGCCACTTTGGTCTTTGTATGATTCAATTGTTTCTTACTGAAATGCTTTACTACATGCTTTACTTCTACTTCAAATCTGATTTTAAAATGGGCACATGAAAACTAGTATGTGTAGGATGTTAATTGTTGCGTCTCTTTCGCAAAACTAAACCAATATGAGCCATCCTTTGAATGACCTTTATGCATAACTATTTTTATTTGTGTAAGACTTGCGAGTACACTTGTACTCAGCCAGATGTTTGCTGGCCTTTTCAGGTGAGGAAGATTATGAGTCTGACGATCTTGTTAGTGTTGACTTGGGTGACACTAACGAGTAGTGTGCTATCATTTAACCCCATCGGTTGCGATGGGTGACGGGCATACCACTCGGTCTTTTGCTTTATTTATTTGCTTCACGCTACTTGATACTTTACTTTGAAATTGGGCGGTCGTACGTATGTAATAAGTCGTAGACTTTGACTATTATGCAAGATGTCTTTTGATCTCTTGTTGTATGCGTTGTATGGATGTAATCAACGTTGGATGAGGGTATGAGTATATTGGTCGTTGATCTTGGGAGCCAATATAATTCATACTCGTTGTTGATAATTCCCATTTAACTCACTAAGTGTAGTGCTTGAATCGAAGAGAATCGACAATCATGTAGCGCTTCGCAAAGGAGCAGCGCGCATGATCGTTGAGGCTCTAGTATTCGGCTAAGCCTCTCACTTGGATAGAGTTAAATTGGAATTCATTTACCGGAGACCCGTGATTATGTCCCTAAGACCTTGTCTAATCTCGGTCTTATGGAGATAATTACCGGGGTCCCCACACCCGGAGCCCGTCTTCCTGGAACACCACACCAGCGCGCTCGTGTGCGTCGAGCTCGACGCCCTCGGCATCGCCTACGCTTGGCCCGTCGCTCGGACCGGTGTCGTCGCCACCCTCCCTGGTACCTCCTCCTCCCCTAGTGCCGCCGCACTGGCCCGCTCCCTCTGGCCTCCTCACCTTGCCGGCGTCTCCCCAGCTCGGCTCGCTCAGCCTTCGGCCGCTCGGGCTCGCCTATAGCTCAGTTGCCCTCTTCCTTTTTATTGATTTTCGGATTTTGATAAAATGTTGCTTCAGTAGAAAAAAAATGTTGCATCTATAGAGAAAAAAATATTGCATACGGTTCACCGCGATGTTGCAATTTTTTCCAACGCGTTTTTTTCGGATACTTTGCTTTGATTTGTGATGTTACAACCATTGTTCGGCGATGTTGCAACCATTGTCCGAAAATGTTGCAACCATTATTTAGAGATGTTACAACCATGTCTGAGGATATTACAGCGACGTACGAAGTTAGCGCTCGGACCATACCTCTGAGCCTAGTCGCGCCCTTATCTGCCTCCGTAAAAAAAACAGCGTGTTTTTTGTTGCTCCCATCCTGCACTGGAATATAAGCGCGTCCGAATTTTGATCTGTGGCCTGTTAATTTGAAACGGGTTGTGTGAGGTCTTCACGGGTTTTTTGTAGATTTTGCTCCGTGGGCCTTTTAACAGATTTCTGTTGCAGGTTTGTGCAAAACGGGCCATGTGAATATTCTGATTTTTTTGGGGGGCACACTTTGTTCGCTAAGCTTCTTGCAGCACATTAGTGGATTAAATCCAAACAATCCTCTTACAGGTAGTGTTAAAGTGTGATCTCAATTTGTCATCGTATCCGTGCCAACACTGCACTGACCCATGCCAGACATGGCGCATGTGCCATGTGGTGCCTGACCTGGCGCTAACCGGCGGAACCCACTCTGATTCGATTTCCTCGAGTTTGGGACTCTTGTTCACTAGCCTATATATATGTACCCCTCTAGCCATACGGTTTAGATGCGCCGGATAGCCTGGGTGTTTTACAAGAGGTAGAGGAAAAGCACACGAAAAGGCACTATTCAAATGTGGCATCACAAAAATCTAATGCTACAGAACTCAGCCATATTGACCAAATGTTACAAAAAAAAGAGAGTACAAAATGTTAGAAAAAAATAGTACAAAGATTTGTCAGTAATTGAAAGCATTGGCCTTATCAATGGACGGACCCATTATTATGCATTATTTCCATCAAAAATAGATTACTTTTCCATGCGATGACAAAATAGATCAATTAGCCCATTACAAAAAACATTGCTTAGTGCTCATATGTCACAGCCCCAATGTCACAAAATGGAATTTAGATGCATCTCATAATCATACATGTTTTATTTGAAGCATGTGCACCCATTATGGTAATTGAAAAGTTCAAATCAAAGTAAAACGTACAACTTAAAATGAAACTCCAAAAAGAAAACTGAAATAAATGCTTATAAATATCTCTAGAAAATAATTTATTCAAATACTAGATTAGTTATTAAATTTTTAGGGATCAACTTGACATGAAGAAAAACCTAGGTTCAAGTCATAAATCTGTAAATGAATAGTAGTTTTAGAAAATTTATATGGATTCTTTATCATTCGAGTAGTCTCCCTGAAAAATTTCAGAATTTTACAAATTTATGTGCTAATTTTTAACCTCTGGTCAAAGTAGAGAGGTTTAGTTTTAAAATCAGTCAACCGTCTAACCTAACCCAAGCCCATTGCACTCTTGCGACTTGAGCCTCCTAACTTGGTCCAACCCAACCCCATTGCACACAACGGAGTTCGATTCGTGCCGCTTCTCTTGCGCCGATGGTAGGACCCACCTATCGATGTCATCTTCTCTACGCCGCTTCGCCGTGCCACACAACACTGAGTACCAGAGCGAGGTGGCGTTGCATCCAGGCATTACCGTCCATGCATGGCAATGCCATTTTGCCACCACTGTAACCAGACATTCTAGTGATGCCACGAAGTGATGCCGTCTCTTTTCCCGTTTTGGGAATCTCTCAAAACCTCAATCTCTCTGTCTCGGTCGAGTAGTCGAGCCGACATTTCTTCCTCCTCACTGAAGCGTATCCTCTTGTTCTTGTGCCTTTCTCCTTCTCTCTGCATGTCGTATCTATCTTGTTAATTTGATCTTATATTGTTCGTAGCTCGGGGACATTAACGTGTCTTTTGGTTTGTCCTGAGCACGCACCAAGCGTTGTCACTGTGTTAACTTCACCCTCGGTGAGTTCTTTTCTCATTCTCGCGCTTCATCTCGTGCCTTTTAGTATTAGAATGAAAACCCCTCAATCAATTCATCCATTGATTCACAGGATGTTGGGAATTTGGTTTTCTTTTAGCTTAGGCCATAATTGACCCTTCCGTCTCCATCTCCGGTGTGGTGAGTCTCGCAATTCCTTTCGGGTTACACCATCTTTGGGGTATACTTAAGCTATCCCGATCATCCATTGCCTCTCCACGTGGAGCTCTATTTGCCGCTTTACGCTCAACATCGCCGGTGAGTTTCTGTGTCTCTCCGGCCATCTCCTTGGTCCTGGTAGGCTCACTGCACCCTATGGATGCTTTTGCACATATTTGTTAGCTCAATGCGTAGACGGGTTGGCGTAGCTACATGAGCTGTAGAGCAGTCACCGCATTTCCTTGTCGCACCGCCGCTAGAGCTCACCGTCGGTTGTGTTCTGGCCATCACTAGGACCGCAAGGCTATTAGCAACCCATTTATGCCCTTAGATTACGCCGGCATGGACCACAGCACTAGCGAACCACCGGGTAAGCTCATGGTGGTGAGCTACTCTATTGTCGAATCCTGACAACACTGTATCTCGTCATTAGCAGCAAATCCCAGTTAAATCAGTGCTTTAATGTGCTAATGATTGGTATAATGGATACGTTGAGTCTGTTACACGTGGGCCCATACACGAAATGAATGAGCTAAAGCAAACCAGATTTCGCGTTGTGTCGCTGACATGTGGGTCCATATAGCCTGTTAAGTGTTTGAGTAAAATTGTGTAGTGCGTGTTCCATTAAGGAAAATGTAATCTTTATACGCTTAAACCGAAAGTATGTTTGTGTAATCGGGAGGCATATTTCATTGAATACGTGTTCGACGTCGTTTCGGCTGGGGCTGGGTCAAAGTTGATCGAGTCAACCCTTGACCTTGGGTCCTACACGTAAGCGACTATGACTAGGTTTGGCTGAGTACAAAAAGTATTCAATGCATTTAGAAATTCCAAAATGAATTACTTTTACACTAAAAATTATTTAAACTTCTAAAATTCATTAGTAATTCATATTAACTCCAAATAAAGTGAAATCAATTTTGTTAATTTTTATTTTTACTGTACTTTAATTTGAATTAAGTTTGAAACATGTCACTACTACAGAAAAATTTTATATTGAAAATAATTTTACAATAATAACATTAACCTTGTAAAATCCATAGGAAATTCCAATAAACTCCAATTAAACTAAAATTTTCACCTAAATTCATATAAAATCATAATCTCATCACTGTGTAAATTTCATGCATGTTTGAGCATTTTGAAATTCTAGAGACTTTCTCGGTGTTTATTCAATAACATTATTTTTCTAGATTCTGATTTGCCTGAGGCGAGTGATTTCATACCTGAAAACCCTGAGGTGGAACAAGTGGAATATCAACAAGGCAAGTATCCTCTTGCACCATCTTGATCGCAAATTTTGGTTAATGTAGTATTTTATGTTGCAATAATATTTGCCTGCATGTTATTTTGTTATATCAATACTTTCGAGTTTAGTTAGTTATGTCCTATCTCTTGCGGTTATCCTTGATTTTTCATACAGCTATGCTTAAGTTAGATGTCATATGTTATATTTACTCTTTATATATTGATGCTTTGCCCTGCAAGTCAGTAGATACGTTAGTTCGGTTGATGGGATTAATCTGTCAATCGTGGGAAACACTGAACATTTTATCCTTATGTTTTCGTCCATATTCTTGAATCTGGTTTTTGAGTCTAAATTTTATAAGTTTCAAACTGGTTTTGATCTGGACAAGTTGCTAGTAGGGTGGGCGCATTCGTGCACAAGAATCAGGTTCAGTGGAAAGACTTGTCTGGATCGCTAAGGAGCGAGCTTTGAGTTGTCATTCCAAGTACCATACGTACTTCCACACGCAGTGTGTGGGTGTCGTTCGGTTAAGTAAGGGGAAGGTTTTATTGAGTTGAGTCACAGGAATATCGATGTTTCTAACTCCACTCAGTTGCCTCTGGGAGTGGGCACACTTGGATAGACCTTTTGGTGTATTATAGTTGTTTTTTCCGCTGTATAATTTTGTTGATGTTTTAGTTGACCGTTTGGCCACTTATGTAAATTATGGATATGAGCCCTAGTCATGTAAGTTACCTTTTAATAATGTATGACTGTGTACAATGTTGTTTAGGATATGTGCGTATTAGCCATTTATCTTGGGGGGCTAATGCGAGACATATATCTAAGAACTTGAAATCGTGCTCGTTTTCGGCTAAAAGTTATGCCTCTAGCATAATCTCTTGACTTGAAATGGATTCGATTTTGGGGTCTCACATCATAATCGCTCTACCCACATAGAGGGTTTTTAATATGATAAACATACACACACATATAGTATAAATATGGTATAAAATTCAAGTAGTAAATATTAACGTTGTTGTTAACTCTTTTAATGTACAAATTTAAGGCTGGTAGTTTGAGAGCGTTGATTCCCTTCAAACTACAAGTGCGGAGGTAAAAACACAAATTTATATTTATATTATATGGAACCACATAAATAAAAGGAACAAAATAGAGATTGCATATGCTTGAAAAACAAACTCTTTTATCAACTACATTGCGAAAAAAATATGTTTTTTTTATTATGCATAGCTTTTTTTGTATAAAACAGAACATTTTTTTACATATGGTAAAAACATTTTTACATGTATTATATTGTATAAAACTGGTATCAGAATCATTTAAATGAATTTTACGCATTTGTATTAACTCCTTTTAATGTAAAAAGTTCAGGCTGGTGGTTTTGACAACGCTAATTTCCTTCAAACTACAAATGTGGAGCTACAAAAAACATATAGTAAAAATTAAATTTATATTTCTGGTCAAAAATATAAATTTATATTATATGGAATCGTGGTAAAGGAAATATATAGATATTGTATACTGTATAAAAAACTAATATCAACTACCTTGCTAATGAAAAATAAAAAAACAACAAGCAGGAGGTTCCCACGGTCTATTGAATATATGAGCATTTTTCGAATTACTCTAATCCAGAAATATGGTAGATAAATCATAAAAATTACTCTAGTCATTTTCACAAAGTAAATGAACAAGAATACTATAGTCATACTAAGATCCAGAAGGACATAAACTAGTATACCTATATCAGTGTTCAAGTTAACAACATATAAGAAAACTAACCAATAAATATGTGCAAGATAGGCATACCCGGATCCAGTAGAAGGAGTAGCAGCAGTAGGAGCTCAGATCCGATGAGCGAGAGCGAGTCTTGACTAGATTGTCGTTCGTCATGGCGTAGTGGTAGTAGTCGTGCAGTTGATGTAGACGTAGCAGAGAATCGAATGAAGAGAAAGAAGCGAGCAGTCGCGCGAACGCTCCCCAAAAACCTTATTCGTCCTCGCTCGTGCAAGCCTTCGAAGACGAGGGTTCCGGAGGCCTGCTCTCCCGGTGTAGCCGTACACGCGTCTCGCCGGGATAGAGATCGTCAGAGACAGCAACAAAAATAAGTGGTGTACTGTAGTCTTTCGTGGAGAGTATTCGAGAGTGGAAAAGAATCAGTGCTCTGTTCCAGATAATGGCAAAAAACCAGAGACCAGAAACGGTCGCCATTACTCAATAGTAACTGCAGCCATTACCCAGAGACCAGAAACAGTCCCGACACGCCTGCATACGCATGCACACGCGCACACGCACGCGCACCGCACCGCACCGCACCGCAAGTGAGCGTGCGCGTGTATTGGCTCTCTTTAATTCCACAAGGGGCTACCACGTTCCACCTTTTGAAGTGGTGTAACTCTCATTTAACTCTCCATATAGAACTAAACAGTTGTAGCACGTGCACATAGGCCTTTGGAATTTTTCAGGAATTAATTAGAATTAAAAATAGACCCAACCCGTATTAATTCCAACACGGTCATCCACTACGCTAACAACAGTTCCGGAATAGTTCAAGATTTGTTCACTTTAGAGCTTGCATCCGGATCAGTTGAGACCTTCCGAAAACCTCGTGAAGTGCCGATCACCGATCGCTTCACGCCGTGGAAACTTCGTAGAAGCTCAAAGGCTCTCCATCGACACGACTAAGCTCATCGGAGGATCGCTGCTGGAAGCACGAGGTCAATGCGATCGGAGATACGGATCAAAATATCGTGTACGGTCCTCCATACATTGCCCCGCCACCACGTCCTAATGGAGATGGTACGAGCGGTCAAGCACCAAATGCCGGAGGTGACGGAACTGGTGGACGTTCACCAGTTAATACGCCTGATCCTTCCCAAACCAATGTGAGGGACCAGGCAAGATCGACCAGGAGGTTGGGGGATTCAAGCCATCAAACACCTTCTTCTGGCAGAAATCCGTTGAGACCTTCGATAACAATACAAAACTTGCAGCGAGTTAGGGATATATTAAATACTTCTGACCCTGCCTTGGCAGAGACTCCAGGTTTTGCCCAACTCGCAGGTCAAGTATCGGAGATTATTCAACAGACGATGCAGCGCACAGAAGCATATCGGGAACGAAGGCACCCGCAAAGTCAGACCATGACTTCATCACGGCATTCTTCCCGAAGCAGGGGCTTGCATGGTCGTGTTGAGGAACAGTTGACACTACGACCACCTCGACGATTCCGACCAACAAGTCATGAGGGAAGGAGACTATTCCAGGAATCCTCGCCCTCACTTCGTCCGAGAGCAATCGCTGGACCAGTGATCTCCGACATCACCGAACCAAGCAAGCGGTCGGAGGCGTTCTACTAACGCCCACGCATCGACCGACAATGGAGCACCGATAACTGTTCCTAGAAATCGGTCTCCAACCGATTATAATCCGCACCTTTTCAAAGAAGGCGCCACGAAACTATCAGGGTTGTCGAGGCCTTCGGCAGGGCTCGTCGACGTTGGCCAAATAGGTTCCGATCGCCAATATGGATAAATTCAATGGGACCCAAAATCCCTTAGAATTTCTCCAGATATACACCACCGCTATCGAGCCGCGTGGTTTTATCCATATACAGGATAAAAAACAAACTAATGTTACAAATAACAACATATTCAAATGACAAAACAAGACATGAATCAGACGATTCAATCAAGTGTAGGTTTGAAGATTTAACCCCATTATAAGCATGCTACAGAAGACGATGTACGCATATTACACAACAGAATTCACGTACCTGTGCTGCAGCTTTCACCGCCGTCGGATTTACTAGAAATTTGCATCTGGCAACTTCAGTCACAGGATACAAAAATGCTTTTGCTCGCCTCCAACAAAAACTGACAAAGAAATCTCTGGCTTATATCTGCAATATCCAGCGGAAGAAAATTTTATGAGACCTCATCACCTTTAGACCCATATTAAACTCTTTCAATCACCTCTTTGCATGCCCACATGTTATGATTTGAAAGGGTCCAAGCAAGGATCTAATTAAAAGTAAGGAAATCTCGTATGATTTATTTTGGTGTGCACATGGGTCGTCGAACTTTTGTCGGTCTGCCCCCATTTGCACGCGGCCGGATGGAAATGCATAGCATGGATCACAAAACAACATCTCACTGACAGAAAAATGAGTACTCACCAACATAAAAACACTTGAGTACTATTTAGACACTGCCCATTGTCCACCTTTGCCAACGGATATTGAAAAAACGTGGTATGGCCAGAAGACACTGCAAGAACGTGTAATTTTGCCATAAGACACTAAGACGATTATTATATCATTTTCAGGCCTGAGGGAGAGAGAAAATTTTGAAAAAGACTCAGGTGTCCTTGCTTCTTTGCCTCCAGCAGCAACTTTCCAACACAAGCATCAATTAGAACACATGTATTTGCTGAACATCTCTGAACCATTTATGCATCTGGTTCATAGACAAAAAAGAACCATGCATTTATTGAACATCTCTAAACAAATTATACATCTCTACTCAATTACAATTTCTGAATAATTACACATCTGACATCTCAAATGGAACAAATATCTCCATGGATCATCCACATCCAGTCAAGCATAAACATCAATTCCACACCGATTTCTAAACATTTACAAAAATATGAACAATTACATCATGCTGATGTGCCTCCTCATCACACAGATCACCTCCGACCACCGCTCCTCGGACACGCTCAGGTAGTTGTCCATGCTCCTGCAGGCCCTACAGCAATGCACCGTCGGTCGCGACGTCTCTGCTCTCGCCCGCACCGCTGCCACCGAGATCCTGTCGGCACCCTCCTCCGCGCGCTCCCCCTGCCCCCTGACCTCCTCGACCCGCTTCTGCTCTCCTCCCTCCACTCCGACCTCTCCTTCCCTGACCCTAACATTGCCGCCTCCTCCATCATCTCGTTTCCTTCGCTCCCCTTCCACCTCCTCCCCTCCCTCCTCTCCTCCACCCACTTCGATATCGATCGTCGCTCTCGCCTCACCCGCGAAGTCGCTCCACCTCGCCGCCGTCACTCCCTCTCCTCCCTCCTCCCACGCGATGACCTCACACTCATGTGCTCCTCCAACCCCTCGCTCATGGTGCACGCCACCACGTGGTGGGGGCGTCTGTCGAGCTCGCGCTGGACTCTGCAGATGTCGTGTCCGCCGCGGCGTTTGAGGCGCTCGCGCGGCTGTTCCAGGAATTGGATGCGCGTCGCATGAGCCGGCTCGTCGGGGACAAGCTTGTCGACGGGGAGGGTGCCTTGGCTGTGTGTGCCCAGAGGCGGTTGAAATCGACGGAGCGGGGGAGAGGAGCAGGCGGATGACAGCGATGGCGGCAGTGGCAGAGATGAGTGCAGTGGAGAGCGATGGTGGCGTGGTGGCGGAGATGAGGGTGGCGGAGGCCCGCGGCATTGTCGGGATGGGAAGGAGGGGAGGCAACTGGTGGAGGCGACGTGGTACATATGAGTGATAAATAATTCGGGTGAGAGAAGAGAAGACAAGTGGGAATAGGAACAAGGAAGAAGACAAGGGTAAAATGGACTTTTTGCCATCTTTCTCTCTCCGCTTCAATCCGAAAATGATAAAATAGTGCCCTCGAATGTCCTATGGCAAAATTACATGTTTTTGCGGTGTCTTCTGGTCGTACCACGTTTTTTCAGTGTCCGTTGGCAAAGGTGGACAATTGACAGTGTCCTGTAGCTAATTATCCCATTTAGCAAATCCCCCAAATATTTTTGATGAAGATACCATGCTCATTTTCTCAATGTCTAAAGAGATATGTGCATTTGAAATCATGTTGAGCTTAAAAGATATAGCCAAAAACTTCTTAATGCATTGGAAAATATGTGGAAACAAGCTCAGAAAAAACCAAGACAAATCATGGAGCTAGTCTTTACAAATACACACAAGTTTTATTTTGGGAGCTCAACCAAATGTCAACCATTTTGAAGATATGAAAATCATAAAGTTTCAGAAAACTGAAAGTTTCAGATTTTTCATATTCTACATTCCATTTGAGATTCGAAAGATAGCTGAAAAACTGGTTAAAAGAGTTCCAATAAATCTAATAAAAAATTTTAACATAGAAAAACTATAGAGGATAAAATATCATAATTATATCTTCCTCAAATTATGAACTCATTTGGAGATACAAAAATCACAAACAACACAAAATTATGCAAGAGTCTTAATTTTTATCGTTTAATCAAAGTGAGAAAAAGTCAAAACTTTTTCAAATGAAGTCCAAAAGCTTTGAAATTTTCCAGATATTAACTTTGGACTACTTAAAATATTTCCTAAAAAGAATTTTTTGGAAATGGAGTTTTATTTCAAAAGATATGGCAAAAGATGCTTTGTATGCAAGAAAATGGATGTCCCATCGTATGCTCCCGACTCCTCACGAGCAATATGTCCAACAACACGTGTAACAAAAAAATTCAACATATGCAACAAAGTACTTGATCTTGAAAAATGGAGAGGGGGTCAATATTTTTTGTCGAATTCACTTAGAAAATTAAAAATCTAGTTAGCATACATAGATATACTTGAAAAATTATTACAAAAGTTTGGAAAAACATTAATCGATGATGCTATAACCTTTTCAATATTTTGAAAATACATATGCAACAATTTGGGGGCCGGGACACTTGCAACAAATTATTAGAATCCATGCAACAATTTTTCAAGTATCAGATGTCTCAAGCGGCCCAACATTTGAGGCTAATTTATGAAACATTTTGATTTCGTTTGTGCAACAACCAGCAGAACAATTGCAACATTAAAAAAAATCTAAAAAAACTCATTTCAATAATTTGTTACTGCAACAATAAAAAATATAGTCCCAGCATCTTAAATCACCTGTTTCATAAATAAAAAAATCGGAATTTGTGTTGTGACTAGTGGCACCATCCGATAACCTTGCTAGTATCGGACGTCTGGGTGGTATCATAGTCCTAACTGCACAACACACTAGGAAACTGGACAAATGTGACACTCGTTCGTTCGATCGATCTGGTTCTGTCCTCATACTTCCGAGATGAGATGCTCTTGTCTATGGAACCTCAGATTCATTCGGACTTACGTTGCAAGTTTGAATACAGTGGCGCGACTCATTCTGGTACGTTGCACAGAGCAGAGATGCGGTTGTCGACCTCTCCGGAAGGCTCGGACCAACCCAAAGTCTGCAAGTGTGTAATACTGAAACATATTCAGAACATAATGAACTGCACTTTTTTTCTTTTGGTTTGGTTTTGGAATTTTGGATCCGTTCTGCCTAGCGGAAGGCTCGGACCAGCCCAGAGAATTTTGGAACATATTCAGAACATAATGGACTCAACTCAGGCAGAAGCGAAACAGCTTGCGCTCGTTTAATAGCTCAATGCAAAAGAAAAAGGTTTTACAGGCAAGCAGTCAGTTGCATCACATGGGAAAGAGATGGCCGTGAGTTAGAAAGTGGGTGAAGAGAGAGGAGAGCTAGGGAATCGAGATGCTCTATGAGATGAGACTCACTGCTTAACATTTCTTTTGTAGGAAGATCTCGCATTAACATTTCTTTTGTAGGAAGATCTCGAATGAACTAATCAGCTCGTTTCCCTCGCGAAAAAAAACTTACAAGAAAAGTCAGTACGCTGGGCTAGACCTGGAGTTGGGCCATGCTTTTCCGGGCTGGCCCAAGGCCCGGTCGGTATGGTACGGTTTGAACTCGGCACGGCACGCTACGTGATGGGCCGGGCTGGCACGATACGGCTAGACTGGGCCTGAGAATGCGGCCCATTGGGCGGCATGACACAACCAGTTGAACCGTGCTTGGGCCGACCCGGCACGAAAGTGACCCAGTCAGCCAATCCCTCCCCCGGTCTAGCCCAATCCCATTCCACCCAGCTTGGCCCAACCCCAACCCCAACCCCCACCCCCTCCCGGCTCCAAATTCCCAATCCCCAATCCCTCAGCCGCCTTCCTCCCTCCCTCTCCGGCTGTAAGATCGAGGAGGAGGACTAGAGGGGGGTGAATAGGCTGTTTTAAAAACTTTTTAGCTAAAACTGAGTTTTAATACATAATTATAAATAATTTGGTTTTGCACAATTAAAACCTAAATCAACTAGTTTTTACTAAGTGCACTAATAATATAAGACTATTAAATGATAGCAATTATACAAAGATGAATAAGCAATTTAATTCTATAAATATAAATTGTAATAAAATAAAGTATAAGAGATCAAACCACAATGACACGATGATGTTTTATCGTGGTGTTCGGATACTTACCGGTCTCCCCTAATCCACGTTGAGGTAAGCCCAACCACGTTGGACCGGCTCCACAACTTGAGCCAATACCTCTGAGGTAAGTCCAACCACTTAGACCGGTTCCAAACCGAACCAACACATTGATCCACTTGGGGTTGCTCTGTAATACCCCATTTAGTTAAATAAATAATTGAAAGATTAGAAGATGTATTTAAGAGTGAAATTTCAGAATTTAGTGAGTTAAAGAGAGTAGTGGGCCGCCGGCCCATAGTCCAAGTGGGGAGCCCAACTTAAGAGGGAGGGGAGACCAAACCCTAGGGTTGCTACAGTAACTTTACCTATGTACTGTAGCATCACCGTACTGTAGCAATCCGGGTACTGTAGCAATCCGTTTTCTTGTTGCCATACCAAGAGGAGAAAGGAAGGAGAGGAAGGAAGAAGAAGAAAGGAAGAAGAAGGGGAGAAGGAAAATAGGAAGGAGCCTCGCTGGGTCTCCGCGTTCGTCATCTCGTTCTCCAAGGGTAACCCATGATCTCGTTCGATTAGTTGTATAGTTTCGCGATTTGGCAATATCGGTATTTCTGTTTCTTCAGGACAGTTCGTGTTAGATCGTCGTTTTGTTTTAGTTGCGGGCAGATTCAGCTCTGGACTTCTCCTAGAGAATTGTAGAGGACGCGTTAGCTTTCGATGAAGTATTAGATCACAAAATTTGGACCTTTATAGCAGAAGTTATGAATTAATTGGTGGGACTGTTCTGCGAACTGCTCGATGTCGACGGGTTTCGAATCTGTCTCGTTCGATCTGTTAAAGGGAGAATCTGAGGAGCTCAATATAACGAAAGTTGTAGATATTTATCGTAGATTTCAGGGAAGCTCAAGAACGCGAAGGTTGGACAAACGAGCTAAAAGTTATGATAGTTTTAGTGTACTGTCTAGAGAACTTACGTGAAAACGATGTTCTGTTAATTGGCTTTAGAGGGGTAGTAGTTGGCCGAATCAGGAAGGATCAACAACTAGGTTTAGTTGGGAAATTTGATAACCTTTCAATGAAGTCCAAGATCACCTCATTTGGACTACTGTACTAAAAGATACGAATTTTTGAACATGACTGTTCCCAGAGGGGTCATTTCAGCATTCTGGAATTTGAAGTCGGGGTCGCGTTTCGAGTTATTGCTAGTTTGTGCTTACTTTTATAGTTTGTTTGGTCCTTCACTATTGTCTTAGTATGTTTTTAAATGAATTTAGGTGGGGGATTGGTCCCGGAGGCAGCATCCTCTTCACATCTTCCGTTCTCACGCGGTTAAGGCAAGTACTCTGATTGATAGAATAATTATGAATGGTTGATAGAGAGTGCTAGTATTTTGATACGTATTAGCTATGCATGGTTGATAGTGTGATATGTATGATTAAGGATGGTGAATGCTGGAGATACGATTAATTGTTATTCATGAGTGATTATCATGTTTGCTAGTATTATGAATATATGTGTTATTGATGGATGCTAGAATGCTATGAATGTCAAACGATGATGAACGCTGGAAGTATGAATAAGTTTATTCATGTATGATGTTGTTGTGAAAATAAATTTATGATGGTTTAAAGTTTTGTTCATGTGCATCATGCTATCATATTGGAGGCTTGGTCACGTGGTGACTATGCATATTCGAGATCCCCGTCATGTAGATGACGGGCTTGAGGTCTCCACATTCGTAGAATGTGGGCATTGAAAAGAGGTCCCCATCATGAAAACGATGGACTTATGGTCCCCACACTTATGGAGTGTGGGCTTGAGGTCCTCTTTACTTGCGGAGTATTGGGCAATTGGTCCCTGCGCTTGCGAGCACAGGTATGGGTATGCAGCGACGGTTGCATACTTTACATTACCGGTAAAATGCAAAAGTGAAAGAGAAAGAGAAAGTGCACTTGAGCATCTTGCATAGCATGAGCATATGACATGTCTATAATAGAGACTGTAGATGGATGTTGATGATTACAGTTGTTTATGTTATTATTGCCATTTATTGTACTTGTTGAGTCTTTGGACTCACTCTTGCTGTTGTTGTGTTTTTAGGTACCCTTTTACAAGAACGGCATGCATGGGAGGGAGTAAGACTTAGAGTGGTTGCACAATGGCACGAACTACTCACATTTGAATTGATAGAATGATAATTTAGTAGATCAGAAACTTGCTTAAAGAATTCTTTATGATTACTCCCTCTGCTTGGAATAATTTGTAATAGAGTTGATTAGAGGATCATGGATGTCCTTTTATTTATGCTTGTAGTTATTTAGCATGCTATGGATGATATAGTGATGATTAGTATAAATTTGGTGGTCTCTTGTTGATGCCGGATGTTGGATTATTTAACTATGTTACATTTAAAGGTTGGGACCTCCAGTTTAGTAACTAAACAAAGGAGGTTATGTCGGATTTTTAGAGAATTGTATCAATGTTAAAATGGTTATAGTGTTAGTTTAGTAGCATTCCAGGCCTTTGTCAGGCTGGGGTGTTACATGCTCTTCCTCCACTCCGGAGATGGTGAGCATGAAACCACTCACAACCGCCAGGCCTTCTCACAAGTTTCTTTGAGAAGATCACCGGACAACGACGTCTCCACGCCGTCTAGGTGTCGGCAAATACCAAGAGTAACAAGTCGAAGACTCTCACTTGAACTAATCAAGTGTCTAAGCTCAATGGATACACAATCCACTACCTAATGCAATACATGTACTAGGATTTACCTCTCAAAACTCACTAAGTGCAACACATGCACAAAAGAATGTAAAGGACTTGCTCTTTACTCAAAGAATATAATGGGGGCTCAGCAGCATCTCCCACAACCGGTCAAGGTGGGCATTTAGCCCACACACAAAAACTAGCCGTTGGGGAGAAAAGCTGTCAAAAAACAGGGAGACCCGGTCAGACAGCAGGCACATGGCTGGTCAGATCGGCCAGGCTCCAACGGCTATAAAACTAGCCGTTGGACCACAACTAGACTAACCGCCAACTAATGGCCGGTCAGACCGGCTAGCACATGCCGGTCAGACCGCTCCACCAAAACCAGAAAAACACACTCTCTAAAAAAAGCTAATCGGGTCCAAGACCCGGAGGTCCGGTCAGACCGAACTTACAACTGCGGTCAGACCACTTGATCCTCGACCAGGTCTACGACCACGCACATCTATAACCACGCAAATCTACGACCACTGTTCTACGACCAGTGTCTACGACCACGCAGGCCTACGACAACTGTTCACGAACAAGTCTACGACCATTGCTCTACGACCAGTGTCTACGACCACTGTTCTACGACCAGTGTCTACGACCACTATCCACGAACAGGTCTACGACCACTGTTCTACGACTACGCAGATGTACGACCACTGTTCTATGACCAGTGTCTACGACCATGTAGGTCTACGACTACTGTTCACGAACAAGTCTACGACCAGTGTCTACGACCATGAAGGTCTACGACCACTGTCCATGAATAGGTCTACGACCACTGTTCACGAATAAATCTACAACCACTCTCCACGAACAGATCTACAACCACTGTTCTTCGACCAAGATATCTATGAATGTGTCTCGACCATCGTTCTCGACCGATGTCTTCGACCATGTCTTCGACCACCGCTCACGACCAGTCCGATCGCATCGCATAGTAGCTCGGTCGCACCACCATAACTGAGAAACCACAGAGATTGCACTCCGCTTTAACTCAATTTGCAAAGCACATTTGCCAATTGATACGCAATGCAAACAAGGATAAAAACGAGATTTTCAACAAGTTGCAAAACACATTTATCAACTTTTAGAATCAAGCCACAAGGAAAAGGGTACATGGACTAAAACCATTTGCAAAACACATTCGTAAATTAAAGTCGCATGCTATAAGTATTAAACATGAGCCTTAACTATTTGCAAAACACATTCGCAAACAATAACATCATGCCTAGATGAGCTAAAATAAACGGGATTGAGCTATCAACACATGACTAACTCAAGCTACTAGTCAAGACCTCTCTTAATAGTACAACAACCTATACTAGCAATCCGGTCTCTAACCAAAGACCAAGACCGATAAAAGACTAGGAACACATCCTTAGCCCTATCTAGTCATACCTTTACCTTGCACACCTTCTTGAAGCTTGATGACGCACATCTTTACTTCAAGTCCGGATCATTGACTTGATTATCATCAACACATGATTATTTCCTTTTCTTCGGGATCTTGACTTGATACTCATCAACACATGATGACATCTTTCATCCCAAGTCTTGATATACATCAACACATGATGCATTCTTCACGTGCCCTCCATCAACACATGATGGGTCTTCTCTTAACTTGATGATCAACTCATGATCATCTCCTCTTTGAGATCTTGATACGTATCAACACATGATGCATTTTTTACTCCAAGCTCTTGACTTGATGACGATCAACTCATGATGTCATCCAAAGTCTCTATCTCCATGGAACATAATCTATTCATCCAACTCATAGAAAATATTAGTTCCACAATATAATTGTTATTAATTACCACAACGTACCATTAACTCATAATGGTAGGACAAGATACTTCAATCATTTTTTCTTTGGTAATTGATGACAATCATCTCAATTGCAAATAATTGAATGTAAAGACATATGAGTATATATGAACTACACAAGTCATATATACTCATTTGGTATGTTTCAAAATAAAGATCTTCAATATATGTGGAAAAAGGAATATGGATCAATACTAATGAAACCACAAAATATAGAGTGAACTCCCTCTAAATGTGTGCATACACGAATGTGTAAAAAAAACATATGCACATATTCAAGTTAACCTTTTGGTGGAGTTCAATCTATATTTTAGATCTGAGGAATGCAACATGATACAGTAATATGATGTCGAATGCATACCTCCATGATTTTCACCTTTATATCCAACTGAGACTGAACAATAGGTATAACAATAGAAGTGTTAGTCTCACAAATTGATTTATCATTAATCACCAAAATACTCTATCAAGTCATAATGGCGGGTCTAGATTCTTCACCAGCTCTCCCACCCCTCCCTCCACTCCTCCAACCACCTCCATCACTCTCCGGCACTCCCTCCCCACGCGCTACCGACCACCTCCCTCCCTCCAGCCGCCTCCTCTCCTCCTTCCACACTCGCCACGGTCGAGCCCTACCGATGCCCCTTCGTTGCCGCCACCAGCACCACCTCCTCGTCGCTGTCCCTCCTGCCCCCTTCGTCTTACTAGGCGGCGGCGCCGCCGTCTTTAGAGCGACATTGTCCTCATCCTCGGCCTCGTCATCATCAAGGTCGTCGCTTGCTTAAGGTCGGGTCTGGGCTAGCACGGCACAGCGGCGGCCCGCCGTGCCTGGTCCTCATCGAAGGCGAGTCGGGCCGGCACAGCACGACACGACGAGGTGGTTGTGCCCGATCGGCATGACCCGATGCGGCCCCGAAGCACGGCGTATCCATGCAATACGGCCCAACTCCCAGCTCCACGCTGAGACGATATGTCGTAATTTCTTAACACTCATTTTGCAGTACGTTGCCATGTTAATTTGCACATACAACATAGAATAAGCATGCAATCGTAGAAATATATCACACGAGATCTTCTCACCGTTACCCCTCTGTCTGGGCCTATTTCAAATCATGACGTGTGGCTATGCAACGATATAGTTGATTTATTCTAGCATGTATCATAAGATTGATAAAATCTAATAAGAAAAAATTATACTTTTATGACAGTACTTTTCGAGGGAAATCTATACATACCATTTTAATATTGTCAATCTAAATATTGGAAATATATCAATAACCAAAATTTAGAAAGTTTGACTGCACGTACCACAAAACAACATTCTTTTGTGATTGAAGGGAGCATACATAAGACAAACGTGCAGGGGCATGTGGTATACGTGATGTGGGCTGGTGACACGAAGAGAAATCGTTGCAGTTGAGTTGATTTGAGTAGTACTCCCTTCGGTCACAAAAAGAAGTCATTTTGGACATTGACATAGTCCCCAAAATGTAGTTTGACCACTCATTTCGACTATAACTAGCAGGGTAGTCCGCGCATTTGCCTGGCTAGATTTGTTTCAAAGTTTGTATAAATGCTTGAAAATATATTTACGTAACTTGTAGGCTATTTAGACTTTTAAGATATCCTAAACATTGGAAATGATAATAGAAGCTTAAAGAAAATTACAACATGAGGAACTTAATTAATTGAAGTATGTGCTTTGATGGAATAAAATCATTGAGCATAATAAGTTTTGGGGGTTCTTAGAAACTAACCGCTCTCTATCATGCATAGATCATGTAGTCGCATGCACCTATTCTTACTCTGTTAGTTAATTCTTCCAAATTGTATGTATGCACATGTACCATAATTTAATCTCAAGCAACACATTGATTATGTGTGCGGCAAATTATCTTATTAGTTTACATACGCATACACCGATGCACTATGGGCATACATCGATGCACCATGGCGACCTACCTTGAACTTATCTTTCCTCACACGTCAGCTGCCCCCACCAAACAACGTAGCTTCAATCTCTTCTCGTCGTCACAACTTTTTTGCTTCAACCTCCAACAGTAATCCCAAATCTTGATCGATCCCTCTCAGCTGCTACCCCTTCTAATGTAATATTTTACCATATAGTTATCTTCTACTTCTCTCAATTATTGCTTAATGCCAACCATTGTGACATCAACACGTATACACATGCAATCGTCGCCGATCCCAGCTGGGGACACGTTTCACGCTCTCTCAGGTGACCCCGAGCATATTCCCTATGGTTGTGCCATCTCTACTCTAAGCTTTTTTTCTCCCCCTCTCTGCGCCTGCATTTCTATTCGTACGGATGCATGCATATACATACACATGCATGATGTTATACATGTTTGACATCCTCTTCCCTCGTGTCGGTCACTCCACTTCTTCGACGTTGGCAAACTCAACGTTGTGGCTTGCTCACTAACCGCGGTGACCTCCTATCTTCACTAATGTCGGTATATCTGGTTTAGTCGTTATCTAACGATATGAACAATCTTTTCGCCATCGTCGGCGTCGACATCTCCCTCACTAGTGATGGCACGTTCCTAGCTATCCGATGGCCTCATATCGACCATAGCTCGTTTTCAATGCAAAGCCATCTCCTCTCTGTTAGGGCTTCCCTATCATCAAGCTTCTTTGTCACTAACTTCTTCAATAATATCGATGCTCACCACTTATCGTCACAACCCTTGGCTCTTTAACACCAGACTATCTCTTCAATGGCTCCGGTGATCATCACGACATTATCCACATCTCTGTCGTCGCTGCCTCGACTCTTGGCTTCCTCGTGGATGAATGTCTTCTTGCAGGATAGATCGATGTCATTGTACTTTTTTGTGGTCTCCACCAATACTATTCATGCTATCCTCGTTATAACTTGTATTTTTAATCAAAATTTCAGTTATATTTTATTTTTATTCTATAGGAAAACAACAATAGAAACACATGATCTTGAGAGCAAATGTGGTGGTTTCTTTTATGTCTCTTCCGACACCAGTCGTGCCAACCTCGTTATAATTTTTATTTTTATTCAACATTTTAGTTATTTTTATTGGAGTTCATATACAAATTAAATTGCTAAATTTATTTAATTTATTTTGAATTTTAGTTATTTAGGGATTTTACTTCAGAATTCGTATGGATACAAATTACAAATTTTCTTTTATTTTCTATTTCAAATTTTAGTTCTTTTTTCTTGAAATTCGTATCCAAATCCAATTGCTATTTTTTTCTTTATTTTTTATTCCAAAATACAGTTATTTAGAGATTTTACTTTGGAATTCGTATTGAAATCAAATTGCTAGTTGTATTTTATTTTTATTCCTAATTTTAGTTATTTTATCGAATTTATGATGGATCTAATTGCCAATTATTGTTTATTTTTTATTATGAATTATAATTTTTTGAATTAGTATCGAAATCAAATTGCTATTTTTATTTTATTCTAAACTTTAATTTTTTTGTTAGATTTTGTATACAAATATAATTTCCAATTTTTTATTTTGAATTATAATTATTTATGTATTTTAGTTTGGAATTCATATTGAAATAAAATTTCTAATTTTATTTTATTTTTCTTCCGAATTTCCGGTTGTACTTGACATGAACTCTTTTACTTAGGAATTCGGATGGAAATCAAATTGTTGATGTTTAATTTTAAATTTTAGTTTTATTATACTTGACATAGGCTCTTTATTTTAATCTAGTCTGTTATAATCTGGACCCACCACGATCAGTGATGTAGATCTTACACTTCTTCCACTTGACGTGAGAATTTAGATCAGTTTTATTATACTTCTTACACAAACTTTAGATCAGTTTTATTATACTTGACGTGAGAATTTTTAGCCCTTAAGAGCGAACATGGTGGCTTCTTTTGACTATAGTTTAATAAGATTATATATATATATATATATATATATATATATATATATATAAACTATAATATTATGAAAGTATTTTTTTTGAGAGAAATATACATGTATCATTTTTATGTGTCTAATCTAAATATTTAAAAAGATATTGATGACTAAAGTTTGTGTTGTTTGATTGCACGTAACCAAAAACGATTTCCTTTGGTGACCCAAGGAGTATTTTTTTTCGTTTGTGATTTGTTGTACCAAGCGTATATACTATATGAGGAAGCCGGTAGATACCGAGTTTTTAGCTTATTTAGCACTGTTTCGCGTCGAAATTGCAAAAACAGTCCCTTTCCCATCGAAAGTGCAAAAATAGCACCGCGGATGTGCCGACAGGCGACATGTGTCGCCTGCCACGCCCCCGTCATGCAGCACTGGCCTGCTGCGCAACCACTCATGTGTCATATCCATGTTATAGTACTCTGGTGTCATGTACCCTCTTTCATATGTGTAAAATTTACATATTAATAATTTGATTTCACTCAGATATAAAAAAGTTCAATTTTTTGTAAAGGAAAGATATAACAATTATAATCACGTCATATATGTGGTTTTGGTGTAAGAAACTATCTAACTGCATATGACGCCGCCCTCGGCGATTCCTTGAGTTATGTCCAACCTCTTCCTCCAGTCCAGCTTACTACGGAAACAGGGGGTCTGTCAACTCCAAAAATGAGCAGATGAAAGCCTTGTAGAGGTAGCAATACAATACATTTTTATGCATGGCAGGCTGGCCTAGCTTGTTCCTCGTGTTGTTTGCTGGTGTTGGCGGCCACCTTTCAAAAGGGCGCATTGGTGTGGTGCCAAAGAGGGAAACAGAGAGAATATGTGCAACCATCTGTTGCCGTTGGATGGTGTGCTACTGGTATAGTAGTCTCTTTTGACGAGTCTTTGACTAAAATAATACTGTTTCACGATAAAATAGCAAATGTAGTCTCTCTCTCCCGTTGAAATAAATTGACAAAAATAACATGACCTGCACTAGTGGAGTTGAGGTCTGGCCACAAAAACAGCTAGAAACAGCATCAAATAGTGTTGCAAATAGTGTTATGCAATGTGCTCATTGCAGGGCAGCCACGCGTGGCACGCCCGTGGTGCTATTTTTATACTTTTGTTAGAGAAGAAGTTATTTTTTCAATTTTGACGTAAGAAAGTGTCAAATAAACTAAAAACTCATTGATATCATGGAAGATTCAAGAGGAGTCTATGGAACGGGATGGCTATCGCGGTCTAGTCTTGCAGAGATTGAGGTGGACAGCATGGGGACCTCGCTTGTTGCTTGGTTCAAAGCCTGAGCTGAATTGCCTGGCCAGGTACTACGCCGGGAGGACGCTTGGACTCAGGCCTGGCAGCTAGGCATGAAAATTGAGCGCCTGGCAGGCAGCTCTCTCCTGTTTATTCATTTAGTTCTTTCTCTCTATTTTTTTATCTCCAGGCATATCATCAATCAAACACTATATCCCCAGGTATATCTGATCAGATAAAAATGATCTACTTCTCATGCTATTCTCAAGCACAGCTCTCAGGCCTCGAACCAAACATGTCCTAAACTAATCTGCATGTTTCCCTCGCAGCAATTAAACAACAGCAACCAATCGGCACGCGTAGGCCTAGACGTTCTGATTTCCGAATTCCTACGGAATGGGATGGCTGACGTCGGTCTAGTCTTGCAGTGCCGGCTGCCGCTTGCCAAATAGCACAGACGCGGAGCAATCCGCGCGCGAAATCAGACTAATTGGTGCAGTAATCAACGTTATTTCGAACCGACGTTGGATTAATTAAACTGCGCGTGAGTTGTGACTTGTGAGTCTTGTGACAGGAAGACGCGCTGCCGATACCTCCGAACAAAACCAAACCCACTGCGAACAACTCGCGACGTCGCCCGCTCCTCTATCCGGCCGGCTCCACTGGGATCCACCGCGCGAAGACTAAACTAATCTGCATGTTTCCCTCGCAGCAATTAAACAACAACAACCAATCGGCACGCGTAGGCCTAGTCGTTCTGATTTCTGAATTCCTACGGAACGGGATGGCTGACGGCGGTCTAGTCTTGCAGAGATTGAGGTCGACAGCATGGGGACCTCGCTCGTCCAGAAGACTAAACTAATCTGCACGTTTCCGTCGCAGCAATTAAACAGCAACAACTAATCGGCACGTAGGCCTAGTCGTTCTGATTTCTGAATTCTCAGTTGCCAGGTGCCACATTGTGCAGTAGGATGCATATGTAGGGGCAGGCCGCTATTCCGAATTAACTCTCCATTGTATGTCCCCAATGCTAAAAGCTACTAATTAAAAATCAACTTTAGCAGAAAAAAATGCTAATAAGTACTAATCATGGCATCTTCAGCATCAACTTACTCCGAATAACATTGCTGAGTGAAAAACAAAACTGCTGTTTACACACGCTCGACGGGCAAATTTGCTGAAGGAATGAACAAGGCAGGGACAGGGTCGTATACTAGTGATGGCCAAACACATACACAGGAGGACACACGAGTCTCTATCCGAGCTCATGCCACGAAACAACCCCACCATCTGTAGTCAGCATGAACCTGCAGCGGCTGCTCTTGCTTCATTGAGATCATCGATCAGACGGTGCAGGTCGCGGTGCGAGGAGCCGCCTTCCGCCACGGTCGCGTGAGCCTTCGCGGCGAGCTCCTTCACCTTGCTCCTCGCGGCGTCTCCTGCGCCTCCGGGCTGCATGAACTTCGACACGGCCCGTGCCCCAGCCTCCGCAGGGACCGCCTCCTCTCCTCGTACCTCGTGCTCCGCACCCCGGCGCCCTCCAGCCACAGCCGCTGCCCGATCCCTAGCACTTCCGTCACGAACCTCAGTGATCAATTGCCCGACCACCACTGGCCACGTTAGCACCGGCACACCGGCCAC
Source organism: Ampelocalamus luodianensis (assembly GCA_036346255.1). Lineage (NCBI taxonomy): Eukaryota > Viridiplantae > Streptophyta > Magnoliopsida > Poales > Poaceae > Ampelocalamus > Ampelocalamus luodianensis. The sequence continues at coordinate 16,002,528 of CM070625.1, forward strand.
TACGGTGACGTCGGATCCGGATTTGCATCCAGACCATCTGTGTTTTTCGAACTAGTCTCATGATCAGTAGTTAGCTTATATAGTACAATTATCGACGAATATCACATTCATATATGCTTATAAGTAAAAAGTAGTTAATATTACAGGAACAAACGTAAATAGCCCTTAGGGCTAAGTTTTTACAGAACACGCGATGAACCAACTAGTTCAGAGAGTAAATAGCAGCAGAAGATAAATAAACCAAAAAGGAAGGGGCCTCCATAAGTTGACATAAGCAATCAACTGAGGCTAGGATCTATTTATCGCCATCCTCTTCGTTTCCATAACCGGACCTATAGAAATATACATACTCCTGGTCTTCAGCTTCGTAATCTGAATCTACATATTTGAGCAACCATAAGTACAAAGGTATTTAACAAGCCCTCATAGCAAACGCAAGTATATATATGCAAGACTTACCAAATGAGGGGTCTTATGGTTATTTTAGCACAAAACAGATTTTTCTCAGATACTATTATTATTTTCCAAACCTTTGACCTAGCCATTTTAACTTCAATTCAAAGTGTTGATTATAAGCGAGTTTCATAGTAAAACAAGGTTCCATCCACATTTTCCTACTCAAAAGGTTTCATCAGCCTATATCATCACTACAACCAGTTTTTCGTTAACATGTCTCAATTCACATTTTATTAAAACTAACCAAGTGTGGATTTCTACACAATGCCCATAACCGGGGGCACATCTACTCGAATAGATTATACACTCTGTAGAGATTGTATAACTTTACCTACAAGATATAATCAACTCATAATGTCGGCGATAACACGTTTCCTTAGGTGTGCGACAAAGACAATCATAACAAGGCTTTCCCAATACCTAGTTTTGACACGACCGGCTCCAGGGGGGACCACTCAACACTAGGATAGTGATCGTTACTGGGTACCCCAAAATGCTTGTTTACGGGATGCATTTTCAATGAGAGACCCTCCATTGTTAGGGAGTCGCTCACCCTTCTCGATTACAAATCTACCACTGTGCACGGGGTTTATACCAAGAATTGAGCAAGATAATTGGCCAAGTCTATCCCATACTAGACTTGTGGTTGCATGACTTATTATTTTAGAAATGCAACATATGCTTCAGTTCTTAATCGACTCAAGCGAGACAATCCACAAATCCAACTCTCATGCATGCCTCTGCACCGATCTCATACCAACCACTTGCCCAAGTCTCTGCCATTTTATATAACATTTTCCTGTCTCCAGTGATAATCCATATTACCACACTATGATTCATAATATATCCCAAGATCTTGCAATGGCAAGGTTTGTGTCATATTCTACTTAGTGTCTGAGCACAACCAATAGTCATTATTGTTTAACCGAGGGCAATTTACAAATGTAGTAATTAACCTAGTGTGACAAGGTATAAGGGGTTATCAACAATATCAAGGAGGGGAATAGTAATAATCAACATTTGGCCCAGCTAGGTATCAATCTTTAACATAGCATTTGGCATAGGGGAATAGTAATATCAACGAGGTCAGCGGTGCGGCTACGCTATGGGCATCTATGTGCTTCATTGACTAACCTAGAGGTTTTGCGAGAGGATGAAGTCTATGGAAAATGATGGTCTCACCTAGAAACCATGCGAGGTAGGAGATCAGATGCGGTAGCAGTGTTGTGTGCTCCGGGCTAGCAATGGGGACGAAGGGCTTGTCGATGTCTCTAGTGCATGGAACAGAAAAAGGGTGCACGCATTAGAGAAAGGAACTCAAGGCGACCAAGATGAGCGAGACAACAAAGACAAAAGCTCACCGGACAAAGTGGGAGGAGGTGGCGACGGCGTGACGTACTCCGGCTATTCTTCTCTGCTTTCGACCCATTTCCTAGCTCCATCTACCTCACATCTCTCCATCCTGTGCCTCGTCGACACCTCTCATGTCACCATTCACCGTCGGCGTTCAACGAAGAAGGCGGCCAAATCCTTACTCTAGTGCAAAGTGCAACACATGGTAAGAAGAGGTGGTGCAAATTGAAACCATGGTAAGATTACATGGTCCAAAGTGAAATTTACTATAATTTCAATTCGATGCAATGAATTTGATTTATCTTTTTGAATTGCAAGCCAACCTTTTAGAATTTCTCAAATGCAACAATTTTTTTATGAAATCCAAGAAATTCATGCTAGTTTTATATTATTCAAAATTGGGCTGTTAAAGCTACTGTCTCCAAGATCGAGTTCCATCTGCAGTGCGTCACAAACGCCCCCACCGCTGGGTGCCCCAGTATCGCTATTTGCGAGCCCACGCTGTGACCGCGGAGAGGTTCTCAATGCCCGGAGTCCACGGACGGGAATGGGTAGGTCGCTACGTCGACTGCAACACTACTGGATCGATGTCGGGCGAGGGCTGACCGGACGAACGAGACGTTCGCCAGGGTGACGACAAAGGTGGCCTTGACGGTGTCTAGCCTGGCCGTGGCAAGTGGGAAGATGAGGTTGATGAAGGGGCCGATGCGGCTGGTGGCAAAGTAGGGGGAGAGCAAGATGTACAACCTTTTGCTCTACATAGCAGAAGCCATTGTTTGCAGTTTTTTTGTATAAATTTTACGGTACATTCTACTAGTAGTATATGATTGTAGTATAAATTAAATCTGATTATTAATTTGTTAAGGGTAGAATAACTTTTTCTTTGTATTTATAATTTATTCATGGGGGTATTATGGGCTTTTGCATTTATGGTTGAAAATATTACTCTTATTGTCGTCGATACGAGATCGAACAATAAACTTATGGCACCCTAGTCGAACGCATCAAACGTCGGGGGTGCAACGGGAACCTCAACGAGAATCAAACACCACAATCTATCCTCATGTATTGCATATGTATAGTAGTTATTACCAAATGCCCCCTCCCATTTACATAGAACCTATTTATAGAGTAGGAGAGGGAGGCATGCAAAGTTACATCGTTGCCCATGGGACATAGCTTGTCCCGGGGTACTTTTGTCCATTTTGCCAAGCGGATCCCGCCACCTTCAAGTGGGTTCGCCGGTGTGTTGTACCCTGGTGAGGTTGGCCTCCGGACCCTGTCTAGGGTCAGTCCCCGGATCTCGTCCGGAGTGGGTTCGCCGATGTGTCATACCTCGATGAGGTTGGCCTCGACCCTCGTCCGAGGTCGATCTCCGTGCCTCATCTAGGGCTGGTCCCTCGATCTCGACTAGAGTGGGTTCGCCGATGTATCGCACCTCGGCGAGGTTGGCCCTTGGACCCCGTCTGGGGTTAGCCCCCAGACCTCATCCGGGGTCAGTCTTCGGGCCTCATCTGGGGTTGGTCCTGGACCTCGCTCGGAGTGGGTTCACCGATGTCTCTTACCTCGGCGTGGTTGGGGCTTGTCCGAGGTTGGTCCCCGATCCTCGTCCAAAGTGGGTTCGCCGATGTGTCGTACCTCGGTGAGGTTGGCCCTCGGACCTCATCCAGGGTCAGTCTTCGGGCCTCGTCCAGGGTTGGGTCTCGAACCTCATCTGGAGTGGATTCGCTGATATGTCACTTCTCAGCGAGGTTGGCCCCCGGACCTTGTCCGGGGTGGATCTTGATGCGTTATACCTTCACGAGGTTACTGTTGGCTCGAGGTAGCGCGGGGACCCTCCCCCCGACACTTATGTCATGTGATTCCCACATAGACAATTATAATTCTGCTCCATCAAGATTTTCGCAAAAAAAAAATATGCGGAGGACGTCGACGTGATTTCGGAAACAATGGGGGCTTTCTGCAAAAACAATTAACGAGGAAAACATTGGTGTGATTTCGGAAAACAACTGGGGATTTTCGCAAAAAAAAAAACTTATGCGGAGGAGTCAACGTGATTTCGAAAATTACATGGGCCTTTTAGAAAGAGAATACAGATGAATACTTGAAAGTTGAAACCGTGGGCGTGTGGTTCTCGTGGCACGTAATAAATTTTGCAACTTGACTTGTATTTTATGAGGAAAATAACGTCCTTTTGCTGGGATTTGTAGTGTAGTGTAGGTGACTAGGTGAGTGACATCGGGAAAATGGCGGAGTCGGTAATACATCGTCCGACTTCTGGCCAGCTGGCCTGCTCAAGCGGTGATCGACCGACCGGCATTGTTTACTAGTGCTCGGTGCTCTATTAGTGGTTGGATGGCATAGCCATAGAAAACATATATATGATCTACGATTATCTATCTGATTACGACAAGTGATATCGATAACATCGATATGATACATGTCATTAATTTGCAGGTTGATTAGCAAAATGGAGAGCCGCCTCATGTCCTGTGTTGTGTCCTGTTGGGTCACAGGACTAAACTAACAGTAAGTTAATAGCCTAATACCAGCTAGCAGTAGCAGTAGCGCACTAGCACCCATCTTACACCTGAAATATTTTGTTCAACCCAGTCAAAACATGCGTAACCATGTACAGTAGTACGTTCAATCTCCATACAACATTGTAGTGTTAACGTCCCATTCATGTAGGGAGGTCTTATTCCGAATTTCCGATGCTTTTTGCACAAAAGCATCTACGTTTCGGCTGCTCTCCATTGTTTGCTCCCATAATGCAAATTTCAGTTTCGTAAACTATATAACAGCAAAATTAAGCAGAAAAGAAGCGGTACCAATCACTAGTCCTGCATGGACTCTTCAGCACCAACATTTTTCATCCCCAGTCCCAACAGTTGCTGACTAAGAACAGAACTGCACTTTATAAAACACCGTAAAAATAAAGGAATTGCTATATAACTTTCGACAATTTTGTCACAGCCCCAGCAATTAAACTGGATTAATATGTGTTTCATTAGCATGCATTATTGAGTTCAAAACATTTCCATAATATATTGTACTTGGAAAATCTAATTTGAGGTGAACATACACATCAAAATTCACATTTCACTTCAAATCAGTGATAAAAAGTTGTGATCATCATCTGGAACCAATTTAGTTAAATATTACATTAATTATCATGAATTAATATAATTTTTCCAAAATTTTTGGGACTAGTTTGAACCTAATTAAAATTCAAACAACATACATAGACATACAACATGTTTGAATTTAAATGTCACAAAGTTTAATATGAACAGTGGGGTTTCATAATTTTTATGGGAACTATATACTCCCAGGAACCCCCACAAATTATTTCACGATTTTAGGGAATTTATTGCTATTTTTAAGTCCTTGGTCAAAGTAGAGAAACTAATTAAATCTCACCAAACTCAGATCAACCAGGGCTACTATTCCCGGCTCGAAGTCGACTTCGGCGAGCCGACTTCGCCAAACCACCTAAACGCACCGTCGCATGCAACCGTTAGATCCTCATCCAACGGCCCAGGTCTCCTCATCATTCGACCTGCCCGAATGCCCCCACTAATCTCGTCCGTCCATTCGCGATCCAACGGTGCTGATCAAACCATTTGCTACGCACCGCGCCGCGCCCTTGTGCCGCTGACTGCCCGGACCCACGCGTCAGAACGTTCTTCCTCCTCGCGACAGAGCTCGCGCAGGGCTTCTCCGCCACGCGGTCGTTACACGCTGAGCCCTGTCACCTCACCGCGCTCGTTGGCCTATCCCCGAGCTCACCCTCTGCACACCGCACCCACTCCATCGCTCTCGGGCCATATTACCCTTCCATGCTCGGCTTTCTCCTCACTTCTCCTCGGTTGACAGAGAGGGGAAGCCGATTGAGCTCGCCTCTAGGGTAAGCTCCAACCGCATGGTTCCTCCTCTTCTTATTCGGTGCCGTTTCCATTTTTGCTAAGCTCACTCCTATCTTGCCTCGTAGCCTCTCGGTTCATCGTCGAGCTCTGCGAGTCCGCAGCGTGCTCCCCAAGACACCTCATGCCATTTCTCACTTCTAGAAGGTATTATCCTCAATCCTCCGCGTCCGCACGTGCTTTAGTCCATCGATCTAAACCCTCAATCAATTTCGTGATTGCATGACAGCTTCTATTGAATTGAGGATTGTCTCATTTTCGGCCGTAATCCAACCTCTTCATCTCCCACTTCATTTTGGTAAGCTATCCTTCGATTCTTTGCTCTTATAGCTTGACCTTGAGTTCTGGGAGCTGATCCAAGCACTCATCGGTCTTGGTTTTGCTCGTGGTTTTCTCTCTCGCAGCCGCATCGCCGCCACTCTTCTTCTCCGGCACACATCGCTCCAACCACCCTCACTTCCCCAAGCTTCTCACAGCTCAGTGACCTCCTAAACCTTTAGGTAGCATAAGCAACCACAAGATTGTACTAAGACGCTCGGTTTAGCTGCATGCACTTTTGCCGATAACCCGCCGCCGCCACGGCTAGCCGCCGCCATCTCGACCGGCCACTCGTGGACTACTCCCATTAGAGTGCCTTGCTATTCTACATCCGCCCATGCCCTTGGTTGGCGTCTGCTGGGTCAGATCGCGTGGCGAGCCACGCAACCGCTGGGCAAATTTGGCGTTGTCGTGACGCGACCGCGATCGTAGCAACGCTGTTAACCATTAACTTCAATCATTAGCAATAATCGATGTCTTAGCTGCGGTAATGTTCCACTTACATGCGCCCCATGCACCTAAAAACGGGAGGTTATGGATAATGTCACAGCGACTTACATGTGGGCCTTGGGTGTTAAACCCGTGCTCCGGCGTGTCGCCGTGGGTGAGTCCATCGACCACGCCGTGACGACGCCCCACGTGTCAATTCGATTTTTAAAATCATAGTTAAAAAGGGGAAAGCACTGTTCTTCGGGTCCCGCTGGTCAGTGGTTGTGACTAGCACATGTCTCGGTAAGAAAAGGAGTAACTGCGTTATAAAATCCAAAAATGATTTATTTGCACACTGTAAAATAGGTACAACTTTGAAAATACATAAGTAATTGATTTTAACTCCAAATCACATGAAACCACTTCTGATAATTTTCATATTCAATGAAATTTATATTAAAATTGGGTTCAACTTTGTCTCTGTAACAGAGAGCTTTATTTTGGAAAATGAGTCATTAATCCTATTATATTTACAATAAGAAAGGGGCTGATAACTTCAAAAATGCATAAGTAATTATTGGAAGCTCCAAAACAGTGAGACCACTTGTGATAATTTTCATTTTCAGTGAACTTAATTCTAAAAATGGTCTCCACATTACCTCTGTCACCAAACTATATTTGGGAGGATATAATCTTTAACTCTATTATTGTTACACTATAAAAGGCCGATAACTTTGAAAATACATAACTAAATCATAAAACTCCAAAAGGACAAACTCAACTGTTTTTAACTTATAATAATATTGCCTATTTATCTATGTAATCCATGTACTCGCCACTATTCTACAAAATTTCACTTCATAATTAAATTACATAAATGACGGCATATTGAAATCAAATTCAAACCATTATAACTTTCATATACTAAATCAAGATGAAATAATTCTTTCACCAAAAATCATTTAAAATCATGACCTAACTACTGTAGAAAAATCATGCATTTTTGAGCATTTTGTTTTTGAGTTGTTTCTCGGTATTTATTTGATGTTATAATTATATAGATCCGAGCATATTGATATCGACACTTACGCTACGAGAGTGAGCAGCTACTATACCAGCAAGGCAAGCATCATTTGAACTTTCTTTTGCATCATATTTGATCCCAGCTTTGGTTAAGATAGTGCAATGATAATTGCTTGCATGCTATTTTGATTATGTCAATATTTTTGTGATGTGTAGTTTAGTTATGTCCTATGCTTGAGGTTAATCTTGAATTATGCCAAATCCTATATGCTTAAGATAGGATGTGAATTATGGGTTATAGAATCGCTAGCCATGCAAGTCTAGATACGGTAGTTCGATCGTCGGAATAACCCTACGGTTTTGGGATAAACACAACTCTTACTTTATGTTTTTACTTCAGATCTTTGTAGCTGTTTTATGAGACAAATTTTTTCATTTTAAATGGGCTTTTTGGTCTGGACAAGTGTTGGTTAGTGATGATGCTTTGTGCACGAGCATTGGGTAAGTGGAAGGACTTGTGTGGGGACCCCGGTAATTATCTCCATAAGACCGAGATTAGACAAGGTCTTAGGGACATAATTACGGGTCTCCGGTAAATGAATTCCAATTTAACTCTATCCAAGTGAGAGGCTTAGCCGAATACTAGAGCCTCAACGATCATGCGCGCTGCTCCCTTGCGAGCGCTCCATGATTGTCGATTCTCCCTTGATTCGAAGCACTACACTTAGTGAGTGTTGCTTGAACAGTAGGTACCCAAAGTTCGGTCCTCAATTGTCCAGACAAGTCCTTCCACTTACCCAATGCTCGTGCACAAAGCACCATCACTAACCAACACTTGTCCGGGCCAAATCTCATTTAAAAATGACAAAGTTTAACTCATAAAACAGCTACAAAGATCTGAAGTAAAACATAAAGTAAGAGTTATGTGTATCCCAAAACCACGGTTATTCCCGACGATCGAACTATCGTATCTAGACTTGCATGGCTAAGCAATTCTATAACTCATAATTCACACATCCTGTCTTAAGCATATAGGGGTTGACATAATTCAAGATTAACCTCAAGCATAGGACATAACTAAACTATACATCACAAAAATATTAACATAATCAAAAATAGCATGCAAGCAATTATCATTGCACTATCTTAACCAAAATCAATCAAATATGATGCAAAAAAGTTAAAATGATGCTTGCCTTGCTGGTACAAAGAGTCGCTCGCTCTCGATGAGCGTAAGTGTCGATATCAATATGCTCGGATCTATATAATTATAACATCAAATAAATACCGAGAAAACAACTCAAAACCAACATGCTCAAAAATGCATGATTTTTCTACAGTAGTTAGGTCATGATTTTAAATGATTTTGGTGAAAGAATTATTTCATTTTGATTTAGCATGTGAAAGTTATAATAGTTTGAATTTCAGATTTCAATAAGCCGTCATCATGTAATTTAATTATGAGGTGAAATTTTGTAGAACAATGGTGAGTACATGGATTACATAGATAAATAGGCAATACTATTATAAGTTAAAACAGTTGAGTTTGTCCTTTGGAGTTTTTATGATTTAGTTATTGATTTTCAAAGTTATCAGCCTTTTATAGTATAAAAATAATGGAGTTAAGGAGCATATTCTCCCAAAATAGTTTCTGTGACAGAGGTAAGGTGGAGACCATTCTTAGAATCAATTTTACTGAAAATGAAAATTATCAAAAGTGGTCTCACTTTTTTTGGAGGTTCCAATAATTACTTATGCATTTTTAAAGATTTCGGTCCATTTTTCTATTGTAGAGATAATGATTTTAATGAACAAATTTCCAATTAAAGCCCTCTGCTATAGAGACATGTATGAAACTAATTTTGATAGGTAGTACATTAAGAATGTAAATTTCCAGAAGTGGTTTCAGTCAATTTGAAATTGAAATGATTTAGTTATGCATTTTAGAAGTTATACATATTTTTCAGTGTGTAAGAAAAGGGTTTTTTCGGATTTTACAAACATTAGCTACTTTTCTCACCGAGTGCGATGCTAGCGCTGTCATCGACCAGCGCCCGCTCGTCGCTGCCCATCATGGCGGCGCGCGCGCGCAGCGCCCTAGGCGACGGTTGCGAGCCGTTGGATCAAGATCCAACGGTCCATATTTGAGATGCAATAGGACGGTCCGAATGTCTCACAAATCCAGGCCGCCCTTTCACATCCGACGGTCCGATTAACTCCAGCATTTAGCCCGCAGCACGTGTTTAGAGACTTGGGTCCACACGCTACCATCGTGGCTTTAACCAAAACGCTTCGTTTTCGTGCGTAGCCCGCATGTAATAGACTCATCGCCGCTTAAGACATCACTTAAATGCTAATGATTGAGTTTAACGGCTAATGACATGCTACTGATGGCGCCGGCGTCACGACAACGGATTTCGATCCGCGCTTCACGCTTGTCGGCGATCCGCCACGCGGCGTGAACCAAGAGCATGGACGGATGGAGAATAGCAAGGCGCCCTAATGGGAGTAGTCCCGACGATCGAGCCGCCCAGAACGGCGGCTAGCCGACGGCGAGCGGTACTAACATACGGCAAAGGAGCTACGCCGATTTGAACGCTGCTCGAGCAAATGGACACATGCTTATGCTCCTAGGGGCATGAGGAAGCTACCGAGCTAGGAGAGGGCCTGGAGAAGCTTGGGGATGGTCGGAGCAAAGGTCACGCGGAGAAGAAGTAGCGGCACAACACGACTTCACGTGGAGAAGATGATTGGAGAAACCCTAAGGACAGAGAATGGTTAAGGTAGCTCAAGGACCATATAAGAATGCTTCATGAGCAAAGAATTGAAGAATGGCTTACCAAAACGAAGTGGGAGAGGAAAGGTTGTTTCCTACTAAAATGGTTCAATCTTCAAATCAACAAGATCTCCGCTGCAAAGACCAAATCGATTGAGGGGAAAGTCTAAATGCACTAAAGAACACAAGGTGACGCGCAAGGTTTAGGTTAGTACCTCCCGACACGAAGATGGCACGAGAAGTGTCCCCAGGGCGCGCTCTGAAAAGGGCCGAGAGCTCGAAGATGCACCCGAAGCTACAAGCAAGAACAAGAGCTGAGCTTAGCAAAAATGGAGATGGCATTGAACAGAAGAAAGGAGGAGCCACCGGATCGAGCTTACCTGCACGGAGCTCAGCTTAGCCTCCTCCTCGCCAACAGAGAAGAGGTGAGGGTAAGGTGGGCATGGAGGGTCTTAAGGCGTGAGACGTTAGGGTGGGCGGTGTGAGACGCCACACGGGAGTGGTCACTCGGGCGGTGACGGATGGCACCGACGCGCAAGGCATCGCACGCCGCGCGGCGGCGAGCCTCGCGAAAGCACCAGAGAGGTTGAAGAAGAATCGACGCGCGGCCCAACGCGCAGATGACTCAAGGCGTGGGGCGAAACGGTGAGACGTGGCTTAAAGGCGCCCGATCATAATCCGACGCCAAGGTTTGGTGCGACTAGGTGGCTTGATCGAGTCGACTCGCCGGCCGAACTCGCACGGCGAATAGTGCCGCACTAGGGTTTAGGTTTGGGTTGACTGACATTTAATTTGAAAACTCTACTTTGACTGAGGATTAAAAATAAAAATAAAATTCCTAAAATCATGAAATAATTTGTGGGGGTTCCTGGGAATATATAGTTCCCATAAAAATTATAAAACCCTACTGTTCAATATATAGTTTGTGATATTTAACTTCAAATATGTTGTATGTCTATGGATGTTGTTTGAATTTTAATGAGGTTCAAACTAGTCCAAAAAATTTTGGAAAAATTATATTAATTCATGATAATTAATTTAGTATTTGAATAAATTGGTTCCAGATGATGATCACAACTTTTCATCACTGATTTGAATTGAAATTCAAATTTGAAGGGTAGGTTCATGTTTTTAACAGATTTTCCAAGTGCAATATATTATGAAATGATTTGAATTTGATAATGCATGTTAGTGAAATACATATTAATCCAATTTAATCAGTTGGGGCTGTGACAAACCTCCCCCTTACAAAAGATCTCACCGAGATCCGTGAGAAGGATTAGAAAGTTTTCATTAAAAGTTATAATTTATGTTGTCTTGATTTCCTTCAAAGATAGTGTTGACAGGTTATAATTTACATTAATATGTTTTACCTTTCCTTTCTTGATACGAAGGCACTTCATGTAGAGAAGAGTTATAGGTATGCCGCTCGCATCCGGTCTTCACGTTCCCAAGTTGCTTCATTCTCCGTGTGGTTGCTCCATTGGACCTTGACAAACTTGATGTTACTATTCCTAGTCTTACGCTCAGTTTCCTCAAGGATACGAATCGGGCTCTCTCGATAAGATAGATCGGGTTGCAAGTCGAGTTTATCCAACTCTGCCGCCTGCTGGGACTCAAGACATTTCTTGAGTTGGGAGACATGGAAGACGTTATGCACGCCCGAGAGTGATGGTGGCAACCCAACGGTATGCTACCGATCCCAACTTAGCTAGAATACGGAAAGGCCCAATATAGCGAGGTGCTAATTTGCCTTTGATTTGGAAACGACGAACTCCTTTCATAGGAGAGACTTTAAGATAAACATGATCGTCCACTTCGAAACTCAACTCGCGACGACGACGATCGGTATATGACTTCTGACGTGATTGAGCCATCCTAAGTCGTTCGCGAATGACACGAACTTGTTCCTCAAAGATCTTCCACCAAGGTTGGGCCATAAAATGGCCTCTCCCGGCCGGACCAGTTCAAGGGTGTTCTACAAGCTCTCCCATACAATGCTTCGAAGGGTGACATTTGAATGCTCGATTGGAAACTGTTGTTGTAGGAGAACTCCGCAAACGGTAAACATTTTTCCCAGCTATCGTCAGAGGACAACACGCAAGCCCGAGAAGATCTTCCAAAACTTGGTTTACCCTCTCGCTTGTCCATCCGCTTATGGGTGATAAGCGGAGCTAAAAGATAGATGGTCCCCATCGCTTATGTAAGCATTCCTAAATAGGATGTGAATTGAGGGCCTCTATCGAAACTATCACCTTTGGAACACCGTGGAGACAAACAATTCTTGCAATGTAAAGCTCCGCTAACTTGTCCCCACGGTAGATGGTCTTGACAGAATGAAGTGAGCAACTTTCACAAACGGTCTACAACTACCCATATAGAATCAAATCCAGCTTTAGTTCTAGGAAGGCCGTGATAAAATCCATGCCAACTTCTTCCCATTTCCACTCGGGAATGGGTAGGGATCTAGAGTACCACCGGCTTCAAGTGCTCACCTTAACTCTTGACATAGATCGCACTCGCCACATACCGCGCAACGCTTTGTTTCATTCTGCTCCACCACGCTTTTTCAAATCTTGATACATTTTTGTACTCCGGGTGGATAGAGAATTTTGAGTTATGAGCCTCCTTGAGAATCAATTCTCTCAAGTGGTGATCAAACGGTACCACCATACGGTTTCCAAACCATAGAGTACCTTGTGCATCTTGCTTAAAACATTTAGCCTTGCCTTGTTTCAATAGTTCTAAAATTTTAGCCACTTCCGCATCGCTTTTGGCTTCCTAATCTGGTCCTCAAGTGTGCAAGTCACACCGAGGGCTGCAAGTGAACCTTCTTCAACTATCTCCGTGTGTAGGCTTTGCAATGCAAAGACATAAGCCTCTGAGTAAAAGGAGTTACCGACAAACGCTTGCATTGAGATTTTTCGCTCAATGCGTCGCCACTACATTAGCCTTCCTGGATGATAATGGAGTCCCATATCATAATCTTTAATCAACTCAAGCCATCTTCTTTGTCTCAAGTTCAGTCGGCTTGGGTGAAAATATATTTAAGGCTCTTATGGTCTGGTAGATCTCGCAACGATTACCGATAAGGTAATGTTGCCAAATCTTCAAGGCATGAACTACACCATGAGCTCTAGGTCGTGGTGGGATAATTGGCCTCATGGGGCCTCAATTGCCTCGATGCGTAGGCCACCACTCGGCCGCCTTGCATAAGCACACAACCGAGCCCATGGCGAGATGCATCACAAGAGATATCAAAGCTCTTATGAATGTCCGCGTAACAAGTGCGGAGCTTCATCGGAGCATTCTTTCGGGTTTGGAAGCTTTGGTCGCACTCGTTGTCCACTCAAATTTCTTTTCTTTCTTTAGAAGTTGGGTCATAGGTTTGCGATTTTTGAGAAATTCTTGATGAACCTACGGTAGTACCCCGCAAGTCCAAGAAAACTACGAATGTCGGTGGCGCTTTGGGTTGCTTCCACTCAAGGACATCTCGTATCTTACTAGGATCAACAATGACACCGCTTTAGATAGGATATGACCCAAGAAACTAACCTCTCAAGCCAAAACTCACATTTGTTGAATTTGGCGATACTGATGGTGGCGAGTTTTTCTAACACAAGTCTCAAATGTTGCTCGTGCTCGAGATCGACTTAGAGTAGATAAGGATATCATCGATGAAAACCACTACAAACCGATCCAAGTACTCCATGAATACCGAATTCATGAGGTTCATGAAATAGGTCAGGGCATTGGTCAAACCAAAGGACATGACCGTGTACTCTTACAAACCGTAACGAGTAGAGAAGGCGGTCTTCTGTGATGTCCTCGCTCTAACTTTAATCTGGTGGTAGCCTAACCTCAAGTCAATTTTGGAGAACACCGAGCTCCACTAAGCTGGTCAAATAGGTCATCGATCCGCTGGCGGATACTTGTTCTTGATGGTGACCTCATTCAACGGACGGTAGTCAACACACATCCGTAGACTCTTGTCTTTCTTCTTGACAAAGAGAGCCTGCATCCCCAAGGCGAGGAGCTAGGCCTGATGAAACCTTTGTCTAGCAACTCCTGTTGTTCTTTCAATTCAGCTAGCTCATTGGGCGGCATCCGATACGGCCTTTTTGAGATGGGCGCGATCGGTGCAAGCTCAATGACAAACTCTACCTCTCGGTGGGGCATGCCTGAAGTTCTTCAGGAACACATCAGATACTCACTCACTATTGGTACCTCCTCTATCTTGAGGAGGTACTCACCTCTAAAGCATAAAGGTGAGAACTACCCACTAAAGGTGCAAAGACTACCTGATGCCGTCCTCGCTAGTCATCTAAATAGACCAAGGGCACAATCAATCTTCCCCTGATTCTTAGATAACCAATCCATCCCTAAGATAACATCGATGCCCACTGAACTTATCACTATTAAGTTTGCTGAAAAGTTAACATTTTGTATTTCAATTTTTACGTCCCTGCAGACTTGATCGGCGTAGAAAACCGACCCTGGGGACTGAATATGATAAGGTGGGTGTAGTGTATGTATCTTGAATTGGTTAATTTCAGCATACTTGCTTTTATTAAATGAATGAGATCCTCCAGAATCAAATAGAACCGATGCAGGACACGAATTAACAAGAAGTGTACCTAGCACGACGTTAGTGCGCTTGTCGCCTCCTCGCCGAGACGTGGTTGACGCGACCACGTGCATGCCGGGGTGGAGTAGGTGCTGCTCTCTCGTGGTGGCGCGTGGCTCGCCGAGCCGGGCCGGTGGCGCCGAGCGAGTACGCCCGGCATCCTCGCCGCTGGCGCAGGCATCTGCACATAGTGGCCCCGATGGCTGATGGAAACAAATGACGCCGAGCTTGTATGCCCCGCCACCAGGTCTCGCCCCGCCAGGCCGAGCCGCCGGTGGAGAAGGTCGTGGAGGTGCCACAGAGACTCGATGGTGCTGAAGCCGGCACGAGGTGCCCGAGGTAGTCCCGGCGTGGCTCGAAAATCGCCACTCGCCATCGCCGTCTGTAAGGCCTTCCTCCTCTTCCTCGACTCATCCACCGTCATACTCATGCTCCACCACGATCGCTTGTTGACCGGATGCCGGAAACTCCCGAAATCATGTGCAGCTAAAACAAGTCGCAACTCCTCGATAGTCCATGGAAGAACTGCTTCGCGACGAGCGTCTGTCGAGACGCCGTCCGAGCATACCGCCAAGTAGTTGAAGTCATGCAGTACTCGGACGGTCCGCCGCCCTCGTCTCAAGGCAAGAAACCGCCGCCGCTTGATAAGCGCACTCCCTCGTATATGGGCCTCCGAACGCTGCCCCGAACTCGCCCCAAGTCGGACGTGACCAGCGGCCGCATGGCGGAATAATCGCCCACCACGCGCTCGCGCACTCGCCAACCGATAGCCGGGCGAACAAGACCCTCTCAACTCCGTGACATCGCGCAATGTTCGCTTTCTTCTCAATGTTGTGCGGCCTTCTCGCCTCCATCGGGTCCTTGCCGCCCGCAAATGTCGGAGGGTTGGTCCGCTGAACTCGCCGAGACCTCCGACGCCGGTGCGGGCAGCCCCTCCCGCTTGAACGGAGCCGGAGCGGTGTTGCGCACGATCGCCTCAAGCATCCGGTCCGTCCATCCGTTGCGCCAATCATCATCATAAACTCGACCATGGATGGCGCGAGGAGCACCTCTCAGCGGTCCACCGCTGGGACGGCCGAGAGGGCTCGCCATGCCTGCACGCATCGCTGGATGACCGCCCCGATCGTAGAAATCGCCGAGGTGCTAGGACGTGGTGCCCTAGACGGGGATGGGGAGCCTCGCCGCAGGCTCCCGATCGCGAGTCGGTCCCGCTATCCCCGTATTGGACAAGGTTGGTTAGTAAATAAGACAAAAGCCATTACTTGGCAGTATATGCACAATCAATTATCAAAAAGCAAGAAATCAGAACATCAAATGGAACACCGAACATTAATCAACATAAAACCGAATCGATACAACACCGGTACATAAGCGCCCGCAGGCTTAAGATTACAACTGAAATAGTAGTTTTTGCAAATGAAACATAACGGTTCGACATCTACTACCCTATTACATAATCCTAAGGATACATGCTCAAAGATAGAGCTCCTCGCCCTAATGAGACTAGATATTATTCCGGCCAAAGTTCATCTGAAAGTCATCGAGCGATGGTATCCGTGGATCTCAGTATCTTCCGGTCTCCGGTTGGTGAGGCGAAGGGGGATCCTACGCCGATGATATGGCCTCCTACTTCGTGGAGACGATAGTCCGCGGCGCAGAATGTACGGTGAAACCTCATTAGCGCCATACAAAGACATCCGACGAATGAGCCTCATGTCATGCATAAGTCAAATGCTCCTGAGCTATAATGAGACGACGACGCGCCTCCCAAAACTCATGCATCATGCAGCGATGCATTTGGTCCATCATGTGAACCAATCTCGCCAATCGCTCGACTTGGGGTCCTCCCAAATCGATCTAGCAAACGAGTTCACGCCCTAGCGCGCGCGCGCATCGGAAAGTGATCGATGGGGGTCGGGCTAACTCGTCAGTCGTAGCGAGACAACTCATGGCCACCAAAGCCACTTCTTGTAACGCCATGGCCTCGTAAGTACCACGCTACCGAAGCGGTAAGGTATGCTCCCGTGACTTGTCCGCAACAATATCTATCATCGCCATAAATTCCTCCATTCCGTGTCCTCGATCACGGCGGTAGATGGAATAAGTGGGCGATATGTGAAGTTCGCCTCCACATCATGTCTCGTAGCAACGCCGGTATCCATCCACTCCTTCCACTTGAGTTTCCTGACAAGGTATCGAGGGTTCATCTAAAGGCAAGAAGGCAAGGTAAGTCGGTTCATAAACCAAAACAGATCGAGAGGAAAGATACTAAGATGGATAAGGAATAAAAGATATTCTTAACTTAAACTTTCTGAAAGTAATTTGATAATTTCAAAATATTTTGACTCTGAAGGCTTACTAACTCTAACGCCAAGCATACTCTAACCTACATTCAAGATGGCTCGA
The DNA here is from genome assembly GCA_036346255.1 of Ampelocalamus luodianensis. NCBI lineage: Eukaryota > Viridiplantae > Streptophyta > Magnoliopsida > Poales > Poaceae > Ampelocalamus > Ampelocalamus luodianensis. The sequence continues at coordinate 16,019,842 of CM070625.1, forward strand.
TACCAACGCTGGGGACCCTGAATTATCTCCATAAGACCGAGATTAGACAAGGTCTTAGGGACATAATTACTGTCTCTCGAGAATGAATTCCAATTTAACTCTATCCAAGTGAGAGGCTTAGCCGAATACTAGAGCCTCAACGATCATACGCCACGCTTCCTTGCGAGCGCTACATGATTGTCGATTCTCCCTTGATTCGAAGCACTACACTTAGTGAGTTAAATGGGAATTCATCAACAACGAGTATGACATATATTGGCTCCCAAGATCAACGACAAATATACTCATACCCTCATCCAACGTTGATTACATCCATACAACGCATACAACAAGAGATAAAAAGGTATACTACATAATAGTCATAGTTTACAGCTTATTACAAACGGCCGACCGGCCAAATTCAAGTAAAGTACCAAGTAGCAGCGGAAGTAAATAAATAAAGCAAAAGACCAGTGTGGTATGCCCATCACCCATCGGCAACCGATCGGGAGTTAAATGGTAGCACACTACTCATTAGTGTCACCCAAGTCAACACTAGCGAGATCATCATAATCATAACCTTCCTCACCTGAAAAGGCCAAAGAATATCCGGCCGAGTACAAGTGTACTCGCAAGTCTTACACAAATAAAAATAGTTATGCATAAGGGTCATTCAAAGGATGGCTCATATTGGTTTAGTTTTTGCAAAAGACGCAACAATTAACATCCTACACATACTAGTTTTTCATGTGCCCATTTAAAATCGGATTTGAAGTAGAAGTAAAACATGTAGTAAAGCATTTCAAGATTAAACAATTGAATCATACAAAGACCAAAGTGGCAGCCCACTTTGATATACTAAACACATGAACATCCCGCTCATGACGAATACCAAGTTCAACCACAATTTTAATTAAAAGTCTAACAATAAGCACCACAAATTTCAAGCGGTCATCCATAACCGTGGACACGGCTATTCGAATAGATTAATACCCCGCAGGTGTACTACTTTACCCACACGACTTGATTAGCCCGTAAGCCTCCAGAGGCCTCTCAAATAGCACACTTCCTATGGTATGTCGGTCAAATCAAGATACGTCATTTTCAAAAAGAAAGCCCTATTGAGCTAAGTCCCCTTGTGAGATGGTTCCTTGCCTAGTACAAGCATCCGATAGCACTTGCTAGGGGCTCACAAGTTATATTGGAAATACCGATGCAATCAAAACAAAAGAATTGGTGCTCCTTGCACACTATAAAGGATTACATCGGCTCCTCAAAGAACATAGGATTTCACTGGCCGCTATGCCCTTACACCACCAAGGACTTAACACAATAATACTCTCCCCTACTTAACCATACGGCACCCATACACCGCGTGTGGCAAAGACGAGTGTTGCTTGAACAGTAGGTACCCAAAGTTCGGTCCTCAATTGTCCAGACAAGTCCTTCCACTTACCCAATGCTCGTGCACAAAGCACCATCACTAACCAACACTTGTCCGGACCAAATCTCATTTAAAAATGACAAAGTTTAACTCATAAAACAGCTACAAAGATCTGAAGTAAAAACATAAAGTAAGAGTTATGTGTATCCCAAAACCGTCGGGTTATTCCCGACGATCGAACTACCGTATCTAGACTTGCATGGCTAAGCAATTCTATAACCCATAATTCACACATCCTGTCTTAAGCATATAGGGGTTGGCATAATTCAAGATTAACCTCAAGCATAGGACATAACTAAACTATACATCACAAAAATATTAACATAATCAAAAATAGCATGCAAGCAATTATCATTGCACTATCTTAACCAAAACTGGGGTCAAATATGATGCAAAAGAAAGTTAAAATGATGCTTGCCTTGCTGGTACAGTAGCTGCTCGCTCTCAGTAGCGTAAGTGTCGATATCAATATGCTCGGGATCTATATAATTATAACATCAAATAAATACCGAGAAAACAACTCAAAACCAACATGCTCAAAAATGCATGATTTTTCTACAGTAGTTAGGTCATGATTTTAAATGATTTTTAGTGAAAGAATTATTTCATTTTGATTTAGCATGTGAAAGTTATAATAGTTTGAATTTCAGATTTCAATAAGCCGTCATCATGTAATTTAATTATGAGGTGAAATTTTGTAGAACAATGGTGAGTACATGGATTACATAGATAAATAGGCAATACTATTATAAGTTAAAAACAGTTGAGTTTGTCCTTTTTGGAGTTTTTATGATTTAGTTATTGATTTTCAAAGTTATCAGCCTTTTATAGTATAAAAATAATGGAGTTAAGGAGCATATTCTCCCAAAATAGTTTCTGTGACAGAGGTAAGGTGGAGACCATTCTTAGAATCAATTTTACTGAAAATGAAAATTATCAAAAGTGGTCTCACTTTTTTTGGAGGTTCCAATAATTACTTATGCATTTTTAAAGATTTCGGTCCATTTTTCTATTGTAGAGATAATGATTTTAATGAACAAATTTCCAATTAAAGCCCTCTGCTACAGAGACATGTATGAAACTAATTTTGATAGGTAGTACATTAAGAATGTAAATTTCCAGAAGTGGTTTCAGTCAATTTGAAATTGAAATGATTTAGTTATGCATTTTAGAAGTTATACATATTTTTCAGTGTGTAAGAAAAGGGTTTTTTCGGATTTTACAAACATTAGCTACTTTTCTCACCGAGTGCAGTGCTAGCCGCGGTCACTGACCAGCGGGCCCGCTCGTCCGCGGCCCACTGCGAGGCGCGCGCACGTGTGCATCCTAGGGCGACGGTTGCGAGCCGTTGGATCAAGATCCAACGGTCCATATTTGAGATGCAATAGGACGGTCCGAATGTCTCACAAATCCAGGCCGTTCCTTTCACATCTGACGGTCCAGATTAACTCCAGTGCATTTAGCTCCAGAGCACGTGTTTAGAGACTTGGGTCCACACGCCGCCATCGTGGCTTTAACCAAAACGCTTCGCTTTTACGTAAGTGGGCCCGCATGTAATAGACTCATCGCCGCTTAAGACATCACTTAAATGCTAATGATTGGAGTTTAACGGCTAATGACATGCTACGTTGACGGCCGGCACGACAACGGATTTCGATCCGCGCTTCACCGGCGGCTTGCGGCGATCCCGCCACGCGCGGCGTGAACCAAGAGCATGGACGGATGGAGAATAGCAAGGCGCCCTAATGGGAGTAGTCCCGACGATCGAGCCGCCCGAACGGCGGCTAGCCGACGGCGAAGCGCAGACTAACACGGCAAAGGAGCTACGCCGATTTGAACGCTGCTCGAGCAAATGGACACATGCTTATGCTCCTAGGGGTACGAGGAAGCTACCCGAGCTAGGAGAGGGCCCGAGAAGCTTGGGGATGGTCGAGCGGTGTCGGCGCTGAGAAGAAGTAGCGGCACAACACGACTTCACGTGGAGAAGATGATTGAGAAACCCTAAGGACAGAGAATGGTTAAGGTAGCTCAAGGACCATATAAGAATGCTTCATGAGCAAAGAATTGAAGAATGGCTTACCAAAACGTGGGAGAGGAAAGGTTGTTTCCCACTAAAATGGTTCAATCTTCAAATCAACAAGATCCGCTGCAAAGACCAAATCGATTGAGGGGAAAGTCTAAACAGACTAAAGAACACAAGGTGACGCGCAAGGTTTAGGTTAGTACCTCCCGGACACGAAGATGGCACGAGAAGTGTCCCTGTATGCGCCTCAAAAGGGCCGAGCTCGAAGATGCACCCGGCTACAAGCAAGAACAAGAGCCGAGCTTAGCAAAAATGGAGATGGCATTGAACAGAAGAAAGGAGGAGCCACCGACCGAGCTTACCTGCACGGAGCTTCCAGCTAGCCTCCCTCCTCGCCAACAGAGAAGAGGTGAGGGGTAAAGGTGGGCATGGAGGGGGTCTTAAGGCCAGAGAGACGTTAGGGTGAGGGCGGTGTGAGACGCTCACACGGGAGTGGTCACTCGGGCGGTGACGGATGGCAGCCCCGACGCGCAAGGCATCGCGCCGCGTGGCGAGGCGACTCGCGAAAGCACCAAGAGAGGTTGAAGAAGAATCGACGCGCGGCCCAACGCGTAGTGACTCAAGGCGTGGGCGAAACGGTGAGACGGGCTTAAAGGGGCGCCCGATCATAATCCGACGGCCAAGGTTTGGTGCGACTAGGTGGCTTGATCGAGTCGATCGCCTTGGCCGGCTCGGACCGATGAATAGTGCGCACTAGGGTTTAGGTTTGGGTTGACTGACATTTAATTTGAAAACTCTACTTTGACTGAGGATTAAAAATAAAAATAAAATTCCTAAAATCATGAAATAATTTGTGGGGTTCCTGGAATATATAGTTCCCATAAAAATTATAAACCCTACTGTTCAATATATAGTTTGTGATATTTAACTTCAAATATGTTGTATGTCTATGGATGTTGTTTGAATTTTAATGAGGTTCAAACTAGTCCCAAAATTTTTGGAAAATTATATTAATTCATGATAATTAATTTAGTATTTGAATAAATTGGTTCCGATGATGATCACAACTTTTCATCACTGATTTGAATTGAAATTCAAATTTGAAGGGTAGGTTCATGTTTTAACAGATTTTCCAAGTGCAATATATTATGAAATGATTTGAATTTGATAATGCATGTTAGTGAAATACATATTAATCCAATTTAATCAGTTGGGGCTGTGACAACTTGTCCGACAATTAAGGACCGCACTTTGGGTACTCGCTGTTCAAGCAACACTCGTGCCGCCACACGCGGTTGGGAGCCGTATGGTTAAGTAGGGGAAGGTTTTATTGTGTTGGGTCCCACGGTGGTGAAATTGTAAGGGCATGGGACCGTGAAATCCTATGTTCCTTTGGGCCGATAGGGCATAGAGGCCGTAACGCCTTATGTTCCTAGGAGCCCCGGTTGAGGGACTTAACCTAATGGAATCTTCTTGCTAAAACGACCATATCTCGATTTATCTTACCGGCATACCATAGGAAGTATGCTATATCTCGAGGCATCCGGAGGCTTACGCTAATCAAGTCGTGTGGGTAAAGTAGTACACCTCAGGGTATAAATCTATTCGAATAGTCAGATCCACTGCTATGGACGACCGCTTGAAATTTGTGGTCGCTATTGTTAGACTTTAATTAAAATTGTGGTTGAACTTGGCATTCGTCATGAACGGGATGTTCATGTGTTTAGTTCATCAAAGTGGGATGCCACTTTGGTCCTGGTATGATTAAATTATTTATTACTGAAATGCTTTACCATATGCTTTACTTCTACTTCAAATCTGATTTTTTAAATGGGCACATGAAAAACTAGTATGTGTAGGATGTTAATTGTTGCGTCTCTTTCGCAAAACTAAACCAATATGAGCCATCCTTTGAATGACCCTTATGCATAACTATTTTTATTTGTGTAAGACTTGCGAGTACACTTGTACTCAGCCAGATGTTTGCATGCCTTTTCAGGTGAGAAAGATTATGAGTATGACGATCTCGTTAGTGTTGACTTGGGTGACACTAACGAATAATGTGCTATCATTTAACCCCAATGGTTGTCGATGGGTGATGGGCATACCACTACTGGTCTTTTGCTTTATTTATTTACTTCACCGCTACTTGATACTTTACTTTGAATTTGGCCATTACCGTATGTAATAAGTCGTAGACTTTGACTATTATGCAAGATGTCTTTTTATCTCTTGTTGTATGCGTTGTATGGATGTAATCAACGTTGGATGAGGGTATGAGTATATTGGTCGTTGATCTTGGGAGCCAATATATGTCATACTCAATGTTAATGGATCCCCATTTAACTCACTAAGTGTAGTGCTTTGAATCGAAAGAGAATCGACAATCATGTAGCGCCGCAAAGGAGCAAATACGCATGATCGTTGAGGCTCTAGTATTCGCTAAGCCTCTCACTTGGATAGAGTTAAATTGAATTATTTATCGAGACCAGTAATTATGTCCCTAAGACCTTGTCTAATCTCAGTCTTATGGAGATAATTACCGGGGTCCCCACAAATTTGTTTTAAGTCAAAATTGTCATTTTTCTGTTCGTTAGATGTGCTATAAGATTCGTGTTGTTGATGATTCTAACTAGTTCATAGAGTTGAAAGATGAGATTTTTATCAACATAATGGCTATTTGGCCACATATGCATGTGAATGATTCATCTCGTGATGCTTCGAGAAATATCACTCATGATAAACCAATATATTTGGCAGCTCATCAAGTGGCATTGATGAGATTTTTATTTTTTTGTCTTTGTTATTGCTCAACCTCTCAAAGTATATGTGAAGAACATATGGGTTTACCACATTGCCGTATTTTGTTAGTATATAATTTTATTTTTTATCTTTGTTTTTGCTCAACCTCTCAAAGTTTATGTGAAGAACATAACGGGTTCACCACAACATAACGAGTTCACCACATTACCGTATTTTGTTGATATATAATTCTATTTTTTTATCTTTATTATTGCTCAATCTCTCAAAGTACATGTGAAATTTTGAATCATGTGATGGAAATATGACTATATGAGTTATTAAGACTTTTAAGAATACTTACAGTGACCAAGAACAAAAAATACATAAATAATTTACTGTAATTTATGTATAACGGAGTTGTAAATGAATTTTCAGAATATTTTTTGTTTTATTTTTGCTCAACCTCTCAAAATACATGTGAGATTTTGAATCATGTAATCGAAATATGAGTTATTAAACCTTTCAAAAATAATTACAGTGACAAGGAACAAAAAATTACATAGATGATTTATTATAATTTATGTAAACGAAAACTGACACACTCTGCGAACAAATCAGGGTAAACTGTAGCACGGCCAAACAGATAGATGTACAGGCGGACACAGAGGCTGAGCTCACTGCACGAAACAGTTGTTCAGAAGCTGCAAAGAGGAGTTATTTTCTCACGGGTGCGACTTGGACTTCGTCCCTGCAGCAGCCTCTCTTGCTTCCATGAGATCATCGATCAGACGACGCAGATCGTGGCGCGACGAGCCGCCTTCCGCCGCGGCCTCGCGAGCCTTCACGGCGAGCTCCTTTACCCTGCTCCTAGCCACGTCCCCTGCACCTCCGGGTTCCATGAACTTCGCCACCGCCCGTGCCACAGCCTCCGCGGGGACCACCTCCTTCTCATCGTTCCTCGTGCTCCGCACCCCGGCGCCCTCCGGCCACAGCCGATCCCCGATCCCCAGCACTTCCGTCACCAGCCTCTCGGTGATGAATTGCTCGAACACCATCGGCCACGTTAAGACCGGGACGCCCGCAGCGACCGCCTCCAACACCGAGTTCCACCCGCACTGTGTCACGAAGGCGCCCACCGCCGGCTGCGCCAGTATCGCCGTCTGCGGGCCCCATCCTCTGACGACCATTCCCTTGTCCCCTACCCTCTCCTCCCACCCCTCCGGAGGAACCCACTTGTCGGCTCTCACCACCCACAAGAACGGCTTCCCGGCGGCTTCTAGGCCGAGAGCAAGCTCACGTAGCTGAGCGTCCGAGACATGAGTCAAGCTGCCGAAGCAGACGTACACCACTGACCTGCTCGGCTTCGAGCCCAGCCAAGCGATGCACGGCGAGTCGCCGGCCGATGATAACGGCAGAGAGAGGGGCCCCACGAAGTAGGCACGTGCACGCTTCGCAGATCCGTTGCGCACGTACATCTGGCTGTACTCAGGCTCGAGGTCCAAGAATGTGTGGACGGCGAGGCCAAAGCAGCTATCTTGCGCCGAATAGGCTCGGTTGATTGTGGTGCGGTCAATCTTCTGTTGGGTCCTCAAAAACTCTGGCAGTTCGGTCCAGGGGATCCGCATGTCGGGGCCAGGAAACCCAGGAACGGTCACCACCTGGGTGTCATTCTTGACGGCGCCAGCAAGGTGGCGCATGGCGAGCATCGAGAAAGCGCCGATGACGTGGAACGTAACGCACGGCACGCCGATATCGCTAGCGACGTCGGTGTTCCAGAAGAAGTGCATATCGGTGACAACGGCGTCCGGGGACAGCTCCCTGATGAGGGATTCCTGCGCCGGCCGCATCTGCGTCTCGTTCATGGCTGCAGCATCGATGCGCCACGCGTCAGCGGCCGCGGCCGCGGAGAGGTTCTCGACGCCCAGCGGGAGGCCGTCCACGGCCGGGAAAGGGTAGGTCGCTACCCTGACCGCGGAAGTATCGGGGCCACGCCGGGCGAGGGCTGATCGGACGACAGAGACGTTCGCCGGGGTGACGGCGACCGTGGACTCTACGGCCCCTGGCATGGCCGCGGCGAGGTGGAAGGCGAAGTCGGTGAAGGGGCCGATGTGACTCGTCGCGAAGAAGGGGATGAGCAGGACGCGCAGCCTCTTGGTGCACCTATCAGAAGCCATTGGTACTTTCGCTTTGGACTCTCTAGTGCGACTGTGTGAGTAGATGCCGATGGAGGAGAGGATATTGAGGACTCTGCTGGAGAAAAAAATGGTGAAAGATCTATAGCAAGATAATAGTAGATATGTGGCTTCCTATACTCACATGCGATTCATGCGCCTCTTGGCTATTAGGACTCCGAAGTGGCACATACCAGTAGTAGGTGATACTTATGCCTAGCGGCTTATCATCATGACGGCATCTAGCTTGCCCAAGTGGCTTCATTTTTATTGCGGTGGCCAAGCGGCTTATTATCATATCGGCGGCATCTTGAAGGGCAGTAGCAACACGGGCGAGTTTTCTTTTCTCTTTTTCAAATTGGGAAATTTGTTATTTTACTACACCTTATATTTATTTGCCATTAAGTTTTTGGTAATTAATATTTTATCCCATCTTTTGTACACCCTTTGTTTTTTTTTTCATTTTGAACAATTTTACCCATATCTTCTCCATCACCTTCTTTTTCCTACCTTCTCTTTCTCTCTTCTTTTATCCAAATCCCCTCTCCCTTCTTCTTCCTCCACGAGAACTCCTCTCGACTCCCCTCTTCCCTTTGGGCCAAGACGGATCCGGCAGTCCCAACCAAGCCACTGCCGCCGCCCCCCTTAGCCCAACGTACACCGTGCGAAGAGGCATGAGGTCGGGGTGGCTCACCGCGCCAATCCGGTGTGGCGGCGGACGCCTCCTCGGACCCCACGGAGCACATGGGCCGCACGAATCGGAGCAGCACCGCCAGCTCCTAGAGCTCATCGCGGCGCGGTACAGCGTGCTGTGCAACGACTTGGCCACCACCTCTTCGAGCGCCTCGAGGATGGCGGTAACCGACAGCGCCTTGCCGCCGAGGAACTTCACGGGCGCATCCGGCCTGCCATGCCCACCGACGCCGCCCTACGTACCTATGTAACATCCCAAATTTGGAGCTCATTTAAAGTTTTTAAAAATAAAAATAATCATTTGATTTTTTTGTTTAAGTTAAAGCTTAATATGAATTTTTACAAATCAAAATAATTTATTATAATTAATCTAAACTTCAATTAAATTTAAAAATATTTAATTTGGGTTCCTTGAGTTTCAGAGTATTTTCTGGATTTTTCCTTGAGTTTCAGAGTATTTTCTGGATTTTTTCTAGGAATTGTTGGAGTTTATTTGCTATTTCTTTGAGCTCGGTTTGCTTTAATCCTTTTTCTAAAATTCAGAAAGTCATTTAAATTCTGTATTTTCCTTTGGGTCGAAATCCTTTCTTTTGTGCTGTTTTCTTTTCCTTTCGGCCCAGTCCCATTTTCTTTCCCGTCAGCCCGTTCCTCTCTTTACCAGCCTAGCTGCTAGCCTAGCCCATTCTCCTTTTCGTCCAAGTCGCACCAGCGCTGCAGCCCAAGCCAGCCCCACCTCCTCCTTTCACTACCGTGTGGGACTACCTCGTTAGTCGCTGCCGGTCGCCACATCATTGTCGTCTTCAACCTGGAGATCCGGTTCCAAGTCCGGGCTGAACACGCTGTCGTCGCCGTCCAAACCCAAATACTCCTCTCACGGCCCTATTTAAGAGTGCCACCCGTGTCCCAATCTTTGACCCATCAACCTCTCCCGAAGCCCCAACTCGGTTTCATCGATTGCCTTGTCATTTCACTGGATTTCCGCCAAGAAGCTGTTGCCGCCGAAGCTCCTCGTCGACGGATTCCGACGCCATCTTTGCTCCTCCGGTCGTGCCTCTGCCTCCATTGGATTCGCCTCGCCACCTTCTAGCCAGTGCCCACCTCATCGCCACCATCGCCTCCATCTCCAGTCGAGCCGCCTTCGTTTAATCTCCTCACCGGTGAGACTCCTCGCCATCTCGAGCATGTCAAAGTGTGTTCCTGGGTCTTCTCTTCCGATCCCCTCTCCTTGTGTTATCTCTTCGTCACTATGCCATGATGCCGCCGTGACCTTTCTTCTTCGACCCCGATCATCGATGTGTCGTCGTCCCCATTGCTCTCCGGCCACCCCGCTTGTCCCATCGTGTTCCCCTCGCCGCCGCCACCAAGCCCGTGCTCCCCTTGGTTTTGTTCGGGCGCCGTCGAACCACCGTAGTCGCCGCTGCCACCTCATCGCCGCTCTTGCCACGCCACCGCCACCTAAAGAACCGCCGTGATCCTAGGTACCCGGTTTTGCCCTTAGCCACCACTCCCACGCCGTAGTTCATCACCGCCAGCTTGCTCCTCTATTCCTCCTTTGTTATCAGTCAGCCACCTCAGCTTCACACCCATGTGTCATCCTTGTCATCAGCCCACAAGCCAGCCTTGTGCACCCAGTCCATCGTAGACCTAAGCCATCCCATGGACTTGGTCCATAGATCAGGGCCCACTTATCAGCCTCTCCAACCTTTTTTTGGGTTTTCTTTAATTTGGAAATTTAGAAAAATCTAGTGGGATCCATCTGTCAACCATTACGAAATTCTTTATTGTGAGGCCTCCCGGGATCGGATCCGTTTCAAGCTAAGTACTTACTCTAAAAACGTAATATTTAACGTGAGACAAAACGATTCCAAGTGCCCGGATATGCGTCTCATGTTAGCTCCCAAGGATCAGTGGCTAACATGCGCATATCCTAGTACACAACATTGCAATCACATCCATACACAATCATACAAGAGAAATAGAAACTTTGATACATCTTCAACATATAGAACCTTATGGTCCCAATTTTACATAAGAGGGCCAATCGGCCAAATCTAAATAACAATAATACAAAATAAATCGCAGCGGAAGATAAACTTAAAGTAAAAAGGGAATAACCGAGTTGGCATGCCCAAAAAAAATCCCACAAGCAACCAACTGGAGTTAAAGCCGTTGCGCCCGTCATCCTTACCTGATTAAATAGACACTTTTCAAGTACAAAGTTGTACTCGCGAGACTTTCAAGAAAAATAAGGATGCATGTAAGTATCAATGGAAGACTACTACACTAGTCAATTTTCAGCATAAAAGCAAGTTTTGCATATAGATAAAAGATTCTAACTTGCCATTTCTAAAACATTTAGAAAACATTTTATAGCAGTAAGTAATGATCATCCACGGTATAATCTCCAAATATAATCAACACTCGAACATCCCATTCATGACACAATTCATTCCTCAACAAAATTAGCGCGCGAACTACGCGTTCATGATAACATTTCAGATATGAACAAACTAACATAATGACATAACATTTTCAACCATAACCCAAACTTAAGTTCCCCAAAAACTAACTGTGCATGCTTTCCCACAAGTGATGTCCATAACCTAGGACGAGGCTATTTGAATAGATTTAGTTCTCTGCAGAGTTGTACAGCTTTATCCACACGATATGAATACCTTATACTGTCGCTATGCACTCTTCCGAAGAAGTGTAACTAAGATATCATAACGAGGCCTTTACAATGCCATGTCCTAACTATCAAACCACCCGAGGAACAGAAATCCCATGGGAGTCTAAAAGCCTCCTAACCACAGGTGAACCCCGTTGCGTAAGTAAGTCTCTATCAAACAAGAGACCCTTAAGAGCAAGTAAGGCAAAACTTAACATGACCCCACCAGATTGACAAGAGAATAATTAAAAATAACAATAACAATTGTCAATCTGATTGTGTTCTGATAGCTAACACATAGCAAATTATTCAGCCAAGCCATCGCCCATAAACCCGGCGTGTGGTTGTACGTAAGACTTAGTTCATCACACCACAGACCGGTCCTCATATACCCAGACGAGGCTACACGAATCCGGGACCACCCCTTCATCACCCTATCACCCGTCCAAGTCCAACACTCAACAATAACCCACCTAACAAGTCACAATAACCAGATACGAAGATCTGGAAACAATCCTCAATATCAATATAATTCAATCCATATAATCCTCAAATTTCATCAAGATTCAATTCAATCCACCAGCCGATGGACTAAGTCCATCAACCGCTTTCGGCTACAACTACTAGCATGGCTAAGCATCGTTCTACAAACTAGCAAACGACCTATATAATATATAACCTTAATTATTCAAGGAAAAAGGGGTAATCAACATTCAAAGGAGGGCTAATGCAGCAATTAGGAGATTAACTACTTCTACCCATGAACATACATTTCAAAATAGCATGCAATTGCGATAATAAAACTCACACAAAACTTTTAAAAACCACTGGGAGCAATATGATCAAGAGGAGGGTGCTCGCACCTTTATTGGTACCACTTGCTCAATCTCAGGTTATACTCAATTTGATCTCACGGATATAACGGTATCGTCGAAAAACCTAATCAAAGACGATATTGCAATAAATATCAAATAAAGCCAAAAATTCAAAATACTCAAAAATGTATGAAATTTATACAGTGGGTAGGTCATGATTTTAGATGAATTTAGGTGAAATAATTATTCTATTTGGATTTAGTATGTGAAAGTTATGGTGGTTTGAATCTCAGATTTGTGGAAAAATCAAATTTAAATAGAATCTGTTACTGTTCATCTAAAATAAATTCTTTGGTAAAACTTTGCATAACATAGGTGGGGATAAGGATTGCATGGTTGGAAAGATAATAAAAAGTTATGTTCAACAAAAATTGAATCATCCCATTTGGAGTTCAAATGAATTTTCTATGAATTTTGAAGTTAATTCAATTTCTAGTGTAAAAATAATTCTTTTCTAAAACTTCCAATGCATTTAATAATTTTATACTCAATTTAACCTAGCCTCTGCCATAACAAGTGGGCCTACATAGTTTCTTTTCTTTTTCATTTAATTCCTAAAGGAAAACATCTACCGACAAATCTAATCTTCTCATAATCATTTACTTAACCGATTCTCTGGTGTTGAATCCAATCACATACATAACACTTTCCGATCATATTCTTATATCTTGATCTAAATCCCGTACTAACCTCCACTAAGGCATAATCAAGATAGTCAATCCAACAAATAACTCTCGAACTCATGAACTTCCATCTATACAATCCATCCGATAAATGTACTAAATCCACCAAGTTATGGGCATATGACTATAATCAGATCCATCAATTGTTCTTTACTAGACTAATTAAGCTAATATTAACTACTAGCTCTACTAGTCTAACTTCGGCAAGTCATAATCGCATACACTCAATTTTCCACCGATCGAGGTTTAATTGACTAACCAACACCAAATGACCTTTACAATTTAATTGCACGTTCGACCTATAATGGCTCACCAATCGATCAACTCATAATCATACCACTGAACTTAGTCGTGTAAGACATCTACCAATCCAAATCACATTTGTGCCTCTATGATCAACTAATAATCATTTATCTACTAACTCAATCGAGGGTACAAATCTATCAACTCAGCACATAGGATTTATCTACTAATCACATAGCAATCCAATCATTTATCTGCACTCAAATAATCTATTGTTTCCTTCTCCCAATTCTAGGATATATGACTCACGCACTATTGCTAAAATCATCCGATCAATTTGCTCATGATTTAAATAAATCACCCGATTCAACCTTCATATCTCCATATATATCATCACAAGAGCTATCCATCAAGTAATAATTCATAAAATTCTTATGTGTCCTAACTCCAAAGATTACTAATCCAACGTGAGGGAAAACCTCCAATCAATTTATCATCCAAAAATCACCACTAACTTCCATGCGACCTCAAAATAAAATCATCCGGTCGAATACTCTAATAATACATTATTCTAACATCCACCAATCAACAATATACATATTCCGCTTCAACTCTATAATTATTCGTATCTACCGACATACATCACATGACCAAGCCTACACACAAAATAAGACTTAACCGGGGAGTTACACCGGTCTTGAGCTACCAAATCATTTTTATAATTAAACATGCATAAATAGATGCCATGCTCATGACTAATATGCAACATGCACGACTTATATCATAAACACGATATGATACTAAAGATTTTTACCACGGCACTAGACGTGCGAAACATCACCGGACATCTTCTCAGGTCCGTGTCCACCGTAGTCATTGCCGAGCTCGTTTGCGTCCGCTTGGCCTTCTCATCCACGTCCCGCTCCTTGTCCATGTCCATCATCCCGGTACCGCCGCATGCGCCACGCCGTCGCGTCGACACCGCCTCGCCTCGCCTCGCTCGCTCTCGACGCCATTATCTTCGGTGCTCAACTCAGACTTGGACACACCATGATCGAAAATCAGAAGTATGTTCTGAAGTTCACACGCGCAACAAGTGGAAAGTTAGAGGACAGCAACATTCAGAACCGAGCGCACTGAATTGAGTTGTCACTCGGTATTTTCAGATGACGAACAGTACAAAAGAAACTCTACTCTGAACTTGTAACTTAAACTCGAAACTGAAACTGCTACTTCCTTAACTCATGGAACAAACTCAACATGAATGGATCCGTACTACAAGCATGATCCGAATGAATCTGTCCACAGCAAAACGAAAACCAACAGAGCTAAAAATGCTTAACAGAGCTAAAAATTCTTAGGACATTCAGAATAGACTACATGCAAAAATCAGATAGACTACATGTAGAACCAAATAGAAAACTGAAAACTAAACAAAGAGTAGAATGATAATTAACAAACGGCCACAGCACCGCGCCACTCCTGCTGACGCCTCGGCACTCCGCTCAGCCATTGCCAAGCCGCCGAGCTGACGTTACCTCCCTCGGTCGTCTTCACCGCACCGGCCACCGCATTCCTCAGCTCCTCGGTGCCCGTGCGCGATGCCGCGCCGTGCCTGCCGTCGTAGCGCCACCGCTACATTGTCGACGTCGCCTCCCGTGGTCACGCCGGCAGGCCACGTCCTCAACCGCCTCGCCAGCAACCGTCGCCTTGCTCCTGCCGCTGCATGCTTGCTTGCTGCCTCCACTGCGCCGCCTTGCCCCCTCTGTGCCGACTCGTCCACGCCGCCTGGCCAGCACCACCGCAAGGATGCATGCACTGCTCTACCGCTGCTACTCTTCCCATCCTCCCCCACTACTACATCTTCTCCTCTCTCGCGAATCGATCAAACGGCCATGCATGTGAACACTACTTGCATAAGTGGATAGCTTATGTAATGGGGAATACAGTGGCATAACATGCATTGGAGGTTTTTCGGTTCCTGGATGGGGTTGAGAGGAGAGAAGTGAAGGAACTTGAGCTCATGTGAGAAAAATGGAGCTGATGTGGGGTTGAGAGGAGAGAAGTGAAGGAACTTGAGCTCATGTGAGAAAAATGGAGCTGCTGTGGGGTTGAGAGGAGAGAAGTGAAGGAACTTGAGCTCATGTGAGAAAAATGGAGTTGTTGCCTTGGGGAAGAAAAGGGCAGTGGGAGAAAGTGCTCTCGGCTGGGCATAAAGAATGGGCATGCATGTGGCTTTGGTTGTTGGGAAGAGAGCAAGATGGTGATTAAAAAGAAGATGGCTGTGAGGATGGGGCTGGGTAGTGTTGGTTAGGTGTTGTGTTCGGTTTGGGGAAAAATGAATAGCAGTGAGAGGAAATTGGCACTGTGGTGAGATGCTTTGGTTGTGCATAAGGTTAGGAATAAAGAATTGAGCAGTGGAGAGGTTTGGTGGTTGGGGAGAGAAAGTGATGTGTGGCTGAGAGAAGTCCGGCTGGGAAAAAAAATGAAAATTAAATGGTTGGGAAGGTGTCCTCGTGATGGCAGTGGGTTGCTATACAAGTTGGATGGAATAGTCAGTCAGGTGATGGAAAGGGGTTCGGCTGGGGAGAAAAATAATTAGCAGTGTTGAGTTCGGTAATTTTTGGACATAGTTGTCTAGCTCTAAAAATCACAAAATTTTTATAGAAGATTTCTGACACAGTAATGCACGTTGTAGAATTTTTCCAGGGTTTTTATTGTTCTGCATTTTTCTCTATAATTATTTTAAGTACTAGTTTTTGTTAGTTGTGTTATATTGGGGAAGAGATAAATAGCAGTGCAGTTCTTCCTCCTTTTCTCCAACTCTTCCAAACGACCTCGCATGTGCAGACCCATCGATAAAATGGAATGCTCTCGAGACGACGATCGCAATGGTATAACATGCGTGGTCGGATTCTTGATTTTTGGTGGTGATTGCGATGAGAGAAGTTGGGGAAGAGAAAGGACACACAGGCGTCTCGACTACAGTCGGTCGGACCGAAAAATATAGCGACGATACTAATGTATGCAAGATGACATGATTTTTGAAAAGCATGTGAAAACAAGAAATAAAAAAAATTAATTTAAATGCAATCTCTCAAACAATTCGATTTAATATTGTTGGTCATTATTATTATTTTCATACAACTTTTAAACAACTCGATTGATTTTAAACGAAGCCTTTCACTTAAACACGGGAAAATTTTTAAAACATAGACAAATATTTATTAGATTGCCAAATTAAATATTAACATCCCGATTCTGAAAATCGGGTGTTACAAACCTACCCCCCTTATAAAGAATCTCGTCCCCGAGATTCAGACGAAAATCTTTCGAGAGTCCGTTCTCCTTCGTCCGAACTCCGATTCAGTCCGTTCAAGTTCCAAAATTCATATAAAATCAAGCTCTTTCTTTTAGAGTTGGTTTTGTTTTTTTTTGGAGTTTATTTGATTTTTTTGGATTTATTTGTGCTTCGCCTGTTGTTTTCTCTCTCGTTTAGACGATCTGTTTCCAAGGAGCAGGAGCATAAGCAAGTTTTGAAGATCCAAACGTGGTAACTGAGCAAAGCCAAGACAATTCGTAGTCCTTTGATTATATTGAACCTGTGATTCCAAAATTATATTATTTTATATCAAATTATATGCTATCTTTATATCAACTGCTTTTGGGAATAGTTAACACCTATTTGTCGTTATGTCTCCATTGATTATTTGAATATCATGAATCATTTGTCACCATAAGATGGTCATTATTAGTTGGGCATATTTGTATCACCAACATGGGTTATCGTAGAGATATTTAGTCATGCTTAGTTACAATGGGCTCATGATCACATGTTAAATATTGATAATTTGACTTAATAATATATAGAATTATGGTGCGATGTCATTGTTTTGCAACTTTGGTATGATGTCACTGTTGTACCAATTGTCATGCGATATCGCTATTATAAAACTTTGTGCCATAGCAGAGATTGTCATCGGTTTGATTGAACAAAATGATTTATGCTTAGGTAAGTGATCGTGCAGCAAAGAGATGCGTGAGGCACATTGTTTTGGATAAGATAGTCTCACCTGGGTAACTTGTCAAGGACTTAATCTTGTGCGCTATTGAACTGAGCCATATCATACAACCACTTGTCCAGTATGAGATAGACCTGGCTAACTAATTAGCAATGTCTTACCTTAGTTCTGTTTTTGGAAGCATGAGTTCTTGGATGGATATTCACAATGGTGCAAGAGGGGGCCATGTCTAGTCGTGATGACATTCAATGTTGAAACCTTAGCAGACAAGATTAGGTTAAGGAGGACCTTTGTAAAGTTCTTGTGATGATCACTTAGTCGCACACCTACGGAAGTGTGATCAGATACTTTAAGTTGATTTATCTCTTGTGGGTAAAGTTGTATAACCTTTGTAGAGTTAAAACTGTTTAAACAATTGTGTCTTTGGTTGTGGATAGTGCTTAGGGATTTCACACAAGAGGTAGAGTTTCTTTATAAAAATATATTGAAAGGTGAATGGAATATTCACTTGATAGTTTGGTTGGGAAGTGAACAGGAGGTTCACTGGTTATTTCAAATAAATTGTTTATTTATTTACTATTATTTTCAATTACGCATTTCAATCTATTTACTATATTTATCGACAATACTGCTTTCTGCAAAGAACCATACAATTATTCCTCTGATCAAACCTTGCATGAAGATTAATTGCACGCTGTTCTCTACGACTTGTTGAGTACTTTATGTACTTACGGCTCTAAACTTTACTGCTCAGTTAAAGAATATCAAGATACTCAAGAGTTTTACGAAGAACAGTGCTTTGAAGACTTTGCGAATTAGAATGTGTTCTCCACTCGATTGTTTATGGGCATGTTGATTGGACTTTCTAAATTTTATGTCCCGCTGTAATAGTTTAGTTATTTGTGAGGACCCAGAATATTTAACTAGTAACACTTAACCTCAAAATGGTTCTAACGTTACTAATTAAACATTCTAAGCCTCGATTGGCATATGCTTCCCAGAATTGCAGCATATGCACACCATCACAAAATTACACATCATTTCCATACAACATACATCACTAAGTTCATCAACGACAAACATAAAGTAAAGTCATTACAAAAGAGCCGACCGGCCAAATAGAACAATATACAAGAATGATAGCGGGAGCAAAAGGTGCCATAAGATGGCTAGAACAAAAGTCGACCGGTTAGCCAACATAACCCACAAGGCAACCGACTGGGCCGCCAAGCTAGTCGCCCCGCAAGCTACCACAACAAAGCTCACAAAAGTGAGGCCCCTCAAGCTCACATTCTTCCTCTGCAACAAATACATTTAAGCAAGATAACTGAGTACACAAAGGTACTCGCAAGACTGACGTGTGGAATAGCAGACCTGTTCATAACTACATGCAAGCTTATTTAGGTGGAGGTTGTATGTCTCATTTTGCATAAAGCCAACTTTATTTGCAATAATGTAATACATTTAAAAGCAAGTTTGCAAATTTATTTTGTTGTCAAAATAACAGCGAATTAAAGATACATACAAGTAACCACCTGGAAGTGACTATCCCAATAGCCACCACAACATAGCACGAATCCCCGATTCGTACCACCCATCAAGTTTTAATTAAAAGGTTGTAGTCTAGTTCTCACGGGCGTATCCGAGCGTGTCCATAACCTAGGACGGCTATTCGAATAGTTTTAACCTGCAGGGGTGTACCAATGTACTCACACTTGCATCGCCTTTAAGCCACAAAGCACACTTCCGAAGGTATGTTTGCACGGCTAAGTCCTACGAGACTTTTCCAATATTGTGTATCAACCACGAGCCGCTCGTATGGGTAGAAACACCATACACTTACATTGCAAGCCGAAAGACAACAAATCCCATCACGGGTGAAGTCTTTCGGACACTAAATGCTCCCAACACCATCCCTCCCGCGACCTCCTGCGACCAAGCCAATACACGCCAAAGTATTAAGTCAAGAGAGGTCTCATACCCTCTAGTGTGGTTAGCACGCAAAATGCTCGATGCACGGTGGCGCAAGTAACTCGGTCCTTAATGACCCGGGCACCATTCCGGTCACACCCAAAAGCACACCAATCATACCATTGTGCCCAAGTCTAAATCATTTTGTTTTCAGTTTTATTTTTCATAAGTAGACATGGCACAAGGCTGAAATCATAAATCATAATAAGTTTTATGTGATCAAGGTTATCGACAAGTCGATAACCGCCCATTTCTACCGGAAGCTAAGCATGGCTAAGCAATTAATTCGCAACTACTAAGTGACAAGAGCTCATCCACGAGCTCTAAATCACAACAATACCTAGGCTCATGGTAGTAAAGGATAATCATTTACTAGAGGAAATGCACCTACTAGGCCAACTAACGAAAATAGTTTAACACAAAGTAGCAATGCATACATAGAATTTGTAATCAACATAAATACTTAAAATATCGGGATTAACATGATCAAACTGCTTGCCTTGCTGCAATTGTTCTTGCTGCAGAGGAGGATCCTCGGGTTCAATAAATTCTTCGGAACCTAACGCGAAAAGGTGATAAAACCAATAAGAGCGAAGAACACCAAGAGGAACTCAACAACAAAGAACATCCAAATCCCATGAAATTTCTACAGCAGCTAGAGGTTGATTTTAGACAATTTTAGAAACAAGAAACACTTCATTTGGACTTAGCATGAAAAAGTTATGGCTAAACTAAGTTCTCTCAGCCTATAAACCAACTAAATTAATTATTGGTACTGTTCATGGCGAAAATTTCTGGAATGATCTAAGCTCTGAAAATTTTATGGTAGGTAGATCAGGTCATCCAAAGAACAGCAAAGTTGAGATTACTAAATTTGAAGTTATAATGAATTACTTATGATTTTTCTAAGTTGTAAACCTAGCACTTTACATTTTCCAGAAACATAAACATGTTCAAAACCTATTTCAGATTAAAGTATAGTAACAGAGGAATTTAACAAAATTGATTTTGCACATTTTGGAGTTATACAGAAAAAGATATGCATTTTACAAGTTTAATTCTATTTTTGGGATAATCAAAATTGGCAGAAATCACTTCATTTGAGTTACACAATTTTCTGTGACAGAAACATGTCCGAATGCATTTTTACATTAAACTACAGAGGCATAGAATTTTATTACAGTTGGAAACACCTAAAAAGGAGTTAAAATGATTTAGTTATGAATTTCTAAAGTTCTGATACAATTTCTAGTTGATAAATAAATACTTTCAGAAATGAAATCCAACTCAAATGCAAATAAGCGACGTGGACGCTCGTGGGTCGTTGATACGAAATCCAACGAGCCACACGCACGGAAAACAGCGTACGCGCGCGATCCCTAAAAGAGCCCACCGTTGGATCAAGATCCAACGGCTCACGAGGAAGGATGCAACCGGACAGTGCGGTTGCCTCGACTAACCACGACCGCAGATCTAAAGATGAACGGCTCAGATCACGCCTCCTGTCGGAAGGTCCGATTGCATACACGATCAGGACCGCAGATCTAGCGATGGACGGCCTAGAATGATTTAGGCAACCGGATGGTCCGAACGCATACTAAATGCGGGCGCAGATCGCAAAATGGACGCGGTCCAAGATCGAAGTGCAATGCTGAGTCTTGACACATGGGGCGCATGTCGGTGGATCGTGAGCCACACCGCAAGCTTTATCACACGTGCACAGTGCACGGGGTCCACATGGCAGCGAGATACTAGGAGGTTTTAGGACAGATAATTAATTACTAATGACCAATGATTAGCGATGATTAGCAATTAATGTGTCCTAAAAATTTTGTGCAGAGGTGATTTAAGGATTGAGGGCCCACACGTCAGTGACCCAAAAAGGTAATTTCGGACACATTTATTGCTAACAATGATTAGCAATAAATAAACCCAAAATCAGCCCTAATGACTTCTGGTTTTCGGCGCTAAGCTTATGGGCCCACCTGGCAGCGGCACAGGGGTTATCCCCGACAGCTAATAAATGCTGCCATTTAATTAACCTAAGATTAAACATTAATGATGCCTAAGCGCACTGATTAACGCCAGCGGGTGATTACAGGGGGTTGGGCCCACATGTCAGTGAGACATTTGGCCAGATTAAGACATAATTAATACTTCTAATGATTGGCAATAATTAAGCATTAAACGTGTCCTTATAAGTTGACGAGAACGGCGCTCCCAGCCGACAAAAACCGAGTGGCTTCCACGGCTTGTCGCCGCCACTCCGGTCGCGGCGGCGCCAACCAAATACCAAAATGGGTTCGCAATAGTGTTGCGAACCAAATGGTGGTGACCTCGCCGGCGGTGGAGGTCTGGAACGCCGGCGAGCCGGAAAACATAGAAGGAGGCCATTTCGGCAAAACATGAAAATAGCAAAATGCTCCGCTGCGGTCCAAGGAAGCGAGTGCCACGACTTCTAGGGACTATTAAGAGGCTACCTTAACCGAGAGGGGCTTCAAAGATGGTCGGTGGTGACTTGAACACGATGAAGTCCACCGGAGCCGAGGAAGATAAAGTGGCAAATGACAACATGAGCAAAATGAACACCAATGGGTGATCAAAATAGCTTCATTGAGCTTCCCATAAGCTCCACGAGTAAGTAATTGCAAAAAGAACCACTTACCGGAGTTGGAGAAGAAAAGGGGTGAAGTTAGCCGAAAATCTCCAAACTTAAAATTGAGTGATTCCTGTGAATGCAACCCAAAATCAATTTAGGGGAAATGCAAAGGAAGTTGAGGAGCTAAAAAGGGTACAAGAAAGATTGAAGATGAACCACTGGACACCAAGACCGCCATTGGAGCTTCTCGGGTCAACAATGGTGGTTTGAGGATTTGAAATAGTTTTGAGCCCAAACACAGAGAGTGAGCAAGGTGGGGTGTAAAGGAACACCAGGAGGAGCTAAGGGGACAATATATAGGGAAAAGGATTAGGGTTTTGAGCAAGAACATGAGTCCATGGTGGGCTCGGTTCATGCTACGGCCATGGACCAAGAATTGATGGGAGCAAGTGAGCACGGTGACAATGGAGGAGAAAGCCTGATGCGCATTTAATGCCCCGCAGAGAGACGTTGACGAAAGCAAGCTTGAAGTGACACAACAAGCCGCCCTCGCACTCTCTCTCTCTCTTTCTGCCATTGACACACGCGTGCACGGCGAGACAGAGGAGGAAGAAGAACAGAGAAGACAAGCCACGACCGTTGGATTTGAGATGGACGGCTGTGATTTAAATGAGTCCGTCGGACAGTCCGATTGCTCTCGGAAATCTGGACGGTTGAATTGAGATCCAACGGTCCAAATTGAATAGTGCAACCGCACGGTTCGAATGATACCACCAATGCGGGCCGCGCGATTTGAATCCAACGGCTGATATCGCACGCGCATTTTAAAACGAGGCTCGGTGCAGTTAGTGGGTTCGACCGAGTCAAGTGGCTCGAGCTCGAGCCCGACTCGAACCCAAGGAACAGTGAACCAGGTTTAGGTTTAAAATTAAGCTGAGACTTTTGAGGATTTATTAGAGGTAGAAATTTAACTCCAAAAATTCTGAAATTTTTACAGGAGCTCGATGACTTAGATATTGACCTTGTATAAAATTTCCAGAGGTTTGTATCCATTGCATTTTTCTCCAAAAATTCTACAAGGTACTGGTTCAAGGTTTGACTGAGAGTCAAGCAGGTTTGACTACCCTCTAAAAGTATTCAAACAATTTCTAAAAATTGTAAAATTTTTCAGAGGGGCCACATACCATCCCAAGAATTTAGGAAAAATATTTCCAGGAGATGGTCAAAAGGGTTGGACAAGATTGTTTTTGAAAGATCAAGATTTGGATCAAAGACTTGTGACTTTGTATATCCCTGGCTCTTGTACAATAATTGTTTAGTACACACAGGAAATACATGATGTAAGAAAAAGTTTTAATTTCTACTCATTTTCTTACATTTGAAACACAAGCCTGAAATTGGGATGTTACATTATTTCTTTAGCCCTACGTGGCAAGTTAAGTAAACGTTGACCATAAGATCCAATTATTATTACTATTTATTATTTTGAGATCTTTTTAGTTAAATCGATAAATGGATGGTATTTTATCGATGTTTTATGTGTGAGCTAACTACTGATCTAGGACTAGTTCAGAATGAACATTGCATTTCGGATGTGTAAATTTGGGTCCCGACAGCCTCCTATCCGAGCCACTCGACGATCTGCAGCGCACCGAGTCGGTCGGTGATCAGCGAGAAGTACGGCAGCACGGTGTTGGCCGTGCTGCGACAGAGGCAGGCCGGGAAGCGGTCCATGCGGAGACCGCGTAGGCGCAGGCGGAGGTAGCAATAGAGCTGGTAGGCAAGGAGGATGCCAAGAATGACTTGAGCTCCATGCGAGCAGAGGCTCCAGCCATAGTCACTAGGGAGGTAAGGGATGGAGCAAGGAAGAGGAAGGAAGGAAGAAGAAGACATGGGCAAAACTAGCATTTTTTTTCTCTAGATCAAGTGGTTCATGAAACATGTGGCATTTGATCTATTATCGGGAACTTAATGGCAAATAATATAAACCACATATAAGGTGTGGCAAAATGGCAAGTTTCCCTTTTCAAATTAGAACTTAGAAGACCTTGTGCTGCTTAGAAGAAGTCGTTCTTTTCAAGTTCGGAAAAGCTAATTTACTGTTACCCGTAGCACGCAATCTTGCAGAATGTTCCGGTGACGACACATGGAGAGCTCATCTCCCAGTCCCACTCCGTTGTCTCGTCTGCCAACACGTCATCGAGACTTGTGGCAGGTCGTCATCCAAGAGCACCACCCTGCCTCGAGCCTGCACGTTGGCCGGCTACCCGCCATCGTCAACGCTGCCTCTAGGAGCCTGCACGTCGCTGGGAGCTGCAACCGCATGCCGCTCACCTGCCGTCTGAAAGGTCGCACGCTGCCAGGAGGTTGCGCACTGTTTGGGAGCCCACGAGCTCACCACCGTCTGTGCGCCGCACTCGCGAGCTCGTTGTCGTCCACGTGCGACTGCGAGAAGAGGGAGTTTCCCGAGAAGAATTTTTTTCGCGAATTTGAAATTTTCCAAATTGAAAGTTCATGTGTTGAAATTTTCCCGGTTAAAATTTCCCGATTTGAAAGTTCTCACGTTGAAATTTCCTGATTTTAATTTTTTCGAGTTAAAATTTCCCAAATCGAAATTTTCTAATTTGAAACTTTTGTGTTAGAGAGATGAGGAAGGGGATGGGGAAAGGGAGAAGGGAATGTGAGAGCTGGAGGATGACGGAGAAGATGACACACGCGGCGTCTTAGAAGGGTATTTTAAGCTTTTTTTAGTTTACGGGTAACCTCAAACTAGATGCCCCCTTTCAAGATTGGCTGAGCTGGAGCTAGGAGAAGATATGTACTAATACAACCGTGTGATGCACGACTGGGCGAGTAGGAGGGAGCGGAAAGGAGGCGAATTTCTTCCTAGCGTGCCGGTCCGAATCTGGTTCAGAGAAGGAAGGAATAAAGCGGAATTTGTCTTGGCCACGTCTGAGTAATCACGACTTGGAAATGCAACCGGGCTTGTCAAGGTGGATCGGACGGCTGAGATCCCGCTTATGACATCGGTCAAAGATATACCAGTCGTTCCCTCCATGGGGCCCACGCCCCAGACTCCCACAAACATAGGTTCTGTTGAGGAACCGTCGCTGGCGAGTCCTGTCCAAGCGATTACCTCGTAAACAAACTCAAAATCGTAAGAACAATGCATGAACACAAGAACAGAAAAAGAGATAGAACACAGAGATGTAGGGGGACTTCTTGTTTCTCTTTATTCCTTCATCCATCGATCAATCCTTTACAATGAATAGCACCCCCCTATTTATAGGCTACGACCCTGCTAGGGTTTTGGATGGGGCACCCACTAATGGGCCGACTGCAGGGTCAGGCCCATGGTTTCCCAACACTCCCCCTTGGGCACCCATCCTTCATGTCCATGTCTCGTCAAAACTCCATGAAAACTCAGTGAGAAAATTTTGGAGAAAGAGTACATGATACACGTTCTGCTGTGATGCACGAATTGCCTCATTAAAAACCTTGGCTGAGAAACTTCAGGAAAACTCGTCAAGGGAAAAAGAGTACAGTCCACCCAATTTCATTTAATCTCCTGGATTTATTATTTGGGTACTCGATCTTCATGATCAAGCTTTAATAATGAGTTCGTGAAGGTTCTCCCCCTGAATTCTGCACTTCTAAGTCTCATCATTCCAATTCATGTATGCATCTTTCAAAGCTAGATGCTGGAAGTGACTTAGTGAATAAATCTGCAAGATTCTCACATGACTCAGTATGCAGTACTTTGATTATGTTCATCTTTTGCAATTCATGAGCATAGAAGAACTTGGGGTTGATAAGCTTTGTGAGAGGACTCTTCACATAACCCATCTGTTCTTGTGCAACACAAGCTGCATTATCTTCATACAAAAAGTAGGGGTTTGCGCGGTATTCAATCCACACGACTACTGGATGTGGTGAATCATCCGCTGAAGCCAAACACATTCTTGTAAGGCCTTGTACAATGCTATGATCACCAAGTGGTTCGTC
The DNA here is from genome assembly GCA_036346255.1 of Ampelocalamus luodianensis. Lineage (NCBI taxonomy): Eukaryota > Viridiplantae > Streptophyta > Magnoliopsida > Poales > Poaceae > Ampelocalamus > Ampelocalamus luodianensis. Next base: position 16,045,960 of record CM070625.1, read on the forward strand.
GAAGTCGATACAAGATATTTCTTAGACGATTTTCATGGAATTGCAATTCCACCACATAGGAGTTCATAGTCTATTTGCGATTTGGCTGTATGCGGGTCCTACAGGTAACCGCCATCTGTATTGTCATTCATAGTTAGGGTCTTGGTTCTTTCTGTAGAATAGACTAAATTCTTTGCTTCTTTGGAGGTATCGGAAGATGTCCTTTATTCCCTGCCAATGTCTTTGGTAGGTTCTACACTATATCTTGCTAGTAGGTTCCCAGCAAATACAATGTCCATTCTAGTACAGTTTGCTAAATACATTAGTGCTTCTATTGCACTTCAGTGTGGGAGTTCCGGTCCCAGGACTTCCTCCCCCTCTTCCTTAGGTCTGTACGAGTCTTTGTCTTGCTGCAAAGATCTCCCGACCATTGACACTTTCAAAGGGTATGTCTTTGCAAAGTCGAACCTTTCTAACACCTTCTGAGTGTAGGCTGACCGATGCACTAATATCCCTTCAGGGGCATGCTCAAGTTGCAAGCCTAAGCAATATTTGGTTTTACCCAAACCTTTCATTTCGAACTCCGACTCCAGGTAAGAGTTTGCTTTCTTAAAATCCATCAGGGTTCCAATGATATTCGGATCATCTTCATACACTGAGATTATACAAAATCTATTCTGGGATCGTCGTATAAATACACAGAGATTATTCTCATTTGTTTGTGTAGCCTTTCTTGCATAGAAAGTCGCTTCAAGCGATTATAACACATTCTGTCTGATTGCTTAAGCTCGTACAATGACTTTATGAGTTTCACATTGTACATATTTCTATTTGCTCTGTTTTGGTTCGGGACAATGATACATTCATGTATCTTTATATAAATATCCGAATTCAATATTTCATAAAGGTATGCTGGTACCTCATCCATCAATTTCACTTCTAACTTCAAATTCACTGCCATTGAGATAAATGTCTAAAGGGAGTTCCGCCCATGACCGGGGAATATGTTTCTTCACAATCATCTCCTAGATGTTCGGTGAAACCTTATACAACAAGCCTTGCTTCTTTTCATTTCTCTTTCGAACAAATACCCACTTATGCTCTACGGGGTGCATAAGGGGAGGCGTCCAACTTACAGGCCCAAACGTCTTTCTTTCATTCGGAGAGAATAATTCAGTTTCTATTGCATTCTCTCAATCTTCTCAATCTGATCTTTCCTTTCATTCAGCGAGCGATGCAGGCTCTGAATCAAGATCGATGACTGTGGTAATTTTCTTTGCAAAGTAAGTATCGACATTGGCTGTTGTCATATTCAAAGATTCTCCCGAGGTCATAAAGTTTTTAGCTATTTCTTCAAGCGGCGATTCTTCTAATGCTTCTACTTGCTCACCGCTGCTTCCAATTGCGGGGCAAGTCCCTTTAGTTTTTCAGCTCCGATGTGTGCGCACACATCCATGCTGATGTCTCCCTTCATGGGGATGTTCAATTCTGGTATGTCTTTTCTGAAGGTTCCATACCGACATCAGGTCTCAACTGGCTCACCTTTTAGTTCCGGGGCACTTCGGTGATCGGCTGTGTCAAGTCCTTCTTATCCTTTTTCACCAGGCGTCCCCGGTTACTTCGGTTTCGAGGGGCCGGAGTTCTCGTCCTTTTATTCTGAGGCCTCTGGATGGGATTAGGGATACCTTCATTGGTATTTCAATCCTCTCCGGTGCATTTCTTGCAGGTAAATGCGACTTGGTCACGCTCTTCAAATCACTAAAGTGGTCTGGCAGTTGATTCGCTAATGCTTGCAAATAAATTATCTTTTGGACTTCAATTGTCTTCTAGACTTCAATTCAATTATCTTCTGGACTTCTCTATTTGCTTCACTAGTACGCGGGTCATGTGCATAGATTTCAATTATCTTCTGGACTTCAATTGTCTTCTAAACTTCAATTGTCTTCTAGACTTCAATTATTTCCCAACATTATTATCAAGGGTTGATTTCCTCCCCTAATGATGGGAAACTAACCTCATCTAATGTACTATCAGCGAATAGGGCATTATGCAAATCTCTAGTCATAGGGTCCAAATACTTGATTATGGATGCGATCTCATAACCAACGTATATCCCAGACTTTCGGAGAAGACCCAATGCAGTTCGCTGCGGTGGTGGTATAGGTATATAACCCTTGCAACCAAACCTGCGAAGATGAGAAGTTTTCGGTGCTGACCCTTACGCTAGTTGCATAGGTAGATGGATGTTATAGGCCGACGGTCTAAAATTGATGAGAGCTGCTGCGAGCAGGACTGCGTGTCCCCAACATGTAGTTGGCAAATTACAATTCTTCAAAGTTCTGCTAGTCCATTCTGGGTGTGGACATGCAGTACAGAATGCTCAACTTTTAATTCCCATTTTCATACAATAATCATCAAATGCTTTTGGAGTAAGTTCTCCAGCGTTGTCCATTCAGGTGGACTTCTCATGATGATCAGGGAAAATATTTTTAATTTTAATTATCTGTGAGATTAGCTTTGCAAAAGCATGGTTTCTCGTAGACAATAAACATATGTGCGACCATTCTGATGAAGCATCGATGAGCACCATAAAATACCTAAATGACCCTTACAGGGGGCTATATAGGACCGCAAATGTCTCCCTGGATACGGTCCAGGAATGTAGGGACTTCATCCTTCGCTTTCAGAGCAAAATGTCTAATAATTAATTTCCCGGTGGCACATAAAATCTTCCAGATTCGGGAAATTCTTTATATTCATATTATGTCCCTGTGAATTGTTAATTATATCTCTCATTATCCTAAGACCTAGGAGACATAATCTATCATGCCAGAGATAGATAAGTTCAGAGCTTCTAAAATATATTTTCAGGATAGTATAGGCTGCAGGTGCCGTAATATGAGTGTAGTGTAGCCCAGATTCATATGAAGGAAGTTGTTCTAATACCCTTTTTTCATTTTCTTCACGCTTTGTAATGAGCAGGTATTTCTTACCATACTCTTCTTCAGTCTCTACATGGAGACCGTTGGCGCGAATATCCTTGAGAGTTCTAGTCGATTCTGGGTACAACAAGTCTTCTTCAATGACCAAAGTTGTGCCTATTAGGAGTATAATTGTGGCCCTTCCTGAGCCTATTATACAAGTATCGCTGCATGCGATTGTCGTAAGACTACCAGCATTCTTGCTGATTGACTAGAAAAATTTTCGTTTCTCTCAGGATGATTTTCATTGTGCCACTACATGCTAAGCACACTTCCTCCATAGGGCGCTACACGCGTTCTAATATAATGTACTTTATTAATATGTAGCAGAAAGCAAGCAACACATAAATAAAATACTTCAGATATCAGAACGTAACTTGCTATTATAAAGATGGAAAAATAAGTCTTGCAGGACTCATAATAAGAATTAAATGCTTTGCTCTCCTAGAGCTTGCAACCATTATTCAATGATTCAAAGTTCTGCTTCAATTATAAACTGTAAGTTTCTATAAAAGATCCAAGTGCAATGCGTGCACTAGATCGAATCGGCGAAGTATTCAGGAACTTCTGCCTCAATCTGCTCTATGGCGATCTTCTCTTCTTAGGCAGCTACGGCTGCGGCCGCTCCGATGTCCAAAAGATGGATGATGGGAGCTGCTACTGGGATGTTCACATTCATAAGTGTAGCTAATGGATGTGAATCCTCTATGCCTGCAATGGCGAGGTGTGCCTCATGCTATTATCTGCTCTTCTTCTTAGACTGGAAAGCATCAATAATGTGCGACGCACGACCTTAGCCTTCTTGCTCCTCTCATTCGTGAGAGGTTTCATCACCTTATAGCTGCTAGCAGTGGCTTCATGGCCAACATTGCTACTAGGTGGCTGCGAGATGAAGTTCTTTCTTAAAACATCATCTTGAGCTTCCGCAACTTGCATGATGTCAATTAATTCGGCATACTTCATGTAGCCATCTTGACGATAGTTGCGTGCGGATTACACCGCGTTCGGGTGAAAGGTAGAAAGACTTCTCCATCTTCTGCTCATCCGTGATTACATTACTACAGAATTGAAGATTGATACAAATTCTATACAAATTCTGGCCATGCTGGGTCAGTACTTTCAACTACTGGTTTGTGATGCCAGTCATATTCGTATTCATGCAAAGAGTTCATAAGATTACTACGGGTAATTTACATAAAATGGTTGCAAAATTCTCATAATGCTATTCGAACTTCCAGTTCGTGATCCTGTATTTTTCTATGCATTTTTCATGATTTACTGCTATTTTCAATGATTAAAAGTAATATAAACAATCACAGATAATCAAAAATAGTAAATGTGATACATAAATTGCATAGAAATAACAATAACAAAGTTAAACATGCTTCAAATGCAAAAACTGATTCAAAAATTGAATTCCCGAGACCATTTTCTCTGAAAGTGATTTTTCTGGCGAAAACTACAAGTTTCAGGGGTTAAAACGTGAAATTTCAGTTTGAGAGAATTTGCGCGCAATTTTCAGTAATTCCGAGGGGTTTCTCCCAAAATTCCTTATTCGTGTAAGAATCCCCGTAATTTTCAGAATCCAGAAGGACCTTTTTGCAAAATGGGGTTTTTTTCTTTTCCCATTTTCTTTTCTTGCTTTCCACCCGTACGAGCCCTTTTCATTTGGGTCATTCCCCTTGTTTTTTTTTCTTCTAGGAAACAAGTATGGCCAACCTTTCCTTTTGGGCCCTTTTTTTTTTCTTTGGAGAAACTTGTATGGCCGGCTGATTCCTTTCGGCCCATGCGATAGAGCAAAAAATAGAAGGGCTCCCGTAGGGTTTTCCCTGCCCGTGTACATTCATGTGGCGGCGGCGGCTCCTCCATGGGAGCCTTACAAGGAGGTGGCCGGCGATGGGGTGCTTCGCGGGGAGGCGGCCGGCGCTTCGGGCCGGTGCGTTCGGGCGCACGGGCAGCCAGGCGGGGTGGCATGCTACGCGCGCGGGCGGCGCGGGGCGGCACTACTACTGCGGCGGCGATCCGGCGATGGCGCGGCACGCCGCCACGAGCGGCGATAGGCGGGCGCGCGGCTACGGCGATGGCGATTGCCGGTGCAAGCGCCGAGTCGCGGTGCGGGGTGCCTCGGCCCCATGCTAGGAGGCGGCGGGGCCGGCGCGCGCCGTCTTTGGCTGGTGCCGTGAGGTGGCGGTGCGAGCGCGTCTCCTCCCCCTTTTTCTTTCTCTATTTCTTTTCGGATGGCGCGGTGCGCGCGCCGCGCGCGCGCGCGCTTCAAAGGGCGAGTCGGCGCCGCTACGGGCGGCAAGGTGGTTCCGGCGACGCTGCTCCGGCAGCGGGCCAGCGCCGCTACGGGTGGCAAGGGATTCCGCCGGCATGGCTCCGGGCGCGGGCCGCCGCCGGTCGGGGTGCAGCCGTGCGTGGTTCTTCCGGACTCGCCACCATTTTTTTTCCGAGTTTACTGTTTATTCATATGTATGTGATGCAATGCGATGTAATATAGTACAAACATCATCGGGGCTTTTCGATAAACGATTCAATCTACGAGTGTCGTTCATCGACGGTTACCTTTTCGATGCGAGGAGAGTCGATCGTGTTGATAACGTGTTGAGGAACCGTCGCTGGCGAGTCCAGTCCGAGCGATTACCTCGTAGACAAACTCAGAATCGTAAGAACAATGCATGAACACAAAAACAGAATAAGAGATAGAACACAGAGATGTAGGGGGACTTCTTGTTTCTCTTTATTCCTTCATCCATCGATCAATCTTTACAATGAATAGCACCCCCCCTATTTATAGGCTACGACCCTGCTAGGGTTTTGGATGGGCGTCCACTAATGGGCCGACTGCAGGGTCAGGCCCATGGTTTCTCCACTCGTACGCACGACGAGCTCTCCGCCACAAATTGACGCCCACTACCGCATGATTCACGCACCTCACCTCCTCCTCGACGGACGCAGCTTGCCTAGGTGCTCCCATCTATGCTCCAACTATTAATTGGTTTAATAAATCTAATTAAGCAATGACTCTCACACCTTTTACGTCCAAAATAACAGGCGACATTATTTATTACGCAAAATCTGGGAACTCTCGCATCCTTGCGCCTTCAAACCCAGAGCATTATCTTCCATCAAAACTCAAAACAAAAGAACACATGGTAGGCATCATGCTGGAAAACGAGGTTGGAAAAGAGTAGAATGTTTAAGGATGCAAAGATACTTTGCAGCAGCGAAGGCTGCTAGCAAGAATGGAAGGCTGGAATTCGATCGGCAGCCGACGCGAGGCGGAGAGGAGGGCGGTGCGGCGCAGAGAGGCGAAGGAGCAGGCGGCGCAATGTGGCGTGGGAGCAGTGGGCGACGCGGTGCTCACCAGCGCACGGCCACAGTAAGTCAAGACTTAATTTTTTGATTTCGCTTGGAAAAGATCCCTCCCTAAAGAATGAGGGGAAAGTTCATGCTAAGGTGACAACCTTTGGGATCTTTGATTTTGTTTTTAGGTCAAATGCAATGATATTCAATCAAACTAAAATTGGATTGAGACCTTGATGTGCACATGTCGCGCCCAGCAATACATCGCGGCAAGACGGCGCAGGGCAGCCAATAAGGCGAGTGGGTAAGGGTGAAAACGGATCGGAAACGGACGGATAATGGCTTTGCCATATTTGTTTTCATATTTTTTTCGGATCCGGATACGAATACGAATAGTATCGAATACGAATCGAAACAAATACGATCACAAATATTTTTCGAAACATGAAAACCCCTTAAATTGTATACCAGAAATTAACGAAAATATATAACTAATTTATTTTATGTAAACATTCATGAATTGTTCATATTTTAAGCAACCACACATAACATTGGCACTAGCAAGTTACATCAACTAGTTCATCACAAATATAACACTTAGTTTACCATATTTAGCTCATAAGTCATAACTCACAAAGTCATCACGCATTCACACTAGTTCATCATATACATAAAATTTAGTTCACACTAACATCGATTAGACTAGATGGTTAATCTATACGCAAATGACTGTAACATCCCAAAGTATGTTACCAAAAATAAAATTAATAAAGTTATTATTTTATTGGATTTTCTGAGATTTAAAAGATTTTTCCTGGTTAAAAAGAAAAATAATAATGAAATAAAGTCAATTATTTAATTTCCTAGTTTTTAATGTAAAAAATAAAATTTATTGAGTTTTCTGGGATTTTATTGGATTTAAAGTGGAATTTTTTTAATTAATTTATTGCTTTTTTATTATAAAAAGGTTTTTCCTATTTTTAGAAATTTAAAATAATTTATATACAAAAATAAAAACCAACTTTAAGTTGTAATTATTTTTATTAAGTTAAAAATAATTCAATGAATTTATGTGATTTTTTCTAGGATTTTTGAACTCTATTTGCTATTTTCTAAAAGACTATTTGATTTGTTGCATTTTCTGAAATTCAGAAATCAATTAAAATCTCCTTTTCTCTTTTGGGTTGAAATTCGGATATCCGGATAATCCGCATTCGTTTCCGTATCCGCCGGATAGCATACCTACTGTATTCGTTTCCGATCCGAAAACTATCCGAGAAAAATCTGATCCGAAACATTCCAAATCTGTTTCTGTCAGAATCGGTCGAAAACTATCCGATCCGTTTTCACCCCTACGAGCGGGTGGCCAGCGACCTCACTAAGGCCAGTGGTTTTGCCCGTGCACATGATGGTAAGTTCACGGGAAGGGATTCGTTTCTCACATGTCACATCCATTCATTTCTCCCTCTATTCTATTGCTTTAAGATTTAATAATGAAATGCAGTTGCAATACTAAATCAGTATATTCAGCAACTTTCAATATTTTTTCTCATGTTTAGATTATTATGCAAGTTGTTTTTAAAATTTATTACTATAGTAATAACATGAAAAGATGCTAGTGGACCATTTCCTCTGTTTTTTAACTTACGTTTTTTACTTCTAACGGACAAATTCCGAGCTCCGTTAGGCGATACGTAGTTCGAACTAAGGGAGCCACTAGAGAGCGGACGTACGGGTGGAGGCTCCCACCCGTACGCCCATGCTCAGTGTTCGTGACGTTCCCTTGCCAGCTTCTGGGCTTCACAGCCACATACCGCCCGGAGCTAGGCATATACGAACGTTTGCACGGACAGGCGCTCATGTGGAGCTAGCACCTAATGGCGCGAGATCGATGCACATCTTTGCCAATGACGCCGCTATCTTCTTTGTGGTGGAATATGCTCTGTTTTTTAATTAGATCAGGCCCACTACTGTATCGTACCTCGTGTATCTCGCTCGTACTATGTATTAGTGTATGTATCTGTGTAGTACGTACTAGGCTGTATAGATACGGTGTGTGCATGCACACGGTACTTTGTGGACTCTTGCATCAAGTCGTCTCTTGAAAGCTATACTGACCTATTCGATCGTACAGGAGGTTTATGGAGTGTATAATACCAATTATTAATTCCATTGATAGGTATTTCTGCGGTGTATCGGTTTCTGAGTCCTGACGATCGACAAAACCGAATGGCGGACCGTGACCTCTCTTACCACAACGTCTAGCCATCACCAGGCATGCGCGGAGTTGCAAGATAGTTAATAGATTGAACTCAATTCGAGGTTGGGACCTGTAGTTGTGGATCTAGGATTTGATCACACATTGGGCTAAATTTTAATAGGCTAACATCTTAAAACTAACACTAATTTCTACCCACACCAAGACATAACAAAAAAATAAGCCATAAATGCTTCCTTGACATGGAATTTTACCAAAAATGCTTCAACATAAAATATAATAAGAAAAACATTGCAAAACATAAATAATATAACATCTTAGAGATACAAATTGAATACCTAAATAACAAAAATTTCATCTGTAACCTAGCACACCATTTTTTCATGAATAATTGGACAAGTACCAGAACCTACAAAGATAACATAAAAAATCAAACAGAAGTATGATTAAATACAAAGAATGTGGAGTTTAGATTTGTAAGAACCTAACTTATCATGAAGTTTAGATTTGTAAGAACCTAACTCACCGCAATCTTAATATAGGTTTGGAAAGCAGTAGACTCCCCAAAGCTAACAGTAAATACTTAGAAGCAATTAAACGACAGAGAGATTGACGGGCTACCTCAGGATCGTAGTCCCAGCTACGTACCATACAGTCGGGGTTGTACTACAGTTGTGCCTGCCTCATCACCAATCCTTGCTTTAGCCTTACATCTTGTAGCATGTCTAAGCAAGTGTCCCGTTCCACCTGTAGACCTTGCAGACAATTCATTGCGATAAATTTTACAAATAGCATACGGTACCTGATTTCCCTGTGCGTCTGCCTTGGTTGTCCTTTCGAAATTCTCCCACACCTCCAATGTAGACGACCTCGACCTTTTTGCTTCGGTGGTCGCCGACAGAGATGCTGTCGTGGAGCCTGATGACGGAACTCCGCCTTACCCTTCCGGTAACAACTCTAGTTGGTTTGAAGCAGCCGCAGCAGCCTCCATGGATGCAAATTCCTCCGGTGAAAGTTCGTAATCACCAAGAGCAAAGTTGTCGTAACTGTCCATAACGAAAATTGCAAAATCGAAATTAACACTATTATTACTTTCATTTTAGCATAGCAAATACTAACAAAATTGAATTTTCCAAAATTTAGCAAAGTTTTTTTAAAAATTTTTGCCAAATTATCTCACAACAAATTTGAATTTGCACACTAGAATTTGAAAGAGATATTGAGTAATGAATGGGTGCTGAACGAGGGGAGCATGGTGGCTATTTATATAAAAAATTTTGGGTTTTTTAATATTTTTTTGCTATTTTTAAATGACCAAACGGTAAAAAAAACAGGCAAAAAAACGCCTAACAGGTAAATTCTAGTCGGGTCGTGCTGTGTCGTACCAGGCACGGTCCACGAACCCGTTGTGGCCCATTACTCGACTACCTGCCCACCTACCCTTTCCTCCCCTACGCATGCCTTTCTTGTGTGTGGCGGTCTGCGGCACGCCAGACGCCCCGCTCATACCGCCATGATGGTGTCTGCTGCCAGCGTCGCCCCTTTGCCCGCCCCCTCCCCCCCCCTCCTCCACGCGCGCGCCCCTCTCCTCCTCCTCCTCCTCTCTCTCTCTCCTCCTCGGCTCCTCCTTCCCAAACCGGCCCCACCGCCTTCCCCTCCCCCCTCCCCACGTCGACGCCGTCCCCTCCCAGCCTCCTCCTCCATGTCGCCGTTGCCCTATCCTCCTCCCCTCGGCTCCCTCCTTCCCGAGTCGACCCCGCCACCTTCTCCTCCCTCCACACTAGCGCCTCCTCCTCCTGGCTCCCTCTCTCCTTCGTCGCCAGCTAGCTGCCGCTCCTCCTCCCTCCCTCCCGACGCTTCCTACAGCCTGGACCGTCTAGCGGCCTGCCTCCCTCGGTCTCTCCGCAAGCGAACTACATGTGTCGTGCTAGACTCGTGCCGTGTTTAGCACGGTCTGACCAACAATGCTGTGTTCGTGGCATGCACGGACCAAGAAGCCGCGTCCCTCCCCGAGTCGCCAATCCACCGCCGCCTGCCCGCCTCCTACTGGCTACTGACCCCGAACGCGCCTCGCTTCCACCGCCGGCTCAGCCTTCGCCCGCCGCTCTCCGCCTTCCTGCCCCAAACCCTAGCCCCGACCCTGACCCCGACCCCGACCCGAGGCTTCGCGTCCCCCCCCCCCTCTTCCCCCTCGGTCTGTTGATGGATCCGGCCGTGTCCGCCCCCGCCGCCGACGCCGAGACCAACGGCTACGAGGACGCCTCGGAATTCGCCGACGCGGAAGCGGGGGGCGTGGACGCGGGGCCCGGGATGACAGCGGAGGGCGAGGAGAGGAGGGAGCTGCCCGAGGAGCTCGCCAAGGGGGTGGTGTGCCTCGAGTGCGAGACGTCGGCCGAGGCGGCAGCGTCGGCGGGAGCAGGCGGGACCTGCCGCGTCTACGTCGTAGGCACTGCCCATGTGTCGCAGGTGAGCTGGCCTGGCGTCGTGAGTCGTGACCCCCGTATGATGATCTAGCCTCGATTTTGAGCGTGAGTTGCAGGTGTCCCAATTGGGTTCTGTCAAAAGACAGTATTCCTGCACGCATCTGTTTGTTCTAGTTCTATCTGTGGTCATTGCATCGGATTTAGAGACCACTGTGTGTTCAAATCAGTCATTTTTGCGATAATTTTACTTAGGAAGCAAAGAAAGTTCGACCGATCTAAGATTTAGATTCCAAGCACAAAAGATAGAACTGCAAAATACAGGGTACCAAGTGTACCGGCAAAATCTGTTCCCCTGGTAATTTGCATATATTTTTGGGCGTAGTACTAGTTCTGGTGCGAATTACCCCATGGGCGTTACTAAATCTTAAATACTGTAGTACCCAGTGGTTTCAATTTGAATGTACCAAAAGGACAACATCAGGATAACTATACTTTGGATTGATTGTTTGACTGTTGATTTCATTGTAGGAATCGTGTGATCAAGTGAAAGCCGTCATCAACTACCTGAAACCTCAGGTTCTTCCTCTCTTTACTCATCATCAATAATTTAACCAGTTGGTGGATCATTTGGCTGGTTGGCTGCCTGCTTTGGAGTATTTTCTTGTTTGTTGATTGATCTGGAAGTTTTTCCACTAATTTCTTTGCATCTCTTTTGCAAATGTAGGCTGTTTTCTTGGAGCTCTGTGCTAGCAGGGTTGCCATTCTGACACCACAAAACCTTCAGGTACGAACATTCAACATGTGTTAGACACTAAAGGAGGAAAGGGATGCTTTTCCTATAACGATCATAACATTGAAGCTATTGTACTAGTGAAAATTGAAATTGAATGACAGGAAAACACTATCAGAATGCTGTGATCCTTATCTATTATTCCCTCAAATGGTGAAGAAAAACCACTTAGTGATAATACGGTTTTAGAGTTCACAAAATTAAGCTCAATGGAAAACACTCCTGTGGATATCTCTAATACAAATTTGAATTAAAAAAATATGAGCAAAGTTTGATTTGCATTTACCCAAGAGAAACTTGTTCGGAAGTTGACCTACTTAAGTTAATTGGCAAACTGTGCTTCAAATTATGGATGTGGCATTTGATATTCACATGGATACCCCTCATTCCAAAGACTGTTAGTTGTTGGATAAATCATATTTATGGTGTCTCTTGGCTGGACTCTGAATCATTGTAGGATTGGACATTTGTGCTTGTTTATGCATGAATGGTGGTTCTCTTAGTATAGGTTTTCATGGATCCTTCTTGTAAGTGTACACATTTAACCTTTAGTGTTGTACTATTTTGTATCATCTAATAAGATCATATTGATTGTTCAAGATGTTATCTCCAGTTTGACATGTTCTATTCTAGAGTCTGAATATTTCTTCTAGTTCATCATTCAGCCTGTTTTGGCCATAGGTTCCTACCATGAACGAAATGGTTGACATGTGGAAGAAGAAGAAGATGAACACTTTTGGGATCCTCTACAGCTGGTTTCTTGCAAAGGTATGCGTTGATGCTTGTTGTTCAGTTAGTACTATTTAAGTATTTTTCATGGTACTTGGTATGTGGATGTTGTGTTTTGGCACCCAAGGTTGCTAGTCAGCTTGATGTGTTACCTGGAGCTGAGTTTCGAGTGGCATTTGAGGAAGCAATGAGTTATGGCGGCAAAGTTATCCTTGGAGATCGCCCTGTCCAGGTATGCAACCTAGTGTTGGAGTTTTGGTTGTTTCGATATACAAGGGAACCGGAAGAAACGGGTTACATGAAAGGATCTATATTGCTAAGTAGACTGATTATGCCAATTTAAGGTTCATATTTACCTTTACTATTATAAAAGGACTTGGTGGTGGTGGTGAGTCTGCCATCTATCACCTCTTCTCCTTAAGGTTCATATTTATCTTTACTATTATAAAAGGACTTGATGATGGTGGTGAGTCTGCCATCTATCACCTTTTCTCCCTACCTTTTGAGTTGATATGATCTTTTGTGGATAGATATATATACACGCATAAGTTACTTGAAGGATCTTCTATAGATAGTTAAATTATCTGTGTTTGTGGCTTGTTGATTAGATACAAATTATGTATGAAACTTTCATTTGTAGGATAATTATCTTGTGGATACTGGTTTTCTAAGTTAATAATGTATATTATGTTTATTTGAAAGCCGTTGCAACGCACGGGCACTTGGCTAGTATATGGATAAATGTGATCAACTTTTATTGTGGCTGTTTTTGTAAATCTAATACAAACAAATGCGAACAGTTTTTTTTAATGATCAAAATGAAACAGTTATATATGTTGATTTTCACATGCCATTAACTTTTTCACATGTCATTAATTTGAGAGTTGAGATCAATGTGATCATACTGATACATCTTTTGATGTTGGGAAAAATATACATCTTCTCAAAATGATCATCAAATGTGGCTGCTTTGACTGAATAAAAGATAGTTGCCATCGCGTGATTATGTCTAAATCTTAATCTTCTGCAGTCTACTCTCTACTGTGATGTGTCATAAACTAATGAGGCTAGTTCTGTTGGTATTTGACCCCAAAGTTGAGATGCATCTAGTTACCATGACCTTGTCCTATAGTAGGAATTGCTTTTAGGACTAACATATGAATCATTTTGGTGGTTCATCACTTCATCCCATGGTAATTATCGTTGCTGGTTGCTGCTGTTACTTGGTTCAGCATATCATATTGGTCTTTATGCTTTTGAAATCTTGGTAGGCTTAACAATTTTCTGCGGAATAAATAGAAGCTTGGTCAATGATTAATCTTCATTAGCACTGATGACATTCTGTCATTATTCTTTATCTGTTTTGAAGATAACTTTGAGGAGAACTTGGGGGAGAATGTCATTGTGGCACAGAGCAAAATTTTTGTACTATATTGTTTTCCAGTCCATATTTTTACCAAGCCCGGAGGAACTTAATAAAATGGTATGCTATCTTCTTAGGTGATACATTTCTTACGATGAACAGTTCTATTCTCTTGTTGCTGTAAATGCTATCAGAGAATCAGATACTCCTATTATGAGAAGATGAAATATACAAGAAATCATTACTTTACTGCATTCACATAGCAATGTCAATTCTTGTCTATTCAGTTGAAGGACATGGAGGATGTTGACATGCTAACACTTGTTATTCAAGAGATGAGTAAGGCGTTTCCTAGTTTGATGGAGACACTTCTACACGAACGTGATATGTGGGTTCCTTTAAAACGGATTTATTTTTTGTAAAGCAGTTTGTGTTGTCATTCCCAATGTTACAATAATGCTTTTGAGCTTTAATCATTGAATTTTTGTTTGCAGGTATATGTCTTCCAAATTAATGAAGGTAGCGAGGGAGCATTCTTCAGTGGTTGCAGTTGTGGGGAAAGGCCATGTTTCTGGAATAAAGAAAAATTGGCAACAGCCAATTGAGGTTAGATTTTTTAAAAAAGTATTTCATGTATATTATTTCTTTTACGAATTGGAAATTCATTACTAATTAGATCTCTTGTCTAGATTAATCTTCTCTTAATTATCAGAGAAAATATATTAGTACAGATTTATATTTCATAGGCACACTGTTTTTTTTTTCCAAATTTTCTTTCAGGTAAAAAGTTTACTGGAATTACCAGCGACTAAGCAAGGTGCTTCAAAGATAAAAATTTTGGCATCTATTGGAGCATTAAGCGGTGTAGTAATAGCATCCGGAATCTACATATGGGGTAAAAAATAACAATGTCTGCGTCGATGTGTTAAAGTTAGTTCGGCGTGTCTTAGTCTCTAAAATGGTATTTAGTTTTTACTTATAGTTTTTTTTTGGCAATAGATGTAATTCTGAAATTAAAGAACAAGTTCACTGCATTATGAAATTGGTTCTTTCCAAAGCTTTTGTATTTTATATCATCCTTCCTACAGGCTTGGGCAACTCTTCTGTATTCTGCTTTCTGGTACTGTGAGTCTGAGATAAATAGCTTCAGTTCGAAGCAGTAAGCACGCACGTGATTTAGACTTTAACTCGCATCTCATGCTTATTTACTCGCACAAGTTAACTTGCATGAAGGCTGTCGCAATCTTTTTTTTTTTTTTTTTTTTTATGCTGTCTGGTCAGATTTGGCGACCAAATTGTGGTTGACCAAACAAATGGTTCGTGAAAACTATCATGTGCTATGAAGAATAAACAACTAGCTCCATGCATGCACGGGTCGTCATTCGTCAATGACGGCCATATACAGAATAAACTTGTTTGACAATAACAGAATTCTAGATTCATGCATTGTTACAATCGAACCTCTTCTGAACAAAAACATAAGGATAACTACTGTTAAGTTTGTCCACCACTTTCCTTAATCTGAACAAAAAGATCAAAGAATACATATGTTGGACCTCGGGTTTCGAATACTTGAAGCCCATGTGTGTGTATCATAATAGTCCTATGATCAGTGTCTATTATACATATCTACAACATTGATAATCATATTCATACACATTTTATACATACAATAAAATTACAAAAGGACTAATCCTTAAAAGATACATAACAAATTTACATTTCAAAGGCCGACCGGACAAATAAAACTCAAGTAACAACAAAGTGCAGCGGAAAACATAGTAAATTAACCAAAATAGTCTAGTGGTATGCCCCTCCAATCCCACAGGCAACCGACAAGGACTAAGCTCTAGAAATGTCGATCGTCATCCGGAATTGGCTCATCCTCATACTCTGAACAACAATTTAAGCAAGATTAAGTACACTGCGTACTTAGAAAGACTAGTAATGCATCGCAACATATTATAAAATGCAAGGCTTATCAAAGAATATGGCTCTATGCTACAAGTTATTTTCAACATGAAGCAATTTTTGTTTGCAATACCGATATGTATTATTTTGCAACGGAATTTTAAAGAGAATAACTTCAATAAGAGTAAACCACAACCCTCCATGGTTGTGAACAACGACACATTTTTAGCCATAGACATGGCACATATGATAATAACAGGAAAACTATCCCCTCATTTTTCAACAAAACCGTTTTTGTAAAAGTAGAGACTATACCCGATGAGACGTCATTGAGCATGCTCAAGACCACGAACATGGCTATTTAAATAGATTTACACTCTACAGATGTGTACAATTTTATCCAAAGCATACAAGTTATCTAGTTTGTCCGGCATTAGTCGATACCACCTCACACAACATTATAGTATGCAGTTTAGAGCATGTATCAAAGCCTTTACACCACCTAGTCCTAACCTTGCATTAGCCCGGCAATGTAAACCCTCACTTCAATCTTGGGTATCTCCTGTCAAAGTGAGGCGTTAACCATTGTGTCGGCAAACTTTGTTTCTAACACCTTGGTGAAGGAAGACCATTCGATTAATCACACATGCTCGTACTACTATGGCCTACCAACATGTAAGGCTAGTTTTTGATGACTTAATTAGCTAATGTTGTCTCATACCGGCACATGTGGTTGTATGCTTAGGCTTACATATGATGCACCGGCGTTCGATCTTTAATTGACCCGGGCGAGGATCTCCCCCTATCTACATACGAGAAACCCTCTCACATTCATCAGTTCATATTATAACTCACCCGCGTCGTAATCTAAGTTTTTTATTTTTATACAAAATTAACAGAGATAACCCATCTGGACCATCATTTCAAAATCTCCCAAATTTATATTCAACATTTCATCCATTATCCATTTTTTTTTGTAAAGACTAGAGCTTGACTAAGCATTTATGCGATATTCGCATTCGAAAAACCCAATTTGACATTATTTGTTGCCTAAACCATACCCTAATGGCTACAACAACAATGATATCAATATTTCAAAGAGAATCATCAGATCATGCATTGAATAGGAATATAACTACCATTATAACCAAATATAACAATTTTAAGCAAACATACACGCATGCATAATAGACTTTGCAAAAAGAAGTGCAATAATTGAAATAATAGGATCAACATGGTCAAAGGAGGTGCTTGCCTTACTCAAGTTGTTCAGAGAGTGAGGTTGCTTTATTGTCGTTAAACTTGCTCACGAATTTCGGGTCTATTCGAAAGAACCAAAAATAAATCACAAAAGGGAAAATAAATTCAACAGCAAGAAAATCCAAATATTTTGGCATATTCATATAGAGTGTGATTTTAGAAAAAAAAAATTCATTTGATTTAGAGTTCGCATGTAAAATTATAGCTATTTGAATTTAGCTCGGGTTATAAAATCGCTAAAAAAAAGGAAAAACAACATTTCATGCTAATGGAGTTTTGGACATCTGAAACTAACTTCTACCCTTCTTCCTAACTCACGATCTTTATCAGACTTAGTAATACACAATAAATCCTCTAATTTGATCCAATTTGTTATGCATGGGTTACTCTACTATCATCAATTAGGGTTACTCACCCTGCACAACCTCATGCATCTAGTCCTCTTATAATCATTCACTGAACCGATTCTTGGGTATTGAATCCAATCATAATGCATAACATTCTCCGATCATATTTTCATATCTCAGTCTAAATCCCAAACTAACAGCCACTAAGCCTTAATCAAGGTAGTCAATCCAACAAATAATGTCTGGGCTCACAACTTCCAACCATACAATCTATTCGATAATTGTACGAAATCCACCAAGTTATGGGTGTATGACCATGACTAAATGCATTAATCATTCTCCACTATACTATTTAAGCTAACACTATCTATCTATCTCTACTAATCTCGCCTCGGCGAATCATAATCGCATACACAAA
Organism: Ampelocalamus luodianensis; assembly: GCA_036346255.1. Lineage (NCBI taxonomy): Eukaryota > Viridiplantae > Streptophyta > Magnoliopsida > Poales > Poaceae > Ampelocalamus > Ampelocalamus luodianensis. Next base: position 16,063,685 of record CM070625.1, read on the forward strand.
AATTTCCACCGATCGAGGCTTATTTGACTAACCGACACCTAATAAGCTTTACAATTTAATTGCACATCCAACATTTAATAGCTCACTAATCGATCAACTTATATCCATATCACCGGACTAGTCATGTATGACATCTATCAATTCAATCACATATTTGCCTCTATGATCAACTAATAATTATTTATCTACTAATCCAATTGAGGGCACAATTCCATCAACTCAACACATAGGACTTATATACTAATTACATGATACTCCAAATAATTATCCACAATCAAATAATCTATTGCTACCTTCTCCCAATTCTAGCATCTATGACTCACATATATAACCAATTCTAGCATCTATAACTCACATAATTATTACTTAAGACATCCAATCAATTTGCTCATTATTAAATAAATCATCCAATTCAACCTCCGTATTTCATTAAATACCATTACATGAGCTATTCATCAAGTAATAAATTATAAAATCCAAATACGTCTTAAATCCTAAAATCACTAATCCAAGTTGAGGGAAAACCTCCAATCAATTTATCATCCGAAGACCACCAATTTCCATGCGACTCCAAAATAATCTCATCCGATCAAATAATCCAATTATATATAATCTGACATCCTCTGATCAACAATACATATATTCCGCTACAACGATCTAATTATTCACATCCACCGACATACACTACATATCACATATATGCACAATTAAGACCTAATCGGGGAGTTACATCGGTCTAAGCTACCATACAATTTATACTAATCATGCATAAAAAGATACCATGCTTATGACGATTATGCAATATGCACAACTAATAACAAAAACTTGGTAACACAATTAACACTAAAGATTTTACCGCAGACACTAGGTATGCGAATCACCGCCAGACGTTGTCTTCTCGGCCACTCGTCCACGTCCGCCGTCGTCGTTGCTGATTCCGCGTCCCGCTCGGCCTCTCGTCCGCGTCCACCGCCGCCATCGTCGGTTCCAAATCCTACTCGGCCTCTCGCCTATGTCCGTCGTCGTTGTCGCCGAACTTGCGCTCATGCCTTTTCTTCTATTTTCCCTTTTTTTTCTATTTTCTTGTCTCTTCTTTTCTTTTTCTCTTTGTATTTTTCTTTTCTCTTTCTCTTTCTCTTCTTCTCTTTTACTTAAATATGGAAAAAAAATTAAAACAGCAAATATTTATTAGATCGTCAAATTAAATATTAACGTCTCGATTCCGAAAATAAGGTGTTACAATATATAAATAGAGAACCATATGGAATACAAATTAATAACCGCTGTATATCAGTATATGTGCAATTCTGATTTCTGAACCTAGCTAGTCGACAAAAATGCCACAAGTCTGCCTGACCTCCCCGAGATGGTCGGGGAGCACGTCGGTGCGCCCCATCTTGACCATCGCCGCCGCGAAGTCTTTGAAGTACTCGTCCGGCGACGAGGCGTTGGCCAGCTTCTCGACGTAGCCCCTCGTCACGGGGTTGTTGAGCAGGCTGCCGTCGGACTGGAACAGGCCCCTCATGGCGAGCACGTGCCGGTAGTAGCTCAGGTCGAACGTGTAGTCGCTGCCGGGGTCCATGGGCACCTTGGTCGGGCCGGCGGCGCCACCGGCGCCGCCATGGGGCGGGCAGAGTTTCTTGAGCTGCGCCGCGTAGCCGGCGTCGAGCGACGGATCCTGGTCCATCTTGCCGGTGAAGTTGTAGAGCCGCTTCTGGAACGCCGCGCAGTGCGAGGTCCCGATGCTGTGGCACCCTGACGAAAGCAAGGCAAGGCACGGCAGCCGTTAGTAGCGGTTGGTTAAGCTGTTGCTGTCGTCCACGCGAAAAGCAAGGGGATGGTAGCGGAAAGGAGCTAGGAGTGAGCGCGAAGGTACCGAAGAGGACGGTGATGTCCTTGGAGTTGAGGGACTTGACGCTGAAGAACGTCTTCACGTCGATGATGTTGGAGTCCGGCGGCGGCAGGTCGTTCTTGGCGTACTCGGCCACGGTAACGTTGCCGTCTCTCCTCCCGGTCTCCACGTCGTACCACGGCCCGTTGCTCTAGAAACGAACACGCATGCATGCACAGAGAGTAAGCAAAGCACACGAGAACGGCTCGAGAACTCATAAACATTTCGCAATAACTTACGAAGTAAACGGCATCTCTTGCCGCCATGGCTATGATGTCCGCGCATGAGACGGTGAGCGGACAGATGCTCTCCAACCTAGCCTTGATCCTCTCGATCGCGTCGTACCCTCGCATGCTCCGGTTCGGCGTCGCGTCCCTCTCCCCCTTCCCTCTCCTCGACTTGAGCATGATCGATCCGTCGCAGCCCTTCACATAATCACATGAGCAGCAATCCACGCATCAGAATCAGAATCTTTAGACACGCATGAACCTCAACTAACCGAAAGATCATCTCAGATTCTACATGCATGCTGAGCAGCTAGCTCGGAAAATACCTGAACGAAGCAGTCGTGGTAGTGCATCCGGAGCAGAGACGGCGCGAGCGTGGGGTCCTCCTGGAGGACCATCTTCATCTCGGCGAGGACGACGTCCTCCGCGATCGGGCACGTCGCATTGTAGAAGCCGACCTGCAGCGCGGCCTCCGGCGAACCCGCGAGAACGCTCATCAGGACCAGCAGAAGCAGCAGCCGCGGCTCCCTGGACATCAAGAAACGGCAGGCAGGCAAGGCAGGAGACGATGGAATACAGAGCAGAAATGGGAATTGGGAGGCCGGGAGGGTGGAAACGGCGGATGGGATTGCCGCGGATACGCGAGTTGTACTGCAGCTATGGGCGGAGCTACCCGCAGCGCGGCAGTACAAGATTGTGATCAGACGGCAAAAGTCAAAGCGGTTGGTTGTCCCGTGCTTTCAGATGGTGCGCGGCGAGACGATGGGTTGAGTAGGACGGACTCTGTCTCGAGGCTACTCCGGCGTGCAGCGGAGCAGTCTATTATCTTTGTTACGTAAGATTTTTAATAATACAAGTAAGATCGAAAAATAGAGAGAATAAAGATGTCTGACATACAACAAATAGTCTATAAAATCTTTATAGATAACTGTTTTTGTTGTTGTATCTATGTTGTTTATACAGTTTGTGATATCATATATATATATATATATATATATATATATATATATATATATATATATATAATTAATTAATTAATTAATTAATTTAAAACAACGCATTATATAAATTATCTTTAATTTTATTTATAAATAATATAAAAAATATTACAGACAATACACGCCCTTTCCAGAATCCGAATCGGATGGGTTGGGTGTGTTGAGGAACCGTCGCTGGCAAGTCCAGTCCGAGTGATTACCTCGTAGACAAATAGAGAATCGTAAGAACAATGCAAGAACGCAAGAACAGAACAAGAGATGAACACAAGTATGAGAGGGGACTGCAGGCTTCTCTTTATTGCTCTTTCAATAATGAATATGTGTACAAGGGTCGGGGGTCCCCCCTCCTATATATAGTCTACGGGTGGATGAGGTGCCCACCTGGACCCGGACTCCTGGCCGGGCCCGGTTTCTTAACACTCCCCCTTGGGCTCCCATCCTTCATGTCCAAGCCTCGTCAAAACTCCATAAAAACCCAGTGGAAAAATTGGAGAAAGAGTACATGAATCATGTTCTACTATGTTGCACGAATTGCCTCATTAAAAACCTTAGCCGAAAAACTTCAGGAAAAACTCGTCAAGGAAAAAGAGTACAATCCACCCAACTTCATTTAATCTTCAAGATTTATTCTTTGGGTACTCGACCTTCGTGATCAAGTTTTAGTAATGAGTTCGTGAAGGTTCTCCCCCTGAATTATGCATCTCTCTAAGTCTCATCATTCCAATTCCACGTATGCAACTTTCAAAGCTAGATGCTGGAAGTGATTTAGTGAATAAATCTGCTAGATTTTCACATGACTTAGTATGCAATACTTTAATTTCGTCCATCTTTTGCATTTCATGAGCATAGAAGAACTTGGGGTTGATATGCTTTGTGAGAGGACTCTTCACATAACCCATTTGTACTTGTGCAACACAAGCTGCATTATCTTCATAGATAATAGTGGGAGTCTGTGCGGTATTCAATCCACATGACTGCTGGATGTGGTGAATCATCCGCCGAAGCCAAGAGCATTCACGTGCGGCCTCATACAGTGCTATAATTTCTGAGTGGTTCGTCGAAATTGATACCATGCTTTGCTTAGACGATTTCTATGAAATTGCAGTTCCACCACACAGAAAACATAGCCTGTTTGTGACTTAGTGTATGTGGAGTGCGATAAGTACAGCATCTGCATAGCTTGTCATTGTTAGGTCTTGGTTCTTTACGTAGAGAACGGACCAAGGTCTTTACTTCCTTGGAGGTATCGGAAGATGTCCTTTATTCCTGCCAATGCCTTTTGGTAGGTTACGCACTATACCTTGCTAAAGGTTCCTTTGCAAAAGCAATGTCGGTCTAGTGCAGTTTGCTAAATACATAAGTGCTCCAAGCTGCGCTCAAGTATGGGAATTCCGGTCCCGGACTTCCTCCCACTCTTCTCTAGGTGCGAGCGGGTCCTTGTCTTGCTGCAGGATCTCCGATCATTGGCACTTTCGAAAGATATGCCTTTTCAAAGCGAACCTTTCCAACACCTTACGAGTGTAGGTTGGTGATGTACTAAAATCCCTTGGTATGCTCAAGCGCAAGCCTAAGCAATATTTGGTTTTACCCAAATCTTTCATTTCGAACTCGACTCGGTAAGAGCTTGCTTTTCCAATATCTTCCAAGGTTCGATGATATTCGGATCATCTACATATCTGAAATTATCTGAGAATCTATCACAGGATCGCCGTATAAAAACACGGGACAATCCTCACTGTTCGTGTAGCCTTTCTTGCGAGAAAGTCGCTTAGCGATTATACCACATCTGTCTAATTGCTTGATCCATACGGTGACTTTACAGGTTGCTGCTTGTATAGATTTCTATTTGCTCTGTCTTGGTTCGGGACAGGGATACCTTCAGGTACCTTCATATAAATTTCCGAATCCAAGTTCCCATAAAGGTATGCAGTTACCACATCCATCAATTTCATTTCCAAATTCAGATTTACTGCCATTGAGATTAAGTATCTAAAGGTAGTTCCGCCCATGACCGGGGAATAGGTTTCTTCATAATCGACTCCTGGTCTTTGAGTGAAACCTTGTGCAACAAGCCTTGCTTTATACCTTACAACTTCATTGTTTTCATTTCTCTTTCGAACAAATACCCATTTATGCCCTACAGGGTGCACATGGGGAGGTGTACGGCTTACAGGCCCAAACACCTCTCTTTTGTTCAGAGATATTAATTCTGCTTCTATTGCCTTCTTCCAATCTTTCCAATCTGATCTTTTCTTGCATTCAGCGAGCGATGCAAGCTCTGGATCAAGATCAATGATTGTGGCAATTTTCTTTGCAAAATAAATATCGACATTAGTTGTTACTCTATTCATAGATTCTCCCGTGGTCACATAATTTATAGCTATTTCTTCATGGGGCGGTTCTGCTAATGCTCCTACTTGCTCACCGCTGCTTTCAATTGCGGGGGTAAGTCCCTTTAGTTTTTCAGCTCCGATGTGTGCGCACACATTAATGCTGATGTCTCCCTCCGTGGGAATATTCAAATCCGGTATGCCTCTTGCTGAAGGTTCCATACCAGTGCTAGGTCTCAAGCGGCTCCCGCCGATTACGGGAACTTGATGATCGGTGACAAGTCCTTCTTATCCTTTTTCGCGAGCGTCCCGGTTGCCTTGGGATTGAGGGCGGAGTTCTCGTCCTTTTATTCGAAGCCTGCGGGCGGGATTAGGGATACCTTCTATTTTCTTTGGTATTTCAACCCTCTCCGGTGCATTGCGTGCAGGCACATGCGACTTGGTCACGCTCTTCAAATCACTAAAGTGGTCAGGCAGTTGATTCGCTAATACTTGTAAATCGATTATCTTTTGGACTTCTCTATCTGCTTCACTAGTGCGTAGGTCATGTGCATTAATTCCCGTGGCTTGCCACGTTATTTCCCGATATTTTTCATCAAGAGGTTGATTTCCTCCCCCTAATGACGGGAAACTATCCTCATCAAATATGCTATCAGCGAAACGGGCTGTATGCAAATCTCCAGTCATCGGGTCCAGATACCTAATTATGCATGCAGTCTCATAACCAACGTATACCCCAGACTTTCGGAGAGGGTCCATTGCAGTTCGCTGCGGTGGTAGTGTAGGTACATAAACCTTGCAACCAAACCTTCGGAGATGAGAGATTTTCGGTGTTGACCCTTACTCTAGTTGCATAGGTGAATGGATGTTGTATGCCGACGGTCTAAAATTGATGAGAGTTGCTGCATGTAGGACTGCGTGTCCCCAACACATAGTTGGTAAATTACAATTACAGTAAGCGGTCGGGCAATGAATTTAATTCTTTTAATCAATGCTTCGCTAGTCCATTACGAGTGTGGACATGTGGTGCAGAGTGCTCAACGGTAATTCCCATTGCCATACAATAATCATCAAATGCCTTTGAAGTAAATTCTCGTTTGTCCATTCGATAGACTTCACATGATGATCGGAAATTATTCTTTATTTTAATTATCTGCGAAATCAGCTTTGCAAAAGCATGGTTTCGTAGACAATAAGCATACATGCGACCATTTCGAGGAAGCATCGATGAGCACCATAAAGTACCTAAATGGCCACGATAGGGGCTGAATAGGACATAAATATCTCCTGGATTCGGTCCAGAATGCGAGGATTTCATCCTTCACTTTGAGAGGAGAAGGTCTAGTAATTAATTTCGGTGGCACATGCGGGACACACAAAATCTTACGGATTTGGGAAATTCTTTACATTGATATTATGTCACGATAATTGTTAATTATATTTCTCATCATCCTAAGACCGGGTGGCCTAATCTATCATGCGAGAGGAGAAAAGTTGAGCTTCTAAAAGATGTTTCGGGACGGTATAGGCTGCGGTGCCTTAATATGAGTGTAGTATAGCCAGATTCATATGAAGGAAGTCGTTCTAATACCTTTTCCCATTCTCTTCACGCTTTGTAATGGCGGTATTCCTTACTATACTCTTCTTGATCTCTACATGGAGACCGTTAGCGCGAATGTCTTTAAAACTTAAGAGAGTCCTAGTCGATTCCGGGTACAACAAGGCTTCTTCGATGACCAATGTTGTGCCCATCGGTAGTATAATTGTGGCTCTACATGAGCCTATTATACAAATATCGCCGCGCGATTGTCGTAAGCTCGCCGACATTCTTCTTGATCATTGGAAGAATTTCGTCTCTCTCGGTATGGTATTTGTTGTGCCACTATCTGCTAAGCACACTTCCTCCATAGGGCGCCACACGTGTTCTAATATGAAAGTATTTATTAATATGGAGCAGAAAACAATCCACACATAAATCATACTTCAAAACAGAACAAACTTGCTTTATTAATACGGGAAAAGTCTTGTTAGACACATCATAAGAATTTATTGCAAATGCTCTTCTAGAGCTTACAACCTTTATTCAATAATTCAAATTCTAACATAAACTGCAAATGACTGTGAAACTAAGTGCTATGCATGCACTAGATTGAATCAGCGAAGTATGAAGAAACTTCTGCCTGAATCTGATCTACTTCTATCTTCTCTTCTTCGGCAAGTACGGCTGGAGCCGCAGCAATGTCCAACGAAGGAGTGATAGGGACTGCTGCAGGGATGTCCACATCCATTGGTGCAGCCAATGATTGTGGATCTTCTATGCCTACAATGGCGAGGTGCGCCTCATGCTGTCCTTTGTCCTTCTTCTTTGCCTTGAAAGCATCAATCACGTGCTGCGGTTCACGGCAGACACGTGACCAATGTCCCCAAGTGCCACATTTGTAGCAGCTTTGATCCTGCTGACCATAGGGCTTTTCATTGCGCTTCTTTTGGTCGCCTTTCTTGGCTTGAGCATTCTGCTTGGTCTTGTGACTCATGACCTTACCCTTCTTGCCTCTCGCTTCGAGTGAGGCTTTCTCACCTGTAGCGCTAGCGTTGACTTCATGGCCAACTTTGCTACTAGGTGGTGCGAGATGTAGTTCTTTCGAGAACCTCATCTTGAGCTTCCGCAACTTGCATGATATCAATCGATTCGGCGTATTCTTTGTAGCCATCGGCGGTAGTTGCGTGCGGATTGCACGCATTTGGGTGAAAGGTAGAAAGGTTTTCTCAATATTTTACGCATCGTGATTATTTTACCACATAGTGAAGATTGGTACAAATTACGTGCAAAGTAGAGTTGTACTCCCACGGTCTTGTAGTCGACAAAAGCGCGATCGAGTCCATTCTGCTCTGCTGAGGTAGGATGGTGTACTTGATTTCTCGAACCGCTTCTTGAGCGGTCCATAAATCGATCGCTCTTCTCGCGCCATATACTCATTCTTGAGAGTTAGGCAAAGGTGGTGTCACGAGAAATGAAGTGCTGATCATTTTCCTCGGCGGTTGGAGCGGCATCTGCGGGCGCCGAGTCCAATAGCGACGGAGCTTCTTGGCTCGATGCGATCTCAACATCGATGCCCAAGTCAAATAATTACGGCCATCTTTGGGCCAACTCCTCGAACTCGGTTCGTAATTCCAATCATCTGCATATTCATGCAAGAGGTGCATAAGATTACTGCTTGGTAATGTGCATAAAAGGGTTGCAAGGATTCTCATAATGTTCCGTATTTTCTCGCATTTTCAAGATTTATCGCTATTTTTAATGATTAAAAGCAATATATACAATTCTGAGATAATCAAAGCAGTAAATACAATAAAGAAATTGCATAGAAATAACAATAACAAGAATAAACATGCTTCAAATACGAAAACTGATTCAAAATTCGGATTCCCGATGCCCTTTTCTTTTGGAAAATAACTTTTTGGCGAAAACTGCAAGTTTTCAGGGGTTAAAACGCGATATTTTAGTTCAGAGAAAATTTTTGCGTAATTTTCAGTAATTTCAAGGGGTTTTTCGGAAACTTCCTTATTTGGGAAGAGATTCTCGTAATTTTCGGAAGTACGAGGGTCCCTTTTGCAAAATGTTCCCACCGGCTGCCCCCCTTTTTTCTTTTTTTTTTCTTTTTTTTTATTTTATTTCACCGCGTGGCTGCTGCTGGCCGTGTGATGGCCCAATACCTCGGCCCATTCAAGGGCCTTATCCGGCGGCTCGGCACGGTAGGGTTTCCCCTACCCCAACTCAAGCGGCGGCGGCTCGAAAATCGGCGCGGCGGTGGTGCGGGCGGCGACACGAGGACCGGCGGTGCGGGGCGCGGCGCGGACGGCGAGCAGCGAGGCGGGTCCGAAGCGGAGAGGCGTTGCGGCTCGGCGAGCGCGGCGACGCGGCGAGCGCGCGGTCAGCGAGGCCGTCTGGCGGCTCTGGCGGCGCGCGACCGACTCGGTGCAGCGGCGGCGCGCGCGCCGTGCCATGCAAGGCGGAGGCGGCGCCGGGCCATGAGTCGGCGGCTACGGGCGTCGGGCAACTCTCCCCGGCCGTTTTTCTTCTTTGACTTCTTTCCGGGCTTCGATGTGGCGTTGCGGGCGTCGCCGTGGCGCGGCGGCTCTCGTTCGGCGGCGCGCAAGGCGGCGTGGGGCGGCGGTGGGAAAAAATAGCTCTTGCTCACATCGACCATCTTGTTCATCTATGTATGTATGCGATGCAATGTGGTGTAAGCGAGATTGCAGCGGGCGCGGCTTCATGCCGACATGTGCATGCTTGCCGCGTCTTTGGCGGCGTGGCTCTGTCGTTGCCTCGTGGCGTCGTGATGGCGGACTACGCCGGCCGTGCGTGTCGCGGAGGTAGTGATCGCCGCTGCGGCGGTGCCGTGCACATGGTGTCTTCCATGCGATTGCATATACTATCATACGGTACAATCATCATCTACTCTTTCATGCAATCCACCGATCGGCTTAGTTGGCGACTTCAAGTCGGCTCGCGGTGGAGATGAGCGATTTGCACGTGAAACCAATCTAGAAAGCCAAATTTGCGGAATTGAAAGCAATCTAGAAAAACGATTCAATCTACGAGTGTCGTTCATCGGCGGTTACCTTTCGATGCGAGGAGAGTCGATCGTGCTGATAACGTGTTGAGGAACCGTCGCTGACAAGTCCAGTCCGAGCGATTACCTCGTAGACAAATAGAGAATCGTAAGAACAATGAAAGAACGCAAAAACAGAACAAGAGATGAACATATGTATGAGAAGGGATCGCGAGCTTCTTTTATCGCTCTTTCAATAATGAATATGTGTCTGGTGGGTGAAGTCCTCTCCTATATAGTCTACAGGTAAATAAGGTGCCCATCTGAACCCGGACTCCTGACCGGACCGGTTTCTTAACAGGGTGGTTGGTGTGCGCGTCGTCTCGAATCGAAAGCGGTTGAGGCGTTCGTCAGGTACGATCCGCTCAGCAGTTTCGGCCTCACGGACGCGTGTTCGTGTTGTTGTTGGGTGACGTAACATTTGGATGCTTCGTACGGGTTGTCGTCCTGCGTTATGTGTCCGCTCGTTTGCGGGGGAATCATCGGCCTATTGGGACGCGTTGCGGTCCTAGCTTAGATTAGGCGTGAGCTAAAACCCAGGCTCAAATTGGGCCTTATCCTAGCTCGTTTATTGGGCCACCGAGGCTTCAAACCAGGCCGCTCGGTTGCTAAGGGCCTCAAAATTTCGAGGCCGGGCTAGGGCCACCTGTCCCAGTTTATGTTTTGGCCCAAGCTAATCTGCCCGAGCTCCCCAGCTTGTATGGAAAGTAGAATTCCGTATGATCAAAACTCAAATCTAAAGCCGGCATAACCCCCAGCCTCGGGACGAGGCAGGCTAATGAATTGGGCGGGGCTAAATTGGCTAAGTCTAGTGCCAAATATGTCTGTTCATGGCGGGGTTGGGCTGGACGTTTGGGACGGGCCTTAAAAGCCCAGTCTAAGCCCAGACCAAAGCCTGAAAATATTAATCATTTTATTTAATTTACGAATAAAACATAAAACGTAAAACAGACGTTTTGAACTTTAAAGTTTGTGTTACTTAGTTTTCTGAACTTGTATTTTATGAACTTGTATTTTACTTTTTTAGCCTGTGAAGTTGCGAGATTGTGCCATCTAGCTCTCTGATCTTGTATTTTACTTTCTCAGCCCCTTTAACTTGCGAGGTTGTGACACTTAACTCACTGAACTTGTGTTTAAGTGAAGTTCGTCGGATAAGATACCAACGATTTCGTCCCCTCCGAGTCCAGTGGACTCGTCGCCGCCCCGTTCCAGCTGTGTTAATCGTCCCCGACACCTCACGCCGACAAAAACAGATTCTTCAAACCTGGGAACGCACCGTACTCATGTCTTTACCGGAGCTCCACCTTCACAGTTTGCCGCCACCCTCGCCCTTGTCTATTGAGAGAGTCGGTAGAGAGAGAAGTACATTCCTCGGCCGCGAGCTTTTTGTTAGCAAATGGTCAAATAGACTTCGGCGGTGTAATGCTACTGGAATGTACTCTCTCACAACCTACTTAGGGGAGGCAAGGGTGAGGGCAGCGGCAAGTTGCGACGGTGGAGCTCCGGCAAAGATGCGAGCACGATGCGTTCTCAGGCCCAAAAAATCCATTTTGTCTGCGTGAGGTGATGGAAACGATGAATATGGCCGAAACGGGGTGGCGACGAGTCCACCGGACTCGGAGGGGACGAAGTCGCTGACATCGTATCCGACGAACTTTGCTTCGACACAAACTCAGTGAGCTAAGTGGCACAATCTTACAAGTTCAGAGGGTTGAGAAAGTAAAATTCAAATTCAGGGAGCTAAGTAGCACAACCTCACAAGTTCAAGAGGCTAAGAAAGCAAAATGCAAGTTCAAAAAGCAAAGTAGCATAACCTCACAAGTTGAGAGACCCACAATGCATTTTTTTTCTTTTTAATTTATTTGGTGAGATGCCATCAACAATAAGCAATACATTATGTCATGGTGCACGACATGTGAGAAGCTACTTAAAGAAATGTTTCCTTCTTGTACAAACATTCGGGAGACCTGCACACCGGTTAAGAAATGCAGAGTGCCAGAGAGGCTGTGGGACTGCGCTGACACTAAGAACACACATCAAATGCTCTGAAACACATGTCATGGCCGCATGAATGATGAGGCCATTCTTGACCAGATGTTCCTTCAATTATAGCCGTCAACAGCAAATGAACATGTCGCCTAATATGCAGCGCATGTGATGTGCTGCCGTGCGTAACACTTTATCAGTGAATAATTCCATTTTAGTATGCATGGCAAATTGGCAATGGAGTCTACTGACACAGAGGCAGCACTAATCAACAACTGTATATTTCAAGGGGTGCAAAACAAAGTTTATTACATGATGATGAGTTCTTGGAGAAAACTTTACATGGCTGTAACAAAATAATCAATTAATACAGTAAAATAGGAAAAAGGAAGTAATGATCATACAATAATCTACATGGGAAAATGGTCATAACTCAAAAGCCTCATCATCAACCCATAATCACACTGTGAACCACCCTTTCTTCCTCGGCTGATTAATTAATTAATTAATTAACCACGGAGCACTTCTTCCTGATCTCGCCCTGGCTGCCGGTGAGCAGGTCGGCGTTGCCCATCTTGACCATGGACGCGGCGAAGTCGGCGAAGAACTCCTCCTTGTACGCCCCGGCGGCGTGGCGCTGGACGTAGGCGCGGGTGAAGCCGTCGGTGAGAAGGGCGCCGTCGGAGTGGAAGAGGCCCCTCCGCTTGAGCACGTTCCTGTAGTAGTCCAGGTCGAACGTCTTGAAGCTCCCCGGGTCCATCTCCACGAGCGTCGTGTTGTCGTCGAGGCTCGTGCACTTGGCCCGCAGCCGCGCCATGTACTGCATATCCAGCGTCTGGTCGATGTCGTGGATGTTGTCCATGCCGGTGAAGTTGTAGAGCCGGTCGGAGAAGGAGAAGCAGTGCGACGTCCCGATCGTGTGCCCGGCTGATCATACATAGGATCGATCGAACAGAGTGTCAGAGCCGACCACGTATATCCATTACTGATCTAAAGCTTTGTGCATTGCAATGAATGTAGGCTAGGGTAGAATAAGTGTTGTTGTTAATTACCGGAGAGGACGACCAAGTCCTTGATGTCAAGGTTCTTGGCGGCGAAGAGTTGGGTCAGCTCGGTGAAGTTGGCGGTGGGCGGCGGCAGCTGGTCGGTCTCGTTGGAGATGGACACCTTGCCGTCTCGCCGGCCGAGAGGGACTGCCCAGAATGGGCCCTTGCTCTGAAAAACAACGGGTAGTCCTGAGAATCTTACTTACTCACGTACTGTAAAGTCAAGTGTCTGGCTATTTGCGTCAGTACTCACCAGCCACACTGCGTCCCTGGCTATGAGGGCGAGCACGTCGGCGCAGGAGACGGTGTCGGGGCAGGCCTTCTCCACCGCGGCCTTGACCCTCTCGATGAAGCCGAAGCCGCGCAGCGTCTGGTTCGGCTGCGCGTCCTTCTCCGCCGTGTTGTTCTCGGTGGAGTCTAGGAGAACCGAGCCGTCGCACCCCTGCATCCATTCATTCATGTGCACGTACGCAAAAAGTTAAGCAAGCAACACGTACGGTGGCAGTAAGTCACTGCAACCTGCTGCAATGCAACGTAATCATGCACGCTTACCCTGACGAAGCAGTCGTGGAAGTGCATCCTGAGCAGCGGCCCGGCGAGGCTCGGCGCTGCGGAGAGCGCGCGCACCATCTCCTTCCGCACAATGTCCTCCACACTGGGGCACGTCTGGCTGTAGAACTTCTCGTCGAGCTGCGCCCGCGCGGACGCCACCGCGACCGCCGAGAGCAGCAGCACTAGGAGAGCCCTCGATGCCATCTTCAGAAAGCTAGAGCTAACCAATCCAAGAAGCTTGTTTCTCCTTGGCTAGGAGAAGAACTCTGCTGCTGCTGCTGAATTGGCGGCCAAAGAATCAGAGCACGATTTATAGCGCAGGACTGTCCCTACACCTGCATGTGTTAGGCTGTCGTCCGGAGCAGCTTGCAGGGCTCAATGAGTTGTCCATTGTTTGCACTTTGTGGAATCTTTCCTGTAGCAGGTACAGAGGCCACAGTATAATGCAGCCAGCCTGCAGACTGAAGTACACCAACTTACTAATTAGTTACGGAACTAATCTGTTGCCGAGTTTTAATCAACAAAGGAGCCGGGCAAGAGTCAAGCCCACCTACTGGTAGTTAGCTGCAGCGATGCAAAATTTCGTGATCGGTAGATTTGTACCGGCAATTTTAAGGACGTACGTGTCTTTATCGGAAATGGTGCTTTGCATGGATTCTAAAGCAACTGAATCTGATTTAGCTCACGTCTAGTCGCTGCTACAATTTATCATCTGTGTTTGAGAGGTTGATCGAAGTGCTCCTGCTTGTACAAATCCTCAGAATTGTGCAGAGAAGAGGTACAGAAATTTTGTTTCAAAAAAGAGGCACAGAAACAAAGCCATGTGTTTTCTTGAAGCAAATTGAAGAAACTTAGAGCCGTTCGATAGCTAGAAAGATCATTCCTGGAGCAAATTAAAATTTTAAAAGTGTGCAGAACAGACAAAGGAACAGAAATAAACAGCAATTAATACTTCTTCCATTTGCTTTAACCAGTACCGTTTGTTTGTCTGTTTGCCTGTAACAATCCTGGGGATTTCATGAACATAATCAAAGTACATCACCCTCTGTTCACGTATTAATTAACCTGAAGCCCTTCATTGCACGCAAACGCTAATGACCAGACGCATACGGATGCCATGACTCCGTCAGTGCAGTCATTCCTAGTACGAAGCCTGCTTTTTTTCAAACCTGAAAATTAATGGATTTGCAATCACATATGATAATCAGAGTAGAACGTTCCAGCTAGATTTTACATCCGAATTCAGAATCAAAACAGAACAAGCACCAAGAGTGCACGCAATGCAAGCAGCCGATCGATGCATGTGCGACAGGATTCCAAGACGAGGAGCTCGCCAATTATTCGCTTGGACACCTCTGCCATGAGGTGAATCGGCGCTGTCATGCTCGAACCAATCATCCGCCGACCCTAACAACTCGTAAATGGGCCAGAAATGTGCCCGCATATATATTAGGTGGGAGAAACCAGCACAGAAAAGCATCACGGGCTCACGGCCACATGGGCAGCTCCAATTTTATAACAGAAATGAACTGATGAGTGAGCTGAGTTGCAGTTGCAGGTTGAGCTGTCCCCTAAACTGTAGCTACTAGCTCCCATTCCCGCGTTCTAAATTCTCCGCTAATCACCGCAGGCCAAATGTAACTACGGAGCATGTGGCTTCCTACTTTCCGGAATGGACACACGAATCCGGCAATCACGTGTTCAATTGACAAGGAGTTTTCACCTTGCGAGTTGCAAATGATTAGGATCGATGTGTTATAATCTTTCAACATGCTGCGACAAAGATTCAATTAAAAGACCTTTACTCAAGTACAAGAAACTGCCGGCCGGGAGCAATAACATTTTCCGGCGGCTTCGGGTTGTCGGTCCGACGAGCCCGTCGCGGGTTGGAGTCGATCGAGACTAGCTGATTTCTACGGCTCTTCTACCGGATCACGTACTCACGTCCAGCTATAGGGGATTCATACCTATAAAACAACAGAACTAGAGCGAAATGCGGCGAGCAGCGCGGGGGGGAAGGGGGAGGAGGGAGGCGGGAGGCGGTGCGCGGCCGGAGCCGGCGAGGGAGCAGGGCGGCGTGGACGCGAGTTCGATGGGTTGTCGAGTGCGCGAGTTGGGCTTAGCCAATCAGGGATCGATCGGCGTGGACGTAGGCCGCGAGACCGAGGTAGTGTCCGGCCTGGGATGTAATACCCACGAACGTCCGGCCCATATAAGTCCGGGCCGGGACGTGATGCCCACTGACCGTGCATTAATTGGGCCAGGTTGGGCCACTAGAAAGTTCAATTGCGTACTGGCTACTTTAAGTTGGGCATTGGATGGAGAAAAAATTATATAAGATCTGGTCCATAACTTTATCAATGTAGATCAATTTTACCGTGTAATACGTGTCTTTTTACGAATCTCAAAGCGCACAGCTCCATAAATCACTGATATGAATTTTCACGAATTGAATACTGAATATTAGCATGCTACGCTTTGAGATTCGTAAAAAGACATATATTACGCGATAAAATTGATCTAAATTGATGAAGTTGTGGACCAAGTTCTATAGGATTTTTCCCCTTAGATGGAGGTCTAATCAGCCAGCCGGCTAGTAGGAGTAATATGAAGGGCAATGTCGCAGTTAAGCCCGACCAACGAGGACGTGGCTATTGGTCCTAAATGGTAGGGTCCATTCGGCCTCAAGCACTATGATGATTGAGCCAACAGACCAGCACTGTTTCTCAGGTTCAGTGGACTATTAAGATTAGATTGTTAAGAGTATATGATTGCTTTGTGATGTTCCTTGAACCATATGCTACGCATAACCAGTTAGAAAGCGACAGAGACGCAAGCAAATTTGTTACAGAAAAGCATAGAATTATGATACTTCGTCTAGAAAAGTATGTTGCATGTTTAGTCCCGCAACATCTATGTGATTTCAGAAGCCTTGAGAGAAGCAAGAGACCATATACAAAAGTAACAAGCAATTAGGGTGCAAACAGCGTGAATAATTCTCGTCTGACTGACCGTTCGAAGGTTTGCGGAGCGAATACGGAAAGGACAAATGGATATCTGGCACTATCTGTGCACGTGTTCATGTCCGACTCCGACTCTAAGAAACAAATACAGAATAGAATACAGAATGAGCGATATTCGTTCGTATGTCAGGTGATATGAGGAAAGCATGTTGTGATTTCACTTAGGAACAAGATAACAGATAGGTGGGTTGCTGTATCTGAGTAGACAGGGGATACTGAGTATTTTTTTCTTCGATATATCAATGATTAGTCTCTCCGTGTTCATTTTGATTTCACACTACTGTCCAATGTCTTGTGTAGGGGTGTAAAAGAAGTAGATAATTTTCGTCTGTCCGACCAACCGACCGAAGGCTCGCGAAACAAATGCGGGATGGGGAAATGACTATTCGACACTATCCGTGTTCGACTCAACTCCGAGAAAAAAATACATAATATGATAAAGGATGAGTGGTATCCGTCCGTATCCACTCCGATTACACCCGAGCAATACACAGACACAATTTCTGTAAAAGGCCTAAAAGCAAGATGATAGACAAGTCAATATATGATCAACGTCATCATGAGTCATGACTAGTGCAAAAGAACGTTCCGTGCTGAGTAACTCCATATATGATAGAGTTGGCGTGAAAAAGCAACTTTCTGTTTCATCATACATCCTTCGGAAAGTCCATTTAACAAGCTCCAAACTTCGTTTTCTTGTCGTTACAACAATCCCAATCCCAATCCAGCCACCACTTTAACAAACCTTTCCATCTCTTCTTCACATTTCCATGACATGATACTGATCACTGTATACTCAACGGAGCAAGCATGCGTGCAAATCAGAAGAGAAAAAAAGCGCAAGAAAGCACATCCAGGTGTCGGTGAGCATACTAGACGTGCATACTTTTCCAGCCGGACACTCTAAACCAACCTTATATATATACGTCCATTAACAAACTATACATATGACAAGTAAAAAAACACATTTGCCATCCAGTGTACACTAACATTTGAGAGGTAATTAATGTAAAGTTCTATCTTATCAAAACTGACTGTACAGCTTTACAAAACATTCCAAATCATTGGCATATTTTTCACTCATCCAAGCAATTGCACTTTGCCTAACTAGCCTTGTTCTTCCTCACGCTTCTTCTTGAAACCAAGCTCACCATGCACACAACCATGGCCCCGAACCATCACCTCCTCGTTGCTATAAAAACGCACCCCCTCACCACCATACCTCATCTCCACCAAGAACACCATAAACAAGAAGGGCAAACTAGCTACAGATATTTATTAGCAATCCATAGTGAAATATATATGGCGAAATTCGTCTTCTTCGCGGTGTTCCTCGCGGCCCTCGTGGCCGTCTCCGTCGCCCAAGGCGAGGCGGCCGCGCAGAGATTCAGGGACATGCAATGCCGGCGTGAGGTCCAGGAGAACCCACTCGACGCTTGCCGGCAGGTCCTGGATCGGCAGCTGACCGGGCGCGCACGCGTAGTCTCCATCCCGTTCCAGGCGGGCGTCAGGATGCGGTGCTGCCAGCAGCTCCAGGAGATCAGCCGCGAGTGCCGCTGCGCCGCCATCCGCCGGATGGTGAGGGAGTACGAGCAGACCATGGTGCCGCTGGAAGAAGGGTACCCTGGCGAGAAGGCGGAGCTACAAGAGCAAGGGTTCTACGGCGAGACGGCAGAGCAGAAACGGCAACAGCAGCAGCCGCAGGAGCAGGAGGGAGAAGGGTTCTACGGTGAGACAGCCGAACGCCAGCAGGAGGGAGAAGGGTTCTATGGTGAAGAAACGGCGGGGCGTCAGCAAAGAGAAGAGGTCTATGGTGAGAGGGCACAGCAGGAGGAGGAGGGAGGAGGGTTCTATGGCCAGACGGCACAGCAGCAGCAGCAGCAGCAAGGAGAAGGGCGCTGCAGACAGACGGCGGAGAGGTCGCAGCAGGGACAAGAGAACTACATTATCCGTGTCGGCCAGCAGGCGGCCGAAGAGGAGATCGGAGAGACGGATAGGCAGGGGAGGGGCTTTGTTGGCCTTCCACCTCGTGTCGGCACCGAGCAGCAGATCGCCCGCGTGAGGCTGACCAAGGTGCGGCAGTACGTAGCACGGCTACCGACGATGTGCCAGATTGAGCCCCAGGAGTGTAGCGTCTTCTCCGGTCAGTACTAGGAAATGCATGAGTATGCATGTGTTTGTGTGAGCCCTAATAAGTGTGACGTGTGATCACATTGCTGTATGAGGCAATAATGATTAAAAAAATTGAAATGAAATGGATTTTCTAGACAACACTCGATTAAAATATTTTGGGATTTCAGTACGGTTTTCTCACCGTTAGATTAATTTGCCCCGACAATGTATGTATATCCCAGCTTCAAAGAACCGCCTAATGCTTGTAGTGGCGATGAATGCCCCTGTTATAATCATGTAGGTGGTGTCTAGGGAGTACCTGAGTATTTTGTTGCTTACAAGTACTCAAATTTTGAACTCTTAGATCTAGATTCAATACATGAGATCACTTTGGCTCTTCCTCTAGTGAGATATCACTTAGCATAGTATAGATAAAAAAAACTTAAGTACTCACAAATCCAAAAAACACTCAAGTACTGCCTAGCAAACCCCCATCAGGTATGTGTTCAGTAGTGGATGAATGAATAAGAGAGGAGAGACACCCCCCCCAAGTGCCCATGGGGAGAGAGAGAGAGAGAGAGAGAGAAATGGGGAGACAATTCCCCATATTGCCTCTCAGCTACATGTCTAAGGAGGGGTGTTTTGGTACATTCTCCCTAAGTACAGTATAAAATTTGATTCATACACATGCTCATATCCCCCAAGGGCTCACTAGGCATCCCTGTCGGCCCTAGGGGTTGGGACACCCCTACAATAGCAGACACAATAGGTTTTTGCCCCAGCCCTCGGGCGTCGGGTTACCCAAGGTCTTCAGGTAGTGATTGTGTGGGAATGAGGTGGCCGATGTGGGGCCACCCTGTCTAAGTGTGACCTTTGAGGCAGGCGGCACTCCGGAGCGAAGCCGTGGAGGTGGAGTCGTTGATGTGGACCACCCTACCTGTAACACCCCGATTTTCAGAATCGGGATGTTAATATTTAATTTGGTGATACATTAAATTTTTGGCTATGTTCTAAATTTTTTCCAATGTTTAATCAAAATGTGGCTTTCAAAAAAATTAAAATTAATTGTATTGATCTCTTGTATTCACATGCATTTCAAAAATCACACCATGATGCATGCATTAGTACATCGTTTCTCTTTTTCAGTCCGACTGACCGCCGGCGAGACGTCTGCGTGTCCATTCTCTTCTCCAACTTCTCTCCTTGCAAACACCACCGAAAATTAAAAATCCGACAACGCATGTTATACCGTTGCGATCGTCGTCGCGAGAGTGTTCCATTTTAACGGTTAGTTCTCGCATGCATGATGGTTTGAGTGAATTAGAGAAGAGGGAAGGAAGTGATAGACTTTTGAGATGCTCATTGCAGCCATTTTTTTTCTCCCAACCGAGCACTCTTTGCCTTGGTTTTTGTCCCACCAGAGAGAGCTCCCCACTGCCCATTTTTTTAGCCCAGCTGAAGCATCCGTTCTCTACTGTCAATTGCCCATTTTTTTAGCCCACCGGACAGAACATTGATTTTCAACATTTTTCAAAAATCTAATTTTCAAACTACTATAACTCTCTCATATAAACTCCAAATGGAATAATTTTTATACCTAAATTCATTTAAAATCATAATATAGCTATTGTATAAATTTCATGCATTTTGGAGCAATTTGAGTTTTTGGCTATTTCTCGGTGTTTATTCGATATCGTCTTTCTTTAGATTCCGAGTTGCCGGAAGTATGAGAGTAAGTAACCGAGAGTGAGCAAGTGAACTACCAGCAAGGCAAGCATCCTTTGAACTTTCTTTTTGCATCATATTTGATCCCAATTTTGTTAGGGTAGATGCAATGATAATTGCTTGCATGTTAGTCTTATAATGTCGCTATTTTTGTGATGAGTAGTTAGACACATCCTATTATCTTGTCATTGTGGCTATCCATGAATTACCCCAGTACTGAAATGTTTATGATAGGAGGTGTGAAATACTGTTATTCGATTTTGCTTTGCCATGCAAGTCTAGAAACGGTAGTTGATTGTCGGGAATAACCCGACAATTATGGGATAAACACAACTCTCATTGTATACTTTTGTTTCAGATCTTGTATCTGTTTTATAAGTTAAATTTTGTCATTTTAAATGAGCTTTTGGTCTGGACAAGTGTTGGTTAGTGATGGTGCCTTCGTGCACGAGATTGGGTATGTGGTTTGACTTGTCTGGACAATTAAGGACCGAACTTTAGGTTGTTGCAATTCAAGTAAAACTCGTGCTATCACACGCGGTATATGGGTGATGTATGGTTAAGTAGGGGGAAGGTTCTGTTGTGTTAAGTCTCACGGTGGTGAAATTGTAAGGGCTGTAAGATCGAGGAGGCCGACTAGAGGGGGGTGAATAGGCGTTTTAAAACTTCTATGCGTTAAAACCGAATTCTAATGCGGAAGCTAAATAACAATTCGGTTTAGCACAATTAAAGCCTAAATCAACTAGGTTCAACTAAGTGCACCAACAATACAAGTCTATTGATAATAATCAATCAAGTATGGACTTGTAAGCAATTCAATTTAAGCAATGTAAATAACACATAGCATGGCAAGCATTCATACACAATGAATAAGCAATTTAATACAAGGTATATAAATTGCACAATGTAAAGCAAGCATTCATACACAATGAATGTAAATGCAATAGTAAGGTAATAGAGATCACACCACAAAGACACGTCGATGTTTTACCGTGGTGGTCGGAGACTTGCCGGTCTCCCATAATCCACGTTGAGGGAAACCCAAACCAATTGGGTCGGCTCCACAAATTAAGCCTTCCTCCGAGGTATCAACACCTCGCTCCACTAGGGTTGCTCTTACTCCACTCCGGAGATGGCGAGCACCAAGCCACTCACAAACACCGAGCCTTCTCACAAGCTTCACTTAAGAAGATCACCGGACCACAACGCCTCCACGCCGTCTAGGTGTCGGCAAACACCAAGAGTAATAAGTCTCCAACTTTCACTTGAACCAATCAAGTGTCAAAGCTCTCGTGGATACTAAATCCACCACCTAATGCAACACATGCAATAGGATTTGCCTCTCAAACCTCACTAAGTGCAACACATGCACAAATGGGAGTAGAGGGCTTGCTCTTAGCTCAAAGGAACTCAATGGGATGCCAAAGGTTGCCTCTCAACCGGCCAAGGGGGTATTTATAGCCCCCAAACCAAAAACTAGCCGTTTGGAGACGAAACAGCCAAAAACTAGCCGTTACAGCCTTTTGCGGTCGTACCGCACTCACAAGGGGCGGTACTACCGTTCTGCGGTACTACCGTAGTTATACGGGCGGTACTACCGCAGCCCAATTTTCAGCACAGACGACACTCGGTAAAAGGTCATAACTTTTCACTCCGATGTCGGAATTGAGTGATCTTGGACTCTATTGAAAGCTTATTCAGAGGGCTACACAAACCACCTATTTGATTGATCTCAAACACATTTGATCAGATCAAAAAGCACAACTCAAAAGAGCCACTACCATGGTCTAAGTCCAAAGAAATAGCAACACACAATCTTAGACCATGTCAAGGGAATACACATGAATCTTAACCATTTGCAAAACACATTTGCAAACTTAGATCATGCCACAAGGAGTAGGTACATGGACTTCAATCATTTGCAAAACACATTTGCAAAGCATAGTCACATGTTACAAGGATTAAACGCATGAGCCTCGACTATTTGCAAAACACATTCGCAAATAATAGCATCATGGCACGGTGAGCTAGAGCAAGCAAGATTGAGCTATCAACACATGACGAGACTCAAGCTACTAGACAAGACCCCTCTTAATAGTACGGCAACCTATACTAGCAATCCGGTCTTCCAACCAAACACCAAGACCGGTAAAAGACTAGGAACACATCCTTAGCCCTAGCTAGTCATACCTTTGCCTTGAGCATCTTCTTGAAGGTTGATGACGCACATCTTCACTTCAAGTCCGGGTCATCGTCTTGATATGCATCAACCCATGATGCATCCTTTACTTGACCTCAATCAACATATGATGAGTCTTCTCTTGACTTGATGATCAACTCATGATCATCTCTTCTTCGAGATCTTGATATGCATCAACACATGATGCATCCTCTTCTTGAATCTTGACTTGATGACGATCAACTCATGATGCCATCCGAAGTCTTCATCACCCTGGAACATAACCTATTCATTCAACTCATGGAAAATGTTAGTCCCACAATGTCATTAACATTAATTACCAAGATATACCTGCATAAATACTTTTGAACAAGCCATTACTGAAGGTGCGGTATTACCGCCAACTAGCATCCGTATACCGCTTCTCCGTAGTACCGCTTTCTCAAATGCGTACTACCGATTTCGGATGCTTGAGAAATACAAAAAAACACCTTCTCCGGAATTTACATACCGCCAACTAACAAACGGAACAACCGGGTTGCGTAGTTCCGCCAACATATTTGCGGTCATATGCTCGCCAGAGTTCCGCCATAAGAACTCCAGTACTACCGCACATCGGTAGTACCGCTACCAAATGCGGTCATACCGATTTCCACCGAACTTCTTCCGAAGCTTTTGAAATGCGCGGCATGACTCCTTTGTCTTGAGTCATGTCGATCTTTTATCACCTTTGCATTTCCTTTTATGTCATCACTCAAACTCCGGACTAAGCCTTGAAACATCTTAGCACACATGTTAGTCCCACAACATAATTTCAAATAATTGAATGTAATTGGTATGAGTATATATAAACACGGTTATATATATACTCAAGAGTTATGTTTCAAAGTAGATCACAAGGATCAATACTAATGAAACAACAAGGCCATGAGTATATATAAACTACACAAGTTATATATACTACAAGTATATACTGAACTACACAAGTTGTATATACTAAATATGAGTGTATACAAACTACACAAGTTGTATATACTCACATGAATATATTAACTACACAAGTTAGATATACTCAAGGATATATGAGCATATATGAACTACACAAGTCTCATATGCTCACATACAAGTATATATGAACTACACAAGTTATATATACCAAATATGAGTGTATACAAACTACACAAGTTGTATATACTCATATGAATATATTAACTACGCAAGTTAAATATATTCAAGGATATATGAACATCCATGAACTACACAAGTTTCATATGTTCTCATATACTCATATGAATATACTAACTACACAAGTTAAATATATTCAAGGACATGTTTTAAAGTAAAGATCCTTAATATATGTGGAAGGAGAATATGGATCAATACTAATGAAACATCAAAATATAGAATGGACTCCCCCTAAATGTGTGCATACACAAATGTGTAATGGAAACATATGCACATATCCAAGTTAACCTTTGTGGTGGAGTTTAACCTATATTTTGGATCCGAGAAATGCAATAATATATAATAAGAAGTAGAATGTATACCTCTTGTATTTCCATCTTTATATCCAAACGAGACTAAGCAATAGATAATCAATAGAATTGTTAGTCTCACAAATAGATTGTCATTTATGAATACATACATGTTTGGATTTTTGCTTTATATCCAAGCTGAGACTAAAACATGATATAGCATTAAGAGTGGTAGTCTCATACTTGCATGCCTTCATGATTTTCACCTTTATATCCAAATAAGACTACACAATATGTATATCGATTAAAAGAGTGTTAGTCTCATAAATAGGTTTGTCATTAATCATCAAAACTCCATTAACACATAATGGTGGGTGTAGATCTTTCAAGGGCACAGGACCGAGAAATCCTGTGTTTCCTAGGATATAGGATGGAGACGTTAACGTCTTGTATTTCCTAGTAGCCATGGGTTGAGGGACTTAGCTCAATGGGATCTTCTTGCTAAAAACGACAGTGTCTTGATTTACCCGGCCGGCATACCATAGGAAGTATGCTATATTCGGAGGCATCTGGAGGCTTACGGGCTAATCAAGTCGTGTGGGTAAAGTAGTACACCCCTGCAGGGTATAAATCTATTCGAATAGTCGTGTCCACGGTTATGGACGACCGCTTGAAATCTGTGGCTGCTTATTGTTAGACTTAGAATTAAAATTGTGGTTATAACTTGGTATCGTCATGAATGGGATGTTTATGCTTATTGTTGTATCAAAGTGGACCGCCACTTTATTTTTGGTATGATTCATTTATTATTGACTTTATCACTTATTCACATGCTTTACTTTTACTTCAAATCTGATTTTGAAATGGCACGTGAAAAACTAGTATGTGTAGGTTGTTTAGTATTGCGTCGTTTTCGCAAAATTAAGCCAATATGAGCCTTCCTTTGAATGACCTTATGCATAACTATTTTTATTTGTGTAAGACTTGCGAGTACTCTTTTGTACTCAGCCAGATGTTTGCTGGCTTTTACAGGTGAGGAAGATAATGAGACCGACGAGGTTGTCGGTGTCGATTTAGGCGACACCGATGAGTAGTGTGCTATCTTTAGCTCCCAGTCGGTTGCCGATGGGTTATGTGGCATACCACTGCAGGCATTTTGGTTTATTTACTTGCTTCCGCTATGAACTTGTTTAATTTGACCGGTCGGCCACTTATGTAGTTGTAAACTTGAAACTTGATGCATCACTTTTGTACTATTTATGTATGAATGTTGTATGGATGTGAGCAACGTTGTATGAGAGTATGATTATATTGGTCGCTGATCTTGGGAGCCAATATAAGTTGTACTCACTATTCATGGCTTCCTATTTAACTCACTAAGTGTAGTGCTTGACTTGTTAGAGAACCGACAATCATGTAGTTCTCGTAGAGGAGCGGCGCGTATGATCGTCGGGGCTCTAGCGCTAGTTAAGCCTCTCATTTAGATGGAGTTAAGTTGGAATCCATTTACTAGAGATCTAGAGTTATGTCCCTAAGACCTTGATTAGTCTCGGTCTTACGGAGATAACTCCGGGGTCCCCACAGCGTTGGTATCAGAGTCATACTGACTGTAGGTTAGAGATAGCACTGGCGTTAAGTTTAGCAAGTCCTTGGTCAAAATTATTTTCAAAAATATCAAACTAATTGAGAAAACTAAGTTAGGAATCTCTTTTATTTCTCATCCATCTTAGTATCATTTCTCACCTTATTCTCATTTGAAGTACAAATTAGCTCTTCTTGCCCTTCTTGTCCTTAGATGAGTCGTTAGTACCTTGTCAAAGAGACCCAAGCAGAAGATGTAGACGGATACCCAGCACTACTTAGAACCCTGATGTGGAGAGCGAACTTCACATATCAGCCAACCTACTCCATCTATCTACGCGACAGAGGATCAGGGATGGAGGAGTACTTGGCAGTGGTCAATATCTTTGCCAGACGCATGACAGGGAATATCCCATATGGATTCCAGGCGCGTGGCACCTTTGAGGCCACGGCTTTGCAGGAAGTGGCTCGTGTGGCACTGAGCCATCTTCATCATGACTTGATGAAGTTAGCTCAACCTCCATACTACCACTTTCCTATGCAAGCACGTGGCGCAGAAGTGAACACTGTTGCCAGGATCCAGTCTAGGAAAGACACTAAAGTGCGACAACTGGCAAGATTGATTCACATCATGGATCAGATCCATCATTGTACTATGCATGAGTTATGGGACGCGCGCGTCTCACTATGACTCAAGGCGCGCTCGCAACCCCTATGCAACATGGGGCTTGTGGACCGCATGTGCTTTATGGGGAGAACGAGGTCTCTCCATATGCGTCTGCACCACAGAGTACCGTCTTCCCGAAGTGGGAGGGCAAGTACTCAATCTTGGACCAAGACGTCAAGCTCATATGTTCGTAGGTTTCTCTCGTGTCCAGAGCA
The DNA here is from genome assembly GCA_036346255.1 of Ampelocalamus luodianensis. Taxonomy (NCBI): domain Eukaryota; kingdom Viridiplantae; phylum Streptophyta; class Magnoliopsida; order Poales; family Poaceae; genus Ampelocalamus; species Ampelocalamus luodianensis. The sequence continues at coordinate 16,090,305 of CM070625.1, forward strand.
TCGGCGAAAGGACAAGAAGATGATGCCTTGCTATGATATTAGGGTTAAATTAGGGTTTATTCTTAGATTATATACGCCCTAATGATATTATTACTTAGCTGGTAAACGCTAGATTTTTGTGGCAATCATTTGCTCTCTTTTCTTCGAAGTAGTTATGCATCGCCTACGAGCGAGTTGTGTCGCAACTATGTCGGAAAAACTAACCGTGTTTCATCTGTATCTTGTGCTGTCCCTTCTGCTATCTTTTTCGTTTGTTTTCGAGTTGGTCCTTATGTTTTTAAAGCTTAAAATCCCTAAATTAAATAAAGAACCTTACCCTGTTGTTTTTCCCTACCTTGTGCTTTTCCCTCTCATCTCTTTAATGGAAGTCGCATGTTGATTAAGAGATTGGTAGCAGAATCGGTAAAAAGAATGATATGATTGAATAACTACTATTTTATCTTTAATGAGATCTTTTATGTTTGGTTGATGTCGGTGGTTTTTCCATTATCAAAGTGATAGTTGATAATTGAGAAATTGAATTATTACTCATGATCCCTGAATATGATCTTAGAAGAGTTAATTAGATTTTTGAATCGTGAGGTATTAACCTTTGTGAGATCAATTGTGGATTATGGTAGACGTTACCATCAGAGGTTACGATATGAGTACAAATGGAACCATTGTAGTGAGGTGTCAACTTGCCAACGGATGATGTTGGGTTTATATCGGAGGATTATGCAGGTACAACTCTTGGAATACATGAATAAAATTGAATAACTAATTTTGGTAGTCCACTTGTGGATTTAGATTTTAGATATGTTTTAGACGATATAGCGAAAGATTGTGAGTCAGATTCAGGTCTAGCGTGATAAAGTTAGAATTTGAAACTGCAATGAGATTACAAATTTTTCTTATGATGATCATTTGGGATTTTTAAAGTTATATTTGAGTATATAATCGGATCGTAATACTTCTAGAGATGGAGAAAGATAAGGGATTGAATGGTCATATCGTGGATGGTAACGAGGATTGATTATGAGATTTATCTTTAAGGGAATAGTTGTCCTTAGGTAGATATAATTAGGTTAATTAGGGATGATTAAATGTGACGGTTAGATAATGCTTGAGGGTAAGTAGACCTTGAAAGACATTTAGTTAATATTGTTGATTTGAACTAAGATAATTATTGTGGATAAATTGATCCGGACAAAGTTAGTGATTCAGACTATTTGGATTATGGTTGGATTACAACTTCACCTTAGGTGGATGGTCTTCTTGATGATTTGGTCTACTTAGGCTAGAGTTGACTGTGGATAAAGGAGGCATATCTTTAACCTTGGATAATTAATGGTGTTGATTTTGATGATTGATTAGATCCTACAATAGGGATGATTGGATTATACTTTAAAAGATTGATTTGAAGTATTTAGTGGACTGGTTATTGCAAGAGGATTGATAATGCTAACAAAAGGATTGAGAAGTAGAAATATAGAGATATTGATTGAAGATGCAATTTGATCTTATATAGACATACCCACTTTTTTGGATTTTAAATTGTTATGAGGAAAATTGTTGAAAACCAACAAATAATTTATGGGTAGTTATAGGCATTGAAATACGGTTCTTTAGTGCTCATGATTTTAGAGTTATATTGGAGGTACCCTATGAGAAATCTATAAAGCAAGTGTACTGGCATATGTGAGTAATATGGTGGTTTTACTTAGGATTATTAATTTTTCCAGAGAATGTGATCGATATTGGAGTTAAACTATGATTTATATTGTGGTAGTGGATTAATAGTTGTTTGAGCTCACGTATAGATTGTGAAAATTTAGAAGTAAGTCGGTGGCCTTATTGGAAATCAAATCAAACATAGTAATTTATGGTGGTTTCGAAGAATACATCAAAGTAAGTGATTTCGGAGATTAACGTATAAATTATGGAACAATAGATTGGAGTGTGTTTGCCTTAGACTAAATATGATTGATGGATTTTAATTAGAGGTTGCCGAACCGAAATTGTCGAGATAGTAGTGGTATGGGTTGAAGATTGAATTGCTTGGTCCTTGGGGAGAAGATCGGATTTTAACAAAGCGACCAAGTCTTCTGCCCCTATTCTTTTCTGTCCGAATCTCTGGGACGAGATTCTTTCTAAGGGAGGGAGGTTTGTAACACCCCGATTTTCAGAATCGGGATGTTAATATTTAATTTGGTGATACATTAAATTTTTGGCTATTGTCTAAATTTTTTCCAATGTTTAATCAAAATGTGGCTTTAAAAAAAAAATTAATTGTATTGATCTCTTGTTTTCACATGCATTTCAAAAATCACACCATGATGCATGCATTAGTACATCGTTTCTCTTTTTCAGTCCGACTGACCGCCGGCGAGACGTCTGCGTGTCCATTCTCTTCTCCAACTTCTCTCCTTGCAAACACCACCGAAAATTAAGAATCCGACAACGCATGTTATACCGTTGCGATCGTCGTCGCGAGAGTGTTCCATTTTAACGGTTAGTTCTCGCATGCATGATGGTTTGAGTGAATTAGAGAAGAGGGAAGGAAGTGATACACTTTTGAGATGCTCATTGCAGCCATTTTTTTTTCTCCCAACCGAGCACTCTCTGCCTTGGTTTTTGTCCCACCAGAGAGAGCTCCCCACTGCCCATTTTTTTAGCCCAGCTGAAGCATCCGTTCTCTACTGTCAATTGCTCATCTCTCTCCACTACCATCTTTCTTTGTTTGTTTATTCCTCTCCCACTACCACCACCAAGCCACTTTCCCATTTATCTATTCCCAGCTGAGCAACACCACTGCCATTCATTTTTGCCCAGCCGAACTTCTCTTAGCCACACAACATTGCTTCTCCCAGTTATTTTTTTTCCACTCCAAACCGAACACAACACTGCCATTTCCTCTCACCTCCAACTACCACTCATTTTCACCACCTTTCTTCCACCAGCAGCTCTACCATTTTCATTTCTCCTCATGAGCTCAAGCACAAAACAATTTCTCTCCTCCAAATCCCACCCAAATTTGAGGAATCCATCCCTGCATGTCATACTCTTGCATTCACAATCACACTAGCATTCCATTCGTACTAGAATTATTTGCATGCACGGTCGATTGAGAGTTTTGGGAGCAAAGAGAAGGGAAGAAGCAAGTCTATGGCAGCTCGGTGGTGCTGGTCAGTAGCGCATGCAACAGCTCGGCATGCAGCTCCCAGCAGCTTGGTGCGACGCCAAAGACAAAGAAGGAGGCAAGCAGTCGATGGTCGCTGCACAAGCTGGTGGTGTGGAGCAGCCGAGCCGAGGCGCTGGTGCAAAGCAACCAGCAGACGAGGGAGCTTGCGCCCAGAGCGATGATGGCGAGAGGGGGCCAAGGCGCAATGGGCGTCGGCATTGGGGCTGCAGCCAAGCACGAAGGTGCATGCGGCCGGTGCATGCACGCACATGGCACGTTGGTTCCATGCGGCGCCGTCTAGCGGCAACACGACGGCGGCATCGACCCAATGGTGACCGAGCCGCAGGATGAAGGACGGCAGTGGTAGCGGCACGATGGCGCGCGGCCGGCGAGTGGTCGGCGCCAGCGTGCGGCATCGGCGAGGCGCGGCGCAAGGCGGTCGAGAGCGGCGGCGTGGCGCCTGCCGAGGCGGCGCGACGGCAATGGCGGCAGCGGCACGGCCGAGCAAGGCGACGTGGACGCGGTTGAAGCCATGCTTGTGGCACGGTGTGGTGCTATCGCCGAGGAGGCCGTGGTGCGGCGGTGGCTAGCGAGGCCGGGTCATGCATGCGCATGCAACCCGCGCGGCGCATGCATGTCGAGCCCAAGACAATGGCGGCGCTGGCGCGACCGGACGCGGCGGCGCACTGTCACCGCCGAGTAGAGCCGAGGGTGTGCTAAGTATCTTTAGTTGTTTGCATGCATGAGTTAGTCCGGCTGTGAGATAGTATATGTTTAGATGGTTGACTCTGCGAGTGTTTTAGTTTGCTCGATAGCTTTGCTTTAGCAAGTTAATTAGGAGTATTGTTAGTTAGTGGATTAGTGCATGGCAGCACTAGAATCGTGTGCAGCATTGTAGTCGTATCATATGTGTGAGTGCATGGCTACATGTAATTTAATATGTGCATGATCTTCTAATCGTTGAGCCTTGGAGCAAGAAGCAGAGTGGTTAGTGATTTGTTTCGTAGAGTGGTTAGTGATTTGTTTCGTAGAGTGGTTAGTGATTTGTTTCGTCTGCATGTAGTAGCGTTAGTTAGTTGTTAGTGGCCTGGTAGTGGCCGAGTCCTTGCTAGTAGAAGTGCTAGATATAGTTTACATATTAGTAGTGGTCAGTTTGCATGTAGGCTAGTACTTAGTCAGCCGGGCTAGTAGGAGCATGTTTGAGTGCATGCGGCGAACGCGGATGCGGACGAGCTCGGCAACGACTACGGTGGACGCGGAAACGGCAACGACTACGGTGGACACAGACGAGTGGCCGAGAAGACGACATCCGGAGGTGGACGCATGCCTAATGCCGCGGTAAAATCATTAAAATTTGTTACCGCATTACAAAATTAGTTATGCATGTTGCATATTAGTCACGAGCATAGCATCTATTTATGCATATTTATTTGTAAAAATTATTTGGTAGGTTAAGACCGGTGTAACTCTCCGGTTAGGACTTTTTGTGATGCGAATGATTAGATTGTTGTAGCGGTTTATGTGTATTGTTGGTCGGTGGATGCTAAATTAAAAATACATTGGATAAATTGATTGGATGATATTATTTTGGAGTCATATGCAAGATTGTGGTGATCTTTGAGTATAAATTAATTGGAGATTTTCTCTCACGTTGGATTAGTAATTTTTGGAAGTTAGGACACATAAGGATTTTATGATTAATTACTTGTTGGATGGCTTATGTGTTGATGATTAACGAGATATGGAGGTTGAATCGGATGGTTTATTAATCACGAGTAATTTGGTCGGATGTCTTAAGTAATAGTGATGTGAGTCATAGATGCTAGAATTTGGGAGATGGTAGAATGGGGTATTTGGTTGCGGATAAAAATTTGGATTACCATGTAATTAGTAGGTATGTCCCATGTGCCGAGTCGATGCAATCGTACTCTCTATTGGGTAAGTAGCTAAATGAGTATTAGTCGATCGTAGAGATGCATATGTGATTGGATTGGTAGAGGTCGTTCACAACTAAGTTCAGTGGTATGGATATAAGTTGATCAATTAATGAGACATTAGATGTTGGATGTGTTACTAAAATGGTTAAGCTCATTAGGTGTCGGTTGGTCAAATAAACATCAATCGGTGGAAATTTTGGTATATGCGAGGGTGATTTGCCGAGGAGAGACTAGTAGAGCTAGATAGTTAGTATTAGCTTAAATAGTATATCGGAAAACGATTGATGGATTTAATCATGGTCATATGCCCACGAGTCGGTGGATTTCGTGTAATTATCGGATGGGTTGTTTATTTGGAAGATAGTGAGTTCGGGTATCACTCGATGGATTAACTACCTTGATAATGTCTTAGTTGAGGTTAGTACGGTATTTAGATCAAGATATGATAATATGATTGGAGAGTGTTATACATGTGATTGGATTCAACACCGGAGAATCGGTTAAGTATATGAGTATGAGAAGGTTAGATTTGTCGGTAGATGTTTTCCTTAGAAAATAAATAGAAAAGAAAAGAAAATACATAGACCCCACTTGTCATGGCAGAGGCTAGGTCATCCTACCTATAAAAATTATTTAATGCAGTAGCAAAATCAAAAAACAATTAATTTTTACACGAAAAAGTCTTTTAACTTCAATAATTCATAACTAATTCATGTGAACTCCAAATGGGGTGATTCAATTTTTATTGATCTTAAATTTTAATTACCTTTCATACCATGTAAAGCTTATCCCTACCACTGTTCCACAAATTTTTGCAAAACAATTAAATTCGGATGAACAGTAACAGAACATTGATTTTCAACATTTTCCAAAAATCTGATTTTCAAACTACTATAACTCTCTCATATAAACTCCAAATGGAATAATTTTTATACCTAAATTCATTTAAAATCATAATATAGCTACTGTATAAATTTCATGCATTTTGGAGCAATTTGAGTTTTTGGCTATTTCTCGGTGTTTATTCGATATCGCCTTTCTTTAGATTCCGAGTTGCCGGAAGTATGAGAGTAAGTAACCGAGAGTGAGCAAGTGAACTACCAGCAAGGCAAGCATCTTTTGAACTTTCTTTTTGCATCATATTTGATCCCAATTTTGTTAGGGTAGATGCAATGATAATTGCTTGCATGTTAGTCTTATAATGTCGCTATTTTGTGATGAGTAGTTAGACACATCCTATTATCTTGTCATTGTGGCTATCCATGAATTACCCCAGTACTGAAATGTTTATGATAGGAGGTGTGAAATACTGTTATTCGATTTTGCTTAGCCATGCAAGTCTAGAAACGGTAGTTGATTGTCGGGAATAACCCGACAAATATGGGATAAACACAACTCTCATTGTATACTTTTGTTTCAGATCTTGTATCTGTTTTATAAGTTAGATTTTGTCATTTTAAATGAGCTTTTGGTCTGGACAAGTGTTGGTTAGTGATGGTGCCTTCGTGCACGAGATTGGGTATGTGGTTTGACTTGTCTGGACAATTAAGGACCGAACTTTAGGTTGTTGCAATTCAAGTAAAACTCGTGCTATCACACGCGGTATATGGGTGTTGTATGGTTAAGTAGGGGGAAGGTTCTGTTGTGTTAAGTCTCGCGGTGGTGAAATTGTAAGGGCACAAGACCGAGAAATCCTGTGTTCCTTTTTGAGCCGATAGGATGGTGGCGTTAACGTCTTGTGTTTCCTAGGATATAGGATGGAGACATTAACGCCTTGTGTTTCTAGAGCCATGGGTTGAGGGACTTAGCTCAATGGGATCTTCTTGCTAAATCGACCAGTATCTTGATTTACCCGCCGCATACCATAGGAAGTATGCTATATTCGAGGCATCCGGAGGCTTACGGGCTAATCAAGTCGTGTGGGTAAAGTAGTACACCGCAGGTATAAATCTATTCGAATAGCCGTGTCCACTGCTATGGACGACCGCTTGAAACTGTGGTCGCTATTGTTAGACTTGGAATTAAAATTGTGGTTATAACTTGGTATCGTCATGAATGGGATGTTCATGCTTATTGTTGTATCAAAGTGGACCGCCACTTTGTTTTTGGTATGATTCATTTATTATTGACTTTATCACTTATTCACATGCTTTACTTTTACTTCAAATTTGATTTTGAAATGGCACGTGAAAACTAGTATGTGTAGGTTGTTCAAGATTATGTCGTTTCGCAAAATTAAGCCAATATGAGCCTTCCTTTGAATGACCTTATGCATAACTATTTTTATTTGTGTAAGACTTGCGAGTACTTTTTGTACTCACCGGATGTTTGTGGCTTTTACAGTGAGGAAGATAATGAGACTAACGAGGTTGTCGGTGTCGATTTAGGCGACACCGATGAGTAGTGTGCTATCTTTAGCTCCCAGTCGGTTGCCGATGGGTTATGTGGCATACCACTGCAGACATTTTGGTTTATTTACTTGCTTCCGCTATGAACTTGTTTAATTTGACCGGTCGACCACTTATGTAGTTGTAAACTTGAAACTTGATGCATCACTTTTGTACTATTTATGTATGAATGTTGTATGGATGTGAGCAACGTTGTATGAGAGTATGATTATATTGGTCGCTGATCTTGGGAGCCAATATAAGTTGTACTCACTGTTCATGGCTTCCTATTTAACTCACTAAGTGTAGTGCTTGACTTGTTGGAGAACCGACAATCATGTAGTTCTCGCAGAGGAGCGGCGCGCATGATCGTCGGGGCTCTAGCGCTAGTTAAGCCTCTCATTTAGATGGAGTTAAGTTGGAATCCATTTACTGGAGATCTAGAGTTATGTCCCTAAGACCTTGATTAGTCTCGGTCTTACGGAGATAACTCCGGGGTCCCCACACTACCGAGGCGAGGCCTTCGAGGTAGGTGGCGAGTGGAGCATACCCCATGAAGGCGAAGTTGTGGACGTCAAGCCGAGACCCTCGAGGTGGGTGGCGCATCTAAGTGAAACCAGTGGCGTAGCCAAGGATCTAAACCCTATGGGGTCAACACTTATAAAATGTTTAGTCTTTCACAGGTTTATATACAAATATCAATACTAATTGAGCTTTTATGCAAAGACCTGTGGTGTCAATTGACCCCACAAGTTTAAGCTGCCTCCGCCACTGAGTAAAACTGTGGTGGTGAAGTGGTCGACGCCAAGCCACCCTACCAGGGCATAGCCTTCAAGGCAAGCGGCGTGTCTGATTGAAGCTGTGGTGGTGAGATTGTCAATGTTGGGTCGCCTTGCTGAGGCATGGCCCTCAGGGTAGGCGGCATGCCGGGGCAGAGCCGACAGAGGCGAAGTGGAGGTTGTGGAGGCAAAGTCATTGATGTTGGGCCGCCCTGCCAAGGCATGGCCCTCGAGGCAGGCAGTGTGCTGGAGCAAATTTGATGAAGGTGAAGTGGAGATCGTGGAGGTGAAGTCATCGACATCATGCCACGCTATCGAGGCACGACCTTCAAGGCAGGCGGCATGCCGGTAGTGGATCAGGTGGAGGCGAATTAGGGATCGTGGAGGCGAAGTCATCGATGTCGTGCCGCCCTACCGAGGCATGGCCTTCGAGGCAAGCAGCATGTCGGAGAGACGAAGTCAATGACGCCGGGCTGCCCTGTCAAGGCTTGGCCTTTCAAGCAGGCAATGTGCCAGAGCGGAGCAAGTGGGGGTAAAGTCATCGACATCATGCCGCCCTGCCGAGGCATGGTCTTCGATGAAAGTATCGTGCCAGAGCAAAGCAGGTGGAGGCGAAGTCAGCGTAGGTGAAGTGGAGGTTGTGCAGGAGAAATCATCGACGTCGTGCTACCCTGCCGAGGCATGACCTTCGAGGTTGTGGAGGCGAAGTCATCGATGTCGGGCTGCCCTGCTGAGGCTTGGCCTTCAAGGCAGGCGGCGTGCCAGAGCAGAGTAGGTGGAGGCGAAGTCATCGATGTCGTGTCACCCTGCCGAGGCATGGCCTTCGAGGCAAGCGGTGTGCCAGAGAGGCGAAGTGGAGGTGTGACTTATTGCATGTAATCATTGTTTTGGTGTGACCATATATGTTTCTCCTCTTAGAGGCCTGGTACTCCACTTCAGCCACATGTAGGTGTTTGTGTAGACATCCTAAGGTGGCACAAAGGGTTAATGTGAGGAGGTAGCTTGCCAAGGCGATTTGTATTTTTCCTTTGACGTGTGTTGTAATATTGCCATGTACTTTTCCGTTGTGCAATTGTGCATTATGTGTTTTATTCTCTTTGGTTGAATTCATTTGAGTGCTTGACATTCGCCAAGGGGAGGCGAAGCTGAGTGCCATCCCCCAACCTTCTTTGATATCGCACGTGTGAGGACGATTGAAGTTGCGAAGGTCCCCCTTCCCAACTTTTTTTGATAGCGCCTGTAAGGACATCCCTATTACATATGCTCCTTTACATATGACACTAGTACGAGTCAAGCAATTAAATCAACATGTGAATCTTTTCCTCGCTGAATTTAACTTGCGTTCCAATGATAATAGCATACTACCTAATGCGTGTACCTTAAATGTTCTCAGGTTTGTACATGTCTGTGAGGACCCCAATTTATTTGGTTTGTAATACTTAACCAACCACCTGGTCCTAGCATCACAAATCAAATAAACTGATCCTCGAGATATGTATACTTCCCAAAGCAAGATACACCTCGGTACAAAATTAGACATCAACTCCATTCCACACATAGAGTCCAAACACAACACTACCAAACGGAAGATAAACAAAAGTAGAGGTTATTACGCATACAGCCGACCGCCCAAAAGATACACAAATAACAAGAACGACAAATGAAGCAAAAGTGCCATAAGATGGCTATAAACAAAGCCAATCGGTGTGCCTTCAACCCACAAGGCATCCGACCGGACCGCCAAGCCTAGTCGCCACCCACGGCGACAAAGACACTCACGTATGAGGCCCCGAGGCTCACCTTCCTCCTCTGCAACAAAAACATAAAGCAAAGCACCGAGTACAAAGATTGTCTTTGTACCCGCAAGACCGACGTGTGAACTAGCGGCACTGCTCATAAGCTACATGCGAGCTTATTTGGTGGAGGTCATATGTTTCATTTGCATAAAGCCAATTTTCATTTGCAATAAGGTAATACGCTTTAAAGGCAAGTTTGCAATTCATTTTAATATTAAAATAACAAGAAGGATATTAATAACAAAAGCGAAAGATAAACCACCTAGAAGTGACTATCCCAATAGTCACCATTAACAATAGCACTAATCCCGCATTCGCACCACCCATCAAGTTTTAATTTAAATGTTGTAGTCTAACTCTCGATAAGCTTACCCAAGCGTGTCCATCACCTAGGACGAGGCTATTCGAATAGTTTTAACCTGCAGGGTGTACCAATGTACCCACACTTGCATCGCCTTCAAGCCAAAGCACACTTCGAAGGTATGTCGCACCTAAGTCCTACGAGACTTTTTCTAATATTGTGTATTAACTATGAGCCGCTCGTATGGATAGAAATCCATACGCTACATGGTAAAGCCGAAAAGACAACTACCCACTCAGATAAAGCTTTTGACAACTACCATGCTCCCACCTCCATCCCTCCCGCGACCTCCTGCGACCGGAGCCAATACACGCCAAAGTACTAGGTCAAGAGATGTCCCATACCCTCTAGTGTGGTTAGCACGCGAAATGCCCGGATAACGTAAACTCACAAGATGTTCGGTCCTTAATTGACCGGGCACCTTTCCAATACACCCAATAGATCACACCAATCTTACCATTGTGCCCGTCTAAATCATTTTTGTTTTCATTTTTAGTTTTGCAATTAAACATAGCAGAAATGCTGAAATATAAAGTTATAGAAAGTTTTGTGTGATCAAGGTTACCGACTAAGTCGATAACCGCCATTTCTACCGATACTAAGCATGTCTAAGCAATTTGACTCGGATCTACTAAGTGACAAGAGATCATCCAAATGACCTCTAATCACAAAGAAATAACCTAGGCTCGTAGTAGAGATCAATATTTTGTCTACGGGATATGCAATACGGATTTAACTAATCAATTTAACACAAATTAAGCGATGCATACATACAATTGAAACAAAATATTAGACTTTAAAATACCGGGATAAACATGATCAAATCGCTTGTTTGCCGTCGTTGCTCAATTTGTTGCGGAGGGTCGTTCTCGTGGTTGCCGCAAATATCGAAGCCTAACGATTGAACAAAACAATAATAAGAACGAATAACACCGACCAAACTCAAACATACAACAACAACAACCAAAACAAACCAAGACTCACACAGCAACCTAAGCATGATACAACAAAATTTTAGAAACAGAGGACAAAACCTTTAATTTATTAAGAATTTTCTAAGAATTTTCTAAGTTATAAACACATCAAAACACTAGTTAATTACTTAACAAATTTTCAAGAACAGAACCAGTATCTAAAACCTATCCTAACAATTAGTATACTGAAAATAGAATTTTACTGAATTGGGTTCATTGAATTTGGACAATTATTGAAAGAGATATGCATTTTCTAATTTAGAAGATACATAAGACATCATTTTATTAGTTAACAGATTTCTGCTACAGAGACATGGATGAAGCTAATTTTATCAAGTAGTACACTTAAAATGAAAATTAGCAGACTGGTTTCATGCAATTTGGATAAAATTTGAATTAGTTATGCATTTTACAAGTTTAATTGAATTAACAGATCAACAGAAAACACAAACCGTAAAATACTAAATCATTTCAAATCTATAATGCATTTATACCATTTCGCACTCACACCATTAGCCCTCACATCGACAATGGGCTCACGCGAAATGTCGACTGCAACACCACCACGAAAGTGACGCGTCGGCGATTCTAAGAATACGCCTTTGACTTATCAAGGTGTACTTCTAACATATACACACGAGAAATACGCTCCGACAGAGAAAACGATACGAGCTACACAACCTAATCGACAAGATGGACCCACATGGCGTTGACTCGTAGAATAAATAACGGCCGGATTAAAGGATTTCTAAACGCGACAACCAAAGAGGGCCCACAAATCGTGGATACAACTAAAGAACTTAATTACGCCTAAAGACGAGATTAGACCTTAATGTACCGGCGGCTAGACGAGCTCCGCGCGTGGTCGCGGCGGCAGGTGGAGGATCCGAGCCGAGCGGTTCCTGGCTCGCTAGTGGCCTCATCGGTTGCGCAGTGGCCCCACGAACACAATGGTGCCGGCAGAGCCAAATGGTCGCTTGAGGTGAGCTCACGACGGCCGGAGGCGGAGAAGAAGCCACCGCTCCCAAGGAGAAGACGCTACGGCGCCGAGGAGCTTTGGGAAGGTGCGCAACGCCTTCGCCTTGACTCCGTGAAGGATAAGCCCAAGATAACGCCGATGAAGAGGGACCGAGGCGCTGGAATTGCTACCGCGGCGGCGAACACCGTGCTCAAGAAGAACCGGCCGCGACGCCTCTGGGATGCACCAAAGAACAAAATAAGATCACCACTAGACTCGGTGAAGCAATGCGATCCTAAAGGACCAAGCGCTGCTTGATACTTACTAGAACGCCAGAAGCTCGTGGGGCCGAGCTCACCGGAGGGGGACGAAGACACCACCCTGGCGATTCACCGGACGACAAGGATCCGGATGGCCAAAATGGACGCGCACCGAGTGTGGTTCACGATGGTGAGGTTGTGGGCTCAAGGGCTTCTCCAACGCGGCAACACTTACTTTCCTTCTCCTACAAACAAGAAATCGGGCGAGATAGCACGAGAACGCAAAGGAGAAGAAGTGGGTGAGCTCGGGCTTTATGAAGTCACGCGATGCCTCCCACCGGACACGAGGCATAAAGGTGGCAATGACGAGGTACGTGGCGCGCGCGATGCCATTGCCGAGCTCCGGTGAGGTGCGGAGAAGACGAGGTGATATCGACAGTAGGGTCCACTGCCGATCGACGGCGGTGCGAGCCGATGGTTTGACTCGATCAAGATCGCACCGACCGCTGGATCCAAATGGACGGTGAGATTGGTGTATGCATTCGACAGTCGGTTGCGCGACGCAACGTGGATCGCTCGACGGCATCGGACGGCCACGATCGATTGACTCGCGACGCGGTGCAGCTGAGGCGGTGCGACCGAGTCAAGTGGTGCGGTTCGGTTTGAGTCGGACTCGGTTCGAGCCCGACAAACAAAGTTTTCGATTTTTATTTTAAAAGCTGAGAGAGTTTAGGAATTTTTAGAGATAGATCCTGAGCTCCAAAAATTCCAAAATTTTATGGTAGCTACTTGAGACAGAGAACAACATTGCATAAATTTTCCAGAACTTTTATGCACTGAAAAGTTCTGCAGAAAATTCACAAGCATGCTGACCTAGGATTTGACCAGATTTTCAACTAGTTTGACTTGGCCATTTGAAATAGCAAATAAAATCTAAAAATTGTGAAATAATTCAGGAGGTAGATAGGATGATCAATATGATAGGAAAAATAATTTCAGAGGATGATCACAAGTTTGAAAGCTAAGAATCTGATAACAACAATTTCCAATCACAAGAATTAAATTCTAAAATTGGAAATTGCTAGGAAAATTGTAGAAACTTTCAAATGATTTGAAGAGACAACAAAAGTTTTTATTTCTCCTCAAAATTTTACATTTGAAATACAAACCCTAAGTTAGGTTGTTACAAATCTCCCCTTACAGAATCTCGCCCGAGATTCGATCATCGGAGAAGAAGGATGGGTAATCTGCCGAGACGATCTTCCCGCTCCCAAGTGGCTTCATCCTCGGAGTGGTTTGACCACTGAACTTTGAGGAACTTGATCACACGGTTCCTCGCTCGCTCAGCTTCTTCGAGGATACGAACGGACGCCACGATAAGACGATCTTCTCGCACATCGATATTTTCCAATGGTGTTTCTCAACCGAATACGGAGGCACTTCTTCAATTGTGACACATGGAAAACATCATGCACCCTTCAAGTGTAGCCGGCAACTCCAACTTGTATGCAACAGCTCCCACTTTCTTGATGATGCGATATGGCCCGACATATCGAGGAGCCGCTTGCCTTTGACAATCAAACGACGATGTCCTTCGAGGCGAGACTTTGAGATACACAAAGTCATTGGGCCGAAACTCAACTCACGGCGACGACGATCCGCATAGCTCTTCGCTGGATCGAGCTATGCGCGCAAGTGCTCACGAATCAATCGCACTTGACTTTCCGCCTCATTGATCGAATCCGCCAAAGAACCGCCTTTCACCGGTTCGACCAGTTCAACGGTGTTCGCAGCGCCGCCCATACAAGGCCTCAAATGGTGCCATGCCGAGACTAGCTCGAAGTCGTTGTTGTAGGAGAACTCGCAAGCGGTAGGCACTTCTCCCAATTCTTCCCATAGGAAAGAACACAAGCACGGAGCATATCTTCAAGCACTGATTGACGCGCCCGTCCGACCATCGACCGAGGATGGTAGGCGGTCTTTGAAAGTAAGACGGTACCATGGCCTCAGATCAAAGCAAAGTCGGAAGTGAAAAGAGAACCACGATTCGACACCATCGCTCGTGGCACACCATGCAAACTCACAATGCGGAATATGTAGAGGTTCGCCAATTTATCGACGCCGAGGCGGTACATACCGCGTAAAATGTGCTACTTTTGTCAATCGGTCAATAACCACCAGATAGCATCCTTCCCGAAGAAGCACGGGGGCAAACCAGTTGACGGTCCATACCAACGAATCCCACTTCCACTCGTATAGGCAAGGGTGGAGGAGACTGCGGACGCCGATGCTCGACCTTGACGCGACAACATATGTCACATCCGCCACGAACCCGGCAATCTCGCGCTCATGCGAGTCCACCGTAATCTCTCGACGCAGATCTTGGTACATTTTAGTGGCCCCGGATGGATGGACAAAGGCGAATCATGGGCCTCAAGAATCAAATCCGCAACTCGGGACCTTTGGGACCACAAGCCGCGCCCAAACCATACGACATCGTGCTCATCTTCCGAGAAACACCGCTATCCCATCCTTGATATTCTCGCTTGATCCGTTCACACCGACATCCGATCGGCCGTGTCGCTTTGACTTGATCCACCAAGGTTGGTTGCACAACCAAGGCAACAAGGGAACCATGTTCAACCAAACCCAAGTTGAGACGCTAAACTCGCAAGCGGTGCAAAGTTGTCGCTCTGGATCATCGAGTATCGCAATACACCTTTCGCTAAGGCATCGCAACCACATTGGCCTTGCCGGATGATATTGAATACCCATGTCATAATCTTTGATCAATTCTAGCCATCTCTCTCGCTCGAGGTTCAGATCCGCCGAGTGAACAAGTATTTCAAACTCTTGTGGTCGGAATACACCTCACAATTCTACGATCGATAATGCCGCCAAATCTTGAGTGCATGAACCACAAAGCAGAAGCTCTAAATCATGGGTGGGATAGTTGAGCTCATGAGGTCTCAATCGCTGGATGCATAGGCAACCGCTTGCCTTCCTGCATAAGAACGCATCCAAGTCCTCGACGAGAGGCATCGCAATAAATATCGAAGCTCTTGTGGATATCGGGAAGAGTAAGGACCGGGGCTGAAGTCAATCGCCGTTTGAGCTCCCGAAAGCTCTCATCGCAGCGAGAGGACCACACAAACTTCTTGTCCTTCTTGAGCAATTCAATCATTGGCTTTGCGATCTTGGAGAAGTTCTCGATAAAGCGCGTAGTAGCCCGCTAAACCCGAAAACTCCGCACATCGCTGATCGACTTGGCCGACCTCAAGATAGAACATCGCCGACTTTGCTGGGATCCACACTATGCCTCCAAATGAAAGAACATGGCCCAAAATGCCACTTCCTTCAACCGAACTCGATTTGCTGAACTCATACAAATGGTGCTCCGCAATTTGCCCAAAACAATCTTCGATGCTCAAGATGCTCGCTCATCTTGGAATAGATAAGAATATCATCAATAAAGACCACCACAAATTTATCCAAATACTCCATGAATACTGAATTCATAATGTTCATGAACAAGGTCGAGCATTGGTTAAGCCAAAGGACATGACGGTGTACTCGCATGACCCATAACGAGTAGTGAAAGCCGCCTTGGAATATCCTCGATCGATCCTCGACTGATGATACCCCATTCTCAAATCAATCTTTGAGAACACCGGGCTCCACCAACCGATCAAACAGATCATCAATGCGGGCGAGGATATTTGTTCTTCACCGCCACCTCATTGAGAGGACGGTAATCCACGCACATGCGCAAAGTCTTGTCCTTCTTCTTCACAAAGATCACCGGACAACCCCAAGGAGATGAACTGGACGGATGAAACCCTTTGCTTGGAGCTCACCAAGTCGCTTCTTCAATTCTTCTAGCTCATTGGGAGGCATTCGACACGCGCCTTCGAGATAGGGCGACGGGCAAAGAACTCAATGACAAACTCAAGGTCTCGAACCGAGGCATCCCGGCAAGTCTTCAGAAAGACATCCGAAAGTCGATACTATGGGAACATCCTGAATTTGCAAGGTCAAGCTTCGCTTCTAATGCACATAGATGCGACCAAGGTCGCGCGAAAATCCGACTGCTCACCAAGGGTCGGGTGAGATAGACAATCTTCTGGCACAATCGATCTGTCCCAAATGTTGGGACAACCAATCCATGCCAAGAATCACATCCGACTCGAATCGAAAGCGTAATAAGGTTTGCCAAAACCCCACCCTCGACTATGATAGGAACATCCCGACATCAAGATCGCCTCATTTCCGAACCCGAGAGCGGATGAGCAAAGGAACTCCCAAAGGAACACAAAGAAGACCACTAGCAGCAGAAATGATCTTGAAATAAAGAATGCGATGCTCGAGAATCAAATAATACCGCAGCAGGACGAGAATTAACAAGAAGTGTACCCATCACGACATCCGCGCCTCCGAGCCTCCTCACCGAAGGTGGTTAACTCGACCGCCGCACTCGGGCTTCGATCATCTTCCGTCGTGGATGACCACTCCCGCCCGCGTCCTCCATTAGGACGAGGGGTCGCCGCAACACTCGAGGCGTGCATTCGCATAATGGCCCTTGTTGTGGCGCTAAAACAAGTAACCTCGCCGCCGGATTGCGGAGGCCGCTCTGTCTTGATCGCAGCGCACGTGGTCGGCGCACGCCTGCGGTGGACGAGGAGCTGTGCAGATGGCCTCGCGCCGGTGGAGCAAAAGAACGGGCCATCAGTGCCGGCCCACCGAGGACGCAGTGAGGCCGGTGTGAGCAGATCGATGTGTCTCCCATTTGCGCTGCGGGACTCGCCAGCGCTTTGCCTTATGCTCAGCAATAATGGCCTTATCTACCAAGGCACGAAAGTCGGGAAGTCCACAATAGACACCGTCCCGCAGCTCCTCGGACAAGCCATCCATAAACTTCTCCCCGCTAGCCTCATCCGAGGCTACCTCTCCGAGCATAACGAGCCGATGATTAAACTCAGATAGATACTCCGTCACCGACTTGCGCCCTTGCTTGAGCGCGAGGAACTCCTTCTTTTTCGCTTCATCGTGCCATCCGGGATGTGGGCCCGACGAAAGGTCAGTCCCGAACTCCTCCCACGCGACCACATGGCCCACGGGCTGCATGGCGAGATAGTTCTCCCACCATGAGAGTGCCGCGCCTCAAGCCGGTGGGACGCGAAGAGTGCCTTATCTCGCGCTCGGCATCGAGCTATGTTGAGCTTTCGCTCAACCATGCGCAGCCAATCGTCCGCATCGAGAGGGTCCTCGAGCGGGAGAAAGTCGGCGGTCAGTGTGCGGAGGAACTCGCAAGTCCCCGCGAGTCCGGTGGCCGCCACCATCGGCGGAGTGGAGGTATTCCTAGCAATAACCTCCAAGATGCGCTGTCGTCCATGCGGTTCGCTGATCGAGCGAGCACCTCGACCATGGTCGGAGGAGGGGAAGCTCCTCATCATGACCAGCCTGGCCGATCGCCACGCTGTTCTCCCGCCATCCTGTTTCACTAAGACAAGTTAACAATAGCCGGAAAACAAGAAGTCGACAACCCATCGCAAATAACTTACTAACAAAGACAAAACAAACACAAGACTTTT
Organism: Ampelocalamus luodianensis; assembly: GCA_036346255.1. Classification (NCBI taxonomy): domain Eukaryota; kingdom Viridiplantae; phylum Streptophyta; class Magnoliopsida; order Poales; family Poaceae; genus Ampelocalamus; species Ampelocalamus luodianensis. Next base: position 16,108,511 of record CM070625.1, read on the forward strand.
AAGTTACAAAACCAATTGACAAAAATCGACACTTAGCAAACTCACATATACCTTACCCTTATACCCCCACAAATTTTACTCGACTTAATTCTCTATGGTTCTCCCAAAGACTGATTCTACTGGTAGTAACTATCTTTTGAAAGGAAAGAGAGAAACCAAGTTTTAAACTCAAATTAGAGTAAGATGAGAGTAGAAGGCTAAGATAGGTAAGGAGTAAAATCTGAGAATCGCCTAGGTTTTCATAAACCCTTTTATACTTTGAAATTAAGCTTTTTCAAAATATCCTAAAGACGACTATGCTTGTTACTACGGTCGAATGGCTCGATACCAACTTTGTGAGGACTCCAATTTATTTGGTTTGTAATGCTTAACCAACCACCGGTCCTAGCATCACAAATCAAATAAATCGATCTCGAGATATGTATACTTCCTGCAAAGCATACACACCTCGGTACAAAATTAGACATCAACTCCATTCCACACATAGAGTCCAAACACAACACTACCAAACGGAAGATAAACAAAAGTAGAGGTTATTACAGCACACAGCCGACCGCCCAAAAGATACACAAATAACAAGAACGACAATGAAGCAAAAGTGCCATAAGATGGCTATAAACAAAGCCAATCGGTGTGCCTTCAACCCACAAGGCATCCGACCGGACCGCCAAGCCTAGTCGTCACCCACGGCGACAAAGACACCTCACGTAGTGAGGCCCCGAGGCTCACCTTCCTCCTCTCGCAACAAAAACATAAAGCAAAGCACCGAGTACAAAGATTGTCTTTGTACCCGCAAGACCGACGTGTGAACTAGCGGACTGCTCATAAGCTACATGCAGCTTATTTGGTGGAGGCCATATGTTTCATTTGCATAAAGCCAATTTTCATTTGCAATAAGGTAATACTGCTTTAAAGGCAAGTTTGCAATTCATTTTTAATATTAAAATAACAAGAAGGATATTAATAACAAAAGCGAAAGATAAACCACCTAGAAGTGACTATCCCAATAGTCACCACAACAATAGCACGAATCCCGCATTCGCACCACCCATCAAGTTTTAATTTAAATGTTGTAGTCTAACTCTCGATAAGCTTACCCAAGCGTGTCCATCACCTAGGACGAGGCTATTCGAATAGTTTTAACCTCGCAGGGTGTACCAATGTACCCACACTTCGCATCGCCTTCAAGCCAAAGCACACTTAGAAGGTATGTCGCACACTAAGTCCTACGAGACTTTTTCTAATATTGTGTATTAACTACGAGCCGCTCGTATGGATAGAAATCCGTGCACGCTACATGGTAAAGCCGAAAAGACAACTACCCACTCAGATAAAGCTTTTCGACAACTACCATGCTCCCACCTCCATCCCTCCCGCGACCTCCTGCGACCCTGAGCCAATACACGCCAAAGTACTAGGTCAAGAGAGGTCCCATACCTCTAGTGTGGTTAGCACGAAATGCCCGGATAACGTAAACTCACAAGATGTTCGGTCCTTAATTGACCCGCACCTTTCCACCACACCCAATAGATCACACCAATCTTACCATTGTGCCCGCGTCTAAATCATTTTTGTTTTCATTTTTAGTTTTGCAATTAAACATAGCAGTAAATGCTGAAATATAAAGTTATAGAAAGTTTTAGGTGATCAAGGTTACCGACTAAGTCGATAACCGCCATTTCTACCGATACTAAGCATGTCTAAGCAATTTGACTCGGATCTACTAAGTGACAAGAGATCATCCAAATGACCTCTAATCACAAAGAAATAACCTAGGCTCGTAGTAGAGATCAATATTTTGTCTACGTGATATGCAACTACGATTTAACTAATCAATTTAACACAAATTAAGCGATGCATACATACAGTTGAAACAAAATATTAGACTTTAAAATACTGGGATAAACATGATCAAACTGCTTGCCTGGCTGCTGTTGCTCAATTTGTTGCGGAGGGTCGTTCTCAGGGTTGCCGCAAATATCGAAGCCTAACGATTGAACAAAACAGCGAATAAGAACGAATAACACCGACCAAACTCAAACATACAACAACAACAACCAAAACAAACCAAGACTCACACAGCAACCTAAGCATGATACAACAAAATTTTAGAAACAGAGGACAAAACCTTTTAATTTATTAAGAATTTTCTAAGAATTTTCTAAGTTATAAACACATCAAAACACTAGTTAATTACTTAACAAATTTTCAAGAACAGAACCAGTATCTAAAACCTATCCTAACAATTAGTATACTGAAAATAGAATTTTACAGAATTGGGTTCATTGAATTTGGACAATTATTGAAAGAGATATGCATTTTCTAATTTAGAAGATACATAAGACATCATTTTATTAGTTAACAGATTTCTGCTCTGAGAGACATGGATGAAGCTAATTTTATCAAGTAGTACACTTAAAATGAAAATTAGCAAAGACTGGTTTCATGCAATTTGGATAAAATTTGAATTAGTTATGCATTTTACAAGTTTAATTGAATTAACAGATCAACGAAAACACAAACTGTAAAATACTAAATCATTTCCAAATCTATAATGCATTTATACCATTTCGCACTCCACACCACTAGCCCTCACATCGACAACGGGCGCGAAAAAAAATGACGAACACCGACTGGCCGCAAAGTGACGTCGGCGTATTCTAAGAATACGCTTTGACTTATCAAGGTGTACTTCTAACATATACACACGTAGAAATACGCTTCCCGCGAGAAAACGCATTACGAGCTACACAACCCTAATCGACAAAGATGGACCCACATGGCGTTGACTCGGAGAATAAATAACGGCCGGATTAAAGGATTTCTAAACGCGATTAACCAAAGAGGCCCACAAATCGTGGATACAACTAAAGAACTTAATTACAGCTAAAGACGAGATTAGACCTTAATGCCACCGGCTCGACGGAGCTCCCGCGCGGGTCGCGACGGCGAGGTGGAGGATCTGAGCCGAGCGGTTCCTGGCTCGCTAGTGGCCTCACTGGTTGCGCAGCTGTTCCCACGAACACAATGGTGCCGGCAGAGCCAAATGGTCGCTCGAGGTGAGCTCACGACGGCGGAGGCGAGAAGAAGCCACCGCTCCCAAGGAGAAGACGCACGCGCCGAGGAGCTTTGGGAAGGTGCGCAACAGCCCGCCTTGACTCCGGGAAGGATAAGCCCAAGATAACGCCGATGAAGAGGGACCGAGGCGCCGGAATTGCCACGCGGCGAACACCGTGCTCAAGAAGAACCGGTCGCACAGCCTCGGGGATGCACCAAAGAACAAAATAAGATCACCACTAGACTCAGTGAAGCAATGCGATCCTAAAGGACCAAGCGCCGAAGCTTGATACTTACTAGAACGCCAGGAAGCTCGTGGGGCCGAGCTCACCGGAGGCGGGGACGAAGACACCACCCTTGGCGATTCACTGGACGACAAGGATCCGGGATGGCCAAAATGGACGCGGCACCGAGTGTGGTTCACGATGGTGAGGTTGTGGGCTCAAGGGCTTCTCCAACGCGGCGCTACTTTCGCTTCCTCTCCGGCGAAACAAGAAATCGGGCGAGATAGCACGAAGAACGCAAAGGAGAAGAAGTGGGTGAGCTCGGGGCTTTTATGAAGTCACGCGATGCCTCCCACCGGACACGAGGGCATAAAGGTGGCGGCGACGAGGTACGTGGCGCGCATGCGATTGCCCGAGCTCCGGTGAGGCGCGAGAAGACGAGGTGATATCGACGGTAGGGTCCACCGTCGATCGACGACGGCGTGCGAGCCGATGGTTTGACTCGATCAAGATCGCACCGACCGCTGGATCCGAAATGGACTACCGAGATTGGTGTATGCATTCGACAGTCGGTTAAGACGCAACGTGGATCGCTCGATTTGCATCGGACGGTCACGATCGATTAGACTCGCGCGCGGTGCAGCTAGGTGGTGCGACCGAGTCAAGTGGTGCGGTCTGGTTTGAGTCGGACTCGGGTTCGAGCCCGACAAACAGTGTTTTCTGATTTTGATTTTAAAAGCTGAGAGAGTTTAGGGAATTTTTAGAGATAGATCCCGAGCTCCAAAAATTCCGAAATGTTTATGGTAGCTACTTGAGACAGAGAACAACATTGAATAAATTTTCTAGAACTTTTTATGCACTGAGAAGTTCTGCAGAAAATTCACAAGCATGCTGACCTAGGGTTTGACCAGATTTTCAACTAGTTTGACTTGGCCATTTGAAATAGCAAATAAAATCTAAAAATTGTGAAATAATTCAGGGAGGTAGATAGGATGATCAAGATGATAGGAAAAATAATTTCAGAGGATGATCACAAGTTTGAAAGCTAAGAATCTGATAACAACAATTTCCAATCACAAGAATTAAATTCTAAAAATTGGAAATTGCTAGGGAAAATTGTAGAAACTTTCAAATGATTTGAAGAGACAACAAAAGTTTTTATTTCTCCTCAAAATTTTACATTTGAAATACAAACCCTAAGTTAGGGCTGTTACAATGTCCATGCCCTAGAAGATGGGGAGAAGAAAGATGGATCTGCTGAAGTAAAACTTTGTTTGATGGCACATACACTTGGTGCCAGAACCGAGAGGGCGGTGAGGGACGTTAGGGCCAACACCAAGATTGGTAAGGAGCAGCACCCTGCACTTGGCTTCCTGTGAAGCTAGCGCACACAACAAAGAAAAGGAGGCACGGAAGATTGTTTCGGCCAGAAGAAATGCTCGTGGAAACTTCTCAAGAAAACCAAGTGAACTGGAGATCCTTCGCAAAACCAGATTTGGCTTTTGAGAGATGAATCCAAATAGACTAGCTAGGGTCCTACGTGCTTTCCTTTCTCGTCGAATTAGACATGCATAGTTTCTTTTATTAAGTCTGAACCATACTTTTTTCTTAGGTGCTTGAGTTTATGTGGGACCGAGTGCATTAGGAACTCGGATCCAAGCCAGAGTTGGCCACCCTTGGGTTTTATATTTGTTGTACATAACTACCGTGATCTTAGACCACGATTAATCAAAGAAAATTGCTCCAGTGCTTTGCACTTGTTCTAGGGTTTTGTGTCGTCGCCAAAACAAATCTTGAATTGGGCATTCTCTTCTTGTCATTCTTGTTGATCCTTTGTGATTTGCAGGATGATTGCATCCACTTTTGCGTGGTCGAGTGGATAGTTACCTAAGCCTGTATTGGTCTCTACAAATTCGTTCGACTACTTAAGTTATCAACATTCTACATCGTGAAGATCGCGCGCCCCGCATCAAGGGCGCTTGCACAACGTAAGAGTAGGCATGTTTTGAGTGTTGTCCTCCTACCTTTGAAACTATCGTGTGAGGAGGTCGCGGGGTGCGAGCCCGAGGTGGGTGCTTGTACAATGTAAGAGGAGGCATGTTTAAGCACCCTCCCACTACCATGGAAAACCGCACAGGAGGAGGACGCAAGGTGTGAGCCCGAAGAGGGCGCTTGAACAATGTAAGAGGAGGCATGTTTGAGCGTCTTCCCCCTACCTTCGAAAATAGTGAGCGAGGAGGGCGTGGAGTGTGATCCCAAGAAGGGTGCTTGTACAATGTAAGATGAGACATGTTTCAACGCCGCCACCTACCTTTGAAAACCGCGAGGAAGGAGGGCGTCAGGTGTGAGCCTGAAGAGACGCTTGCACAATGTAAGAGAAGGCATCTTTGAGCATCGTCCCCCTATAGTTGAAAACCGTACGTGAGCCGGGTGAGGGTGCGAGCTCGAGGAGGGAACTTGAAAAATGTAAGAGGATGCATGTTTGAGTGTCATCCCCCTACCTTTGAAAACAATGTGTGAAGAGGGCGTGGGGTGCGAGCCCAAAGAGGGCACTTGCACAATGTAAGGCAAGGCGTGTTTGACCGTCGTCTCCTACCTTTGAAAACCATGTACAAGGAGGGTGCAGGGTGTGACCCCGAGGAGGGCACTTGCATAATATAAGACGAGACATGTTTGAGCATAGTCCTCCTACATTTGAAAACAACGCACGAAGAGGGCGCAGGGTGTGAGCCCAAGGAGAACACTTGCATAATGTAGGACAAGGCATGTTTGAGAAACGTCCCCCTACCTATGAAAACAACACTCGAGGAGGATGTGGGGTGCAACCCCAAGGAGGGCACTTGCACAATGTAAGACGAGGCGTGTTTGAGTGTTTCCCCTACCTTTGAAAACTACGCACAAGGAGGGCACAAAGTGTGAGCCGAAGGAGGGAGCTTGCACAATGTAAGAGGAGGCGTGTTTGAGCACTGTCACCCTACCATTGAAAAACGCACGCAAGGAGGCGCGGGGTGCGAGCCCGAGGAGGGTGCTTGCACAATGTAAGAGGAGGTGTATTTGAGTGAACAACACGAAATGAGTGTGCAGGGTACGAGCCCAAGGAGTACACTTGCACAATGTAAGACGATGCATGTTTGAGTGCGGTCTCCCTACATTTGAAAACCACGAGCTAGGAGGGCGCGGGGTGCAAGCCCAAGGAGGACGCTTGCACAATGTAAGATGAGGCGTGCTTGAGTGTCGTCCCCCTACTTTTGAAAACCACACGTGAGCATGACGTGGGGTGCGAGCCCGAGGATGGCACTTGCACAATGTAAGAGGAGGTGTGTTTGAGCGTCATCTCCCCTTTGGAATAGCATAGGAGGAGGGTGTCGAGTGCAAGTCGGAGGAGGGCGCTTGCACAATGTAAGAGAATGCGTGTTTAAGTGTTGTCCCCCATACCATTGAAAACTACGCGCGAGGAGGGCACTGGGTATGAACCCGAGGAGGGTGCTTGCACAATGTAAGAAGATATGTGTTTGAGCGTCGTCCCTGAAAACAACGCACGAGGAGTGTGCGGGGTGCAAGTCCGAGGAGGGCCCTTCCACAATGTAAGAGGAGGAGCGTTTGAGTGCCACCCCCTCTACCTTTGAAAATAGCACACGAGGAGGACGCGAGGTGCGAGCCCACAAAGGGCGCTTGCACAATGTAAGATGAGGCGTGTTTGAATGCCATCCCCATATCTTTGAAAACCATGCGTGAGGAGGGCGCGGGTTGCGAGCCCGAGGTGGGCGCTTGTACAATGTAGGAGGAGACGTGTTTGAGCGTCGTATCCCTACCTTTGAAAATTGGGTACACTCTTGCTTGTACAACTACTATAGGCGAGAATATCTAGAAACAAATGTAGTAGCCTCCTTGAGAAAATTTCAGAGAACTTTAATAAAATCTCATAACAGTGGAACATTACAGAATTGTATCGAGCTTTACAGATACAATAAGGCGTTTAGCACTTACCAATCACTTAATAGTTTGGATATGAGTTGATGAACCTTTCTGCGTCATCAATTACAAAGATGCTTCACATCTGCAATGCAGGAGATGGCAAGATAACCTTGTTTTGTTATTTTAACAGAATTAAAATGTCAAAAATCCAACTCTATCCCACAAATACACAAACATATGAACCACCTATTATGCTCACCTTCAGAGTTAGGAAGAAATCCATAAACTGGAGACAAATCGGTACAGTTTAATCACTACAGATTAACAGTGACCTTTCATTAGCACCGAGCTCTTCCACAAAGATGTGTTTTGCATAAATTCCAGCGAACACCATGGAGGGCATCAAAACTAAAAGTGCAAAGGAAGGGTTTAGAATTAGATGTACTATAGGATGTTAATAGGAGGAGGATGGTAGCATAGTTTAGGTCATAGATGAATACCAAAACATAAATTTTGGAGATGCTAGAAGCTTTTTTATTGACTCAAAGTCAAAGATTGTCCTGGAATTGAATACATACATACTAATTAAATCATAAAAATGTTTTTTCACAAAATAAGATTCTAGCAATGTTCCGTAATAAAAAAGCAAAGAAATTCTTAATTCAGTAAAAGAACACACCAAACAATACTTACTAAGAAACATTTAATATATACAAACGAAAAATACTTACTTCATTAGCTTTATGTAATCTGTAGTAGAGTCGAATACATCGACATCGAAAGGGCCTTCAGGTCCACTGAAGCTAGTGACACCTATCATAGAAATATCAACCTGCAATGAAAAAAAAAGGAGTAAATGGAGACTCGAACACCTTGGTGTGAAATAATCTGCAAGAAAAAATTTAGCAAGTTGCCATCAAATCATACATCTGGAAGGTCTTCGGCGATGAGGTATTTAGTAATTGTCTTCGTAAATGTAGAAAATCTTATCAAGAATGATTCAAAGGTGTCCGCCATTTTCCATATTGTATTTGATTCCAAAGTCCTAGCAAGTTCAATGAAAAGCGTTAATTAACAAAGAACACCGGTGGCACTTGATTCGCGACAGAGATAGTAACAGTAAGCATGATACCTTGGTCGGGCCACCAGGCTTATGGCTGGCTGTTAAAATGAAGGCACCAGTAGCCTTTGATCCCTATTGTTCATGCGTTAATAGACCACTAGTCAGATAATTTGTTACAATATGGAAAAATAAGCACAGTAATCATTTTATACTGCAAAAAAAAAAAATTAGGGGATTACCTTTCATAGAATCAATCGAGAGGACAAGGCCATTGAATTAGAGAGGTTGATGTAACTAAATATGCAATAATGCCTCCATTCATGCAAACAAGATTTCCCATTGTGTGGTCAATAAATGGTGGTAGAAATAATTTAACCTGAGGTTAGCTCCTGCAATTCAGATATCATGGTTCAGAAGGTTCGAACCTAGTTCAGACAAATGCAAACTCAAGCTGTACATATATAAAAATCCTCATCACTGCATATTTTCTCAACATCCCAAATAGATGTTATCTTTACAAACTTTGCCTCAACAATTTACGTAACTTCACTGTTATCTCCAAAACATGATGTGGCAAATATTCAACAAACATTACATACTTACATGTTCTAAGCAAAAAAAAAATACTACATCAAATCTAGGCATCCAATCAAGTCTTGCATAAACCATCTGAATCATCTGCAAACAAAATATGTGTTTTATTGGTATAATTTTCCCACAAAAACATAAATGAGAAGCATACTAATAGGAAAAAATTGTCCATCTCTATGAAGCATTCTATCATACACATGGTCGAAAGGTTAAAAATTGCCCATCACTTCAAAGCATTTTAACAAACACATGGTAGGCAGGTTGTTGTACTTCTCAAATAAACCAGTGAGAGGAGGGGAGGAAGGAGGCAACCTGGGAGCAAAGGGGGACTGCATCATGGTGCAGGCAGAGGAGACGAGTTAGGTATAGTGGAGAGCCTAGGAGTTGTCATGTTCAAGCGCGACCATGGCGTTGATGAGAGACTAGTCAAGCGGCTCTGGCGAGTGCCGCCGCTCTAGCGCCGTCGTGATCTGCTGCTTCTGGTTGAAACCCTACGCGCCATGGCAGACAAAGGGTAGAGGTCGAATCCATCGATGTCGTCGTCCGCCATAAGCCCACAACGTTGAGGGTGAAGAAAAGGCAGCATTGTAACAACCCCAGTTTTAATGAACAGTAACAAGATGCTTTAAGAACAGTAATGAGATGTTGTTCATAACATCACTGTTCATTTTTGAAATTTGGATGTGTTGTTACAATCTAAAACCTCCCTTTTCTAGCCAAAATCCAAAAACTTGTTGAAGTTTCAAAAGAAAATACCAGTCAATGTTGGTATTATGACTGGAAAGTATTTTTATTAAAAACTAAATGAATTATCTTGGCCAAAAATATTTTTTGTTGAATTTTTGGAAATTATTTTGATCTTGAGAAAAATAATTGTCTTGAAATAAACCTATTCGGGATAATTGAAATATTTATGTATTTTAAAATGTGAAACAATGTATTTTAAAATTTTATTTGGGACATATATTATCCCAGTAGCACCCCTTGCGAAATTTCACATTTTTATAAATTTAATTGCTATTTTAAAAGTCTCGGTCAAACTTTTGAAGGCTTGAAATAAGCTTGGTCAACTCTCCCGGCCTAACCCCGGTTTTTGGCACTGTAGCGACCGAGCCAACCAGGTTTGAGTCCAAACCGGTGCATCGGGTCGTGTCTGTCATGTTCATACATGTGCCCCAGTCCTCGGTGCTTGCGAGCCGTTGATCTCTAAGCGAACGGGCGAGATCTGTGAAGCCGCATGGGTCCTCCAAACGCCCGATGTAATTCCGACCGTTGGATCTTCATCCAATAGCATCCAGCCTTCGAGTTCGAAATATTAACGTGCCTCCAACTTGAGCCGTTAGATCTCAACGAACGGTCCAGATTCATTGGACCATTCGTACCCTCCCGATGAGCCATGCAATCGTGGCCGTTAGATCTAAATCTTGTGGTGCGCCATTTTCGGGATATGCCATTTTTAAAGGGTAAAAGCCGAAATTAGCGTTAGCCGTTGGATTCTCAATAAATGGGCCAGATCTAGTGGGTCGTTCGGGTCACCCGAAAGCGCCATTCAATCTCCACCATTAGATCTTGATCGAATGGACCAAGTTGGAAGGCCGTTCGGACCACCCGGACTCCAATTTGATCTCTACCGTTGATCTCTAATCCAACCGCGCCTTCCTTTTTGATTCAAAACTCAAAGGCGCACATTTACTTTGACCGTCGGATTTCAATCCTACGGTACCTCTTCGACCCGCGTGTGCTTAGGGCCGGATCCTCATATGACCGTCGGATTAAGATCATGCGGTCCATATTGAAAGATTCTGTTCGTTCTTCTAGCGCCTATCTCCATCGCAGCCACCCATTTCTAATCGGACGGTTGTTATCCTTTTGAGCATTGTGGAGGCGTGTGTGGCTGCAGCTGACAGCGGGACCCGCACGTTAGTGAGGCGCCTCTCTTCCTCCTCGCGCCTGTACATCGCCGCCGACCCGAACGCCGGAGAGGTGGTGTCACGCCGTGATTTTGGCAAATCTTCCTTTGACACTTGGCACTAAATTGCCACCGCAACATCTCTAGAACTCTCTTGGTTGCTCTGGAGGTTCAAACTCTATTTAAACCCTAGTCTTTTTGCCACTGCCATTGTTGACCGAGGGAGCTTTCTTCATCTCTTTTCCTTCCCAATGAAGTTTTCCTTGTTCTTACTTCTTGTTCATCCTTCCTGTGCTTAATTCACCTTGTAACGTGAGTTTAGCATCATTTGTATGTTGAACCCGGGGGCTTATTCTCTGTTGACCAGAGCCGGTTAGGTTGCCCTTTGGCGATTTCCCTGTTTTGGTAAGTCATGTCCTTATTTCTTTCCATCTTGAGCATCTTAGGGACCTTAACATCCTCTCTGAATCACTCACTTGTGCATGTGATGCTCAAATCTTGCTTTGACTGAAAAGTTACTTTTATAACTTTTCGGTCTTTCATGTCGTTTTCAAGCTCTAGGGTTTCTATTGTCATCTTTTCAGCTTAACTAGGTCTTAACTTATCCCTAGTAGCATAAGCAAAGGTTATCTCTGATCATTTTGCTTCTAAATCGAAAAAGGCTCTAAAACCTTTTTCTGTCGTTTTGTCGAATGAACCGACAAAAGTTGTAGCATACCATTTTTCTGTTAATCTTGCTGATTAGGATTAGCAAGGGGTTGATCTAGGGTGTTAACTTTCTTAAAGATTAGGATTAGCTCCAGCAAGAATCTTATGTTCATGTGTATTAGTATTCAAGCAAAAATCTCCAACACTTGTTTTTTGTTTCTTTGTCATTTACCGAACCTACTCTGTGCACAGCAAGATCTTCAAATGTTAATTTTGACAATTAGTGAGTAAATGATGAGTTAGGTTACTACCCTAGTTATGAATACTCTTAGTCTAAGCAAAATATTTTACTTGATACATGTTTAGATCACCAAACCACTCTGTTGTGATCTGTCCTGATTTCAGTTTTTCCAAAATCAAATCAGAACTTTAACCTAAACCCTAATTTTTGACAATTAATGGCAGTAGAGAGTAATATGGGTTGTTATCTTTATTGGGGTAGATATAGCTTAAGCATGTTGTTAACCATGCATTACCATCTTGATCATACATTTTCTCTCTACATTTTGCTTGCTGTCAGTTCTTGTGTTCATTGGATTTTATTGTTTCTTTAGAATCTGGTTCTTCTGAAGTAATTGAGTCCATTTCTGAGCAACAAGAACCTGAACAAGGGGTGTCTTATTACCAAGGCAAGCATCCTCTTTGCACCATATTGAACCCAGATTTCAATACTTTAGATTTTCAAATTTACAGTGATACTTTGCATGCTATTTTCTATAGTATTTGTGATCTGTGAGTAGTTAGCTACATACCAATAATTGTGGATTACCCTGAATTAAATTCATACACTTATGCCTTAAGATAGTATATTTGTTCTGTTATTTTATCCTGTAGCTTGTGCTTAGCTTCGCAGTCAGTACAATGTTAGTTGGTTGACAAGCTTATCTTGTCAATCATGGGAGAAACAAAATACTTTTGATTCAGATCTTAGGATCTGTTTTGTGAACTAAATTCAATTTTTGATTTCTTGTTCAGATTTTCAAAACTAAAAATTTAAATTCAGCCTTCGCTGAAAAACTTATTTGAGATCTGGACAAGTGGATGCTAGTGATGGTGCCTTCGTGCACGAGATTGGGAAATGTGGTTGTCTGGTCTGGATCAATTAAGGACTGAACTCTGACTATTCAATTCAAGCCCCAACGTACTTCCACACGTGGTGTATGGGTGTTGTTTGGTTAAGTAAGGGGTTGGTGTTATTGAGTTGGGATGCAGGTTGATAAGGATATATGTGCTTGATCTCGTATCTATATCATATATTCTTAAGGGCGAGGACTTTTGGATTTATCCGGGTTCATAAGGCTCCGATTTCAATACTATATGTGCGGGTGAGCACAACTTTTATTTCTTTTATTGAATCGGATGTTCTGGCGTAACATGTGTGCCCTGTTGGTTAGTAGGTGGTCTAGCCTACACCAGTAGGATCAGTCGCACATAGGTAGACCAACTCAATAGTGTCAACTTGTTGAAAAATATCAAATCTTAGTTTCCCCGGTCGGCATACCAAAGGAAGTGTGTCATCATTCGGAGGCATCCGAAGGCAACGGGCTGACTAAGTTGTGTGGGTAAAGATAAACACCCTTGCAGGGTTGAAACTATTCGAATAGCCGTGTCCACGGTCATGGACGACACTTGAGTTGATGTCACCTGTATAGACTTTGGTTTAAACCTATGTTTTGGGTTCTGGTTCGGCATGAAGGGTATTCATGCAATATCTTTGTTGTGGTGGATAGCCACTTTGTTACTGTTGTGGTTTATAATTACATGTTATGTTACTTACTCTGTTTTTAATCCAAATTGGTTTATAAAACAGTTTTGTTAAAATCTAGCATGTGTAGGTTAAGATGTATTGCTTTATGCAAAATTAATGCCATTATAACCTTACTGTTGACAACCTTATGCATGTTAACCTCTATTCCTTTGCTTAGGCCCTACTAAACACATTCTTTTAGTAGTTTTGTGTAAGTCTTGCGAGTACCTTCTGTACTCAGGTGCTTTCACCACTTGTTGCAGGTGCAAATGGTTATTTATATGAGGTACCCGTTAGCGCCGATCAGGGTGACGCTAACGAGTGAAGCTATTTCTAATCTCCACGCAATAGCCTGAGGGTGATGGGGCCATTGGTGGTTTTTGCTGTTTATTTTAAGTTTCCGCTGCTACATTTTATTTGTGACCGAGGGTCACTTAAGCTTGTATGGCCAAAATGTAAAAGTTTGTGTAAATTAATGCAAGTGTATGCCTTGTATGTGTGATGCAATGTTGTTTAAGGATATATGTGCAATAGTCACTGATCCTGGGAACTATTGCAAGACATATATCCGGGAACCTGAATATTGGAGTTATACCTTGTCAAAAGTTATGCTTCTAGTATAATTTTTAATTAAGGACCGAAATGTTCTTGATTATTAATTATGCTTTTAGTGTAATTTTTAATTTGGCATAAATTCCAATATTCCGGGGTCCTTACAAGCATGGAGGAGAAATTTGATGTTGTTTTTGGTGCGAGCAAGATGAGATCAGGGCAGGGCTACAGCAAATGGGAGGGTAGTCGCTGTTGGATGGGGGAAATTGGCGGTTGCGGAAGGCAATGCTGCAACCCTAGAACGAGATGGTCAGGAGAGGACATAGGAAGTTATACTGAAGGCCCACGCCCAATGTGGGGATGTGAGGAGTTGAGTCCTCGCGTGTTTGCAACGTCTGGAAGTTATGTGCTAGCTATGTGTTGTAAGAGGGTGGTTGTGTTGTAGTGATGCCAATCTCACTCTTGCATAGCATACCAAAAACGGATTAGTAAAGTTTTGGCATTAAGACTAAAACCAAAAAATTTGACCTAATAGATCAAATGCAATTAGGATTTATTACCAACAGGTCAATAGCAGAAAACTTCCTATTAGCATCTGAATTGGTTCAATGTGCCCTAAAGAGGAAAAATCAATGATAATACTCAAACTGGATTTCCACAAAGCGTTTGACACAATCAATTGGGAATGTCTTCTATACATCCTACAACATAGAGGCTTTGATAGCAGATAGACCGAATGGATACGCAGCATCCTATCAACCAGCAAAGCGCACATACTGATCAATGGTATAGTAGGCGAACAGATTCAATACAAACGAGGTGTACGCCAAGGAACCCCCTCGCTCCGTATCTCTTCATTCTAGTAGCTGATGTTCTACAAAAATTAATAAAGCAGGCTACGAACAATGGCATAATCTCACACCCACTGGACATATAAGGATATTCACCAATCTTACAGTACGTAGGTGACACACTCATTTTATTGAAAGGTACAGTGCAACAAGTGACGGTTCTAAAGGAATTCCTAGACACATTCTCTTGTTTCTCAGGCTTAAAGATCAATTATCATAAGAGCACACTCATACCACTTCATATGACAAATGAATTAAGATGCAAATGCGGCGCTGCCACCTTACAATGTCCCATCAGCTCCCTGCCGTGTAACTATCTAGGCCTTCCTCTCGCTACGAATAGAATTCCCCACAGTCTGCTGCAACCGATAATTGACAAAGTAGATAAGAGACTGGCTGGATGGATCCCAGGCCTTCTGTCTTGGGGGGGGGGGGAGAGTGACAATGATCAATGATGTGCTTTCAACTATACCAACATACTACATGAGCTACCTCAAGTGGCCGGATAGTAGCATTGACGCCATTGACTAAATTCGGAGAGCATTCCTTTGGCGCGGAGGCAGAGAAATGCATGGAGGTCACTGTCTTGTTGTCTGGATGATTGTCATTTTACCGAAAGAACAGGGGGGCTAGGACTAAGAGACCTCAGACTTCACAACCAAGCACTGCTCATGAAATTTACGGCAAAACTATTGTCTAATCATACGAATCCTTACTTCCAATAGATAAGAATGCGTTATATCCAGAATGACATACCGACACAACCTCGCCTTAGAGACACAGCAGTTTGGAGAACAATATTGGCAGTAATACAGGTGACAATTCAATTGACAAAAGTGATCATTGGTAATGGAACAAATAAAATATTCTGGAAAGATAACTAGATGACAATGGGATGATTTCAACTTAGTTTACCCACCCTATTCACTTTTGCGACTCATCCAAACTGCTCAGTCCGATCACAGTTTAGAGATAACAATTGGATGATATCACTACACTCAATCCTTTCGCAACAAGTCGCCTGAATACTGGCATCTGCGAGTTTTCTATCCACCCAACAATTGAAATCGGATATTTTGGATCAGAGGGTAGCTATATCAACCATGGCTGCACCGACTACATCGACTTTTTATAGAACCTTATCACTGCATGGCTTAAAATAGCCAGCAATGGACTACACTTGGAATCGATCAATACCACACAGCTGCAGAGTCTTCCTATGGTTGGCTTTCAAAGGACGATTAAACACCACAGACAACATGACAGTAAAACATGGCACGCAAGATCCGCATTGCGACATCTACCCTGCAATAGAAACAATTGATCACATTATTTAGCGCTTCAAGCCTGCAGTCAGTCTTTGGAGAAAATTAGGGCTTACAGGGGAAGCAAACTCATCTCAAAACATATCACAATTTCTGGAAAAGACTATGATAAGGGATAAAATTTTTCATAAAATTCGGCCAATTTGCTTTACGGCCTGCGCGCATACATTATGGATTATGATAAATAACCGGGTATTTCAACAATCTGAGGGCAATGCGACGTTACTACATCATAAGATTCAAAGCTTGATCACTTTTTGGATGCACCGGGCTAAACACAAGTATCAAAATGGTATTCGTCAGTGGTGCCAACTCTTATTGTAACTCTATATGTTTAGATGTATTTTCTTTCTTTCTTTCTTTCTTTATCTTTATCTTCTTTTTTGGTTGGCTTTTTCTTGCTTCTTTCTCTTGTAACTCTTGTTTTAGTAGTAACGTACGTAACTACGTGTGGAGCAATTACATGGTTAAGCTCAACCAGCATGCTTGGGACTAAGTGCTAAGCTAAGCTGGCCTATTGGACCTTAAATAGTAGGCCGTGCCAGCTAGGTACGTAGATTGATCGAGCCACTCTTGCTCAGGTTCAGTGGCGTACGTATCAGCGTTAGCTAAATAATGCTTGCAATGTTCCGTGAGCCATGCATAGTTGCACACCACGGACTCCCGATTAGAAAGGGACAGAAATGACAAGAAATTTGTTACAAAAAAGAGGTTGTTGCTACATCGAAATTGGACCAGCATTTGATATGGTGCATGACAGCATGGATTCGTACGTGTCACTTGAAACTACACGGCAGCACCAACCGATGCTCAAAGGAGCTTTCGAAAAGTAGATTAATTACCTAGCTGTTCCCATTTGTAGTCCCATATCATCCCATGCATGCACACTAATCGACATGCTTAGAAGCTTTTGAGTACCCATAGACGTGCAAAAGTAACAAGCAGCGCACACACATCTTCTGCAAAACCCTACAAACAATGTGATATATTGCCATATATACGTACGTTTATGCATGATAACCATCATGACTAGCTAGTGCAAAAGACGCTCCATCCTGAGTATATATATACATCCATGCGTGTGATGGAGTTAGCATGAAAGGAACTTTTATCTAGCTTATACTATATCCTTCGAAAATCCTGTTTATTAGCATGCAAGATCCAAATTTAGTTTCCTTATCCTCGCAACAACCCCTATCCCTTTAATAGACCTTTCTCGTCTCCTCACATGCTTGAAAAAAAAACCTTCCAAAATCTATCTTGCAAGCTCCAAGTCATCGCCTCTTTTCACTCTTAATTTGAAGAATTGCACTTTTGCGCTTTTCCAACTAATCTTGTTCTTCCTCATGTTTCTTCTTAATTTAACTGAGCTTACCGTGCTCAAAACCATGGTCCCGAGCCTTCACCTCGTCCCTATAAAAACCCACCTCCATCCCCACAATCTCATCATCACCACTAACACCGAGCAAATTAACTAGCACTAAAGATTCGTTCGGAGTCCATAGAAATGGCTAAGTTCGCCTTCTTCGCGGTGTTCCTGGCGGCCCTCATGGCCGTCTCCGTCGCACAAGGCGAGGCGGCTGCGCAGAGGTTCAGGGACATGCAGTGCCGGCGTGAGGTCAAGGAGAGCCCGATCGACGCGTGCCGGCAGGTCTTGGACCGCCAGCTGACCGGTGGCATGCGCTTGTTCCCGTTTCTCCCGAGGACCGGGATGCGGATGCGGTGCTGCCAGCAGCTCCAGGACGTCAGCCGCGAGTGCCGCTGCGCCGCCATCCGCCGGATGGTGAGGGAGTACGAGCAGACCATGGCGCCGCCGGAAGAATGGTACCCTGGCACCGAGACGGCGGAGCAGCAGCACGAGCAAGGGTACGGCGAGACGGCAGAGCATCAGTACCAACAGCAGCAGCACTACAAACAACAGCGACAGTACCAGCAGCAGCAGCAGTACAAACAGCAGCAGCAGCAGCAACAAGGAGAAGAGTTCTACGGTGAGACGGCACAGCAGCAGCAGGGAGAAGGGTACTACGGTGAAGCGGCTCATCAGCAGCAGGGAGGAGGGCGCTGCGTCCAGACGGCTGAGCAGTCACAGCAGGGGCAAGAGAACTACTACGGTGAAGGCCGGCGTCCAATCATCCAGGGTGGCCAGCAGGCGGCTGGAGAGGAGTTCGGTGAGACGACGACGGAGCAGCCGCAGGGAGAAGAGTACTACGGCAGTTCCGGCCGACGCATCGGCTACTGTCCACGTGGACATCAGCCAGCCGAACAGGAGGAGTTTGGTGAGACCACGCAGCTGCCGCTGCCGCAGCAGCAGCCTCAACCACAGCAGTACTACGGCAGCCCAGGCCGCCGCACCATCGTCCGGGGTGGCGTGGAGGTGCAGAGGGAAGAGTACGGCGAGAAGGAGAAACAAAAGAGGAGGTTCATTGGCTTTTCACCTCGCCTCGGCACCGAGCAGCAGACGACCCGCGTGAAGCTGATGAAGGTGCGGCAGCACGCAGCGCAGCTGCCGGCGATGTGCCGGATGGAACCCCAGGAGTGCAGCGTCTTCTCCGCCGGCCAGTACTAGATCGACTATAATTGTCGCGAGTTGCATGGGCATGCATGTAAGCGTTTGCAAGCCCTAGATAATAAATGTGACGTGTTGCATGCAACTGTAATAAGAACAATAATAATGAATAATGGGATGTTTTGAAAAATAAATAGCTGCTGCTAGCTATGTGCTGCATGTTCTGAATGATTTTCTCTACATAGTTTGCTCATGCGATACTTAATTCTTTCTTATTGACGCATAGACCATGTCGACCATGCATGATGTGACATCCTGTGCTCATCGTCAGCCAGTGAGTGCAAACAGACTCCTATTTCTCATGCGAAAAATTAGGCTATGGTAAGACCGGTACAGATAAAAACTAACAGCAATTAAAAGGAGAAACGAAGAGACCAAAAATGGTTTCTTGGCTCGAGACCTTTCATCCAAGGAAAAGAGAAGCTGTCTCATTCCCATCCACAGAGAGAGGCGTGGGAAGAAACCAAGTGCAAAAAAGGAAACGGGGCAACAATAATTCCTTTCCAGCCTCTTGCATGCTGTTCTTCTCGCGTTGCGAGCGAAAATCATTACGCCGTGATCGTGTGCGCGGGTCGGCACGAGGGTGCTAGCCCACTCTCGCGTCGATCTGGCGATTCGATGGGGTTGCTGAGCTCGGCCAATAGATGCAGCTGTAAGAGGCTCCTGATCTGCACATGCTGCTGCTCGTGGGTGCGTGGTGTTTGTGCCAGGAAATGCAGCTGCAAGAACCTCCTGAGCTGCGCGTGCTGCTGCTCGTGGATCCGCGGTGTTTGCGGCAGGACGACAAGGGAGGCGGTGCAAGAGACATCGACGTCGGAGACGAAGAAGAGGAAGAACGCGGCGACGAGCCCTCAACCGGACAAGAACAAGTGGTCAAAGAAGAAGATTTGGAGGAAGAAGAACGGGAAGAACGAACAGAGCGGGCTGGCAAACCTCGTCAAAGACATTTCGCTCTCAAGTAATACCATGCTTCCTTTTTATGACTTCCCATCTGCATGCACGAGTCGAGTACTGGAGTGTGTAAGAAACTGCTTACCATCTTTTCAGCAAAATTCAACTATGCAGGTCAATATTAATATTGGCACAAAATCCATATATATCAAGAGAATTCAAGCATTCGATTGGTAAATTTTGCTGATGACAGTTTTGTTTTGTTCATACACATCAACAACAAATTAGAAATGTTCAGGAAAGTTTGTTTACCTATTACCATTTTCTCAGACCTACTTTCACCCTGAATTTTGTTGTCGCTGAACTAGTAATTTATGTTTGTACAATGAAAACGGATTAAGTGAGACCAGTATGCTAGTATTGCACAAACAAAGCAGCATTTCTGACTCAGAAAATTGTTACATGCAGATAGTCCCAAGCACAGGGCTGCAGCAGGGAGATACTAAGGATCGGCAACCATAACATACCTAGCAGGGTGTTTACATTCCGTCAATTGGCCGATGCAACCAACTCTTTCAGCCCAGAGAACCTGCTGGGAGAAGGTGGCTTTGGAAGGGTGTACAGAGGATACATTCCAGATACCATGGAAGTAATAAGCATTCCTTCTCCCAGCCTCCCGTTCTATGTTTCATCAAGCTGACACCTGAAGATACAATGATGCATTACATATTTCTGATGTAAATGGTGTCCATGTCTAGGTCATCGCGGTTAAGCAGCTCGACAGAGACGGGTTGCAGGAAACCGTGAGTTCCTCGTTGAGGTGTTGATGCTTAGCCTCCTGCATCATCCGAACCTCGTCACCTTGCTCGGGTACTGCACCGATTGCGACCAGAGGATTCTAGTGTATGAGTACATGCCACTTGGGTCGTTGCAAGATCATCTCTAGGTAATACAGACTCATAATGTTCAGTCTTCAATCATATTTAGCAAATAAAGGATTAGATAGAAGACATTAAGAATGGAAGTTTGTAATGGTACCTGTTTGTTCATTGAATTGTGCAGATCTAACTCCAAACTCTCAGCCATTGTCCTGGCATACACGGATGAAGATTGCAGCTGGTACTGCCGGAGGCATTGAGTACTTGCATGAGATAGCCAATCCCCCGGTAATATACCGTGATCTCAAGGCATCAAACATTCTCCTGGACGGGAGCTTCAACGCAAAGTTGTCTGATTTTGGCCTTGCGAAGCTTGGCCCGGTTGGCGACAAAAGTCATGTCAGCACAAGGGTGATGGGTACATATGGCTACTGTGCTCCGGAGTATGCCATGACTGGCAAGCTAACAAAGATGTCAGACATCTATAGCTTAGGCATCGTTCTGTTGGAGCTCATCACTGGGAGGCGAGCAATCGACACCACAAAGCCGACTCATGAGCAGATTCTTATTCATTGGGTGAGCTTTACACCTAGTTGATCAAGCTTCAAGCAAATATGTAGCCTTGAAATTTTCACTTAAGAATCATATTCTGGTTGTAACGAAGTAAATAGTTCAGGCTTCAAGATACAAAATTGCCAATACAGTTTGGAATTAAGATGCTGATCGTCTATGTATCTGCAGGCAGCACCACTCTTCAAGGATAAGAAGTTTGTGGAGATGGCTGACCCGATGCTTGACAAGAAGTTCCCCCTGAAAGGCCTATACCAGGCACTCGCAATATCTTCAATGTGTTTACAAGAAGAAGCAAGCAGTCGCCCGCTGATCAGTGATGTGGTGACGGCCCTTACATTTCTTGCTGATCCAAACTATGATCCTCCAGAAGACATCACAGATCCTCTACCCATATCAACTCCCAACTTAGACAGAGAAACTAGCCAAAAAGAAACTGAAGGAGGTAAAGAGCAATTGCAGCAAAAAAGAGAGGAAGGTAGCTGAAATGGCTTCTGAAATGACCAGACGATAAATTAAGCCAGAGTGGCGTGTAGATGTACCAGATGGAGGAGCCGCAGAAACTTTTATTCTCTCTCGGTTGTAATGTACAGGACATATAGGAAGGAGGTAACAACAGATCATGTTATTGAATGAGACTTGACTTATGTGCTTTGATTAGGCATAATCAATTTTTCCAGTAGCAAAGCGAGATCATGGTGCAAAAACTGAGCCAGTGGTTGATGGTAAATGACAGTTATGGGCATTTAATGGTTACTAATATTTTCAGTTGCATGGAGATCATCAAAATCAGGCGTCATATCAAAATAATTGCATTTGATGAAATGAGATAAAATATTAAAACGATGTATCTGCATATACCAACCACCACCATCACACTAATATTGGACCATGCCACACTGGGCGAGACAAAAAATATTCCCACTTTCCATAGAAATAGTATCTGTGATGCCATTTTTTTACGCCTAAAATGGATCTTCAGTTATCAGGGTGGTCACGTAGGTTTTTTTATGCCGTCCGATGCGTCAGTTCTCTTGTCGGTCGTTTGATCTTTCGTAGCATTGTGCTCACACGACATGCATCCTCCTTCACAGGCTCGCTTGAGGCCTGCGCGGCGTGGCCGCGCGCCCACGCCTCTCCCTCTCCGTCTTCCGTCCCCCTCCTCCCCTTCCCCGCCGCATCTCGAGCCCCGCGTCGTGCTCCTCCTCCTTCCGCATCGCTCCTTGTCTGCGCCCCTCTCCCTCTCTGCCTCCCGTCCCCCTCCCTCTCCCTCTCCCTCTGTCGGACCCGGATTTTCTAATCCCGAATCCTCGGTGAAAGCACTGTGTTATTCTCTGGATCAGTAGATAGCACTCACAGATACATTGTTGAATCATCCATACATGGTGTGAACTAAAGTATCATTATTACAATCATCAGAGTGACATAGACTACGTCGGGTCGAGTTTTACAAAAGGGCCGATCAGGCCAAATTGATTACATTACATAAAAGCAACGTCGGCTACAGCGGAAGCAAAAGGGGTACAGCTCATCTCTCCACAGAAAGCGATCGGGCAACACGTGTCTGATCGATATTAACTAAGGACCTGGATAATATCGGTTGTACGCAAGTACCTACGAGTCAGCTAGACTAGGACGAGACCTAGACTACAGAATCTAGTCTATTCTTCATCGTTTCCTTGCCCATCGACTTCTGGATCCTCGTAGTATGCATAGTCTCCTTCTTCAACGTCATCTGAAGGGTTTGGGGGAGAGCGAGAATGAGCACAACTTCCGTGCTCGCGAGCCAATACACAATGCAATAATATACATGCAAGGCTTACAAGGATGGCTCGGTTCTTTTATTTGCGAAAGCAACATTTCCAAATATCATAATTACAAAGTCCTATCATTTAGCATTTTTAACAAATTGTATTTTATTTTAAGAGAGTAAATATGCAATAATTGGATATCGTGAGAGTTTCCTCCATCAGAACTCTACGATGCATAATTTGATTGGAGCTACCTCCAATTATTAACCGCATGCAGTCCGAAACTCGGGAAAATCCAATCTCGGGGCTAGGAGAGTCCAACACATTTTCATACCACCCACAAAAGTTTTGGAAATAGAACTAACTCAAGTTAAGTTCCCATGTTCGCTTTTGACCGTGAGGCACGGTATTTAAACAGCTTTATAACTCTGCGAGATTGTACACTTTACCCACAAGAGACAATTAACTCGTTGCCCTACACGATTCCGTAGTCGTGTAGTGAGAGGTTGTCACAATAACTTTTCAACTACCTCGTCCTTTCCATCATCCCACCCACATGGGGTTCGCCCATACGTTCGCGAGGATGTTGTACCGCAGCGTCTGGATGTACCGCACGACGTTGGCAACTTCACCTTGTATCGGTGTCCCGTCAAAGCGGATGTACCGCAAGCTTGCGGCGCGCCGTTTCTCCACCGTGAGATGACTTTCGAGATTCGATAATTTACTAAGCCAAGTCGCGGTTTGTTGCGGACTTGTGGTTGTACTTGTTGTACACGGAGGTCGTGACAAGATTAAGTCCTTAGGGGTTATCTGGCGGTTCTTCCACATTCCATCCACAAAATGACATTCCGTGGGCTACATTAGCACCCATTGTCATACCATCCACCTCTCCATCCACCCAGATAGTAACAGCAAGCTATAGGGTTTTTGAGGAGTAAAATACATCAATTTCAACCATCTCAGTCATTTACCCGCAATGACTGCCCAAATCATTTTATGTTTGAAGAGATGATGATTGGGACAGTTTAATATCCCGGTACTTAAGTAAGGCTAGCATGTCGCTTAAGTACAACCTATAGCTAGTATTACCATATAGTTACTAGGGTGACAATGGCTAGGTGATTCAAGTTGTCAAGGATGACATAATAATTAATTAATCATCAAGTGGGTATTTAACTATCTTAAACTTTAACATATATTTGATTAAAGAATTAAAGCATGCAATTTGATATTTTTAAAAGAATATAATTTGCATAAAACGTAGGCTCGATATGATCAAAGTATTGACTCGCCTTGGTTGTAGGGAAGAGAGTCCGGGTAGTCTTGTTCTTGATCGATGTGAAGGTCTCCGGCGTCATCGAATCCTACGCGGGCGAAGTACCGGAAAAGTAAACAACAAGCAAATAAATACAAATGAAGTAGCAAATGAACTTCAAATTGAACAAGACCTATGCCATTAGCAAGATCTTGATTTTACAAATTTTTAGAAATTTATTTTACAATTTTTGGAGTTAAAATGAGGGAGATATATAATTTTAAAGCCTCTCTTTTGAATTAAAATAGAAAAAGGAAAAGAAAGTCAAAAGAAAAAGAAAAAAATAGCCGGCGGCCCAAAACCAAAGCGGCCCGGCCCACGGCCAAAACCACATGCGGGCGCGCCCACGCGCGGGCAGCCACACGCGCGCTAAAAGAGGAGGCGGGGGCTCGGGCTAGCGAGGAGGGGAGGCGGCGCGCGCGCGCAGGAGGAAGGAAGGCGGCGGCGGCGCTCGGGAAGAAGAAGCGGCGGCGCGGCGGCGCAAGGCGGCGATGAAGACGGCGGCGGGCGACGGAGGCGCGGCTAGGGCAACGCACTCACCAACGGCAGCGGCGACGAGGTAAGCCTCGCGGCTTTTCTTCTCTTCTCCTTCCTCTGCCTCTTCTTTGCTTTCTACTTCTTCGCTTTCGGGTAAGAAGGAAGGAGGAACGGGGAGGAGGGGAAGGGAGGCGCCGGGGGGTGGCTTTTATAGCCGGGAGGTGCGAGCTCGGGGAGAGGGAGGGGTCGGGCGGCGGCGCGGCAAGGAGGCGTGCGGCGCGGGCGGCGAGTTCAGGGGCGATGAGCACGAGGAGGGAGGTGACGAGGCGGCGGCGCGGCGGTGCAGCAGCGGCACCGGCGGGAGCGACGGCACGCGAAGTGCGGGCGTGCGACGCGGCAAGACCCGTGCGGCGCGAGAACCGGCGGGAAAACAGCGTCTGCGCGAGACCGGCGCAGCGGGGACGGGGCGCACGACGTGAGGGAGGCAAGGCACGGGAGCGGCGGGCACGGGCGGCGCGCGCGCGCGAGGAGGGGGGTCCGGCAGGGAGAAAGAAGAGGGAGGGGAAAAAGGGGCGCTACAAATCCTACCCACCTTAAACGGAATCTCGACCCCGAGATTCGAGCTGCTCCGAGAACAGGGACGGGAAATTCAGCTTCAATTGATCTTCTCGCTCCCAGGTGGCTTCCTTGGCGGAGTGGTGGCTCCACTGGACCTTGCAAAGGCGGATGACTTGCCGTCTTGTTCACTTCTCGATGACGTCGAGGATCTTGATCGGGTGTTCTGGATACATTAGATCTTGCTGAAGGGCGATGGCTTCTACGGGCGTGTGCTCTTCAGGTACTCTGAGACACTTCTTGAGCTGGGAGACGTGAAACACGTTGTGGACGTCTGACAAGTTTTCCGGTAGCTCCAGTTGATAGGCGACTTCTCCACGCTTGGCGATGATCGGGAACGGGCCTATGTATCTTGGTGCGAGCTTGCCTTTCACCTTAAATCTTCGAGTTCCACGAAGTGGTGACACTTTGAGATACACAACATCTCCAACTTCAAAAGTTAATTCTCTTCGACGGTTATCGGCATAACTCTTTTGCCTAGACTGAGCTGCCTGAAGGCGATCCCTGATTAGTCGAACTTTCTCTTCAGCTTGTTTGAGAGTATCTGGTCCGAAGACATATCCTTCACCTGATTCTGACCAATGCAGAGGAGTTCTACATTTTCTTCCGTAAAGTGCTTCAAATGGGGACATTTTCAGACTTGACTGATAACTATTATTGTATGCAAACTCGGCATATGGTAGACACTTTTTCCAGTCTACTGTAAATTCCAAAGCACAAGCTCGAAGCATGTCTTCTAGAATCTGATTTGTTCTTTCCGTTTGACCATCAGTCTGCGGATGGTACGTTGTACTGAAATTCAAATGGGTTCCAAGGGCGTCATGCAGACTAGCCCAGAAATGCGAGGTAAATTGAGAACCTCGATCCGAGACTATCCTCTTGGGTACTCCATGTAAACACACAATACGAGCCATGTATAACTCGGCTAACTTGTCTCCCTTGTAGGTTGTCTTCACAGGGATAAAGTGAGCGACTTTAGTCAATCTGTCAATTATAACCCATACTGAGTCACATCCAGATTTGGTTCGAGGCAAACCGGTAATGAAATCCATTCCGATTTCTTCCCATTTCCACTGAGGGATTTGTAGGGGTTGTAGCAATCCAGCTGGTCTTTGATGTTCAGCCTTGATTCGTTGACATACATCACAACAAGCTACATACTCGGCGATATCTCTTTTCATTTGTGGCCACCAATACAAAATCTTCATGTCTTGATACATCTTGGTGCTGCCTGGGTGCAGGGTGTAAGCTGAGCTATGAGCTTCCTTTAAAATCAAATCCTTGAGTTCCTTCTGGTGGGGAACAAAGAGACGTTTCCCAAACCATAGGATTCCTTGCTGATCTTCTATCATCTTAGGGACCTTTCCTTTTGCCATGAGATGCTTGAATCTCTGGACTCCAGGATGTCCTTCTTGAGCGGTCTTGATTTGCTCTTCTAGAGTTGGATGGGCTTCCATAGCATCTACATTGCCTTGTTCTATTAAACAAAGGTTGAGTGTCTCAAATTCCTTGTAGAGCTCAGGTTGATACTCTTGAATCATGATATTACTACAGTAGGACTTACGGCTTAATGCATCAGCAACTACATTAGCCTTTCCAGGATGATAATGGACATCCAAGTTATAATCCTTTATTAACTCTAACCATCTTCTTTGTCGGAGGTTGAGATCTGATTGAGTGAAAATATACTTGAGACTCTTGTGGTCTGTGTAGATATTACAATGATTTTCAATCAAGTAATGCCGCCAAATTTTTAGGGAATGCACTACTGCTGCTAACTCCAAATCATGAGTTGGGTAGTTGTCTTCGTGAGGACGGAGTTGTCTTGAGGCATAAGCTACAACTTTTCCTCCTTGCATAAGCACGCAACCAAGACCTTGGCGCGATGCATCACAATAGACTTCAATGTCCTGGTGTATGTCCGGTAGGATCAATACTGGGGCAGAAGTTAACTTCTTTTTCAACTCTTGGAAACTCTTTTCACAGGCTTCTGTCCATTCATACTTCTTTTCCCTTTTAAGCAGATGGGTCATCGGTTTGGAAAGTTTAGAGAATCCTTCAATGAAGCGTCTGTAGTATCCGGCCAAGCCGAGAAAACTACGCACTTCTGTTACCGATGTGGGTTGTTTCCATTCCATCACGGCTTCTACCTTGGATGGGTCAACCACAATTCCTCCAGCGGATACAATGTGCCCGAGGAAACTGATTTCATGAAGCCAAAATTCACATTTACTGTACTTGGCATAAAGCTGGTTCTCTTTAAGCTTTTCTAAGACCAATTGTAAGTGTTTAGCATGTTCTTCATCTGTCTTTAAATAGATCAAGATGTCGTCTATGAACACGACAACAAACTTGTCTAAGTATTCCATGAATACTTTGTTCATGAGGTTCATGAAGTAAGCTGGCGCATTAGTCAAGCCAAACGACATGACAGTGAACTCATACAAACCATACCGGGTGGTGAAAGCCGTTTTAGGAATATCATCATTCCTGATCTTAAGCTGATGGTATCCTGACCTCAGGTCTATCTTGGAGAAAACTGATGCTCCTGTCAACTGGTCGAACAGGTCATCAATGCGAGGTAAGGGGTACTTGTTCTTGATGGTCACCTCATTGAGTGCTCTGTAATCCACACATAATCTGGCGGTGCCATCTTTCTTTCTCACAAAGAGAACTGGCGAACCCCAGGGGGAAGAACTAGGTCTAATAAAACCTTTTTCTTGCAAGTCTTCAATTTGCGCCTTCAATTCTTCAAGTTCGTCAGCGGCCATTCTGTATGGTCTCTTAGCAATTGGGGTTGTCCCTGGCTTCAAGTTGATGACAAACTCAACATCTCTGTCTGGTGGCATGCCGGGTAGTTCTTCTGGGAAGACGTCGGGGTAAGCTTGAACTATAGGCGTTGTCTCTAGGGACAACTCTCCAAGGTGGTGGATTGCTCGATCCAAGGGAGAGGAACGATCCACACTAACTTTTATTGTGGTTTCTGGGTTCTTGGTGAGCACCACTTTTCTGTTGGCACAATCTATTAATCCTTGATATTTGGCCAACCAATCCATCCCTAGGATGATATCCAGAGTTTGGGATTCTAGTACAAGAAGGTTTGCTAGGAATCCGGAACTTTCCAAAGCAATCTCTACTTTGGGACTTCGAGGTAGCATATAAGGGTTCCCCACGGGTGAACTAAGTACCACGGGTTTCTTTAACTTATAGGTTGGCAACTTAAGCCTTTCAACAAACTTTCTTGAAACAAAAGAGTGCGAAGCTCCAGAATCAAACAAAACTTGTGCGGGTACTGAATTAACAGGGAACGTACCCATTAGCACTCTGAGGCATCTTGAGCTTCCTCGGCTGTGACGTGGTTCACACGACCGTGGCTTTGTGTCGGGGTAGACCTTGATGCTTGTGAAGTCTGGTGACTCTTGCTTGGGGCGGAGGTTCGTCCTTGAACTGGAGCGGCCTTGGCGGCAGTGCTATGGCGTCGAGGGCACTGGTTAGCGAAGTGACCTTTTTCTCCACAGGCGAAACAGTGGAGGTTTGCTGCTGGGTTGACTGCTGCTGGCTGCCCGGCGGGGCGGAGAGTACGGAAACCACTTCCTTGGGGACGTGGGGCTGGAGCTTGAGTTCTCTGAGAGGAGGCTGCAGATGATCTGAAGGATGAGCTGCCCTGGAATGTTGACTTCTGGGGAAAGCTACCTTGTGGCCTCTGAAATGACAACTTCCTTTTGCGGCTAATCTCCGCAGTCTTTTTCTCATTCTCACAGATGAGAGCTTTATTGACCAATTCTTTGGAAGTGGAGTAATCATGGAGGATAAGTGTCCTCTCATATCTTCGCGCATTCCTTCCACGGCGATCAATCTTTTCTTCTTCATCGCCTACATCATTAGGGCGTGGCGGGCAGTTGATTAAACTTGGTGAGGTATTCATTAACCGACATATGGCCTTGCTTTAGAGTTCGAACTCATTTTCTTCATCCTCATTGTACCGGCTGGTACAAAGTTGGCTCTGAAAGCGGCTTTGAATTCAATCCAAGAGATTGGTGCCATGCGGGTTCAATTTACGCTTGTTGTACTTGACAAACTTCTTCTCTGCGGTGGCGTGACAGAGCGAGTTCTTGGGGGCTCCAATCGTGGATGCTACGACTTCTGCTTCTTCTGCTTCTTCTTCTAGACTTTCATTACCTTGGGCAGCGAGGTAATTTTCCCACCAAGCAGCGGCGGCTCCTTTCAGCTGATGGGTGGCGAAATCCACCTTGTCCTCATTTGAGCAGCGGGCAAGACGAAGTTTCTTATCAGTGTCCCTGAGCCAATCTTCAGCTTCTAGAGGTTCATTAGCTGCAGCAAAGGTAAGAGGTCTGGTCCTGAGAAAGTCTGCAAGCTTGGAATTGCATCGTTTGCTCCGACTGTTGATTGTTGAGCAAAGCTTGGAGGATCTGAGACTGCTGAAACATGACATGAGCCATCGTTGGGTTTGCTGGTGGTGGAGGAGGCAGATCTTGTCCTCGGCCTTGGCCACGACCACGGCCACGGCCTCTTCCTCGGCTCTTTGCAAGGCACCACGAATCAGGCGGCATCTGAAGAAACGCTGAAGCTTAGAACTAGAGGGGGGTATATATGAGGGTTCACTAGCCCTCTAAGGCACACACAGACAAGAACAAAACCAACAAAAAGGTCGAAACAAGTACAACCCAAAGCCTAGAGCGTTGCACTAAATTAAGGGGTTAAGTGTTACATGACTCTCAAGCGGCTTAAACGCTAAGCTAAGTCATGACACAAGATACAAACACAACGTCTACAAAGAAAGAAAGAAAAGTGCTTGCAACCCAAAAGCCTGCTTAGCAAGCACTACTAGCTAACCTAGTCTAATCTAAATCTAACAACTACTCCACCGGGATCGACCACAGCGATGCAGTTGCTCGGGAGCGGGAACGAACGGCTCGGCCAAGCTCTTCGGCGGCGGAGCAATCGCCGCCGAGGCCGGGCGAGCTGGAGCGAACGGCCGAGTGGCGCCACGGCTCGGACTCATCGAATCCGGCGGTGGGTGGGCGCTGCGTGTGGTGAACTCTCGAGCGGCGGCCGAACGGCGGCGGGCGCACCTTCTTGCGTGCTGTGAGGCGGAGACGGGGTCCTTTGGATGGGGAACGTCGGCCTGGCACCGGGAGGACGGGGGCGACGGCGAGTGCAACAGGGGCTGGGGCGGGGATCGTAGCGGCGGCTCTGAGGCGTGCCAATTCTGCGAGGGCAGCATCCCTCTCTCGCACTGCAGCATCCCTCTCCTGCACTGCAGCGGAGTGAGCTTCATCACTCCGGATCATGTTGCCACGGAGGGTGTCGGAGTGGGCGTAGCTGCCGGTGAGGAGTGTCCGAGTCGCGATCTCATCCATGGCGGCCCGATGGTGGTGTCATCGCCTGCGTAAGCTGGACCTGCTGCGTCATGCGGGGGTCATCATCCCTAGTGTCGAAGACTGCTGGGACACGCTCCTCCTCAGGGAGATACGGGTAGAAGCAGAAGGGTGACCTCAGTAAGAGATCCTCGTACTTCCAACACAAGCGAGTGGAGGCAACGCGTGCGACGTCCTGAATGGCGTCAAGACTGCTACGCCGGGGTGCCTCGGCCTTGAAGAGGTAAGCAGTGAACTCGCCAACCCTAGCGGAGAGGTACACCTCCATCGTCCAGGACTCGCGGGTCTCGATCCTCGACATCCTACCCCGGAACATAGGCTGACGGGGAAAAGCCGAGATACTGCATCAGTTGGCGAAGTATGTCCGCGAACCCTCCCTCGTTCTCTCCGTGAACGAGGAGGTCCCACGGGCCATCTGACGACGGGGTAGCCATCTACAAATTTTGAAACAGGAGAAAGGGTAAGTAAAATTTAATGAAGGTAGAGATAAGCATAGAACTAGGAGTGATGCGTAGGAGAAATAAGTACTCTATATTTTAGCAAAAACTTTTTCTTAGTTTTTGAAAATAAGGTCCAAGTCCTTAAGGCAACGACCAATCTAACTAAGACTCTACAGTCGTATGCTCTGATACCAGCTCTGTCGGACCTGGATTTTATAATCTCGAATCCTCTGTGAAAGCAACATGCTATTCCTGGATCGATAGATAGCACTCACGGATACATTCTGAATCATCCATACATGGCGTGAACTAAAGTATCATTATTACAATCATCAGAGTGACATAGACCACGTCGGGTCGAGTTTTACAAAAGGGTCGATCAGGCCAAATTGATTACATTACATAAAAGCAACGTCGGCTACAGCGGAAGCAAAAGGGGTAGAGCTCATCTCTCCACGAGCAAGCGATCGGGCAACTCAGTAATGATCGATATTAACCAAGGACACGGATAATATCGGTTGTACGCAAGTACCTCTGAGTCGCTAGACTAGGGCGAGACCTAGACTACGAGAATCTAGTCTATTCTTCATCGTTTCCTTGCCCATCGACTTCTGGATCCTCGTAGTATGCATAGTCTCTTTCTTCAACGTCATCCGAAGGGTTTGGGGGAGAGCGAGAATGAGCACAACTTCCGTGCTCGCGAGCCAATACACAATGCAATAATATACATGCAAGGCTTACAAGGATGGCTCGGTTCTTTTATTTGCAAAGCAACATTTCCAAATATCATAATTACAAAGTCCTATCATTTAGCATTTTTAACAAATTGTATTTTTTAAGAGAGTAAATATGCAATAATTGGATATCGTGAGGTTTCCTCCATCTGAACTCTACGATGCATAATTTGATTGGAGCTACCTCAATTATTAACATGTTGAGTCCTAAACTCGGGAAAAATCCAATCTCGGGGCTAGGAGAGCCCAACACATTTTTCATACCACCCACAAAAGTTTTGGAAATAGAACTAACTCAAGTTAAGTTCCCATGTTCGCTTTTTGACCGTAAACACTACTGTTTAAGCAGTTTATAACTCTGCAGAGATTGTACACTTTACCCACAAGAGACAATTAACTCGTTGCCCTACGATTCCGTAGTCGTGTAGTCGAGAGGTTGTCACAATAACTTTTCAACTACCTCGTCCTTTCCATCATCCCACCCACATGGGGTTACGCCCATACGTTCGCGAGGATGTTGTACCGCAGACGTCTGGATGTACCGCACGGCGTTGGCAACTTCACCTTGTATCGGTGTCCCCGTCAAGTGGATGTACCGCAGCTTGCGCGTGCGTTTCTCCACGGTGAGATGACTTTGAGATTCGATAATTTACTAAGCCAAGTCGCGGTTTGTTGCAGACTTGTGGTTGTACTTGTTGTACACGGGAGGTCGTGACAAGATTAAGTCCTTACGGGTTATCTGGGCGGTTCTTCCACATTCCATCCACAAAATGGCATTCCGTGGGCTACATTAGCACCCATTGTCATACCATCCACCTCTCCATCCACCCAGATAGTAACAACAAGCTATAGGGTTTTTGAGGAGTAAAATACATCAATTTCAACCATCTCAGTCATTTACCCGCAATGACTGCCCAAATCATTTTATGTTTGAAGAGATGATGATTGAGACAGTTTAATATCCCGGTACTTAAGCAAGGCTAGCATGTCGCTTAAGTACAACCTATAGCTAGTATTACCATATAGTTACTAGGGTGACAATGGCTAGGTGATTCAAGTTGTCAAGGATGA
Source organism: Ampelocalamus luodianensis (assembly GCA_036346255.1). Taxonomy (NCBI): domain Eukaryota; kingdom Viridiplantae; phylum Streptophyta; class Magnoliopsida; order Poales; family Poaceae; genus Ampelocalamus; species Ampelocalamus luodianensis. The sequence goes on from CM070625.1 coordinate 16,141,160, forward strand.
CATAATAATTAATTAATCATCAAGTGGGTATTTAACTATCTTAAACTTTAACATATATTTGATTAAAGAATTAAAGCATGCAATTTGATATTTTTAAAAGAATATAATTTGCATAAAACGTAGGCTCGATATGATCAAAGTATTGACTCGCCTTGGTTGTAGGGAAGAAAGTCCGGGTAGTCTTGTTCTTGATCGATGTGAAGGTCTCCGGCGTCATCGAATCCTACGCGGGCGAAGTACCGGAAAAGTAAACAACAAGCAAATAAATACAAATAAATACAAATGAAGTAGCAAATGAACTTCAAATTGAACAAGACCTATGCCATTAGCAAGATCTTGATTTTACAAATTTTTAGAAATTTATTTTACAATTTTTGGAGTTAAAATGAGGGAGATATATAATTTTAAAGCCTCTCTTTTGAATTAAAATAGAAAAAGGAAAAGAAAGTCAAAAGAAAAAGAAAAAATAGCAGGCGGCCCAAAACCAAAAGGCGGGCCGGCCCACGGCCAAAACCACACGCAGGGCGCCCACTGCGCTGGGGCAGCCACGCGCGGCTAAAGAGGGGAGGAGCGGCGCGCGAGGAAGGAAGGAAGGGCGGCGGCGCTCGGGAAGAAGGGGGCGGTGCCGGCGACGACGAGGAAGGCGACGATGAAGACGGCGGCGGGCGGCGGAGGCGCGGCTAGGCGGCACTCACCAACGGCGGCGACGAGTAAGCCTCGCGGCTTTTCTTCTCTTCTCCTTCCTCCTCTTCTTTGCTTTCTACTTCTTCGCTTTGGGTAAGAAGGAAGGAGGAACGGGAGGAGGGGAAGGAGGCGCCGGGGTGGCTTTATAGCCGGGAGGTGCGGGAGCTCGGGAGAGAGGAGAGGTGCAGGTGGGCGCGCGGCAGGAGGCGCGGCGCGGCGCGGAGTTCGCCGGGCGGCGAGCACGAGGAGGAGGTGACGAGGCGTGCGGCGCGGTGCGAGCGGTGGCACCGGCGGGAGCGACGGCACGGGGTGCGGGCGTGCGACGCGGCAAGACCGAGGTCTGCGGCGCGAGGAACCGGCGGGAAGACGAGCGTCGGCGAGACCCGGCGCAGCGGGGGCGGGCGCGCCGACGTGAGGGAGGCAAGGCACGGGAGGCGGCGGCGGGCGCGGCGCGCGCAGCGAGAGGTCGGGGGCAGGAGAAAGAAGAGGGAGGGGAAAAAGGGGCGCTACACCCTCCCCCGCCGCATCTCGAGCCCCACGTCGCGCTCCTCCTCCTTCCGCCTCGCTCCATATCCGTGCCCCTCTCCTTCTCTGCCCCCATCCCCCTCCCTCTCCCTGTCCCTCCCCCGCCGCATCTTGAGCCCCACATCGCGCTCCTCCTTCCGCATCGCCCTTCTCCTCCTCTCGCGTTGCCCCGCTTCGCCGGCTTCTGCCACCGTCGAGAGCCTTCCCTTACGATCTCCCCGAGTCGGTGTAGGAGGACTGGAGGAGGAAGGGAGCTCGGGGTGGACACGGTGGCGGTGCCGGCCGACACTATCACAGATTGGTTCAGCGAAGAGTAGCCAGGCGGCGACGGCGGTCCACATTGTTTGGGGAAAAATTCCAAGTCCACCACCGACGCCATGCCACCTCTCCACCACGTCTTCCTCACGGGATCCTCGCCACCACCACCTAAGCCCTCTGCTTCTCCACCTCACTAGAACTCCTCTCATGGACTTCCCTGCAGCTCCGCAGCTCCTTTTTCTAGGTTTTTTTGGGTTTCTTCTTTTATTATCAAGTAGAAAATTCTTTTGAGTCCAATTGCTTATTTCCCTGATTCTAGGTTTTGATTCGTGTTTGCGTGGTGCTCCCATTGCTGTAGCAACTCAATCATGTGCAGCTACCCAGGTGTGTTTTCCCTACCTCTACTTCTCCTTTTTGCGGTATGTCATTGCTCTTGCTTGTTGTTGACCTCTCCCACAGATCAGCATAGTCACTGAACTTTTCAGATTTTTACGCCACTGAGACTGCTGATCTTCAATGATCTTCTTGAGCCTCAATTCGCAACTGCAGTAGCCTTAGTACCTAAAGAAAATGCTTATCAGACCGTCTTATCATTTATGTCTTGAATAGCACTATCAGTTCACTGATGAATCTACCTATATGCAAGCATGTAATGTATACATCTAATCAGTATAACAGTATAACCTTCCAATTTTTCGAAACATGACTGAGATTATAAATGAAAACACAAACAAGATATTTAATGCAGACACACAGGCATTACTAGAAGCATGGAGGCCAACAATACGAAGAGTGACCTGGTTTTGATCTTTGGCCAACTAAGATGATTCTACTATCATCTTTTGTGATACATTAACCAGCAAACATTGCAACAATGGGAAAGTATAGAGGTAGCAAAATATAAATGAGAAATCAACAATATTGGATTCTTATTCTGGTGGCGTAGTTTTGTCGATAGACGAAGCTGCATGGGTGGTGAAGGAGTTTCTAGGACCTTACACCGGGGAGGAGCACAGTAAGCGGGAAAACATCGTGTGCGGTCCATGCATGAACCGAGTGTGCTCCGGGCACGGTGTAAGGTTGTCCAAGCACGAGGACTTCGACGATGAGAGGAGGAAGAAAAAAACGCCCGCATCCCATGGATGACGAGTCACCAGAGCCTATTCCATACGTGCCTTTGCGGGTGGTTGCTCCTAGCGTGTCGGCTCCGAACTTTGGTGCGGGCTGCCCTGCTTTGTGTGTTGGCTCAATACATATGTTGGTCAATAAGTCACTAGTTTTTCGATCAGTGACATCCGACCAGAGATACATTTAGAATGACATCATATAACTTAAAGAGCTCCACCAACAAGTCACGTGCTTGTTAATCTTTATAAATGATAATTCATCTAAGGAACATAATAGTATTTATTCTATAACTCATAAACATAAACATGATACAATCATCTCTATAATTGCTTTTAGAGCATATCACCAACAACTACTTGTAGGATGCAGTCATCTTTCGTCTCTAAAAAAAGAAGGATGCAGTCATCTTATTGGTTTTGACAGTGGCTCATGTGAACTCCCGAGTTGATCTCTGCATAGGATGTGGTCATCTATTCTTTAAGTTATAAGTAGTCAAGTAGGAATGTAAATTGGCCTTCCAGTTTCGCTTCATCTTCACATTGATCATGAGATAGTGTTTTGTACTTAAGTACGAATGTATCTTGTGTCATGTATGGGTCCTAGCAAGCATTGTTGCCTGCCTCGTTCATCTATGTAACTAGAAGGGTATACATACATATATTATTCCTTCCCTGTATGATCACAATTGGGTTCTACTTTGGTGAGAGTTTGGTCTAGCTTGATATATCTATGCGACACTTGTAATAACATACTAGGCCACTTTGGCTCCTCAATAACTCAAAACCTTCACCATCTGATTAATTCTACTTCGCAATTGAGGTTTTGTCATTTTGATTTTTGTTACCTTGTGTCCTACGTTGCTGAGATGATTGTAGTGCTAAGAGCAAAAGAAATGATGTATCGCACTTTGTATCATTTATATACATACATATGTTCTTCAAAAATTGGAAAAACAATCCATAATTTGTGTACAGATACAAATGTGTAAGACACAAACGCAATTAAAGTATTACAACCAGGGGTAGCATGGTCTATTTATCTCTAATCCATATTATTGTTTTTGAAGCCAACCTACTAGCCAAATATTTTACTAAGGCGGCTCCATATTTTCAGAAAAGTGGATTCTCATATAACATGAGCAAAGTTAAAAAATGAGAATATGGAGCTCCACCAAACAAGGCCTACGTAAAATGTACTACACTGTACGAAACCCACACTAGCATTGGCAGACAGTACAACATGAGGAATCTAAGCGCACCTGCTCGAGCAACAAAGTCAAAAGACCAACTGATAAGCACCACCATAGCCACGCCAGCGAGAAAGATCGAGCGGCGGCGCAGGGCCAACCATAGCCGATGACCCGTCCGCAGGGGTGGAGACAAGGGGGGTTGGCAGGGGCCTGATCCCCTCATGAATTTTTACTACCTTTCATTAGCATGTAGGAGCATTGGAACTTTAATAGGATTAAGCCCATACTAATTCAATTTATGTGATTAAGTAATAGTTAGGATGAAACTAGAAAGCCTAGGAATTAATTTGTGGCACATGAACTCATCTTATGTAGAATCTAGATTATATTTTGCAAGTAAATTTTTAAGCTAGTATTGAGCCTAGTTTGTACCATACAAGTGCATGATATTTTATCACCCTGTATGTTTAGAGTTTGATCAAGCACTTCTTTCTCATATCTGGCTTCTGTCACACATTCCGTGGCTCGGTGAAATATGCATGTGCACCAAACTCAAGTTATCATGATCATTATTTATTTTCTATTGCTTTTTTTATTCAAAAAGTTATCTTATATGAAATTTTATAAGAGAAAATTGAGGATTTGCCACTCTTAAGCACTTTGATTTAGAATTTGGCACCTTTAAGTTTATTCTTGAATAGGGAGGGGTAAATGTGCCTTTTCACAATGAATTTTGGTACAAAATAAAAACAAAAATATTGGAATACGCCCAAGGAGTCAAATCATAGGTACTTGGTGTTTAGAGTAATAAATTATCAAGAAGAAACTTAAAGATGACAAATCTTAAATCAAGGAGTTTAGACGTGATAAATCCTCAATTTCCCTTTCATAACTAGCTTAAATTGAACAATAACAAATTTATGTATCTCCTCGAGCTTTCGGCCTCCTGTCGTCTAATCCTGACGCCGGCACAACAGTGCGACGCTAAAGAAGCGAAAGGTCAGCAACGAGAACGGGACCACCTCACTCTTGCGATATCAAACCCTTTGTAGGAAGAGAAGTGCCTTGGGCCGGCGGCGAGCACGCCGAGCCGTTTCCCGGAGAGAGGGGCGGCCGGGTCGCTAACGCCCGGTTAGAACGGCTAGCTTCCCCATCAAAAACGCGTGCGGGGACGCCAGAACCCTGGTGATATGATATCGGGCTCATCCCGCGTGCGGCGCAACAGCACTAGCAAGCACAGCCGTGCGCGGTCCGCGAGCCGTAAAGGGCCGGACAAAACGCGCGCCGCAGCCCAAAAGAACTGCGCGGCCGACGAATGTAGCGGACTGACGGCATGGCCAGGCCAGCCAACCGGTCGTCGGTTGTGCCACTCAAGCTCAAGGACACACGGTCCACGAGTTGCAAACGGCTGCGAAAAATGCGTGTCGTTCCGCGGCTTTCCGCCCTTCTCCGCGTCCCCAACAATAGCAGCTGGTCTGGTCGGTCTAACACGTTGGGTGGGACTAAAGTAGTAGAGTTTGTTGAGGAACCGTCGCTGGCGAGTCCAGTCCGAGCGATTACCTCGTAGACAAGCGTAGAATCGTAAGAACAAATGCATGAACAACAAGAACAGAATAAGAGATAGAACACAGAGATATAGGGGGACTTCTTGCTTCTCTTTATTCCTTCATCTATCGATCAATCATTTACAATGAATAGCACCCCCTATTTATAGGCTACGACCCTACTAGGGTTTGGGATGAGGAGCCCACCTTGGTCAGACTCCGGTCCCGGCGAGCTTAACACTCCCCCTTGGGCACTCATCCTTCATGTCCATGTCTCATCAAAACTCCATAAAAACCCAGTGGAAAAAATTTGGAGAAAGAGTACATGAATCATGTTATGCTATGCTGCACGAATTGTCTCATTAAAAACCTTAGCCGAGAAACTTCAGGAAAACTCGTGAAGGGAACAAGAGTACAATCCACCCAATTTCATTTAATCTCCTGGATTTATTCTTTGGGTACTCGATCTTCATGATCAAGCTTTAATAATGAGTTCGTGAAGGTTCTTCCCCGACTCGCACTTCTCTAAGTCTCATCATTCCAATTCACATATGCATCTTTCAAAGTTAGACAGCAAGTGACTTAGTGAATAAATCGCAAGATTCTCACATGACTTAGTATGCAAGATGCTTTAAATACGTTCATCTTTTGCAATTCATGAGCATAGAAGAACTTGGGGTTGATATGCTTTGTGAGAGAATTCTTCACATAACTCATCTGTACTTGTGCAACACAAGCTGCATTTATCTTCATAGATAATAGTGGGGATTAGTGCGGCATTCAATCCACATGACTGCTGGATGTGGTGAATCATCCGCCGAAGCCAAGCACATTCTCGTGGGGCCTCGTATAATGCTATTATTTTCGGGTGGTTCGTCGAAGTCGATATAAGACTCTGCTTAGACGATTTTCATGGAATTACAGTTCCACCACATATGAATTCATAGCATGTTTGCAATTTGGCTGTATACGGGTCCTACAGGTACCCGTCATCTGCATTGTCATTCATAGTTATGTCTTGGTTCTTTCTATAGAACAGACCACGTTATTTACTTCCTTAGAGGTATCAGAAGATGTCCTTCATTCCCTACCAATGCCTTTGGTAGGTTCTGCACTATACCTTGCTAGTAGGTTCCCGGCAAATACAATGTCCGGTCTAGTACAGTTTGTTCAATACATGAGTGTTTCTATCACACTTAAGTATGGGAATTCCGGTCCCAGGACTTCCTCCCTCTCTTTTTTAGGTCTGTACGGGTCCTTGTCTTGCAGCAAAGATCTCCCGACCATTGGCACTTTCAAAGGGTATGTCTTTCCAAAGTTGAACCTTTCCAACACCTTCTGAGTGTAGTTTGACTGATGTACTAAAATCCCTTCAGGGGTATGCTCAAGCTGCAAGCCTAGACAATATGTGGTTTTACCCAAATCTTTCATTTCGAACTCTGACTCCACGTAAGAGCTTGCTTTCCTAATATCCTTCAGGGTTCCGATGATATTCAGATCATCTTCATACACTGAGATTATACAAAATCCATTCTGGGATCGTCGTATAAATACACAGAGATTATTCTCATTTTTCGTGTAGTCTTTCTTGCATAGAAAGTCGCTTCAAGCGATTATACCACATTCTGCCTGATTGCTTAAGTTCGTACAATGACTTTCTGAGTTTCACACTGTACATATTTCTATTTGCTCTGTTTTGGTTCGGGACAGTGATACATTCAGGTATCTTCATATAACTGTCTGAATCCAATATTTCATAAAGGTATGTTGGTACCTCATCCATCAATTTCACTTCTAACTTCAAGTTCACTGCCATTGAGATAAATGTCTAAAGGGGGGTTCTGCCCATGATCGGGTAATAGGTTTCTTCATAATCATCTCCTGGATGTTCAATGAAACCTTATGCAACGAGCCTTGCTTCTTTTTATTTCTCTTTTGAACAAATATCCACTTATGCCCTACGGGGTGCACAAGGGGAGGCGTACGGCTTACAGGCCCAAACGCCCTTCTTTTATTCGGAGAGAATAATTCAGTTTCTACTGCCTTCTTTCAATCTGATCTTTTCTTTCATTCGTGACGATCTGAGCTCGAGTCAAGATTGATGATTGTGGCAAGTTTCTTTGCAAAGTATATGTTGACATTGGCTGTTGTCATATTTCATAGATTCTCTCGATGTCATAAATTTTATAGCTATTTCTTCAAGGGGCGATTCTTCTAATGCTTCTACTTGCTCACCGCTGCTTCCAATTGCGGGGCAAGTCCCTTTAATTTTTCAGCTCCGATGTGTGCGCACACATCCATGCTGATGTCTCCCTTCATGGGGATATTCAATTCTGGTATGCCTTTCCTGAAGGTTCCATACCGATGCCAGTCTCAAGCGCTTCCTTCAGTTACGGGGCACTTCGGTGATCGGCTGTGACAAGTCCTTCTTATCCTTTTTCACCAGGCGTCCCCGGTTACTTCGGATTCGAGGGACCGGAGTTCTCGTCCTTTTGTTCTGAGGCCTCTGGACAGGATTAGGGATACCTTCAATGGTATTTCAAACCCTCTCCGGTGCATTGCTTGCAGGCAAATGCTACTTATTCACGCTCTTCAAATCACTAAAGTAGTGCGCGGTTGATTCGCTAATACTTGCAAATCAATTATCTTCTGGACTTCAATTGTCTTCTAGACTTCAAATCAATTATCTTCTGGACTTCTCTATTTGCTTCACTAGTGTTCGGGTCATATGCATAGATTTCAATTATCTTCTGGACTTCAAATGTCTTCTAGACTTCAATTATTTCCCGACATTATTATCAAGGGTTGATTTCCTCCCCCTAATGACGGGAAACTAATCTCATCTAATGTACTATCAGCGAATCGGGTATTATTCAAATCTCCAGTCATATGGTCCAAATACTTGATTATGGATGTTGTCTCATAACCAACGTATATCCCAGATTTTCGGAGAAGACCCATTGCAGTTCGCTGCGGTGGTGATATAGGTATATAACCCTTGCAACCAAACCTCTGAAGATGAGTAGTTTTCGGTGCTGACCCTTGCGCTAGTTGCTTAGGTGGATGGATGTTATAGGCCGACGGTCTAAAATTGATGAGAGTAGCTGCGAGCAGGACTGCGTGTCCCCAACACGTAGTTGGTAAATTACAATTCTTCAAAGTTCTACTAGTCCATTCTGGGTACGGACATGCGGTACAAAATGCTCAATTTTAATTCCCATTTTCATGCAATAATCATCAAATGCTTTCGGAGTGAGTTCTCCGGCGTTGTCCATTCAGGTGGACTTCTCATGATGATCAGGGAAAATATTTCTAGTTTAATTATCTACGAGATTGGCTTTGCAAAAGCATGATTTCTCGTAGACAATAAACATAGTGCGACCATTCCGAGGAAGCATCGATGAGCACTATAAAATACCTCAAATTACCCTTACAGGGGCTATATAGGACCGCAAAAGGTCTCCCTGGATACGGTCCAGGAATGCAGGGACTTCATCCTTCGCTTTCAGAGCAAAAAGGTCTAGTAATTAATTTCCCGGTGGCACATGCGGGGCACACAAAATCTTCTTGATTTGAGAAATTCTTTATATTCATATTATGTCCCTATGAATTGTTAATTATATTTCTCATCATGCTAAAACCTAGACGGCAAAATCTATCATGCTAGAGATAGAAAAGTTCAGAGCTTCTAAATACGGTTTTCAAGGCAGTATAGGCTGCAGGTGCCTTAATATTAGTGTAGTATAGCCCAATTTCATATGAAGGGAGATATTCTAATGCTATTTTTCACTTTCTTCACGCTTTGTAATGAGCAGGTATCTTTGTACCATACTCTTCTTGATCTCTACATGGAAACTGTTAGCGCAAATATCATTGAGAGTTCTAGTCGATTCTGGGTACAACAAGTCTTCTTCAATGACCAAAGTTGTGCCTGTTGGGAGTATAATTGTGGCCCTTCCTGAGCCTATTATACAAGTCTCGCTGCCTGCGATTGTCGTAAGACTACTAGCATTCTTGCTGATCGACTGGAAAATTTTTTATTTCTCTCAGGATGGTATTCGTTGTGCCGCTACCTGCTAAGCACACTTCCTCCATAGGGTGCTACATGTGTTCTAATATAATGTACTTTATAAATATGTAGCAGAAAGTAAGCAACACATAAATAAAATACTTCATATATCAGAACGCGACTTGCTATTATAAAGACGGGAAAATAAGTCTTGCAGGACTCATAATAAGAATTTAATACTTTGCTCTCCTAGAGCTTGCAACCATTAATCAATAATTCAAAATTTCTGCTTCAATTACAAACTGCAAGTTTCTATAAAAGGTCCGAGTGCAATGCGTGCACTGGATCCAATAGGCAAAGTATTCGTGAACTTCGCCAAATCGGCTCCATGCGCGATCTTCTCCTCTTGGCGCCACTACGGTGTGGCGTTATGATGTCCAAAGGAGGGATGATGGGGTTGCTACTGGGCTGTTCACATTCATAAGTGCAGGTAATGGATGTGAATCCTCTGTGCCTGCAATGGCGAGGTATGCCTCATACTATCATTTGCCCTTCTTCTTAGACCGAAAACATCAATAATGTGCGACACGACCTTACCCTTCTTGTTCCTCTCATTCGTGAGAGGCTTCATCACCTTTGTAGTCGCTAGCGATGGCTTCATGGCCAACATTGCTACTAGGTGGTTGCGAGATGAAGTTCTTTCTTAGAATATCATCTTGAGTTTCTGCAACTTGCATGATGTCAATTAATTCGGCATACTTCATGTAGCCGTCTTGACGATAGTTGCTCGCGGATTGCACCGCGTTCGGGGTGAAAGGTAGAGAGTCTTCTCAATCTTCTGCTTATCCGTGATTACATTACCACAGAATTGAAGACTGTTATAAATTCTGTACAAATTATGACCATACTGAGTCAGTTCTCCGAATTCCTGATTCGTGATGCCAGTCATCTTAATATTCATGCAAAAAGTTCAAAGGATTACTGCTGGTAATCTGCATAAAATGGTTGCAAAATTCTCACAATGCTCTTCGAACTCCGGGTTCGTGTTCCCGTATTTTTCTATGCATTTTTCATGATTTACTGCTATTTTCAGTGATTAAAAGCAATATAAACAATCACAGATAATCAAAACAGTAAATGCGGTAAATAAATCGCATAGAAATAATAATAACAAAGTTAAACATGCTTCAAGTTCAAAATTATGCAAAAATTTGGATTCTCGAAGCCCTTTTCTGCTGGAAAAGTTACTTTTCGGCGAAAACTTCAAGTTTCAGGGGCTAAAACGCGAAAAACTCAGTTCTGAGAGAAATTGCGCGTAATTTTCAGTAATTCCGAGGGGTTTTTCGTAAAATTCCTTATTCACGAAAGATTCTCGTGATTTCCAGAATCCGAGGGGTTTTCCGCAAAGATTCCTTCCCCTCTTTTTTTTTCTTTTTCGAAAAAAAGGTGGCCGACCAGCGGCCTTGCTTGCCCAGATTCGCGGCCCATCGGGCTGCCCACTACGCGTGGGGCCGGAGCTAGGGTTTCCCTAGCTCCCGTGAGTGCTTGTGGCGGCGGCTCCATGGGGTGACGCGGCGCGCGCCGGGCGGCGACCAGCCAGGCGCGCAAGGTGCCTTCTGGCGGCGGCGAGTGGCGGCGTTCGCCGGTGATTCGAGGCGGCGTTCAGCGGCGGCGGGCGGCGCCAGGCGGCGGCTCGGCGGCGCGCGACGACGACTCGGTGCAAGCGGCGGCGGCGCGCCGCGCCTGCGCAAATGGCGCGGCGGCGCGCGCGCCGTGGCCATACAAGGCGGAGGCGGCGCTTGTGCCATGAGTGCGGCGAGGCGGCGCCGAGGCGGCGGCGGCGGTGCGCGCCGAGGCGCGACACGTCGGCGGTATCGCCAGTGCCCGGCTCCGGCGGCGGCGCTTCAAGCCCGGCCGCGGTTCCGAAGCGAAGCCGAGGCGGCTACTCGAGTGTGCGACGCGAACGACGCCTCGGCCGCTCGCTTCGGCGAGCGGCGCGCGGCTCCGAGTGGCGCAAGGAGGAGGCGGCGCGCTTCAAGACCGCGCCCTTTTTTCTCTTCTTCCCGCCGTCTTTGTGATGTGATGGCCGTCGCGGGCCGGCCGCAAGCGAGGCGGTGGCGCGAGCGGGCTTTGGTGGCGGAGGTGGTCGGCGCTGCGACCTTCAAGCGCGGCGGCGGCGCGCGCGCCACGGGCGCCGCGACCGCACTTCATGGTCGGCAGTAAATTTTTTTATTAAATTATTGTTCATCCATGCGTGTATGCGATGCAATGTGGTGTAATACGAGATTGCAACGGGGCGCGCGGCTTCATGCCTACATGTGCATGCTTGCCGCGTGCTGGCGGCGTGGCTCTGTCGTTGCCTCCGTGGCGATACGTGATGGCGGACTATGCCGACCGGTAACGTATCGCGGAGGTAGTGACAGCCGCTTGCAGGCGGTGCCCTGCACATGGTGTCTTCCATGCGATTGCATATACTACTTACGGTACAATCATCATCTACTCTTTCATGCAATCCACCGATCGGCTTGGCCGGCGACTTCAAGTCGGCTCGCGGTAGATTAGAGCGGATTTGCACCGTATAAAACCAATCTAGAAAGCCAAATTTGCAGAATTGAAAGCAATATAGAAAAATGATTCAATCTACGAGTGTCGTTCATCGACGGTTACCTTTCCGATGCGAGGAGAGTCGATCGTGCTGATAACGTGTTGAGGAACCGTCGCTGGCGAGTCTAGTCCGAGCGATTACCTCGTATACAAGCGTAGAATCGTAAGAACAAATGCATGAACAACAAGAACAGAATAAGAGATAGAACACAGAGATATAGGGAGACTTCTTGCTTCTCTTTATTCCTTCATCTATCGATCAATCATTTACAATGAATAGCACCCCCTATTTATAGGCTACGACCCTACTAGGGTTTGGGATGAGGAGCCCACCTTGGGTCAGGACTCCCGGTCCTGGGCCCAGTTTCTTAACAGAGTTTAAAAGCCCCGCCTGCCGAAACAAACACAAGGACGGCCTCCCGAGCCTGTTGCTCAGCTCCGTAAGGCGACAAGTGTCAAGTTAAACGGCCCGTAAGGCCATGAGCGACAGATTTTTTAGATCGTAGATTTGGTTTTGTTTTTGATGAAACACAGTAGGAGAAACTCCTACTGCAAAATATATTATTAAAAAAAAACAGTACAACAAAAAAAAAAAGAAACAGGACAGAGGGAGCAGGGGGGAAAAGAAAGGAGAGGAAAGGAGGAGGAAGAAAGAACTAGCGAAAATTATTCAGCCAATCCGAAAATAACGGTTTGAAAGGTGGTCTGGCGCGTTGGATGAGCAACGTAAATTCTGCTGTGAAAACTGCCCGCTAGCCCAATAGACTAGGTTCCTGATTCTTAAAGATCCTGTTGTTTCTTATAATCCAAATCGCCCAAGCTGATAGTACAATGATTTTCATGGAGATACTTTGATTATGCAAGTTCTTTGAGAAGAAGAAGGCTAGATTTGGTTTTGTTCTTGCCGTTGTGTTTTCCTTCGTTTTTATTTTTTTCTTCCACTGTCAACGAAAAAGACAGACAGAAAAATATGTAGCAGCTGTGGAAAGAATGACGTCTCACCATAGCTGTCATCAAAGCTGGAACACCAAATAGAGGTGTCAGATGTCCTACCCATCAACAGTTGATTTTCTTCCCCGTAGGACGAAAATCTGACAGGATATATAGGCTTTATCCGTAGCCGTTGATTTTATTAATGTAGAGGAATCCAGCAAATTTCCTTCCGTCGTCGCAGCCTTGCGGTGGGCATTATGGCAGCTCGATTTCGGATTTCTTTTTTCTGAAGATTTTGCTGCCTGCTGCCTTAGCAATGTGAACCGAATTTTATTCAATTTAACCCTCTTTTCGTAAAAAATACACATTTATACCCTTGCTAGTCTTATTTCCAGTTTTGGACTCAGGGGGTCGGCGCCGTGACTCACGGCGCCGAGCTAACACAGCTCAGCGCCGTGAGTCATGGCGTAGAGTCTGAACCCTAGCCCGTGGCGGGCCACCGCCAGGTTCGACTCTCGCGCCATGACTCACGCACCCTCCCAGTCCAAAACCGAAATAAGACTAGCAGGGGTATAAATGTGCGTTTTTTACGAAAAAAAAGTTAAATTAAAAAAAATACTGCGACGTGAGCAACTGTTTTTCCATTCGCTCCTGTAGCCTGTGTGCTGTACATTCTCAGACTTGGCATTCAGCTCACTAAAGATCTTGATTTTTTTTCTTTGTGCGCGCGTGTGCAAGAGGATACTGTGTGTTACCGCAGGGGTACTGTACATATACGTATAATAATAATGAGTCTGATACAACGGTACTGCACGTACTGCTCAGCATTTTTACTGTAGCACCTGATTTTACTATACGAAAGATGCTTCGTCGATAGTTAGACTTGCACGGATTAATCTCTTATATACCTTTCAAAGTTTCAATTCAAACGGCAAGATCTGATCAGAAAACCAAATGTAGAAAAAAAATATTTTCTTCATACGAGTAGACAATAGTACAATGATGGAAATCACATCCTACTCCAGGAGACTGCATCGGATTCTCTTTGTTTCCTCGTGTCCTTGCAATGCCCGTTGAATAGCAGTTCGTAACCCTCTTTATGCAACTTTTTTTTAGATGCTCTTTCTGCAACTAATAATACTTTTCACATGTTCCTGCCACCAGCCATAAACCCCTTTGGAGCGAGTGATGGTCAGTGGTACACTTAACTGGGAGCGGTTTGCTCATGTGAGGCCATCCATTGAAGCTGGGCACATGGGCGCACTCCATGTGAACCCTATTTGATTAATGGTCTCAGCTAATACAACCAGTACTGTCTCCATCTAATTTACAGAGAAAAGAGAACGTAGAAAGTTGGAGGAGGAGAAGGTTTCAGTTTTGGTGAGATGCGTTGCAACTTGCAACGATGATGAGGCCCGTGCCACCTTATCATCACGCGTGCATGGCCTTGCAGATCTTTGTAGTACGCAGATATTCCATCGATTTTGTTAGTTGAGCGGAGCCTAGTCAAGAAGAATCTTCCAAGGGTAGCAAGAGGCCGGCTTGATTCAAAATTCAAAATACAGATACTAGCTAGTACTTCCATGGCACTAGAAAACAGTTTCATGTGCTTATTTGTCACAACTTCCTAACAAATCGAATATGTGCGCGGCCGCGCGTGCGGCCTTTCGCCGCCCCCTTGGCACTTCCCGTTGTTCCATGCAACTTTGCCCTCAAGAGTAGTTTAGTTATGCATGCATGCATCTTCTCGTTGAATGGCACATCACACAGCATAGTGCCCACATAGTGTATGGATGCAATGCAATGCAATGCAACAAAAAGCACAGACTAAGCAACAAGGACGTCATCGGAAAGCAAGGGCAATGTAGTTGGAGGTAGATGGATGGATATACATGAATGGACTTGCCTTTAATTATGTGTTTCTTTCCTAATCCACTAGTTCCGAGTTCTGGCTTGTGATTTCTAAATTAACCTGCATGTCTCGCCAACTTGATTGGGATTCCTGCAGCCATCTAACCAAGGGTATGGGCTCCATTGGCGTTTCTGACTACAGAGCTAGCTGCTAGTGTTCTTTTAGGTCTCCTAGTTCATTTGTCAACGAGCAAAAAATGCTACTACATAATTGCTTTAGGATTAGGATACTTGGAGTACTTGACAACACTCTGCTTAAAGAGAAATAAACGGTTATTGTAGACAAGACCGTACGACAATTGACAAACATGTTTGATTAATGTTCCACTGGTCTATCAAAGCGTTACTTGCTTTTGCTTGGCACCCCAGCTAAGGATTTTACTAGTACGCACGGGAAGAGTACCAAGCGATATGATGCCATCAAGTCATTAGGCTAAATCAATGTTCTAAATATGGGTCTAATCGACTTATATGAATTACCGTATAATTGCCGGTGAGGCCGTATAATCAGTACTATATGGGTGGCCGAACGGACACCGGACATTAATTAGCCAAAATTATGTTTTCACTGCTCATTTCGATATGGCGAAAGAAGCAAAACAAAAGAGGTTACGTACATTAATTCATACTACACATTAGAGATTTCCTAATCATGACCAAAGTTATGCTTCGTTGTGTTTTCCATTATCATGCATATAGAACTTACTCACTCCGTCCTGCAGTACAACTATATGAGTACTATACAAACCGTAGCAATCAATATGTAATTGTATCCACTGCAATAAACAAAATCGGATAAATAATATCAATAACATAGCCCTTCGATACCCTTTGCAACATAGAAAAAATAAGGCAAAATTGGCTACATTACATCACAGTTTCGTGTCATTAGCTGTAGGACACTCAAATTTGTGTTTTTGCTGAAAGACACTACAAAAATATACCTCTTTGCTGTGGGACACTGAGCCTATCATTATATTATCTTTGGGCGAGAGAGGAGAGAGAAAATATACAAATTGTCCAAATTGTCATTCGGTTGAACCGGTTGGTTGCTAGTTTAGCCGTACAATTGCCTCTTTTGCTCTTTGGTTCAGATGGGCCCACCTATCATATGCATCAACAGAGAGAGAGGGGGGGGGGATAGTCAGAGAGCACGAAGGGAGGCAACATGGGAGGGCTCGGATGAGCTCGACACCGGCAAGGAAGGTCGCGGCGGCAAACAACGAGCGACAAAATGTAATGTGGCAGTGACGACAATCCCAAGGGTGGCAACAATGCTGCTAGAGACGGCCCACGATGGAGGGCCACAACAACGGCGTTGGCCACAGGAGGAGGTGGACGATAGCGACGGTGTCTTCACGAGATTTCGACGAAGACAAGGTGAGCATGAGGTAGAATGTAGTACAAGGAAGATGATGGTGAGGTCAATGACGACAAGGGCTCACCGGAGACAATGAATTTAACAACGATGGCACTCGAACAAAGCTAATAGAGATGGGTTCAATTCCAGCGAACAACTACGAGAAAATGAAATCAATTGAGGAGGATGGAGGAGGCTCGGGAACACATCGTGATGCGGTTGATTTCGACGGGCACTCACCAAAGTGATGGATCGGGTCGAGGGTGCAGTGGGCGGACTTGGGGAAGAAGAAGAAGACGTGGTGCATTCAATGGACCTAGCACCTCATCGCCAAGGTGTCATCACTGGAGTACACCGGAGTTTGGCTTTTACGCCGTCGTCATCGTGCGCTCGATCCAAGCATCGATCTCTCACCTCCATATTCTTTGAGCCGCTCGACCACTTCCCCAATCGGAGGAGCTGCCCGAGCTCACTGTCGCCAAACTCCTTCCTCATGTTGCTACCCTCGACGCCATCGTCAGCTCCACCAGGACAACCTCAACCCGCGCTAGCACATCAAACGAGTTCCCCACGTCCGGGAACATGTCACACACCCTCCGTTCTTGTCGCCTCGCCCAAAGCCGTGCAGCCCATTCTAACCGCGGCGAAGTGATATTATATTGGCCGGAGTGTCTTCAAGTAAATAACCTCGAAAGTGTAGTGTCTTTCAGCAAAGAGTCAAAATTTGGTTACCCTACCGCTAATGACACGAAATTGTGATATCATGTAGCTAATTTTGCTAAAAAAAATCAAACAAACCTAAAGATGATGTAATCAAACAAATACAACATTCAAATTTCTATATTTCTAGCAAGTTCCACCGGTAGGCACAGAATGACATTTGCGTAACCCGAACATACAACCATCCAGGCTGGCCGACCACCAACCAAAGCAGACAAATGATTCCCCAGGCCCACCACCAGTGGCACGGCAGGCAAATCACCCACAGTCCGCAGCCCCTTCTCCTTTCCGCCGTCTCTAAATAAAGGGAGACACCTCACCTCGCTCCTCCTCACTCACTGACAGGTGGACGGAGCAAAGTGGGAGCCAGCCAAGTCTCCTCCCCTTCCTCCTCACTCTTCGTCGCAGCAGCATTCGGCCCCAAATATAGGATTCTTCGATTTCTCCTGCCTTCTCGCCCCGAATCCGCCGCTAGTCCTCCTCCTCCCACCGCCACCGAAGCACGCCTGCCGCCGCGAAGCCCCTCTGCTGGACTGCCTGGCGTGGAGTGGAGATCCATCCGGACGCGGATTGATCCCTTTTGTTGGTAAGGAAGCCCTAGCTTGCTTGGATTGTTGTTCGTTGGTTGCTCTGGTCTTTTCTTTGCTATGAACAATTGAATCCAACAAGATCTTTCTTTCTTCTTCAAGATCGATCTTGGTTTGACCCCATCCCATTGATAGGAGTAGACTATCCATTGATAGGAGTAGACTATCCCCATGTATTTTGGTGTCTACCACCCTTAACTAATACTACTGATAGCTGTTTTTTTTAAGAAAATGTTTGGGGATTCAACGGGTATATGTTCATACTAAAGCTAGATAGTAAAGGTTGTGTTTTTAATTGCTGTGTGTGTTTAGCAATAGCTATTCGACGGAATTATTTGGAATGCCGCTTTGGATGGGAGATCTGTTCACTTGATGCCACAATAGCGTTGTGTCCTATGATTCATTTAGTCTTAAAAAGTAGGATCTTGTAGTGATATCTGCTGGTGACTTGATGTATGTTTATCCTTTCTGGCAAAAAGGTGGAGAGATTGGACTGAGCAATGGACAACCTGTGGCATCTTGTTCAGTAGTCTTTGCTATGAACAATTGAATACAACAAGATATTTCTTTCTTCTTCAAGATCGATCTTGGTTTGACCCCATCCCATTGATAGGAGTAGACTATCCAAGGCGCCGGTGCACCAGCCCATGTATTTTGGTGTTTACTACCCTGAACTAATACTACTGATAGCTGTTTATTTTATTAAAGAAAATGTTTGGGGTTTCAACGGGGATATGCTCATACTAAAGCTAGATAGTAAAGGTTGGGTTTTTAATTGATGTGTGTGTTTAGCAATAACTACTCAACGGAATTATTTGGAATGCTGCTTTGGATGGGAGATCTGTTCACTTGATACCACAATAGCGTTGTGTCCTATGATTCATTTAGTCTTAAAATGTAGGATCTTGTAGTGATATCTGCTGGTGACTTGATGTATGCTAATCCTTTCTTGCAAAAAGGTGGAGAGATTGGACTGAGCAATGGACAACCTGTGGCATCTTGGAGATGAATTCCGTGGGCAATCGAAGGTAGTGGAGGACCGTCAATGGTCTCTCATGACATCGAAGCTGGCTGAGATCACCAAGTCAAAGGCTGAGAGGATGAATGACCTTGACTATGCGCGGATGAACACTGTCCCTGATGCGAAGCAATGGGACAAGTTATCCTACCACCAAGATGAGAACAAGATGGACCACCTCAATCTTGGCCTCATGAACTTAGGTCTTAAGATGAATGATCTCAAGATGAATGAGGCTGCCATGAAGAACCCTTTCCGCAACATGGTCTATAACATGAATCCGATGTACCCCAAGGGAAGCAATGGGAATGCCAATCCATTCAAGATGAATGTTGGGGTCAACAAATATTCGAATAGTCCAAATGGGAAAGAGGCAAATGGCAAAAACAATGGTGGTAACAACAACAATGGAAACAGTAACAACAATTTTGCTGTTGACAAGCGCTTCAAGACATTGCCAACAAGTGAGATGCTACCAAGGAATGAGGTTCTTGGTGGATACATCTTTGTCTGCAACAATGATACGATGCAGGAGGATCTCAAGAGGCAGCTTTTTGGTATGTGGTAGCATATCTCCTGAGAAATCACCTGACACCATTTTGAAAAAATGTTTTATGATTTGCCTTTTGATATAACATTTCCAGATTTGTTGGTGTTCTGCAGGGTTACCAGCAAGATATCGTGATTCGGTCCGAGCAATTACTCCTGGTCTACCTCTTTTCCTTTATAACTACACGACCCATCAGCTTCATGGAGTATTTGAGGTGTGTGATTATCCGGTTTTCTGATGACCGCAAAGCCTCTCTTTGAATTTCCTAAAACAGTTGTTTGCTTTTCATACGTAAATGCTTGTATCACTAGATGTAAATTTATGCAACTCAGAGATCCTTATGCAACAAAGAAAAAAAATTATGGGGCTTTCATGCACTTCCTTTTTAGACCATGCATTGTTCCTTTTTAGATTTACTATTTTAGTTGGTGTCTCCCTTCATTTTTTTCTTGTGCCTACATGTGTACTTTGTTGGAACCATTTTTCTTTCGTAGTATTATATGATTTGCTATTCTGCAAAACGTTGAAATAGGAAATACCATTCTGATGTTTCAGATACTCCTGCTTATGCAACCAAGAAGCATGAATATAACATTCTCACATCTCACCTTTTTAGATGGGCCACTCTGCATCCATGCATCACTCTTTAAATGGGCCACTGTAGTTTGTTCCCACCTTACTAATTCTGTATGTGTTATTGTACCTGTTCCGGTCTGGACTCTGGAGTTAATTTTAGCATTCTCCTATTCATCTTGTATGCTTTTGTGCAACGTTGACGAGGCATTCGTGCATCATTGTTCTGTACTAAGCTATTTTTAGCAACTAGCCAGGTTCTTATTTTTATGCTGCTCTAGTGTATGTCCGTGCTTGAAATTGTTTTCACAATTATCATGAAGTGGTTTGCCTTTTAAGGAAACCTTTTTATGCAGCCTGATAATCTTTGTGACCCTTGTGATGGAAGTATCTGCGGTCAATACACAATTACACCTACATGAAACATTCATGCATCTTTCTTTACATGGGCTAACTTATTACCATGTGCTACTGTATGTTTCTTTTTGTATTTCTTGGATTTTCCTGTTAAGTTGCAATGCTAACATTAGTTGCTGTTCCACTGTTTTTACAAAGTTGGAACTTGCAATCCAGGGGTTCAGATTGCAAGCTATAATAGAACATGGTTGGCAACCAACTTTTATTCTTTTGTTCTGGGGCTATTCTTAGACAACATTTTCCTGATGTTTATGCCCCTGTGATGCTTTTGTGGCCCTTTCTGTATTGGCTGACAATCATATTTAGCTTGCCATCTGATGAGCATTTTACACTTTACATGCCAATTAATTTATTTCTTTTGTTGGTATGCATGCACCATTGTTTTGTTATGGGCCTTTTAGCCGGTGTTCTCCTGCCTCTTTTTTTTTTTGGCTTCCATAGTGTTTTTCTAGCCCATTTGAAAATTATAGTTTTATGTTATAGTTGTAAGTAGCTAGGCTTCATTGAGTTGACAGTAGCTCACTTAAAATCTTTGTTGTTGGCCCTTTTTATTATCTCGTTGAATCCAGATCTTAATAGGAAATAACAAACAAATGCCTTATTTTAATTACCATAATTTGTATTTTGCTCTTGAAGTTCTATTAGGAATGCACACAGCGGCTCAATCGAAATCTAGCAGGTTTTTGTGCTTATTGTCTTTTGGTGTTCTAACTAAATTCGCTTTGTGTCAGGCTGCTAGTTTTGGAGGATCTAATATTGATCCCACTGCATGGGAAGATAAGAAGTGTAAAGGTGAATCTAGATTCCCAGCACAGGTAATGACTACAGTTGGCACATGTCTATTTATCATTTGCTTTTGGTTTCATGCTCTGATATCTTCATCCTATCAGGTGAGGATCCGCATTAGAAAGCTTTGCAAGCCTTTGGAAGAGGATGCATTTAGGCCAGTGTTGCACCATTATGATGGTCCAAAGTTTCGTCTTGAGCTATCCATAGCAGAGGTAAATAGCTTATTCCAGCTGCTGTGCACATGGCTTCTCTATGCTGTTATGTGATATAGTATTGAATCATGCAATGACAGCTCCCATCTGCAAAGAAACTGTATTAGCACTTAGCAGTTTATGCTGTCGACCATGATAATTGAATTTGTTGTTGTTCATGTTTAATTTTACTTCTAACCTTTTAAAGTCTAACATGCTCGATCAAGTTTTAGTGGTTATAAGGTTCATTTTGACCTGGTCTCAGAATAGTTCTATCTCTTGTTTACAAGCATAATTGTGGCTTTCTTGGTGTCTCCACTGCATGCCTTCCCGTGTCCATTGCCTGTCTCAGGGGTTACACATAAAACGGTGGACATTTTGTGCTGATGTTTCTTGGGACAAGCATGCTATTCCTTTTTTTCCCGCACATGTTAGACGCACTTGTAGATACGACAAATTTGTTTTAGATTTTAGTCCATCTTCCTTTTTCCTTCTTTTTTGCAATGCATCCATCTGCAAATGAGGTTATCTGTCCTAATAAAATGCTTGGTAATTTACATAAGAAATGGGGAAATGTAGTTTAACAAAGTGGTCATGTGAACTGAACATTCTCATCTTAAATTTGCAGACCTTGTCACTGCTAGACCTGTGCAAGAAGGAAGGCATCTGAGTTGTTGCAGAGGTGGTCGCTTTGAGGTTTTAGTAAATATCAGCCTTGTATTTTGTGGAAGGTGGTTCACAATGTTCTCTCGTTCTTTAAGCGCAAGCTGTTGTTCGTTGCATTTTCCCTGGAAGGACCTGGTACTTGGAAGGCCTCTAAGATGAAAGCCTGTCTGTGTTGTGCCGTCCATAATCTTGGAGATGTCTATGTATTGCTATTTATGTATTGTAGTAGAGTATACCCAGAGGGGAACCCCGAAAGATGCGAGGATACTGTAATGCACCATGATGCCCCAAAGTAAGGGCAGTTGATGTTCGAGTATATTTGTGTTGTACCATAAAACCTTGCATTTGCCTTAATGCTGCTTTTGTACTGCCAGTGTTGTGAATATGTTCATGTCATGCTAGGTATGGCTCTAATCCTATCGCTGGGAAATTTGGCGTCTCTCCTGATGTTGCTGCCTTCAATACACCTTGATTTTTTTTTTGTCTTGCATGGCATAATTTAGTTTTGATGTTTGGGCGCTAAAAATGACCAACTGATGCACTCATCTGAAAACTTATGACATTCACTGGTTTTTAATACGTTATATCAAGGTTATTGTAGGTGTGTGAAACTACCAAGCCTTTTTGCCATTGCGTGACATAAACTAGACAAGTAGTAGCACCTGTTTTATGGTTGGACTGTCTCAACATGTTGAATGCTGAACTCATTAGTGGGTATCATGTCAGCGCTCAAAGCTCACCAAATGCAATCGTAGACGATCGAACAACCGAGATATGTCAAAACCAGAACATATCTGTTCATCTTTTTTTTTTAAAAAATCTCTCTGAGCAACGTTTGTTCATCTGTTAACCAAAAGGAATTAATGCATGAGTGCACGCATCACGTACGAGTACATCTGCGAAATCCGTGTACCGTCACGACTCCGGCCTCCGGGATGCTTTGCAGCGCGTGCTTCCAGTGCGCCTCCCAGTGCAGGTGCTGGCGGCCAACCACCTCACCGGCGTTCATGATATCCGCCAGCACTCCTCCACCGGCAGCTCCTTCCCGCCGCCGGCTGCCTTCTCCAGCAGCTCCTGCAGCTGCCTCCTGGTGATCCTGATCTTCACCTCGACGCCCTTCCTCTCCTCGCTGTTCTCCTCCTGCTCCGGCGACGGCGACCCCCACCACCGGCGGACCCAGAAATTTTCGAATGGGTGTACAAGATCCATTAGCAGCATTAGGAAATTTTTAGTGAGTGTATGCCATAATGATAGGGCTAGGGAAGATTAATCGAGGTAATGTATTAGCCTTCGTGAAACAATCCATGAGTATCATAAAAGGAAATTAGACGGTCTCATTCTTAAGATTGATTTTGAAAAGACTTATGGTAAGGTCAAATGGTCTTTTTGCAGTAAACTCTTAGAATGAAATGTTTCTCTCCAAGTTGGTGTGCTTGGATTGACAAATTTATTGCAGAGGGCAGTGCGGGGATTAAGATTAATGATAGCATTAGACCTTATTTCCAAACCAAGAAAGGGCTTAGGCAAGGGGATCCTCTGTCTCTAATTCTTTTTAATATTATTGCGGATATGTTAGCTATTTTGATTGGAAGGGCTAAGAATGAGGGTCATGTCAATGGGATCATTCCGCATTTGGTAGATGATGGTCTTTTTATCCTTTAATATGCTGATGATACTATTCTTTTTATGGATCATAATTTTGATTAAGCAAAAAATTTGAAACTTATTCTTTGTGCGTTTGAGCAACTTTCAGATTTAAAGATTAAATTTCATAAAAGTGAGCTCTTTTGCTTTGGAGAAGCAAAAAAATAATAATCTCAATACCTAGATTTATTTGGATGTGAGAGGGGTTCTTTCCCCTTTAAATATTTGGGTATTCCGATTCATTTTAGAAAGTTGAGGAATAATGAATGGAAGAGTTTGGAAGATCGCTTCGAAAAAAGGTTGAGTAATTGGAAAGGGAAAAATTTATCTACTGGTGGTAGACTGGTACTTATAAATTCGGTTTTGAGTGGCCTTCCTATGTTTATACTTTCTTTCTTTGAGATACCTAAAGGGGTTCTTAAAAGACTGGATTTTTTTATATCCAGATTTTATTGGCAGAGTGACAACCATAAAAAAAAAAGTATAGGTTGACTAAATGGAATATTCTTTGTAAGCCCAAAGAACAAGGTAGCTTGGGAATTCAAAACATCGAGATAAAGAATAAGTGTCTTTTGGCTAAATGGTTGTTTAAACTTTTGAATGGGGAAGGAATTTGGCAGTAATTGCTTAAAAATAAATATTTGAATGATAAGTCTGTCTCTCAAGTTGAGAGTAAACCTGGGGATTCCCATTTTTGGAAGGAATTGATAAAGGTAAAGCATGATTTTATTCAATGCTGTTCTTTTAATCTTGGGAATGGGAAACAAATCAGATTTTGGAAGGACATTTGGGTTGGGCATCGATCTCTTTGTGAACTTTATCCAACTTTGTTTGAGGTAGTCCAGAAGAAATAGGCTTTGGTTGCGGATGTTTTAGGAACTACGCCTTTAATATTGAGTTTTAGGAGAGCAATTATTATATCAAATTTGATTGCTTTCAATAATCTTATGGTGAGAATAGTCAATGCACATCTTACCATGGATAAGGATTCGGTTCATTGGAATTTGCATAAGAATGGATAATTTTTCGTCAAATCTATGTATGATGTTTTGGGTGATACTAATTGTCGTTTTCGATGTCAAAAGTTATGGAAAGTTAAAGTACCTCTTAAGATAAAAATTTTCTTGTGGTATCTTTGTAGAGGAGTTAATCCGACTAAGGATAATTTATTAAAACGGAACTAGAGAGGTGATACAAATTGTTGTTTTTGTGATAAAAAAGAGACCATACATCATTTGTTTTTTGATTGTCGCTTTGCCTGTTTTGCTTGGCGCATAGTCCAAATTGCTTTTAATCTTAACAGACCTAATATTATTCGTAATATTTTTGGGAACTAGTTATTAGGTCTTAATTCGGATTCAAAAGCAACTATTTTGATGGAAGCGGCGGCGCTTTGCTGGTCTATCTGGTTATGTCGTAATGATGTCGTTTTCGACAAGAAAATTATTGACCATCCTCTGCAGATTATATTCAGATGCATCCATTGGATTCACTCTTGGTCAGCTTTGCAATGCCAAGGAAGACGAGAGGCCTTGGTAGCTGGGAGCAAAGCATTGGAAGTTATTACAAGGGAGATCTTCAACAAGAATTGGTGGAAGCTATGTAATAGACTTCGAGATGTTTGAAACACTTTTATGTCATTGTTTCTCTTCAGAAGGATGTTTTCTGTTTTTACGGCTTTTGTTTTGCCGTTGGTTTTTGTTTTTGCGGCGTTTGTTTTGTCACTTCATTATGGTTTATAGGGCTGCTGTTTCGTCTGGTTAAGAAGTTTATGTAATAAATTTTGGGCTATGTGTATCTTTGGATACAGATACCAGGAGAGATTTTCTCTTCCATTATCTAAAAAATTCCTTTCCCTTCCAGGCTAGCTCCCTCTTTAGCCGGTGGTTGATGTAGATGAGTACAGGAAGACAGTGGTAATTTCATTCTACGCCCCACTAATTGTTGACTAGTTGGTTTTTGTTTTGTTTTTGGATCCATGCAAACCATTTCAGGTACCATCCTGTTCCAGCCAGGAAGACAGCTCTATGTCACAAATTAGCTGGATCTTTTATGCTAAGAGGACGTTGGTTTGTCAAAAGATAAAATTTCTAGAGATGAAAAGGTGTGGATAAAAATTAGTATTAAAACAAAAGTTATCTCGTAAATCTAATCGTATTATTCTTCAAAATAAATTTAGCAAGAAAAACATGAGGAAAATGAGTTCAGGAGAAAAAAAAATCTTGTGTTGTGCTTGAAAACGGGGCCGAACCCATTACCTTCATACCTAGCGCTTCTACCAATGACCCAACTGAGCAAAGGAAAAGATCTGATTTTATTACAACAACAACAATAATAGTCCCAAACAAGCTGGGATAGGCTAGGAATAAAACCTACTTACTGATTTTTGAAGTCCAAAAAATATTTTTGGGGTATATCTGTACCCCATGACCCAATGTAGGTCCCCCCCCCCCCCCCCAAAATCACGGTCGCAAGAGAGAAACAGTCGTTCTAACAAGATGAAATTTTTGGACAAGGAGGCAGCCTCCCAGTTGATCAGAATTCAGAACTTAGAAGACTAAATGAATCTGCTGTTTCAACTTTTACTGAATTGTTTTAGGTACTCCTCTGCGGCCACATTATATACTAGAGTCGTTTGCTTGCATGTAAGAAGCAGCAGTTCTTTCATTGAGAAATTTTGGTACAAGAAAACTCGGTTTCCTCGGAGACAATGGGTTGGTGGCTAAGCCCATAACTGCAGGTGATGTGCATGTTTTGCCTAACAGCATTCTTGCTAAGATGCAGTATTGGTTCAGTTCAAGGAAAACCCATACATCTTATATTAAATCTTGAATCCATGGCAAGTGTGCAACGATGGAAGACGTAAAAAGGAATACTAATCGATCCTGTTTCGACTTTCTTTTTCTGAACAAAGTGCTGCCACCGGCGTCTTCAAGGGCCTTACTCGGTCAGATTCTTCTACTGACCAGTTAGTCGTATCTGTGATTTCAATTTTCAACAACAACTAGATTGGGAAAAACAATATTAGTATCAGGTACTATTGTGCTAATTTTGGATCTGAAGATCTCTACTTTCCTGAAGTTACAATTTGTAGTAAAACCATCTAGTAGTCGTAGACTAGTACTAATTGAAATTGTTGTTAACTGGCATCATATCCTTTGAATTGAAATTTCAAACTTGAAACATAGTAGTAGTAAGAGGGTACTTGTCAGCAGGGATCAGCAAACTGGTACCGGACCACTTCCCGCTGGCTGGCCGGGAACGGTAACCAATCTCGGATAAAAATCGCTTGAATTTGATTAAAAACCAGTTGAATTTCAAAAATTAAAATTTGAACTTGCAAAACCCGAGAAAACCGGCCAGGATTTTGGATCCCGAACCCCAACCGGTAACCGGTACCGGCCAGGAATTTTTTCCCTGCCTCAGTACTCAGTACTGCTAATAATGAATTGGAGAGTAATGATCAATGCTTGGAACATCAGACTGATATGCTTAACCAAGCAAAAATACAGGTTTCTTTTCCAATTTGGTGATTCCCCCTGAAATAAAGAGCAACTATTTCAGCTGCCACAGGATTGACTAAACTCAATCTGTTCATGTGAGCAATAAACTAGAGGTGTCTGACATTCTATCAGCCAAGAAATTACCAATCAATTGATCTTCGAATTAATAGTTCTGAAAAGTCCAAAGAGGAATCGACGCGTAATGGCATACCTAAGAATCCCAAATTATGAACAGAAACCAGCTATCAGCTATGTCAGATTGCAACAATGCAAGTGATTACTGAGCATAGCCATGTGTCGTGGTTATTAGTTACAGCCAGTGCTATTGTATTATAGGATCTAGAATTGTCTATGCAGAGAAGTTAAGAACGAGCCATGTTCATATACCTACCATTTTGCCTGTGGCAAACTACAAGATGAGTATCAATCAACGGAACTGAAAATCCAGATCCAAACGCAATATCAGAATTCGTGCTTCGATCCATCTTTCCTGAACGATGAGTTTAGCTGCACTTATTAATTTAACCACATGATAGAAGCTTCTGAAAAGACAGATAGAACCAGACTTGGTGAGCACTTGTTAGTATAGGCCAATGCTGTTCAGCTGTGGTGGTACCGTGGTAGTATCGTGTTGTCTATGATGAAGTATCTGAAGATTTCAGAACAATAGCTTACAAAGCTACTAAGTCAAGAAGTTACGGTATGACAATAACGATGGGCAGTAACAGTACAGATCAGCTACGGACTAGTGGAGTAAATCAAGAACCCGAATTGAACCTTGCAAATTTCAGATAAATAAAGGCAATCGTACATCAACTCTTCCCTGCAAATACCATTACTGCTATTAGCTCAAGGGACTTGAATCCTGCATTAATTTCATGAGCTGATCTGCTTATTTAATCTGACTCCTGCATTAATTTCATGAGCTGATCTGCTTATTTAATCTCATCCACAATTAACCTATCCTTCCAGATGAAGTACTGCTAGTAGTATCATCTCCCGCAAATCAAGGTCAAAACAACACATGCGCATGCAGACATCCAAGTCTTCCTCCCTTTCCCTCCTCCCAATGGCATATATAACTAGCATGGTTAATCTTTAAGCCCCCTACTTAACTTACCCATCGATTGATTAATCAAGCTATTGCTGCTGCTACTACTACTCCCGCGTGCATGAACCATTGGTTCGATCGAAAACATCCGCGATTTGTCCCGCCCCCCGATGAGTCAAGCATCGATGTTTAAACTTCCCAAACCCTCAATTTCAGATCCCTATGCTATGCAAGAATCAATCACACGATCCCAGAAAGAGAAAGAGCACATCAGAGAGAGCTCCAGAACATGCACTGTTTGAGCTCAGATCACTATGTTTAAGCTTGCGGCTTCCCTTTTTTAGATGAGAACGGTGCCCCAGTCCCAAATTTTATTGAAACTTGCGGCTTCCCTCTGACCAAGAAAAGGCTCAGATCGGCAAGACTGAACTTTCTAAAAACTTGCCATTCCTTCTAAGCCTGCACATTAAATTAATCTTCAGCGAGGATCATGTTCCAGTTTCCTAATCAGAGAATTATCGCAGATGTAATAAATACTGTGGGCCAGTGCCGCACACATGGTCGCGTGATGCCCTCTTTTGACCACACCCCTGTGAGCAAGCTGCAAATGCCGAGTGCCATTTCTTATTGTATGTTTTCTTTTGTACGCTTAATCGTGCTATAAACTAGCATAAAGGGAGCGGACATATATGATTGCGCGGTTTTCTTTACGCTTTTTATCTCGCAACTTGCGGCTCAGCCAGTGTGCTACTAGTACTCAAAGCATCCCCAAAAGCTTCTAGTGCTACTAGTAGTAGCTTCTTTTCGCTGAGACCGGTTGCCAGCGGATCCGGATCATTACTGCAGTACGTGAACAATGATTCCAGTATGCAAGCAGTGCTCTGGCGCAGTGTCGAAGTATTACTGTAGCATACCGCTGTGCACAAATGTAGATAGAATACTGTATCAGCACACTGTTTGGGATTGTGCTGCAACTTTTGGCCTCTTCCGTCCGTATTCTATCTAACGATAGGGAAATGCTAATGCAGAGAGCACTGTACATCTAGATAGGTCGCTAGCTCCCCGCGTGCACTCACATTATTAAGCCCGATTTGCGTCAAAAGAGAAACCAAAACTTTTTAAAAAATAGAACGGGGAATTGGTCTCGTGTCATGTAAGTTCTTTATCGAATTCTCGTGCTCCAAACATACCCTCCACGCATAAAACTTGGTTGATACATTTCCACGAGTTACTTGCAAATTGCGATTCAATTGTGAAATGATAAAGCGTATACAATTCTTCATTTAGCACCCGGGAAAAATACGAGGGCCTGCAAATTGGCAGAGTTCTTGACCCGATAATTAGAGAAATTTTACAGTACATTCTACCGGTAGTATATGGTAGTAGTTAAATCAAATATAACCATTGATTTATTAAGAGCATAATAGATTTTTCTTTGTATTTACAATTTTTTGTAAAGGAATTACAGACTTTTCTAATTATGGTTAAAAATATCACCCTTGTGCCATGTGATCTCCACGTAAGCAATTACAATTATACCCTCTTATGACTCTACTACTCATACTATTAAGTGCAGTATAACTAAATCATAACTAATCTAAATCATTTAATTAAAAAAGAATATACAACTCATATTAAATTAAATGTAATATATAAAAACGGTTCGTATTAAACTAAGTGTATGTAAAAAGCTCGATAACTATGGGTGCTTGCTCCAGGCCTCCCTCCAACCGGAGAAGCGTGGACGGTATTGGCCCCGTTTATATTCAAATTTCCAAAAGTAGCCTCTTTACTCTGCAAATTCCAAAAGTAGCCCTGCCGGCCCAGTTGCTGCGCCCGCAAAGAGCAGCACGTAGGTCTGCGACAAGTGCAAAGCGACTTCATCTTGCGCCTCCGCCCAGCGACTTGATGTCGCGTGTCCCGCCCGCAGCATCTCCCCGTGCTCTCCTCCCGACAGCAGCTCCCGCGATTCCCGCGCCACGCGCCGCTTGCTTCGCCGGCCCCTGCGTGGCTGCGTTCTTTGCGCCGAGCGGCGCTTGCTTCGCCGCTTCGGTCCGCTAATGACTTAAAAGACGGATGAAAGGATGGAAAGGGTTGAGAAAATGCTTGAAATTACTTTACATAGTTAGTTTTGCGGTATTTCTTCTATTATTTCTTGTTCTTGCCAAGTAGAAGTCCAGTTGTAATAAGATTGTAATGTCCACTCTTCATCTATGTATCGTAGTCCTTCATGAATAGATCAACTGTCGTGTATCCTTGCATTACATGACGTATGCCTTTGCGACGTT
This sequence comes from Ampelocalamus luodianensis, assembly GCA_036346255.1. NCBI lineage: Eukaryota > Viridiplantae > Streptophyta > Magnoliopsida > Poales > Poaceae > Ampelocalamus > Ampelocalamus luodianensis. The sequence continues at coordinate 16,171,302 of CM070625.1, forward strand.
GTTGTACTCAGCGATCGACGTTCACAAAATATTATTCGAGTCTAACGGATAGTTTTCCGTAAGTAGGGAAAATATAGCATATTTGGAATATCCACAATCTCCTCCAGACCACAAATATACCTTGCTATCAAGACATGGATACAATCCAAGTCACATTGAATCATGAAACCCTAATTTCTGTAACCTAAAATCCATACAACTAGAACACGTTTATGAAAATGGGGGAGAGAGCACGTGGCGTTCGGGATGAATAAAATTATGGCTAATTTACACAAGCAAGTGCACTGTGTGTCGGGTGCTCCACATAAAATTTCATAATATTTTGAAGTCGTTTGCTATATTTTAAAATATAAACGAAAATCATCGCTTAAACCTAATAATTCCTAATTGCGACTAAAACCCAAACACTAACACGCAATCGCCACTTTTTATTTTATGTATGCTACGTATGTGTACAATAATTAAGCGTACATAACCACCATTTATATTTTAATGGATCAATTAAAGCTTAATTGGAAAATTCAACAAAATAAAAAAATAGTTTGAATTAATAAATAAACTTTATTTAAATTCAAAATTATTTTATTCAATATATTCGTGTTCCAATGATTTTTATTAAATTTCTAGAATTTTTCTTTGGATTTTCTCTCATTTCAATATAAACCAGAACATGTTTATGAAATTAGGGGAGAGAGCACGTGGCCTACTAGAACATAGATTAATTAAAGCTTAATTGAAAAATTCAACAAAATAAAAATCAGTTAAAATGACTAAAATTTCAATTCAAAATTATTTTGTTAAATCTATTCGTGTTCCAATTATTTTTATTGAATTTTCTATAATTGTCTGAATTTTTTTTTGGATTTTTTCTCCTCTCTCTCTCTCCTCATTTCGTCTCTCTCACTTGCGTGTGGGGTAGCATTACATCTTGCTTGGGGGCTTGGGGCGCGACATGTTGCGTTTCTTGAAGTTCTTTGCGTGCGGGAGGTACTTTTGCTGCAGCAGCTTCTTCTTGCGCTCTGAGCCTGAGCACTGCATCTCCTCTTTGCTGATCAGAGGCCACATTTGGAATTACGTTGCCTTTGAGGCCAATAGCGTCCAAACTTCGACAATATCAAAGAAATAAAAATAGTTTATATGACCAAAACTAACTTCATTTAAATTCAAAATTATTTTATTAAATCTATTCGTGTTCCAATGATTTTATTGAATTTTCTATAATTTTCTTAATTTTTTTCGATTTTTTTCTCTATTCTTCTTCTTTTCTCCTCTCTCTCTCTCTCATCATTTCTTTCATGTTTGCACAGCCACCCTCTTGCTGCGTGGGGGAAGAGCAGCACCTCCTTGCTGCGTGTGGGGAGCGCAGCAGCTCCTTGCTGCGGCTCGGTGGCGCAGGAACAACCTGCTGCGTTGCCCGGCCGCAGCATGTGGGCTGCTGTGGCTCCCAGCCGCAGCACGCGGAATCATAGGGCCAAAAATGGAATTTCGTACCTAGGGAGGCCACATTTGGAATTACATTGCGTTGGAGGGCTAATAGTGTCCAAACTTCCCAACCGGAGCCATGGACAGACAAGGCACGCATAAGCAGCCAAGCGGCGGCCCCAACACGGCGCATGGAACCGCCAAGAAAACGCCGCGCTGCCGCCCATTCCGCGGATCCGGACGCCGCCGTGCCATGCTCCCCGCCCTGTGCGTGGCCAGTCCACGGGGCCCCGCCGCACCAAGAGAGATTAATTGTATGCAACTTTGCATGCAGAGAGCACCGGGGCTCCATCTCTCCTAAAATAGGAAGTACTAGGGATTTCCTGAGCGCATGAATTGGCTAGAGCACATACATAATTCATACTCCCTCCGTTTCCAAATATTCTCTCCAATAACAAAATAACGTCATTTTAGATATCGACACGGTCCACAAAACGCAAATTTATCCACTAATTTCTATTGTAATAGATTTATAAAATTTCACAAAATTATGTTTTTATGAAAGTTCTTTTTGAGACAAATATATACAGATCATTTCCATGTGTTCATTCTAAATATCAGAAAATATATCGATATCCAAAGTTTAGAAATTTTGATTGCATGGACCCCAAAAGACATTCTATTGTGACTGCAGGTAGTACACGCCATTCTAGTTTTTTTAATTTTGCTCCTAAGTACATGTTAATCTACAATTTCAAGACATTTTTTTACCATTTTTTCTTTTGCATACCCCTCTTATTCATTATTCCCAAAGTTGTTTACTACTATGGACTGGAGTAACATACTATCTAAAAGCAATAAGTGAGCTAATCAAGAAGATAATATGGTCTTTTGTATACATGTATTGGTTATAGTGCAAAATCCTAAAATGATATCTATTAAGGAACGAAGGGAGTGCTACCTTTGTTTTTCTGGCATCAACAATGGAAGAGGTTGTGGGTTCAAAACCACACTTAAATAGGAACCAAGCATAGCTTAGTCGGTAGATGGCGTCGTTGAACACCTTCTTATTCGGGCTTGAATCCTAGGAACATTGAATTAATAACATTGTATCATCTGGTCTCCCCTATTGTTCCGTTAGATGTTATTTCATAATTCATAGTTACCAAGAAAGTTTGGGATTCTCTATTTGTAAGGTGATTGAAATTTTTTAAAGCATAAGTCATATTTTTATCTATTGAATTAAAATACAATCATATAACTCATCAATCTATGCACTAATCCAATAGCCATAACAATTGATTTAAATATATAAAAAAATTATCTGACTTAGAAATAACAAATCCTAGAAAGTTTTTCTAGGCCTATCCTACAATTAGCACCGCCGGTAGTATTTTGGACTAGATAAACTTTGGACCGGTATCCATGTGTCGGTATTTACACAAGATTACACGGTCCCTCACTCTCATGTGAGTTCTTCCCTAATAAAGGGACACACCACGAACTCCGTGACCAGCGGTGTGAGAGATAGCATTGGTGCTAAGGGCATGTACAATGGTATAGACAGCTGCTGTCTATACCAATTCTCTATGTCACCTGTAGACAACACTAAATACACCCATACAATGGTTGTGGTGATATCGTCGACTACAAGATTGTAGACAACACACAATCTTTTAATATTTTTTTGTTTCTGGTGCTACAGTCGACTACAAAATTGTATACAACATCTTTCTCTCTCGCTATTCTCTTTCATCCACGTCAGTAAAAATCATACGTGATAGAGGCTATAGACAACCGATATAAGCCCAACCCATTGTACATGCTTTAAACCCCATTTTGGGTTTGCTTTAACACGTTTGTTCATGATTTGGAGGTTGGCTTGGGAGCATCGTATCAGGGCATGTTTCTTTCTGATCGGGCTGGACCATGTGCCGCGTTGTTAGTTTGTGCGCGTACTTCACTTGATATCTTGGGCGTTTGGTACGTCGGTGTTAATGCTACGCCCTTCCACCGTGGAAGACAGCTAGACGTGAACTAGAAGTTGGGGCTTGTTTATCTTGTAGGGTCTGAATCCTAGTGTGTTCTCCCAGAGACTAGCACGTCCAAACGTGCTAAGAATGGTTTTGGATTAATGGAGCTACAAGAAACGCTGGTTTAAGTATTCACAAATGGAGTACTCAAATGATGGTTTAAATTGCGGTTTGGGTTCGATCCTAGGTGGAGATGTCTTTTCGATCTAGGTGAAGGTGTCTTCTCTCGACGTGTACATGAATGCGCTTAAGTGAAAAAACATGTACCCGTGCTCAGTAAAGTCGTGCTTCTCATCCTCCGCCTCGACCGTTTTATGTGTGTACAAGTGGTGTGTACCTGTTCACCCTTAGAGCATGTACAATGTGTCACCGTGCCTGCTATAGGATTTTCACGTGGATGAAAGAGAATGAAGAGAGAGAATATTGCCTTATAATCAAAGAAGCACTAAAACCAAGAAAAACATTAAAGATGTGTGTTGTCTACAATCCTATAGCCATGATCATCACAACCCATTGTATTTTTTAGTCATAGGTGACATAGATAGTTGCTGCAGTCCTAGATGCCCTTACAAAGAAAAGAGCGTTTGAAAGATGAAGATTTTACATAGGAACTGCAGTCCTAGATGAACCAACCCCCTCCTCCTCCTTGATGATTGGGCACAAACAGTACTAATTACTTGCACTGATTGTTATCGAAGGAAAAATTGCTTGCACCTATTGGAACTACAAACACCCTAGCATAACTTTTTTTTAATTAATTAACCATTTTTCAGTTTATTTTTATTGTTAACCCCTACTCACACAGTATTATTTTGTCACTGGTGATATGACTAAAGTCGGAATTAGAAATAAAGTTTGCGGGCTTAACAATAAAAATAAATTTTTAAAAATTATAATTAATAAAAAATTCACCCTAGCACTTCAAGATTGGTGCGAGCTACGGCCTACAAGAGATGCTGGTCCAGATTTACCAATAGCGATATCAAGAGCTGGAATGTGATGGAGGCGCATTTGATGCACCCAGTCACGTCACAGGGGATGCGTCCCCTGTATCGTTCATGCACGTGTGTTATTACCGTGTCATTCATGTATCAACTCCTTCGGCCATAAACTTGACAAGACACGATGTGAAAAAGAGAACGTGGGCACGTCCTACACCAACTGCTCGTTTGTCTGCCAAGCTAGCAAATGCAGAGGCCGGCTCTGCGTTGCCAGAGTACAATTATTTATCTGTCTATGCTATGCAATTAAAAGGGGAATTCATAGTATACCTTGCATTGCTTTGATGACTTTTGAGCATATATCATTATTCTCCATGTAAATTACACGGGTTTAATTAACCATTGATAGTCATAATTAATATAAGGATCAATTAAACTCGTGTAATTAATTAACTAACTAACGGTACGAGGGAAGTCCCCACCGTGGTGTGGACGGGGATTAATTAACCCGTGACGCGAACGATGATTAATTAATGAAACATGTATAATTAATTACACGATGGAGATTAATTACACGACTAAATAATTAGCCGGTTGGGGTTAATTAATTAACCGGTGTAATTAATTAGTTGTAATTATTTAATTGTAATTCATTGGTCGTAATTATTTAGTTGTAATTAATTAGTCATAATTAATTAGTTCTAATCAATTTAGTCGTAATTAATTTAGTCATAACTAATTATTCATAATTAATTAGTCGTAGTTAGTTAGTTGTTATAATTAGTCGTAACTAGTTAGTCCTAATTATTTAGTCATAATCAATTTAATCATAATTAATTAGCAATATGAGGGAATTTCCCTCCCTAGGAGAGAGGACGAGGACACGTATCGGAAGTCCCCTCTCCAGGAGAGGGGATGAGGGGGTTCGAGCACCCGTCACGCGAACAAGGACACATGTCGCCTACCGGCGAGTCCGCGGTGCTATTTTTTGGCTTTGATCTACAGAGGAGGCTAGATTTGCTATTTCGCGTGTAAATAGTGCCATTTAAGCTAAAAACTCCAGGAAAAACCGTGTCTATTAATAAAATATTGCAAACAAGGTATTTTATCAAGAATTCATCTAAGTGGATGGTATATTGTCAATTACACTAGGAATGAGGATATATGCTCGAAAACCATCTAAGCGGAGGGTGTATTATCAATTCCCCCAACTAGAGTGGCATAACAAGTAAAATTCAGATATGATTCAGGAGTCCTAGTAATGATGCAGCTCATTTATCGTGCTAATCGTGGTAAAAACAAAGGTGAAAAAATTATAAATTTATCGTCAAATAAGTTGAGAGGATCATTCTTAGAGCTTGTTTGGATAGGTGAGGATTAGGCCTAATTGGTTTAACCTGGTTCAATGCACAGACTCGTTTTAAGGCTTTCTCTTACCTGTAAGGACCATTTTGCGCCTGTTGTTTTCTTGCTCGTAAGTTGTAACCAACTATAAATTGCAAATTTGAAATTACTGAGTACCCAATAGCCATCACACATGATACCAAACTCTTGATACAAGCTACGATCAAAATTCTAACTCATCCATCACGATTAGCAAATCCAATCAACATCCTCCCCTTTTAAACTCTAACGACCTCCTTATATACAGTTCTTCAACAAAGCCATAAAACCAGCTCAAACCGTTCCATCCTGCCCAAAAAAATTTCACTCTCACAGACCACAAGCTCACACAAAACCAAAAGAACAATAAAAAAACCCAAACAATTCCATCTCTATTTCCCTTTCACTTTCGCTTTCCCATGTTATTTAGCTTGAGGTGTCTAGGGAGTACTTGAGTGCTTTATTCCTAAATAGTACTCAAATTTTGAATTCTCAGATCTAGATTCAATGGATTAGATCACTTTGTCTCTTTCCCTCTCATCTGAGTACTATTTTATCTGGGAGTACTCTATTTTTTAGACACTGAATTTTTACATAAGTTATATACTAGTTTTACATAAATTAAATTATGTAAAAAATGGTGTAATTTTATGTAAAAAAGATGAACAAAATAAACTATAAAAAACACAACAAAAACTACAAAAAAAACATACATATTCATTTATGTTGCAGCTCTCGACATCCCTAAACAAATTGATTACTCACTTATCACATTGTTTAGAGAGAAATCACCAAGCATAACATGGATTAAAAACTTAAGTACTCACAAACAAAAAAACACTTGAGTACCATTTAGCAATTCCCTTTAGCTTTCTCACAGGCCTACAGCTACTCTAGAGTACCAGGCGTATCAAAACTAGCACTGGGTACTAGTACTACTAGTACTGGATCTCGCACGCCAATCTCCACTACCCGCGCTATTCACGGGAATGCCACTGGCCTCGGCGCCGTCCCGGCCCGCCCACGCCCAGTGACCCGCGGCGATGGCGCGCCCACGCCGCCCGCCGTCGGCGAGGTCCCGGGAGCCGGCCGCCACCCCGCCACCGGCGTCCGCCTCCCGCCTCCGCCGTGGCCGCCGGCTGCGCGTCCAGAGCCCCTCGCTCGCCTGCGCCCGCCGGGTGGCCGCGCAGCAGCCGCCGCCGGCCACCCCGCCGCTCCGGTGGCCCGCGGCGGCCGGGGACGCCGTCGCGCCCTGCGGTGCCGGCGCGGCCGCGTCCGTGAGGAAGATCGCCGCGGCGCTGTGGCGGGTGCATCCACCGCAGGCGCCGCCGCCGCCGGAGTCCGTGGAAGCGCGGCGACGGTTCGAGGTAGGCTTGTCTCGAGATCCGTGTGGATCTTTCGATGGTTGTGTAACCGTCGTGGCGTTCTAGGGTTTTATGTGGCCGTGCTTTGGTGGAATCTGCGATAAAGCTGGCGCCTTGGTCTCGTTTTGGTGTGCTTTTTTTGCTGCTCAATTCGTAATTTTGCAAAGTCGCTGTTTGGAGTTGTTGGAAGATTAGTGGTTTGGTGCTTTTGTGATCTTTTGTTTTTGTCGTTCTTTGGGAACTCCAAGTATCATATGACGTGAGAAACTTGGAATCTTTCTAAAAGTTTTGAGCTGATTGTTCTGAAAGCTACTCTATTTGCGAGCCCACGGGTGAAGGGATCGAGTGTTTTGGGTGTAAATTGTGTCAAAATGCTGTTATCTTGCATAAAGTTTGGAAATCGTCAAGGGACCATCAACCATGTTGAGGCTGAGCACTTGAGCTTGAGCTGGAGGTGGAATTATAACATCTTGCATAAATGTGGCGTCTTGAACTCACAGCTTATCTTGAGTTAGACTTTACGATCGCATAATTCAGCCATTTTTGCTTCTTGGATTACAATGTTTAGCAAATCATGCTTGGACTTGACTAAGTAAATTTTGTTTTTCGGGGAAACAGCAGTGTCCATCTTTATGGATCAGTCTGGAACAGTTGTCTTATGGCGTTTCATACTGGATTTTTGTAAGTTCCATCTTCTGAGTTGGTCCAGTTGGTGATCCGTATCATTCCAGATTGCTTCCGATTCCATGTATCTCTATCAATCGGGCTTGAAGATGTGACATCCCCATATTTCCATGTGTTATCTACAGGGCTCTTGTTAGGATGTAACCCCCTTGTGGTCCCCTGATATAGCTGTTTTTAGTGTTATTGTCTAATGGAGACCGTAAAATGGACGGTTTGGAAAAGTTTTACTCCATTGGCATGTAAATTTTGTGATCTACTACTTTTGAAGTGTTGGTGGTGAACTAACTGATAACAAACTTGCAGCCTAGCCCGAAGCATCTGCATACGCCTGATCGTTGCAATTACTATAAAGCAGTACTTGAAGGCAGGACAGGAACTAAGCCTCTTGGCAATGACAACATTCATGAGGTATATTCTTTGTTCATGAATTAATATTTTGGGTATGATTTGCCACCTTCCTTTCTGATCCTGTTTGATTAATGAAATGCTTGTGAACCATAATTAGGTGGGAGCTTACTCTCCATCACCCCGAATTGAAATGGAGGTGGCAACAAAGTGGGACCGTCAGTGCTTGAACAATTTGAGGGGTGCTGACTACGATTTCTGTGACCGTTATCCAGTGGCTGCTGATGCAGAAATCTCTGCACTAAAAGCAGAGCTTATGCAGGCCCACAACCGGATTCATGAGCTTGAAGCCGAGAGTCGGTCTGCAAAGAAGAAGCTTGATCACCTAATGAGGAACCTTGCTGAGGAAAAGGCTTCCTGGAGGAGCAGGGAGCACGATAAGGTTCGAAACATCTTAGATGCTGTTAAAGAGGATCTGAACCGGGAGAGGCGGAATCGGCAAAGGGCAGAAATTATGAATTCCAAGTTGGTCAGTGAGCTATCCGAGTTAAAGTCGGCAGCAAAGCGATATTTGCAAGATTATGAAAAGGAAAGAAAGGCTAGGGAGCTCATGGAGGAGGTGTGTGACGAATTAGCAAAGGAGATTGCGGAAGACAAAGCTGAGGTTGAGGCTCTGAAGAGTGAATCGATGAAGATGAGAGATGAGGTGGAGGAAGAAAGGAAAATGTTGCAGATGGCAGAGGTTTGGCGTGAAGAGAGAGTACAGTTGAAGCTTGTTGATGCAAAGCTGACACTAGATAGCAAGTATTCACAGCTGAGCGAGCTTCAGTCTGACCTTGAGGCTTTCCTCGGTTTCCACCGAGGCAATAGTGTAGATAAAGAAACAGTAAGAGATGCAGAAAGGCTCAGGGAAGCAATTTGCTCGATGAAGTTTCATGATATTAAGGAGTTCTCTTACAAACCACCGCCTCCTTCAGAGGACATTTTTGCTGTGTTTGAGGAACTCAGACAGAGGGAAGATACTAATGAGAAGGAGATTGGGCAGTGTGATGGAGATACCCCCATGAGTAATGCAACAAAGATCCATACAGTAAGTCCTGAAACCGACATCTTCTTGGAAAAAGCAGGAAACAAATATTCCAATCAACCTTGTGTCAGAAATGAGGAGGAAGATGATAGTGGATGGGAGACTGTCAGCCATGTTGAGGAGAAGGGCTCTAGCAATTCACCAGATGGAAGTGAACCATCAGTAAATGGCTTCTGTGGAGGAAACGACGCATCAGTGAGCGGAACGGATTGGGATGATAATTGTGAAAAGTGCAGGTCAAATAGTGAGATCAGTGAAGTTTGTTCTACAACAGCAGAGAAGTACCAGAAGAAGGGCTCTTCTTTCGTCAGACCCTGGAGATCATCAAATGGCGATGGCCATAAGAGAACAGGATCCGAGTTACTGAACGGTAGGCTCTCAAGTGGCAGGATGTCAAATGCCGCTCTTTCTCCTAATTTGAAGAACAGCGAAGTGTGCATCGGAGAGTGGAGTCCGGACTTGCTAAACCCTCACGTAGTCCGCGCGATGAAAGGACGCATAGAATGGCCCCGAGGTGCACAGAAGAACAACCTGAGGTCCAAACTTCTGGAGGCGAGCATCGATGGCCGTAAGGTCCAACTGCGTCAAGCGTTGAAGCAGAAGATATAGCATGGCCCAATCACACGCATTCCATGGCTGAATAGAAGAACATCGTTATCTTGCCTGGTGGGGGTGACTCGTCTGGAGCAGGCACCAACCACTCTGGTAGAGGAACTGTTGCAGCATTGGCCCTTGAATGGGTGCTATCATTGGCTGTACCTAATTGATTGATGTTCTGATAGCCCATCAGCTTGCTTGGAAAAATCACGAGCTCCATGTAATCAAATGTAATAGTAGTCTTTTTAATCAATGCATCATTTAATCATGTCTATTAGCTTCTTACTGGCTGCTTCTGCCCGTTTATTTTGTTCTTGAAATCAGATATACACGCTATAACGTTATAACGTATCCTGGTGACCATGTATTCATATCTTTAGCTGGACCAAAAATTTGAGGCGGAATTGGTGGCGGCGAACCAAACTGATTTCGAATAATGCACATGGTCATCTATTGTAGGGGTGCAAGCATTTACTGAAATCCGTGTATATACATCTACCCCATGGATGTTTCAATTATGCTATGTCAGAAGCAAGGAACCTACTATTTATTTCAGTTGCAACGCTCATCGGATATACTAACACGTACTGATGCATGGCACGGATGCTGTGTTAAACCAGCAACAGTAGGTCTACGGTTTTACCGGCCGCATTTTGAGTACCTTAGTCCTTCAGCTGAACCAGCATTGCAACCATGAAACGCCATGTACTGCAAGGCAGAGAATGCGCTGCCGTTTTACTGCTGCCCCCTCCGAAGGCGAGAATCAGAAAGTGAAGCCCGTAACGAAAACGGCTACCTCACTTGGTAGATTTGGAGGGCGTCTTGAGTTACCGTAAATGAGAGGAGTCACTGTAACAGCCCACACTCGATGGAAATGCTTACGTTTCAAGCAGTAAACCGTAAACCGTGACAAATAAATAAGGTTGTTGGGACCTGGGAGCAGATAGATCGGGAAGCTCCTCATGTCAGAAAGCTCCCATGGAAGGAATGATGATTAACCCTGAGCAACTTGGCCGGGCCCAAAGCAAGACGTTGACACTCCTGCGATGAGATGCTCCGTCGCGTGTTGTCTTGCCTTTTTCGAGACAGGGCTCCCCACGCTCCGTCATTTCTCAGATGACTTCTCGACCATTTTGGTTTGTGCGGTACGTGCGCTGTTAAGGGTGTTGGTTTTTGCCTGGTTGACTGCTTCTGCCGACGGATGGCGACTCGGCACCCGTCGGCAGCCAACCGGCTGGGTCAGCTGCCATCTCGTCATCGGCGAACATCGCGGCGAGCCACTCATCCAGCGCGCGGGCTGCGGGCAGCCTGGCACCTACCCCATTATGCGCACGCGGCACGCACCGCGCGATGCCGCGATCCATCCCCGCGCTAACTGCGTCGCGCGCAATCATCTTATAGCCCGGTTAGAGCTGCAAGCGCCCCGTCGTGCCGGGCTGCGTCGTGTCGTGCGGTTCGCCCGGTCACCCCGCCTGCCGTGCCGTTGGGAGAACGATTGCGTGGTTGCGTCCAGCCCGCACCCTAAGTAACTATAGAGCGCGCGTGGAAGAGAGGGAGTCGAGGAGGTGGTTGGAGGAATGGAGGAGGCGGCCGACGACACGGAGGGAGGAGGCGGCGACGGCAGCGCATGGAGAGGAGGTCCTCGAGAGTTGAATTGGCGTAAATAGCTCAAGAGACGTTTTGATGTAATTATTGTGTCTGGGAAGGTTGGGCCTATTTCGTGATAAAATGACATTCTCGAAATGTCGTGCGATACCTTGTCCACACAATGGCGACGGCGTAAATAGCGGACATTTTTTATGTAATTAGTGTCTGTCGTGATAAAATGACACGGAGCCTGGCCCATAAAATGACAGAAATGATACCTTGTCCACACAATGGCCGGCCGGATGCGCTCTTACGCGCCGTGTGGGCGATTTGCGTCCTCGTCCGTCCCGTGGTTGATCGAATGCACCTCATCCGTCCCGTGACTGACCGAACGCCCCTTGTCCGCACTGCCACGGGCCACATTGGCCGGACTCTAGTCCGATGATCCGATTCCGCATAAGACATATCAGTGATAGTAACATGCAAGATGAAGTTTCTTCAAGGAGGAAAAGAAAAAACAGGAAAATATGATGGGAGATAATTTACCAGTGCACCAGCCACAAAAAGATCAACCAATCACAAACTAGCCTTTTTCTTCCGACATAGGATGCTTCATTTTGGTTTCACTTGTAACCATAAATTTTAGAGTTGAAAATAACAGGTACGGTATCCTCAGTGACACCAGCCACAAAAAGATCAAAACCAATCACAAATTAACTTTTTTCTTCCGACATAGGGTGCATCATTTTGGTTTCACTTGTAACCATAAATTTCAGAGTTGAAAATAACTGTACAGTATCTTCCAGACAATTTTTCTCAATGCGATTGTTAAGCGAAAGAAACAGCCCAGAGTAGAGTAAATTCAAGTCCTAAAATCAACCAAAAAAAAAAAACATGCCGATCACACTGATAAAAAACAGAAATTTCGACAGGAGGTGAATAAGTTACTGTAGGGTCACGAGAAGAATGGACTTTTTTAGATCTAGGTTTTTATGGAAGAAAGAAATATCATTTGTTTTGTTAGCCAATGGCATGTTTACCTAAAGACCAGGGTGAGCCATGAATTCAACCTTGTTGGGTAAATGGTTATGGAAGTTGGAGAATGAGGATGGTCAATAGCAAGAGATAATCAGGAGGAAATATCTTAGTAAGAACACTTTGGTTTAGATGGTGCCTAAGGTGGTGGATTTATGGTTTTGGAAATGTGTTTTAGGGATAAAAGATATATTTTTGTCTTGCTACAAGAGAAAACTGGGAGATGATGCTAGAACCAGATTTTAGGAGGATCTGTGGTTTGGGAATGTGCATTTCTCAGTAAAGTATGCAAGACTATATAACATTACCTTTTCTAAAAATATTTCTGTAGCAAAGCCTTTTGAGCAAAAGTTTAGAAACATCATATTTAGAAGGTTGTTGTGTGGAGAAAGGCTTGCTCTTTGGAATAGGCTCCTAGCAGATTGCAATGGTGTGGTCTTGAATGAGAAATGTGATAGGTTGGTGTGGATGTTGTCCCCTTCGGGGACCTTTTTTGTTAAATCTTTCTTTAATGTTTAGAGGGTTCAGAGTATTGTTTTCCCACATAACTTCATTTGGGGTGTTAAACTACCCCTAAGGCTTAAAGTTTTTCTTTAGTTAGTGTTGAAATAAAGCATTTTGACAACAAAAAAACAATCTTATTCGCAGGGGTTTGGTGGGTGACAAAAAATGTATATTTTGTGGGGCTGATGAAAGTATTGACCATTTGTTCTTGTTGTGTCCTTTGTCGAGATATATTTGAAATATTATGAGATGTATTTTTGGCCTACCTAGTCCTCCAACAGATATGGCCCAGTTATTCTCTATCTGGGTAGGAAAGTTTTCTATTAAGCCCAGGAAGCTGGTGTTGGTTGGTGTAACAGTCATTTTATGGAGCATTTGGAAAGTACGTAATACAACGTGTTCTCATAAAAAAATGGTCTGCGGAACCTATTTCAGTGTTTCTTATTATCTGTCATTGGATTGATTTTTGGTCTAATTTACGGAAAAGAGGAAGAGCGGGAGTTGCTTCTCAAGGGCGTTAAAACAATTGAAAATGTTGCTACTGAAATTTTTGGAGTTAGAAGTAGATGGGTGCCATAGACTAGCAGATTAGTTACAATGTTGCTTGTTCGATTAGAGACCTGTGTGTAATTTTGGTTGTTATATGAGTTCTTGTAGTTTTGTTTTCTTTAAATGAAAATGAGGTACAAACATATTTAAAAAAATGTGCATCACTATCACCGAATTCCTGCAAAAACTGTGGGAATTGGGAAACATGATGAGAATTCAAAGCTTTCTAAATCAGTTTGCAAACTGACAATTTCGCGATGCAATGAACATTGTATGACAAATTACCACTGGAATCGGATCGGATCGGTCGGTCGGCCAGCCACCGTACGGAGGCGACGTCCATCCAATGCTGATGAAGCGGGTGTGGGGCCATGGTACGGACAATGGCGCGTGTCACACACGCAGCGCGTCCAGCCGGTCACTGTACGGACGGACGAGGTGTCACTTCTGTTATTTTGACGTGACAGCGATTAAAAAACGCACGCAAAGTGACATTTGCTAAAAACTAAAAACTCACGCCGCGCCGTCCAATAGTCGGCCGCCTCTGCCCACACGAAATCGGCCGTGTGCGGTGCGCCTGCTTTTCCCAAGGCAGGCGAGTGGGACCGCTCGGGACGGCACAGACTCACAGCTCACGGGTACCAACAACCTGGTCATGGATGACAAAAGTTTCTACACAAGCAGTTAAGCAGTCATTTCTGTGCTGCAATTTCTCATCCCCCTTGCAGCACTGGACGGCAACCCGGCAAAATGGCATTGCCCATTGGTCTGTGGCTCCGATATTTGCATGACGCACCGAAACGATAGCTTCCACCAATATTACTGCGTCAAATTGCAACATGAACACCACCCAAGGACCACCATTCTCCACATCTGCTTCAAAGAGTCATGTTGCCAGACCATAGGCCCCAGTAGGCTCCATTGAACACAACAGAAATCATGTTCAAAATTATTGGCACGGCTATATATAAACACCACAGGGAATTCAATGGAACCAGAAAAACAAAACCTGAATTAAACCAGGCTATATACTAGGATCATCAGATACGCAACAAGCTAGAACAAAACCACGCATAACCACGATGATAATAGAAACAACTTAGAACCAAACTCAAAGCTATAGTCAAACAATAAGTACTTTTATTTAGTCGGCAATATCTCAGGCAAACCATACTCGCATGCTGGTACTGCATAATGAGGTGACAACACAACTTGCATCAAGTAAGAAACACTTAATAGCGACAATAGTCTTATGTCTTCGATATAGAGAACAGTGACTAGTACTATCACAGCTTCAAGCTTCTGAGGCTTCCCGATATCTGGTAGCACACAATATCACACAATATAATGCATACAAGCATTTATAGGTAGCTTAGAAACCGTGTATCTTGATGTGCTCCTTCTTCGCAATCCCAGCCTAGCAAAAAAGAAGTCATCAGATGCAGAAATATTAACAAATAACACATGGTGTTCATCTCGTTTGAAGTATTAATACCTGAACTAGGAAGGTAGCCACATTCTTACGCTGATCACCCTGAAGCTGAATGACCTGCAGAATGTCAACTATTTATCAGTATATCAACATTAGCAGAGAATTGAGAACTTGTTAAGCATGTCCAAGTGCACCATACCTGGCCAAGCTCTGGATCCTGGACTACAGTACCATTGCAGCAGAAGTCCTTTTTGAGATCCTTGAGGATCTTGTTGTAACTGAACTCTTTCTTCAAGCCCTGAACAGTTGTCAGACTCTTTCTGCCGTTGCGCTGCTGAACGCGCACATGCACATAATCCTTTGCTCCAGGACCAGCACCGGAGTCCTCAGCATTTGCCTCAGCAAACGGATCTATCAAAAAAGACGCCATATTATCAGAAAATATAAGCAAGTTCCAGTAGAACTCATGTGCACACAGAGTGCTCGAATCTTGAAAGGGAGACAGATTAAAAGTGAACCCCTTGGTTATGGGACTACACCCATTTTCCCAGCTTATTCAGTAATCAAATTAAACTAAGAATAACATGTTATGTCGACCCAAAAAATGATGAAACTAATATGAACTTTGGTTCGTCCCAAAGTAACAGAACATGGATGTACTGGAAGCATACCGAAGGCAGATGGAAGTTGGACGTCGAGATCAGACATGAAACTTGGTTGTCGAGGTTTGGTTGGCACCGAACGGATCAAGTTTTCACTTGTTGGTCTTTATGTGGACGCTGCACAAATCATCTCATCAATCACATGATATTCAGGGAACAAGCGTTCAAAAGGAAATAGCAACTACCACATATCAATACGGGCATACATACAACACTCCAATATAAAATTTACTAATTTAGTTGCAGCACGAAGGTGCAAGACTGCTGCAAAGCAGGTTCTACAATGGTAGATGACATCAATTGATATCCTTCACGCACTTCCGTTAAGAAATCAACCACGATCTGTGTAAATCCTCAAATTTCATGGCCAAGACCAACAGATTCCGAGGCCCATGAATTCCTAAATCATATTCACGTAGAGACAGCGAAACAACATGATTTACAGCACTAGACCTCAGGAACAGATGAATAGAGATGAACTCTCCCAAATTCGAAACATTCAAAAAGCTAAAACTGCACAATCAACAAATCTAACCATTTCCCAACCACTACGAGACGGAGAATCCACCTATTTCTCGCATCCGCGACACCGAAAACGAACGAATCGGATCAGATCAGATTAGGCTATACAGAGCTCTACCCCCAAAATCCCGAGCCTAATCGTAAGGTCCTAAATTTCCGCCAAATTCTGACCATCCAACAGCTGAAACGAGCCCGACCAACCCATTCACCCCTCCTCAAGACTCCAAGAACACCCAATCCAAAACAAATCGCATCAACTCCACGCCCCACCCACCAAAATCCCGAGACTAATCACAAGGTCCTAAATTTTCCCCAAATTCTGACCATCCAACAGCTAAAACGAGCCCGACCAACCCCATCCACCCCTCCTCACACGCCAAGAACACCCAATCCAAAAAAATCACATAAAATCCACGGCCCCCAAAATATCCACCTCCCCCCAACAACTCCGAGATCCGTTAGATCCCAAGATCATTAACCGTCAAAACACATAGCAATCGAAAATTCGTGACGAGATGAGATCAAACGCCTAAAAATCCCCAATTTTTAGGGCTAAGAAATGGATTTAATCGGGAAGGAGGAATGGGGCTAAGGGGTAGTCACCTTTTCTTCTTCGGGGGAGGCGAGGGCCGAGGAGAGGCGGATAGAACTTAAACCACGAGCTTGCCTAGCAAGCCTCCTCCCCCACCGGTTGGCTACTTATAGGGAGGAGAAAACGTATTATTAGCCAAAACCGCCATCCAGAGGCGCTAATGTTGTACATCTCTACACGGCTTAGTGTTCTGGATAGGAATGTCGTATGAAATGAAATGAAACTCGAATGAAATACCCACTGACCTACAAGCATTTAATTTCATGACTATCGATGCATGAGAGTTTCATGTTGAAACTGTTCATCTAAAATGATTGGCGACTAAAAATGAAACTTTGAAGGCACTATCGATGCATGTGTGTTGAACTGTTGATTGGCGACTAAAAATTTGAAGGAAAAAAATCATCTTTCTGACTAATGCAAATATGTTCACTTTATTAAGCTGAATATTTAACAAAAAACATATTATATGAAATTAGCAAAAAGAGATAGTATATTTTGTTCACTCAAAATACAAAAACTGTTCAAGACTCTCAAATAAGGTTGACACACCTACGCAGTAGCGGATCCAGAACGAAAATGACCGGAGTCCCTGAGATAAGATGGGTCACGTTGGGATGGACTGTGGCTTAGGATGTGCTACAGTAGATCCAAAGAAAAATAATTTTTAAATTTAGTATCCTGTACATCCTGATGTGCTACAGTAGATCCGCACCTATACCTACGTGTGCTTGCTAGACGCTAGGCCACACTCATCTGGGCCGTAGGATAGCAGAGGATGACTCATATTACAATAACCAGGCTTCACAGTTTACAGCGCCCAATTTTGATCGCTAGAAGTGCTTCAACTATTCTTGGTATCATCCACTCCGACTTTGGCACATTTCATCAAAGAAAAGTAGCCCCGATTGCAAGTGGGTTCTTGAGTTGAGTAAAATCTTTAACGAAAAGCCCATTAGCTATATTGACTCATGTCTCCTTCAGGGTATATAAGACAGTAGATTCCAAACTAAGGCAACCAATCTCAAACGCATCCACAGCCGTTGGTTCTTGTTGAAAACCTCAAAATTTTAAGTGAAGTTCGACTAGGGCAGTCCGGCAGCGGCACACTGATTGCACGCGTCATGTTGTATGCACGCATGAGTCATCATGACAGATGTCTCAGTGCTTCTGCGTAACGTTGCGTGTGCCGAACAAAAATGCTCTGCCACTTTGTGCTGTAACCAAGGCATCACACATCAATAAGTCGAACGGTCAGATGTACGCATAAACAGAGGTGAGCCAGTTTTATCTGGCCTCGTATAGCGAATGCGACGAAGAAAATAGCATTCGTATTGTAAAACGAATTCGAATCCGGATGGTATTCGGTTTTTTTTTTTGCCAGATACAAATACAAACGTGGTATAAAAAAATGTGGTTAAATATGAATACGGATAATATACGGATCCAACAGTTTTTATTTCTCTTGTTATCTAGTCCACTAATATTTTTGTGTGTTGTGTTACCATGTTATTTGTGGGGATTTGATATGTAACTCCATATATTGGAACTCTTTTTGTATATGTTTGGAATTTGAACTCCTTGTATGAAACTTTATTATATTTTAGGATATTCAAATTTGATCAAATTCGGCGAGTATTTGTTACAACATTCGATTTGCATTCATAATCGAGCATATTCGTAATCGCATTCGTATTCGTTTTAAAAATACGAATACAAATATGGTATAACCACTGTTCAAACCGTTTTCACTCCTACACGTAAATGATTATCAAGACGCAATTAAAGGTGTTAAAACTTTCACAACTTGTTCTATAGGTTCCGGGAGTAGTGAGCTAAAGACTTGATTTCTAGAGCATCCGTGTTATATATATGCTCCGCCGGTTCCAAATTGTTGTTGAGACCACCTTTGTGTGGGTCGAAGGCCAACAGTTTAGTCACTGCATCTTGAAAATTTCACAAAAAACACATCATTTCCACTTAAGATTTCCGTGCCCATTTTGCATGTACACTACAACACAAAAGCCCTGTAGAGACGCCTATTTTATAGGTTAAAGACGTTTTCAATCATCTCTATAGCATCGTAGAGTCATTTTTGTAAAACGTCTCTAAAGCGTCTCCCCACATACCGTGTCAAAGATCGTAGAGACGTATTGTTAAGCGCGTCTACAATGATATAAGTCGTTTAGATTGTATCTCAACAAGCTTAGAAACACTTTCATATATACATTTTCATATCGTCTCTACTCTCCCTAATGACGTTTTATTGCATGCCAAGAAACATAGATACGCATTCATAGATGTATTTAAATTGAGCTAGAGACGTCCATTTTTATTTTATTCGGTAGAAATATTTTATCGCTAGTTAAACTACAATGATTCAGATGATATAATATCACATATTTTCATAAGAAGTTTTAGATTTAGGTAAAGTCATTTCAAATGTAGAATTGCATTGTCGATATAAAAAACCAGAATAAAAAAAACATAAACACTCCGTTGCGGACTAAATCAAGTTAACAACTGAATCTAGCATCCATATACAAAGGTGCAAACACACCGAAAAAATTCCTACAAATCCAACAACCGAATCAGGCGACGAGTGGCTAGAGGGCAGCGGCAGCGGCGGCGTCTTCAAAATCTCGACTAGCTAGGTGGTTGGTCATCATTGCCTGAAGAGGCTGTTTTTCAGCAGTCAACTTCTCCAGGCGTTTCTTGAGGTAAGCTTGCCTGAGTTTCTCTCTACGAGCAACCTCCTGCTCTTGTCGTCGGGATTTCATCATTGAAGCCTTTTGCCTTGCCTCACTTACTTCCTCGTGAACCTACCTGCAGACATGTCATGGTGCTAGTTAGTCAAAGACCTGAGACAGATTATTGTCATTTCTCAGATAGAAACAAAGGTGTTAAAGTTGGAAGTTCAATTATATCACCTGGTGGTGGTAACATAATTTTGTCCATCTTAATGAATTCACATAATCAATAGATATACAGGAATCCTTTATCTTGACATTTAAAAATTAAAGATGCCTGATAAACTGCTGTACATGAAGCTGCTGAACACAGCTTTTACAGATTTGCAAACGGTCTTACTGACAAGAAGAGATCATGAGTTAAGCATATGCTCTGTTTAGGGGTACGACTCCCCGTTGTTGTAGGTTGCAACAAGTGACCTAAGGGCTATATGGGCAGGGCATGCTAAAGAAGTGTTAAGTACACAAACAAAATGACAACAGCTTGGGAGCCCAATTCATGTTCAGTGGTCTATCTAAGCGTCAAATGAGTAAAAGTGTCAGGAATGCCAGTTTCAATTTTGTTCTTCGTGTCTCAAAAAGCAGTAACAAGGGTCTTTAAACGAAAGCACTTCATGATATTAGCAGAGAAGTCCAGTGGTGTCAATGCAACCCCTTTTCAAAGAAAACAGTACCTTACAAAGCACTTGTGCTCATCCCGGTCAATATTAGTACCAGTTCGGCGAAGGCCCATCGGCTTGGCACTTGGCATAGAATCATCAGGAACATTTTCTGGTTCAGCATTGTCAGTGGCACCGTAGCTCTCTGGCTGCTGAGGCTCATATACATGATCGAAACTCTTTTGGAAGAAATCAACACAATATTTCTCCTTGTCTTCTTCACCAGGTAGCTCGCCTCTGGATAACTTTTCATACAACTTTGACTTCTTTTCTAGGGCAGCATAACTTGCAGAACCATCATTCACAGCTTTTAGCTCCAACTTATCTCTGTTGCAAAAGCAAATAATAAAGGAGACATTAGTTCTGGTAATGACAGAATGAGCAAAACATGACAGTATGGAATCAAGATGCTTAGAACTACATGAAGAGCAGAATAAGAGTTAGCTGGTGCTGGGTGGAAATGCTGTATGTACATAGGTATGGAATCAAGATGCTTAGAGCAACATGAAGAGCAGAACAAGAGGAGTTAGCTGGTGCTGGGTGGAAATGCTGTATGTACATAGGTATGGAATCAAGATTCTTAGAAAAGCTGAATGAGAGGAGATAACTGGTGTTGGGTGGAACCGCTACAAATACATAGTACCAGAGGAATTCTGGTCAGGACATCAGCTAATTGAAACTGACAAGTGACAAGAGAAAAGCAAAACTCGACAGTAAAATAACAATTAGGTGTAGTCGCTCTTTCATCTGACCACTGTTAATCCGCATCGTATGATGCTAGATGAAAGCCAACCTGTGCTGTTATGGGAGAACCTGCAACTTAGGAGAACTCCAAAATGTAGCAGAAGTACAGGCAACAGTTCCTTTTGTCGCCAGTATTACCGTTCATAAGCAAAGGCTTAGAAGTGTTTCCTTTTCATTCAAGAAGCAATAGGAATCAAATTCCGTCATATCCAATACAGAGAAACATAAAAAATGATCTTCAATATGAACCAGTAATCCAGTATCTAATGTTTTTCCTGAAGAAATTCACGCTTGCCACCTGGTACGACACACAAGCCGTACGACCTAGTCTCGGTAAAGCTACGCACAACCTAATCTTGCAAAACACTGGTGTTGCTACTTGCTAAAGCCGAACTATGCATATGCATACGCAAAGAGAGATTAAGGCTTACTCAGTTATGATTCAATCTTTCTACTACAGCAAGCAAATTAACCATACGACAAGCACATATATAGTACCTATAGAAAGAAATTTTCTTACTTGTCTGACACAACTTACACAACCAAATATTTGTAAGCACGGTACAACCTAATCTTGTAAAAAGACGGTTCCAAAATCGAATACCAAGTACTAGTATACGACCCGCATGCCTTCACAGATAAAGATTAGGACTACTTAATTCCGTAATCCTCTTACTAGAGCATACAAATTAACCATATAGGGAATCTAATACCTGAACCAAGGGCACGCAATGGGATTGATTCATTAATTCTTCTCAGCACTAACATCAAATGGCCACGCTACAATCACACAAAGCAATTGCAAAAGGATGAGAAGAACTGTGGACGTACTTGTGGGCACGTGCGTCGACGCCGGAGTTCTTGGTGCCGAGGGGGTCGGCGGGGGCGGAGCGCTAACCTGGCACCTGCTGCCCAAGTGAGGAATGTGGGAAGAGATAAGGATCAGGAAAGCCAAAGTAGTGTCAAGCAGTAGGGGACGGCACCAAGGGAATCAGAGAAGACAACCTGCGCAGTGACGCCGGTGAGCAAGGGCGCTGGCGCCGACGCTAGCGTGGAGACGGAGCGGCGATTGGGGCGGGCTGAGTAAGGGCGGCGGAGAGTGTGGAGAGGAACAATGGAGGAGATGGCGATTGGAAGTGAACCGGAGAAGCATGTCGCGCCTCCACCAACGATGACAGGCGAAGGTGAAGGCGGCCACTGCAGAATTGACAAGGCAAACAACGCTGGCATAGGGACCCAGCTGTAAGCGTGCGTGTGTGTTTAGTTTGGGTGAAGCAATCGTTGTTAGTTGGCAATTCGGGCCCACGGCCGAGAGTTGTAATGCTTTAAAAGGGAGCTGTAGCAAAAACGACAAGGGATCGAAAAACAGAATTCAGTTTCCCCAACCTTCTTCTCTAATTCTCATCTCCTGCTTTTCCAGTACTCTGGATCCCTATTACCATATTCCACCGGAAATCTGTGAGTGATTCATTCAACGGAGTTCGGATCACCACAATCTGGTATCAGAGCTACCTTCCTCGCTCCACCACGCGATCAGAAATCCAAAGGAAGGGTTGGTGCTCGCAGGAGGGCCGTAATACCCACCCAAGGTTGATCGGAAGAGAAGGAGCGATGGCGCCGCAGAAGCCTAGTGTGCAGACCCGCCAATTGCTTACGGCGATGGATGATCAGGCGAAACAAGTGCACGAGAAATTGTCAAAAATTCTGGCGCGTTTCGATCACCAAGCAACGTTGATCGAGAAAATGGGACAAGAGATGAAACAACTTGGGCAACAAGTGGAGATAACGCAGGAGGCGATGGATGAAGTGAAGAAGAAACAATCAGAGTGGAATCTGGCACCATCTCTACCACCGCATCCACCTTCCATGCCAACTTTTCGGGCATCGACTTCGCGCATCGGAATGCCTTCTAAAGGGAATCTGGGTACAACCATGACCAACCCAGGTATTCTAGCAAACCACCAACCTCCGATTCTCGCTCCACCGCCTGCTCCGAACCTCACTTCTCAGGGAATGGACACTCAGACTACCATTCCAGAGGAGGAACGATTCTTCAGACCACCTAAACACGATTTTCCAAAGTTTCAGGGAGAGAATCCGTTGCTATGGCTAGATCGTTGCCGGACATATTTTGAGATGTTCCGAGTGCCGATGATACATTGGGTTTCCACTGCAACACTATATATGGAGGGTCACGCTGCCTTGTGGCTGCAAGCTTTTAAGAGACATCATGTATTCACGGGGTGGGAGATGTTCTGCCGAGCTGTTGAGGAGGAATTTGGTTTGGATGAATATGATGCACATATGAATCGGTTGCTGCTGCTCAAACAGACAGGAACGATAACAAAATATTGTGTGAATTTTGAATCCTGTATGTACCATTTGTTGGCACTGGATGCGACTTTGAACAGTAAATTTTTTGTCACACAATTTGTAATTGGCTTGCGCGATGACATCCGAGCGGCGGTACGTTTGCATGCTCCCACTAGTGTCACTCGAGCTGCAGCTCTTGCACGCATTCAGGAAGAGGAAATGGAAGTATCCCGACCATGACACCGAGCCAGTGTGGTGGGAAAGACATACCAGCAGACAACCTGACGAGGATTAAAACCTCTATGTATTATCTTTAATACATAATTTTAGTGCCATGATTGATGAGAGAGAGAGGGTGGGAAGTGAGATTAGATTAGGGATATAGGGGTGGGGTGATATCTGAGCATTAGATCTCTATCGATGGCTTAAAGTTCATTTCGAAAAA
Organism: Ampelocalamus luodianensis; assembly: GCA_036346255.1. Classification (NCBI taxonomy): domain Eukaryota; kingdom Viridiplantae; phylum Streptophyta; class Magnoliopsida; order Poales; family Poaceae; genus Ampelocalamus; species Ampelocalamus luodianensis. Next base: position 16,194,952 of record CM070625.1, read on the forward strand.
TCTGTTGTATAGACACTCCTATCTTTAATACATAAAAAGACCATACGTCTTCATGGTCGTAACTCTGAGTGCCGACCTCCGGTCGTAGGAATTCCGAGGTTACGCAATGGATACTGCTCGGGCGGAGGCTAGTGCCAAGCCTCCACCGGAGAGCTGTCGCAAAGAGTATGAACGATATCCGGAACTAACTCGTGAATATTCCCTACCGTGTGAAGAATGGAACACATGCGTAATCCATACCACACGACGTTATACACGGATAAACAACTACCTTGCGGTTGTTTATCTCACAGGACACATAACCGTCGAACGGTTGATCATTCAGCAACTATCATATGACTCCGACCAACGACAACGCTTCATATTAGACGTCTTCTCCAGAAGTAACTGCCACCTCTTCAAAGGTTATTTAAAGAAGGAAGATGGAACGCTGGAGGGGGGATCAGATCATCAGAAGATAGAAAGAAAGAAGCATTGTCTTGTACTCTAAAAAGCGATCCGTCATTCGTCAGATACACCCCTTGTAAAATCTCGTTCATACTAATAAAGAGCGGTCCATTGCAATCCCAAGATTTCCCGTCATTCTCTCTTTTTTCCATTTATTGTAAGATCGGCGACTTGATCGTCGATACCGGCGCCGTCCGTGGGAACGCGCGTGGAATCTTGGAAGATCGGTGTTGCTCACCGATTCTTTGTCCATTTCCCACTCGTAATCACTCATGCGGTTATGTCGGGAAGTTGGGACGAAGAGAATTGGTTCGACCTGGCGGACTACGCCAACCTTGACATGGACGCATGCATGCGCGCCATGGAGGAAAATGGAGCCTCTTCATCATCCTCCTCTTCCATCGGGTCACCGCTGCGTAAACAAGCGAAATCGACCGGATGGATGAGGATACACCATGCGATCGGTGGTGTTTCGGAGAGACGCTCCGACCGGTTCGAAAAGCCCGGCTTCAAAGAAGCCGGACTCGCGGCCGGCAAGAAAGGTGAAGAAAACCCAACTCATCAACTCGAAGTCCAATATACTTTTGATGCGATCATGGTTGATAGATACTCACCGACGGCTTCTAGCAATTCCAGGAGCCAACCGACACTTGGTGACAGTGTCGATGAAACCCGGTGATAAACGGATGGGGATAATAAGGCTCGACATACGATCGGCGATTCGCGCATCAGCCGAGACCATTACAAGGACCTCAGGAGGTACTGATCACCGATTATTCTCCATCGTGGAAACTCTTGGTGAAAACTCTGAAAGGCTCTCCATTGATTACGATGGAAGCTCATCAGAGGATAACTGTTGGAAACACGAGGTCAATACGATCGGAGATTCAAATCAAGATGTCGTGTACGGTCCTCCACACATTGCCTCGCCACCACATAATGATGGAGATGATACGAGCGGTCAGGCACCAAATGCCAGAGGTCACAAACGGTGGGCGTCCATCGGTTAATCGCTCGATCTGCCCTAGCCAATGCGGAGATCGAGCAAGACCGACGGGAGAACAGATAATTGTGCCATCAAACACCTCTTTACGGTAGAAACCTGTAAGACCTTCTAACAATACGAACTGCGGCGAGTTAGAAATATGTTAAATACTTCGACCTGTTTTGGCGTAAACTCCGTGTTTTGCACGACTTGTAGGTCAAGTATCGGAGATTATCCAACAGACCATGCGGCGCGCGGTTGCATATCGAAACGAAGGCAACCACGAGTCGACCATGACTTCATCTCAATTCTTCCTCGAAAGAAGCGGCGTGGTCGTGTTGAGGGTCAACTAACACAATGACCACTTCGACGCTTCACCAAAGGCGAGTCATGAGGAAGAAGATTGTTTGAGAATCTTCACCTCGCCAACAAGAGCAAGCGCTTGGACACGATGATCTTGGTATCATCTTAACCGAACAAGCGGTCAAAGGCGTTCTCGAACGCGTACGACGACCGAATCGGGATACCGAAAATCAGCGATGCGGTCGTGAATCGGTCCCGACCGATTATAATCCAAACCTTTTCAAAGAAGGCGCCGAGGCGATCACGGGTTGTCGAGCTTTCTCAGCAGGCTCCAAGTCGTGCGTTGGCCAAGCAGTTCCGACCGCCAACTTTGGATAAATTCAATGAGACCCAAAATCCTTTAGAATTTCTTGATTTATACCATCACTCGAGATACCGGCGGCGCGAAAAATGTAATGACTAATTATCTTCCCACGGTACTAGAAGGATCGGCCGATCATGGTTGCTAAATTTACTTATCGGATCTGTGTATACTTGGGAGCGACTTTGCGATCTTCTAATTGCAAACTTTCGAGTGCGTCGATCGCCTCGAAAGGAGGATGATCTCCACAGATACGGCAAAAACCTAATGAAACTCTTCGACAATACATCAAGAGATTTAGCCAAGTTCGCAACTCGATTCCGAGGTTGCGAGTCTTCTGTTATCCGGGCTTTTAAAGCGGGATTAAGAAATCGAAGGTTTACGGAGGATCTAGCAATTCATCCCCACGAACAACCATCGAACTCTTCGACATGGTGACAAATGCGCAACGGCTAGCGAAGCGGTCGAGTGGAACGGCCGTTGATCGAAAAGACAAGATCCCCACTGTCCGGATAAGTCGGAAAAGAAGCGTAAGAAAGCTCTCAAGAAGAAGAAACACGGCGAAATAACAATAAGGAGGTTACGCCGTTTCTGAGAAATTTCTAAAGGAAGAAAAGATTACTCGGTCATAGCAAAGCAAAAGCTCACCAATGAGTATAAGAAAAGCAAAAATGGTGTCCTCTCCATAAACAAGCAGACACGATTTACGAAATCATCGCGCTTGCGCGTAAGAAATTGAATGATTATTATGCAGGTAAAGGTCCACTTCCTTCAATTCAAGAAATTGGGGAAACAAGCTCCAGAAAGGACAAGGATGGTGACGAGGAGATGGAGTGTCAAGAACCTCAGCATACTGTCAATGTAATTTTCGGGGGATCTTCTTCATACGAATCCGGGCGCCACCAAGGCCATGGGCGAGAAGTCAACCTTCTTTGAAACTCCGATCATCACCAAACCTTCAAGGTGGTCGGAGACACTTATCTCCTTTAGCAAAGAAGATTACCCAATTCCTTCAACTCGACCAGGTAGGTTTCCAATTGTCGTTGAGCCTACTATTAATAACTGCAAGGTTAATCGGGTTTTGATAGATGGGGGTAGTTCTTTAAATATTCTCTTTGCAAGCGCATTGGAAGATATGCAGATTCCAAATTCTAAGGTAAAGCCTGTGAAATATGTCTTCCATGGTATAGTTCCTGGATCTACCGCCAAGCCAATAGGGCAATTATCCCTATTGGTTACGTTCGGAAAACCCGACAATTTCCGAACAGAAAAAGTTTCTTTCGATGTAGTGAATTTTGAAACAGCATATAATGCAATCCTTGGTCGTCCAAATTAGCAAAATTCCCGGTAGCTACGCATTACGGTTACCAGAGTTTGAAAATGCCGGGACCAAAGTGTGTCATCACGGTCCGAGGTGATCAGAAAATCGCTACGCATGTGATCGGAAATGTTTAGAACTAGTCGATGAGCTTCCACCGGAGGAACTAACACCGCTACCATGCGGTCAAACACTCAAGACCAAAGATAGCACCAAAGCCTTCCGACCGGATGAAAGAGGTACCACTCGACGCGCGCTGAGAGTGCCAAGATTCAGTGGGAAGGACTCAACCCCAAATAGGAAGAGTCGCCGTCTCCTTCCTCCGAGCAAACCAGATGTATTCGCCGCGGGCATCCGACGTGCCCGAGTCCCGTGGAGGTGATCGAGCATAGGCTAGCATTGCGGCGATAAAAGACCGATCAGCGAAGCTAAGGCGTTTTGCACCGATCGGAAAATAGCAATCGATCGGAGATTGACAAGCTACTCCAAGCCGGATTCATCCGTGAGGTCGACCACCCGACCGCTTGCCAATCCGTAATGGTTAAAAGGCTAATGGAAAATGGCGTATGTGTATCGACTTTCTGATTTAAATAAAGCTTGTCCAAAGGATGATTTTCCCTTCCTCGCATTGATCAACCTCAGACTCTACCTCGGGTGTGAGTTATTAAGTTTTTAGATGCATATTCGGGATACCACCAGTTAATATGAGTAAAGAAGATGAAGAGAAACTTCCTTCATCACTCCATTTGGTACCCTCTTGTTATGTAAAGATGCCATTTGGTCTTAAAAATGCTGGTGCGACGTTCCAAAGGTTGATGCGAAAACCTTTAGTACGACGATAGGTCGGAATCTTGAAGCCTATGTTGATGACTTGGTCGTAAAAGTATCAACATTGGTGACCACATTCCGCACCTACAAGAGACTTTCAATAATTTAAGACGTCATAACCTTAAATTAAATCCGGAAAAGTGTGCGTTCGAGTTTCATCCGAAAACCGCTCGGGTTTCTAGTTTACGCTAGAGCATTGAAGCAAATCCGGTGAAAATAACCGCTATCGATCGATCGTTCCCGACCACGAAAAAGGAAGTCGAAGCTAACCTACCGATGGCGGCGTTAAGTCGTTTCATAGCACGGTTAGGTGAAAAGGACTCCCATTCTTCAAGCTTCTCGGAAACATGGAAGTTTGAATGGACTAAAGAGGCAAACGGCGCTTTGAGGAGCTTAAGCGGTATCTTACGAATCCTCCGGTCTTAGTCTCTAAGATTGGAAGAGACATTGCTAATTTACGTCATTGCAACGCCACCAACGATTAGCGGTGTATTGGTCGTAGAACGTGATCGTATCCAACGACCAATATATTACGTAGTTTAAGTCTTGCATGGACCAAAAGAACGATATCCACGATACGAAATTGCTCTATGGTCTCCTTATGACTTCAAGGAAACTTAGACATTATTTTCGTGCCCATAAAGTGGTCGTACCTACGGATATCCGCTTGGTCAAGTCCTAGGTAACAGGAGTCATCGGGGCGAATAGCGAAATGGGCGGTTGAGCTTGGGGCGTTTGACCTCCATTTTGTCCCTAGAACAACGATTAAGTCTCAGGCAATAGCAGAATTCATTGCCGAATGGACAAACCCTGAACCCTCCCAAGAACCCGAGTACGAGTTTCACGACCAGTGGACAATGTACTTTGATGGTTCCTTGATGCTTCAAGGCTCGGGGGCTGGGGTCGTTTTGATTTCCCCTACTGGCGAACAACTTAAATACGCCATTCAGTTAAACTTTCCTGCTACAAATAATGCAGCAGAATACGAAGGTTTGCTGGCAGGACTTCGAGCAGCTCGTTCGCTCGGGATTCGCAGATTGCTAGTGAAAGGTGATTCTCAACTAGTAGCGAATCAAGTAGGGAAAGAGTATCAATGCTCTAGTACCAAGATGTCATCATATCTGGCGGAAGTACGAAAACTTGAAAAGCATTTCTTCGGTTTTCAGATCCAACACATTCCTAGAAAGGAAAACTTTCTGGCAGACCAGTTGGCCCGGATGGCTTCCACACGGACATCCGTCCCGCCCGGAGTTTTTCTCGAGAAACTCGATTCACCCTCGGTAGTCGAGCCTTCCGAGGACATAGATGTTAGCAAGGAGGTTGCACACCTTGATTCTGCAAACATGGATGCTCCACAGGTCGATGATGGTTGGCGCCATCACGATCACGGTAGAGATTGGATGACATCGATCTACAATTATCTTCAGCATGACATAATTCCAGAAGATGATGTAGAGGCTGATCGTATTGCACGAAAAGCCAAATCATACACTCTCATTGAACGTACCTTATATAAGCGAGGATCTCACGGAGTGTTGATGAGATGCATATCTCAATCGGATGGCATTAAATTGCTAACCAAATTCATGAAGGAGTTCAGGAGCTCATCATTCCTCTGAACGCTGGTCGGTAAAGCCTTTAGGCAAGGATACTCTTGCCAATCGCCCTTCATGATGCAAAAGAGCTCGTGACGAAGCGCGTACAATGTCGCCATAGCCGACAAGTACATCACCGTCTCAAGCTTTGCAAACAATCTCTCTTTCTTGGCCTTTTGCAACCTGGGAACTGGACATTCTGGGACCTTTCCCAAAGGCACCCGGGGGCTTTGAGTTCCTGTTCGTCATGATTGACACGTTCACTAAGTGGATCGAAGCCAAGCGGTTGTAAAACTACAACCAAGCCGCCAAGAGGTTCCTAACAAAAAGCGTGATTACACGGTTTGGTGTACCCAGTCGTATAATCACTGATAACGGTGCCCAGTTCTCAAGCAGCAATTTTCAGGAATTCTGTGAACAACTAGGTGTCAAGATACATTTCGCTTCTATTGCTCATCCACAGAGCAATGAAGCAGTTGAGCGAGCCAATGGTATCATAATGCAAGGGATCAAACGACGAGTGTTCGACCAGTTACTTCAACGGTCAGGAGCTTGGGTTCGAGAACTTCCCTCTGTATTATGGGCTGTTCGTACCACAACTAGTCGTGCGACCGGGGAAACACCATTCTTTTTAGTTTACAGGGCTGAGGCTATGCTTCCTCCAGAACTAAAAATTGGTTCTGCTCGAGCTGATTACTTTTCTGAAAGTGATCAGTCTGAACGACGACTTGACGACATCAATTTCCTTGAAGAAAGACAAAATCAAGCCTTGATACGATCAACAATCTACCAACAAGCCATGCGCTTCGGTATCACGATCGTAAGGTACAATCTCGCAGCCTAGTCAGAGGTGATCCGTTCTCGAAAAATCCGAACCAAGCAAATCGCAATAAACTTTCACCTAAATGGGAAGGTCCATACATCGTGGTCGAAGTAACCCACCAGATCGATACTGTTAGCTATGTCGGATGGGCGAGTTTTATCTAATTCTTGGAATATTGATCAATTGCGTAAGTTCTATGTTTAATTTCATGTATTTCATTTTTCTTCATTTTTCTTCAATAAAGATGTTTTCCTTAAAAATGATAAGTATGGTTGTTTATACTTATTATTTGTTGCATCTGGTCGTATGCCATTCCCGTTACTGGTTGGTCGGAGAAGACTCTCATTCTCTCCGATATTCCTTCTTTGGGATCTCCACTACTCATGGTTGTTGACTTAAATGTCACCAATCACATTGGTTTTAGCCGTGATCATTGCTTCAATGATACACATTCACGACGGACATTCTTTTCTTAAAGAGTCATACGAGTATAAGGAGTACCAACTCGCACGATTTACTTGGCTTCGTTTCTTGAAATTGAAGATTGTTATTTTATTTCAACATTCTGTTCTAATCAAGTTTGGCTACTGGTCGGGACACAGAAAGCCTCCTGGTCGAAGTCTCTCCTCTCTGCACGTGGTCCTGCCCACTGGAAGGAGCTTCCTAGTGACGGTCCTTTTCCTACGATCCTCGCTGCCAGTCGGATTTGAGAATGAGCACGTTTCGCGAAATATTTTACAAATCTTCATTCTTAAGATTCGATCGACCGATCCGAATATTTCCTAAACAACGGTACTTATCTCTTCATTTCATTTCTTGCATACATTCTTAATGCATATCTTCTTATAAGCAAGATCTAGTCTTTGTTATGTCTTCTGACTACAAGTGGTATTCCATAGTACTTCGATAATGGGAAAATCTAGACTAGCGAAGTCGCCGCTTGGTTCCACCACATGATTTCCTAGTATTTCCTAGATCATTGTCATACACATTATCAAGACTCTTACCATGGTCATCGTTATTACTCAATTACGGTCTCATCGCTTTCTTTTAGTAACGTTCATCTACTAACATAAGCAGTCGGGGGCTAGGAGATATATGAGTATTTAACAACATTAATAAGACAAAGCAGGATCTTCTTTGATAAAAGGTAAGTTTTCATTTTACATAGTCTAAAGTTATATTCATTTACATGTTGAGACCACCAGACTGGTCGCTATGTGATGAGATCCGACTTCCATTTCTTGTGCAACTTTCTCTCCGAGAGGTCTTAGTTCCTCGAGAAGTTTTGTTGCTTCACTTTCAGAGCAGTCGAAGTCCTCTTCCACAGCTTTAAGACTAACAGAGGGTCTTCTCCGCTCGTTCAAGTGCTTCAGTTTTTTCTGCACGAGTAGATAAAGAAGAAAGAGGTTAATATACTCTTTTAGAATAAGAGAGCATCTTGGTTAAGTCTACGACTGTAAACCTTTGATTTTCTGCTCACAGGAGTCGAAAACTTCTTTTTGCCTGGTCATTGCATGCTCAATTGACCGGTCTTTATTTTGGTTCTCTTCTTTAAGTTTTATTATCATGGCTTCCTTAGCCGCGACCTCTTCTTTAATTTTTTCTAAATCACAAAGATGATAGAAAGAATTAAGTTAAGGAGAAGGATGGATAGATAAAACACAAGAAGATAAACAAAAGAGAAAAGTTCTTACTTTTCAATTCGAGTGCTTTGCTCCAAATTACGTATTCATTGGTCACCCTCACCACCACGATAATTCTCGACAGTGCTACAAAAACACATACTTTGTAAGTTTTCAAAGGAACTTCAAAAGATTAACACGGCCGTGGAGTACTAACCTTGATTACCACATCGTTATAATCGGCAAAAATCAAATTTGGATCCATCTGAATTTGACGATCCGATATCTTCCCGAGCCGTCAAGTTCCTTATCCTCGATAAATCGGGGACAAAAAGGGAACTTGTTAGCCTGAGGAACATTCTCAGTAGGAGGTGGAACTTGTTGGGCATCTCTGGGGATGACTACCTCCGGAGATGGCGTCAGAATCACTAAAGGATCCTGAACAGTTTCTGCACTGGAGCACCGCTCGGGGCTTTGTAGTCATATTGTCCATCTGACCTCTTTCGGAGGGACATTCCGTTCAGCAGTCTCCACGACCACCTCTTCCATAGGAACTTTTTCCTGAGGGGTGTTCTGGTCGGAAACGACCACAACACCAGAAGATCTGTAAGAAAAAAGAGATAAGGAATATCAGGATCTCAATACTCAAAATACATCTAGGGTATGTTTAAATACGATCTCTTCATTTTAAACTTACCATGTTGATTTTTTGAGTTTAAGCTTGTAACGCATCGAATTAAAATCCGTTGCGCTGGCCTTCCTCTTCTTTTCAATTGATTTCACTGGTTTTAAACCAGTAGGGGAAATCACTTCCTGCACATCCACTGATCGGAAATCGGAAGCAATATCTGCGACGAGTTGGTCGAGGATAAGATCACGACTCGGATCGGTAGGTGTAGACTCGTCGACCTCCAAAATAACGACTTCATCACTCTTTGGAGGGTTCTCGGCAATTTTTTGGAAGATACAACGACCGCCTAAATACATCATCAAAGATAGTTAGGCAATGAAAGTTTATTATGTATAAAATATTGTTTTTGTTTGGTTACCAACCTCGTGAAGGTTGATACTGCAATGCGATCGTAGGGGTGATCGTATCATTAATTGGCTCACATCTTTGGTAGCCTCATTGATCTTCAACCCGATGACTATACATCAAAGAGTATTTTCGAGAATTCCAACCAAAAACAATACAAATGACAGATCTAACATAGTTAATAATCTCACCTTAAGTCTTTCGATCCTCTCTTCAAAGATGATAACCGCTAGAATACGAGGAAAGCTAGCCTTATCGCTAGGCTCTCGTGCAGAATCATTTTGATCCGGTTTCTAATCTCCTCAGAAGATAGAGCTGTAAGGATAAAATATAGAGAGACTTAAGAGTACAAAAGTAATTAACTAAGCATAGGCAAAATGGTCGGAAATCCTCATGGCTTACCTTCCTTTGAATCTCTGGTCAAATCATCACGGCCAATATACCAGAGCATCTGGTACGTACGGGCTTTCAAAGGATTAACCCGGCGCGTAGTAAAATCCTTTACTACATGCCAAGATGTCAAACCCTTGACACTAAGAAGCTTAATAGCTTCGGCCCATCTCTTTACCTTTCCTCCGCTTCGAGGAGCGCCATCTCGGGTTTCGACCGCCTTCTTGCCAAAATAATAAATGCTGTCTCCCTTCATGAGCGTCATATAGAACCAGCTTTTCTTCCACGACGACCATGAAGATTTTGAGTACATGGAGATGTACTCATCGACTTTTCCATCATGGAGACGCAAAGTGCACTCTCGGGCGTCGATTGTTTTTCGGACTTCGTCATCCTCAGTAGTAATACCCGAGCAGATCCAGATCTGCTGAATCCCAGTGCGCTTCGCAGAGGTAGACGAAAATGCTGAGATTTGCGATAGCATTGGGAGCAAGATTCACTAATTCAACTCCATAATACTCCAGAACTCTGGGAAGGAAAGAGTGAATTGGTAGCCTAAATCCGCATTCTATATATGCAAGAAAAATTGGGATTTCTCCATCTTCGCCGCTCGGGGAATGCTCTCCAGTCGATGATCTCCAGGAGATCAAGCTCTTGCTAGGAAGCATCCCGGTCTTCTCCAGGTTCTCTAATTTCTTCTCACTCAAATCAGATACCGACCAGTTAGTGATTTGGTTCGACATGGTCGAGATTTTTTGAGTGGAGAAAGTAGGTGGTCGGAGAAGTCTTTTACTCGGTAATGAAGAAGGAAAGTATGAAGTAAAAAAAAAACCCCTAAACCTACCAAGGGGTTTTATAGACTTCAGAATTTCTAACCACAGTCAGGAGTTACCAAAAAAAAAGAGGTCCAATGGACATATAAACTCTTCGATTCCCAAGGCAAGTTCTGAACTTTAAAATGAATGTAAACCGCTCCAAGAATTATTACATTTAAAAAAAGTGTGTCAAACCCGATACGACTTCATCGGAAGAATTGTGTTCACATGACCTATTCATTTAAAGTTCGGGGGCTAGCTGACGAGGATTAAAACCTCTATGTATTATCTTTAATACATAAAAAGACCATACGTCTTCATGGTCGTAACTCCTGAGGTGCACGACCTCACTGGTCGTAGGAATTCCAGAGGTTACGCAATGGATACCCTGGTCGGGCGGAGGCTAGTGCCAAGCCTCCACCGGAGAGCTGTCGCAAAGGGTATGAACCGATATCCGAACTAACTCCGTGAATATTCCCTACCGTGTGAAGAATGGAACACGTGCGTAATCCATACCACACGACGTTATACACGATAAACAACTACCTTGTGGTTGTTTATCTCACAGACACATAACCGCGAACGGTTGATCATTCAACAACTATCATATGACTCACCAACGATAACGCTTCATATTAGACGCCTTCTCCGTATAATCGCCACCTCTTCAAAGGTTATTTAAAGAAGGAAGATGGAACGCGGAGGGGATCGATCATCGAAGATAGAAAGAAAGAAGCATTGTCTTGTACTCTAAAAGCGATCCGTCATTCCGCAGATACACCCTTGTAAAATCTCAGTTCATACTAATAAAGAGCAGTCCCATTGCAATCCCAAGATTTCCCACGTCATTCTCTTTTTTTTCCATTTATTGTAAGATCGGCGACTTGATCGTTGACACAACCCATGCATCTTCAGCGACACCTAATCAGGTAGGCCGGCCAGAGGGTCTCAAGCGTCCCATGAATGAGGACTTGTGGCGTGAGCGCCAATTACGGGACCATCGACGCACCAATGGGCTCTGCTTCAAGTGCGGGGACAAGTATAGTAAGGAACACATCTGTAAGAAACCTGTTCAATTGATGACCATTGAAATGGGCGAGTTCGGAGAAATGTTGTTGGCAGAGACTCTGAATGCCTTGATTGAGGGTGATGAACCCACACAATCACCGGTTCAGCAGGACTGTTTCAGAATATCAGTTCATGCTGTGTCCGGCACAGAAGAAGTGGAGACAGTGCGGTTAAGGGCGTTGGTGGGAAATCAGATCATGCACCTCTTAGTGGATTCGGGTAGCACTCACAGTTTTGTTAACAAGGCTTTTGTTGATCGCAATCACTGCACAACTAAAAATATTCCTGCTGTTTCTGTCTGAATTGCAAATGGGGAGATTATGACCTGTTCTACTCAGGTACCCAAACTTACTTGGTGGATCCAGGGAGTGACTTTTGAAACTGATATGCGCATTCTCGAGTTAGGGGCTAATGACGCGATTCTCCGTATGGATTGGTTGGAGCAATTCAGTCCCATGGACTGTCATTGGACAAACAAGGCCATGACATTCGACTATGAGGGACGTCGAGTTTGTTTACAAGGCATTCTACCTCGTCATTCACTTGAACTATCTGAAGTATCCATGGATCAATTATACAAATGGTACAAAGGAAATGATGTGTGGGCTTTTGCTATTGTTCAACCTCATTCAGCGGCTGCGCCAACAAACACTTCCGAACAGCCAACTGAAGCAATTCAGAAATTGCTTGACCAATACTGTGATGTATTTGCTGAACCCCACACACTACCACCACATCGTCAATATGACCACGCCATTACTTTGCAAGCTGGTGCGACTCCAGTCAATTCCCGACCCTACCGTTACTCTCCCCTTCAAAAGGATGAGATTGAGCGTCAAGTGACCGAAATGTTGGCCACTGGACTCATTCAACCTAGTATGAGCCCGTTTGCCTCTCCGGTACTCTTAGTTCAGAAAAAAGATGGTGGGTGGCGATTCTGTATCGACTACCGTCGTTTGAATACTTTGACAGTTAAGAACAAATTTCCTCTTCCAGTCATTGATGAGCTTTTGGATGAATTGGCTGGCACCAAATTCTTTTCCAAGTTGGACTTACGGGCTGGTTATCATCAAATTCGCATGCGTCCCAAGATGAGGAGAAAACGGCATTCAAAACTCACCATGGCCATTTCCAATTTCGGGTTATGCCATTTGGACTTTCCAATGCGCCGCTACGTTCCAATGCTTGATGAACTCGGTGTTTGCTCCTTATATCCGTAAGTTTGTGATTGTCTTTTTGGATGATATTTTGATCTATAGTCGGAATATACTTGAGCACATGACACATTTGCAATTGGTTTTTGACACATTGCGCTGCAATACTTTGTATGCCAATCTGTCTAAATGTTCATTTGCCAGAGAAAGTATTGCTTATTTGGGGATATCATCTCGCGTGACGGGGTTGCCACTGATCCGGACAAAACATCAGTTATGCATAATTGGCCAAGACCGACTACCGTCACTGAGCTACGGGGATTTTTGGGTTTTACGGGTTATTACCGGAAGTTTGTTCGCCATTATGGTATTATCGCCAAGCCTCTGACTAATTTATTGAAGAAGAAGGGATTTGAGTGGACACCTCTAGCTTCCCAAGCTTTTGTGCACTTGAAACAGGCAATGGTCAGTGCCCCGGTTCTTGCTTTGCCGGATTTTGATCTTCCTTTCGCTATTGAAACTGATGCCTGCGACACTAGAGTGGGAGCAGTCCTTATGCAAAACGGGCATCCTATTGCATATTTGAGCAAAGCATTGGGTGTGAACAATCAAAAGTTATCGATTTATGAGAAGGAATTTTTGGCTGTGATGATGGCAATTGATCGGTGGCGTGCTTACTTGGAGAGGGGCCCTTTTCTGATTCTAACTGATCACAAGAATCTGTGCAATTTAGAAGATCAGCATTTGACTTCCGATCTACAACGCAAAGCTATGTCCAAACTGGTTGGCCTTCAATTTAAATTCCAATACAAACGTGGTATTGATAATGGGGCTGCTGATGCGTTGTCCCGCGTCGGTCATCTACTGACTTTGCATGCTATTTCCTCCTGTCAACCTGTTTGGGTTCAAGAAGTTCTCAACTCTTATGAAATGGATTTGGGCACTCAAGAATTGCTCACTCGTTTATCAGTGACCAGTCCTGATGACCAAGGCTTTGCTTTAGAGCATGGGTTAATCAAATACAAAAATAGAGTGTGAATCGGTTCCAATACAGCCTTGCAGACGAAATTGATCAGTGCATTGCATGATAGTACTATCGGAGGGCACTCTGGAAGTCAAGCTACTTATCATCAAGAAGTTGTTTTATTGGCCGGGTCTCAAAGTGGTTGTGGACAGTTTCATCAAGCAATGCTCTATTTGTCAACAAGCAAAACACAGTAATTTGAAGTCAGCCGGGTTATTACAACCTTTACCTATTCCTAACGGTTCTTGGCAAGACCTGACTATGGATTTCATTGAGGGACTTCCCAAATCTGAAGGTTATGATGTGATTATGGTGATTGTTGATCGCCTCACTTAATATGCACATTTTGTACCTCTGAAACATCCTTTCACAGCGGCATAAGTAGCTCGCGCATTTCTGGAACAAGTGGTTAAATTGCATGGAGTTCCTCACTCAATTGTCTCAGACCGTGATAAAATCTTTACCAGTACATTTTGGAAGGAGTTATTCACAGCAGTTGGGACTCGATTGCTTTACAATACGGCTTATCATCCGCAGACGGACGGCCAAAGTGAGCGAGTCAACCAATGATTGGAGATGTACCTCTGTTGTGCCGTGCATGATTGCCCCCGGCAGTGGAAGAAGTGGCTTGTTATGGCAGAGTTTTGGTATAACACTAATTTTCATTCGGCTCTGCGTTGCTCCCCGTTCAAGGCGCTCTATGGAGTTGACCCCAATTTCGGTACAATGCCGTACATCGGGTCCTCTACTGCGGTCGAAGTGGAGGAAATGATTCGAGATCGTTAGGCATATACTGAAATGCTCCGCAATCAGCTGGCGAAGGCTTAGCTTCGCATGAAGACTCACGCTGACAAGAATCGTTTTGAACAAGACTTTCAGGTCGGCGATCAGGTGTTGCTCAAATTACAACCCTATTCTCAGCATTCTGTGGTAAATCGTCCATATCCTAAATTGGCTTTTAAGTATTTTGGTCCATTTGAAGTGCTCGAGCGAATTGGGGCAGTTGCTTACAAGCTAGCTTTGCTTGCGGATTCTCTGGTCCATCCGGTGTTTCATGTCTCTCAACTGAAACCTTTTATCCCAAGATATACACCAGTGTTTACTGATTTGCCGAAGCTCGTGGATCTCACTACGGGACTGCCACAGCCTGAAGAAATTTTGGCTCGTCGTCTTGTTAAGAAAGGCAATTCAGCAGTACCACAAATTTTGGTGAAATGGACATCAATTCCAGCTGAGTCTGCCACATGGGAGGATTACTATGTCCTGAAGCAACGTTTTCCGTTGGCGAGACTCTGGGAACTGGCTTCGTCTCAAGGGGAGGGAAGTGTCGCGCCTCCACCAACGATGACAGGCGAAGGTGAAGGCGGTCACTGCAGAATTGACAAGGCAAACAACGGCGCATAGGGACCCACCGTGGCGTGCGTGTGTGTTTAGTTTGGGTGAAGCAAGCGTTGTTAGTTGGCAATTCGGGCCTGGCGAGAGTCCGTAATGCTTTAAAAGGGAGCTGTAGCAAAAACGACAAGGGATCGAAAAACAGAATTCAGTTTTCCCCAACCTTCTTCTCTAATTCTCATCTCCTGCTTTTCCAGTACTCTGGATCCCCATTACCATATTCCACCGGAAATCTGTGAGTGATTCGTTCGACGGAGTTCGGATCACCACAAAGCAAAGCCAGATCTGAGCGTGGAAGGAGCTAGATGAGCATGTGGAACTGAATTTGCGTGGGGATGGTGGAGGGGAGACCGTGGGGAGATGGGAGCAGGCCAAGGCGAGGGGGAGGAGGCGTCTGGGAGGTGTTAGGAGGCGGCGGCGAGGAGGTGGTGGAGGCTGCGGGGAGGTCAGAGGACGACGGGATTTGAGGAAAAATAATCCTATAGAACCTGGTCCACAATTCAATTAGTGTAGACCTATTCCACCACGTGACACGTGTTTTTTCACGAATCTCAAAGCGCACAACTCAATAAATCACTGATGTGAATTTTCACGAATTAAATACTAAAGACTAGCATATCATGCTTTGAGATTCGTGAAAAGACACGTGTCACACGGTGAAATGGGTCTACACTGATAGAATTGTGGACCAGGTCTTATAGAATTATTTTCCGGATTTGAGTGGAGGGGTGAGGCTAACCAGTAAGTTGAGTGGGGTTAGTGTTTGCTAAGTAGGCTGGCTCCAAATGTTGGGACGTATTTCTACTAGGTCTTGAGAAATGTTTTTATATGTTATATGATTTTGGATGTAGAGACGTAATAAAAAACGTCTAAATAAAAACGTCTTTAGTAGACTATTTTGTTGTAGTGGTAACAGCAGCGTAAACGCCCCCGCCCCGCCCCGCCCCTAAACATGTCATTCTGCCAGTAAGTCATAAGTGTGGTGTTCTTAAATGAGAGAACGAACCATGTGTATGAAATTTGGTTAAAATCAATCAAATTTCTGTTCCGTTGTATGATGAGACAAAACATGTATCATAGCACAACACCTATGCCAGTTGAGAAAATAGCAAAATGATGCTACCATGCAGACCTGCATCTAGATGATGATTCATGACAAACAATCATCAAAGTAGAAAGAATGTACCTGATGGATAATCTCAGTAGTGAGATTGAAAGTAACCTTGTTTGTCTGTGAAATGTGCAAAAAGTAGAAATAAGTAAACTAACATCATCAGCTATCACCATGGTCAATGTCTGACATGATAGAATATAACAGAAACCATCATAATATATCACATATTGTGATGAGGACATCAACCCTAAGGATGCAACCACTACTACTTCGACCCGCTGCACTGCATCCTCTACTTCTACGAGACTTCCATATTTCCCGGTTGGACCGTTGAGCTTCGTCTACATGCCATGGTGCTATGTCTACATGCCATGGTGCTGCATCTACATGTCATGGTGCTGCGTCACCAATTATTGGCCCATGGGCTATGTAATGCATTGGCCGACGACTTGGCCCATCTAGCGGACGATCTGGCCCATCTAGTGACCAGCCACCCCTAGGCCTGTACTGTTCACGTGAGCACTATTCACACATGAACAGTACCGTGAACAGTACCCACGCCCTAGGGTTTCCCCCTCCTGGCCACCCTCCTCATATAGGAGCCGCCGCCCTTTAGTTTTGCTTGGGTTTTTCTTAGATAATATTCGCTGCGCTTTTGCGTTCATCGGTTTGAGAATCCCAACTTGTGTGCTTCAATTATTATTCGCAATGTCTGATTGCATCTTCTACTCTCTTGCTTGTGTTCTCGATTTGCTTGCGGGAGATAGCCTTCTTGGCGAGGTCAACCGCGTTAACACGGTTGATAACCAACGGAGCGATGGTGTAGTGATTGCGAGGATCGATCTGTTTCGGTCGATCCTTCGATCATCAACGTCGTGTTCTCCACAATCGGCGTATCAATACCTATCGGAAGATCGGGCCACACTCTTCATCATATTGGTATAGAATTATGGGCCCGCAACTCACGAAGATCAATAACACACCGACCATCGGTGATGGCCTAACATGAGCTAGCATGGCACTTTTGAAACGGCCTTTGTTTTGATGCTTTATTTGCTTCATCATCAAGTAAATTCGCAAAAGGTCAAATAAATAATGATTTCAAGTAAATGGTATTTGTGCACGTGGGTTTTACCTTTCTTGTTACCCAAAATTCATATTCTTGCAGAATATTGCCAACAAAATTCTTATGTAACTTCGCAATTCATCAGAAAGAGAAACAAACTTAGCAAGTCTACAACATAAGTGTGTTTTGTCTTACATTGGGTACATGGGTATGATAGTTTGCACTGTGTGCATCATTCTCTCTTAACACAACATATGAATATAAAATTCATCGGTATGCTTAATTAACATAGAAGCATGACCATGCTCCTGAAATGAACTAATGATGGGCAAAGTGTTCAAAATTAATCTTGTGATATAGACAACCAGAAACAGTATCTGAATTACATTCCATATAAAAAATGGATAGATGAAAACATTTGCACTTTATTTCATCTTTAAAAGGTGTACAGCAATACAACATATATCATTTCAAATCTGGCAGCTATGCTACTTTTGTCGCTCCATATTAAAATTGGTGGATTAACTGAAGACAGTGATTTATCACAACTGGTTATTGTATGGAACTTGTGATCCAACACTTACATTGCCCAATCAGAAAGTTGCATATTGTGGCAAATCCCTCTTTGTCACCATTTTCCTTGTCAAACTATTCAACATCTCCTAACCAATCAAAGGGAGGGAAATATATGACCTACAAAAGAACTCCCCCATTAACAAAAGTAGAATGTCCTCAATAATAAGATTATAAGAACATGAATAGAAAAGGGCCCTTCAATTTTTTGTGTGCACCTACTGAAGAGCAAGTCCACCAAACATGTCAAGAAAATTATACAGTCATCTGATTTTAATTTTTAATAGCAAACGCAACAAAGAGCTGGACGGTTACAACACCCGCTATCATAAACTAGATAAATAAAAGAAACTTTCTTTGTGCTTGACAACTCAAATTAGTCAGAATACAAGAATGATGCAAAATAAAAACGGCTGAAGGGTGGTGCACTCTTGACGCTCTGACAGTCTCACCTGCAAAGGGTCACATAAAATGTCATTATCTTGCATAAGTTAAAAGAGATGCTGAAACAAAAAGAATGCTCTAGCAGACATGGGAGTCCAAGCAAGCGGCAGATTTTCACGAAAGATGATGCATATCAATGTATCTTGTATCATCAGTCAAGTATCAATGTATCAATGTATGGGCTAGTTAACATCTGTATCAATGTATCATCATTCATTAGTCAAGTGAAAATGCAAAATTCAACAAGATGATCTTTGGTTGCATTCAGTAAAAACATATATAGTATAAATGCAGATCAAAATGCAACTGAAACTGGCTACTTAACATCTATATCAATGTATCATCATTCATCAGTCAAGTGAAAATGCAAAATTCAACACAATTTTTACTGTAACATGGTATGAGTCTTTAGAAATGGTAATGTCAGGAAGTTATGAGCTGCGATTCTGCAGGTGATTCAGTCAACATGTAAAAACTAGGCTTGTTGCTCATTCATCGTCATCGATGCAACTTGGAGAGGGATTGCGTCACAATTGGACCACCATCACGCCACGCGGCTGACGTTTTTACCGGTGGGAGAGCTGGTGATTCAAATTTGGCGTCGTTGAAACCGTTTGATTCAAGCGGCGTTGCGAGTTGGAAGCGGTGCTAGGGGAGCGAGGAAGAGAGGGAGGCGGGCGCGCGAGGGTGGCGAGAGAAGGGAAGGGGGCATCGGAGGAGGGAGGCGGCGGGGAGAACGAGAAGAGAGGGAGTGGGGCAGCGCGCGGAGGGAGAACAGGAGTGGAGCATTGCATGGGGGCGACAACGCGGAGGGGACCGAGAGGAGCGAGAGGAGAGGAGGTCGGCGGTGGGGCGAGAGGAAGGCAGTACGGCGTACCTCAATTCGATGGCGGGGCGACCGCGTTTTGGAGGCGGCGAGCTCGATTGGTGGCGGAGATGGCGAGCGAGCTCGATTCGGCAATGACGAGCTCCAATCGATGACGCAAGATGGCGGAACCGAAGCGAGCTCGACTTCGGCGGTGGGGAGGCGAACCTAGCGCGCCACAATGTGGTCGGGCGTCGACGCCGTTCTCCTTTATCTACGCCTCGGCGCCCGCCGCGAAGCGTCGGCGAGAGCCGCGAGGACCGCCTGGACCACCTTGCCGTCTCGGTGCGGCGTGCCTAGCTCGGCGCCTTGGTGGAAATCGTCACGGGAGGAGCCGAGTAGCGCCTAGTCGGCGCCTAGTCTCAGGGCGATGGCGAGGAGGAGGAAGGGGCGGCGCGAGAGGGCAAGGAGGCGGCGGCATTGAGTGAGGAAGAGGCGGCGGTGAGGTTAGGGTAGAGAGGCTGGGGCGGTGAGAGGAGGAGATCTTGAGATGGGAGAGACGCAGAGAGGAGAGGAGATGGCGGCGGTGCGGGAGGATTAGGCGTGGAAGGAAGAATCGGCGACTGTGGGAGGAGGAGTTAGCATGTCGCTGCAGCGATTGCTTTGAAATGTTCTTGCGAGGGAGCGTGGGCGTGGATAGGGAATAAAGAAAAACCCACGATTTATGTGGAGGCATGAGCAGATTTTTAGGGCGGTGAGGAGATTTTACCTTCTTTGAAGATTCTAAGAGAGGAAAGCGGTGGGATAAAAAATACACAAGAAAAAATGGAGGAGATGAAAATAGTTTTGGGAGTTGAAAGCAGAAGGAGATTGGAATATAGCGGGAAGGGGCGCTGGAGCGGAAAAAAATCGAGGATTTGCATTTCTATTTAATGATATTTTGTGAGTAATTTCAATGAACTTGTGTAAACGATTTTATTACAGCAAAATTTTTAGCAAAAAGAAAAATAAAAAACTAGGCATTTCAAATGTTTCAAACGAATAAGGTTGCAACACATGTTATCTGTAGCCATCCACATGATTTATGACGAATAGGTTTTGCAACACATATTATGCGTAGCCATAATATTACTTCACAACGTATGCATAGAGCGTTGCGACATATGCGTTGGTAAAGGGGTGTTCATGTTGTACTGGTACCATGTCTTTGTGCTCGTTGATGTACGGGGACACTTCGGTCATATGTTGCAAGACCGTGAAATGAGCTTGAGCGTATGTATCCAGATCGGGAGTGATTGATTTCCTTCAAATGGTCCCGATACCATCTAGTCTCCCCTCATGATGAGATAGAGGCACACCTAACGGATCCACCTGAGCCATGTAGTCGACGCAGAACTCAATGACCTCTTCCGTTGCATAACCTTCGATGATGCTGCCCTCCAGTCGAGATCGATTTTGAATGTAGGACTTGAGAATTCCCATGTACTTCTCGAATGGGTACATATGACGTAGGAACACAGGGCCGCATATCTTTGTCTCTTTCACAAGGTGAACAATGAGATGGACCATGATATCGAAAAATGACGGAGGAAAATACATCTCAAGATGACATAGAGTCGTCACCTCGGCCTATAGAGCATCTAGTCCTTGGGGATCGATGACCTTTTGAGCAATTGAGTTGAAGAAATAACATAGCCTCAAGATTTTCACTCGGACCTTGTTCGGCAAGATACTCCTAATTGCAACAGGAAGCATTTGTGTCATCAGCACATGACAATCATGCGACTTCATACCAATTAATTTCAAATCTTGCATAGAAACAAGTTTCTTAATGTTAGCGAGTAACTAGGCGGGACTTTCACACCATGCAAGCTCGACACTATTCATTTCTCTCGGCCTTGGGCGAGTGTAGCAAGTTGGGGAAGGTACGTTAAATCTGTGTCGGTCTCTTGCGGTGCTAACTCGGTCCTTATGTTCATATCGACCAAGTCACGCCGTGCGTTAACACCATCCTTTGTTTGCCACTAATGTTCGATGAAGAGACCAATCAAGCTATCACATACATTCTTCTCCACGTGCATGGCGTCGATCGATGGCGAACTTCTAAGTGCTCCCAATAAGGCAAGTCCCAAAAATTATCCGCTTCTTCGGATGTTCTTACGCGGGTTCTTAATTGATGTCCTTCCCAAGCACAACATCGATATCCTTAACCATATCATAGACCTCTTTCCCTCTAAAAGCCCTTGAAGCTGAACCGTCCTCCTTATTTCCGTCGAATTGTTTCTTCATCTTGCGGTATGGGTGACTCCTGGGAAGGAACCTACCGTGACGCAAATACACAGTTTTGCGCGAGTTATTTAGCCATACACTCTCCGTAGCATCTAAGCAACGCGGACAAGCTTTGGCTCCTTTTGTACTGAAGCCCGTCAGGTTACCAAGGGCAGGAAAATCATTGATGGTGCAGAACAACATAGCGTGTAAAGTGAAGTTCTCGTTTATGCATCAGATGCACTGCACCTCTCGTTCCACAAAGTCACAAGATCTTCCGAAGAATGTTGCTAGGTACACATCAATATCATTCCCAGGTTGTTTCGGCCCTTGGATAAGTAGTGACATCAAAATGTACTTCCGCTTCATACACAACCAAGGAGGAAGGTTGTACATGCATAGATTTACGGGCTAGGTGTTATGTCGGCTGCTCATATTACCGAAAGGATTCATTCCATCTGTAATCAACCCTAACCTTATGTTCCTCGGTTTTACACGGAACTCTTCGAAGCTCCGATCGAAGTTTCTCCACTGGGCAAAATCAGCAGGGTGTCTTAGCTTTCTATCTTTCTTACGGTCCTCCGAGTGCCAACACACCAATCTTGCCTCCTTTGGGTTCACAAATAAATGCTTCAAACGTGGGATCACAGGCAGACACCACAACATCTTAGCAGGAGGTCCCTACTTCAACCTAGCAGTATTCTGACGCTTGTATCGGGATGCTTTGCACACGGGACATACATGCATATCTGCATACTCTTTACGGTAGAGGATACCATCGTTCAAATATGCATGTATTCTTTCTACTTCCATTCCCAATGGACAAAGAACCTTCTTTGCTTGGTAGGAAGTGTTGGGAAACACGTTTCCCTCCAGAAGAATGACCGCTAGGAGACCTAACAACGCCGTGAAACTCTTATCGGACCAACCATTGCTTGCCTTCAATTTAAGTAGTTCAATCATGGTTGACAACCTTGTGTATTCCGGCTTGCAGAAGGGAACAAAGGTCTCACCGAGTCCTCCATTAAGCGCTTGAATTTACAAAACTCTCTCTCACTGTAGTTCTCTTCTGCATCGCGTAGTATCTGATCCAGATTTTCATCGTGCGACCTATCCTCATCAAAAGCACAGTCTACATCCAGCATATCGTTGACTTCCTCGGCAATGTCGTCATTACTAACTTCTTGTGTAATCTGCTCTTCACCGTGACTGGTCCAACATGTATACCCTTTTTTGAAACCCCTTCGAATCAAGTGCGCTTCTATCGGCGTTGTTAAACATCTTGATTACCGCAATCAATGCGTGGGCGATTACATAAATTTTATCCCTTCTTCAACATATCTTGCTCGTGGCTCTTCTAAAAGCAACCACGCCATTAATGTACTCTTGACTCACACGGTTCACACCATACATCCAGCTTCGGTCTATCTACGCTACACATGTAACAAAATAGTGTCAAATTAGATTAATAAAATCTCTCTCAACCACTCTCTCTCTCCATTTCCTTCCCCATCACAGAACTTAATGCATATGCTAACCACCCAATGAAAAATATTATTCTATTCACTTGCATCCGGATACAAAAGTTTGCATCGGTTGCTAGAGTTTTGCTTCGGAATAGGCAGCTTCCACGTGTGGAATCGGTTCCTAGCATCAAATCTAGCCATTTGAACCGGCTAATTAAGCACATAAATTGCAGATGCTCTAAAGGGTTATAGATTGTTACCCTCGGAGCTCACGACGAAAATACCAAATCTCTTGAGATTTCTCTCCTTCTCCTCCCTTTCTCCTTTCCTTCTCCTCCCCTCCCTCTTTGTCGGCGGCGTAGTGGGTGTTTACCTGGGTGGCGGCTCAAATGGGAATGGGCAGGGGGTAGTCCAGGTATTTATAGCACGAGGATATCATAGACGGTTCTTATTATGAACCGTCTGTGATATACAACTATCACCGACGGTTTTTCAATAGAACCGTGCAGCGATATCGAGATTATCACGAGCGGTTTACTAATATAACCGTCTGTGATAGTTCACGAACGGTTCTATTAGTAAATCGTCCGTGATATGGGAACGGGGTCCCGATCTTCCCACAGGTTCTGGATAAGTTCGATTTGGTGGAGGCGCGACACAAATCGACTCGGCTTCGAACAACACGTTCGAACCCGCAATCGCAGCACCACGTCTCCTCGGGTTATCAACGTGCGCAGCGGTTGACCTGCCAAGAAGGCTAATCTACTTTGCAAATCGAAGAACACAAGCAATAACAAGGAAGAACACAGCGGAATTGCGGATGTATTGTTTTAGCACTCGAAGGTTGGGGTCTCACAAACCGATGAGCAGCGAAACTGTTCAAGACAGAATTAATCTAAGCAAACCCAACCCTAATGGTGGGGTAGCGGCTGTATATAGAGGACGAGGCGTGCAAAACCCCGGACGCACCTAATGGGCTCCAACATGATACAAAGCCGAACGGCCCAAAAGACGGTGACGCAGCACCCTGACAGATTCTGAATGGCCACTTGTTTCGACGATTCCCGTTGACTCAGAAGGAATTTTGACAGAGGACCAGAGCCATTGGAAAGGTTGTCTTCTCAGCTTTCGATACATATGTGGAACATCCAAAACGGAGCCCGGATGCGATCTGGGCGTCCGTTTTAGTGCAGCCTGGTCCTGGACTCCGAATTGGATTCGAAGTCGGCTTGAGTTGGGCCTCCAACATGATTCGACCACCCTTGCTGGACTTGTGCGCTTCGTAGCCCTTCTCCAAGTACTTCGGGTCCTCTCCATGGTTCCTAATCATAATTAAATCATTAGGTAGCAATCGATTCTCAAATGAACAAAAGAAGTACTTAGGAGCAGAGCTCACTGTAAATTCAATAGTCGGCGCGAGCTCTAGTGATTGGTCCTTGAATGTCAAGTGGAGGATTGTTGTGTGTATCCGAAGAAGTGATGTCCTCATCATCCTCCCCCTCTTGAAGCGGAGTTGTCCTCAACTCAGCCTCATCTTCTTCTCCCAAGTATGGCTTCAAATCTGAAATGTTAAAGGTGGGACTAACCCCAAACTCGGAAGGCAACTCAAGTTTATATGCATTATCATTTATCTTCTCAACTATTTTAAAAGGACCAGCAGCTCTAGGCATCAATTTTGACTTTCGTAACTCAGGAAATCTATCCTTTCTCAAGTGCAACCAAACAAAATCACCCGGTTCAAGTTTAACTTCCTTTCTACCTTTACTACCAATAATCCTATATTTTTCATTCATCTTTTCAATGTTTGCCTTAGTAGTCTCATGCATTTTGACAATAAAATCAGCACGCTCCTTAGCATCATTATGAACTCTCTCACTAGTAGGCAAAGGTAAAATATCAAGAGGGGCACGTGGATTGAATCCATATACTACCTGAAAAGGACTTACCTTGGTGGTGGAGTGTTCCGCTCGATTATATCACGAACTCAACATGCGGCAAACACTCTTCCCACACTTCAAATTATTCGTCAAAACAGCTCGGCATGGTAGACAATGCGGTTCACCACCTCGGTTTGACCATCGGTTTGTGGGTGACATGTTGTGAGAACAACAACTTTGTACCTAACTTGTTCCATAGAGTACGCCAAAAGTGACTCAAAACTTGGCATCACGATCCAAACAATAGTAGAAGGCATACCATGCAAGCGAACTATCTCTTTGAAAAGAGGTCAAGAATATGAATGGCATCATCGGTTTTATGACATGGTATAAAATGAGCTATCTTAGAAAAACGATCCACAACAACAAAATGCTATCCCTCCCTTTTAGTCCCGGGCAATCCTAAAACAAAGTCCATAGAAATATCGCCTTACGGAATAGAAGGAACAGGAAGAGGCATATACAAACCATGTGGATTCAAGCGAGACTTAGCTTTTGACATGTAGTGCGCGAGCCACAAACCGCTCAACATCTCGCCTCATTTTTGGCCAAAAGAAGTGTGTGGCCAGAACGTCCTCCGTCTTCTTAGCACCAAAATGTCGCATCAAACCGCCGCCATGCGCCTCCTGCAACAACAAAAGACGAACGGATCCAACTGGAATGCATAGGCGGTTAGCTCTAAACAAGAACCCATCATTGATCATGAATTTATTCCATTCTTGTCCCTCTTTACAATGCAACAACACATCCTTAAAATCAGCATCTAAAGCATATTGTTCTTTAATGGTTTGAAGACCAAAAATGTGACAATCAAGTTGAGACAACATGGTATAGCGTCGAGACAAAGCATCAGCAATCACATTATCCTTCCCTTTCTTGTGTTTAATGACATAAGGAAAAGATTCAATAAATTCAACCCACTTAGCATGTCTACGATTCAAATTAGTTTGACTACGAATATGCTTAAGTGATTCATGATCAGAATGAATGACAAATTCTTTAGGCCATAAATAGTGTTGCCACGTCTCTAAAGAACGAACAAGAGCATACAATTCTTTATCATATGTGGAATAATTAAGAGCAGGACCATTCAATTTTTCACTAAAGTAGGCAGAGTTTGCCTTCTTGCATCAAAACACCACCAATACCAATTCCGCTAGCATCACATTCCACTCAAAAGTCTTACCAAAATCCGGAAGTTGGAGCAATGGTGAGTGTGTAGCTTGTCCTTCAAAAGATTAAAGGACTCCTCTTGTGATGGCCCCCAATGAAACACGACTCCCTTCTTTGTCAACTCAATCAACGATGTCGCAATGGTGCTGAATTCCTTGACAAAGCGCGATAAAACCTGCAAGGCCAAGAAAACTCCGCACTTGGGAGACCGTGGTGGGCGTGGGCCAACTCCATATCGCCTCCACCTTGGCTCTATCAACCTCAATTCCTGTGGAGTCACAACATAGCCAAGAAAGAGACTCGATCCGTGCAAAAGGTGCACTTCTCAAGGTTACCAAACAAACATGCATCTCTCAAAGCATTAAAAACAGCACGTAAGTGATTCAAATGTTCATCCATGGACTTGCTATAAATCAAGATATCATCAAAGTAAACGACCACAAATTTGCCAATGAAAGGACGTAAAACCTCGTTCATTAATCGCATGAAAGTGCTAGGTGCATTAGTTAAACCAAAAGGCATGACTAACCACTCATACAAGCGAACTTAGTTTTAAAAGCGGTTTTCCATTCATCACCAAGTTTCATTCTTATTTGGTGGTATCCACTACATAAGTCAATCTTTGTGAAAATTATAGCACCACACAACTCATCAAGCATGTCGTCTAGTGCAGGGAATAGGATGACGATACCTTATAGTAATGTTGTTAATGGCTCTACAATCTACACACATACGCCAAGAACCATCTTTTTTGGGTACCAAAAGAACAGGAACAGCACAAGGACTAAGGCTCATACCCACGGTCC
This sequence comes from Ampelocalamus luodianensis, assembly GCA_036346255.1. Classification (NCBI taxonomy): domain Eukaryota; kingdom Viridiplantae; phylum Streptophyta; class Magnoliopsida; order Poales; family Poaceae; genus Ampelocalamus; species Ampelocalamus luodianensis. The sequence goes on from CM070625.1 coordinate 16,221,768, forward strand.
AAAAGGTCTTGGACTTGTCATTTGAATCTCCTTAGTCTCGTCGGGATTGGTCTGTCAGCGCCGCGCGGTTTAGCAAACTCGCTCCGAGGATCAAGTCAATCGGTGCTCAATCCCTCGAATGGGTGGAAGTCCGGAGGTATCTCATCGGGAAAACATCTCTAAAATCTGCAAAGGTTAGTGACAGGAGCGAGGCAAAGTGCAAGGCATATTATCAAGAGAAAATAAAGCATCTTTGCACACAAAAGCATAGCATGTATCATTAATATCATCAATTTCAGCAAGGTCTGATTTTGTGGCAAGCATAACAGAATGTTTTTCAGATTTATCATGTTCCTTTGGATCATTAGCAAGAAGACTTCGCTCCCTATCGGCCTCTATAATCTCATCCGGGGTCAAAGCGGTAAAGTAACTTTCTTTCCTTATGCATAAAAGTGTATTTGTTACTACTACCATGGTGCAAAGCATCATTATCAAATTCCCAAGGTCGACCCAATAAAAGAGAGCATGCTTGCATGGGAACCACATCACAATCAACATGATCAGCATAACCACCAATGGAAAAATGGACTCGGCATGTTTGTGTTACCTTAGCTTTTCCAGAGTCATTTAACCACTGAATATGGTATGGATGTGGATGCGGTCGCGTGGTCAAGCCAAGCTTCTTGACCAAATCAGAACTCACCAAGTTGTTGCAGCTTCCTCCATCAATGATGACACGTGCAAGCCGGTTCTTGATTGCAAAGAAAGTCTGAAATAAATTATGGCGTTGAAGCTTATCAGGTTGTTGTACCTGTGTGCTGAGGACTCGCTGCACAATGATACTCAGTGGCGTCGCTGTGGGCGCCCACCAAGGAGCAGTCGTCATGACCACCGTCATTGTCGTCAGAGCGGCAACAACGTCTTCATCCTCCTCGACATCCGAAGTGCTGATGTAGCCTCCATCTTCCGTGGCGATGTATGCCCGTTGGCTAGGCAATTCCTCGCACATGACCAAGTCCATGGCGGGTGACAGAATGTCGGAGGAGCGGCCCGTGGAAGCCACGGAAGAAGAACTCTTGGCCGAGCACGCAAAGAATTTTTGTAGAATCTACGGGCGTGTCATGGAAGGTGGCCGGTGGCGCTGCGGCAATCTTGTGCATGGTGGTGGAGGAGAACGAAAACTTCGAAGACTTGGCGATCCGTCGATGTAGTCGTTCGCGGCGTGTAGGAGGGTCGTCCTGCTTGCCGTCGATTCCTGCGTCCCTTCAATTCTTTTACGCAAGCATAGCAAGTGGAACAAGCGGTTGTGATAGTAAACTCTTTATAATCAACAATGTCCTTAATTTCACGCCGTAACCCCATAGAAACGACAAATCTTATCCTCTGTTTCCTCAACAACCCCACAACGCACCATACCCTTTTGAAGCTCAGCATAATAGTCCTGAACAGAACTATCACCTTGTTCTAAGCGCTGTAATTTTTTCCTCAAATCACGTTTATATGAGGGAGGAACAAAACGATTACGCATAGCTTCTTTTAACCGCTCCCATGTATCGAGTTGTAGCGCATGGTACCAGTTCATTCCGCGGATAATAGCAAAGTCCTTAAACTCGCTAGTAGCTTGCCTAACTCTATGTTGTTCAGGAACCAAATGAGAATTAAACTTATGCTCTACCGTCATCTCCCAATCAAGATATATTGCAGCATCATAAAGGCCAGAAAAAGATGGGATGGTAAACTTGACTTTAGCAAAAGGGTCATCGTTACCATGACGGTTACGGTTATTACCTCCCATACCATGTCCATTTTTGTGAAGGCGTCGGCGTAGTCGTGCATCTGGTGTCTCCAACTGATCAATGTTGCCAACCGCATCATGCACTGTGTCATCATCATGATGATGACCGTCATTGACAGGTGGCAGGCGTGCCTCCAATGTGTCCATCTGACCAGTGAGGTCAGCCATCCGCCGCTCCACCCGCTCAATGCCTTCTGCGGTGTTCAACTTGGAAATGGCGGCGACGATGGTGTCCATTCGCGCGGCGAGATCAGTGAAGGAAGCATTTTGTTTGTCGAGCGCAGCTTGTAGCTGGTCGCGACTAACACACTCGTTGAAATCGACCGGTGTTCCGTCCCCTTCGGTCCCTGCCATGGTTAGTGGAAACACAGGGAAAACAAAACAAAATGATTATCCCTATCAATTGCAAAAGAGGACAGTGGGAACCCGCAAAGGAAGTGGCTTACCAAGCTCTTAAAAGTGTTCTTACTATCGCAAACAGTAGGTGGTACAACCGGGTGGCTGGTTCGTGATACCTGGAGAGTGTGACCCGGCGATTGCAAGGGTCAAAAGCTATGCTATCCGGAAGTAGGTATATGGAGCTTGGAAGGCCAAATATGTTAGTGGAACACAAATCAATAACAGATAGTAATGCTGAGTAAATGTCCAAAACACGGGTCCTAGTTGCTGGTCCAAATGTGTCCTATAGCAGGTATGATATGATGAATAAGGAGTCAAGACCAGAACAGTAAAGCAAAGACAGCACAAATCAATATCTGTCACCTAAAACTGTGCTTTTTTTTAGGCACAGAGTGCTCTCAGGTGCCTTTTTTTTTCTCAGGCAAAACCAGGTGCCGAAATTTATTTATTTATTTTTCTTTTTCTCATATATTTTTTTCACGGCGGAGCACGTAAATAGGAACCACACAAAGTTTCACCTCAATTTGATGTAAGGTGTGGCCTCTGAAAATGATGAATGTCTTTGTAAATTTGGTGATGACGATTCGAGCTCGAGTCTTGCACTTTCGGCCGAATTTGGGCAAAATAAATTCGCGAATCCCATAAAGTAGGAGAGTATTGGATGCAAAATTTAATTTCACCCAATTTCAAAAAAATCGTCTGATTTCGAGTTCGTATGCGAAAGTTACGGCCGTTTGAAAAAGGGCCTCCGAGTTATGTTTGCTATGGAGGCCAAACAAAATCGGGTGGAGGAAATTGGTGGAAAATGGGGGCGCAAGCTCGGGAAGAGGTGGGGGATGGTGCTGGGTGATCACGAGGCTCAAGGGGGAATTATGCTGGGTGATCACGAGACGCGATGTATGACTCAAAAACAGAGGGTGGGAGGGTGGGAGAAACAAACGTTGACGGCTAGGGTTTGTATGAGAGGTAGCGGAAGCAAGACAACCCGAAATAAAACACGATCTAAACCAGCAACACAACTCGACTAAGGACACAAACTCAACACTACGGACTCTGAAATCAAATTGTGCAAAAGGCTAAACGAGATCTGGGACAGGGAACAACCTATGACTACAATTTTTTTGTAGGGCTTTTTCTTGGACTCTAGGATGAAACCGAAAACAACAAGGGTATGGTAAACTCGAACCTGAAGGAACACCTAAAGCTCTGATTACCACTTAATGGGAACGGGGTCCCTATCTTCCCACAGGTTCTGGATATGTTCGATTTGGTGGAGACGCGACACAAATCGACTCGGCTTCCGAACAACACGTTCCGAACCCCGCAATCGCAGCACCACGTCTCCTCAGGTTATCAACCGTGCGCAGCCCGGTTGACCTCGCCAAGAAGGCTAATCCTCGCCTGTGAATCGAAGAACACAAGCAAGAACAAGGAAGAACACAACGGAATTGCAGATGTATTGTTTTAGCACTCGAAGGTTGGGGTCTCACAAACCGATGAACGGCGAAACTGTTCAAGACAGAATTAATCTAAACAAAACCCAACCCTAATGGTGGGGTGGCGGCTGTATATAGAGGACTGAGGGGCGTGCAAAACCCCTGGACGCGCCGTAATGGGCTCCAACACAATACAAAGCCGAACGGCCCAAAAGACGGTGACGCAGCACCCTGACAGATTCTGAATGGCCACTTGTTTCGACGATTCCCGTTGACTTAGAAGGAATTTTTACATGGGACCAGAGCCATTGCAAAGGTTGTCTTCTCAGCTTTCGATACATATGTGGAACATCCAAAACGGAGCCCGGATGCGATCTGGGCGTCCGTTTTAGTGCAGCCTGGTCCTGGACTCCGAATTGGATTCGAAGTCGGCTTGAGTTGGGCCTCCAACATGATTCGACCGCCCTTGGTGGACTTGTGCGCTTCGTAGCCCTTCTCCAAGTACTTCCAGGTCCTCTCCATGGTTCCTAATCATAATTAAATCATTAGGTAGCAATCGATTCTCAAATGAACAAAAAGAAGTACTTAGGAACGAGCTCACCTGTAAATTCAATTGTCGGGCGCGAGCTCTAGTGATTGGTCCTTGAATGTCAAGTGGAGGATTGTTGTGTGTATCCGAAGAAGTGATGTCCTCATCACCGTCTGTGATACTGGAGATTATCACAGACGGTTTACTAATATAACCGTCTGTGATAGTTCACGGACGGTTCTATTAGTAAATCGTCCGTGATATGCGAGATTATCACAGGCAGTTTTTTAAAAGAACCGTATGTGATATTTCACATGAACTGTCTGTGATATATGCCTATCACAGACGGTTACTAATAAGAACTGTCTGTGATAGGCCGGCAGTGCAAGTGCCTCGTCCTAATAGACCCAACACAGACGGTTCCAAATGAACCGTCTGTGATGGGGCGTCTACTATAGTCTGTTTTATAGTAGTGATTGTTGAGAAAAAAATGTAATGATTTAATATGTTCGGTTTAACATCAGTGTGGTGCCGCGAAGCGTCACACAACACCCTTGCCAATGGAGGCGTGCGGGCGCATCAATCGGGAGTCGGGGTCTAGAGATTCGGCACGCCATAAAAGCGAGCACTGCAGGCAAGGGGGGACAGCAGCGACGGGGCGACAGATGTGCGGAGGAGGGAGTGCCTCTTGCCTACAGTAGTCATGTGGTACTAAACTTACCACATTCCAAGTCACATGAAATCATGAAACCCTAATTTTCGAAACCTTTCGTCCAAATTTTCGAGATATAAACCCTTAATTTGTTGAGATAATTTCAGAGCATATAAAATTCTATAAAAATTACACAATAAAGTCCACGGTGTAAGGAACCTGAAAAAAATTCATAATGTTTGGACCTAATTTTCTATATTAGAAAATTCCTACAATCAGTATACTTAAATGAATTTTCTAGTAAAAATCAGAATGGATAAAATTTTGAAAAAAATTACACAAGCAAGTACACTGTTCCAGGAGGCTCCCAAAAAAATCATAATTTTTTGAGATCATTTTCTATATTTAAAAATTCCTCTAAAAATATTCTTAAATGGATTTTTGAGAAAAACCTGCTACACGCTACAGTGCTACAGTACCATGGTCCTACTGCGGCTGGAGAGGGCAGCAGCTTGCTACTGCGGCTAGGAAGCGCAGCAGGTGGCTGCTGCGGTGCGATGGTGCAGTAGGCGGCTTGCTGCCGTCCGGGGGCGTAGCAGGCGGGCTCAGGGGGCCAGAAATGGAATTTCGGTGGTAGGAAGGCTATATTTGGTATTGTGGTTGTTTATGGGGCCAAAAGTGTCCAAAATTCCGATTTAGGCGACCTCCACGCGACGACAGCCCAGATAAGACAATTGCGTTGGACACCTAGAGGTCACGTTACCGTAATTCGGGCCACCTCACCAAGACCACTGCACCATGACTGCCTGCTGCTCGCCACCGCCCACCCTAACCACAAAGACCTATTAGCCGTGGTGGCCATATCTGAGCGCCACCGGCTTAGATCCGCCAGATCTTGGTGCCGGTGGCTCGGTGGTGGCAGCGGTGGATGAAGACAAGCATAGGGGGAAGAGAGCGCTAGTGGGAGAAGAGGGGAGGAGGTCTCCGGTGAGATAGCGGTAGCGGCGGTAGCGGCGCTGTGGTTGTCCATGAAAGACGATCTGGTGTTGGGTGTGGAGCCGGAGGATGAGAAGATGGTTTGGCGAGAGAAAAAAAAAACGAGGGGAGAGGTAAGGATAAGAATGACAAGTGGGGTTAGTGGGATGAGTGATTAAAAATAATTGTGTGATTCTGTGCTAAGAAACAGATGATTGGAGTGGTTTTATCTCATAGAATTGTTAGATATATGATGTGGAGTTCTTTAGATATATATGGCTTTAGATACGATGCATTATGTGGATTCTCTTAATCATCCATGTGGTGTGAACGGAGGTTTGCATACATAGCTGTACATGTTTGGTTAAATTTCAATCATATTGCCGCTTTTAGTCTAGTAGTACGCAGAGAAGTACTCCTTTAGTCACAAAATAATGTCGTTTTCGACATGGATATGCTCAAAATGCAACTTTGATTACTAATTTTTACTGTAATAGAATTATAAAACCTAATAAAATTATACTTTTATGAATGTTTTTCTCATATAAAAACTATACATACCATTTTCATGTATTCAATCTAAATACTAGAAAAGATATAGATAGCCAAAGTTTAGAAAGCTTGACTGCATGTATCCGAAAATAACATTTTTTTAGGGGGAGTAACTACATCTAGGTTTTCAAAACGGATTTAAGTAAGGTTAAAAATCCTATACTAGAGATCTAGGTACCTACAGGTAGGTTTAAAAAAACAGTCATATAATTATATTATTAGTCCCAACTTGTGATGTAAAGTTTGGAGGGCAGCATGATGTAAATGTAGATCTAAAGATGCTGATACAATCAGTCCAATCGTATCAAAGCATAGACAAGGCGACCATTAAATAATTAAGGCTATTACTACTTTCTTTTTGACACTCATAATCAAGTCTACTTAATTTCGACGGGATTAGTGTTTTCTCAAACTACAGCCTCTACTTCTTTTTTTTTTTTTTGCCAACTTTCATATCTGACCAATTACATTAGTAAGAAATATTGTAGGTCTATTATACCAAAACAAACAATTCAACGGGTTCCGTTTTATGGATGGTCAATACTTTTGAGCAATTCGTGAACGTATTACACTTTGCCGGAGTTGACTTGGACTGCTGCTGCAAAAAAATCCATGTCATGTGTGTTACTTTTCCAGAGTTTATGATGTCTTGTTAGTCTTGAAAAGAAAAAAAAGATGTCTTCTCCTAGCAAGAACAAGCCATGGTCGGTGTGGCCCATGGCCCATATAATACCGATATTCTAGTGTCAATCACAGCCGGCCCAGGTTAGCATATGACAGAAGGCAGAGGCGCCCCCAAGTAATCTGGAATGTTTTATTGCAATTTTGTATTCTGCAGAAGCTGACAATAATCATCATATTTAATTACCAGTTTTTAAGGCTTAGTAGCCAAGTAGTTACACGATTAAGGCCCTGTTTGGTACAGCTCCTACTCCTAGCTTCTTGTTTGGATCTTATGGAGCTGTACCAAACACCCAGCTTCCCAAAACAATCAGATTCCACTTCTCGCGAGGAGCTGTCTAAAAAATGCACTAGCAAGGAGAAGCGACCTTCCCGTAGATTCTCGTGAGAAGCTAGCCTACTAGAAACAACAATACCCCTGGAAGTTGAATCTATTTACCCGCAAATGCCATTGACTTACCCCCTCCGTCCCAACGCGAGACGGCTCGACTCTGCCCCGTTTTTCCCCCTCGCCTCCTCATCTCCCCCCCGGCCGGCTCTGGCGACTTGGCGATTTTCGCACGGTCCTCCACTGCGCCGCCTCCCGCCCCCGTGTGGAACCTCGTCGGTCCTCCACTGCGCCTCCGCCGGACCCGGAGTGCGCCACCGCGAGAGGATACTACAGCCGCCGCCCCCGGAAACCCTAGACGACAACGCCCCCGAAAACCCTAGACGCCGCATTCCCCTACATTCTTCGCTACCGCCGTTTCCCGCGCACCGCCGGCCGGTTCCTGTGTAGGTAAGGTCCTCATCCGCCGTCCCCCTTGCCCCCCTTGCCCCCCCTACTCCTCCCTTTCCTTCCTGTTCGTCGGCCGCCATGTTTTTTGTCATTAAATCTTAGAATGCTTGATCTTTGCATGTTGGAGCGTATGAACGGCTAGCACTATCAGTTGTCGATGAGTTACATCTAGATCTAATGCTTTTGCATTGGTTGGCTGTGGCTTTTGTAGTTTTGTAGTCCCACTGAACATTGTCAGATTGTATGATTTTGTTCATGAGAAATTGTCAAAGACTAGCACAGACCATTGTTTGATTGTTCAAGACTACCACAGACCACAGACCATTGTTGAAGACTGCCACATAACATTTGCGCATAATTGTGTTTATTCAATGCACAGACCAGTGTTTGATTGTTTGATTGTTGAAGTGTGAGAAATTGAGATTGTGCATAAATGTGTTTCTGCAATGCATTCATGTCCATATTGTAGTGCATGAGTTGTAGGGCATCAGACTTAGGCCCGAACTGCATGAGTCCTTGAGGGTTTTGAAGCATGAGTCCAAGCTTTGCCGTTTGTGTAGCATTTCATAATTGCAGAATTACCAGGTCTTAACATCTGTTAGTGGTAAAGCTTAAATGTATCAGGTTGTCAATAAATTTGTATGTTTCGATGCTTCTGGTTCCACATTTTAGTTTTGTAATATTCTTTTTAAAAAACTTTTATGAAATGAAGGCAGTGTACATTGAAGCAGTATTGTAATGAAATTGGTTCCTCTATTTTTACTACTCAATGTAGCCGTGACTCATTAGTACATTCTTTTCTACAGTTAGTCAGTTTTATTCGATGCATCAAGGTGAGCTTACTGGAAGTTTCCCACTAAGCATTCTTAGGATATTTTTTGGAGTCCCTTTATTGGAGTTATTAAATAACCTGCACCTGCCTTTGTTGCATGGATGGATGGATGACCACTTGATCTTGTATGGTTTTGCCATGGTAATTCTCTCTAAGATGGTCATGACCATGCATAGTAGTTTTTGCTAGCTCCTAAGCGCTAAGCAGATAGAATAATGAGTAGAGGATAAGTTTAGGGTCAGAAGTGTGCCTCCTATTGCATAAACAAACTGCCTGCATGTGGGGGTATCATGTTGCTCCGCTGGAGCGATTGATCGATCTCCATGATGGATCTTGATTTTCCTTCCATTCTGGATCTTTTTTTGGCACTGCCATTTTTTTGTAGGGTTTAGATTTTAGGTGTAGTTGCTTTGTATAGGCTGGCCATGTACTGCTTCTAGACTTCATTTTGGGAGGGGTCTTTTTTCTTACTTGTGTGTTGTTGCAGGCAAGGGTGAAAGATCCAACTCCATAGTCTGAGACTGTCATCCTCTTGTACAAATGGAGAAAGATTGATGTGAAAATGACTTCTGAACTGTGCTTCAACTTGATGTTTACTGTTGAGATAATTAGCAAATTCCTGAAAACTGCGAGTTGCAACATTATTTGAGATTGAATGATGGTATTTTTGTGATGAAGCTATACTTTTTAATGGTTTGAAGTGATTTGTATCACCATGTAGTTGTAAATTTATTATCAGTTTAAATCTCTTTGCATAAGAAAGGGCTCTTTTGAATTGATGATTGAATCCTATAATAGCTGCTGATTGATGATGCTGCTCCAAATATAGGTAGATGAGTTGCAATAACCAAATTAGTTGTTGATTTTGTCTGAATGATTAGTTGTGCTAAACTAGATAGTTGAAAATCTAGTAACCAAGGGGGTCTGAAATCAAATGTTGAAATGATAGGAGCTATCCTGATAAAAGAGGGATTTTGTAATCCTGAGCTATGGAAGGTCAGTTGGCTGCGTAACATGATATTTACAGTGCAAAGTCGAGTGTTTAATAAACAAAAAAAAAGATGTGCCTGCCTAACATGATTTTTATTTGCTGTTTTTCATATGATCAGTCAAATGTTTGGTTATCTGATTAGTTGTTGATTTTAATGTTTCTTTTTCTTGGCTGCTCGTATGTACTTGTTGATTCTGATTTCTAGCCATGCACGATGACAATGGTAGAGATTTTATCTTGGGTTATTATCACCACCAAATTATTTTCCCATTCGGATTAGCTTCTCGATCACATCTCTGTCTACTTGTATGCCCATAGTTATAAGTGTCCATATCTTCTTGTTGATGTCAATTTGATGAACAAAATTTATGGGCCAAATATGCAGATGGCTGATAACGCTGAGTGGAACGACGAAAACACTAGGATAGTGTGTGAATTGTTCGTTGAACAAGTAGAGCGCAGCAATGCTTGAATACCCATTTGAACAATTCAGGTATACTCTTGTGATACAAAAATTTGCGAGAGAAGAAGATTGCAATACAAAAGAGGCAAATAAAGAACAAATGGGATAAATTGAAGAACGATTACAACATTTAGAGGAAATTGAGGACAAAGGAGACAGGCTTAGGTTGGGACCATGAAAAAAATACAATAAAGGCCACCGCCGAACGGTGGAAGAAATTAAAAAAAGTATGTCATTACTCATTACCTATTTTTAAATGCATTAATGTACACACATAGCTCTAGTATTAGTGAAGGTTTAACGTGTAACACTTGCGTTGTGAGAATATAAAGGATGTTCCAAGTTTGAGAAGGTGGACTTCAAAATGAGGAGTTGTTGTCCAAGATGTTTGACGACATTCGCAACACCTGTGAAGACCATTGGTCTCTGCAATGGGAACATTGCCTCAAAGCCACATGCGTGCACCGATAGCTATTGATATTGAAGAGCTTGAAGATGAGTGTGATGACAAATATAACAGTGATTGTGAAGATGAATCACCAATTGGTAGGAAAGGAAAGAGAGTTTGCGGCCCTAGCAATGATAAGGGGAAGAAACCAAAGAGTGGTTCTGTGGTCATGCAAGATCAACTGAGAAGAATTCTTGAGTTGAATGAGAAGTCACATGCATCTTTTGAAGCATTTGCAAACAAAAGAGAGGAAAACTCGGTGTGTAGCATCAAGGATGTAATGGAATCGGTTAAAGAGTGTGGTGCTATAAATGGGAGTAATGAGCACTTCATTGCATCTGAAATTTTTGTAAAGAAGGAGCAAAGGGAAATGTTTATGACCTTGTGCAATAGTGAAGAACGATTTGCATGGCTCAAAAGGAAGTACGATGCCAAGTATGGCAAATAGAAAATATTTTGTAACGTTAGAATGATTCTGGAGACATTACTACAAGAAGTTTATCTTGTATTCGCCTTTATTATTATTTATTTCTCTTTTGGTTGTAAGACCTTCTTTGGATAATAAGACATTTTTAAGTAGTTATAAACTGTTATTTGGACCTAATGCGTGCTCATGTATTTTTAAATTATCATTTATGTTGTTGTGTTTTTGTATGTTCATGTACAGATGTCGTCTTCTGAAAGCGATAGTGAAGGGAGTAATATATCGGATGAGGAACATGAGTGTGACATACAGATGATGCGTCTGTGGCAAGACATGTCAAGTCACCTCATTGCTCTTTGCAATTATCATACAGAATTATCACTCAACCTACTTGGACAAGAATGAGCCTAGGACTTCTCGGCTTAGTGGAATGGGTTGGGTTAAAGAAACTTTGACTACTCCGGGAGAAAGCTACCACATGTTTCGTATGAATGCTACGATCTTTCACAGTCTCCATGATCTTTTGGTGAGTACATATGATTTGAAATCAACTACGCATACAAGTTCAATTGAAGCACTAGCTCTTTTCCTATACATATGTGGTGGCTGTGAATCTAACCGAAGAGCGCAGAATCGGTTCAAGCATTCTGGTGAGACAATTAGCAGAAAGTTTGATGAGGTTTTGCAATGTGTGGTCAGAATGTCTAAAGATTTTGTGAGGCCAAAGGATCCAAACTTCTCTACGGTTCACGTGAGAATTAGAAATGATCGAAGGATGTGGCCACATTTCAAAGAAGCGTATTGGAGCTATCGATGGTACGCACATTCTTGCAATTTGTTGCTCGGAAGATCTAATTAGATATATTGGTAGATCGGGAAGTACAACCACGAATGTCATGGCGGTATGTGATTTTGACATGCGCTTCACATACGCATCTATTGGACAACCAGAGCTATGCGATACTAGTGTGCTTTATCATGCATTGGATGTAGACCGGGAAATCTTTCCACATCCTCCACAGGGTAATTTTCTTTGCTTGGTATCATTTGCAAAATTATTTACTTCAAATGTTCATGCATTGGATGTTGATATACATGGATTTTTCGTATTATCTTGCAGGTAAATATTATCTTGTCGATGCCGGTTATCCGAACAGGCCTGGGTACTTAGCGCCATACAAGGGCCAAAGGTACCATGTTCCAGAATTTCGGAGAGGTGTTGCTCCTGGTGGTGAGAAAGAGAAATTCAACCATTTACACTCGAGTGTTCACAACGTAATTGAGAGGTCCTTTGGTGTATGGAAGATGAAATGGAGAATTCTTCTTAAGATGCCGAGCTTTTCTATGTCCAAGCAAAAGATGATTGTTGCAGCAACCATGGGAATCCACAACTTCATACGTGAACATGCTTCGCCGGACATGCATTTTCGTAGGTTCGATCGGGATCCTAATTATGTACCCACAATACCATCAAGATATGCCAAATATGTCATTTCTCAGGATGCATCGGATGCGTCAACGTCGCAAACTAGTGCTACATCCATGGATAGTTTTCGTGATGATCTTGCAAGTGCAATTGCTCATTCAGGATGATGGGCACACTACTTGTGAATTTTTGTGGTCTTTTGTTATGACTCATTTATCATTTTAATACTTGTACGTAATATCATATAATTATCATTTGAACACTTATACGATATGAATGTGATATCTCCGGCTTCATCTATCGCGGCGTGAATAGTACAAATTTTTTATGCCTGATTGTAATCCGTCATGAAGTGTAAATGTAATGTAACACGGCATTTTGTACAGATACAACGTATATACATTCACATGGTCTAAACAAATTTAGGAGAAAAAATTCAATAATTTGTGTACAAATACATAGGAGAAAGACACAAATACAATTGAATTATTACAACAAGGGGTAACATAGTCTATTTGCCTCTAATCACCCTCATATGGTTTTGGGAGCCAACCTACCAGCCAAACGCTTTTAACAGATAGCTCCAGATTCTCAGAGAAGTGGATTCTCAGAGAATCAGGAGCAGAATCTGAAAAATGAGAATCCGGAGCTGTACCAAACAGGGCCTAAATTATAGAAGATCCACAGATAAACCCACGCAATGTATTGCAGGAACGGTTCAAAAAACCGGGCCGAAAATCCGTTTTACTGGTCAACCGGCCTCGGTAGAAATCCAAACCCGCAAAAAAAAAATCGGTTTTGAGTGACTTTTGCTCAATATAAAAGAAATTTGAAATTAACCATGTCTAAGCACATGTGTGCATGCAGCCTAGTGGTAATGTTCTTAGCCTAAAAGAAAGATGTCTTGGGTTCAAAACCACACTATTTTTTAGTTTTTTTTTTGCGTTTTATCTTCAAAAATTCAAATTTTGATTTTTGATGAAATTTTTCTGATTTTTGATCCTACCGGCCCTACAGGCCCCCCGTTAAAAGTTCAAACTGATTTTCAAAACCGTGATAGCGGGTGGGACTCAAACAGTAACCATTAGCCATAACATAATTGGTGGTGATATGTGTTTATTTGATTATGACGAATACACTACTACTACCAATACAAATTTCTTTAATCTAGATTTAAAAAAAGAGTTTTGATAAGAACTAGTTAAAGTCCAAATCTGCGTGAATATGAAGAAATCAGAGCATATTAGAAGACTCTGGTCTGGATGGATTGTATTCGCATGCCTGAGAAAAGTTATATTAGTGACCATTTCAGATATCCGTGATCTGTGTTTATGTCAGCAAGATATAAGCATTAATTGCACTCAATCAGCACGTTCTCTTGAATCTTTACTGAAAGAAAGATCTTGGTACAAATTAAAACACAAATCTGTGTGTATCTGACAAGAATGGTACTAGCAAGTTCATTTCCTTGAGAAGTTTTGTTTCACAATGTATGTTCAATGAGGGAGGAAATCAAGAATGTAGTATTGTTGCAATTCTTCATTATTTGTCCCTACTTTATTTATGTAAAAGATGTTGAGTTGTTATCATGGTTTGGGTTACCATTTTCGGCCAAAAATCAGCCAGGTCGATCTTACGGAACCGTAAGATTTCAAACCGCCAAAATCAGCCCAAAAATTCAATTTACTTGAACTTTACAGAATTCGATCTTTTTAATTTAATATAAAATTTTGGGGCAAAATTGGACGAAATCTTCCGATTTTTGGCCAAACCGGTCCACAGTAAAAATTTGAAACCGATTTGAAAACCCTTGTTGTTATAGCGTGTCATTTAAAATTGTGGAAGTGCATTTCGGATAGGATGAATTAGTGGCATGATGCATCCTCATGAGCCTTTGTTTACAAATCGGCCACCGTAGACTCTTCACATAACAAGCATAGCAAAATCACAACATTCAAATCGATCGAGGTGCGATTAAAATAATTTTGAATTGGCCCGATAATTGGTCCTCAAGGTTTCCTAATTCTAATTAAGAGAGGATCTTGTGCAGTAATAGACTCTTTCGAGAGAGGCAAGTAACGTTGTTAGCTGATCTTAATCACTTATTTGTGAAAGAATACGAGTAGGCTACACTAGCGCAGATTAAAAATTTCTATCGCGTAAACCGAAGCCATGTGAGTAAGAGATTATAGATCGTTACCATTAGGCGTGCGGTCTGTGCGCAGTAGAGTTGAAGTGGTGGTTCAACATAGCGCGTGTTGGTGTAGTGGAAGTCATCAATCGTCCTTTGGTGTTGCCTCCTCCTTGCGATCGACCCGATCGGTAGCTGCGATTGCGATGGCGCCTCTACCAAGTCTACATGTCCGAGGATGGAACGCCGTGCGTCGTGTGCTAGCACCAGCGTGCCGCGACAACGTCTTTGAGAGGTGACGGCTAGGATTTCGATAGGTGTGTCTTGTATACCTCCTTCACTGCGTCTATCTTTATATAGCCTCCAATCAAATCCTTATCCGATACGAGTAGAGATTGTATCTCACTCGGAGACTATCATCCGGACTATTAAGTGTGTGAGTATAGGTTCATGTATATTCGCCATGGGCGTAAACTCCTTTTCGTCCATTAGTCGATGCGGTCCCTAGCGAGGACATAACGACTCCCAAATATGCATAAAGATCATATCGGACGAACCTATATAGTACTTATATACCGATCACTACTGCACAAAGGGTCATCACAGACGGTTCGGAACCGTCATCACAGACGGTTTTTGAACCATCTGAATTTATATATCTGTGATAGCAGGCGGTTATCATAGACGGTTTTCAAACCGTTTGTGAAAAAGCCTAACATAGACGGTTCTGAACAAGATCTATCTGTAATAGTCTATTTTTACAGACGGTTCTGAGGAAGAACCGTCTGTGATTGTTTTTTCTATTACAAAAAAAAAACATATTTTGAATGTTTCATAGTTGGTACCATCACAGTTCCTAATATAGAACTTGAACCTAGAAGATAAAATATAAGGTGTCTTGGACTGAACAAGATACTAAATGTATATGTGAGCTTTCCATCTTCAGAGACTCTTGAAAATATATGAAAAAGGCATAACTCCCATACATAAACCTTCCTAACCTCCCCCTTGCGGCCTGTGAGCACCCCGATGCTGCCCATCTTGACCATGGCGTTTGCGAAGTCCTATCAGAAGTAGGGCCCGAAGAGGGTGCTGAGGAGGCCCGAGTAGGAGTTGACGACGTCGATGGTGGATGTGTTGTTGGAGAGCACGACATCGGAGGCGATGACGGCGAAGCCGTTTTGGATGTTGCAGAGGATGGAGGTGTCGAAGGCGCACTCACTGTTGTGGTCGAGGAGGATGAAGAAGCACGCCATCGTGCCCACCGTGTGAACCGCTGCACCCATTTACTATTTACGTACATGCACCCATAGGTTAGCTACCATGATCGATTGAGTCATCGAGGAAGAAGAAGTTTGTTTGCTTACAACTGAGGAGGACGAGGTCCTTGTCGTCGAGGCCTACGGCGGCGAACATGGACCGGAGCACGTCGACATAGCCGTGCACGTCCAGAAAAATGTTGGCATCCCGCATGTTCGACACCCTTCCCAGCGCGTCCTGCCTCGACTTGGCTATAATATATAAGGACAATGCCAAAATATTTTGCCTCCCACGTACATGTTCAAATTTTTTTGAACTCCCGCGCTGCAAATCACAGACAGTTTCATACAAAATCATCTGTGATGACATATCACAAACAGTTCATATCACGAACCATCTGTGATACTTCACAGATGGTTTTTGATATGAACCGTCTGTGATAAGTATCTCATCACATACAGTTTGTATTAAAAAAACCGTCTGTGACTTGCAGTTTACTTTACTCTCTGATTTTACCATGGCTCCCAATTTTTCTTACTCTTTGATTTTACCAAGGCTCCCAATTTTTCTTACTCTGTGATTTTATCATGGCTTAAAATTTTCCTTACTCTGTGATTTTACTATAGTTTAGAATTTTCCTTACTCTCAGGGTACAACCGGCTCCTCTGACTCTTTAGGCTCCTCTAACTCTTACGAGTCTTCCTCCAGGTCTTCCTCTGGCTCTTCGGGTTCTTCGGGCTTCTCTGGCTTCTACTGCCTATAGAGAGCTTCTTCCAATGATCGATCCTCTCCTTTGCCACCTGTAGGGTCTCGTAGATGCACTCTCGCTCCGTGCCGATCAAGGATTCCTCCTAGGCGGCTGCAAACTGGGCAAGGTGCACTATGGTGGCGTTGTGCTCACCATCTTTAGACGGGTAGTGAGGAGGGGGATCCACAGCGGCGGCACGGGGATGGTAGTGGAAGATGGTACCCTAAAGCTCGCGTGCATAGATGTTGCACATCCTCAGAATGGCAAGGCGCAAAGACTCCTGGATCCCTTCGGCGAGGTTGATCTTCCGGACTGAGATGTTCAGGGACGGTTGGCTCTAGTGTCCCTACGGGCGTAGATGGTCAAGCAGCAAAGCACTCCATGGCTCCGACCATTCGCCAACCAGTTGGTGCCTTCGTACTTTGGTTGGTCAAATGCACCAAGCACTTGCAAAAGCTTCCATAACTCTACAAAGAAGTCCTCCCTTACACTCACCATAACTCGGAGATGAGCCATCTCACAAGATAGGCAAGAGGTAAGAACCAACATAAAAGCAATGGGAAAAGATAAATTTCAACAATAGTTGAGTCAAAAGAGATATAAGGAGTTAAGCAATTCATTAATCACGCAAGTCAATTTTGCTTTAGAAAATAGTTTGGACACTCTAAGATGGCCGATCTAACTAAGGCCAAGACATATAGTTAGTATGGCTATGATACCATCTCTGTCGGGACCCAAAAATACAATTCGGATCCTCTGTATAATGCACTAGTCCACGATCACACTAGTACACACAGTATCAACGTAGATAAATATCAATCCACACAAGACAAATAATCGAATAAACGAGTAATTTGAATAACAAATAATAGTTTTGACCTTATGGTTGAGTTTATACTTATTAAGCCTCACAAGGCTAACAGAGAATGAAGCAGCAGTAGAACAAAATAAACTTGAGTGGAAACCCATCGATTCACCACGGGCAACAGAGTGGGATCAAGACCTAATGATCAGCACCGTCGTAGAACTCCTCGTCAAAGGTAGGCGATGATTCCTCCACTTCAGCTGAATGATTATAACAAGATTGAGTACACAGCCGTACTCAACAAGTTGTACCACAGAATACAATTATAGATGATGGCTTATTACAAGTAAAATGGCTTCTGTGGTTATTTTGCAATAAAGCAAAATTTGTAGCAAAATACAAACAATATATTAAAAACATAATTCAAAACAAATAAATAATAGTAGTTTAACAGTTGTTTTCACAAAGGACACAAAGCCTAATCAAATTCTTTCATACAACCATATGAGCAAAATCACACAGCTGTCCCTTCCCAATTATTTTATGAAAATATATCCCTCATCTGAAATCTCCGAGCATGTCCATGACACGACTATTCGAATAGATTGATTAATACTATGTAGAGGTTGTACACTTTACCCACACGATATAACCAGTGTAGCTGGCACTAATCATAATAAAACTTTCCAGAAACTTTATCTGAATAGTTGACACTCCCGATGTGTTTTACTGATGACACCAATGTCTACACAGGAAATTAGCCCGTCGCACACCGTTGGACCTGGAAGTACCGAACTGTCCATCGATGTGAGTTGCCACGAGCAAAATGCAACTCCACCTAGCACGAGCTTAACCTTGCTGCTGAGTAATCGCATCAAGACTCAGAATGTCGGGACCCTAGGTATACAACCCGGGACCCTCTGTGCATTCCTGACGAGTCCCATGATCGATGCTAGCTCGCATACGATTATAACAAAGATGTAATCATAACCATACAATGGAATAACGATGAAGCGGACAAATTATTTTTACTTAATAGCAAAATGACCTTATGGTCAAGTCTTACAGAGTTGCCATGTAGGGCTTA
Organism: Ampelocalamus luodianensis; assembly: GCA_036346255.1. NCBI lineage: Eukaryota > Viridiplantae > Streptophyta > Magnoliopsida > Poales > Poaceae > Ampelocalamus > Ampelocalamus luodianensis. The sequence continues at coordinate 16,240,159 of CM070625.1, forward strand.
ACATCAAAAGATAACTTGCAATGGAACCAAAATATCTCGTGGAGGTCACATGACATGCCCACAGCAATCAGTGGAGGACGCGACCTAGTTCGCAAAGTCATCAAGATGCTCCTCTTCATAATACTCTGAGTTCCCTGGTTCTTCTGTGGGGATTAATCACACAGGGCGCAAGCCGTGAGTACTTTGAATATACTCAGTAAGTCATAGGGAAATGTATGCAATTATTATTCATGCGAGGCTAGACAAAGATAGCTTTATGGCTGCTTTGTGGGAAGTAATATTGACGGTAAATACAATAAGTAGATTGAAAGCACAATTTAAAATATTAATACATAGGTAGTTCAGTTCTTTTGAAACAACCAGAGATCAACCCAACCTTTCCATCCAAACCATCATTCCCACCATTTTAAGAAAACATCTACCCCATGCGTTAAATCTCCGGGTATATCCATAACCAGGGATACGGCTATTCGAATAGTTTTTATACACTGTGCAGAGGTTGTACAGCTTTACCCACAAGAGATAATTGACTTGTAATGTCCATCTGACACACTGCCGAAGGTGTGCGACTAAGTCATTATCACAAGGCTTTTACAAAGCTCTGTTTTGACTCGGTTCTGCTCGCTAAGGATTCGCTTCTAGCGGGTTTTACTCCTGCCAGATTCATACCCCCTCTTGCGCCGTTCTCAACCAAAAGAGGACCGACCCAAAGCATTGCTAATTAGTTGGCCCAGTCCACCCCATCCTAGACATGTGGTTGCACGGTATGAACCAGATCAATGGTTCAAGGTTAAGTCCTTAGTTGGCTGCTCAAACGAGACTAATCCACGTCCCAATGTGCGTTATGGCACCTACACTTACCACCATCCCAATGTGCGAGGGGATTTTATAATTCGGTTGAATTATTTTTCAATGAAAAACCGGAAAAGCCATGTGGCGCCGACTAGAAGCCACGGACAAGGGAGGTGACGTGGCCGCTGATTGGGCATGACAAGGCGTCACGTGGCTTGGCCACGTCGGATCCGAGCGGCGGCGCACGGGAGCCGAGGGTCGCCGGTGAACGGCTGGGTGGCGGCCGGCGTTGAGAGCACTAGCGGCTAGATGAGCTCACGGCGAACACGATGCTCACCGGTTTGAGGACGCGGCGTCACTGGAAGGCCGGCGGCGAGCGAGGAAGGCGGCAGTGGCGATGGTCGAAGGTGGAGGCGGCGCTCCAGGGGCGGTCCAAGGATGGCGAGGCGTGCACAAGGTTCCCCTCGATGCAGCGATGCCGGAGGTGGAGGCGGTGGCGGCTGAGGGTGCTCGGAGGCGGCGGCGAAAAACTCCAATCGCGCCCGGGCTAGGGCGAGGGAGAGAGGGGAAGTAGAGGGGGACGAGAGAGGAGGGTGCGAGGCACCGGGTGCTCGCCTTAAGATGGCGTGGGAGGCTGGAGAGAGAGACAAGGCGGCGGCTTTGCGGCGCGAGGACAAAGGCGACATGGGGAAAAGAGGCGGCGGGGCGGGAATGGTGGTGGCGGCGGGCACGCGGGGCGGGAGGTGACGAGCGCGCTTCTTTGAAAGCGGGGCGAGAACGAATGCGGCGGCGCAAAGCGCGAGGCAGGGCGGGCGTTGACACGGGAGGAAGGCGACGGCCGAGGAAGGCAGCGAACGGCAGTGGGTCCCACTGTCGTGAGGAGAGAGAGAGAACGGGAGAAAGCGCGATGAATGCGGGCGTTCAATTCCCATCGGACAATGGAAAAAGGTTTGATCTCTTGGGCGCTGAACATTTTCACAAGGTCTTGGCCGTTTGATTTTGATCGAACGGCTACGAGGAACAGGAGGCGCAGCGTGTTGTGATCCGTCCGATTTCAATCGGACGACGCTAAATGGAGGGAGGCGCGGGGCTGCGCGAGAGTGAGCTACGCGATGGAGCTGGGCCACGCGAAAGTAAAAGAGGTGGGCGAGAAAAAATCGCCCAAAGCTAAAAGAGGAATTAAAATGCTTTTCTGATTAAAGAAAAGTTAGAAAAGCAAAAAGACTTTTAGAAAATAGCTAATAGAGTCTAAAATTCTAGGAAACTTCACAAAAGTTCCTTGAATTATTTAGAACTTAATAAAAATACTTTTAACTATACTTTAGTTTTTCATTTTGCAAACAAAATAGATTTTGACTTTTCGGACAAAAGGAAAAACCAAATTAAAAATCCAGAAAAAGCAAGAAAAGACTTAAAATCCAGGAAACTCAAATAAACTAACTTTTTAATTTAATTGGAGTTGGATTAACTCAATTTAAATTGTTTTTGAGTTCTAAATCTCAATTTAAGCTTTTACAACTCAATAAAATCAGCAAGTTATTTTTATTTTGAATTTTTTTTTCAAAAACTCTACAAATTAGGGATGGTACAAACCTACACCCCTTAAAGGGAATCTCGACCCCGAGATTCGGGCTGACTAGAGAATAGGTGCGGGAACTCGGCCTTCACGTCCTCTTCATGCTCCCAGGTGGCTTCCTCTTCAGTGTAATTGCTCCACTGAACTTTGCAAAAACGGAGAATCTTGCTTCGGGTTAGACACTCGGACACTTCCAGAATTTTGATGGGTTGCTCCTTGTAGGTGAGATCTTCCTGCAAATCAACTGCTTGTAGCGGCATCTGCTCTTCGGGTACACGCAGACACTTCTTCAATTGAGACACATGAAAGGTGTCATGCACATCTGACAGCTGGGGCGGGAGTTCCAATTTGTAAGCAACTTCTCCTCTTCTTGCTAGGATGGGAAAAGGTCCAATATACCTTGGTGCAAGCTTCCCGCTTATTCTGAAATGGCGCATTCCCTTGAGAGGTGAGACCTTGGATACACATAATCTCCGGACGCAAAGCTAAATCCGGCGACGGTTATTAGCATAACTCTTTGCCTAGTCTCGAGTTGTTTTCACTTTTCTCGGATTGCCGAACTTGGTGTTCGGCTTCCTTGAGATATCAGTCAAGTACTTGTCCTTGTCCTATTTCATCCAATACAAGGGTGTTCTCACTTTCTTCCATAAAGGGCTTCAAATGGGGACATCTGCAGACTTTATTGATGATGTTGTTGTATGAAAACTCTACATAAGGCGACAATCGATCCCAAGCTGGTTTGGTTCTCTAGAAACACGAGCTCTTAACATATCTTCTAGGATTTGATTCACTCTTTTTGTCTGTCCATCTGTCTGAGGATGGTAGGCGGTACTGAAATTCAAATTGGTGCCTAAAATGCTATACAGCTTTTGCCAAAACCTCAAGGTGAATTGAGATCCTCGATCTGACACAATATTCTTTGGTACTCCATGCTGACATACTATCTTTGCCATATATAATTCTGCAAGTCTGTCTCCCGAGTAGGTAGTCTTGACTGGGAGAAAGTGAGCAACTTTTGTTAGGCGATCTACAATTACCCAAATGGAATCATATCTGGCCCTTGTTCTTGGCAAACCGGTGATGAAGTCCATGCCAATTTCCTCCCATTTCCATTCAAGGATCTGCAAGGGTCGTAGGAGTCCAACAGGTCTCTGATGTTCAGCTTTAACTCGCTGGCAAACATCACACTGTGCTATGTATTTAGCAATTTCTCGCTTCATACTAGGCCACTAATACATTTCCTTAAGATCTTGATACATTTTAGCACTTCCGGGGTGAATGGAATACAAGGTTTCATGAGCTTCCTTGAGTATCAACTGCTTGAGTTCTTTTTGGTCTGGTACACAGATACGCTTATCGAACCAAATGGTTCCTTTTTCATCTTCTAAAAATCTTAGGGATTTACCCTTCTTCATGTTACTCTTGATCTCCTTGATATCTGCGTCTTTGATCTGGGCTTCCCTGATCTGACTCTGTAGAGTTGGTTGCACTTCCAAAGCTGCCAAATAACCTTCTTCAACCAATTCAAGCTTGAGCTTATGCAACTCTTCATGTAGTGCTGGCCGACCTTCCTTGATCATCAGAGTATTGCAATAGACCTTTCTACTTAAAGCATCTGCCACAACATTAGCTTTTCCTGGGTGGTAATGGATTCCGATGTTGTAATCCTTGATCAATTCTAACCATCTTCTTTGCCTCATATTAAGATAAGCTTGAGTGAAAAATGTACTTCGAGTTCTTATGATCAGTGTAGACTTCACAGCGAGTGCCGATGAGGTAATGACGCCATATCTTCAAAGCATGCACCACTGCGGTGAATTCTAGGTCATGTGTGGGGTAATTTACTTCATGAGGCCTCAACTGACGTGAAGCATATGCTACTACCTTCCTTTCTTGCATGAGGACACAATCGAGACCATGTCGCGATGCATGACAGTAAATCTCAAAATCCTTTCGGACATCTGGCAAGGTCAACACTAGAGCGGTAGTCAAACGCTTCTTCAATTCTTGAAAACTCTGCTCACATTCGGGCGTCCAAACAAATTTCTTTTGCTTCTTCAACAACTGAGTGAGGGGTTTTGCTATCTTGTGTAACATCCCAATTTTGGGCTTGTGTTTCAAATGTAAGAAAATGAGTAGAAATTAAAACTTTTTCTTACATCATGTATTTCCTGTATGTACTAAACAATTATTGTACAAGAGTTATGGAAATACATAGTCACAAGTCTTTGACCCAAATCTTGATCCTTCAAAAACATTCTTGTTCCACCTTGTGATAATCTCCTGGAAATATTTTTCCTAAATTCTTGGGATGGTATGTGACCCATCTGAAAAATTTCATAATTTTTAGAAATTGTTTGAATATTATTGGAGGTCAGTCAAACCTATTCAATTTCTGGTCAAACCTTGGACCAGCACCTTGTGGGATTTTTGGAGGAAAAGGTATAGCACAAAAATCTCTGCAAAATTTATACAAGGTCAGTCACTCAGATAGCAAGCTCCTGTAAAAATTTCATAATTTTTGGAGTGAGTTTGCTACCTCAATAAATCCCCAAACTTCAGATCTGTTTGGAAACCAAAATTAGGGCTGAGTCAGACTCGGGCTCGAGTCAGACCCGAGTCCGACCCAGCCATTTGACTCGCTCGAGTCAAGTCGCCAGCACCGTCTAGACCTTCTCGTGCGCGCGCGTGCTGGGCCGTTGGATTCTCATCCAGTGCCCCAGACCTACCCTCTGATCTCAGCGTCTCGGGGTGGTCCAGGCCACTGGATCTCCATCCTGCGGTCACGACCTCCCCTGGACCTCCTCACCCGCAAAGACCTCCCCACCTCGGGTGATCTGGGAAGTCCAGGACCACCCCATGCAAATCGGGATAGTCCAGGACCTCTCCCTTAGCTCTGTTCTTCTCCCTCAGCTTGAAGTACTTGTTCACTCAGCCAGATCTGAAGATTGACTTGTTCACTCAGCCAGATCTGAAGATTGACCAGGACCGAGGATATTCCGAAGATTGACTTGAGATTGGGCTATCATCAAGTCAGGATCAGGACCGAGGATATTCCGAAGACGGCCTTTGCTACTCGTTATGGTCTTTACGAGTACACCGTCATGTCTTTTGGTTTGACTAATGCTCCTGCTTTATTCATGAACCTTATGAACTCGGTATTCATGGAGTATTTGGATAGGTTTGTAGTGGTATTCATCGATGATATCCTTATCTACTCCAAGAGTGAAGAAGAGCATGCCGAACATCTTAAGCTTGTGTTGGGCAAGCTGCGCGAGCACCAGCTGTATGCAAAGTTCAGCAAGTGCGAGTTCTGGTTGAAGGAAGTGACATTCTTGGACCATGTGCTTTCAGCAGGAGGTGTGGCTGTGGACCCTAGAAAGGTCAGTGATGTACTATCTTAGGGTCAGCCCAAGTCGGTCACCGATGTGCGGAGTTTTCTCGGTTTGGCTGGCTACTATCGCCGCTTTATCGAGAATTTCTCCAAGATTGCGAAGCCTATAACCGAATTGCTCAAGGAAGACAAGAAGTTTGAGTGGTCTCCTGCTTGTGATGTGAGTTTTCAGGAACTCAAGAAGCGGTTGACCTCAGCCCCAGTGCTTGTTCTCCCTGATATTCACAAGAGTTTTGATATCTATTGTGATGCTTCTCGTCGTGGTCTTGGTTGTGTTCTCATGCGAGCGAGCAAGGTTGTGGCCTATGCATCGCGGCGATTGAGGCCTCATGAACTCAACTATCCTACTCATGACTTGGAGTTAGTGCGTGGTTCATGCACTCAAGATTTGGTGGCATTATCGATTGGCAACCGTTGTGAAGTGTATTCGACCACAAGAGCTTGAAGTACTTGTTCACTCACGGATCTGAACCTCGAGGCAAAGGAGATGGTTGGAATTGATCAGGACTATGATATGGGTATTCGGTATCACCGGGCAAGGCCAATGTCGCTGCGGATGCGCTTAGTCGAAAGGTGTATTGCAACATGTTGATGCTCCAAGAGCAAAGACCTACCCTTCTTTCGAATTTCAGCGCCTCAATTTGGGTTTGATCGAGCACGGTTCTCTTGCTACCTTGGTTGTGCACCAACCTTGGTGGACCAAATCAAGCGGCACATCGATCGATGTTGGCGTGAGCCAAATCAAACGAACATCAAGGATGGGATAGCCAAGTGCGTTTGGAGGATGAGCATGGCGTTGTGTGGTTTGGACAAGGTCTTGTAGTTCCTAAGGTCATGGAGTTGTGGGATTTGATTCTCCTCGAAGCCCATGACTCTCCTTTGTCTTTTGGTCTAACTAATGCTCCTGCTTTATTCATGAACCTTATGAACTCAGTATTCATGGAGTATCTGGATAGGTTCGTAGTGGTATTCATTGATGATATTCTTATCTACTCCAAGAGCGAAGAAGAGCATGCTGAGCATCTTAAGCTTGTGTTGGGCAAGCTGCGCGAGCACCAGCTGTATGTTATTTATTCACGCGAAACAAGGCACTTGATTCACGTAAAGCTTAAATGCTTGTGAGGCTTTAAAGAGACAGCTCAAGATATAATGTATTGAAATAGTTGATTCTAAAATTATCTCAAAATAACCTAAAGAGTATTAGAGACGAAATATTGAACATGCCTAAGTCCTAACAAAGCGGTCATGTTTCGCGGTCATTTAAGCATAGCTACGTCCCACGCGATCTCTCCGTATCCTCCTTGTTCTCTTCGGCGTTTCCACTGGCCACACGACCGAGTTCCGGCTGTTCTTGGAGAAGACGCAACGGCCATGGACCAACTTCGCGCGGATCACATCGGCCGGCCTCGTGTCGGTTGCGGCGCCGCCACGTCCCCTCGGACGTGCTATAGGACATGGCGTCCAGGCGGGCTACAATGAGATGGCGCGTGCCAGTTCACGTCTCGGCGGCGGCGGCGGCGGCAGAGGAGGAGGCGGCGGTTTACGTGGGGAAGGTGGAGGCTTTAGCGGTGGAGGTTTCGGCGGCGGTGGCGGCGGTGGCTCCGGCGGTAGTTCGAACCTGGAACGCGTCATGTTCATCTTGGGCGCTGCCGTGGTCTTTGCCGCGACGTTTAGCGCTGTCCTATGTGTTCTTCGTTTGGATGATATATAATACTCGTCCGAATTCACAGCCATGATCGTTTCTTTAACGGATTTGCTAGTCATGATCATTGGTGATCTATTGATCTTGTTTCTGGTTTGATTAGCATGCTCCTCTGTGGACTAAACATTTGTAAAACCAACATTATGTGCGGAGTTATATCCAACAGGCAACAGATTAATGTCTGGTGCTGTACTCTACCTTATATTTGTGCTACTTCTTTCTCAAGAAAATCTTTAATGAGTTTGTCTTACCCTAAATTAATCCATCCATGTACAAGTTGAGGAAACAAATACTCACAAGAATGCTAGCCCACTATAGTAGTTTCAAGAGGTTTCAATTTCAGGTTTTAAGTTTGAGGTTTAAAGTGGGTTTCAGCACGTTCGGTGTAAAGTTAAAAAAATGTTTTAGGTTTCGAGTTTGATGTTTAAAGCAAGTTTTAGTGCGTTTTGTGAAAGTTTCAAAAAGTTTCAGCTCTTTTCATAAAGTTTTAGAAAGGTCTTAAGAAGTTTCATAAAAAAATTTGCAAGTTAAAAAAAAAATTCATATTTCAGAGAGTTTCGGACCGAGCCTTCAAGTTTTAGAGAGTTTCATACCAGAACCTTCAAGTTTCATAGAGCTTCAGACAAGTTTCAGAACCAACCTTCAAATTTAAGTGATTTTCACCTGAGTTTTATACCCAAAGCATCAACTTTCATAGAGTTTTAGGTGAGTTTGATGCTCAAAGCTTGAAATTTCAGAGGAGTTTAAGATAGTTTCATCCAAAGATTCAAACTACATAAGAGTTTCACATCGAAAATTCAAGTTTTACAAGAGTTTAATGTGACTTTCACGTGAAAATTTTGAAGTTTCAAGCAGATTTTTTTTAAAAAAAAATAAAAACACAAACTTCAAAGCTTTCAGACTAATTTTAACATGACCTTGGCTGTTGCCTGTTGGTCGCTGCATTCGCCATGCCATGGTGGTGGAGAACGACGGAAGAGAGAGGAGTTGGAAGATGTGGTGGAGAGGTAGCCACCTTTGGATAAGGAAAGGAAAGGGGAGAAGGGAGGTCCATCAGATGCCTTGAACAAGATGTATCGTACGGTAATTTTTTATCCCGTCGGTTGGGCAATGAACGGTATACCATTCCCTAGATTTTTCCTTACAAGAAACATACCTATTTATTGAGAAATACTAGAAAACGCTATAGTGTTTTTTCTCAATCCAACAGTACAAGAAATCTACGTACAATCAAACCACGTGTCCTGCTCATAGCCATCCGATTTCGAGGTATGGAGCTACTTCATCAACCTTATCCTTTGCCTGACTCCAGCCACGTTACGTCCATTTCCCTTCCCAGAACCATCTCTCTCTCTCTCTCTCTCGTCAATCATTCAATCCCAATCCACGCTAGTTGAATTGCCGCTGACGCTAGTGTGTATCCACGTGCCATCCCACATTGGGGCTACTGAGGGCAGAGGGCACGGTTGCGTGTCGTTATGGGAAGGTGAGGAGGCGTGGCGCAGAGCAGAGCAGGCACCATGATGGAGCCAGCGTAGAGCTGGCCAAATAGGTGGCTCGGCATTGGCCCAGCCCATTTCGGCATAGCCCATCATGGCCCGAGTAATAGATGGGCCGTACCGTGCCGGGAGGAGGCCAAGGCGCGGCCGATGGCCTATCGGGCCAGCCCGGCCCAAGCCCATTTAGCCCAACGGACCGTTTCAGCCCACTTAGCCCGTTAGACCCGAAAAAATTAAAAAAATCAGAAAAAAAAAATCCAACACGTTGAAAAAAATCCGACAGGCTTAAACTTCTTGAAACTCATTTATTTGAAACTTGTTGAAACTTGAGTTACAAAATCTGAAACTTGAGCTTGAAACTTTCTTAGAATCTGTGGAAACTTCTAGAAATCTGAAACATGTTGAAACCTAGTCAAAACTTTAACATCGAAATCTAGAACTTTTAAGCAACTGAAACTTCACGAAACTGCTATACCGTTGAAAATGCATTTGAACGATATAGCATAAGCTAATAGCTCCCCTATTTATTAGACTTCGAATTAACAACAAATGATTCCCAATGCCAAGGCTCCGGTCCTCCATTAATCCATGGCCATGGTTACCTGTTATACATCGGTCCTAATCTATTATATATTAAAAGTTGATGGTATCACTTTTACAACTGCTAAGAGAAAAAATATGCTAGAAATTATTTTTTAAAAAAAATCCGACCCTTGAATTAGTATGCCCTTATTTTAAAGGCTTAGATTCGATAATCGTCTTAGAGATATATTAATTTGAAAAGGATCTAAAAAATATCCAACCATTAATCTGGTTGACCCTAATTTTAAAGGTTTAGATTCAATTGTTGGTTTAGAGATCTATTATTTTGAAGAAAAAAAATAGATAGCATTGTTTTTAATTCAAAGGTTGAGAGTGTAAATTTGCTCCAAGTACCTACCTCTCAATTCTCTCTTTCACACATAAAGAGGGCGATCTCAAAATAAAAGTTTCTAATTAAATATGAAATCAAATATATCAAAGTCAAATTTAGATTACAAAATATAAATTTAAAATTGCATAAAATTATACTATACTACATCAAATCACGCAAATTGCGTGGGGCAATCGGCTAGTTGATACAGAGATTGATTAAGGTTGATTAACACTCATTGTACAAGAGGAACTAACTTTTGAAGAAAAGAATGGAAGTCGGCTCAAAACTCCGGAAGGATCCTTAGGTTCAGCGCTAGTCACATCATCACACGAAAATTTTCCCAGAAAAAACATCACATGAAAATAATTAACTAAAAATTTCCCGAGCATAGAAACCATAAATCGGCCACGTTTAAGCGTGCCACAGCCCTAAACCCTAATATCCAAATATGCCCAAAAGGCACACATGGCTTGAATTTCTAATATTAATTTCTCAAACATCTTTTTTGCAAAGAGTTTCTTAAAAAAATAACTAAATTCAACCCTTCAAACAGTTCGGATTGCAGGCCGTAACTCGCCTGCATGAAGCAGGAATTGCTAGTAATCGCCGGTCAGCCATATGGCAGTGAATCCGTTCCCAGCCCTTTATGTCTCTTCCTCTGTCTCATCCATGGTTTTGTGGCTAGTGCAAGGATGTTGCACCCTGGAAGTTGAGGTGAAGTTTATTCCAGGGTTGAGATTAGTCCAAGCACCAAAGCATGCCTGAAGTTAACGATGCATTCGGTATCTTCGTTTCAGCACGAGTTGCTTCGACCTTGCCAACGAGAGATCTTACCGTGCCGTTGTTTACCTTCAACCGTTCGAATCAAGAACCATCTGCTGCAACTATCACCACGCTAGTTAAGCTGTGGTCGTCCCATCTCATGACCCATTGACCCTGAACTCTGCAGGCTCGCAAGATGCAGAGTTGCAGACATGAGTGTATTCGATCCAGAACGCATCCCCTGACGCACCGCCGGCCGCCCATCGACAACGTGACGGCCAAGATGCGCTTGCCAGGGTGCGGGACCCGTGCTTGCATGCCGCGCGTGCGGTCGAGCGTGTGGGAACCCCGAACTCGTCGCGATCTCGGCCAATCCGAACCGGCATCTGAAATCGGAAGCGGCACCGTTCCGAATCAGAATCCCCCTCTGGAGAGGAAGTACCCCGTCTGCCGCGACACGAGATCCAATTACCCTCGGACGAAGGAGGTGCATATTTCGCCAGATGAGCCTCGATTCCAAGTTCAGGGGGCATATAGATGCACGGGCGCCGAAGAACGTGCGATTTGAGTACAACACATAGACGTCCACATACACGCACACCATCATATGCACGTGTCTACGGAAGATCGAATGAGCGGAATTTGACGAAGAAATAACAAAGTCACCACCGGTGTCTCGTTTGCGATGAGCACGTCGCTTCCTACTGAAAAAAAAATTCTCCTAAATGAGACACGCAGGACCTAACTTGGGATTTGAACCCTGGTGGACTAAGAATACAACTACCACCACTAACCACCCAAATAAGGCTTGGTTCTCACATTTTCTCCCCCTCTATTGTCCACCGACTAATGAAATTGTAGCAAATTTTTTTGTTCGTGCCTGGAACGAATCCAAGTGTCTTAGCATATCCAAATTTGCTGATGTATCATGTATGCACGGATTCATGCTCGTAGGATCGTAGTTTAAGCGTCCGTTATATGGTTTGTAACATTTCTGCTTGGGTAAACCGAGCCGAATTCATCATGGAATAAATCTGGCAGTTTTGAGAAGACTGGTAGATTCACTGCTTTAGATCATAGATCGTACTGGTTGCATAGGATAACTAGGAGCACTCGTCTAGCTACTCCCTTGAGGATGCGTTCGTTGGATCAACACCATGGGACGCTAGCAAAGTTGGCCATCCAACAGGTCAGTGATCATTCCTCCAAACTAGTACAATAGCTTAGGTCCTGATCTCGATCCTTTGCATTAGGACATGTTTGAAACGCGTGAATTTTATAGGAATTTTCATAAAATAGTTCAATTCCGGCAGGAATCGGAGAATTGTACCTGATTTATGTAGTGCTCATTTAGAACCTTTCTAATTTAATTGATCTGCTGTACTTACGCAATGAGTTATCATATTGTTCAGAGCCGAGGCAACTGTTGTTGGCTGTTGCTAGCTCAGAAGAAGAAAAAACTCATGTTGTCGTTCTTAGGGAAAAAAAAAAGAAATTGCTTTAGGATACGCATGACACAGAAAAAAAATCAGATTATACGCGTGCAGTAGTACAAAATATCGAGTCTTTGGCTGCTTTGCCGTGTTTTCCATCCATTTTAGTAAAACTAGCTCTGGTGGACCGAAATTACAAATATGACATCACGCCAGGCTAGGTAGGCATCGCGTGGCACATGCAGGGCTCTGAAAACACGGCAAAACGTTCACACCACGGCACCAGTCACCAAACGCGGTAGGAGTGAGGTGACGGCGCTGCAACAAACCTGTCATGGTCTGGAAGTGCGGTAGGGTCTGCAGCCCACTGGGACCGTGACAGGTTCACAACAGTAGGTTTGGTCACACCACGATAGGTTCATAGCTGTACATACCTGCAGCGGTCCTAGAGCGCGATAGGTAATTGCAGCGGTCTAAGAGCGCGACATCAACCTATCGCGGTACTGGTACGCTAAAGATAACACGTTTTGTATGCCTAACCTGCCGCGGTATCAGATTTGCAATTTCGGTCAACCGAACGCTAGTTTTGCTAAAACGAATCAAAATCATGTCAAATCAGCCAAAAACTCCAAAATATCATACAACGGCAACGCGACACATGGCTAACTCATGTCCGTGTATGTGTAACCGGGATTTCAATCATCTGTGTTGAAACCATCGATGTAGAGAATCTAAGTACATGACGTTAGAAATCAAAGGCCGAGAACATAGATAAAGCGCTTTGCTATAGTACATATTTCGTTACCTGTTGTGCACTCAAAAAAAATACTGCTAGTACAATGACCCCTCCGCAGTATGTAGTTGCACACACGTACACACGCCTTGCTGGGGTCCAGCCAAGCCAAGCTGGGCGTGTGGACCCACACGTCTAGGGAGCAACCCTAGCACAAACAGGCTAGCACGAACCGCCAGAATTGACCGGGGCCCCACCTGACCTGCCAAAAGTAGCAGCAAGCCACGGTTTCCCGGCTCCTGCCTGCCTTCCCTGCAAGCGGCTAGCAAGCCACCTCTTCGGCTCTTCCCTCCCCTCTCCCCTCCCTCCATCCCATACAAATAACGCGCAACCACCCCACAGGGAAGACGAACGCGAGGAGGGATCGCCCGTCTGACCACCGACGACGGCGAGCCAGGGGAGACGGCCATGAGGGGCAGGGCAAGGCTGCTCTGCGCGCTGCTGCTGCTTCTGCTCTGCGTCGCCGCGCACTTCCAAGGCGCGTTGTGCCGCAGCGGGAGGGGAGGGGGCGGCGGCGGTTCCGGGAGGGGAGGAGGCTCCGGCGGTTCCGGGAGAGGCGGCTCCGGCCGTCCGTTTGCCGCTGGGGCGGCCGCTGGCGCCGTTGGCTCCAGGCATGCAGCAGGATCGCGCAGGCACAGCGCCGCGGATGACCCGCGTGGCCGCGGCGCCTGGAGGGTTTCCGGCGCCGCCGCCGCCCTCGCTGCCGCGGCGCTCGTTTGGTGGTGCTGATCGTACGTACGTCGTCCGCAAGCGTAATCAGGATGACGAGTGAAATTGTAATTCGGTAGTGCTACTGCTAGCTTAGTAGTAGTAAATCGCTGTGTGCATTTGGAAGTACCACGAATTCACGATATTCTAAATTGCAGTTTGTGATAAGCTGAGTTGTAGTACTAGTATTAGTATGTCCCGTGTTTTTTTGTTGAGTGTCATTAGCTAATGGAGAAAGCTTTCGTATGACGTTTTGATTTGGATGTGTCACGCGATGAAAGTATAGTTTTGAGGCATTGTCTGCCACGAGAAAAACTTTTACTAACTGATGCCCCTTTCTGCCTTTTCGACTGATTTCCTTTCGGCCACGGAGAGGATGTTTGGCTGTTTATTCTTTCACCAGATGGTCACGATGCTATCACGCTGTGATGACTGATAAGCATCTGCAGTAGCGGTGGCCAGATGGACGGGCCCGGCCCATCGTAGCACGACTAATAGATGGATCGTGCCTCGCCGGTTCATGTGCTAGGGAGATGGCCAGGCATGGCCCGATGGGCTGTCGTACCGGGCCGGTTCGAGCCTATTTAGCTTGATGGCCTGATTGCGGTCCACTTAGTTTGTTAGATCCGAAAATTTTAAAAAATAGAAAAAAAATCAAAAACAAATGTGTAGAATTCAGAAATAGATATGAAAATTGTAAAAAATGAGACATTCATATTGAAAATATAATAAAGAGCTTTATTAATGTTCAAATGGCTGCATCTTTAAAACATTTATCAAGTAAAAACTCAACATGAAAAAACTTTGGAAAAGAAAAATTAGTACAAACTATAGCTATACATACATCCTTGTTTCGCGTGTCGTTGTCTAGGTACAAATTTACAAACACTTTCGATAACTCTGGATTTTTCACAATATTGTGTTCGTGAATCAGTTTGTTCCCAGTCCTTCACAGTTAGAAGTATCTTCACCATCTCACTTGTGAGACGTGTTCTTCTCTCCCAATATTGTTCTAGAAAAGACTGAAAAGTAGACTCGGAGAAAACCATAGAGACATGAACAGTTAACACATCACAGTATGGATAGCACGGGATATGCTAACTTATGCTCATGCCACCAGTGCAAAATTTCAAAGTTTTCTGATTTGAAATCCACCGTATCGCTGTCTAGATAGGAGGATAATTCCCCACTCCTTGGGTGAGAGGTTGGTCTTGGATTTTGTTGAGAAGGTGTCGCTGTAGAAGAAGACCTAGTCCTAAAGGAAGAGCCATCAAAGATCTTACTCCACATATTTGTCTTACTACTTGAGGTGAGGGCTACTGGAGGTCGTTGTAGGCGGACTCCAACTTATTTTCATACCTTTAGTAAATCTCGTGTAACCGAGAACGAAATTCTGCAAAAATAGTTAGAATAGTCTGGCCCTGTAGCATTACTAATAAAATCAAGAATATTAGCAAATGCTTCAATTTTACTTCTAGGATCTAAAATAAATGCAAATGAATATAGGAAAGGGATTTCTCTCCAATATTTAAAGTATTTACTTTCATAGAAACAATAGCATCGCGTAAAACTGAGTCATTTTCATCATTTTCAATTGAGTAGCAATCTGTAAAATACTATACATAATAATAGATGTTGGATAGTATACAACAAACAAAGCAACAGTGGCCTCATTTTTTTTAAAAAAAAACAAGAGTATCTTCTCAGCAACGAACCAATGTTACTCAGTCAGTAGTATCATGTCGTCGGTGCTTTGATAGTGCATTTGAATAAAAACAAAAAAATGCTCTTATGTGGTAAAATACTCTTAAGCATCAGGTAAGTAGAGATCCATCTTACCGGTATATCCAAACCAAACTTTCTTGGACGTACACCCATCGTTCTGCAGAAGTTCTTATATACTGTTATTCTTACGTTAGATTATTCAAGAAAAAAATCGCATAGCGAAAAGCTTTAATATACGGATTCAATTTTTTCAAACCACATTTGACTATAAGGTTAATAATATGACAAACACATCACTGATATAGAAAGAAAAATCGGTGTATGTATTCAACACTAGATTAAGAATATCCATGGCCCTAGAGTTCGAAGTGGCATTGTCTAAAGTAATTGAGAATATTTTGTCTGTAAGACCAAAGTCTTTCACGACTTTGATAATACAGTCTGCAATATTCTCATCAGTGTATGATACATCAATTAATTTCAAACATATGATTCTTTTTTTATTACCCAATCGTCATTAACATAATGAGCAACCACAGTAAGATAATCCTCCCTAGCCCGACCACTCCATATGTCCAACGTCAGGCCCACCGAAAATGTGCACGTACTAAATAGTTCCTTTATTTTATTACGACATTTATTATGGTATTTTACTAGATCCCTAGTTGTTATCTGTCTAGAAACGGTAGAAAATCTAGGATTATGCGCAGTCCTAATATAAGTTTGAAAAGCAGTAGACTCCCCAAAGCTTAACGGTAAATCCTCAAAAGCAATTAAACGATAGAGAAAATAAAGGGCTACCTCAGGATCGTAGTCCCAACTAAGTACCATACCGTCGGAGTTATACTGCAGCTGCGTCTGTCCCATCATCAATCCTTGCTTGGCCTTACATCTTGTAGCATGTCTAAGTAAGTGCCTCGTTCCACACGTAGACCTTGCAGACAATTCATTATGATAAATTTTGCAAATAGCATATGGTACCTGATTTCCCTATGCGTCTGGCTTGTTTGTCCTTTCAAAATTCTCCCACACTCTCGCTGTAAACAACCTCGACCTCTTTGCTCCGGTGGTCGTCGACGAAGATGCTGCCGTGGAGCCTGATGACGGAACTCCATCTTACCCTTCCGGTAACAACTCCGATTGGTTTGAGGCAGTCGCAGCAACCTCTATGGATGCAACTCCTCCAGTGAAAGTCCGTAGTCACCAAGAGCAAAGTTGTCGTGACTGTCCAAAATGAAAACTGCAAAATCAAAACTAGCACTATTATTATTTTCATCTTAGCATAACAAGTACTAACAATAAAAGTATGCAAAAATAGAATTATACCTCTTTTGTTGACTTACTGCCGAAAATTGAATTTTGCCAAATTATCTCACAACGAATTTGAAAATGAGGGGGTATGATGGTTATTTATAGAAAAAAAATTCAGGATTTTATGATTTTTTTTCTATTTTTAAAGAGCTAAACAGTCAAAAACGATAAAAAGGGCAAAAAAAAAACCCAACGGGCAAATTCTAGTCGGGTTGTGCACACAACGGCCAAAGGTCGAGGAGTTGCTTATGTTGCCAATGAAGACATGGTTGAAGAAGCTCCTTTGGTCCAGGCAGCTAGTGGGATTGTTGACGAAGGTATGGAGATCGAAGCTCTAGTTCAAATGATGACGCTCGAAGACTAGGACTATAAGGCATTGTCAGAAGATGAAAGTTCGGATGACGAGGGTGGTGGGAAAAAGCAAGCGGTTCGATCCGAGTGAAACACGTATCAATTCAACAACCTCATTGTGGATGAAGGATCTCGTGTATCGTGGGAGTACCAGTAGAACAAGGTCAGGCAAGGATCCATGTATAAATACAAGGATGCGGTGCAAGAGGCTGTCAATTTCCAGGCCTTGTCGTTGCTGCGTACACACGGTAGTGAAGTCTAACCCAAGGTGCTACGACGTGAAATGCGAGATAGTGAGATGCCCTTAGCGAGTGCACGTATTCTAGCCTAAGTGGGACACCTACTAGAAATGCTCTATAGTAACCCCTCACGCATGTGTCGTATCGAAATCAGTGCAATCCTACGAGAACATGTCATCACGCTTCAATGCAAATATCATGTACGGCGAGATCGTGGATAACCTGGATTTCGAGGCACGATCCATCATTCGGACAATACAGTCAAGGTTCCAATACACATTTAGTTATGCTAAGGCATGGAGGGCAAAGCAAAAGGCATTAGAAGCAAGGTTTAATACGTTCAATGATTCCTACCACAACCTGCTCGGACAGCCTCAAGTCATACAGGACAAGAATCCTGGTACTCATGTCGCCATTGAAGATTCCACGTATCTGAAATTTTCCGAGAAGAGGGTACTGAAGCGAGCATTCTACACATTCGGTGCATGCATCAATGCATTCTGGCATTGCAGTCCTATCTTATGCGTGGATGGCATGTTCCTAACTGGGGAGTACAATGGACAAATATTTACTACAATTGCGACGGATGGGAACAACGATTCTTCCTATGGTTGTCGAAAGCGAGCACACCGACAGTTGATCGTGGTTTATGAGAAACGTGAAGATTTCTGTTGTAGAGGGTTATCCTAACATATGCTTCATACATGGCCAGCATGCAGGCCTGTTGAGTGCAATAACTCAGCTACAGCAAAAGCAACATGAGCCACTTCCATGGGTGGATCTGCAGAGTAGGTGGTGCATGAGACACATGAGTGTAAACTTTTACAGGCAGTTTCACAACAAGGATTTTATAGACCTTTTCAAGCGGTTGTGCAACCAGAACCAGCAGAGGACGGTCGGCTCACTCTGGAAAACTCTGGATGGGTTGACGATGACGCATGGAAGGGAGGTAGCGAAGAAGCCCGCCACAAACGCTGAAAATTCCCTTGAGTCGTTGCCCAAGTTATCCCAATTTGATGAGGAAGACCGGCAGATAGGTGAAATGCTTCTCAGACTAGATCGAGCATGAGTTTAAGGTGAAGTGATCATTACTACACGATAAATATGGTGCTTGGTATGATGTCATAACAACGAATCTAGCTGAGGTGTACAATTAGGTCATGCATGCACATGAGTTGTATCCCTTTGGTTGGCATTTGTGGAAGTAATTCTACGTGACACCACAAAGTACTTTGTTGACCGAAGCAACACTGTGTCGCTTCCATGGCAAATAACATAGTACTGTACTCTGCCATGATCATCAAGTACACGAAGGAGAAGAGCAAGAAGGGTGAGATGCACAGAGCACAAAGTACTTTGTTGACCGAAGCAACACTGTGTCGCTTCCATGGCAAATAACATAGTATTGTACTCTGCCATGATCATCAAGTACACGAAGGAGAAGAGCAAGAAGGGTGAGATGCACAGAGCATTCAAGATGGGCGCAAGGTAGCTTTGCTTCGAGGTACTATGCAGGAAGAAAGGACGCTGCAGGATGAACCGTGAGAGGATCATCCACGAGTGCACGCTTAACCTTACTCGTTATATATGCACTTGCAACAAGCTATTTCTTCTGCATAGGCCATGCTCACATGTGATGGTCGTATGTTCAACGTTGGTGTAGCATCCTGGCTAATACCTTTCTGAATATTTCACTAAGGAAGAGGTGATGCTAACCTGGAGTGTAGAGCTGTATGGTTATGACATAGTTGGTCATTTCATTAGCCATTATACCTGGGAGGAGCTGATATAGGCCGCTGACATTGATAGGTTGAAGGGGACGATTGGCTGACAACGGAGATGGCGTATCAGGAATGACATGGAAGAAGTAGAAGTCGGACGTTGGACAAAGAAGTGCTCTATTTGCAGAGAGTCCGGGCATACCTATAAGTATTGCCATGCGAGAAATGAACAACATGAAGGAGAGGTCGGAAGTCTGAACGGCGCCGCGAGGACCTCATCCGACCGCCCCACTCGAGGCGGGCATTGTTGAGGTCAACATGGAGGACACGAAGGTGGTGGCTACGGGGATGGTGTATCTTTTTGAAATATGTTGCAATGAATGTTCTTCTTACTATCATTGTGATTTGTCGAACAACTATGTGGTGACGTATGTCCTATTTAGTTTTCTATTCTAACACCCCCCTCAAATGCAAGACGTATGCAAATAACATTGCATTTGAAAAGAGTTGACACTAAAATAGGAAAAATCCAAAGTCTGAGTCTTGATAATGTCGTCGTAGCGTGTAGCTCTTGGAAAATATGTCGAGTATCAAAAGATCTCCCATCCGGGGTCGTGCGACAGCCCATAAAGCACAAGGTGCAGGGGCTGAGAAAGTGGAGGCAAGCGAAAACAAAATCAACCGCGACAACACAACGAAGAAGATAATGAAACCGACAAGAATAGAGAGAGATATCAAATCAAACCGTAGAGGAGTGGATAAAAGCATGGTGGCGCAGATTGAAGCCTGAGACGACGGCGGCGCAATGCACAAGAAGCACAGTGGAGGCACATTATAGAGGAAGTGCGGTGGCTCAGAGAGAGCAGCGACATCATAACGACTTCTACGTTCTGCAACGGCTCGAGAGAAGAGCGGCGGCTGCTGCCAAGCGAAAAGGAAGGAATGAGTCAGGAAGCAATCGACTGGACTGACAAGGACTTTGTGGACTTGCACGACTTAGACAAAACTCAAAGATAGAGTGTTATGGACTTGGATGGACTCAAAGGAAAAAAGAAAACCTAAAGTAGCAGCAGATAGCAACACCAGCTTTTTATATCCCCACTCTTTGTCTATTTTTTTTAATCTCCACGCTCTCCTTGTCGACAGGGATCTCATTGACCTCGACCGCCGACTTCTCCGGGAAAAAATTCATGCGGCGCTCGCGCTCCTCTTCCTGCACTAGATCCTGCGCATCAGGTGGGTGGTGAAGCCGACCACCTTGTTGCGCAGCTGCTTCGAGGGGAGGATGGAGCAGCGGGAGAGCACCCAGGGCGACACCACGACGCGTGCGACGATCGATTCCGAGAGGTAGCGGCGACGCGTGCGACGCGACGCGGCTCTATATGGGGCTATGAGGATGTCGTGGGTACTCGAGGGCGAGCGTAAGCAGAGAAGGCACGCAGAGTTGTTGGTGGCGGTGGTGGAGTTCGCGTCGCTGTCGGTGGAGAGGTTGGCGGCCTTGGATGTGGCAGCGACGGCATGGACGTGCTTGTTGCAGTACTCGATGACCTTAGAGAGGATCTTGGAGTTGACGTTGGGGAGCGGGATGCCATTGTCGGCCCAGTCGTCCTCAATCATCTGGCAGATGGTCTGTGACTCCATCGCGGCTGACTCCTCCACCTCAAATTCCTCGCCGTCTGAGCTCTTGAGCGTGATCAACTTCTTCTCGCCCTCCGCCGCCATGGATCCGCTTGCTTCTCCAATCGATCGACCGTGTCAATGAAATATGTTGCTACTACTTCGAAGAAAAACTACGACTAGTGTGGCCGCCCTCGGGAATGGATCTTGCTCCTCCCGGGGGCGCGGGCAGCAGAAGAGATTGTAGGCTAGGGTTTGAACCTCTGCTCTGATACCATGTTATGAATATTATATGTGTATTCAAGAGGTTCAATAAACAATATATATAGGGAATACGAGGGGATATATGCCATACATG
This sequence comes from Ampelocalamus luodianensis, assembly GCA_036346255.1. Classification (NCBI taxonomy): domain Eukaryota; kingdom Viridiplantae; phylum Streptophyta; class Magnoliopsida; order Poales; family Poaceae; genus Ampelocalamus; species Ampelocalamus luodianensis. The sequence goes on from CM070625.1 coordinate 16,261,056, forward strand.
TATAAGAAAATACAAAAGGTATATAAGAAAATACAAAGAAATTCCTATTCTAACACGATGTATTGAAGGTATGTCGTGCATCGAATTATTATACATAACCTATGTACTACCGCTAATATTGTTTCTTATTACTTTATGTTTCTGTTCCTTACTATGAACAATGAAACCACATAATTTTCTGTCTTCTGTTTACTGTTACTTTCAATTTTTTTTTTAAAAAAAAATCCAGGTTCTATCGCTGTTTGAATTGGTGACCTGATCTTGTCGCCAATTCAAACGGCGACTTAAGTTTCTGCCATCATTTGGAATGATGGCAGAGACATTTCACACTGTTTTCGAGGTGATAGGAGCCCGTCGACAATCCAAATGGTGATATGGCCATTTCACCATTAGAACAGTGACAGAAGCTCATTGTTGTAATTTTATTAAACGGATATTTATTTCTGTAATTCTATTTAAAAATATATTATAAAAAAAATCAAGGAATGAGAAACCGATAGCTTAACTACTGTAGCTAATACGAGATTCAATCGAGGCTAGTCTTCTCGTCAAGAGAAGCAACCAAAAGCTATCAGCTTCGCACCTTTTGGCTGCCTCGTGCTGTGCCGTCTCCTCCCACCCCGCGGCCGCGAGCCATGGAGCCGAAAGAGATCGCCGCGGCCGCGCGCAGCTTCTCGGCCATGGCACGAGTCGTCAGCCCGGTCAGTTCCCACCTCCCAACCACCACCACCACCTTCTCCTCCTCTTCTTCTATCGGCACCAGTTTCTCCCGTGTTTTCTCGCTAAACGCGATGGTCCTCTCCGCTTCCAGGACCCCAAGGCCGTCAAGATGCGCCGCCACGCCTTCCACCTCCACCAGTTCGGCACCCGCTGTCCCCCCTCCTTCCCTCCCCAATTCGTCGATTTTGTCGCGAAATTTGAGCTTTTCTCGAGTCAAACCGTGATGACCTGCTTTGGTTTCCAGGTCGGGGTCCACCACGCTCTCGGCATCGGCCGTCTTCCTGCCGCCGGGCTCCCTGGTGGAGCCGCCGCCGCTCCTCGATCGTATCTGCGAGGCTGACGGCCACACCGGGGCCGTCGCGCTTACGGCTGCGTCGCTCGTCGAGCCGTTCTTGGTCGCGGAGCAGCGTGACAGCCCCAGCGAGGTCAGTTACAGCGTCGCGTACTCACTTCTGTGTAAATTGAGGTGATTCTGGCTCTAATGTTTTGGTTGCTTGTTGGGAACCTGGTAATGCTTGCAGGAACTGCACCCGAGGTTGGTATCGGAGGCGCGTCTTGATGTGCTAGTTGAGGTGAGGAACTTAAGCAGGGATCTGAGATTTGGTGCTGCGCTCGTGTTGTATTGTGTAACACTCATTTGTATTTTGAAAAGAAACGAGTAAATTCATATTGACGGAAGTGTGTCAATTACCACATATGAGTAAATAGCTAATTTATATGTAAATTGATGCATATTCCTGGGTTTTTAAGAAGATCAATGGTGTCAGTATTATACGAGACTATAGGACTATAGGACCAAATACTAAGCGCTCAGTTCTGTGATTTGAAGAATTACACAGGGTATAAACATTCTGAGAGAGTTTTAGTAAGCTTTTCTTGAAAACCTGAACTTGCTCTGCCATGTGCAGGGTGAGGAATCTGGGAACATCAGACATGGAAATTCTGGAGCTCCACAGTGGCTATCAGCTCGATTACTTGCCATGGTGGGTACTTCTTTTGCCTGTGAAAATATATGTCCGTTACCTTGTATTCTAGTGTAACTTTTTTTTGTTACCCAGATTCTAGTGCTACTTAGTAACAGGAAATGTGTAAAAAGTATCTGCGCCTACATGATTACAAAAAAATGGACACAGTTCCTGTTTTTGGAGTTCTTTGGATTCAGAAGATTTTTTGTTGTTGTTGTTGCTCAGAGAGAGTAATCATGAACTAGTAGACTTCAGAATTTAAAACCAAGATAGCATTTATTTTCTAGATATTTGTATATAAAATTATAAATGATTCATCATCAGTTCAGTTTCCTTTTTAGGTTGATGTCCCAGCATCTGCTGATTCTATATTATCCTTATTAAAACATGATGGTTCACTGATTGGAAGTTCATCATGGGATGTGGGATGGTCATTGGCTGATGTCAATCAGAAGCAGGTCTATCTATCCATCAAGTCAAAATTTTATGTCCTGATTTTATATTGATGGAATACTTACCACTGTCAGTCATTATCAGGTTGAAAACGATGCCAGATCTGCCCTTGAGTCTAACAGGAAGAATGTTTATGCTGAGTCAACTGACCCAGTAATATTAGCCAAGTCTGCCACAAGAATTGCTATACTAGGAGTTTCGGCATTAACATCAAATGTAAGGTTCATTTAGACACATTTTCATTTCATGGATCTTTAGCACCTCCAGAATTGCATGTAGTTCTTATCGAGTTGTACTTAGTGATCTTGGTCAATGATGATCAGAGTGCAAGACATATCAATGTTTCAGTAATGCAACAGCGAGGGGACTCTTTGCTGATAGTAGGGTCTCCATTTGGCATCCTGTCACCATTCCATTTCTTCAACAGGTACTTTTTTATTTCTGCTGCTTTAATTCCATCTGGCAATTTCATTAACAGCTTAGCAAGCCCCGTCAGGCACCATCTATTGACATTCACAATAAGTGCTATTGTAAACATATGCACTTAGTGCATTTGTAAGGTACTAAGGTCAATCAGTTAGATACAATTAAAGAGAATATTTATGTTATTGATCCATGTAATGTTAAAATCTAAACAATTCTTAACTCGATGCCATTACATATATGTTGCGGAGATAATACATATCTTTATCTTTTCACTAACTATTTACTTTGTGCGTCATCACTAAAGCTGAAAAGCGGGTACAATCCATTGTCTAGGTACTATTTACTTTGTTCCGGGCATGTCTAGGAACCTCTGAAGGCTTATTCATTGCCGATTGGCTGTTGTAGTTTCTGGCGTTGGAAATACACAACATGTTATTATTCACTATATTATGCCATGATTATTAGAAAACAAAGAGGTGCTGTCAGATTAATTCATGCTATATGTCTATGTTCTCTAAGCAGTATATCAGTTGGTGCTGTTGCAAATTGCCTCCCTCCAGGTGCTGTTAGGAGCTCTTTGCTGATGGCTGATATCCATTGTCTTCCTGGTATAAATATCACTGCCTCTCTTTTGACATACATTATGAAATCAGCTGTTAACAAATTTTCAAATTGACTAAGGTATGGAAGGTGCTCCAGTGTTTGACAAAAATTCTTGCCTTGTGGGGATGTTGATGAAGCCATTAAGACACAGAGGCAGCAGCATAGAAGTTCAGGTGAGTTTACTGGTGTCAATGAGATACCTTGCACTTTATTTTTTTTTAAAAAAAAAGAGATACCTTGCACTTAGAACAAATATGCAAACTTAGATATCTGCATGACAGCTTGTGATTACATGGGATGCAATATGCACTGCATGGAGCAGCAACAAACTGGAGGAAATTGGGCGAGCCCCAAGTGAACTAATTGATGACAAAAATGCAGATAGTAAAACGATGGGATCATGTGGTGTGGATAACTATAGGAGGTTTGTCTCTAATTCAGCCAACGATCTTAATCAGTATAGCATTTCACCTTCACTCAGGGAGGCTATATCCTCGGTTGTTCTTGTCACGGTTGGTGATACATCTTGGGCTTCAGGGATTGTCCTCAACAAAAATGGCTTAGTTCTGACAAATGCTCATCTTTTGGAGCCTTGGAGATTTGGAAGAACTTCACCTTTAGGTTTACAAAACAAAATCACCTCATTTGCTGGAGAACATCTCTGTGAAGGAGAAAACAAAATTTTGCGGTCACAACAATGCAAAGTGTCCAATGAAGATGCTGTTAAACATGAGGTTTCATTGTTTAACTTGGGTGTCAAACGAGAGAAGAGAATATCTGTTCGTTTGGATCACGGGGAGAGACAGACGTGGTGCAATGCTAGTGTGATTTTTATCTCCAAGGGTCCGCTTGATGTTGCCTTGCTTCAAATGGAAAAGGTTCCAATTGAATTATGTGCAATTAGTCCAGAATTTGTTTGTCCAACAGCAGGCTCGTCTGTATATGTTGTTGGGCATGGCCTTCTTGGACCTCGATCAGGTAATAAGCCTTAGAATAATAGTTTTCAAAATAGTGATTAAAGCATTTTGATGCTCATTTTATCACATGTGCATGTCATCTAAACTGTTTGTTATTATATAATTATTATTTGAGTATTTGACTGTAGGCCTATGCTCCTCCCTTTCCTCTGGGGTTGTGTCAAAGATTGTCAAAATCCCATCGACTCAACATTCTCATCTGCCTACTAGCACTGTGGAGGCTGACAATATGGACATGCCAGTGATGCTGCAGACAACAGCGGCAGTTCATCCAGGGGCAAGTGGCGGTGTTCTTGTTAATTCACATGGCCGAATGGTTGGGCTAATAACAAGGTATATGACAGAATTAATAGACAACCCTCAACTTGGATACAGCTTTACCAACTTTTGTGGTGGATATGTATTATTTGAAAAATAATTGTACAGTCATCTTAGTTTTCCTGCTTCACGCATGCAGTGACCTACTTCCATTATGTCCTTGATTCTAGGGACTAGAGGAACGGTGCAGTATGCACGTTCCAAATGCTCATTTTTAGCCACTTAATTCTTTTGTTACCATATCCAGCAATGCTAAGCATGGTGGTGGGAGCACAATACCTCATCTGAATTTCAGTATCCCCTGCAAATCTTTGGAAATGGTCTTCAAGTACTCAGGTGCTACCTAATTTTGTTCAAATCATTTTCTTCTTTACTCAACATTGGCGAAATTGAAGCCTTTCGGAGTATATAGGAGTGCATTTGTCAACCTTCTCCCCTTTTTTTAACAGCAAATGGAGATTTCACAGTTTTGGAGCAGTTGGAAAAACCCAATGAAGTGGTTTCGACAGTTTGGGCACTGGCACCAGCACCATCCCCATTTCTCAGTAGCCCCCCTGAAAAGGGCAGAGGGGGAAAAGTTTTGGAGTTCTCAAAGTTTCTCGCTGATAAGCAAGAAGGTTTGAAATCTACAAGAGATATAGAGGCGTTCCTTAGACACAAGATTCCCAGCAAAATTTAGACGGGATTGTTTCTGCAAAACACAGATGGATGCGGGGGAAAATGCTTTGGCTATGGCCAAGTCCAGAGGTTGCTTCATTGGGAAAACATTAAAAAAAGAGTAAAGGGGGATTCAGATAACCTAAGCATAGAATGCCACTGTTAACTGCCGTTCTACAATGATTTGGCAAAGGCCTTCGAAGCATACTCTGTATGATGCATACAAAGTGCATACAAAGTTTTTTCCCCCCGAAAGGCACTCTGTTGCAGTATACGAAGTTTGTTTCCCAGTAGAAGGGTGTTATCAGAGGCGCGTTGAGCTTAAAAGTTAAGAAATTTCTCTGGGAATGTAGTAAAAAAAGAAATTTACATTGGCAGAAATACAGTTTGTATTAATTGAAAAGAAATTTTCTGCCAAAAGCATTTTAATTCACAATGAAAAACAATATGGCATGTTCATATCCTGTACAGTTTGCCACATTTGTGCTTATATGAATTCCTTATGTCATCTCAGTTGATAAATTGCGGGCATAAAACAGATGTTCTATTCATCCTGCAAACCTCTTTTGCTTATTGCAGGAAAGTAATACATCATATAGACAATGCGTATCCAGGTCCAGCATCTATGTGCTTGCAGTGGGAATAACACTACATGTCTTCTCACGCCCAGAAAGTGATGTAAATATACACATCAACATAGTCAACGAGTACTAAACGGGGTCTAAAAAGCAACGGTGAACATCAAAGGCCCAATCTCAACAGTTGAGCATCACAAGGGAAAAATGACATCGTTAAACATGCAATCACTATTTAGATAGTTAAGCATCGGAGTGCAGTGAAGATCCACAGAGCCCGCTATTGTTAGTTTGTAACCCAAAACAACATACAGCGCAGTTTGACAATATGCAATTAATCTTACCAAACTGTGTCAAGAAGTGAAGCCAAAATTTTCACTCTCTTTTAGAGGAAAAAAAAATCTCTTAATGGTCAGAAAAAAATATGGTCAATCTGCCTCTAGAATGGAAAACGGGAAAAAAAAATGGCACTACTACACTCTCCTCGTTCCCTGAAGACAGGCCCATCCATCCATTTCAGATACTAATATGCTGTCCAAGTACCTGGAGTAAACTTCTTCGACCTTCAGAACCTGTATTAGATGAGACACAACTGAGGTGATACCGAGAGAAGCATAAAATTAACAAAACGAAACTCTGAATGACAATGTTAAATTTGGAAAATAGAGTCCATTTCCTTTACCTGCTCACTCAATATCCCTGAAACAGCAACTATTCCACCAGGTTTTGCATAACCAACTATGTCATCAACCAGCTCCAGCAAGGGATTCAGGAGTATATTTGCTGCAACGATGTCATATGTTCCTCTTGAGGACTTAAGGTTACTGGTGGGTTTGTTCTCTTCTGATTTGTTAATGCTACTTGGGAAGCATGAAGACTGAACATCCGTTGGTACCAAGTAAACACGCATTTTGTAGGAATCTATACCATTCAGCAACATGTTCTCACAAGCAGAGGTTACAGCTTGAGGATCTATGTCTATCCCAGTGGATAGTGCAGCACCCATCTGCATTCATAAGCCAACAATGAGTGCATGAAATGGGGTAATACTGCCTTCTTTTTCATGACGCTTGCTAGTAGTCAACAATAAGAACACTTAGGCATCACACCTTTAGAGCTGCAATACCTAAAACTCCGGTGCCTGTTCCATAGTCCAATACGTGTTCACCCCCTTTAATAACTTCTCGTAGAAGTAGAAGGCACAGCTTGGTTGTGGAATGCTCCCCAGTCCCAAAAGCCAAACCTGGATTGATGATTATATTTGTAGCCTGTGGATCCTGTGAATGGAAAAAGATGGACACAATACATGAAGAAGTAATTCTCAGTTCAACTATATTATCAGTTATAGGTAAACAACCTCAAGCTACCTCCTTAAAATTCATTTTGTAAAGAAATTAAAAGGAAACAGCATAATGTATGCAGACATACAGGGGCAGTTCTCCATTTAGGAATAACCCAAAGGCCATCAATGACTTTAGTGGACTCGTACTTTTCCTGCAGACATAACAGTAATCTTTTCAAGTATCTGCCAAGCAAAATCAGTGGTACTTTATGTGAAGATTAAACAAAGTGGACCTCATTGAAGGTAAGACCTCCTCAGTAGTCAATACAATTACAACTGTACATCTAATTATGAGAGTCAAATGTGTGTTGTTCCGCAATGGAAATGTAGGCATTAAAAGGATATAATCATATTAACTTAGATCGTTTTGTGTTTTTGCACTATGACGCAGGTTTTTCTTCCTCAAATACCAATAAGTTTTTTACGTTTTTTGTGCATGCAGTGAAGTGGATTTTTACATGCGTGCGTGAGAACTTGTGGGCAAAAGTTAGATAACAGATCATGTATAGGAAAATCCTACGTCTCAACCTGCACAGCTGCCACCCAATCGCACTGCTTTCCTACCGATGTTTCATACACAGGGCTGTAGTCCAAACCAGCTGAGCTTGCAGCATTTGAAACGCTGGAGCCCACGTCTTCCCCGTCTGCATATATGGAGGTCATGGAGATCTGCAGAACATACGATTACACACATAAACATTTGACAAATCTTGTGCCTCATCTGTAGCAACTAGCAACTAAGACAGGAACAATAAGCCCGGAATTTCTTCAGGTCGAATTAGTCAGATCAGTTACAGACTTGCAGGCAAACATCCGACTGTAGAGTAGATATGACAATTACAAAATGCACAAAATAAGAGACACACCTCATCAAGATTTGCAGCGTCGGCAATGTCATCCACGGTAACGGAGCTAGCACCAAAGCACAAGAGAGCCTCGGAGAGCACTTCCTGGTTCGCCACGAAAATTTTAGGGGAAACTCTTGTAAAAACTATTCGATGTGTAAAGAGCATAGAGCAATAGGTGAAAGCATCAAACTGGCCAAGAACAGCCGAATGGGCGCGGAGAGGACGAGAGGGATACTGACTGCGTCCTCTTTGCGGCAGCGGATGCGGACGGAGAGGTAGGGCGAGGCCGAGTCGGAGCTGGGGACGCCCCGTCATCAACGTCAACCGCGCGGGCGCAGAAGCCCATGCCTCGCTGCGCGCCGCTCGCTGCTCTCGCGGCCGGGGCGCCCTCGCCGACGCGGAACCGCGAGGGGCGAGCGGAGAGCAGGAGGAGGAGAGGAGAGAGGTTACCGCCGCCGCCGCTGATGGTGTAAGGGGGGCAAGGCGATAGGGTTTGGGGCGAGGAGAGGAGGCGGCGGCAGAGGCAGAGGCGGCGGAGAGGGGAGCGGCCGGGGCGCACCAGCGGCAGCATCTCGCGCGCCGCTCACCAGCGCCGAAATGGACGGTTCAGTGCGGAGCGTGCGTGGAGCGCGAGTTCGGAATATGGCTTTGGTTTTTCTCCGTTTTTCTCGTGTGATTCCTCGAGTTTGCGTTCTGCAACGTGTGGTTTCAGCGGACGCAGTGCAGTTAATCTTTACTATTATAAAAAAATGAAATTTCTTTAGTGGTGGTACTGAGTTGTCTATCATCTTCTCTACCTATTTTTTGAGTTCGTATATACAGATATGTGTATATATGAGTAAATTACTTGAGAGATCTTCTGTGAATAATTAAATTATATGTGTTTGTGGCTTGTGATAAATTATATGTGACTTGTTTATTATGTACAAATTATGAAAATTTATAGAATAGTTACCTTATGTATATTGGGTTTCAAGTTAATAACATATATTATGTTTATTTAAAAACCTTTCAACGTATAAACACTCAGCTAGTCACTATTCAGCACCAGTTTTCCATTTTTGAGCCGTAGTCCCTTTCCCCCGTTTTACAGGGGTTGTTTGGATCTTTTTGCGAGCCTTGTTCAGGTGTACTACCTTTCATGAAACGTGATTCAGTCGTAGAAGCCCGACTAGGCAGAAGCTAGGATAGCGGGGACCATGACTAATGCACAATCGACTCCATATATACATGCTAAATTGTCAATCACGCTAGGGGGGCACCAAATTGGGTAATTGGCCCATGAACGTGAAACAACCACTATTTGGTACCTGACTACCTGAGCTTGGGCAAACGCACACATTATTTACAACTTCGGTGGTCAAGCCTGAGGTGATTTGTCCCTAAAATTCCCCTGAAACGTGTTTTAGCAAATTTTATTTAGAAAACCCACCTTATGCATACAGCCTCTGTATTAACCGCAAATTTTTTTTACTAATTAATCTTTTATTAATTTATTTTTATTGTTAATCCCACAAACTTTATTTATAATTCTGACCTGTTTGGTCACGTCACTACCTGTGACGTGACAAAACAGTACTATCACGTCAGCCCGTACCTTGTCAAGCTCTTGTCACGCCACCACTAGTGATGTGATAGTGTTATTTAGTCAAACCACCAACAGTGGCGTGATAAAAAGTGTTATTTAGCTGACTTATCCTATGGCGTGACAATGTTGTTTTGTCACGCTACGGGTGGTAGCGTGACGAAAAAGTCAGAATTAGAAACAAAGTTTGTAGGGTTAACAATAAAAATAAATTTAAAAAGTTTTAATTAATAATAAAAATTTCATTAACCGTTCAGTGCAGTGCAGAACTGCGTATTCACAACAAAGCAGACACGTGCTCGTCCTTTTCTAATACAGTATTGTTTTCTTCCCTGGGCCTAGCGAAGCAGCATCTTCCAAACTGTTCGAGCTAGAAGTCGGCTGGTGCCAGCCGTGGACCGTGCGGCGCCGGCGCGGTCCCGACTCGTCCAATCACCCAACCGGGCCTCATCCGGCGGTTCGAACTTGCGCGTCCTGAGCTAACGAAACGCGTGGCGGCTGCATCAGGGACTAGTGGGCTTCGCTTCGCCAGTAACACGACCCGACAGCTTCGCACGGGGTCAACAACCACCGGTGAACTTTATGATTCTTCACCTGCCATCTGCTCAAATCCAGTACTGCTACAGTTGCAGATATTCTAAGGTATATATATGACATGCTCCTCTGTCAAAAAAAAATCGTTTTGGTGTCAAACTTTTTAACTTTGGTTATCGATATATTTTTTAATATTTAAATTGGGTATATAAAAATAAAAATGTTATATATAAATTTGTGTCTAAAGGAGTTTTTATAAAAATATAATTTTATTAGGTTTTATATCTCTTACAATAGAAATTAATAGTCAACATTACGTTTTGGTGACGGACTTAGAGCAGCATATAGGTGCATCAAATAGTAGGATGGTCAAACTGTTGGCACCAAATGCGCAGAGATGAACTTTATGCTTGGACCACAGTAGATGGTCAAACTGCCAAATCCAGAACCAGACGCCTCAGTGAATTTTTCAAAGGAAAATTTTGTTGGTGCCATTGAAAAGGTGTGCAATTTCGGTAACGATCGTTCTTCCATTGTAAATTGGATCATGATGCTTGTGCCACTAAATTTTTTGCTCTATTTTGCTTTTGCCACTACTTTCATTACCTGTTAGTTTGACCGCTATTTCCTTGTTTGGTTTTTTCCAAAAGAAGTTCAATACCCTGTCAGCTTGTGGGGCCATCGTTAGTCACACATTTCTCTCTTTGCCGACGTGGAGGGCCTCTACCGAGGCGGAGGCGGAGGCGGAGGCGGAGCGCATGTGCGGTAGCCAGGGCTAGAGGGGTCGGTGAGGCGTCAGCGCATGTGGTGCGGCGCCGTGAGCAGCGATGCATGCAGTGGCCGAGGGTGGCTGGAGCACGGTGACGGGACCGGTGGCCGAGCCAAACGTTGAGGGCGGCGTGACATTGGCGCCGAGGGCGAGGGCGACGGTGGAGTGGTTGCACCCGACGGCGGTGGCGCCCCAGGCGACACTGAGACGGTTTGGTGAGCAGCCGGCGAGGCGGTGCCGAGAAGAAGGTAGCTCGGGCGGCGACGTCGAGGGGAGGTAGAAGCCAAGGGCAACGCGACAGCAGCTGGAGCAACGCGTGGCGAGGGTGCTGAGGTAGCACGGCAGCATGGCCGAGGCAAGGTAGAGGCGAAGGGACGGTTGCGGCCGAGAGCGTGTCAAGGTGGCGCGGCAGCAGTAGCTCCGAGGCAGAGGTGAGACTGGCGGCTTGGCGTGCGGCCCGGCGGAGGCGCGACTGGTGGAGCGGCCGGCAGCTTGAGGAGGCAGAAGCAACCAGATCTGACGGCCCCTAGTCAGATCCAGGCTGGCACGATTGGGGAATAGCAGAGGAGGAGCGGCTTGGCGGCCCAGCGGAGGCACGACTGGTGGAGCGGCCGAATCCAACCCCTTGTCGGATCCCGGCTGGCACGGTTGGGGAAGAGAGGAGGGAGGACCTCTGGCTAAGAAGAGAGGAGAGGACGAAGGAAGAGGAAAAAAGGGGAAGGGGAAAGGGGTAAATAAGTCTTTTCACATAAAATTTGACTGCACCTTACTGACTGTAGTGACAGAAGCAAAATGGAGCCAAAACTTCAATGGCATGAGCAAAATAGAGCCAAAATTTCAATGGCATATACACCCTGATTCAATTTGTGGTGGTAAATTGCACACCTTTTCCGATGACACCAACAAAATTTTCCGTTTTTTCAACGGCGGTCAATCCGAAGCATTCACTCTTAATCCACTGACTTGTGCAGTCATAGCACGGGTTTAAGTGAATGCGGCGCATCTCTACGGCAACGGAAGCATAAAACCCAGAGGGCAGCAATGGCACCATCTGGGAAGAGAGTTGCCGAGTTAAAATTAATTCAAATTAGACAGCGAGCATAATTACCGCTGCATGCGCAGCACCACCAATACTAAAGATTGAACTAGATACTACTACTCAATTCCATCCATGCATTTTAACCAATGAACTAGGTATACATCACAAGATTTAGAGCAAATTAAAACGAGCCACGGTTAAGAAAAAGCTAGTTTGCTTCTCTTTCTTTTTTTCTATATTGAATGCCTTATGTACAAGCTTTCACCAGATGTAGATTCCTGCAGACAAAGGTATAAGCGGGTGATCGATCAAGTTGATGGTGAAGATCTCTGGTGCCACAAATTTTGATCTATCCCTGTGTTTTTAGAGAATATAACAATTCCTGGAGGAGATAGGAAAACAAAGCAGTATGATTAAAAAGAAGCAATAGTGAAATAAACAGCTAGACAGTGATTTAGGGATTGAGAATTACCAGATCCCCTTGACCAGAGGCAAGGGAAGGGTACAGTTCTGAAAGAGATTTCTCCTCCAACAATCTTTCTAAGCCGTCGAATCGATCCACTTTTGTCCCATCTGTACTGGTGTCGTTGGTTGCAATGCATCCATTTCTGTGATTCTTCCTAATGTATATCTCGACTTCTTTGGCTTGCTGAGACAACTGAAGAGCAACGAACTGAAAAGATACAGAAACAGAGTCTTGCTTATTCATCTTGAGCCAAGTAAAACTAAAATTGCTTAAAAAACCGACAAGTTTATAGAAGCAAGTGATTTGTGATCACCTGGCAAAGATGGCGAACAGAGAGTGTCGGTTGGCAACTGAGATAGGACTTTTCCAATTTAGGCATACTTTGTCCATCAAGTGGAAGTAGAACAAGACACAAGTTCAACTGCAAAACAGAGACAAAATTCAGCAAACCTAACGGATACAAGAAAATGGACTTCTTGTACAAGTTCTACAAGCCCAGGGTAGCCTGCACAAGTACATGCATATGCTGATGTGTATATTGCCTGAGCAACACTACAAAAACACACAGCGAGTCGGCGACACACACAACAGAGGTATGCATCTGACGTGCAAACAAACCAGAAATGCCATCAGAGATTCACATAGAAGATACCTTTCCGACCAGCCTTTTAGTCTGTTTACAGTATTATGAATATTCCAAATCATAAGTAGGAAATAGCAACTGTAAATCTAAATACTATTGTGCGCAATGTACGGTTTTTACCTTACTATCAAATTCATCAGCATTGTGGAGATGGTCCACCAACTTGGCAACACGCCCACCCTTCACCATCCTTCCACCGGAGCCACCGGCATTGCCATGTCGAGTTTGACTGCGCGTGCCATTTTTTCCCCAGGCAAGCATCTCTCCCCTCAGTGGAGAAGTAGTCAAGATATCTCTGCCACCTCCTAAATCATCATTATCCTCAAAGCTACTATCGATACTGCCAATGGTCTTAGCAGGGGATGATCGTGGCACGGGCCACCTCCGAGCTCTTTTCTGCCTTACGTCTGGGGAACGATCATCAACAGAAGACGACTCTTTACTGCCATCATTGCCATTTTCTTCTCTATCATCATCATCCAAGTCAGTTGGGGCAATATCAGGAGAACTAGTTCGTCCTCTCCTCCTTGCCCGCATATTCCCTCGAGACTTTCTTGAAGAAGCTGAACCTATTGGTTTGACGGTGGAACGCTTCTTCCCAAGTGCTTCTGTTTGTCTTCGAAATGTTTCGGCAATGGATGCTTGAATCTTCCATGAGAAATGAAGCTAATGTCAATAACAATAAGAAGACGAATACCAAATGAGCAGAGGAAATAATTTCCCTCCAGACATTAAATGCATCGATGATTGACAGCCAGATAAACCCACTTTTTTGTTGCGAGTCCTCTCCTCTTCACTGAAAGCAAGTTCCTGTAGTATCAAACAGATTAGAATCACTGGCACCAGTACTACAATGAAAGATAAATAAAGAAAACAACTAAGTGTGACAATTGCAGAACTTATGCATCACCTCTTCCTCAGACTTATCAATATCTGGATACAAAGCCAAAATTAAAGCGTCATAATTAGGATCATCCCTCAAGGAACGTCTACTTGCACAATGAGTGCGGCAAGCTGGGCATTCATTATTTCTGCAAAAACATCGCATCACTGAGTTTATCATAGAAAGAAAGTATTTTTTGGATTTTGAAACCCCAATCATGTTGGATCTCTACTTTTTGAAAATGACATTCAGACAATACATTTTAGACAAATAATATAGGGACCATACCCAAGCCGCATGGATTTATCTATGCAGTCCCTGCAAAACCGGTGCAAACACTCCATAACCGTCCTTGTCTTCCGGATAATGCCTGCAAAATAGAACCATAAGACAAGCAGATGGTCAGATAGGCACAGTTTGCACAGAGATGCAACTTACAGTTTCACATTGAAAAGTTCACTCAACCCAGCTTCCTAACATAAACTAGCTAGTTGCACTTATACAAACTGTTGTGAAATGTGAAGATCATAAGCTTTGTCATGTGACTTTTTGAAAGGAAAAAAACAGCAGTTATGTATTCCTTAAACATCTCCTTATTTATCAGAGGACAATCACAATATGCATACTTGCATAACAGAAACATGTGGACTGTTGCAGTGGCGGAGCCAGGAATTCGCCGATGGGGGTGCAAACTTTTTTTAGCGATTACAAGGAAGATACATATGCACACACCCCACGACACACACGCGCGAGTGCGCCTTTTTATCACATGTCTAGAATGACGGAGACCGGAAATAAATCTGCGACCTTACAAAATATCTACTGAAAGCGCACTCGCGTATGCATAAAGATACGAACTTAAATGACACATTTCAATATAAAAGTTTAAATGACATAGTAAAGATTCAAGTGGAACAAATTACATGTTTCTAGTACAACCGACACCACAAAATATTGCTTGTGTTGGTGAGCTGACTATTGATTGCTGAGAATAACACAATGTAATTCATTGTATAGCATGTGCATTATACTAGGTATATATATTGTATAGTAAGTTTGCATGCAAAAAATTTAGAGGTACAACTGTACCCCCATGCACTCGTGTGGCTCTGCCACTGGACTGTTGAATTTGCTAGTTTCACCTTTTGTAGTAAATACTAATAAAAAGAACTGGCATCTATATAACAACATCATCCAACTCCAATTACAAGTAACGCTGTCAAGAGAAACTATACAAAGTAAAGAGAAATTTTTATCTCTGAATCTGAAAGCAACTTGACAAAGCATATCCTTACCTAGGCATATAGGGCATTGCACTTCCTTCCGTATATCCATTAATTTCACTAGTACAAACCTGTATGAGAAAACAATATTTAGGCACCAGTTTCAAACTTTGACTAACATCAAGATCAAATCTTTCATTATCCATTACCATATCAATTACTGATCTACAATTTATGGAACATATAGAAGTGCACTACAAGATTATTTTCTTTTTAAAAAAATGCATAGCTACGATATAAAGAAGGTAATGTTCACAGTGGGATTATAGAAGGACACAACGAAAAAAAATGAAATTATTAGCACCTGAGCAGTAATTGAACACTGGAAAGGGTTCTTAATTGAAAGCTTGTCAACTCATATTTGACAGGTGGGAGACTAAAATGAACACTTGTACACATATAGTGGCTGGAAAGTCGACTGGATTCAATTAAACATCTGAGAGATCTAAGAAGTACCAACAAAGTCCAGACACACCAATAGGAGGTCTACAAAAAAACTATGCCTACATAATCTGGACCAAATCTTACAATGTGTGTGCCCCAATCTAACAATAGAGCTTCTCTAATGAGCAATATGCTTTCCTAATTGGAAACTGCATAGATCCTACAGTAATTGAGGGGCTGATTTGCACCTAGCAACTAGTATTAACTGAAGGACACACACATACACAATAGAAAAGGAAAAAGAAGAATAGAACTCTGATCTACTATGCAGTGATCCTTATGAATTTCATTAGCGAGGAAAGACTAAATAGACAGATGATGGAAGGGAAATCATATGATATGTCACAAGAACAAGAAAAGCATGTGCACCAAACTGAGTTAACAGTCATGGAGGTCAGGATAGCAACAGTAGAACCTGATACCAGATATTCAGAGCTCGACGGCGCAATCAATGACCAAGAAAACTGCAGACTCTTCCAATGCACTGCTGGAAACATGGAGAACAGATCCCCAACACAGATGAAGGTGGCACCTATGACGTAACTGAGCCCCACCGGGAGATCTTACATGGGCTGAATGAGCTTGAATGCCATCCTGCCGCTTGACATTAAGAGCAAGGTGTCTCCACAGAAAAATTCGACATAACGAACAAGGGTGTTCGGGTGGCAGCCTAGCAGGGAGGCTCAGACGGACGCCTAAGCATGTTACGACGACTGTGATCCTGGAGGTCAGGATATCAGTAACGAAGCAGACGCACGAAAGAGTTCGCCGTCGCCGCACACGATTCAGGGCCAACAAAAACGGCGAACTGTTCCAATACATGACTGAAACCACGACGAACAGGACTGCCGGTTCAGATGTGGCTGGCCGCTCCGGCATAACAGTTTCGGCATGCGGCGATCCACCCTGGATGCCGCTCGCGGCATTTGCCGTCACGAGCACGGCGCCTCCGCGGAGCCGTGCGACATGACGAAAGCATGCATGCTACCGAAAGATCCCACGCCTCAGCGGTGACGGGAGCGCTCGCGCCGACGCGACACGAACGAAGCGGCCACCACCAGTGCCGCCGGCTCCGCCGAACGGGAACAACTCATGGTGGCCCGCCGCCGCCGCCACGACGAACCCGAGCCAGCTTCACGAGGTACGACACCACGAAGATCCCATGCCTCGCAGGCAACGGGAGAGCTCAAGCCGACGCGGTACGACAAAGCGACCACCGCCAGTGCCGCCGGCTAGGCCAGACGCCCAGACACCTCCCGACGCTGGCTTCCGCTACCACCCCTGCCGAAGCCGAACCGGAGCTAGCACACGGGGACGCGGCACGAAGACGACGCCAGATCGCAACGGAGGCCAGAGGAGGCGAAAGGAAGAGGAGATGGGAAAGGGTGGGGAGGAGGGAGGAGATGGCGTTCACGGTTTACTTACTCGTCCATGTCGCCGTCGCTCTGCGACGACTGGCTGTCGCAGTCTTCGTCGACCACGCCGCCGCCGCCTTCCTCCTCCTCCTCTGCATCGGAATCTGCCAAGCCCATCAAACACGCACGGCACTTAGAGATACCCACACAGAAACAGAGAACGCGATGCGTACGCGCATCGCGAGGAGAGAGAGGCGTCGGCGGCGGCCGGGCGTCGTCAAAGCTCACCACCGTCGCGCCGCTCCTTCCCCTGCTCCGCGGCGCCTCCGTTCAGCATCTTCGGGGAGTGGCCGCCTCCGCCAGCGTCGGCGCCAGCGCCAACGGCGCCTGGAGCTTCTTCGACGTGGCCGTCGTGGTCGGGAGCGGACGACGGGAGCGGGCGCTTCTGCACGGGCATTCCGGCCTCCTGGCTCTGCGCCCCCCTGCTCCGCGATGCGTTCGTTTCGGCCTCGGGGGGGAGGCGCGGGCGGAGGAGAGGAGCGAGGAGGGGAGGTGGGTCGAAGGAGCGGCTCGAGTCGACTCGTGGGAGGCGGAGAGCGAGAGGAAAAGAAAGGCAAGGCAATACAGGGGGTGCGTGTGTCGTGTAACTTTGGGTTGGTGCGGTGGTGCCGATGCGCGTGCGTGTGTCGACTCGATGGCTGGCTCGGCTGGCGCTCGGCGCTCGCGGCCCGCCTCGCCCGTTTTCGTTTGCCGAATGCACGAACGGTGGAGGCGGCGCGACGAACCGCGCGGCCGCACGGCACGGCGCATGCAAGGCAGCGGCACACGGGCCTCGGCCGCCCTCTGACGGCCGTGCGACTGTCCGATTTTTTTAAAAGCGCCGGATGCAAAATCCGGCGGGTGAGTGTGTTCGTTCGCATCGTTCCAAGTCAAGACCGGCCGGGAGAAGCTCGTCTTCGATCACGTCCGCCGGTGCATTTTTGGGTCAATGGGAACGACAGCCACTACGGGCTAAACTTTAGGGATTCCAATGAGAAAGCACAGTTTACACGAGGCAATGAGAGGGGATCATGGTTAGGATTACTTAACTGATGGCTACAAATGTAAGTTGGTTGAAATTATCGTTGTTGTAATGGCTATACATCTTTATCTTTACTACTTAAAAAGACTAGTGATGGTGAGGTGATGCGCCGTTCTTCCTCTTCCCCTTACAAAAAAAAGTTGTGTGCCGACTCGTAGGTCCATGACTCGATTCCCTTCCTCAACACAACAAAACTTGTGTGCCGATCCGTGGGCCCATGACTCATTCCCTTCCTCAACACACTCCACCTCCATCTCGTGCACGCGCTCACGCCTTCTCCTCAACACCGCCACCCGCGAAACCTCCACCCTTTCTCTTCTCCTGCAAACCCTTCCGCCACGCCCTCCACACACCTCCATCACCCCTCTCACCACCACAAGCTCGGCCTCGCGCCCATGCCTGTGCCTTTTCTCGACGCCCCCCCACATCCCATCTCCCCTCTCACCACCAGGAGCTTGACCTCACGCCCGTGCCTGTGACTTTTCCTCAACATCGCCCCCACCACCACCTATATCCCCTCTCACCATCGAGAGCTTGACCTCGCGCCCGTGCCTATGCCTTTTCCTCGACGCTGCCCCCACCACTGCCGTCCAAGACCCTGCATATCACATGCGCTCCTGCGAGCTCTCCCTTCCCTCGTGATTCCCCTTCATCACCGTCGTTCGCTCCCGCTTCCCTTCCCTTTCCCATCCCCCCACTCCCGTGAGCCGCCATCCATCCCCTTCCCATCCCCCTCAAACCCGAGAGCCGCCGCCCACCGCCAGCAGTCATTCCCCTTCCCATCCCCTCACTCCTGCGAGCTCCCGCCGCTGTGCCTTCCTCCCCTTCCTCACGCCGCCCTGGTTTCCTCCGCTGTCGTCGTGCGCCAGCCCTCCGCCAAACACCCACATGGACGCCCCTTCGACGCCGATGCCCATGTGTGCTCTCCTACTCCATGTACGATGGGGGCATTCTCCATCGTCGTCGTCCACTACCCTTCCCCTTCCCACCCCCTCACACCCACTCATCCCCCTCTGCCCCCTCCCATAGCCGTCATACAGCGCCTCTTCCATGCCACTGCCTCCAGTGGCGCGGCGGTGGCGGCTGTAAGGAGGCGCATGACATGCTGCTGTTGGAACAAGCGCCTTCGGCGCTAGCAGCGGTCTTCGTGTCCATGGCAGCGGAGACGAGGCGAAAGCCGATGGAGGAGATGATCATGTGTTGGGTGTTCCTGGGGTGCCCCGGCGTGGGCAAGGGGACCTACACGAGCCGCCTCTCCCGCCTCCTTGGTGTGCCCGACATCGCGATAGGAGGAGGTAGCGGGGAGGAGAGGCGGTGGCGCAGTAAGGCGATGTTGAGGGTGGGAGAAAGCATCAGGAGAGAAGGGAGGAGAGGAGGCGGCAACGCAGGGAGGTAGCGTCGGCAATAGGAGGAGGTATGTAGGATCATGGATAATCGAATAGATAGGGGTGAATAGAATATTTTTAAAACTTTTCAATTAATAAATAATTTTAATCTTGACTGTCTTAACAAAGCTTTCTAGCACAAAACAATGAAAGAACTACTAAGCTTTTTAAAACAATTATACACTCATGTCAATACTAAATACAAACCTAGCTAAGCAAAACTACACAAGTAAATAGCTAGAAATATAAATGCAAAAATAGTAAAGACAAAGAATAAACCATAATGGAGACGATGATGTTTTTCCTGTGGTATCGAAGGCTTGTCAGTCTTCACTAATCCACGTTGAGAAAAATCCAAACGAATTGGACCGGCTCCACGAATTAAGCCTTAACCCTCGATCATTAGAGTTACTCTTTCTCCCCACCGAAAGTGGTGAGCACAACACCACTTCACAATTTGTTGCCGGGACTCTTCACAATCTTCTTTGAAGAGCTCACCGCGCAAGACTTCCTCCAAAGCCTTCTATGTGTCGGCAAGCACCAAGAGTAATAAACCAAGTGTTTACTTAAGGAAATTCAAGTACCAACAAGATCAACTAATGATGCAATGCACTTGAATGCTCTCAACTACCTCAAAATGGAAATTCAAAGCAAATGAGTAGTAGAGAGTATCTAAGAGCTCAAATGTATTCAATGAGAGCGAATATGCTCAAAAGTTATTAGCTTGGTGCTGGTGGGGGTGTATTTATAGCCCTCACCAATCAAACTAGCTGTTTGAATTAAATTCCTGAAAAAAATTAGAATTTATGGTAATACCGCCGTTGAAACCCAGTACTACAGCTTGACAAGATCAGCGGTCGAAATAGTGGGCATTTAATGCTCTGAACTAGTCATTACGAAAAAAGTTACGGTACTACCGTCAACTATAAATTGGTAATACCGCTTGACTAGATCGGTACTACCGATTTCCAGAGACTTAGAAATCTCAGAAAAACATCTTCTCTGGAAATAACATACCGCCATGTAAAAACCGATACTACCGACTTGCGGTAGTACCGCTCAAGGAATGCGGTCATGCTGATTTGTAAGGGAGATCGAAACTTCCAAAAACATACTCTCTGTAAAGTACATACCGCCATGTAGATTTCGGTATTACCGACTTGCGGTAATACCGCTTATCAAATGTGTTCATACCGATTTTGGAATTCAAGAAAACTCCAAAAAAACATGTTATCTGGAAAATACATACCGCCAACTAGATTTTGGTACTACCGATTTGTGGTAATACAGCTCATCATTTGCGGTCATACCGATTTTGGGATTTCAATAAAAACTTCCAAAAATATGTTCTCTGAAAAATACACACCGTCAACTAGATTTCGGTACTACCGACTTGCAGTAATACCGCTCATCACTTACGGTCATACCAATTTTAAGAACTGTTTTCTAGAAGCAAAAACAAATACGATGCATGACTTCTAATTGATCAAGATGGCATAAAAACAGATCCTCAAGCTACTAGCCTTGATTCCTCTTAATTGTACAGCGTCTAACCTATAAAATCGGTCTTTTCTCCAAACACCAAAACCAGCAAAAACTATAAAATGATCCTTAGGCTACATGATACCTTTGTCTTGAGCTATATCGATCTTTTATCATCTTTGCATTGCCATATCCATATCACCATTCTCACACTAGGACTAAACCTTTAAACATCTTAACACATAAGTTAGTCCCATAAAATATTATTGACATTAATTATCAAAACTTATTTTTAGGGGCCTAGATGCTTTTAATCTCCCCTTTTTGGGTAATTGATGACAACCTTAATCAATATGAAAGGTTTGAAATATTTTTGAATATACATAATTCGTATATTCTTGTTTTTGACTTTAGAATGAAGCAATTAATTCTTACAATGAGTTCAAACAAATTGAAGAAATAGATGCATTCAAAGTCTTTCAGTAAATAGACAAAACTCCCCCTAAATATATGCATATGGATTCAAGAAGTGATTATTATGCACATTTGAGGATTTTTGAAATTTTAGTAGAGTTTCCTTTATTTATTGAATACAAGGAACTAGTAAGCAAATATCATTCAAGCATAAGAAGGCTTGAATACATAAACTTGATAAAACATAGATAAAAACCAATATGTCGCACACCATATTATAGGAGTTATGATGCAACAAGAGTTTAACTAGGCTATTCACGCAAATAACCAACAAGTTTTAGATATCCAAATTCTTAAAAAACAGACATAAACAAGTTCTCAACATAAGACCATTACATAACAAAGTCCAACATAGATAATATAAGATATAGGATACTCTTGATCTTCTCTCTCATAATTCAAACTTTCTAATCCCAAACTCTCCCCCTTTGGCATCAAGGACCAAAAGGAATCATGAAGGAGGAGGATCCGGCTGGGTTGAAACTTGAGGAGAAGAATATTGAGGAGGTGGAGCTTGAGGAGATGGATCACGAAGACGTCAACGTCCATAGCGAAGAGGCGAAGGAGGTGGTGCTGAAGAAGATGCTTGCATAGCTTTCTCTAGGGCACTCACACTGTCTGTTAAATGCAGCCAGTCGATTGTTGGTCTCATTTAAAATTCTCTTTGTTCATTGCGAATCTCCAAAATAGACGAATAAATCTGAGATAAAGTGACAGGATCTTCGGCTGGAGCATTTTCTTGAGCCTAAGGAGGTACTGCTGCAGCAATTGGGTCTCCATCTCTTGGCTTATATGGCTTATGAACACCTGAACGTCCTCCTCGAAACTGAATCTTCCTCATAATAAGAGCCATGATATATGGAGCGAAGTAAAATCTTTTGATTCTATCATTCTTTGAAGTTACAATCTCTCTTATGATAAGATCAATTACATCGAACTTTCTTTCATTTATGATGTTTTTTATTATATTCTATGCATGCCCTCTAATAGCATCAAAATTTCCACTCTTGGGAAAGAAGGTATGCTTAATAATACGATTGATCAAGCTAGGCAAAGGGAGAAGACCTCCAATTCTCCCAGGCACAAAGTTCACATTTTCATCATAGAATTATCGCCATGACGGGGTTCTGAGTGCCCCTCTGTCATAGATCTTCTCTTCTGATTCTAAGAATATAAAGCTTGCTCAAACTCGGCTTTGGAAGCCTGTAGTCTCTGAGTCCCTGACATCCATATTAGGAGATCAAACTCTGGAGAGACATAGACAGCAACATAGAACTGTCGAATCAATTCTTCATTGTAATCACTTCTTAACGCTACTATATGATCCAAACCGGCTCTCTGAAATAGACGGTAAGCTCCAGCAAAACGATTAATATTATGCAAGTGTACCTAATCAACATACTTGTGATCAGCGAACTGTCGGTGATGACTATAGAGCTCAGCATAGACTTGCTGCTGGAATCTGGTATGAAATCTTGAATCCGTTGAATTTCCTGGTTTTTCAAATTGATTTTGATGACGAAGCATAGCATAACTATCACTTGTAATATGCAAAAGGTCAATAACAGGCTCTTCGGCCTCTGCCATTTCCTCGTCATCCTCTTCATACTCGCTGACTTTGTCATCATCTCTATTTCTTCTTCACTTGTACTAACTTGGGGTTGTTTTGAAGATTGTCCTTTGTCTTTTGCCCTCATTGATACCATGAAGGTTTCTGTCTCAGGGTCACTCTCTTGCCATGGAGTTGCTGCCTTTCGGGATGCTGCCTTTCGAGTGGCTGTCTTTGGTTGAGTTGGTCTAGCACTAGAGGCTAGAGGATCATATCTCTCCCTGGGATCTCCATCGGGAGTAGCACTCTTACGAAGAGCATTCTTTGTTCTTGGTATGGTTGCTAAAACGAGAGAAAAGAATTAGAACTCGATAGGATAGGATTGAGTAAAATAAGTATGAAGGAATCAATTCTTATTCTACAAAGTAGTAGTACTGCAACTGAACACTGGTATTATCGACGAACGGTAGTACCGCGGTTCACGGGCGATATTACCACAATGACATAACTTATTTAGGGTTTTGATCGATTTTGCATTAAACAAGTATTTTGCATGAATGAAATCATGGAATAGACTTTATATGTCACCAAATACTAGTTCTAAGTATTTTGCCTAAAAGAAATTGATTGAATCATACACATTTCGTTCAAACCCTAGAAATGAAGCATATGCCAATAAGATGAGAAGGGGAAGGATTCAAGGGCAAATACCTCAAGGTATGGACAAGATGTGATCTAGATAACCAATCCCAATTAAAAGTTTCAACAAAAATCCACAACTCCAAAGTGATTTTGAGTGGAGGTTTGTGGAGAGGGAAAGAAAAGAGAGAGACTAGGGATTCAGTGGTTGTTGGGTAAAGAGGGCACTTATACCGCACAAGAGAGAGGGCCAAAGATAAGGCTTCAGTCGAAACCACTTTTTGGAACCGCCAGCCAGATGCGGTAGTACCACTGTTGAGACGCAGATACTACAGTCATGCGGTATACCAATGAAATCATGCGGTATACTGCTTTTGCTGACAAAAGAAGCTGAAATTGAAATGCAAATGATCCTTAATACAAATACTCAAATAAATATTTTTAGAATCATTATGCATGAGATAGATAATATAAACTCTAATGGATATACTCCCTCCGTTCTTTTTTACTTGGCACAGTTGACTTTTTACGGTCTTCGAGATGTGACTTTGACCACAACTTTTTATAACTTTTACATTAAGATGTACTAATAAAATATAATATTATGAAAGTATTTTCAACGACAATTCTAATGATATAATTTTTATATAGACAATCTAGATAGTTTTAAACCTATTGGCGGTCAAACTTTAGAAAATTTGATCGTAAAAAGTCAACTGCGTCAAATAAAAAAGAACAGAGGGAGTAGTTTTTATGGAAATAGATAATTTAGGATAGATTTTGAAATTATCTTCATAAATACTCAAGAAAAAACCAAATGAGAGCAAATAACATGCGGCATAAGCATCAAGCAACATTATAATGGTCTATGATATTTAACTTATTCCTTAACTTGCAAAAGCGACTGTCATCTAATAGTTTGGTGAAGATAAAGGCTAATTGATCATCGGTCCTTATGTGGCTTATTTTGATGTCCTCTTTGCTCACATGATCTCTCAAGAAATGGTGTCGGATATCTATATGCTTGGTTCTTGAGTATTGGATCGGATTATTTGCAATCTTCATGGCACTATCATTATCACACAAAAGAGGCATATTTTTAAATTTAATTCCATAATCCATCAATATTTGTCTCATCCATAGCAATTGAATACAACAACTACCAGCGGAAACACATTCGGCTTCGACGGTGAATAGGGCTACAGAATTTTGTTTCTTAGATGACCATTAACTAAATATCTTTCTAAGAATTGAACACTGCCTGAGGTGCCTTTTCTATCCACTTTGCAACCTGCATAATCGAAATCGGAATATCCAATTAAATCAAATTTAGTACCTTTAGGATACCATAAGCTAATCCTAGAGGAATACTTTAAATATCTAAGAATTATTTTCACAGCCACAAAATGGCACTCTTTTAGTGATGCTTGAAATCTTACACATATGCAAACACTAAACATGATATCAGGCTTAGATACGGTATGATAAAACGAACTACCAATCATAGATCTATAGAGCTTTAAATCTATTGGTTTACTTCCCTCATTAAGGTCGAATTGACCGTTGGTTGTCATTCGAGTCTTGATGGGTTTTGCGTCATCCATTCAAAATTCTTGATCAAATCTTTCGTATACTTTGTTTGGCTTACGAATGTTCCATCTTTGAGTTGTTTGATTTGAAGTTTAAGGAAATAGTTAAGTTCTCCGATCATAGATATTTTAAATTCTCTAGACATCGTATCACCAAACTCTTTGCACAAACCTTGATTAGTAGACCCAAAAATAATATCATCAACATATATTTGGCATACAAAGAAATCATCTAATTTTTTTATAAATAAAGTTGAATCAATTTTGCTAATTTTGAATCCTTTTGAGACTAGAAAAATCTCTAAAGCGTTTATAACATGCCCTAGAAGTTTGCTTAAGACCATTGCGCACTTTGGAGAGTTTATAAACATGATTACGATTATTAGGATCTTCAAAACCGGACGGTTGCTCAACAAATACAAGTCGAGCACTAAGCCACTAGCCACTTAGGATCTCCGGAGTTTATAAACACGAAATGGACCGACTCCACGAATTAAGCTAACACCTCGATCACTAGCAATTGTTCTTTCTCCACTCAAGAGATGGCGAGCACCATGCCACTCACAACATGTCGAGCCTTCTCACAAGCTTCTTGAGAAGATCACCGGACCACGACGCCTCCATGCCATATAGGTGTCGGCAAACACCAAAAGTAATAAGCCAAACCATTTGCTTGACTCTTACCAAGTGCAACACCTGCACAATTGGATGCTCAATCTAATTCTAGTTGCAACACATGCAACTAGAACCTCTCTTTGCTCACAAGGTGCAACACATGCACAATTGAGAGGAGAAACTCGCACTAGCTCAAGAGAGTGAAATGAGATGCCAAGAGTTGCCAACAACTGGTCATGATATGTATTTATAGCCACACACCAAAAGCTAGCTGTTGGAGGCTAAAAGGGCTAAAAATAGAAAAACCTGGTCTAACCACTGTCAGGACCCCGAGTCGCTGGATTCGAGCCCTTTATGTATTCTGAACTAGTCCCAGATCAGTGGCTAACTCACACAGTGACATCATCGGTGATAAACATACCCATACAACGAAAAGATGATGAAGCAGACAAATTAATATTACTTAGTAGCAAAAGGACCTTATAATCAAGTCTTACAAAGTTTGTTACACAGGGCTTAACAACACAAAGTAACTTGCAGCAGAACTAAAATATCTCGTGGTGGCCATCCGACATACCCACAGGCAATCGAGTATAGGACGTGACCTAGTTCGCATAGTCTTCAAAGTAATCTTCCTCGTAAAACTCGGTGTTCCCTAGTTCTTCTTCGGCGACTGATCAACAAGTGGCATAAAGCCGTGAGTACTTTAAAGTACTCAGTAAGTCATAGAGAAATGTATGTAAATAATATTCATGTAAGGCTTGACAAGGATAGCTCTATGGTAATCTTGCAGAAAGCAGTATTGACAGTAATTACAGTAAGTAGATTGAAAAGCACAATTTAAAAGATTAATACATAAGTAATCAAGTTGTTTTACAACAACTAGTGAACACCCTGTCCACTTCCCAACCATTCCATCATCCCAACAGTTTTTATGAAAATCTACCCCTCGTGTGAAATCACTAAGCATTATCCATGATCGAGGATACAGCTATTCGAATAGTTTTACACTCTGCAGAGGTTGTACAACTTGACCCATAAGAGATAATCATCTTATACTATTAGGCATTTCACACTTCCGAAGGTGTGTGACTAAGTGATTATCACAAGGTCTTTACAAAGCTCTGTCTTGATCCAGTTCTGCTCGCTAAGGATTCACCACATCGGCCCCCTCTTGCGCCAATTCAACAACCCAAAACAAAACCGAATCAACATATTACTAATTATTCAGCCAAGTCCACCTCATTCTGTACATGTGGTTGTACGGTATGGCCCAGATCAATGGCGCACAAAGTTAAGTCCTTAATGACTACTCAGGCGAAGCATCCTCATCCCAATGTGCTTCTTGCACCCCTTTACTACATGATCATTCGCCTGAATATGAAATTATTTTTGGGTTCAACTCGACCAAATGACAACTCTTGCCTTGGCACAACAACTTTTAA
Source organism: Ampelocalamus luodianensis (assembly GCA_036346255.1). Classification (NCBI taxonomy): domain Eukaryota; kingdom Viridiplantae; phylum Streptophyta; class Magnoliopsida; order Poales; family Poaceae; genus Ampelocalamus; species Ampelocalamus luodianensis. Next base: position 16,288,200 of record CM070625.1, read on the forward strand.
CAATAGTGGTCGTGCCACAGTTCCATATTCCATTAAATCAAATTTATGCATATGAGCATGTGATCATGAATATCATTGGATAGCTAAAGCGTGGCTAAGGATATACGATACCCAAGTTGGTACTAATATATGTCCAACTAAAATTAACCCATCCTACGGCCTTCAAGGGTACATGTCATTCAAATTTTCCAATGAGGCATAATGATAATTGGGTAATTAGCTATTCCTGAAACCATTTAATATAACACTAGCAATGCCTGTTGATATAAAATAATATAATTTCATAAAGTGGATACGGCATGATCAAAGGTCTACGACTTACCTTCGTTGAAGAGTTGAGATGCTTTGGTCGTCAGGTCCAAGAATTCTTTCGAAACGCTAGAATCTATATGTGCGAAAAGAACCAAATAAATAAAATAATTCCAAAAAAATCTAAAAAAAACCAAATAAGCACAAATAGAAAGATAATGAATTTAGAAATTTGAATCACTCAAATCGAAGCTTGAACGAAGGAGAACGAGCTCTCAGAAGTTTGAAAACAAATGAAATGATGAAAATCAGAATTTTCTAGATTTTTGGAATTATTTTTCTAAAAGAAAATCAGATTAACGCGTCACCTGACGTCAGTAGGGGGATTTAGATTTTTGGCTGAATTAAATTTTTGAAGAAAAAGAAGGAAATAGCCACGTGGGTTGCCACATGAGCGAAGGGAGCGACGTGGCGTTGAGGTGGCGTTGACTGGACGCCACGTGGCGGCCACGTTGGCGAAAACCGGCGGCGCGACTCTTGGACCGAGCATCGCCGGCGAACGGCGGGGTTCCAGTGGCCAATGAGGGCACTCGAAGGGAGAGGAGCTCATGGTGATCTAGATGCGCGCGGCCTCGACGACGATGCACAAGGCGGCAACGGCGATTGAAGGTGGCATCGACGGTCCGGGGGTTCCGGTGATGGGGAGGCACGCACGGGATGGCTTGTGATCTTGCAATGCCGATGGAGACGACCGTGTGACCAGAGGGGCTTCAATTGTGGCGGTAGAGGCGGCGGCAGTGCTCGGCGACTGGCAACGAAAAACTCGAATTGCGGCTGGGCTAGGGCGGGAGAGAAAGGGGGAGTCGAGGGGAAAAAGGGGAGGAGGGGGAGGGGCACACCGTGCTCCTTTTATAGGCCTCGGGGAGGACAGGGGGGAGAGAACCGAGCGCAAAGCGACGACGGGATTCGTGAGGAGCTCGCGTGTTCTGGGGATTCCGTGCGGTTTAGAAGGGAAAAGACGGGAGGAACAGGGTCGGTGAGATTCACGGCAACTAATGCATGCGAAAACGAGAAGAAAAGAGGAAGGAGATGCGGGATGTGATGGAGCTTGCGTCACGTCAATGGCAGACGGCGCGGCTCACGCATAGGGAAGAAAGAAAGAGGACGAAGGGGGTGACTTGGCGCGGGCCCCACATCACAGCGAGAGGGAGGCACGTTTGGACCAGGCGAACGGCCTTGCGTGCGCATGTTCGGACTGGGCAAAAAGCCAAGCGGGCTACGTGCGCGAAAGGGAGAATGGGCCGAGGGAGATTCAGCCCAAAGCGAAAAGGGGATTTCAAAATGGTTTTTTTATTTAAAGAAATACTAGAAAAAGCGAAAAGGGTTTTATAAAATAGAAAATAAAGTTTAAAAATTCTAGGAAAATGCACATAAATTCCTTAAATTATTTAGAACTTAATAAAAATATTTTCAACTAAACTTTAGCATTAATTTTGCAAATAAAATATTTTTAATTTTGGGACAAAAAGGAAAGCCATTTTTAAATTCCAAAAAATCCAAGAAATTACTTAAAATAATAATTTTGACTTTAAAATCCAAATAAAATCCGAAAAACTTAAATAAACCAACTTGAATTAATTGAAGTTTGATTTATTCAGTTTAACTTATTTTTTATTTCTAAAGTTTCAAGTTAAGTTTTAGCAATTTAATAAAATGAAATGGTTATTTTTAAATTTTAAAAATTTCCAAAAAAAACTCTGAAAATTGAGATGTTACAACTGCAAACCAATGGCCTGCCAGACCGGGCTATAATGCAACGGCTATAAAACTAGCCGTTATAGACAATTCCTGGTGAGACCTCCCTCATAAGGTCCGGTGTAACCGGACTTCCGGGAGGAAGAAAACTCAAAAACATGCTATCCAGAAAAGGTTGACCAGCCTTATAAGGGCGGTCAGATTGGACTTCTAGTCAGTTCGGGTTTGAATTCAGCATAGGCGACACTCAAAAAAACGGTCATAACTTTTGACTCCGATATCGGAATTGAGTGATTTTGGGCTCTACAGAAAGCTTATTCAGATAGTAACATAACCCATCTGTTTGATTAATCTTAAACACATTTGATCAAATAAAGAAGCACAACTCCAAAGAGACAACACATGGCCTAAGTCCAAGAAAATAGCAATAAGCAATCTTAAACCATGCTAAGAAATGATGCATGAACTTCAACAATTTGCAAAACACATTTGTAAACTTTACTAGCATGCAATAAGGAGTAGGTGCATGGACTTCAACCATTTGCAAAACACATTTACAAATTATAGTATCATGCTACAAAGAGTTAATGAATGAGCTTTAACTATTTGCAAAATACATTCATAAACAATAGCATCATGCCTAGAAGAGCTAGAGCAAGCAGGATTCAGCTATTAACACATGATGAGACTCAAGCTACTAGACAAGACTCTTCTTAATAGTACAACAACCTATACTAGCTGATGAACCCGAAGGTTTGATTGTTGGCCCGATCTTTCGATGAGAACGATAAGTTCGGTAGTCGTCGCTCAACTCTCACGATCCTGGCTACGAACACGCAAAGCTCGAAACCACGCAATCGCTGAACTGATTGACAAGTCGTTATCAACCGTGCACGAATACCCGGATGACCTGACCACGAAGGTCGATTCCCGCATACACCGAAGAAGCACGCAAGAAAAAGATAAAGCAATCTGAAATTGCAAATAGGAATTGAAATATTGAATTGAGTTGGGATTTTGAAGCGGTATTATGGTTGGTCTAGTCGACACAAGCCAATACACGAAGTTGCAACAAGGCTAACTTTTAACTAAATAAAATCCAAGAAAACTAGAGGGGGTGCGACCTCCTTAAATAGGGGATGAGGAGCCACACATCTAATAGAACTAAGGGGGTAGGACTAATCTCACGGATTACTGTTCACATGAACAGTAACAGCACCCCCAGGTGGTCCACCGGCAGATAGGCCAAGTTCAGTATGATTACAAGGCCCAAATTGGCCCAAACAAGTGATATGACGTCTTCTTTTGATGATTGCGATCATTCCAGAAGGAATTTGAAGGTGAGGCCAGATCCGTTGGAAAGAGGACGAAATAAGCTTTCAATCAAGTACTCGTGGACCTCCAACGGACTCCGTATATGAAAGTTATGCCTGTTTTAAGTTGGTGTTGTCAGGCTGATTTGGAGGCCGAACTAGATTCCAAAACGGGTCCAGCTCGAACTGCTTGCTTGTCTTGGACCAAAAGTGACATGGCGCTGCACATATATATATTTCATCATTAGGTAGCATCATATAATTCATATAATATAAAGACACTCCTAAAAACAAGCTCACCTGATAATTTAAGTGAAGCGTACGAGCTCTTATACTTGGAACAGTAAGCATAGCAAATATGGTTGTATCTATAGGGGTCATGTCCTCATCATCCTCCCTTTCTTGAAAACAAAGCTGTCCTCGGCTTTTGATAAGCTGAAAATAGGGTAACAAAGAAGCCAAAGTGTATGCATGGTATATGTATATGTCATCTGTTTTAACGGTTCTTCGTTGTTGCACAATTAATGTTAGACGACAGCAGTGATCATAAAAGATCATTGTATTATTACCCCAAGAATAATCATATATGTTAATGAGCAAAATAAAATTTCTCACATAGCAGTGGTAGCACATATGGACAAATCTACAACTTTTGGAATCAAACAAAGTTCATCCATATTATTAGATTTCAATGGAGCAATAGCAAATTCATCTAGCAAGGGTGAAAGGATGTGTAAATTCTTCCATACTTCAACATCTTGATGCAGATTGTCCACACTAGGTGGTGCAACAAGAGATAAACACATGGGCATTGAATGAATACTAAATTTTAATTTTCTCTCATAATGAACAAGATTTTGCACATAATAATTGTTGTTCAAAACAGCAAGCTTCAATTCATCCATGTAATCACAAGTTATGCATATTCGATAAACAAGAAATTGATTGTCTACACCATAATCTCCAATCAAATTAAACTTATACCTGGGGTGTAGGCACTAGACAAGCATTTTGAACATGCGATTTGAAACTTTCTCCATAGCATGTGACAATTTCACGAGTGGATCCAACATAATATAACATAAAGAGTCGAGAGGAGAAATTCTAGTCAAAACGTCTTTATGTCTAACCAATTCCACGTGATCATTGTATGTGATTAAATCATCACATGACTCATTCAAAACAACATGCAATTCAATTATTTCAGACATGGTGCACTCAACTCTGTTGGCAAATCAATCAAATTATCACAGAATAATGCAAATTCTCAATAATATCGATTCGTAGCTAGAAATTAATTTCTACCTTCTCAAGACTAGATTCATCCACCTCATGTGATGCGATGGTTTCTACTACAATCTAATTTTCCCTTTGCTCAATGATACTAGGCATGAAATCATGGTTATTGTTCTTAGGTTGAGTGTTCAAATCAGTACCTTTGGTATTACCTTGTAGGATCGCCTCGGATGATGTTGATACTGAAATTGGTGAGTAGTTAAAAGCTTTTCCTTCCTCCTCTTGCTCCAGCTCAATTAACAATGAGCGAGCCATGGGTGCAAGACAACGAGATGAGTAACGCCCACGAGTAGTAGGGGCGGCCATCATGGTAGATGCAGCGGCGGAGAAGTAACCGAAGATGATCTTGATGCAGAGGTTTGTACCGTGCGCTTATTTGTTTCATGTACATGTGAAGGTGTAGTGGAAGTAGACGAAAGAGCACGAACGGTCTTGGATTGTCGTCCCTGTTCTTCTTTTTCAACTTGGCAAGCAAGACGAAACAAACGAGTGACAGTGGGAGGTTTATAAACAAGTTTATTCCGAATTTGATGGTTTAATCCTCCTAGAAATCTAGTTATCTTTGCGTCTTCAGTTTCTTCTAAACCACAACGTGACAAAGCAGTTTGCAAATCTTGATAATAATCCTCTACAGAACTACTATCTTGTCTTAAGCGTTGCAATTTATTAAGCAATTCACGAGAATAATATGAAGGTACAAATCTATGTCTCATTGCTCTCTTCAAATCATTCCATGTTCTAGGTATGTTCTGATTAGTACGACAATATTCACTCCACCAAATAGATGCAAAATCATAAAACTCACGGCAATGACTCTAACTTTTAGATGATCAGGAAATTCATGGCATGCAAATAATTGTTGTACATCTAATTCCCATATGAGATAAGCATCAGGATCATAATTCCCAGAAAACAAGGGTACTGTGAAGTTAATTTTATGAGACATACTATCACTATCATATACCTCCCGTGGTGAAAAAACTTGTCTCAAGTGTGCATCTTCCTCGTTCACTATCTTGCACTCCCGTCCAACAGTTCGAAGAAGAGGTGGATATATCTTGTAATCTTTCCGTGAACCTGCCATAGTTAGTAGAAAACAATAAAACAAATCACAAGTATATGTCCCTATCAACTACTAGGTTCTGGAGGCTCAACCAAGTCACTCACACTCAAGCTTATACCCAGTTCTTACAAGTTCTTACCAATGCGGCAAGGAAGTGGTACAACCGGTGGCTGGTTCGTGACACTCTCACTTGCGATCAACCCAACGATTGCGAGGAACGACACCTGCTGAGTTAGTAGGAAGTGGAGCTTAGAAGGCTTCAATATGGTAGCAAGGATCAGCAATAATCAAAACAGTTAATGCAAGTTGAAAGATTGTTCAAAGTACTAGCCAATGTTGCTGATCCTAGCCTAATCAAAGCTAGCTAATCAAAGCCCTATGAAGAGAAGTGTATGTATGCACACGCAACGATCAATGTGACTTGATGCAAGCAAGGGAAAGCCTCACAACAAGTGCTAGGAGAGACGCTAGCCAACTACTCAAACTTCTTTCTTAGAGCACAAGATTGTCCGCGCGATGTAGAGCACAAAAACAGCGATATGGGTGCACGCAAACAGCCCTCTAGATTGAGCAGAAACAACAGCTAGTCTCAAACGATAAACAAAGCAAAGTTTTATATGACTTATATATGCTTGTTTGAAAGGTTTCGACGAGATCTACAACTTTGCAGTTGAGGTGAACTCCAAATTCCGAAAGGAAGATCGAAAGAAACGGCAAAAATAGAAACCGAAAACTTGCGACGCGAATTCGGGGCCGAAGATGGCCGATTTTGGGGCACCTGGAGGGAGACAAGTGGCTTAGGTAGAAACGATGCGCGTTGTCATTAGCTTCAAAACGAGCACAAGAACGTCAAAACGGACACCGTATGCAAAAGTTATGTCCGTTTTACTAAAGGTGTCTCGGATACAGAATTCTACTCAGACTCGAATCCGTCTCGGGTTTAAATTTGAAACTGCTATATCTTTCAAACCCGTGGGCCAAACTTGTTGAATTTTTTTGTGGAAGCTTTTGGTTATATGTAGAAGGTCTCCACAAATTTTGTACACACTTTTCTTTTCTCTTTTTTTTCCTTTTTTTTTTACCGCGGCTTTTGTTTTATGCAGCTGCCTCTTTCTTCTTCTAGTATTTGGTTGGCCCTAGGGTTTGCCGCAAGTCGCAAATAATATTAACTCTATCAAAAGATCACAGCAATCCTCTCATTTTTTTTGGATTAACAGCAGTACGGATTTTCTATTTTTGGTGCGGATTAGAGGAGTTCTAACCCACGAATTTTCTGTTTTAGATGCAAAACTAAGAACCTTAAACGAACGATCAAGCAACGCGAAGGAAAACACGAGAAGCAATCTATACAATGACCAACTAGACAATAACTAGAACTAAAGATCAGCAACTAGACACGACAATGCAACCAATGATTCAACAAGCAAAATACCGAAAAGAAAAATTGCAAAGGCTCAAAGGGCTCGGTATGGATGATAGATGTAATATTTTTTTGGGCAATTTTCTGGACTCTAGGTATGAAAAATGAATCTACAACTAGAAAACTGGAAATTCTCACCGATCAACTCAAGCTCGATACCACCTGATGAACCCGAAGGTTTGATTGTTGGCGATCTTTCGATGAGAACGATAAGTTCGGTGAGTCGTCGCTCAACTCTCACGATCCGCTACGAACACGCAAAGCTCAAACCACGCAATCGCTGAACCGATTGATAAGTCGTTATCAACCGTGCACGAATACCGGATGACGACCACGAAGGTCGATTCCGCATACACCAAGAAGCACGCAAGAAAAGATAAAGCAATCTGAAATTGCAAATAGGAATTGAAATATTGAATTGAGTTGGGATTTTGAAGCGGTATTATGGTTGGTCTAGTCGACACAAGCCAATACACGAAGTTGCAACAAAGCTAACTTTTAACTAAACAAAATCCAAGAAAACTAGAGGGGGTGCGACCTCCTTAAATAGGGGATGAGGAGCCACACATCTAATAGAACTAAGGGGGTGGGACTAATCTCATAGATTACTGTTCATGTGAACAGTAACAGCACCCCCAGGTGGTCCACCGACAGATGGGCCAAGTTCAGTATGATTACAAGGTCCAGATTGGCCCAAACAAGTGATATGACGTCTTCTTTTGATGATTGCGATCATTCTAGAAGGAATTTGAAGGTGAGGCCAGATCCGTTGGAAAGAGGATGAAATAAGCTTTCAATCAAGTACTCGTGGACCTCCAACGGACTCCGTATATGAAAGTTATGACTGTTTTAAGTTGGTGTTGTCGTTGATTCGGAGGCCGAACTAGATTCCAAACGGGTCCACTGAATCGCTTGCTTGTCTTGGACCAAAAGTGACATGGCGCTGCACATATATATATTTCATCATTAGGTAGCATCATATAATTCATATAATATAAAGACACTCCTAAAAACAAGCTCACCTGATAATTTAAGTGAAGCGTACGAGCTCTTATACTTGGAACAGTAAGCATAGCAAATATGGTTGTATCTATAGGGGTCATGTCCTCATCACTAGCAATCCGGTATTCCAACCAAACACCGAGACCGGTAAAAGATTAGGAACACGTCCTTGGCCTATACTAGTCATACCTTTGCCTTCAGCATCCATCTTGGAGTGATCACTTGATGACGAACATCTCCACTCCAAGTCCGAGTTGTTGACTCGATAATCATCAACACATGATGATTTCCTTTACTTCAAGTTCTTGATTTGAATATCATCAACATATGGTGATCTTCTTCACTTTGGGGTCTTGTCTTGAATATTATCAACACATGATAATTTTTTTTTACTTCGGGATCTTATCTTGATGCTCATCAACACATGATGACATTCTTTATCCCAAATCTTGACTTGACGATAATTAACTCACGATGCCACCTAAAGTCTTCATTATCATGGGACTCAACATGTTTCACCAACTCATGAAAAATATTAGTCCACATGACGATTGTCATTAATTACCAAAATACTTCATTAACTCATAATGACGGGTTTAGATTCTTCAAGGAGGAGGTAGCGGGGAAGGGAGGCGACGACATGGTAAGGCAGCGTCAAGGACGGGAGAAGGCACCGGGTGGGAAGGTGTCGGGACCCCCGAGTAAACAATCCACAGGACCCTCTGTGCATTCCGAACTAGTCCCAGATCAGTAGCTAGCTCGCATAGTCACGATATTGATGTAATCATTGCCATACAACCAGCTAAAGAAGAAGCAGACAAAGTAATATTAATAGCAAAAGACCTTACGGTCAAGGTTGTTACAAGGTTGCCACGCAGGGCTTTACACAAAAGAAACTTGCAGCGGGACCAAAACATGTCGTAGTGGCTATCTGACATGCTCATAGGCAATCGAGTGGAGGACGTCCCTAGTTCGCACGGTCTTCGTAGAACTCCTCATTATAGAATTCTGGGTTCTCTAGTTCACCCTTCTCTGCTGATCAAACATAGAGCTGAAAGCCGTGAGTATTTTGAATGTACTCAGCAAGTCGTAGGGAACAAGAATGCAAGTAATATTCATACAAGGCTTGACAAGGATAGCATTATGGTTAATTTGCAGAAGACAGTATTGACAACAAATACAATAAGTAGATTGCAAAGGCACGAGTTGAAAGAGTAATACATAAGTAAACAAATTCTTTAAAAACAGCACGTGAGCATCTTGCTCACTCCCCGGACCACTCATGGTCACCCACGACCACTCCTGGTCCACCCATGACCACTCTTGGCCGCTCATGACCACTCCTGGTCACTCACGACCACTCCTTTTTAACAAAACTACCCCTCGTGACAAATCACCAGGCATTGTCCATAACTGGGAACACGACTATTCGAATAATTTTACACTCTGCAGAGGCTGTACACTTAACCCACAAGAGATAATCGCCTGATATACCACACGTTTCCTTTGACGTGTGAATCAAGGTGAGACTATCACAAGGCTCTTTCAAAGCTCCGTTTTGACTCGGTTCTGCCTGCTAAGGTTTCACCTTCCTGACCCCCTCTTGCGCCATGTGAATTAGCACACACCACCACGACAAAACTGACTCAAAATATTGCTAAATAGTTTGCCCTGTCCACCCCATAATAGACTTGTGGTTGCACGGTAAGGCCCAGATCAATGGCGCACAAAGCTAAGTCCTTAGTGATAGCTCAGGCGAAACATCCTCATCCCAATGTGCTTCTTACACCTCCTTTACTGCACGATCATTCGCCTGAGCAAGAAATCATTTTCGTTCAACCTGGTCAAATGACAACCCTTGTCATGACACAACAAGTTTTATAATAGTGGTATCGCACCACAATCGACATAACGTGATCTCACACCACAGTTGCACAACAGTGGCATCGCACCACGATTCCATATCTCATTAGTCAAATTAACATTCTTTGAGTAAGTGATCAAGTATCTAGCGCAAACTAAGCAGGTTTAAGTATAAATGATACCCATGTTGGTATACTAATAATGTTCAACTAAAAATGCCCAACCTATGGTGTCTAAGGGAACATGTCAACATGTCGAACCAAATTATTCAAGGAGTCATACTGTCAAGTAGGTGTTTGGTTATCTCCCAAACTATTTTTATACAACTAGCCATGCATGTTGATACAAAACAATTTAGTTTTATAAACTGAGTTTAACATGATCAAAGGTCTACAACTTGCCTTCATTGAAGAGTTAGAAAGGTTCGGTTGAGGTTGTCGGGTCCACGAACTCTTCAGAGAAACCGGAATCTACACACACGAACAAAGCCAAATAAGAAAACAAATCTACAAAAACTCCAATGAAAACAACAAACGAAAGCCAAAAGAAAGATACTAAAGTAAGGTGAAGATAGAAAGGTAAACTACTCAAGCTGGAGCTTGAACAAAGGAGATCGAGAGTAAGAGAGTGAAATAGAGAGAGCTGGAAAGCTGAGTAGAAACAAAAGGGCTAAGGGACTCCCTGGTGCCCTATTAGTAGATGAAGGGGAATGGCCGAGTGACAAGATGGGTGGCGGAATTTGTGGTGGCGAGGCATGGGCTCGTTGTCGGCAAGACGACGAGGCTCGACGGAGGCAACGACATTTAATGCACACATCATTGCAGACCCGCACGTCGCATTTAATGCGCACATTGCTATAGAGGAAAACATGGATGAATAGAGAAAGTGAATAGGGGCTGACCGATGGGGCTGGTCATGATCAAGGGGCGGCCGTGACCACAAAGGGGGAGGACCAAAGGAGAAGGTTCAAATGAGGAGGTCCTGCGAAGGAGGAGGTCCAAAGGAGAAGGTCGTGGCCACGAGGGTGGTCTTGACCAGGAGGGTGATCTTTGCAAAAGGGGAGGTTGTGACCAGGAGGGTGGTCTTTGTAAAAGGGGAGGTCGTGACCACGAGGGTGGTCTTTGCAAAAAGAACAATTGCGACCGAGAGGGTGGTCTAGGGGATGAAGGCCGTTCGATTATGATCGAACGACTCACAAAGATTGTGAACGTTCGGACTGAGCAAATGCCCAAACGATATCGGGCCATTCAAACACGATCGAACAACTCGCAAGGATTGGGATGTTCGAATTGGACGAACGTCCAAACAAGATCGAGCCGCTCAAACATGATCGGACGACTCGCAAGGATTAGGGCGTTCAGACTGGGCGAACGTCCAAACAAGATCGAGCCGCTCAAACACAATCGGATGGCTCGCAAGGATTGGAGGCGCAGCACGTGGGAAGGAGGAACAGACCGAGAAAAAGGGATCCCAAACCAGAGAACTCTAATAAACTCCAAACAAACCAAGCTTTGAATTAGTTGAAGTTTGATTAATTCATATTAAATCACTTTCAACTTTCTAAAAATCTCCAAGTTAAGGTTGAGCAAATCAACGAAATCAAATGGTTATTTTTATTTTAAAAATTTTCAAAAAGGCCTAAAAATTGAAATGTTACAGAAGGGAGGGGTGGCAGCGTTGCCACCATTGCCTCCTCCCCTGACCTCCCACCTCCTCGCTCACCACGCGACGCCGCCACTGCCTCTTCCCCCAACCCCCATCTCATCGTTGCGATGTGTCTAGTGAAGGATGCAGAGGCTGATGGCCATGAGAACCTAGTCGCAACTTGGGTTCAGGGTGGAAGAAGGTGGCCGTCGACGCGTAGCTCTCTTCCTTGCTGACCGGCAATGGCTGAAAATAGGTGGCGCATTGGGAAGGGAAGTCGGAATCAACTTCAACTTCCAAAGTTAAATAATCTATAAGCTCAAAAATTTTAATTTCCAGATAGTAGTAGTAGTAGGTGATGCAATAGACGAAGTTAGTGTTTCTGTTTATATGTGTGTGAAAGAAAATTGATACTTATTATGTGGTTTAGGATCCCATCTACTGATATGTATCACTCTCTTTTGGAGTTTCGTTGCAACGTATGTACACCCTCCTAGTCTTTGTAATTATGTTTTGTGTGGTTGCACCCTTAGTGGCCTAGCCATCATTTATTTATGAGACAGAATCATAGTATGTCAGGACTACCTCTATGCAGTATACCATCGAACCGTGCTCTGTTGTTATTTGTTAAGGTGCCAAGATGGACAGTACAGCCTGCCTAATTCTATTGACTTCACCTTTGACAAAGGGAAATGCTGGGCATACGGCCTCTGTCGATACGACGGACGTACGACAACTGCCATCACGTGCGACCTCTGGGCCAGCAGAGATGCGCGGTGGCACAAACACACAGGGCAGTTGAGAGACACCAGTAGACGTACAGGCGCAGGAAACTCACGTGATTTGCTTGGTCGTAACGCTCTGGTACGATATTAATCGTACGCATAGCAGCGTCATTTGCCAAATATTAGATCACTACTCACAGACCATCTTGACACCTTCCTTGACTACTTGACAGATAAAATAAAATGGTCGATCCAATCCAACATGCAACAGAGGAACTGAGATACATCTAAGGGAAAAAAAACAATCGACACGACCATTATATGAGACAGTGACAAAAAAAAGTTAACAAAAAAAGGTTGTTCATTATAGTAATCTTTGAGTACTATGGGAGAAGTAAGTATCAATTTTGTATTTGAAAGTCTAATGTAGGATTTTTTCTCCAAAAAATTTACTTCACAAAAAGCAGACATGAGCATTTGAAAGTCTAAACTAGAAAGTTTATTTCTGAAAGAAATACTGTACAAAAGCAGGCATGAGCATTTACGGGGCCAGGTGTGGTTGGGTTGGATCTAGCCCAATAAAGCAATTGGGCTGACCGGACTGCTAGCGCTAGGCCTAAGTCATTTTGTTGGGCCTAACAATGCCCTTTATCTATTGCTGCTAAGCCTCAAATGTGAACCCAGTGTGGCAAATCTAGGCTTATGCTTAGGTTTTTTGGCTCGTAGCTTAAAGCTAGTTTTTTAGCTTATAAGCACCTGGCTTTTAAGCCAAGCCAACCTGTTTGCTAGTTTGGCTTTTCCTTCGGCTGGCTTATTGTCTTCAATAATGAATGTCTGAAATACCCTATCACAAATGAGCTAAGAAGATATCAAATTCACACATCACAGTTCGAGAATCACATATGAATATGCAACTGATCATGCATGAACACATACCAAATTCACAAATAATGCATAAACACACAACAATCGGTGGTAATTTACAGAATTTTGAGAACTACTTTGAACATGAATCACTGATCGTGACCTTGGTAATCACAACATCTATCTTCATTCAATTCAAAAAAAAAGAAAGAAAAATGAAAAAATAGAGAAAAAAACTCATCGACCGTCGTCGTCATGCCTCCCTTGCCGTCGGGACACCATCGCCGTGCCTCCCTTGCTGTCGGTCGCCATCAAAGGAGGCGGTGGATGAATGAGGAAGCAGATCTTAGGGTCTGTCCTCTAGATCTGAATGGGGGATGAAGATCCACTACCCATCAGAGGAGGGGACGACGAGGTTGTCGGGGCCGAGGGAGGGAGGACGGCGGAGGCAAGCGTGGGGGACGAGGGATGCCGGCGGCGTCGGGGCCAGGGAAGAGGGATGCCGGCGACGTCGGGCGCAGGCTCAAGGGAGGCCTGTGGCATCGGGCGCGGGGAGAGGGAGGTCGGTGGAGTTGGGGCGCGGGGACAACACCGGCGACAACGGGAAGGTGGCGTCAAGTGTCGCGGGGGGAGAACGGTGGCATCCGGGCGAGTCGCTCGGGAGAGGGAGATGGTGAGGGAGCCAAAGGGGAAAAGAAAACGGAGTGGGGGAGGAGGAAAGAGGATAAAAAAATGAAAGGATTTAGAGTTATATATGAATGTCATTCGGTGGGTAATTTTAGCGACTTTGAGTGGCAAAGGGATATTGCATTTCGCAAAATCAAAAAATGCATCTCTTCGATGGCTTTTGGTTTTTAGGTTTAAAATGGCTTGATCTTTTTCATAAGCTAGATGAAAAAAATCACCCATTTGTTTAGGCTTTGCCTTTTTTTTTTCTTATAAGTCAAATAAAAAGCCTAACAAACAGGGCTCTAGGCAGATCTAGGATTCAAGTTCAACTAACCCACCATGCTAGGCATAATTAACACAAACTAAATTTCAAGCAACGATATCTAGATTGGAATTTTGCATAATTAACCATCAAAGTTATTAATAACCCATTTATAATAGCCAAACAACATGCAGTAACAAAAACAAAAACAAAAACAATAGAAACTACAGACAGCGCACATTGGATATAGATATTGTTGAGTAGCTCTAGCGGTCATACCACCATCACCGACAAAAGACCAAGAATTTGGCTCATACTCAACCGAGATAGTTCGACCTTCGTAGGTATGGCCTGATCGAGCGATAACACGGTAGAAGTGTAGAACCATAGATCGCATGCTCATTGTCCTCCGTAGACCAATTGTACCTGCCGTTAAATTCGTGTCGCATGACAGTCTTGCATGTAAAAGGGCCTGTGGTGGTGGTGATCTAGCCTCGACGTGTGATCTCCTCGTCGTCGTTCGTCGATAAATTTTTCCTGGGTGCATGGTCTTTTAGGACGTTTCTGGCTTCTCTTCTCCCAACCTATGGTGGTTGTTACCCTACTGGCACTACCAATCAAAGTACATTGGGTTCTTTGGCTCCAACTGCAGCGGTGGCAATGCCAAGCAACCTAGATAAAGCAATGCCAAGCAACCTAGAATATAAAATACCATATCAAATCTTGATCTTATTTTAATTTATTGTGGTTTCTCTTCCAAAAATCTGTATCCTCATTTCATATTTTTAGTTAAGCGGTACAATTTGCTGGATTCTGTCCCGTGAATTTCTGGCTATACCACAACAGTGGTAATAACACCAATCCGCTCCACGGATGCGCACAGGAGGGCGGAAAACGAGCCCTTCTTATAGTAGGTGAGAAAGGCGACATCGCCACTAGAGATGGCTAGATAGGATGTGCCTTTCGGGCCACCCCAAAGTACGAGACTGTTGGCTCAGCTTGATCCGGACACAGCTCGATTCACACTGTAGCTAGGCCAGACCAGCATGACCCGAGCGCACGTGCCGTGCTTGAATCCACACTCTGGCCAATACGGCCCAAGACACGACACGCCACAGAGGCGGCTGGGCCGACATGACCCATCTACGATGTCTAGACTAGCACGACACGGCTCGAGGGGCCGACACCTCGGTCTACAGGCCGACACGATATGACCCAATTAGTGCCTATGTCTAATCATATCTAGTCTCTCGAACCAGCATCTCAGCCCACATACCGACACGATATGACCCGATTAGTGTCCAGGTTTAATCATGCTCGGACCTGAAGGGGCTCGTGCTCCGTACTGTGCCGGACGGCCTATTCGACCCTGTCTATTCGCCGCCGTGGCAAGACTAAGGGAAGAGCGTGAAAAGGAGAGTAGAAAAAAAAACTGAAGCGACCGGGGAGGTTTTGCTCCCAATCCCCCACACACCTCGCCGCCGCCGCCTTTCCCTATCCCCACCACCGTCTCCACCCAAACCCTTCTCGGCGCCGCCGCAGCAGCGTAGCCTCCGGATGGCGAGCGCCGGCGGAGGCGTCGGGCCGGGGGGTGGGTTGCCGGTGAAGGATGAGATTTCGGAGGCGGACATGGAGACTATGGAGCCGCCGGACAAGGAGGCGGGGCGGGTGGGGTTGAAGAGGGTTAGGGATTCGGCCAACGCCAAGGGTATAGCGCCATGATCGCTCTCTTCATGCATGCTTTACTGTTTCATTTGTTGCTTCTGGTTTGGTTTCTGCGTGATTACTCGAGATGTTAGATTCTTGCAGGCAAGGTGTGGATAGGAGATGCAAATGGGGAAATATACATGTTCCTTTTTATGCTTGGTTTTTTGTCATTATGTGATATCGATGTGTCTGTTACTTGTTAGATTTGTTTTGGTTGTGTGGAAGGGGTGCTGTGGAGGTGATTTGGGGTTATGGTGGTTTGGAGCTGTGGTAGAAAGCAATAATTTTGGCATGCAGTTATTTAGGGTTTGCCTTGGAATGCTGAGTTGCATAACTGAGCCTCTTGGTGTGCTTATATGGTGTTGAGCTTGCTATACTGTTTTGGATAGATGGATTAGGATGAAGTTTTGCAGCTGAGTATGGGTAGCTAGATGGCTTGTAGCAATGTGCGCGTGTGATGTCGTTGGTACTATTAGTTGCCATATAGTGTAAGAGCTAAAAGCTGTTTGTAAATGGGGAGAGTAGCTCATGCAGTATAGCAGCGACTAGGTGGTAGTTTGGCATAATAGTAGCAGAGCCGTGCATAACACGATGAAGCGATGGCGTGATGTTTGAGGCATTTAGTTGCCTTTTCTAGTTATTCTCTAGATTATGCCAGTTTTGTCGTCATGTGGATTGAGGCCTGTTGGTCTATGATAAGTGCTAACGGACATGGGTGACGTAGGTGTAGAATTAGTTTCCAAACCCTAACTTTCCTTGGAGTGTATCAATGATTCATGGAAGATCAATGATTTATATTCCTTGTTTTAGTTCTATCAAATAAGGAACCAGGTCTTTATGGATCAAATCAACCAACTAACACTGCAAGTGCCGCAGGTATCATGTTGCTAATTTTGTCCAAGGAGCATATAATATTTTGGTTGACCAGTTTACCTATGCAAATAGGGCAGAAGTGCCCTCTCATTGTTGCAATATATGCCCTTCTGTTAATCAAGTGATTACTGCCGTGGTGGTGTTAGGGAAAGGGTTAATTGTTGTGCAACTTCTTGCTCAAGATAAAAGTAGGCAGTTCCCACAGGCTTGTGTACTGAGATGCAATAGATTTGCATGGCAAGTTTCTCAGCCATAGTTCCATCATGAGAAGTTTGTTGGTTCATATTTGATTAGCTCACACCTCACATCACTGTGGCTAACAAATATAAGGATGAAATGGACAAATCTAATAGTCCTGCCTGCTTTACAGCAAGAAAGACAAGCTGCCTTGGGATTATGGGAATTGTGAGCATAAAGTGTGTAGTCTCTAGTTTGACAATTGCTATTATGATAAACCAAATCTGGCCTGTATTATTTACAATTGACTGGATCTTTGCTCCCATTCCATCCTTCGACTTCAAACGTATTTACTCATCATTGGTTTCACAATGATTTGAGTCAATACCTACATTGCTTTTTTATCTGGCGCCATTATATCTATGCTCCTGTGCATTGAACCCTCATATATGTCCATTTTATTTGTTTACTCAGAACACACATTTTTTAAATGAGAATTTTTCAGCTTTGAGGGTTCATCCCTGCAAAACTGGAAATAAAATTTGAAACCACAAAGTTCATACTCAACAATAGTTGGTTCTGGAGCTGGTCATAAGGATCTTAAATAAAATTTGATTGGTTGCCCCAGGAGATCTTGTGATGAATGATCTTCAATTAGTGATTATGTACTTACGGTCGGCTAGTAGCAATCTTCTGAAAAAAAACCTAAGGTGAGATGCCAGCTACATGGTACAAGTATTGGTATTTTAACTACTTGGAGTGGTTTAACATTTTTTTTTGTGAGATGAAGTGTATTAACAAATTGATATAATACAAAACAGCTAGTAGGAATAAGGGCGAAATTTAGGTACAAATCTTCGCTGAAGATTTCTGAGATGAAATGTGTTGATATATCATCTAGGTTTTATTGTAGTGACTACTGCTGAGAAGAAACCAACACTGCAGCCTCATAACAATGCTAAATTTCTGAAGAAAGCTGGCAATGGTAATCTTGTACATCTGAATGTTGATGGTACTTCTAAAATGGGAGGTCTTTATCTGCATGGTACTCATGGCTCACAGACTCTGCCATATTCTAATGCTTCGAGGTATGTTAATTATTATTGCTTCTCCTATGTGCACTAGAAATTTTTGAACTTTTGAACAAAATTTTCATTTTGACTTATTGTTTTTTTTATCTTACATCTTAAAACAATCATTTTTGTCACCAATTCACTTTTCGCATGTCATAACATAGATTTAGTAGCTCATCTCCTGGTGGAGATCTGGAGAATAAAAGTAGAAAGCCTACCAGAATATGTACCTTTTATGCTCAAGGCCGGTGCAAGAAAGGAAAGAGTTGCACTTTTCTTCACGAAGGAGAGGGTTCTGGTTCTGATAACCAGTGGAGTAAAGAAGAAAAGGCTGGTGTACTTGCACCAGTTGGTTATGGAAATCATAGAGGTATGAACTTTTTAAATAGGATAATCTGTGAAGAATAGCTTGCTGTCACAAACTTTTGATTGCTCCCTGCTGTGCTCAGACTCTGAAGAAGGATCCAACCTGAAAGAGCCTCAGTTCGAGAATTTAGCGGGTTCGTCAAGAGACGAGCAATATAGGACCCTTATTCATGCTTATGGTGAAGATAGTAGGGGTTGATACATCCTGTTGATAAACATAACTCTACCATGCTAAAGGTTTCACAAGGGAGGTTTTGCAGGATTGATGATTCATGGATTACAAAGTCTACCAGTCCTGTAAATGAGCTAGGGCAGATTCCAGTAGTTCAAGAGAAAAGTCATGAACCATATTTCATGGGATGTCATATTAGTTTGACCGCTGATAGCCATTTGGATGGTAGGGGTACCTTTCCTAGATTGCATCAAGATGGAGGAAAGCTGCAGTCTGATGTGACCACAGGAAACAGCATAAGTGATTCTCATGTCTCAAGAACTTACCTTGAACCGTTAAATCCTGATTATCGGTGTCGACCATTTGACTCATCTATTTCACTTGATTCTCTCCAACCTAATGAGAAGTTATCAGCTTATGGCGGAACAACAGATAATCTTCCCCAAAAACATCAGAAAGAACATAGGTCAAGCTGTACCTCATACAGCTCGCATAGTTTAACAAGATGCAGAAATCCAGGCCATGATAGCTCTGATTATTCCTTGGGTAGCCCGCCTCTCCGAGCAACTTCTCACCTAGGAATGCAGTCCCTTCATCAGTTAACACCTGATATCGAGAAGGTTGGTCTCTATGAAGATGTTGATTTTGACAAGGGTTGCAGTACTTCTACACCTGCGTTACTTGTGAGCACTGCTGCCGTGTCATCTGGGCACCTTTCCCCAATCAAGGATGAGGTTTGGATAACTTCAGTGCCTTTTGTACCTAGTTTTCCTGGCAGTACATCAAATCAATATGACCCGCTGGTTGACAGTATTGACCCTCCCAAAATTGAAAGTGTAAATAATCTCAAGCCCTCGAACATATCCTGCAGCATTTCAAGTCAACATACAGATGAGAATGTTATTGTAGGTGGAAATACTGACAAATTACTGAATCGTGATGACAAGTTGGCAAGGAATACATCTGCCAAAGGATCAAATGAATTTGCAGGCTTGATTGCATCTGATAGGGGACACAGCTCTAGTCTGGATGGTGATAATAGGGTGAAAGCTTGTGAAAGAAAAAATGATGCAGCAATTAACAACGAGAAAACAAGAGAATTTCGTTTTCATTTGGCAGAACATGTAAAGGAGTTGGTGAAACCAATTTGGAAGGAAGGCAATCTGAGTAAAGATGCTCATAAACTGATAGTGAAAAAATCTGTTGAGAAGGTTCTTGCTTCACTTGAGCCACATCAAGTACCAGCTTCTGAAGAATTGATAAGTAATTATATAACCTCCTCTGGAACAAAGATAGAAAAACTTGTGAAGGTAAAATGTCTTGAATTTGTAGGTCAATGACACATCTAGCCATTAGCCCTCGTATGATTGACTTCTGTCTGTTTATTTCATCACAGGCATATGTTGATAAGCATCGTACAAGATGAGATCCAAACTTCTTAAGTGTTGAACTACTGCACCATAGAGACGGGGTTTGAACCTGATGCCCTTCCATTGTGGTTAATCTACAGTTCTACATTGCTAGGCCCATGCAGTTTTTATTGGTGCGCTAGTGTTTCCTAGTAAGGTGTTCTGTTGCATGACCCTGGTTGGTTTGTAGACTTCAGCTGGGCCCCCCTAGTACTTAATATGGTGGATATTTAATTTGATGTTTCCATGTTAGCTGAGAGGACATCAAATGCAACCAATGTAGAAACTTTATTGCATGTGCGGTTAATCTATGGATTAAATCATGATGCTTTTACTGTTGTTCTTTGTGTTTCGTGAAGTATTCCTGTTGATTAAAGTGTAATGTCTAAATAATTCTTTGAGCTTGATTGAGGGAGCTAGGAGAATCAACACTTTGCTTTGGAGCACAAGTGCACATGAGATGTGAAGAGAAGAGGACAGTAGCAATGTTATTAGGTCTTCGAGTTGATTTGCAAGGGAGGAGATTTGCCGACTAATCGTCTAGTCGGCCGACTGGTGACAGTGATGGCTCAGTTGCAGCTGGTGGTTCAAGGAAGAATACCGAATATCGATGGATGTTGCATGCCTACAGCTAATGCTACATGCTTAGCTACATGCCTTCATCAAAGATCTACCATACAAGTCTACAACTGCTAATCTCTACAACTATTAATGTTAAAGATTGAAGAGAACCTTATTGTTTGTGTTTGAAGCATCAAGAACGAAGAGCTAGTTCCCATCCTCTTCAAACAAAGCCTTCAGAATGCAGTGTTGGCTGACGGGTTCCTCTTCTAGTATCACATCCATCAGCTAATGCTACATGCCTTCATCAAAGATCTACCATACAACTGCTAATCTCTACAACTATTAATGCTAAAGATTGAAGAGTTTGTTACCTTATTGTTTGTGTTTGAAGCATCAACAACGAAGAGTTAGTTCCTATCCTCTTCAAACAAAGCCTTCAGAATGCAGTGTTGGCTGACAGGTTCCTCTTCCAGTATCAACACATGGTGTATGTATTGTACAATTATATGTATAAAATTGCAAACAATATCACTGTATCAATAAATATAATCTTATATCAATGAATGAAAAGTTACTATATATTTTTCTTCAGCATGTCATTCCACAGTTCCACACTTCCACGTGTGATGTTTCCTACTAACACCAACAATAATCTTGATGTATGACAGATTGACAGTAATTAAACATAAAAAGTAAGCAATAAATAACGTAGCATTTCATAACAAGGAAGCAATAAACAAACCACAACAGATTTTGAAGTCTTGAGCCTAAACTCTAGTACCAAAAAGTAACAGAATGCTAGGACAGAAGTTCTAATTCTAAACAAACCATTAAATAGCAAAAGCAAGGCATAAATTCATAATAGCGCATAATCCTCAAGCCTCAAATCAGTCATTCAAGATATCATCATCCAATGCAAATCTGCCTTTATCACCACCACTTGATCCATCATTCGCATCATGAGTAGATGGTGAAGAACTCTCCATGTCAACATTTTCATCATCTTCAAGCTCAAATGCTTCATCTTCTTCATCGCACTACTTAATAACACCATATAGAAGTAGCCATGTAATGGCCTCACTTATAGAAAGAGAGTGGACATTGAGTATTTATACATAGTCAACCTTGTTGTAGAACTCTACTGTACATAGAGTATTTTGTAATTTCTCTCAATTATTTGTGGTATTAATTCTAGTACGGAAAAATTGTACTATGTTTTTTTTGCTAGCGTGAACTTTTAATTTTTTTATTGTGAATAACATTTTATTAACCCCAAACACTCATCCGATAATTCTTGGGTCCAGCGCTGGCAAGAACAATCCCTTGTTCTCAAAACATGAAACAACCACATGGCGCGTTCTGAGCTAATGATCGTCGTGGGGCCGTATGCTCGTATCAACCCAATCAGAAACGTCAACGAAATGTTTCCAATACTACCACGTAGAAGAAAGCCACAAGCCTCGCGAGTAGCCAGGGATCCACCAAAACCCGCCTCACCTCTTGTGATTGCGTCTCCCCACAGCCCATGACGCAGTTGTCACAGTCCCCAGTTGGCCATACCTCAGCTCGTCCATCTAAACGAAAGCTTAGACGCCATAGCTGCATTCACACGATTTCACCTACTACGCGGAGTAACCATCGTATCCACGGTCAACGACAGTCACACGAAGATAGGAGTGCTACTACTACTCGCTGACAGAGAGAAGCCAGGAAAGTTCTGGGCTGAGACGACACGTGCCGCTAATTGGACGCTGTACAGAAATCAAAACAGATTAAATGCAAAAAAAGAAAAAGAAAAAGAAAAAGAAAAGAGAAACAAGCCGCTGTGACGACTCACGACTGCATGAACGATCCAGCGAATCCGGAGTCTACGATCCGCAACCAGCGGCGCCGGCCGGACCCACCACGACTGCGCCGCTACGGCCTCCGAATTTCAAAGGCAACAGTGTGATACGGAAGAATCATCAAGCAGATTAGGCCGGTACACCAAACCGCGTCGGAGAGAGAGAGGAGTTGTTAGCGACTCGGAGACTTGTTGGACTTTAGACGCAAAGACGACCGACTCGGGTGGAGTACCATCCGGATGTCCGTCCAACTTACTCCGCTCGCCTGAACTATCAAAACCACAGTGCGCCGGCACGCACCTTCCACGTCTCCGCGTGGCGACGACGCGAGGGACCTTAAGTGGCGGCACGAACACTACAGGCACCGGCCTCTCTCTCCCTGGGCCCCACCGCCTTTTTCCACGGCTCACACGACTTATTCCACGACCAGATCCGTAGCGCAATCCGCCAACTACGCCACTGAGCCACCAGGGCCCACGCTGCGTACTTACAGCCGGCGGTGCGATCTCCGGGCGTTGGCAGGAGTATTTTTTTTTAAGCTAGCGTCTAATCCTGATCCGGTGACAGTGTGATCGTGGTGGATGAGGAGAAGACTCCATTAAGCTTTGGGAAAAATCAAGTCGTGAACTTGCTTGAGCTCGCAAAAGTTTTGAGCCAGTCAAGTCTAACTTTAGCTCGTGAGCCGCTCGCGAGTGGCTCATGACTACCCCTTATCCCGTTATCCGTTCACTCTTACTTCCATTCACTTTCTTTCCTCCTCCCGAACTCCCCCATTGCCTCTTGCCCGCCGCCTCCCCCATCTCCACCCGCTGCCTCTCCATCCACCTCCTCCACCTGCTACCTCCCCCTCCCAGCCTCCCCCATCTCCACCCGCCGGCGAAGCCTCCCCTTGCTCCACCCGCTGCCTCCCCTCCCCCATCTCCACCCGCTGCCTCTATCCACCTACACCCGCCGCCTCCCCCTTCCCCTCCCCCATCTCCACCCGCCGACGGCGCCTCCACTAGCTCCACCCGCTGCCTCCACCTCCCCCATCTCCACCCGCCGCCTTCATCCACCTCCTCCACCCGTCGCCTCCGCCTCCCCTATCTCTACCCACTGCCTCCATCCACCTCCTCCACCTGCCACCTCCCCCTCCCCCGTCTCCACCTACCGCCTCCGCCTCCCCCATCTCCACCCGCCGCCTCCGCCCACGCCATCGCCGGGGCCACGAAATCCCCCAAAAATCTCGTTGGTCTGGCTCCGGCGCTCGAGCTCCTCCAGGCCGCCTCTGATTCTCCATTCCACGCCGAGCGCCTCCACGCGTGGCACCGTACGCCTCAGAGACGAGGGCGTTGTGGATGGCGGTGAGCCGGTGATCCCAGAGAGGTCGACGCGGGTGCTGGTGGCTCCCCTGGGCGGCGACGGCGGAGAGGCGAGCGTGTGGAGGAAGTCGAGCACCCTCCCCCAACTCCGGCCACTTCCTCTCCCACCGCTCCTGCAAGCCCAGCAGTCCCGATCCCGAGGAGGACGTCGCCCTCGCTCATCGTTGCCTCTGCCACCATGGCTCGCACGGATTTGGTCCACTAGTCAAGGATGGATTTGGTTGGTGATTGGTGAATGCTCTTTGATTGCCATAATTGGATTGTCTTGTGATTGTGATTGAATGAATGCAGATTGTAAAATGTTCATACACGCCAATGTTCATACCTTGGTGTTGTGCTTGCTCTGTTGCTCGTCTCGTCTGAGCTGCCGCTTGCTCTGGCTCGTGAGCGCTCACGAGCCGGCAGGCCGAGCTGGGCCGCTCTCCTGGCTCGTGCCCAAAATGGCTCGGCTCGTCTCGTTTCCAGCCCTAGCCAAGCCAAATCAGCCTCATCCGTAGAAGAATCTACGTCCTCTCGGTTAGCAGCCAGTGGAAAATGTTTTAGTACATTTGTAGTACAACTAGTGCATGCTTGCTTGTTTAGTTATGTTATCCTGTTCTGCTGTACGGTATATGTCGACAAGAAATATTATTATGAAAACTTCTTATTTTAATAAATATTGTTTTTTATAACAAAAATAAATATTGCCTTTTAAAAAATCAGTAAATATTTTCAATTGTGATGCTAAAATTGTTAATTGACAAGAAATACATAAAAAAAATGTTTTCTTTCTACAGCCGTATATCTCACACTTCTTCTTAATTTGGTTGATTTTTTATCTGTACAAGTTTAAGGTGCCTAGGTCGAGTTTCTTTAACGTTTTAATTACACGGTTTTCATGTAATATGTGTTCCATGCCTCCATATCCATGTTCTCAGGAAGGAAGATATTTCATTATTGCAACGTCCATGTCTTTGTGGCTTTAGCGCGATGTGGCTTTCACTTATTGCCTGCCCTTTCTTTTTCTTTACCGCACGTGCATCACACCTTAATTTTTTCGGCTTGGCTACTCTAGTGGAGTAGTGGGGTCTCACAAAGATCTTCCTGAATTTCAATTATTTACGTTTAATTTAGGCAATGTTAAAATAATCCATCGATCCACTCCTCGGTAATCAGTAAAGCCCAAACGTACTGAAGTAGTGTGCAATTGCGAGCATGCACAGGCGTTTGTATATGTACTCTATCAACAGCAATTCCATAATGTTCATTAGTATCATGTTGGTTTATGTATGCGTTAGGGCCACCATTTTTTTAAGGCGCCATTAAAGAATTTCGCTCCTACTGTCACGTAGAACTATCACTGTGTGGTCCAAGGAATCCAATTCTAAGGTTGACAAGACATGCCATGGCTGCCACGATAAGGCAAAGCTTAATTGATGTGACATGAGGTTGCATGTACCTTGCTTACCGGTGCAAAATAGATTAATTGCGTTATTTTGGTACATATACTACCTCAAGCTCGAAAAAGAATTAACACAGTACACCTATGTATCAATTGGTCCAATATGTAAGTACAACATACAACTCACACTAACTACACTAAGGACATGTGTCACCGTCCGAAAAGTGTTCCAGACGCTACGACGAAGCCGACGGAAATAACTTGAAATCGATTAAGTAATAAAGATAGATCGAATTAGAGAGATCGAATTAAGGAAATATTCTACTAGCTACAAACTACTCCTAAAATACATGGTAAAGTAAAGGTAAAGTTAAATGTAAAAGTGTTTAGTTGATTGGGTGTGTTTTTTCCATCAACTAGTATATGGTTTATATAGCATATGCTACATACGACTCCTAAACACGACCAACTCAATCTTGGATTATGCTTCACATTCCTCTTTGTATTGGCACAACTTTGTCTTCTATAAGGTTCTTTTCCATCTACGTTTTGTGGTTATGAGAAGTTGGGTGTTTGGTACTGCTCCACAAAATTCAGACGAGAAGTTAGAATCTGAAGCTGTACCAAACAGGACCTTGGTATCATCGTTTTCGTCTCTGATTCTGCATCGGACCTTCCTTCTATTAAATGAATCTTTGCATATCAGTCAAACTTTCCTTCTTCGATCTTTCCTAAAACTTGCTTTCCTTTATTGTCGGTTATTCCATAGCCGATTTGAGCGCTTCTAGATTTTTTGGCGTTGACTTGACTTTCTCCAATTTTTATACTGACATGGCCGACTATTTTGGCTGTCAAAATTAGTCGACAGCAGCACGTGCAACAGCAACAAAGATTGAGCACTACGAAAACAGGCAGTGCCGCTACATCTTGTGAAATGGAAAACTGCCCGCCCGACGTGCCTGTGTTAATGATACCGTGGTCCTTGAAGCCGATTTTTACACCAGGTTTACTTTCTCGCCGTCCGAACTCCGGATGCGCCGCTCCCACCTCACACAAATGGACAAGGGGCGGTGCCTGGTACGCGATACGGGGTACGCGCACCTCCCGCCGCGCGATCAAGCGAGAAAGAATGGCAGTGTCGCAAGCCGGCAAGCGTGCGCTGTGGGGGCGTCGAGGCGTGACGTGAGAAGCGGCATCACGCACGCAGCCCACGGGACGGGTCCTACGTAGACCCGTTCAAACGTCGGGTTGGGCCCGGTCGTAAGCGGACAGGCTTGAGCCCGGCCTGATCCGGCCCAAAAATTCAAATTTTGATTTAAATATACTGTTCTAATTATTTTTGGAATAAAAAAGTAATATTTAATTTATTTCTAAAATTTAAAAATAGATTTTTATTTTTTATTACAATTTTTTGGGCTTTCGGGCCGAAATTCCAACCCCAAACCTGGCTCGGATAGGTCAAGCATGGGCTGGGTCGCCTGTGAACAGATCTAGTCCTACACACGCACGTAAGATGGTCGCAACCGACGTGTGCCGATCCGCGCGGCCTCGCGTGCTGTCGATCTACGCCACACGCATCCACCGCTTTTTAATGCGGAAGGGAATTGAGAAACGGATTTTTTTTTAAAAAAAAATACATTTTTAATACAAATACATAAATAAATGTTCTTTAAATAAATTATAAAAAAAAGTTTATATCGTCATTCCAAATGGCGAAATGTCCCTGTCTTCATTTGAAATACCAACCGGAGCCCTCTTAAGAAACCAAATTTGAACAAAATTCATTTTATTCAGAAAAAAATAGAAAGAGGGAGAGGAAAGGGAGATGAGCAGAGAGGGGTAGAGAGGAGGGGACGAGCTAGTGAAGTGCTTCTCGTCTGATCATCCACCTTGTAGGTATCTTTTTAACTAAAAGGATTAGATAGTTTTAGATGTATGGTTACGTACTGTAGTACATTGTAGTGCATCATTTTTAGGTGTGAAGTTTAGTTTTTGAAATATGGTTAATCGTTGAAATCTTGTTTATTGTGCAGTACATCAAATATGTCGGACACAAATAATTTTAAAATTTACTATGGTTAAGGGACTCTTCTGGATGATCCTCAGGGGGGGTTGATTTACGTTATTTCCAATCAATGATTGTTAGCCTAACAACACTAGAGCAATGTACATGAGACGCTGTGATGCGGTGGTTGTATTATGCCTTCGAGTTAGACCATGCTCTACACGCGATCTGAAATTTCGCTGCCTTGTCACCCGATCACCATATGGCACACATTGGGAGTTATTACGGGCTTAATAGAACAAGGTTATGAGTTATTACGGGCTCAATAGAACAAGGTTATGGCAGTCATACCTAAGAATGGTAAGGGTCGCGGGTTGTTTTTGGTGCTTCTGGCCTATCCATATGCCAAGATCGTACCTCCATCTACGACTAAACAAGGGTAGTTGGCGCTGATGCCGAAGAAATTAGTGACTCCAGCCACAGCGCACTGCACACAACGGCTGAAGGTTGGGGAGTTACTGATGTCGCCGATGAAGGTGGGGTCAAAAAAGTTCCTTTGGTCTAGGAAGCTAGTGACGTTGTTGACGAAAGTGAGGAGATCGAAACTCTAGTTCAAATGATGGCGCTCGAAGATCAGGACTACAAGGCATTGTCAGAAGATGAAGGTTCAGATGACAAAGATAGCGGGGAATAGTAGGTGGTTCCATCCAAGTGGAGCACGTACCAATTTGACAACCTCGTCATGGACGAATGATCTCGTGCACTGTGGGAGTATCACCAAAATGATGTCAGACAAAGAGCCATATACAAATACAAGGAAGCGATACAAGAGACTGACAAATTCTGGGTCTTGTCGCTACGGCGTGCATTCACGATAGTGAAGTCTAACCCAAGGTGCTACAACATGAAGTGCGAGATAGTGATATTCTCTTAGTGAGTTGACGCATTTCAGCTTATGTGGGACACCTACTAGAATTGCTCTATAGTAATCTCTCACATGTATGTCATCCCTGTATCAATGCAATCCTACAAGAATATGTTATCAGGCTTCATTGCTAATGTTATGTACGACGCAACTATGGATAACCAAGATTTCGAATGACGATCCATCATTCGGACAATAGAGTCAAGATTCCAGTACACAGTTAGTTATACTAAGGCGTGGAGAGTAAAGCAGAAGGCATTGGAAGCAATGTTCGGTACATTCGAGGACTCCTGCCACAACCTGCCCGGACAGCTCCAAGTCAAATAGGACAGGAATTCCAGTACTCATGTCGTCATTGAAGATTCCACCCAGCCGAAATTCGCTAGAAAGAGGGTACCAAAGCAAGTATTCTTCGCCTTCGGTGCATGCAACAATGCATTCTGGCATTGCCGTTCGATCTTGTGCATTGATGATACATTCCTAACTGAGAAGTACAAGGAGCGAACACTTACTACAATTGTAACAAATGGGGACAACTAGGTTCTTCCCATGGCATTTGCATTCATGAAAGTGAGAACACCGATAGTTGGTTGTTGTTTATAAGGAGTGTGAAGATTTTTGTTATACATGGTCGTCCTAATGTATGCCTCATACATGACCAGCATGCAGGATTGTTGAGGGCAATAACTCATCTACAACAAGGGCAACACGAACCGCTTCTATGGGTGGATTTACAGAGTAGGTGGTGTATGAGGCACATGAGTACAAACTTTTACAACTAGTTTCACAACAACGACTTGATGAACATTTTCAAGCGGTTGTGCAACCAAAACAGCAGAGGAAGTTCGATGTACTCTGGAAAACTCTAGATGAGTGGACAAGGAAGTATAGAAGGGAGGCGTGAAGGTGATCAAGGTTACTGACTAAAGTCGATAATCACTTGATTCTACCGATAGCTAAGCATGTCTAAGCAAGTTGACCCGGATCTACTAAGTGATAAGAGATCATCCAGCGATCTCTAATCACAGCAAATAACCTAGGCTCAGGTAGTAGAGATCAATATTTTGTCTACAGGATATGCAGCTACAGATTTAACTAATCAATTTAACACAAATTAAGCAATGCATACATACAGTTGAAACAAAATATTAGACTTTAAAATACTGGGATTATCATGATCAAACTGCTTGCCTGGATGCTGTTGCTCAATATGCTGCGGAGGATCGTCCTCAGGGTTGCCGCAAATATCGAAGCCTAACGATCGAACATAACAGCAAATAAGAACGAATAACACCGACAAAACTCAAACATACAACAACATCAAAACAAGTCAAAACTCACACAGCAACCTAAGCATGATATAACAAAATTTTAGAAACAGAGAACAAATTATTTTAAGTTATTAATAATTTTCTATGAATTTTCTAAGCTAAAAACACAACATGCCACTAGTTAATTACTTAACAATTTTTCATGAACAAAAACAGTGTGTAAAACCTATCCTAATAGTTAGTATACTGAAAATGAAATTTTACAGAATTGGGTTTACTGTATTTGGACAATTATTGAAAGAGATATGCATTTTCTAATTTAGAAGATACATAAGACACCATTTTATTAGTTAACAGATTTTTGCTACAGAGGCATGGATGAAACTAATTTTAGTAAATAATACACTTAAAATGAAAATTAACAGCACTGGTTTCATGCAATTTGGACAAAAATTGAATTAGTTATACATTTTACAAGTTTGATTGAATTAACAGCTCAACAGAAAACATAAACCAGAAATACTAAAGCAATGAATACTTTTTCTACCGCCAATCGAAGCCCCACCATCGACATCGGGCCCGCGAACGCCGACGACGGCAGACCCGCCTAAAGTGACGTCGGCGTATTCAAAGAATACGTCTTGGCTCCGAGTGCAAACCCAAACACCTCACAGAGAAATACGCTTCCCATCGGAGAAAACGCATAACCGAACTACACAAACCTAGCGACAACAGGGACCCACATGGCGAGACTCAAAGAACAAATAACGAAATGGATTAAAGGATTTCTAAACGCGATTAACCAAAGAGGGCCCACCAATCGCTGACTTCGGCTAGAGCGAGGGTTAGCGCTAACTAAGCCACGGCGGCTCACCAAGCCGCGACGGGACGGCAGCGCGGCGCGCGGTGATCTAGCAAACCAATGAGTTTCAAGGCGAGTGAGTGGTACCTCAAGGTTCGCAAAGACCTCACGAACCCGGTGCTGGTGACGCGAGCCCAATGGTCGACGGAGATGAGCTCACGACGGCGGAGGCGGAGAAAGTGCGGTGCTCGCGGAGAGACACTACAGGGCGGCGAAGCCGGGAAGGTGCGCCACGGAATCGCCTCGACTCGGGAGCAATAAGCACAAGATAACGTCGAAGAAGAAGGTCCGAGCGGCGGAATTGCCACGCGGCGCTTTGCGAGAGCTTGGAGAAGAAGGCGTTGCAAAGCCTCGGTGAAGCACCAAAGAGTTAAACAAGGTCACGGTTAGACTCGGTGGTCGATTGCGATCCTAAAGGACCAAAAGTCGATACTAGGAACTCACCGAGCAGATGAGCTTGCAGAGCCGAGATCACCGGAGGCGGAGGCGGCAGTGGCTCCGGATGATTCACCGGGTGCTACGAGCTTGGAACGAGCAAAATGGATGCGGCGAGGAGAGTGGATCACGAGTGCGGTCTCGGGCTCGGCGGCGCTAACATGCGGCGGCGTTGCTCTCGGGTTCTTCTCCACGGAAAGGAAATTTGGGCGGAGAAAACACGAGAATGGACGCGAAGGGTAGTGGATGGGCTCGGTGGGTAGATGAGATCCCGGCGATGCTTCACGGTGACACGAGGACAAAAGGTGGCGGCGACGAGGGACGTGGCAGCATGCGCGCGCCGGCCGGAGCTCCGTGAGTGCGGAGAAGACGAGGTTGATGCTTGACAGTGGGACCCACATGTCGGCGACGAGCAAAGCGGTGCGAGCCGAGGTTCTACTCGATCGGAAGATGCCGGCCGTTGGATCCGAGATGGGCGGCGAGATCGATGTATGCATTCGGACAGTCGGTTGCGCCGCGCGACGTGGATCGTTCGATTTGCATCGGACGGCGCGATCAATTGGACTCGGGCGGTGCGATTAGTTGACGCCGACCAACCAAGTGTGCGAACTCGAGCCCGAGTTGGGTTCGGCCCCGAACGATCTTTGGGAATTTTTAGAGATAGCCAACACTCATAAATTTTCCAGAGTTATTGCAGGAGGTAGATAGGATGATCAAGATGGTAGGAAAAATAATTTCAGAGGATGATCACAAGTTTGAAGGCTAAGAATCTGATAACAACAATTTCCAATCACAAGAGTTACAACAAAAGTTTTTATTTCTCCTCAAAATTTTACATTTGAAATGGTCCCACATTGCAAGGAAGAGATGGTCCCAATTTGCAAGGAAGACCGGCAGGCACGTGAAATACTTCTCGGACTGGATTGAGCACGAGCTTAAGGCCAAATAGTCATTGCTACACGGCAAGGATGGAGCCCAGTATGATGTTATGGCAACCAATCTAGCTGAGGTGTACAATTGGGTTATGCGTGGCGCGAGGTGCTTCCCTTTGTTTGGTATTGTAGAGGCAATTTTACGCAGCATCACAAAGTACTTTGTTGACCGAAGCAACATCGCGCCGCTCTCCATGGCAAATGACAGAGTATTGTACTATGCTATGATCACTAAGTGCATAGAGGAGAAGAGCAGAAAGGGTAAGATGCACAGGGCATTCAAGATGGGCACAAGCGAGCTTCGCTTCGAGGTACTCTGTAGGAAGAAAGGACGTTGCGGGATGAACCATGAGAGGATCATCCACGAGTGCACGCTTGGTTGCACTCGTTGCATATGCACTTGTAACAAGTCACTTTTTTTGCATAGACCATGCTCAAATGTAATGACCGCATGTTCAAAGTTGGTGCAACAACCCGGCTAATACCTTTATGAATATTTTCATCAATGAAGAGGTGATGCTAATATGAAGTATAGAGTTGTATGGTTATGATGTGGTTTGCCATTTCATCGACTATCCTACCTAACCGGAGATAATCTTGGCGCCGACGTTGGTAGACTGAAGGGAACGGTTAGCTGGCAGAGACGATCTATCAGGAACGACATGGACGATGCAGAAGCTAGACGTCGAACGAAGAAGTACTCTATTTGCAGGGAGTTCGAGCATACCTTCAAGTATTACCATGCCGAAAATAAACAGCACGAATGAGAAGTCGGCGGTTCAGACAGCACCGTGGGGACATTATCCTACCACCCCACTCGAGTCTTACACCTTGGAGGTCAGCATGGCAGACATGGAGGTGGCGGCTACGTGGATGGTTAATCTTTTTGAAATATGTTGTGATGAATGTTCTGCTTAGTATTATTGTTATTTGTCGAACAACTATGTAATGATGTATGTCTTATTTAGTTGTGTACTCCGATGTAATAATGTAACGTTGTGTGTCGAATTATTATATGTAACCTATGTACTACCACTGATATTGTTTTCCATTGTTTTATGTTTCTGTTTCATACTATGAATAATGTAACTACCTAATTTTATGTTTTCTGTTTGCCATTACTTTCTAAAAAAATTCCCAGCCCCGTCGCCATTTGTATTGGCGACGAGATCTTATTGCCAATTCAAATGACGACTTAAGTCTATAACGCTATTTCGAATGGCGGCATAGACATTTCACGCTATTTTTATAGTGACAGTGCCATTTCGGCGTTTGGAACAACGCCAAAAGTATATTTTTTAAATTTTGTTAAACAAATATTTATTTATGTAATTATATTATTTAAACATCCAAGGAACGGTTAGTGACTACAGCGCGCTTCGCGATCCAGGCAACGCGCTCGCGCGCGGTCTGGCCGATGCCGACACTGTCAGGGCCCCACCGCGCCCCGCCTCGAACGGCCCGTTCCCCCTGCCGCCTAACGGCCCGTCGTCACCTGTCTCTCTCGGCGTTTTACTTATCCGGCCACTTTACGCGGTGGCTACGGCCTACGGGCTAAGCGGCGGGCGGGCGGCTTTACCGGCTTGCGATGCTATGTTCATTGACGACGAGAGGTTGGGGAGCGCGCGGGCGAGGCAGCCAGGAGGAGCCGCGTGCCGCGCCGAGCAGATGATGGCAGGCACGTTCCTGTGCGCGCACGCGGGCCGCGAGTCTTGTTGCCCCCACGGCTGCGAGTGCCGCCCAGACCGCGGCTCGGGACGCACGGATCGTGATGCCTCGCCTGTCCTTCCGCGGGCCCACGCCGCCCGTGACGTGCTCCTACAGCAGTGGGGCCCGCATGCGGCGGCTTTGATGCCTTGTGTTTGTGGGATGCGATCGACGGATTTTGCTGTCTGCTACCTGTAACATATGTTTATTTCGTTACAATCCAAAACATTGGGCGTGCCCCAAGTTTGGGCTAAAAACTGTTACTCGCGCATTGATTCATTCACCGCCTCAAAAACCATTTTACACTAATTGCTGACGAAGTTTAGCTCCGGATTGTAATAAAACATGCCATTTGAAGTTATTCTTGGCAAATAATAAATTCAAAATTATTGTTAGAGAATTAATCATACATATTGACTTTGTTATCAACACAAAACTCCAAACAAGAACAAAATTACAAAGAAATATAAGTCAAAACATCTAAATTGGCTCATACGTTCATATTTGTCGATATTAAGCGACAAGCGAGCACAATGATTCGATATGACCATTTGACTGTACATAAGTCTGTTGTAGCACCACTAGCATCGCCCGTCTACGCTTTTTTTTTTCTTATATAACATTGCACCAAACGCATTGAACAATGTTTTTCTTTCTTTCTTTCTTTCTTTCTCGAAGTAAAAAGCCCCAATTCCCCAAGAATTCCATTGTAACCTCTCTACACGCTGCTTAATTTGCTTATCCTCAGGGGGGCGGACGACAAAGCGCCTGCCAAATTATAATGCCGCCACGCTAAAGACGAGGGGCGGCGGCGCAGACAGTCAAAGCGTTCCCTGACTGCGCCGAGTTTTATTCCCTCTTGCCGCTCCACCACTCGCTCCCCATTTCCGCCCTTTTTAACCCCCGCACCTCCTGCAAGTCCATCCTCCCTCTCCCACCCCCCTATTCCTACACGCCATTCATACACACCTGCACGCGCCATCCGCGACAACAAGAAAGAAGGCCATGGCGCCGAGAACGTCGGAGAAGAAGATACCTCCGGCCGCAGCCGCCGCGACCGGACTTGCGCTCGGCATGGGCGGTGGAGCTGGGGGCTCACACTACAGAGGTGTTAGGAAGCGTCCGTGGGGGCGGTACGCGGCGGAGATCCGCGATCCGGCCAAGAAGAGCCGGGTGTGGCTCGGCACGTTCGACACGGCCGAGGAGGCCGCGCGGGCCTACGACGCCGCCGCGCGCGAGTACCGCGGCGCCAAGGCCAAGACCAACTTCCCCTTCCCTTCCATGCCTACCGCCGCCGCTGCCTTCACCGGCGGCAGCCGCAGCAGCAACAGTAGCACCGTCGAGTCCTTCGGCGGCGACGTGCAGGCGCCCATGCAGGCCATGCCGCTTCCGCCTAAGCTCGAGCTCGACCTGTTCCACCGCGCGGCGGCCGCGGGCGCCGGCGCCGGCGGCGTGCGCTTCCCTTTCAACACCTACCCTGTAACGCACCCATACTATTTCTTTGGACAGGCGGCCGCGGCCGCGGTCGCCAGTTGCCACATGCTCAAGCTGGCGCCGCCGGTCAGCGTGGCGCAGAGCGACTCCGACTCCTCGTCGGTCGTGAATCTGGCGCCGTCACCGCCTGCTGTGTCGGCAAAGAAGGCCGTCGCGTTTGATCTTGATCTGAACAGTCTGCCACCGGCGGAGGCCTAGTCACCGGAGTTTTAGCTGATATGACTGCTAGTTTCTTTCTTCGTCTTTTTTTCCTTAGAAGAAAAGCTCATGTACTTTTCTGCCTAGTCCCTCTTGTTTAACGGAGGCAGGACATTTTTGTAAATAGTTTTTCCGCCGGGGACTTAGCTTCAGAAAAAGACCAAAGATGTGCTGTCACCGAAGACAGGTCCTGCCGGCGTTGTTATGGACCGGATTATATTGATTATGTATTTTGATAGTCTTGAGAAAATAGTATCTAGAAAACCCAAAAAATTGAACATTTTATTTCGTATCGCTCCGTTTACTAGTTC
Organism: Ampelocalamus luodianensis; assembly: GCA_036346255.1. Taxonomy (NCBI): domain Eukaryota; kingdom Viridiplantae; phylum Streptophyta; class Magnoliopsida; order Poales; family Poaceae; genus Ampelocalamus; species Ampelocalamus luodianensis. The sequence goes on from CM070625.1 coordinate 16,323,392, forward strand.
CTTTTCGAAACGGAAGTGAGATCCATGAATGGGAAGCATTATTAGTAAGGCGATTCTTTTATGGGTGGCCTGTGCGTTTGCACCCGTCTCATCTGAGGCTCTTGCTTGCAACCCATGCAACATCGCCATTATTGGTCGGCTCAAGAAAAATGAGTCACCTCATCCTGCATGGACATTAACCATCCAGACTCGGTCCTGCACTCCATCACTCACACGATCACTACAATTTTCTATAAACAACAACGTCATTTTCTTCCCCTTTTTAAGTTTTAACCCCTGGTAGTTGGCAGCACAAGTGGAGGAGGCATCGTTGTCAAATTTACCCGTGTAACAAGAGAAGCTCCCTCTACAGCATCGTGCCGACGATGAATTTTATTCCACTCCCTACTTTCCCTGAGTCGAACTGTACAGTGTCAGAAATCAGAGGGAAAAAATAATACGTACCCTACGTGTTCGCCAGGCTGTTACGGAGAGGTGCAGGTGACGCATGAGGATAACCAACACGTAAACGTAATACTTAAAATAAATAAAAATAAATAAAAACATAGCAGCGGCGGCCTTGCGCGGTGGGGCGGATGGATCTTTCGGTCCCGTCGGTGGGCTCGTACGGTGGGATCGCACCGTTTGTGCGCGCGCGCGCGCGCGCGGTGGTTGCCCTTTCCGCTCGTGACCTTGGGAATAACGTGAGCGTGTGGGCGACGCCCACGGGCCACGTGTGCGCTCCTGCCGGCCACTCCTGCCAGCCCCGGATTCTCCCTGCGCGCGAGACGGGATATGCCCGATCTGTGGCCGCGCGGGCGCGCGGAGGCGCGGCGAGTCCATTGGGTGGCGACGGTGGTGCGTGTCCGTGGGTGGGCAGCGAGACGCGCGGGTGGCGAGGACCTCGCTTGGTCGCGGCAGACAAGGCGTGGGCCCGACACACGGGAGGGGCGGGCATCAGGGCGCAGCGATTCGCGCGGCGGCCGTTTCGACCTCGCCCGCGGGGTGTGGGGCCCACGCGGTGTCTGCGCCAGCCAGCCACCATCGGATGGTGGCCGCTTTCGTCGCGCCCAACTATTCCCCGGTTGTTTTTTTTATCGCTTTCCCCGTGCAACTGGATTTTTTTTGTACGTGTCCTGCGGATAAGAGTACAGGAAATTACAAGCTGTTGTAGAAGGCGGAGGTGGGTGGGTACAATGACCTGTATTCTAAGATCAGGTCAACGTGCTCGGTTTGATTAGTCTATGTCTATATATTATAGACTAAATTTATAATGGTTATGAACCTAGGTTCACATATTAGAGATTAACATTATAACGGTTCTCAACCTACAATCATGCTTTTAAAAAAATCTAATACCTTTTACTATAGTTAAACCGGTTGTAAACCAGTTTGAGTCATGAGACGACCAGCTATAGACATCATCCGACCAGTCAAATAGTTTTGGAAAATCCTCAACTAGAGAACAAGTCGGAAGACATGACAGTTTCTCACGTGACTAATGTGAGAGCGGTTATTGGCACATCTGGCAACTTATGACAGTTGGCTAAGAGATGTGATGATTTAAGACTCAACAGAAGAACGCGCGTAAAGATTAGAGACGCCTTTAGCGGTATTAACTGCCACACCTTCAATAGTTATAAAAGGGTACCCCATGTATTCTGTAACATGTTAAACGAACGAACAACTTGATATGATCATTCGACCAATTTCTATAACATCCTCAATTCCCCATTGTATTCATATACACTCATTGTGTCCACGGCAATAAAATATCTTTGTTTATATTGTGCACTCGTATCATTTTTCCAAATAAGCTCGATAGGGAACCATGTGTTCTGATTATCGACAATTGACGCTAGAAGGAGGGCACCATTAACTCAAAGATTATCGCTATGATGTTCTTGCATCCTCACCAATGGACAACGAGAACTCCTTCGATCTTGCCAACTATGCCACATCACATCCGAGGACTACGTCCTTGAGGAGGCATGTAAATACTACTTCTACCTCGAGTATGTTCCCGAGTGAGAATCTTCGCCGCTTTCAACCCAACTTGATGGGAGTGAGGCGGTGGAGACGTCATCTCCACTGTCAAGCAACTTCGATGGTGGCTATATTCCAACTTCTGTCTCAATAGGAGAGACAAGACACCACGATGCCAGTACCGTGGCGATTTATGATGATCTCAATGATGGAGACTATGTTGAGGCGATGGAGCAATCGTCTTTAGAACATCTACTCCGAGGTCTCGATTATTACCCCTCCTCTGATGAGGATGTGACGTTCTCACCCTCTATCTGCTCTGAGTTTCATAAATATGAAGTTGTTAGCGCCAGCAAGACCAATGAGCAACGAGCAACATGTGAACAACGCGAGGCCCACAAGCTGGCCGAACGTTTGGCATGGGAGCAATGCAATCAACTTCTCGCCGCCAAGCAAAAGGCAATGGAGGAGGCCCATTGTCAGTGCCACAACAGCTCGTCGGGGACATCCAGGAGGCCTACCATCAGCGCGAGTGGCAAATAGTGTTCGCTAACTATGTCCCAGGTCGCCTTGAGGATGACTGTAAGATATTTAAATGTTGTACCATCACCTTCACAGGCTAAAACTCCCATTGATAGGGTGTGCATACTTTCAAGTGCCATTGCTAACCACCTGATAGGAGAAAATGATGAGCAAGACCTTTTAGTCATTCGTCCATTGGCTACCGACCTGTAAAAGGCTGCTGTAGAAGTATAGAGCCTTTCGCAATCAACAAGGTCTCAAAACACATATAGAGCAAACCACTATGCTTTGGGCATCGCCATCACGGCAATAACCCTCATCAAAAAGACGATTTGTCTCGACGAAACATGTTTGATAGCTTAGGCTCAAGTGAGAGCTCTAACCGTGGTCGCAGAAGACCCCGTTCTCCTAATAATTATGATGAATGTCATAATGTTCGACCACGATGGGGGCCACGCACAGGGTGCAAGGCTTTCTCACCCGGGCTAAGAGCTTTGATGGGTCACAAAATCCCTTAGAATTCCTCCAGATCCACACTACTGCTATCCAGGCCACGAGTGGCGACGAAAATGTAGTGATAAATTACTTACCCACTGTGCTAAAAGGATCTGCTCGGACATAGTTATTTAACCAGCCAGAAAATTCTATATTTAGTTGGGAACATTTGTGCCATGCTTTTATAGGCAACTTTAAAAGTTGTTATACAAAACGTGGGGAAAGCGATGATTTACATAGTCTTCGTTAAATTTTTGAAGAAAAACTACGTCAGTTTATTAAACAATTTGCAGAAGTGCGCAATTCTATTCCAAATATTTTTGAAGATTCTATTATTCAAGCATTCAAACAGGCGGTGCGGTACAAAAGGTTCATAGAAAATCTCAACATCAACCCACCAAGAACCACGTCAGGTAATTTGACATGGCTGATCGCTACACAAATGTTCTTGAAGCGGTGGATTGGAACTGTATAATCAACAAGGGTCATACACTGCCACAACCAGGTATGGTAAGTTTTGATAAGAAAAAATTCAAGAAACCGACTAGACTTGACGACCGCAAAAGCAAGGCCAAGGAAAAAAGAATAAAATAAGGCATGTACCTAGGGAGGTCGTTGCTATAGAGCAGAGCCCGACCTAAAATAAAGGCAAAGGTCCATAGAGGAAACAAATTGGTCGTTCGACCAACCAGTCATTACCCGAGGCCTCTGGTGCGACCAATGGAAATGGCCGCTGGTGTCCGCTCCACAGCGTGTCTGTTCGTCACTTCTGCAACTGTTGTACTTGGCAGAAGCGTACGGATGACTTTTCCTCAAGTAAAGGGCCAATGTCTACATGACCTAAAGGTGGTGTTCCTAATAACACCAAAGATACTAACAGAGATAAACTAATGCCGTATCAAAAACCTGACAACCATGTCGATGCAATCTTTGGAGAGTCTGCTTCATATCCATCCAAAAGTAAGTTCAAATCCACATAGAACTAGGTCAACAACGTTGACACTCAACTAGGGAATCCAAGCTACCCAAAGTGGTCGGATGTGGTCCTGACCTTCAACAAAACAAACTATCCAAAAGGTATGTCTACACATCGCAAGCTTCCACTAGTTGATTTCTCCTATACTAAGTAATTACAATGTAGAAAGAGTACTGACGATGATTAAATTCCTAAATATTGCTTTAATATTTAATTAAAGACCACATAATCATTATGGTCGTAACACCTATGGTTAACGACCTCTGCGGTGGTTGTGAGTATTCTAGAGGTTGCTTTACATGTACCCTCATCAAAGAGGCCATGTACCTATTGCTCGACCAGTTAATTGCTTGTAGGATCTTTCAACTTGTGCTCGGATCTGATTCCAAGTATATCCCTTCCTTGTGATGAAAGGAACATGTGTTCTATTTGCTCCAAACCACACGATGCTTTCGGCCCTATGTCACTGACAACAACCATTACATAGTTTCGTCTCCCGTTAACACTAACCGATGATCAGTTGGTATTTTGCTAACAACAACTGCCTCCCCGACTAGACGCGTATCTTCCAAAAGGTGTCTTCTCCAGGAGTAGTTGCCACATCTTCGTTGATATTTAAAGCTAAATGACGAACAACAAAACACAAGCAACTAGATTCATCTGGAATACCACTGTAGCATACTGAAGCACATCAAGCAATATACTCAGTGTAATTAGGGCTAGTCTGTTGCCTTCCCGAAGGCATCCCTGTAATAGCTAGTTCATTGCAACAAAGAGCAACCCTATTCTCTTCTAGGAACTCTTAGCCATTTTTCTCTCTCTTTTTTTCCGTGAGATCGGCGATTTGATCGTCGACAAGTACTGGTAGACGGGGGTAGCTCTTCAGATTTGCTTTTTATAAATGCTTTGGATGATATGTAAATTTCCCGTTCTAGAATAAAATCGGTTACAAATCCTTTCTTTGGGATTGTACTGGCCTCTCAATAACTCATATTGGTCAGATAGTACTACCAATAACTTTTAGAGATTCTCATAACTTTTGAATAGAGTTAATTACATTTGAAATTATAGACTTTGAGTTAGCATATAATTCCATTCTTGTACCTTCACTGACAAAGTTTATAGCAGCTACCCATCACGCCTACGAGAGTATTAAAATTCCTGGTCCGAATGGCATCATCTTGTGCAAGGTAATCACTCTACTGCACTCAATTGTGATAGAAAATCTTTAGAGATTGTTGATTAGTTACCATTAAGAAATATTAATGATGCAGAGAAGTTGAACAAGGCTGGAAAGCCTGCGAAAGCAGAGCGGTTGAAGACAATTCCTCAGCCAAATGAAAAAGTGAAGCAAATCCCACTTACTCTTGACAACCAGTCTAATACAATACAGATTGGGTCAGGAATGAACGAGAAATAGGAACTCAAACTCGTTGCCTTCCTTCGAGAAAATGTAAATGTGTTCTCGTGGAAACCATCCGACATGTCTAGAGTCCTAAGGGAGATGATCGAGCACAGGCTAGCCATACAGCCTGAGAAACAACTAGTAAAGCAGAAGCTCTGATGATTCACTCCTGATCGGCAAGAAGCCATTCGGCAAGACTTGGACAAACCCTTTGACGCTGACTTCGTTCGCAACGTCGGCCACCCAGATTGGCTTGCGAATCCGATCGTGGTCAAGAAAAGAAATGGTAAGTGGCACAATGCATGTTGACTTTACTAACTTGAATATTGTCTGTCCTAAGGATGACTTTCATTTACCCCGCACCAACCGACTGGTCGACTCAACTGCAGTTTGTGAATTGGTGAGTTTTCTGGATGCTTACTCAGGCTACTATCAAATAAACATGCAAGAGAAGATGAAGAGAAGACTTCCTTTGTTCCCCATATTAGTATCTGCTGCTACATCAAGATGCCATTTGGGCAGAAAAATACTAGCGTCACATAGCAACGACTTGTGCAGAAGACATTTGTCGACCAGATAAGGTGTAATCCGAAGCATATGTAGGCGATCTCGTTGTAAATACCACAAAAAGCTCTCATCATTTGTCTGATTTGGCAGAATCCTTTGTCGATTTGAATAATGAAGGGATCAAGTTGAATACAGGAAAATGTACTTTAATTTTTCTTCTGGTAAATTCTAGAGGCACTGAAGTCAATCTTGAAAAAAATCCATGCCATTGAATTTCTCTGACCACCTTCAACTGTGAAGGAGACTCATGGTTTAACTTGTCGAATGGCAATGCTTAGTTGCTTTATTTCTCGATCAGGTGAACATGGATTACCTTTTATTAAGTTAATTAAAAAACACAACTTATTTCATTGGTCCGATGTGGCAAACAAAGCCTTTGAATAATATTAATATTTATTTAGCAAGCCCACCATATTAGTATCATCGTACCAAGGAGAATTTTTATTGGTATATTTGGCTGCTACAACTAACGTAGTCAGTGTATACTAATCGCAGAATGAGATTAGATCCAACGACCTATTTACAATTTAAGTGAAGTACTACATGGACCAAAGGAGCGCTACCCTCGAGACCAAAAGTTACTTTATCCCTATTAATGGCTTCCCGTAAGCTACGACATTACTTTCAACCGCATAAGATTACAATATCATCGTCCTTTGCCTTGAGAAGTGTCCTACAGAATCAAGAGTCAACTGGTTGTATTGCTAAGTGGGAAGTAGAACTTGGATAATTTGATATCAACTTTATTGTCCAAACAACAATTAAGTATTAGGCTTTGGCAGGTTTTATCGCTGAATTGACTAATTCTAAACCACATCAACAGATTGAGCCTAGATAAGATGACCAGTGGGCACCATAAAGGCTCAGGGTTGGCATAGTATTGGTCACGCCACAAGGTGACCAGTTACAGTACGTAATCCAACTACAATTCCCAACTAAAAATAATATGGCAGAGTACGAAAATCTTCTAACTGAGCTCCAAGCAACTAAATTTCTCGGTGTCCATCGACTTCTAGCAGTGGGCGATTCGCTATTAGTTGTAAACCAGGTTAGCAAGAAATTTCAATGTTCTAATGAGATAATAGCTCACTACTTGGATGAAGTGAGGAAATTGAAAAAAAAATACTTATGTAGTTTCAAAGTCCAATACATTCTGCGAAAGGACAATACTTTAGCGGGCCAATTATCAAAACTAGGCTCCTCACGATCACCTGTTCTAAATCCTCTTCATGTAGATCTACAGATGTATTGCTGACCACTTCAGATGTTGCCATTCTCAAGCATGACGCAGATTGTATCCAACCATTAAAAACCTATCTAGCACATCGGACAATGCACGAGGATGCATGTGACAAAGACATATTAATTCGAAAGACAAAATTGTACGAACTAGTCGACAATGACCTATACTAAAAAAGGAACACATGGTGTTCTAATGCGATGTATTTATCAGGAGAATGGTAAACATTACTTCTTGAACTTCGTGGGGTCTTACACAAAGCACATGCTTCACATTGAACGTTGGTCGAAAAACTTTCCGGCATGTTTTTTATTGGCCCACTGCACTACAAGACGCAATGCATCTTGTAAAGACTTGTGATCAATGTGAATTTCATGCTCGACAAGTACACCAACCTGTAAATCAATTGCAAACAATTCCATTGTCATGGCCATTTTCGACATGGGGAATTGACTTAGTTGGACAAGTATACCAACCTACAAACCATGATTGCCGTGTCAATCCTATTTGTTCTTACAATTGTTTTTGCTTTTCCAATAGTTTAAAGACAGAAAAATTTGGATAATAATAAGAAATATGCACAAAATATAATATAAGAATGAAGTTTTACCTTATGTTTCTTCCTTATATTTCTGAAGAAGTGTGTCATGGTCCAACGTAAGCTTTTCGTAGACCACTTGATGCTCCTTCAAGTCATCCAAAAGTTTCAACTTGAGTTGTTCAAGGCGCTTGTGCTCGAGTAGTAGTTTCCTTGATAATCTCTTTTTTTTTTTTCTTTAAGGCTTCTTTTCTTGAGAACAAGCTGGAATTTGAAATCCTTGGCAACATTGTTGGTGAAAACTAACTTATTGTCATGCTCTTGGATGAGCTGACCAGCAAAGTGTTTTTGTTGCTTAAGTTGACTGAAATAGCAATGTTAAAATCACCAGAATTACTCAAGTAATTACAACAAAAGTTTGTCCAACTTACTCTTTCAGTCTTGCAATTTCTACATCTTTAGATATATCCTTTATGGTCACATTTCCCATGAAAGCCTAGGAAAGACCAAGCATTTAGGTTGTTTCCTATAAATATGATAGCAAAAAGTCATAATTTTGCTATCTAATTATGGACCAAAAGGCTTTAAGTAAAGTGATTTTTATCTTGTCATTCAAGTCTTTAATCTGATCCTCCAATGCACTATATCCATATTCATCGGGTATAGTAGGCTGATCGACCCTTGCTTCTGAAGAGCTCATCGGAGCACCTCTTGGTTCAAATAATGGCCTCCATACCACCACAACACCAGGTATAGAAGTAAGCGTAGAAGAAGGAATAATTTCCTATTCAAAGACCAAGATAAGAAATTAAAAATGAAGGCAACATCTCAGTCATGACACATTGAAAAAGTAATGACTATTTACTTGTTAAGTGGACTAAATAGTTGTGTCCTGACCAACATCCTGGTCGGAAACAACTTCAATCCTTTCTTCAATTGTATGCAAAACTTCAGTGGTTGGAGATTGTTCGACAGCCATCTCAATTTGCCTTATCTCCTGTGTCTATTGGTGAGATTTCTTCGGATACCACTATATAACTATCATAGAGCTAGCAGTTAATGCCACTAAAGACGCCTTTTGTCTTCTCACACGTTTCTTCATTGAGTCCTAAACCGTTGCGTCTCTTAGTCAACTATCGTAAGTTGACAGATACGCCAACAACTCCTTTCACGTTAGTTATGTGGGAAACTGTCAAATCCTCCTACTAGTTTTGCTGGTCGGGGATGACCCAAACGGTATGACTTGTCGTGTAGTGTCCACGACTGGTCGTCTCATGATTCAAACTGGTCTACGACCAGTTTCACCATAATAAAAGAGATTAGATTCCTTTTCAATCGTGGCCGTAGGTATGTAACCGTAAGCTTCCATAGAAACTTTGACTTTGACCGAAAAATATTGACATGGTTAACAATCCTCATTAAGTAGGAAGGGAAGGGTTTCAAAGTCATTTTGAAGTGTTTCTATCTCCCAAACAACAAATAATAATATTATTATTGCATTCGTGTGCCACAGCAAACAACCACAAAATTGTATTGTCTTTTTGCCAAATACGCGAAATTTAGGTGTTGTACTGCCAATGGCACAAAATTGTGATGTCATTTAGCCAATTTTGCCTTTTTTTTTACAACAATCTTCTTGCATTAATTTGATCGACTACGTTGCAATAATCAAGCCTAGCGCAACAAAAAAAGCCTAGTAGGCAATTAATCTTAGATCCAGTTGTCAATTCAACACATTACATGTAGATATTACTTGACATTAATCCACAAAGGTGAATCCAGTAGATTGGGATCCTCTGCATGGAAGGATTCAATATAGAGGATCTACAGTGCATGGGCATTAGAAGTGATCTCCACTATCCGATAAAAAATCGAAGGATGATAACAATTGCTACAATGTTCGCTACAATACTTTTCTGCTGTTGTTGCAAATGTTTTGCTACAGTCCTCGTCATAGCACTATTCATCCTCTCATGAAGTACTGTTCACACAGTGAACCCCTGCAGTAATGCAGATGATCCGGATTCGAATGCTATTCTACTTCCTCCTAAGTTCTTGCCTAGCGTATACTTGTGAAAAAAGTAATAGTGAAAGCAAGTTCGTACAAAGTTCCTTGAGCATATCTCAATATCTCATAGTGGCAATCTCCCTTGTGGGAACAGGAAACGGAACCTCTGCATTAGCACAGGCTAATGCAGAGGTGGACAGTGATATACATTAGGGCATTGTCTCCAGTGTACGATCCAAAATGAATGGTCTAGATTTAGTGCTACAGTACCAAAGGGCATTGTCTCCACCACACTACTGCATATTACTATTCACACTGACTCAAAACACTGTTCACACTATATTCTCTGCATCAAGAGTAGAGGATCCGGATCAACGAAACGGGGATGGCCCCTGATTCACTGGCCAGGTGCGGATGGGATCATCCTCCCCAGTGTAGCAAGAAACTGGGCAAACAATACATCATGGAACACGAGGACGCGCTATGGTGTGGTACTCGTTGGAGCGGAGTTTTTGACTTAAATGGCACTGTTGGCGCCAGTATTAACAAAACTGGTCGTTCGTGCTCTATATTACCAAAAATGACGCCACGGACTTGTCGACGGCCGACACATATCCACAATCACCCATGCACCAGACACGCCCTGTGTCTCGCATGCTCGCTAGCTGGCCCTGTCCGCTTGCTAGTGCCCCGGATGCACTGTGTCCGGTCTCCCGTAGACCGAACGAGCTAGCTGTCATGTGCCCGAGCGCCTTGTCCACTCGCAAGTGCACCAGATGTGGCCTGTGTGACACGCGCTCGCTAGTTGGCCATGTCTGCTCGCTAGTGCCCCGGATGCACCAGCCCTCTCTCCCGTCTTGTCCTAGTCATGGCCAACCATCGCTTCGCATGCAAGCTGCATGTGGGAGGTAATATGATTCCTCCTGTCGCTTTGCGATCGACCGTGAGATGCGTTCGGCGGCTATAAATTTGCAGTGGAGTGCGAGACGCTTCGCTCGCTATCTCATTCTTAGTCGCTCTTTCCTCTCCAAGAAGTCTCATTGTTGACCGGTCTCCGAATCAAGGGTGATCCACTTGTTCTTAGTCGTCTGTCGGCGGACTAGAAGGCCTGGTTGGGGCATCAGTTTGGCATACGTGTTTTGGACAGCGCCCGTGGTGTCCCTCGGACCTGGCTGAGGAATTTCAGTCAATGCCTACTGGATGCACCTGAAAAGGTTGTTAGAACACACCTCGTTGCTTACGTTCTCCATCTCTTCGGTTGGGCCCTGTTTCCCACCACACAAGGTGATTGAGTGTACCCCTGCTTCGTCCGCATCACTGAGTCCTTGGCTGACGTGGAGGCTGCGGCGATGCCTCAGTATAGTTGGGGATCAACCATCCCTTGCGCCATATACAGGTGGTTGTGTGACGCTTCGCGGTGTGAAACCTGTCCTTACCGTCTGTTACATGCTCATGCAGCTGTAGAGTTGGGGGCACTTCTGTTGGGTGGCCCTTTTTCGAGAGAGCAATACACCCGTACCCCGAGTTGCACGACTCAATCAACGACTCACTATGGGCTCCCGATGGACTATCGACCAGTTACACTGGGCCAAGGACAATCCGACGAGGTGCTACTCGTTGTTCCACAACGAGTTCGAGTTGTTCCACGACAACGACATCATATGGGCTCTATAGAGCCTAGATTTAGTGAACACAGTAGGGCCGCATGGACTATCCGTGCAACTCAAGCAGGATGTTGAATTATGAACGATGACTTGCCACCTGGTGTTTACCTATATGGTGGAGTCTTACATGCCGCAGCGTGTAAAACAACAGTTTGATTTGTACCAGCTTGTACCCCCTCCTGACTGTAGGATCCTGTAGCGAGCCGTCCACTTATGAGTCCAACTCCATTCGAGTAGTGTTTGCATATCATACCCATATTCCCTGTTCTGACACGAATCATTCTCAAATGCAGGCAATTGAGGGTGGGTCGACATGCTCAGGACTGGCAAGCAATCCAGCATGAGTGGGTTACGGCTTGGACGGAGACGACGCATGTCCAAGTCATATACGAGCAGAGACCATACGACATACAGACATACCGCTAGTACATGGTGTGGTACGTACCACAGTCACGCACCAGACTGACCCGTCCTCCACTAGAGCGTCCAGACCAAGTGACACACCAGGAGAGGCTCCGTAACTCGTTCGATTGACATAGCATCGAGCGGCGTGACGACCACGTGAAAAGACTGACAATCTTCGCACGTTTCATCGTTGATATTTGCACTGTTTGTTGCTGAACATGTGTTGTCTGTCATTTCAGTTCGAGTGACTGCAGCAGATCGCAAGCGCATCCGAGACCGCCATCTGCACCCCAGAGCACACCATACCCAGGCTTCTAAGCACTTTCAAGGACATCTTTGTGGAGTCGAAGAATTTAATCAAGAACATGAGGTGTGGTCGTTCGAGAAACAACGCCCTACACACCATGCACCGAGTGGGTCGACCGTGCTCACCTGCTATGTTGGTATGGCCTAGTCAAACCGGTAGGCATCCTAGCACTCCCGAGTCAGCCATCTGCGCTGCAGATCTGTGGGGAGGTAAGTTATGTATAAATTTATGTTCTATTTTTATTACGCCTTAGGTTGTGCTAAGATCATGTGATCCTGTAGCCACGCATACGTCGAGATGCATCTTTTCTGCCGTCCGCACCCCGTACTTAGACTGGTGCTACCCCTCAGTCATCCGCACTGCACATTAGGGAGGTACGAGATGTTCAGTTTATGTCCCAAATTTTTATTTGGCCTAACATCATTCCATCATGCAGCCTTCAATTGAGCATGGGGGTGATGGCCATCCATCAACCGATGAGGAGACACCCATCTCAACTAATGCCAGGGAGCAGTACATGGCGTTAGGGTTTGGACCGTGGCACCCAGGGAACCCACCCCTATCATACGTTGGCTAGTACGAAGTACTGTAAGAAGGGCAGAGCTCATCCGAGGTCGCTGGCACATCGCACGGTCAAGCCCAGAGCTCATCCACATGAAGGGACTTATTGACATCGTACCTGGCTCGGTTGGACAACATTGACATTGGATGGACTCAGCTGGACCAGAGTTAGCTTACTGGTGCACCTCCCCCCACTCAACGGTCTTCGTACCTCCTCCAAACCGATACGCGCTCTCCGAACCGATTAATGTATCAAACTGGGATGCGTACGCGAGCAGATAGTGACTCAAATGAGTGAGCCATATTGTATCCCATGTCTAATTGCACTGCATAGATGTTATGTGATTTTGTTGCACTATATTTGTATGTTATGTAAGAATTGTCCGAGTTCATCGGTTGCGGATTCACATGAAATCAGAAAACTCGAGTCGACATTTCAAGTGGAGTTGCAATCTAAAATTTCATAAAAAAATTGACAAAATTTTGCAATTCACATTGTGATTTGCGAATTACATGCCACACGTGGTTTTGTTACATGCATTACAAGTGGCAGCATGCACGACTGAACAAACCGAAAAACACCTAAAATAGACGCTCAACTTTTTTGGAATCGGGAAAAAAGGGGATCAAAACTAGTCTTCGTAGTACAATAGCCCCTTCCCCTTGTGTCAGGACTACCCATGGTTAGGGGTGGAAACGAGCCGAGCCGAGCCGGCTCGAGCCAGGCTCATTTGGGCTCGGGCGAACAGTGAGCTCGGCTCGGCTCGTGCTAAAGCTCGAGCGGGCTCGAACGGGCTCGCGAGCCAATCGTCGTCGAACACGCTATGCTCGGTGGCCATGGCGCGGCACTTCGAGTAGAGCATGAGGAGGGAGTTGGAGACGATGGCGTCGGTGGAGAGGAGGTCGGTGCGGACTGTGGAGGATGCGGCGGTGGAGTGCCCTGCCGGCGCGAGGTCGCCCGCGTGGGGACAACATCTCGACGATTGCTGGCACCGGATCAGACCACGACAAGGACGGGTATGAAGTCTCGACGACCGCCGGTATTGGATCCACCAATGGGAAGTACGGGGATGGTGTCCTCGACAACCGTCGGGCTGCATTTAGCCGCGGGAGGACAGTGATGGCTTCCTCCACCGCGTCGCGAGGAGGCCGTCCTCAACGAGTCAACGATCGTCGCCACCGGATCCGACTGCGCCATGTGGAGATCGGGGAGGCAGAGGCGGGAGGTGGAGCTGGGCGAGGGGGAGGCGACGGGGGGGTGAAGGAGGTGGAGGCAGTAGGTGGAGGTTTGGAGGAGGGGAGGTGGCGGACGGTGGGTGGAGGTCTGGAGGGGGAGACGACAGGTGGAGGATGGGAGGAGGCGGGTGGAGATCAGGAGGAGGTCAGGAGGAGGAGGAGGAGGCGGCGGGGGGAGCTGGGAGGTGGGAGTGGCGGGTGATGGGGGAAGCGGAGGCGGCGGGTGATGGGGAGAGGCAGCGGGTGGAGATTGGGGTGGCTCCAGGTGGAGATGAGATGGGGAGGGGAGGGGGAGGCAGCGGTTGGAGGTGGGGGAGGCGGCGAGGGGGGATGGCGGACGGGGACTCGGGGAGGCGGCGGGTAGGACAGGAGGCCATGGGGAATTAGTGGGATTTCGGGAGGCGGCGAAGCGAAGGAATGGAAGTGAAGTAGAGCTAAGGGATAACAGGCGGTTGGGAACGAGCGGCTCGCTAGCCGGCTCGAGCTCGGCTTGAAAGTTTGCGAGCCAAAAGTTGGGTTTGGCTCGGCTCAAAAATTCACGAGCTCGAGCCCGTGCAAGCTCACGAGCCTCAAGCTATTTGTCCAGCCCTACCCACGGTGGCACCAAGTGTCGAAGTCATCCATGTCCTGCGATTTCATGATGTAAGTAGACCGTACGACCAAATACATAAACAGGATACAAATTGTACATAACTCACCTCTTTGCTATGGAGTGCACCTAGGCAGACTGGAAACGCTACGACGGTCGCTGGTCTCAGTCGCAAGAGCCTTCCCGTTGTCTCAGGGCTACCCACGTCGGTGGCGAATGTCGAAGTCCTCTATGTTCTGCGAGACGGGCTGGGCGATTGCATGATGTTAGAAGGATGAAAGGCCAAATACATAATCGGGATGCAAATTGTACATAACTCACCTCATTGATATAGAGTGCACCCGGGCGATGGGAGAAGCTACAACGGCTGCTAGTCTCAGTAGTAGGAGTCTTCCCCTTGTTTGTCGCGCGCTGTGCCCGATCGTACTCAGCTTCTTTTTTGGGGGTCCTCCACCACCACCCAGTTGTCCTTGGCTCCCTCGGTGCCTTTTCAATAGGATTCAGTACGTAGGGTTTCCATCGCTGGAAGGTCTCAACTCGCATCGTGTAGTTCAACATGTACTTCCACTCGATGAACACCCTATTGTATATCTTTGGGCCGTCGATCTATTGGAAGAAGTTGCACCGTATCTCAGGCTGCCATTACACGCGGATGAAGTTAAAAATTTGTGGAATTCAATGTAGGGGGTGAAAAATCGATGTGTGCATATGATTCTCTTACAAGAGTGTTCCCGCACGTATAGTACGCCTAGGCGATGGTGGCTGGGTGCGTTGACTAAATGATCTTTGCTGGCTATTTGTACACACATTGCGGGTGTGGAAACTCTGGTGGTACTGGCGCATCCTTCATTGAAAAATCTGGTAGGGTTTATCCCTCTTCGTAAGCCACTTGTACTTCTGCAATATCTTCGTATAAACGTTCGCCGACGAGTCTGACATATTCTAGGCCGATTTAATGTTTTGCTGTTACACACAAAACAAGGGCGAGTTAGTTTGGAACAAATATAATGTCGAGATACGTGTGTTAAGAAGGAATGACGTAAAGATATGCACAAATTTGAGCAGACAACCTATTTACATGACATGACGGTCCCCGTACAGGAGGACAATACAATAAATTATGATACTGAATGACGACTAGACGAGCTTGGTCTGTTGGGGCAATCCTTCATGGAGTGCCCAAGGGTCTTGCATATGCTGCACTTCATCGTGCGGCTCAGGCCCCCTCGCTAGTTGTCATCCATGTTGTCCCAGAAGCACTGCGTCTACCATCGTCCCTTCCTAGTTGACTTCAAGGCCCTTATCTGGCCCCATTGCACCCGACCCGGCCATTGATCTCTACAGTATATGTCCAAGTCATATGAGTGAAACTCTTCACTTCATGCACCAAAAATGTGTTGCATGTAGTAGTATTCGGAGATATACGGCGTAGACATCTGCTCATTTGCTCACACGCCTTGTACACATGCGAGCAAAGGAGTTTTGGCTTGTTGCAAGTGCATGTAGTCACATTACCCAGGGTGCATGCATGTTTCCTCTCCCCCCAACATGACTATTCATATATTTTTGCAACAGCCTGATCTCATACTTCCTCCTGAGGCCATCGATCACCCGGATGTCGTGCATTCATACTTTCTGCATCTTCTGGTCCATATAGCTCTGCATGTTCTCGGACAACTGCTTCCGTTCTACCCATCATCGCCTCGCTACGATGGCTCTATTGACGAAGTAACCGATTGTGCGAGTCCATGTCTACTCAACAATCGTGATGATATGGAGGCATCGCACACCTTTGTGCACTCTGTTGTACAGCTCGGACATATTTGTCATTATAATTATGTACTTTGCATTCTTTGTGTCATAGAGTAGAGACCATTTCTCCAACTCAGGAGCGTAGAGATTAATCAACTGTGTGAAACTTATGATGCTCCTGGATTGCCCATTCATGGCCTGTTGTCCCTCCTGTGCCTCCAGAGGGGACTCACTTGTATGCCTCGTACTCCGATGTTCAAGATCTATCTAGATGGACTCAAACTTCCGCCTCTAGTTCTGCTAGCACAACGCTTTGAACGTCTTCATAAGTTCCTGACTACGGAACCGCATGAAGAAGTTGAATGCAAGATGCCTTATGCACCACCGGGTTTCCACGTCATTCCACTGGTGAGGTGTTCCGTCCCATTCTTCATGGCGTTCAGAGTCGACAATAACCCAGCATTGCGGTTTGCTATGAGGCATACGTTGGGGCGATCTCCCAAAACCGTCCGCTTCACATTCGCCACGAACCGTAGCCAACTGGATATGTTCTCATTCTCTACAATAGCAAAAGTAACCGGGAGAAGCTAATCATTCAGGTCGGCCGCCACCGCAGTGAGAATGATGCCCTTGTACCTCTCCGTGAGGAAAATATCATCCATCGTGAGCACAGGATGACAGAACTTGAAACCCTCTATGGCCTGGGCGAAAGCCCACAACACCAGGTCCAGTATAAAGTAGTTGTGGCCTCCATCAGTATCTTCACTTTTAAGCTTGTTTATGTACATACCGGGGTTTGTTTCGACAATCTGGTGAAGCTTTCTCAGCACAAGGTTGTACCTCTCTTCGTATGTCCCGTATATGGACTCGATAACCTTCTGCTTGGCTCGTTGGACCTTGCTATAGCTGACTAGATAACCAACTAAATTGGCGACTTCTGATAGCAGCATCTTGGGGGTGACAGACACGTCCTCTGCAACTAGGTGGTAGATAAGGTTTGCCACAAATGTGGATGTCACATTCCGATGCTACCGTAGTGGCTCACAAAGATCACAAGTATGGTCGGTCACCACCTTGACCATGAAGACCGAACCAAAGAACTTTGCTCGGTGAGCGTTGACCTTGTCAGGGCAGCCTTCCAATATACACTTCACTGTGTAATGTCCTGCGTTAGACTAGTGCATCCGGTACACACGAGTGATGGACAAGGCATACCGTACTATAGTTTGCTGCACGACTGCCTTGCTAGGGAAGTGTTACCCAACTAAGAGGGTGTCAGCATCAAACCCCCACTGGGACCCTTCTTCTTGCGGTAGTATGAGCGATCCCACTGCGATAGCATCAAGTTTGGATACCACATACGACACCTTCGAAGAAACAATTCCGTCGGTACAACTAGCACCCTGGGGTGCGTCCTCCTCACTACCATCCGAGCCTAGGTCCGGTAGATACTCATGATAATCAATGCGGGCCGACCACCACAGTCCCACATCTCATTTTGCACAAAATTATGCACAACTGTTCTCTCGTGGACTTCCTTCAAAATAGCACATTTCGTGCTACCGTCTTCAAGCTCTGCCTACGCTTGCCTGCTTCCCGAGACACCAGTATAATCAAGGTTTCCCAGAGACTTGCATATGAAATCAAGTACACTATCGGCTTCCCATATATCGTTGCCTTGGGCTGGGAAGCAATCTGCATGTACTGGCCCCATACTACGCTTTCGTTCACCTTAACTAGCTCCCAAACACCATGCCCTCCCCTACTCGTGCAGGTGATCGCCTCGATGACAAGTTTGTTCGTCGTTGGCTCCGTGTCGAACCCCCTCCGGATGCAACTCCAAAGCTTGTGAATATTCATCGCATCGAGCCCCTCCGCTTGGACCACCTTGTACTGGTATCTCGACAGATCCAACCCATCGGGGCCGGCCCGTATGAGACCGTCACCATAAAACACTACTAAGTCTTACTTGTTTGAAATTACCTAAAACCACAACAACCCGATTTACGGTATGCCATATAACAAACATGCTATATAATTAGCACTAATTAATTTACTGCACACGACTATTTACATGGGATGATTTATTCAATTACCACAAATTAAATAGGACTAAACAAAAAAAAGTAATGATTAATTATGAGTAATTTATTTGCCACTAATTACCCATAACATAGATAATTACGACATATTACATACAAGTAAGCAATTAAATGCGAGTAATTGAATACAAATAATTAATTCATTAGCAAAAATTTGATTACTTATTGGTAAATTACTTACGAGTAATTCATTACATCTAAGTAATTCCCACCGAATTAATTACGATTAATTACTTAAGATTGATTAACTATGTGTCATTAATTGTTCATAATTAGTTACTTTTTTAATTACCACTAACTAACTACGAGTCATTACTTACTAATAAACTAATTATGGTCACGTAAATACGACCACTTAATTTGCACTAATGTAATTAGCACTAATAAACTACGTGAAACTTAATTACGGTATATTAATTACGACTAATGAATGAATTAATACTTCATTTCCACTAATTAATTATGACTAATTAATTACAACTAATTAACTACAAGTATATAATTACAACTGCTTAGTTACCACTTATATACTACGGGTAAATTACTACTAACTAACTATGACTAATAAATTACCGCTAATTGCCTACGACTGAAATTATTACAACTAAAGCATAGAAAATAATTTTACCTTGCCCTGATGTTGACCTTACGGTATTTATACGGTCATAACCACTACTCTAAATACTATTTACTTCACACCGTAATATGAACAAAGTTTTAGTTCAATTCTCTTTGTTCTCAGCGACGAGCGCAAGAATGAGAATGAATTCCAGAATGAGAGCCATAGCGAGCGCGGCGCTGGTTTTTATAGGCGCGGGAAGGCGTCTCTCGCAGACGAGGCAACTTGATTAGGCATGCATGAGGGAGGCAGTAAGGTGATGGATGGACGGGGGAAAGATGATGCTTTCGGCGGAACACGCCCATGCGCCTGTGCCCTAGTTGTAGGGTGGTGCGTTGTCGAGGTGAAAATGCGTTGAAATCTTGTGTCGAAAGCAATCAAGAGGGAGAAAGGGATGGGCGAAAGGAGATTTAGGGCTAGGGGCCAAGGACCAGGCGCGAGCTGCGCAGAAATGCGGACAGGTGGGGCAGTGCAAGAGGTCAAGGCTAGGGGCACGAACGAGCTTGCGTTCGAACCACCACGCAACAGCACAGGAGTTCCAGGCCAGGGAGGCATAGAAGCGCGGAAGGCGGGCACTTGGCGCTAGCACGACCGTCCGGGCCAGGGTGCCATGGACGCTCACGGTAGGCAAACAATTGGCGCATGCACGACCGCTGGGCCAGGGTGCCACGGACAAGCGCGGCAGGCGGCCACTTGGCGCACGCATGGCCATCCGGGCCTGCGTGCCACGGACGAGGTCTGTCCGGGCCAAGGAGCCACAGACTAGGGCTGTCCGGCGTGGCCGGCGACGTCGTGGCTTGCGGAGGGCCGTCTGGGCCACCAAGGAACGGCAAAGGTGAATTCCATGTGCGGGAGGAACGATGTAGAATACACGTCACACACTGGCAAGTTCGTGGTGCCAAAAGTGGCATTATGGCTGCGAGAACGACATTTTAGCTAATAGCATGCGAACTGTGCCATTTAGGTTTAAGTTAGGCTATAGCTGCAACACGTGAAACAACGCATCATGCGCAGAAAAAAAAGAGTGTGGTGCCTTAGCCCAAAAACTTTGAGTTGGGCCGCCGATCCATAGAAAGACCGAGAAATGGGAAACAGCCAGTCAAAAAGTTTTGCGGCTGCTGCATGCCATTCGCTTTTGCTTTTTTTTCTACTCTAAATCAGTCCATCCCGTGCTTGACGCCCTACTGGCAACTGGGCACTGGCTATACTATTGCTTTCAAATGGAACCGTGTAGTAATTTGAAGTATTGGTAATGTCGCTCTCAAATATATCAACTTGCACAAGGACAATTCTGTATTGGACTTTTCAAGATTGCATTTAGTTTAAAACTATTATTATAGTTTATCTTAATTTAGCTTAGTATTTGAAGCCTACCCTCCGTTTTTTACCGGCTTCGCCGCTACTTCATACGTGATACCACGCCGCAACTCTCTTAAAAAACCACGCGCAACGAGGGACCCGATGAAAAAACTAGGCCCGAATAGCAGTTTTTAGCTGAATTGACATATTTTTTATTTATAATAGCAAAAGTAGTCTCCATTCTTACGAAATTACAAAAAAAAAATGCACCGCGGCAGAGACATATCGCGCTTCCAGACTGCAGTAGGCAACCTACTGCTGTTTCAGTCCATGACAGGAACGTGTCTGACTATGAAGGGAACGTCCTGCTGGTGGTTTGGCACGGATTGGGAGCTTGCCATTTCGAAAGTGAGAATGCTACCTTTGCTATTTCGTTTAAAAGGGAGGCTAAATGGAAAAAACTCCTCGATAACATCACCAGCCTTGCACCGCACAGTCAAAAAGGGTGGCATATCTTGTGAACATGGAGTGACATGTGCACATATGGACATAGACCATCCGAGCCCTCCATCACGAAATCACCAGCGGAGATGGAGCGCCAACCCGCACCTCGCACCGAACACCATTTTTGCGAAACCCCCCACACGAAAGAATTTCCTCTTGAATTCGCCACAAAGTTCGTAGCCCTATTCCTCTCACCGTCGATCTTTGTTCCCCAATTCCTCTCACCGTCTATGCTTCACTCTGATGTCTGTGTTCTTTGCTCCGTCCATGCTCCATCTTTAAATAGCCCTTGAAGAGGTGGCGATTATACGGAGAAGGCGTCGATGCGGCGTCGCGGTAGTCGGAGTTAAATGACGGTTGATGAGAGTCAACCGTTCGACGGTTGTATGTTTGTGAGACACACAACCGCAATTGGAGAATATGCACGTGTTCCATTCATCACACGGTAGAGAATATACCTGGAATGATTTCCAAATATCAGTTCATACCTTTTATGAGCAGTTCTCCTGGTCGGGAGCTTGGTACAGGCCTTCGTCTGACCAGGGTACCCATTGTGTAACCTCTGGAATCTCTACGACCAGTGAGATCGTGCACCTCAGGGGTTACGACCATGAAGACGTATGGTCTATTATGTATCAAAAATAATACATAGAGGTTTTAATCCTCGTCAGCTAGCCCTCGAACTTTAAATGAATAGGTCATGTGAACGCCTTTCTTCCGATGAAGTCGTATCGGGTTGACGCTCATTAAATGCAATGACATTTGAAGCAGTTTATATTCACTTTAAAGTTGAGAACTTGCTTTGGTAATCGAAGAGTTTTTGTGTCCGTTGGACAGAAGATTTTTGTCCGTTGGACTTTTTGGGCAACTCCCGATTGCAGTTAGAAATTCTGAAGCTTATAAAAACCCCTTTGTAGACTTAGGATTTTTTCACTTCCTGTTTTTCCTCTTCATTTCCCGAGTAAAAAATTGCCTCCGACCTCCTTTTCTTTCCTCATCCAAAAGAAACTTGACCATGTCAGACCAAATTACTAACTGGTCGATTTCTGACTTGAGCGAGAAGAAG
Source organism: Ampelocalamus luodianensis (assembly GCA_036346255.1). Taxonomy (NCBI): domain Eukaryota; kingdom Viridiplantae; phylum Streptophyta; class Magnoliopsida; order Poales; family Poaceae; genus Ampelocalamus; species Ampelocalamus luodianensis. Next base: position 16,345,212 of record CM070625.1, read on the forward strand.
CTAGAGAGCTTGGAGAAGATCGGGATGCTTCCCAATAAGATTCTGATTTCTTGGAGATCAACGGCTGGAGAACATTCACTGAGCAATGAAGATAGAGAAATTCTGGTTTTCCTTGCATATATTGAATGCGGATTTAGATTGCCAAACCACCCCTTCCCAAAGTTTTGGAGAATTATGGAATCGAATTGGTAAATCTTGCTCCCAACGCTATCGCCAATCTCAACATCTTTATCTATCTCTGCGAAGCGTACTTGAGAATTCCCACAGATCTGGATCTGTTCAAGTACTACTACAGAGCGACAAAGTCTGGGAAGACGATTGGGACGCTTGAAGAGTGCATCTTGTGCCTCCATGACGGAAAAGCCGATGAGTACATATTTATGTACTCAAAATCTTCATGGTCGTCGTGGAAGAAGAGCTGGTTCTATATGACGGTCACGAAGAAATACAACCTTTATTATTCTGGTAAGAAGGCGGTCGAGAATCCGATATGGCGCTCCTCCACTGAGAAGGAGGGAAAGATAAAGAGATGGGCCGAAGCTATCAAGCTTCTTAGTGTCAAGGGTCTTACATCCTGGCACGTAGTGAAGGATTCTTCCACGCGCCGGATTAGTCCTTTGAAAGCCCGAGCACACCGGATGCTCTGGTATATTGGTCGTGATGATACGACCAAAGATTCCAAAGAGGGTAAGCCATGAGTGATTCCGACCAATTTGCCTATATTAGTTGATGATTTATGTATCCTTAAGTTTTTTATTTTATCTTTACAGCTTTATCTTCTTACGAGATTAGAAGCCGGATAAAAATGATCTACGCCAGAGAGCATGGCGACAAAGCTAGTTTCCCCCAGATCTTAGCGGTTGTTTCTGCCAAAGAGAGGATCGAGAGACTTAAGGTAAGACTATCAACTGTGCTTTTTTTTCTTTGTCGTACATATTATTTCTGATCGATATACCATAAATCATCTTTAATGTATAGTCGGTCAGGTTGAGGATCGATGAGGCCACTGAAATATGTGAGCCGATTGATGATCCGACCACCCCTACGACCATATAGGATGTCAGCCTTCCAGAGGTAGGTGACTGGACATAAATAATATTTGGACAAATGATTTTCATCGCCTAATTATCTTTCATGATGTATTTAGGCGGTTGTCGTACCCTCCAGCAAGGTCGCTGAGGACCCTCCGGTGGCTGCTGAGGCTACTGTTTTGAAGGTCGACGAATCTACACCTACTGATCCGGCGATCAGGGACCTTATCCTTCACCAGCTGGTCGTGGATATTGCTTCTGATTTTCAATCAGTAGATGTGCAAGATCTAGTCAACCCTGTCGATTTATCGAGGATAAGGAACCCTACCTGGGGAAAGATATCGGACCGTCAAGTTGAGATAGGTCCAGGTATGATTTTTGCCGAATATAATGACATGGCAATTCGGGTAAGTGTTCTACGACCATCCTTATAATTCTTTCCTTTGAAGTTTCTTTGAAAACTTACCAAAGAAAGGGATTTATTTTTGTAGTATATGGTCGAGAAATAGGCTGTGATCGGAGGACTAACACAGCGAATAAAAACTCTGGAGCAGAAACACTCTGAATTAGAGGTAAGAACTTTTCTCTTTTAGCTTAACTTCCTACATTTTATCATCCTGCTCCTCTTTTATAACTTAATCTTCTCTTTCTATCATATTTGGCAGATTTAGAGAAAATTAAAGAAAAGGTCGTGGCTAAGGAAGCCATAATAATAAAACTTAGGAAAAAAAATCAAAGTAAAGACCGATCGATCGAGCATGCGATGACCAGGCAAAAGGAGATTTTCGACTGTTGTGAGAAGAAAATCAAAGATAACTGGTCGTAGACTTAACCAATATCCCATGACTCCAATTTTAAAAGTGTGTGTTGACTCTTTTTTTTATGCACTCGTGCAGAAAAAACTAAAATACTTGAACGAGCGGAAAAAACCCTCACGTTTGAGCGTGGCCAAGGGGTTGAACTCGATCGGAGTCTTGAAGACAAAGTGAAGGCTCTGAACAAGATGCTCTTCGACACAGGGTGAGGCATAATCGCCCATTCTAAGAGATCTGTGGAGGGAATCAATTTTCTCGGCCATCAACTCGAAGATCTCAAGAAAGTGATAACACTCTTTCGAGAGAACCATGCCAAGACGATGAAGGAAGCTATTACGAATGGAGTTAGTGTTGCCTTAGCGGCCAGAGGCTTAGACCCTCTGTTCGTCTTGGAGCTATTGAAGAAGACTTCGACTGCTCCGAAGATGAACCAACAAAACTTCTCGAGGAAGTAAGACCTCTCGAAGAGAGTTGCTGAGGAAATGGAAGTCGGATCTCCATCACGCAGCGACCAGTCTGGTGGTTCTAACAAGTTGATGGATGTAAAATTTAAATTTTGTAAATAAAACTTACCTTTTATCATCAATGAAGTTCTTGTTTTGTCTTATCTAGGTTATTAAATACTCATATATCTCCTAGCCCCCAACTGCTTATATTAGTAGATGAACTTTACTAAAGAAGCTGTAGACCAAGAAACTGAGTAATAACAACGACCATGGTAGAAATGCTGATAATGTTTGTAACAATGATCTAGTGAACACTAGGAAACCATGTGGTCGGAACCGGTTTATGATTTCGACTAGTCTAGATCTTGTCCATTATCGAATCACTGTGAGATACTACATATAGTCTGAAGATATAACAAAACTGGCTTTGATGATAAGAAGATATAAAAGAATATGTATGCAAAAAAGGAAAAAATGATAAGTACTTTTGTTTATATAAATTATTCAAAACTGGTCGTAATGAATCCCGAGAATTGAAGATTTATAAAATATTTCGCAAAACGTGCTCATGCCCAAGTCCGACTGGCAGCGAGGATCGTAGGAAAAGGACCGTCACTAGTAAGCTCCTTCCAGTGGGCAGGACCACGTGCAGAGAGGAGAGGCTTCGACTAGGAGGCTTTCCGTGTCCCGACCAGTAGCCAAACTCGAGTAGAACAGAATGTTGAAATAAAATAGTAATCTTCGATTTCAAGAAATAACAAAACCATATAAATTGTCTGAGTGGTACTCCTTATACTCGTGTGTTTCTTTGAGAAAAGATTGTTTGGTCGTGCGTGGGTATCATTGAAACAATGATCACGAAAAAAACCGTTGTGGTGTTTTGACAATTAAGTCAGCACCCATGAGTAATGGAGATCCCTTCCAATTGTTTGTAAAGGGATATCGTAGAGAATGAAAGTCGTCTATAGTTTGATCTTTAGTTCTGGTGGAAGCATGGCTTCAGCACTGAAAAGTAGAAAGAAAGGCGTTTCTCCTATAGCTCGGCTAGGTGTCGTGCGAATCGCCCATAATACTGAAGGTAATTCTTGTACCCAAGCCCCCGAACGCTTGACTAGGGGTTATCCTACGACTACCCCTAGTCGTAAGCTCTTCTACGACTATGGTATAATCGTTATAACTACCCCTAGTCGTAAGTTCTTCTACGACTATGGTATAATCGTTACGACTACCCCCTAGTCGTAAGTTCTTCTACGACTATGGTATAATCGTTACGACTACGTGCGTAGTAAGTCTTTCTCGACTAGTTACGCTCTGATTCCTCACGATTTCTTCGACCCACCCGCCAAGACCTACTAAATAAGTGAGGATCCAAGCGGTCAAAATCGCGATTATGTTTTGACATAACTATTGATAATTCCCACTATCTCGATCGATAACCGTTTGTGACATGGGAGGTTACTACTCATTAATTACTCTCATTATTGCGCGATGTGAGAGTAATTAGCTGGAATAACGACGTCGCCACTGCTTAGTATAAATAGGAGTCTTTTAGAGATAGTTGGGAGGGGACCCTTTTGGGACAAAGCGCCTTTCTGGAAGGCAGTTAGGAAAACTTGATCGATTGTAATCGAGCAAATACAAGATACACAGAGTAGGGTTATTATTCTCATCAGAAGGCCCGAACACATATAAAAATCTCCGTGTCTCCTTCGTCTGCGTGATCAATTGTGGAGACCAATCAAACAATCTTTACGTAAGATCGGTTCTAAAACACCGGCGGTTGGCGCGGCGAGTAGGGATCTTACGGTAATTTCTTGTCAGCGCTTCTTTCTTTTCCCTTTGATGCTACCATGGCGGGAGGATGGAGCGAGGAGAATTGGTTCGACTTGGCGATCTGCGCAGATATCGACATGGATGCGGTTCGACTACGAATCGAGTATCGAATCTTCGGCGGTGTTGCGCCTCGAGATCTTCTATCGATCTCGAGACCGCATTACCACCGAGTCGAGGAGGATCCTTATCCCCGACGATGCGCCCGGTAGAGGATCAATTTCCTCGGGAGGCAAGGGTCAACCCGACCGACATGAGCTGTCTCGGGGCAAACTGCAACACGATGAGAGTTTTTCCTCCAAGTGTTCGAATCCCCAAAGGCGATGCGATTTAGCAAGACAAGTTAGAGGCCATCATTCCGAGCTCCATCGACATCGATGGTCCTCTCTCTCAGAGTGCTTCCGCAGAAGAGGATCGAACATGTTGTTCATTCAAATCCAACCGCCCGGACGCAGACCTACTGCAGACGAGACGATTATAACCCGGAGTTCCCCCGCTGGAGGTTTACTCCAAGTCGCGGATGGTGTCGCTCATTGCTCCTCAAGTGAGGGGTCTCGGCGCAAGTGGAGGTCATCCACGGAGGTCTTTGTCCTTCCTCTAATAAGGATCGTTCTCCCGGAAGAAGCATTGAACATGCTTCCCGCGAGCATACTCTACACCGCCGTCGTAATGACAAGGACACCACGGTTGGCGACGAAACAAACACTTTAATGAGCGTGCGGGACATCCTCAACATTCTTGCACTCCATTAAAGCAAGCTCGGGGTATGAAACAGACCATTACAAAAACAGACTAAAAGAATAGTAGCTCGAAGAACCTTCCGAGGCGCTTATTTTGATCGGAGGAAGCTCAAACTCGGCACATTAATGATTTTCTAGAAAACCCGACTCAAGAACTCGCTCGAGCACGAGTTTATGACCTCTTTGCGAGAGAGATCACACAAAGGCTTAACACGATGGCCAAGCTCGAGCAGCTGCGTCGACCACAACCAAGAAGTCGTAATAAATGCGGCTACTTCTTACGCGGCTGTTCGAAAAACTCGCGCATAGAAGGCGATGCGACTCTCCCTCACGTCGTTCTCGACATGAGGAAAATGCCACAAGCCCACGGAGAGGTGACCTTTCACCGCTTCGCGACAAGGCGACGCGCGGCAAGTGGGTGCGAGGAGTATTTCCTCGTAAGGTGAGACCTATTGTAGGCCTAGCCCCATGGTCGGGTATCGGCGAGTTCGATCACCCGCGACATTAACCCCTCGTTTTTACAAAGAAGAAGACAAGAGGTTATCTCGGGATGTCGGGCGTTCTCACCCAACCTTCGAGCGGTTCGTTGGCCGCCTCGATTTCGACCAACGAACATGGAGAAATTCGATGGAACTCAAAACCCCATTGAGTTCCTCCGAGCTGCAGGAGGAGGAGAGCATGTCATGGCAAATTACCTTCCGACTGTACTCGAAGGATCGGCGCGATCGTGGCTTTTAAACCAGCCATTCGAATCGATCTACTCGTGGCAACACCTCTGTGATCTATTGTTGGCGAATTTCCAGGGCACTTACAATCGCCCAGGAAAGGAATATAACCTGCACCGGATAAGGCAAAACAACCGTGAAACGCTACGCCAATTTATCAGCGCTTGATCGAGTTCGAAATTCTATTCAAAGTTTCGACTGCCTGCGTGATCGGGCTTTAAAGCGGAGTCCGTGCGAGAAGAATAACGAGAGACATCACTTTACATCCACCGCCACCGTCGTTGAGCTTTTTGAGATGGATGATAGATATGTAACTGCTGCTGAAGCAGTCGAATGGAACAATACCATTGATCTCAAAGACGACATCCCCAAGGAAGCAGGCAAAAGTGGTAAGAAAAAAGACAAAAAGGCTAAGAAATCTAAGAACAAGGCAAAAGGCAAAAGTCTCCGATTCTTGGTTCTAAGGAGGTCCTAGTGTGGCGATAAGAGCCATGCAACTCCAAGCAAAATCCGTCGGGGTAAAGGTAAACGCCAAGATCGGAGAAGCGACAAACCAAGGTGGTGTCCTTTTCATAAAAAGAAGGGCATGTTCTTAGTAGCTGCAGTTTTCTTACTAAAACTCGAGACTATTATTCGGCAAGGGTCACTTCCTACTCTTGAGCAGTAGGTCAAACCGGTGGACAAAAGGAGTCGGATGATGAGAAGATGCCGTTCGGGATCCACAACACACCATTGACCACATCTATGGGGATCTTGGCATCGAATCACGGAGGCGGTGGCGCTTGAGCGTGTGGTAAATACAATCGACTCCCCCTTGTCAATAAATTACGAAGTGGTGGAAGTCACCCTTGCTTTTGAGAAAGGTGATTGTCCGATCCTTCGACTAGACCGTGTCGATTCGATAGTGGTCGAACCCACCATCAACAATTGTCGAGTCAATCGGGTCTTAGTTGATGGTGGGCTCGCTAAACATACCATTTACGAGTACCACGGACGATGCAAGTACCGGGGCGAAGGTAAGGCGATGCGATATTCATTTCATGGAATAAATGCAGGGTCTTGACCAAACCCATTGGCCAAGTTTCTCTTCCTTTAACGTTTGGATCACCAAGCAATTTCAGGACAGAGAAGGTCTCCTTTTATGTAGTCGATTTCGATACGGCATATAACGCCATACTCGGACGACCTACTTTGGCAAAATTCTTGATAGTTACTCACTATGGGTACCAATGTCTTAAGATGCCAGGTCCCAAAGGGGTGATCATGATACATTGTGACAAGAAGATGGCGCACTCCTGCGACCGTCGTTCCCTTGAGATGGTTGGACAACTACCAACTCGAGATGAAAGTCAGCCTTCAACTAGCAAGTCGAAGCCTAAAGCTGCACCTAAGCCGAACGACCAAGTCAAAGAGGTTCCTCTGGACGCAGGGGAGCCCTCGAAGACTGTTCGCATTGGGGATTCTTCCGACCCCAAATAGGAAGACACCCTCATCACCTTCCTCCAAGCAAGCGTTGATGTCTTCGCGTGGCAAGCATCCGACATGCCCGGAGTCCCCAGGAATGTGATCGAGCACAGGCTAGCTCTACGGCACGATAAACTACCCAAAACAAAAGTTACGAGATTTGCCCCGGATCGACGAGATGCTATTAGGTCAGAATGGATAAGTTGCTTAAAGTAGGCTTTATAAGAGAAGTCAACCACCCAGAGTGGTTGGCCAACCTTGTAATGGTTAGAAAGTCTAACGGCAAATGGTGTATGTGCGTAGACTTTCTTGATCTCAATAAAGTTTGTCAAAAGATGATTTCCCTTTACCTCATCGATCACCGGTTGGTATCTTGCGGCAGATGTGAGATGTTGAGTTTTCTAGATGCATACTCGGTTATCATCGGTCGGTATGCATCGAGAAGATGAAGAAAAGACCGTATTTATTACACCGTTTGGGATATTTTGCTATGTCAAAATGCCATTTGGTCTAAAAATGTTGGAACTTCTTTTCAGCGTTTGATGCAAGCGACTTTCGCTCCTCAACTAGGCGAAACTTGAAGCCTATGTTGGCGACCTAGTCGTAAAAGCACCAAGCGACTCAATCATATCATAGACTTGCGGGAGACTTTCGACAACCTCGAAAAACACCAATTGGCTGAATCCAGAAGTGTGTGTTGGGGTTTCTTGAGAAAAATTACTTGGATTCTGGTTTCGGCCGAGGAATTGAAGCAAATCCGAAAGATCAAAGCCATCACTCAGCCCGACCACGAAAAAAGAAGTCCAGAAACTCATAGGATGCATGGCGGCGTTAAGTCGTTTCATAGCACTACTGGGAGAAAAAGGACTGCATTTCTTCAAACTTCTAAGGAAACATGAAGGTTTGAGTGGTGGAAGAGGCTAACCTAGCCTTTGAGGAAGTCAAGAGGTATCTCACGAGTGCTCTGTTCTAGTTTCCCGAAGCTAGGAGAGACACTCTTAGTTTACCTAGTTGTCACGCCACGAGCGATAAGCGCGAGATTGGTCGTAGAGCGTGAAAACATACAACGACGGTATACTACGTAAGTGAGGTTTTGCGGACCTAGGAGCGTTACCCTCGGGTTCAAAAACTTCTATATGCCCTCCTCATGTCTTGAGAAGCTGCGGTATTATTTTGAGACGCACAAACTAGTCGTGGCGTCGAGTTTCCCTTGGGAGCGATCCTCGAGAATAGGGAAACGGCGGGGCGCATGGCAAAGTGGTCGATCGAACTTGGGGCGTTCGACATCCATTTCGTGTCGAACGGCGTTAAATCCCGGATCTTGACGGACTTTGTCGCGAATGGACAAATCTGAACTGTTCAGGATCCCGATCTGATTCCCACGACCGATGGGCGATGTACTGATGGGTCGCTTCGATAAGTGGCTCGAAGTGGGGTGGTCTGGAATCTCCCATCGGAGAATCCTTAAAGTATGCCATACAATTAAACTTCGGGCCACTAATAACGTGGCGAGAATCACGAAGGTTTGCTAGCCGGTATCACGAGCCGCGAGTGTTTCGATTCGACGACTACTCGTGAGGAGACTCTCAACTGAGTCGTGAATCAAGTCGGAAAGGAATACGATGCTCTAATCCGACCATGTCCCATATCTATCGAATGCGAAAGTTAGAAAAGCACTTTTTGGGCTTCGAGGTACAATTTATCCTCGAAGGATAATTTCCTCATGAGACCAAGCGGCTCGCCTAGCTTCTTCCGATCTTTGGTGCCGAAAGAGGTGTTTTTGGAACGACTTGAAACCGCCTATAGTCGCATTTAACCGGAGACACCTTCTATAGAAACAACCTCTCTAGAGTGCGAAGATACATGGATGACACCCATCTACGAGTATCTTTAGGCGGGTTCTTTACCCGATGACAATCTAGAATCGATCGATTATCCCGAAAGGCTAAAATGTATACTTTGGTGAAGGTGTCCTTTATAAAGAGGAACCCAAGGGTGCTCATGCAATGTATTCATGAGCGAAGGATTAAAACTCCTTCACGACATACGGAGAATTTGTGGAACTCATGCTTCCTCTGAGCTGGTGGTAAAGCTTTTCGACAAGGTTTTTATTGGCCAACCCTCTCGATGCCAATGAGATGGTTAAAAAGTGTATTACAGTGCGGTTTCATAGCCGCAAATACACCAACCATCTCGGGTGGTGCAAACAATCCCTTTGTGCGTGGCCCTTTGCAACTGGGGTCTTGATATCCTAGGACCGTTACCCGAGCTCGGGAGGTTTCGAGTTCCTTTTGTGGCCATTGATACGTTCACAAAATGGATAGAAGTTGAACTGTGGTATCGATAACAACGAAGCGACAAAGCGGTTCATGATGAGATGCGTGATCACTCGATTTGGAATACCAAGTCGAATTATCACGAACAACGTTAAGCGATTTACAGCGCAAAATTTGGGAATTTTGCAACGAGTTGGGAACTTCGTTTGTGTTACGCTTCGTAGCCCACCCCAAAGCAACGGGCGATTGAGAGAGCGAATGGCGGATAATGAAGGAATCAAAACACGAGTCTTTGATCGACTTGTCAAGCGCTGGGGCTTGGGTGCAGAATTACCTTGATATTATGGGCAATTCATCGACGACTAGCCGAGCTACAGGAGAAACACCTTTCTTTCTAGTTTTGGTGCGAATCCATGCTTCCGAGAGAACTAAAGATCAGGTCGGCAAAGGTCGATAAGTTTAACGACTCAACTCAAGAAAACCTTGAGCGAGCGACATTAACTTTGCTCGAGGAAAAGAGAAACGGTGCTTTATTCCGTTCGCGGTCTACCAACAAACCTGCGCGAATACTATGATCGTAGGTCAACCTCGCGACCTGGCAAGGTGACTTGGTATTGAGGCTTATCAATCCCGGTCTAATAGGAACAAACTCTCCCCCAAGTGGGAGGGTCCTTACACTGTGGTCGAAGTAACGCGTCCAGAATCAGTACGACTTGCAATGGAAGATGGCCACGTTCTCTCAAACTCTTGGAACATTGACCAGTTGCGCAAATTTTATGTGTAACAAGCTTCAACGACAATAAAGTGTCAGGTTATCCCTATCCTTTTTGTCTATTTTTTAATCTCGCTTTTATTTTCGACCATTTTTTTTACGCTCATCCTTCCTGTACGTTGGTTAGCAAAAGGACAACACACTTAGTCTAAATTTCTCCCCTTTGCATGTGGTCCTGCCCGCTAGAAGGAGCTTCCTAATGTTACTTCGTTCTTAAACAACCTGTACAACGTTTATTGGGCTCAGGAAAATGGTCGAAAGTTGTTGCGATGCATCCGACTACTTTTCAAATTACCTGATTAGATTTTTACTGGTCAAAGGAAGAAATACACCTAGTCGAAACCTCTCCTCTCTGCACGTGGTCTTGCCCATCGGAAGGAACTTCTAGCGTCGTTCGCTTTCCTACTTTTCTTTGCCGGACAACCGTCGGGAAAAATGAATGTAGCCGAATGAATCCTTAAGATACTCTAGAAGGTTGTTTTACTCTAGTTGTCATTATCGAGTTGACTAATCTGGTCGGAGATGGTAACATCACCTAGTCGAAGCCTTTTTTTCTGTGCACGTGGTCCTGCCCACTAGAGAAAACTTCCTAGCGTCGATCTGTTTCCGCTCTTTCGACTAGTACAAACAAATCGATACTCGACAACTACAAACCGAACAAACCTCTCTGTTTTGAGAACCCTTTCTTTACTACTTCCTTAGTTTATTTCTAATAAACTAAGTAAGCAGTCGGGGGCTAGGATAAAGTTATAAATATGACTTCATTTCTTAGTCTTATTTTCTAGGTTATCATCTTACGAAGTACGGACTACTCTATGAGATAACGCGCAGGGAAAATGAAGGAGAAAGGAGGAATCGCTCATATCTGGTCTAATTATTGTCTTCCCTTTTTATCTTACGAGTTACTAACTACTCTACGAGATAATTTGCAGGAAAAGGGCCATATATTTATACGTCACCACCAAAAAAGACTTATTTTTACAAGATTATATTACAAGACTACTCTGTCAAGGAGATTCTATTGCATCTCCTCTGCGACCTTCTCGCCAACAGATGCATATCTTGATTAGCTTCTGCGCCCGGCAGGTGCGATCGAAGTCGGCTTCAACAGAATGAAGATTAAGGTTAGGATCACGGGCCTTGAGTTTGGCTAAAACAAAACTCACAACTCCTTTGACCGCTTCCCTTATCGAGTCATTCTGATTGGCCTTCAGAGTAGATACCAGCTCGTTCAGAGTACCGACTTGTTCCCCAATGGCACTCGTATGAGCGGCCATCGTGTCGTCGCGAGGAGCAACCCTCCCGGCACGAAGCCCATCGAGTACATTGTTCAGAAGTGAGATATTATCTTCAAGATTGATCTTCATTGATTTTGTCTCCTCCTGGGAATAAGTCGAAGCCTCGTGGAGTCGTTTTATTTCAATCAATCGGTCTGGAAAGAGCGAAGATTGAATAAGTAAAACGATCTTATGAGAAGATAAAATAAATAAATAGCAGGTAAAATTCTACTTACCAGCTAATTGAGAACCCAAGTTCTCAATTTCTTGGTCTTTCTCCTTCGCGACACGGGAGATTTCACGGACCACAGAGGATTTCTCATGAACCTCGATCCGGAGAGCCCCCACATCGGCCTAAAGGGCCTTATTTTTAACTTCTTTTTCAGCAAAAGAATGAGAGGTTAAAAAGGGGGAGCAGAAACCAAGACCAGAAGCAGTCGTAATTACACGCACTGTTTATTTTTTCCTCGCAATGTTTAGTTGCGAGTTAGCCTCCTGAAGCTTCTTCAGGAGGTCGGTGACGTTATCCCTTAGTTTCTTCGACTCAGCTTTTTCAAAGTCGAGTGAATCAGCTAAGGTCTTTTCGTCGCTCTTAAATCTGAAAGAGTAAATTTTTCTATGACCGATGGGTAGTCGTAAGTTATTCTACGACCACCCCCTAGTCGTAAGTATTTCTACAACTAGCATAAGTCGTAAGTTTTCTACGACAACCAGATTGCGAGTACTGAATAAATAATCGGAATGATTATGACAATCAGTCACTCACCACCTCTCTGCTTGCTCGCACAGTGTTGCCTTTTCTTGTCGAAACTTGACAAGTTGTCGATTATATTCGCAAATCGTAGCGACTTGCTCCACGGCTCTCTGAAAAAGAGAAAAACGATAAGATAAAGAGATAAAACCCCAAATGAGTATCGATGAATACTTGCGTTCATGGTTGACCAAGCAAACATGGAAACTATTCGTGACGGATCCTTCAGCCCATCCATCTCCTCGACTCGTTTCCACCAAACCCCTTCAAGTCGTTCATTGTCAAACACATCTCCGCAATTGACAATGAAGCTGGGGTGAGGAACTCGGTCGCGGGAGCGGTAGGCAGAAGAACCTACGATGGAGTCAGGGCCAAAGAAATCAGAGCAAAAGTTAAAATACTCCTCTTCCTCTGACTCTGTAATGGGGACACCACGGAGGACCGGAAGGAGCATCCTCGATAACCTCCTTCACCGCACGGTGATCGGCACTAACGCTGTCACCTACTTCCGGTATCCCCCTCGAGGCTTCAGTCACCTGCTCTACAGTCTCTACGACAGCTCCAGTTGTCGTAGCGACTTCAACATCCTTGGCGCGCAATGCTTTCAACAACCGCGGCTTCTCTCCGCGGGGATAGTAGCTAGATCTTGGCTACTATCGCTGTCACACCTGTCGATTGAGAGAGAGACGGTATTCTCCATGGGAGTATCCTAGGGGTTGAAAACGCTTGGCTAAAATCACTGAGACGTAGTAAGTCAAAAAAACAAACGGTAAGTAGTAACTACACTTATGTCTTTTGTTTTACATACCTATGCGCGCTGGACCTAACTCGAAACTTGGGAGCAACCTTCCCGACGGAAGATTTCTTCGACTTCTTCTCGACCACCGCTGGTCGAGATGCGCTCGGGACACCAGGAGTCACCTCCTCCCGACTTCCCAGGTGGACGAGATCAGTCTCGACCATCCTGAGAGTGATGCTTCCCTCGGCCTCAGATCCCACCGGAGCAGCAGTTTCCTTCACAAAAGACATGAATTCCTTCCAGTTCTCCTTTACTAGCTGTCTTATGAAGCCACGAGAAACTGAAACTGCGAAGGACTTGTCGTCGTAATAGAAAGGTACATTAACCTTGGGGACCTTGCGCTTAAGGGCAAGGGCTCCTTCTTTTGCTCTTTTCTCTGCCGCGGCTAGATCTGCGGCAAACTTAGCAAAAGGAGCAGGAGGAGCCGAGCTCGAACCCCCCTTGTTGCCGACTTTTACTAATCGACGCTTCTTGGATGGAGGGGACTTCGCTGACTCCGCCTGCGCAATCGCCCCAACAACCACCAACTCGACTTCTTCGTCGTCTTGGCGGTTCTCCATGCCAACTTTCTAATTGAGGAAGGAGAAAAGTGGTCGTAAAGATCTTTTTACGATCATTAAACCGGTCATCAGTACGATCAGCTCAAAAGTCGTAAGTATTTCTACGACATTGCTTAATCGTAAGTTATTCTACAATTATGTTAAGTCGTAAGTATTTCTACGACATTGTCTAAATCGTAAGTTATTCCACGATTACATTAAGTCGTAAGTTTTTCTACGACGTTGTCTAATCGTAAGTTATTCTACGATTACGTTCGATCGTAAGGTTTTCTCGATCGATTATCGATCTTAAGTTTTCTGCGGCAAACCAGTTAGTCGTATACCATTCTACGACAACAGGATACCTAAAGGCATAATCATTCGATTACCTTTAGACGCCTTTCTTTCTCCTCTGTGGTCAAAACCACGAGGATTTGAGAACCACCGTGTTCGCGGATGCTTCTCGAGATGAGCGACGACACGCGTCAATCTCGCTGCGAAAGATGCGGTGTATGGACAATGCGATTAAGCGGACTAAATCAGGATTAAACAAGGATAAAAACCAAGAGAGTAAGTTTTTCTACTCACCGTCCTTGTAGTCCACTGGTTGGGTCGTCCTTTCTGAGTACCTCCACATGGGAGGGACCCTTGTCTTTAAAGGATCGATCCGCGCGTGATGAAGTCCTTCACCACGTGCCAACCGGTGAGCCCTCAGACTTCAAATCTTTGACAACTTGAATATAGGGGTTATCGGTCGAGATTCTCGAGTCGAGTCCCGGGAAGAAGACCGCTCGGCGGCCTTTTCGACGAACGAGAGGCTATCTTCCTTGGTAACCTCGCAGTAGAACCACTTCTTCTTCCAACCCGGCCATGACGACCGAGTAAACATCTGAATGTACTCCTCGACTTACCATCGTGGAGCTTGGACCACGACTCTGGCGATCCGGCAGCGAGCCATTCCATAATAATCTTGGAAAAGCTCGAAGTCATGGAATCCCAGTAAGCCTAACACAAGTACAAACACGCTTAGCATCGTAATGGAATTAGGACCAAGGTTCACTAATTCCACCCCGTGCTCAAGCACAAGTGTGAGGAAGGGTGAGCGAGCAATCGAAGGTCGCACTCACGATGGCACGGAAACGGGAATTTGGTCTGCCTCTCCCGACGGCCAATGCTGCCCGTTCGCTGCAATCCACTTCACGAGAAGACCCTCGGGGATCTTCTCGGCGGCGACCAAAGCAGTCATCTTTGCATCGTCCATCTCCGACTCAGCCCACTCAGAGACAATCCTGGCCATTTCTCTTTCTCTCTCGGAAGTGAGAAGATTCGAGGTTGGGAAAGTTCCAGGACAATGTACGGAATCACCGGCGGTGGAGAAGACAAGAAAGCAACCGACTGTTGGGTAAAAAGGTAAGAACCCTAAGTTCTTCCCCCGTGGCCCGTTTTATAACCGCACGATTGAGACGAAACGTTGCGGAATCCCATGATCATCACCGCTTGGAATTGCTTGTGAGACGGGCTTTTAACACGCGTTATAAAGTCCCAAGACACCTTTTTCACACATCAAGTGAAATTACCATCTTGACCCCCAGGTATAATGAAAGGCCAATCGGAAAGGTTTTTACTTCCGGTCGTAAGGCCATGATTGCTTCGAAGTCGTAAGATATCCTACGACATCTTGCAATCGTGGTGGTCTTAACAATTTACCTCGATCAAGCTATTCCTGGTCGAGAGAAACGAATGTTGAAGAGTCTTTCCTTCAATGTTCTCCTCACAATCCCATATTGATCAGAGGGTCATCTACGACCCTTCAGCCAAGTAAGCTATTTTCACTTGAAATTGGGGGGCTAGATGACGAGGATCTAAATAATCCTCATTTATTAATCAGGAAATATGACGTCACAAAGCATACCCCTTGAATATTATAAGGGAAGAGCAGTCGAGGAAGTCATAGGTTATCCTCGACTACCCCTAGTCGTAAGCTCTTCTCACGACTATGGTATAATCGTTATGACTACCCCTAGTCGTAAGTTCTTCTCGACTATGGTATAATCGTTCGACTACCCCTAGTCGTAAGTTCTTCTCGACTATGGTATAATCGTTACGACTACGTGCAGTCGTAAGTCTTTCTACGACTAGTTACGCTCACATTCCTCACGATTCTTTGACCCACAGCCGCCGAAGACCTACTAAATAAGTGAGGATCCAAACAGTCAAAATACGCAGTTATGTTTTGACATAACTATTGATAATTCCCCACTATCTCTGACTGATAACCGTTTGACAGCATGGGGAGGTTACTACTCCGGTAATTACTCTCATTATTGCGCGATGTGAGAGTAATTAGCTGGAATGACGACGACGTCATGCGCTTAGTATAAGTAGGAGTCTTTTAGAGATAGTAGGGAGGGGGACCCTTTTTGGGACAAAGAGCGCCTTTCCTGGAAGACAGATAGGAAAATCTTCAGTCGATTGTAATCCAGAGAGCAAATACAAGATACACAGGAGTAGGGTTATTATTCTCATCCGAGAAGGCCCGAACCTATATAAAAATCCCCGTGTCTCCTTCGTCTGCGTGATCAATTGTGGAGACCCCCGAATCAAACAATCTTTACGTAAGTTCGGTTCTAAAACACCGACAAGGCTGCTTCTATGGGAGGCGTCTCTAGTTCTTCGACTATAGACGCCTTTTGAAGTTGTTCCAGAAACACCCCTTTCGGTACCGAGGATCGAGAAGAAGCTAGACGAGCCAGTTGGTCTGCGGGGAAATTATCCTTTCGAGAGATAAATTGTACCTCAAAACCCAAAAAGTGCTTTTCTAACTTTCGAACTTCCGATAAGTACCGGGACATGGTCGAATTGGAGCACTGGTACTCTTTTCCGACTTGATTCACGACTAGTTGAGAGTCTCCTCTTACGAGTAGTCGTTGAATTGAGAGCGCTTTCGCGGCTCGTATACCAGCTAGCAAACCTTCGTACTCTGCCACGTTGTTAGTGGCCTGAAAGTTTAATTGTATCGCATACTTTAAGGTTTCTCCTGTAGGAGATTCCAGGACCACCCCAGCCCCCGAGCCACTTATTGTAAGCGACCCGTCAAAGTACATCGTCCACTGGTCGTGGGAATCGTCTTGGCGATCTGAGCGACCGAGATTTGTCCATTCGGCGACAAAGTCTGCCAAGATCTTGGATTTAATGGTCGTTCGGGACACGAAATGGATGTCGAACGCCCCATGATCGACTGACCATTTTGCCATGCGTCCCGCTGCTTCCCTATTCTGGAGGATCGCTCCCAAGGGAAACTCAGACGGCACACCTAGTTTGTGCGCCTGAAAATAATGCCGCAGTTTCCTCGAAGACATGAGGAGGGCATATAGAAGTTTTTGAACCTGAGGGTAACGCTCCTTAGGTCCGTGTAAAACCTCACTGACGTAGTAGCTGGTCATTGAATGTTTTCACGCTCTACGATCAGCACTGCGCTCACTGCCTGTGGCTTGGCAGCTAGGTAAACTAAGAGTGTCTCTCCTGGTTTTGCTCAAACCAGGACAGGAGCACTCGTAAGATACCTCTTGACTTCCTCGAAGGCTAAGTTAGCCTCTTCCGTCCACTCGAAGCCTTCATGTTTCCTTAGAAATTTGAAGAAAGGGAGCCCTTTTTCTCCCAGGCGTGCTACGAAACGACTTAACGCCGCCATGCATCCTGTGAGTTTCTGGACTTCTTTCTTTGTGGTTGGGGAGCGCATCAGAGTGATGGCTTTTATCTTTTCTGATTTGCTTGATTCCTCGATGCGGACCAGAAATCCAAGTAATTTCCCGAAGAGACCCGAACACACACTTCTCGAGATTAAGTTTCAAGTGGAGCTTTACGAGGTTGTCGAAAGTTTCTGTAAGTGCGTGATATGATTGAGTCGTTTCTTTGCTTTTACAACTAGATCATCAACATAGGCTTCTATGTTTCGGTCTAGTTGAGGAGCAAAAGTCGTTTGCATCAAGCAATGAAAGAATCTCGACATTTTTAAGCGAATGGCATTTTGACATAACAAAATATCCCAAGCGGTGTAATAAATGCGGTCTTCTCCTCATCTTCTCGACACATACTAATCGGTGGTAACGGTATGCATCTAGAAAACTCAACATTTCACACCTGTTGTAGAGTCAACCAACTGATCGATACGAGGTAAAGGGAAATCATCTTTTGGACAAGCTTTATTGAGGTTAGTAAAGTCCACGCACATACACCATTTGCCGTTCGACTTTCTAACCATTACAGGGTTGGCCAACCACTCGGGGTGGTCGACTTCTCTTATGAAGCCTGCTTTAAGCAACTTGTCCAATTCTGATCTAATAGCATCTCGTCGATCGGGGCAAATCTCGTAATTTTGTTTTACGGGTAGTTTATCGGCCGTAAAGCTAGCACGTGCTCGATCACTTCCACAGGGACTCGGGCATGTCGGATGCTTGCCACGAAGACATCGTTTGCTTGGAGAAAGTGATGAGGTGTCTTCCTATTTGGGGTCGGAAGAATCCCAATGCGACGATCTTCGAGGGCTCCTCGCGTCGGAGGAACCTCTTTGACCTGGTCATTCGGCTTAGGTGCGACTTTGAGGCTTCGACTTGCTAGTCGAATCTCGACTTTCGTCTCGAGTTGGTAGTTGTCCAACCATCTCGAGGGAACGACGGTCGCAAGAGTGCGTCATCTTCTTGTCACAGTATATCGTGATCACTCCTTTGGGACCTGGCATCTTAAGACATTGATACCTATAATGAGTAGCTATTAAGAATCTTGCCAAAGTTGGTCGTCCGAGTATGGCATTGTATGCCGTGTCGAAGTCGACCACATCAAAGGAGACCTTCTCTGTCCTAAAATTGCTTGGGGATCCAAATGTTAAAGGAAGAGAAACTTGGCCAATTGGTTTAGCCGAAGACCCCGGTACAATTCCATGAAATGAATATCGTACCGGTCTTACCTTTGTCCTGGGTACCTTCATCTCGTCCAGGGTACTCGTAAACAGTATGTTTAACGAGCTTCCACCATCAACCAAAACTCGATTGACTCGACAATTGTTGATGGTGGGTTCGACCACTATCGGGAATCGACCTGGTCTAGTCGAAGGGATCGGACAATCACCTTTTTCGAAAGTAATGGTGACTTCTGACCACTTCGGTAATTTATTGACAAGAGGGGAGTCGATTGTGTTTACCTCACGCTCGACAGCCTTCAGCTGCCTCCGTGATTCATATGCCGAAGATCCCCTATAGATGTGATCGATGGTGTGTTGCGGATCCTAGAACGGCATCTCCTCATCATCCGACTCCTTCTGTCCACTTGTTTGGCCTACCTGTTCAAGAGTAGAAAGTGGCCCCTTGCTAGAGTAATAGTCTTGAGTTTAGTAGGAAACTTCATGCAGCTGAATCATGTCCTTCTTTTTTATGAAAAGGACACCACCTGGGTCTGTCATTTCTCTGATCTTGGCGCTTACCTTTGCCTTGATCGGGATTTTGCTTGGAGTTGCGTGGCTCCTTGTCGCTTACGGCCAGGACTTCCTTAGAACCGGCTACTGGAGATTTGTGTCTTTTTGCCTTGTTCTTAGATTTTCTAGCATTTTTATCCTTTTTCTTACCACTTTCGCCTGCTTCCTGGGGGATGTCGTCTTTGCGATCGATAGTATTATTCCACTTGACTGCTTCAGCAGCAGTCGCATATCTATCGGCCATCTCAAAAAGTTCGACGATGGTGGCAGGTGGATGTAAAGCGATGTCCTCTGTTATCCTTCTGCTACGGA
Organism: Ampelocalamus luodianensis; assembly: GCA_036346255.1. Lineage (NCBI taxonomy): Eukaryota > Viridiplantae > Streptophyta > Magnoliopsida > Poales > Poaceae > Ampelocalamus > Ampelocalamus luodianensis. The sequence goes on from CM070625.1 coordinate 16,364,456, forward strand.
CTCCCTGCCTCAAAGCCGTGGTCACGGATGAGTCAGAAACTTCCGGAATAGGATTTCGAACCTGACTGAAGCGCCTGATGAATTGGCATAGCGTTTCATGGTCGTTCTGCCTTATCCGGTGCAGGTCATCCTCCTTTCCTCGGCGGTTGTAAGTGCCCTGGAAATTTGCCAGCAAAAGATCACAAAGGTGTTGCCACGAGTAGATCGATTCGAATGGCTGGTTTAAAAGCCATGATCGTGCCGATCCTTCGAGCACAGTCGGAAGGTAATTCGCCATGACATGCTCTCCTCCTCCTGCAGCTCGGATAGCTGTAGTGTAGATTTGGAGGAACTCAATGGGATTTTGAGTTCCATCGAATTTCTCCATATTCGCTGGTCGAAACCGAGGCGGCCAGCGAACCGCTCGAAGGTCGGGTGAGAACGCCCGACACCCCCAAAATAACCTCTTGCCTCCTTCTTTGCAGAAAAGAAGGGTTAATGTCGCCGGGTGATCGAACTCGTCGATACCCAGCCATAGGAGGGCTAGACCTATGATAGGTCTCAGCTTTACGAGGGAAATACTCCTCCTACCCCGCTTGCCGCCGTGCGTCTTGTCGCCGAAGTGGTGAAAGATCACCTCTCCTGTGGGCTTGTGGCGTCTTCCTCAGGTCGGGAGAACGACGTGAGTGAAAGTCGTGCTGCCTTCTATGCGACGAGTTATCCGAACGGCTGGCAGAAGAAGGAGTCGTACCATTACGACTTCCTGGTTGTGGTCGACGAAGACGCTCGAGTTTGGCCATCGTGTCGCGAAGCCTTTGTGTGATCTCTTCTGCAAAAAGATCATAACCTGGCGCTCAAGCGAGTTCTTGAGTCGGGTTTTCCAGCAAGTCGTTGATGTACTGGAGTTCTTGAGCTTCCTCCGATTGGAAGTAAGCGCGCTCAGTAAGGTTTTTTTGAGCCGCTATTTTCTTCCGTCGGGTTGTCTCAGAATGGTCTATTTCAGACCCCTGAGTGTGCTTTAATGGAGTGCGAGAATGTTGAAGATGTCCCGTACGTTCATTAAAGTGTTCGTCTTGTTCGCCAGCGGTGGTGTCCTTGCCATTGCGACGAGGTGGTGTAGAGTATGCCCATCGGGAAGCATCGTCAATCCTTCTCCTGGGAGAACGATCCTTATCAGAGGGAAGGACGAAGACCTCCCGTGGATGACCTCCACTTGCGCTCGACACCTCCTCGCTTGAGGAGTATTCGAGCGACACCATCTGGCGACTTCGAGTAAACCCCTCCAGGTAGGGGAACTCCGGGTTATAACCGTTTCCGTCTGCAAGTGGGTCCTGCGTCGGGACGGTTGGATTTGGATGAACAACGTGTTCGATCCTCTTCCCTGCGGAAATACTCGGAGAGAGAGGATCATCAGGTGTCGATGGAGTTCCGAAATGATGGCTTCCAGAACCTATCTTGCTAAGTCGTACTGCCTTGGGGGGACTCGAACACTTGGAGGAAAAACTCTCGTCATGTTGCGAGTGTGCCCCGAGACAGTCCTGTTGTCGGTCATGTTGACCCTTGTCCCCCGAGGAAGTTGGTCCCTCGACGGGGCGTACTGTCGTGGGGGATAAGGATCCCTCCTCGACTCCGGTGGTGATGCAGTCTCCGAGATCTGATAGAAGATCTCCAGAGGCGGCAACACCGTCAGAAGATTCGATACTCGGTTCGTAGTCGAAACCGGCATCCATGTCGACGTCTGCGTAATCGGCCAAGTCGAACCAATTCTCCTCGTCTCATTCTCCTGTCATGGTAGCATAAAAAAGAAAAGAAAGAACTGTTGACAAGGAATTACCAGAAGATCCCCACGGTTGGCGCCAACTGTCGGTATTTTAGAACCGATCTTACGTAAAAATTATTTGATTCGGAGGGTCTCCACAATTTATCACGCAGACGAGAGAGACACGGGGATTTTTATACAGGTTCGGGCCTTCTCCAGTGAGAATAATAACCCTACTCCTGTGTATCTTGTATTGGGTATCTGGATTACAATCAGCTAAGGGTCTTACTAATTGTCTTCCAAAAAGGCCTCTCCTCTCTATCTCTAAAAGACACCTATTTATACTACGCAGTGGTGGCTATTGTCGTTCCAGGCTCATTAGTCGCTCATTATTGCGCAATAATGAGAGTAATTACCGGAGTAGTAACCTCCTCATGCTGTCAAACGGTTATCAGTCAGAGATAGTGGGGCCTTATCTGTAGTTATATCAAGCATAACTACGTATTTTGACTGCTTGGATTCTCATCATTAAATGGACCTTCTGACGGGTGGACCCAGTTAGTCGTGAAGAATTCGTAGGAAGACTTACGACTGGATACTGCTCGTAGAAAAACTTACGACCGGACGTAATCGTAGCAGGACTTACGATTACACCATAGTCGTAGAAATGCTTACGACTAGGGGGTAGTCGTAGAAGAACCTACGACTTCCTGATTTGTTCTTCCCTTATAATATTAAGGGGTATGTCATGTGACGTCATATTTCATGATTATGGAATAATAGAATGAGGATTATTTAGATCCTCGTCATTAGCAATCTGCGAATCCCGAGCAAACGAGCTGCTCGAAGTCCTGCCAGCAAACCTTCATATTTTACCACATTGTTAGTAGTAGAAAAGTTTAACTGAATGGCGTACTTTATTTGTTCGCCAGTAGGGGAAATCAAGACGACCCCAGCCCCCGAGCCGTGAAGCATCAAGGAACCGTCAAAGTACATTGTCCACTCATCGTGGTGTTTGTACTCGGGCCCTTGGGTGGGCTCAGGGTTGTCCATTCGGCAATGAATTCTGCTATTGCCTGGGACTTGATTGATGTTCGTGGGATAAAATGGAGGTCGAACGCCCCAAGCTCAACTGCCCATTTTGCTATTCGTCCTGATGACTCCCTATTTCCTAGGACTTGACCAAGGAGATATGCAGTTGGTACGACCACTTTATGGGCCTGAAAATAATACCTTAGTTTTCTTGAAGCCATAAGGAGATCATAGAGCAACTTTTGTACCTGCGGATATCTTTCTTTTGGTCCGTGTAAGACTTCGCTTACGTAATATATTGGTCGTTGGATATGGTCACATTCTACAACCAGCACACCACTGACCGTTTGTGGCGTTACAGCCACGTAAATCACCAATGTCTCTCCCAATCTTGGAGAAACTAAGATTGGGGGACTCGTAAGATACCGTTTAAGTTCTTCGAAGGCGTTGCTTGCCTCTTTAGTCCATTCGAAACTTCCATATTTCCGGAGAAGCTTAAATAAAGGTAATCCTTTTTCACCTAACCGCGCTATGAAACGACTTAGCCCTGCCATACAGCCGGTTAGCTTCTGAACTTCCTTTTTTGTGGTCGGAGAGCGCATCTGGTCGATTGCGGCAATTTTCACTGGGTTTGCTTCAATGCCCCTAGCCGAAACTAGGAATCCGAGAAGCTTTCCAGATGAAACTCTGAATGCACATTTCTCTGGATTTAACTTAAGGTTGTGACATCTTAAGTTATTGAAAGTCTCTTGTAAATCTGGAATGTGATCACTGGCGTTGATGCTTTTTACGACCAGATCATCAACGTAGGCTTCAAGATTCCGACCTATCTGCGAACTAAAGGTTTTTTGCATCAACATTTGGAATGTTGCACCAGTATTTTTGAGACCAAATGGCATCTTTACATAACAGTAAGTACCATATAGAGTGATGAAGGAAGTTTTCTCTTCATCTTCTTTACTCATATTAATCTGGTAGTACCCTGAGTAAGCATCTAAAAAACTTAACAACTCACACCCGGAACTAGAGTCTACAAGTTGATCAATGCGAGGAAGGGGAAAGTCATCCTTCGGACAAACTTTATTAAGGTTTGTAAAGTTGATATACATTCGCCATTTTCCATTAGCTTTTCTAACCATTACAGGATTGGTGAGCCACTCTGGGTGGTCGACCTCACGAATGAACCCAGCTTTGAGAAGCTTGTCAATCTCCGACTAGATTACTTCCTTCCGATCAGATGTGAAACGCCTTAGCTTCTACTTGACCGGTTTTTTGTTAAGCTGCAGAGCTAGCCTATGCTCGATCACCTCCCTGGGGACTCCGGGCATATCGGATGCCTGCCAGGCGAATACGTCATGGTTTGCTCGGAGGAAGGAGACGAGCGACTCTTCCTATTTAGGGTTGAGTCCTGCCCCGACCAGTATCTTGGCACCCTCTGGAGAAGCGCTTTCGTCGAGTTGTACCTCTTTTATTTGGTCAGAAAATTTTGGTGTCATCTTTGGTCTCGAGTGTTTGACCTACATGGTAGTGGTGTTAGTTCCCCTGATCGAAAGTTCATCGACCAATTCTAAACATTTCCGATCGCATGCGTAGGCAATTTTCTGATCGCCTCGAACTGTAATAACCGTAATGCGTGTCTATCAGGAATTTTGCTAAAGCTGGATGACCAAGGATTGCATTATATGCGGTTTCAAAATTTACCACATCAAATGAAATTTTTTCTGTCCGGAAGTTGTCGGGTCTTCCGAATGTAACTAGTAGGGACAAGTACCCTATTGGCTTGGCGGTAGATCCAGGACCTATGCCATGAAAGGCATATTTCACAGGTTTTACCTTGGATTTGGGAATCTGCATGTGTTCCAATGCACTTGCAAATAAAATATTTAAAGAACTACCTCCATCTATCAAGACCCAATTAACTTTGCAGTTATTAATAGTAGGTTCAACGACAATAGGAAACCTACCTGGTCGAGTCGAAGGAATAGGGCAATCTTCTTTGCTGAAGGAGATTATTGTCTCCGACCATGTAACATCCCAAGGTTATGCTACCAAAATTAAATTAAAATAAAATTATTATTTCATTGGAGTTTCTGAAAATTTGGAAAGAGTTCTATTGCTTTAATGGAATCTTTGAAATTTTGAAAGTCAAAAGTAAAATTTATTTGAAGTTCTTGAAGTTTTATTATATTTAAATTAGAAAATAAAAAATTACTTAATTTCTAGAATTTTCTGAGTTTTTAAAAGCCTTTTTATAAATATTTTAAAGCCAAAACAAATTTATTTGCAAAATTAAAAACCAACATAAAGTTGGAAATAGTTTTATTAAGTCCGAAATAAATAAGGGAATTTCTATGAATTTTCTCATAATTTTTGGGTTTAATTTGCTATTTTCTAAAGCCTAAATGAATTACTGGAATTAAATCAATTAATAAAGCAATTTTAAAACCCTAATTCGTTTTGGGCCGAAACCTCTCCGGCCCATCTCTTCCTCTCCCCCGCCTCGGCCCACTTCGGCCCATCGTCGCCCGCACCTCCCCCTCTCCGCCCTCTCGCCCCCACCGTCCGATTAAATCGGACGGCCCTCACCGCACCACGCCAACCGCCTCCCCCGCACCGTTGGATGCAAATCCAACGGCGCACGACCATCTTCCACCCCGCGCCCCCTTATTCGCGTCCATCTTCTTCCCGTGCATTGCCTCCATTTCCGCGCGAGCTCCACTCAACCGCCGCCCTAGTCGCGCGAACATGCGCGGCGTCGCGCGCGATCCCCGCGCTCCACCTCCGCCTCCACCCCCACCTTCTTCCCCTCCCCTCGCGTCGGTTTTGCCCGATTCACCCGCGCGCCTAACCGCCTCCGTCGCCGACCTCGCGCACACGATCTCCCTCCTCTGTGCCCCTCCTCCCCTATAAAAGGGAGCACGGTGAGCCCCTCTCCCTCCTCATCTCCTCCCCGCCACTCACTCCGCCCCCCTCCGCCCCTAGCCGCCGGATTTCGCCGTGGAACCTCGCCGACCGAGCTTCACTCCGCCGCCCCTAGCGCCGCCGTCACCGCCTCCGCGTCCTCGCCACCGCCACCATCGCCATCGCCGTCTTTTCGCGAACCCCGTGCGCGCGCCCGCGTCACCGGAGCGCCTCCCGAACGCCCTCGCCACCGCGACCCCGACCGCGCCACCGCCTCTCACCTCGCCGTCGGTGATTCCCACGCGCCCTTGCGCCACCGTGGTAAGCCCCAGACTCCCCGCACTACCCTCTTCGCGTTGAGCCCCTCGGCGGAGCTCGCCATGGCGCGTAGCGCCGGCGAGCTCAACGCCGAGCGTCGCCGCCGCCCATGTCGACGTGGCATTGCCACCTCACGGCCACATCACCACGTTTGCTTACGTGGCGCACGCGTGGCGTCCCGGTCATCGCCACGTGAGCGCCCGCGTGGCCGGTCCACCGCGACCAAATCCTAGGGCTCGCTGGGCTAGGTCCACCATGAGCCGAGCCACCGACGTATGGGGCCCACATGTTAGAAATTCATTTTAATTCCTTTAATTCCGAAAATCAGTCGCTGGCGTCATCATTGCGCAATAACTAGAATTTCCTTTTGAAAAATAAATCCAGAAAATCTGAAAATTCAAGATTTAGGGTTTTTAATAGATTTTAACTTAGAAAATTCATATCTTTTGAATCCCAGCTCCAAATTGGGTGATTCAAATTGCAAAATTTGTATAAAATCATTATCTAGCTAACTAAACCAAAAATTATTTAATTTTGAGTTCATTTGACCACAAATTTCTTTAAACCCTAAAACTATCATTTCATGTAATTTCAAACTTCAAAAACTCATATCTTTTGCATCCGGACTCCGATTAAACCCATTCAAATTTCTAAATTTATCTAAATTCAAGATCTAGCCAAATAAACCAAAATTATTCAATTTGGAGTTGATTTGAATCTTATTTGAATTTAGTTTGAATTTGGCTTATATTCGCGTATAGATTTCGACGACTTCGGAGAGTCAGATTTCGACGCCGTTTGAAGAGCACATAAGAGGATTGATTTTAACTGTATGATCATCGTGATTGTACACATAGACTACCTGGAGAAAGTACTTGTGAGTAGTAGGTGACCTGTTAAGAAAAACAACATCACCTCAGCATCAGTTGATCTGTTCACCTCAAGCGAGGCAAGTTACATTCTTGATCATATTTGCACCCATTATTTAAAATTATTTAATTATGTTTTAAATTATTATTGCATGCATATTTTGATTCAGTTATTTTAAATTCCTATTTTTAAATTTATAGTTATGCCTAAAATCTTTTGTATGGCCAACTTTGGTAATTGAAGCAAACATATTGTCACCCTAGATAAAAACCTAGTTGATACAATAGTATGGACTAGAATCATTTGGAAAATACTGTGCTTAGCCATGCTTATAAGATCACATATGTTTCATTTTGGGAATTTCAGCCAAAAGTCAAATGTTGTTTAAATTGTACCCTTAGCATTGGTGTGTCATGGGAGTTTACAAATGCTTGAAAAATAAAGTAAAATGATGGTTTGGACTTGGGCGAAATAGTTGCCTGGTGGGTGCAGGTTTATGCACGGGCTCAACTGGGTAGGTTGAGGCCCAGGGTTCTGCTGGTTGTCGCCAGTCGATTAGGACCGGTCTTGAGCCGCATCTTGGTAAGCCACATCGTACTACCACATGTCCTGTATGGGCAGGACTTGGCTAATTAATTTGCAAAGTTCCATTATGGTCGTTCCTATTGATGCAGTGGGTAGTCTTTCATGACTTTGGTTAGTCCCACCTGGCGCAAGAGGGGGCCTGAACTCTGCGGACGGGTAGTCTAAAGGGGGCGAAACCTTAGCGAGGGAGGACTATGGTAGAATGATGCATTGTAAAGGTCTCGTGATGATCACTTAGTCGCACACCTTCGGAAGTGTGTCAGACGGACATTAAAAGTTGATTATCTCGTGTGGATAAAGTTGTACAACCTCTGCAGAGTGTAAAACTATTCGAATAGCCATGTCCACGGTCATGGACATACTGGCAAAGCCACTCAAAGTTAGACTTCGATTTCAAAATATTTTTGTAAAACAGTTTGGCATGGATGGGTGTCCATGAGAAAAGTTATGGGTTGAAGCCCCAGGTTGGTGCCCGTGTTTATATTGGTGTTAGGTTGGTGCCTACACTATCTTTATCAATTCAAAATCAATTTTAGATTTTATAAAACTTGAGCTTTTGAACTTAGTATAGTATTAAATGTCAAATGTTGTTTTCGCACAAATAACACTATAAGCCTTCCTTTGTTACATCCATTTATGCATAACATGTTGTTATTTGACGGGTGTAACTTGTGAGCACGGAAGTTGTGCTCATTCTTGCTTAATCAAACAAATTTCAGAGGAGAAGGACTTCGCTCCAGGTGTGGATCACGACAACTAGCGGCTACCCGATCGATTGCCATGTGGTGCTTGACCCTACTACTTCTTCATCGTATTCCGCTGTGTTTATTTAATGTTGCCCTGTAAGGCTATCTTGTAATCAACTCTGTTGTTATTTAATAACTTTTAACGTTTATGGTTGTGTTATCACATTTGTTTACTGTGTGAGCTAGCCACTTATCATGGGACTAGTTCAGTTATGCACAGAAGATCTGGGATGTTAATTCCAGGTCTTACAGACCACCTTGAAGGTTTAGCGGTGATCGAAGGTTCGGTAAGGTTGACTTCTCGCTCCATGGCCTTCAGATGACGTCTGGATTCATACGAAGAAGATCCATCGAAGATCATGTTGACAGTGTGCTGAGGTTCTTGGTACTCCATTTCTTCGTCACCGTATTGACAGGAGTGGACATTTACCTGCATAATAATCTTCTAGTTTCTTTTACCAAGCACGACAATTGCGCAAGTCGTGTCCTGCTTGCTGGTGAAGAGGACACTGCTTCTTATTTTTCTTGTATTCATTGGTCGGGGCTTTAGCCTTGCCATGACCAGTATAATCTTTTCTTCCTTTGGTAAATTTTTCAGGAACAGCAAGAACCTCCTTATCGTTGGTTTTACCGTGTTTCTTTTCTTGAGGGCCTTCTTTTGCATCTTTTCTGTCCTATCTAAGCCAGATTGGGGGATTTTATCTTTTCGATCAATGGCCTCGTTCCACTCAACCGCTTCGCTAGGTGTCGCGTACTTGTCAGCCATGTTGAACAGCTCGATGATTGTTCGTGGGGATGTATAGCTAAATCCTCCTTCGGTTTCTCAATCCCGCTTTGAAGGCTTGGATAACAGAAGATTCTGCAACCTCTGGTATTGAGTTACGAACCTGATTAAATCTTTTGATGTACTGCCGGAGAGTCTAGTCAGACTTTGGCCGGATACTGTGGAGCTCATCCTCCTTTCCAGGGCGATCATACGTACCCTGGAAATTAGCAATCAGAAGGTCGCAAAGCTGCTTCCAAGTATATACGGACCCGACCGGTAGGTTGAGCAATCATGATCGGGCTGATCCTTCTAATACCATAGAAAATAGTTAGCCATTACATTTTCATCACCACCAGCAGCTCTAATAGCGGTGGTGTATATCTGGAGAAATTCCAAAAGATTTTGGGTTCCATTGAATTTATCCAAATTAGTCGGTTGGAACCTATTTGGCCAACACACAGCCTGGAGCCCCGCGAAGAAGGCTCGACAACTTGTGATAATTTCGTGGCGCCTTCTTTGAAAAGGCGCCGGATTGTAATCGGTCGGAGACCGATTTCTAAGATTAGATTGTCGGTGCTCCGATATTCCGATTCGGTCATGGACGTTACTAGAACGCCTCCGACCGCTTGCCTGGTTTAGATGATGTCAAAGATCACTAGGTCCAAGCGATTGCTCCTCTCGACGAAGTGAGGGTGAGGATTCCTGGAACAATCTTCTCCCCTCATGACTTGTTGGTCGGAATCGTCGAGGTGGTCTTGGAATCAGTTGGTCTTCAACTCGACCATGTTGGCCCCTGCTTCGGGAAGAATGCTGGGATGAAGTCATGATCTGACTTTGCGAGTGCCTTCGTTCCCGATATGCTTCTGTGCGCTTCATAGTCTGATGGATAATCTCCGATACCTAACTGTCAGACTCGGGAATTAATACTCCCGGATCCTCTGTGCATAACTGAACTAGTCCCATGATCTGTAGCTAGTTCACATAGTAAACAAATATGGTAACAAAATCATATCACAACTTTATTAATAAATACCAACAGAGTTGATTACAAAGGAGGCTTATAGGCCAACAATAAAATAAACACAGCGGAAGAAGAAGATGTAGCAGGGTCCAGTTAATCTGCCACAGGCAATCGACTGGGGAAGCGGCCTAGTCGTCGAGGTCCACATCGGTAGCAAAGTTCTTCTCCTCTGAAATTTTATTTGCATAAAGCAAGTATGAGCACAACTTCCGTGCTCGCAAGTTACACCCGTCAAATAACAATATGACATGCATGCATGGATGTAACAAAGGATGGCTTATAGGGTTATTTGTGCAAAAACAGCATTTGACATTAAATACATTGCTAAGTTCAAAAGCTCAAGTTTCGTAATATCTGAAATAAATTTTGAATTATTAAAGATAGTGTAGACACCAACCTAACACTAACATAAACACAGGTACCAACCCGGGGCTTCATCCCGTAAATTTTCTCATGGACACCCATCCATGATCAAAACTACTTTACAAAAATATTTTGAAATCAAATCCATAGTCTAACTTTGAGTAGTTTCTGCTAGCATGTCCGTAACCGTGGACACAGATATTCGAATAGTTTTACACTCTGCAGAGGTTGTACAGCTTTACCCACAAGAGATAATCAACTTGCACTGTCCGCATCACACACCTCCGTAGGTGTGCGACTAAGTGATTATCATGAGGCATTTACAATGCCCTATCTTAATGTATTTATGCCCGCTAAGGTTTCGCTGCCATTGGACTAACCATCCTCCAGGAGCCCCCTCTTGCGCTAGGTGGGACTACTGTCTGACCAACACCCACACCAACAATATAGCGCAAATGACACTAAGACATCACAAATTATTTAGCCGAATTTGTCCCATTCCAGACTTGTGGTAGTACGGTAAGGTGTAGCATTATGCGCTCGAAGACCGGTCTTTAACTGACTTGGGTGTCTTCCAATTAAAACCCTAGGCCTTAACCCTAACCAGATTAAGCCCGTGCATAAACCTGCACCCACCAATCATCCATTTCGCCCAAGTCCAAACTCATTTTCATTTTATTTTCCAAGTAAAAGCGTTTTATAAACCTTCTATGGTAAAACAATACCATAGAACTAATTTAAATCAAATTTGAAAGATTTGGCTAAAATTTCCCAAATACAAGATTTGTTCTAAGCATTGGCTAAGCATATGATTAATTTTAGTATCTTTTTGCCTAATGGTGACAAGGTATTCACGTTCAACAGTCAAATTGGCTATACAAGGAAGATTGGAATAACTAGGTAATTAAAATAGGGAATTAAAATAATTGTATAAACATATGCATGCAGTAATAATTTAAAATAGAATATAAATAATTTGAAATAATGGGATCAATACGATCAAGGGTATAACTTGTCTTGCTTGAGGTGATGTTATTTTCCTAAACAGATCACCTCGTACTGAGGTGATGTTGTTTTCCTTAACAGGTCACCTAGTACTCACAAGTACTGTCTCCAGGAAGTCCAAGTATATAATCGAGATGATCATACAGTCAAAATCAATCCTCTTATGAGCTCTTCAAACGGCGTCGAAATCTGACTCTCCGAAGTCGTCGAAATCTAATCGCGAGATAAGCCAAATTCAAATAAAATTCAAATAACAATTCAAATGAACTGCAAATTAAATAATTTTGGTTTAGTTAGCTAGATCTTGAATTTAGACAAATTTAGAAATTTGAATGGGCTCAATCGGAGTTCGGATGCAAAAGATATGGGCTTTGAAAGATTGGAAATACATAAAATGATAGAATTAGGGTTTTTCTGAATTTTGGGAATTATTTTTCTAAAGGAAAATAGCTTTATTGCGCAAGCATGACGTCAGCGAGGGAAAATCCTTTTTCCCGGCCGAATTATTTTAAAACCGAAAATGTGCGAGTCAATGACAGGTGGGCCCGTGGTCAATGGACGCGCCACGACCGATCAACGGTCCATGATGGACTGGTTCATAGCTTCTGATGAGCGGGGTGGGGATGTTGTGTGTGCAAGATGACGTGGCGCTGACTGGGCATCCATATCACTGCCACGCATGTGGGTATGATGTGGCGCCCATGTGGCAGCCACGTCAGCGTGAGGGCAAGGTGGCGCCTACGTGGCGCGTGCGTGGGAAAGACGTGGTAGTGCCACGTCACACCGGCGGGTGGTGGCGCACGGCTGCCGGCGGTGAGGGCACCAAACGAGAGAGGGGAGTGTGGGGATCGTGATGCGCTCACCCGGGTGGCCGGAGAGGGAACTGAAAGTGCGGCCGGCGAGCAGGCGGCGGCGCGATTAGGTCGACGGTGGCGCGGGCGATTGAGTGGTTCTCCGGCGGATCTAGTGCACACACGAGATCGGCGATGAGGAGATAGTGCCGAAACTGGTGTCGTTGTAGCCGATGAGCCTTCGCCGGCGCCGGGATCGAAGAAACTCCGCGTTTTGGCTGCGCGAGGAAGAACTCACAATTCGGGCGTGTAGGAGGGAGAGGAGATGAGGGACTTGGGGATTTGGAATGAGATGGAGGAGGAGGCCCCGGTGCGCACCTTTATAGTGCGACGACGGCGTGGAATCGACGTGGGGAGCAAGAAGCTCGCGCGGTGTCTTCGGCGGGGATTTGAGAAATTAGCGTGAGAAAGAAAAGGGAAGAGACAGGATCGGGCGCGGTATTGAAGGGCGAAGTGATTACCCCGAAAATCACGGGAGTTTCGGGTGATTTGCGCCGAGTATGGAAGGTCTCCCACGCGGCGTTAATGGCGGACTGGGAGCGATGCCGGGGAGAAGAAGGAAAGAGGCGGGGAAGAAGGGTGACGTGGGCGATGCGGGCCCACTTGTCGGTGGCAGAAAAGAAGGAAAGAAGGGGGTGCGCGTCCTGGCCGCTTGATCGTGATCCGATGGCTAGGATCGTGCACGAGGAAACCGGCGATGGGCCATTTGCGCGCGAGAGAAGATGGGCCGAACTAGGGTTTCGGCCCAAACACTATTGAGGGATTTCTTTTGGTTTTCCAATTTAAATAATTTGATTAAGTCAATTTAGCTTTAGAAAATAGTAAATAAAATCCAAAAGTTATGAGAAAATTCACAGAAATTCCCTTATTTATTTTGGACTTAATAAAAATAGTTCTAATTCATAATTGGCTATTAATTTTGCAAAATAAATTATTTTGGCTTTAAAATATTTAGGAAAAAGCTTTTAAAATCTCAGAAAATTCTATAAATTAATTAAATTTTATTTTTCAGATCAAACCAAATAAAACTTCAAGAACTTCAAATAAATTTTACTTTTGACTTTTTAAAATTTCAAGAATTCAAATAAAGCAATAGAACTCTATCAAATTTCAGAAAATCCAAGAAAACAATAACTTTATTTTATTTTATTTTGGTAACAGCACTTTGGGATGTTACACTGACCTACAAGTTGGACAAAACCTGGAGTCGCTGCAGGTTTTGTATTGTTACCGAGGGTCTCAAAGGGTTTCGCGAGAGGGCGTCGATGGCTGAATCCCGATCTCTGGTCCGCCTTGCTGGTCCCTTACATTGGCCGGGCGAACAGCAGGCGGAATCGATGGACGCCCACCGCTTCAGTTACTCGCATCTGGTGCTTGACCGCTCGTACCATCTCTATTATTATGTGGTGGCGAGGCAACGTATGGAGGACCGTACATGGCATTTTGATATGTATCTCCGATTGCATTGACCTCGTGCTTCCAGCAGTGATCCTCCGATGAGCTTCCGTCGTAATCGATGGAGAACCTTTCAGAGCTTCTGCGAGAAGCTTCCACGATGGAGAGCAGTCGGTGATCAGCACTTTCTGAGGTTTTCGTAAGGGTCTTAACCTGATCCGGCGAATTGCCGGTCATATGCTGAGCCTTATCATCCCCACTTTGTTTATGACCAGTGGGGGTTTCATTGATACCATCACCAGGTGTCGGTTGGCTCCTGGAATTGCTAGAAGCCGTCGGTGAGTATCTGTCAACCATGATCGCATCAAGGGTATATTGATCCTCGAGTTGCGATGTTGAATTTTTGTCGCCTTTTTTGCCGGTCGAAAAGAGGAGGATGAAGAGACTCTGTTTTCCTCCATGGCGCGGATGCATGCGTCCATGTCAAGGTTGGAGTAGTCCGCGAGGTCGAACCAGTTTTCTTCGTTCCAACTTTCCGCCATAACCGCATGAGCGATTACAAACGGGCAATGGACAAAGATTTGATGAGCAAAGTAATTCTTTCAAGATTCCACGCAGCGCCCCCAACGGTGGGCGCCAGCTGTCGACGATCAAGACGTCGATCTTACGAAAAGAAAATGAGAAAATGACGTGGGAAATCTAGGGTAATAATGGGACTGCTCCTTTATTAGTATGAACTGGGGTTTACAGGGGATGCCTCCTGACTAGATGATGAACTACTCATGTTTATACTGAGAGCACTACTTGTTATCTTATAATGCGAGACTTAAAACACGAATCTAAGGTCTATACTTCAGTCTGATGTCTGTGTCCTTTGCTCCGTCCATGCTCTATCTTTAAATAGCTCTTGAAGAGGTGGCAGTTACTTCTGGAGAAGATGTCTGATGTGAAGCGTCGCGACTGGTCGGAGTTAAATGACGGTTGATGGAGAGTCAACCGTTCGCGGTTGTATGTTTGTGAGACACACAACCGCATGGTGGTTGTTCATTAGTGTTTTAGGATAAGAAACGTCGTGTGGTATAGAATATGCACGTGTCCCATTCATCACACGGTAGAGAATATACCTAGAATCATTTCCAAATATCAGTTCATACTGTTTACGAGCAGTTCTCCTGGTCGGGAGCTTGGCACAGGCCTTCGTCCAACCAGGGTACCCATTGTGTAACCTTTGGAATCTCTACGACCAGGGGGTCGTGCACCTCAAGGGTTACGACCATGAAGACGTATGATCTGTTATGTATTAAAAATAATACATAGAGGTTTTAATCCTCGTCAAATATGATTCTCCTGTCAAGCTCATCAATGGAAAGTAAATGGTTTTCCATGTCGACCACCATGTATTGGCACATTTAGTTGAGATGAGAATGTCATTGGACCAGATTAACATGTCAATCATGAAATCGGCTGCTACAGATGACAAGTTTAAAATGGTGGTTGTTGCTTTTTTATTCTTGCTACTAGGGATTAGCATTGGGAAGATTGGCAAATGAATGTAGTTTGTGCTGTGTAATCATATTTTGTTTGTTTTGTGTTATTTGCCTTCTAAAACTTTTAGAGTTGAAAACCTAACTTCAGTGTTGAACTCTGATTGCTCTGTGTTATATATTTGTAATGGCTGTGAAAAACTGAGTGTTGAATTCAGATTGTAATGACTCTTTTATATATGTGTAATGGCTCTGTGAAATTGAGTGTTGAATCCTGGTTGAGCAGTGCATGGTTCTGTACTATAGCTATCTAATGGCTATGAGAAATCTGGGGTATAGAAGGCCTGAATCTGCTCTGTAATTACTACGTGAGAACTCAAAAAATTGAGTGTTCAATTTTGGATGTATGCACTGCGAATACAATGACAGGAAGAAAATTCTAGCTAGGCATGGTTCTGGTAGCAGTGCATACATCCAACACTCAAAAAATGCAGTGCGTTCTATGTAATGGCAATGGTCTAAGAATATGTCGGGTTGAATCAGCCCCTGTATGATGTCAATGAGAAGCAGCAGCACATCATATGTTCTGTGTAATGAAAATCATATTTCTGGTGTTTGTTCACTTATGCCTCATTTTATCGAGGGTTTTAGATAGCAGTAGCAACACAGAAGCTAGCAGAATGCCAGAAGACAATCAAGAATCAGCAGAAATATACCACATCAAAGGTCAACATGATAGGCTCAATGGTTCACTAATACATTCAATACCACTGGATAGCTCATTACAATACTGAACTCATTACAAAAATGCACACATAGGAGTACTCATTTCTAAATGTCAGCCATTCTAGAGAGAGTGATGTAGCATACAGCAGATATGTCAGAACTATGCACAACTAAGAGCTAAAGTTCTGAAGTTCCTGGTTTTGACGGCATCTGAAGTTCTGAGCATCATTAAGAGCTCCAGAAAATTTCATACATAGTTTAGTATTGCAGAAATAAGCAAAACATGACAGCATTACAAAAATTTCAGACTAGCACGCATCCGAAGTTCTAAACATCATTAAGTTCTGAACAAGGCAACATTGTGCACTACATCAACATAGTTCATAAAACAAAATGACAGGAGGATTTCAGACAGAATTGCAGAAATATGCACAACATGATAGCATTTCAGACCAGCAGCATTTCAGATTAGTAGGATTTCAAATGTCAACACGACAGCATTGTGCAGTACATCAAGATAATTCATAAACCAAAATTACATCAAGATAATTCATAAAACAAGCCTCCATCACTCAGACATGAATGAACGTGCCCACTTGATTTGCCTCCATATTGAAAGCACACACATTTCGGATTTTGAGTTAGCATCTAATTATAGGAACCACATGTGAAGTGAAAGAAATTAAAATACTTCATTACCTTATTATTGTGCATGTTTCCTTAAAGGGCAGTTGCGGCTGTCATGAGTAATGATCTCATTGCATGTCCTGCACATCGAGCTACCTTTCCCTTGGACTTCTTCTGCTTGCTCTCCCCAGGCCGATTCCTCTTGCATTCCCTCTAGTGAGATTGTCAATTGCCAACAATATATCGATCTGATCAGGGATGCCATACCAAGATATGCTTCAACCTCCTCCACTCTACTTTGTTGTCGGCAGGAATTTCCTGGTTTATCTTATGCATAAACTTTTTAAGTTTCCCTCTCGCATTCTGCATGTACGGAAGTGAAGGTATAACTCGATGTATCAAATCTTCCAAGTCATTGCGCATCTCCGAAGCCAACTTTTTAATTTCTTCCTCCGTGGTATCTTTTGGTTTTTTTCTCAAGAACATTGACATTCTCATCGAATACAACCTCCCTCTTGCAATTTGCAGTCCACCTTTTCAAAACATAATGACTTAGAAGCTCATTCAGCAATGCACCTCGTAATACAAGGATAATGTGATGGCAAGAAATTCTATTGAGGGCCAAACAACATGCAGGAGCAGTGGACATTCATGGTGTTAGTACCACATGTGACTTTTCTTACCTTCTTGCTATCCTCATTCACCGCTTTTACTTTAAGGTCACATACTTGTGTCGTGCTCTCAACAACACAGTTGTCCCTGACAGCAATAACCTCCTTCTATAATTTAGCGAACACCTCATGTGTGAACGCATCACTGCCATACAGCTGTATTGCCCATGGCGTATTCAACTAAGGCTTCGTGTGAAAGGTGGGATGGTCTTCTCTTAGCTCCTTTTCTCTTTGTTCATCCACTACAATGTTGAATCGGATCTAGAACTCAACCAAAGCATGTTTGTGACCAATAAAGCGATTGAAAAAAGAAATGACATTTTCAGACATTGAAATTGTTCTAAGAATTCCTACCAAGGGTATGTCCATAAAGTAAGCTGATACCCAAGATGCCTGAATACTATACCAACCAGCGAGCAACTCATTATCTTTCAAACCGAACTCATAAATAATAGTTGCTCACTGTAACTCAAATTCTTCGGGAGTTTCTGAGGGATACACATATGAATTGACACGACTATAAAAGATTTTGTTATCCCTCAAAACTGGCCTTATCTTAGTTGGAAGTTTGTTCAATATGTGTCACAAGCATAACCTATGCGTGCGAGTTGGGAAGACATACTCAATTGCCTTCTTCATAGCCACATATTCATCGGATATCATAAGCCTAGGTGCAACACCCCTCATACATCTTAAGAAAGTATAGAACAACCATTTGAATGTTTCAATTGTCTGATCGAGCAGCAATGCAGCTCCAAATAGAACACATCCTCGTGGTTATTCACTCCTATGAATGGTGCAAATATCATGTCATATTAGTTTGTATTATATATTGTATCAAATGAGAGCAACTCGTCAAAATGAACATAATTCTTCCTACATGTTGCATCCGCCCAAAACACATGCACCAACCTACCCTTGCTATCAATAACATAGTCAAAATAAAATATAGCATTGTTCTGGTTCTTTCTAGCTAGATTATCAAGGAACATATAAGTATCTGATGACTTTATACTCTCTCTCTCTCTCTCTCTCTCTCTCTCTCTCTCTCTCTCAAAGTACGGTGATAATTTTGCAAGTCTCTCCTTGTGATCCTTCATTTGAAATCCACTCTCACTGACATGAAGATATCTAAATGCCCCAGATGTCCCAATGCTAGCTTAATGGCATGCTAACAGTATAGTCCTAGCCTTCTCATTTACTTGTTTATTAGAACATACCAAGTGTTGCTTACTAGGTGAGACAAAATTATGGTTATGCACTTCCATTGAAGTCTCTAATCTAAACTTGATATTCCTAGTTCGTTTGATATCAACATGACCTCACACCCGCACCTACTCAATTTAGACTCATATCATATGTCCTCTTCATTTTGACCTCCAACTTGTCCTTACCTTTTTTCTTCCTTCCATCCACATCCGCCATAATAGTACCGCCTCCATTGCAAAACACCATTAACAGTCATCTGTTGTCTAATACGAACAGAGAAACCGGCAATATGCGCATATGCTTTGTAAAACTCGAGGGTTGCATCATCGTCTTAAAAATCATCCCCACACTGCAGGCGTCAAGTCGTCATTAACTTCCGGTGGACGACGAACCCTACTGCAGTAAGGATGATTTAGCCCGAGAACGACATTAATAATTCAAATTAACAAATTGCATTGTATACACATTCACACAAAACGAAATGTTGGCCGCCTTATGTGGTGGTTTTACACAGAGCGGTCTCGACGAGAGAGTGCACATCGGCTATTTCGAGACTTGGCAAAGCTAGTGATCGCACGGAGCTGCTCACATTCTTCCATTGCATCCATGCGGCTGCACATCCAAAAAAAGATAATAAACAATCGACAAGACCAAAGAAACAAGAAGCTGGACAAGGAACACCAATTAAGCAAGAGAAACCTAGTAATGTGGGTTAAAAATATCCATGTACATAACTACCAATAAACCGTGTAGGGACATGAAGCTATTTTTAGTTTCATTTCATATTTAAGGATATCAGCGACTCGGGAGGGGCTCGACACGGCACAAGGGAGCGCAACGGGGAGGGGCTTGACGCAGCGCAGGGTGGCGGCACGGTGTCGACGCTGGGGGTGACAGAAACCTAGCACGGGTCGGATGTAACGCAAGAGGGGAGGACGGAGGAAAATTAAGTGTGTTTCAATCAGGGGTCTTCACAAAAATGTGTTTAAGCGAGAGGTGGGATCAGATCGTACATGTACATAGATTTCGTATCGAAACGGATCAGATCGTACATGTACATAGTTAAAGCCATGATATGTCGCCGTCAAAATGGCAGGCCGACGGGACGCCTTCTTTTCTGCGCCAAATTTTTCCGACCACGTGTGCGCCGGCCCGACCTGCTCCCATCACAAATCACAGCGGTACCGCATCTCTGCCCTCCCACGTGCGGCCCCACGGCTCACACTGACACATCGGCTCTGCCCCGGTGGGCCCACTCCTTCTCGACAGCCTCCTCTGCCTACTCGACACGTCACACGTGCGCCGTGCCTACGAGCAAAATAGCTATACTGTAGCCGTGAAGCGTTCATACATTGATTCATGCATAGCTGATAGCTCTCATCTCGACCCGTTTCTCTCTGCTTTGCATGTGTGGTAAAGTCTTCTCTCTGTTTCATTCTCCCGTGTGGTTTGATGCTTCCGTCTCGCGACAGGGAAAGTTGCACGGCGCTTGTGGCAGGCAGACGCCGCTCGGCGCGGAATACGGCAATCGGCAAAGCGGTTTTTATCTTTCGAGGCCCAAGGAAGAAGTCGTTTTACTACTACCAGCGCGCAGGCATGTGGATACGACATCAGGGTGAAGCGCCGGACGCAGGCACCATCACGTGAGGCAGCAGCGACCTGCGGCCACACACACCCGCACGGCCCTGCGTTTCTGCAAGCGGCGAGCGTTGTCAGACGGCAGCGAATAGGGGTGGGCTGTGGGCATTCGGTTTATACGTTTTTTTGTTAGGTTTTTTGTTATAAATTTATTTTGGTTTTAGGAAGTTGCCAACATAATTAACCAACCAAAAAATATAAACCAAAATATTTATTGACAACTCAAAGTCGAAAATGATAATTTATACAAGGGGGAGACATGGGGATGTACCGGGGACTCATGATTCCTGCGTCCTCGATAGTGCGGCCGATGTGTGCTTCTTCCCTTTCTCTGGAGCTATTGGTTGCCTCTACCCCACGCCGGTTCGTCGCTCGCCTACCCGATCTCCCCTTCACCAGCTTGTCAGTCACCTCTCCTGGTATCCCCCTCGCGGCCTCATCACCCTCGATGAGTCGGTGGACTGTGGGCGATGGTGGCCTGGCGCCCTGGCGGCTGGCGGTGGCGGCTAGGGTTAGCACCTTGGGAACGATAGACGGGGACTCGAGAGAGACTCAACTCGAGTCGAGAGATTACATAGGAGCGATGAAGAGGATCTAATAATTCCCAATTAATTAAGTTATTTATCTGTAGTATTCTAGATAATAATATCTCTTATATAACCTTCAAAGGTACCCCTCAACATTTAACAATAAGGGAGATCATACATACCTAATGGTCATAAACTTTTTTACGACCACCCTATATGGTCGTAAGTTCTTCTACGACCGCCCATTAATCGTAAGTGTTGTGACATAGATATGCAAATCTAGATATTTTGTACATAATGCACTAATCCAAGATCACGCTACTGCACACAGTGTCAACATAGATGAATATCATTTCACACAAAGACGAATATAATAATATATGAGTAATTTGATTAATAAATAACGGTTGTGACCTTATGGTCGAGATTACACTTATTAAGCTACGCATGACTGAAACTAAATAAAGAGATGGCAGCAGAACGGAAACAACTCCAGCGGGAACCCATCGACTTGTCACAGGCAACTGACTGGGATCAAGACCTGGCGATCACCCTCCCCGTAAAACTCCTCCTCGAAGGCAGGCGAAGACTTCTCCACTTCAACTGAATGATTACGGTGGGGAAGAAGATGCGGCGGCGGCGAAGCACGTCGGTGACGGATCTTCACCGGAGAAGGAGGGAAACATAGGAGGACACTCGAGAACGCCAGATGACGAGCACGATCGGCGAGGGCACTCACAGCTGAGGATATCAAATAGAGGGTGGCGCGGCCAGTTTTGGGGGAGATGGGGCGGCGGCGAATTAGCGGTGCTCCAGCGATGGCGACAGGAGCACGATGTAGAACGTGACCACATGAATCCAATGGTGAAGACGATGAGGACGGTGGAACTCCAACGGTGGTGGAACAGGCAACGGAGGCTTACGGCGGCCGACGGCTTCTTCAACGGATTCCGATGAGACGAAGGCGACCATGGGTCCCGCGGCTAGGGCAAACAGAAGAGGGGAAAGGTGGGGAAAAAGTGACGCAGGCAGCACACTTAAATAGGGTAGAGAAGGGAGGATTTGGGTGAAGCACGGCGGCGCGGCGGCGTTTCTACTCGGACACAGTCTAGAGTCCGGGGGAACAAGAAGGTGGTGTGGGAGCGGGCCCACTCAGCAGTGAGAGGTAGAGAAGGAAGAGGCTGGTGGCTGGGCCGGCTTGGCACAGGAGGGAAAAGGAATGGACCGGGCTGGGAAAGAAAAGAATGGGCCAGCAAAAGAGAAATCGGCCCGAATAATTTTGCTGAGATTAAAATAGTTTTTTATTTAGAAATACCAGAAAAATCTAAATGGAGAATTAAAATAGCAAATGATCACGAAAAAATCCAAAAAAATCTAGGAAAAATTCCAAGCACAAAAAAAATCAAATAAAATAGTTTTAGAATTAATTGATGTTTATATTTGTCACATTAAATTGTTATGATATTTGAAAGTCTCATTTAAGCTTTATTACATTCAAATAAAATTGGTGATTTTTTCCAAGGAGACTAAACTACTCAAAAATATTTTGAAACTTAGAAAATTGGGATATTACAATAAGTCTTACTACGATCACCTCATAGTCGTAAGTTCTTCTACGACCACTATATTAATCGTAAGTCTTACTACGAACAAGTCATCTACGATCACCCTATGGTCAATAAAGCTTACAGATATGTAGGCCCAATCAACTCGAGACATTGGGGCGTTGTGTTTAATACACGCCGTAGTTAATATATGCTGTCATTTCTGAAGATAACTGCATGTACTAAACATCTATCTCTGACATAACCGCAAGGCGATGTGGGGGGATATATCTCTAACAACATCTGCCCTTAAACGTGACCATTGCATCAAACGACACGGCGTCGCTCGACGTGGACAACTGTCACCCCTTCATGCGTTATATAAGGAGTAAAGTCAACGGACAAAGGAAAGCAGACAAGCAACGAAACAAATAGGAGTCATTAGTCTCAGCCTTCAGTGATTTATCTTTTGTAAACATAATCAATATAAGAACATAGGATTATGGTTGATATTCTTTCAGGATAAGGCCTGAACTTGTATAAAGTTCATGTGTCCTTTTCTGTGTGGTTTCGCTCCACGAGAGCCCCCAGCATTCATTCATAAGATCGGTACTAAACCATCGACAAGAGGAGAGACAAAACTTCAGAGGGCTGGAGACCAGGGATTAGCCGAATGTGTGCGTGGCCACGTTCCATGTGGGCGTGATGCTTGTCTGGGCCTTGGGCCTTAGGCTTCCTAAGCCGAGTCGAACTGGCGCTGGTAAATCGGAGTTGCCAAATTCGATTTACGAGGAATGAACACCGAACCGATAATCGAGTAGAGAAGAACTTAAAACTGAACCAATCACCGAAAACCGAATTTACTGATAATTTCAGTTATATTGATTGAGTTGGGGTAAAAGGAATAAATCCAGTTTACTCCTTCCAACTATCAGAAAAGTTTGGTTTACCCACTAAACTTCAAAACCGATTATTTAACCCCCTAAATTTGTGCAATCCGAACACTAAACCCCTCACGCTGGTTTGAATAAGCAGTTTTGCACACGTGGCCTCTCATTTGCCCCAATTAGCATGTATGTGTCCCAGTCATCTCCTCACCTCCCATTTCTTCTTCATCTCTCCCTTCTTCTCCATGGAGCTCCTTCAACCGAAGCCTCTGCTGGCACCACCTCCCTCCGGCGTTGTCGCCGCCACCTCAGTGCCCTAGCTCCTTCCCGACTCAGCAGCACGCCTCTCTGCTGGCACCACCTCCCGCGCCATGGCTGCCCTGCACCCCGGCTCCTCCCCGGCTCGACCATGCGCCTCCCCTTGCAGCCGTGTGCTGGCCCACCGCCACCGGTGTCGAGCCTCTGGCTTCTGTGCATGCTCGTGCGCCCCTTGCTTCCCTGGCTCGGCCCACCTGGCTCCTCCCCGCCTCCTCCGCCCAACCTTGCGCCCGTCACTACCGACGACACCAGACAATCTCGCGCACTCGGATGCCTCTGAGAGGGCCAAGAGACCTCGCAGGGTGACGAGGCAGCGGCGGAGGCCATGGAGGACTTCGACTTTGTCGCCGCCATCGGCCCACGCCTCGCGTCGCTGTCGGGGACCAGGTCGCTCGTGCTGCTCCTCGCGCACACTTCGGACTTCAACGACTCCTTCCCACGCGTTGTGGCGTGCCTGGTTGCGGCCGCCAGCGAGGCCCACCATGCCGACTGGAAGCGCGAGGCACCGACCAACCTCCCCCGCGTGCTGCTTGTGCAAGGAGGGCATGGCTGGGGACACACTCAAGATGTTCAACGAAATGCTCGAGAGGGAGATCGTGCTGTGCAGCCACGTGTGCAAAACCACCACTTCAAACCGGCATGAGGGGTTTAGTGTCCAGATTTCATAAATTTAGATGGTTAAATCACCGGATTTTGAAGTTTAAATAGTAAATTAAACTTTTCCGATAGTTGAAGAGAGTAAACCGAACTTATTCTAGGTAAAAATACCCACCCCTACCAGCGAACCTCATACGGCGTGGGGAAATTATTATGGCGGACCGCACGGCCGGACGGGATCGCGCCGCGCGCGCTGCCCACCGCAGCGCAGACGTGCACGACGCGAGCAGTGAGCGAAAAGTACGTACGCTCGTACGTGTGGGGGACGTCATCGGATAAGACGAGTTAGGGCCGTTCTTTGGTAGGCACGTACCTAGGGTTCTCAAAAGTTAAGGCTCTCCGTAGTGTAGTTGCGTGCGAGGAAGATGGGGGCGGTTTATTTGAATCTTGTGCGAGAGTACGCGTACCCGACATACAGCTTAAACACATTTGGCAAAAACCTGTCCAAACATTTATAATTTCACCGTACTGATACCCGTATTTTGGTGTCGAAGAGCATCGCTCGACATTAATCACATCACGGACGTTGTTTTGTCCCCGCAGTTGACTTGCAGCAAAGATGTGAGAGGACCTAATGCTGAATACTTCTACAACTGAACTGGATACATACTCCGGTGTCTTGCATAGTTCTGCTCGACAGCTCAAGCATGTGCCATGCAGTGTGTGCGCGCGTCCGTTGTAATAATAAAAAAAAAGATGCGCGTTCTGGAGCATCCAAAATGATTCAAAGCTATCTAATAGATAAATCCAAGTGTCCAATTTGATAGCAAACAGCGTGCATGTGTGCACTGTTCTGAATGTAGTATCAGTACAGATTAGAAAACACACCAAAATCTCGCAGGCCTATGTCAAGGCATTGATTTAAGATGACAGAACACATGGCGCTTTAGAGTTTAGATGACGGTGCTTTAGAGTTTAGAAGGCTAAATACTCCAGTGCTCAGGAGCAATACGCCGCTAGTAACATGTTGATGCCACGGGAGGACAGTGCTTTGTATTCGCAGGAATTGCGCCGTCTGCATGCATAAACAGTGTACCTAAAGTTTGGCCATTGAATGGTACGCCTCTTTCCAAAGCTACGCGCCAGGTCCGCCACTGCCTCGCCCCGCAGAAGGCAGGATTGCAGTCAAGGCTCGGCTCGCCCGTTCCCAAGGCCTCCTCTCCTCCCCTTGCTCCGCAGTCCCGCGGCAGGAGGCCACGCCCATTCCCGAAAACATTTCGCACAATGAATGCCCCCACCCGCCCGGGCCTGCAACGGGTCGGGCAAACGATCGAGAAAGCAACGCATCGCCCACCCACGCTTACGCCTGCGTGGGTGTGCCTCGAGCGGTACAGAGAATCTGAAGCTAGCCGCTGTGCCGCACCGCACCGCACAGCACCAAGCGAAACGCCGTGCCCACGCCACCCACCGCGCAGCGCTCCCCTGCCGTTTTATGGCGCCAGGCCCCGCGCCCTGGTGAGCGGCGCTGCGCCACACGCGTCCTCCCCCAGCCGCAACCGTGCTGCCCCCCACCCCACGACACGCCCGCCTCCCCACGTGAACCGCCCCGCCCCCGAATCGTATCCCGGCACGTCACCGCGCGCCCCGTCGCTCGCGCACGAAACCTCGGCGTGTGGGGTGCCCTGCCTGCCACTGACAGGCCGGGACGTACTTTTCCTGGGGCCCATAGGTCATGTACCGCTGCTATTCCCGTTGGCCGATACCGGCAGCTGAATGAAGGGGTGCAGCGTGCACGTACAGCGCACGAGCACGACGTAACGGACAGGTCGGTCCAGGTTTTTCGCCGGCCCCACGCGGCAGTGTGCGGGGCAGGGCTGGGTCAGTCCGCCAGCTGCCAGCCGCGCGTGCCGCAGGCGCGGTACGGCAGGGCGGTGGGAGGACGGAACGAGGCGTCTGGTGTGGTTGGTGTAGGGCTGGCGTCACGGCGCCAGAAGGTGGGGCCCGCAGGGCGTCAAATCGCGCGGTGGCTGTAGCTGGGATGGGATGGGGACGAGGCCGAGCCGTGCCGGTTCAGCGACAGCCTCAACCCCCCCAAAACCCAGCCACGGAGCCCCAGAAACCTACCTCCTCGTTTCTCGAGGCGCGGCTTAAGTTTAGCAGTGGGGGTGGTAGGGTGAGAGGAACCAAACAAGCCACCACCGCGCGCTCGGCAGTATAAGAGTTACCACCACTCCGCTGCTGCTGCTTGCTAAGGGTTAGAAGCAGCAGCTGCGTGAGCAATCTGAGAGAGGTAGGAAGGATGCATATGGAGCGGGGGATGAGAGGAGATCAGGTGAGTGGTTGTGGTGGTGGTGGTGGGGAGAGGGTTGAAGGGGGATCGCGAGTGGAGGCGCACTACCGCGGGGTGCGGAAGCGGCCGTGGGGGCGGTACGCGGCGGAGATCCGGGACCCGTGGAAGAAGACGCGGGTGTGGCTCGGCACCTACGACACGCCCGTGGAGGCCGCGCTCGCCTACGACCGCGCCGCCGTCGCGCTCCGCGGCTCCAAGGCCAGGACCAACTTCGGCAGCGGCAGTGGCAGCGGGCACAGCCACGGCCACCATCCGCACCCACAGCCGTGCCTGCCTCCGCGGCCGGCACATGCTCCCAGCCCCTTCGGCGGGCTCGACGTCAGTCACCCCTCCCCCTGGCACTACGTCTACTTCCCGGCGAGGCTGCAGGTTATGTCGCCGCCGGGACCCGTCGCGGGTGAGGTCGCTGCGTCTCTGCCGTCGACGGTACTGGAGCTCCGGACGGGGCCGAGGGGCCTCCCATTCGACCTCAACGAGCCGCCATCGCTGCTGTTTGATCGTGATCTCTACACAGAGTATTAAGGGCAGGTTCACGGTTGAGGCTAGAGAAGGTAATTAACGAGGAGTGGAGAGCACTGGTCCGGGTGTACATATACCTATTTAAGGAAAGTTTGGCCTTCTCGTCTTTGTTCATGTTATTGTTTTCCTTTGTTTTGTTGTTCGGGAATCTTATGCTTTTGCCGCCTTGGTGTCTCATCTGTAAGAAGCTTTCGCTGGACGTTCTTGGCCAGTGCGGTATGAGAGCGCGTCGGGCTTTGTTGGTTGGGACTGTTTATTTGACTGAATTTTTCTAAGTATAAATCATCTTTTTTATTCACTAGAACAATATCTAATCATATGATATATCAATCTTCATACAGATTTAATGGTCACAATATTTAATAGTCACAATAAGTGAATTGAACTTTAAAAAAATTAGATAACTTAAAAATTGCAAGACTGTTGTTACTTTTAGTTTGTGTTCGGTCGTTCACCATGGAACGAGTCATCAGTTGCAGGGCTCGTGAGCCGCGAGCGTACGTTGTGTGCCAGTGTATGCGGTAAGCGGTTGTTAACCACAACAGAACGCACGGTCGGTTAAGGACATTTCATTAGTTTAATTTGCAGGATTCTCTACTTTATACCTAACGTAATGACGTTCAAATGGAGAGAGGTTGGCAACCAGACACGGCCAGCCAACCAACAGCTTCTAATAAGTGGTTGGCTTTCTATAATGGTGGCGTCTGTTATCTATAAATCTTGATATGTATGGTATATGATGATGTGAAGGAGAGGGGATGAGTACAAAAATTGAATTATCTCTCATAATAGTCAATTTTAACAAATTATCTCTCATAAATAGAGGAACTGTAAATAAAGATATGTAAACAAATAATCTTTTGTAGAAATTATTTCTAGTACTGTCTATGGATAATACAGGAATAATATAAACTAGGGTTGTCTATAACATTATATATATCTTAGACTCACACTTGTAAGATAAATGTGTGTGTAAAGATCCCACTGACCACAAATAGTGTCATTATTGTTAGTTTCCGGGTTCCACTTTCAAGTTTCAAGCCACATCGAGGGTATCGATTGCGTCTGTAAGTTCGTGTTGCATTCGATCGATTTCGACGGCTTTCAGGTTTCAGTCACCTGTGTCCAATTCTTTCGGTTAGGTGTGCGGCGCCCAACTTGTTGCCAATGGCAAACCCCTAATTTCTATCCTTGGGTAGGCACATGCTCACGTACGTTAACTTCAGTATACATTCAGCATGGCGGCTAGACATATCACTTTTGGCCAGTTACTGTTACCACTTTACTCTTGGGCTCAAGTAAGCATGTGTCGGCAGTTCGCCCGAAGAACGAGCCAAATCTTATGCGGATGTGGGAGTTCAAAACTGCTTCCGAGCCAAACAATATACGAAGGTTGAGAATCGAGATAGCGTAGTGATCCACGTTCAGTTGGAGCACACAAGCCACATACCTTGTTGACCAAATGTCCTAGTCTCACGACTCTCACATGACTTTACACGGCGCAAAGCTACATAAACTGTACTACAAAGCGTGATGCGGACTAAAACTCCCATAGTACAGAACTAAACTACCTTCATGCTCTCGGCGAAGCTTCTGGGGTTGATGGTTATACTCTTGGTGCAATTATCTGTCTTGTAGATGCCAACCAGCCTGTCGGCTAGCTCAAACATGTTGTTTCTGAGACTGCAAATAAGGCGACATATTTGAGTTCATATGAACCAGCAAACGTGGTAAGGGTAAATTTCACTTCCCCTCCATATCATCTATTACTATTTCGGCTCAATTTTTATTGCACTACTTATCAATTCTGGACTTGTTTCTGGAGCGTATTTTAGCTCATATGCCCCATGAAAATTACAGAGCAAATAGTTGGTAAACTATATATATATATATATATATATATATATATATATATATATATATATATATATATAAGGGTTTTGCTAAATGTTTCTCATAAAAAGGTTTTGCAGCTTGAACACAAGTAATAGTGCGAAACAGAGACAAAAGCAACATTTGGGAAAAGTGAGCTACGTAAACGTACCTAATAATAATGAACTGGGCATCTTTGGTCCGATCTTTCACATAATGTCCAACGATGGATACATTCTTAAAGTCTGTAAACAGAAATTTCATTAATTTATTCAAACATTCGGATAGTATTAGTGAAGAGAACAGTCACAAGACTTACCCAACGCTGCATCTATCTCATCCATAACATACAAGGGGGTTGGTTTATAATGGTGAAGAGCAAATACCAGAGCCAGTGAGCTAAGCGTCTGCAAGACAGTAGACAGTTAAATTGGTATATACCCAAAAGAGTAAAATTAGGATGGCAATTTTTAAGTAATCCATGTAACACATGCATATTGCACAATGCATACAGCAAAGGAGTACATGCGAAGGATTTACTTTTGCATTTTACATAACATCAGATGTGTGTAATCAAGTTGAAAATCAAATTATATGCAACCAGCATGAAGGGCAGGTACCAAGACATTATTTCATGCTGTCAAAGCAGTCAAGTAGAAATGCGAAGGTGATATCACTGTTGAACGCAAAAGGAAAAATATACGCAGGTAGAAAATAAGCAAATATGTATGCAAAGATCACCACGGTTCTAGCAATGGGTAGCATCTGTGCACTGGTTTGCCTCTTGTGTCACATTTGGCTGATATATCGAATGGTAAATGCTCATTCCAGTTCTGAATAGTTGTATTTGACTATATAATTACATTTAAATAGACATGTAGATAATATTTTTGCTAATAATAATTATAGTATGCATCTTAAAAGAAGTTTGAGGATTTGAAGGAGGCTAACTCAAGCACCTGGAATCAAGTAAGACAGCCAGCTATAGCCTATAGCATGTGCAATCTTCCTTATTTTTTATCTATAAAATTTTCTTGTGAAATTTCTCAAGTGTCTTAAATCCGTAACAATATCGCTATGTAGTACAATGTTTCTGATATGTCCTGGTCAACTTTTCATGGAACATAATTGGTAATGCCCATTTTTATATATTAGAGAACCAATACAAACTTCTGTATAAACATGTTTTTGGTCCAAAATTGTAAAATTCCATGGAAAAAGGCAAGTTCTGGTAATGTTTTTATGTGTGCCATCTTTATCCATAAAACGACGCTATGAACTTGACATTCTTACACATCTGTAAGTATGGAAAAAATACCTTCTCGCCGCCAGATAGATTGGCAATGTTCTTCCAGCTCTTCTTGGGAGGTCTCACACTGAAAACAACACCTTCTGAAAACGGGTCCAAGGAATCAACAAGTTCCAGCTCAGCATCACCTCCAAGAGTAATCATCTAAAACCAAAAGAGATTATTTTGAAATCATACTGTTTAGTAGTTAACAAGAATTCATTTCAATAAAGCGCAACATGCACAGCAGATAAAGGCAACGTAATGAGCACATCCTTGTTGCAATAATGAGCTGATGTCACCAGGCTTTCTTTCTTGTACTCTCCCTTTCAAAATATTAGTCTATTTTCTTCAGAATTGTCGTTTAACAATAAATGCGTACAGAGGAAATCATGAGTACAGTTATTGCATTTTTTACACCCCTATAATGTTATTAAAGCTGTGAGAGACAGGGTAGTCAAAATATTTCAGTTAATACGGGTAAGCACGCTCTAATTGAATCAACCATCTTTTACATTTTGTGCCTTCTTGATCTGTCACATAGGATGGTTGAGCTTAAATTGTGAACGGGGGAATATCATATTACATTCTTGCTATATGTATTCAAGTACCTGGTACATCTCCTTCAGTTTCAAAGATATTATATTGAATCCTGCCATGAACTCATCTAACCTGAAATAATGTATATTGCATGTAAGGAGGCAAATCGACCAACAAAATGATTAAAATTCAAAGAAAGGAGATACCTTCTCTTCCTCAACCCATCATAGAGCTTTTTAAGATCATCACGCTCCTGAGTGGTGGCATTTAGCTCATCAACACGTTCGCCATATAAACGAGCCTTTGTGCGGTACCTGATCCAACCAAGATAAGTAAAGATAATCGATGCAAATGTTTGTCAACAGGTATGTCTCATTAATTCATACTCTGCTATTGAATCCAGGTTTGGACTCAAGTCTTTAAGCTGAGCTTCCAACAATGCCACCATCTCCATTGCTTTTTTCAGGTCACACATTTCATTGAGCTGCTCATCACCTAGTGTTTCTTTGAGTTTCTCAGGATCAATAGCATCCTTTTGGATTCTGATGAAGAAAAATACATATGAGCCTGAGAAAACAGTATAGAAAACGTACAACATTCATAAAGTAACAGAAAAATAACATTTAGACATACTGGTCCATGTATTTAACAAGATTCGTCTGAATGTCATCAAGCCTTTTCCTGAATGCCTTCACCTTCATTTCCCACTCCTTGGCAAGCTTTTTTGTATCTTGCAGTTTGTACTCTGCATCAACCTGTTTTATGGACAAACAGTTCAGGTTGTTCAAAGAGACAAGATGGCAGAGTTAATTAAGATATTAACAGGATAAAAATTCATGGAAGATACCTCAGTGGCTCTCAGTTCATCCATCACTTTCTTTAATTTGTTGTATTCTTCCTTTGTTTTGTCAAGCTCATCTTTATGGCTGTCCATCATCTACAAGTTACAAACAGATTCACATTACCCGTTCAAAAAATGCAACAGTCCAGTCAGGGTCCAGCCTAGAGGGCAGCACAACTAAACTACCTCCTGTGTTTTCTTGTAATCTTCTTGAACAACAAAAGCCTTCTTCTCAATCTCTTTGAAAATAGACATCATCTTCTCCTTTTCAGCAAGAAGCTTTCCTTTTTCTTTCTTGGACTCCTCAATGCCCTTGGTTAACTTTTTCACTAACTTCTCACGTGTAGTTATTTTAACTCTGTGGCGGTTGATATCTGAGCTTGTTTTGTCAAGTTCCTAATTTTTGAGACATGAAATCATAAATATCTGAGTGATCCCCCTCCCCCCAAATATATATATATATAGGAAAATAGCATAGTACTTCTAGGAGTATGTACTCTCACTTCTCATATACCATTTAAATTGTATGATAATACCTCTTTATCAATTTAAGCATACTCTCATAATGATTATAAGATACCTCAAAGTGAGTTCTATGAAAAATTTCATTAAAGTCAACTTTTTATAGCGAAATTTGTGTATATACTTCTTTTATATATGAAAAAAGGTATATAGCAAAAATAAAATGCTCGAATGAAAGTTTTTGTCAAATCACATTAGGAAAATGGTATGGTACTCATGGGAGTACGTACTACCACTTCTAATATACCACTTAAATCGTATGATAATACCTCTTTATCATTTGAGCATACTCCAATAATGATTATAAAATACCCCAAAGTGAGTTCTATGAAAAATTTCATTAAAGTTCACTTTTATAACAAAATTTGTGTATATACTTCTTTTATTTATTAAAAATAGTATATAGAAAAAATAAAGAGCTCTAATGAATTTTTTCAATCAAGTCGCATTGGAGTATCTTATAACTGATATTTAAGTATACTGAAAGTGACAATGAAGTATAATATATTCGTTTAACTGGTATATTGGATGTGGGAGTACATACTCCCAGGAGTACGAAACGGACGTCACACAAGCATATACTCACAGATTGGATATTTGCAACTTTTGACTTCTGATCCTTGAGCACCTGTCCCCCTGCATTTTCAATTTTCTGCTGAAGTTCTGAAGCCTGGTATATATAAAAGCAAAATTAAGTTAATGCTATGTTGTAAAGAATGTTTTCCATTAACAAAAATGCTACAACAGAGTACAGAAAAGTCGATAGATGTAGACAGAATTCAAATAGGAGTTCTAAATGTTGGATGATTTGCAATTTTTTTGTGAATTGAAGTTGATGTGTGACAAAAGCACATAAACCTGGCTTTAAGTTGAAATGGGACTTCAAGGTTTGTATAGGCACTTGCCTGATCTTTGAACTTGCTTGAACATTTTGCAAGTCTATTTAGTTCAACTTGCTCTGTAGATATGATGGCATCCAGCTCTTTCATTCTGCGAACCACGTCATCTTTGGGATGCGATGCAGCTTTCAGTGAATCTAGTTGCTTTTCATTGTAACTGTATTGTGCATTCATACTCTCAACCTTTTTCAAGAGAAAAAAAAAAGGTAAGGTGATCTCAACACACAAAACTTAAAGGACAAGAAGCAGAACACTGCTAGTTTACCTACCTCCTTTTTAGCTTTTGCCAGTTCCATCTCAAGACGGGATTTAGCTTCTTCCAGGGCTCGATAGCATTTTTTAGCATCATTAATATTTTCACGCAACCTGTTGAGTTGGTCAACTAGCTTGTTAAGATCATTTTCAGCATTTATAACAGCCTCTTCCGAAACGCTTTCTCGGATGGATGTGCCCATCTTGCCACCTCGCGGCTTGCTGCCACCACCACTCATGGTACCGGACTTCTCAAAAAGTGCACCGTCAAGGGTAACTACCCGACGGAATTCATTAGCTGCACTATATGCAATTCGGGTAGCCTGACAAAAATAGATGTTTGTTGTCACTGTTTTAAAAAATATAGGCAGCAGCTGTTGCTAGGAAATAGAATAGGATACGTACTCAATAAAGTAATTTGCAGAAATAATGACAGTTTAGATAAAAATGCTGGGGGAGCCAATTGAAAACTTCTTTGAGAAACAAGAATACAAGGCACATTATAACTACAAGCAGCTATGACAAGCAAATAACAGAAGTAGAATAAACAAAGTAATTCAAGTATTTACCTTATCAAGATCGTTTGCAACAACAGTATTCCCCAAGGTAGCAAAGAAAGCTAATTTCAGCTTCTCATCTTTAACCTTTACCAGATCAAAGAGGCGTGGAACTCCTTCAGGTGTTTTTACTTTCTCTTGTAGCTTACGAAGATGATGTGTTTGCTTTTCCTGTAACAGTAAAAGTACCAAAATCGTACCCAAAAAAAATTTGAAACCAACAGGTAAAAAGTTTGTATAGAAATAAATAGGAAAGCACAAAGAAAATAAACTAGAGCGTTACCAATATCATAAAAGTTGCAATCCCAAGATTTCTTCTGCGTAATAATTCAACACAGGCTTGGGCTGAATTTGTTGTTTCAACAACAATATAGTCAAGCCCAGGGCATGCTGTTGATATGGCGACATCATATTTTGCTGCAGGGCGCAATTGCTAATAAAATTAAATCGTATGTAGCTGAATAAATGTTTCTACAAAGATAGATCATAATTAGTATAGTAGGCTCTCACACGCGCCACTGTATTTTATAATTTTAGAATGACAATCTCAGATTATAGCAGAAATAGAAATTTCCTACATCTTTGATGCCCATGACTTGACCAACTCAAGCTTTCCCCAATCACTAAGTGCAAATACTAAATTAATACTTCTCATCTGAGATGAGAGACTGGACTACTAGGTCCAACACCGAGATGTCAAGAATTTCACTTGCAAAGTCTCCGGCATCAAATGCAATAGCATACATCATTACATCAATACTTCTTTTTCTGAAAAAAGGGCTTTTTGTCCCCTCCTGCTGGGACAGAAACACAAACAGTAATAGTAATATATAAAATCTGAAGGAATCCAAATTCAGTACTGTGATGAATATCGCTTGTATTCAATATGAGGCCAATGGGCCAGTATATATACACAAATACATATGGTGAATATGCAAAGAACCCCTTATAACAATGGGGAATAACACATGTACATATACAACTCTAACACCCCCTCAAACTCATGGTGGATCAATAACACCGAGTTTGGAGAGGTAGAAACCGTGGCTTGCTGCACGAGTCGGAGCCTTCAAAAGAAATCCGCTATCTAAAGCTCAAGGCACATACTGGAAGAGCAATCACCGGTCATGCACACAAGACCGCATGAAGGAAGCATCAACACCAATATGCTTGGTAAGCTCATGCTTCACAGTGGTCGCGGGCAATACTAATAGCACTGTGATCGTCGGACAAGAGAGGAGGTGTAGTGACAGAAACACCAAAATCCTCAAGTAACCACCGTAGCTGGCAATCTCTGCACAAGAGAGCCATAGCGCGCAACTCGGCCTCTGACTCGAACGGACATCGCAGCGATGCTTTCTTCGCCTTCCGTGCAATGAGAGAACCACCAAGAAAAACACACGATGCGAGAGATAGACCGCGATCGGAGGATCATCGCCCAAGTAGCATCCGAATAAGCTCAAGTCAGAACGAGTGGAGTTTGGAAAGAAAAGATACAGAGATAGTTCCACGAAGGTATCGCAGAACTCGAAGAAGGTGGTGAGTGGACTGAGTGGGAGCGAAACGAACCGACTCGAATGTGGATGGATAAGTGATATCCGGACGAGTAACAACAAGATAGACAAGACTCCCAACAAGATGACGATGGCGAGTCGGATCGTAAAGAGGCTCGCCATCGAGAGTCTGAGGTGAACATTGAGTTCCATGGGAGTCTCAACAATCTGATCGATGAGAGAGGCACGATCAAGAAGATCTCGAATATACTTCTCTTGGGACATAAAGAAACCATCCGGAGTGGAAGTAACCTCAATCCCAAGGAAGTAACGAAGAGGACCAAGATCCGACATAAGAAATCGCTCACTAAGACGAGCCTTGACAAAGGCAATGTACTAATCATCGCGGTAATGATCATGTCATCAACATACGTAAGAAGAAGAGTCCACCACGAGGCGAAGTGTGGACAAAGAGCGCAGGATCATGATCACTAGCGAAAAAGCCAAAGAGAGTGACCACGGAGGAGAAGCGCTCAAACCAAGCACGAGGGCTTGCTTAAGGCCATAGAGAGAACGCACGAAGACGGCGGACCATGCCCTCGAGAACGTAATACCCGGTGGCGGAAGCATGTAGACCTCCTCACGCAACTCGCCATTGAAAAGGCATTCTTGACATCAAGCCGAGAAATGCACCGATGGCGAGCACGCCACCGCAAGAAGAGTGCGGACGGTGGTCATGTGAGCCACGGGAGCAAAAGTCTCATCATAGTCACGACCATGCTCTCTGCTGAAGCCACGAGCAACAAGACGCGCCTTATAGCGCTCAAGAGAGCCATCGAGCGAGTCTTAATCTTATAGACCCACTTACACGTGATGGGACGAGTGAGATGGAAAAGGAACAAGATCCCAAGTACCGAAGACGCTCGAGGCGCAATCTCTCGGCCATAGCATGCCGCCACTCGGGATGAGTAACAAAGATCCCGATAGGAGACAGCTCAAGAGTAGCTGCACTTAAAAACCAAAACGAAGCGGGAGGCCGAATCGATCGGCGATTGCGGAGAGCGTAGCGAGGAGAAGATAACCCATCGGGGAAGATGGATCATCATGAGAAGATAGAACATCGGAGAAGATGTCTCATCGGAAGATCCTCAAAACGCAGGTCGACGAGTGTAGACGAGTGTAGTGGGAGGAGCTCGAGGAGCCGCAGAGACGAATCAAAGCGGCGACAGCGGAGAGGCCACGGGAGGAATATGTGGAGACTTAGTGGGACGGGTGGATGAGGTAAGACAAATATAGGTGTATCCGAAAGGTCAAAGGACGAGAGACTCCACGAGGAAGCCAAGTCGAAGGAGAGGTAGGACGTGGGTAGAAGGGACGAGACTCGTCGAAAGTCACATCCCGAAATCCGTGATCCGTCGACCAACGAGATCCCAAAGACCGATATCCCTTGTGCTCGCACTTCGATCCCGAAAGACACACTCAACAGATCGAGCGATTAGTTTGGTACGCTCGAGGGGCGAGAGAACATAGCAAACGCACCAAACAGCACGAAGGCGAGTAGTCGAAGAAGACCACAAAGACGCTCACAGTGAATCGCACTCAAGAGCGAGAGAGGCCGATGTTAACGAGATAGGTGGCGGTGGAAACGACCTCGGCCAAAAGTGAGGTGGAATAGGCGGCAATCATCGATGCACGAGCCGTCTCAAGGAGATGACGATGCTTGCGCCGGCGACACCATTCTCGAGCATGAGCACCGTGACAAGAGAATCGAGCGAGTACCTGTTCGAAGGAAACCGCGCAGTAACGAGAGAGTACTCGCCAGTGAATCGCCGAAAGACACGAATAGAGGTGGAGAACGTGTATGGACCATAGTGGCAAATTGTTTATAGATAGATAAGACCTCACTACGAGAAGACATGAAATATATCCAAGTGTGACGAAAAATCATTTATAAAAATGATATAATATCGATGACCCTTTTCAAACGGCGGGGCGGGACCCCAAACATCCGAATGAACAAGATCAAAAGGACGCCGAGACACCGACTCACTATGAGGATAAGGAAGTCGAATCATTTACCTAACTTACGTACTCGACAATCTAAAGACACATCTCCCGAGACAGGACCCGAAGACCACGACGAACCAAAGACGGCGACGAGATCCACATGATGACCAAGACGGTGATGCCACCTTTGGAAAGAGTCGGTAGGCGAAGTGGTAGAAGCCGAGAGACCGCGGCAGCGGAGCGCGGAAGGAAGGTGAAGCTACCAAGCTCCCAGAGACGCTGTGAGTCAAGGCGCCGAGGCCGAACCAACCGAGCTCCGTGTGGCGGTCTGAACACAACAAGAGTCGAGTCGAGAATGACCCGACAACCAAGATCGATGTCCCTTGTGAAAGAAGTCGCATGGTAAGGCGAGGAACATAAGCAAATGTAGGAACATGAAAAGAGGAGTTGCTAAGAGGTCCTCACTGCAGACAAAGAGATGTACCATCGCAGTAAGAACACCGACAGAGAATCAAGGGTGTAAGGAAAGACAGAGTGGAAGAATCGTGAGTCATGTGAAAAGATGCTCCGAATCAAGAATCCACGGGAAGTACTGATGTAGGAGGTGGTCTCGGTGCCGAAGAGTCGATGCAGAGCTCGCAGAACTGCCGAGGAGAACTCAGGCGGCAAGCGGCAATCTCACGCTCGGCTGCCGAAGTCGATCCGTCTATCTCCCGATGCGGTGAGAGAAAACGGCAAGAAGTCGCTTCGCGCAACTCAATGTGGCCGACCTTATTGCGGTAGAAGCGGTGAGGCGACCACGCGCGCGGCCACCGCCAGTAGAAGAACGACGCGTGAAAGCGATCGGATGCCGCTTCGAGTGAGCATTGGGCACGCCATTGCGCTGCGAACTGGGACTCAATGTGGCCGACCTTATTGGGGAGCGGCGGCCAGCGGTCGCGAAGAGTCCAAGCGGCGCTGCAGCGAGCTCGAGCGTAAAAGCAGTTCACCATGTTTCAAAATTGGAATCTTTGAACAAGACTTATGCTAAAGTAAATGTTAAACTTCTTTGCCTGAAACAAATTAGTAAATTACTGATAGCCTAAACTTCTGTAGCATAATTTGGACCTACAATATATACATAAAGCATAATAGATACTACAAAAATGCAAAACCACATGTGCATGTGGGTACCTATACTATCTTAGCCCTCCAAAGTGCCTCAAGATTCGTGCAAGGATATTGCAATGATTCGAAGATGTGATGGTGGTTTGAATTTTGAAGGTTTGCATAAATCTCGATGCACATTTGAGGGTAGTGATAGTGCATGTACCTACATGTACATGTGGGAAAACCATATTATACATACTATCCTAAACTTCTCTAGCATACTTTGGATCCACAAAAATATGCAACACATTCATCTCAGTATAAGCATTCCACTCTAAGGGCCTGCTTGGGTGTGAGGGATTAGGTCCAGCACTGCAATATGAAAATAATTTTGATGGCAAATTTATCATTTTCACATGTTCAATCCAGATATCAAAGCTATAATAGTTAGGATGTGTTCCCACCCTAGTGCGGAAAATGCGGGATCAGCACCCAAAAGACCTGGGTTCATATCTGGGCAAGTAAGAATTTGTTTTCTGAGCAAAAAAAAAATGGGTATATGTTCCAGAGCACGGAAAAAAAAAAGAAACAAAAAACTTCGGCAGCCAGTGCGACTGGCGGTGTGGAAAGTCAACCTAGTTTGAAAGAAAGCTGTAATAGTTTAACTGCACACATTCTAGGACTAGGGCATCATTCTTTTGTGACTGGATTATCTTACCATCGATTGCACCAAGATCACCTAGCCTGCCATAAATGCCATCTATTTCCTTTGATTCCTTCGCTTGTAAAATTGCTTTCAGAACAGTGCCTTGATTCTTCTCAGAATCCCTTGTGGATTTAACCTCCGAAACTTTCTGCCTAGCTGCTTGTTCAAGAGGAATTAGCGACTCCTCCTGTTTTAGGCATTCCTGTTATGCATTCCAAGTTAGAGATCCAGGAAACTCAGGATCCTCCACAGCAAAAGGATGACCAAACTTAATGGCCCCAGGGAGAAGAAATGGCTCAAATTAATCTGGAACTGATTTACCTGTTCAACTTTACGAGCTTCAGATGCTTCACTCTGGTGTTTCTCTATTTTTTCTTGAAGCTCCATAATATATGTATCCTTTGTTTTTATTTTTTCCTTAATGATTTCCATCTGGTTTTGAGCATCAGTTAATTCTGCTCGAGCTCCATCATGCTGAAAACAGGTAATAAGGTTGGAATGAAAATTAAGTAATTAACAAAAGCAGAAAATTGTATCCAATTAATGCTTTGCCAAAAAAAAGAAGCTTAACACTTTCGTTTCTGGTGTCTGATTCCTGCAATGTCATGCAAAAATAAAATACTTGTTGTAACCCACATGGCAGGTCCAGGATGTGATGACAAAATGTGGCATATTAGGGACAGAAGATTTTCGGTGTCCTCAATGAAACATATGTCCAAACAGGCAGTCAAGTGGCTCATATAGTGGACTGCTCATATTGAAGGAAATTGACGATGGTCTTCATTTTATTTCCATTATTTTGAAAAAAGGCAAAAGGCAAGGAGAGCCAACCTTTTCTTTCATTAAATCTTTCTCAGCAGATGCAACATCCAGCCTTCCTTTATGCTCAATAATTTGATTTTCCCATGGTTCGAGTTCAGTCCTTACTTGGGTAAGTTCAGCACGGAATCTCTCGGTTTCTTCTGTAATTACCAAAAAAAGGAAGTTTGGTTATCAAACAGAACATTTCTATGAAAAAAGGAAGAAATAGGCTACTGTTGGTTATAAAATCACCTCGAGAGCTTTCTTTAATTCGCTCCAGCACCTTCTCCTCTTCATTAAATCGTTCTTGCAATTTGGGTATCTCTCCCTCAAGCTGTGGAATGAGATTGGATGATTCTTCCATCTCTTTTGTTGATTCATCAATTTTTGACATATCCTGGATCAAGATGAAGGTAAAACTTTTGGACTTTATTGCTTAGCCTACATCTGAAACCATTTTAATATACCTTTTCAGCTTTGTCCTCCAGCTTCGTAATCTTTTGCTTAAGATGCTTTAAATCTTCCCTGTATTTTACATCTTTCCTCTCAAACTCTTTAAATTGATCCTTGCAAGCCTTCATATTATTTTCAAGATCCTAAACATATAAAAAGAGAAGGTAAAACAAAGGGGCATTATAATACGATAATATTAGACCGGAACTAGCAAATAAGTCACTAACCCACATCTAAGAAATAGTTGAACTTTGAATTCACGATGAGTGAGGTTCCAAAAAATGTAGTTTAGGACAATACCTCTTGTCTTTTGACATGCTTGTTGTAAACAGACTCCATTTCCTTCAGAGTTTGAGAATTTTGTTGAATTTTTTCCCTGGATGGATTATAACCAAAACGTTTAGTTATAAAATCCAAAACCGAAAAAAATCATGTACAGCCGTGGAAATAAATGACCTTTCAGAGGCA
Organism: Ampelocalamus luodianensis; assembly: GCA_036346255.1. Lineage (NCBI taxonomy): Eukaryota > Viridiplantae > Streptophyta > Magnoliopsida > Poales > Poaceae > Ampelocalamus > Ampelocalamus luodianensis. The sequence goes on from CM070625.1 coordinate 16,404,932, forward strand.
AGATTCTTTTCTAGGTCTGCCACGTTCTCTTGGAGCTGAGCTACATGTGAGGTAGCATCATCAGAAGCCAGCTTGGTTGCCTTTTCTTGCCATTTCAAAAGTGAGAGTTCCTTCAGCATGTATGTTTCAGCCTCATTTTTCGCACTCTACAGGAAAACAGCTCTATTAGTAGTGTTAATCGACCAAAAGAATAAATTTATAACACTCGGATCAGCACCTCTAGACTGTCTCTTTCCTTCTCAGCCAATTTCAGCATCTGCACTGATGCGGTTCGTTTTTCATTGAGCACTTCCAATCTAAAAGTATCAGAACATGAGAAATGATTAAATCATAGCACAATGGACAGAAAGCGCTCATGAGTCATGATGACAACAGGCATGAAAAGATTAATTAAGAAACTCACTGTTTGTTAGTTTCCTCAATTTTCTCAACATATTGGTTCGTCCCAATGATGTCTTCAAGATATTCTAGAAACCCCTCATCATGCGGGCCTTGAGCTTTTGGTTTCATCAGGGATATTTGCTCAACCTCACCCTGTACAGTGCCCACCTTAGAAGTTATGCAGTTGTAAAACCATGAAAGCTGGATTTGTACCTTATGAATGCCTACTAATTTCCATGTAGACTTAAATCAAGAAATATGCAACATAAGTGGAAAATTTATGAAGGGTACTACAAATCCAATCTAAGAGTTGTCTAACCAAATTAGACAAAAAGCATCAGTATTATTCACATGTAAAATGGGGAAAAATGCACAAAACCTGAAGGATCAGAAAGCGATTATTATCAAGGTCCACGCCTTTGCCCTTCAATAATTTAGTTACTTCAGTAAAATTGCTTCCACGGTCATTTATGTAATATTTAGAAGTGTTGTCACGGAAAGCAACTCTTGATATGACAAAGTCACTACCCTCGACTGCCCTGTAGTTTCCATCATCCTGCATATGGCCACACCGCCACAGCGAGAAAAAGGAAAAGAGATTATGGCATTAGCGAGTAATTAAGCAATAAAAAATGTTGGGTACTTGGCTCAAGCAATACCAGATCAATGATTTCTTGAAAATGGACAGAAACCCCGGCGCTGTCTAGGTTCTGGTGGTTGGAAGAGTTGTGTATGAGCTCCGATACCTTGTTTAGGCGCATCTACAGTTATGGGGGAAGTTAGTCAGAAGCAATATAGAATTCGAAACAACCAAATAAATAGGTTGTTCTTAGTTAATAAAATAGCTAATGAATGAATAAGGTCATCATCTTTCATGAGCTTAAGATATTCAAGAATTTTACATTGTTAATCCAAACTTCTAAGGGAAAAACTTTGCACGAAATGGCCAATGACAAATGGGAGAAAAACACTTCATAAAGAAGGATTCCACCATGTCCAACCATTATATACATCCCAATTGGCCACCACAAGATTAGTACTATCAAAGTATCAATATGCTAGATACTAGAATACCTTTGTGCGAGGACTTTGTGCTTACTTTTTGTCTGTTATACAAAACCAGTAACTCACATGAAGGGCAGGTTGTTACGCTCAACCTTTTAATGTTTAAATCACTGGGGTAACTTAGACTGGCATGACAACTCCAGCATTTAACCATTTGATAGGATAAAATAAATGAGATGATTTGTTGAGATAGAATAAATACTTAAATAGCTTAAAATCTGCAAATGAGATTAAAACGAACAAATATATTGATGAACATCAAATAAAAACGATATGTAGCAAAAATGTCCACCTGCTTTGCACGCTTCCCAAACACAAAGAGCATTGCATCAATAACATTGCTCTTCCCACTGCCATTTGGCCCAACGACGGCCGAGAAGCTCTGCAACCAAGGTAAAAAAACATCATATTTCTTGTTGTCTCTAAGAATCAGCACTCGGTGAGCAACTTAAGAGAAAAGGCATGCAATATATTCAATTCTATTGTGCACGAATCCTAACTGTAGTGTGAAAGTTCTGTGCTCCGAAGAGCCAGAACTGTAGTTTACTCTTTGGCGGTATCTCTGTTTATCAGATTATAATTGACTAGTGCTATGGCTGTATGATACAAATGTTCTGTATCCTCATAAGTCAGAACGGTGCATTGGTGTCTTTTCGGAATAGCTGATGCTCATGGTATTCTTTGGTCAATCACTTCGGTCCTTTTTTTTCCCTTCGCAAATATTACAGTTTCTGCGGGTATAGAGGTTTGCTCATTTGATAGGAGATAAAGAGAGGAAAAGAGAATATTCACAATGGCAACACAAACACTGGAACTAAACCATACAAAGCGAAACATATGGTTTCAGAACCACGCCTGTGTTAGGGATACTTAAGATAAAATATGGGCTGACACTTACAGGACAAGGATGACTAGGTACAACCCAAAGTTTGACTGAATGACATAGATGCCACTTTTGGTGCTTAACTGCAACCACTACATTATTGAGAACTCTAACAAAAACATGACAATTACATGCCTAAGAATTGAGAATTCTGCAAAGGTTTGCCACAAAATACCATTAGTAAAGAGAGATGGCAATCCTAGAATGCAAGACGTGTAACTACTCATAAGTCACTTCCACATGATTTAGTTCAACACCATTAAAATTTAAAAATGATGGTAAGTGCTGCTTCAAAATTTCACAGCTACCACAAAACAAGTGAAAGCTGAACTAAAGTGCAGAAACGCTATTTTGATGATGTGTGTATAATGCATGCATCATAATCATACCATGTGTTTTGATTCAGGGTAACAATTGTGCAAGTAAAACAAAGTAACAAAAAAACACTACTGTTAGAGCATGCCAATGCCACTCCATCAGAATTGAAGCCTCACACGTAAAACCAATACTTAGCAACAAAAATTCCACTCCAAAATTTCTGGGATCACAACTAGACAAACTGGGCCAGAAAAGGCAAGCTGAAGCTATTACACAGAGTGCAACTCATTTAGAATTTCGTAGGCACAGGGAGATGAAAAATTCGGACCAAACAATACAGATTTCCCTCCTAGTCTGTCAAAATCTAAGTAAAATTGTTATCGAAGTGGCATATCTAAGGTTTAAGGATCGTATAGATCAAGAAAAAATGCAAGCGGACTACGCAAAATTGCACTCCTGGTATCCCAAACCAGCACCAAAACGAGCGAAAATTGGAAAGTGGAAGAGGGGAAACACAGCACAATGATCTATGGCCGCCTTAATTTAATTTCCATCGGCCAAAATTACGAGCACATATAAGTAAATTTAGCTAGCGCGCGCGTTTGTGCGAGAGAGAGAGAGAGAGAGAGAGAGAGAGAGAGAGAGAGAGAGAGACCAACCTTGTGGAAAGGACCAATGCGCTGCTCCCCGGCATAGGACTTGAAGTTGCGGAGAACCATCTCCTTTATGAACAGTCGTGGCCTCGCCGCCTTGGCCGGCGACCTCGCGGGCGAAGGCGACTGCGGCGGTGAGGTCTCCATGGAGGAGCGAGACTTCGCTATCTCAATATTTCAAAATGCAGCCGCGAGTGACGGGAGCGCGAGCGCTGCCGCCCGCCGCAGCGATATCACCGGCCCAGCGGACGGCACCTACTCGACACGAGATCTACGCCGCCGCCTCTCTCCCCTCGGCGAGGTCTGGGCGGCGAAGAGGCCAGGAATGAGTTGTTGGTGGGAGATTTGGGGAAAGTCGAAATGGCTGGGAGGGGGTGCGGATTTGGAGATTTGGAGGGAATTTTGGGAGGGAAAACTGAAACAGGTGGGACCGTGGGAGGGTTTTTTTCCCTTAAATAATACTGTTTATAAACGAAGTAGCGAATCCAGTTTCCTATCCAGTTTCCTCCGGAGATCAAAGTCAGACTCGTCGGCAGATGACATGTGCCCCTATCCACACTATGGGTGTTCGGACCCTCTCATCCTCTCTTATGAAGAGGGGACTTCCGACGCATATCCTCGTCCCCTCTCGTGGAGAAGGGATTTCCCTCCTCCGCGCTCTTAGAAAGGGGACTTATCTTGTCTATGCACTCTTGGGGAGGGGACTTCCCTCGTCTACACGCCAGGCGAGTGGACTTCTCTCATACTGCTAATTAATTATGATTAAAATGATTATGACTAAATAATTAGGACTAATTAATTGCGATCAAAATGATTAGGACTAATTAGTTATGATTAAATTAAATTTGATTAAATAATTAGGGTCAATTAATTACAAGTAAATGATTATGAGTAAATAATTATAACTACATAATTATGACTAATTAATTGCGGCTAATTAATTATATGGGTCGATTTATTAACCTACCGTGCAATTATTTGGACATAATTAATTAACACCCACCGCGTAATTAATTACGGCTAAATAATTATTTAGTTCTAATTAATTATTCGAAAGTCTCCTCTCCAAGAGAGTGGACGAGGACACAAGTCGGAAGTCCCCTCTCCAAGAGGGGTGAGGGGGTCCGAGCACCCGTAGCGTGGACGATGATACATGTCGCCTACCGGCTAGTCCGCGGTGCTATTTTTTCTTTGATCTCCAAAAAGAGCTAGAATTGCTATTTTTCGTGTAAACTATATCATTTAAGCTAGAAACTCATTTTTCTTCCTCGCGCCAGAGAGCGGAGACCAAAGATGCCAGACAAAAATAAATTGGATACTAGTCAGTGCCCATGCTTTGCTACAGGTTAAAATAATCATAGCGTTATCATATCGGGTCGTCAACCATGCTCAACGACGCGATCTGGACTGTCGGTGCCCCGCTTGCCGATCCAACAGACACCCAAAAGGGTAGGGAGGACAGACGACCACTAACTCTAATTTTTAAGTAGTAGAGATATCTGGAGTTGGGCTGGATTATGGTGTGGTGCGTTGCTTTTGGTTTGGATTGTGTATGGGCCTTCAATTGGGCTAGTCTTTAGTAGGGGCTTCTACGTTCCGTTTGGGATGTTTATCAGACAGGCCTATATGGACATACGGTTGGAAAATGTTGTCCTCTAAGGGCTTGTTTGGGAACCTGTATCCCGGCCGAGATCCCCGCTGAATCCCTGGGATTGAAAGGCCCAGGGAAATTTCCCCCGCCTCGTCGAACGCGTCGTTTGGACGACGAAGGGATGCCGATTCCCCAGATCATTCCCTGTCGTTTCCACGGGGAAGGAAACCATGAGTGCTCACACGGGGATATTTTCTCCTCCGAGTCCTCCCGCATCGCGAACGCTTCCCTCCCTCCGCATCGGCGCCGCCGCGCGCCTCCCTCCCTCCACCGCGTTCTTTCACCTCCCTCTCGACCTGGGCACTACCTACACTGCGTAGAGATCATCGCCAAAGACCAGAGTAACCGCACCACGCCGTCTTCACCGACTTCGAGAGGCTCATCGGCGATGCTGCCAAGAACCAGGTCGCCATGAACCCCATCAACACCATCTTCGGTGAGCAACCTCTCCTGCCCTCCTCCCCACCCCAGATCTCTTCTCTGTCCTGCTTTATTCTTGTTGTTTTTATATGCGTTAGATCTGTGGATCCGAGGTTGTGATCTAGCTTAGTCCGGCTTCTCAGATATGCTGGGTTTCATACGGCTTCTTAGTTTACCTGCTGCTTTGATATCTACTTACGAACTTCGATATGTATGCTTCCCTTGGATCTGCAGGTCTACTTGTGATTATTGCTTCGGTAGTACAACGTTTTGAGATTGTGTTGATGTGGTTACCTAGATCTGTGGATGGTTAATAGTTAGGACCTGTTTGGTTTGTATGCTTAGATGTTATCGATGATTCTTTTTAATCCATGTAGAAACTTTATGTAGCTTCTAATGCCATCTGGTCATCTATGATGTGATATTGGTTATGTGCTATAACAAATCCTATGAGCTGAGTCTCAGGATCTTATGTTAAGGTACTTGGTTATGTCTCGTTTATACTGAGCTTGGGAGCTTCTTGACGTGGACAGGAATTTGAATCCTGTGTGCATTTTTTTCTGCCGCTTGCTCCATTCATAGATTGCTCCATTTACAATTGTGGCATTGATATGCATATTCTTTAGTCTTTAAGCACCAGGATGTAATCAATTTAAGAAGGTTTGCATTTGCACTAGCCTTTTTTAAAAAATCCTGTTGTTCCCAAACTGATATGTATTCTGAGTAAGTTCTTAGATGAAGCAAGGTTTATGCAAGATTTCCATTTGTTTTCATTTGCTATGGATGTTGAATTGTTAACAGTACGACTGGTTATTTTGGGATGATGCAAAGTGTGATCCAGTTATTATCTGAAATAGAAGCCAATTAGAGACTAGTTGAACCTTTTGTTTGTCGTGTATCAATGTGTAATATAACACTGTGTACCTGTTGTTTTGTGCCTTGAATCTCTGTATTTTCTGATTTAACATTGTGTACCTGTTGTGCAGCTGGACAGGAAAGATTTAGGACCTTGACCAACTCATACTATAGAGGGGTGCAGGTGATCATTATGGGTAATTCTTTTAAACCACTGCTTTAGATGTATACTTAACTAGTTTGTTAGTGTAGAGTGTGTTGCCTACCTAAGTAGTTTGTTAGTGTCTATAGTTTATGCACTTTGAAAAAAGGTACAACTAACTACTCCAATCTGTCTTACCAAGCCTGGATTAGAAAAGAAAACATTGATGCTGGCCTAACACTCAAGCCAGAATGAGGCTAACAAGTAGCAGCACTAAAACAAGAATATGACTCCTTTTGCTTGGTGATGACACACTAATGTTTTGTCATGTTGTTCCTCTTTATGCCTATGAGAGAATGGAAGGCACAAAGATAAGAACTGGGAAATGAGAACTGCTATGAAGTTCCACTTATACCTGATGCATTTGGTGAACTTGCTCTGCTGGGAAATGGTTTAGTTTGTAGCCTTTTATTGTAGTGTAGGTGTATCATTTTGTGAACTTGCTTTGCTGTGTCGACTCTAGAATCTATGCTGGTGATTATGCTTTTTTGTAGATGGGATCAGATCTGTGTCCTGTTTGCTGAAATTAGTAGTTCTATAGATGTTTCTATTATGACACACTCCAACTGAATGAGCATTGCTGATTTCCCATTCTGTTGATGTTTTTTGGAAGTTTGTAAGCTTGTGCTCTTCAAATTGTGCCTTCCATCCAGCTTGGAGCAGCATTTTATCCTTGTGTTGAGGCTTGAGTTATGAAGCTATGTTAATACAAATGTTATTTGCTGTTTATATAGAAAAGAAAATTCAGAATAGGCCAACCCAATTACAACCCATAAATGGTAAAACAATGCAAATGTTTATGAATTTTACATTTTTTTTTGATTTTTTTGAATTTTTTTTCATGGCTGGGATTTTTATCCCCGTTGTTCCCAAACGGTAACAGGGATTTTGTTCCCGACCGGGAAGATTTTCCCCAAGGGTTGAGGGGGATTCCATGTGTCCTCAAAATCCCCCTCAGGGATTTTATTCCCTAGGATTTTGCCCCCTAGCATCCAAACAAGCCCTAAAAAGATTGAAAATGCTTACCAACTCCAACAGACAGCTTGATGGCACAATCTTTCGTAGAGCGGGAAAGATTAACCTACTCTACCTGTTCCTACATACACGTCGTTTTAGGATTTTGCATTTAAACCAATGCACGTGTAGAAATTAGAAATGATCAAATCGTCCTCTTTCATTAGCTCACTTATTGCTCTTGGACGGTGTATTACTCTAATTTATAGTAAAAAATAGCCTCAAGAATAATGAATGATAGAGGCGTACAAAGTAAAAAAAAATTAGTTAAAAGTTGTCTCGAAACTCTAGGTCATGTATAAGGTATTTGGGAACAAAATTTGAAAGCTAGGATGACATGTATTCAGAAACTAATGTAGTATATATCATGGGATCAAATTCGATAAATGATCCTCAAAAGTACATGTTTGCAGTTTTTCCACTGCAGCTAGATACCTACTATACAAAGAAACCACACAAGCCTCATGTCACCAAAACTAATGAGCCGGCAGGACAGTGCATCCAGGGGCGGTCCCAGCAATCGGGCGAGGCTGGGCGGTCGCCCAAGTAGCCGGCGCCGGCGGACCCCCTCCCTCCCGGACGTCGGTGGTCCGTGGTTGCGTACGCCCTTCTCGCTTTCCCAGAGACCTGGATGAAGAGTCGAAGACAACTGACGACATCTCCAGAGTCCAGAGGCCAGGGCGCCAGGCCACAGCCCAAGGCCGGAGGCCCCAAGCCGGTAAGCCCTAAAGCCAAAGGCCCAGGCCGCTCAGGCCCAGCTAAGCCCAACACCAAACCTCACTCTGTGGACTGTGCTCACTGAGTCACTTGGTCTTCGTTCCCCAACGCCAGTTCACTGTTCCCCCAATTTCCAAATCCTTGAACCCTAGGCGGCGCGCAGGCGAGCGACACAGCGGCAGGGCGGCAAGGTGAAGGCAGCACCGGCATGGGCGCCCGTTGGCTGGTGGCGCGCGTCGGGCCTGAGAGGGGCGCGCGGTGCGCCAACGTTGGGTGCGGGCGCGGAGCCACGGAGGCGCGGGGGACGGGCGGACGGCGGCGTCGCCGCGTCGGTGAGGCCGTGAGGCGTTGAGCGAGCCTAAGGGCATGTCGCGCACTCGTGCGGGTGGCCACTGCCCACTGGCTAGAGCCCAAAACAAGAACTCCAGAAGGGTGAAAGCTGAAGGCAGAAGTAGAACTGCAAAGCTGAAGGTAGAAGTAGAACTGCAGAAGCCCTCAAGCAATCAAGTCCAGAAAGGAAGAAAACAAGAAATCAAGATGCCTCCTCCGGACAATACAAAGGCAAAGGTAAGAATTATTGAGGTCAAAATGCATCTTGGATTTCATGGGAATTTGATGATGTGTGATACTCATACTGTCATATTGATACTGACATACTATGATAACGTGATGTATAAATAATTGATGATGAATTACTGAATTGGATTGTGAATGCTAGATTTGAAGAACTATTTTACCATTGTGTCGTTGTCGAGTGGGTCGACCCTAGGTACCGGTGCAAGCGGGAATGCTGTGGTAGCTAACTATCCGCCCAACCTAAATTTCAATCCTGGTCCGCCACTGCGTGCATCCAGCTCATAACAAGGAGTGTGTCACCAGTAACACCCACTTATATTCTTGATCAAGCTTCTTCGTCCAGACCAAAAGTTAGCACATGGTGCCAATTATTAGCGTAAAATAACTCTCTTAGAGCATAAAAACCACTTACCAGTGCACTAGACAAAAACGGGTAAGAAGCTGGCGTGATGAAGAGCGACTTGTTCAGTACTTGAAGAGACACTGCACGAATAATCCAGTGCATCTGTAAATTGTGTTAAGTTTTTTTGGGAAGACTAATTATGTAAGTTTGTACATAAGCGTTTGTTTGGAACACTCAAATGTTTCCTTCCTACATGTTTACAATGAACTGCACTCATCTCATACAAAGAATCAAGTCAGCGCTTGCTGTATTTAGAACTGGGTTTTGATATCTAACATCCGACAAATAACATACGGCATGCACATTCAACGGAGTTTGCTAAAGAAATCTCGAATACCTTATTCTAGATGGCTTCGGGGGAGGGGGGGGGGGGGTGTATTGCCGGCCACTTTCATGACGCTTACGCAAACAAAATAAACCGTGGATAGTTTGCCTAAAAAAAGCAAAGGCGCACGTCGTTCTGGTCCACTATAAACCGCTGGCCGAGGTACGTCCAATTGTCCAAACTCCAAAGCAATCCCTCGCTTTCATTCTGTTAAGCCCAGCGCGCATGCGACACCCAAAAACCATGGCTGCTTCTCCCCAAGAAGACGCGCCTGTATCGCCCCAGCGATCGCCTCAAGAAACAAACAGCGCGCGGGCTCGGCCACCGCGACGGCCTGACATGGGCGACAACGGCGGCGAGCGGGCGGACAGCGGCGTCAGGTGCGCGGGGCTGTGCTTCCACCTGCCGGGCCGCTCGAAGAAGAAGAAGCCGCCCCCACCCGTGCAGCTCGGCGCCCCAGGCAAGAGCGCGCAGGAGCCCGACGCGTCGGCGTCTCAGCGCGTGACCTTCCTGGCGTCGGCGTCTCTCTCCACGTGGTGGCCGTCGTCGCCGTCCGCTGCAGCTGGCGGCCCTCCCAGCAACGACGTTGTCGTGGGAAGGAGGGCGTCCACGACGACGCCGATGCGGGGTGGCGGCCTGAGGGCGTCGTCCTCGTCCTTCTCGTATTGGCGCCGGTCGAAGTCGTCGTCCCGGGTCATCCCACACGGCGCGGCGTCCGCGCGGGCGTCGTTCTCCTTCCCCTCGTCGCCGGTGTCCGCGTCCTCCTGCATGAGCACGCCGAAGCTGGCGCTCGGGTGTCAGCCCGAGTAGCTGGTACTCTATCGATGCCTTCTTTGAGGCAGGGACGCATGAGTTGCAGTTCTCTGTATTCCGTATGTATTTGTACGTTATCTCGAGCTAGTTTCGTATCTTGATGTGCATCGTGCGTGAGTTTGCTTAGATACCGTAACCAGCTTCGAAATTAGGTTCTTTCTTGCTGTCTTTTCTTCTTCTTCTTTTTTGAGAGAGGAGCTGTCATTGTTAATGGATCTATGAAAAACAGTCTGATCATAGTTGGCGTCAGGATCGATCGTGAGTTCAAGAGTTTTGCTTAAGATATTTGGAGAACTCCTTTTCTTTTGTTTTTCCTTTGACCTGGATGCACGTACAAAGGCCGAACCCATCGACGTGATCTAACATGGTGACCTGCACAGTACTATTTTACGAAGATGAATTAATCTATGTGGTCGCTGCACTGAAAAAGCTCCATTCTTAGATTTTTCAATTGGAGAATAATTGTGGTCAACTTTGTGCGTGCCCTTCGGAGTCGCACCCCCTCATGAACAGTCGTGAAATCGATGAAGACGTCGCGTAACGGTGTAAGTTCAACAAGCTTTGATTATGGGCAAACGCACTAGTTCACAACATCGGTGCTTGTCTTGACTGACACAGGTAAAATGCGTAGCGTAGCAGCTGCCAGCTGACGCTGCTTGGTCGGCTCAAGAAATTCCTCACCCACGCTCGTCTCATTCGAGAATGCTCAACATTCTCAGTCCCGCCTGTCAAGAACTGAAGATCCAGCGTAGCTCAATATTGAACTGGATCCTCAGGTCCTGACACTGCCACCTGATGCGGCCGTGTTCTCGCTTCCGCTGCCGAGGCACTGACCCCGGTGAAGGCAACGGGCACCCAAGAAGCGTGGATTAAGCATGAAGTTGAAGCCCAAGAAACCTAGCCAATCTCCCATTTCCAACTGAAGCGATAAGGCCGAGTTAGACCCACAAAGCTATGCGCAACACCAAACCCTCTCGAATCGGACCAGATCACTGGTGACCTACCCATGGCCACGCTACAAGCCCACCACTTGACAAATTGACATGTGAATTGTGATGCCGACAAGGGTAATGTTAGTGTCTGGGCGTCCGATGCGTCATAAAAAATTGAACGTTGTCCCCACCATTCATTTCCATGATGCATTCATTTTCCTCATCTTTCCCCCCACCAAACTTATCCCTTCTCCACCACACAAACCGCTCATCTTCCCCACTGGCTTATTCCCAACTAGACACACATGTCTTCGTCCTTCCATGAGTTCCTGCCAAGTGCGCCCTCCTTGTGTGTCGCCCCCTCTATGCTACCATCCCTCTCTCCCCTCTCCGAGTCTCTAGCCTCCGGCCGCATGCCGCCATGACTAACCAAGGTCTGCCATTGTCGGGCACGACCTCCTCGCCGCCGCCACCAAGCTCCCCGGAGAGGCATCAATACCTCTCGAGCTTGGGAGTAGGAGGTGGTGGTGAAGCTCCACAGCTAGGGCGGCAAAGCATCCCAGAGCTAGGAGAAGGAGGTGATGGTGTGGTCCGACCACACCCTCATCAGATCCGTGCTTGCTAGCGATGAGGAGATGGGTTGGCTTGCTCAGCTCCTCCGAGCTCTTTCTCAAATGTTGCAGCAGGCAAGCCAAGCTATCGTGTTAGTCTTTTTTTAATGTTGGAGGTGTTCTGATGACTTTTCATTGTCACTAGTTCAATGCCCGTGCTTTTCTACTGACAAATAAAAATCATATTTAAATCAACACATCGAGTGTCGTTGCACTTTGTGTAAGCCCACGTTTCTGCCATGGCCCTCGCCCGAGCTTCGCCTTGACACATGTTGAATCCTTCGTTGCCATATTCGACACCCTTTACTCTAATGTTGTGGCACCCCACGTACCGCCTCTGCCCCATGCCCGATCATCTTGGGCACCCTCGGCTCCGCTGCTGCGACACCATATGTCCTGCCTCTGCCCCATGTTCAATATGCTCCACACCATGGGTTGCGCCACTATGTTCGTTCTGCAATGTTGTCACTGCGTCAACTCTGCCGAGATCGGAAGACGTAGCTTTGCTCGACAAATTAAAATCGTAATTTGTAGCGGAATTGTTAGGAGAGCTTATAAAGAGAAAAGAAAATTGTTGGGATAAGATTGTAGTTTATTCGGATAAGATCTTAGTTTGTCACAAGTTTGTTAGGGAAGCTAATAAATAGAAGAGAAAATTGTGTGAGAGGTCTGCACAATATGCCTTATATCATAGAAAAAGACTTTGTTGCCATGATACTTCCCATGCCAGAGCTGCCAAACCTGAAGACAGTAGCACACATCAGTGACCAGATCGGAGATCAAAAATCTCAAAGCACAAAAGAACAAAGGAGAAAAAAGATCCCAATTACAATATATTTATTCCATCTACCAACACACTAGTTCGGAGAACAGAATGATTCATATTTAGACAACAAAAAAACCACGAGATAGTCGAGAGTAGAAGGGAAACCAGTAGCAATAGCCTCATCGCTGCATTCGAGGCCACATTACGCTTGGATCTTAGTGGCCGCCTGTCGGAGTAGCTCATCCAGATCGACAACATACCTGTGGGTGGCATCCAGTTTGACGTCCTTGTCTGACATCCATCATACTGTCGTCGCCAACGACGCCATGCCCATTGGCGCCGGCAGGGGTGGGACTCGGGCCACAACAAGCGCGGTGGGGTGGCGTCAATGGTGAACACAGCAGCACGCGTAGAATATGGGCGTGAAAGCAACATGGGACGTGAGGTCGCGGGAGGGCAAGCGCAGCAGTGCAAGTCAGAGAGAAGAAGGCCTTAGGGAGATGTAGAGGTGCGTGGCGAGGGGAGCACCAACGTTTGGGAGTAGAGGGAATGTGATTCAAGGGAGGTGGGCGACACTAGGAAGGTGTTGCGCTGCGAAAAGAATATGAAGTGCGTGTTTGTTGGGCCGAAACAGCGCCAAAAATATTAGTGAGGAGGAGGGAAGTAAAGAGCACATCACTCACCACTACTAGAGTCTTTTAAAGGAGTAAAGATAACACAATTTAATTCTTGTTGGAATAATTTCTTGTATTTGTTGCACCAGTAATTATGATTTTTTGCACAATGTGGTTTCTCAAATGTTGCCGCAAGATGAATTTTGTTGCAATTGCGTTGTTGATTTGTTGCATAAGAATGATTTTTTTTGTCGTAATGTCTCTTCTCAAATGTTATGGCAAGAGGTATTTTGTTGCAATTGTGTTTTTGATTTATTGCATAAGAGTAAACTTTTGTTGCGGTAGGGATGTTTATGTGTTGCACTGAGGAATCCGTACTTGTTGCATCGAGTTTAAAATTTGTTGTATTTTTGTTGCATCAGATGGGGTTTGTTGCAAAATTATTAAATAATTGTTGTATCTCACCAATTTTCATTGTATCTTATCGGATGATTGAGATTGAACATTTTTAAGTTAGATCCGATGATAAAATGGTAGTGAACCATGGAAAACTCCCGTATAACTCTGGGCGCTAGTTGCTCCCTACCGAGAAAGGTGCAGCGAGCCTTCGCGGGCACAATTTCATCCAACGCGGAATCACAAACCAACCAATATGAAACGACGGACAACAATGACCACCTCGCACGGCAACCCCCCCTCCCGACCTACCAGATCAGAACGCCAATAGATAGCTCAGCATCGACACCCACCAAAAAGGTCCAAAGCCCCACTAATTTGTTGAGAAACCCTGATTTAAGGGTTGATAGACATAATACCAAAATTGTTCTCGGTGGGTTTTAGTATTTAAATAGGACCTCATTGTATTCAGAAATAGATCAATCTATTAATAAAGAGGTTTCAGCTATTGTGTCTCTATCTATTGTCTCCTGATTGTTCATCTATTGTGTCATGATTAGGCCTGGTAATGACCGGGTTCAAACAGGTTGACTGGATTGGGTTTAAGGAATGGATGCCATTGGATGGACTCATTTGGGTTGAGGGGCAAACCGGATTGGGTTGGGTTGGGTTTGCTTGTTAAGCGGCTTAGTTTGGGTTGGTTTGGGAGGAGTATTTTAGGTTTCATACGGGTTGAACCCATGGGTTATGTGCGGTTTGGCCGTTTGGGTTGAGCTAGTTGGGTTGGCTTGCCCAACTTGGCCCATTTATGATAGTATATGGGGGGAGGAGGAGGGCCATTAGGGCTACCCAACCCTGTGCTGCAGTCACCACTCTCCTTGTGTCGTTGCTCTGTGCCTCCAAGAGAGGAGGAGCAGCTGCAACAGCTAGGAGGAAGAGAAGGAAGGACAGTATAAGAAGGAGGCGTGGAGGGGAACAAGAGATGGAAGAGAAGAGGTTTTCATCGTTCTCTTCCTTCGACTTGAGGTTACCAACTCCAATCCTTTTTCTATAGGCTGAATAATGAGTTTTATATGGTTTCAACTTGCATTTTGGGGAGTACCTAGCTTATAATTCATCTCAGTTTGGGTGATTAGTGACTTATGGGTTTCTAATTTTGCGTAGTTCAGATTTATCGAATTTTTGGGGTATCTAGAGATGGTATATGGAAATATGTTGTTCTAGAGAGTTGCATGTAACTTTCCAATCTTTCCAACAAACTCAAGAACACTAAAATCCATTGGGTAGATTGCAAGTTATGACCTTTGGACGTCTAGCGATGCTGCTGTATTTGGTGAATTAGAACATGTAGATGACCGAGTTAGTTCTGGAGAATAACTAGAATTGTGTAGCTAACTGTATAATCTTTTCATAGAGTGCTTAATCACCCATTTTGGTTGAGATATGAATTTTCAAACTCTGTTGTTGCAACACTCACATTGTGATGTGATTTAACCATAGTAAGTGATAAAATAATTTTTGGTGATAACTGAAATGTTGTAGATCATTTTGTGTAGATGTCTAAAATGGTCCCATTTGCTGTTCTTGGAGGTGTATAAAAATAGTTATGAAATGGTGAATCCTGTTGTACCTGGAAGAAACAAAGGAGGGTTGCCTTCTATTTTGAGATGATATTTAACTTGATACTAAAAGGATACCCAACTAAGAAAGTTTGGTTTTTAAGTCTAGATGTTGATTATAAATTTTGGTTTCATATTTGAGCTTCTAAAGTGCAAGTTTTTGCCCTTTGGAATACCGAAACAGCAAAGCCTTCAAGTTTGAGAAAGGTGTATTGTATTTGAGGACTGAACACTATCTTGTACTTGATAGTGGCCACATGCCCACAAGTCCTGTTCCATGTCCTTGCCTAGGTTGATAACACATGGGGAGTGATTGCATAGCATGTTCTTGTTGACAATATAATATGTTTTCTGGAGGTAGGAAACAACTTGTTCCATTTTGAGTTTCCTTCTATATTTGTAATGATAATACTGTAGAACTTGTAGTGTTTAGTTGCTCCTGAAAGTGGTAGATATGTAGGAAGAACTGAGTTCACAAATTTGTTTTCTTAATTGAGTTCATGAGTTGTTAACACTTGGTGATAATTTTGGTAAATCTTTATGGATATTAATACCATTGAAAGTCTATATTTTTCTTTCATTTTTTGTGTTGTTCTAGAAGCATATTATTGCACTGTTTTAGCAATATCTCTGTACAACTTGTCTTACTCTCGGCGATAATTTTGGTTAATCTTTATGGATATCACTACCATTGAAAATCTTTATTTTTCTTTCATTTTTTTGTGTTGTTTTAGAAGCATATTGTTACACTATTTCAGCAATCTCTCCGTACAACTTGTCTTGTTGTGAACCATATATTTGAATCTTCAGAGTATTTGTGCACTGACACATATTTCTTGCAGTCTTCCTGGTCGTTGTGAATCATTTTGGAAGGATCTTGATGGAAGTTAAAGCATCTCGTGAAGAAATAGAATTGATCGTAATGTGGAATATGCTGTTGCGATACTTTTTGGCCTTGAGTTGTATACTTGTATGCATAGATTATTGTAAAAGATTTAAATGTTAACTTGATGAGACAATGCTTAATCTTGGTTAACTGTACAATTTATTGATGTAAATGAATTTGTGATATATTTTTTTCTCGTGAGTTTGCTAGTAATTTTCAGGTATTCTCTAATGTTTCTTCTTATTTTTGGGAATTTTCTGATTTTTAGAGAGAACATAGATGCTTTCTCCGAAGATGATCAAATCATGAAGCTCTTAATTTACAAGTGCCCGAGGCCATGTTTATTTGGCTACTAATTAAACCCACCAAAATGCATTGATCGGTATATATGACTGTAAACTATTAGTTACGTAGAGAGTGGGCTGGGGCTTGGGGGGGGGTTGGTTGAGAATGGGTTCAAATAGGTCGAACCTACACTGAGGTAAATAGTTTGGGTTGGTCTAGGTTGAAGTTATGAATGAGTCGATTTGGTTTGATTTTTAAATATAGACTGGTGGGCTAGGTTAGATTTACGTGCTTCATTGGAGTGGGCTGGCGTGGGTCTGAGCTGGTTTCAGACCATTAGCAGCCCTAATCGCGATTGGTTGATTGGATTTCAACGATCACGGCGTTCTTCGACACAATCCACCATTTCCATCGGATTCACCGAAGCGCGCAGCCGCGTCACCTCGCCAACGCCGGCCACCGTATCGTCACCGACGGGGGCGCCCGAACGATGGGGCGGAAGCGCGCGCTGCTGGTGGGCATCAACTACCCGGGCACCAAGGCGGAGCTCAAGGGCTGCCTCAACGACGTGGCCCGCATGCGTCGCTGCCTCGTCGACCGCTTCGGCTTCGACGAGGCTGGCATCCGCGTCCTCGCCGACGCCGACCCGGCCGCGCCGCAGCCCACGGGGGCCAACATCCGCCGGGAGCTCGCGCGGCTCGTCGGGGACGCGCGCCCTGGGGACTTCCTCTTCTTCCACTACAGCGGCCACGGCACGCGGCTGCCGGCCGAGACCGGACAGGACGACGACACTGGCTACGACGAGTGCATCGTGCCCTGCGACATGAACCTTATCACAGGTGATTCTGATCTGCGTGCCTTTTGTTGTTGTTCTGTCTCGGACGAATCAAGAAGTGGGGATCGAGTGGTAGGTGAGATTTGAGAAGGACGTTATCTGAAGAACCTCTTATGATCTTATCTGAATGCCACGCTCTATGACTTAGCAAGTTAGCATTGCGGTAATTTCTGATTGGATTGGTTGTTAGATTACTAAAGTTTCAGATAGAACATTGTGGTAATCTCAGTGCATGATCGGTTTGGTTGTCACTTGTCAGATGACTAAGGTTTCAGAATTCAGATAGCACAAGATTTTGGTATACAATTTACTCGTCCAAGCAATAGCATTTTTGCCCCCGAAATGTATAGAAGCCGAAGCCGGCACAAAGGGTTTCATCTCTCTAGTAATACTTATAGGAGCTGCTATCTTTTAAATGCGAGGATTCTATACCTAAGATTTTGATTGCATAGCACGTCCATGTTGTAACCAAAGTAATAATACACTGTAAATTTCTAGTTTAAAAGTTTGATCTGGTATAGTGTAATTCCTGAAGCTGTGCTACTCATGCAAGAGAGGCTGCATCCCTTAAACCAAGTACCAAGTTAGTTTTAGGCGTGCAGAGGGTATCGAGTTAATTCAAAACCCACCTAAAAAAAGTTAAGTTCAAAACAGTTGTGGAAGAGCATCAAGTTGAACCGTAACATAAGTGAGTAGGGTCCAAATTTAAACCAAAAATGTTATTTTAACAGAAGAGCAATAAGTCGGCAACAAGTTCATATTTGAATTTGCCAATTCTCTGCTTGCCTGATTCATGAATTTGTGAATTTTTCTTCAACTGGGATGCTTTGTGCCTACTGGCGATTCTTACTTAGGCAGTTAAGCTGATGAGTATCTGCAGATAGTTTGCTAGTGCTGTTACCTCTACTTTCAAATCTCAACTATCTCGAAGGCATCACATACATATAGGTAGAGCAGTAACTAACATCTTACATCTCCTCTTGTCAAGAGCATCCTAATTTTCTTCTATGCACTGCAGACCAAGATTTCACTGAGCTTGTGCGGAAAGTCCCTGATGGCTGCCTGTTCACCATAGTCACTGACTCCTGCCACAGTGGTGGCCTACTTGACAAGACCAAGGAGCAGATTGGACACAGCACCAAGCAGAACCAGACCCAGCATGGCAAAAGGGAAGAGCGGTCTGATTCCGGCACCGGCTTCCGGTCCTTCCTCAAAGAGACCGTCCGCGACGTGTTCGAGTCTCAAGGAGTTCACCTCCCTCACCGTGGCCATCATCAGAGCAGCCACAGCAACAGTGAGGGTGAGGAGCCGCACACGGGCTCAGCCACACATGGTCGCATCAAGAACCGGTCGCTGCCTCTCTCGACATTGATCGAGATGCTCAAGGAGAAGACCGGGAAGGATGACATTGAGGTTGGCTCGATCCGAATGACGCTGTTCCACCTCTTCGGCGATGACGCCAGCCCCAAGATCAAGAAGTTCATGAAGGTCATGCTGGGCAAGCTCCAGCAGGGCCAGCACGGCGGCGTCGTGGGCTTCGTGGGCGCCCTGGCACAGGAGTTCCTGAAGGCTAAGCTGGAGGGCAAGGAAGAAGAAGAGGTGGACGCCCTCAAGCCGGCCATGAAACAAGAGGTGCACAGCGTCCAGGAGGTGTACGCCGGAACGACGGCGAGGGTGCCTAGCAACGGCGTCCTGATCAGCGGGTGCCAGACCGACCAAACCTCGGCGGACGCGACCACGCTGCAGGGCGTGTCCTACGGCGCGCTCAGCAACGCCATCCAGAGCATCCTGGCGGACAAGAACAAGAAGGTGACGAACAAGGAGCTCGTGCTGAAAGCGCGCGAGCTGCTGTCCAAGCAGGGGTACACCCAGCAGCCTGGGCTTTACTGCAGCGATGAGCACACTAGTGTGGCTTTTATATGCTGAAAGTCTGAAAGCCTGAACCATCAGTTGTGTTGTGTGGAGACTGCTGCTATCTTTGTCCATTGATGGGAGATTTTCCTTTCCCCTCGCGTGTCAACTGTCAGGTGCTATCGTCTTGTCTGTGGTTTGTGGAGGGTGCTTTGTCAAGAACAGAACGGACTGTTTCAGTACAGAACAACATTCTATGAGGTATACTTAACTACACACATAATGTATCAGATTTGTTTCATGCTTTCTCAAAATCAAGGGGGAAAGTAGAGAGAATGTCATTTGCACTATCCTATAAAGCTGCCATTTTCATTTTTAGTGGCAACTTGACCACCCACAGTCCACGTGACATGTAAAGCCTAGAGAATGGCATCCTCCGGCGAGCCCGGGCAAGGCGCTTTAGCTGGCGCCACCAGCCAATACAAAAAGACGGGCACTGGCAGCGATCAGGGAAATTAATTTCACCGAAATTTCGGTGATTTCGCCAACCTCCGAAATTTTTACAATTTGTCCAAAAAATCGGAAATATTTGAATTTGGATAAATTACATCTTAAATTTGATTTTAGATAAAACTCGATCAAATTTCGTCCAAATTTCAAGTTCATATTTTGTTCAGTTTGAAAATCCACCGAAATTCCAAAATTTCGGTAATTTTCGTTCGTTTCGTTACCCACCGATTTTTTTTTTTCAAAACGAAATTGTTTTCCCTAATGGCGATGAGCACCTCGCACAAGAGCACTGAGAGCTCCACCAACCCACCCACGAGCTGCCAGGTTGGAACGCCGATCGACAGCTCGCCACCCCACCAACCCAATCGGTCGGCGTTCTAGCAGCTGCCACCTCCATCGAAGAACGCACCGAAAACGCGCAGCCTCGGCGTCGATCACGCTGCCTCGCCGGCAGATCGATGGGCCAGAAGCGTGCGGTGCTGGTGGGCATAAACTACCCACTGGAGGCAGCGAACAGCGGGCGAGCGATTTTGTCGATGAGGTGCAAACCGCCAACCGCGGCGACGGCGCACGCCGAGCACATCGTGCGGCGCGGCCGAGGCCGAGCCACCGTAGAAATGGCGAGAGCGCGGCGTGGCGGCTCGACTCATGAGGCCGGCGTGCGGCGTGGCCGTGTGTGTGACGCAGAGCGGCGCACGGCCGCGCGACGGCGAGAAGGGGGCGAGCCGGCGAGGCAGCGCCAGTGGCAGCGAGGACCGACGCGGCGGCGTCGATCTGAGCGCGTGAGTCGCGTGATGCGCAAGCGGCGACGACCGAGCGAGGCCGAGGCGCGAGCGGCCGGCCAGGCGGCGCTCGGAGCGAGCGCAGGCGCGCGAGCGCAGGAGGCCGCAGCGCGATCGCGAGGCCGCAAGGCGAGGTGAGGCAGCGCCGGGCGCCGGTAGGGCCGGAGGCGGCCGACGCCGCATGCAAGGCGCGAGTGAGTCGAGGAGCAAGCACGCCGGCGCCCCGCCTCTGAGCGTCGATCGAGAGTGGGCGAGTGAAAGAGAAAAATGGGGTATTGGAGAGAGATTAGAGGAGAAGTCAATAGCCAATGGCTAATGGGCTTGCAACTCGACTTAGGCGAATAAGAAATGGGGTTATTGGGCACGCCGTCAGGCCGATGTAATCATGTATATTAATATGGGTAGTATATACTTTTGTATTAAGGGGGGTATATATCATTTTTTTGTGCAAAATTTTTGGGGGTGCGACTGTACACCCATGCACCATCAGAGCTCGCTCGCGCTGAAGGGCTACACGAACGCGCGTGGCTGCATGCCTCGCGTCGGCGGCGCGCGCCGGGATTTCCTCTTCTTCCACCACCGTGCCCATGGCATGCAGCTGTCGGCTGCGACCGGCCAGGACGACGACATCGGCTACGATGAGTGTATCGTGCTACGCGGTATTATCGTAGTGGTGGCCCACCGACCTGACGAGGACACCGAGCAAGAGCACACCTCGGCCTAGTCAAAGGACATTAGGTACTTTTTCGTACGAAGCGAAGGTATAGAAAGGTTGACACAACAGCCACAACCAATAGGTACAACAGTGTAACATGCCAATTTTTTGAAATTTGTATGAAATTTATGGGATTTCAAAAAACTTTTGTTGCATTTTGAGAATTTCCAAAAAAAAAAGACTTGCATTTCAAAAAGGTAGATCAAATTCCTTGCTCCAAGCAGGAATTATCAAAATCTACAACTTGAATAAGGCGTTAAATCTCGTCAGAATTTGAATTCCAAATTTGAATCTATTTATGAAAAATCAAATCTAAAGTATAAACTCTTCACCCCCCTCTCTCTCCCCACTTGGGCCGCATCGTTCCTCGCCCGCCTAGCCTTCCCTCTCCCGCCGCCCGCTCGCGCACGCCCCTGGTCCAGCCGTGCACCAGTGTGCTCGCGACCGCTCACTCGCTCTCGCCTCTCTCACGGTCTAGAACAGCTGGCCAAGCTCCGCGCCACAACCGCTTAGCAGTCCACCGCCCGCCCTGCGTTCACTGACAAGTGGATCCCACCTATCAGGCCACATCACTGTACATCTTCTCCGCGCACCCGCTCGCCGCAGTGCGGCGTCAGCTCGCCTCGAGCCTCTCGCCCTCTCCTGCGACACCGCGGCCTCATCCCATCGTCGCACCAGGCCCTGCACGCCCTCCATTCGGGTGCCCGCGCCACGCATGCAGGACAGCAGCAGGAGTAGCGTGTAGTGCTAGTGGCAGCGGCATGCAACAGAAAGGGCAACCTTGCAGGCGGCGGCAATGCATGCAGGAGATGGGGGCTACGCAAGGAACAAAGCTAGCGGCGGCTGGGAGCAGCAGACAGGAGCAGGGCGCAGGGGAACTAGGGTTTGGGGTTTGGCCTCCCCTCCTCTCTCCCCTATATTGGGTAGTCTGGCCTCCCCTCGGCTTGGGCTTGGGCAGGCAGCCCACTAACAATCTTTTTTTCTTTTACTAATTCCCTTTTCTATTTCTGTTTCTATTTTAATTAAACAGGATATTATAACTGTCCTAGTGTTGAGTGGTATTAGAAAAGCCTTGTTATGACCTTCTTCGTTGCACGCCCAAGGAAGTATGTTATGGCTGACATTATGAGTTAATTATATCTTGTGGGTAAAGCGTAAAACCTCCGCACAATGTATAATCTATTCGAATAGCCGTGCTTCCGGTTATGAGCATTGTGCAGAAAGGTACACTTGGTTAGTTTAATAAAATATGAATTGAGACATGTTAATGGAAAACTGGTTGTAGCGATGATGTAGGTAGATCGAACCTTATCGAGACACGGATTTTTTAACAAATGAAACTTTGGTTTTAAAGTTTAAAAAGGCTAAGTCATATGTTTGGAAAATAATGGTAGTATTTGAGCAATCAAAGCGCGCGAGCTGCTGTCCAAACAAGGGTACACTCAGCTGCCTGGCCTTTACTACAGTGACAAGCATGCTAATGTGGCTTTCATTTGCTGAAGCATCAGTTGTGTTTTGTCCACTGATGCGGTGATGCCTTTTGTCCATTGATGGGAAATTCTCCTGCCCTATGTGTCAATGTGTTTAGGGTGAATTGCTATGGATAGTCACAAAGATCATTTGAGTTGGAAAATATTATTAATATGTCATTGACATGTGGTTCCATGACTCACTTATCAGCCTTACATACAATATTATTTTCCAATTTATACATCTTTACGATGGTGCTGAACTAATTTTCTCATGTTTTTTTTTTTGTCTGTGGTGTCATGATGTGTGTAGGCTATGTTTTTGTTAAGAATGGATTGATTCGGTACAAAATAACATTAATACAACGCACCCTCTTTGGTGCTACTGTAAATTCGAAAATGAACACACATGTACTCATCAAAAGTAAGTAAATATATCCGAAACATATAAAACGTAGTTAATCCTGCAGTAAAAGGGCGTGATCGCTGATTTGACTAGGCAGACCATATGAGCGAGATTGATTTAGTTCATACTTCCCATCCATCCAGACAGTTCAAAAGTATGTTCATTGGTAAGGACTGGAGTGGAGCTAAAGGATTGCTTGAAAGCAGGAAGCCAAAGTGGAACGGCCTACAGAATCAAAATCAAAGTAGACCCGAAGGCCTGACCTTTGGCCCTCTCTGTTCTATTGAGACTTTCACTCCCTCGAAAACCCTAGCAATTGATCGGATTTATTGAGAATGTATATCCACCACAGAACATATACCTATTTTTGCGTTATCTAAAAAACAGAAGGGAAAAGAAAAGGAAACGCAAAGATAAACATGTTTCATACTTTTTTTTACATATCTTGTAAAAATCGCAAATGATGACGTATCGTAGCATTGTCAAGAATTTTTTTCCGTGAAACTATCTAACGGTATAGTTTATAAGTGTTAACCGTATAGGTGATTGAGGTTAAGACTATCGGTATTTTTTTAAGAGAAATTCACAATATGTCACTGAATAACTACGTGATTCATAATATACCACTCATTATGAGGTTGACATATGAACATAAGGTCCACATGTCGGTGAGTCACCAGTGGTATATTATTAAAATTTGAAGTTATTCAATGATATATAATGAATTGCTTTTTTAATAGAGACAAGATGCATTTTGAAAAAAAAACGTGTTTACTTATTTCGAGCATATGCTTCTCGGTAAAGAGGAATAAGACGATTCAAATAAAGGTTTTTTTTTTGAAACGTATCGATGATAAGATAGAGCCGTGTGGTGACTACCCGTACTTGTGCAGGATGTCCTCCTCAACCGTTGAACTGATATCAGAATTTCCATTGGCATCACACAATTTTCTACCATGAGAGAAGCCACAAACTCAGATCACACAGAAGAACAGGGGGACATCGAAGGCACCAAGCCCCAAACGTCCCCATCGCCGTGATCACCGCCGTCTCCTCCCCCACACAAACGCCCAACCCATCGACGCTTTCCATCCCGACCTCTCACCAGCGATAAGCAAATCCCTTCCCCCTCCTCTCGTCCACAAAACCCTCTTTCTTACGACCCCAACGGCCCAACCCCTCCTCCCTCCCGCCTCACTCCTCTCCTCTCCACTCCAGCCTCCGCCCACATCCGCCGCCGCCGCGCGCTCCGTCCCAATGGCGTCCGCGGCCGCACCGCCCACCTCGGTCTCCCTCGCCGCCCGCCGCGCCGCCTCGGCGGCCCCCGCGGCCGCCCCGCTCTGCCGCGGGGGCCTCGCGGCCGGGTGCCAGCCGGCGCGGTCGCTGGCGTTTGCGGCCGGCGGCGGCGCCGACCCGCGGCTGGCGATCCACGTCGTGTCGCGCTGCCGCGCAGCGTCGTCCAAGCGCGGGACGCGCGCCGTGGCGACCATGGCGAAGAAGAGCGTCGGCGACCTCACCGCCGCTGACCTCGATGGGAAGCGCGTGTTCGTGCGCGCGGACCTCAACGTGCCGCTCGACGAGAACCAGAACATCACCGACGACACCCGTGTCCGCGCCGCCATCCCCACCATCAAGCACCTAATCAGCAACGGCGCGAAGGTCATCCTCTCCAGCCACTTGGTAAGTTTCCCACCTCTCACCTTTTCCCAGGAATTAATGATCTTGGTCTCGTACACACAATGTAGGAGCTCAGAACTGTAGAATGTGAGTGTTTGCAACCATCTGATTTCAAGAGATAATTTGTGAACACTAGCTATTAGTTGGCGGTTTGCTTCTTGTGTGTTGTGCGATCGACTGATTGTTAGTTCCTCTCAAAGATAGCTAGTGATCGTTGCAAAGGAGCTAGCATATAAAAACCTGACTAATCTTTTAATTCATCGGAGAAACTTGGAAGCCGGCTGCCGCCGAGCCAAATCAATCACATATCCTCACAATTGTATTTGGTAGCAAACCCTTTTATAAAGAGTAATCCAATGCTAGTTTTACAGAGAGCTGCTTATCATTGCTCATGTCATTGTAATGTGATTCATACCCCCCATTCCCTATGGATTTGCAGGGTCGCCCTAAGGGTGTTACTCCCAAGTTTAGCTTGGCTCCCCTTGTACCACGGTTGTCTGAGCTTCTTGGCATACAGGTATTCTTTATTATACATCATTGATACTTCTTTTTTGATAGGCGTCATTGATACTTGTAGTTGAGCCTTTATGTGCTAAAGTGATTGTACTTATTAAAACACCTTTGTATTCACAAATAGGTGCAAAAAGCAGATGATGTTATTGGTCCAGAAGTTGAAAAATTGGTGTCTGCCCTGCCAAATGGTAGTGTTTTGCTCCTTGAAAACGTAAGATTTTACAAGGAAGAGGAGAAGAATGACCCAGAGTTTGCAAATAAGCTTGCGTCACTAGCAGATCTTTATGTTAACGATGCATTCGGAACAGCTCACAGAGCACATGCATCAACCGAGGGAGTTACCAAGTTTTTGAAGCCTTCTGTTGCAGGGTTCCTTTTGCAGAAGGTTACTACTTTTTTTTTGGTTTTTAGGTTTGATGCTTGAACTCCACAGACATTATGCAACAACATATCAAAGGAAAACAATATCTAGAGGATAATTTAAAGTCGTCTTTCTTCACAATCTGAAGTTCTGAACCTTTTTTTTTACAAAATCAAATTACAGGAGCTTGACTACCTTGTTGGAGCTGTTTCAAACCCTAAACGCCCATTTGCTGCTATCGTGGGTGGCTCAAAGGTGTCATCCAAGATTGGGGTTATTGAATCGTTGTTGGGAAAGTGTGATATCCTTCTTTTGGGTGGTGGTATGATCTTCACATTTTACAAGGCACAAGGACTCTCTGTTGGTGCTTCCTTGGTTGAGGAAGATAAACTTGAGCTGGCAACATCCCTCCTTGCGAAAGCAAAAGAAAAGGGTGTCTCCCTTTTGTTGCCATCTGACGTTGTCATTGCTGATAAGTTTGCTCCTGATGCTAACAGCCAGGTTTGTTACATTTTGTTTTCCCCTAAATCTAATCATTGAAAATAATTACCAGTAGACCTTTTCCAGTCAAGTTGAAGCAGCTCACAATTCTGTGAAAAGATATACTTGACCATGAAATTGTTTTATAGGTTGTTGCAGCATCTGCGATTCCTGATGGTTGGATGGGGCTGGATATTGGCCCAGATTCAATCGCAACATTCAATTCTGCCCTAGAAACAACACAGACAGTCATTTGGAATGGACCAATGGGTGTCTTTGAATTTGACAAGTTTGCAACAGGAACTGAGGTAATGCTCTGTGCAAATACATTCATTCAGCTTTACTATCGAACAAGTTGCACCGAAAGAAACTTAACTATGATGTCTCTTTTTTAGGCTATTGCAAAGAAGTTGGCAGAGCTTAGTAAAAAGGGTGTTACAACTATTATTGGAGGCGGAGACTCTGTTGCTGCTGTTGAGAAGGTGGGAGTTGCTGATGTTATGAGCCACATTTCAACGGGAGGCGGTGCCAGCTTGGAGTTGTTGGAAGGAAAGGAACTTCCTGGAGTTGATGCATTGGATGAAGCCGTGACTGTGGCCGTATGAGGCTAAGCTTCATTTTGTTGCATCTTCATCTTCATGTACCATTCTAAACTTGATATATTCTTCCTCTTCAACCGGTCAAAATGTAAGAGACCAATGCTTTATAGAGATACTGGGAATTGTTTGAATAACATCCCCAACAACTTGTGTTTAGTTGAGCTTTCTTTCCTCAGTTAAAATAACTAGAAGCTAACCCGCGCCAAATGGCGCGGGGCTCGGATGATGTTGTTTTCTGTATTTTTTTTTTGTCCGGCAATGACGTGGACCATCACCAGGCGCAATGCCGTAGATAAATTCATATTTAGTTACTTGTCTCTCTCCACATGAGTCTAATACAAATAATAGATAAACTAATAGTATATAAGTATATAAATTTGAATGTACAACACGTATAAGCAGCAGTACATAAGCATAATGAATAGAAACATGAAATAAAATGATCGTTAAAGAAATTAGAAGAATAGGTACCTAAGCCGGAACATCTATCACCATGGAATTTCCATTAGATAAATTAAAGTTCATTCGAATATCACATAAATTACTGATGCAATTGCAAGAGGGTCCATGAAAAAATTAGCAAATAGCTCATTCATGGGTGTCCTAAGTTATTTCTCTATGGTTCCACGAACCTGCACACAAGAGACAAAAATCAAATTAAAGATAAATTACACTATAATTAGACTATATATTGTTGATCATTGCCATTAGGATTAGGATTGATTTACAAATCAATGAAAATACTTATGAGGGTAATATATTGTAATCTTCCATTCATCAAGAATAGGTATGCATACCTCTTCAAGAGGGCGTGGAGGAAGCAAGTCCTGCTGCTATCATACTCTAAAGTTTGATTACCCATCTACACTTACTCTCTGGTCAGTATCTCATGAATACATTTAGAGACACGGTCACAAACATGGCAAACACAGCGAG
Source organism: Ampelocalamus luodianensis (assembly GCA_036346255.1). Taxonomy (NCBI): domain Eukaryota; kingdom Viridiplantae; phylum Streptophyta; class Magnoliopsida; order Poales; family Poaceae; genus Ampelocalamus; species Ampelocalamus luodianensis. The sequence goes on from CM070625.1 coordinate 16,432,451, forward strand.
CAACATAACATATATATATATATATATATATATATATACACACACGTGTCGAGGGGAACACAATATTTTTTAAGGTGGAGGAAGCAAAGAGTAGATAAGATTAAATCACTACATGACTATCCATTCGACTAATGATTTTGCAATCTTCAAATCCTGATCACCAATAAAAAAATGTAATATCAATCCTACTTATTTTACAAAACATTTTTCTAGAAAAGAGATACCTCTAATACGATCTCTTTGACACCATCATGCTGAATATTCACAACTACTTATCTGGCATCTGTTTGAGGTGCATGATGAACTTGTGCTATTTGTCGAAGACTCCCATGAGCATACTATGAATTTCCATCAAATAAATTAAAGTTCATTTGAACACCACAGAACTTACTGATGCAGCTGCAAGAGGGTCCAGGACAAAATTAGCAAATAGATCAGTCATGGGTTTCCCAAGTTCTTTCTCTATGGTTCCATGAAACTGCACACCAGAGACAAAAATCAAGATAAAGATAAATTACACAACAGTTAGTCTATACATTGTTAATCATTGCCATTAGGATGAGGATTGATTTACAAATCAATGAAAATACTTATGAGGGTAATAAGTTTCAATCTTTCATTCATCAAGAATAGGTGTGCATACCTCTTCAAGAGGGCATAGAGGAAGCGAGTTCTGCAACGGCTTGAGGACATTTATGTAGGGTTCAGGAAGCACATCTGCTCTTGTGGACAAATATACTGGCCCATTTTCACCCATAACCCTTCTAACTCTATCAACAGGTTGAGAACATGGCGAGCATTTCGCTTGTGTGTTTTTGTCCATATAGCATTCTTTTTGCTATTGGTAACCCATTGAACTCTCTTATGAACAACCTGCTTGTAACTCCATATAATGTAAAAGTGTGTGGGTTGAAGCAATGTATTTCCATAACAAAGGAAAGTTTCAAGTAATCAGTTTTAAATTATACATGAGAACGAACTAATCGCAGTTTACTTTAGACAGGTCATCTAGCTCTACAAATAAATGCATCGCTTAGAATTATGCGTGCCAACAATGCTATCGTACTCTAAAGGCTGATTGTCCATGTACACTTACTCTCCGATCAACACCTCATGAAGCCATTTAAAGATGCAGTCACAAACACGGCCAACACAGCGAGCAACAGAACATATATATACGTATCGAGGGGAACCCAATATCCTATAAGGTGGAGGAAGCACAAAGTAAATAAGATTAAATCACAACCATACTCATTCAGGTACATCTCCATCATTCAGAACTTGTCATCCACATATAACTAAGGAAGGAGAAATACCTGGTGATTTACCATCATTCAGGTAAAAATAAATAATTTTGGATTTTCCATGATGCTGTTCATAATGTTCTCCGTCGCATTCTCAGAGTGCTCCGGCATCTTTAGTTTGTGTACCTTGAATTCGTTTCAGTAGAAACACAAGTTAGGTAGCACCTTCATCTAACATGAAACGTGAGCACCTCAAATGACGGTTCCTTCATTATTATTTTTTCAGTAACACAACAGTTTCTTCCTCAAGACAGATTCAGAGCCATTCCGTTCAACGTATTAGTAGTTACATGCTCTATTTAGTTCTACAGAACTACTCATGGGGGGAAATAAGTAAGAAGATGTGCCTTGGTCATGGAGCAAGCAGATTAAGCAAGTATTTGTATTACTCAGTCTAGGCTGCTATATTCATGAAAGTTGTTTCCTGACTTTGAGCGAATGAGATCACTCCAATAAAATCAATATTTGAATGTATGCATTACTGAATGATTGTCTGTATGCACTGAGTGATTGCCAGAAATTTCTGTGAACAATGAGACCATCTCACAATCAGAAGGTCCTGGAGGTCGTGCGGGAGGTCTGGGGAGGTCTAGGAGGTTTAGGTGAATTATTTATATATTTGCAAAAGAGAAGCAGTAGATTTTAAATTTTATCTGGGTTATATAAGGCCCCAGTAACATCCTTGAAATTTTTTAGAATTTTACAAATTGATTTACTTTTTTTCAAGCCTCAGTTGAACTTTTGGAGCTTTAAAATGACTTGGTCAACTCTCCTGGCTTAAACCTAGCCGCTGGGCACTGTAGCGACCGAGCCAAAGTGGTTTAGGTCCAAACTGTGCAATCGGGCCGCACCCGACACGTTCGTGCGTGCCCAAGTTTTCTAGCGACGCGAGCCGTCGATCTCCAAGCTAACGGGCGAGCTTTGCGAAGCCGTGCGGGTCATCCTCGCACGTGATGCAATCCTGACCGTTCCGGACCTCCTAGCTTTCATCCTGACCGTCCCGGACCTCCCTGAGCAAATCGTCACCGACCAGGTTCTCACTTCATCGATCTTGATCCTTCAGGTTCTCCCTCGATTGATCCTAGCCGTTGCGGTCCTCCTTTAATCGATCCTGACCTTCCAGGTCCTCTTTGGAATGATCGCAACAGCTAAGGACCTCCCTCGGCATGATCTGACCGTCGGACCTCCCTTGAGGTTCATCGGACCGACCCGGGTCTTTTGATTCCATCTGGACCGACCAGACCTCCTTGAGCTCATATCTACCGTTCAGACCTCCTTGAGCACATATCTACCGTTCAGACCTCCTTGAGCTCATATCTACCGTTTAGACCTCCCTTGTTCTAATCGTCACCGTCCAGACCTCCCTTGCTACAATCGTGGCCGTTAGATCTAAATCGTACGGTGCATTAATTTCGGGATAATCCACCCTTAAATGGTAAACACTAAAATGCACTCGAGCCGTTGGATTCTTAGTGAACGGGCTAGATCTAGCGGTAACGTTCGGACCACCCGGACTCCCCATTGATCTCCACCGTTGATTTTAGATCCAACCGCGCCGTCCTTTTCATTTTTGAACTCAAAGGCGCACATTTATTTTGGTCTTTGGATTTCAATCCTACGATACCTATTTGACCGCGTGCGCATAAGGTCAGATCCTCATCTGACCGTGGGATTTGAATCCTACGGTGCTCCTTCTTCCTTGAGGGATTACAACTGGATCTTGGTATGGCCGTTAGATTAGAATTGTGCGGCCCATATTGAAAGATACCGGTTGGGGGAGGTCCTGGAGGTCCAGGAGGTCTTGGGGGAGGTCCTGAGAGAGGTCCTGGAGGTCCTCCCTCAATGAAGGAAGCAGACTCAATGAAGGAAACCCGACAAGGTGACATTACATAAGTGATAGTACATTAAATCTGACACTAGTTCTCGAGATGACACTTGTTCAGCACATTACATAAGTGACAGTACATTACATTCCCTTTCCTCACATTAAATCTGACAGTTAAGTGACAGCACATGTCACTTTTTTTTTTGGAGTTAACTTCTTGCTTGGTCCTGCTGCACTAGAGCTTTCGCACTTGGTCCCTCTCGCACTACGCACATCGCTAGTTTCTGTAAAATTTGCATTAGGCTATCTTTGTACACACATGGTCCCTCTGCACTTCAACAATTGATAACAAGAAATTGCATACCTTCTAATTCTGAGCCCACAGGCTATCTTTGTAGAGTCCGGAGGTAGGATGATTCTTGTTGTTGATGGTGTTTCCAGTTGGGCAATGGTAGCAGCCATTGTTTTCTTCCCTTTCTTCTTTGGAGTTCCAGTTTTTTTCTTGGTGGACTTTCTTTTCTTGAAATGGACAATGATGAAAATTTATATGGCAAAGAAAGGTTCTTTGAAGTGTTTGTAGTGTACCTTTTGTGTGGTCCATTAAGTGGGCAACCAGCAGTCCTATGGCCCAACTCTCCACATCTGTCACACCTGCATTGCCTATTTGGTGCAGGATTATTCTCAAGGCAGTTTCTGATTCTTGTTTTCCTAGGTCTGCCAGCAGATCTTTTTGCAATGGGTGGTAGCAACTTGAAACCTGGATCAATCTTTGGCCACTGCCCAATGTCTATCATTGGTTGTATGACACCTTGATATGCAGCCCTAAATCTCTGTACTGAGTAGTAGTCATGCATATAGTCCTCAATGTTGGCACCTCTTAAACTAGAAATGAAGACTAAGGCATGTTGGCATGGCTTCCCAGTGAGCTGCCACTCAAGGTAGGTGCATTCATAAGTTTGCAGTTTGACTACATGCCTAGGTCAGTCCATTGGATTGTCAAACTCGGTCACTGCAGATGAAATTGGCACGTGTTTGGCCTTCATATGGGCTAATCCCCTTGTCCTCATTTTGAGCTGATTGATGACAACAGGTAAAATTATCCCTTCCAGCCTCTCTCCAATCCTCCTCCTCTTGAAAAACAACTCCATGACCATCTCCCTTATCTTGTCAGCTAGCTGATGAACAGGCAGGTCTTTAACATCTTTGATCCAACTGTTGAATGATTCTACCAAGTTGTTGTTCACATAATCACACTTGATGTCTTTACATAAGTAGCACCTCATCCAATGTTGGTTGTGATGTTTCTATAGGTAATCACCAACTTCTGGGCAGGCTGTCATGATTTTCTCCATGTGGTGCTAAAAAACTTCTTGTCTGTATGCCCTAGCTGCAGGATACATGTTGGCAAAAATATCACGATGGAACTTCTTCACAAAATTTTGCATTAAGTGCCTGAAACATTCCCTTTGCTCACAACGTGGAAATACCTCCTTCACTGCATTCTCCAGTCCTTTACTTGCATCACTACATATTGCCAACAAAGGAGGCTCACCAATTGCTCTCTTCAACTGCTTGATGAACCAAGTCCAATTATCTAGTGTCTCAGACTCAATGAAGCCAAATGCCACTGGAAACATCCAGTTATGTCCATCCAATGCAGTCACTCCAGCTAGCTGCCCATTCCACCTGCCATTTAGTGCTGTAGAATCAATGCTAAGGTATGGTCTGCACCCAGCCTGAAACCCTTCAATGCATGGACTCAAAGCAAGAAAAAATTTGTGAAAGTAGACCTTCCCATTGACAGTCTTTTTGTCTGTCTCCACAACACTACCAGGAGACCTCAGCTCTATCTCTGCCTTGAAGCTGTAAAGCATATGGAAGCTATCATCCCAATTCCCATATAGCATATCAATTGCTCTCTGTCTCCCTGCCCAGACCGTTGGATATGTGAGAGTTACATTGTATTCATCTTGCAGCCTACCATGCAATTCTTTTGCACCAACATTTGGCTCATTCCTCATGATCCCAACAGCCCTATCTGCAATCCAATTTCTTGATGCCATGCTAGTTTTCACTCTGCTTGTTGATACACAATTGTGATCATCTACCATCTTGCTAACCTGCATGACAAATGTACAACATTTAGTAACATAAAATATGCAATACATTATACTAAGTTAGCAAGATTAAAGTTAGTACCCTGACAGTTCTTTTATCTGGCATCAGAACAACTACTATTCTCCAGGGGCATTCCTCAGCTTTGCATGAACCTCTGAACCTTCTTGGATCTGATTTGCCTGTCAATAGATCAAATTCTTCATTTATTGCATATTGCCTAATAGCCATCCTAAAGTCTTTCATGGTAGGGAATGTGCATCCCACTGCCATCCTTGGTTTATCCCTGTCATACATACATTGCCTTTCCTCAGGATTAATGTCATCCACTGGGATTTCAGCCGCAACAAGATCCTCTTGCAGCTCATTGATTTGTGGTTGCACACCACCAGTATGCATCTTGTGGTTAGCAATTGTAACATCCCAAAGTGCTGTTACAAAATAAAATAAAATAAAATAAAGTTATTATTTTATTGAATTTTCTGAGAATTTGCCAGAGTTTGATTGCTTTATTTGAATTTCTGAAGTTGTAAAAGTCAAAATTTAAAACTTATTTGAAGTCCTTGAAGTTTCAGTTGGTTTGATCTGAAAAATAAAATCTTAATTAATTTATAGAATTTTCTGAGTTTTTAAAAGCTTTTTCCTAATTATTGCAAAGCCAAAATAAATTATTTGCAAAAACTATAGCCAACTTTAAGTTGGAACTATTTTATTTAAGTCCAAAATGCCTTTAGGAATTTCTATGAATTTTTCTAGAATTTTTGGATTTAAATTGCTATTTTCTAAAGCCTAAAGGATTTATCTGGAATTAAATCAATTGTAAAATCAATTAAAAATCAGAAATTCCTTTTGGGCCGAAACTTAAAACCTCAGCCCATTTCTTTCCCCACCCCGGCCCACTCCGGCCCGCTTCCCGCGCACCCCCTTTCCCTCTCACTCGCCCCCACCGTCCGATCCCCATCGGACGGCATCTCCCACCCCCACGCATCGCGCGCTGCTCACAGCCACCGGATTTCAATCCGACGGTCCGCGACCTATCTTCTTCCCCCGTCTCTTTCTTCTTCACACGCAAGCCGAGCCGCCATGGCCGCAACGGCAAGCTCCGAGTTAGCCGTGATTTCCTCCCCCTTTTTCCTCGCCATCACGCGCATTGAAACCCCCGTATCACGCCGCCCCATCCCCGGTCATTTTGCCCCTCGTCCGCGTGCGAAATCGCCGGGAACGCCGCGCCATCGCCGCCGTGATCTCCGCGCCCGACCTTCTTTCCCTGCCCTCCTCCGACCCCTATAAATGGAGCACCGGGAGCCCCCTTCCTCACTCGTTCCAACCCCGACCACCACTCCTTCCCTCCCACCTCCGTTTGGCCGGATTTCTCAAGGTTTCACCGACGGCTGCCACCTCTTCCTCCGCCTCTAGCGCCGTCGTCGTCGACTCCCCGGCCACCCCGACCCCGCCAACAGCATCGCGGCGTCGCCGCGAACCCGGTGCTCACCTCACACTTACCGGAGCACCGCCGGAGCTCCTTCGCCGCCGCGAGCCGAAGTTCGCCACGCCGCAAATCGTCCTCGCCGACGGCCTTTCCCCGTCACTCTCTCACCGAAGAGGTAAGCCCTAGGATCCCCTCATCGCCCTCGTGCTATTGGTACCACTCACCATCGCCGCCGTGCCTCCAGTCGTCGGCAACCATCGGGATGGAGCGCCACCACCCGCCGGCGTCCATGTCGTCGCCACAACGACACCACTTCACCGCCACTTCACCTCCTTCGCCCATGTGGCAGCCCGTGTGGCGGCCACCTCAGCGCTTGCGCCAACACACCCCACTCTCGTTCACTGTGAGGTGCACCGGGTCTGCGGTGGACCTTTGACCGCCGTGGACCTGGTCCATTGACCAAGGGGCCCACATGTCAGCCACTGTAGCTTTTATCCCGAATTGTTTTAATTCAGAAATCCCCTACTGACGTCAGCATGCGCAATAAACCGAATTTTCTTTAGGAAATAATTCAAGAAAATCAATAAAATATGATTTTAGGGTTTTATTTAGATTTAGAACTTCCCGGGGTTCGTTCTCCCTCATACGAACTCCGATTTTGTCGATTCAAATTCTTAAATTCCTATAAAATCAAGATCTAGCCATCTAAACCAAAATCATTTGATTTTGGGTTCTTTTGACCTACAATTCCTTTAAACCTTAATTCATTATTCCATGTAATTCCAATCTTCTAAAATTCATATCTTTTGCTCCCGAACTCCGTTTTAGTCCATTCAAGTTTGTAAATTCATATAAAATTATTATATAGCTAGCTAAAACAAAATATTTCTATTTGGAGTTAATTTGATCTGTCTTTTTGAATTTATTTGAATTTGAGTTGAATTTATCGTATTTTCACGATTAGATTTCGACGACTTCGGAGAGTGAGGTTTCGACACCGATTGAAGAGCATCATAAGAGGATTGATTTTGACTGTATGATCATCGTGATTGTACACTTGAACTACCTGGAGAAAGTATGGATCCGCCACGGTACGGTGAAGTGCCGTGATTCTCGTCGATTCGGTCAAACCGTTTTAGGTGACATTCGTTTGAATTTGAATTTGAAAACAACCGCCGATCCGTATCCGGCCCTCCGACCCATGCTTGTGAGTACTAGGTGACCTGTTGAGGAAAACAACATCACCTCAGTATCAGGTGATTGCATCACCTCATCAAGCGAGGCAAGTTATACCCTTGATCATGTCGATCCCACTATTTCAAATTATTTATATTCTGTTTTAAATTATTACTGCATGCTTATTTATATCAGTAATTTAAATTCCTGCTTTAAATGTATAGTTATGCCTAAAATCCTTTGTATGGCCAACTTTGATAATTGAAGCAAACATATTGTCACCATAGATAAAACCTAGTTGATACGATAGTATGAACTAGAACATTTTGAGAAAAATCATGCTTAGCCATGCTTATAGACCAAACGTGTTTATTTTGGGAATTTCAGCCAGAAATTAATTGTTGTTTAGATGGTATCCATGACATCGGTATGTCATGGAAGTTTATGACTTTGAAAAATGAAATACATGAAAATAGTTTGGACTTGGGCATAATGGATGTTCGGTGGGTGCAAGTTTATGCACGGGCTCAATCGGGTATGGTTGAGGCCCATGGGTTTTGTTGGAAAGTTGCCCAAGTCAGTTAAGGACCGGTCTTCGAGTGTATGAAGCTATGCCATACCGTACCACCACATGTCCTCAGTGTGGGGAGTAGGACCTGGTTAATTAATCTGCAATGTTCCACCGTGGTCGTTCCCTACAGATGCAATGGGTAGTCATGTTACGACTTGTGTTAGTCCCACCTAGCGCAAGAGGGGGCCCGAACCCGGAGGTCTTTATTCCAAAGGGGGTGGCGAAACCTTAGTGAGGGGTAACTACGGTGGAATGACGCTTTGTAAAGGCCTTGACACGTGCTCTAGACCGCTTACCAAAGGTAGTGAGCGGTGGCATAGATATATGCCGGACAAACTAGAGAAGTCTTGTCATGTGGGTAAAGCTGTACAACCTCTGCAGAGTGTAAAACTATTCGAATAGCCGTGTCCACGGTTATGGACATGCTAGCAGAACTACTCAAAGTTAGACTTTGGTTTTGTCGGAAAAAGACTTCTTCAAAACTGGTTTATCCAAATGGGAATTGGGCGGGAAGCCATGTGATAGGAGGGTATCCTTCACCATTCATGTGTGAATGTTATCTGACTATAAAAGTGAGAATTTATAAAATGATGTTTAGTTATAGAATAATTGCTTTTGAACTTAGTATTGTATTTAATGTCAAATGCTGCTTTATGCAAATTAACCCTATAAGCCATCCCTTGTTACATCCATGTATGCATATCATTCATTATTTGTGGGTGTAACTTGCGAGCACGGAAGTTGTGCTCATTCTTGCTTATGCAAACAAAATTTCAGAGGAGAAGGACTTCGCTACCGATGTGGATCTCGACGACTAGACCGCTTCCCCAGTCGATTGCTTGTGGTAGATTAACTGGACCCTACTACTTCTTTGTCTTCCGCTGTGTTTATTTTATTGTGGGCCTGTAAGCCTCCTTTGTAATTAACTCTGTCATTATTTATTAATAAAGTTGTGATATGAATTTGTTATCATTTTGTTTACTGTGTGGACTAGCTACTGATCATGGGACTAGTCCAGAAATGCACAGAGGATCCTGGATATTAATCCTGGGTTCTGACAGCAATGCCATCCTCATATGTGAGTCCTAGCAGTTCATACATCGCATCATCTCCCATTGCCACATCTCTGTCATCCTCAGCAGCTGATTCATTAATGTGATGGTTTGACCAATCCACCCTGCCTTCTGATGCATTGGTTGGGACATATGGTGTATATGCTTCAGTTGTTGGAGGTACTGCATTGGAGGTGGCTGCTGCATTGGGAGATTTTGGCTGTGACATTGTCATAACAGAATGAGTGGAATCATGCTGGCTTTCATTCAGCACTGGCCTTGATTCACTCCCTTTCTTGTCGACAATTTCTACATAAAATGGCACAAATTTTGTTCTCCATCGTGTCAAAAAAACATCACACAACTGAATTGCATTCTCAATGAGCAACTCTTCTCCACTGTCCCTGTGTATGCACCACAGTTGCACATTTTGACAAGAACCCCATACGATCATCTCACCCAACTCATGCGAGAACTTTTCCGGTGTATACCCACGGGAGTCAACAATCCATTCAAAGCTCTGACGCTCAAATCTCGTCTTGCTACGATCCAGATGCTTAGCGTCATATGGGCCAACTACTACGGATATACTAAAAGCCATTTCCGGATCAATCCTACTCGAAAGGGGAAAAATTGAATAAAAATCCAACTACTACGTTCCTACGATCATACTTTCCTTTCTCCGAATCACAAACAAAAGCAAAAAAAATTGAAGCATAGCAACTGCAACTAACCCGACGGGGATGTCCTTCGGATCCATGTCGCGGTTGCCCGCCGACGCGCAGGAGGTCAACTCGCCTATGGAAGCTGCTGCTGCTATCGCCGGAGTCCTCAAGTCACACCACACTACCGGAGTCCTGAGGTCGCCTTGGCCGCCGCCGCGCACAAGAGTGGAGCTAGGGTTTTGGGAGGGAGTGCGCACAAGTAGCGAGAGCAATGGAGTGGCTTCAGTCAAGACCTATTACCTGTGTCTTTCTTTAGTTTAAGAGGTCAGGGGCATTTCAGTCTTTTCAAAGTCCTGAAAAATGGGAAATGAGTTAAAAAGTCCAAAGTGGCAAAAGAATGATTGAAAATTGTATAGAGTGACAAATAAAGTATTGCAATCTACATAATGGCAAAGGTGAGAAAGCTATTCTATTGGGTGACAAATTCTTAATTGTCCCAAAATAATTTTCTAGTTTAACCCCTCTTCTCTACTGTTTCTACTGTTCTCATAGATTGGATCGCCACGTGTCCAGCGGAAGTGCGTATGTGGCACTACGCCTCTTTGAGTCCAATGGGCCAGTTGGCTGGGCCAAGGTGTCTTTTCTTTTAGACTAAACTGGGCCATGGCACTAGGTGGCCTAATACTCCTTTCTTTTCAGCTGCATTTTCATTTTTTTAAAATATTTTTTTAACACTAGGCTGAGATAAGTGCTGCTCTACGAATGCAAAAATATTCAACTGAACACAAGAGGCACACGAAGAACATAAGAAGCACATTGAAGTTGAACAAATGCATCGCTAACAACACAAGTCATGGCTCCAACATGCACTGCACATGTACTAAGCTACTCAAAATCAATTATTAATCTCTACATTAATTCATCTTCGGAGCATGTCTGTGTCGGTTAGAAATATTGTTCTAATTGTGTTCTCTCTGTTCAAGGTATAATTCAGTTTGTATTCTCAACATACTTGCGATCGAGTTTTGAAGAGACTTGAGATAGAGTTATGAAGTTGCAACATGTTCAGAGATCAAGTTCCTTATGATTCAATTACTACATATGTTGTTGTCAGGAGAACTGTAGCGTATCATTGTCGGTCATGTAGAACCCGATACAGACTCTGTTTCTCATCTGAATCAAAACCGAATAGCTATGTTCAAACTTGTAATATGTAAATCGATTCTATATAAATACACAACAGAACCAATTAGGTTCTCATTGCGGCAAACAGATTTTACATGGTATCAGAGCCAAAAGACACAATGTCGACTTCTTCTTCCGCTACTCTCTCCACCAGCACCTTAACTTCATCCGGTTCTCTTCATCCTTCCATGCCGATGACTCATCCGATCAACATCAAGCTAGGCCAAGATAACTATTTGCTATGGAGGGCCCAATTTCTTCCATACCTGAGAAGCTATCATCGTCTGGGATATGTGGATGGCAGTGTCGAGTGCTTGGCAAGGATGATCTCATAGACTACTGAATCTGGAGCGATTCAAGTCATGAATCTGGCTTATCTGAACTGGTTTCACCAAGATCAAGTTGTCCTCAGCACCATCTTCTCATCACTTTCAGAGGAATATTTGGCGCATGTCATGTCTATGACGACTGCACGCGAGGCATGGCTTGCACGGGAGCGAGTCTTTGCATCCAAATCATGAATTTGAAGAAGAGGGATCTTTTGGCCTTGGATTACTTCAGGCAGATGAAGAACCTTTCAGATACATTGGCTGCCATAGGTATGCTATTGAGAGAAGATGAAATTATTTCATACACGCTTTCAGGTCTTGGTCCAGATTATGATTCATTGGTCACATCCCTCACCACACGGTCAGAGAACTTAACCCTCAATGATGTCTATGCTCATCTCTTGAGTTATGAACTTCGGTGGAAGCAGAATAACAGTGAGCTGCAACTTGGTGCATCTGGATTCTCAGCTAATTTCACTGGTAGCTATCAAGGTCGAGGAAACTACACCAATAATAGTCCAGGAGGCAATCAAGGCGAAAGACATGGTCATGGTTGTGGCTATCAAAACCGAGGGGGCTATGGTTACAACAATAGCAATAACATCAATCAAAACCGGGGTGGTTTCAGCAGCAACTCTGGTGGTCAAGGTGGACGTAGTGCGCGTCCTACATGCCAGATATGTGGAAAGAACAATCATACTACTAACAAATACTATCATCGCTTTGATCACTCATATCAAGTTGATGAAGGGCATTTTGCTAAAGTGGCAGCAATGACATCTTCATACCAAGTTGATCCCAATTAGTATACAGGTACTGGCGTGACAGACCATATTACAAGTGATCTTGATCATCTCACAGTACGAGAGAAGTACCATAGTGGAGATCAGGTTCAGGTCGGCAATGGAGCAGGTTTGCACATCTCTCATTTGATCATTGCTCTATTAATACTACTGCCAACTCTAGCTCTTAAAGATGTTCTTCATGTACCTCATATTTTGAAGAATCTCATAATTGTGCATCAACTTACTAAAGATAATAATGTCTTTATCAAATTTCATCATGATTATTTTGTTGTCAAGGATCAGGTATCGAAGAAAAGCCTACTCCACTGCAAATGTGAACCTGGCCTCTATCATATCAAGTCTACCACCATTAGGTCATCCAAGTCAGCCATGCTCAGTCCAAAGATCAATAAAGAGCAATGGCATGCTCGTCTTGGTCATCCTTCATCTCAGATAGTTCAGTCTATTTTACATCTCAATAAATTGCCTTCTGTTAGTACTTCACATAGTTCAGTGTGCAATGCTTGTCAACAAGTTAAGAGTTATCAACTCCCTTACTCTTCATCTGTTCATGTATCCACGTCTCCCTTAGAACTTGTATTTTCTGACGTCTGGGGTCCTACACCCCAATATGTAGGAGGATACAAGTACTATGTCAGCTTTATCGATGATTTTAGTAAATTCACGTGGATCTATTTGCTACGTGCCAAATTTGATGTTGAGAATGTGTTTCTACAATTTCAAAAACATGTTGAATGAATTCTTGACAAGAGGATTAAGGGCATGCAATCTGATTGGGGAGAAGAATATCTCAGAAGCTCAATAGATTTTTTCATACCATTGGTGTAGAACATAGGGTTTCTTGTACTCATCAACAAAATGGGTCAACTGAATGAAAACATAGGCACATTGTTGAGACTCGTCTTGCTCTTCTAGCACAATCATCCATGCTAATCAAATTTTGGGATGAAGCCTTCTTAACTTCCACATATCTTATAAACCGTATGCCTACTCGAGTCATAGACAATGCTACTCCTTTAGAAAGGTTGTTTAAAGTCAAACCAAATTACTCTATGCTTAAATTTTTTGGATGTGCGTGTTGGCCACATCTTAGACCCCATAACAATCGTAAGCTTTCCTTTCATTCCAAAGAATGTGTCTTCTTAGGATACAACTCTAGTCATAAAGGGTAAAAATGTCTGGATATCACGTCTGGTTGAATGTATATTTTGAGGGATGCCATCTTTGATGAAGGATTTTTTTTCCTTTTTCTCAGCAATCCGCAATTGCCTCCTCTTCTGATATCAGTCCCTCCTTGTCAACATACACATTTCTTCCTGTACCAGCTTCATCTACTTTATCAATACCTCCTTCGCATTCCTCAGATGGTAGTAGTGTTTCCAGTAGCTTTGATCAACTAACGAAAGAAGTGCAATCAACTTCCTCTAATTATGTTCCTGTAGTTGCCAAACAGGTACCCATAGCTCCACCTCGACAACATGAGATGCGTACAAGGCTATGTGATAATATTTGTCGAACTAAACAACGAACATATGGAACTGTGGCTCATCTTGCTAATTCTGGAGCTTTGGTTAGTGTGATTGATCCGACATCACATCTTGATGCGATGCAAGATCCCCACTGGATGGCTGCCATGGATACCGAGTTTACCGCTCTTCAGACAAATAAAACATAGCATCTTGTTCCTCCTCATCCTGGATTGAATATCATTAACTGCAAGTGGGTTTTTAAACCCAAGAAAAAGGCCGATGGCACTATTGATTGATGAAAGAACCCAAACACTTAAATTAATCTAAACAACAATAAACAGTAATAAGAAGCGGTAATAAACAGTAAACTACAGACTAATATTGAACACACCACAACACAATTTAATACAAGAGTATATTATCAAGAGTTACAACGGGACTTCTAAATCCAAAAATACAACATTGTTACAAACTCCGAATTAATTACAAGAATTCATTACATCAAAGCAAAATAAAAATTACAAACTACGAATGAAACTCCTGCATGCTTGGTAGCCTCGAACCATTCGCATCTTCTGTCCGTGCATTGCCAGAAAGATAGAACCTTCCCTAGCCGACCCAAGAATCTGCCACCACTCCATTCCATTGTCAACAAAAGCCAAAAGACCAAGAACAAACTAAAACCAATAAAAGGGAGTAAGAGGAGAGAGGGAATGTTGTCAGATAGCGAGAAGCTCATCGAGGTTCCCAGACTGCCTGGGGCCAGCGGCATCCTCTCACTTTCATAGGTTTCATCACTCGGTATTTAGCAAAATCCAACACCTACTCTTCCCGATTTACCTCCGCCGTAGAAAATCCAAACATTAGTGCCCTATGGACCAATGGTCCATTCCTTTTAACCAGCTGAATAGAACTCATAGAGAGAGGTGAGGATAAGGAGAGGGCAGTTTCGGTAGGGCATAGTAGGGAGAGGGAGGGAGCGGCATAGCCAAGCCCCAAATAAAAACCCAGCTCACAGCCAAGCCACTGCCACATCTTGCTCTCCTCCAAAGAAACCAAGCCAGCGCCACCGCCACCACAAGGCAAGAGCAAGCAAACAAGCCGAAGCAACCCCATCAAGCACCCACAGCCCCCAAAGGGGAAGTCAAGGAAGTAAAGCCGAAGGCCAGGAGGCAAGGGGATGAGAAGATGGAGGACGGCCACCAGTGAGCGACCAAGGCCACCAGTGGACGACCACGACAACCAGTGGGCCACCACAAAGGCCTCCACAACCAACCCACCATTCCCTGACCAACTTTCCACCAGGTAAGCCCACATGTTAGCCCTTCCCATATCTCTTAGCATCGCATACTACACTCGCACTGCACAGAGCCACAACCAATAAGGCAAGGTGACCAAAGAGAAAGGACATCAGCTTGGACACCACACCGCCAGTGGCAACCTGATAAAGCCACCGAGCGACCTTGGAAGCAGGGATGAGCTCCCCGGCGCAACACCCCCACCCCGAGTCCCGTCACGGCAACCCTAACCAAGCTAACCCAAGCATGCACGGTAAAATTTGAACCAAACAAAGTAAATAAGCTAAACTAAAATCGGCAAGATATGAAAAGGGGGAAAGAAGTTAATTGGGTTGGAGTTTGAAGCCGAAACAATGCCCAGGAAGCAAGCACCACAATGCCCAAAGCCACCACCGAAACCACCATCCATCATCCAACCCCGAAAACCGCAAGCCATCATCATGCCACCAAGCATCACCGTGTCACCACCAACAATCCCCCAGAACAACCATGCCATCACCGAAGCCCACAAGCCATTACCACCATGACATCACAAGCCACCACCGAAGCTACCAAAACCCACCTCCATGTCCAGGAAACCAAAACCCCCACTGAAGCCATCACTAGGCCCAAGAACAAAACCCCCACCAAAGCCGTAACTCAACAAGCCATCACCACCAAACCCTCACCACCGAAACCCAAAGAAGCCACCAGCTCACCATGCCCAAGCCACCACCAAAACTGAGCCCACATGCCATCATCACCCAAAATCTCCCCCAAACCCACCAACAGTACCACCAAACCCCCACAAATCAATTGGGGATAAATCGACATAACAGGGACTAGGTAAAAGTAAAATGGTAAAGGGGAAACCACCGGTAACCGAGCAGCAGTAGCACCCGAGAGCCAGAGGCGAGGTAGAGGCTGGCGAGGGAGGCGACCAAAATCCCTAGAATGCAACCGAGGGAGGCGGCCGAGGAACCGCCCGGGAGGCGTAGCAGCTTGACGGCGCAGATCCAGAATAGGACCAGCAGAGGGGAGCAGCCAGAGGCCAGCGACAATTCGGGCAGCACCAGAGTTGGACGGGAGAGGAGGAGATCCCCCACAGAGAGGAAGAGGCAGGGGAGGCGCAAGAGAGAGCGAGTGTTGTGGGTGCGTGCGTGTGTTGTGAGTGTTGTGCGTGCGTGTTGTGCGAGTGCGAGTGTCGTGTTGTGTGTGTGTGTGTTTGGTGTTGAGTGCGCGCATGCGCGTGTGTGTGTTTGTTGTTGTGTGCATGTGCTAAGTGAGTGTGTGTGTTGTGTTGTGCAGTGAGGAGTGTGTTGTGTATAGTGTAGTGTTTTAGGTTGTGTGCGTGTAGTATAGCACAGTGTGTATTAAGAGTGTGTGTGGCGACTTTATATTGTGCGTACGAGCATTTATCTTTAGAATTAGATTAGTCTAATTTGGGAAAAATCCAGGGACCCGGATAAAAGCATCCCAACCCTTCGGTTCCAAGCCAATCCAAGTTGAGGGAGAGAACGTGTGTGTTCCGCGATAGTAGATTCTAGAACTAACAGACTGTAGGACAATAGCCATTGGGGAAACGCTAACCTAGCATGGAGCTGGAAATTTTAATTAAATTAAAATATGCTGAATAAGGGAGCAGCGTGTTAGTGCAAGCATAAAATCACCCAAACAACTAAGTATTTCTGTTATACATGTCTGTCGTATAATTGCAGAAGACGAAATGGCTCAGGCAGGAGTTGCTGATCCAGAATTTGTTGACACTGAGCTTTACTACAAATACGAATGCAAGCTTATTCTCTTGACCATCAGCCTAGTTATATTAAATGTAAAAGTTATCTTGCTGTATCATTATATATATGTACATTAAAACTATATCTCAAAATAAAATCGGATAAAAGAGATAAGAGATGAGAAATGAGAAAAGAGCAGTACAGCTGAGATGAGCAGCTAGGCTGTAAGAGTAAATACTAGGATGGTAAAGGGGGGCCTTGCACATGAAAGAGAGGGAAGGTAGGCCTTACATATGGATAATATATAAGGACCAATAAAACTCTCACTCGGATAAGGGCCATATTTAAGTGCTAACCATTTTCCGTCTTCAGCGGGTAGAAAATGCTACCGTATTATGTTACTATACTCTCTACATCGGGTAAGTAATATAATGTGTGAGTGATGGAGGAACTCAGGACCGGTAGCGCAAGTCCGAAAATGGGGGATCCAAGGCGCATATATTAGCGCAAGTGGAGTGTTGGGTGAAGGGATAACCGGCCCAACCAACACTATTGGAACTCGGTGGAGGACTGGGTGGGCGTCCCAGGACACCAACAGAAAATAGATGGTGGAGACTTAATCACGTAACATGAAAAACGTTATGTACTTTGAACTTGATACCGCATTAAAGGAAATACGGGAGACCTAGCTTAAAGAGAGCTCAAAGTAGCTATGGGCAAGGATAGAAAACACGATGCAAGGAAATCCCGTGGCGCCATTCTTCGTTCTGGTTGAGTTCTTGTGCGAACCAAAAATCACAAAAAAACCAGATGGAACTCGCAAACTGACATTTGAATTTGCTAAAAAACCAGCCGAAATTCAAAAGCTGAGATTTGAATTTGCTAAACTGGGGAAAAATCGCCGATTTTTAAAATCCCGCTACCCCCTGGTAAATCCGGTTAACCGGCTGGGTTTCCCCCTAGCTATGGGTAAAGTGGTACAAGCCTGCGTAATGCTATATAAAACCATGAATTCATACCTGTCTCCTAGATTGGAGGCTACGGTGACCACTAGGGCTCTATCTTCTCACCGAGTGATAAGTAGTCTTTTCAGAATTAAAACTTGCCACTAAATTTTGGTGAATTATTTTCCATAGAAAGAGATGAGTTAGAAAATATGATAATCAAACAGAGAAGAGTCATACATTGCATCATTGCTAATAAATGCTTGCTGAGTACACTAGTACTCATTCTTGCTATTACTTCCTTTGTTAGATCCTAGTCCAACGGGGGATTATGCCGAGTGGGATGAAGGATACACAGGTGCTGAGGAGGCCGCAGGAGGCTAGGATGCTTACTACGAGGACTAGGGTGAGGTGGACACCCTATTCGGCGAGTGGGACGAGTAGACGTCCGGTGGAGCAGTGCAGGCAAGCGAGTGGTTTTGTACCATTTTGCTGCTATAATTAAGTACTTATATTAAAGACCACAGCCTTGCGTGGCTAACTGCTATAATAAAGTACATTTTCTATCATATCGTTCTGCTGCGTTAACTTTGATAAGGCTTATTATTCGTTGAAGCGTTGTCCTACTGGGTAGACGAATAATAATCCGTTTGCTTAAGTGTGATTACCCTCGAGGTAATGATATTAGGGCGCCACAATCGATACAAAGAACGGTTAGTTGCGAAGGGGTTTAAACAACGTCATGGCATTGACTATGATGACACATTCATCTCGGTTGTCAAGCCAACTACTATTCGAATACTCCTCTCCTTGGTTGTCTCTCATGGCTGGTCCATTCGTCAAATTGATATCCTAAACGCATTTTTGCATGGTTTTCTTCAAGAAGATGTATACATGAAGCAAACCCCTGGATATGAGGATTTGTAGTATCCTCAATATGTGTGCAAGCTTGATAAGTCTCTATATGGGTTAAAACAAGCACCACGAGCTTAGTTTTCTCGACTCAGTATGAAATTGCAAGAACTTGGCTTTCTTCCCTCAAAGGTTGATGTATATCTGTTTATCTTCAATCAAGGAGGTTTTCGTATTTCCATGCTCATCTACGTTGATGATATTATTATCATTAGCTCTTCAGATAAGGCTGCTGATTACTTACTTCACCAGCTTCATGCTGATTTTACTGTGAAGAATCTTGGTAGTCTTAGTTATTTCCTTGGCATTGAAGTTGCTCCATTTGAGGATGGTATTCTCTTATCTCATGGACTTGTTGTGTAGGACCAGAAAGGCGACTAGAGGAGGGGTAAATAGACGCTTTCAAAAATTTCACCTTAATTAGATTCAACACGTACTTTTCTCTAGTAGCTAGATAGCTAAGAAGATTAGTAAAAGTGCAGTGGAAGCCTTGTGTTAAATCTAATCAACCCCTCAAAGCAAAAGACCAAAAACCAAAACCTAAACAAGAGGGCCGGACTGAACTCAGGCAAAAGTGCGGACCAACCTATCAGGCTGGACTAACCTCAGGCAAATGTGCGGTGACCTTGGGCCGGACTGACCTCAGGCAAAGGTGCGGTCAGACCTCAGGCACGATGAACAGGAAAATCAGCTCGGGTTTCAAAACGAAAATCGACGTAACTTTTGATCCGTAAAGCCAAAACCCACAAAATTTGAGACACACCTTCTCTAAGATATCTAGAACCTATTCCAAGTGACGATCGAATAGATCTACATCAAAGTTTTGATCTTTTTCAGTTTTACCGAAGGAGGGTTTAAAACCGAGTAAAAACGAAAAACATGATCTAAAACTTGCTTGTGGGAGATTGATGATCTTGATGATCCTATATGTATTCCCACACATCACAGCAAGGTAGAAGAGGGCAAGAGATCAGCCAAAAACCAAAAGATCAAAGATGGACTCAAAATCATAAAACAAGAAGGAAGAACACAAAGAGACACATCTTTGGGAAACCATCAATGGATTGATTTGTGATTATTGCTGGTTACAACCACACCCTCAAGGAGGACAAGAGCTCAATCCAAGAGCACACAATCAACTCATCTCCCTAGAATCCTAAGCCTCTCTCTTTCTCTCTTAGTCCCTAAAACCAAACTAGGGTTTACAAATGAAGTTCTTGGGGGCTATGTGACAGCACCCCTCCTATTTATACTAGAGGCTTAGCTTATAGAAGAGTTTCTCTAATTGGCTCCCGTTAAGGCCCAACACAAACAGGACACTTACGCACGCATTTTAAAGCGTTGTATCCATCATCTCTTGACCTAAACCTCTTAACCTTGCGCCGTCCCGCGCCGCGGTTTAGCCAAAAGTCACAAAGGCGGTATTTGGTGAAATTACCAAAATACCCCTTCTCGATCCTTCTCCATGGACCGAGTCCAATCCTGTCGAAGCAATCGCCTGCTCCGCCACGTGTAGGTTGATCAACGGCTCTCATCATGTCGGCAAGTCTCTCTCGTCCGGATCCCACCGGAACCACCAAGGCACTTGCACCGACCCCCCGCGTCGCTTGATCAACCCGTCGCACCGAACTGCCCGTTCAGTCATCCTCGTCCATTCTGCGCCACGCTTGAGCCACTTGACCTCACCCGGCATCCATGATCGTTCTGGACCTCAGCTCTCCAAGCTTAGTCTCGATCCTCTCGCCGTTGACCGTCATTGACCTTCAAGACACCTGCACAACAATAGACAGAGAAATCGCCTCCGGGAACAAGTTCTTCACAACTTGACCCACGTTAGTGAAAACATGCAATATGCAATACATATGCAAAGATAAACATGGATATGACCTATCCCAAAATCACTTAGGCAATAAAATCAACATTCAAGAAAAACCGGTGATCGCCATTCAATGGCGGTCGGATCGCTCAACAGCCTCGGACCACCCTTGACCTGACAACAATTCAGACTTTGACGAAAACGCGTGAAACGACAAACCAAAAGTGTCATTGCCAATTGTAACATCACCTTAAGATCGTGAGCATATCCGTATGATATCCACATACTGCATAAGACTAACATGGTTCAAGCCAAGTCAGTTTCTACTCCTATAAACACAACAGATAAGTTGTCTAAACATCATGGCACAGTATTGCCCGAAGCTGTTGCAACTCAATATCGAAGTACAGTTGGTGCTTTGCAATATTTAACATTGACTAGGCTTGACATTTCATGTAGTGTCAATAAGGTATGCCAATTTATTCAAACACCAACAGATATTCATTGGTCGGCTGTTAAACGAATTCTATGCTATCTCAAGGAAACTGCTCATCTTGGCTTGGTTCTTAGGCGACCTGCTTCGTCTTTGCTGAGCGGTTTCTTTGATGTAGATTGGGCCAGGTGCCCTGATGACAGACGAAGCACGAGGGGATATGCCATATGCCTTGGCTCCAATCTTGTCTTTTGGAGTTCAAAGAAACAACCTACTGTTTCTCATTCCATCATTGAGGTAGAATACAAATCGATCGCTAATACTACCACTGAACTTCTGTGGATTCAAGATTTACTTGGGGAGCTTGGCATTTTCTTGCCCAAAGCGCTGAGTTTGTGGTGTGACAATCTTGGTGCAACCTATCTCACCACTAATCCCGTGTTTCATGCTCAAACCAAGCATATTGAAATTGATTATCATTTTGTTCGAGAACAAGTATCTCGCAAGGCTCTTGATATTAAGTTCATTTCCTCCAAAGACCAGCTTGCTGGTATTATGACAAAAGCACTTCTATTTCAGTCGTTTGGTAGGATCAGAAGCAATCTTAACATGGCTGCACTCGGTCTAGATTGCGGGGGATGTTAGAAATATTGTTCTGATTGTGTTCTCTCTGTTTGAGATATAATTCAGTTTGTATTCTCAACATACTTGCGATCAAGTTATGAGGAGACTTGAGATAGAGTTCTAAAGTCGCAGCATATTCAGAGACAAAGTTCCTTACAATTCAGTTACTGCATATGTTGTTGTCGGGAGAACTATAGTGTCTCATTGTCGGTAATGTAGAACCCGATATAGACTCTGTTTCTCCCCTGAATAAAAACCAAACAATTGTGTTCAAACTTGTAATATGTAAATCAATTCTATACTAGTTAATTGCCCATGCATTGTTACGAGACATCTTATGAATGTAAGCATTTATCAATTAATTAGATATAATATATCTTAATTCGTAAAGGCGTGCGAACAAAGCAGAAGAGCGGTGGAGGCGAGGGCGAAGAGGGGGAGGAAGCGTAGACAGCGTCGCAGGCGATGCCTGAGAGGAGCAGGGAGAGCACGCTGCGAGGAGATAGTTTGCTGATAACGTAGCCTACATATCAGTAGAGGGACAGGGGTGGGAGGGTAGAGAGGACAGACGACAACCAACTCTAATTTTTAAATAGTAAAAGATAAGTACACAATAGAACCAATCAGATTCTCCGGCAAACAGTTTTTACACTGTCTAGTGTCTAGTAGGAGGAGCCGGCCGCGAAGTCGACGTGGTAGACCTCGCTCATGTCGGGCTGGAAGAGGCCGAAGTGCTGCTCCACGCCCACGGACTTCTGGTTCTCGTTGAACATGGCGAACAGGTACGTCTCCACGGCCTTCCCGGGCCGCCGCGGCGTGCCGACGCCGACGTGCCGCACCACGTTGTTGTTGTAGGCCGCCGCGTTCTCCACGCTGGCCCCCGGCTTGTCGCCGCCCGACGGCCACCCGGTCTCCGACACCACCAGCTCCAGCCCCTGAGTCCCGGTCTTCTCCACCGCCGCGTGCGCCGCGTCCACGATCGCGTCGAACATGTTCGTGTACACCAGCCCGGCGTCTGTCACCGCCGCCGACGCGCCGGACTCGGCCAGGAGCGCGTACCCGAGCTGCACCTTATCCGCGTTATCCACGTACGCGAAGAACGGGTACACGTTCACCAGCAGCGGCGCGTTCTTCGAGGCCAGGTAGGCGACGATCGGCGCCATCACCGGCGCGGCAGCCTCGGAGAACGCGCCATGCGACGGCGGGTACGAGGCGCCGAGCACGGTCGTGGACACGGCCGTCGTGACCGGGACGCTGATCCCCGCAGCCTTGAGCGCGGACTCGAGGTTCTGCATGGCCGGGAGGACACGGGCGGCGTCCGCGCCTGGGATGACCTCGTTGCCGGCGTTGATGTACCGGAAACGGACGGCGCCGGCGAAGGGCTGGACGTAGGAGGCGACCCACGAGGCGGCGAAGGACGCGTCGGAGGCGAGGCGGGCGAGGTCCTCGTTGAACGTACCGAGGACGACGCCGATGCCGGAGCTGCGGAGCGCGGTGAGGACGGCCGTGTCTGGGTGGAAGAGGCGGACGTAGCTGATGTTCCTGGCTTTGTACATGGAGATGACCTGGTCCGGCGACGGCAGGTTGTTGCCGAGCATGCCGTAGTTAACACCAATGCCGCCTTCAGCTCCTGCATTTGCACATGCAAAAGTTAAAAGTATGTTTTTCTTTTTTGGTAAGGATTGAAGTTCTAATGCGAGTTTTATGAATTCGAGATCATATACATCCTAATGGTTTGAATACTTGTACACTTGAAAAAATTCTGGAAAAAGATCATAGTTGTACAACATGTTAGAGCCCCGGTTTCAATTTTTTGGCTAACAGTTAGAATTTGATTCCCACAAATTATATGTTAGGTTACCTACCCTTTGATGTTCTTCATTTCATAACGTGCTTATCTAAATGTGCAACCAAATATGATTAATGTGGAGATGAACAAAATTAACAGTGGCATTAGTGTCATGTTCCAGTTGTATTATCCAACAGTTGGCGGTAGGTTACTTGTGACTTGTTCACACAAACTAAGATCCTAGATTAGTCAAGGGAGTGATTCTAGCCAACAAATCTACATGAAAAGAATTGGAAGTACAAAAATTCTAAGTTAATTCCGTGCACAACTCCACATCGCCTTACGTTTTTCTACCTAGGACTTGAAATGGCCAACTCCATTCATACAGCTTTAGGTAAGTATGTAATGGATATACTTTTCAACTTGGTTTCAAGGTCCAAACAGTAACTGTCAATGTCGCAGTTGAAGTCATAGATATGCTTGCGAATAACACAACTTGTTGTCAAGGTTCAAAGTCCAAACATTTCGCTTTCAGCAAGAAATATACAAAAACCTTAAAATGGAACACTTTTTTCTTTTGCAATTGTAGTTTACTACGTTGTGTAGCGCAGAGGATGTGTGTGTATGGCCTAATAGTCTTATCTTGGTTGGTAGCATCTCTAACCCTGCCTAATTTTAGAGTTGGTTCATCAAAGCACAAGGATAAGACACATAATGATGCATGGGAATCAAGTTGTCAGCAAGGACTATAAATCCTCTTGCCTCTTGTGGTTCTCTGACACAGGCAAACATAGGAAAATCTTAAGGAAAAAAAACTATCCATTTCTGTGATAGTGTGTTCCTGTCATATTCAGATGACATCAACAGGTAATTAAATGGATTTAAATATCAATGCAAAAGGCTTGCCTTTTGATTTCGTCACGCAAAAATACTATCGACAAAATACTATATTTTGGTTGAGATGTAACATCTAATAAATAATGACAAAAAATGTATTTAAAAATATTTAGGTAGGCTTGCCATACTTTTGCTCACTCTATTGGCCGACATGCAGCGCAGTGAAAGAACAGAATTGGTCAATCATAGGCCCAGTGCACGCACTAGATAGAGTTATCTTGCTACATCATATCAAATATAAATTATACTTGTAATTTGTAGTGTCTGTACAACACAGGGGTTTATTAACAAAGTTTTGTCCAATGAGATAAAGGGGTAATTAAATTTCTGAAAATTCATGAAGAAATACAGCAACAGACAACAAGAATGCATAATGAAACCAATCATGCAATGCTTCCCCACCAGGATTATTTTTCTAAGAAACCCAACCAAGAACACAAAGAATAAGCCTAGCAACCACCTCTACGGCTCTCTACCTACAAGGCTACAACCAGAAGGGATAAATAATAGAAGCAACCAATTGGCGCCATCTTTATCCTAAAGGATCCCCTCCCAAAACAAAAATCTTTTTTCCTGATGAGAGTGCAAACTCAAATCAAGGAACAATACATTAAGGGAAAGAAAACCAACCTAGACATTCAGGGATAAGCGATGGACAAAATGGCAATGATAATTAATAAGTATCAAGAACAAATTGGGACAGACATGGCCGAAAAAAGAAAGACGCGTCACATGCAAACTGAAGACAACAGAAGATAGTACAGGTGAACTGATCATCGCATCGACTGAACTCACACGGCAAGCGAAGAAAACAGAAGAATTAAATTGCTGGCAAGATATATATTCATCATAAACTGAAGAAATTAAACAGAAGAATTTAAAGTACAGGTGAACTGATCGTCGATTGAACTCACCAGGCAAGGACGACGAGAAGAGCAAGAAGCTGCAGGCAATAATCCATGGCGCAATCATCCTGACCATACCAGCAGCAGCAGCAGCAGCAGACATCCTCGCACCACCACAAGCCATCGGCCCTTCAGAAACCTCTGTCTGAACTCTCTCCCCCTCCCCCTCTGAAGCCTGAAATCTGCACCTGCCTCTTCTCTTCTTATATATGGTGCTTGCTCTCTTTATTATTAGGCAACGGGCCGGAGTGCAACTGCTCGGTTAGATACGTGCGAGGGTGGCCATAGTGGGTGGTATGTCCATATCAAATGGGAAAGCCACCAAATCGCATGACTCGGCTAAACATTTGCGTTCATGCATGCGCCCGCGCGCGCGTGCTTCTGTCTTCAGCGCATGCATGCGCGCGGATTCGATTGCTGCGGTTAGATTTCAGATGACCAAATCGACGGTCTACTCGTCGCACGTCCGTCTGACAGTGAAAGGGTGTGCGTGCCACTCGGAATCGATCAACGGCCCGGATGGTCTGGCTCGTTGGTGCTTGGCTGCTTTCTTTGACCGTGTCTTTTTTTTCTTCAAAGAAGTGCAAAAGCTTTGCACAACTTTTCATTAAGCATGAAAAAATACAACCGAATACAAAAAAGAAAAAAAAAAACTCTCAGCACGACCAGAACCACAACTCTCAGAAGAAAAACTACAAAAGAGAAAGACAGAACATGCCGCCACGCCAGAGCAAGGACGCCAGCTCGAGGCCACGTCGACTCTACTCTTGACGCACTGCCGGCCATAGCTACAACGAGGAGGGGGGGGTAAAAGACTCCAAACCGATGCCTCCAAGGAGGGAAAACGACGCCAAACGCGCCGCCGTCAACCAATCAGGCATGAACCAGATCTGAAGTTTTCACTCGGAGAATGCCACAAGAACTCAAGAAGGGTGAGGAACCGAAGCTCCAAGATGACGCCTCCAAAGAGAGAAACGACGCCTGAAGCCGTCGCCGTCGCCGGATCCAGCTAGAGACGGATCAAGGGTTTTCACCCGGAACATGGCACCACACCACCCCCACAAGTTCCCGCCATTGCCCTCCAAAGCCGCCCCGCAATCACCTTCTCGCCGGGACCAACCGGATCTAGTGGAGAAACACTAGATCCAGACAACTCAGGCACCTGGCCAGTCTTACCGGCCATCTTCACAGTAGTAGGAGCACCACCGGCCGACGGCTGGGGTTAGGGCCGCCCCGGCTGGAGCTAGGTCCACCATATTTTTTTCGATCCAGATCCGGCTGGAAAAGCCCACAGATCCAGATCCACGCCAGGACGACGCCGGCGCGCGCGCTACCAGCGAGCCGCATCGACGACCACGCCGCCTTGGCTGCCCCCTGGTGGCCCCCTTGCCGACGCCGCCTGAAGCCACCACTCCGGGGGGCATCCACGCCGGCCGCCCGCGACCGGTCAGCTCCAGGGGGCTCGGCCTCGCGCGGACCACGCCCGCGCCACCGGCCGCCACTGGGGCTCGACCACCTCAGATCCAAGCCGGCTGCCCCCCTCCTGCTCCGACACTGGTCCCGGCCTCACCCTCTCCGGATCCGGCCCGGACCGAGGCGCCGCCGCCTCCGGAGCAAGCTCGCGAGCGCCGCCGCGCCTCTCCTGCTCCGGATCCAGCCCGGACTACGGAAGCCCAACTGCTCCGCTCGCGCTCGCCCCCGGCCCGAGTCTCCTGTTCCGCCCGTGCTCCCCCCACCACTGTTGCCGTCCCCGCGTCGTGGTCCTTTGCTCGGCGTGCTGACTCGGAAACGCGCCGGGCCGAAGCTCGTCAGCCTCGAGCTCCCGCCGCCGACCAAATCCGATCTGGGATCTGGACCGCCCGAGCCTCCCGAGCTCGCCCAGACTCGGATCTGCGCAGCCCCAAGCTCCGTGCTCCACCGGAGTGGAGGAAGAAGACCGCCTCGTCTTCAACTTCTTCAACCCGACCACCGTGTGCCTCTTCCCCGCTCGGGCTGCCGCCGCGTCGCCCGGATCCGGTGCCTGGGCTCTCTCTGGCTCCAAGCACGAAGAAGGTCCCGCCGCCGCCGCGGCCGTCGCCGGCGAGGAGGGATGGGGAGAAGGGGTGGGCTTGAGCTAGGACTGTGTCGCCCCCGGTGTCGCCCAGGAGAGCGACACGGGGGTAGGTGGATGGACTTGGTAAGCCTGACAAAGATTTTGATCGTGTCTTAATATCGACTATTAATTAGATGGCGATTAATGGTGGCAAATTAGGAGCAGTGATGATTCGATTAGCTAGGAATAGTCACATGGATATCTGCTTGTATCTGGGGGAATCAAGGAAAGAGGTATGTGTATCGATCTCTATTAGAACGGAGGTGTTTAGTGACAAGATCGTCTACCCGTTTCATACTCCCGGGAGTATGTACTCCCACTTCCAATATACCACTTAAACGAATATATTATATTTCTTTATCACTTTTAGTATACTTGAATATCAATTATAAGATACTCCAATGTGACTTGATCGGAAATTTTTTATTGGAGCTATTTATTTTTGCTATATACCCTTTTTCATACATAAAAAAGTATATACACAGATTTTGGTATAAAAAGTGGATTTTCATGAAATTTTTCATGGAACTCACTTTGGGGTATCTTATAATCATTATTGGAGTATACTCAAATTGATTAAGAGATATCATCATACAATTTAAGTGGTATATAAGAGGTGGGAGTACGTACTCTGTGAGTACTATACCATTTTCTTATATATATATATATATATATATATATATATATATATATATATATATATATATATATATATATGGAAAGAAATCTTTGTTAAGTGATACTTGTAATGGACGTAGTGAAATCGATTTGACCATCTGAAACCGCAGCAGCTCGATTTTGCTCCCGCGCACGAGTTGAACCCCATGCACGTCGTAACGCGTGTAAATCCACATGCAGCATGAAATGTTCGTAATAACCTTGTCTGTTTCATGCCAAGTCTTGCAGAGACACACACTCTCTCTCTATCTTTGCTGAGTCAACGACACCGAGTAACCTCGTCTGTTTCATGTCAAGTCTTTAATTAGATTCTTACTAGACTACTAGTAGACTGGTACTTCTTCCGCACCTTTTGCTAAATTTTGGAACACCATCGTACGTGATGCATATACTGAGTCAAGTTCATGGAATTGACTTGTCCAGCACACATGTTGGTATCTTAATTAGATGTTCATTTGCACTTGTAAGTGGTAATCTTTCATGCAAAGCGATTTCAACCACAAATAAGTATGCAAGGCCTACTGATGACGATCCGTGGGCTAAAAAACCACAAATTGGTGTCAGGTGTGAACTCTCGAAAAAAACACTGCAGGTTTGTATATATAATTAATCGTTAGAACCGTTTTTCAAATACAGACATTAGGTCACCAAAGATGGTGCGCTATACTACAGAAATGATTCTGGCCCAAAGCCAAAAACAAAAATGATGGCTTCCAACGAAAACACGCACGAGATCGAGGTCAATGCACGCCACAGGCCTATAATTCCATCCGCATCGATATATCGTAGCACCACGTATTGCCCTGATTTGGATTAGGTGCAACGCAATCTAACAACCCGGACTACATTTGCTTCACGCTAAATTAACCTCACAGAAAGCTTTGCTTTGTGCCTTTGTCAGCTGCTTGTCATTCTCAATCACCGTACGTCTAGAAGCTCTAATCAAACGAGAGTACGTGCATGCATGCAAAGCAAATCCACCTGGCACTTGTCAGGTTAAGTTAAAACGAACAAAACAAGAAAGAGGCAAAAACAGGAACAAAAATAAGTCCCTCCATGTAGCTTCCAAATGATCTGGAATCAAATATGTGGACAGAGCATTGTAAGGGCAACATGCCCCCCCCCACCCCACCACACACACACACTTTTTTGGGAAAAAAAATTGAACACTATGTATGCACAACCTATCCGCTGTCACACTCGCGGCGAGCCCCCTCCCCAACTTGTTCACCGGTGACCTTGGTGCTCGTGGTGTCGGTCTATAAGAGGGCTTTGGCTGATGTGTACAGGCTGGGCATGTGCCTCTATAATTTGCTTTGCAATCCACGACCACAAGGCCGGCCCCCTATATAATTTGTGTGAAGCTCCGTCACTACTATAGTAATGGCAGATGATTTTAACGTGGACCTATTTGAATAAGGAGATTTTGAACTAAATCCCCAAAATTCCTCGTCATCCCAAACTCAGGTATCAACTGGAAGAGGAACTTGTGAGTTGTGATCGATCTAAGAAAAAAAAGAGTAGAGTAAACCATGAACGCGTACATGAGAAGAAAATAACGACACAAATGCACATTACACGAGGGGACTCAGAAAAAAAAAACCACTACCTAGCAGAGTTTTTGGGCTCGTATGGCACTGTTGATGACGTTAATCATAATTTTGGTCTCCTCTTGATGTTAATGTCATCTAATTTAGGAGAATTTTCTTTCAGTAGGAGGTGACATGCCCGTCACAAGCGAGGCGCCGGTGATGACTTCGTCATTTCTTCATCAAACTCCGCTCGTCCAGTCTTCCGTAGGCGTCATATGTGTGAGTACGTGCGTGTGTGTGGATGTCTATGTGTTGTACTGGGTGTTTCGCAAAGTCTTCCGGATGTCACGCTCTGCAGTGTTGGACTTGGCTTGGTCCGTGCCTCGTTTCGGAATTGAACGTCTTCTCGCCCGACACGGTGGAGGTTGAATTTGGATCCCTGGGAACCGGACTTGGCTACATGTCGGCTACTGACAGCTCCGTGGTGCCATTTTTAGCGTTGACGTCAGAAGGAGGACAAAATTGCTATTAGCGCCTTCAATATCTAGCAACCCAAGTAATTGAACACAAGCACAGTATGCACATGCATGGTACCAAGATACGGTCTTCTAGTTCTATCAGGATCAGGGCCGCTGGGGAGGCAGTCGACCCCCATGGAGGCAAGACCATATAGTGGAGGTTGAATTAATAAGGATCCCATAACAAACCAGCTCAAGACTTTTGCTCCGAACTAAAAGTGTTGCGAGCATCTTGCGACACAGCTTCTTCAGTTTGGTGCCATTTTTAGCGTTAACATCCATGGAGGACAAAATTTCTAAATTGAGCGCAACTTCAATATCTAGCAACCCAAGTAATTGAACACAAGCACAATATGCACATGCATGGTACCAAGATATGGTCTTCTAGTTCTATCAGGATTATTTTATTGAAGTTCTATCTTGCACTCTTACTGAAGAAACCAACCAATAATTAATGGTGGTTGGGTGAAACCGGTAGATGTTCCATGGGAAAAGCGGCACCCTTACATAGGAGGTCTCCAGGAGAGACGACGGCCATGGTGGTTATTCTAATTACCTAGAAAATCTAGAAGGAACATAACAATAGAATGTTTTATAACAAGACAGACTCCTCTGTGAACTTGATCGCAACTATAAAGAAAGAAGATAGAGCTTGGACCCTTACAGAGGCTAAATGTTTGGAGCATTTCATATCATGTAATTAAGTTGCCTTGTTAAACCTGTCCGTTTTAGGCTGTTTCTACTACCTTCTTTATTAATGAAATAGTCAGACCTCCTGACTTTTCTTCGGAAAAAAGACGAGCAATGGCCAATGGCCGTTCGCTTGCCCCTGTTTTCTAGGTTAGTTTGATGCTATTTGTTAAACAGAACTACAGAGGATGCAAATATCAAGATACGCGCCAGTTCCGTGATAGCTTTTGACAGCCTAACTTAACCAGAAGAAGTGTGCAATGCTCGCAAGATATAAGCTATTTCCGGCGATTTCTTTTTTACCCGCTGTCTCAGTTCTGTGGTTGAGATTATCTGCACGAAACGCATCTCATGCTGCAGGCCTGCAGCTAGCTTGTCGAACATAATTAAGCTTCTGTACAATCACACAACGACAAGCTAGCTCTTCCATAGTATGAACATGCATCTTTATTAGACTTCAGTGGACAAATGACTTGCATTACAAGCACCAGCCGACATCTAGACAAGCATCATATCGGCAGCGGTGGATCAACCGAAAATATAGATGTAACTTCACGGCTAGGTTTGGGATTGCCGTGGCTTTTTAGAAGCACTTTTAACGAGCAGCTCATTGTAATTCATGATACCTTAACTAATCGTAAACGGGAGCTTTTTCAATAGACATGACATATGTGCTCTGTAACTACTACCATGCATGTTGTGCCTAAGATAAAAGAAGAACATACGCTAAAAGTGAATCTAGCCAACTGTTTAGAGATATTATCTCCTAGCTTAGCAAATGGAACATGCATGAACCGGAAAGAAAAATGCAACATGAACACAGATAGATAGCTAATCACTGAAAGGACAACCGAGCTGGTCCAAGTGTCAAATTGTTGCAAAGCTATTTAATAATGAGCTGGTGCAGCTTATATTTCAATCGGTTTGGCACTTGACAAGAGGTTGTTTTCATGGAGTTTTTGGTTCAATTGGCCTCTTTTAAAATAAAATAGCAAATGTATACTCCCTGCGTCCGAAATGATAAAATTGACATCCCCTACTGTGCTACCAGATGCGGTAGGATAACATGCGACTAAAAGCACGGTAGGTGGCTTTCGTGGTCCGTGAGCGAGCCAGGTGGCTTCCGCGGATTGATAACACGATAGGTGCCTGCCGTGGAGTTATTTTTTGCAATTTTGTATGAGCATATGCTACTTTTACTGTTGCAAATTAAAAACGTGACAATTCAGCCAAAAACTCGTTTTCACGTTGCCGATTGGTCGGGTTAACGCGTTTGGCGCCACATGAATAGCCTAGGCCTTTTCTTGTGATGAAAAGGCCAGTCTGTGAAAGCTGAAAACGATGCCAAACAGTCCATGACATGTCCACTTTTCTATGTTTTCGATCCGGCAGACAGTGATTCTCCGACTCTCCGTACATACTGGGACCACGCTCCTCGTGCTTACATCATTCAGGCCGCGCTGCCCCCCCAGTTTACCACTGTTGCTACTTGATATTTGATATAGAGTTACCAGTCATGACAATGACCGATGAGATATATCATTGGAAGATAATACAAGAATCGTAACAGAGTATCTCATCTTACCAGTTCAGCATATGAGCGATATGAGCGAAGAAGCCCATGCACACGGAGTTTTCATTGTTTACCTGCAACAATACTTGGTCATATGTCCCTTCGGACTTCGGAGACATCCTATCCGACAAAACAATTACAACTTGGTTTATGTCACCGTGTCCTTAACTCCTTATCTCAAACAAACAAGAGAAAAAGATAGAACAGAGAGACAAAAGCACACGGGCCAATTGCCGTAATCAAATTCGAGTCTCCTGTTAGTGCTACGGCCCATCAATCAGGCCCAATGGATCAAGCGACAAAACCAAAACCATATGCATATGTTTCTTCCCATCTAATTGAATCAGTAAAAAAAAAGAATCAGTAACAAAGATAGTTGAATCACCAAAGGTTCTATATACTGGCGGGCATCAAGCACTTGAAGCTATTTGAAACTCAGAAAATAGTCTATCGTGGCACGCTCAAACATCATCTCATCATCAAACTCTAATTGTACAGACAACACGCATTTGAGGGCATACAAAAGGATCTCCTGCAAGCTCACAACAAATACTGCAGAAAAAAAGAAAGTATCTAAGCCTTGGTATCTCCTTTAGGTAGGCCAAGAAGAGACGGTCGGTAAAGAGACTGGCGCTGTGCCATCTCAATCCTCTCCCGTGGATCAGACATTGATTCATCTCGTATTGCCTGCAGAATGGAATCAGTAGCAAGCTCCCTGCATGTAAAAAAAAGGTATCAGACTAAGGCAAATGACAAGGCAATAGAGCTGTACTAAAAATATGCAGCGGCAACAACAAAAACAATAACCCAAGAGCATTCCAACCTCTTGATTAAAATTTTATAAAGTGTTTTGAGTATTGGGCACAGCTCGACAGGAGCAACGGGCTTCCTGGATTCTGGATGTGTCACACTAAAGCTACCCTGACTCAGCAGTTCATAAAATGCATTGACTGCGGAGACACCCTGAAAGTAAATCAAGAGAAACTTAGCATATATCCCATACCAAAAACCCATCCAGATTCCAGATAGTCAAGAAAATTGTACGTTACTAAAATGATAGCACTAACCTGGATAGTCCCTTTGCCTTTGATGCTGTCCCCCATTTCCAGAGTCAGTTCCCCCTTAGCTAACTTCTGGCCATACCATGCATTACGACCTTTCAGCAGTGTGACATAAGTATCGGCTAATAATGGTCCAGCAAGTTTCTCAGGGTCTTCTGCTAGGAGGTGAGTGATGTATATCATTTCAGACGTGCAAAGTGAAAAGTAAACTGATTTGCTGGTTGCACTCTCATTGGTTAGTGCCGCCACCATACCTACAAGAAAATAAGATGTTCAGCAACACGAACGAAATATTAGGCTCCCGTATGGCAATGTACAAGGTGATAAAGAATATGTACGCATAGGGAAAACCTCATATCACTTGGGTCTCATATTTTGCTATGTATTGAATTTACTCTTTCTTATCTATGACATGGGAGCTGTGCATACTATATCAGAATTAAGGTGCTTCCCTGGTCAGTCTGACGAAATGTCAAAGCAGCATTGCATTTGGCAGCAAACAGTGTGTGATAGAGATAATATCAATGCAAGGTACGGCGAATGCAAAATTGCAAATAGCATAATACTTCATGCTATAGGACAGAAATTATTCCAACATAAGATGCCAAAATAGAAAATTTTCTGGTTTAATTGTTAAAACTGGCCATAGTTTTGTTCCAAGTATCTCATTCTCATGTGAACTGCAATAAGGAGAGTCCAACTGATGGTTTCATTGTCCCAATAAAAAAAATTCAACGCAATCTGAACATAATAAGACTGTTAAGAGCACGTGAAACTTACCAGCACCAATGGCATATATGTTCTTTAAGCCGCCCATGACTTCATGAGTAATGAGATCACTATTATCCCATACAATAAAATGAGGCTGCCTCAAAAATTTAGCAAGAGGTTTCCTCCATTTGTCAGCTCCACATATACGAGCATTTGCATACTCTTTGTTATAAATCTCAGAAGCAATGTTAGGGCCTCCAAGGTATAGAATATTCTCCAATGGAATTCCAGCTGCAACAAAACCCATGATCAACAAACCACAAGAAAAAGCCAACGAGTACAACATACAAAAACAAAATACTTAACAGTATACTATAAATTGGGATGAAGAGCAGAGCCAGAGGATGACAATTTCAGTTCAGTAAAATAAAAGCCAAGGAGCAAATCACAAACTTGTGATGTGTAGAAATGGGAAACCAGAACATGCACTACTCAGTACAAATTCAGATAAGAGATATACATGGGGTACCAGGCACCAGCTAAAGGGATCGAAAAGAAACAATAACACATGGACATTCATGGTGGACCATTTATTAAGGGCATTAACTAGCTCTCCGAATATTCAACAACGGACATAGAGAATGTGCAACATAATCATGCAATAAATATGAAGAACACTAGGTACAAATCAAGATTAGCCTGCAAACTTCATCAAGAACATTCCCCAGAGCTGTACCTTGATTCAGTTCAGCAGAAATTAAGTCTTTCTTTAAATTAGGTAAGCCTACTTCCACAAACATTGCCGGTACGAGATCAAATAAACTAGTAACTCAACCATCGACTTGATGTAATCGAAGAAAGGATTAATCTGATAGGATAACCAAAAGATCAGCAAAGAACTCACTTGCATTGCTGATCATCTGCGTGGGGGTAATGATCCGGGGCACAGGGTCGAGAGACGCCTCGATCCCCTTTGCCAACGAGATGATAGCCGGCGGGCTGATCCTCTCCTTCCAATACCTTCCGATCTCCCCGAACACCTCCCTGGTCTCCGTGGACGGCAGCCCGTTGATGACTATGTCGGCGT
The DNA here is from genome assembly GCA_036346255.1 of Ampelocalamus luodianensis. NCBI lineage: Eukaryota > Viridiplantae > Streptophyta > Magnoliopsida > Poales > Poaceae > Ampelocalamus > Ampelocalamus luodianensis. Next base: position 16,467,652 of record CM070625.1, read on the forward strand.
CCCAGACCGCCTCCTGCAGGTTGGTGACGACCTTGAGCGGGCAGAGCGGCGTGTCGATCATGTTGAGGCAGAACCCGTCGCGGAGTATCTCGTCGGCGTAGAGCGTGCGGTCGCCGAGCCGCGCCTCGACGTACTTGAGATAGGCGCACCGGCGGATGAGCCTGCGCAGCACGTCCTCCCGGGAGTTGATGACCTCGAAGAGGTGCTCGGCGGTGGCGCGGTCCACGGCTCGGCCGGGGCGGCGCCAGACCAGCACCTGCGCCTTGTCACGGTAGTGGCGGCCGTACGCGTCTTGCAGCAACGCGCAGAAGACGCTCCCCCACGCCCCCGCGCCCACGCCGACGATCTTGAGCAGGTCGCCCTCCGCCTTCCCCAGCAGCCGCCGCAGCTCGTCCAGCTTCTCCTCCGCGGCGTCGCCCCCGCCCCCGCCGTTCGCCGCGTGCACCCCTCCTCCGTTCGCGTAGCTCCCCACCATCGCTGGCCGCCGCTAGCTCCGCGTCACTCGCTACTTGCTGGCTGCCACGCGCGAGGAGATCAGTAGATCGAAGGCCGCAGGCTCGCAACTCGCAAGCTACTAGCTAAGCAAGAAGCGGGAGGTTTTAGTTGGGGAGGCTGAGGTGGTGGTGAGATCGAGGTGGAAACGAAATGCGGGTGGACTTGTGGGGTTAGGCGGCCAAAAATACAGCGACCGAATCCCAGCGCGGACTCGCTGTCGGTCGGTCGGTCGTCAACTCGTCATGGCCAAGGCTCGCGCCCGCCGCCCGTTTGAATTCCTCGCGCCGAGGGAGGGTTGGTGGCGGCGCGGCGCGCGTCGGGACCTCTCAACTCTCAGCTACTACCCCGGGACCGCGGGAGGCGGCTGGAGTGGCACGCGCCGCGCCGCGGCGCTTAAGGGAGAAGGCCCAGCCTCTCGCCTTTGCTGCCAAGGTGACCTCCGTTTTCTTTTTTTGCGAGGGAGGTGACCTCCTGTTTTTAGCGTTAACTGGCCCGGTTTAGCGTGTATACACGTACACTTGTACGTTGGATTGGAGACGCTCTAATCACACGCGGACAATTGCACGCTCCGTTCACATCGGATTACGATGCGTCGTAGGGGCAGCCTCCGACGCCAACGACCGACAAAGACCAGGAGAAGGTTCCAAGGGCTAAGAGCCGAAGACGCGATAGAGAGGGTACCAAGTAAGCTTTCGAAAAGACTCTGAAGGGTGTGTGAAGGACACCAAGGAATTTTTTGCCGATACGGTCATTTTTTGAAGCGTAATTATACGTATGACAACTTTTAAAATGTATTTACAAAAATAGCGCATGGTATGGAACCGCGCGCTGCTCTGGCGTGACATGAAAGAGAATGAAGAGAGAGAATATCGCAGCCGCGCTTTCCACTGCTAATCCGCTATCGCAGCCATGCGAACCTCGAGCTCGAGCTCGCGCCAACCCCAACGAAAGAAAATAGCGACCAAAAAAACATATGCAAGAAAAGCATTAGGTTAGATTGTTTAGTGATTGTTAATTAGATAGTTAGATCTTTAAAGAATTTTAAAATATAGAAATGTTCTAAAATTATGAAATCATCACAACCCATTTATAATTATTATCGCTAGCATGGATAATAATTAAATGATAAAATTACAAAAATTTATACAAACAAGTACACGATGTCACACTATATTTTCATAATTTTAGAACTCATTTCTATATTTTAAAATTCTTTAAATTCAGAATCTAACTATCTAATTAACCTAATCTAATTACTAAACCTAACCTACAAACCTAACCTAACCGCCGGCTAACCTAAGAGCCGACAACGCGATTTTTTGTTTTTCGTTGAGGTGGCGCAGCCGAGCTCGCGAGGGCACCAAGTAAGCTTTCGAAAAGACTCTGAAGGGTGTGTGAAGGACACCAAGAGGCTCCACCAAGTCCCGAGTCCCGAGGGCCAAGAGGCAAAGACACGATGAGAAAAGGCTCCAGAGGGCGTACGAAGGCCACAAAAAAAACCCTGAGGGCCAAGAGTTGAAGACGTGACTAGGGGCCTCTGGATGGTACCGAGTACGCCTTTGAGAAGAACATCGGAAGGCCCTCGGCACGCTCTCTCACACAGTGGTGGATCCAGGATTTCAAAAATAAGTATGCGGAGTTACAAAAATATTATCCATTAACTTGTGGCATGTTTTAGTCATTATATGCTACTAGAAGTTTAGAACTGCAATTGTATTCTCTATTATTTTTGATACCCACATTAAGCTTCATGACAATATTCAAAGCAATACTACAAACAAGATTATTACTATGATATCACAAATTGAGTAAATCTCACTCGGTTTGTTTTTTTTTTTTTGCAATTTGGAAATATATGTACTAATTGATCCATTCATCTTACAGAAAATATTTGTACTAAATGATCAATTCATCCTACAGAATTTGTAAATCTCACTCAATATAATCCATTCACCCTCAATATCTCAACCTCATAGCAAGCATATTCAATTGCAACGAACCAATAACAACATGCCTACAGCCTATAGGGTTTTTTCCCCTTCAAAATCTAGCAAACCATGAACATCAAAATCTGACTCAACTACAAGTCTCTCCCCTCACTTTCCTCCTTGCTTTATGCCTATATCTCAATCCTTCCTATTGCTCCAGCCGAACTCCCCATCCATCTTCTTCTTCTTGCCTTTCTTTTCCCCCAATGCTATTTCTTCTCTCCTTCGGCCCGGCGCCATGGGTCATGTGTGCTTCCTCCTGGCTCCCCTCTAGCCCAGCGCCGCCTCCGACCTCTGGCACACCCGCGCCCGCCTCCCCTAGTGCTTGGAGCCCATGGCTCCTCCCGCTCAGCATCTCCTCCCCATCCGCACCAGTGCGCCGCTTGGGTCGGCCCTATGGTGCGCCCGCACACCTGCGGCCTGCTTCGGTGCTTCCCCTCCCTGCGGCTGGGTTTCGGTGGTTTGGATGGCGAGGCGGGGCGAGGAGCGCGCGCGGACGGCGGAGGCGAGCGCCGCCGACTGCCCGATGGCCTCGACCTAGGGATCGGATCATCGGCCGGCCCAGTAGGAGGCGCGCCACGAGACAAGACGATTGACGAGGCAAGAAACCAACCGAGGAGGCGAGGAGCTCACCTTGACCTCGCCGCGTGCCGCCGCCTCCTGCCGGCGTGCGGTGGCGGTCTCGCTGATCTCAGCGCCGCGCGCGCCACGGCTTCCTTGCCACGCGCCGCGCGAGGCACCCTCCATCCCCGACTCCGGCATCGGCGGCTTGGTGCTCACGGGCTCACGGCTCACCCCGCCCGCCGCTTCCGCGTGTCCTTGCGCGGTTGCGCCACCGCCGCCACAGAGCGAGAAGAGAGGGCCGAGAGGCATTTGGGGATTTTACGAAGGGGATGGGTTAGGTCCAGTGACTGGTCGTCTCAGCGCTTGGTTGGGGCTGCCGACTGCCATGAGGGTGTGAGGCGCTTGGCCGCTTCGGTTGGGCCGTGGTGGCGTGGTGGGCTTTGCAGGTGGGCGGTTTGGCGAGTGGGCTGCGTGCGCTGCGCGAATCGTGATCGGAGGAGTCGTTGTGCAATTCAAATACGTATTTTAAGTATGTAGTAGTATATATATCTAATATACCTAATAAATACTAAATGTTTTCCAAAAAAATGGGTGTACATCTGTACACCCATATCCCTATACTAGATTCGCCTCTGCCCCCACAAGGATACTGTGTGTACCTTCGGGAGGGGGTGAAGGGTGTGGAAAGACTGCCGAACACCACGCATCAAGGAGCGAGGAGGCCCCTGAGATCTTTGCCTGGGGCCACCCCGTGAGCACCGAAGGGTGTCCGAAGCCCCTCGGCCTGGGGGCTCCCTGCACGGTGCGAAGGGAGAGGAGTACCAGTGGACCGCGCGTACCAACCAGATGGACTAGGACCAGGAGGGTCTACCGTAGACCGAAGGCTACGCGTAGGGAAAGGAAAAGCTTCTGTGGCCTCTACTGGCATAGGGTCTTTTTAGAGATAGAATCGTAATCTCATGTACCTTAGTTGGAAGACTATAAATAACCACATCTCCTAAGTAATCAGAGAATTTTTTTAAGGCAATTAATACACACTAAACTCTCTTGGCACCAGTCCCCTCTTTCGATGATCCTCCGGTCCCCCCTCGGAGTAACTGAGGTCCACTTTTCTTTACTGTCTGGTCTCGTTGCTATGACACGATGGATAACTGAAATTAACTATCGGATCGGAGAGTTGACAAGGAGAAGAAAGGAAGAGCTCTGATGTTTAAATTTCAAACGAGCATGTAGTACTCTTTACTTGATGGGTTCCACTTGCGTGCCATGATGCATCGTTTCAGATGGACAAATCCCGCTCATGAAATTCCCAGATGGAGAAGAAGGCCCCGTACATTAGCTGAGGCCGTGTGTGAGCGTGAACGCATCAACCGTTTGAGTAGGTGGAGCTGGTCCGAGCAGTCCACCTGAGCACAGCACACCGCTAACCTACCAGTGATCAGTACGGCAATGCCGAGTTTAGCCGGTAAAGAGCAGCTTGGGTCAACTTGTGTGGGTTGACGGAAATTTGCCGGGCCTGAGGCCCTCCCTTATCATATTTTTTCCCGGAAGTTGGTGGTTTTGACCCATTTCTGATCCAACTTTCAGTTGTCTCTTGCTTTCTTTTTTTAAAAAAAACAATCCATTTTTATTCAAAATTATAAAATTATACGTGCGATTTTATTTATTTATTTATGTTTGCAAGAGTAGCTCTTTGTCGTCGAACCGTTAGGCGACATGATCTAGTCGCCCAATAGACGAGCGACATCAATATAGTAGTTGTACCGTTGGCGACAGGGATGAAGTCGGCCAATGGTCGGACGACAGGTGCTGTCGCCCAACCGATAGGCGACCGCATCACTGTCGCCCAACGATTCGGCGATAGGAAGCTAGAGCCTGATTTTTTTTATTTAATCATTTTTTAAAAATATTTGAAAGTTAACCCCTTTCGAACTATCCATAACTTAAAAGTAGAGAATCTATATGTGAACCATATATAAGACCATCCTTTTAACTGAGCGTAAATACATATATAGACTGAAAATCTTTTTGTGGATTGATAAACTTTGACACTTCAGCATATATATCCTTCATAAACACCCGCACAATATTTCCAGACCTTGCCCTATAAGTGATACGTGTTGTTGGATGCCTTTATAATGAAGCTGGGAATAACACGAAAGAACTGAATGCGAAAAGACGAGGAGATTTGATGTCGCGAATTAAAATATACTTTATAATAAAGCTGGGAATGACACGATGCACAAGGTGTGGTTATGTGTATAAGAAACAACATCATGCACGATGCAACAAACCGAAGTACTTCTACGATACATATACGTCTTTTTGGAATGAAAATAAATTGGACCTTCAGGGGACTAGTTCGGAATGGACTGACCTACTGCGTGGACCGGGGCCATTTTTCCTTCCTTGCGAGTTCGGCGTTGTACTCCTGGTGGCTTCTTTGGCCTTGACCGCCATTTCCCTCTTTTTCTCGTGCTTTCTGCGCGTGCAAGCCTCGAGATGAGATTTCATCTCCCGACGTATACGCTCGGTTTGCTCGTCGTTGCAACACTCCTCTTCCCGGATCTCGCAAGCCTTTTTGACACCCCACTCCTCGTAGTCGAGAGTCCACTGATCATGTGGGTGGATCTCTTGGTCGATCCACTTGCGGTAGCCACATAGTGGCTCTGGGGACTACGGGTAAACGAGAGAGATTGTTAGTGCTTTCGACGATCAAGACGTCGATCTTACGAAAATAAAAAGGAGAAAGTGACGTGGGAAATCTCAGGGAATGATGGGACTGCTCTTTATTAATATGAACTGGAATTTACAAAGTATGTACTAAGAACTCTGTTTGCTCTCTTGCTAACTCAGAACTATTACACAAATCTATGGCTTGTGCTTTTGTCTTCTTCCTTCTCCCTTTTTTGATCCGTCCAGGTTCCATCTTTAAATAGCCCTCGAAGAGGCGGCGCATTTCCGAGAAGACGCTCGATGCGGCGTTACGCCCGCAGTCGAGTCAAGTGTCGCTTGATACGGAATCAACCGTTCGGCGGTTATATGTCTATGAAACATATAACCGTATGGAAGTTGTTCACGGTGTGTCTTGGATAGGATACGCCGATGGTATGGAATATGCACGTGCTCCATTCATCATACCAGAGAGAATATACCTTGATTTATTCCGAGTATCAGTTCATACTTTCTACGAGCAGTTTTCCTGATCGGAAGCTTGGCTTGGGCCTTCGTCCGACCAGGGTACCCATTATGTAACATCTGGAATCTCTACGACCAGTGAGGTCCGTGTACCTTAGGGGTTACGACCATGAAGACGTATGGTCTTTTATATATTAAAGATAATATATAGAGGTTTTAATCCTCGTCAGCTAGCCCCCGAACTTTAAATGAATAAATTATGTGAACACTTTCATTCCGATAAAATCGTATCGGGCCGACGCTCATTTTAAATGCAAAGGCATTTGAGGCGGTTCGTATTCACTTTAAAGTTGAGAACTTTGCCTTGGGAATTAAAGAGTTTTTGTGTCCGTTGGACTTTTTTGGATAACTCCTTATTATCGTTAGAAATTCTGAAGCTTAAAAACCCCTTTGTAGACTTTGGGTTTTTTCACTTCCTCCTTTCCTTCTTCATCTCTCGAGTAAAAACTATCTCCGACCTCCTTTGCTTTCCCCACCCAAAAGGAACCCAACCATGTTGGACCAAATCATCAACTGGTCGGTTTCCGACTTGAGTGAGAAGAAGTTGGAGAACCTAGAGAAGATCGGGATGCTTCCAAAAAAAGACCTGATTTATTGGAGATCTGCAGTTGGGGAACATTCTCCGAGTAGTGAAGATGGAGAAATTCCTGTTTATCTTGCATATATTGAATGCGGATTTAGGCTACCAATTCACTCCTTCCTTCCTCAAGTTTTGGAGTATTATGGAGTTAAATTGGTGAATCTGGCTCCCAATGCTATCGCCAATCTCAGTATTTTTATCTATCTCTGTGAAGCGTACTTGGGGATTCCAGCAGATCTGGATCTATTCAGGTACTACTACAGAATGACAAAGTCTGGGAAGACGATTGGGGCGCCTGGAGAGTGTACCTTGCGTCTCCATGATGGAAAAGCTGATGAGTACATTTTTATGTACTCAAAATCTTCGTGGTTGTCGTGGAAGAAGAGCTGGTTCTATATGAAGATCACGAAGAAAGACAACCTTTATTATTCTGGTAAGAAGGCGGTAGAGAATCCGAGATGGCGCTTCTCTACAGAGAAAGAGGGAAATGTGAGGAAATGGGTCAAAGCGATTAAGCTTCTTAGTGTTAAGGGTCTAACATCTTGGCATGTAGTAAAAGATTTTTCTACACGCCGGGTTAGTCCTTTGAAGGCCCGAGCACATAAGATGCTCTGGTACATTGGTCGAGATGATACGACCAGAGATTCCAAAGATGGTAAACCATTAATGATTCCGACTAGTTTACCTATCTCAGTTGATTATTTCGTATCCTTAAATCTTTCATTTTACCTTTACAGCTCTATCTACTGATGAGATTAGAAGCCGGATCAAGATGATTTGCGCCGGAGAGCCTGGCGATAAAGCTAGCTTTCCCCGAATCTTAGCGACCGTTTCCGCTGAAGAAAGGATTGAAAGACTTAAGGTAAAATATCAACCGCTGTTTTGTTGTCGTACATATTATTTCTGATCGGTATACCATAAATCCTCTTTGATATGTAGTCGGTTGGGTTGAGAATCAACGAGGCCACTGAAAGATGTGAGCCAATTGATGATCCGATCACCCCTTCGATCACACAGGATGTCAGCCTTCCAGAGGTAGGTGACCGAACATAAATAATATTTTAGACAAATTATGTCCATCGCCTAATTATCTTTGATGATGAATTTAGGCAGTTGTCATACCTTCCAAAGAAGGTCATCGAGGACCTCCAAAGCCTCACGAGGCCATCGCTTTGGAGGTCAACGATCTACACCCACCGATCCGAGATCGTGACCTTATCCTCGACGAACTAGTCGCGGATATCGCTTCGATTTTCAATCGCTGGATGTGCGAGATCTAGTCAATCCTACCGTTCGTAACCGTGAAATCAATTGACAAGAAGAGGAAGACCAACAAGAACGAACTTTGCTTCGATGCGCTACAAGGGTAAATTCAGAAAATCAACAAGGTACATATATTAAATGAAGAGGTCATATTTATACATACCTTGGATCTTCCTTACCTTCTCTCTTTGTTTTTTAGATCTTCGGTATTCCTCCGTGTCCGACTGCAGAGCACCCTCGTGAAGAGGTTCCTGGGGAAGAAGTGGTCGTGGAGGTTCCTGATCAGGATACTCCTAAAGCTAAGACGGCTGAGGATGAAGTAGTAAAAGAAGCCCCCGAGCAGGCTTCAACATCTGCTCAAGATCCTCTAGTAATCCTCACTCCTTCTCCGGAGGTAGTCATCCCCAGAGACCCTCAACAGGTTCCACCTCCTCCAGGAAATACTTCTCAGGTTAACAAATTCTCATTTTCTCCCCGATTTATCGAGGATAAGGAACTTGATGAAGCCTGGGGAAAGATATCGGACCGTCAAGCTGAGATTGGTCCAGATACAATCTTTTCCGAATATAACGATATGACAATTCGGGTAAGTATTCTACGACCATCCTTACAACTCTTTCTTTTGAAGTTTCTCTGGAAACTTTATCAAAGAAAGGGATTTTTGTTTTTGTAGCATATGGTCGAGAAATATGCTATGGTCGGAGGACTAACCCAGCGTATAAGGTCCTTGGAGCAGAAACACTCTGATATGAGAAGTAAGAATATTTCCTTGGAGCAGAAACACTCTGATCTGAGAAGTAAGAATATTTCTCTTTTAGTTTGACTTCCTAAATTTTATTACCTTATTTGTCTCTTGTAACCTAACCTTCTCTTCCTATCATATTGATAGATTTAGAGAAAATTAAAGAAGAGACCGCGGCCAAAGATGCCACAATAATAAAACTGAGGGAAGAAAATCAGAGTAAAGACCGGTCGATCGAACATACGATGACCAGACAAAAGGAGGTTTTCGACTCTTGTGAGAAGAAAATCAAAGGTAATTGGTCGTAGACTTAACCAGTATTCTATAACTCCAATTGTAAAGAGTATATTAATTTTTTATCCTCTCGTGCGTAAAAACCCAAGCACTTGAACGAGCGGAGAAGACTCTCGAGTTTGAGCGTGGTCAAAAGGCAGCCTTTGTATTCGGCCTTGATGAGAAAATCATGGCTCTTAACAAAATGATCTTTGATATGGGATCAGGATCAAGCTTGCCTTCTTTAGGAGATCCAACGGAAAAGATGAACTAGTTTGGTCAACTTCTGGAAGATCTCAAAGGCCTGCTCAAAACTATGAGGGAAAACCATACCCAGACAATGAAGGAAGCTATTGTAACTGGAGTTAGTGTTGCTTTAGCAAAACTAAAGGCTTCCGACCCCTCTGTTAATCTTAAAGCTGTGGATATGTTATATGGTATGGAATATGCACGTGCTCCATTCATCATACGGTAGAGACTATACCTTGATTTATTCCGAGTATCAGTTCATACTTTCTACGAGCATTTTTCTTGGTCAGAAGCTTGGCTTGGGCCTTCGTCCGACCAGGGTACCAATTATGTAACCTCTGAATCTTTACGACCAGTGAGGTCGTGTACCTTAGGGGTTACGACTATGAAGACGTATGGTCTTTTATATATTAAAGATAATATATAGAGGTTTTAATCCTCGTCAAGTGCGTACTTTGTAAGAAAAATAATAGGGGAATACACTGTAACTAGTCCTTATCATTGCCGATAGCTACTCGTGTCCCAACGGCGGTCGGGATAGTCACAGGAGTAGTTCGCGTAATCCCAGTAATGCATGCCCAGGCTCAGTCGCTGCTTACACTTGAAGAATTTGCATAGGTCCCTGCACCGATAGGGGGCGACGTCTCCCCCTAAGAGGGCGGGTGTTGCGGCGAACGCTCGGTTAAAACGTTCGGGATGGGATTGCTGCTACGGAAGGCGTCATTGCGGGGAGGTGCCTTCGTGGCACGCTCCCCTTATTTGTCTCGGGCCGTAGTAGCTCTTGCTTGTTCGTCGCGGGCTGCAGCAAACCTTGCTAGTTCGCGGGTCTCCTCCCATTGCTTCATCATCTTGTCCCATTGCTTTTTTTGCGTCTTGTTCATCCCGACGCGGTGAAATAAGCTCTGGTGTAGTGTTGGGTTTGATTGTTTAGTGTTCTCTTCCACCTCCTTTTATAAGTCAAAGGGTTGGCATGCATGGTATGGTTAATTTCATATGAGTAGCCTGCAAGGCAGAGTGTTGTCTTGTCATTATGAAAAGTTGCTGGCGAGGCAAAGTGTTGTGATGTCTTATATTGCAGAGAGCTGTTACGTCCTGCTTTGTAGAGTCCTGTCTTTTCGGTCTGAAAAGTTGAGGAGGTATAGTGTTGTCATGCTGATATGAAAGCTGGTGAGGCAGAGTGTTCTGACGTCTTACTTTGTAGAGTTTTGTCACTTTCTGCTTTGCAGAGTAATTTTTTGGTCTAAAAAGACGAGGAGGTCAATTTTGTCAAGTCGATCTGAAAAGTTGGCGAGGCAGGTGTTGTCCTTTGGTCTTCTCGTTGAAAAAAGATGCCCATTTGGTCATGTCACCACACAAAGCTGTCCCCATTTGATCTTGTTATTGTGCAAAGCTGCACCATCTAGTCTTGTCAGTGAGGATGATGGTGACTCGAACAAGGTCTCAGTGTCGATAACGGGATTGGTATCGTTGGTGGTGCGTTTGTACAAGGAATGTAGGAGGGAGAGGATTTAAGGAGGCAGATGAGTAGACTATAGGTTACAGTTGGGACTTAGGAGATAGGAAGGTGGGAGATTGTGGACAGAAAGACAGTTTTGGGACCAGAATTAATTCAACGCGCTGTGAGTCAGAGAAGTAATTGGTTAAGGCCACCTGTTGGCGCCGATGAAAGTAAAGGTGGGACGCATGAATTGTGACCCTGTGACAACCCGACAATGTGGCCGCAACACCTGTTACATGCTTTCACACGTAAGGTTCATGCAGCTAACCACCGTCAATGAACAGAAGCCGCAGACAACCGGGCCCAAAAGAAAATCTGATAGGGAAGGGCCTCGCGAGGTCCTACCCCATCAGCCGTTGATTTTGTTGACGGTGGAGGAATCGACAGTTGGTGGAGAGAAGTTTCACATGAGCCACGAGGTTCTTTCTCATTAGCTGTTGATTTTGTTGATGGAGGAGGAATCAACGGCTGATGGAGAGAAGTTTCATATGAGACGTGAGGTTCTATTCTGTTAACCGTTGATTTTATTAATGGAGAAAGAATCAACCGTTGATGAAGAGAGGCTTCACGTGAAGGAGCTAATTTGCTTCCGACCAGGTCCCACGGAGCTCCCGAGGAACCTAGAAGCCTCTCAGAAAGAATGAATCGCTGATGAAGAGGGCTTCACGTGAAGCCCTCGCTAGCTAATTTGCTTCCGACCGGGCCCCGCGGAGCTCCCGAGGAACCCAGAAGCCTCCTGGACCGCAACGCCCGAAACGCGCAAATATGTACACCTCCGCGTCGCGTTGCCGACCTGCCAACCACCCAGCCACCCAAACCGACCGACCAGCCCGTCCAGATCCAACCCGAATTCCAATTCCCCTCCTCTCCGCCGCCCCCATATGCTTTTCCTTGGCCAGCGCCCAACGTGGCAACGTCTCCGCTCAAGCGAGCGCCAACGCGACGCGAAACCGTGTCCGGTAAGGAATCGATCCGCCTCGGTCGGTTGGCGCCAGGCCAGGCCAGCTCTCCAATCTCCACCACCGCCTTTCCCACCGCCTATAAAAGGGCGCCCGTGCTCGCCCCCTTCCCCTCGCGCTCGGGTCTTCTCTTGTGTTTCCCCGGCGCCTCGCCTCGTCGCGTTTTCTTTTGTTTTGTCCTTTTGTTTCCCCCCTCGTTTCGATTCGAGCAAGTTGTTTCTTGCGCGTGGCTTTGATTTGATTTGGGTCGTCGCTTTTGCCTTTCTGTGCTCTCAGGTTTCTGAATTCTGACGCGGGGAGTGATTCGAATTCGATCGAGTTGTTCGGTTTGCGATATATTCCTCTGATCCGTGTCTCTAGTTTCGATCCATGCGATTTGTGTTCGCCTTCGCGTGTTGATTGCAGGATTCGATTCGATCGGGAATTCGAGCTCTGTGGCGTCGTGTTGAGAAGGGGCCGGGCATTGGAGGTCGAGGCAGGTCAGTGTCTCGTGCACGGTCTGATCGCGTTGGTTTCGTCACTTCATTCGGTTGTTTCAGATTGAATGGTTCCCCGTCCAATTCTGGCTTCGTATGCTTGGGCGCTCTCCTCCCATCGCTAATCATCAGCTCTATTATCCCAAATATGAGGTGGATTCGAGACCCTGGGTTGATTCTTATTGTATCAGCTGATCTCGCTTGTGGTATGTGTTTGTGATCCTTCAGATGCAGGAGGGTGGTGGTTGTGGAGATGAATCGAAGGGTGGAGGTTTGCTCATGGTTATGTTTTGATTGGTTATGGTTCATGGTTGTTTTGATATCATGGTGATATGTGCAGTATGTCTATTGTCAGTTATCAGAATTTTTGTTGGGCAAATCTGCAGCGGTGGAGTTTTGGAGGTGGATTGAAGCTAGTCTGGACCGGAGATTATAGAATTGTATAAACGGAAATGCACTGTTTGGATACTCAACCCTTCGATTTGATTTCTTTGCCTGCATAGTCTAAATCTCCAGCAATTGGAATTATATGGCTTAGCGAGTTCCTTCTGCTCCAGCAGGGCGCTGGAAGTTCCTATTTGGGATTAACAATCTTCTCTCCGACTTATATTCTTCGATAATTATGCCGTTCAGACATTGTTTTTTCTATGTCCTCCGTCGGTAATTCTCAGTTCTTACAGATATTGACTTACACAGAATTTTGAAATTGGTGTCATTCTCTGCATTCTCTCTCCCAGCCGGAGCCAGGCTCATCCCTATCTCCGAACCATAGAATGGTTTGTTGCTCACTGCAGGTCTAGTTGATAATTTTGCAAGACCAACCTGATGAGTGAAATCAGTTTACAAATCTTTCAAATCTACTTCCCTTCCAACTCATCATTAGATTAACATATAAACTTAGTTGAACTCTTACAAGGCAATGCTAGGATTGATCTCCAGAGTTGGATGATTCTAAGGGTGTTTTGGAGCTTCAAGCTAGATGGGAGAACCTACAGCTGCAAAACATTTGACGCTTACTCCTTTCGATTCGAGTAGCTTCTTACTCGTAGCTTTGATTTGGGCTTTCGCTTTTGCCTTTTATGTATTTGCAGATTTTTAGCCCATGTGACGCGGGTAGTGACTCGAATTCGGTTTGTGATCTATCTCTTTGGTGCAATTTGTTGTCCCTAGTTTCGATCTCTGTGTTGTGTTCACCTTCTCTGCGTGTTTGCAGAGTTTGGTTGGGAATTGGATCTCCCTATGGCAATACCGGACCCTGGAAGTGAGGCAGGTCAGTGTCTTGTGCACGGTCTGTTCGGTTCATTGGTGTGGCCACTTGGATTTGGTGATTTCAGATATAAATGGTTGCCGACATAATCTTCTGTAAGTGTTACTGAGTGCTCTCCTCCGGTGGCTAATCATCAGTTCATTATCCCATAATACGAGGTGGATTGAGACCCTGGACTGATTCATTGTAAAAGCTGATCTCGCTTGTGGTATGTGTTTGTGCTCCTTTAGATGCAGGAGGGTGGTGGTGGTGGAGATTGGATCGAAGGGTAGAGGTTTGGTTATGTTCATGGCAGTTTTGATATCATGGTGACCTTATGAAGTGTGTTATCAGTAGTCGAGGTTTGGTTATGTTCATGGCTGTTTTTTTTTTGAAAAACATGTTCATGGCTGTTTTGATATCACGGTGACATTATGAAGTTTGTGTTGTTATCAGTAGTGACGACTAATTGTTAGTTGTTGGTTAGATCTGCATAGATGAAGATCTCGAGGTGTATTGTGGACTGTAGATCATAGAATTGGAAAAGCCTACGATGCTTTGTTTGGAATCAGTCTTCCCCTCATTTGATTTCTTGGTGTGAGCAGTTTAATTTCTGCCCTACAATACTGATTTGGATTGTTGGTTCTCCAGAAACTGAAAATATACGGTTTGCCGGGAGTTCCTTTTTTGTCACAGACCAGGAGTTCTTCTTCTTTTTTTTTGACTATCTTCCATGTTCTCTCTGTTTTTTTGACGTAATTCTCTCTGTTAATATAACTTTTCAGACATTGGTTTTTCTATGTTCTTCGTCACTAATTCTCAATTATATGCAGATATGGCATACAGAGATACTGAGTAATCGATAGCAATGTGGATGTCCGCATGACCCCTAAGCAGCTTTTCCCCCAAAATAAATAGGAATCATAGAATGATCTCTTGCTCATTGCAGGTTCTAGTTGATTATTTTGCATGACCAATCTGATGCTGCCATGCTGAGTGAAATCTGTGTACATATCTTTTAGTTCTATCTTTTTAATTTCTTTAGTCAGAAACCAATTATTCAAACTGTTACGAAGACTGAATATATGGGTTGATCTGCTGGGGTGGAAGATTCTAAGTCTTGTTTGAAAGCTTCAAGCTAGATGGAGAGCCTACAACTGCAAGAACTTAGTGCTCTCTGCTTAGACTTCTCTTGTTTTGACTCCTGACTACTTGATCTGCACTGCACTGTTCTATTTGTTCCATGGCTTGCCTATTTTAATCTATGGCTGTTTGGTTGGTTTCCAGCAATTGGAGTTAAGTATGGACGCGGGGGATTTTGAGTTCTGGATATTTTCATCCGTGCATTCTGCCTTGTGATCCATAGGCTTCCTCCCGTGATAAGTGATCATCTCAGACTTCCTGATATTTTGATATGGTCTAGAAACAGATTCTCAGTCCTTGCAGAGATTGGATGTTAACACCATTAAGATTTGGTACCCTCTGTTGCAATGTTATAGTTTGTATGATCCTAAGCTTGCAGGCCTGAGCCACCTTGTATCATCAAACGGTGCACAGGTTCTCTTGAGAAATTTCCAGAAATAAAGAAAAAACACCAATCACAGCATGATCTCTTGCCCACTAAAGGTCACTAGTTGATTTTACAAGACCAATCTGAAGCTGAGCGAAATCTGTTTGCAAACACCTTCAATTCCTTCCACTCTTTTCTCAACATCTGTTAGTTCATCTGCAAAATTATTTCTAGGAAAATAAGTCCTGAATATTTGTTGTAGGGTGCTTTACGCATTTGCATATGGAGCATGCTCATATGGTCATAGGAATCCACATTCTCTACTTTGTGGCCCCAGCTTCTCTATTATTACTCTTGTATTAGCAATCAATCGGGCTGCTAATCTTCTTTTTCAAACAGTAGGGTTGCTGAGGGTTACCATTTTGGGTTCTATTGCAATGCGGAGTTGCACTTACAGCAGTTTTAGATGACAACTATTCATGCATTGACAGCTTGTCCTGTGAGTTCCATTGTCCAATTCCCTGGTTTTGGTTGAAGGTTTGTTCCTTGCATTCACTTTGGTTGATGTTCCTACCTTGTTGCTTTAAGTTCTTTTTCTATAAAGCGAACAATTCAAAGCAATAATACCCTGCAAGCAGGGTTTCTAACTTATGTTCCCCAAAAGAGCCTAATTGGAGAAGACATGAGTTGGAAGACAAATTGGGTAGTAGATATTTGGTTAATCAGGTGGTGGTTTATTTTACTTGACTGGAATTTTGGTATTGTTAGAAATACCAGAAGGCAGAAGCAGTAACTTGGGTAATTTGGATATGGCAGTTATTTGCAGAGGTTAGAAACTGTAGTTGCATGGATTGCAAGCTAAGGGGGAAAGTCTACCAGATTATGTTTTTATTAACACAGCATTTCCATTTCTAGGGATTCTTCAGATTGATGGTGGTTGAATGTTTTCCAGAAATTGGATCTTCATGGCAATTGGAGCTTAGATCGGCTTGCAGTTTGAAAGTCAAATCCGTTGGAGTCTACACTCTACAGTCGTGTTTGCTCCTCTGACTTCTGCATTCATTTGATTATGCATTGGGCACTCTTCCTAATTTGTAATTTTGCCACGCTGTTTTGGTTCATCTATGCGTTTTGTGGTGATGCTTCCTGTTTGCAGAGAATATGGCACACTGAATATGAACTAATGAATTTATTTATTTGTTTGTTGCATCTTAATACTTTTTCTATACAACCAATGGGTACTATAATGCTTTGCAATTTCCATCTATTGGTGGCTGTATAATGGAAAACCAGATGAGGCAGATTCATTATTCTTTGTTTGTACTATCATATATTCAATTTTTGCTCTTTTTCGCTTCCTTTTTTGCCTAGCAACAACTGTGACCTGTTTTAAAGCAGTTTCTTATTTGCACTGTTGGTTGTGATTTCCAGAAGGGATGTTCATGGCACTTGAGCTTCTATGGCCTTTGGGTGGAATTGGAGTAGTCCTTTGCAATTCCTGTTTCAACTATGGATATTTCTATTTGATTTATCATCCTGAAGCGCATTGACTGGTTCATTTCTATGACATAATGATTTGGGGTACTTGAAGATATCAATCTGATACGCAGTATGGACAGAATATATAGACCCCCAATTCTGATAACACTGTTTAGATGATCTTAGCACATCTTATTCTAGTTTCAAGAGTTGACACATCTGAATTTTTGTTGCTTCCTGACTACATTCTCTGTTCTGGTTATTGTTTCGTGCAACAGATCACTGGTATTTGCACATGTTCAATTTTTGTCTTAGTCCCAATCTTATCTCCGTATAATGGTCCTCTCACACTGCTTGGAATTTGGGAGTCGATAACATCTAGGCAATTGAGTTACTACAAGCAATAGTCTCAAATCTTGTCATTTCATAGTCTTGAGGCCTCCTAATATTTTATTGCAAAGTCACATCTATCCGATGAATGATTCCTATAAAACCAATAATTTGTAAGTGATGATATTTTGACTGGAATAATTTGTGTTGCAGTAATCTACAGATTCAAAGTAGAGGACCAATGGGAAGATTAACAAGGATACTCATCTCTCATTTTTCTATTAGCCACTGATGGACATTATTTCGTTGGTTCCTTTTTTTTCTGATTTAGATTGTTGGTTATGAAATTGTTCCCCACAAGTTGGATCATGTTTCTTTGAAGGGTTGGAGTCTTTAGTTGCGTCTGCTCACTTAAATGCTCACCCTTTCTTCTGTCAGTGATCCTTGACACACTTTCTGGCATGACATGCAACAAACATTTGATATTTGAAGATCGTCAACTTGTGAACACAAATTAAGGATAGGGCTAGTTTATCTAGCGGGTTTGATGTTGCCGTTTGTTTGGCTGTGACCCTCAATACTTCGTTCAAATCAAAATGCCGCTAAATTTTATGGTAACAAGTCACAATGCAAATGGAGTGCAAGATCCTGGAATTGAAGAGTCTAGCAAAGTGTCAGTTGGTACGGGAGCTTTGGTGCACCTTGGATTTCATTAATTGTGTTTGCCCACCCGATTGTTTGACTAGCAATCCTGAATAATATTACTTGCATTATACAGATTATTTGTACTTGCTTAGACTTGCATGCAGTTAGGATGAAATCACTGGCCTGATCTCTCTGGTGCAGCTTGGATTCATTTACTGTGTGCTCACTTGACACTTGATTAGTACTAATCCAAGGAATAAGGAAATGCCATAAGTATTGAGGTCCCGACTGAAGTAACTGTTTGCTTACATTTGTACGGATTGTCGTTGTGAAACAAGGATCCTACAACAGGAAAGATCAATACTTAGTCAAATTTTAATTAGCCAGTGATTATTATCAAATTTTGATTTGGATTGTTGGCTATAAAATTTATTTCCAGAAATTGGGAGGGGTGCTGCCGTCTTCAATTTTATCTGCGCACTCAACTGTGTACTGTTTTCTAACACTAATCCGGTAGCACATCATTTGGGTTAGCTTTTGTGATTTGCGGATTTGTCAACTTGTACAGAGTAAAGATTCGGAATCTCTGTAATTATGGACCTCCTTCGAGCAAGGTACATGTGAAATTAATTGCATGCTGCATGAACAAAGTTTCTGAAGAACCCTTACATGTGAAATTAATTGCATGCTGCATGGACAAAGTTTCTGAAGAACCCTAAACGCAGCAGAAGACCCACAATTGCTTTGGTCATTTTGTCACATTTTGACTCGTCAGTTTACACATTGCTGATGATGGCAAAGATTGCATGTTATGTTTGTTCATTTGACTATTTTCATGAGCAGTGCTTACCACTATTGGGTTAATTTGTGTGACATAGTTCAAAATCTTGCTATTAGGTGGTAAAGAATATTGTAGACCTCAGATAGTTCAAAATCTTGCTATTCGCAGATTTTGAACTTAGGTGGTAAAGAATATTGTAGACCTCAGATCCAACCCTACTATGTCAGTTTATAGTTGTAAATAACAATTCAGATATGATTAGCAGTAGTGACCTGATTCAAATTTTTGGGTAACATGGATATGCAAAGATGTTTATACTTGCTGCTAGACTCCACACTCACTGGAGGGTTGGTCCCAAAATTGGAAGCTCTAAAAAATAGTTTGCTTTGAACACATGACTTTCTTACATTTTGATTACTGTTATCTTTCATGGGGAAAATGATTTTTGGTTTGTTGGCTATGGAATTCATTTTTCTGAAGTCGAGTTTTTGTGGCACTGGAGCTTGTTTCGTGCGGATCCGGATTGTGGTATCCTCAACTAATTGTGTTTGCTCGATTCACTACTGGCTTTCTCTGTTTCTAATTTCATTGGCAAATGATTAACTTGCCGCACAATTTGGTTTCTTTCATAATCCTTGCCGATTGCGTATTTTCAACTCTGAAGTATGGGTGGAAGTAGTAGATAACATATCAGAAATTCGATGTTTGTGAGATTTTGCCCCACTGCCTTATACATCATGGATTTTCTATTTTCTAAGACCAAAACTCAAAAGCAAGACAAATTTCTGTGTTCACACATCTTAGGTCCCGCTAACCTTCTGATCATTAATTGGTAATTAACCTGCAAAACCATTCTGTATGTTCTATTGATGTTGATAATCACTACTCATGGTATGTTCTTAATTCCGAGTCTAGAGCAGTATTAGTATTCCCATGTCTTCACCCTCACCAAGTTGGTTTTCATGTGGATTCTGGCTTCTTTTCAGTCAGGTTACAGAAGCTACCTTGCTTTCTTCATGCTAGAATTCTACATAATTTACATTTTTATTGTTGTGTGTGCCCATCTTGCATATAATTTGTTATGACCCAATGTGCAATTGTTCTATTCTCTGTGTGCAAATGTTGCCTTCGGACCTCTACCTGATCGTGTGACTTGTATGATTTGCTGTTTGTTTGTTTGTTTGTAGTGTTTACTGATTTGTATTGTTGTGGTTTAACACTGCCTGTGCCGGTCCCAAGCCCGGATGGAAAAATGTGGAGGGAACTGCCAAGTAGCTCCTTTGTATGATTTGCATTTAAAATATTTTGAATGGAGTAGCGAGTTGTTGAAACGTTTGAAGTGCGTAGAAATCATAAATTTGAAGCTGCTGCATGTTTAGGCAATGGAGCTATCCTAGTAGCATAGAGAAGCATTATATAGGCCCTGTTTGGCTTCGGCTTCTCGCTCGGAAAAACCGGAAGTCGAACCAAACGGACGGCTTTTTTCTCCCGTTTTTCTCCGAAACCGCTTCCTCATATAATGTGCAGAAGCCGGAAGTGGAAAGCCCCCCGCGGGGAGCTTCCGTAGCTTCCCGCAATATCCATTCCGAATTTACCCCATTCCGAATTCGGGGTAATTACCCGCCGATTGCCATTGAATAAAATGCCCCAAAACCCTACCTTGCCTCCACCCTCGCCCGCGCAGACAGCCACGCACGCTCCTCCCCTCCTCACCTGCTCCTCCCTCCGCCGCCCACCCTCCTCCCTCGGAGCCTCCGTTGGTCGGTGTCACCTCCACCTTCGGCTCCCTCCCCCCTGGCTCCCCCGTCGCCGCCTCCCTCCTTCCCGACCAGATCTGGATCGACCCCGCCACCGGCCTCCTTCGCCAACAGCCACCCTCCTCCACCTCCCTTCTCCCCGCCGCCCAAGTCCTCTCCCGGTACCGCCTCCCTCCTCCGACGGCTACCCCAATCGGGCCTACGCTTCCGGCCGCACGTCGCCTCCCTGCTCCACGCCTCGTTGCTGCTCCACACTGGAACAATTCATACATTCAATTTTTAATGCTTTGGCTGGTTGTTTTGTTCATCCATTCAATCTACAATTCATGCATATGATTGCACACCGGAACTATTGGACATCTGTGAAGAAAAAACGAAAATGGTCGAGTCGGTAGGGTGTGTGAAGAACCGGAAACGAAGCATTTGTGAATTACATTGATCATATGGTTGCTTTTGATAATGATGAAACTGACTTTGCATGTATGCTTTCACATTTTAAACTAAGTTAGCTTTTTTTCTCATGTCTGCAGCTACATCTCTAGGTATAAGAACCGGTTTTAGAACTTCATCAAGCACTTGCGCGAAATGGGGGATGAGGTATATATCTCTTGCTATCCTTTGGTAGGGTAACAATGGAGTTGTACTGATGTGGTGGTTTCAGAACAAAATTAGAAGGCTTGAGGATAGTAGATTAGTACTAAGTGTGACTTAATCTGGCATGTATGCAATGAGTAGTTTACAACTAGATTCTCCTAGAATCCCAATGCATCCATCTCATTTATCAATATTGTGAGGCATGGAAAAGTATGCCATCTAAAATTTGTTATAATATCCTTTTCTTGAGCCAAGCATATAGATATGAATAATCATTCTCATTTGATTTCTTCTTTTGCAATGTAAAAAGAGATGAGGCAATAATATATCTTTGTTTTGTTCATTATACTTTCTGAATCATATACAGAGGACTTTATATTGCTATTTACTAATTTGTATTCTTTTTGGTATATATTAAGATGCTCTATTTTCATGCCATGGTTGTATTTTCATTTATGTAGTGATGACTAATTTCGACTCTAGTTCCTTTGTTTGTTCTTTTTTTTCCTTCTTTTCTCTTTGTTACTTCTTTATTTTTAGGGGTACATGTGAGGGTGGGGGTGCTTAACATTGTCCATGTTGGTCCCAAGCCCAGAAAAAAGTGGAGGGGGCATGAATTATTGGCATGAATTATTCAAAGGTTGTAATAATTGTTGTTAATTGTGGGTTATTGGGTTATTTGCGGTGTATTACGTTAATTGTAGTCAATTTTATTAGTCAATTCGGTTGTAAATTTTATGTTTTGTAATAATTTTTATTAATTATTAATTGTATTAATTATTCATTGTAATAACTGTTTATTGTGATTATTTATTGCAATTATTTCTGTAATAATTGTTTGTTGTAATAATTATTAATTGTTGATTGTCGTTAATTACATTAATTGTTTTCAATTTGTCATTAAATACTATTAGTTGTTGTCAAATATC
This sequence comes from Ampelocalamus luodianensis, assembly GCA_036346255.1. Classification (NCBI taxonomy): domain Eukaryota; kingdom Viridiplantae; phylum Streptophyta; class Magnoliopsida; order Poales; family Poaceae; genus Ampelocalamus; species Ampelocalamus luodianensis. The sequence goes on from CM070625.1 coordinate 16,489,208, forward strand.
GTTAGTTATCGTTACTTGTCGTTAACAATCGTTAGTTGTCGTCACTTATCCGTTAGTTATCGTCACTTGTCGTTAACTATCATTAGTTGTCGTTAAATTCATTATAATAATTATTTATTGTAATAAATGTTTATTAGTCGTTAATAATCGTCAATTGTTGTTAGTTGTCATTAAACGATGTTAATTGCGTTAAACGACATCAAACAAGCCATTATTGTCTTTAGGGGAGTTTCGAACATTTTTCACCTTGGAAGCTATAGTCAGCCTACCTAAAAGCCAGATAGTCAAACACCAAATCTCTTCAGCTCAGCCATTGTAATAATTGTTGTTAATTGCGGGTTATTGGGTTATTTGTGGTGTATTACGTTAATTGTAGTCAATTTTATTAGTCAATTCGGTTGTAAATTTTATGTTTTGTAATAATTTTTATTTTATTAATTATTCATTGTAATAACTGTTTATTGTGATTATTTATTACAATTATTTCTGTAATAATTGTTTGTTGTAATAATTATTAATTGTTGATTGTCGTTAATTACATTAATTGTTTTCAATTTGTCATTAAATACTGTTAATTGTCGTCAAATATCATTAGTTATCGTTACTTGTCGTTAACCATCGTTAGTTGTCGTCACTTGTCGTTAACTATCGTTAGTTGTCGTCAAATTCATTATAATAATTATTTATTGTAATAAATGTTTATTAGTCGTTAATAATCGTCAATTATTGTTAGTTGTCATTAAACGATGTTAATTGCGTTAAACGACATCAAACAAGCCATTATTGTCTTTAGGGGCGTTTCGAACATTTTTCACCTTGGAAGCTACAGTCAGCATACCTAAAAGCCAGATAGTCAAACACCAAATCTCTTCAGCTCAGCCATTCCACCCTGAAGCCATTTAGCCTGTCAGCCTAGCCGGAAGCCACTTTTAAGAAAAACAACAGTTGTTCCAAATAGGCCCATAGTGCGGCAGCACTTATTGTGGCTTCAGAAAGTATCATTGCTTATACCATGATGGAGTAATCACTCTATTTTGTCGATCTGACACTCGATATTTTCCCTTTCAGAAAAAAACTTTTAGTAACTTCAGAGTTCAGATATCTATATTTAAGGAAGTATTGTTGAGTCTCATAAGTTCCATGTTATGCTATGGACGCAACTAGCGCTCGGACGTACGATGGCAGGTTCCATCATACGCTCACGACTTCTCTCGCGCAGCATGTTTGTGCACATGCAACAAAAAAATTCAACATATGCAACAAAGTACTTGGATCTCAAAAAATGGAGTGTGTGATCCATATTCTTGACAAAATTGACTTTAAAAAATTAAAAATCTTGTTAGCATACATAGATATACATAAAAATTAGCACAAAAGTTTGAAAAAAATAATCGATGATGCTATAACCTCTGCAACATTTTGAAAATACATATGCAATAATTTGGGAGACACGTGCAACAAATTATTAGAACCCCTGCAACAAATTATTAGAACGTCAACAAATTATTAGAACGTCTGTAACAAATTTTCAAGTATTAGACATCTTAAGAGGCCCAACATTTGAGGCTAACTTATGAAATATTTTTATTTCATTTGTGCAACAACCAGCAGAACAACTGCAACATTCAAAAATAATTCTAAAAAAAACTCATTTCAATAATTTGTTACCGCAACACTAAAAAATACAGTCTCCAATATTTCAAATCACCTGTTGCAACAACAAAAACCTATAACAGCAACAAACACCCAACTCACCGACCTCACTCCACCACCCCTCCAGCCGCCCCGTGCCCCGGCCTCTCCGCGCTCAGCCACCTCCTCCATCGCGATCGCCCATGCCTTATGCATGCTTTCATCCACAAAAGTAGCTAAGAACCTTCTAAATAAACAGCTAAAAAAATTAGGCATAGGAATAATAGGAAAGAGAAGTAAGGGACTTCAGTCAAACAACACAAATTACAAACTTCTTTCATCATGGTTTGCTTTGGAGGTAATTAGTGAGTTGGGGGGGGTAATGGAGTGAAGAGTATTAACCTGGTAGCGACTCAATTGACTAGCAACAAAAGGAAGAGGTGATAGATAGCTCACAGCAGTTGCAAGCCTACAACTACAGGAAGAGGGACAATGAGTAGGCCCGCGACACGAGGGCTTTGGGGGTGGGGGTTCGCCGGTTGCCAATCTATACTCTAAGGCTACCCCGCCTCCATCGTTGCCCCTCGTAGAATGCCGACCATAGCACCTGACGAACGAACTATGGTAGGTGCCTGCGAAAGGGTGGCTGAGGAGTAGCTGTGCGGCCGAGGCAAGTGTGGAGAGTCCGGGGCACCCGACGCTGCTCATCTCCTCATGGCTAGAGAGTAGGAGCAGTGCAGCCGGGACCTAACTGGGATGCATTGGGTCAGGAATGTCGTGTGAGGCGATGCGGCCAGCTGATGAGGCAGTGGTGTGCCCGGGCGCGGAGGCGAGGCAACCGGCAGATGAGTGAGGCCGGGGCATGGCGGAGGAGGCAGCACGGAGGCGAGGCGGTCGGCGTGGTTAGGAGCACCAGATTGAGGGGAAGAAGGATTTGGGGGAGAGATTTTGGGGGAGGGGAAGAAGCACAATAGATGGGAAAACGAATGGCTCCTAGCATTACTCTTATGCTATTGCACTTTTCAGATTTGATGATTTTGTTTGTTAGAGTAGTGTTCCAGTTGACAAATCACAAGACAAGACACTGGGAGTACCAGTCTCGAATTAATCTCTTACAAGCTTGATTGATACTAGTGTTCGTCGATCTTAGGTCAATACTATGATCTCGAAAGGCCACAGGATTTTATAGGTTGAACACAAACGAAATGTTGCAATGAGTGTGGAGTGGAAGATGACTCAATAAGCCTAGGGGCAACTTTCTACTTTGGAACCAATTCACTTGAGGAACCGCGATGCAACCATGAAGCGTAAGCGTGTTGGTCCGACATTTAAGTCATTAATTATGCACGTGCCACACTACAGTATGAGTGGCCTACAGGACATTAGATCCTCCCTTACGCTTGTCGCCAAGGGGGGTGTATCAAAGGTGTGTCACCTACATGAACACAAGGATGCAAGCACAATTGATCTAATAGATTGTGTTGTTATTTTCCCCTAACATTACCTAACACCGCAGGTGATCCAAAATCCTAGGCTCTACCATCCATTCATTAATACAAATGTCCTCTAGTCTAGTCTTTTAATATTGTCTTTTAATTCCTATTTTATTAATAATAATTTTTGTCTTTAATTTAAAGAAATACAAATTAGTTGTTAGACGATAGATTGTGTAGACAATCGCTGCCAAGCTACCGCACCCACCGGTCGATAGGGTAGTCGAGGGAGCCAAGGTCATCGTGCATCAACTGGTGCTTCTCACGGCCGCTGAGGTCAAATCGTGTAGTGGGGTGCTTGTAGGAGACGGTAATAGGGAACTTGGAGGTGGTGCACTGCTGGGCGACAGCGGTCAACTTGAAGGCGGCAGTGACAGTGCAAAAGTGATGAGGCAATGGTGATGGCGGCGTATGAATGGAGGGGAGGGGGATGGAGGAGTTGGAGGAGGAAGAAGGAGATCTAAGGGCTAGGTTTTTTGTGTGGACAGATCTGGTGGTTGAGGTTAATTTTAGTGGGATTTGGAAGATCTTTTGTGTCATCATCTATGCATACATGGGTGTGGGCTGTAATGTGGACAACCAACTGTGTTCTCCAATGGCAAAACCAGATGGCATGTCTGCCACATGGGCAACCCCCCTCGAACCAGCCTTAAGGGGTGAATTGATGCGGTATTAAAAGTTTAGTGGGTTAAAGTGGACCAAAAAAAATAGTTAAGGGGGTTAGGCCAACAAACGCAATACTTTGGGAGAGTAAAGTGGACTTATCCTAATAATATTTGCTACTTTTTTTAATTAATCATGTGTATGGATGATATTACGTCGATGTTGTTGTGTGCACTAGCGTGATCGTGGACTGGTGCAGAATAAGCATGGTTCGGATTTGCAAATGTGGTTCTCAACACTAAGGTAAAGTTAGTAGGAACAATATGTCACTCATAGCTAGAGAAGCAATATAGTGATTCCATACATCAATATCATCGGCTGGTAATAAAATATTGATATAACATTACATAGTTGTTATTACTTCATAATTCATGAAACAAGCAATAACTTATCATCCATTGACTTAGTTTCTTAATTTGAAGGTGGTTCACAGTAAGTGCAGTTGCATCCTGGCCATTTTGCATCAACAACGCATTTGCTGGACGCACTGGGGCCAAGTTGATCTCGACAAATTTTCATGCATTCCTCGGGGATACACTTACCTGGGGTAAAGACCGACCCACACTTTTTATCATAGATCACTCCACCATCCACCGTTCCCTTGGTCACCATGTCTGGATTTGAATGGAAAAATGGAGCACATTAAAGAGGATATTGAGTGTGTTACAAAGTTTATAGTATCACTACTGTAATGCATGACAAACTATGTAGGTAAGCATATATCATGACAGAAGTACCTGAGGATAGCATGAGAAGCGTAAGTACCAAGAACAACATGTGGCTTGTTCTCATTTTTGTCTGAAAAAAATTGGTAGTTACCGGCTGGAGGACAGGTGTTGTTCTGGTTGCAGTGTTGCCTATCTACCTTGTGGATATCTAATGGATTTATATGGGTTTTATACTAGATGTTGTGCTTATCACTTTTAGAATCAATTTCTAGTACACTCAATATATGAGTTGTACCTAATCAAATGCAATAAGATGTATCCAAAGTTACATACTGAATTAAAGGACATAAATTATTACAAGGTATATAATGCAATCGAATAAGGATGCCTTTTATGAAGAAAAAAAATGTTCCCAAGGTTGTTGCAAAAAAATTTGCAATCGAACAAAGATGCCTTTTATGATTTTAATATGATCAAGCTATTTGACTAAATTAACATGAAGAAAGTATGCCACATGTGGAAGTGCTAAATCTGACAGCCAAACTAAGTACTAGGATGATAGGCGCTCTTTGTTGTGCCCCGTTTGGAGCATGCTATCACGCGAGGGCTTTTTGCATGGATGAGAAGAATACAAACACAAATCACGTTTATCAAAAGGGTGTACTCAACTAAGCACAGCTGATGACACGCTCTAAAACTCAGACAACATAACTTCTTGTTTTTGCATGACATTTTACATCAACTCAAAAGCAACATTAAGTAATCGCTTTAGTCCAGCTAGCATGAAACAGGACAAACTGTTTGAAATCCACAATTAAACTGATGAAAATCTATCTATGTATGATTTGAAGCAAACAATCAACTTTGAATAGAATTAATAAAGACTTGGGAAAAATAATATGCCTAAATACATATAAAATAAGTATGACATTTTCATTGGCTGCAAGGCAGCAAAGGCACTATCCTTTTTCTGGTAGGTGGTTGTCTCTAAACAGGTAAAACAGAAGAGTAAAACACAAAAGCACCACAATTTTTAGTAATCAACTTATGATCCATGTTTCGGTAACCATTATGTCATATGTCTTAGAGTCTGTATAAGGCTATTATGTAGTGCCAAAAATCATCCATTTCGTATGGGATGCGAATGTGCGATGGAATTATCTGCAAGATAAGAACAAATCGAGCAGGATTAATTGTGTAGTTCAGTACTTTAACCATAAGCATTGGAACAGGAAAGATGGATGGAACAAAAAGGATTAGTTGGTTGACTAATTACTAGGTTGAGATCGATGGACCGACGTTGACGTGGAGCTTGGAGATCTTGGGCTTGCATTCCTCCAAGATGCGTTTGCATGGCTCGCCGGAGGTACAATCCATCTAGCCTCACATGGGCAGGCATCCACAACAATACCACCGCTGGCCGACATGGGAGCTTGGCCGACGAACCTCAGTGGTACTCACAACGCGAAGGAGCACTACGGTGGCTTGGCAAGCACAGCAACTCCATCTCACCCTACGTATCGCGGCGACCAGCAGTTAGATTACGACACACCGGCCGATGCCCTGCTGAGCCCGACGGGCCTTGGTAAGAATAATCGACAACATCGTAACCCAAAGAAAGACAAGAAACAAACAAAGTAAAATAGCCATAGCATTCGTACCAGCAAAAACCACCAACTTGGGCAAGGGAACCCAAAATTGAAGGCGAAGACGAGACTAGATGGATGACGACAGGACGCAACATGAATAATAAACAACGAAGGCTGGCATTTGAAATTCGCATCAACCAAATACAACACACACAACAACAAAGGCTACGTGAGGACAAACCAAACGAAGGGGTGAGGAAATCTTACAGGGAAATGAAGGATCAAGAGGAAGCACACATCGTAGAGTGGTACACTCCTCGGAGAAGAAGGGGATAAACCCAACGCGACGTTCGTATCGGCAAAAACGACTGATTTGGGCAAGGAAACCCAAAATCAAAGGAGAACACGGGACCAAACACATGACGACAGGACACAGCATGAACAATAAACAGCGAAGCCCGACGTTTGAAATCCGCATCAACCAAATGAAATACACACAAAAGAGCATGTCATCCAAATTCAAAAGCTAATCTATTATTGCAACAAGAACAATTTTTCAGCGATATACAGTAAAAAAACCCGGAGAGAGGCAGAGATGACGGGATAAAGTTTATGCAATTTTAAGGAATCAAATAGGGAAGAAACTGAACTAACAATTTCTATCCTATCTTTATATCTTACACAAATACACACAGACATACAAACAAAGTGAAGTGCTTGCTTGGCCACATCTGTATGATGGCATTCTAACATAAACAAAGGATTGCAGAAATAGGGATTTTCAGTTCAATGCAGGTAGACTAACTGTGAAAGATATACTGCCAAAATTGGCCTGGTAATCAAATGGGAAATTTTACATGCAATGGCAAATTAAAGCTGGAAGCGATTATAAATGGAAGCTGATGGAGAAGCGGATCAAAAGTTGAGTTGATTTGTATTTTTTGAGATTGTGTTGATTTTATTGTTCATCATGCGAGAGGTCAGACCGCCCCGTGAGAGGTCTGACTGGTTAGCCATCGGTCAGACCGCCCATCTTGAGATGTTTGACCGCTCAACTCTCCTTACTTTGAGTTTTTGGTGTTTTTGGTTGTTGTGTTTCGGGGTTTCGATTGGATTCAAGACAAGGCTTCTGTTGTGCTTGTACCTTCGATCTTCATAGCTTTCATGGTTATTGAAGTGATAATGAGGTTGAATTCGATCTATGTAAAAAATAAGTAGTGCTCCTATTCACCCACCCCTCTAGTCGTCGTTTCGGTCTAACAAGTGCTATCAGAGCTTGGTTAGTTTACTCTCGATCTTAATTGATCACTGAACTTGGTGATGGAGAAGTACCCCACCAAGATTCAATGGGCTCAACTATGCCTATTGGAAGAATTGCATGTATGTCTACCTTCAAAGAGAAGGTCAAGCCATATAGGAGGTTGTTCAAGCTCCGCTCATCTTGCCAGAGGTTGCTACGCCGGCTTTTGCGGCCCTTTTGGCTAACAACCACAAGGCAAAGAACCTCCTATATGCCGGGCTTGGTAGACATGAGTATGACAGAATTTGTCACCTTGAGACCGCGTACTAGATTTGACACACCCTCGAGACTTACCATGAGGGTTTGTCCCAAATTAAGCAAGTACGTCAAACAGTCTTCAAGCGAGAATACAACAAGTTTGAGATGTATCTTGGAGAGAGCATCAATGATGTATTCATTCGATTCAACAAGGTGCTTAATTAGTTGAGAGCGGTCGACATCCAGTATTCTCAGTCTGAGAATGCTACCCATCTCTTGGCTGCAATCAACACTAGGGAGTAGGAGATGAAGGCTACTGTCATTGAGGAGAATATCAATCTCTCTTATCTCACCTTGGAGTTACTCTATAGCAAGCTCAAGACCTATGAGATCAAGAGGGTTGATCATCGTAAGAAAGAAAATATGGCCTTGGTAGCTGACACTCTTAAGAGATCTCTTGATGGCTCTTTCGACTCTTCGGGCTTCTCTCTCGCATGTCTTTCTATCCATCTCTAAGCATGAATTTGCCCTCCTAGCCAAAAAGGTCACTCGAGCCTACAATAATATGAGAAACAAGAAGAGAGGAGGTCTGGTAACATTCGGGCAAACTGCCCCAAGCTCAAGGGGAAGAGCAACCACAAGGAGGAGAAGTCTACTTGGATGAAGCCTTAAGGGATCAAGGAGAAGTTCGATGCCGCCAAGCTTGGGAAAGCCACTCACTGGGTACTTACCACCTTTGGAGATCACTCCTTGAGCGACGTGGATTCCGGTAGCGAGGTGGAGAAGGAGGAGGAGATCCCTCGAGAGAAGGACAAGGTCAAGGCCAAGAACAAGGCCAAGGACTTCACTAGCATGTGCTTCATGGCCGACTCCATCCACGAAGACGATGACACTGATGAGGTACCTCCTTCCTATGAAGTCCTTTCTATGCATTGTGAAGGCATGTATGAGTAGATTCTTAGTCAGGATAAGGCGTTAGAGTTTATCGTGGCTAGAGCTAAGGATTTAGAGTCTCAAGTTGAAAGTCTTACTCTAGATCTTGCATATGCTAAGGACCTTGAGATTGATGAATGTGCTTTTTGCCATGCTTTACATTCTGAAATTACTAAGTTGTAAAATGCTCATGACATTGCCTTGCACCAACTAGAAAATGCTAGGACTGAGCTAATGGATTTCAAATCAACTCCATGTGAAAAAATACTTAGAATCTAGCAAGTTGATAGCTTCTGAGAAGAGTGACTCTAGTGCTTGTTCTTTCTGTCTAGAACGTGAGCGAGAAATGCATGACATGCTAGAAGCATTTAAAGTCAAATATGATAAGCTTAAGGGAAAAATTGAAACTGCATCTTGCACTAGTTGTGAAGCCCTCAAGCTTCAAGTTGTTATTTATAAGGAGAAGCATGCTAGAGCTATTAAGGCTAAAACTTGTGAATCATGTCCTAAACTTGAAAAAGAAAATGCTTATCTCAAGAACACATTAGAAAATTTTTCTAAGGGTAAGAAATAGTTGAACATGATTCTTGACAAGTCTAAAACTCCTTATGGGAACAAAGGGTTAGGATATAACTTTGCCAAAGACAAATCCAAACCAAATGTCATTCAAGTCTTGAAAGATGGTTTAGTTGAGTTCAAAACCCAACCTCCAAAAATTCTTTTCAAATCTGCAGGTTTTGCCCAAACATCTTCTGAGTCAAAAGGAGCATATCCCAGTGGTACCAAGTACCATTGCACCTATTGCAAAAAGGATGTGCATTTGCTTCATTCTGTTGGCGTAGGTTGAAAAATGCTAGGAAGAATCTTGCTAGAATTACATCTCGTCAACCTAGAACCATCACGAGACACAATCATTCAAGAGGGAAGAAACCTGGACTAGGATTTATTTCACATACTCATCATCATCATGTTCCTAGACAGGATGCATCTCATATTCTTGTAACCATTGCTCATGATAGAACCTCAAGTAGAATCAAGACTAGCAAAAAAAATTCACATGCTTCTGGTAGATGTGTGTCTCAGTACTGGGTTCCCAAGTCTTGTTTAACTAATCCCAGTATTGAGAGACATCGATCTTATGTGCCTTGATTTTCAAGATTGTCGTAGGAAGGGGAGGAACACATGACTCGTCGACTCTGGGTGTTTATGCCACAAGACCAGAGACTCAAGATGGTTCACCTCTTTCACGCGGGCTACTGGTGATAACTTCATCATATTTGGAGATGATATACAAGGGTGGATCAAATGAATGAGATCGATCAGGGTGAACGACAAGTTCATCCTAAAGGACGCCGCCCTCGTAGACAAGCTAAGGTACAATTTGCTTTCTATCTCTCAGCTTCTTGATGATGGTTATGAGACTAGATTTAAGAAAAATACATGTCGGATGCTTGATTCAGTTGGTGAGCTTATCTTTGGGATTTATAGAGTTGGTAGGATCTTTGGAGCTAATTTTTTTGAATCTTTAGCTGGTTCCCTCAAGTGTTTGATTGCATCTTCTCCTGTGTTCTGGCTTTGGCACCGGCATTTGGGGTATATTGATTTTGATCATCTGACGTGAGTTAGCAGCCTTGATCTCATGAGAGGTTTGCCCAAACTCAAAGCCGTTAAGGATGTTGTATGTGCACCCTGCAAGCATGGCAAGCAAGTTACCGCCTCACACCCGTCATTGACTATGGTCATGACTTACGAACCGAAACAGTTGTTTTACATGGATACTGTTGGTTCTGTTAGGGTTTGGTCAGCCGGTGGCAAATGATACATTCTTGTCATAGTCGATGATGTCTCAAGATATTATTTGGTGTTTTTTCTTGCTTCGAATGATGAAGTTTTTGATCATTTTCATGATTTTGTCCTTCGCTTGGCTTCTGAGATCCCCAGCGTCTTGAGAGTGATCCGCAGTGATAATGGCACATAGTTTAAGAATGCCTCATTTGCCTCTTTCTGCGCCACTCCGAGAAGGTTCTAGGCCGAAGCTATTGCTACAGCTTGTCATATTGCCCACCATGTCTTCTTGAGACTGTCTTTGGGCAAGGCAGCATACGAGCTTCGGTTTGGGAGAAAGCCCTCAGTTTCATATTTTTCGAGTGTTTGGGGTCAAGTGTTTCATTCTCAAGACAGGAAATCTGGATAAATTTCAGTCTAGAACATTTGATGGTTTATTTATGGGTTATCTGCACATTCGAGGGCCTTTTGGATTCTTAATCTTGAAACTAATGTGATCATAGAGACATACAATGTCACCTTTGATGAGACTAGCCCTAGAGCTAGATCAAATATTTCAGGTGACTCACAGGCAATGGAGAGCATCTTTGTCGAGGAAGATGAAGGCAGAGCTGAAGATTGTCTCCCGTCTACTGCTGCTATTGCTCCTGATCCAATTGAAGAACCTACTTCCACTACTTCACCTTCAGTTAAGGCTCCTGGTGCATCTTCATCATCAACAATACTTGGGGGAGGTCGAACAGGTGCTATCATTCCCGAGCGCTCCACTACACATTTAGAGGCGTCATCCTCCAGATCAGATGATTGGTCATCTTCATGAGCGAATCACTCGCTTCAGGTATCACGATCCGAATCTCTACTCTCATTCTGTATTTATTGTTTCTTTTGAACGCCGTGATATTTCACATGCATTATCTGATTCTACCTAGGTCAATGTCATCCACGAGGAGTTAGAGAATTTTAAGAGGAACAAGGTCTGGAACCTAGTAGAGCCTTCTTGTGGTCATAATGTGATAGGAACCCGTTGGGTGTTCAAAAATAAATAAAGTGGGGATGACTATGTGGTTAGGAACAAGGCTAGATTGGTATCTCATAGTTTCAGCCAAGTTGAGGGGCTAGATTTTAATGAGACCTTCGCTCTTGTTACTAGATTAGAAACCATTTGTATTCTGCTTGCATTTGTTATATCTAAGGGCTTTAGGCTATATTTGATGGATGTCAAGAGTGCATTTCTGAATGGGTACATAGAGGAGGAAGTGTATGTTAGACAATCCCTGGTCTTTGAGGATCCCAAACATCCACATCATTTCCTTAAGCTATCCAAAGTCTTGTATGGTCTTAAGCAAGCCCCTAGAGTCTGGTATAATAGGCTTAAGACCTTCGTAGTTAAGAATAACTTTGAGATGGGTAAGGTAGACAAGACCATGTTCATTCTTAAGCATGGCAATGACTTTCTGCTTGCTCATATTTATGTAAATGATATTTATCTTCGGTGGTTCTTATCATGCTCTTATTTCTAGTTTTTCTGAGACCATATACAAGGAATTGGATATGAGTATGATGGAATAGCTCAACTACTTTCTAGGGCTTCAAATCAAGCAATGCAAAGAAGGGTTCTTCATCCATCAGACAAAGCACACCAAAGATATGCTCAAGCACTTCGAGATGGGTGACTGCAAGCCGATCGTTACTCTCATGTTGACTTTGACTGCTTTGGATCCAGACAAAGAAGGAAAAGCCATGGATCAATGTGAGTACCGCAGCATGATCGGCTCCCTCCTCTACCTGACGGTCTCAAGACCAGACATCCACTTCGCGGTCTGCCTCTGTGCGAGGTTTCAAGCCGTCAAACGTATCTTCAGGTACCTCTAGTATGAATTTGGTATTCCTGCTCTTCTTTCTTGTCTATTCGGGGGTTTTCTTATTCTGATTTTGTGGGCTATCAGCTAGATAGGAAGAGCACCTCAGGAACTCGTCACTTCTTAGGCATTTCTCTCATATCTTGGTTTCTAGAAAGTAGTCTTATGTTGCACAATCCACGACCAAGGCTGAGTACGTAGCTATCGATAGCTTCTGCAGTCAGATTATGTGGATGGCATCCACTCTTAGGGACTACAGATTATCTTTCGATAGTGTGTCACTTCTTTGTGACAACACTAGTGCAATTAACATAGCCAAGAATTCAATGCAACACTCGAGAACTAAGCACATTGACATTAGATATCACTTCCTCAAAGACCATGTAGAGAACATCGTTGCAGGATCAAGGATAACCGACTAGAGAGGGGTGAATAGACGGTTTTTTAAACTTTAGGCTAAAAACGGATTTTAGCAAGTAAAGTAATGAAATTCGATTTCATAATTCAAGGCCTAAATAATCTAGGTCTTTCTAGGTGCACTACTCTCTCTAGACAAAGCTAAACAATTTAATCAAGAAACAAAATAGCTATGAAATTAAATGCACTAAGAGAAGAGTAAAAGAGATAAACCACAATATGGAGACAAACGGCGTGTTCCCGTGGTCTCGAAGACTTGCCAGACTCTACTAATCCACGTCGATGAAGCTTGAACGAATCAAGCCGGCTCCACACGAGCATACCCCTCGGTCACTAGAGATAGCTCTTCTTCACTCCAGAAAGGCGAGCTCCAACCTTCATAAACACCCGGGTATTCTCACAAGATTCTTGAGAAGATCACCGAATCACTTTCTTCAAGCCATCTAGAAGGCAGCAACCTCCAAGAGTAATAAACCAACAACGCTTCGCTTGAAGATGCTCCAATACCACAAGAATCAAACACAACTCAATGCACTTGGAGAAACCTCTACAACCTTTGCAAGATGGAACTTTAGCTCTCAAAGAATAGAAGAAGAAGCAAATGGCTCAAGAGTGTTCAAATGAGGTTCTAAAAAGTCCCTTGCGGCAGGGGGTGGGGTATGTATAATATCCACCACTCCACTAGCCGTTGGCACATGTGACTGTGCAAAAATGGCAAGACCTATCAGACCACATGCACAACGTTGGTCAGACCAGACTATAGTATAGTATAACGGTAAACTCTGCAGTAATCATTACAATAGAATACATCCGTTATGCCAGGTCCGGTCGATCCGCCCACATATGGTCCAGTCAGATCGGGTTCAAAAGATTTCCAAAACAAAAAAGACTTACTACTGGAAAAAGCTGACCACGCCGGTCAGTCTGGGGTTCCAGTCTGACCAGTGAAAACACCGCGGTTAGTCCGACATGGAAAATTAAGTAGCAAGACGCAAGAACACCCTTCTCTGGAAAAAACTGACCGCATCAATTACCCGGAGGTCCAAACAGTCCGACCCTCCAATTGTGGTCAGTCCGAATAGCACAATAGAGAAGGGTTGAAGCCAAAAAGAGCCTCTGGAAAAAGCTGATCACCCTCAGACCGGGGGTCCGGTTAGTCCGAGCGTATACTTGCGGTCAGTCTAGCCAGAAGAATTACAAAAAGGAGCTCTTTGGAAAAAGCTAACTACAAAGATGAACCGGAGGTCCAGTCAGTACAACCCTCCAACTACGGTCAATCCGGCCAAGAAATAAAGAACAGATAAATTTGTGGCCAAAGAAGACTAAGAACTCCAAGATTCAACCAAGTGAGTTTGAGCATTATGGCACACTTAGCTATCAAGCTATTAGATATTGATCCATCTTCATAGTACGGCTACCTACACTAGCAATCTGGTCTTTTATCCTTCACACTCCTAGACCGGTAAAACTATGAAAAATCCTATTCGACTAGATACCTTTGCCTTGAGCTAGATGATGTTAATAACCAATATTCGAGTACCTTTAGTGCTCTTTACCTTTATCCGAGACTAACCCTTCCAAATACTTGACAAAATAAGTTTGTTTACAATTGATGGTTGTCGTTAATTATTAAAACAAAATAGGGCCTCGATTCTTCAATCGTGCTAGAGTTTGTGGAGTCCGAGACTAAGTTAGCTGATATTCTCACCAAGACATTAGACTCAACTAGGTTTGCCACCCTGATGAGTGAGTTAGGGTAATTTATCCCTATAGGTTAGTTTGAGGGGAGTTGGTTCTTTTCTTAGCTTTCCTTATTCATCTGATCTTTCCTTGTTCATCTTATCTTTCCTTGATCTTCTTCTGAACTTTCTGATCTCCTTGATCTTTTAGGATTTTTGAGTTTTTCTTGCATCTCATTGTATCTTATTGCATTCATATGAAATCATTTACCGCTTGCCTTTTAAATTGATGAAACTTTGCTTATTACCCTCTTAAGCTTTAGTGTGTCCTTATTACCCTCTTGAGCCTTAGTGTGTCAATTCTTGCTTAATGCCATGTCTAGTTCATTGGCTTGCTAGAACTATCATGGTTTCACATGTGTAGTTTAATCTTTGCTTGATGAGCTAGATCCTTAAGACATCTTGAACTTAAAATTGTAATTTGTAGATTTTTTAGTTAGTTGCACCATTAGTGATTCTTTTGTGACACTTATCATATCAAAATTACTTTATTAGCTTTTGGATCTAGGATTAAACATCATTTGAGCCTCTAGTCCTTTTGTGGATCTAAAAATTGCTCTTCTGCAAAATGAAAAATGAAGTTTTATGATTCTTATGTGGTTAAATTGTGCCAAACTATTCTCACGAGACTGTATGTCAAAGACATAAACTTAGAGATAGTTTGATGATCCAGACGATCTTATGGGGACTGCTTGTCAAACTTGACATGAACCCCAAGATTTGTCGCTTCGGTTGAAGCTTAGAAAAAGTTTGTGGATGGCTCCTAGTCCGTAATCTTCTTCACTAAGATAGACCTTTAATCCACTTCAACATATGTTATTCATTGCAAATAAAAACTGTTGTAAAAAGTTGGGTGATTGAGGTACTTCGAGCAAATTGATTTACTTTGGGACTTTTGGTATCTAGAATGGTCTTTGTTAGCTTTTTGATCTCGCATTGACATTATGACATGTCCATTATCACTCTAGGAACCATTTTGATGAACTTACTAATTTTGAGCTTTGCTTAACTTGTGAACAATTCATCGCTTCATCTTTACAAAGCTAATGGATAACTAGGAGATTTCTACAGGTCTCCATAGAACATACCATGGGCTTATCGCTACCTTTGATTACACCTACTTATCAATCAAATTGGCATTTAGTAACTTCTGATTACATAACCTTAGTCAAGAGATAATACGGTGCAGGGCAGAGTTATACTCATTTGACTTCTAGTCCTAGGTATGTGTGCCAAGCAGGGGCACAATTTGGCTTTTACAGGCGTTCTTTTAGAGAAAATGATGGAGCCAACGGATCACACTTAGTCACCACATAGTCATTCTGAATGGCAGAGTAGAGGTGGTAGCTCATAAATTGCAAAAACCTTTGCCTTTTCAGCGACAGCAGGTTTAGGTGTGCCAGCGGTAGGCTCGACAATTGTATGACATGAAGATAAATCAATGTGATATAGTTGTTGCCATCCATGGCAAGCATATTTCCATTTAGTGATGTCTAACATATCCCACATAATTCATATGATTTTCTTATGTTTACAGTTGGTAACATATTTTAAATGCATGAAATGAGTGCAAAATACTAAAGATTAATTTTATCTATTCAGTAGAATTTCTCATAATTTTCCTGGTATTTTTGAGATTGTTCTGATAATTTAAGATCTGGAAGCAATTTTCAGAATTACTAAGCCCATTAATTAATTTCCCAAAATACACAATACCAAGAAAAAATAAACCATAAAAAAATATGATGCTTTCAAGGTGTACTAGGTCTAAGGTTTTACAAATTTATGGAAGCTCATATGCCTTAGAAATCCAGTTTCTAGGATTTATTTAAAATTTTAGAATTTACAAATAGTTAAAGTTAATTAAAATAAACTGCAAGAATTTCTTAAGCTATACAAAAATATAGGCAAATAATCAAAACTACAAGGGTTTTATGCAAAATTACCTTTCCCGGAAAATTGTTTCACGATTTTTGTGAACTCGAAGTGCCTTTATACTCAATTCGGGCCGAGCTGAACCCACTCGGCCTATCTCGGCCGGAATTAAAGGGGCGGGCGCTAGGGTTTCTTTGGCGGCGACCTTTGGGGCCAGTGGGGGTGACCTGCGGTGCCAGCGCGAGCGACTTCGGGCTGGCACGAGGCACGGAGGTGGCAAGCCAGCGCGCATGGCGCACGAGGCTGCAGCGAGCGGGCGTGGTAGGCGCGTGAGCGCAACAACGTCGACGCGATGCAATGGCGGTGGCGGCCATCGGGGCCAGCGGCAACGCGTAGTCGGCGTCGGGACGACTGAGGCAGAGAGTCCGCCGATTTTTGAATTGTGTTGTATAAAGGATTTGATCGTGGCCCCGACCGGATGTCATAGACACATGCGATAACAATTATCAAATCCACTCTTTTGGAGTGGCAAATAATCAATTATCCCTTGTATAAATAGTAACTGATGAACAGTAAACCGAATGTGATTAGCCATTAATCCAATCTAATTGAGGTTTCTAAAATTTAATCTACCATATTAAATTTTAGATCACGGAGAATGAAAAAGAGGGGTCCCGAACAACATACCGTTTTGCCGGAAGAACAATTCGTACTGATAGTGTGTTAGATAATCAATGCCGAAGTGAGGAGACAACAAATCCAATCACACCAAAGAGAGAGACAATGTATAGAGCAAATTTAATATCTTTATTAATTTATATTATCTTATACATATGGGTCGTTATATTTATATTCTATAGGGTTAAAACCCTCTAAATATGGTTTAGTTTTTGCCTGAACTAGGTTTCGTAACAATCGGCACAAATCTTGATGAGCAAACAAAAACCTACAACAGTGGCAAGAACTAGGATCTTCTCTCTTTTATATCTCTTTCCCACTACCATTCATCCGATCGCATCGCTCTCCATCTCCTCCCGCGCCTCTTTCCAAGATTCTCTGCTCCCCCAATCGCCAAGAATAGGAAAGAAGGGGGACCAACATCACCGAAAACATCGGTGGGGAGAGGAGGGAAAGCGAGGAGAGAGTTTCTCCCTGCGAGGGGCAGCTCGGCGTTGTGAATTGAGGCCTACCTATCCATCGATTCCATATCGCTCCCCACCTCAAGATGAGATTTTGATGCTGGATTCCGAGCTTTTTCTGGAGGCTTTACCGCCTGGGTATCTCATCAATTTGGTTCTTGTTATATCCCTCGTGGTTTGCAGTTTCCACTTGAGCTGTGTGGCTAACCCCCCATCAAAACTTCACTCTGCCTCTTCAGTTTTGTAGTCCACTCTCAATTAATTAGCTGTGTTCTTCCAATTCGGATAGCTCACCAATTTTTGAAGGAAATTGTTATCCTTATTTCTCGAATGCTCACTGGTGAGGTCTACTGTCCCATGCAAATCAGATTCATATTTGATCAGCAATCTATTTGTTACAGCCTCAAAATAACATCCTTTGGATTGCCAAGTTCTTGATTCCTTCTTTTCTTGGCAACTTTGTTGTGCAACTTGTCCATTTACTATACAAGGAGATTGTTCTTGGCACATTCTGCCACAATGGATGATGGAGTGGACCTCCCAAGCCAATTGCTCTTCTCCCACTCTGAGATTCCTGACAGCTTCGATGAGTCCTTGAACAATACCACAACCTGCACTCACACGCACACCTGCAACCCTCCCGGTCCGTCGGCTGCCATGCACACACACACCTGCCTGCACACGCACACCCAGGTCTTCGCCACCGGTGGCGAAGACGACGTCAAGGAAGACCCGACAAAGCCCCGGAGGCCGTTGGGGAACAGGGAGGCTGTGCGCAAGTACCGGGAGAAGAAGAAGGCGCATGCGGCATTCTTGGAGGAGGAGGTCAAGAAGCTCCGTGCTGCCAACCAGCTGCTCCTGAGGAGGCTGCAGGGCCATGCAGCGCTTGAGGCCGAAGTGGTGAGGTTAAGGAGCCTCCTGTTCGATGTCCAGGGCAAGATCGAAGCGGAGATCAGCGCATCCCCTTTCCAGAAGCAGTGCAGTGTTGACTCTGTGGTGTGTCCTGATCCAACTCTTTGCTTCAATGGGAACTCCGAGGTAGGAGGAGTCTGGGAGGAGAACCTAGAGCAGCAGCTGCAGATTGCATGATCGATGAAGATGGCGACAAGTTGCAATCTTTCGATATTCCAGACGCGGTGCATTCCATGGAAGTTGTTGCAAGCTTGGTGACTCCTGCTTCTCTAGCTGAATGAATGTGTTCAAGGCTTGCTTGGCATTTGCGGATCTGTGCCGGCTTCTTAGTTCTTACTTGCGGGGTAAAATTTTTTGTCGGTTAATTAATGCGCTCTCATGGAGTAAAAGGGTGGCAATGAGTAGAACTGATCTGCTGTTTTTATGTTTTGATACTTCTTGCGTAAGCGTTCAGTGTGTACATAATACTCGTAAAATATCACCGGAGGAAGCTAATACTTAATTGTGTTCTGTGAAGTTGTACTGCCAGTATGAGAATGAATTACGATTTGACTTCTGATTTGGATTTGTCAGTTTTCAGATGGAACTCTATTACTGATAAAATGCACTGCTTTCAGTTAGCTGTAGATGCCGTTTACTCTGCTATTTCACTGAAGAAACTATTATATCCTCCTTCTTCTTCTTCTTTAAAAAAAGAACAATTATATCTAAACATGAGTTTGCTGTTACTGCATGACTTTTCATTATTCAAGGATCGCTTTACAACTATGAAAGTGTGATTATTATGCTGTTTATTCTGCAGCAGAATTTAGAGATGTATCAACCAACGGTGTTGAAATGCTGAGGACTGACAAAGTCTGCTAGTGCAGTGGGGATATTTGGCATGGTTGTGATTTGTACATTAGTACACTGTGTTCACTGCTCAATACTTAGATCAACTTACATTTCGCATCTGACAAAGTACTGCTGCAAAGAACCATGTATGATCTCAGCCAGGCTCAGGCAAACAAGTTCATTGTTTTTGTGCACTCATCTTCTTTTCGAATCTACTGTTGCTAATCATGGAACCAACGAATATATTGATTTGCACTAATACTGTAACACTTCACTGACACTGCTGCTCGGTGCTTGTTTCCAATCAGTAATCTGACCAGTCTAGGATGCACACTTATCTTCAGTTGTATAATTCTGGATTTATAATGCCCAGTAGATGTATGCAGAGACTTGGTTTAAAAATTTGTTGAGGAGAATTCTAGAGGCAAGCCGCACGCCCCTCCGAGAGAATA
The DNA here is from genome assembly GCA_036346255.1 of Ampelocalamus luodianensis. NCBI lineage: Eukaryota > Viridiplantae > Streptophyta > Magnoliopsida > Poales > Poaceae > Ampelocalamus > Ampelocalamus luodianensis. The sequence continues at coordinate 16,508,696 of CM070625.1, forward strand.
ACCTGTGCAATGAAATTTAGATTCTCAAGCAAAAAAATATTAAGAAAGCAATACAGAGGTTTGAGATCATGTAATATTCAGTAGAAATTAACTATGTTATGCAGGAGTGGTAGATTTTATTCACACCGGAAGTGCTTGATCCAGAAAATTTATAAGAAACTGGTTACATGTTGTAAGAAAGAAACTTCTTTTAAGAAATGTAAGATAGAAACAGGCAAGCTAACAGAGTTATTGGCTAAAATGACACTGTTTCGCGATAAAATAATAAAATAGTCCCCTTACAAGCGAATTGACAAAAATAACACCTGTATCGAGCTCAAAATGCAAGGAGCAGGCCTACCGTGTCCTCACCGCACGGTAAGGCACGTGGCAGGCTCTCATTCGGCGGGAGCCGGCCTGCCGCGCGCCCATCGAGCGACAGGTGATGTGGGCAGGGCACTTGCTGCTCGATGGGCGCGTGGCTGGCCGGCTCCCACCGAATGGGAGCCCGCCACGTGCCCTACCGCGCGATAGGCACATTGCCGTGCATTTTGAACACGGCATGGGTGTTGTTTTTGCCGATTCATTCACAAAAGAGTTATTTTTGCTATTTCAGTTCAAAAACACGCTAAATAAACCAAAGATCGCTAGCATCGTTAGGCTTTTAGCTTTACATGCTATGCCGATGTTGATGCAATAGATCATCTGGGAGAGGCACTATTCTAGTTTACTCTAAACAAGTTGGCCATGGTGGATTCCTGGTTCCTCCATTGCACCAAGCACAGGGAATGGATTTTGATCGGACAAGACATTGCTCCCTAGCACAAGCCCCTTTTAAAAAGCAAGGAGAAAGTATGATTTAGCTTGGCAATTGGCACTGTCGTAATGGTCGGAGAAGTTATATCAACAGCTGCTAGTACAAGATAATCATGGCATCATCTTTATACATTTACTGTCGAGGCACTGTTGTTACCTTTGATATATATAACATGCTTGCGGAGCTGTCACTGCATCAGAAACATTTTTCAGCAGTGGCATCTGCAGTTGCAATTTTTATTTTGGAGAACACCATCAAAACGCAACTTAATTAAGGAATCATTTCCTTGAAAGCAAAGTCTGAATTGAACTCTCGTTTTGGTCTGTATATAGTGCTTGCCACAAACATTATGTTAATAGTCATCTCCATCATTGACAGTTCAAGAAATTGTAGGTTGATTATTGGTTAACTACTCTCTTTGACCGCAGAAGCAACAAAAAGAGTAATCAAACATGTTGTTCTTTACCCTTAGTCTTTCGCTTGTTGGAAGTCCTTTCGTTTTCACTTGAGACTAAGATTTCTTGTATGTGGCAAAATTAAAAATGCATACAGTTTTCAGCTCCATTTATCAATTATTTATTTTGTAGTTGATAGATACTCTTATGGATTATTTAGGGAGCTGGTATCTCCTACGCCAATATGACGTGATTTTGCACGAGCGAACGTCTCCACTATATTGTCAAAAAAAATATCAAATATAGTATTTCAAGTCTCTAAAAAGGAAAAAGTCCGATTTACTCTCTCGAACTATCAGAAAAGTCTGATTTACCTCCTGAACTACAAATCCGATTATTTTACCCTCTAAATTTGCGAAAACCGGTCAATACACCCCCCGGGCTGGTTTGAATAGGTTGTTTTGTATGATCAATACATCTGAGTCGTCCGTTCATGTTTTGAGATGTGTGCAATACTAAATACAAGTGCAAATAATGATACAAATACATAATACCATACATCCTTCATCCTCTCTCTCTCCTTCTTTTCTCCATTCGGTTCAGCCGCCGCGCCGCCGCCTCACCGCCGCCTCTAGTGGCGCTCCTCCCTCTCGGCGGCGGCGCCGCTCCAGCCGCTTCTGTGTCGCCGCCTCCGGTGCCGCTCCTCCTCTCTGCGCCGCCTCCTCCGGTGCCGCTGTCGCCGCTCAACCCGCCTCTGCTCGGCCGTGTGCGACTACGGAAGCGAGCGGTGGCGCCATGGCGGCGTCGCGCGCCGTCGGGCGCGGGCGTCATGCACCCAAGCCGCGTGGCGAGCATGCGGGTCCACACGCGGACCTCCGCAGGCCGCTCCGGGCGGCGCGCGCGGCATCGGCGAGGGCTCTTCATGTTCCCGTTGGTGTCGCGCATGACGGGTGTGAGGTACCCGTACCTATGGATGAGCGCGGCACACGAGCAGGGCTCGCGGGGCTCTTCGTCAAGAAGGCCAGCCTCGGCGCGCTCGAGCGCTCCGTCATCGCGCGCAGCATCGGCGTCGTCAGCATCGTCCCGACACAGCGGTGGTTGCTCCACGACGGCTACTCCACCGAGCTCGAGAAATCCCAAAGCTTCCCCAAGCTCGTCGAGCCGCCGCAGACGGACAACGTCGACACCACCCGCTCCTTCTCCGGTCCACTCAGCGCCACTGCCATCGGCCGCATGACCCCGCGGCAAACAAGGAAGAGATTCTGCCGACAGCACTTGGCCCTGCACCTCGCCGCCGACAGCACTTGGCGTATACTACATATGTATGTGGCTTGTATACTGTATTGTACATATGTATGTGACTTATATACGTATTGTACAAAATCACCTATTCAAACCAGTCAGGGGTGTATTGACCGGTTTTTGCAAATTTAGGGGGTAAAATAACTGGTTTTGTAGTTCATATAGTAAACCAGACTTTTCTGATAGTTTGAGAGAGTAAATCGAACTTTTTTTTCCTCTAAAAATAAAGTAACGTGTATATGTGTCCGTTCAATGTCGCATGATATGATAATACGACCAACAGATGTTCGAATACAATAGGCAGATGACAAATCTGACAAGAAACGTGAACCGTTTCAACCGAGCTTGCCTACGTCATTATTGAGTTGAAAGTTCCACCAATTATCATTTTGGCAAATGCGCATGCATCTTATCATTGGCCACTTTTCAATTGCCTTGAGGTGAGCATGAGACATAAGAGCGTCATCCTATGAACAAAGCCCCCCACTCTATCGTGTTAGCAGTAAAATATGTTCTTCTTGGAAATGGAAAAAAAAAACAGAAAAGGCAGCCTTGCAACCCGAAAAATAAAAGGTTGAAATTTGAAACGGGTCATGAGATTTGGCTGAATGAGTTCAGCATAGAAATTCTTAGCAGACTTTGTGGTTTATGTTAGAATAAAAATTCTTTTATATTTCATTATATGTCTTTTGTATTTCCTTATATGTGTATGACACATTCCTTTTGTACTTCCTATATATATTGTCTATTGTGTTTTATAAATATAAACACAATATTCATAGCATGGTATCAAATCTAGGGCACTAATCTAGCTCCTTCTGTTGACATCCCACCACCGTTGTCGACGCCTCCATCGCCATCGGCCGCCGCCTCTGTCGCCCGTCGCCTGGTTACCAGCTGCTCTGGCTTCGCCGCCTACAGTCACCTTTGTCGTCGTCGCCTCCGTCGACTGCCCCTACCTCCATCATCGTATCGTGACCGCAATAGATACGATTCATTTTAGAAACCATATCGATTTCTTATAGGAACATATTTCAGCTCTAAAAAAAGAGTAAAAACGTTGATCTAACCGCCGTACCGTCTAGCGTCATCTGTTAGACTTCATTGCCTTGGTCGCCATACCGTCTAGCGCCGCCTACTGATGGCTTCTGTTCCATCGGTTGTGATCCCATTCTCGGGAACAAAGCTCCATGGGACGAACTACAGGTTGTGGTCTTCACTCATGGAGATCACGCTTGATGGTCTCCATCTCTGGGGACATGTTACTAGTGCTCGACCTTGTTCGCCTTTGCCAGTTAAGCCTCCTCCCAGACAGCCTACTTTTGCACCTCTTGCAGAAGATGAGGCTGCCAAGAAGGAGGCAGAGGTCGCTGTCGCTGCTGCTGACGCCATTGATGAGGCTTTTTAGTATACCATAGACACCTTTGAGCGCTGTTGTGGCCAGTGTTCGAGCCATCCTAGTGGTCAGCGTTGACGAATCCATCCAGCCAAACATTGTTGGTCTGCATTCCACTCATCAGATCTGGGAGTACTTGCGCGAGCAATACAAGAAGAGCAACGATGATCAGTTCTTTTCACTTCAGCGTGAGTTGAAGACACTTCGCTAGGAGGACTCCTCCGTCAACGATTTCTTTCAAGCCCTGGCCAGTCTCTAGCACCAGCTGGACGAGCTGGCTTCTTTGCTCTACCAAGAGTGTCACAAGGTGCAGAAGGCGGATCGTGACCGCCTTTGCCTTTATAACTTCATCTGCCGTCTTCGCCCAGAGTTTGAGCCTATCAAAGCTCAATTGTTAAGCCGCTCACCACGACCGACAGTCACCGAGACCCTTTCGACGCTTCGTGCTGAGGAGCTTCGCTGCGGGTTAGCAACACAATTTATTTCGGTTGTGCTTGCTACCCCTTCTTCTTCGACTACACCGACGACTTCTGCTTCGACTACAGTTCCTCCTCCGGTGTCTGTTTCACTACTGTTTTTGCACCAACTAGAGTTCAATGCAATTATTGCAAGAACTTCGGGCATGACTACCGAAGTTGTGTGGTGCAAAAAAGCAGAATAAGGCGCGTGGGGGTGGACGATACAAGGGGGCAGGGAGGCCTTTCCTCGACGGGAGGATCAGGACATTCTCAGCGAGGTGACTATTCCACAACTCTGCTAGGCTCTACTCCAGTAGCTCTCTCACAACTCAGTAGGTTCTGGTAGTCTAGCTCAGACCTCTCCTCCAGGTACTTCTTGGGTTCTGCATTTAGGTGCATCTTTTCACATGACATTGGACTCTACATCTCTCACTTCAGTAGGACCTCTTATTTTTCCTATCTCTGTTCATATAGCTGAAGGTATTCCTTTGCCTATCAGCTGTCATGACACTCTTTTATCCATTGACTTTTCTATTTCACTTGTTTTCCATGCTTCCTAACTTACCATGCAGCTTCTCTCGATTGGTCAGCTCACCGATCTCGGCTGTAGGGTTGGTTTTGACTCTCACACCTATTTTGTCCAGGAGTGATAGACATGGACGATACTTGGGACTGGTCGGGGCCGTAGGGATCGTTAGGGTCTCTACATCCTTGACTGTCTCTACCTTCCGTTCACTTCAGTTGCTCCTATCACCTCTACGTCTACCTCCACCGCAAGTGCTGCCACCACCTCTGGAGTTTTTGCGTAGTGGCATCATCGTCTAGGTCACTTGTGTGGGTCTCGCCTTTCTTCATTAATTCTTCAGGGTGTTCTTGGATCTGTTACTATTGACACGACCATGTTTTGTCAGGGTTGTAAGCTGGACAAGCAGCTACAATTTTCTTATCATTCTAGTGAGTTCTTATCTTCTCGTCCTTTTTGACTTAGTTCATTCAAATGTATGGAGACCTGCGCCTATTATCTCTAAAGGCAGGCATAAAATTTATGTGACCTTCATTGATAATTATTCTCGTTTTACATGGATTTTTCCTATGTCTAATCATAGTCAGTTTCTTGCGATCTATCGTAGCTTTGTAATGATGGTTCGTACTCAGTTTGATTCTTTCATCCGTACTTTTCGCTGTGATTTTTTCGGTGGGTACTATTCTGGCACTTTTAGATAGTTTCTTTCTGAGTAGGGCACTCTTTATCAATCTTCTTGTCCTGGTACCCATGCTCGGAATAGGGTTACTGAGCGCAAACATCGTCATATGATTGAGACTGCTCGCACTCTTTTCTTTGCCTCTCATGTTCCACCACAGTTCTAGACTGAGACTGTTTCTACGGCTGCATATCTCATCAATATGTAGCCTTCCACTACTCTTAAGGGTGTCCGTCCTATAGAACGTCTCTACTCTCGAGCCCCCCCACTACACTCACCTTCGTATTTTTTGTTGTACTTGTTTTATTCTGCTGCAGCCTCATGAGCGCACTAAACTATCGGCTCAGTCAGTTGAGTGTGTGTTTCTTGGTTATAATTCTGAGCATAAGGATTATTGCTGCTATGATCCTTCTGCTCGACGGATTAGGATTTCACGAGACGTTGTCTTTGACGAATCTCGACCTTTCTTCTATCGAGATTCGGCTCCTTCTCCTGTTTCCACCGTTGAGCCGATTTCATAGTTGTCTCTTTCTAACTCTTCACCCATTTCTCCACTATCGCAGTCTTCCCCTGGCCTGTCTCCAGTGGTTTCTTCTGTAGCTCCGCCTCCGGTGCTACCTCCTACAGCACCACCATCAAGTTTCTCTGGTATTCACTACTCTAGGAGTTCTCATCCTTCATAAGTCTCCCCTTCTGGTATCTTGCCGACACCCACATCTGATCCTCCTGATAATACTCCCTGTTACGTCCTTCATGACCGGACATCCCTTCGACCTCCTGATCGTCTTGGATTTGCTCTGATAGCTCATGCTCTCTCTGTCACTGAGCCTAATTCTTATCGTGAGGACGCTCCTCATTCTGAGTGACAACTCGCTATGGCAAAGGAGCTTGATGCTCTTCAACGTACGAAGATTTGGGATATTGTACCGACACTTGTGCATACTCATCCTATCGCGTGCAAGTTGGTGTACAAGATTAAGACCCGATCTAATGGTACTATCGAGCGCTACAAGGCTCGTCTTATGGCTCGCGGCTTTCAGCAGGAGTACGGTCGTGACTACGATGAGACTTTTGCCCATGTTGCCCATATGACTATTGTTCGCACTCTTGTTGTGGTTGCTTCTGTTCGCCGGAGGTCTATCTCTCAGCTGGATGTTAAGAATATATTTCTTAATAGTGTTTTGCATGAGGAGATCTACATGCAGTCACCACCTATGTATTTTGTTTTTGATTGGCACGTCTGTAGTTTTCGTTGTGCTCTATGGCCTCAAACAGGCTACTCGTGACTGGTTTGCGCGTTTTACCTCAGTGATTACTGCTATCGGTTTCACTGTTAGTTCCTACGATTATGCTCTTTTTGTTCATGTCTTATCTCAGGGTAGAACACTGCTTCTTCTGTATATTGATGATATGCTCATTACTGGTGATGATTCCCCATTCATCACGTATGTGAAGAAGTATCTCAGTGAGCATTTTTTTATGACTGATCTTTGTTCTCTTACGTACTTCCTTGGGATTGAGGTCTCTTCTATGCTTGAGGGTTACTACCTCTCTCAGCAGAAGTATATCCAGAATCTTCTTAATCGGTCTGGTTTGATTGACACTCGCACTGCTGAGACTCCCATGGAGCTATCCCTACAGCTTCGTGCCACTAATGATGATCTTCTTGAGGATCCTACTCGATATCGTCATCTTGTTAGGAGTTTGGTGTATCTTATGACCACTCGTCCTGATATTGTTTATGTTATTCATATCTTGAGTCAGTTCATGGCACGTCCTACCCATCTTCACTACAGTCATCTTCTTCGTGTTCTTGCTACTTGCGTGGGACCATCTCTCATCGTTGGTTTTCCCTAGCTCCACCTCACTACAGCTTCAGGCGTACTTTGATGCGGTCTGAGCTAGTGATCCTTCTGATCGTCGTTCTATTTCTGCTTACTGTGTTTTTCTTAGCTCCTCCCTGATTGCTTGGAAGACAAGGAAGCAGATTGCATTTTCCCGTTCGAGTGCAAAGGCTGAGTTGAGAGCTATGGCAGCAGAGATTACTTGGTTGAGGTGGCTACTTGCATATTTTGAAGTACTTATGATGGGATCTGCTACTCTTTTGTCTGACAGTATAGGTGCTATCAGTATTGCCTAAGACCCAGTGAAGCATGAGCTCATCAAGTACATTGATGTGGATGTTTCATACACTCACAGGTGCAAAAGGGAGTATTTGCTTTACAGTTTGTGCCATTATAATTACAGATTGCTGAATTCTTCACGAAGCCATAAGCTATGGTACAATATTTGTATTTTCTCTCCAAACTCAGTGTGTGATCCACTATGAATTTGAGAGAGACTGTATAAATTGTATAACATATTCCCTTTATACTTCCTATATATATTGCTCATTTAGCCTTATGAATATACACAGAATATTCATAACAATTTATAGTGTTTGTTCTATTCATGCATCTATCTTCATAACGATTTTGCAAGAAGTGGCAATTCCTATAGGAATTCTGTAAATTTCCCACATTCCAAACTGGGAACACAAAAAGTTGGTTTGCTCAACGGAATTTCTTGCTCGTACATACTAACAACTTGACGAAATTTTTGCAAAGAAAAGAACCCAGCACACCAAAGAACGTCAGCACACTAACCCAGCTCAGCAACTTGATGAAACTTTTGAGAAGAAAAGCACACATGGAGCAACATCAGCCCCATCCATCACCATCACCGAAAGAAGCACCATCGGTGTATCAGACAAGCAAAGAAGAATCCATGTCCAAGGGTTGTAGGGGTTGAGGCATGAAGAAGGCAGTCAATCTGCACAGGTAGAGGTGTCCCTTCCAATTTTCAAGGGAATTACCAGCCAACCAATAGGGTGTAGCCAATCAAAAGCTATACATACACCCTCCGACAAGATTGATATAGTCAATTTGCTGTTCCAAAATTGCGAGCAACATGTAGCATTCTTGGTTGTTTAAGAACAAGCTTAACATTGCTCGAAATTTTCTACAGCCGAAAATGTAGAATTAGTCAAGAGACAACTTTCAGTAGTCATGTCATAATTAGTTTGTGCGTTTTCCAAATAAAGGACAAGAAAAAACACTTTCTCTTTATGCAAAATCCTAAGAACTGAGCTCTGATTCTCGATTGGATGCACAATGGTGGACGCTACTAGTTCTCTGCTGCCACGGCCAGTCCACGGTAGATTGGTAGCAATCACAAAAATCTTTACATCATTTCAAATGCTGTGCTCTCCAGTCAACTGCAAAATCTGTGTTGTCATCCTCTTCATCACTTGATGAGTCGCTGCTGGACTCCATGACCATACCAACAGTTTTGCTATTTGCTTTAGCGCTACGCGCGGCTTTTGACTCCGTGAGCTGATTCTTCAGCATATCTACTCGCTGCCTGTACTCCCTGTGTACAAATAAATGGATGACAACAATAAAAATTCTAACTTCGCTAAGCATGGGTATTTGAACAGAACAAGATGAGGCAAAGATCATACTCTTGCTCTAAAGTCAAGTACTCTTCCCTCTCAGCAGCAGCATCAATCTACAATGTACAAGGAAGGTTGCTAATATCAGCAGTGTAAACTAATATTTGCAAGGCATAGAGTACAAACAACTTAAAGTGCAGGTTAGCCTAACCTCCTCTTCTTCAAGGCGGTCATCAACTTCCTGCAAATCCTCCTGAATTTCCTTCTCAAATTCTTTGTATGCGTCGCTGTGCAAGATTATTAATGTATTTCACATGAAAATTTCAGTGTACGGAAAGAAACCAAAAACCAAGTGCATACAATAGTATCTTTAGTAAAATCCAGTGCAGTAATTTTTGCAGGAAGCATAGAGGCCAAAATAAGGACTCCCTAAAACATAAAAAATATTGTATATATAGAACTATAGAAGCACATGATTATTAACTCTTCCAGAATCCTACTGGTTTTGAACCTGACAGATGCACAAATGCAAAATGGGTGTGGAAGTAACATGACTTAATTCACAAATTATCCTCATCTGTTTGGTTTGAGTAAATTATGCTGGTCAGCTTATGCAACAGTAGACTGTCTCTACAGAAAGAAGCTAGCGAAGGTCATAAAAAAACATTTTACACATTCAAAGTAAAACCTGTAAATCCTGACAATACTTAATAAGGGCAGATCTGGTAAGGATAATTATTATGGAAATAATACAACTGCAACAGCTATGCATGGATTCCCAATGGATGCAACACAATTGCAAGAGGTAGCCATGAAACCTTACTTGATGTCAACTTTTGGAGGTTGGATACCGCGTGCACGGAGATCCGCATCTTTGCTATCGAAAAAACCTTCTGGCAGTGCTCCTTTTACTTGAGAAGTTTCTGAACCCTTCGCTGCTTGAGATGATGGACCAGGTTCGTTGGGTTGCATGCTATTGCCATTTTTGTTGCTATCAAAGAATCCATCAGGGACACCTTTCACCTGCATGCGATTTGAACTAGCAATGTTTCCAGATGTTCTATTCAGCTCTTTTGGAACTGGAGCTTCATCTTCATCTTCTTCTGTATAGTCAAAAAAATTCCCCGGAAGGATTCCTTTGACATTGGTAGTAGTTTCGGCCCCTTTCTTTGGCATTTGGTCCAGCCTGACAGATGGCTTATTTGTGCTTGCTTCTTTTGTCTTTGGTTGAACATCGGCTACTTCACGGCGCACAGACCTTCCTGCAGAACCAGTACCTAGTCATCAAAAGTTGTTATATTAGGGCATTCAAGTGCACAAAACATCGAAGCATATTAGAACTGCTAAATGGACACTTCAGCTGTTACTACAGCATAATACTACTAGTAAGAAGCTCTACAGAAAATGGATGTGCATTAAATATTCTCTATGTACAGAAACTTTAGTGCTCTACAGAAAATACAACAATATTGGTATTAATGTGTTTCAATTCAGAAATTACAAAATGATCAAAAACAATTTCCCATAGTATTAGATCCTAACACCATTTTCACTTAAATGATAACATTTTCGTAGGTTTAGTGGTTATCAGGTATTCAGGTGTAGCCAGGAAGGTAATGTCAACTGTCGAGTATGAAGTCTCAGTTGACTAGGATTTAAGTAGCATAAACACACTTTCTAGGTAAAGCTAAATCAGATGACAATTAGCATATAAAATACAAGGAAGAATATGGCAATGTTATCCCAGTTGTTTTAAGAGAAAAAAGTCCAACATACTATTGCATTAAAACTCTGTAGAATCATGGTATCTGAGTGAGAATACATAGGTATATTCAAACAAATGGCAGACGAACATTGCACCAGTAGCAAACGAAAAGGAGAAATTAGATGTAAGCATAAAGACAAAAAAAAAAAGAGGGACAATTTCTTTGCCATGATTATGACAATTTACCTATAGACTTACCAACCACAGAAAGATGACAAACAACAGGATAGAAGCAAATAACTATAGAGTATAGACAAGGATAACCCAGTTGAATTTACACTATGTATCTTTAAACTGAGGGGGGGAGGGAGGGAGCGCTTCGGCATTCTCACCATCACTTTGCCTTTTCACTCCCTGTCTGTCAAAAAAATTGGCAGGTAATGTGGAAGATTTTGCTTTCTGAGACTCCGCTGGTTGTTCGTGATTGACACTATTGCCACGAGATGCTGCAACTTTAGCTGCTGCTGTGGCTTTTGCCTGTACCAGAAATTGGCAAAATATGAACTCAGTTCACTAAAAAATGTACACAGGCACGTTTGATAGAAAATACACTTCACACTCAAATGACAACTATAGCACTGAATATAAGTAGTATCTAAGCTTTAAAATGGGGGGAAAACGAAAACACCATGGTTATCAATTATCAAAGAACCACAGCATATGTGTTATTGTTGAACTACCAAACACGTTTATCACCCAAATAATGTGAGACAACCAATAACCGGACATTTTCTATAATAACAGCAAACTGGAAAGCACATCAAACCTTAGTGATTATCCTATGCTAGCACAGCGTCATATGTAGAAGGGATCTGGATTGAATAGTTACCTAAATATACATGAGTACATGACAGCATACTCAACAAAAATGAATCTGTAGTAAGTAGTAACACTGTTGAATTTCCATATGGAAACTGACCTAGGCCAGCACACAAATCCCTTCATTTGTGTTTCTGTTAATTTCCATATGGAAACTGACCTACGCCAGCACACGAATCCCTTCATTCGCGTTTCTGTTAACATACAGTTGTCTCTATTCTTCTTCTAAATGGACAAAACTTTAATTTCATATAAGATATGATAACATAATAATGTATGTGTGATTGCCCTCAAACATCCGTGGAAGTTATCCTTAGAACATGACCAGCCAATTACACGCACATAAAAGTGTAAATCAGTCAACATGGACAGGGCATTTTCCTCTGCTTACCTCATGATGTTTCCGCGAAACTTGGTGTGCAGGCCAAAGTGCTTCAGATTTCAGAGTAACGTTGCAGACTATGCAGATGGGCTGATCATATTCATTGTACCTGCAGAAGATGATGCACCTGGCTATTAGATACTTTTTTTTTGCTTAATTAAGATGCTGATACTTTCACTTCTCCAGATCAAAGTTCAAAAAAAAATATGCATGTCGTGTGTTTCTATAAGCCTATAACTAAAGTTATTTTTACCTCTCATGATATCGGATGCAACCTAACATCGTTGCTCTCAAGATCTATGAAAACCTCTAGAAAATTATGACAATGGAATCCATCCCAACTAAAAATTCTCATCCATACGACACTAACATAAACGGCATTTAGCTATGCAACTTGTAAAGGGGTGATGTAAAGGGGGCATAACTGTAATAATCCAATAACCATGAATCAAAATTACGATACTGTAATGTAATGTTCTTCTGCTCTACTCGATAATAAGCAAAGCAGTTTCGCAGTATCTACATGATAATAACAAAAACCTAGTGATTTAAGCATATCTACCAAGCCCTCGCCATCTTGTGTCGGCTGTTTATCCCATTTTCCTAGGGTTACACCAAGCAAATGCGCGAGCCAGCCCAATCACCACAACCACGGAGAGAACTTAGCGGAAGGACCCCGAGGCTAATCCAGCAGCAAACCGCAGAGAAGAAATAGAGAGACATGGAGAACAGTCGGGAGGAGAAGGGAGCGGAGGAGACCTGACAAGCGAGGGGTCGATGCGCCTCTCCTGCTTCTCCTTGGTCTCGCGGAGCTTCGCCCGGAACAAGGCCCTCCTCTGATCCATGCGTGCGGGCAAGACCACCACCGTAGAACCCAACTGCTTCGCCCCCGCGAAGGCGGCTGCGGCCTCGCTTCTCCTCTAGAAGTCTAGAACCTTCCAAGCTCTAGCGACTCGCGACAGGAGGAAGCCTAGAAGTCCAAGGCGACGTTTGCTCGTCTCGCCCAGATAATGGGCCAACCTAACCGAACGGGGCCGCGCCGAGGAAGTGAAATCGTCGGCCGGGAACCGACGCGGCCTGTACTGACGGGGCCGAGGGGGCGTGATGACGCGTTGCTTTTCGCCAACGGCCTAATGCCGAGGCTCTACGTCGGCGTCGGCGCCGGCGCGCGGGCCGCGGCAAGCGAGATGCGTAGGATGCGCTCGCCTCTACTCCCAGTTTGGGCCTGGGCCTGGGCCGGTCGGTCCGGTAAAGTAGGGAGAGACCTTCGGGCTTATCGTAGGACGCTGCACGGCCGCATTATTTGGGTTAAGCTGGACAGGGCCGTGTTCGTTCGCTTCTGGTGCCTTTGCAAAGCGCTCTCTCTCTCTCTCTCCTCTCTCAAACAAAACGAAAGACTAACCTGTTGGATGCGATTTCTAAACGTTCTCTCGCTCAGTTACTGGTGGTTGCTCTGTTCTTTCGTCGATGGAGAAGAAATATGGCAAACAAAAAGTGGAGGAGAAGAGCGAGGGTTAATGGGGAAGTTGGTTTTCCTCGGGGAAAAACGGCGGGGGGAGGGGGGTGTTGGTAGAGTGGACGCTTCACGGCTAGTGCCGGCACGAGCCCTGGTTTTTCTAAAGATTGCTGGTAATTTATTGATCACAAAATATCGTTATAAAGAGTCTTCCGGATACATCATTGTGAATAAAAGAGATAATAGAGTGCTCACAAGATCTAGATAGAGTATGTGCCGTCACATTCACTACATGACTAACACGATGAAAAACAACCGAGGCAAAAGTCCAAACGGCTACAAGAATCGATCGAAATCTAGAGGCAAGTACAAGTCGTGCAAATATTGCAAGAAAAATAGGCACGACATCTCTAAATGCTGGAAGCTCCAAAATAAAGAAAAGAGAACTGGTCATTATAAGCAAAAATGTAAACCAGATGATGAAGGTAAAGCTTCTCTTGCTGCTGATGATAGTCCTAATGAAGAAGTTCTTGTTGCCTTTGCTGGATGTGCTAAGACCAATGATGAATAGATTCTTGATTCTGCCTGTACCTTTCATATGTGTCATAATAAGGATTGGTTTGCCACCTATGAACCTGTTGAAGGTGGTACTGTGTTAATGGGTGATAACTCATCTTGTAAGGTTGCGAGGAATTGGTTCAATTCAGATCAAGATGTTTGATGGTATTGTGAGAACTTTGTGGATGTGAGGCACATTCAGTTTGAAAAGAAACCTCATCTCTTTGAGTACTCTTGATACTAAAGGGTACAAGTATTACAGTGAAGGTGGAGTTTGAAGGTATCAAAAGGCTCTCTTATTGTGATGAAAGTGATATTAAAGCTGTCAATTTGTACCATCTGAGAGGTACTACAATATCGAGTAATGTTGCTGTAATTTCAAGTTCATTATCGATTACGATGCTACTAATCTTTGGCATATCGTCTTGGGCATATGAGTGAACTTGGTTTAGAGAATTGAGTAAGAGATGACTTCTTGATGGACATAGCATCGACAGCTGAAATTTTGTGAGCATTGTGTGTTTGGCAAACACAAAAGGATGAGATTTAATACCTCGAGTTCATACTACTGAAGGTATTTTGGATTATGTGCATTCGATTTATGGGGTCATCTCGTAAGACATCTCTAGGAGGTGCTCGTTATATGTTAACAATTATTGATGATTATTCTAGAAGAGTGTGGCCTTATTTCTTGAAACATAAGTCGAAAGCATTTTGACATTTAAAGAGTGAAGACTATGATTGAAAGGCAAGCGAAAGAAGGTAAAGAAACTACGTCTTGATAATGGGATGGAATTACATTACGATGAATTTGAATCATATTGTAAGGTGAAGTCATTGTTAGGCATTACACTGTTCTGGTACTCCTCAACAAAATGGTGTAGTGGCGTATGAAACAGAACCATCATTTCAAGGCCCGTTGCATGTTGTCTAATGCGGGAGTTTGCATAGGCGTTTTTAAATTTGGCGACTTCATTGCTTGTTATCTTAATGTCGATCACCTAATATTGCAATTGAAAAGAAGACTCCAATTGGGTATGGTGCAGTTTGACAAATTATTGAATTGAGAGTTTTTGTTGTCTGCTTATGCTCATGTTGATAATGGAAAATTAGAGCCTAGAGCTATTAAGTGCATCTTTCTTGGTTATAAATCTGGTGTTAAAGGATATAAGTTGTGAATCTGAAACAAGGAAGGTTGTGATTAGCAAATGTTATCTTTAATGAATGCGCTATGCTTCCTAATAAGCTGTCCACTAATGTTCTGTTGAGTGGCGAGAATTCAAGTGTTGAGATGGAGCACTCTGTTGGTTGAAACACATCGAGATAAGGAAAATATCATTGCTCATGATGCACCTATTGTTGGCGGCCACCACAACGATGCTATTGCGAGTTAACAAGCCTAGGAGAGATTAATCCACCCGGAGGTTGATTGAAGAAGCTAACATTGTTGCTTATGCTTTGAGTGTAGAGAAGAAATTGAAGGTAATCTGAACCTTCATCATACTGAGGCTATTAACTCCAGCGATTGTAAAAAGTGGATAAGCGCTATGCATGATGAGATGGAGTCACTTGAAAGAATGACACTTGGAATTAGTAAAATTGCCAAGGAGAAGCTTTGTTCGTTGTAAGTGGATTTTCAAAAGAAAAGAAGGTATTTCTTCTCACCCGAACGGCAGTAAGGTATAAAGCAAGATTGGTTGCTAAAGGCTCAGATCAAATTCCAAGTATTGATTTTAATGATGTGTTTTCCCGATTGTGAAGCATAGTTCTATTACACTTTACTCGATTGTTGCTATGCATGATTATGAACTTGAGGCGATTAGATGTTAAGCGCATTCTTACATAGGGAGTTGGAAGAAGACATTTATATGGACCAACTTTGAAGGTTTTGTTATTCTGGAAAAGAACATCTTGTTTGTAGATTAAAGAAATCTCTTTATAGTTTGAAGCAATCTCTAAGCAATGGTACAAGAGATTTGACTCTTTATGCTCTCTCATAATTTTAAGCTGATCGATTATGATAGTTTGTATCTATTTAAAGATTGTTAATGGTTCAGCCATTTATTTGCTTCTCTATGTTGATAATATGTTGATTCTTTGCAAAAGATAAGTCGAAATAGCAAAGCCGAAAGCACAATTGAGTAATGAATTTGAGATGAAGGACCTAGATCAAGAAAAGAAAATTCTCGGCATGGATATTATTAGAGAGAGGAAATCGGCAAGTTATACCTTAGTCAAAAGGTTATATTGAGAAGGTCCTTACGTCGTTTTAATATGCATGATGCAAAACCGTTGAGTACTCCATTAGCCGCATTTTAGGCTATCTTGATTTTATGTCCTAAGTCGATTGTGATATTGAGTACATGTCTAGAGTTCCATATTCGGTCAGATTGGTTCTCTTATGTATGCCATGATTTGTTCTCGTCTACGATTTATCTCATGCACTGAGTGTTGTCAGTAGATACATGGCTAATCCTAGAAAAGAGCATTGGAAAGCAGTTCAGTGGATTTTTAGATATTTGTGTGGTACTTCTAATGCTTGTTTGCAGTTTGGGAATTCTAGAGATAAACTTGTTGGTTATGTTGATTCGATTATCACTGGTGATTTGGACAAGAGGAGGTCTCTCACGTTTATGTTTCACCATTGGTGGTTGTCTTTATTAGTTGGAAGGCAAGTTTACAATCTCTTTGCCTTATCTACCAATCAAGCGAGAATATATGGCTATTTAAAGCTTGTAAAGCTATTTGGTTGAGAGGTTTGTATACTGAGCTTTGTGGAGATAATTCTTACACTACTATATTTTGTGATAGTCAAAGTGTTATATGTCTTACAAAGGATCAGATGTTCCATGAGAGAACAAAACACATTGATGTGAGATATCACTTTATTCGAGATGTTATTGCTCAAGGTGATGTCAAAGTGTGCAAGATAAGTACTCATGATAATCCAGCTGACATGATGACAAAGCCAGTTCCTGCTACTAAGTTTGAGCTTTGCTCAAGCTTAGTTGGTGTTACAGTCTAGTCCTAGAGACTAGTTGGCGCACGGTGATTTTTATCTTATTGTGGAGATATTTGATGATTGATGATTCTTCATTATGCTACAAGAGGAAATTCGTCTCAAGGTGGAGATTGTTGAATATGGGATATATGTGATCCGAATTTCTAATATGGAAGTATCCGGATAAGTTACCATATTAGCGGATTAGTTTCTTACTTGGACTCTAAGTCCTTTTGTCCCTTATATACCTCTTGTAAGCCATTGCGGGGAGAGTTGTTGCTTACGCCTCACACTCATTGTAATCCCGACATTTTGTAATCGCTCCACATATAGTAATCATCGCGGTTGGCGCCCGTGGTTTTTCCGCAAAGTTTTCACGTAAAATTCGTGTCTCTTGTCTCCCTTGATCCGTGCATTATTTCTAACAATATATAGGGCCTTTGTACTGCTACCGAGTGCTTAATTTGATACAGAACTCGGTAGTTAATTGTCTCTGAGTCGATTTGGGGGCTTATGTTATGTGAGAGAGATTGATGTAAGATTTGGCCTAGATTAAGCTTGCTAGATCCTTATTGCCTGCCTATGCCATGTGGTTTTCTTCTTTCCCACGTCCTGAAGTGAAAATAAGGCGAGGGCTTCGTCAGATCAACAGAATTCTTGGTGGAAGAGTGCATTATTTCAAGGCCGAACATATTTACTTGGAAAAGCAGTGCTAAAATCATCATCTTTCCGAGTTGAGCTTCAGCAAAAAAAATTGTTTTTTTTCACATGGGCACAATTGCTGATTAGCCTTCTCTGTATCCTGCAAAGTCTAGCCATATCAAGATCATCGTGTCCTTAAGTTTTGCTCCCCGTAGCGTCTGCATGTTAATTGTATCCCCAATATGCTCAGTAATAGTCCGTTTAAGCTTTTGACCACATAAATTGATTCAACGAAAACATGCATTCAACGAAAACATGCATCTGCGTGTTTTAGTGTTATATTTTGATAGCCATGCACTTGCTGATATAATCTGAGCTAGTTTTAGAGGCAAAGGGGAGAATAAGCGTTGTTCTTAACTATCGCCTTCCTATTCTGTCGAAAATTTGTGAACTAACAAGTTTCCTTGGCCTGTTGGTCCACATTTATGCTAAATGTTGCAGAAGTTGTCAAATCTCGAATGTTACTTCTGCTTTAGTATGGAAGTTCAGTGAACAATTCTTCAGTGCAGTTATTACTTTTTTAGTTTCTTTATTATCTTCATGTCAGTGTGCCACAAATTTGATATGGAAGATGATCGATCTACTAGTTTGAGCACCTTTTGGGGTGTTTGCATGGTCTATTTCTAATATAGTTTGTGCTTTGTTTATAATTTTAGGCACTTTCTAATATGGTCTATGTTTGGTTTACCATTTTAGGCACTGAATACTATATGCACATTTCCCCCCTCAAGAAATAGATTTTTGAACAGGTAGGACATAACAATTGTTGCAAATGCATTTTGGACACGCTTTGTCAAAAAAGTTTGTTGTTTACTCTCTAAGGTCAAGTTTGTTTTTTGGTAGGTTAACCCAAGTTAGAGGCACTAGTACAGTGTTACTCATTTCTTGTATTTAATCGGTGACTTATTCCACGTTACCGCTCTTCAAAAAAGAAATGGTGTCCCGTGGACTTTATATATAGGGCCCTTGTACTGCTACCGAGTGCTTAATTTGATACAGAATCAAGGGAAAATGTCAAATAGAGCCACACACTGGTGCTATGTGTGCCAGCGGCCAATTCAAATCCGTGAGCAAGATGTTACCTGCCCCAACTGCAACGACGGCTTTATCCAGGAAATCAGTGAGATGAGGGAACGATGAACGCTTACGCTTTTGCTGCACCAGACTTTGACGAGCATCCGGATCGCCGATATGGAATGATGGAGGCAATGTCTGCCCTCATGCGACAACGGATGGCAGGAGTAGGCACTGAGCGTGAGTTTGATCTCCACGGTGTTAGATATAATCTTAACTTCTTTAGTGTTTTGCATGCTAGAGTTAGTGGATTAGTGGGTCATTATCATATAGTGGAGGTAGTGGAGAGGTTACATGTATTAGTGGGTGCATGTAGTGCTTAAGTTACTTGTTTGCATGTAAGTTATATGTTATTTGCTAGTATAAATAAGAGAAAGAAGAAGAGAGATGTGTGTTGAGAGATTCAATCCCAACAATTGTTATCAAAGCACTGGTTCAATGTGAGGAGAGTGCCCATCGTGGTGCCGACGGCAGGGCACGGCGCCGGCGGCGCGACATGGTACCCGGCGGAGCGGGCGAACCTGGCGATGGCGCAGAACCTATTCGAGGACCAGCAGGAGCAGTTGGAGCGCAACGTGGAGCGGTTGTCCAAGGTGCTCACGATGGATATGCCGGCACTGCCTGGAGGCGACGGCTTCGGGCGCGGCATGGCCGCGCGCGGCGGCTCGGCCCAGGGCATGCGCGGCGCGACTCCGGGTGCAGCAGCGCTCGGCGAGCGTGGTGGAGACGTGGCGCAAGGTGCGGAGGTGCACAAGGCGCGGGGCACATCGCACGGCCGTAGCCGCAAAGGCGACAAGCGTCACGGCCGAAAGCGGGTGCGTGCGAGCGGGCGCCAAGACAGGCGGCTGCAAGCGCGGGTGTGCATAGCGGCGTGCCAGCGATCCACGATCGCGCATCGGGCGTGGATGCGCAGCGGCGTGTAGTGGGCACGCAAAGGCTCGCAGGCGGCCAAGCAGCGCGCGACGGGTGCGACGGTCGGCGGCCGAGTAGGCCCCGTGTCGCAACGCGGCCGGGTGGCGACGTGTGGCATGGCGGCGAACATGATGTGTCCGACAGTGGTGGCCGAGACCATCGTTGAGAAAGTCGGTGTGATGCCGACAGTGATGGCGCGCGGTCGGCACATGGAAGCGCGCGCATTGGTGGCGCGGCACATGGCCCGAAGCACAACAGCGGTGTGAAACCGTTGTGAGGATTCAGCGTGAAGCCGAAGACGGTGTTGTGAAGTTATCGTCGCTAGAGGAGTCGGTATGAAGCCGACAAGCACACCTCGGTGTGAAACCGAGTGGTAGCGGTGTGATGCCGCTGTGAAGAGGTAGTGGTGTGAGGCTGCTACAAGGTGGATATCGGCGTTGGAAAGACGTCGTCTAGAAGATCAAGATGCCGCTGTGTATGGCAAGAGGAGGCTGCTGCGTGCGGCAAGATGATATAGTGATCGTGTTGTATAGGTCTTTGCATGGTAGTAGTGTATGGCATCAGAAGAAGCGCACGACAATACGTGTGATACGTACAAGTATGGAGGCTTGAGCCGGAGTGCATGCTGAGCCGTGGGATGCGGTCGGACGAAGGAGCCAATATCTGCAATGTGAAAAGGGCCGCAGCATGAGTGTGAGTCGTGGTCGTAGCATCGAGTGGTTGTAAGAGCAGTCAATAAGTTGTCCAAGTCTTTTGGATCGTGGAGAGATTCCAGGAGATCGAGCATCAGAATAGGTCATAGTGGAGTTAATGGGTGTGTGGCAAGAGGTTGCAGGCGATCCGCAAATCTTAACTTCTTTAGTGTTTTGCATGCTAGAGTTAGTGGATTAGTGAGTCATTATCATGTAGTGGAGGTAGTGGAGAGGTTACATGTATTACTTGTTTGCATGTAGTGCTTAAATTACTTGTTTGCATGTAAGTTACCTGTTATTTGCTAGTATAAATAAGAGAAGGAAGAAGAGAGGTGTGTGTTGAGAGATTCAATCCCAACACACGGCAGACATGGGACTAGTGCACAGGCACAGCAAGGCATGATCCCTTCAGGCGCCGGTCATGTTCTGATATTCGGTAGCAATGTACTTGGGCATGCGAGTGAGCACGGAGGCTTCAGTGTCCTCTTCAGGGGAGGCCCCAGAGTTGGCGTTGAGCGCGGCAACTTCGGTGGCTACCTTGTCGGTCCCAGCCTCGAGGCCCTGCAGAACGACCGTCAGGGTCCTCCTCCCGCTTCGCGGTCGGCGATCGACTCGTGGTGAGGATCAGCCACCCGCAGGCATCTTCAGGCTGACCCGCACTGCCCGGTCTGCCAGGACAAGTTCGAGGTCGGGTCCGAGGCGCGGGAGATGCCGTGCAATCACCTGTACCACACCGACTGCATCGTTCCATGGTTGGTTCAGCACCCCGTCTGCCGCCACCCGCTGCCGTCACGGGGATCGGATGGCGCCATCGGTTCGCGTTCAGCTACGACCAATTCTGATGGAACTTCTGGTCATGGGATTGCCGGCAATGATCGTGGTGTTGCGCCAAGAACTAACAGTGGTGCAAGTCAAGGCAGGCGTAGCTCCCTCTCATTCCTCTGGCCGTTTGGCTCATCTAGCTCCAGTTCCAGATCTTCTTAACAATGTGAGGGAGCTCCAGGTGATACTACCGTTTGGCTATTCTCAGTGGCATTGCAACCGTTGACCTCGTGCCCTGGTTATCTCTGCATCCAATCTGCGTGGGCTTCGCCTGCAGCGTGACACGGATATGGTGCTGTTGCCTGTATGTTCATTCAGTTAAGGTGTATAGCGTTCATCCTGTGGCGTCGGGTCTGTCTACGGGTCCGGATTCGGGTGATTGTGAATGAAACAATGTGGCAAGTGGTATTACATTATTACATACGTGAGAATTATATCACAAACAGTCCTGTAATACGAACAAAAATGGGCTCGTTTGTAAATTTGAACTGTTTTCCTGCAATTTTCGTGTTAGACACAGGACGTTCGTTTACTTCTGTAGTTCTGTTACCTTCCTCATAGTAGGCAGCGTTATTATTGTGCTGGTATTGATTTGAGTATAACATTACGTAATCCTGAATTCATGGCAATTTGATCCTGAGCTGTACCCATCCAGAAAAATGGAACAGCCGTTGTCCGCTTAAGAGACACACATTCGGATTACCAAATGAACACTGCAGCACCCAGTGCAAGTGACAAGTAACATACCACGATCCGAACTGGAGAAGGTAAAACCTTAAAAAGTAAGGCATCGAGATGATGGGAGTACGAGGCACAGATTTCCAAGAAATAAGACACCGAATGTAACTGTACATGCATTGAAATATAAGGCCGTCCAGAGTGCAATAAGATCGAACTAGCATATTAGTAAGTCCAGAATAATAGCAGTTTTCTCCCATTGACACCAATAACCAGAAATAGAACAGGATTCAAAACAGGAGCAAAAAAAGATTTCATCTGATAGTTCTCGACTGGTGTATAGCACGGTACACCCTTCACCAGCCCCCACCACCACCGGAAGATCCCCACCCAATTCCGCCATCCTGTGCCGGGACCAACTTTTTGGCGCTGCCCCATCCCGAGTCGTTAGAGCCGAATCCAGCATCAGAGCCAGCAGCAGCTGCTCCCCAGCCTCCACCGCCACCATTACCACCATCAGAGCCATCAGCAGCTGCTCCCCGGCCTCCGCCACCATTGCCACGGTTGCTGTCACCACCACCTCCACCCCATCCAGCATCTCCACCTCCAGATCCTCCACCGCCTGTGCCCCATCCACCTCCACCACTGCCAATATTATCAGTCCATCCCCCACTGTTGCCACCACCACTCCAACCTCCACCGCCATCATCACTGCCAAAGTTAACACGACCACTCCCTCGCCCACGTCCACGACCGCCAGAACTGTTCCTTGAATCAAACCTACCTCCTGCTTTAGAGAAAAGGAGATAAATAGTGTTTGCATACTTCTGAGAATCTATTAACATTGTAATAAATGTAGAGGGTCACAACCCATGCCTGGGTTAATATACCGGTGGTAACTGGCTGGTCACAGCCTCACAGGTCATATCAAGCTTTTTTTTTTGCCAGATTTTAGTGGAAATCCTCTATAATGCACTGAAGGTTTAGGAAGCACGAAGTTGAGAGAAAACAGAACGAAAAGTAGAAAACATAAAGGGAAAAAAGAGTAGAGCTTAAGACCACTCTGGTTTCCTGAAAACCAGAGGGTAACACTTATTTTTCCAGGAAATTATTTTTAAAACACAGGTTCATGCAACAGAAGGAACATGGGAATTGACCCTAAAGAATACTACAGCTATCTGAAATGGACACTACCAAATCTGTGGTTCCACTGTGAAACTCTGAAGAACGACAATGTTGTTCAAGTCCTTGATGGAAATATTAAGCTATGCAAGCATCTTTTACTGATAAAAGCTGGCTAATAAATCCTACGCAGATAAGCTTTGATAAAAAAAAATTGTAAATACATTAAGCACTGACCTGATCTTCCAGAGAAAGGTCTATCCCTGTCATTGTTACCGTCTCCCCTCCATCCATCATTAGCACCACCAGCACCACCACCAGAACCCCAAGCTGAATTTTTCATAGGCACCATTGCAGCGACATTTCGCATTGATGGACCAGCATCAGGTGGCGGTTTGTCAATATGCTTTTGGAAATATGACACGAGGCGATCAATATTGTCAAAGTCCCTCTTACGAAACCTGAAGCCTTTTGGGTATAACCCAACATACTCATGATGTGGATTTGTGCTCCTAATGTAAGACAATATAAAGGTGCCTGGATGTTCATGAGATATGCCAAAACAATATAGTATTCTCATAGGATTTTCTGCCTTCTCTGCCCTTAACAGATCATCAACCTCACTTTTTAACCCCTTCCTGAATTTGCGGTAAGAGAGCATGCTTTTAAGGTGGCCTACCAATGGATCCACATATCTGTCCATAACCTGTATATTTGTAAAAGGAAAGATCCATCAGTTAGCTCAAAATAAAAGAATACTATCTCTGTTTACAGAGCGCGGTTTGACTCGGTGTGGTCTCCAAAATTGAACTTTGACAGTCAATTTCTTTTACAATATATTGTTCATAACTATAAAATCATGATCATAAGAAAGTATTTTCAAATGTGAATCCAACGGTATCACTTTTGTATAAAAACCTACATATTGTTGGACTAACTTTTGGTTAAAAAATTAAAAAGTTTGATTCTCAATATACGTGGATGCCTAATAAAAATCAACAGAGGGAGCACCAATCTAAGTGCTACAAGAGAATTAGAATTGCAGCTAATTTATATAAACTAAAGCAAAATTACTATTGAAATTTATCATGTGCACCAACCTCATCAAGATCTTCAAAAGTTTCATTATCAATCGTCAGTGTTTTTCCAAGGCGAAGCAAACTTGTGATATCTTTATGATCCTTTCCACCTTCAGTTATCTCCTTGTGCGCATAGACGCCATCAAAAATTTTCAGAGTAAGTGTTAGAAATGATGGCCCCCTAGAACTAGGCCGAATGACCTTCTCACCAGGCTCTTTGTCTGATAAAAACTGTTTCAATAAACAGAGTTTCAATCAGATAGTATCACAGAATGAAAGAAAGAAACGAAGAGTGCAGAACAGAATCTGTTTAATAGGACAGCAAACCTGCATTGCTTCTTCAGCTGTCAGGTTCTGAAAGTGAGGATGGACAATCATTCGGGGCTTGAAATGTTTCTTTGCAAGTTCCTTTTGTTTCCGAACCTTATCTTGTTCATTCTGTAAAGACATGTCTTGTTCATGATAGTATGGATCATGATTACTTCTGGAGAATGGTCTTCTCCTCATTTCACTGGCCTTGCATGTTAGGTAAACCATGAATCTATTTTTATTCACATTCTTAATTTTGCCAGTTAACACATCACCTTCATGTAACTGCAGTGATTCTGGATCAAAACCATCATCAGAATAGTTGTCTCCCATAACTATGGCTTTCAAACCAGAATCAAAGGTGCAAATGATTCGGTTCTCTTGTATATTACGGACAGTTACTTGAACAATCCTTCCATCTGATATGGTGTCCTCAGTTTCACCAGAAAGCATCCAGAATTCCTCATCTGGACTTGGCTCAGCATAGGGGGTCCTCCAATCAGAAAAACCACACAGCAGTTCCATCTTAATATCACGCAATGTTTCCCGTTTTTGTAAATCTTCCGGAATACTCTTCATGTATTCATCAATGTCAAGAACCTTAAGCATATGTGGTCTTTCTCTTACGTGCTCAATAGCCATCTCTTGCTCATCATCGTCCATCTCATTTGCTTCATGTGGTGCATCCTCAGCATGGACATCCTTGGCCAAATTCTTTGCCAACGCATATGATTCAGGATGGATCCTTGTATCCTCAAGCAGATCAATCATTTGAGCACTAGCTGCAGCTGCACCACTCCGTCGGACACGTAAAAACCCAGATGCATTCATGAATACTTTCCTGCCTAGAGGTTTTACGAGCTCCTTGCGACTAAAAATGGATCCCTCTCTTACCAATTCTTTCTGCAAAGCTGAAGCTTTGCGTGGCCCCAGACCAGCAACAAATTGTAAAGTTGAAAAATGCCACTCATGACTAGCAGCAAGATTAACATCAAAACCTATCTGATTTGTTGCATCGACCATTACTTGCTCGACAACTTCATACTTCTCATCAGGAGTAAGGAACTGTTCAAGAGGGTGTAATTTCCATGAAAGAATCTCTTTGCCAGGTCCACAGAGTGTTGCAACCACCGCCAACGGATTCTGTAGGTACCGACCAAGTGCCACAGCCCGCTTCACAATACCTATACACAAGTTGAGATACACAAAGAGAGTGAATTATTGAGAAGGTACGTGATTGGAAGAGATAACAGTAAATTGAAGCTTAGCAACTATACCTGACTGGCCAGGCAATTGATCTGAAGATATCCGAGAGTTCTCGTACAAGCGAGGAACAGACTCGTCGCCGTAGACAATGCTAAAATTTTCCATTTGTGGATTCACATCTCTTGGATGGTCTTCTACAATTTTAAAAATAACCTATGCAATGATGGATGTCAGTTCAAAATTAAGCAATCATATTATAACACTTTAAAATAAACTTCTACAAAGTACTATTGTTTGGACAGCTATCTAGCAGGCATAAATGAAAAATCAACCAAATAGCTATATACCCAACAACAACAACAACAACAAAGCCTTAGATCCTAAACAAATTAGGGTAGGCTGGAATGAAACCTCCTCGAGGTCAAAAAGACGAGAGCCTTGCAAAAAAAAAAAAAAAAAAAAAGTAAAGAAAAAAAACCTACAAGGCTAAAACCCTAAGCCATACATCCTGCCATCTGAGCCAAGAGCCTAAAACACAGCCTCTAAACCTTCTTATGCTATATACCCAAGCATTTGGAAATATCTAACATAAGGTAGACAACTAAAACGGCAATATTCCACAACATTCATGCCAAACAAAAAAATGAACAGAAGACAGATACCGGAATCTTGAAGTATTTGATATGGATTGAAAGACTGGAGCAACTGCATTCCTCACTATACATGAGCAACCAGCCAACAACAAACGTCCAAATAATAGAATATTAATAATGGAAAAGCAGCAGCAAGCATAAGAAAGCTATGTGCAACAAGGTCAAGCCAACCCAAGGAACCCACTGGCCCAACCCGCTACAATTTATCAGACCTAATGGGATGGCATGTTGTGTCTCCTGGTCAAAACAGGAACAAGATTAGGCCAGCTCATGGGCCAGCCTACAAGTAAACAACAGAAGAAGAAAATAGTTTACGGCAACAACAATAGCGGATCTCATGAGCTGCTATTATCTGGAGACGGCGATGGAGTATGGACGATGCCGCTGGTGATATAGCACCCAATCATATATAGATATCACCAATCATATATAGAAAGGATAAGATCAAGCTTAATTGGCTGGACCCCGTTTAAAGATGCTCATGCAGGTGCTAGCATATAATTCTGAACATAAACAGCATATTGTTCTAATCTGATTAGAAAATGTTGTACTTGCAAACAAATAAGTTCAAATAATACCTCATAAATATCATCCTTGAGTTGTCTGCAATTCAAGTTTGATGCTCCTACACACACAACATGCGGCTGATGGTCAGTCATAAACTTCAAAACTCGCTGCTGGTCATTCTTCTTTCGCTGCTGCTCAGCGACACCTTGAGATCTAATGCTGATAGAACCTGCATATAGAACATCAACCAATTCTCCTGATGAGTCTAACATAACAAAAGTGGTTGCTGGCTTCCCAGGACCCCAGCAGCAGGCCATAACTCTCAACTCGGATTCATCATCCAGATCAATGTCAGCATCCTTCTTGTCCGCATCCTTCTTCTTCCAAGGAGCAACAGAAACCTTGTTCCACAACTGCTTCCCATATTCCATATGGAGCCAATTTTTGGCTTTTGCTGTCAACAGATTTCGAGCTTCCTTTTCCATTGATGGAAGAAGGAAATTGAAGAAGGCATCATCCAGTATCATCTTTCGTTGCTCATCCCACAATTGTGCAGACTTGCTGACACAGTCACTTAGATAATTCTCACGAGCCTCAGACATGAGCTCTTTCTTTGCATCTTCTGGCAATTTTATTGTAACCTTGAGGAGCTTTTCTTCCTCTGCTTTCTGAATAAGAAGCCACTGTGCATCTACAAATTTGTTTAGTGGTTTCTCTCGCAGCCACTTAACACCTGATAGTTGATGATAGGGATCTATGATCAAATTGCCCTCGGGTGTGGGGCTTGTTGAGACAACAGCTTTATTCATGAAGATGCTCCGGATATGCTTTCTTACAATAGGCTCACAACCGATCTCAACTGCTGCCTGATAAGACAAAAAACAAGGGGGAATGGAGCATTTTGGTCAGATGAAATGAAGAACCTAGCACCAATTAGGTTTCTACCCTATAAAGATTGGTTGAAATTCAGTACCATGTGTCTGGCACCCCGAAGAACATCTTGTGGTGTTTCAAACATTGCACATGTGAAATTTGCAGCAACCTCTTCAGGAGAATCTTTCCCGCTATCAAGCTCACCTGCTTCCTGAAAGAAACAGATATAGATAAGGTGTCAAACTTTTTTTTGTACAACAGATTTAGCCAGGGAACAAATATATATGCAGACAATGGATAGGTTCTGCATGCAGTATTGTTCCAAAGAAAGGTAATGGTCAGCTTAAATCACATACAGGTATCTTCGTTAATGTGAGATGGTGACCTAATTGCTCAGCACTCCGACCAAATTGGTTAGCAACCTCCCATAACCCGGCCTTGTGACAAATACTGTACAAGGATTTCCTTTTTGGTCGCTTAAATTGCCCTTCTTCTTCAACTTCACCAGGAGGGAAATGCAAATTGAATTTCACATCAACATCCTCCACCTCTTTCTCAGATTTTGCATCCTTTAGTGCTTCAATGATAGAGTGATAAAGTTGCCGATTCAGTGCCTGCCTTGTAATGTCATCTATTCTTCGTTTCTCATCGTCAAATCTTTTTTCATAGTACATCTCCAAAGCAATCTTGCGCTTCTGAAGAAGTAGCCACTTTCTGTCTAAGGTCTGAACAGCCCAAAGCAGCTAAAATGAACACAAGAATTGTTTCAGTAACTACAAAATGTTAATAAATTCAGGGCGAGGAACCGAAGTCTAGTAATGAATAGTTAGTTACCTTATGCCACCTCATGTTAGGTGTGTCTTCTTCATTCTCCTGTTCATTGGCATCAAGATCCTTAAACAGGCTTGGGCAATTCTCCTTCCTATACATTGCAATGAATGGAATCTGACAGGTAACAAAAACTACGTCAGCACAGAGTAAGCATAAGGAATTGTACAGAGTACTTGTATAATTTTCCATACCTCAAATTTGTTGACATGTAGCATGGTCAAGACATTCGCAATGTCCTTCTGGTCAATCTCCTTGTTCACTTGCTCATTGCCAAAAAAGGACAGAAACCCATCACCAGTGAGTTGGCTGTGTATCCATGCACTTTCTTCCTCAATCATTGTGTTGTCTGTTGGAGGATAGCCAGTCAATTCTTCAGACAGCTGCCAAAGGAGCAATAAATTAGACATGCACTGTCTACTAAATCAAGATTGCCTCTGAACGAGTGTCAACTGGTACTTACCTGCATCCTCTCAGGTACATCATTTTCTCTTATTTGCTCATCCTTCGGTGTCATATACTTCTCTGCAAGAATAAATGGCTCAAACTCATCTTCAAGCCTCTTTCCTCTCAACTCACCAGAATTAGCAGCATCCCTCTCAAGCTCTTGTTTTCGTAGAGCTAACAGCTCATCAACATCACCAAATATATCATGGGCCTCTTGCAAGGCAGATGATGATACACCTGCTGCTTGTCGTATTGGCTTCCTTTTAACCTTCTGCCTTCTGCAACAGAGGGCAGTACATGTATATAACTTGCAGCAAACATGGTCTGACATAGTTGCACAGAGATACAAAACAGTCGGCACAAAATACAAAAAAGAAGCATTATAGGGCATTGCACCTTATAATTTGGCCATTCGCATCAATTTCTTCTTCGTCCACAATGAAATCTGCCATTTCATCGTCATCTTCACCGACCTCATCTTCCTCTGCCTGCTGATCCTCCTCAACAATGTCCTCCTCAAACGACACATCTGACGAAATAGCATTGCAGCCAATAAGAAAATTTGACAAGCTACTTCCAGCAATCAAACACAAGCAAATGGAAATGGATTCAGACGCAGTTACCTTGATGGTCACCAAATAAGCTTGAATGAACTCGTTCCTCGGCAGTACGCTTTTTTCCTGATCCATCGTCATCTGAGAAGCCAGAGCGGTCATCCATTTCAGATTCCCTTCCTGCCTTCTTCAAGCGCTTAAATTTGTTTCCCTACAGTAAGCCAAAAGGCCCATTCTTCAGAAACACAATAAAAACTTGAGCACGAAGGTTGAGACTAACACAAAAATTATCTTCAAAAACATACAGGTTTGGGACGTTGGATGCCATGAATGTTATTATCCTGGAGCAACATGTAGTCATCCTCATCAAGCATGAACTCCTCTGATTCCCTGGAAAGATCTCTTGCATTTTAGGAACTTATAAACAAGAGATCATATTCTGTTTCCCAACAAGGGATCAAAAGCTACTACCTTTTCTTTTTCCTTTTCTTCTTCCGCCTCTCATCATCACTCTCCCTCTGTTCCTCTTCCTCCTCTTCCTCCTCATCCGCGTCATCCACTATGAAGCCATCCTTCTCGTACTCATCATGTCCCTCTGCGCATGAACAATTTTACCCCATTATTGCTTTACTAACTCGAACACATAATTTATTTTCGAAAGATGAAAAAAAGAAGAAAAATGCAACTACTGCGAACTAATCAATACCAGAATCATCCTAATATACGAGGGGACCAATTCAAATAAGATAACAACCAAAAAAACACCCAAAACTCAATTCCGCACAGCACACGGAAAACATCACGATCGGGGAGACGGGATGACTACACCGCCCAAATCGCCCGCGCAAGCAAACACAATGCAGAAACCGAGAGAAAAATCTGACCTTCCTCATCCTCCTCGTCATCGTCGTCCCGATCGTCCATATCATCCCTGCCCCTCCGCGAGGGCCGCGGATACTCCTCGTCGACCTCGACAAAATCATCTGCTAGGGTTCGAGCAAACCAACTTTTCCATTAGAAAGCGCACGAAAACCTCCGCCGAGTCACCCGAAATCGCAGAAATCAAAAATCAGAAACGAAATCGCATACCTTCGTCGTCGGAGACCACCGTGCGTCCACCCATTGTCCTCGAGGCGGCGCAAACCCTAGAGCGCGAGAGCGGTTATGTCGAGCGCCTCAGGAGGGAGAGGGGCCTCCTTATATAGGCATCGCGGGAGGCCGCGAGCCGCACGATTGCGCCACGCGTGGGGCGGCGAAATCTAGGGTTTCGCTGGGGAGCGGCCCGGGCCCGAGCCGACGCCGCAGCCGCCAACGAAGGGGAGCGATGCGAAGCGCCCGACGCGCCGATTGACTGCTTCCACCCGCCGGCCAGGAGGCGAATCCGGCAGCCTCTGGAGAGTAGCGAATTCTAGGCTGGAGCCGCGGCGAGGTCGAGGCGGGGGGTCGTCGGGGACTTGGAGATGGCGGTGAGGAGTGCGGTGCGATTAGTAAAGGTATGCGGGGAGGTCTCCCTATTTCATTAAGGCCCCCATATGTTTAGTTATTTGCTTATCATGTGGTTATAAGTTTCTATTGTCCCTGTGAGGGTATTATTGTAACACACTTCGTACTTTCAGGGATCATGTGGAAACTTTCGGAATTATTGATGCGAATTTTTTTTGAAATAATATGTTTTTAAAAAATATTTACAAAACTAGGTTATCGCTCCCAAAAATTGTAAAAATAGGTTTCTGTCGCCAGTTCATTTGGCGACATGTTCCTATCGCCAGTTGAACTCACGACAGAACCCTATACAGCGGGGGCACGTTCCTGTCGCCAGTTCAACTGGCGACAGGAATCTATAAATTTTTAAATATAGCAAATAAACTCTAAAAATTACAAAAAAAAAAATTATGAAGCATCCTTATAGACTGTTCTTGCTTCTGTAATTTTTTCATAATTTTATCCATTATGAATTTGTCTCTCAAATTCATTTAAGTATACTATTTGTAGAATTTTTAAATATACCAGATGAGGTCCAACAATTATGAATTTTTTTCTGAACGCTCCTTACATAGTCTAATTGTGTCTGTAATTTTTTCAGAATTTTATATGCTCTGAAATTATCTCTAAAATTCTGAATTTAGGTTTCCGATACAGTATACTTGATTGTATACCCTTATTTTTAGAGACAATTTCAGAGCATATATAAAATTCTGAAAAAAAAATTACAGACACAATTAGACTATGTAAGGAGCGTTCACAAAAAAAATTCATAATTTTTGGACCTCATCTGATATATTTAAAAATTTTACAAATAGTATACTTAAATGAATTTTAGAGACAAATTCATAATGGATAAAATTATGAAAACATTACACAAGCAAGAACACTCTGTCAGGATGCTCCACAAAAAAATTTGTAATTTGCTATATTTAAAAATTCATAGATTCCTGTCGCCATTGAATCATGGCGACAGAACTCGCCTCCCAGCATAGGTTCCTGCCGCTTCATTCAATCGCGATAGGCGACAGAACCTATTTTTGCAATTTTTTGAGATGATAACCTAGTTTTGTAATTTATTTTAAAAAATATATTATTTTAAAAAATTCTTATTGATGTCGGTTGGATAGAAATACAAAGGAACGCACTAAACCTGGGTAAATGCTTTTGTTACCTCCTTATCCTGCCGGTTAAATCGTGGAAGGTTTGGGGTGAGGCCAGACGGGCCAAGTCGCCCCGATTCCCTTTTCCCGTCTGATCTCCCGCGCGCGTCGTCCTCGCCATGTGATTTCTTTTTTTGTTTTGCGTGCCCTGCGTTGCCTTCGCATCATCCCGGCTACCGCTGTTCTCCTCCAGGTCGTCATCCAATCTCCCTCCACATTTCCTCCGCCGCCGCTCCTCCCCTTCCCCTCCCTTGGCCCCCGCCTCAATCCCCTCCACCTTCCTCTCCCCCGGCCCCTAGACCCATCCCCTCCACCTTCCTCCTCACCGCCTCGTGCCTCCACTAGCGCCTCAGTGCCGCCGCCAGCCCGATTTCCCATCGCTTTTCTCCGCTCTTCTTCTCTCGCGCACAGCTGCTTCAGTAGTGTGGCTAGGGCGCCACCTCGTCGGCCTTGTCGTTGCTGAGCTCCTCACTCACGACCCCGCCAAGAAGACCCCAAGGCTCCTTCTTCCCTGGCCTCACTTTCCCCTTTTTCCTTCCTTCTTTGATTCCTCAATCTTGCTCTTCTCTGGAGCTTTTGCTCTAACCAAAAATTTCCCAAGGTGCCGCCTCCTCTGCGCTGAGCTCCTCGTGACCGGCCGCCCCACTGGCCACCCGTGTTGCGCCTCCGACCACCGCCGGCTTGGCCCGGCCCTGCTGCCGCTGGCTAGCCCCGCCTCCTGCGCCTTGGTCCAGCTCCCTCGGCTCCTCTCCGGTGCGCGCCTATGGCCGCGCAGCTCAGCCTCCGGCCGCACCCGCGCCCTAGCTCTTGGCTCGCCCGCGCCGCCGCTTGTGTGTGTGCCTCCCCCTTGCTTCCCTATGGTTCGGCCATGGCAGTGGTCGCTGGTTTTGTGTGCAGGCCGGATGTGATTTCAAGCTCCCCATTCCTTTTGTTTCTCTGTGGTTTTAGTTTCGCTGCTTGAGCTTGATGCTTTTACTGAGGTGGGTTTGTTGTTGCTTATGCATACATGAAGGAGATAGATATGGGTTCACTGGTGTTGATGCATGCATGAAGGAGGTGATGTGGTGAGCTACTGCCAGTGGTATGCCTCCCCTGTCTCTCTCTACCCCTCCCCCCTTGCTAGCTTTGCCTCAGCTAAATTGCAGCTATACATTGAGGATTGGAGCTCCGCAGTGTACCCAACAAGACATATCAGCTTAGTGGAAAGGAACATGATAAGATAAAGGGATGATGTTGCTCTTATTCTCCATTTTGCATACCATTTAAAACATATTAGCATACCAGGTGCCAAGTGCCAAGTTGTATGATCTGTTTTGAACAATGTTTTTTCAAAAAATATCACATTGAATGCACTTTTGGGGCTTGTCCAAGTTGGAGAAAATTATGTGGTAGTCTCTTGGACTTGGAAGGGTTTCTAGCAATAAGAACTTCATACTAGAGTTTTGGCCTTTTCAAACATCTCAGAACGTTGCACATAGAATAAGCTTTAAAATGCATTGTTAGAATTTTGAAAGGGGAAAAACCTTAGCAACTATGAAAGCTGAAAGTTTGGATCTTACAAATATTACAAATTGAAAGAGGATTGAACAAACCTTCTAATGATTTTCTGATATAAGGTGTTATTGCTATCACATAAGTGAATTTATTGATTTTCCTGTCATATTAGTGAACTTGTGCTTGAGACTTCGATGACCAGACATGTCTTGTTTTCTTATGTAGTGTGATGTAGAATGTTGACATTTTTTTGTACAAAGCAAAATACAAGTCTATTTTTTAAAGTGTTAGTAACTTCCATTATGTTCTGTAGATGCTCTTAGTTATCTCCATGCTCCTGTGACGAAACATATAGTTTAAATTAGTGCTAAAGTGAGGAGCATGAAAGGGTGCTCAGACTGCTTGATATATTTTGGCTTTGTAGCTACATTAATTATTTACCCACTTTTTTTGGGGAGGGGTTTCCTTCACTTTTTTGAGAATGTATAAATCACGTGTAATTGGTTTTCAGTCTATAATAGATGTAGTAAGGTAGGCGTTCTATGAGAAGAAAAAAAGGTGAACATGTTAGTGTTTTTTATATTTGAGAGAAAAAAGTGTTTGTTAGAAGCTCATATTCTTTTCATAATTTCATGTCCCTGAGATTCCATGTATATGTGAAGGCAGTGTTTTTTTGTGTTAAAGGCCTAATTATTGGTATTCTTTGATTTTCTCTTTGCTGCAGAAGGGTGTGGAATCATGGTTTCGAAGTCATATTCAAATCTTCTAGATATGGGTTCTGAAGATGTGTCTGACTTTCAACAACCTTTTAGATCTCTTCCTCATGTTGTGACCTCTCCTGCCATGATATCTAATCCTAATTGGGAAACAAGTAACGATGATGATTCAGTTGGTTCTTCATCTTCTTGTTTCGAGAGGAAAGTACTTGTTTCCAACTTTCTTCCACTAAACTGTACAAAAGATGAAGCTACTGGTCAGTGGTCCTTTTTTCATTGGATGATATTCAACTTCTTGTCCAACTTAAAGACAGTTTTTCAACTGAGAGTGAAGTTGTTTATGTGGACAGCTATTGACTGGTGCATGACAAACGGCAAAGATTTTGGCTATCTAGAGCTTGTTTATCATATTATCTATAAGCATAGACATCTTAATTACCCTTGAAGAAAAAGAGACCAATTTCCTTCTTGCTCTGTGAGCAAATTCCTTATTAGTTCCGCTTATATACTATTTGGGATAAAATAGACTTGCAGTAGCTATGATTGAATCAAGAGAAACACTACCTAGAATTTATTTGAGTCACACTCATTCTTCTGCTTAGAGTTTCTTGAAAACGAGTGCTCGTGTTTATTAAGAATATATTCGAATTTTGTCACATACTCGCATTTGTTACTGCTCTGTAATAATGTTGATATTTTTGTTCTCTAGGAGATGGAATCAACAGATTTCGATGCTAACCTACCTTGGAGTGAGATTGAAAATGCATGCATCTGATTTGAGAAAGGTACTACCTTTAGAATGAATCTTAGTGCTATGAAAGTTAGTGGATCATTTATGAGTTTGAGAAAGGTGCTACCTTAGGAAAAATCGTGTTTAAGAAACCTAGTTCGTCAGATATTGCTGTGCAAAACATTATTTGATATTCCAAAACATCATATAATAAATATGTTGGATTTGAAGAAAAAACTCAAACTGTATAGATTATGAAAACTAAGATAGATTATGTGATGGAGATTTTGTTCATTTGTTTAGTTATGTAGCCTGATTGATTTGTTCATTGTGATATTGCCTCGGCGCGCAAATGCGCGCACCGGGCTGCTAGTTATTTATTAAAGCACATGGCTAATGCCCGTGGAGCCATTACTATGGATCACAAGCCTGTGAGCAGAGATATTAATCAGGAATTAGAACTATAATTATCATGGATTAATAAATATAAGCAAAATTATAACCTGGAATAAGTAAATTTTACTCCCTCCAACTTTCCATAAAAGTCTGGTTGACCCCCTAAAATTCAAAACCAGATTTTTAACCCCCTAAATTTGCGAAATCCGGTCACTAAACCCCTCATGCCGGTTCGAATGAGTGGTTTTGTTGACATGGCAGTGGTTTTGCCATGTTAGTGCTTATGTC
The DNA here is from genome assembly GCA_036346255.1 of Ampelocalamus luodianensis. NCBI lineage: Eukaryota > Viridiplantae > Streptophyta > Magnoliopsida > Poales > Poaceae > Ampelocalamus > Ampelocalamus luodianensis. The sequence continues at coordinate 16,544,386 of CM070625.1, forward strand.
ACCAAATTTCGCTAACATGTGTAGGATCAAGGATGGCCGACTAGAGGGGAATGAATAGAAGGTTTATTAAATTCTTGTGCTCTAATTGACAATTTTAGCAAGTATGGTCTAATTAAAGAATTATAGCACAAATCAAACGATATATTCTAAGTTTTTACTAAGATGCCTTAAAACTATGATAAAACTAGATACAATTTTAGCTAAGTATTTCTACACAATTCAAGAAGCTAGAAATGTAAATCGGAATAAGGAGAAAACTGTAATAAAGTCACTTGACGATTTTCCGGTGGTATTGAAGATTTGCTGGTCTTCACAAATCCACATTGAGGAAACTTGAACGAATCAAGTCAACTCCGCACGAGCACATTCCTCGATCACTAGAGTTGTTCTTCTTCCTCTCCGGAGATAGTGAGCACAAAACCACTCACAAGCTTTGTCAGGCCTCTTCACAATCTTTTTTGGATAACCGCGCAAACTCTTCTCCAAATCGTTTAGGTATCGGCAAGCACCAAGTGTAACAAACCACATCTTTGCTTGAAGAAAATCAAGTGCCAAAAGAATCAACCAATGATGCAATGCACTTGAACACTCTCAACTACTTTCAAATGAGAAATATGAGCAAGCGGGTAGTAGAGAGTGCACTAGAGGCTCAAAATGTATTCAATGAAGTTCAAGTTACTAAGCTTAGTGCAGGTGAGAGGGTATTTATAGCCTCCAACCACAAAACTAGCCGTTTGAAGCTGATCTCAGTAAAATTCAGCATACGCGGTAGTACCGTTGTAGAAAACCGGTACTACCGCACTCACTGTTCAATGGTCGGAACGAGTGCATAAAATGCTTCTCAACTAGCTGTTACTGTCTAGTACAGTACTACCACACGCACAAGGTCTGGTACTACCGCAGAGCGGTAGCACCACTTGACTAAAACGAAACTACCGATTTTTAGGGGATAAAAGAAGCACAAAAACATGCTATCTGAAAATTACATACCGCCATGCAAACTTCGGTCCTACCGTACTGCAGTAGTACCGCTAAAAGAGATACGATCATACCATTTTCTATGGGAGAAGAAACTCCTAAAAGCATGGCCTCTGAAAAAACATACCGCTAACTAGAATCCGGTCTTACCTCGCTGCGGTAGTATCTCTCATCATTTGCGGCCATACCGATTTTACTGAACTGTTTTCAGATGCAATTCTAAATGCAATGCATGACATTTGGTTGATCAAAATAGCACAAAATAAATCCTCAAGCTACTAGCTATGATACCTCTTTATAGTACGGTATCTAGCTTACAAATTTGATCTTTTCTCCAAACACTAAGACCGGTAAAAACTATAAAAAAATCCTTTAGGCTATACATTACCTTTACCTTGAGCTGCATCAATCCTTTGTTATATTTGTATTACCATCTCCATGTTGTCATTCATACTTTGGGACTAAACATTCTTAAAATATCTTAGCACACATGTTAGTCCCTTAGCATATTATTGTTATTAATTACTAAAATCATTTTTAGGAGTCTAGATGCTTTCAACATGGTAGTGGTTTCGCTAACATGGTAGTCGTTAATGACGATTTGGAAGAGGCTGAGCTCGTGTAGGTTGGCGAAGGCGGGCGGGTGGCAGTGTCCGACAAGCGCTAGACACAGAGGTAGAGGCGGCTGAGGGAGGCGCAGTGGAGGATGTCGTCGAGGAGCGACATGTTGAGCGGCCATGCACCGGTTCAACCTCCTGTCCACCGCAGTCGTCGCCCACGCCTTCTATGAGGTATGACTCGTCCGGCCTCCTCCCACTCGCTCTAGGACTCCGCCCAACCCGTCGCCGCCACTCTCCTCCTCTTCTTCACTGTGTTCAGTCACCGCAGCCTTCGCCTCTTCTGCCTCCCCATCCGCCCCCACCTTCGCCTCCACTACCTACCCACCCTCGCACCACGGCTCCTCCCTCTCTCCGGTGAGCTCTAGCCGCCACCATCGTGCCCTCTAGCACCGCCTCAGCCACCTCAATTCATCCCTCACCTCCATTTCTTCTTCCCGAGCAGGTGCACCGGGAACGCACCATCCCCTCCCTCCTCCCATGCGCGATCGCCGCCTCAACCTCACCATCCCCGTTAACCTGGTGAGCTTTGTCCAAAACCACTCGTGTCACGTTGTGTTCCCAAGCCTCCTCTTCTCCCCCAACTCGATTTCACCTCTCGTTCGCAGGAAGTCGTTGGCGACTCCATCTTCCCCGTTTCCGACCGAAAAGCGCCACCACCGTCATCATTCCTTTCCCGGTGAGCTCCCCTCCAATTCCTTCCCCCTGGAGCACCCCATAGCACCCCCTCTTCCTCCTCAAACCTCTAATTTGTGCCCTCTCTCCCCAGGTCACAACCTCCACGACGAGCCAACCGCGCCGCCATGGGCTCATGCCGCCAACTCACCTCAGCTCTCCTCCGCCCCCACCATCTACACCAGTGAGTCCCTCTCATCCCATAGATGCTCGTCCATGCCGTAACATCCCGATTTTCTGAGCTTTTTGATTTTTTCAAAAATTATTTTGACCACCCTTGTCAGATCCGGGAATTAATACTCCCGAATCCTCTGTGCATTTCTGAACTAGTCCCATGATCAGTAGCTAGTTCACACAGTAAATAATTATGGTAACAAAATCATATCATAACTTTATTAATAAATACCAACACAGTTTATTACAAAGGAGGCTTACAAGCCAACAATAAAATAAACACAGCGGAAGACGAAGAAGTAGTAGGGTCCAGTTAATCCGCCACAGGCAATCGACTGGAGAAGTGGCCTAGTCGTCGAGGTCCACATCGGTAGCAAAGTCCTTCTCCTCTGAAATTTATTTGCAAGAAGCAAGGATGAGCACAACTTCTGTGCTCGCAAGTTACACCCGTCAAATAACAGAATGACATGCATATATGGATGTAACAAAGGATGGCTTATTGGTTGATTTACATAAAGCAGCATTTTATTTAAATACTTGTACTAAGTTCCAAAGCAGTTATTCTATAACTAAATTTTATTTTAATAAATTCTCAGTTTTATAGTCAGATAACATTCACACATGAATGGTGAATGATACCCTCCTATCACATGGCTTCCTGCCCAATTCTCATCTGGATAAACCAGTTTTGAAGAAATCTTTTTCAAACAAAACCAAAGTATAACTTTGAGCAGTTCTGCTAGCATGTCTATGACCGTGGACACGGCTATTCGAATAGTTTTACACTCTGCAGAGGTTGTACAGCTTTACCCACATGATAAGATTTCTCTAGTTTGTCCGGCATATATCTATGCCACCGCTCACTACCTTTGGTAAGCAGTCTAGAGCACGTGTCAAGGCCTTTACAAAGCGTCATTCCACCGTAGTTACCCCTCACTAAGGTTTCACTACCCTCTTTGGAATAAAGACCTCCAGTTCCGCCCCCTCTTACTCTAGGTGGGACTAACATAAGTCGTAACATGACTACCCATTGCATCTGTAGGGAACGACCACGGTGGAACATTGCAGATTAATTAGCCAGGTCCTACTCCCCACACTGAGGACATGTGGTGGTACGGTATGGCTTAGCATCATACACTCGAAGACCGGTTATTAACTGACTTGGGCAACTTTCCAACAAAACCAATGGGCCTCAACCATACCCGATTGAGCCCGTGCATAAATTTGCACCCACCGAACATCCATTATGCCCAAGTCCAAACCATTTTTATTTATTTCATTTTTTTTTCAAAGTCATAAACTTCCATAACATATCGATGCCACGGATACAATTTAAACAACAATTGTTTTCTGGCTGAAATTCCCCAAAATAAACATGTTTGGTCTATAAGCCTGGCTAAGCCTGATTTTTCTCAAAATATTCTAGTTCATACTATCGTATCAACCAGGTTTTACCTATGATGACAATATGTTTGCTTCAATTATCAAGATTGGCCAAACAAAGGAGTTTAGGCATAACTATATATTTAAAGTAGGAATTTAAATTACTGATATAAATAAGCATGCAGTAATAATTTAAAACAGAATATAAATAATTTAAAATAATGAGATCGACATGATCAAGGGTATAACTTGCCTCGCTTGATGAGGTGGTGTTGTTTTCCTTAACAGATCACCTAGTACTCACAAGTACTTTCTCCAGATAGTCGAAGTATACAATCATGATGATTATACAGTCAAAATCAATCCTCTTATGTGCTCTTCAAACGACGTCGAAATCTGATTCTCCGAAGTCATCGAAATCTAATCGTGAAATAAGCTAAATTCAAATAAAATTCAAATGAACTCCAAATTAAATAATTTTGGTTTAGTTAGCTAGATCTTTAATTTAGACAAATTTAGAAATTTTGAATCACCCAAATCGGAGTTCGGATGCAAAAGATATGAGCTCTAGAAGATTCAAGTTACATGAAATGATGAAATTGGATTTTTCCCGAATTATTTTTCTAAAGGAAAATCTATTTATTATGCAAGGATGACGTCAACGAGGGATTTTCTTTTTCCCGACCGAATTATTTTTAATCGGAAAAACAATACGGTCACTGACATGTGGGCCCGCGGTTAATGGACCGGGTCCATGAAAATGCATTTTGTCCACGGTGGACCAGAGGCATGGGGCTGCGTGGCTTGCCACACAAGCAGCCACGTGGGCTGCAACATGGCAGCCACGTGGGCTGCAACATGGCAGCCACGCACGCAAAAAGCATCGAGGTGGCGCCTACGTGGCCGTGACGTAGAGGTGCCACGTCGGCGAGGCGGCGTCGGCGTCGGGACCAATGGTTGCCGGCGAACGGCGGCCTGGTGAAGGTCGACGAGGGTACCAAAATGACAAGGGGACTGCGGGGATCTTGGTGCGCTCACCCGGGTGGCCGGAGGGGGGCGGAGGCGGTCGGCGGCGGAGAGAAAGCGGCAGCGCGGTGCGGCTTGTGGCGGCGGCGGTGCTCTTGTGGGATTCCGGGGATGCGAATGCGAGCACCGGGTAGGACTCGGTGCCGCGATGCCGAAGATGCAGTCAGAGTCACTAGGGGATCGTCGACGGCGGCGCTAGAGGCGGCGGAGTGCTTGCGGCCGCCGGCGACAAAATCTCAAAATCCAGTGAGTTGAGGGTGATTGGGGAGGAGTAGGTGGTGTCGCCGAAATGAGGAGGTCTTGGCAATCCTTGGGGGCCCTTTTATAGGGTCGGAGGAGGCCGGGAGGAGGGAATCGGTGGCGGGATCACGGCGGCGATTGCGGGGTGTTCCCGGCGATTTCGCACGCGGACGAGGGGGCAGATGGCCGGAGATGGGGCGACGTGATGCGGGGGAGTTAATGCGCGCGGTCGTGTGGGGTAGGGAGGCGTAAATGGCATGAGATGGAGCTTGTAATGCCCACCCAAATTTAAAAGTTTATTTATGTTTGTGGTTTTTCCGAATTTTCATAAGCTTTTTATAAATATTTTAAAGCTAAAACAAATTTATTTGAAAAATTAAAAGCCAACAAATAGTTGAAAATAATTTTATTAAGTCCAGAATGAGTATGGGAATTTCTGTGAATTTTTCCATAATTTTTGGAAGTATTTTGCTATTTTCTAAAGCCTAAATGATTTATCGAATTAAAACAAATAGAAAAGCAAAGAAAATCTCTAAACAGTGTTTGGGCCGAAACCCAAAGGCTCCGCCCAATTTCCCTCACGCCCCACACACCAGTGCCGCACCTCTCTCCCACCTCCTCATCCACCGTTGGATCTTAATCCAACGCACGCAACGCACACACGCACTCTCCTCTCGTATCCACCGCCGATCCGCATCAACGATCAAGATCCTCCGCGCGCCGCACCGTCCGAATGACACCATCAATAGGAGCCGTGCGATCTTAATCTAACGGCGAGATCTTCGCATCGCCGAGACTTAAAACCTTCTAATCTAAACCCTTCAATCGAAATCCTACGGCGTGATTTCTCCACCATCTTCTACTCCCATCAAGTCCCAACCGTAGGATCTAAATCCAACGGCTCCACGCCGTCGTCTTCCTCGCCTTCTTCTCCGCTGCCAACGCCCGCCGCCATGGACACCCACGTCCGAAGCCGCTAACGGCTCAATCCCAACCGCTCGATATTCGCGTGTATGCGTGCGAGACCGCATCCACCACCGCCGCATTTCCCCATGTTCTCCCTCTTCTCCGGACGGTTTCGCCTCAACGCCGCAACCGCGCCGCCACGACCCCCCTCCTCCACGCCGCTCCGAGCTCCCGACGCCTATAAAGGAAGCCCCGGTGCCCTTCCTTCACTCAACTCAAAGCCATCACTCATTCCTTCCTCTCCCATCAACACCGCCGCAATTCTTGTTTTAGGTTTTGCTACCGCGGTGAAAACCACGGTGCTCCGCCACGCAACGCCCGGCCGCCGTGGACCACACCAACGGCTTCCCATCACCGGAGCTTCCTCACGCACTCTTCTTCGCCTCGAAGCACCTTCGGCCACCCTCGCGGCAACCAACCACCGTGCTTCCTCCGCCTCGGCACCAATTCCGCCACCACCGCCGCCCGTCCGTGTCAATTCGGTACCATCGTGTTCGCAATAATCGTGGCTACGTGTTGATACCACTCGCCGCCGGTGAACCTCCGCCACCGCCGTTGTCGCCGCACCAAAACGCCGCCGTCAAGTCGACGTGGCGCGCCACCTCACCATCCACGCCGGCGCCACGCCACCATTTCTCGCCGCGTCGACTCCACGCACACACACACGTGGCACGATCCACCGTGCGATCCTTCCAAAATACGGTGGACTTGGTCCACATGGGCGAAGTCACCGACACTTGGGGCCCACCGTCGAATTTAATTTTAATTCTTTTAATCCCGAAATACGTAGCTGATGTAATCATTGCGCAATAAATGAATTTTCGTAGGAAAATAATTCGAAATTCAATAAAATTTCAGATTTAGATATAAACTTCAAAATTCATAACTTTTGCATATGAACTCCAAATTGGGTGATTCAAATTGCAAAATTTATATAAAATTATAATCTAGCTAACTAAACCAAAATATTTCAGTTTGGAGTTGATTTGAACTATGTTTTGAATTTATTTGAATTTGAATATTGAATTTGTCGTATTTTTACGTATAGAATTCGACGACTCGAGAGTTCGATCAATCAAGATTTAGAATTCCAAGACATCGAACAAGGCAAGTTACACCATTGACCATATTGCCCTATTATTTTAAGTTATTTTCAGTTTTAAATGCCTTATTGCATGCATATGTTGTTATAAATATTTTAATATCCTGCTTTACGTATAGTTAATTCCATATGTTATTGTATGGCCAAATTTGAATGTTGTATCGACTACCTTGATACCATAGGCAAGATATTACCAAAATTCAAATATATGCTTAGCCAAGCTTAGTCCACATTTGAAATTTGGGAGGTTTACACGATTTCTACAAATTGTTTTCAAACTTGTTATTGTGGTATTGTTTTACCACATGAGTTTATAAATGAAGTTTTTAATAGATTCAAAATGGGTTTGGACTTGGCGAAATGGTCGGAAAGGTGGGTGCAGTTTATGCACCAGTTTGATCTGTTAAGATCAAGGCCCATGGGTTGTAGGAATGACGCCAAGTCAATTGAGGACCGGTCTTTGAGCCGCTTATTGCTATGCCATAACGTACCACCACATGTCCTGTATGGGCGGGATTTGGCTAACTAATTTGTGATGTCCTAGTATATTTATGTCATGTGATTTTGTGGGTGTCGGTTAGGCGTTTTATTCCCACTTAGGCGCAAGAGGGGCTTCCGAGGACTCGATCAAAGGCGAAACCTTAGCGGGCATGAATGTACTAGGATAAAACATTGTAAAGGCCTCATGGTAATTGCTCACCACACGCCTACTGAGCGTGAATTGGCCGACATAACGAGCATGTCACCTCGTGTGGGTAAAGTTGTACCAACTCTGCAGAGTAGAAACTATTCGAATAGCCGCGTCCGCGGTCATGGACATGCTAGCAGGGCCACTTAAAGTTAGAATTGTTTTTGGTTTTTAAATGTTTTATTAAATGTTGAGGATGACTAATCCTTATGAAAATTTGGGCGGGAAGCCAAGTGTTAGGAGGGGATCCTTCACTTTATCCTTGGAGGTTATCCACACTATATCATGGTCATTTCAAAATATGATTTTATCCATAGTATAAAATTGCCTTAGAAACTACTATGCTTATTCAAACTGAAAATGCTGTTTATGCAAAACAACCCCTGCCATACTCACTTGTTTCCTTATGCATGCATTTAAATTTAATATTGGGTGTGACTTGCGAGCACGGTAGTAGTGCTCACTCTTGCTGAATAAATCTTATTCAGGAGAAGACTGCTATCTTGACGGTGAGGACCCGGACGAGTAGGCCTTCTAACCCAGACGATTGCCTGTGGCGCATCGTGTGGCTCCCACTATTATGTTATTTCCGCTGTGTTTATCATTTTGACATTTGATATTAATATTCAGACTCATTTGTATTAAACAGTTATTTATTTAATGCCATTTACGTTTTCGTGATATGAATGTGATATTCATTTTTGTGAGACTGTGTACACTGGAAATCCTAGACTGGTGTTTGAACACAGAGAATTCGGGATCCTTCGCTCCCGGGTTCGACAGAGCTCGAGCCGGCGCTAATGGCGGTGGGTGAGATGCAGCGCGTGGAGGAGAAGGACGGGAGGAAGAAAGGCGTGGGCCGTCGGATTGTGATCCAACGGTGGGGAGGAGGCGTTGGCGTTAGAGGCGAGTGAAAAAGGGACGGGTGGATCTGGGCCATTCGATTTAGATCGAACGGTCCCTATCAACAGGGACGTTCGGAGCTCCGGAGATGTCACCACGATCGGACCGTTGGTCCTTGATCCAACGGTCCACAAGATCTGAAGTGGGGCACGCGGAAGGAACGTGAGGCTGACACGCGGGCCCCGCGTGTCAGTGAGAGCGTGAGAGAGAGGCGCGGGTGGAGCAGGCCGAAGTGGGCCGGGACGGAGAGAAAATGGACCGAGGCTAGGGTTTCGGCCCAAGACCTGATTTGTGATTTTAAAATGCTTTATCGATTAAAACAATTATGGTAATTCATTTTAGCTTTAGAAAATAACAAATAAAACCCAAAAATTATGAGAAAATTCACAGAAATTCCCTTATTTATGCTGGACTTAATAAAATAGTTCTAATTCATAATTGGCTATTAATTTTGCAAAATAAATGGTGTTGGCTTTAAAATACTTAGAAAAAAGCTTTTAAAACTCAGAAAATTCTAGAAATTAATTAAAATTTTCTTTTTCAGATCAAACCAAATAAAACTTCAAGAACTTCAAATAAATTTTACTTTTGACTTTAAAATTTAAAAAATTCAAGTAAAGAAATGAAACTCTATCAAATTTCAGAAAATCCAATAAAACAATAATATTTATTTATTTTATTTTGGTAACAGCACTTTGGGATGTTACAACCCTTCCTTTTCAACCACTCTCTGGTTTCGACCACCCTCTCGTGTCGACCAGCCTCCTGGTTTCGACCACCCTCTTTGGTTTCGACCACCCTCTTTGGTCTTTACCAGCCTTTGGTTTCGACCACCCTTTCGGTCACGACCACCCGCTTGGTTTAGACCGGCCCCGCCTGTCAGCCCCTTGCTCACCTTCTTCTTCCTCTAGTCACAAAAGTCGGTGCGCATTAAATGCTGTTACCTCCAGCGTGTTTATCCTCTCGCCTCTACCATAGCCATGTGCGCGTTAAATGCTGTTGTTTCCACAGTGACATGCGCATTAAATGATGTTGTATCCGGCCTGTCGTATTTCTCCTCCCCTTTTTACATCGCTGCCGTATTTTTTCTCCTCTTTTCACACCGCTCCATCTTGCTGCCCGGTTCTCCTTCCTTCCTCTATTAATAGAGCACGAGGGAGTCTTTGCCCTCCTGTTTCCCCCTCAGCTTTCAGCTCTCCCTCTCTCCCGCCCTGTTTCGCTGCACTTCGAGTTTCGCCATCGCCGGCTGGAGCTCACGCCAACCGCCTCTAGCACTGCCGTCAAGTTTCTCCTACCGATGGCCGAACCACCTTTCTTCTCATCGAACTGTGTGCCGCCTTCAGCTATTTAGGTGAGCACCGCGTGCACCCAACTCTCCCTCCCTCGCTCTTGTTGCTATGGTTTGCCCGAAGCACCGCACTCTGAGTTTAAGCCTCGCATCAATTCTTGTCCCAGAGCTCCTTGAAGCAATCTTCTCTTTCTATTTCAGTTTTGTTTCGCAGGAGCCGTTGTATTTCCCCTTCCCCGTCAGTCCCGGCTGACCCTTTCGTCGCCATCCTCCTTCGCCTTCGGCTGCGAGTTTCCCTGCCACCATTCGCCGTTCCCTACCAGCCTCCTCCAGCCTCTCTCTGTTCTGGTGAGTTCCCGTACCCTACTCTCTTTTATTCTTTTGGTCAACTTCTCGTACCCTGTTCTGTTGTTTTGTTCTTTCGATAGCGTCGAGTAGTCGAGTCCTTCCTTGTCTTTCGACCGTTGTTGAGTAGTCAAATCTCCCTTCTACCTACGACCATGTTGAGTAGTCGTATTCCTCTCGTATTCTTCCTATGACCATGTTGAGTAGTCGTATCCCTCTCGTATTCTTTCTATGACCACGTCGAGTAATTGTATCCGCCCTTCCGACCACCTGTAGTCGAACCTTCTTCTAACCTTGTATTTCTCAAGCTTGCGAGAGCTCGTTCTCCCTCGTTCGAGCTCCGACTCGAGTGGTTCAAACCTCTATCTTCTTCTAAAATCTGTACCTTCTGTTGGTTCCAATTGATGTTTTCTGGAGTTCATTTGGATTTTATTTGGGCTTTATTTGATTTTACTTCATTCTCACGTGTAGTTCTCGACGACTCTAGGGAACCCGAGTACTTCAAAGATGTAGATCCTCAAGCTTTCGAGCAAGGCAAGTCACACCCTTGATCATATTGAATTCCAGTACTTCAAAGTATTTAAATTATGTTTTAAACTATTATTACATGCATATTTAAATTTAAGTAATTAAAATCCATGTTTGAACTTTATAGTTATTCCTAATTTTCTTTGTACATCCACACTTGAATGTTGTTTGAATCACCCTTGATGCCTTATTTAAAAGCTAGTTGGTACATTACTATGAACTAGGACATGTTGCAAAAACTCTGTGCTCAGTCGAAGCTTAGCTTAAAAATATTTACTTTGAGAAATTAGCCACAAATTTAACTATGGTTTAAAATGATACTATGGTATTATCTTTACCATAGAGATTTATAAAATGGTTTGACCTGTTAAACAAAATAAAAACTGGTTTGGACTTGGGCGAAATGGATATTTGGATGGGTGCATATTCATGCACGGGATCGATTCATTTCTATGGTCGAGACCCAGAGTTCTTTTGGTAGTCACCCAAGTCAGTTAAGAACCGATCTTCGAGCCGCATCTTGCCAAGCCCCAACGTGCTACCACATGTCTCGAATGGGCGGGATCTGACTAACTAATTTGCAATATTTCATCGTGGTCGTTCCATCCGGTTGGTGTGGGTGTCTTTTACGACCTACTTTCATGTATTCTCACCTGGCGCAAGAGGGGGCCTGAACCCTACGGGTTTTCTATCCAAAGGGAGTGAAACCTTAGCGAGGAGGGACTGCGGTGGAATGGTGCTTTGTAAAGGTCTTGTCACGAGCTCTAGAATGCTCACCTAAGGTAGCAAGCGGTGGTATCGACAGATGCCAAATAAACTAGAGAGGTCGTGTCGTACGGGTAAAGCTGTACAACCTCTGCAGAGTGTTAAGAACTATTCGAATAGCCGTGTCCGCGGTCATGGACATGCTGACAAAGTCACTCCAAGTTAGATTTTGTTTTTGTTTTCAAAATACTTATTTAAATGGTTTTGGATCTATATCCAAATGGGTTTTGGGCGGTTAGCCTTATGATAGAAGGGTATTCTTCACCACTTGTTGATGAATGTTATTTGACTATAAAACTTGAGTTTTAGAAAATGAATTTTAGTATAGAATAACTGCTTTGAAACTTAGTACAAGTATTTGGAAAGAAACATAGCTTTATGCAAATCAACCCTATAAGCCTTCTATTGAGATATCCCTGTATGTATTATAATTTGTTACTTGATGGGTGTGACTTGCGAGTATGGTTATTGTGCTCACTCTTGATTAATTTAATCATTGAGCAGGAGAGGAATGCTATGAGGAGTCAGAGACCTTGGACGATTAGGCTGCGCCCTCCAAACGAATGCCTGTGGCGAATCGTGTGGTCTACCTTGCTGTTTTTACTTCCGCTGTAATTTGGTCTTGGCTTTATGCCCCTTTTGTATTAAACTCTAATTATTTCAATGAAAGACGTTGTATGATTGTACTATCATTTCTTGTTCGACTATGTACACTGGCTACTAATCTGGGGCTAGTGTGGATTACAGAGCAGACCCGGGATCCTTCGCTCTTGGGGTCATGACACGTGCCATCTTTTTCCTCTTCTCCCCCACCAGCGTCGCCGCCCATCTCCTTCCCCAGCACCGGTCACTGCTCGGCCTTGCGCCCCAGCTGCCATGGGCCACCTCGAAGAGTGCCGTCACCACCACTTGACTCCTCACGATCTCGGGGACCCATTTTTGCCGCCGCCTCTAGAGCCAAGCATGCCACCTCCTTTGTTTCCGCTGCTCTCTCTCTCTCTCTCTTATGACTGCCATGTCAGCGAAACTACTACCATATCAGCGAATTTTGTTGACATAAGCGCTAACATAGCAAAACCACTGCCATGTCAGCAAAATCGCCCCTTCAAACCGGCATGAGAGGTTTAATGACCGGATTTCACAAATTTAGAGATTAAAAAACCGTTTTTGAAGTTCAAGAGGTCAACAAGACTTTTATAAAAATTAAATGGAGTAAAATGAACTTAGGCTCGCACACTATCACCATTCATGTGCGCCGGTCACAAACGGTGAGAGCGGGAATGCGTGCATTCGTCTAATACTCTAATGGCGTCTGCAGAGAACTTTTTTATTTATTTATTTTTTATTTTATTTTAAAGTTAACCCTTCGTAAACTTTATTTTCAATTCTGACCCCTTTGGTCACACCACCACCCGTGGCGTGACAAAACAACACTGTCACGCCACAGGATAAATCCCAAAAATCATATTTTTTGTCACGCCGCTGGTGGTGGCGTGACCAAACAACACTGTCATACCATCACTAGTGGCGTGACAAGATTTTGACCAGAAATGAGCTGGTGTGACAGTGTTGTTTTGTCTCGCCACGGGTGATGGCGTGACCAAAGAGGTCAGAATTGGAAATAAAGTTTGTGATGGGTAAACTTTAAAGTAAAATTTTAAAAAATATTAAATAAAAAAAATCGTCTGCAAACTAGCACAATCCAGGATCCAGAGAAAATAATCTCTTTTTTCAGGTACAGTTTCACTTCCACACGTTTGCCTTCCTATTCTTCCGTTCCAGACTCTCCAGTGGACGTCCATGTGCAATGCAGCCACAGGTTCCATACTAGCCTAGTAGTAGCACCAAATGGTGGCGATCTGTGCTTCGCATTCCCATTCGAGTCGAGACCAAAAGTTGACAGATCTTGATCTGTGATTCGTTAACCTGTAACCTTTGCAATGTTCAGAGGTGGTTTAGCTTTGATAATACAGGAACACGCAGACCTACAGCACTGTTGTTTCGGATAATCTTACATTGTCATCGTACTTATGTGCAACTTGTTCTGGGGAAGCTCGGAACGGTATCAAACTTTGTAGCCGGATTCATATCGTACGTCTTTTTTTTTAATGCATACTGTACGTACAGGAGTACTATTTGTAGATCGACGAGAGGATACAAGTACAACAAGTGCAGCTGTAGATTTCTATCGGAGAGGATGAGTTCTGGGCTCAATTGGAGGCGGCTGATATGGAGTAAACTGTAGTGAGCCATCAGGCACTGGCCCAGCACAAATAATACCTCGGCGTGAAGATAAGAAGGCTTCGTTGACTGCAAGTTGCAACAGGTTGCAGGTGAATTAGCACGAGCAACGCAAATTAGGAGTTTTCGGCTCCTATGAGCCGAGAACTTCACAAATTCGTTCGCCGAAGGGGAAAAAACACGAGCAACACAAAGAACTATTGGGTTGTCTCGTACATGCACTGTAGCAGCAATCTGGATGTGAACATGACTGCCGGATACCACCGAGTCACATACACCAGTTACAGCAACAAAAATCACTCTTATTCGCTAATCTTATCATTACAAATCACTGATTGTACAACAAGAGCACAGACACGAAGAGGTAAAAATCGAAGTAGACACAAGAGAAAGATCGGGGAAAAAGAGAAAAAAGCAGACTATCCAACAAAGGAACAGGAGTTACACAATTCACAAACTAGAGGGCAGCAAATTCCCTGAATCCCTGCCCAAGTCAAAACCAAGCCATTCACTCCCGTACCTCCCACACTGCCTAATGTGAATTCCCATCCTTGCCCTCCGCCGCCTCCTCCTCCTCGTCGCTGCCGGCCACCAACCCCTCCGCCTCCGCCTCATCGACCGGTGGCGGCGGGTGCTCTAGGTGGAAGGCCACGAACTCGGCGGCGGCTGGGTTGAAGGACCCGAACTTGGGCGTCGTCTCCACCCCGGAGAAGCTCCGCGCGTGGAACGAGAACGACCCTCCGTCGAAGCCGTCCGCAGCCTCACCTGGGCCGCCCTCTTCACTCGCCGTCTCTGCCGCCGCCGTCGCAGCAGCAGCCGCTACCGCCGCCGCGCGGGGCACGTTCTCGAGCGCCGCGACGCACGCGCGCCGCCGCTTCGGCTCCGGCCGCTCCTCCTGCCCTTGCCCTTGCCCTTCCTGCGCGCTTCACGGGCGGCGCAAGAGGCGCCCCCGAGCGCGGCGGCGGGGGAGCGGGCTCCTCCGCCCGCGCCTCCTCCGCCGCCGCCGCCATTCCCGAGGATCCGATCAGCTCCGGATCGAGAGGACTTGCAAGAAAGCTCGGGGATTTTTTTTCCTCCCCTTCCTCTGTTCCGATCTGTTCGTGTGTGCGCCTCGCTTGGCTTGCGTGGTGGGGGCTGGTCAGATGGTCACACACTCACTCACATGGCCTCTCCCTCCCGGTCGCTTGCTGACACGCCGTGCGCTGCACCGTTGTCGTGCGCGCGCGCGTGCCGTCCAAACCGCACGGTCGCGCCGAAAAGGACGTGTCGTGGGCTCGTAGGCCATGGAATTCCTCGTTTTTTTTATCGCAGCGCCGGTGCGAGTGCACTGATCTGATCATCCGTCTACGGACTAACTGAGGTAGTGAGGTGTGCTTGCAAACTGCAATCCTTGCATATGCGACGAGCGGAGGAGGGGCCATAGTACGGCCGGAAGCAGCATCTGGCATTATTGCCCATTGGCAGCCTAGCCTAACCCATGTCGTTATTTGTTTCCAGTTTTGGGGATTCAAGCCATCATGGACACATGATGCAAGAACATGTCATCAGAAGCATTCCCTAATCCCTACCCCATGTTGAGTAAGAAGGTTGCGGAAACTGAACAAGCATACCTCGTGGAGCTGGGCTTGGACGTTGGAAGTTTGGTTAGACCGAAAGAAAATTGGATGCATGACCTGGTGGAAATTAATGGGCCACATTTCTAAATTACAGGCCTCCGAAAGATAAGCAGTTTTCGTAGGGCCACTTTTAACATAGCCCAACCTTGTCAAGAGTGGGCTGGACGCTTAAGTTATGCTGACTTCGTTGCCCAAGCAAGCGTGGCGCACTCAAAACATGAACTCTGCTAATTGTTTCTTGTCTTTCTTCCATTTTTTTTTGTGTACAGGTGCATGAGTTCTTATGTCTTGCCCCCTGCAGAGCATTCCGTTACCTGCTCTTGTCGTCTGGAGGGTGGTCACGGTAGATGTGCATCTCCACGTTCGCATTCGCTCTAACTGTCTAATCATGTCAGTTTTAATCTTTGTATCTATGTCTCAATTCTTATCTTAACTAATAAAAAAGGGTTTACCTCGTGTAGTGGAACGATCATCCCACTCTCTGATACAAAAAAAAAATCCAACGAACCTGAGCTGCTCTCGAGTCCTTCACCCATCCCAACCGCTCCTCTCCCCTTCCAACTGCCCACCACTTCACCTCCCTGACCTCACCCCTTGATCTCGCTTCCGCTCCACATCTCCGGTCGGGCACCACCATCACCTTCGACACACGGAGGCGCCGGTGGGGAAGGGAGATGAAGGCAGTGGCGGGTATAGAGGAGAGTGGGGAGGGAGGCGAGGGGGGACGGGAGTGGAGAGGGTGGCAACAGAGGGAGGGGGAGGGGGCCGGGAGGCGGAGGCTCGTCGCGCCAGCCTGCATCGGCATTGGCTCGAGCCCCGATCTCTCTTCAACTCTATATTTTCGGTCAACCACCACCGTCGCAATCGATGCTCGCGGAAATTGTTATTTGCTGCACAATTTAGGATCTTGTCTACTGATACATTCTACCTTTTTAGAACTCTGTTGCAACGTATAGGTATCCTTATCACACATACGCAAGAGACTACTGCAGCACCAAAAGCACGCCAAAAAACTTGGCTCCAGCGTGCAAACTTCACCACTCCTTTGCTGTTTGGGCTTGTAAGCCACGTTTACGCTTTCTTGCAGGAATTCAATTCTGCGATTCCGACGTACCATCTGATAGTAACCATGCATCGCCAGATGTTTCCTACAGGCTGCAGCTCCCGACCGGCATTCAGAATCTTCCGATGGTTCCCTTATACCGGCACCGCTGCGTTTACCTGTCTGGGAAGCATCTCATGGCATCGCATCGGACCCATCTGACATCAGCTTTTGTCAATTGTCAAACGCTACGTACATTCTATCCCCTTCCACGTACACCGAGATATTTCCGCGGGCCTGGGCTCGCCGGAGTACACGTGTCGGTCTCGCCTGGCTTACCGGACCAGCTATCGACCCGCGCGGGAAGGGAAGAAATCCGGAGCCGACTATAAAAGACGACAATAATTGTGTACGGGCGCCGCGATGCGCGACACGCGTCCCGCCCATCCAAGGCCGCGCCGGCACGTGTCGTCCGCGCGCGGGCGACCAGGTCGTAGGGCTGCGGTTACCGGGGCGCACCAGGACACGTGTCCGGAACACCCGTCGTCAGAGACGGCTCCGTCTCGTCTCGACGGCTTTGGTTTGCTATGCTATGGATGCGTCCTGTACAACAATGGCCGCACTGTTCGTGCTAAGATATTTGCGATGGCCTGCCCTGTACAACAATGAACAATCGCTGCGCCTTATCTGGGTAGGCGTTAGATCGGTTATGAATTAAGACATAGGAGCAGATGTTGGTATTGGACTTGTATTTCGGTCAAGATGATGGCAAGACTGTTCCATTCCGTCCCAATAGTGCTGTTACGTATTCCGTAACGGATGTTGCATTGGCACTGCATGCGCTGTTTGATTCGCCTTGTTTTGAGAGGCAGGCTGAGCAGCGCACAGGAATTAGCGCGTAATGCAGATATTTAGCTGTAAAGTGCGATTAAATGGCTCTTGATCGCACCTGCCGACGCAGAGCACCTAATTATTAGCGTTTGACGCCGAGTGGTCCGGTTGTCGCGCGCGCGCGACGACACGACGGCCGGGTCGGGATCGGGTCCGTCCGTCCCCGCCGCGCCCTCACAACGCAAGCACGACAAAAACGGCCATATAACCAGCTCGGCTTGGGAATGAGCGGCACGCTATAATTGGCTACCGGCCGACCGCCGGCTCACGCCGACTAGGCAAATTACCACGATCGGACACGCGAATCAGTGACACCGCCGAGTTAGGTTGGCCGTTTGGGACTGGCACGCGCGTGCCGTGAGCCCGACGCGCGGCGCGCGGGAGGAATGAGCGAAGGCGCGCAGAGCATGAGGCGGCTGCGCGGCGCGTCGAGCGGCGGCAGCGGCAATGTGAATGCGAACGCTGCCATTACCAACCAGTGGGATGGCGGAGGAGGAGGTGGCATTGCGGCGCGGATCCGTGGCGTGAACGCGGGGATCATGGACGAGCAGGTGCTGGCGCTGGTGTTCCGGGCGTTGAACTGGGACCCGCAGGCGCTGTGCGTGGTGGCACGGGTCAGCCGGCGGCTGCGGGCGGTGGCAGAGCGAGTGCTGTGGCGGGAGCTCTGCGTCTCGCGGGCGCCGCGGATGGTTTCGGCGCTCACGGGCGGCCGCGGGGGAGCCTCGCCCGCCACGTTGACGTCGCCGTTGGCGTCGGGGCGCATTGGCGGCGGGTGGCCGGCGCTGGCGAAGCTGCTCTTATTCTGCTGCGGCGCGGCGGGAGCGGCGGTCCCGGGGCACTTCGCGCCGGTGTCGCGCTTCTCCAAGACGTCCGGACAGAGCTTCCTGTCTCGGCGGTGCTGGGGTGACCTGCTGTACGTGTCGGACCCGTGCGAGCACGCGGTGGCCGGCGCCGCCGACGACGTGGGCGCGTACCGTGGCGTGTTCGGCGGGTTCATGCGCTCCCGCACGCGGGCCTGCCTGGTGGACCACCGCGCGCCGCTGGAGCCCTGCGTGCGCTGCCCCTACTGCGGCGCGCGCGTCTGGAGCATGACCGCGGCCGGCCTCGCCCCACGCGCTGCGTGCCGGCGCCTAGGCGCTAACGAGGGCCGCCTCGAGTACTTCGTCTGCGTCAGCGGCCACCTCCACGGCAGCTGCTGGCTCGCGCGCCTCTCCTCCAGCGAGGGCGAGCGCGGCGCCGATGACTCCGACGACGAGGAAGACGGGCACGTCGAGCTGTAAAGCAAAGAGTTAGTAGTGTCAGCAGTGTAGCATTCTTTGTTCTCTTCGATTAATCTCGTGGCCGGCGCTGTGTCTCGCCATCGCACGGTTGCACTGTCGCACTCGCACAGCTGTTTTTACCGGATCAGATGAAGCGCGTGCGTGGGGGCAGCGCGAGCCAGCCTTGCCCTGCTTTTGAGCCAGCCCTCGGCGCGTCGTCCGCTCGGTCTTTCACATGCCGGAATCTTAGATGGCATTGCCACCGCGGTTTAGTAGTCTGTAAAAAAGTAGTGGTCTCGGCGTGCGAGTGCAACGCGATGCCTCCCTTTGTTCGAGACGATCCGATGAATGAATTCTGATCTTTGGCATGGTGCGTGCATCGATGCCTTCTCCTTTCTGTTGCGGGGACGGTCCCTGGCTCCGTGCCCATCTTCTTAGGCTTTTGTTACTAAAATAAAGATTGTGTATTCGTAAAGTAACTGAAATTTTATTAAGTATAAGTTATATGTTTTATCCATTAGATTAATATTTAATCAGTCTTGCTAGTTTTAAGTCGTTTGAATTTTTTTAAAATTTAAATCACTTGTTGTGACCATTAGATTTGTTTGGTGATTGATGTGTCATATGATTGGATATTGATCCAATGATCACATCAAGTGACTTATACTTAAAAAAAATTTAGTCACATTATGAATAAACACTCCCATATTTAATCATATGACACATCAATTTCTACACAAATCCAATTATCACAATAATTAACTTAAACTTAAGAAAATTTTAGACAACAATAGCAAATCCACTAAAATAAATGGTTGGGGGCGTCCGGCCATAACACGTACATCTACCATGCACTGCACTCGACAAAGGTTGCTCGATCGTTGTTCGTACTCCCGGTTCACATAATAAGTCGTTTTGTTTTGGACTGTTCTTAAAATACAATTTTAATTACTAATTACTATTATAATATATTTATAAAATTTAATATAATTATAATATGATAAAATGTTTTTCAAAACAAATCTATGCATATAATTTTTATATATCTGCTCTAAATATTTTAAAAGATATTGATTGATAAAGTTCCAAAACGAGAAACACTCGTTTTTGTGAACCAGATGGGTAGCACACTGGTAGCCTCGAAGAGCTTCGCAAGAAGCATTGAAGCAGTATTTTTCAATTTAACCTTTTAGTTAAAACTCACATTTATACCTGCTCGTCTTATTTCGATTTTGGACCCGGTGGGTGTGCGTGACTCACGGCGCCGAAGCTACTGACTTCGGCGCCATGACTCATGGCGCCGAGGCACCGCCACGCAGCATGACTCACGGCCGCCACGGTGGCGGTGCGTACCTCGGCGCCATGAGTCATGGCGCCGAAGTCAGTAGCTTCGCGCGCGTGAGTCACGCGCACACCGGGTCCAAAATCGGAAATAAGATGAGCAGGGGTATAAATGTGGAGTTTTAACGAAAAAAGGGTTAAATTGAAAAAAATTCAGGCATTGAAGCAGGGACGAGTTAATACACTGCGGTGGCGTAGTTGGGCTGTCACGGGTTCAGAGGGGAGGCTCTGAGGCTGGCATCTGCACAGCCATATTCAGATTTCAGAGTTTAAGATAGAGTGCACACCCGCGATCTTTATGGTCTCGAGCTGCAAAGGCCACTCGGATTCGATCGATCGAAACATGACGCCAACTAACCAAGCTACGGGGCCAAAGCAGAGGAGATCACTCGAGCGATATATGACTGCATCCCGGGAAAAGGATGGCCTTAATCTCCGAATTCTGTACATCGCTCTACTCAGTTCTACACATCATTTTAGCTCGAGATTGTCAGTCAGTTCAAGGTATCGACGGCTATGGTACCGTAAATACGGAGTGTCTTGGTGTGTAGTGAGACAGTACAAGTAGTACTTGTTGACCTTTTGGCCGATACGGTCACTTTTACAACCGTATTTACACTAATGACCGGCTTCACCGAGTATTTGCAAAATAGCGGCGGCGCGCCCACCGCTGCCGGAAGGAGCGACAGCGTGGCCGTGGCAGAGCTCACCCGCGCCCCCACCGCCCACGCCAACTCGGCTCCGATCGCTCGCGCCCGCCACCTCACCGTCCCCGCCACGTCGGCCGAACCCCCTCCTCCCGGGCGCAGGCTCACCCTGCGCCCACCCCCACGTGCCGCCGACCAAAAAAGAAAAACACTATTGCGGGGGAGCGTTGCCACCCCGCTCCCCCGCAATAGTGCCCCTAGGTTAGCCGGGTTAGGTTTAGGGTTAGGTTAGGTTTAGGGTTAGGTTAGGTTTAGTAATTAGGCTATGTTAATTAGATAATTAGTTAGAGTCTGAAATTTAAAAGAATTTTAAAATATAGTAAATGAGTTCTAAAAATTATGAAATTATTTGTGTAGCCTGCTGACACCGTGTACTTGTTTGTGTAAATTTTTCGTAATTTTATCCATTCAGAATTGTTATCGCTAAAACCTAAATTGTTACCCGTGTACTCGCTTGTTTCGGAGATTAATGTTTCATAATTTCATGTGGAATGTATTTGAGATTTGCCGGACTTGGAATGTATTTGAGATTTGCCGGACTATTATGCGGAGAATTAAAAAACCTCGTAGTGGCCATCTTTTCCACCGTCCCTCCTCCCTCCTCCTCACATCTGTCGCCTCATCCAGAAATTTCGGCGCCAATGTTTACGAATTCCACGCCAACGCCACGACTCCTTCTACGCCGACTATAAATACCGAACTCGCACTCGCTCTTCGCTCATATCAATTGCGTTTGATTCTCGTTCTTGCGCTCGTCACGAGAACTCGTAACGTAACATAATTAATTTTATTGAGAGATTAATCGCTTTCCTTCTTCTCGTCGCTCGTCGCTTCGGCGTTGATTTATTACTTCCCAGAAGGCTAATTGATTACTTCCTCCGGAAGGCGGGTAATTTGTGTTATATTTTTGCCGTTTCTCAGTCAACTAGTCGTAATGAGATAATTTAGGGGTAATTAATTAGTCGTAATTAGTTAGTTGACTAGTAATAAATTAGTTTAGTGCTAATTAATTAGTCGTAATTAGTTCAGTAGTCATCATTACAGCGTATTAAGTAAGTGGAAATGAAGTACTGATATTTTTTAGTGGTAATTAATCAGTCGTAATTAGTTAGTTTAGAGGTAATTAATTAGTCGTAATTAGTTAGTTCACTAGTAATGAATTAGTTTAGTAGTCATCATTACAGCATAGTAAGTAAGTGCAAATAAAATACTAGTAATTTTGTAGTGGTAATTAATCAATCATAAGTAGTTAGTTTAGATGTAATTAATTAGTCATAATTATTTAGTGATTGTTGTGGCTTTAGGTATTTTCGGACATGCAAGATTTGTTTGTGTCTTACGGCGATGGGCTCGTACGGGTCGGACACGATGGGTTGGACCTATCGAAATGCCAGTACAAGGTGGTCCGGGCGGAGGGGCTCCACACGATGAATATTCACGAGCTGCGAAGCTGCATCCGAAGGGAGTTCGTCACGGAGCCAACGATGAAGAAAGTTATGATCGAGGCGATCACCTGCACGAATTATGTGTAGGAGCTCGTAAAGGTGAATGGAAGCATAGCATGGAGGAAGTACATGGAGATTGTCTCCCAGCCCGAGACGGCCATTCACGGAAAGCCTATGGTGTACGTAAATTTCGTACATAGGGCATCGGGAAACCCTGATGATGCCGAGGCCTCTACAAGCCGGCAAGCGCAGTCCGAGCTTGAAGATGGCAGCACGAAATGTGCTGCCTCGGAGGGAAGTCCTGTGCCTAATTTTGTGCCAAACGAGGGGCGGAAATATGGTGGTCGCCCGCATCGATCGCCACGAGTATCTACGGACGAGCCTCTCGGGTTGAGTCCGACGAGGACACCGACCCAAGCTTCGGATGGTACCGACGAGGACGCACACGGCCGGTGGTCCTTACGTGGCATCAAGACTTGATGATATCGCGGTGCGTTCGCCGTACTACCGCAAGAAGAAGGCTCCGTGGGGTTTGAAGCGACACCCTCTTAGTTGGGCGCGCTTCCACGACAAGGGGCGTGCAACAAGCTATAACACGGTATGCCCCGCCCATCGATCGTGTACCGAGTGCACCGGTCCAACCGAGAAAGTACGCAATGAAGTGCGTAGTAGAAGGCTGCCATGGCAAGGTCAGCGCTCGCCGAGCAAAATCTTCGGCTCGATCTTCACAGTCAAGGAGTTGATCGACCACACTTGCGAGCTTAGCGAGCCCCTGCGGCAGCATTGGAACGTGACTTTCGCATATGTTGCACACCTCATCACACACCTAGTTGAGGCGGATGTGTCTATCTCCCCCAAGCTGTTGATGTCAGAAGTCGCCAATAAGGTTGGCTATCCAGTTAGCTACAGCAAGGTCCGACGAGCCAAGTAGAAGGTGATCGAGACTATGTACGGGACATATGAAGAGGCGTACAACCTTGTGCCGAGATTGCTTCACCAGATTGCCGAATCAAACCCCGGCACGTACATAAACAAGTTTGATCGTGAAGATGCTGGCAAAGGGCCCAACCTCTTCATACTGGACCGGGTGTTCTGGGCTTTCACTCAGGCCATCGGGGGCTTCAAGTTCTGCCGTCCCGTGCTAACCATGGATGGTACTTTCCTTACGGGGAGGTACAAGGGCACCATCTTCACCGCGGTGGCGGCCGATGCGAATGACCAGCTTCTCCCGATGACATTTGCCATTGTGGAGAGTGAGAACACATCCAGCTGGTTGTGGTTCTTAAAGAACGTGAAGAGGGCGGTGGTGGGAGACCGGCCCAACGTCTGCCTAATCACAGACCGCAATGTTGGGTTGTTGGCGGCAATCAACACCATGCAGTGTTCGACGGATCCATCTCACCAGTGGAACGACATGAAATCTTGGTGGTGCATGAGGCATCTTGCATCTAACTTGTTCACGCGGTTCCGCAGTCAGGAACTCATGAAGACGTTCAAAGCATTGTGTCTGCAGAACCAGAGACGGAAGTTTGAGTCTATTTGGAGAGACATCGAACACCGGACTACGAGGCATACAAGGGAGTCCACTCCGGAGGGGGTGCAACCCAGCAGCGCCATAAGCTTCTCCGAGTGGATTAACGGCCACGCTCCTGAATTGGAGAAATGGTCCCTCCTCTATGACACAGATGGTGCGAGGTATGGGATTATGACGACCAACATGTCCTAGGTCTACAATAGCGTCCTCAAAGGTGTGCGCGACCTCCCTATCACCGCGATCGTTCAGGAGACATGGACTCGCACTGTTGGTTATTTCACAATAGAGCCACCGCGCCAAGCGGCGGATGGACGAAGGCAAGTAGTGGTCCAAGAACATGCAGACACATGGACCGGAAGATGGAGAAGGCCCGTATGCACGACATCCGGTGATCGACGCCTCAAAGAAAAGTGCGAGATCAAGCTTCGGCGTAAATACGTCAACGATCATGCAAGGGAAAGAAAATGCATGCACCCTGGGTGATGTGGCGACATGCACCTGCAACAAGCCGAAGCTCCTCCACAAGCCATGCTCGCACGTGTACAAGGCATGTGCACAAATGCGGCAGATGGCTACACCATACATCTCTGAGTACTACGACATGCAGCACCTATTTGGTACATGGAGTGGAGAGTTTCACTCGTACGGCTTGGAAATGAACTATAAGGATCTTTGGCCGGACATGGTGCAATGGGGTCCCAACAGGGACTTGAAGAGAATAGAGAAGCGGCGACGGCAGACGCGGCGCTTCCAGAATGACATGGATGCTAGTCAACGTACCAGTATTAGCCGCACAATCAAGTGCAGGATATGCAAGACCCCTAGGCACTCAATGAAGGATTGTCCCAATAGACCTAGCTCGTCCGGTCGTTATTCAGTGTCGTAATTTCAAATTTTTCTGCCTTGCTTGTTATGTCTCGATATTTAGATTTTAGGTTTTGGATATTAGGATTTCATGGTTCCAAATATGCTATACTTTCCCTTACTTGGAATGTATAAAAAAGGCTAAATTGCAAGTCCATTGGAGATGTCGATATGCAATGCACACGACGCATCCATTAAGCAGTCCATTGGAGAAGGAGTCGCGGTGTTGGTGCCGGGAATTCCGTAAACATTGGCGCCGAAATTTCTGGATGAGGCGACAGATGTGCGGAGGGAGGAGGGACGGTGGAAAAGATGGCCACTACGAGGTTTTTTAATTCTCCGCATAACAGTCCGGCAAATCTCAAATACATTCCAAGTCCGGCAAATCTCAAATACATTTCAAATAATATGAAATTATGAAACATTAATCTCCGAAACAAGCGAGTACACGGATAACAATTTAGGTTTTAGCGATAACAATTCTGAATGGATAAAATTACGAAAAATTTACACAAACAAGTACACGATGTCAGCAGGCTACACAAATAATTTCATAATTTTTAGAACTCATTTACTATATTTTAAAATTCTTTTAAATTTCAGACTCTAACTAATTATCTAATTAACATAGCCTAATTACTAAACCTAACCTAACCCTAAACCTAACCCAGCTAACCTAGGGGCACTATTGCGGGGGAGCGGGGTGGCAACGCTCCCCCGCAATAGTGTTTTTCTTTTTTGGCCGGCGGCACGTGGGGGTGGGCGCAGGGTGAGCCTGCGCCCGGGAGGAGGGGGTTCGGCCGACGTGGCAGGGACGGTGAGGTGGCGGGCACGAGAGCAGTGCGGAGCTGAGTTGGCGTGGACAGTAGGCGGGCGCGGGGTGAGCCCGCGCCCACGGCTACGCGTTGCTCCTTCAGCGCGGGCGCGGGCTGGCCACGCGCCCGGCCTGCTATTTTTGCAAATACTCGGTGAAGTCGGTTATTAGTGTAAATACGGTTGTAAAAGTGATTGTATCGGCCAAAAATTCGTACTTGTTTAGTATGCAAGGATCACTACGTAGACCTACCTGGAAGGCTGTACAGGAGGCATTGCATAGGTACCAGAGGGCCTTTATGTGTACTGAAGTGGTACAACGCAGTACGATCCAAAATGGCATTCTCTAGGTTTGGTTGATGTTACAACAATGGGTTCAATGTCTCGAGTCTCTCAACAAAGAGTACTGCTGATTGTGATCGATTGGAGATTTGGAGGTGATACGTCTACATGCGACAAGTGAGTACTACACTTAACCACACAGGGCCATAAGCATAAGACAAGAATTTGACTCGCGTAACATTCAACAGAACATGCGGTTTGGTAGTTAAAAAAATAACATATTGGTTGTTTGCCTTATGTTCTACGGGATAGGGTAGCCCACTAGCTTAATATGGTCCTATCCCCCATGTTCGTCACCGAAGAAAGACAGATCGCAGCACTTGCGTAGTGCCGCAACAAAAGGCAAGCAATTCGCTGTTAAAAAGTCTTGTGTGATCTGCAAACTACAAACAGTACCCGAAGTTTACTGAGCATTTGCTGCATTTGCTTTGGCCCCAGCATTTCAGTTGGTACTAGAATGCAACTCCAAAAATCTGATATTTGGTAATTCTGAAATCAAGATAGAATAATCTCAATGGCTTCATTGTTTCAGGTAACCAGGTTCAAAGAAGTACTACTCCAACCAAGGAAGGAACTATCATGCAGGTCCTCATGAACATACACTAGCATTGTGTAAACTGTCAACACCAAACATGGTTCCAAGAACGACAGGTCAAAGTCCAGGGCAAACTTCCTTCAAAATAACAAGTCCAGGGCAAACATATCTCAACTCTGAATACATAAAGATTAACCTTCTAAAGCAAAACATTTATGTCGCCTTCAGCTTGCCACTCGAGCAATTTAATACGGCTAACACAAACTCAACAAACCAAAGTACCAACCAACTAGTGAGGAGCAAGCAACCGGGAGTTTCAGACTACATTTATGAAGACAGGAAACCCTACCATCACACCTAATTTATGCTAGGATTATTAGCTTACGTGATTGGACAGCAGACAATTAATTCAGCTCAGCTACGAGTCCAGCTACGATAACATGTTACCAACCTAGCTCTATCATTGGTGGGGGCAAATAAACTGAGACAGTCAATAATGCTTCCTCTCAACAAGCATGTGAAGTAATGGCACCCAATCCAATGATATGATTCCGAATGGCAAACCGCTACAAAGTTGATCAATCTAACTATTGGCATGTATAAGGGGAGAAAGGCTGGTAGATGCTTGTATTCTGAAAACCTGAAGTCGTCTAAACACGCAGATGACAACACGATCCTAGATATTGAATCCTACATTTCTCATGTCATGGTTCTGAAATCTGAATGTATGATAATGCAATTGAAGCTACCTACTAAACCATCTGCATCTAGTGGCAAACAAAATCATATATAGCTGGTATAGTGTTACCATTGACATGCAAAAAGAATCTGAACAATACCTTGTCAGGTGTAAAATGACCAAGCAAAGATTCACTGATGCATGCAACAACTCAATGCGTAAATCACAAAATTTAAACGGCTCAAAGATGCAACTATAGATTATAAAAAATTACAGTAAGCTCATTATATATAGAAGATAACCACCGAAATACCAATCTGCAGTACATTTTTAGTACCTAGGCTACTTGAACAAATAAACAGACAATGAGCGAGAGAGGCAAAAAGGCTGCCTTTCTGTGAAACAAAAATAGGTGAATAAACAACAGGGTAACATACTAACATGAAAGTTTCTTCTAGCCCTCCAGGAAGTAGTTGCAAATGCAAGTATTTCCTAAACCAATAAATACTCCTGATTTGCTCTTCAGATCCAACTAAAGTTAAAAAAGTGAAAGAACGAAACTGGCATCCACCTCCTTGAAAGCAACCGTAGACCAGGCTACAGTCTTTGCACTTTGTACCAGATCCCCTGTCCAACATCTCGACATAATTAGAAGCACAAAGATACATACTTAAGAAACAAACAAATTTGAGTAATTTCGTAGTTTCTCGCACAACATTATATATTCTGGCACCAGGTTATCCAATAACTGCAATAAATAAATCTAGAGTTTTGATTGTCCACGCTAGAAAGACTGCAGTTTGATTGCAACAAAGCATTTCCATTTGATCTTTACCACTTCTTTATATAATAAAAAAACACAGTGGGTAAAGTACAAAAAATCTGGCATTTTTCATCTGTTCAATGTAAAGATCACATATTTCTGAAAATTTATTCCAATCCTACCACAAATCAAGCTAAAGAACAAACATTTTCTGTGTGCAACTGACAGAGATCACACGAATGGATTTAGAACCAACCGATTATGCCAGGGCCGGATCTGGTGCTCTATGCCTGGTTGTCGCTCTTGCGATCACCGTACCCATCGCGCTCCTGCAACAGCGAGCCAGCCTCCTCGTCGGCCTGTGCGGCCTTCTTCTGCGCCTCCTTGGCCTTGAGCGCCTGCAACTTGACGTGGTTGTAGTAGCCCACCCCCAAGAAGGCGATCCCGTAACCGAACAGGTTGATGGGGGTGACCGTGTCCCGGATCACGGACCAGGAGAAGGCAATCAGTAGCCAGTCCTTGACGACTCCGCCGACATTCATGGTGAGCGCAGAGGTCTTGCCGACGAGAAGGAAAACGGCCAGGTTCAGCGCGAAGGCGCAGAGCGAGTTGGTCCCAAACACGAAGAAGTCCGGCTGGAACGTGCCGATGGCGCGCAGCCTGGGCAGCTCGACGAAGGCCCATGGCACGAGCAGGAAGCCGAGGCAGCAGGGCGCAACGTAGTAGAGCGAGGTGATGGGGTTGAGCGAGATGCCCTTGGAGGTGAGCAGGATCTGGATGAGGACGAGCCTCGTGGCCTCGAAGGCGACGGCGGCGAGCTGGAGCGCGACGCCGCGGACGTCGAAGCGCGCCTCACCGTAGGCAGCGATGGCGACGCCGAAGGAGATGGAGAGCATGTTGAGCATGGAGGACGACCTGAAGGTCTCCTTCTTGAAGAGCACCCCGATGGAGTAGACGGCGACGGGCATGAGCGCCTTGAGCATCTGGATGAACGACACGGAGAGGTAGATGTAGGCGGAGTTGGAGAACCACAGCGACATGGCGTAGAGCGCGCCGATGGGGAGAACGGAGGAGGTGTAGAGCTGCGGCGTCATGGCCGGCGAGGACGGCGGCTCGACGACGCGGAGGACGCGGACGAGGCCGACGGCGAGGGAGGAGCAGAAGGCCATGTGCACCATGGTGAGCGAGATGGGGAAGGGCCAGTTGTACATCTTGGGGTCGAGGATGTACTTGTTGTAGACGATGACGGCGAAGGAGAGGAAGATCCAGATTGCCACGTAGAAGTAGGAGAGGAGCACCTTCCGGAGCACCGACTCCGACATGCCGCCGGCGCCCCGCCCTCCCGCCCCATGCTTCTCCGGCGAGGCGGGGTGGTGGTGGTGGTGGATCTGGATCCGGGGGGTTGGGGTGGGGAGACGCGGGGAGAGGAGCTGGAGGAGGAGGCGGATCTGAGTATTTGGGGAGAGATGTGGGAGGTGGGGGGGATGAGGTGGGGGTTTAGGCGTGGGAGCTTGGAGCCTTGGACTGGGTGCGGTGGCCACGTGGAAATTCGCTTCGTTTTCGTTGGGGATTTTTTTTTGTGGGCATAACCGGGGCGCTTTGACTTGTCTTTTATTAGATTTTTTTTTAAAAAAAATAAATCGGTTTGTGGCTTCTGAGCGGTTACCATGGTGTAAAGAGGAATGTGAATTTGTTATGCACACTTGCATTGTGCTTAAGGTGTGATGCGTTTCTCGTTCATATTTTGTGAATACAGAGGATGAGCTGTGCGAAAAAGTATAATGTAACTCACATGATGTTATATTTTTTTAGGGTTAAAGCTTAAAGGAATTGGTGTCATGGTCTCATGGAGAAGGAATGAAATATACATGGAACTCTACCCAAGATGGCGGCCAGCATGTATGCAAGTTTGTTTTGTGCCAAAATTGACCTCATCAATTTCTGAAAAATTGGCAACAAATCATATACTTGCCTATTTTGTTAATATTACTAAAATCTGGCAATTAATTGCTTCAAATCAAACACCGCCATGAGTCCACGATCTACTATGAAAACCTCCTTAAAAAAAGATATAGTGTGAATAACTGAATATTTTCATACCATTTTGTTTTGCCGGTATGTTGCCATACGCATATGATCTAGTGGATTGCCTCAACAAGGGATGTGTGTTTATTTTTTTTAAAAAAAAATTGAATTCGTTTTCCCTCTTTTATGATTATTTTTGAAAGA
Organism: Ampelocalamus luodianensis; assembly: GCA_036346255.1. Taxonomy (NCBI): domain Eukaryota; kingdom Viridiplantae; phylum Streptophyta; class Magnoliopsida; order Poales; family Poaceae; genus Ampelocalamus; species Ampelocalamus luodianensis. Next base: position 16,574,365 of record CM070625.1, read on the forward strand.
CTTCTTAATTTTATGAATATATTTGTCTCTATGATCAAAGACGGTTTCTAACTTTGTTAACTAAAAACTATTATTTATGTACTTTCATCAATAGAAAAGAAATGGGTTAGGTCGCCTGTGTATCAAAGCACTAAACTTATCGTCACCACAAATTTGTTAGAGCATGTACATTGCAGGTGCTTAGTAAAGAAAAACTGATCTTTCTTGTCATATAAGATAGATAAGATGATTATTTTGTAACATCCTTTAAACACTTCTAAGTGGCTACATCCTGCATGCATCTCTAATCCAAGCATATCAAGGTTTATTTCGACATGGAGGATTGGATTTGGATTCAGAGTACTTAACTTGTAATAACTAACAGTGTGATGACCACATGACATGAGCTCACTTACGCGGATTATGTGATGTTGCAAGCAAACAGATCTTAGATCCATTTGGTCCAATCATGTACTGGAAAATGCCGGTAAAACTAAAATGTCTGTACGGTTAAGAACCGAATAGCTTTATTTTTTTGGGCAGCAGAAGCTCAGATGTCCAGAAGGCAACGACGCGTCGGTCAGTCGGTGGATCTCTTGTTATTTTAGTGTCATTTTGCTTTGATTAAATACTCGTGTAGAATATGTCAAGACTCTGAACTCTGGAACGCACAGCCTTGGAGGTATTAGATGACTTGGGTGCAGTGACAGCAACCAGTACCATCGCCTGTTCAACCATGACTCGAACGTGGCACTCCCAAACTCCAGCCTCTCTTCTCTAACTATCGGGACCAAGTCACCACTTCTATCCCTAAAAACGCCCCCTTTCGAAGATTGGACCAAATGGACAACCTCTACACTCACCACGCAAGGATACAAGGGGATGCTCTAGTAGCCAATTTCTCTATTCAAGAAATACACATGGCCATTTGCTCTATGAATCGAAACAGTGCCCCAATACCATATGGTTTTGGACCCAGTTTTTACCAAGTTGCATGGCAAACAGTTGGCCCCAACATGTTTTCCCTTCTGCAAGCCTTCCACAGCCATTATGCCCAACTTGAGAGGATCAACCGGGCCTTCATAGTACTACTGCAGAAGCCGAGCAAAACAAATACGCCAGATGGTTTTCGGCCAATATCCTTTGCAAAATTGCTCCATGAAATGCACCACTAAGATGCTCACAAACAGACTTCAGAACCAGATTTCCAACTTGGTCGACACTGATCAAACCGACTTCTTAAAAGGTAGAAGCATCTCTGAGAATTTTGTTTATGCTACTGAGCTTAGGAAGGCACCCACCATTGTCCTCAAGTTAGATTTTGCCAAAGCTTTTGACTCTGTGAATTAGGACAACCATCTATGCATACTTCGCGCCCGAGGCTTTCCCGACCTATGGTGCCATTGGACGAGCGACATTCTGTACACCTCCAAGTCAGCGATTCTCCTCAATGGGATTCCCAAAAGATGGATTAACTGTAAACAAGGTTTGTGGCAAGGCGACTCTCTGTCACCCGACCTTTTCATCCTAGTAGCAGATGTCCTACAACTTCTTCTCAAAACACATGAAGGTGTCAAGCATCCATTGGACCATGAACTCCTCTGCACCATCCTCCAATATGCCGATGACACACTTGTGATTTGCAGAGCAGCCCGAGAGGATATCACTACACTCATGTTGCTGCTGGATCAATTCTCAAGAGCCACCGGCCTCTATATCAACTTTGCCAAAAGCATGGCCGTCCCAATGAATGTAGATGCTGAGATGGTCACTTGGCTGGCGGGCTACCAGCCTACCACAGGCTGCAAAATCCAATGCTTCCCCCAAACCTACCTTGGGCTACTACTCTCAAATACCAAACTAAACTTGTCTGCATTCTCCCCGCTCATTGCCAAGACTGACAAATACCTAGCCGGGTGGCAAGCCTCACTACTCTCCCCCGCCGGCCGCATTGTCCTTAACAACCTCCCGACCTACCACATGGCCACTCTTCTTCCCAAAGGGATTGTTCAAGCCTTGGACCGCCGGCGTCGGGCTTTTCTCTAGACTGGAGATGACCGCTGTAGTTGCGTACACTGCCTTATCGCATGGGACTGGGCCTACCACAGCAAGCAAGATGGGGATCAAGTCTATTGGGATTCAAAATACATGCCTTCTGCTCAAGCTACTTCACAAACTCCACCAACCATCTATGTCCTCCTGGGCGACGTGGATCTGGAGCCAACACCACGACACTGCTCTTGATGACCGTATCATGCAGGGGCAACACTGGACCAGCTTGCAGCGACTCCTACCGGATTACCGAGCCATCACAACCGTCGAGGTAGGGAATGGCCGCCATGTTGGAACTGCTCCCGGAAAGAACACCCGGACGCACGCACACGAACACTTTGGAACGTAGAGAAAGGAAGAAGAACACGCAAGACACAAATATTTTTGGTGCTGCTTAACTTCTCAGCTTTTCCTTTTCTTCTCTTATTTATACTAGCAAATAACAAGTAACTTACAAGCAAGTAATAGCTCTAATGCACTACTAGTAACTCCATGCATAGAATGTGCCCACTAGTCTTCTTTGTTTCTAGCCATTAGTATCCACTAGTCTTTGTTGTTTCTAGTCACTAGTCTTTGCTGTTTCTAGTCACATGCAAAAACCAATTAAGTCAAGATTATAGCTAACAATTTCCCCTCTAATCTTGATATTTCTTACTTCATAAGTCAAGTCCGATCTCCGACACATCTCTAAGGAGTTTTGCCTTCTTCTTCTCGACCATGCCGCGGTGACACAACTTACGGCGTCTTTCACTTCGACTCTAATTTGTCTTTCGCCAATACCATCATGACGGAGACTCGGACCGGAGCTTACATTAGTGAGTTCTTGGACACACCTACAAGAACTCACGCTTTCTCGTGGACACAACTAACACGAGAATACACACATATACAACAGCTAGACGGGAGTACACGGAGAGAACACACTTCTATTCTCTTATACTACTAAGCTCTTGGACACGCACACAACTCATAGTGGAGGAAACAGAAGAACGTCATGAGCACACACACAGCTTTTGGCACTCGACAGGCCCGGAGCTTTTCCATGTGCTCTCATTCTTTATCCTTCACAATACCTCACTTTGCCGCCGGCAACCTCCACTTCCTGTGGAGACTGCCGTCGTTGGCCTACTCCGCGGCAATCATGTCGCCGCCGCCGGTGCGCACGTCACATGCGATTCCGACACACCGCGCTGGTCGTGCGGACCTTCGTCGCGCTCGCCGACACCGCCGGCGCCATCGTGTGAGCTCTCTCCTCACATTGAACCTTGCTCTGATACCAATTGTTGGCCCTAAGAGCTGCAGCACACACACACTCTGGTATGCAAAGAACAAGTTTGCAAACGCAAACGGGAGACCAAGCTTTTGGTGCTGCTGAACTTCGGGCCAACAATTGGTATCAGAGCAAGGTTCAATGTGAGGAGAGTGCTCACACGGTGGCGCCGGCGGTGTCGGCGAGCGCGACGAAGGTCCGCACGACCAGCGCGGTGTGTCGGAATCGCATGTGACGTGCACTACTAGTAACTCCATGCATAGAATGTGCCCACTAGTGCTGCTGTTTCTAGTCATTAGTATCCACTAGTGCTGCTGTTTCTAGACACTAGTGCTGCCGTTTCTAGTCACATGCAAAAACCAATTAAGTCAAGATTATAGCTAACACGCCACACATCCTTCTACTCTGACTGCTGGCTCCTTGGTGGAATTCTCTGAGACTGGTTCCTAGCTCTCTTCTCCCACAGTGTACGACCACATGACACAATTGCTTCAATTTTGACCCATGACCTCAGGCAAACTCTGGTGCCAAGATTATCCACAGTGGCAGCTGAGGAACTCGCTATCCTCCAAGACATTTTGGTTCCAATTACCTTGACTGACTCCACTGACCAAAGGTGTTCCCTTTCCTCGCCAAACCCTCTCACTTTTCAGACAAGCTGGCTCTACAAACTCTGCTCTGACAGCGGCGCCATTTGCCCCAACTGGGAGTTTATATGGCATAGCACTTCCCCGCACCAAGTCAAATTCTTTGGTTGGTTACTTACCGCTAACCGGCTACACACCAAGGCAAACTTGCACAAAAAAACTCTAGTGGACAATGAAGATTGTGAGGTTTGCAATGAAGGCATAGAAGATGCCAGCCACATGTTCTTCCACTGCGCCATCGTCAGATCCTTTTGGCAAGCGTTGGGCATTTCTTTCTCCTCCCCCATCGTTCGGAACCTCCCCGACCTCCCGTGGCCTCCGTTCCTCCCCTCTCGCCACTTCAACACATTCGTTCTGCTTTGCCTCTGGCACATTTGGAACCATCGACGCGATGGAATTTTTTGAGCTCTTAATCCCTCCCCCCACCGGCTGCTTCAGTCCTGTATAGAAGACGCAACCCTTTGGATGGAAAAAAAATGCCCCATCGAGATCAACATATGATCTCAACTTAAAAATTTGTTTTTTCTACCACCATTCCAGTAACTATCTAAGCCTTCCTAGGCTTCTCTCTATATATAAAATTCAGGTGGGGAGCCTCTGCCCCCGATGACCTTTAAAAACAACAACCACCGGTACCATCCAATAGAGAGGAAAAAAAAATATTTTCTTGGTGGGGCAGTGGAGTTGCAAATATATGAATTCACCCATAAAACCCATAAGGATTCAAATTGTATCAATCTGTTACGATAGTATGCAAGACTATAATTACATCCGAAGACACTGAGATTCCCATTCGATCGACTTTTTGACATGCTAGCCTTAATCTTGCACGCCATCGATAATCATCATGCTGCATAAAAGAAAAGGGCAAATTAACATCCGAAGGAAATGCACGCAATGACAAATATATGCCAACGCTTCAGCCCGGATCCCTTCCTTGCTTGTAGTTGTTACGTGGGTCCATCCGGCAAAAGTGCTACACTTTGACACATTCCCCGGAAAAGCACGAAATAGCTTACATCGTCTAGCATCTGGATTTTCTACGCAGAAGTCAGCTGCCGCCGCTGGCAACTTCAATTTTCTGTTCTGGCCTTCGTCCACCATGTGCCGGTGTGCCCGGAGTAAACAGTGCACCACTACTCAACCAAAATCTTCACAAGTAAGCTCCACACGAACAGCTACACTATAATCAGTGGTGGGCCTAAGAGGCCGGGACCGTGTACTCAGGATGCGTGCAAGGTCGTAGGTTTGAATAAGCCACTTATATTTTCTGTTATGTAGGATTTAAACTAATGTGAATAAAAAAAAGAAATAAATTGTCTACAATTTTGTATCTGATTGTATCAATAGAACTAAAAAGACTATCCAACTATATTTTTTAGATCCATAAAAGCATTAAATGATTATGTGATCTATAAAGATAAGTAAAAACAACTTATTATATGAGCTAACTTTAGTATTGTTTACAGATGATATAAAAAATTATTATAGACAGCAGCTACTTTTACTTATTATATATTTGTATATGTCCTAAGAAGAAATGATTTCCTCCTAGCTGGCTACCATGCCAAACCCAGGACCGAACAAGTTGACCGGTGCGCGCACGGGAGGAATAATACAAAACACGGGAATCTAGGAGAGAGACGTGCCAACTCGGTCCGCGTGGAAAAATTTTAAACAAGGCCTTGTTCGGTGCAGTTTGGTGGGGTGGCCCGGTCATGGCCGCGATAGTGAGCGTGACCTCCCCGATGGCGACGTCAGCCGCGGACCACGCCCTCTGCACGCCGGAAATGGTTGGTGACCGGGAGTTGACGCACATCTACTTCTTCCAGCTTAAGCCGGTCTTGATTGTTTTTTTATAGTAGGGGCACTTGCGTGCGCCTGCGGCATATTCGATCGTGCGCGGACGGCACCACGATGCAACTGCTGCAAACTGATGTGATGCACTTCCATTGTCGACGGTTTGTGGTTGTGGGACGAAGACAGTTAATTTTTTGGAGCAACTAAATTTTTTTTGGGGAGAAATATCAAGTTCTCACCAAAATTGTATGAAACCATGAGTATATTACATAGCTGCACCTTTAAAAACTAGTTCAAATATTCTAAACAAACAAATTTTGATATTACAACATTACAACATTTGAAAATAACAGTAGAAACATTTAGAAATAATTGTTGTAGTATTTTTGGAATAATGATGCAACAATCAAAAGGTAAAGGGGCTGCAATAAAAAGTTTACTCTTTTGTAACAAATCAAAAATACCATTACAAAAAAATCTTGCCGTAACATTTGATGCAACAATAAAAAAACGCTCAATGCAATATTTAAAGCCAATTGTTGCAACACATTTAGCAAACGTCTGCAACAAAACGTATCGAAGGAGACAAGCGGATATAATTTTTTTGGGGAAATTGGCTACAGGGCACTGCACATTCGCGTCATTTGCTAATGGACATCCAAAAAACGTGCTGCAGCAGCCAGAAGACATCGCAAAAACATGTAATTTTGCTGTTAGACACTCCTCTCATTAAAATAATATATTCGATTGATTAGGAGGGAGAAATTTTGTAAAGTGTCTTCAATACCCTCAATGTGCAGTGCCTGGCTCGATTCAACCGACTACAGTTCCAGGCTGGCTCTAATTGCAATTCTAATGACTTTGGACCCACATGTCATACAAAATACTAATGAATTATTAACAACTAACTAATTGTACTTAACACTAATTGTCCTCATCAAGCAAACACATCCAGAGGCGTGGGCGTGAACCGAGGCCGAGCAGTGGCGAGCTGACCATGGCGCGGTAGCGGCTGACCACCATCGCCATCGGGGTATTCGTCTACTTCGCCGTCTGCGCGCTCATCTTCTCGGTCTGGGCGGGGCACGAGCTCCACGTCCTCGTCGCGCACAACATGGACAAACTCGCCACCGCCGTCGAGGGCTGCGTCGAGGACTACTTCTTGGAAGCTAGCGTCGACGCCGCAATCGGGGACAAGCCGGCGAGGCGGCCGCTCTCGGAGAAGTCATAGGGGTACAGGTTCGTGTTGAACGCCAAGGCGTCGGAGGACTCGCCGCCAACTGGCGAGTGGGAGCCCGCCACGACAAGTTCGGCCGGCACCGTGACGGCGGATTAGAAGATCGGCGCCGCCCTGCGCTGCTACGCATACTGCGTCGACGCTCTTGCCGCCTGCGTCGGTTCCGAGTCCCAGACGCCGACGCACGTCAAGAAGCACCTCGCCGGCACCTATGCCGCCCTGAGCCGGCACTGCGCCGCCCTGCTACGCGAGGGCCTCGCGCTCCATCACCTCAATGACGTGGCCAGGCCACCTCGTACTCGTCGTAGGGGACGTGAATGCCACCGCCCAGGAGCTGAGGCCGAGAGGAGGAGCACGGCGGCCAGAGGGAGAGAAGAGCGGCGCAGGGGAGGAGACATCGGGGCGCATCGAAGAGGTGGCGACTGGCGGCTGGACCGAGCCGGGTGAAGCGCCGTGGGGGAGGTGAGCCAGGAGTGGCGCTATGGAAGAAGTGATGAGGAAGAGGGAGATTGGGGAAGAAGCATTGTAGTCGGTTTGCAAAAGGAAGAAGATGAGAGTAAAATAGACTTTTCACCATCTTTCTCTCTCTACTTCAGTCCAAAAATGATAAAATAGTGCCCTCAATGTCCTACGGCAAAATTACACGTTTTGTGATGTCTTCTGGCTGCAGCACGTTTTTTGGATGTCCGTTGGCAAATGACGCGAATGTGCAGTGCCCTGTAGCCAATTTCCCCTACTTTTTATGATTGTTGATCTTTTGAGAAGAGGGAAAATTGTAAGTCTACAAAAAGCAAATATTTTCACATCTATAGTTTCTAAGATATTTAAAATCTAGCAGATATAATCGATTTAGTACAGGTTTAGAGGGCTATATAACATAAAGAACAAAAGCAAAATAGTGGGGCTGACTCGTCACAACACAAAGCAAAGTAGGGGAATGTGAAATCAAGCTTACAAAAAGAAGAAATGAAGTCCCACTGAATTCCACTCCTCTCGAGTAGGGAGCTAGGTAGGGGCCTGGACAGGAGGGCAAGAAGAGCGACATCACGAGGAAGAATACAGAAAAAATCCTATAGTACCTGGTCTACAACTCCATCTCAGTAGACCAACTCCACTGCATGACACATGTATTTGCCAATCTCAAAGCGCACAACCCCATAAAATCCACATTAAAGTAAAGTAAAAACATGATGTGCACGTCACTCCTAAAACCTTGATGTACTAAATTGCTGTGCGCTTTGAGATTAGCAAATACACGTGTCACGCGGCGGAGTTGGTCTACTGAGATGGAGTCGTGGACCAGGTCCTATAGGATTTTTTCCAAGAATACAGCGTAGAGTCAACGCGGGACCACCATAGCAAGGCGGAAGGAGAGGGGTGCAAGCAGGAAGACGGGGAAGGATAAGGGCGTTGCGAGGGTGAGGCGGAGGCGGCAAAGGTGTCGCGAGGTGAAGTGGGAACTGGGAAGAGACGATAGAGTTGGCAAGGCTCTTGAGAGAGAGAGAGAGAGAGAGCAGGTGGTAGAAAGTGGATGAGGAATGTGTGGCTGGAAATTGTCCGATGCGTCCGAACGTACAAGTTCTAGCATTGCCCTTAATTTTTAGGGTGGATTGTTTGGAACACAAGAATTATGTCATTTCCTACAAAATTCTTGGAAACTTGTGTAAGATTCGTGGGTTCTAAATATGCCCTTAGGTCTGATCAGGCGATGTGCAGGATCTTCCTTTAGCCTCGATCGAGTGGTATGTGATACATGCATATAGATAGTACTAGTAACACTTGCATGGATGCAAGCCGAAGAACAATGTGACAGTTCTCAAAAAGAAAAAAAACTGAGCAAGAACAATGCAACCACGAATCCGAGATGGACGGGAGAACCGCGAATCTTTCTTTATAAAAGGAGGTAGAAAGCCCCCCTCAGGGTGGCCACGTAGCCCTTTTTTATGGTCATTCGATTTCGTTCCTCTCGTCTGCATCGTTCGATCAGATCTAGGGCTTGTTCGGCGTGCGCTCGCTCCGCTCACTGTGTGTGCTCGCGTGGAGAGAGAAGGGGACTAGGCGGCTCGATCAGTGTCGTCAGTGTTTCGTTTCCCATGCGTTGTGTCATTCATACTTGTCGGGAACCCTCATGGCGACCTTAGGGTCAAGCTTTTTACAAGGGTTGCTGTACGGGCTTACAGTAAAATAAAACTTGCAGCGGAACTTTACAAAATGCGGAGCTAGTCGACAAGCCCACAGGCTATCGAGTGGAGGACGTCCCCTAGTCGGCAAAGTCTTCCACGAACTCCTCTCCATAGAGCTCGGAGCTACCAGGGTCCTCTTCGGCGGCTGATCAACCAAAGGGCATAAAGCCATGAGTACTTTGATTGTACTCAGCAAGTCATACGGAAAATGTATACAAATAGTATTCATGTAAGGCTCAACAAGGATAGTTGTATGGTTAGTTTGCAGAAAGCGATATTTATGGGAAATACAGTAAGTAGATTACAAAGCTCAAGTTGAAAGATAATACATAAGTAAATAGTTTCTTTGAAATAGCTCGTGGACACCCTGTCCACTTCACAGACCTCTCGTGATCACCCTGACCACTACCCAGACCACCCCGGTCCGACCACAACCACTTGCTTTTAAGAAAAACTACCCCTTGCGGGATATCACCCGGCATTGTCTATAACCAAGGACACAACTATTCGAATAGATTTACACTCTACGGATGTTGTACAGCTTTACCCACAATACACGACCTCTCTAGGTGGTCTGGCACCCGTCGATGCCGCTGCCCACTACGTTTGGTAAGCAGCCTATAGAGCGTATCAACGCCTTTACAAAGGTCTGCCCTGGCTCAGTTCTGCCCCGCTAAGGATTCGCTATTCTGGACCCCCTCTTGCGCCAAATCAACCACCATGACAGAACCGCACCAGAACATCGCTAATTAGTTGGCCCAGTCCACCCCATAAATGAACTTGCGGTTTGTACGGTAAGCCCGGATCAATGACACACAAAGTTAAGTCCCTAGTGGCTACTCAGGCGAGACATTCTCATCCCAATGTGCGTATAGCACCCCCCTTTACTACACGATCACTCGCTCGAGTATGCAAACATTTTTTGTTCAACTGACCAAAGGATCACCCTAGCCTTGGCACAACAACTTTTATCAATAGTGGTGTTGACATAGTTTCATAGCTCATTAGTCAAGTTTATCATCAATGAAACATGAGATCGAGATCATCGCATATCTAAAGCATGACTAAGCATAATACGCACCCAAGGTTGGTATATCAACAATGTCCAACTAGGATAACCCATCCCACGGATGTCCAAGGGTACATGTCAACATGTTGTTCACAATTATTCAAGGATTCATAATATCAAGTGGTTGTTTAACTACTTTCAAAACCTCTTTTATACAACTAGCCCTGCATGTTTATCTCAAGACAATGTGCTTTTATGAAAATAGGTTCAACATGATCAAAGATCTATGACTTGCCTTCGTTGAAGAATTAAGTTACTTCGGTAGAGGCTGTTGGGTCCAAGAAGTCTTCCGCAACGCCGAAATCTACACGTGCGAACAAAGCCAAATAAGCAACTAGAGAAACTCTAAATAAATACCAAAGAACCTACCAAAACCAGAGCTAAAAGAAAGGTACAGAGTTCAGAAGAAAATAGGAGCTTGAACCACTCAAGCCGGAGCTTGAACAGATGAGTTTGAGAAAGGGAAGGAGAGAGTGATGAGGGGGAAGCAACAAGGGAGAACGAAAGGGGTTCTCAGGGGCCTTATAAAGGTAAGGGTAGGTCCAAGGAGGGAGGACGACGCAGACGTGCAAGGGTGCAACAGAGGACGCCGCATTTAATGCGCATGATGGGGGCAGGTGAAGGAGGCAATGGAGGTAAGTAAGGGAGGAGACTAGAGGGGGAACAAGTAATGCAGAATCGACATCATTTAATATGACACAATAGCATTTAATGCGCGAAGACTTCCGTGGTTGCAGTGACGCAACGGGAGGAAGAAGAAGGGGAGTAGGGCCTGCTAGGTGGGGCTAGCCAAAACTTAGGAGGGTGTTCCAACCAATGGGAGGTCGCGACCCAAAGGGAGGTCTTGGCCAAGAGGGTGGTCTTTGCAAAAAGGCCGAGAGGGTGGTCGTGACCCAAAGGGAGGTCTTGATCAAGAGAGTGATCTTTGCAAAAAGACCAAGAGGGTCCTGAGGAGGAGGGGGTCGTGAGGACAAGGAGCGAACAGAGAAGAGGTAAGCTTGAAACCAACGAACTCCATCAACGCAGGATAAACCAATTCAAAGTGATTAAAGTTTGATTAATTCATATTAAATCTCAAAATTTCCTAAATCTTCAGGTTAAGCTTGGGTAATTAACAAAACCGAATGGTTAATTTTAAACTTAAATTTTTTAAAAAGGTTCGAAAAAATTGGGATGTTACAATACTGCGTAGGACGCCTCCTCCATTTCTTTTCTTCCTCCTCGCTCATGTTGCCCGTCGGTTGTCTTCCTTACCTCCTCAAGGTTGAGTGCCAGCATTTCTATGGCGGAGAGGGGACAGTGGTATAAGTTGATTTTGTAGAAGGAAAGCCCATGATCTATTTGCCGCCACCGTCGCTGGCCAGGTCGTCACCACTGCTGTCGTTCCATTGATCGGTCTTCCTTCCCCTTCTCCCATCGCCAGCCTTTCTTCTTCCCACCCCATCCTTCTCTTGGTGTTCGGCGCCCTAGGGTTGGGAGACCGACATCGGCAGCAACAACGTGGTTGGTTGCGCATGACTTTCGGGGCGGCGATTTGGCGATGGAGACATTTAGGTTGTAGATATGCCTGTTCCCTGCCTCCTCCCTGCTTTGGCTTCTTTCTCTCATCCCTCGCCACTGTTACCGCCAGACCATGTCATCGCCATAGCTGTCTTCTCCCCAGTCTCGCTCGACCATGATGGTGATGTTGATGTGGCCTACAGTCGATGTAGGGACGGCCGATGACGCCGTTTTCACAGGTGGTGGTGATCTCCAAAGCAGTCACGCACGGCCACATCAACAACGCCATCATCGCCACTCTCCACTTTCCCACTCCGTGTCCCGCCATCCTCGACTTCTCCTAGCCTTAGGTGTGATCAATTGATATGCTAAAATTCATTTGAGATGCCAATATTAAAGCATGCACCTTGCCCCAACAACTGCATATTAAGGGTGATTAGCCTATTGATGCTTTTTGATACTTTCTTATCATGCAAGTGATTGGCCTTTGGCATAGTGGTTGTCATTTGTATAAACAAGCTCATTTGTATGGTGCATTTGCCAGTGAAAAAGACTATAAAAAATTGCTGCTACTTGACCATTTCGGATGCATACGGACCTGTAAATAATAGAGACCATATTAAAGTAATGCACGGGTTTGTTGTGAGAACCCGAAAAATTTAAACTAATCTAAACAACACTAATTCATAATTAGCAGTAAATTAAAATTTTCTAAACCAGAACTAAACATAAAGCTCAGATTTATTTTGAACACATCGCCGAGCAATTTCATAAAAAATAATACAATCAGAATTCAACAACAGAATTCACAACATAAATTATTCCCGTAAAAATAAATCATCGACATAATCACAAAGTACTTTACAAGAATCCTTTACAATCTCAGGTAAAGCAGTAAAATCAAACTTAGAATTAAATTACAATATGCATCCTTTGCACACAAAATTAAAACATTAATGTAAAATCAGAATTTAATTACAAGAATCCATCTCCAGAAATTATAAATGAAATTGAAAGTAATAATACAATATTGTTACATTCTCAAATAAATAACAAGAATTTATTGCAAGCAAAAGTAAAATATTGCAACTCGGGATTATTTATAAGAATTCGTGCAAGCGAAAATAAAACACTAATGCAATCTCTGAATTAATTACAAGAATACATTACATCAAATCACATTATAAATTATAGCTTTGAATAAATTACAAAAGAATAAAACAAAACTCTTGCATTGCAGGTCACTGAAGCCTTCCTTGCATCCCTGTCCATATATCGCCATCCCGTCGAACCCTTCCTCAATCCACATTTCAATCTTCCGCTAACAACCAAAAGACCATTAGCAAACCTAGGCCAGTCAGAATAAATGAAGCTCATCGAGGTTCCTTGACTAACCTAGGCTAGTCGGCACCGTCTCACTTCAGTGGGTTTTATCACCCGGCAATTTTAGAAATCCGACACCCACATTACACCGACTTACCTGAACCGCAGAAAATCTGACAAACATTGTTCTTTTAACCAATGGACCAAAGACGAATACTCATCTGTGAGAGCCTAATGGATGAGGAAGGGGTTAAATGGTCATGCACAGGGGAAGCAAGGGGAGCACAGCCGAAGGCCTCCCTGCCGAAAGCACCTTCCCACAAGCCTATTCCTTAGTCAAAGCCTCTCCAAAGCTAACACCCCAACCATTTCCTCCCTTAGTTGAAGGCAACACTAGAACAAGAAAGCCAAGCCCCTCTCTTCCATTCTCAGCAAAAAGCAAAGCCAACAAGCCTCAGTTCCCAACCGAAGCAAAACAAAATGAGCAAAGCCACCTTGCCCACACCACTGCCTCAACAAAGCAAGCAAAGCCATCACCTCTCCATTCCACCCCATTTTCTTTCTCTCAAACTGAAAGACAATGTAACATCCCAAGTTTAGACTTGTGTTTCAAATGTAAGAAAATGAGTAAAAATTAAAATATTTTCTTACATCTTGTATCTCTGTTTGTTCTAAACAATTCTTGTAAAAGGAATTATGAGAATACAAGTCACAAGTCATTTTGACCAAAACCAAGTCATTTCAAAAACAATCTTATCAAACCTTATGATCATCTCCTGGAAATATTTTTCTCAAGTTCTAGGGTTGATGTGTGACCTCTCTTAAAAATTTCACAATTTTTAGAAATTGTTTGATTATATTTAGAGGGCAGTCAAACCTGTTTGAAAATTGGTCAAACCCTAGTTCAGAACCTTGTTGAATTTTTGGAGGAAAATGTACAGTACCAAAACCACTGAAAATTTTATACAAGATCAACATCTAAGTTAGAAAGCTCCTGTAAAAATTTCAGAATTTTTTGAGTTGGTTTGCTACCTCAAATAAATCCCCAAAGTCTAGCTCATTTCAAAAACCCTAAAACTAAACTCTGGTCTGAGCCATACTTGGGCTCGAGTCCAACCAGGTTCAAGTCAAACCAAGCCACCTCGGTTCTGAGCCGTTGGATTGAGATCCAACGCTCACGACCTCCCCTACTCTTTTGAACACCAGGAGCTCTGGGAAGTCTCGACCGTCTGATTAGAATCTAACGGCCACGACCACCCTAGCTTTTTCTTCCTCTTCTTCTTCCTCGTGCTGTGCGCGTCAACAGTGCGTGGTGTGGCTCTGTCAAGTCTTTCCGCCCTCGTCAATGCTCACTGTCGGGACAGTGCAGCGCGTCAGTGCTTTCGGCAAAGTTGTGCCTCTCGCTGCTCCCTCTCGTTTCCCGATCTGTATCGGGTGGAGCTCGCCGTAGCTTACCGCGGGGGCCCCCTTCCTTTGTGTCGTTGCTCACTAATCTCTTAATGCCCCGAGGACCTCCTCTGGCCCTCTTCCACTCACAGCTACCCCCCAGCTCACCTTCTGTTTGTGGAGCTCAAAACTCCGGAAACACCAAATCCGCCATTTTCGGGACCTTTGAGCTCTTCGTCGTCGTCGGAGCTCTAGTGGTTCTTTAGTCCATTTGTTTTCACTTCATTTTGGACCTCTTGTCGTCACAAGTTTTTCCCCCTAACTCAATGTGGGTTGTATTCTCAGGAACAACCTAATTTGAAGTTTGGGATCTTCGCGGCCGTAAAGAACTTCATCGTTCCCAACTCCGGTAAGGTTCCTCCGTCCAATCCCATGGTCCTGGACCACCTCTAAGTATGAGCGATGCCATCCTGACCATCCTTTTTGCTTCTGGTTGATCAGGGTCCATTTTTATCGTCATTTTCTCCAGCTCCGGTGAACTGCTTCGCCGCTGGGTCTCCTCCGATTTCCCTCGATCCTCTTCTGTGCCCTGGTAAGTTCATTTTAGCCTCCTTTAGCTCAAGCACTAGCTAGATTAGCTCAGAGCACGTC
Organism: Ampelocalamus luodianensis; assembly: GCA_036346255.1. NCBI lineage: Eukaryota > Viridiplantae > Streptophyta > Magnoliopsida > Poales > Poaceae > Ampelocalamus > Ampelocalamus luodianensis. Next base: position 16,589,462 of record CM070625.1, read on the forward strand.
TTTTTCGCGTTTTCGCATTTTGCCGAAAACACTCCTCCACCCTTCTCCGGCTCGCCGGCGTTCTAGGCCTGCTCCGCCGCCGAGAGTGCTACCATTAGGTTCGCAATAGTATTAGGAACATTTCGGTACCTTAGTTGCGCGCCGCCGTGGCCGTGGTCGTCGACGACGTGCTGGTGAACTCAACGCGGTGGTCTGTACCTTTGTCGTAATTTTGTCAAGTCATAAGACCTCCTCGAGTTCATCCTAGTCGTTCACGACCTCTCTAGGTTTAGATATGAGCCTTAGACTTCTTTCTAAAAATCTTTAGTCTTAAGACCTCCCCTAGTTTAATCTCAGCCGTTGATGACCACCTCAGATTAGATTTGAGCCATAGGATCTCCCTTTGTAAAACCTTAAGCGCCAGGACCTCTTTGGAGCAATCTTGGCCGTTAAAAGACCTCTGTGGATTAGCTCTTAGCCGTAGGATCTGGTTCTGTGAAAAGTCTTGAGCGCTAGGACCTCCCCTGGTTAAATCCTAGCCGTCCATGACCTCTTGAGGTTAGCCCTCAACCGTTAGATCCTTTTTGGGTGCACTCTGGTTGCGAGGACCTCCTAGGGTGCATCGTAGCCGTTTAGGATCACCTCGATCTAAATCCTAGTCGTAGAGTCCTTTTTCGGTAAAACTCTAAGTCTCAGGACCTCTCTCCGCTTGATCTGGACCGTTCAGGACCTCCCTATGGTGATCTGAGCCGTCCAGACCTCCTCCTGTTAAAACCCTGTCGTGTAAGACCTTCTTGTGTGAATCTTGACCATTGAAGACCTCCCTCGATTAAATCTGGATCGTCTAGGACCTCCTCTGGTAGATCTTGGCCGTCCCAGACCTCCTCCGTAGATCCTTAACCTTAGGACCTCCCCATCAGCTCTGGATCGTTGGATCTTAATCTAACAGCCTAGACCTCCTCAACGCTTTAGGTGCTTTAGCGCATTAAGTCCCCTCTCACCGTTCATTTTGAGATCTGCGGTTCAGATCTCATTGAACGTTCGGACCACCCGAGTGTCCCCATCGCCGTGGGCCGTCCGATTCCTTTTCAACGCTCGAGATCGTTGGGCCGTTCGGGTCACCCGAACGTCCCAATCCACGTGGACCCTTGGATCTTGATCCAACGGTGGGTCCCGTGGGCCTCCACGTGCGCGGGCGTGACTGTGTTTCAGTGCGCGTGGGCCGTTGGATCCCGAATCAAAGGTCCACAGCGTTCCATGTCATTTCTTTTCGAGTAGGTTTGGTTTAATTCTGGTAAATCTTTATTTGACAACTGAAAATTGCATTAAACTTTGAAAGCTCATAACTAATTCATTTTAAATCATTTTTGGATAATTCCAACTGGGATAAATTCATGTTTAACAAGAATTTAATCTAAAAATGCATATAGACATTATTCTGTGCCAGAAAATTTTATAAACAATATTAACTTGATTTCAGCTATTTTTGAATATTTCAGAAATTAATGTGAAACTTGTAAAATGCATATCTTTTTATGTATAACTCCAAACTGAGCAAACTCCAGCTTGTAAAATTTCTCTGTAGCATACTTTATTATGAAATAGGTTGTGCTCATGTTTATATTCCTGAAAAGTGTTATGTGCTAGTTTTACAACTTAGAAAAATCATAAGTAAATAATTTTAACTCCAAATTGTGTAAACCAAACTTTGCTGATCTTAGGATGTCATAACCTACCTATCATAAAAATTTCAGACTCTAGATCATTCTGGAAATTTATGCCATGAACAGTACCAGTAATTAATTTAGTTGAATTAACAGGGTGAGGGAAATTATTTTAGCTATAACTTTTTCACACTAAATCCAAATGACTTGATTCTTGTTCCTAAATTTATCTAAAATCATGCTCTTGCTTCTGTATAAATTTCATAAGTTTTGGATGACTTTTGTTGTTGAGTTTTGTTTGGTGTTCTTCATTCTTATTGGTTTTATCGCATTTTGCGTTAGGTTCCGAAGGTAATATTGACCTTGAATCTGATCCTCAGCAGCTAGACTCTGACCTCCAGCAAGGCAAGCAGATGTAGCATTCATTTGATCATGTTGTTCCCATTAATTTTAAATTCTAATATGTTGTTTGCAAATTCTACGTATGCATTGCTATCTTGTTTTAAACTATTATTGATTAGTTGACCTATTAGATGCATAATCTGTAGGAAAATATTTATCCTCTACTACTGAGCCTAGGACTATCTTGCTGTGATTTTGGGTTCGTTGGATGAGCCCTTGTCACTTAGTAGTACGAGTTAAAATGCTTAGTCATGCTTTAGCTATCGGTAGAAATGGGCGGTTGTCGACTTAGTCGATGGTCTTGATCGCATAAATGTTTATTATGACTTTATGTTTCAGCTTTGAGCTATGTTTAATTGTGAAAACTAAAAATAAAAGTAAAATTATTTGGACTTGGGCACATTGGTATGTTGGTGTGATTTTGGGCGTGATTGGAATGGTGCCCGAGTCAACAAGGACCGAACATCTTGTTACACTAAACCAAGCATTCACGCGTGCTAATCACACTAGAGGGTATATGACCTCTCTTGACTTAGTACTTTGGCGTGAGTTAGCTACGAGTCGCAGGAGGGCGTGTGTGTGTTGTGTTGTGTTGTGGTAAAATGAGGTGGTTTATGTGTTGGGAGCATTGTAGTTGTCCAAAAAGCTTTACCCCGAGGGGTAGTTGTCTTTTCGGCTTTACAATGTAAGCGTATGAGTTTCTATCCATACGAGCGACTCTTAGTTGGTTCACAATATTGGAAAGGTCTCGTAGGACTTAGCCATGCCGGCATACCTTCGGAAGTGTGCTAATCTTGTGGCTTAAATGGGGTCTGAAGTGTGGTTACAGTGGTACACCCCTGCAGGGTTTTGATCTATTCGAATAACCTCGTCCTAGGTTATGGACACGCTTGGGGAAGTCTTTCAAGAGTTAGACTACAACTTTTACTTAAAACATGATGGGTGGTACGAACCGGGGATTCGTGCTATGTTGTGGTGGCTATTGGGTTAGTCACCTCTAGGTGGTTACTTGTTACTTATTATTACTCACTGCTATTTTTAATACTTAAAAGCAGATTTTACCAATCGCCTTCAATCTATTACATTATTGCAAATGAAAATTGCTTTACGCGTCCAAATAACCATATAATCAATCTCCTTTGATATAACTTTCATGTAGCTATGTATAGGCTTGTTACTCGTAAGTCTTGCGAGTACATTTTTGTACTCACCTGCATTGCTTGTCGTGTGCAGAGAAAGAGGGTGAGCCCGAAGGGCCTCACTTTTGTGAGTTGTGCTGTGGCAGTGTTTGGAGCGACTAGCTTGGCGGTCCGATTGGTTGCCTTGTGGGTGAAGGCACACCAATTAGCTTTTGTTTATGGCCATCTTATGGCACATTAGCTTCCGCTGTTATTGGTACTTTGTTGTCATTTGGCATGTCGGCTCTCTTTTGTAATAACTCTATATTATCTACGTCTTTTGCTAGACTAGTTATATTGTGATGTATGGAATTGATGCATGATTTTGTAAAGATGTATATGTGCTGCAATTCTGGGAAGCACATGTCCATCGGAACACGGTGTATTTGGTTTGTGATGCTAGAGTCAATGGAAGGCTGAGTATTACAACCTAAATAAACCGGGGTCCCACAGACAACGACACCAAAACATCAAGCCAGTGCTCTGCTTAAGCCAAGAACAGAAAACCATCCCAAGCAGGCTCCACCATGCCCACTGCCATCCCAAATTAAAGCAGGGCCAAGTATCACCACCATCATCACCACCCACAGAGAGCAACCAGAGAAGAGGAGCATAGGTGAAGGGGACGACCGGTGGAGCCAGGACGACAAGAGGTGACTAAACCGACATCGATCACTAGGAACCGAAGCAACCAACAAGAACACAGGGAGAGCACCACGGCCACCATAGTGGCCAAGCACTGCCATCCATTCCCCAACCCAACCAAACTCACAGAGGTAAACCATCCTTACTGTAGTCGCTTTCATTTTTGCCCAAAAATTAAATCCATAATATGAATAACAAGAAATGCACATAGAGTACACCTACAACAGTAGCCCACCATTTCCCCTCCCATTCTCTCTATTTTTGCCCAAACCAAATAACGCAACATGAACCAACACCATGCACACAGAGGGCTCACACATATCATCGCCCACATCACAGAACACCAACAGTAGCCCGCAATATCATCATCCATCTCCACATCACAGAGAAAGGGATAGAGAGGGAGGAGGGTAGTAGTGTACCTCAGTGCATCGGCAGCAAAACACCACCACCGGTAGTAGCTCACCCCATCACCTCATTTTTGCATACACGAACATCAGTGAACCCACATCCATATCCTTCTCCATGCATCAATCAACCAACATCAGGAGAATATGAAATCAAGCTCAAAGCATGAAAACCGAATTAAGGAGAAAGGGGGAAATAGGGAGATTAGCTCGAGGGGCCAGGACCAAGCCGTATGGCAGTAGCGGGAGCGGCCAGGCACACAAGTGCAGCCGCGTGGGAGAACCAAGGCATGCAATTAGGGTCGAGCCGGAGGAGAGCAGCATAGGTGCTGGCCAAACCGGAGGCGCACGCGTGAGGTTAGGGTCGACCGAAGAGAGACAGGGGGGCGTAGCTGAGCCACGAGCGGTACACAGGCCAAAGCCGCCAGTGGAGGCCACGCGAGGGCGAACCGCCGGAGGCGCGCGAGGCAGAGACGCGCAGGGCCGAGCTGAGCGGCGGCACCGATGGCAGGAAGCGGCATTGGGAAGAGATGGAGAGAGGAGTGGTGCCGAAGGAAGCTCTAGGAGGTGAGGGAATGGAGTAATGGAGGTGAGGAAGAAAAGAAATGGAGGGAAGAATGAAGAAGCCAGTGGGGATTTAGTCGTGAGTGAATAAGAGAGGAGAGAGAAAAAGAAAGAGATAAGGAAGAGAAAAAGAAAGTGTGACGAGGATCTGATAATCCTCATTTTATTATTTATCCTTAATCGTATAATATGGGTAAATATGACGTCACACGGTATACCCCTTACTGTTGTAAGGGAGAAGTTAGCCAGGTGGTCGTAAGTCCTTCTACGACCACCCCCATAGTCGTAAGTATTTCTACGACTACCACGTAATCGTAAGTTCTCCTACGATTACCTTCGGTTGTAAGTCTTTCTACGACCAGTAACGGTCGTAAGCTTTTCTACGACTACCCCCTGGTCATAAGTCGTGCTACGACCAGTCCTGTCATGACTTCTCCACAGATAACTGGGTCCACTCGCCAGTAGACCCTATTAACTGTGAGATCTGAGCAGTCAAGATACGTAGTTATACCTGGAATAACTACAGATAACTCACCATTATCCCTGATTGATAACCGTCGGGCAACGTGGGGAGGTTACTACTCCGGTAATTACTCTCATGATTGCGTAATAATGAACGCCTTCTGGCCCGGAACGACAACCGTCTCACAGCGTACTATAAATAGGCATCTTGTAGAGGTAATGGAGGAGGGGCAGGAGGGGCTTTTGAGAGGCAATCAATAGCAGTATTAGCACAAGTCTTTCCACTGATTATAATCAGGATACCCAATAAAATACACACAGGAGTAGGGTTGTTATTCTCGCTGGAGAAGGCCCGAACCTGTATAAAAATCCTATGTCTCTTTTGTTTGCGTAATCAATTGTGGAGACCCCCCGAATCAAATAATCTTTACGTAAGATCGGTTCTAAAACACCGACAAAGTGGAAAAAAAGAAAATTAAGAAAAAGGGAGAAAAATGATGAAGACGGGTAAAGAGGTAATTTCTAGTGAAAATTAATTGTAGTATAGTTAGCAATAAAAATGAGCGATAAAAATAGTAAGTTTCGGTGCTGTGTAATTTTAGACAAAATAATTTTTAAGCCGTGTTAGAAATAAATAGCCGCAGACCGACCGGTAGAAAAATAAAAGCCGAAAAAGATGCGTAAAATTTATCTAAGGCTATATAGCGAAATTAATTACCGATAGAACTCATTAAATTAGACAAATTATCTAAAGCATTAGAAATAATTTAAGCAAGATAAAATAATTAAATTAAGCAACACCGGTGTAAAATCGATTAGGCATTTATTTGCATGCGTAAAATTGAATAGACCCAGTTGCATACGAGTACATTTAGTATTTAATTTTTGCCTGATAAAACACGAACTTAGGCAACCTCGATCCAAGAGCCGGCACACTAGAATAACTGAGCTAGAATAACCGTAGTTGGGAGTGCTAACCTAATGGGGGGTCCAAAAATGTTATTAAAACTAAATATGCTAACAAAAGAAAATCATCTAACTAATGTGCGCATAGTAGCACCCAAAAGCAAATAATTATTTAATTATTTATTTATTATTTCACGCTGTCGTGTAAATTACAGAGGACGATACAATGCAGACTGGAGTAGCTGATCCAGATTTCTTCAACGCAAATCTTTCCTACGACTACGAAGGCAAGCCTATCTCTTGAACATCAACCTAGTTATATTAAATGTAAACTGTATATTGTTGTATCATATATGTACATGTATCAAAACTATATCTCGAAATCAAATCGGATAAAAGAGATGAGAAATGTGAAAAGAGATGAAAAAAATAGAATTATTAGGATGGTAAAAGGGGTCCTTGGTAGGAAAAGAGAAGATAGAAGAGGCGGGAACCTTTACATATGGTTAATATATGAGGACCAACAAAACTCTCACTTGGATCAGGGGCCATAATTTAAGTGCCAACCATTTTCCCGTTTCTACGGGCAAAAAATGTTACACTGTTACGTGACTATACTCTCCACATTGGGTAAGTAATATAGTGTGAGTATATGATGAAGGGGGGAACCCAGGACCGGTAAGAAAAGTCCAAAAGTGGGGGATCTAAGGCGTTATAGTAGCGCACGGTAGAGTGTTGGGTGGCGGGGAGTCCAACCCAACCAATATTACAGGAACTTAGTGGATGAGGGGTCAACACCAACGGAAAGTAATAGGTGGAGAATTAGTCATATAACCTGGAAAACGTTCTGTATTATGATTTTGAACCCGCATCAAAGGAAATGTAGGGGATCTAGTTCAAAGAGAGCTCAGAGTAGCTATAGATAAAGTGGTACAAACCTGCATAGTACTAAATAAAATCATGAATTCATACATGTCTCCTGAATTGGAGTCTATGGGAACCACTAGGGGTCTATCTTCTCTATGAGTGACAAGTAGTCTTTTCAGTATTAAAATCTACCACCTAAAGTTTGATGAAGTATTTATTTTCTAGAAAAAGAGATGAACTAGAAAATGTGATAACGAACAGAGATGAGTCATACAATACATCATTTGCTATAATGCTTGCTGAGTAAACTAGTACTCAACCTTGCTAGTATTATCCTTTGTTAGATCCTAGTCCAGACGGGAACTATCCCAAGTGGGATGAAGGACACGCAGATGCCGATGAGACCGCAGGAAGCGAGGGTGCTTACCACGAGGAGCAGGGTGAGGTGGACACCATATTCAGTGCGTGGGACGAGTAGGCGGCCAGTGGAGCATGGCAAGCAAGCGAGGGGACTTAGTCCCATTTTGCTGTTGTAAATTACTACTTGTAATAAAGACCATAGCCTTGCGTGGCTAACCATTGTAATAAAGAGTACAATTTCTATCTTATTGTTCTGCTGCGTTGACTTTGGTAAGGCTTACTATTTGTTGGAGCGGTGTCCTACCGGGCAGACAATAGTAATCCGTATGTCTAAGTGTGATTACCCTCCGGGGTAATGATACGAGACGCCACATTTGTTCTCTATGTGCAACAAAAATAACTTTCATATGCAGACATGCTTTTATCAACATGATCCCTTTTACTTTCCCTTAGGTTGTTTCATGCTACTATGCTGGAACTTGGAACATGTAATGGTGTGTAGTGTTGTTTTCATATTTATTTTTGCGCGGTCTGCATAAGGCTATGTATTTGAACAAATTTAGGCTGTTTGGGTGTATCTCAAATTCTAAATACATCTACAGCCCATGTAAAACAAAGAACGACTGAGAAATGTTAGTGCTTAGGCTAACTAATTTGTCGTTGAATGGCTTGCCTTCCTTCTCATGTCCCATGCATGCAGCCTATTGTAGTTTTGATGGCCCAGTTTACATAAGGATACTAATAACCACAACCAACTTTGCATAGGAAGCACTGGGTACCCTGCCTTTGCTGACCTAATTCAATTTTTTATTAAGAGAGTTGACTTAGAAGACATTCTATGTTTTTAGAGGTTTCCCTTTTATTGTATACAAATTGATCCTCCTGTAGCCTTCTTCTGTAGGATTTGGTGTCAGTTTGGTGAGGAATCTTTGATTACAAATTAGTATACTTAAATTAGTTATTTTATGCTCTCCCCTAAATTACCCCTCTCTCATTTTGTCTATTTTAATTTGTGTGCAGGGATTGCTGACAGAGAGGCAACAACACAATAAAGAGATTTGGGCATTAAAAGAGTTACCACAAAATCAAGGTATGCATTATTCGCCATTATTTCGTTTGATCTATTTCAGGATCTTCTCTTCTCGTAGGTTCGGAGAAGGATTTTGCTATGTGCCAAGTGGTTTGGACTATCTAGCCTTTTTGTCAACTATACGCGATTTACCAACGGGCCATATGTTGCTTATTTTGTACTTTAGTACATTGGAATTAGACCTGTTCATAGGCGGTCCGACCCGCCGGCCCGATCGTGTCCAGGCCAGGCTTGGGACTTGAAGTCCGGCCTGAAAGAAGCCCGACCCGGCCTGAAATTCCGAAAAATAATTAAAAATAGAAATATATTATTTTAATCCTAAAAATGAATTAAATAATACTTTTTTATTAAAAAAATATATTAAAATAATACATTTTAATAGGAAAATCAGTTTTTCTGGCTTTGGCCGGCTCAGCTTGAGATTTTCGTAGGGCTTTCAAGCCCGACCGGCTTCGCCCTACCAAAGATTTGAACAGGTCTAATTGGAATATGAAAGGATTCTCTCTTGAATACCGCTTTTCTGGCTGGCAGTGCCTGCTCGAGTTTGAGATTTTAGTGGGCTTTTCAAGCCCGACCAAACCGCCCTACCAAAGATTTGAACAGGTCTAATTGGAATATGAAAGGATTCTCTCTTGGAATACTTACATGTTAGTATTGGCTAAATGATGTATGTATTGGAGGACTCAACAATCGTAAAGTTTGAAATATGGTACTGTTGGACAAGAGGTGCATATTTGGTGTTGTAGTTAACTTCTTCTAATTTGGGTAATTAAGATGTTGCTGATGCATTAAAAGCATTGATTTTGCTGCACAATTCTACCACTATTTTCCCAGAGCACTACGTTTCATCTGCACAATTCTACTACTCTTTTCCTAGAGCACTACGTTTCATACTATATAATTTCCCAAAATCGCTTGCTTATCTAACCTCTCTATAGTTGTTTTAGATGTTGAATGACACCTATACAAGGTCACCCAAGGTAGTTAGTCCATTATTTTTCCTCCTCTGTTCACTACAAATTCAGTAAGACTACCTTATATTTATATTAGTGGATCAGCAAAAAAAAACAAGTCGCTGTGAAGATAATAGTTTATTGCAATGATGTTGTTATGAGGTGCGACTCGGTGACATGGTTATCTAGAGCTATTATGCCATGTATCAAACATTTAGTATTTTGTTCTCTAAACTTATAAGTGCATTAAAATAATAATAATTATACTAATAGATGATCTTTTCCCCTTGCCAATTACAAGTACCAACAGTTAGGGATGCAATAGGAGCAGATACAGGTAGATATCACTTATCTTGTATCCTATTCTATATTTTTTTTCTTGAAATCGGAGTCGGACACGGACAGTGCCGGATACGAATAAAAATATGGATAGTCCTGATCATGAATACAGAGTGAATACATGCCAAACCAAATACGAATTATCTCGGTTATGAATATTTAGTCGGATATTACGCGAAAACAGAAACCATATATATCGCACATAAAAAATATCAATTAACCATACTATATGTCCAAAATTCAACTACATTAGTGATTTAACAAGCAAATTTTACTACATCACACTATCATGACAGCTAGTTAAAGAAGTAGTAGCAAGTAGCAAGTCATAGTGATAGCAGTATAAAAGATGTCCAAAATGTAACTAGCAGGATAGATACAACATATACAAAGCCTACAGACCAGTAGCAATAACTAGTTAAGGATACACATAACATTTATTGTAGCAAATCTGTAGCATCCCAACTTTTGAGTTTTTTAAAATATTTTATTTAAAATATGGTTTTATTTTTTTTTCATGATTTTCTAGAATTTAACAAAGCTTAAATATACTTTTACAAAATAAAAATGATTTAATATGAATAAATAAAACATCCAATAAATTCAAAATATTTTATTTATGTTCCTTATGTTCAAAAGTATTTTTATAAATTTTCTAGAATTTTGCTGAGTTCATTTGCTATTTTTCTTGGCTTATTTGGATTTCCTGTATTTCCTAAAAATAAAAATAATTAAATACCGGAAATCCTCCTGGGTCTATTTTTCTCTCTGGCCCACTGGGCATAGAGTTTACTGGATATACATGACAATTTTTATGGATATTGTCTGATAAATTATCTAGATAGCCCCGAATCTGACTAGTACCTCCTTCCTGAATCCGATAAAACTACGTGGCTCCGAATTCGAAATCGGAGAAAAACCCTGGATATCCGGTTTCACGCTCGAATAAGATCCGAATTTATTCGAATGAACGGACGGTCGAGAACTATCCACTCCATTTGGATCCCTACCAGCAATAGGTAAGGTTGGAGTCCATCTAGAGCTTCAGTTGAAAGTAGCTCTCTTTTTTCATTTGACTATTGTACTTCATAATATGCCGGTTGTTAAAAAGATAGTATGCATTCCTATTTGAGTTTTGTTTGTTTTCGTCCTAAAGATGGTCAGTTGTTTTTCACAAGCCACTGTACAGATTTATGTGATAAAATGTGGATAGGCGTTGGTCAAATTAATTGTGTGCTCACAGTATACAAAGACCTCACACTGAACTTTTTTAAAAAAAACATATAAGTACCCTATCCACCGCTGTAGGGAATATAGGTCCCAAAGTGTGCATTTTTGTCTTTGCCAAATGGTTGGTTTCATATCAATGAAAAGTAAATGCATTTTTTTCGCTCTAGTGCTCATTTATTGGGAAGCTATAGATTTTTATACATGTTCTTAAGTTGTCCTTTTTTCGGATACCATTTGTGCCAGCTAAAGATAACAATACATATGAGTTTTTTTGACTGGTGATAGCATGCTTACAACTGAACTCGTCATAGCTGAAAAATTAGTCTAATGGAAATTAATGTTTTGCAGGTAATTCCGTAGGGATGAAAAATCTTTCACCTATGCACCATCAATTCACTCATTTACCCATTTCATTTGCCAGGCAGGGTAATCTCTAAAAAAATTGCTTGGAAGCACAAAGGAGTTCATGGACAAAGATACCGCCTTCAAAGAACATTGGCAGGTACATATAGAGTTTTGAGGTAATATGCTATAAAAAAGAGTTACAGAAAACATCGTGTGCTTTTACATTTCCCCTAAAAACACACATCTATATTTGGCTCATCGTATTGAATTAGGGAGGAACATACTTTATGCCTATCATTATTTATTGATGCTGGAATGTGCAAGATGTGTGAACATCTAATTTGGGTATGTTCTCCCAATTATCAGTAGTATGGAAGTTCTCTGTAAAGAATGGTTCTATAGGTTCTAAACTTTCTTCTTCTATAAGATGAAGCTGTCGGCATTTCGCTAATTCTGTATGGATTGCTTTACATGATATGGGAAGTTAGCATCATTTTGAGAACAATGCCATCTCCATCGGCAAGAACAGTCATGTTGATTCTCCTGAAAAAAACACAAAAATGTAAGTGATTATTTATATCAAATTATGGGTTGTTGTCCTCTACTTTCCCCCCTTTTTAAAAAAATTGCTTAACTTGTGTGGTCCAGTGACTTCATTAGTGCTTACTACCCCATGCATTGATTTGGTATTCTATTGTGCATCACTATTGCCTCTTCAATACTACACTATACCTATAGTGATACCATTTAAATGTCATCGATTCAGAAAATCTAAAATTAATTAGAAGCCGAACAGGTAAAAAACTAATTTATTATTTGATTCTATTTCTGATCGCTAGCATTCTCGATTGATCCACCAATTTCCTAGAATCTGCTTGTCCTTGTGTATACCCGCTTCTTATAGATTGTATATGCTTCACAACTCAATACACACATTACCTAACGACACAACCACCTCTACCCCTTAAAGAAGGACCGTTCGATAGGAAAGGCAAACACTAAATTCCAATCATTTTACATGTGTTTACATGTTTGTTAATTCTCGACTGTTTTCCATTCTATACAAAATTACTAATCCCTTCCCTATTCGTGCAAGATACTTGCTGCTGTAGTGCCTTCTTGTCGAACCCGAGAGCGAAGGATCCCGAATTCTCTGTGTTCATACACCGGTCCAGGATTTCCAGTGTACACAGTCTCACAAAATGGATATCACAATCATATCACGAAATCGTAAATGACATTAAATAAATAATTGTTTAATACAAATGAGTCTGAACAACAGTATCAAATAACAAATGATAAACACAGCGGAAACATATAATAGAGGTGAGCCACACGATGCGCCACAGGCAATCGTCTAGGTCAAAAGGCCTACTCGTCCGGATCCTCACCGTCGGGGAAGAAATCTTCTCCTGAATAAGATTTATTCAGCAAGGATGAGCACAACTTTCGTGCTCGCAAGTTACACCCAATATTGAAATAAAATGCATGCATAAGGTAACAAGTGAGTATGGCAGGGGTTGTTTTGCATAAACAGCATTTCCAGTTTAAATAGACATAGTATTTTCTAAGGCAGTTTTATACTATGACTAAAATCATATTTTTGAAATGACAATGTTATAATGTGGATAACCTCCAATGATCAAGTGAAGGATCCCCTCCTAACACTTGGCTTCCCGCTCAATTTTTCATAAAGATTAACCATCCTCAACATTTAATAAAGCATTTAAAAACCAAAAATAATTCTAACTTTAAGTGGCCCTGCTAGCATGTCCATGACCGCGGACGCAACTATTCGAATAGTTTCTCCTCTGCAGAGTTGGTACAACTTTACCCACGCGAGGTGACATGCTCGTTATGTCGGCCAATTCACGCTTCCGTAGGCGTGTGACTGAGCAATTACCATGAGGCCTTTACAATGTTCTGCCCTAGTGTATTCATGCCCGCTAAGGTTTCGCCTCTTTGGACTAACCGTCCTCCAAAAGCCCCCTCTTGCGCCAAGTGGGAATAAAACGTCTAACCGACACACACATAATCACATGACATAAATACACTAGAACATCACAAATTAATTAGCCAAATCCTGCCCATACAGGACATGTGGTAGTACGATATGGCATAGCAATAAACGGCTCAAAGACCGGTCCTCAATTGACTTGGGCGTTATTCCTACAAACCATGGGCCTTAATCTTAACCAGATCAATCCCGTGCATAAACCTGCACCCACCATTCCGACCATTTCACCCAAGTCCAAACCTATTTTTGATTTTATTTTGAATAAAACTCTATTTATAAATCCATGTTGTAAGACAATACCACAATGTCAAGTTTGAAACAAATCTGTAAAAAATTTAGTGAAAACCCTCCCAAATTCTGTAAGTATGAACTAAGCTTGGCTAAGCATATGTTTAATTTTGATAATATTTTGCCTATGGTGTCAAGGTAGTCAGATACAATATTCAAATTGGTCATACAATAAAACATGGGGGTAACTATACATAAAACAGAACATTAAAGTATTTATACAAACATATGCATGCAATAAAGAATTTAAAAACTGAAAATAACTTAAAATACTGGGGGGCAATATGGTCAATGGTGTAACTTGCCTTCGTTGATGTCTTGGAATTCTAAATCTTCAGATTGGTCGAACTCTCCGGAGTCGTCGAAGTCTAAACGTGAAAATACGATAAATTCAAATTCAAATAAATTCAAAAATATAGATCAAAATAACTCCAAATTGAAATATTTTGGTTTAGTTAGCTAGATTATAATTTTATATAAATTTTGCAATTTGAATCACCCCATTTGGAGTTCATATGCAAAAGTTATGAATTTTAGAAGTTTTAAACCTAAATCTGAAATTTAATTGAATTTTTCGAATTATTTTTCTACTGAAAAATCTACTTATTGCGCAACGCTGACATCAGCGCACAGATTTTTGGAATAAAAAGAATTAAAATGATTTCTCACATGCGGGCCCCACGTGTCATAGACATGGCTCACGGTGGACTGATTCCACCGAGCCGAGTGGGATCCGGTGCACCTGAGGTGGCACGCACGCACACGCGTGGCGCCGAATCAGCAGACACATGGGATGCCACGTATGTGCGAGCTCCGAGGTGGACGCCACCATGGACGTGCCACGTCAACTTGACGGCGACGACCATCGGATGCGTAGGACAACGGCGTTCGGCGGCTTTTCGGCGAGGGTGAGTGGTCGCAAAATGTAGAGGGGGATATTGCGAACATGTTGGTACCAATTTGGACGTGAATGGTTGTCGGAGTTGGCCGGCGGCGAGCTTTTGGCGGCGGAGAGGTTCGGGTGTTGATGACAACGGGGTTCCGGTGGCACTCTGGAGCGATGAAGGGGTCACCGAGGTAGCTCCGGTGTCGGTGATGACGATGGCGCAGACCACGACGGCTCGGCGACGTCGACTGTGGCGAAATCACAGAAAACAGCGACGGCGGTGGAATACCTAAAACTCTGATTATGACGGTAGTAGAGCTCGAGAGGGGAAAAGAGTTGGGAAGATGAGATGAGAGCATAGATGCGAGCCCGGTGGTGCCTTTTATAGGGGCCGAGAGGCTCTGAGGCGGCGTGGAGGAGGTGGGGGTCATGCGGCGGCGGTTGCGGCGTTGTAGGCGAAACCGTCGCGGAGAAGAGGGGAGAACGTGGGGGAAACGCGGCGGAAGTGGACGCGGTCTCGTGCACGCACCCGCGAAGAATGGAGCAGTTGGGAGTGCCCGTTAAAGAAGCTCGATCGTGGGCAGCAATTGCGGTTGCGGCACGAGAATCTCGCGCGGAGAAGACGAGCGCGAGGACGATGAGCACGGCCCGTTGGATTTCGATCCAACGGTCGAAACCATCAGCGGTGATGTGGAAGACAACGGGGTGCGCGACTCGTTCGATTTTGATCCAACGGTCGGGATCATGTGGTGCGGGAGGAGAGAGGGAGAGGGGCGCGGCGGCGGTTGGATTCTGATCCAACGGTCGGGATAAGATGGTGCGGCGGTTGGGCCGGTGCGGGCTGCGCGCGGAAATGGCTTTGGGCCGAGGCCTTTAGGTTTCGGCCCAAAGCCAGATTTAGATTTTCTTTAGATTTTCTATTTGTTTAAAATCTGATAATTCATTTAAGCTTTAGAAAATAGTAAAATAATTCCAAAATTTATGAAAAAATTCCCAGAAATTCCCAGACTTAATAAATTTATTTCCAACTTTATGTTGGCTTTTAATTTTGCAAATAGATTTATTTTGACTTTAAAATATTTATAAAAAGCTTTTAAAATTTCAGAAAATTCTACAAAGATACATAAATTTTAATTTTTACTGAAATTTGAAAATTTGGCTGTTACACTTCTATAACTTTTGTATACGTTAAAACTCCATATGTAGTCTAGGTTATCATATGGCCAATATGCTATCAGTTATGTGTTACAACATGCATAATTTCACCTTTGCACAATTTTTGCCACGTTTGAAGCTTTGCTCACAGGGGCGGAGCTACAGGGTATGCCGGGTATGCACCGGCATACCCTGCAATTCCATGTACAGATTCAGTATATATACGTATTTTTTTTTTTAAAAAAAAAAAGAAAAAAATGCTCATCTGCCATGTAGAGAGCGAGAGGCAGCCTGAGTCTGCGAGCATCAGGCCTGCGTGGGCACGCGGCCCATGCTCCCAGCGGCCCAGTGACTTTGAGTGAGATGGTTGGCTTCACCAAACACCAATACGCATCGGTTGATTCTAAAAAAACCAATACGCATCGGTTGTATTGCCGCCGGCGGTCAATAACTCAATACCGCAATATGGATCGAGGAACCTGGAAGCCCATCGGTTCTGACACTTCGACTTCGAGTCTTCACCCTGCCTGACGACGGCGCCAAATCGCCAATAGTGATCATTCATGTCGTCGGCAGTCGGCTGTTGCCTGCCCATCGTTGTGCAGTCGTCCTCGTCCTCGTGATCTAGGTTAATTTTTTTATCAGATTCTTTGTTCTGCCAATTCGTGTGTACTTTAATTGCTAATTGCTTTGCTTAACGCTAAAATTATAGAATCATCTATCACGCAGCGAGACGGAGGATTTTTTCGCAACATCACAGTCGATCTAGATTGATCTTTTGTTCAGCACTCCGTATCATGTGAGTGATCCATAATCGCATATGTGACAGTTCAATCGTGCAAGCGTAATTTATTTAATTATTTGGCAATGTGTTCTTTGTAATATTTATGCAGTTCAGCAGTTATGAAGAGAAGCGGGGACATTGCATCTCTTTTTCAGAAGCATGAAGCAAAGAAGAAGGCAGCGGCAGCTGCTATTACTTCTAATCGTTCCCCTGATCCGGTTGAACCTGTGGTGGAAGAGCAAACTCATGAGAGAGTAGTTGAGGAAATTGTAAATCCTATGTCGCCGCCGCCGCCACAACCGTCTTCACTACCACCAGTTTATGACATCAATCGCCTTCCACATGATCCAGGTGAAAGACGTCCTATTCTAAAATATCCTGTTAATGATCAAGATGCAATTCGAAGAGCATATATTACTAAAGGTCCATTCAAACCTTTTGCACATGATTTTCCAAAAAGAAAGATTTCAGATAGGGATCGGGGATTCAACTATTGTTGGATGTACAATCATGATTGGATTGAGTATAGTATTAAGAAGGATGTTGTTTTTGCTTCATATGCTATTTGTTCAAGAAGGGTACTGGGTCGATACATTTACTATTGATGGTGGAAGAATTGGAATATAGGAGAGAAAGCATCGCAAAGCATATGGGTTCTAAGGCACATATTGAAGTCAAGAGATATACATTGGCTTTATAAATCCCAAGGCAAAGAATTGATTATAATATTGAGAAGTGGAGTGATGAGGATCTTCGTCTTTATACAAAAGGTTGACTTATTCACTTAGGTGTATCAAGTTTCTTTTGCATCAAGGGTTGGCGTTTGTGGACATGATGAAAGTGAAGAATCTAGCAACAGAGGGAACTTCATTGAACTTTTGAAATTTTTTGCGAAATAGTGAAGAAGTGAACAAATATGTTTTGGACAATGCTACAGTAATCGTACCTTAACTAGCCTGGACATACAAAAACAAATTATTCATCACAGCCTTAGAAACTAGAAAGAAAATAATTGAAGAGCTTGGTGATGAGCCCTATGCAATTTTAGCTGATGAGTCTAGTGATATATCACATAAAGAACAACTAGCTCTTTGCTTGCGTTATGTTGATAAATTGGGAAGGCCATGTGAGCGTTTTATTGGAGTTGTTCATGTAGATGATACTACCTCTTTATCACTTAAGGATGCAATTGAAGCTTTACTTGTTAGTCATGGTTTGACTATGACTCAAATCCATGGTCAAGGATATGATGGGGCTAGCAACATGAAAGGAGATATTAAAGGGTTGAAAACATTGATCATGCAAGAATCACCTTCTACTTATTATATTCATTGTTTTGCTCATCAACTCCAATTGGTTCTTGTTGCTGTTGCCAAAGGAAATACTGATTGCAAGACTTTTTTTGATCAAATATCTATCTTGTTGAATATTGTTGGAGTTTCTTGTAAGCGTCATGACATGCTTAGAAATGCTAGGCTTGAGAATGTGAAGAAAGCACTTGATTGTGGTGAAATTGAATCTGGAACTGGATTACATCAAGAGATGGGTTTGCCTAAGCCTGGAGATACTCGATGGGGATCTCATTATAAAACTATATGCAGCATCATTACTATGTATGAAGCAATCCATGATGTACTGGTTGATCTTGGGGATGATCCTGCATTAAAGGATGATTGGACCAAAATAGATTTTGTGACTGGAGCATTTGAGAACTTTGAGTTTGTTTTCTTTGCACACTTAATATATATTGTTCTTGGATATACAAATGAGTTATCTGAGTGTTTGCAAAGAAGAGACCAAGATATTCTTAATGCAATATCACTTGTTGATGTGGCAAAGAAAAGAATGCAAGAATTGAGGTCTGATGGTTGGGATAATTTTTTTGAGAAGGTCACTTCATTTTGTGATAAACATGGTGTCAAGTTCTGCTATGGATGGTGATTATGTTCCTTATGGAAAATCAGCAAGGAAAACTCGTGTTCAAAGCAAACCAATGATGACCACTTGGAAGAGAAGTATATATTGGTGTCATTGATCAAATAAGTCAAGAACTTGATAATCGGTTTGATGAGATTAATATGGAGTTGTTGTCTTGTATGTCGGCCTTCAATCCTTCTAGGTCATTTGCTTCTTTTGATGCACAGAAGCTACGTAAACTAGCTGAGTTCTACCCAAAGGAGTTCTCAAATAATAATTTGCTCGGACTCGAATTACACTACAAAATTATATTGATGACATGAGACAGATGATAGCTTCAAAGGTCTAGACAATATTGTTGATCTCTCGCTTAAGCTTGTTGAAACAAAGAGACACAAAGTGTATGATATGGTTTATGAGCTCCTCAAATTGGTATTGCTTCTACCTGTGGCAACGACAAGTGTTGAAAGGGTATTTTCTGCAATGGTTTTTGTGAAAACAAAAACCAGAAATAAGATGGCAGATAGTATTTTGGATGATTGTCTAGTCACTTTCATTGAGCGGGATATTTTCTTTGAAGTTGATGAAGATGATATAATCAAGACATTTATGTCCCTTCGAAAGCGTCGAGTAAATTATTCACAAAAATAGCATTGTAAGTCTTCGGTTCTCTTTTATGCCTTATTTCAATTATCGGTGTGGTTTTTGAATTATTTATAGTATACTTAGCGGATGGTTTGAACTTAATCCATGAATTTAAGCCCTTATTGTGTTATTCAGTGCATATATACCGAATCATGTTGTCAATTTTACAATTATTACCGATTTACTAAAATGAATTTACCGAATTGTATATGAAAAATTTTGGATGGCATACCCTTAGACAAAATCCTAGATTCACCACTGTTTGCTCATGTATGGTTCGACAAATATACTGTAGCGCTCATGAAGTTTAGCCACATTTAGAGGTTCCCTCACATCTGCTCATGTGCCTTATAGACTAATACTGTACTTTTCCTTTACCAGTAATGAATAGACTGATGTTGTGTTGCACCTTCATAACTACGTAACGATACCATATACTCATCCTTACCTCGTTAATGTTTACATCCATTAATACAACGTGATCATCCACTTTTACGTTTCCTCCCTCACGCCTTAGCGCGCGTGCAAGGCACTGCTACTTACAATAACTAGTTAGAGCATTTAGGGCACGAAAATCCAGTGTGGCAACTGGCGACGCATGAGGGCATCTCTAATAGTGTCATGTCAGCTATCGGTCTATCTTTCAGTAATATAGAATTGATATAATAAAATTAGAGACAACATTATTAAAGATACCTTAAGAACTTCTCTGTTACCGAAACCGCACGGCAAGAGTGGACCTGGGCCGATTTTGACTGCATATGCGGTCTTCGGCCGGTTGATCTCGATCTAGCCCGTCGCCCGAACGGCCGCGTGGACGTGGCGCGGTGCGGTGGAGGGCACTCGCCACACCGCGAGAGTAACCGGCTAACCGCGCGCGCAGGGAGGGCAAGTCCGAGAGGTTAGAGACTCAGACAACGGCCGGCGGGAACTGGCACTGGAATGGCCGGAGCGCTCTCGCGATTGGGCTTTGGAATTCACCGGAGCAGGCTAATTGGGCCTCACCAACCAATGCTAAATTGTAACTAGGCTTTCAAATGGTGAGCCCACTCGAAGCAGTTCGCAATTATCAAAGATCAAACCGGTCTAGGCGCGGGTAGGCACGCAGTTGCCTCACTTGTCTCAACAGCACGGCAAGAGTAGACCTGGCCTGGCCACGCGGGCCGACTTGGATTGCGTGGGCGGGCGCCGGCCGGGGATAAGACGGCGCAACCGTGCAATGGAGGCTGGAGAGCAGCAGCACCACGCGCGCGTCGTACGAGGGTTGGTAGTTGGTACGACCGTACGGGGGCCATGGTGCGCTAGGCCGCGGCACTAGGCCATGTGGGTGCAAGCCGGGTGTGCCGCTTGGTGCTGGGCTGCACGCTGACGCCCCCGCGAGACGGCGAGTTTCGTGTTTTCGGCCGGGCCACGGCCGTGTTTTTAGCCTGCATGCGGGCGCTGAGAAGACGACTCTGAGCCGGGCTCCCCACATGCACGGGGCGGGCTCGTGGTGGAGCAAGAAACCAATATCTGGGCCAAGCCTGTGAAAGGCTCCATTATAAACAGATTTTTAGATATTCTTCTCTCTCTCTCCCTCTCTACAAAATATCAGAAAAAAAGGCATCCAACACGCGAGCCAATAACATGTATTAGAATCAGGAGGAAATTGCTTAGAGACGTCAGCTGTTTATAACTTTTAACACGTAGAACACGAGATAATGTGAAGGAGAAGCATAAAGAATTAAGCCATCATTGTCATTGTATATGAAGAAGTTGTCTATAAAAATATGTAAAAATACAACACATTATAGGAACTGTATTTAGTGCTATATATATAAAATATAAAAATACTATAGACAATAGTTGTCTATACTATTGGAGGTTTGCAACATGGTGCATCTTACACGCTTGACTACTGCATTGACTTTTGGTCAATTTTGTTTGCCCGAAAGACAGATTACCTCTCTATCCCTCCCAGTGCGTCACCTTCTCCTCTACCTCCTGTCACCTTGCCAAAACCTCCATCGTCACCACCACCTCATCCCAGTCCACCACCAAGGTCGTCGTCGGCCATCCACCATCAATCAAGGGCAATTTGACTATTTTTCCATCGTTAAAAGTGGCATACATAGCAGACTAGCAGTAGTGGATGTCTTCTGGTGGCAAATATAGGAATAAGCAAGTTTAATAGCATACTAAACTATTCACCCCTAGCAGTATCATCCTACTCGTCGTATCACAAAATGGGGCTCGGTTCCTATGTGCAGTTGCTACTGTAACTGCAAGTTAAGTAGCTGTACTAGCACTACTGGATCCAAAGCCGACGACAAGATCCACGGGGCACTGTGGTGAATGCATTATGGCACTGACACTGTAACAGACATTCTGAGCCGTTGGATCTAAAAATGAATGGCTGAGATTGCGTTCAGTCCTTAACGCTCAGTCGCTGTTGGGACGGCACGTGACCTCTGTCTCGCAAAGTGGGCGCGGGCTCCTGGTGGGTCCCGTCCACCCATACGGACGGTGCCTGTCACTTCGACTCGCACCACTTGCCTTCCTTGCTAAGCATCTCGCCATCGCATCGACGTGCAGTGCCAGCACTGGAGCATATTGTCGCGCTCGCAGGTCACGTTGTTTGACGAAGGAGCCACGAACAACGTAACGCGAAAACGCTCCCTTTTTATCCCGGTCGCTGTAAAACCCGTCCCCCATCCACTCGATATATTCGGAGTCGCGGAGATCGTCTCGATTCGTGGAAATCGGCATACAGGTGCGCCCGTTTGAGGCCGTCGACCGTCGTCGTCGTCGTCGTCGTCGTCCTTGTCCTGCGTCTCGTCTCGCCGCAGTTTTCCTCCACCATTCAACTCGCCGGACCGCGGTGATGGCCGAGGCGCAGGCCCGCGGCCCGCTGCTGGGCGGGATCCAGGACGCGCCGGCGGGGCGCGAGAACGACCTCCACACCATCGAGCTCGCTCGCTTCGCCGTCGCCGAGCACAACAGCAAGGCCGTAAGACCCCGGAATCTTTATCGAGATCGATTAACTTGTGATCAAGAACCCCAGAATCTTTATCGAGATCGATTAACTTGTGATCAAGAACTAGGGGATGTAATTGTTGCTGTTAAGGCCTTGTGATTGATTGTGTGTGATCTTAATTGGTTGGTGCGTGCGTTCGTGCAGAACGCGATGCTGGAGTTCGAGCGGCTGGTGAAGGTGAGGCAGCAGGTGGTGGCCGGGTACATGCACTACTTCACCATCGAGGTCAAGGAGGGCGGCGCCAAGAAGCTGTACGAGGCCAAGGTGTGGGAGAAGGCATGGGAGAACTTCAAGCAGCTCCAGGACTTCAAGCCGGCCGCGGACGCTGCGAGCGCCTAAGGTAAATAGCAAACTGACAACATTAGAAGTTGGAAGAATTCTGAAATCACGTTAGGTAAAGCAAGCAATCTGTCAGGTCAGGTCAGGTCAGGTCAGGTCTGGTGAAGCAAAATCATAGTACATGCCATGCGTACCTCTATATCATGTTCTGCTAGGTTGTGGCACAAAACAAATTTCTTGATTGGTCACCACTTACCAGGGTGATCTCATCATTGGAGCCCTTTTTCCAGTAGTTCATTGGTGATCACTGTGCTTATCCATGTTCATCATTGGCAGAGGGTTGATCAAAGCAGCATTCTTGATTTCAGGTACATATATGATATATCATCTTCCTGTGTGATGTGTTGCATGGAGGCTAGCTGAAGCTTGTGGTTGGAGCAGAACAATGCAAGGGCTTATCTACGCAACATGTTATAGGTCCCACTGGATAGGTGTATTATGATGAATAAGCCTGCTCCTTACCAGATATATCACATATGACTCCCCCATGTAATGCACAGTGTTATAAGTGTTTTTATGCCTCCTTGACTTGCTTGCTATCAGCGCTTTAGCTTTCATAGCATCTGAACAAGTGGATCTCTTGCATGATCGAAATATCAAAAGATTGGTTAGTCAGTTATTGTTACATTCAACATTTAAATAGGAGAAAATTTTCACCAAGAGCAATGGACGTTCATAAGAGCTAATTAATGAAAGATAAACATTGCAACTTAGTATTAAACTGGAGAGCAGCCAGGATGTACAATTGGTGAACCTGTCTACATAGTTGCTACAAAACACTAGCTGTTGACTATTGAGCGATCAACATATGTAACATCCTAAACTACTTCTGCAGCTTCAGCGGTTACACATATGGTACAAGAGAGGCTACAGAGTTAAGCTGGGCCTACCAGGATGTACAACAGTCATGTCTACTTATCAGCTTCTTAAACTAAAAGCAAAGCTAGCTTTTTTAAGTTACCCTTCATCGTTGTCATAATCCTCATCATCCTCTAATCTATGGTTCGACGACAAGGCAAACTGAACAGGGTCCATGGCCATCTTGTTCATCTCGGGCAGTTGCCAGTCCAGGAAATCCCTGGTCTTCAACTCTTCATTCAACTCTGAAACAGACGGTCCTGCAGTGGCTGCAGCCACGCTCATTGCTGGAGCTGAAGGCTGGACTTGTGGTGACACTGTAACCTCACTATAGTCATCAAGATCTAAGTTTAAGTCAATGTTCCTTAAGGAGGCCCTGGCATTGCTCAATGGGGTAACCTCCTTCGTTTCTATTGCATCTGTACCATCATCTGTAATATCTACCTTTAGGTGGGCTGGCTTGCTATATTGGCTTGGAGGAAACTCACGGTTCTCCTCAAATTTTTCATAAGTGGAGATAATCTCTCTTTCAGACCCACGCCCACCACGGCGGCCTCTTCCACGACCCCTCCCACGCCCTCTGCCAGTGTTTGTATGGTTTGCAGCCCCCTGCATGTGCAAAAGTTTATCAGCAAACGAGGTCAAAACTAAATGTGTACAACAAAATGGCATGATCATCTTTAAATATATATGAACTCAACAACAGCGTTGAGTATCACAGAAAGCCCTGGTGTAAATACTAAGCGTCAAAGGCACATAGAATTTAAGAAGTACACACCATCCACATAAATGTAAGAATAATAGAGAAGCAACATCCACATAAATGCAAGAATAATGGAGAAACTAACATTTCTTGTCCGCTTTGATTCCTCCTCGTCATCATCTTCAGCAGCTTTCCTGATGAAATTTCGGCATTTATTAAAGTTCAGTAAATATAAGTTGATTTGGACATATCAGAGGCTAATTAGCACAATAATACGTTTTTACCTTCTTTTGCCAAGCTTATCATCAGCACTAACATCAGATGTACCCATGTCTGGAACTTTGCTGACTACATCCCTCAAGAAATCATACACATTGTAATTATGTATGCACTGCTTCCTGAAAAGGAAAAACTACTGAATGAGATAATGGGACCATCAGACTGCAATGACACATGTTCAAAAAATATCCATATTAGGATCCAGAAAGTTTAATTCTCCCACAAAATGGTATAATGAAACCCTCACCCAACCGCATGTCCCCACCAACACCCGAAACCAACATTGACCACCATAGGGCAAATGCTCATCTACATTTTTTTTAGAATATGCAGAAAAATGCATCTCTTTGTCTAAGAAAGAGGAATTTGCGGGGTTCATACAACACTCCACTGCCTCAGGCGCTAAGTAGTGTCTGGGCCCAAGCAATTAGTAAACAGAATCACCAGATAATTAGCTACGAACTAGGGCACCAAATTCAGTCCAGCCTGCCAAAACCCCCACTCTGTTGTGATAACATACAACAGCAATATCAGTATGTTAAAGTGACTATTTGTTATATTTATGACAGTAGTACGTAAGTTGCAAAAACAACTTATGAGTACGTAACTTACAAAAACAACGTATGACTTAAGAAAAGTTATATTTGACATTGAAAAATGCAACGAAGTTTTCTGCCATCCTAATCAAGAAGTGTTATATAATCTAATAAATTGCTTATAGCTCTATTGATTCAACAAAAAGTGTGCAAAAGTGTGCATAGATATGACAACACATATAAGGTCAAGTGAACTTACAAATGAGAAGAACTCACTGTCTTGACCCCTCTTTGAAGTGTGATATCATACGTCCTATCACACAAGTCTTGCAGAAATAGCTCCAATGCTTTTGCTGCAAATCATGGACATCAAAGACTTAGGTGTTGATTGAAAAAAACATGTGAAACAAAAATGCTAGAACAAGTTAGAGTTACGGAAACAAACTAAAAGTAATATAAGCTTGTGAACATGTCAAGACGAGTATCAAGGGTTTGTGGCAATCTTATGTCAGTGTGTACAAGCCAATTTCAATTAATGAAAATAACGCTGTGGGTAAACCAGCAGAAAAGAAAACATATGAGTACAAATAAGGACGCAAGATTAAGTTATACGTTCGAATATATTATGTATATATATCCCTTATAGAAGTATCTTTTCTACATCCACCCACATCTATGTACATGCATTATTCTTGCCTAGTTTCCTCCTCCTAGATTCCTGCAAGCAAATCTAGCTATTGAACAGCAAAATCCAATGGTTCTTATTCTATCTATGTCCTGCCATAGAGCCAAGTATGAAGTATCCTTAATTACTCCACTCAATTTACGGTCCTTTATTGCTGCACCAGGTGCACACAAATTCTTCCCACCCCTAGCCTTCTCTAGCTATTGAACAGCAAAATCCAATGGTTCTTATTCTATCTATGTCCTGCCATAGAGCCAAGTATGAAGTATCCTTAATTACTCCACTCAATTTACGGTCCTTTATTGCTGCACCAGGTGCACACAAATTCTTCCCGCCCCTAGCCTTCTCTTAGATCTTCTTTCCCCCCTCACCATAGCTCCCCACCTAACTTAAGGCCCATCTTCTCTGATATGCTTCATACTCTCTCTGACCAACAACGCAACCACACCCTCCAGGATCAAAACTCGTTAAATCCCGTCAGGGCCCATACTTTTCTTGAAATTCGCTTTTGATTAAAACCATTCAAAATTCAAAAATCAGAATTTGAATTTAAAAACCTGAAAAACCGGCCGATTTCATTTCCGTACCACGGTAAATCCACGGTTACCGCGGTAACCGGCTTTTTTCCTGCACCCCTCCTGTCCTGCCTTGTGCCACCAAGACTTGTCAAAGAAATTGACCCAGGTGCAAATCAGGAGAATAGAGAAAGCAAGACTGTGCAGGCACAGCGATAAAATCCGGTGGATCTAACAGGGCATAGATGAGATTGGCTCGTGAAGGAGCTCGCCGGAGGTCAGTTCAACATAGAGATGTGGCAGTATGGTGCGCCTGCTGGAGAAGAGGTGGAGAAGGAGAATGCAGATTCGTGCACCTGATAGGCGAACGGGCTTACATGGTGCATGGATGTTTTTGAATGCCATGAAGGGTAAGACCACTGAGCCTGTACTCAACTTCATCATCACCACAGGTTTCAAGTTCGCACCTCAACTCTGATGTACTTGGTAGTAAGTTCCCCCTTTTATCAACAATAATGGTCAGCTTTGCTACATCTTCCCTATTAATACAATCAATAATGATTTATTCTTAGTATGCTTCTTAAGTCGAAATCGAGATCTAGAATGACCATAATAGACTTCCAGAACATGACTTCCCGTTCTGTAGCTAATATTCATGTCATCTGAATTGATAAGACCGTTCACAATTTCTTGAAGCTCGATCCCCGAGATCCATATATAGAAAGAGATAGACTATAAATGACATCTCTTATGTAAATAAGACCAAAGGGATCAAAGTGTTAGTCAATTCTGAGGCCTGGATTCCTTACTGATATATTTGGTTATGCTAAGTGGCTAAGTGGCAGCTGTAAATGTGACTGCTCCATGAGTCCATGATATTTAAAAATTAAAAGAAACTTAACACTGTAATATCATCAGTGGCTATAACACAGGGTTTGTTACCTAAGCTATACAGAGGCTATAACTCAGGTTTTATCCCTGTCAAGTTCTCCAAAGGACCAAATAGTTACTAGTGCCTGTTTTGCCACTGTTTTGTTTAAAATAAGAAAGAACATTAGATATTAGTGTCTGAATAAGCATCCTAGGTTTTGGTTTTACTAGAATATTTTGGTCTAGCTCAGAAAAAAGAAATCCTGGTTTGGGGCTGCCATTTCCAAAGCCTTTTTTTGGAAACATTTTGCCATCAACATTGCAATACAGACAGCAAGTAAAAATTCCTTTTCTAACAAAGCACAGCTTTGATATACCAATTGCATATGTAACATGTTATTGGCCTCTCAAAAATATGCTACTTGACTCTCTTATTAAAGAAAAGTAACATGGCAGAAAAGAGCTGCAGTCTGTAGTGTGAACTCCACAACTAATATTGAATAATCAAAAGAAAGGTAAATAGCTGTGTAGGATTCCTTTTTTAAAAAAAAAAAATAGAGTAGGAAAACTCACACACTAGAACAGGTACAGCTAAAGCAATCTTGCCGACATCCTCATCTGCTTGCATGATTTTCTTAATCCGAGGCTGTGTAACACAGGACCAAGTAAGATCATATTAGATCAACAGAAAAGGGCCATCTGAAAGAAGACTAGTAACAACAACAACCTCTGATGAATGCAATGTTCATAATTATGATTGCCCTATACTAAAGTCAAATGCCCAACCATGTTAATCTTGAGGGAAAAGAGATCACAATGGTGTATATAATTTCTCTACATGTTACATGAGATTATAAGCATTGGTCCTAGCAGATGAAAAAAAGAGATTCTACATGTCCCTTGTGAGCAAAGAATAACGACGTAGGTATTTCCTGATGGAAGAACATAAGCATCATCAGGATTTCATTGTATGGCAAACTTATGTCATCTAAACTTGCATCTTCACTTGCACAACAGATGATAAGCACATTAGTATTATTGCCCCAAAAAATGATGAATGCACATTTTCTCCCAAAGATAGACCAAAAACAGATGGGGGGTGTTGCCCTGCTTGGAATCTGATATTCACTGTGGCATTTTACACTACTTTTTATCTATTGGTACACAGCTTAGTTACCACTTGTTGTACAGCAGAAACTCAGAAGGTTAAGCTATAGAATTCAACTCGATCCATTTACTATTTGGCTCTACTGCAAAAGGCTAAACAGTATAATTTTATTCTGTTGTTAGTAAAAAGGGCTCGAGGGCCGAGGCCACTATAAAGAAAATGGGAGAAGACAGCCACACAAGGACGAAATGCACATTGATCTATCACAGATCTAGATCTAAGCAACTAACCAATGCTACCAATCTTGATGAATTGAGAACTTTAAAATAGGACTTGCATGATTGATTTCGTAGTCTATACTATTAGTAAAACATTGATCGGCAATTCTTGTACAAACAATGACGATTAGACTGGTAGCAGTATTATTTGGTAAATTGTCAATGCATCTGGGCAACTAATTTAAATTTTCCTTAACCAGCCTACCTGTGAAGCCCAGAAGCTTAACCCAAGTATTTCATCATATAAGATGGTAACTTGGTACGACACGGAACAAGATCCAATAACAGATTTATGCAAGTATGCAACAAATTAACCCTAATTTTTCTCGAACTAGGTCTCGGAGGCACCTTCATCCATGCCAAAACTGTACCGTGGAACTATTTATCTGAACATGACCTAAACAATCCAGGATTTTCCACGCATCCACTGCTCACATCTATAGCATATTTTACCTATTAGACCCGAAAAATCCTGATATGCGCATTGAACAAGCCCAAAAACACAAAATCACACTACTAACGTACATGAAGCAAACGCAAGACGAGCACACACAAAAAAGTTTTTTTTTAAAAAAAAAATCTGATCGTGCTCGCAAAATCTACATAATATTTAGCGATTGCACCCGAAAAATCCTGATACGTGCGTCGACCAGGCCCAACAACGGAGAGAAAATGGCACAGATGCATACCACAACTTCATTGCCCATCAGATTAGCAAAACCTAACGACCAGAAATAAGCGTACATGTACAGGATGAGGCGACGAGCACAAGGAAAAAAAATACATATGCCCTAATCGTGCTCGCAAAATCTACACTGCATATAGCATACAGGAATCTGAACCTACACGAGAATTTTTTTCAAAAAACAAAAATCGCACGAACATATGAATCATCGTACCGCGGGGAAGCGGGTGTCCAGCTTCTTCCTCATAGCGTCAAGCCAGCGCGGGAACCAGCGCTGGAAACTCCTCCCCGGTGGAGAACACGGCGACGCGGGGTTCGATCGATGCGGGGGGCGAAGCGGAGGACATCGAATCGGAGGAGAAAACCACAAAACATTAAATAGCAAATCGGATAGACTTGTGATTTGGGGATTAGGGTTTCCGTTACATATCTTTTTTACAAAAATAAAAACAGTTTTTTTCTCCCTAAATTGCTCGGCAAATGGCCGGGCGAACCGGGCAAAGGTACGCGACTCTCCGGCCCGCGGAAGCCTAACTGATGGACCAGGTGTATAGGCTCAAACCTCACGCAAAGCACAGAAATAGCAGAAGCTCTCGAGGGTCTACGGAGGTGAGCTACACGGACCGGGTCTACGGAAGAGTTTCTCCGTGACCTCACCGCGCGGATCGAAGGGGGAGGGCGATGTGGGGCCCACGTCTCTAGGCCTCCCGCGTTGTGCGGCCGCAACACGTTAGCCGTCCGTTTCTATCCGCATGGGGCGGGCCCCGCATTCTGGCCGGGTCGTGGGTTCGGGGAGAAGTGACGGGGTTGGCCTCTGTATCCGCCGTCCGTTTCCGGGGGTCGGCGGGATCCGGCGGCTGAGAGCGGCCGTCGCGCAGCGCGGGCGTGCCAGACTCGTGTCCTTCTCTGCCCTTTTTGGCTTTTTAGCTTTATCTGGTTTTAGGTGCAACAACCGTATATTTTCGTTTTAGAGTTGACATGAGATAGAATTCTTTTTATTATTTAATTCTTTTTAAAAGTTATTTTAAAGATAACAACTTCATAACTTTATTTCTAATTTTGACTCCTTTGGTCACGTCATGACCAAACTGTGTTGTCACGCTACCGACCGCGGCGTGACCAAACTGTGCTATCACGTCAAGAGGAGTGACGTGACACGACTTAGCCAAAAAACGGACACGTCCAAAGGGGTCAGTGGCGTGACAACACAGTTTGATCACGCCACGGGTCATAGCGTTACCAAAGGGGTCAGAATTAGAAATAAAGTTAATCTATCTTTAAAATACTTTAAAAAAAGATTAAAAATAAAAAAGGCTCCATGAGATAAGACCAGTCTCGTGAACAACAACAACTCTGTGGCAGGACGTGGCTAAGTCACCTGAGCTAGTGAGTAGGTAGACCACGTAGGGAAGTTTGGTAGGCTAATATGTTGAGGTGCGGTTGTTTGGATCTTATGTTAGAAATAAGTTTTCATAAAATAGGG
Organism: Ampelocalamus luodianensis; assembly: GCA_036346255.1. Lineage (NCBI taxonomy): Eukaryota > Viridiplantae > Streptophyta > Magnoliopsida > Poales > Poaceae > Ampelocalamus > Ampelocalamus luodianensis. Next base: position 16,619,900 of record CM070625.1, read on the forward strand.
TTTTCTATGATTTTTTAGGAAAAACAAGTTTTAAGTTGTTACTCTCTCCGGTTCATAAAAATAAGTCATTTTGGATATCGACATGGTCCCAAAATTGCAACTTTGATCACTAATTATTATTATAATTATTTTTAAAACCCAACAAAATTATAATATTATGAAAGTACTTTCCGAGATGAATATGCACCTATGATTTTTCATGTATCTAATCTACATATTTGAAAAGATATTGATAACCAAAGTTTGACTACACGCATTCCAAAATGACTTGTTTTTATGAACCGGAGGGAGTGTTCCGTTACTGCAAGTTTACAAAAAACTTTGGTGTGACCTTTATGGCGAGGGGTCTCACTTGACCAACGATTGCCGTACCATAGCGGCCATGAGAGACTACATGAACCACGGGCCACCCCGCGGTGCCACGAGGAAGAACAAAGGCCTCTAAGGCCCAACAATGAACTGTCAGCCCTGCCACTAAGGTCGCGCATCGAAGCCCTAGGAGGAGACCACCCCCGAAGGATCATCAATTTGATCAACGGGGGATCCTTGCTCGGTTTGGGGTCCAAGAAGGCAACGACGCGCCTACGCTAGGCAAATCCACCACGTAGCGACCTACCTCGCCAACACACCACCAAGACATGCATAGATCCCCATCACCTTCGGTGCTAAGGACGCGGGGGTGTATACTTCCCTCACTAGGACCCCCTCGTCATCTTTGCAAGCATCGCAGACTTCGAAGTCAGGCACATCATTGTGGGTGGGGGCAGCTCCGCGGACTTCTTGCTCGTGGAGGCGTTCGACAAAATGATGATCCACCGAGATCACATGTCCCTACCGGGCATACCTTTAATAGGCTTCGAGGGTAGGCCTATGATGACCCTCGATCAAATTTACTTGGCTATAACCTTCGACGAGGGACCCTCATCGTGGATAGAAGTCATCACCTTCGACGTTGTCAACATGCCTTACCAGTATAACACCATCCTTGCCCGCGCCACGCTGAACACCTTAGGCGCCATCGCACATCACAACTACTTGTGCATGAAGATTCCCACGTCCGTGGGGGGTCATCACAATCTAGGTAGACCAAGACCTCGTGAGGCAGATGTAGCATCCCAAAATTTTGTTTGTTTCTGAAGCTTTAAAAATAAAAGTAACCATTTGAATTTCTATGTTTAAGTTAAAGCTTAATTTGAAATTTATAAATAAAAAGATTTAATGTGATTAATTTAAACTTCCATTAAATTAAAAATTGTTTTATTTGAGTTCCTGGTATTCTAGAGTTTTTTTCTAGAATTTTCTAGGAATTTTTGGAATTTATTTGCTATTTCTTTGAGCTCTGTTTTATTTATCTTAATTTTTCAAATTCAAAAATCCTTTTCAATTCTGGAATTTCTCTCATGCTCAAATCCTTTCTCTTTGGCCCGTATCTTTCACTTTCGGTCCAACCTCATTTCCCTTTTCTTGACCCGTTTTGCTTTCTTTCCGCTCAGCCCAACTCCTCAACCTAGTCCGTTCCCTTTTCCTTTTCTCTACCGTGCGCAAGCCAGCTCGCCTTGCCTTCTTCTTTCTTTCTCTGACCCGTGGGCCCACGATGCCAGTAGGGCATCGTCTCCTACCTGGAGTCCTTGCGTCGTGTCCGAACCGGTTGTGCAGCGCTGCCGTATTCCTCTTGGACTCCTCCCCTCCGGCACTATTTAAAGGCAACCCCTCCACATCAATTTGCCTACCTCGAGTTCCTCTCCCCAAAACCCTAAACCTCGCTTCCATTCTGTCTTCGTCGCACCAAAATCGCCGAAGAACGAGCCACCGTTGAAGCTTCTTCGCCGTCAGATTTCGCTGTCGTCCGTCCTCCTCCGACCATATCGTCTTCATCATCATACTCGCACCGCCATGTTCTACTTGAGCTTCCTTTATCTTCGACTGAGGATCATCAAGTCGTTGTTTTCGTCTTCGTCATCAAATCCGGTCGCCGGCCACCTTGTTCGATCTACAACTCTGGTGAGTTCCTTTTATTTCAGTGCACATCACTTTGAGTTCTATGCTCTACTCATCCGATCCCTTCTCTTGTTCTTCTCTCTCGGTTACCAAGTTACCGCCACCGTGTTTCTTCTTTAGCGTCGGTCATCTTCATCTTGTCGCCACCATTATTGCTCTCTGGCCACCTTTCCTGTGTCTCTGTGATCCTCGTGTCGTAGCCAAGTCGATGTTCATCTTTTCTCTCTTTGGGGGCCATCAAATTGCCATTGCAACCATGATCCGAGCTCACCTCGCCGCCAATGTCGCCGCCGTCGCCACCTTGTTGACGGTATTGCCGAACCACCACCACCATTGTGATCATCGCATCCTCGGCATCCCGTTTTTGCCCTTGGCTGGACCTCCCTCGCCTCCGTTCACCTTCGCCGCCGCAAGCATTGTCGCCGGCCATGGCTGTCCTCTGGAGCGTCTCTCTCTGTGACTCTCTCTCTTGCCGATGTGGCACTCCACTTCATCTCCACGTCCGTGCCACCTCAACAATTGTTGCTTATGTGTCACCATGTCAACGGTCCTTGTGGCAAGCCCAAGATCAAAGTCCATGAACTCAGTCCACCATGGACTATCCCTATGCCAAGTGGGTCCCACTTGTCAGTTCAATTTTCTTTCTCTTTTTCTTTTCAGCCGAAATTCCTTATTGATGTCACGCTGACGCAGTAAATTGCTTTTCCTTTAGAAAAACAATTCCCTAAATCCTGAAATTCTGATTTTATCATTTCATGTGAATTTTAATCTTCCAAGAGTTCGTTCTCCTTCATCCGAACTCCGATTTAGTTCATTCAAATTCCTAAATTTATCTATAATTGAGCTCTTTGTTTTAGAGTTGGTGTTACTGTTTTTTGAATTTATTTGAATGTATTTGAGTTTTGCCTGTTGTTTTCTCTCTCGTTAGATGATCTGTTTCACATAGCATGAGCATAAGCAAACTTCGAAGATCCAAGTGTGGTAACTGAGCAGAACTAAAGCCAAGGCAAGCCATAGTCCTTTGATCATATTGAATCTATGATTTCAAAAGTATAATATTTTATATCAATTGCATGCTATCTTTATATCAATTATTTTGGGATTTGCTATCACCTGTTGTCATTATGCCCCCATTGAATATTTGAATACCATGAATCCTTTATCACCGTAGAATCATTAATTTTAGTTGGACATATTTGTATCGCCAACATGGGTATCGTACAGATGTTTAGTCAAGCTTAGTTACGATGGGTTTGTGATCACATGTGTCATAATGATTAATTTTGACTTAATGATATATGGAATTGTAGTGACTAGTCACTGTTGTTAAAATTTGTGTACCATGACAGGGTATGTCATTAGTCTTGGTTGAACAAAATGATTTCCGCTCGGGCGAGTGATCATGAAGTAAAGGGGGTGCGGTTAGCACGTTGAAGGTCCTCAAAGGTGGGAAACGATATTAAAGTGTATTAATTGTGTGCCTTTATTGCTAAAAAAAATCCTCTTTATTACATAGGGGAAATGTCTATTTATAATGTTACAAGCAGGATATAGGAGATCACAATTCTACCCCTAAAACGATCCTATGCCTATAGAGGCTTCAAGGTCTTTACACCTCACTAGGCGTAGCCTCTGGTACACGATAGATCTTAATAGTCTTGGTCTACCACTCCTATACTCCTGGTCCTCAAGTGACCTTGACTACCTTCGCTCCATGCGAGGTGGTCCCGGAGCGAAGGCTCCTTGGACCCCTTCGCACCATGCGAGGTGGTCCTGGGCAAGAGCCTTCGGGACTCCCTTCATTCTGGGGTGTGTTGTACTCTTCTGTTGAGTCTACCTTAGGCGGCCTTTCTGTACCTGTCGTTATGTGCAAAGGGGTATATGATACCCTTTGACTAGGTCGAGATGTACCCCGACTTGGTGTCTTCACCAGGTCATTGGGGCCGGTGGGCCACCCCTACGACATCCTATGCATTTTAAAAGTTTGCTCATGATAGCATAGCATCTCCTGAAATACTTGTGTCGATTTTTAATTTGTTGCAATTCAAGTTTATCTACTCTAGAATCATTGAACTGAGCTAAGATGCCATGCCATGCTTTCTGTGTAGCTTGTTCCTTCTTTTCCACTATTTACAGATTACTCCTTTAGTATATTGAGGAAGAATTTGTCCTCAGAATATTTCCATGTGTGCCACTTTATGGAGGCTTTGTCTGCATTTTCCCTTTTTTTTTGTTGACATGATCATCCATATATCTAAAAGGATCCAATAAGACAAAATGATTACCGATGTAACTTGGGTTCATTTTTCGCACTAGTATCCAAATTAAGAAGAATTGATCTTACTGTAGGATAATCAAGCTAATTATCTGAAGAAATATGGTATAATTGATTCAAGAGTCTGTACTATTACTCTTGCAACCATTTCCTTATTTAGAGGTACGATTTTGAATCTAACATGTGCATATAGTGCTTATTTTAGTTAAGAATTTTGGATGCACTTAAAAACTAGTATCACTGAAGTTTGATTTCAATGGAGCTTGTTCGATTCTTTTTACTGCTGGTGCAAATTTGGTGCTGTGTGAATATCACTTGCCCACTTACTAGTGCATTAAAGAAAAAGCAGCCTAAAACCTGTGATCACTACACGATCTAACCTCTGTGTATATTTACTTGCAGGCACTTTGGAACGTTATCAAAGAAGGCAACCAGAAAAGAAGTTGTAACCAATCATGTTTATGGGCTACTCAATTGCATTGAATTCAAAGCAGGATTGATCTTTACCGCAGATTGACTCTCTGGGCGTCCAGAGAGACCAAAGGGGATGGAAACTGGTCGAGGGTCACAACTACCATCTCAACAGTCGCAAGCGACTTCTACCAGATTTCAATGGATTGCACTTCTAAGTTCTAGCCCTTGCTCCTCTTTATCATGCACAGGCATCAAATGTGAAATTTTGGCGCGCAAGGTGGCGTGGAAAAACAATATGCGTGCTAGAGTGGTCGAGCAGAGAAATAGCGATAAGTTGGGGGGATACCATAAACTAATTTTGATTGAAAAACCCCCCGTGTATACTCGTTTTTCACAAAAAGGCAAAATTATGGGTTTTCTGAAAAATGGGTTTTTCCTTATCCACAGACCACATGTTAGTTAGATTAGCCAAACGATGTTTTCCTTAAAAATAGGTTAAAACCGGTTTTAGTAAATCTAGTTTTCCCAATACGCTAGAGTCAGTAGGAGGTGAGATGAGGCACTACGGAGATATCGATGAGTATACGTATGAGCTGTTTACAATGATTGTGTTGGTTGCTCGTAAGGTCGGGTGGCTGGTTGGTTGAAAAGGAGAGTCTTACCATATGCCATGTGTTTGACGGTGCTTAGATCAACAATGTTTGTAGCCACCTCTTAGGTTTCAATGAACGGCAGCGAGCATCGGGAGGTGGTAATACGATGAGGGCATAGAGGTGCGTACATAGACCATGCAGGGTATGAAAAGGATACAGTGACAACACATCAAGAGGCAGTGTTTGGACTTTGGAGTGAGGAGGAGGCGAGATGTACAAGAAGGTGGAGATGGTGGCGAGTGCATGTACAGTCATAGTGTCAAAGATTTGTAGAAGATACAATGCAAGTACAATCAAGGGTGGAAGCAAGGAGGTCAGCCAGGTCCGGAGCACCAAAGTTTCCAAGCTCCTCGAAGAGGGCCGCAAATGTGCATACAGTACAAAACTTCGGTTCAGAACAAGAGATTGCGCAACATTTACATGGATAGCATTAGGTAGAAATACATTCTGTAAAATAATTTGTGTTAATTAGATAACCAAAATCTATGTGAACAAACACGTAAGTACACAATCATGGTAGAAACGATCTGCTGGTAGTAACTTTTATGAGATTCAAAAGGCAATTAACACCTCACATTTTACAACAACACGAGCTCCATCCAGCACACCTAGCTGAAAGCAGCAGTATAACCAGTAGCAGCAAGAACAGCCTGCCCTGCAGTGAGAACACTCCAAGCAGCACAGAGTGCTCACATCTCAACCGGGACCCTCTTGTACAGCTCCTCCTTCTCCAGGCGCGGCTTGGCAATGGCCTGCAGCGGCGTGCCCATGAACGTGACGAGCCCGGCGGACTCCATCATGTCGACATCGTTCGGCCTGGTGCCGTCTGGCAGAGACCACTCGAAATGGTGCAGGAGGTGGCCGATCATGGAGGCCACGAGGTTGATCCCGAGCTGCGCGCCAGGGCACACCCTCCGGCCCGCGCCGAACGGCAGCACTCTGAAGTCACTGCCCTTGATGTCGATGTTCTCCTCCAGGAAACGCTCAGGCCTGTACTCCAGCGGGTTGCTCCAGACCTTCGGGTCGCGCGCGGCCGCCCACACGTTCACCATGACGTTGGTTCCCTTGGGGATGTTGTAGCCGCCGATCTTGACGTTCGTGCTGGCCTTGTGGGGCAGCATGAGCGGCGTTGGTGGGTGCAGACGGAGGGACTCCTTGACGACAGCTTGCAGGTAGGGGAGGTTTTGGAAGTCGGTCTCGGACATGACACGGTCGTGGCCAACAACACGGTCCAGCTCCTCTTGCAACTTCTTCTGCACTCTGGGGTTCCTGACCAGCTCTGCCATGGCCCACTCAACTGATATGACTGTTGTGTCCATTCCAGCAGTGATCATGTCCTGAACATGAGGAACAAATCCGGGATGGTAAGAACTCACAGCACAATGAGATTACCAGGATTGCAAGTTCAGTAAATAGCATAGATTGTGTACTCCTATGGTATTCATTTCCCAGTCTGAACAAACTTTGACATACAAAAAAATTGGCATGTGCAAGATAGGAACATGCAGATGCATCCAATGACAAAGCTTTTATCTAAGTGGCCTACTAACTTTTGCACAGTGCATTTTTAGTAGGTGAATGATCGTAACCACAAAGCACAACCTAATTTCCAACTAGAAAGTAAACATAGACATTTTCCAAATCACACCATCTTACACCAACCTTGAGACAGTGACGTCTCACCCAAAATTACTGTAAAAAAAAAATCCTCGTGACCTTCAGAAATCAATCGATGCAATCAAAGCAATGTAACATGCGTGCAAAGAATGGAAGAATTGGGAGAGCATTGACATCTCATCTGATATTAAAATTTTAGCAGGGCATCTCATCTGAAAGTAAAATAAGGAAACTTAAGAAGACTTCTAGTAATCAGTGAGAAAGGGGCATCCAACATACCCATAGAAGTCCGATAACTGTATCGTCACTAAGGTCATACTGTTTTCTGAGAGTGAAAAGTGCATCCACAAAGTGCTGCTTGGCACCACTCTCCTTGAGGGCCTTAGCATGCTCATCTATGATCTTCTTGGTCAGGCGATCCCTTCTCTCATTGTGGGTCTTGTAAAGCTCCTCATTAAGTGGACACAACCATCTCAAATACCAAATATACTCAGCAACAGAGAGAGATGCACCAATCTTGATCCCGTTGTTGACAATAGTCTTGAACTCATGCCCTTGTTCGTCAATGTCACCATTTGCATTCATGAACCGCTTCCCAAAAGCCAGCCTTGTTATATTGTTGAAGGCCACCATAGCAAGGTGATTCCTCACTACCATTGGCTTTTTTTCATTGCCTGAAAACAACATATGATTAATTAATTAATTAATTAGTTAGTTAAAAACTCAGTACTATTGTGAAAAACTCCTAACTGATTTAGGGTTTCAATTGTTAGGTAATGTAAACTGTCTCATTATTGTACATCATGCAAAATATGCCATCTTTCCTTTTTGTGAGGCCGCCTCATGAATTAACAGCAACGACCAACAACAGAACAATGAATGTTTTGTTATGTCAAAATGTTATCAGCTAGTCGTTTGCTTTGCTACTAACATAACAAAAAAGGAAGGCACATAAACCTATTAATGTTTTCTACGAACACCAGCAAAAACCTGACACTAGCACAAAGGATCCATCCAGTGGCACTCCAAGCAAGCCCCACATACCAGGCACAGACATTCATTGAAAGCATTCATTGACAAAGAATGTTCCAACAGAATAAAGCTAAAACTTAAAGTTTTACTTCTTCTGAATATCTATGCTAGCTTATATTGCCTATATTAAATCAACATATCAGAGAGAAAGCTATGCTCAATGCTAGAGGACTGCATTGTACATTCACATGACTTGCTAAACTGCAACACAGGTTGAATAAAGAATTGAATACAAAGTCGATATAAGTTGAAAAAAAGTCAGTGGAAGTTGAACTAACACTGTTGAGGCAAAGGGACGAAGCACAGAATGGCATTCAATTAGGCTAACATATTCCTGATGAGCCACCAACTTGCATTTGGAGGATAATGCAGAGTACAATAACTTGATGCAAGTTGCCATTTGTGTGCGTGTGGCCACTGACCACTGACCAGCGATGCGATATAACAGGAAGACAATAACTTGATGCAAGTTGCCATTTGTGTGCGTGTGGCCACTGATCACTGACCAGCGATGCGATATTACAGGAAGGATGTGTTACCACTTATTTTCTGATGAATGATGATGCACACCAGCATTCCACTTTGCCTATTGAACAAAGATTGCTTGCTATTTCAGGGTTCAAGTGAACGTGGTAAAGCATTTCACATACTTGGACTCCCATTTTTTGGATAATGCTGTAGGAATTAGTTCAAACGCCCCCACTAATGGCTCAAAAATCACATTCTAGATTAATTGCTCTTAATCAAATACCAATAGTCCAATACTGCAGTAAGACTGCCTAAGGACTAAAAGCATATGTCGATTGTGCTCAAAGTTACAATAGAAGTTTTTATCAATCTGGTCAGTTTTAGTATGTAGAACACCATTGATATTAACATGGTTCAGTGTCTCAGACAAATCAAGCTAAGATTTTTGGACAGATCAAACCAGGCTCTTGTTGCCAAACAGTACAAGATAAGTTGCTCCTAAATTCAAAATATAGAAAGCGCTCTCAAATTGCATATGTAAACTACACCAATTCTGTACTAAAATGAACCTACATCCATTGCGTTGATAAAACAAACCCAAGGTCCCTCAGCACACTGCAGCTGACCAGTGAAAAAAAATTTGGCGAAATTTCGCCTTACCGGTGGTTAGGGGTGCAAACGGAGCGGATAATTCCCGACCGACCGAATAAATGTGTGCAAAATTCGGAGCTTTTTCCCGGATGTTTTTTCGGATTCGGATCCAAATTCGGATGTTTTTGCCGGGTACAGGCTCGGATTCGGTAAGAAAATATCCAGTGTATTCGGAACTATCCGAGAATTGATTCGGAGCTATCCGGAATTATCCGAGCGCTATCCGAACCCGAGCGTCGAGGGACAAGCAGTCAAACACCACCATCAAATATCGTCCCGCTGCTCCCGCACTGCAGACGGTGGTAATCTGGCTTACCGGTGGGGGCCGGTAGAACTACAAACCGACCCTGAAATTTTCGGTTTGGACGAATTTTGTCCCCAAAAAATCGAATTTGCTTGAATTTTGTTTGATTTTGATTTTTTAAAGTTCAAATCTGAAATTGGCCAAAAATTTTCTGAAAAAACCGGTTACCGGCGGTAACCGGGCCTATCACTAGCCTCCGAATTTTTTTTGCAACCGGTAGGGAAAACCCTGCAGCTGACCAATGACGTTTAACACTGGTGTCATTGTACCTACATTTTAATTTAGCAAAATCTTAGCGATCCAGCTCTCTAACAACGTGCTTACCATAATACCATGTGGTCATTTTCAGAGAAATGCACTCACTCGAGGCACGGTTTACTATTCCACTAGATCGGCCAAGAGTTGACATTTCCCCTGCGATACATTGCCAAATTGGCACAGAAAACCATAAAGAAGCCTACAGAATGTGTGTGCCGACCCAGACTTGGCATTTTCCTCAAGGACCGATGCAAATTTAACACCAATAAGCCTACAAAACAACTACGCATTGCTAACCCCAGCACCGTTTAGTTTAGCCGAGTCAACACGAGAGCGCAGTTCGTCACCAAACCCACCAACGCAAGGACACCACAACCAACGACGACCCACCCAACGATTCTTCGGACCAAAGATACCTCCTTTTTGCACCAAACACCCTCGTTTTGTTCGAAATTGCACACGCCCAATGTCAGTAGGTGAAGGGAAAAGAGTGTGAAATCGGTTGCTCACCTGGGACGGTGGCGGCGCGGTGGACGGACTCGACCATGGCGGTGACCTCGTCCTCGCGGACGGGGCGCAGCCCCTCGAGGCGCTTGGGCGTGAAGAGCTCAAGGTTGCAGAGCTTGCGCACCTTGATGTAGTGCGGGCCGTAGTCCGCCCAGATCAGGTCCTGCCCGTTGCGGCTGAACCGCTGGGTGGAGCGGTTCCGCGGCCGGTCGGCGAGCTGCTGGTCGTGCTCCTTGAGCACCTCCCGCGCCAGCTCCGACGTCGACACCACCACCGTCAGCGACGACCCGAACCACACCGAGAGGATGGGCCCGTACCGCTCCGCCCACTCCTGGAAGCACCGGCACCGCACTGGCTTGATCTGGCGCAGGTTGCCCACCACGGGCCACGGCCGCGGGCCCGGCGGGAGTCGGCCGAGGCAGAGCCGGTTGAGCAGCGCGAGCGAGATCGGGATCGCCACGAGCGCGATCACGAACGGGAGGAGAGCGGCGGCGTCCATGGTGGCTTGCTTTGGGTTGGTGGAAAACTGGAAATGGTGGCGGGGTGTTTGGTGAATTTATACTGGGAGACGAAGCGGACGGGGTTGGCGGTAGGTGAGTGGGAATCGCATCCTCTGCCGTGGCACAGTAACGTGATATTGCACACTCCTTCGATTGGGAAAGAAGACTGTGATCCATATCTACAGTGGTGCTACAGTAGTTTCCTGCAATCTATGTTCTTTATGATAGAATGGTCCATGGTGATAATAACATCATGCTATTACCACTTAATGTTAAAGGATTTGTTTCCCGGTGAGTGGGGCATAGTAAGCTTTCCCTTTCCAAAAGAAGAAAATTTTTTGGAACTCCTAAAAGAAAATTCTTTTAGCTTATTGTGAATTCTAAATTGTTGTGGTATATTGGGCTAGTAATAGTATGCTAATTCTATCAGTATGTTAATGCTCATGTGTTCTACTAATCCACACTCCTACTACTAGTTGATGATGGGTTAGTTGTTAGTGCTGGGTCTTTGCTACATGACAGAGGGGATCTAGAGAGTTGTTATGTGTACTTTGTTTTTGCTATAATTTTATGAGGACTTGAGCTCACCAACCACTGGGTGATACCAGCTGCTGCTGCTGATTTCATTTCAAGGGTTGTTGAAAACTTTGGAGGAGTGCACTGGCTGGTTGACTAGAATGTTGTAACATTATCAAAAAAGTTAGGACAACAATACCATGCTAGAAGTTTTTAATTTTTGGATCGGTTTGGAACACGGGAGTTTCTCTTGAATCCTACGGGAATTGAATTGTTTCATGTGCAAATCCAGTTAAAATTGGTGTCTTCCGGCAGACAAGTTATTGCTGGACTATGGTCCAGATTGGTTCCTGTTGCTGCTAGATAAGCTGAACAAGGAAGATAGGGTTCCTTTGCTGCTTGTGCTATGGAGGAATTGGAGTGATCGTAATTATCTCACCCATTGGGGGGCAACTTTTCAGCAGAAAGATCGTGCCGTGCGATGGAGGCGATGCTCAATGTACTGTTGCAAATCCGACAATCGGAAAATGATGTGCTGAAGGGTAAGCTGGTCGTTGGGGAAGCCGCAGCTGAAGGGTAAGCTGGTCGTCGGGGAAGCTGCAGCAATGCCCACGAGGCATGGGCGTTTTGCCGATTTTTCTTGTTCGCCAACAGTTTGGAAGCCTCCTGATTCTGGCTGGTTTAAAATTGACGTCGATGGAAGTTTTGTGGAAGGTCTGGAGCGTGGTGGTGCAGGTGTGGTGATCCGTGATAGCCATGGTGAGGTTCTGTTTTCCTCGTGGCGTTTCTTGGCTACATGCTCTTCTGCTCTGGAGGCGGAATATGGGGCTTGCCGAGAGGGTCTTTCACTAGCTCGGCAATGGTGCGGAGGACTGGCCGTTCTGGAATTTGACTGTGCCGATTGCATTTCGGGTCTGTGTTCCAACTCTCAGGACAGATCTTTGTTTGTGGCATTGATCCAGGACTCTAAAGACATCTTGGTCTGTTTGGGCGAGGTAAAAATCGTCGAGGCAAAGAGAGAGATCAGAATAGGATAGCACATGAGCTATCACAACATGCCCGTTCGCGAGAACAGCAGTGCTGTTTGCTTAGCGGGGGTCCCTTTTTTATTGAGCACTTGGTACTCGATGATTGTCATGATTTCCTCGGTTAATTAATAAAATCTCTCTTTCCCTCGCAAAAAGAAAGAAAAAATCACACGTTCCGAACGGACCATAATTCTTGAAATTCGTAGTTGCAAACATGATCTTAGTTTATCCAATCGGATATAAGAGCAACTATCAGAGTTAACTAGCACTCCTATTTTCAATTATTAGTGTATGGGTAAAGTAGAGAGAAAAAATGTATCAAAACTATTTCCTCTCCTCTCCAGCTGGACTCTACAAGTTTACATCATCCTCCTGCTTTGAAGTTTGAACTCCTTTACGTTGGTCTGATGTTTGGTGAGAGAGCGAAAGATGGTTCATAGGTTTGTGTGGGTCTCATTTCTGTGGGGACGACTACGGCCTGACTACGGCTGGTTTCGTCTGCAGTTTGGTACGTGATCTGAACGATTGACGACTAATGTAACGAACCCAGCTTGGAGTCTTTCTGGTTCATCCGGCGGAAACCGAATTGCACGTCCACGTTCACGTCGTTCCGTTGACCAAACCTTTGTGCGTACGCGAAAATTTCCGATCGGCGTGATCTCAGCTCGATCGAATTCAACGGTGCGGCGGATTCAGAGGTCGCCGATGATACCTCGAAGGGAGAACACCTTGCAATTTTACTCCCCGTGCGAGTAGTCAATGGCTAAAATGACTATGTTCTTAAGTGAAATAGCACGGGAAGGGATCTACCGTGCCCAATCCATTTGCCCTATGGTAGCCCATGGACCATGATCGCTAGATATTTTAGGTCACATTTGTTAGTTGCCACTTCCTCAGGCGCGCGAAACAAAACAAATAAATAACCAGAAAACAAAGAAAGAAATTATAAAATTAGTACTGGTGGACAGATTATGAACTTAGGAATAGAGCTGAAAAAAATAGCTCGAAACTCGCAAGCCAGCTCGGCTTGGGCTCGTGAAGTTTTCAAGTCGAGCCAAGCCTAACTCCTAGTTCGTAAGATTTTCGAGCCGAGCTCGCGAGCGACTCGGTCGGCTCATTTGCAGGGCGCCGGCCCACAAAGGCCCACAGAGTAAACCCATTGCGTTTGTGCGTTTTGTTCTTCCCCAATCCCCACCCCCAGCTCCCGATACTCCCTCCCGTCTCCCAACCAGTCCTCCCTCCCACCGTCCTCCCCGCCCCGTTCACCCCCTGCCCCCCGTCATCCGCGTAGTTGTGTTGCTGCCCCCGCCGTCCTCCGCTTCGCCGCTGCCCCCCATCCACCCCGCCCCGTGCTGCCCCCATCGTCCACACCCTCGACCTCCGCGCCACGCCTACACCGTGCACCCCGATCTCCCTCACTAGTGAGTTTCTTGCCATCCTGAGCAAGTTACGATGTGTTCCCGACCTTCCTCCATCTTTCCCCCTACCTTCTTTCAACCGCTACGCCGTCGTGGAATGCCCTCGCCACCTCGGCCCTTTCCCGGTCTTCCCGAGTGACCCGGTGTGCTCCCCGAGTCGACGTCGTGCCCATGCTTGCGCCACTTCCTGGAGAGCATCGCCGAAGAGCCGCCAACGCCGTGCGCCCGAGCTGCTATCGCCACTGTGTCGCTCCGCCTACGCTGCCACCACCCGAAGGACCCCCAAGACGCCACCGTTCCATTTTGCCCCCCGTCGGCCGCCTCCGAGCCGCCATTCGCCGCCGGTGCCGTGCGCCCGAGCTGTCACCCACTGCTCTGTTGTTATTCCTCTGTTCTCCCTATTCGAGCTTTGACAAGGAGCAGTTTGGCTCACGAGCCAACTCGAGTTCGCTGATGAGCCGAGCCAAGCCTTGCTTCTGGCTCGTTTTCGAAATGAACCGAGCCGAGCTCGCTTTTCAACCGAGCTTGAGTGATCCAGGCTCGAGCCATCTCGGCTCGACTTGTTTGCAGCCCTAGTTAGGAAGAAGAATATGATCAATCGGGGCTCGTATGAAGGAGAACAGGCTTCCAAGAGTTTGGACACGAGGGAAAACATTAGAATTGAGAGAAAAAGAGAATATTCCTGGGAATATTCTCTTGGGATTTATTTAATTAAAAGAATAGGGAATGACGAATGGAACTTGGTCCATGGATCAAGTTCGCAAAAAGCCTATGGTCCATAATGGACTGAGTTTAGGGAACAATGGCGCTGACATGTGAGACCGAGACGTCAATGAGAGGGGTTTGCATCTGGTTCGGTTGACACTTGGGCGGACATGTATGTGCTGACGGAGCGGACACGTAGCGTATGCGTGGCGACTAAAGCGGCAGGATGATGTGGCAGTGCTGATGTGGACTAGGGGCTCATGAGGTAGACTTGAATTGAGGGACCCAACGCTCACAGGGGCAAGAAAGAAAGGGCATGGCCCACATGGCAGTGGCCTGGAATGCACAAACGGGTGGGTCCCGTGAGACAAAAGAGAGATGGGCTCGGTAGTGACCATGGCTGGTGGCATTGGGTGGACTCCAGCGATGGCTCGGCTATGGTTCTGGCAAGAAAAGGCGACACAGTGGTCTCGGTGACGCGGCACGGTAGAGCTCCCCAGCGAAGATGATAGAAGCATAGGATAGAACGGATCACAGCGAACTCCAAAGGGTAGATGGCGTAGAAGGTTGGTCACCGGAGACAGTGAATTTCAATGGCAAAGGCACACAGATGGCGGTGAAGATGATGTGCTCGATCTCGGGGATAATGGCACATCAGCTCCAATAGCCTAAGAGGACACGAAGGCAAGAACCAGGAACACATCGTGATGCGGATGGATCCGACGGATATGCGACGATGCGGCGGGGATTAGGGTTTTGGGGCCGATGTGATGTGAGGGTGCAAAAATCAAGGTTGGTTGGGCTATTTATGGCCTCGTGTGGTGTACAACTCAAGGAAGATTTGCCAGGAAGGAAATGGTAGAAACTGAGAGTAGGGATAATATTATTTGGAATATTTCCTCGGATTAAAATAAATAAAAGGCAATAGAGTTTGACAGGTGGGGTCCGCATGTTAATCTAGCATATTGCTTTAACCGGTTAAAAGAAAATGAACCACAGCAGGTCCACAAGTCATACGCAGAAATGAACCGAGTTGGTTTACTTCTGTTTTTGGAAGAACTGCTTGGTGGGGTCCATTGGATAGTGAGTGAGACAGAAAGAACAGAAAGACTCCCTAGGGCCCGCTGGATTCAGGGAGGGGGGGTTGGATGGACGGTGGATGAGGCAGGGCCTCTCCTGTAACAGCCCTAACTTAGGGTTTGTATTTCAAATGTAAATTATGAGGAGAAATAAAAACCTTTGATGCCTCATGAAATCATTTGAGAGTTTCTACAATTTTCCCTAGCAATTTCCAATTTTTAGAATTTAATTCTTGTGATTGGAAATTGTTGTCAGCAAATTCTTAGCTTTCAAACTTGTGATCGTCCTCTGAAATTATTTTTCCTATCATCTTGATCATCCTATCTACCTCCCTGAATTATTTCACAATTTTTAGATTTTATTTGCTATTTCAAATGGCCAAGTCAAACTAGTTTGAAATCTGGTCAAGCCTCTGAACAACAGCTTGTGAATTTTATTGGGAGAAATCTAGTGCATGAAAACTCCTGGAAAAATTTCACAAGGTTTTCCTCTGTTCCAGTTAGCTCCCATAAAAATTTCGGAATTTTTGGAGCTCTGGAACTACCTCTAAAAATTCCTCAAACCTTATCACCTTTTGAAATCAAACTCGAATCATCGTTCCTGCTCGGACTCAACCTCCGACTCGAGTCCGATCCGCACCTAAATGGCTCGGCCGCACCGCCTAACTGCACAGCGAGCCCGATCATTGTCGACCGTCCGATGTAGATCGTGCGCCCGCGTGCATCGAATCAACCGACCCGTCCAATGCATACACCAATCTCGATGCCCATCTCCGATCCAACGATCGACACGTTCTCGATTGAGTCAAACCATATAGTCGTGCCGCACTGCACTCGACTCGAGCCGCTTTGCCACCGCCGGACGTGTGGGTCCCTCCCGCCGAGTTCTTCCTCGCCGACTCGGCGCCTCCGGAGCTCGGCCGGCGATCGCGCATGCGTGCCACGCGACTCGTCCGCCACGCCGGGGACGCGTGTCCGCCTCCGTGGATCGCTCAAGTCCATCTACCTCCTAGGGTCGTCCATTCCTCCTCGCACCATTCTTACGCCTCTCGCCCATTTCTTAGCTTCGGTCGGAGAAGAAACCGAGGGCGGCACCACCACCTCACTGCCGTTCGAGCAACAGCGACCCCGCCGTCGTGTTCCTCTTGCCTCGCCGCATCCATTTTTCCTGATCCGAGCTCGGTTCATCCACAGAGTCGTTGGGGCAATTTCATCGCTCTCGCCTCCGCAACTTCCGCCCCAAGGTCGTTTGGGTGTTCGTGAGTCTTAAGCCTCGGCGCTCGGTCCTCGTGATCGCTTTTCCTCACCGAGTCTCACGGTGTGTTTGTTTTCATCTTTGTGCATCGTTGAGGTGCGCGGCGATTCTTCTCCAAACTCGGCATTCCGCCGCGTTGATCCCGGCCGCCTCAGACCTCCTTCGTCGGCATTATCTGGGGCGTATCCTTCCTGGAGCTGAGGCGATCCTGAGGCGCACTTTCCGAGGTCTTCTCGAAGCTCGCATCGTTTTCTCCGCGAGCACCGCATCTTCTTCTCCGCCTCCGTTCGCCGTCAGCTCGCCGCCGGCATCCTCGAGGTCCCGGGTCACCGTCAACGAGTTTGCGAGGTCTTTGCGAACCTGAAGGTATATCTCACTCGCCCTAAGACCTCCTGGTTCGCGAGAACAGTCGTGCGGCCGCGCCACCGTCCCCGTGGTCGCCGGTGAGCCGCCGGCAGCGTTAAGATCTAACCCTACTCTTTAGTGCTAATCGTCTTTTAGTCAGTATCACTGACTTGTGGGCCCTCTCTGTCGCGTTGAGGAAATCCTTTAATCCAACCGTTATGTTATTTTCTTAGTCACTGCCATGTGGGCCCATGCTGTCAGTTGGTGGTTGTGCAGCTTTGATGCTACGTTTTCTCTGTTGGGAAACGTATTTCTCTGTGAGTATATGTTAGAAGTACACTTTGATAAGTCAAAGACGTATTCTTAGAATACGCCGACGTCATCTTCTACATGCAAGTGGTCATTCGGTCAAGAATCTGGCCCGCTTGTCGTCGGAGGCTAGCCGGTGCGCGCGTGGGAAAGGGTTTTCCACTTTTAGTATTTCCAATTTGATTTAGTATTTCGGTTTGTGTTTTCGTTGAACTATTAAATCAATTAAACTTGTAAAATGCATAACTAATTCAATTTTTCTCCAAATTGCATAAAACTAGTGTTTATTAATTTTCATTTTAAATGAACTATTTACTAAAATTAGTTTCAACCTTGTCTCTCGTAGCAAAAATCATTAATTAATTATAGGACGTTTTATGTATCTTCTAAATTAGAAAATGTATATCTCTTTCAATGATTGTCCAAATCCAAGTGAAACCAATTCAGAAAACTTCATTTTTAGTATACTAATTATCGGATAGGTTTTAGATATCGTTTCGTTCATGAAAATTTGTTAAGTAATTAACTAGTGTTTTGATGTGTTTTTAGCTTAGAAAATTCATAGAAAATTTTTAATAACTTAAAATGATTTGTTCTCTGGTTCTAAAATTTTGTTATATCATGCTTAGGTTCTTGTGTGAGTTTGATATGTTTTGTTGTTATTGTATGGTTGAGTTTTGTCGGTTGTCATTCGCCTTATTATTTGTTATTTGTTCTATCGTTAGGCGATATTTGCGCGATTCGAGAACGACCCTCCGCAACAAATTGAGCAACAACAACAGCAAGCAGTTTGATCATGATAATCCAGTATTTTAAAGTCTAATATTTTGTTTCAAATTGTATGTATGCATTGCTTAATTTGTGTTAAATTGATTAGTTAAATCAGTAGTTGCATATCCTGTAGACAAAATATTGATCTCTACTACTGAGCCTAGGTTATTTCTTTGTGATTAGAGGTCATTGGATGATCTCTTATCACTTAGTAGATCTGGGTCAACTTGCTTAGACATGCTTAGCTATCGGTAGAATCAAGCGGTTATCGACTTTAGTCGGTAACCTTGATCACACAAAATCTACTATAACTTTATGTTTCACATTTTTGCTATGTTTAATTGCAAAACTAAAACGAAAACAAAATGATTTAGACTTGGGCACAACGGTATGTTTGGTGTGATCTGTTGGGTGTGATCGAATGGTGCCCGAGTCAACAAGGACCGAACATCTTGTTACATCGAACCAAACATTTTGCGTGCAACCACACTAGAGTATATGGGACCTCTCTTGACCTAGTACTTTGGCGTGTATTGGCTCGGGTCGCAGGAGGTCGCAGGAGGGATGGAGGTGGGAGCATGGTAGTTGTCCAAAAGCTTTATCTGAGTGAGTAGTTGTCTTTCGGCTTTACCATGTAAGCGCATGGATTTCTATCCATACGAGCGGCTCGTAGTTAATACACAATATTGGAAAAGTCTCGTAGGATTTAGTGTGCTTGTGATACCTTCTAAGTGTGCTTTGGCTTAAAGGCGATGCAAGTGTGGGTACATTGGTACACCTCTGCAGTTGTTAAAACTATTCGAATAGCCTCGCCCTAGGTTATGGACACGCTTGCAAGGTCTTCCAAGAGTTAGACTACAACATTTAAATTAAAACTCGATGGGTGGTACGAATCGGATTCGTGCTATTGTTGTGGTGACTATTGGGGTAGTCGCTCTAGGTTGTTTATCTTTCTCTTTGTTAGTATTACCTTTACTGTATTTCAATATTAAAACGAATTGCAAACTTGCCTTCAAACTATATCATATGATTGCAAATGAAAATTGGCTTTATGCAAATGAAACATATGGCCTCCACCAAACAAGCTCGCATGTAGCATATGAACAGTCCGCTAGTTCACACGTCGATCTTGCGGGTACAAAGACAATCTTTGTACTCGTGCTTTGCTTAATGTTTTGTTGCAGAGGAAGAAGGTGAGCCCCAAGGGCCTCACTTCGTGAGTCATCTTTGCCGCTTCGTGGACGACTAGACTTGGCGGTCCTGGCCGATGCCTTGTGGGTTGGAGGCACGCGATTGGCTTTGTTTATAGCCATCTTATGGCACTTTGCTTCCATGTCCGTCTTGTTTATTTGTGTATCTTGTGGCACGTCGGCCTTTATGCTGTAATAACTCTACTATTTGTTTATCTTCCGTTTGGTAGTGTAGTGTTTGGACTCTATGTTTGGAATGGAGTTGATGTCTAATTTTGTACCGAGGTGTGTATCTTTGCTCAGGAAGTATACATATCTCGAGGATCGCTTATTTGATTTGTGATGCTAGGACCCGGTGGTTGGTTAAGCATTACAAGCCAAATAAATTGGGGTCCTCACATCTCCCCCACTGAATTTTTTTCCCAAAACGGAGGAGGGCTACTAGTGGCTCTGGACAGTAGTGCTGGTAGCGAGTGGCAGTGCGGGATGGCCAGGCGGCAACCAAAATGGGTTGGAGGGATCCCGAGGAGGCGCTAGGTGGTGGAATCCCAGCCACGGTGGCACGGCAGCATGCTGGTGGCATGCGGTGGCGAACCGGACGCGGCGGTGGATGGCGGTCCAGTGGTTTTCTTCAGGAATTGATGCTACATGAGAAATGCAGAAACACAAGGAGCTCACCGGTGCGATCGACGCGGTTGAAGACGACCGTAGGTGGCGGATCGACGACGACCAGGACAGAGGAAGGAAACGACAGAAGTGGCGAACAGGGGAGGGGGAGAAAAGGTCAAATTGACTGAGGGGAAGGACTATGTGGAGGGTAGAACATGTTGTGACACGCTTGGATTTGGTCAAAGATTATCGGAGATGAAGATCGGGGCGAGGGCGGCACGGCTAGCTCTGAGGAAGATGGCGGCGACGCAATGAAACCCGGCTGCTTTGCAGGGAGATAGAGGATGGGGTTTGGCCAGAACAAAGAGGAGGGTAAGAGGGACTCGGTGCTCCAATTTATAGGCGCGGGCGAGTAGTGGAGTGGACGTGGAGGCGATGACATTGATGGGTGGCAACTGTTTCAGCTTGAGCTTTGGAAAGTGATTTGAATTCGCGTACGGTCGGTAGTGAAGACACGTGATGGTGGCAGCTTGATTGCGGGCGATTTCCAAACGAGGCGAAGCGAGGGGAACTAGGTGTGGCGTAAATGTGCGGGCGCGACTCGGCATTGGTGCCGACGCGGCACAAGAAAGAGTAGAAGGAGAGCCAAGCATAGAGAGAGGGGAGAGATGAGCTAGGAAGGTAGGCCGATTGGATGGTTGGATTGCGGGCCAAAGAAAGGAGACAAGCTTCAGCCCAGGAAACTGTGAGGGAAATTAAATTTAAATTTTGAATTTAAATTTTGACTGAGGTTTGATTTGATTTGAAGAGAGAATTGAACTTGAACTTGAGTTGGAATTGAATTTAGTTTTTAATATTTGAACTCAAGAACACCAAATGAACTCCAAATCTTTGAAATAATCAATGTCAAAGAATTTTCGAAAGACAACCAAATTTGATGTGTTAGGTATAGACATAGGAAAGGAGTGTCTTGCACTAGGACCCTAGGGAAAGGGCATCTCAATTTTATAATTTTTTTTATTTGGCCCTGTGGTGCCACGTTAATTGCAAAATTAGCCCCCTTGACACTGAAATTCCAAAAGTAGCCCCCTCCCGAGCGCAGAAGCACTAGAGGCTGGCACGTGGCGCTTCCCGCACTCAGGGGGCGTGGAACCCCGGTGAGCAGGATGGCAGGCCAGGCGAGCGCAGAATCAAGCGGCGCAGTGCGGAAGGTTAGCCCGGCCCAGTTCCACGCCAACCTGTCGGGCCAGAGTACAAAAGGGGCCAAAGCCTATATTCACTGCTTAGATGATACCAAGAGTGTGTGGATGAAGCACTAGCACAAACCATATACATGCATCACCGTAGGTTCCTTCGGAAGGCTCACCCATACCGTAGGATGAAGAAACAATTCGATGGAGAGAAGGAGGACAATTCAGATCCAAGGCATTTAAGCGGAAAAGAGGTCTATGATATGGTTAAGAATTTAGATGTTGTGCTTGGAAAGGGATGTAAATCGAAGACCCGTGAGAAGAACATCTGGAAGAAGATATCAATATTTTAGGACTTATCTTATTGGGAGCACCTAGAAGTTCGTCACTGCAAATAGAGAGCCTTGAGGATAGGCTTAGGGGAAATCGGTTGCAAGCCCCCGCCCCTACTGTGCTAGCCAGCCCCCCAACCATTGGAGTAACTACGCATCCAATCCTACCCGGCCTAAAAGCAACGACAGATTTCCTATCGATGACATCACGGTAATAATTATTATCTCTGAAATGCTTGATCCATTGATAGGCATGTTGGAGTAGCTAATTTTGTATCGTTATGTAGGTTGCTACGAAGTGCAAGCTCCAAATGAGACTTGGCACCATTGCCCTAGACGTTGCTTGGGGCTAGGCGTATCCATCCGGTGTCTGGGGCTTGGTTCCACGGTGTAAATTATGCGCTGGGTTTCGCAAAAGTGAATATGGACAGTGTTCAGGCCAATTTTTAGGTTGTCCTATTGAAGATGCCCCCAAACGACGAGGTCGTGACTCTAGGGCAAGCCATTGAAACATTCATCCAGTAGCCCAAGGGAGACATCTGCCTATAGCTACCTACTCCGGTGTCAACTACACAGGAACTACCTACACCGGAGTTACCTGCACCGGAGCTACCTGCATCAGAGTTACCTATACCGATGCAGCAAGGGCCCGGTGCATCAGATGCATCTACAACTCATGCTCGATCAACTCTCATAAAGTCGACCTCTAAAAAGCGAGGCGGCAAGGGCAAATCGAAGACGGTCAACTCTGGTTCTGATATCCCCTTCTTGTCGTTGCCCTGGAAATTCATGCTAGGTGAGCCGTTGGTCGAGACGGTAGAGCGCGACTCTACCCTAGGAATGGCTTGCACGAGATTGCATATAAGGTACTTGGAACAGGCCAACAAGACGGACGAACAATGGCGCTCAGGTATCAACGTCAAATTCAAGAAGGATCATCTTAATCACGTGCTTTAAGACTATGTCTTCACGGTGACCTTCGAGGACTTGTTCTTCCTCTTCCTCTTCAACGCCCTCAACGCCTCACTCATGCGATGCTGGATACAGTAAGTGTGTACAATCACAGTCAACGTTCATGTAATACCAATAAATATTATATATAACTCCTTACTTTTGTGTGTGTATATATAGATAGATAGATACATGGTTTTTGAAGCCAAATTAAGGAAATCACCAGTAGGTTTCCTCAACCCACACTTGGTCTCCATGCAAAACATTGAGGAGAATGCAAAAAGTCGTCGAGGATTACATCACGGAGTCATTGTTGGCTCACCGCGATAAGGAATTCATACTTTTGCCCTACAACCAGGAGTAAGTGCTGCACTAGTGGCTATATTTGTTGATATGTACTTTATAAACAATACGAACTTAGGTTTAATGACCATGGCGACATACCTGTGTAGGTTCTACTGGATTTTAATTATAATTATACCAAAACGGAACAATGTAATATACCTTGATACCCTAAAGAGGGCCAAATATAAATTTACAGTTGTCCGACAATTAATGAAAAGGTAAACATATTTCTATCGTAGTGAGAAGACTAGACAGTAAGAAGTGGAGACCCCTCGTACAAGTAAGACGAGGGAGCTGAGCAGGGGCTCGGTCTGTATTGATTCTGCCTCCTTAAGGTACAGGGTAGAGGGGCTATTTATAGCCTCCCGATATGATACAGGAAAATACATGCATACCCCTAACAAAGTACATTAGCCCTAGGGGCAGCAGGGTCTTTTACGCGCCCTATGTGTAGCCTCTGGTGCACGATGCACCCTTGTGGACATGGTCTATCTTCAGGGGGTACGCCTGGTCCACCGCTCTCGTGGACCCCGTACCCTTTGACGGTCCTCTGCTACCTTCCCTGGGAAGTCTCTTCGGGCCCGCCGAAGGGTCTTCGGGATGCTTCCGAGGTATCTTAGGGATCTTCCGTGGGGGCTTCGGGATCTTCTGCGGGGCTTCGGGATGCCTTCGAGGGGTCTTCGGGATCCTCCGCGGGGGCTTCGGGATGCCTCCGAGGGGTCTTCAGGATCCTTCGCGGGGTCTCCGGGGCAGCCTCCGAGTATGTCCTTGGAAGGCCTTTTCGTGCCGCGTGCCGCCACGGTCGTGGGGCGGTGGGCGTCCCGGACAAGCCCTCGCGGCCGAGGTTCGCGCCGCCATGGTCAAATCGGCCGCTCTCCAGAAGGTCCGCACACACCGCCCCTCTATCGCGGCGGCGCCGTTGGTTGCTTAGGTCTTCCCCTTCGGCGCTGTTTCTGGGGACTCCTGGCGCGCGTCAGGCGTTGCGCCGTTATTGACGCGCCATAATGGCATCGCGTTCGCATCGATGCCTCTCGTGAGCGCCACCCGCGTATTAATGACACGTGTGGCGCCTGTTGAGCTCCCTGGGTGGCTATAAGTAGCCACCCCCCTTTGTGGGGCTTATTCTGTCACCCAATTTTTTTTCAAACGTTTGTTTGTGCCTTGCTACGTTGTACTTTCGAAGGATGACGAAGTGAGGCAAGGATGCTGCGGTAGAATCGTCCTACACGAGTGATCTCGGGAGGTCGACGGTGATGGAGGCAGTGCTCCGGACGCTCGTGGAGGAGGGCAATCTGGAGAGCGTGACGAAGGTTCGAGTTCCCGGAACGGAGACGGTGTCGTCGCCCTGAACCGCGAGGCGGTAGTTTTTGTCGCCTTTCTTGACGCCGGGTTGCGAATCCCGTGCGTGGACCTGGTGAGAGACGTGCTACAGCTGTACGGTGTAGAGTTGGCACAACTTACCCCCAACTCGGTTGTTAAGTTGGGGGTCTTTGAGTGGATGCTTCGAGCGGCCGGGGCTGCGGGCGAGGCTCGCCTTTTCGCGTTCTTGCATGATGGCCACTGCCAGCCGAAGAGGAACAGCGACGGCGAGACGTTGAATTTTGGCAGCGTCAATTTTCAACCGAGGTCGCGCTGCCAAATGTACCTACCTGCTCCGGCAGCGCGGAACAGGTGGGAAACGGCCTGGACGCTAAGGTGGTTTTACCATACCTGCGTGCCGTGGCATGGTCTGCTGTCCCCAGACGGTCCGATACAGCCCATCGCCAGCCCCGACATCGAGCTAACGGCGAGGGAGGAGGCCCATCTGCGCCTTCTTCTGGATGTAACGAGGCGATTCTCCACATGAGATTTGGTGGAGGAGTTTTGCGCCTTCGGGCTTTGGCCGTTGGCGCGGGACTGGGAAGTTGAGCGGGGCTCCACCGGCTCTGGTCACCCCACTCTCACTGTGAGGGGGCACGAAGGTATGGCTTTTGGCCTGGGCTTTGTTTGGATTTTGAATGGTGACTTACGCTCTTTGTTCGCCGCGGTAGTGTCGACATGGCGAGCGAGCGTATGCAGAGATACTTCTCGCCCGTATACGCGTGAGGAGCATGCGAGGCGCCGCTCGTTGTGCGGGAGGGGCGTTGAACCGGCGATCTCGCCTCGCCGCGCCTCGACCGCCCGACCCGAGGCCAAGAAGAAGAAGCGTGCGACCGGTGGAGATTGAGGGGCCAGCCGCTTTTGTGGTTCTCTGCGCGTTCGCGTTCTCGCGACATTGGTGCTGGTCCGCACAATGCCGAGGATCGAGGCATGCGCCGAAGAGATCGGCGCGACCCGCCGGCCGGCCGGTTTTCGATCTGCTGAACGCCGATCCTCCGGTCCTCACGACGCTTCGAGTGCGGGGGGGAGTCCGACTGTGGTAGCCGAGCGAACCGCCTCGCAGGTGCGGCGAGCGGTCGGCTCGTTTAATGTTATCGGGTTAGATACCGACGAGTCCTCCAGGCAGAGCACGCCGTCGAATGTCTACGGGGGTCAAGATGCTGCGAACGAGGTGCCACTCACCCCTCGGGTGCCGCACAGTAAGTTGTTACTCCGACGGGTTGCTTGGTGGTTACTTTTCTTGATGCTGGTGCTTTTAAAGGCTTCGATATTGCAGCGGATGATGTCATGCAGGAGGGCAGGGCTGGCGGGGGAGGTTCTGGCCCTATTGCCTCTGGAGGAGGGCAGTCCGGAGGCAGCCAGTCGGGGGAGCATGGCTCCGCTCGCCCTTCGGGTATGGTGGACTTGGGGCCTATGTGCCGCGCCGACTTTCACGTTAGCGAAGGAGCATCGCAGGTGTGCGGGGCCATGGCTGATTTTGCTTCGCCACCTCTGCTTCGAGAGCTCTTCGTGCGGATGACCTTGCCCGACATGCTTCGGGGTATCGAGGCGAACGCCGTGAAGGTATGCTGATTATTATTTTTTTTATATTTTTTTTGGTGTGTCGCTGAGCCGCTTTGTGAACGCAGACCGTTATGCTGGCGAGGGCCCTTAATGGTGACATCGCGTTGGGCTTCGCCGAGATCCAGAAGCAGGTGGAGGACGAGCACGCTCGGAACGAGGTGCTTACCGGTGAGCGCGACACTTTGGCCCTTCGGGTTTAAGCCCTGGAGGAGCAAGTGAAGGACCTGCGGGGCGAGAAGGCGGTGCTTGAAGAGGAGGTTCGCACCGAGTGTGAGCTATCAACCTCCGTTGGGCTTGCTGCTTGGCGAGCCATGGAGGCCGTCGAGGGGGGCCGTGTTGCAACTTGGTGTCGTTCCACCGGCGAGGTGCCACCAGCCCTCGGAGATGGACATCACCTTCAAGCGACTTCAGCGTGCTGGGGAAGTGTTTCTCCCGGTCGCCCGTGCGTATGGTGGCCACTGTGCGAAGGCTTCTTGGTCCACGACACTCGCCTCCCTCGACAAGGCCGGCTGCGCCCACATTGATGGCCTTGCAGCCCGGGCTGGCGCGGTGGCCACTCCGGAGGAAGTGGCGGCCGCGCGGAACCGTACGAGGAAGGCCGGGAGGGTCTTGCTTCAAGATTACTGGTCTTCGCGCGGTCATGGCGACGCGACGAAGTCATTGCGGGTGGCCCAAGCGCAGCGGGAGAAAGGGAAGGCCCCAGCGGCAGCCTCGGCGGAAGAGGCGCGTGTCGACAAGCAGGGGTCCACCCCACACGATAAGGTGTGACCCCCGCCTTTTAGGTTATAGTTAGCGTCGGAGCTTTGCAATGTCTTTTTTTTTCTTGCTCCACTTTTGCTTTGCCGTAAGGGGCGTTTTGTACGAGGGTAACCTCTTTTTGTGTAAGACCCTCGTTTTAAATGGAAAATGTTTGGATGATGGCATGACTTGTTTGTTTGGAACCGCGCTTCGTATATTCAGGACGAAGGATTACTGATCAAGCGAGTCGCCGAGCGGGGTCCCGCCCGTCCAAGCGCTGGTATTAAGAGGCGCCGCCGCCGGGCTCAAGGACGAGTGGGGCGTGTTGTCCGTTTGGCCCTTGCAATTGTGCTATCGGGGAGCTGTTTATCACGGCGCGAAGTGGCAGCGTTGGAAGTTAGCGAACCCTACCGGTTCTATGAGGGAGTTTCATCGTGCCCGCAAGAGGAAGGCGGCCGAGGTGCGTGAAGAGATTCGGGTTCTCGAGCGCGCCGAGGCAATGATCGCCAGCCGATGTCGATCCTTTGCGTCGTCACGTTGAGTCGGCTCCTCCTGCTGTTTTTCAAGTGATAGTTCCTCCAAGTCCTTGGATGAGCTCGAAGCAACGCAGAGGGAATTAGCGAGGCTGGTGGCGTCCGGGGCGTCAGACGGGGAGCTGCTTGAGTGGGCTACGCGCACAGAGGAATGGGACTTCGTCCCATAAACGTATTTCTATTGTAAACTATTGTATTTGTCGTTGGCGGAGCTTTGTTGTACGTTGTTGAGATATGCTTAATAAAGACCAACTATTGTATTTGTGCCTCGCGATGTTGAGATGTTTTTATTTTATTGCGAGGAGAGGGTACCATGCGGGGAGGGGGTAGATAGGGTTTTGGGGATCGTCCCTACCTTATTTTGATAGGGCTTCGAGAGCCCTATTCGGTGTGTGTGTGTGTGTCTATATATATATATATATATATATATATATATATATATATATATATATATATATATTTATGCAGGTGGGAAGCGAAACCGCTCGTCCCTCTACATTCTTTTGATAGGGCTTCTGAGAGCCTTGTCTCGCACCGGGCCAAGGCCATGCGCGTGTCTGCTATATACTGGGGCCTCGGGAACCTCGGTGCACCGGGCGAAAGCCATGCGCGTGTCAGTTTCATACACCGGTCTTGGGAGACCTTGTGTGCACCGGGGCGGAAAGCCATGCGCGGTGTCGTATTTTATACACCGGTCTTGGGGAGACCTCGGTGTGCACCGGGGCGGAAAGCCATGCGCGGTGTCTTGTTTTATACACCCGGTCCTCGGGGGACATCGGTGTGCTCTGTGATTCTTTTTATTTTGCATTGGCAAAAAAATGCGCAAAAAATTTACACATGATCTTACAAACCCCCCCCCTTCGCTTCTTCTATGGGGCTGGGTTTTTGTCCGGTCGCAGCCGGGATTTTTTACAATGCCGTGCTCAAGGGTAAAACTTGCGGAGACTCTTGGCGTTCCATGTGTGATCGAGCCGCTGTCCTTCGAGTGTAGCTATATGGTATGAGCCTGCCCTTGTGCTTTGGGTGATAATGTAGGGCCCTTCCCATTTGGACTGCAGCTTGCCGACTGTCGCGGGGTTCGCCACCCGCTTTAGGACCATGTCTCCTGGTGCGAGGGGGCGGGCCCGGACTTTCTTGTTATACGCCTTCTTGACACCTGCCGTGTGCCTTGCCATGTTTGAGATGGCTCGCACGGTGCTCTTTCATCAGATCCAAAGAAACTTCGCGGCCTTCCGGATTGTCGTCTTGGCTTGCTCGGAGGGACTTGGTGGCGAGCTCTTCAGGGGTCATTGCTTCGTCGCCGAAGACGAGCTTGAAAGGAGAGAAACCAGTGGCCCTGGTTGGCGAGGTTCCGAGTGCCCATAAGGCTTTTTGTAGTTCTTCGGGCCACAATCCTTTTGGCAAGCCCACCAGGCGTTTGTTGAGGCTCGCCAACACGCTGTCGCTTTCCCTTTCGATCGCTCCATTGACTCGGTGTCCAACAGATGCGAAGCATATGGTGACCCCCAATCCTTCGCAAAATGACCTAAAGGTCGCGGAGTCGAATTACTGTGTGCCGTTGTCGGTGACTAGGTCGCGAGGTACTCCGTACCTGCAGATGACGTTCTTCCGCACGGCTACCGGGTTGTTGCCGCCGTTATTTTGAGTGCCGCTCGCTTCTATCCATCGTGAGAAGTATTCGATGGCCACGAAGGCGAAACGCAAGTTGCCTTTTGCCGCTGGGAAGGGGCCGATGATGTCGAGACCCCATCTTGCGAAGGGCCATACTGGCGGTAAGGGCTGTAGAGGGGTGGGGGCGCTCTTGGGTTATTGCTGGCCCATTGGCACCCTTGGCGATCCGACGAGATGTTGTGCGTCGCGCAGTCGTTGCACAAGAAACCTTGTCGGAAGGCTTTGGAGACGATGCTTTGTGGGGCCTGGTGTGTTCCGCAGGCCCCCTCGTGTATTTCCCTGAGGAGGTGCTGGTCTTCCTTCTGTGAAATGCATCGCATGAAAGGGGTGCAAACGCCTCCTTTGTACAGATCACCGTTGACGAGGTGGTAATTCTTGGCTCGGTATTTGAGGCGTTTTGCTTCGACTGGATCGTCTGGTTCGCCGCTTGTCAGGTAAGCGACGATGATGTTGCGCCAGTCTGTGGTGTCAATGTGTGCCACATGGTATGCTTTGCCTGGTGATGCCTTGGTAGGCTTAGCACCTTCGGTCTCGACACCTTTCAGCTTGAGGGCACCTAGCGCTCCGGGCGGGGCCTTTAGTGCTTCGGACGGAGCACCTTGTGCTCTGGGCGGAGCCCCTAGTGCTCCGATTGTGGTGGTGGTCGCCTCGTTCGAGGCGGAAGGCTTGTTGAGTATCTCGTAGAAAGACTTCCGGTGGTGGGCGGTCATTGGAACTGGCCATCTTTGCGAGTCGGTCGGCGGCTTCGTTCGCACTTCTGGGTATTGCCTGGACGGTGATTCCGAGGAACCCCTTGGCAATGGCTCGTACTGCCGTGAGGTACCGAGCCATTTCGGGATCCCTTGTTTCGAATGTCTTGTCGAAGTGTCCCGCCATGAGGCGCGTCACTTTTTACGACCACTCGCTTGGCTCCTAGTGCCTTCGCTCGGTGGAGTCCTAGGAGGAGAGCCTTGTATTTCGAGGCGTTGTTTGTGGTGGCGAAGTTAAGTCGCGCGGCATGTGATATGCTTCGACCATCTGGTGCGATGAGGATGGCGCCGCTCCGCTCGCTCCGTGGCGCACTGAGAGCCGCGGTGTCTGATACCCATGGTGTGTCGATGGCATTGGCTGGCTGCTCCGTGTGAGGGGTCCACTCGGCTACGAAGTCAGCCAATGATTGGGATTTGATTGTGGTGCGCGGAGCAAATGTGATGTCGAAGGGTGAGAGTTCTGCGGCCCATTTGCCGATGCGCCCGGATGCATCTTTGTTTCGCAACATCAGGGCCAGGGGGTACGAAGTTGGGATTGTGATTGCATGTGCGAGGAAGTAATGGCGAAGCTTGCGCGAGGCCATCAGCAGGGCGTATGCTAGCTTTTCCAGCTCCGTGTATCTTATCTTGGGCCCCTGGAGTGCTTCGGAGACATAGTAGACGGTCGCTGTCCGTCTTCTTCTTGGACGAGGACCGCACTAACCGCGGAAGCGGATGCGGCGAGATACAACAGGAGTTGTGCTCCTGGCCTCGGGCTAGTGAGGCTGGGTAGCGGGGCGAGGTATTCCTTTAGCTCTTGGAATGCATGTTGGCACTCCTCCGTCCATCGGAATGGCTCCGCACCTCGAAGGGTTTTGAAGAATGGCAAGGCCCGCTCTGCCGAGCGGGACAGGAATCGGCTGAGGGCCGCGAGGCGCCCTGTGAGTTTTTGTACTTCTCGGGCGCTACGGGGTGGTTGCATTTCTTGTATGGCCCTGATTTTCTCTGGGTGTGCTTCGATTCCTCTATTTGAGACGAGGAATCCTAACAATTTTCCTGACCTGACACCAAAGGCGTATTTCTCCGGGTTGAGCTTGATTCCCTCTGCTCGAAGGCTGGCGAAAGTTTCTTGTAGGTCCTCAGGGTGGGAACTCGCGAGCTTACTTTTCACCACAATATCGTCGACATATGCTTCGACGTTCCTGCCGAGCTGTCCAGCGAGGACTCTTATGATAAGGCGTGTAAATGTTGCTCCTGCATTCTTCAACCCGAAGGGCATGCAGTGGTAGCAGTAGGTGCCGATGGGGGTGATAAAGGAGGTTTTTGCTTCATCCTCTTTAGCCATGAATATCTAGTGGTATCCGGAGTATGCGTCGAGGAAGCTCATAAGCTCGCACCCCGAGGTGGCGTCTACCAATTGGTCGATGCGTGGTAAGGGGAAGTCGTCCTTTGGGAACGCCTTGTTGAGGTCGATGAAGTCGACGCACATGCGCAACTGGCCCGTGCTTTTTTGGACGAGGACTGGGTTGGCGAGCCACTCGGAGTGCTTGATTTCGCGAATCACGCCGGCTGTGAGGAGGTTGGCGATCTCCTTCTTTGCTGCTTCGAGGCGTTCGGGTGTCATGCGCCGGAGCTTCTGCTTCTTTGGGATTGCGTTTGCTCGGATGGCCAGCCGGTGCTCGATTGTATCCCTGGCCACGCCAGGGATGTCTTCGGGGCTCCACGCGAAGATGTCGGCGTTGTCGCGTAGCACCTGGAGGATGCTACTGTGTTCTTCCTCCGTGAGTTCCGCTTCGAGGGCTGCCGTTTTTTCTGGGGCATCGTCTCGGAGGGGCACCCTTTGAAGCTGTCCCTCCGGCTTCGCCTTCGGGGCCCATTTCCAACCGGAGCCCTGCTTTGTTGCCCGACGTTTGCCTCGACCGTGTGGACGCGTCGGGCATGCGAGCCCAGCTCAATTTCGGCCCGACGAGCGAGGTGTTGGTTGGCACATATCGTAATAACGCCTTCGTGCGTGGAGATCTTCATGCATAGGTAGTTGTGATGCGCTATTGCGCCGAAGGTGTTGAGGGTGGCCCTTCCGAGGATGGCGTTGTACTGATATGGCATTTCGACAACGTCGAAAGTTATTGTTTCTATGCGAGCTGCCTGGCCGTTGCCAAACGTGACGGGTAGGGCAATATGTCCCAAGGCCGTGACGGTCCTTCCCCCGAAGCCCACTAGTGGGATGCCCGGTGGTGACAAGCGATCTCTGGGGATCATCATCTTGTCGAAGGCTTCTGCGAAGAGGAGGTCCGCCGAGCTTCCGCCGTCTACGAGGACCCGCCTGACCTCGTAGCTGGCGATGGTGGCGGAGATGACGAGGGGGTCCTGATGGGGGAAGTGTATACCCCGCGCGTCTTGGGGCCAAATGTTATGGGCACCTCGGAGTAGCGGGGTGGCAAGGAGGCTGGCTGTGTGGCCACATGGTGGATTTGCCGCACGTACGTGCGGCGTTGTCTTTTCGATGCAATGCCCAGCGAGGACCCGCCGGTGATCATGTTGATGATCCTGGGTGGCCCGCCGTGGCCGCCTTCAATGCGCGGGCGTGGCGGTGGGGCCGACAGCAGGTTACCCGCTTCCTTTCGATCTTCGTGCTCGACTGGGTGCTGACTGCGGTGCATGTAGTCGTTTATGGCTGCAATGGTGCGACACTCCGCTGTTGTATGCGACCCTTCGCCATGGAGGTCACAGTACGACGGAGCTATTGTTGCGCCGCCTCGGGCGTCCGGGTGTCGTCCCCTGTGACGGCCGCGGCCCCTACCGCGGCCGCGGTTTGCTCGGCCGCCTCTTCTTCCTGCTCCGGGGGTGTGCCCTTCGTCCAGATGATAGACGTTTCGGCCTTTTTGCCGATAATTGATGCGTGGTTTGCTGGTAGCCGGGGTGGTAGCTGCGTCCTCCTTAGCTGGTGGCGAGTTGCTTGGGGTGGTACCATTTCTCCGGGTGCTGTCCTCCTCCGCTCGGGCATACTCCTCTATTTTGTCGAAGAGTTCGACGACCGTGCATGCTGGCTTGTGCGCCAACTTTTCCGACAGGGGGCCCTTTGCAAACCGCAGGTTGCGGTGTTTATGATGGTAGTCTCGTTGATGCCCTTGACTTGGCATTTTACTACGCAAACTTTACGAAGAAGCTTGGAGGATTCGTCCGGGCACGCTTTTCGCGACAGTGTCTTGCGTCCTTTGGCTCGTTGTAGCTTCCTTGAAAGTTGTTGCGTATGTGGTCGCGCAACTGTTCCCAGGCGTAGATGGAGCGGGGGGGATGGTAAAGAACCATGTTAGGGCGACGCCCTTGAGGACGAGCATGATGCTTTTTGCCTTTGTTGTGTCGTCTCCTCCCGCCGCTTCGACTGCTGTTTCATATACGCGCATGAATTCCGAGGATCATGCACCCTTGAAGGTGTGACCTCGGCATTTTGAAGTTCCTTGGCGACGTCTTTGCCAGTCTGCGCTCAACGGTGAGTTTGGATCTCCCCGGAGCTGCAGGCTCGTGTTTGGTTCCTCCGGGATGGTTTGGGCTCCAGCTTCGGGGTGTTGGGTGTCAGGCTGCAGCTGGGTGGTCGCGAGGGTACCTCCCGTCGCCTGTCGGAGGTTGAGCATCTCTCGCCGAAGGTCCGCCAATTCCCGCTGAAGTGCCTCGTATGATTCTCGAGTGATGCCTGCGGCGTTTGGCAAAGATGCTTTGGTGGGTGGAGCATCGCCTCCTACGATGCCCCCATGGGTGGAATTATTGGCTTCTTCTTCTGCAGCTCGGGCGGCGGCAGCGGTAGATGCGAGCCGACCTCGCTTTGCTTTAGGAGTGTTCGGGGCCGCAGCCGCCGCCGCTGCCTCGGTTGCGGAGACTTTGGGTGCTGCCCTTCGGGGAGCCATGAGATTTTCTGGGTGACTTTCTTGCCGAACCCCACGGACGCGCCAAGCGTTGTAGTGAGAAGACTAGACGAGAAGAAGTGGAGACCCTCGTTACAAGTAAGACGAGGGGCTTGAGTGAGGCTCGGTGCGTATTGATTACGCCTTCTTAAGTTCTGGGTAGAGGGCTATTTATAGCCTCCGATATGATCTGAGGAAAATACATGCATACCCTAACAAAGTACATTAGCCCTAGGGCGGCAGGTCTTTACGCGCCTATGTGTAGCCTCTCGTGCGATGCACCCTTGTGGACATGGTCTATCTTGAAGTGCGCTGGTCCACCGCTCGTGGACCCGTACCCTTCGGCGGTCCTCTGCTACCTTCCTGGAAGTCTCTTGGCCCGCCGAAGGGTCTTGAATGCTTCAAGGTGTCTTAGGGATCTTCGCGGGGCTTTGGGATCCTCTCGGGGCTTGGGATGCCTTGAGGGTCTCCGGGATCCTCCGCGGGGGCTTCGGGATGCCTCCGAGGGATCTTCGGGATCCTTCGCGGGGTCTCCGGGACAGCCTCCGAGTATGTTCTTGGAAGGCCTTTTCGGTGTTGCCGTGCTTCGCCGGGTCGTGGGGGCCGGTGGGGCGTCCCTACGACAATTTCCTCTATAGATAATTCTATTGTAGTCTTTCCTTCATTTGCAATGGCTAAGGCTAACTTTTTGGAATCACGTAGGTCGTTCGCCGTGTACTTTGCTAAAGGAGGGAAATCCAAGGGAAGGATCCTGCGACACGATCTTGATTTCTCGTTATTCGCTAGTACACATTAATCATATATAACACTTCGTAGTAATACCTCTCGAACTAACTAATTTTATTTTTTGCAGTGCCACCAGCAGCCGTCGGCCAGCAACACCTGTGGATACTATGTTTACCATAACATTGAACTACTCATTGGTTCTGCGATGATCAATAATCCTTAGGTTTGTCAATCTTGCAATAATTATTTCATATTTATCAATTTATATATACACGAATTTAATCTTCCTAGCGACAGGTTGCGACCATCGCGAAATTGTGTTGGAATAGGGCCAGCTTAGAAACATTCAAGAACAGTTTGTGTCATTGTTGAACCGTGAGGTCATAAATCTAGACGGGAAGTTCCACAATAATGTAGATTGAACTTGATTGGGATAAGATTGAACTTACTGGTACATGTATGTAAATATTCATGATTGGTTAATTTTAGTTCATTTGAGTTAACTGATTTGTGAAATGGATATGTTTGTTTCTGAAATGAATATGAATTGGATGTATACATGTATTTGTTGTATTTCAACTTGTTTCAGATGGCATGGCTAGCATTTCCTGAGGCTAGCCAATAAACAAAAATAGATTTAGCAATACAAAGAATATCACAAGCGGTTCCTTAGGATAAACCGATGCGTGATACATCGATATCACGACGCTATCACGAAAGATTTCATCTACAAACCGTCTGTGATACATAAGCTATCACAGACATTTTATAGATAAAACTGTCTGTGACGGTTTTATCTACAAACTATCTGTGATAGTTGACTATCACAGACGATTCTGAATTAATAATCGTCTGTGATAGTTTGCATCACAGACAGTTGAAAAACCGTCTGTGATGACCTCATACCATTATTGATCCATAAACTCAGACAGCTCACAAATTCATCTGTGATAACGTTTTTGAACCGTCTGTAAAGACCTTTTCTGTAGTAGTGAGTCAACCAAACACACCCTTTGAGATTGGGGGCGACTAGCGCTCGGACGTACGATGGGAGACTTCCATCGTACGCTCCGATGCAATACAAGGGAAGAACGTGTGCAACATTTTTTTCAACAGTTGCAACAAAAAAGCTTGTTCGTATTGGGTTTCAAACTATCGAAGAAGAGGTGATGGGGATGTAACATTTTCTCATAACGTGCAACATTTTTTCAGCGGTTGCAACATCCGGAAACGTCTATTGCAAGTTTGTAACATCCCACGAATGACCATGCAACATTTAAGAAAAATTGCAACATTTTGCAAAATAATAATAATAATAATAATAATGGAAAAATTTGGGCTTCTTGTGCAACAAATTAAACACACCCTTGCAACAAAACTTAACAAACTCCTGCAACAAACTTACCCACTGTTTGCAACATTGCAACAAATCCATCACCATGCACCTCCCGTCCCCCCTCCGCAAGCGCAACATCAGATCCAGCCCCCTCCCCCTCCTCCCACACTGCCACGAATGGCACCAGCGTCGCAAATCCCTCGGCGCCTCCTCCTCCACGGCCGCGGGCAAGGTGGAGACAGCCGCGGTCGAAGCACGACCGACGGTGTAGGGGGAAGCCGATGAGACCGGGGTAGCGTGTCGAGAACACAGCAAGCTCCGAACCCCTAGAACAGGGAGAGAGATCAAGTTGCGGGGAGAAGAAGTAAAAATAGAATGGGGAGAAGAGGATAGAGCTCGCCATGGACCTAGGAGGCCGGCTGAACCTCAGGAGAGGTCGTGGTGGCGTGACGCTGGACACCGTGGCAGGAAGGAGTGGAGACTGCTCTGGTAGACGAAGAGATCTGTGAGGGAGAGCTTAGGAGAGAGAGGGGGAAGAAGAGGTATGGAGTTAGAAGAGAGTTCGAAATGAATGATTGGTGTTTGAGCCTTCGACGACGTGGATGGATAAAGCCAATGGGAGTGAAGGTCCGGATGCATGGAACACCCGACGATAGCGATTCCCTTCGAGATTCCTTTGGCCTCTACTCTCCTCCCAAAAAATTCCACTCCGAAAACAGAGAAAAGTAACGGAAGGGGTCAGAAGCGCGTCCCCGTTCAGTTCTTCTTGAAGCGTCTCTCGAGGCGGACACCACCACTCCAGCACACTTCACGTTATAAAATTTGCGACACCAAGGGCGGATTCCGATCGCAATTCGCGAGAGCACAGTTTGGGTTCTTTCCTTGGGTCTTCCGCGCACGCCTAGCTAGATAGGAGACCACTGCACCGCATCTCACCGAGCAATGGGCGCCTCCACGGCCGCGCCGCCGTGCCACGTCGTGGCCGTGCCGTACCCGGGCCGCGGTCACGTCAACGCGATGGTGAACCTGTGCCGCCTCCTGGCGGCCCGCGATGGCGTGTCCGCCACCATCGTCGTCACCGAGGAGTGGCTCGGCCTTCTCGGCCCCGCGCCGGCGGGCGCGCGCGTCTGCCTCGAGGCCATCCCTAACGTCGTCCCCTCCGAGCACAGCCGCGCCGCCGACATGAAAGGGTTCGTGGAGGCCGTGTACACCAGGATGGAGGAGCCGTTCGAGCGTCTCCTCGACCAGCTCGGAGCGCCCACGGCGATCGTAGCCGACACGTTCGTGCCGTGGGCCGTGGGCGTCGGCAACCGGAGGGGCGTCCCCGTGTGCGTTTTCTCGCCGTTGAGCGCCACCATGTTCTCAGTGCACTACCACTTTGACCGGTTGGCCGCGGCTGCCGGCGGTAGCGCTTCTCCGGTGGCTGACATCTCCGGTACGAGTCTTGCACGGTTTCACCTCACATAATACAGTTTGGCTTTAATACTGGTGTACTCCACTGATTGGCTTTAATACTGATGTACACTGTGGCTTTTGAACAACTTAACATTTCTGCACATTGGTCTTATGCAGATGGCACGGATCCTTGTTTCATCGAGAACTACATTCCTGGCCTCAAATCAATCAGGTTAACCGATCTTGAGCCCACACACTCCGACAAGATAATGTTGAACAAAACTCTTGAAGCCTACTCTTCTCTGCGAAAAGCGCAATGTGTCATCCTCACCACCTTCTATGAAGCTGAGAGCGATGCCATTGACTCTCTAAGGCAGGAACTTCCCTACCCGGTGTACTCGATTGGCCCTTGCATCCCCTTCATGGCGCTCCAAGAACAACGGGCCAATTCAGAAGAAGAAGGCTACATGGCTTGGCTGGACTCGCAACCTCCGGGCTCAGTGCTGTATGTCTCACTCGGCAGCTTCCTCTCGGTCTCATCCACTCAGCTCGATGAGATCGCCATGGGCCTGGCGGAGAGCAAGGTCAGGTTCTTGTGGGTGCTCCGCGACGCGCGCCCTCGCGTGCGAGATTTGATCCGCGGCAGCGATGGCGTGGTCGTGCCGTGGTCTCACCAGCTGAAGGTCTTGTGCCATCCTTCCGTTGGTGGGTTCTTCACCCACTGTGGCATGAACTCGACGCTCGAGGCGCTGTACGCCGGCGTGCCAATGCTGACTCTTCCCATAGCATTCGATCAACCGATCAATAGCCGGCTTATAGTCGATGTGTGGAAGATTGGGTACAGCCTCAAGGAGAAGATCTGGGCCGGCGTCATCGGAAGAGAGGAGATCGCTGAGGCAGCGAAGAGGCTGATGGATTGTGACGCTGGGGACGCCAGGGACATGAGGATAAAAGCTTCACTGCTGAAAGACGCTTCTCGCACTGCGGCTGAAGTGGGCGGTTCCTCGTACAGAGATATCACGGCTTTCATCGACTACATTTCACAATGCAAGAACTGAATGTTTACCTGAAAGGCTGAAACTACATTTTCGGAATAAACTTAGCGTGGTTCTTACCACATATTTTAAATGCATTCGGTTGATTGCAGCTGATACTACATTTCGATTGAACTCAACTTTTCTCTTAGAAAGGCAAGTGTTGTGGGGCGGCCCACCGGACCTAACGACGTGCCGAAGGTCACCGGAAGGCCGACGCAAGCTTAGGGCCGAAGGCGCGACTAGAGGCCTCCGGAGAGTACCAAGTATACCTTCGGAGGGGTCTCGAAGGGTGCACGAAGACTACCGGAAGGCACACGAGAGACAAGCGCCGAAGGCGCGAGCGACTAGGAGGCCCTCAGAGGGTACCAAGTATGCCTTCGGAGGGGTCCCAAAGGGTGCGCTAAGGCCCATAAGGGCTAAGAGCCTAAGGCGCGGTTAGGCCCCCCGAAGGGTACCAAATATACCTTCGGAGAGGCCTCAGAGGGCACGCGAAGGCCACCGAGAGCTATAGGCAGAAGGCACAAAAACCCTACAACACATATATGCGTAGGGTCTTTTTTGAGGCAAAATTGTAATCTCGTGTACCCTGTTCGGAAGGCTATTTATAGCCTTCTCCCTCATGTTATCAAGGAGGACTTTTTAAAAAATAATTAATACACATTAACTTCTCTCTTAGCATCGATCCCATCTCTCGAGGATCCCCTGGTTTCCCTCATGGCAACTGGTGTCCCTTTCTTTACTGTTTGGTTCTGTTGCCACTATAGGAACACGAGAGGGGGAAAACACTATTATATCCAATTGGTAGAGTTTTTTTAATGAGTCAAGTCACTTTTAGTAGATTTGCAACTATCGGCAGTGGGATTCTGAAATTACAGTCATTTTGAAGAAAAAAAACTCAAAGGGTTGTGAAATTTCAGAGAAGTACTCAATATAGTTTCTTCGGTGTAATTTGCTTTAGAAAAACTCTAGTGCTGGATTCAATTGTTGGCAGACTTTTTAATGATCCAAATCATTTTCGGTGTAAAGCACATTTGTAACTATTTGAGACTGAATTTATCATTTTGTTGAACCGATCTCAAACGGTTGTTTCAGAAAAGTGACCAACAAAGAATGTGAAATGGCATTTATATCAGCAACACCATTCCGTTGTGTCATAACAACAGGACCAGACAGTAAAGAAAAAGGGGACTCCGGTCACCACAAGAGGACCGGTACCAAGAGAAGTTAGTGTGTATTAATTGTCTTAAAAAAAACTCCTTATTACACGGGGTAGCTATTATAGCCTTCCGATTGGGGTACATGAGATTATAGACCCCTAAAAAGATCATAGACGCCGCAGGGGCTTTTTCTTCCTCTACAACATTCGGTCTATGGTAGATCCTCCTGGTCTTGCTTCATCCGGTTGGTACGCTCGGTCCACCGGTGCTCTTCTCCCTTCGTACCGTGTGGGGTGCCTCGAGCACCCTTCGGCACCCACGAGGTGGCCTCGAGGGTCTCCTCGTTCCTGAATCCGTGAGGCTCGGCAGCCTTCACACCTCCTCTGAGGCCTCCCCTAGCCTTCGATGCGGCCTCCTAAAGGCGTACTTGGGTACCTTAGGAGCCCTTGGCCGTGGCTCCGACTAAGCCCTCCTAGTAGCCTTCGCGCACCCTTCGGGGCCTTCCTGAAGGTCTGCTTGGTACCCCTACCCGTGGCCCTCCTCGGTAGTAGGTCTTCTTGCGGTCTTCGCGGGGTCGTTGGGCGGCTAGGCCGCCGCCTTCCAACACATGCAATTTTTTGAAGTGAAATGACAGAAAATAATTTTTTTTGACCGCCATTTTTCAAGTGACAGAAAACCTTGGTGTATTTATCAGAAAATACAATTTTCCACAGCCATTTTTTCTATTCATACTTATGATTCAGTTGTTACAACACCAAGGTATAGAATAGCAGAATACTCATGTGAACAGAGCAGAAAATACAATTTTGTGGAAAGGTTGTGAACTTTCAGGAAAAATGACTACAGACAACAGATTGGAAAATATCTGTTTGCAAGTGCATTTTTGCCGGGAAAATAGTATTTTTGTAGGAAATAAGGAATACATGTGAAAGAATACTTTCAAATCCATTCATACTTATGAATTGTTGTTACACCAAGGTATAGAATAGCAGAATACTCATGAGAACAGAGTAACCCCAAAAAGCTCTCAAGCTTTCTTGATTCCTAACTAATGTGAGAATGACCTTCCATCGTAGTCTACCAGCAAAACCAAAACAGTGAATCCTAGACAAGGCCTTGAACAACTGCCGGAGGGTGCAGAGCAACACGCCCAAGCTGCTCACTCGAGTACTTCTTGTACACTGCCTTCAGCTTGCCCTCAGGAGCGGCAGCATGTGAGTTCACAAGGATCTTTGCGCTCTCCCTGAAACCACCAGATACGAACATTTTTTAGCACACAGATTGCAGTTAAACCAAAGCTCTTCAGATATAGACATTCGAGTTCAGAACATTGTAGTTGAAACAAGCTCTTCACTTACAAAAGTTGTGCCTCGTTGAAACCAGTGTGGTGCTTGAGCGTGTCTGTCCACAGGGGACTCTTCTTCAGCGTGCATCGAGCGGCATACACCGCAGAGGCGGCAACCATCGATGGGCAGAATGATACCATGCTGTACTCCTTCAGTGCCATTTCTGCAAAGAAGAACACCATATGCTCCAGCTGCATTCACAAGACAAGAAAAGTTTCAGCACAAAAGAATTCCATGGCAAATCTGACATGGAACTTCAGAGAGAGATCAGTCCAGTACTTTACCTCCTTGTCGCTTCCAGCGGCTTTCACAAACCTCACCAGGAAGACGTAAGGTGTGGGGATAGTAAGGTTCCATTCCAGCTTATTCAGAATGCTCTTCTCCATGGAAAGTATTTGCTGCCGAGTGTAGGCATTGTCAGATATGCAGATGAAATCGTTGACCTGCAACACAAGCAATCCACCACTTAAAAGAGTGTTTAAACAAGTGCTCTAACGAACAATTATGCAAAGGTGAGGTTTTTGGCCTACCTCTGGCGCCCAAATCTCCTCATACTTGCAGGCGATCAGCATGGCCGCGACGCCGACAAGCTGCAGCTCCCTTCGCAGCACGGGCTGCATCGAGAGGTACCGGTCTATGACGTACATTGTGAGGTACAGAGTCTCCGGCATGAGCTCAAACTTGTAGTGAACTTCAACGATCCAGTCGGTGAGGATCGCCCGCATGTTGGGATTGATCTCGAGCTGGCTAGCCATGTAGTCAGTAGGACGGCTCTCGTGCTGCAACGGCCAACAAAATGGTGAACACTTTCAGAACAAGCTGAGCTCAATTGAACAAACTTGCTAAAGATAAAGCTGTAAAAGCCTGTAACTACCTGGGCAGTCTTGTAGAACTTATAGATGTCCTCAATGTAGTTAACCACAGCCAGCTGATTGTCGGCGTCGAGCTTATCAATGTCCTCGATGAGTTCTTTTGGTTTCTCAGTAAGGCCACAGGCGAACTGACATTAACAAGGACAAGCGTGCAGAGGTTATGGCATTGAAAAGACCAGCTACAATGCAAGAGCAGGATGGATCGGACCACTCACCTTAGAACGAGCAGTAAGCACAGTTGTAAGCGTGTTCACGACCTTCTTCCTGGAATACCTGTGGGCAGAGCAGCTGCTGACACTCTCCGACGGCTCCTTGATATCGTCGGGGCTGATCTTGGTGACCGGCTCAGGACGAGGGACGGGCTTGGCAGGCTTCCTAGCCAGCTTCAGAGCGGCTTCAGGCTTACTGGCCGGCTTCAGAGCGGCTCTGGCATTCTGCAAACCATCACACCGAATTAGGATCAAATCAAATTTTTTTAGGTACAAGAATTGCATGAGTGGAAAGTCTCTGAAAACCAAAGTGGCCTGTCTCTGTACCTTGTTCGCCGCAACGGCGCCCACCTGAGCTTTCTGCAAGAGTTGGGAGCGGAAGCTCCTAGTGATGGGGCGATTGATCCCCTCTGGCAGCTGGACCTTCCTGTTACAGTGAAGAAGACGGGTTTCAGAGAGGAATGTTACAAAAGGCGGCGGTAGTTTCTTGTTTCTTACCCGTCGACCACTTGGGCGTTCACGAGGTTGCCGATATCACCGAGGGCTTTCCTGAGTCTTGCATCAGGTCGGCCGACGGCGGCGGCGGCCTTCTGCTTTCCCGCTGGGACTGCGGCACCTGGCCATTGCCGATGAGAAATAAGAATAGGATGGAATTTGCACGGGATAAGTTTCACACGAAATCGACCTAAAGTTCAGGAATACGTGGACAAAAAGAACAAAGATGCGATCTTTCATCAAATCATACTTCGTTAGACATGCGAAACCCAATCTCGACTAAGGATAAACAATAGAAAACCAGGAAAAGATCGAGAAATAGAATAAAAATAGGCTGGGCCACATCGGAATCCATTCTTGATGCACGAATCGGGCAAGAAGGGCCGGGAAAGATCAGGAACTCGTATCAGACGGCCTTGACAACATAAAAAAAAAACTAAAAAAAACGTTCTTGGTGAAGGATTCGAACCAAACAGTCGGCCAACAGATCAAGAACTCTGAACCAAATCAAGATGGACTAAAACCGAATCTTTCCCCAGGAATCGAACGAAGCAAATCACCGAACAGATAAAGAAGAGCATGAACCCTAACAATCCGATCTGAATCAGACCCCCAAGATCTTGCCCCCAAGAACCCCACAATGCAAACCAGGATCAAATCAAGAACCCATGCAGCGTCAGATCAATACCCGACTACTCACCTCTGTTCGCCGGCTGCGGAGCGGCAACCGCGCGCTGGTGCCTTGTAGCCATGCGTATCGCCTCCTGGGCTTCCTCCTCCTGCTGCTGCTCCTCCGCTTAGGCCCCAAAGGTCCCGAGAGCACGGAGGGGCTCCGCCAAGGAACGACTACTCCGGCGAACTCTGGAACAAAGCGCAGCGGCGATGCGAACTCCTCCTCTTTTTCTTCTCCTCCCCCGATTCCTCTCTACTACTGCTGCTTCTTGCTTGGATTGGAGGCTTTTGCCTTCTGGTGATGAGAGGGAAGCGGCGTGTGGTGGGGCTCGAGCTTTATTTTGGAGCGGGCGGCTCCAACGGTCGGGAGGCCGTGAGGGATAAGGGGAACCAACGGGAGATCCAACGGCTGGGATTGAGGCGGCGGGGCTTCAGGGGAACTAGCCGTTGGGTTTATTCCGGGAAAGTATTCGCCTGTGACTTATTCTCGGAAAGTATTCACCTGTGGCTCCGAGGCTGTGACTTGTGTTTGTGCCTGTGAGCTCTATCGGTGAGAAATTCTATTGTTGTGTCAGCTTTGGGTTTTAGGGCTTGTTTGGGAGGCTTGGGATTGGCAGGGATCCGAGTCGAATCCCGATCCACCAAGGGGGAGAAATCCACACGGGAATCCCGGCCTGGATGTGTGTTTGGGTGAGGGAGGGGGATAGAAAATCCCGGCCAAATCCCTGGGGTTCCACGGGGCGAAAAAAACTCCACAGGTCGGGATTTCTCACTTGTTCGCATGTCGCTCGCTCCGCTCTTTCTTCGTTGCTCCCGACGGTGGCTCATTGGTTTCCTCATCACTAGTCCGACACTGCTGCCTTGGAGCTCCCCCCAAAGAGGTCGTCGTCGTCGTCGCACCACCTCAGGGGTGGTGTGGACAGCAACGGCGGCGTAACACGGTGAACGGCGGCCATCGACGGCCGGGGACAAACGGAGGAGGTGTCATAGCCTTTTGTGCATGCTACCGCCTACATCGCGTCGAAGAATGAGAAGAAGCATGGGGGCAACGAATCCGACAGTGGGGATGACGAGATCGGGGCGCGGCGGCGGATCCAAGCATCTTCTTTGCCTCCAGCCACTGGATCTCCCTCTCCTAGCTCCGGTGACCGCACATCCTCTCTTTGGCTCCAGCGACCGCACAACCTCTCTCCGACGCTGGCGGCCACGCCCTCT
Source organism: Ampelocalamus luodianensis (assembly GCA_036346255.1). NCBI lineage: Eukaryota > Viridiplantae > Streptophyta > Magnoliopsida > Poales > Poaceae > Ampelocalamus > Ampelocalamus luodianensis. Next base: position 16,663,571 of record CM070625.1, read on the forward strand.
CACCTCCTCTCCCTGACACCAAGTGTAATATCCCGTTTCACTTTAGAGAGGGTAATTATATTAGAGAAGGAATTAGAGGTTTAAAAATGGTGTTTTTGCTTAATTTAGAGAACTTGAGCCATGGGCTTTTGGCCCATGACATTTTGACCCAAGGGGGAACTAGCTTAAGAGGGGGGGGGGGCAGCCAAACCCTAGCCACCACCCCACTCCCCCTTGCTCACCCTCCTCCCTTCGCCATTCCCTCCAAGCCGTCGCCTGCTCCTGTGGCTTTTCCTTGTGCCGCCTGAGCCTGCATGCAAGTGCTCTCTCTCTCTGCCATCTACATGCTGCCACGTTTGCTGTTGTTTGTGTGTGTGGTTGGCTGCCCATTGGTTCCTTCGGCAAGCAGAGATAGTGTTAGAATATTTAGCACTTTAGTGATGATATAATTCTGCAAATAAATCATGACTACGAAATATCATGAGTACTAAACATGTCCGTAAGATGAACTAGAATGATAAACAATACTAACAATGAGAATGCATATGTTCATACCGACAATTAGAAGTAAATGTAGATTACTAGATGTTACTGATGGGAAGCGAAGAGTATCACGAGAGACGAAGAAGAAGACGTCGCGATGAAGAAGATATCGATGTAGACAAAGCAGGGAACGATGAGCAGTCGCGAAGTCGCTTCCTGTCGTAGTGAGAAGACTATACAGTAAAAAGAGGAGACCCCTCGTGCTGGAAAGACGATGATGAGGACATCAAACCTAAGGATGCAATCACTGCTTCGACCGGTACCGCATCCTCTACTTCAACATCTTCGACAATAGGACTTTCGGCTAATGCAAGACCATATTACCCAATTGGATCGAGCTACGTCTACATGTCATGCTGCTATGTCTACATGTCATGGTACTATGTCTACAAGCCATAGTGCTACTGCATGTGCCAAGCTGGATACGTTTTGGTCAGATCAGTTCGGAATCAGCCTGACAGCACCAACTTTCAATGGGCATAACTTTCACATACAGAGTCCGTTGGAGGTCCACGAGTACTTGATTGAAAGCTTATTTCGTCCTTCTTCAAACGGATCAGGCCTTACCTTCAAATTCATTGTGGACTGATCGCAATCATCTAAAGAAAGCGTTATATCACCTGTTTGGGCTAATCTGAGCTTTGTAATCGAACTCAACTTGGCCCATATGCCGTGGCCCACCTAGAGGTGTGGTTACTGTTCATGTGAACAGTACCCACGAGATTAGTCCCTCCCCGCTAGTTCCTTTAGATTTGTGGCTCCTCGTTCCCCATTTAAGGAGGCCACACCCCCTCTAGTTTTTTTGAATTTTGTTTAGTTAAAAGTTAACCTTGTTGCAACTTCGTGTATTGGCTTGTGTCGACTAGACCAACCATAATATCGCTTCAGAATCCCAACTCAATTCAATATTTCAATCCCTATTTGTAATTTGATTGCTTTATCTTTTTCTTGCGTGCTTCTTGGTGTATGTAGGAATCGACCTTCGTGGTCGTCAGCTGGTATTCGTGCACGGTTGATAACGACTTGTCGGCGATTCAACGATTGCGTGGTTTCGAGCCTTGCGTGTTCGTAGTCAGGATCGTGAGAGTTGAGCGACGCCTACCAAACTTATCGTTCTCATCGAAAGATCGGGCCAACAATCGGACCTTCGGGTTCATCAGACGAGGGGGCTTCTAAAAGGGGCTCGGTTGTATTAAGTATTGCTTTACAGAAAAAGTCCTCTCTCTCCTTGTTACATGATGGGGGAGGCTATTTATAGCCTCCCGACATGGCATCTAAATTTACATGTATACCCCTAGAAAAGTACAGTGGCCATAGGGGCTGCAGGGACTTTCATCCGCCCTATGCGTAGCCTCCGGTTACCTTGTGTGTCTTTATGGACAAGGCCTATTCGGGGGATACACCTGGTCCACCATTCATGCGGACCCCGCGCCCTCCGCAGGAGGCCCTTTGCTGCCTTCTTCGGAGGGTCTCCGGGGTTCCTTCAGAGGGTCTTCGTGATCCTCCGAGGGGTCTTCGGGGGTCCCCGAGGGGTCTTCAGGACACTGTCCGAGTAAGTTCACCGAGCTTCGCCGGGTCGTGGGGCTAGTGGGTCGTCCCTACGACATTTCCCAAAAACCTTATTCGCCCTCTCCTGTACATGATCGCAAGGACGGTGGTTCTAGAGACCTGCTCTCTCGCACTGATATGTTTCGTGATGCAAATTGAGACGACACACATAGTTTTCCTCTTAAAACCCGCAGAAGAAACTACTATCGATTTTTCAGAGACGGAAGGCTCATTAATCGCAATTAATTCCTTTATTAAAGCCGCGTAATCAGAGCATTTCTTTCCATCCTGACAGGATTACATAGCAAAACAAAATTGCAAAAGAAAGCTGCGTCTGGACCCACAACCGAACTTGGAACGATCGCACCATTCACGCGCCCACGAAGCCTGGCGAGGCGAGCGAGTGCGTGCGTGTAGACCTCCTTTCTCTTACTTTACCAAGGCTAGACACACTCCACGTTATAAGGTGGTGTCTCTTCATCTTGGCTAGCAATATGGGACTAAAGTATCCCACATGCCACGGTGCATGAGTGGGCCTTTAGTATTTCTTAGAAATATTAATAAAAGGAATGGGCCAAGGCTCTATTAATTCCAATAGGTAGAACCAGATAAAGGGATTAAGGAAAAGCTCTATTGGGTGGCGTGAGGTACTGCTGGGGCAGGGATTTTCTGTGCCTCTGGCCACTGCTGACCAAGGAGAAAGAGCAAGGAGAAAGAAAGAAGAAAAGGAGGAAAAAGGAAGAGGGAAAGAAGGAGAGGTGGATCGCTGGCTTGTCATGTTCGTTGTCTTGATCTCCAAGGGTGACGATCAAGTTTGTCCTTTGCTTTGTTTTGTTTAGCAATTTTTTTTCCAGTCGGTAGAAATCGTTTAGTGGATCGGTATTCTGCTGTTTCTGTTGCACTGTAGCTTCGGGTACCAGTGATGCGAAATTTGGGAATTTTTGTCTCCTAGAGAATTGAAGAGGATCTCAATAGCTTTATGTAAAATGCTTATTCATGTCGATCAGATGAGTAGATTTTAAGTCATGAATTTTGTAAGCTAGTTGTCTGATCAGTTTGTTAGGTTCTGGCAGCGTGCATAAACCTATAGATTAAAAATAGAAGATGGATTATTTTAGGGCTTCGATCTGCATGAAAAATGTAGATAACTTCTTAAGGATTTTAGAGAGTCTAAGAACACGGTTTTTGGACGGTTAGAGTAGAAGTTATGTTTTTTTGGAAGAATGTGGGCCAGAACTGGGTTGCTACTGGAAACAGTCATGGGAAAACCTTAATTTGACAAATTTAATAGCAGAATGGAATTTTTGGTATAACTAGGTTATGGTGGATAATTCTCTGTGGATTCTGAAAAGTCCTAGATCATTATTTTTGCATGTGCATATTGAAAGATATGAAATTATTAATTCGGTTGTCCAGAAGATGATAGATCTGTCTTCTGGGTTAAAAATAGGGGTTTAAACAATTTAATATAAACTTTTGATCACCTAAGAAGTTGTGGACAATTGTGTATAGATTCTAGAATGGTATGGTTTATTATTTTTTGATATGGGAGTTGAAAGTTATTATAGTTTTAGTGCCGAGACAGAATTGTGGAATTTGAGAACGTGTAGGAGCGTTGTATATAATGAGCTGGTTTGTTTTGCCACAACTTGTTTTGAGTGGGGTTCTTGATGTAGGCGTAATGGCTTTGAGATTGGTATCACCCTCACTCTATTCTGGTTGTCGCAACTAAAAAGACAAGTACATGTTAGAGTGATATTGAATGATTGGTAATATCATTTGGTTAGATGAATGCTTATTACGATTATTCATGTGAAGTATGCTTATTTTATTTTGTTTATATGTTTTCGATAATTTGATGATGATTATGAAAAAGAACGTTGATTATTCATTACATTGCATCGAAAGCATTCGTGTTGGAATGATATAACCCACGAGAGTAGGATGATGTCCCTATATGTAAGATATGGGCAATGGGGTCTCTGTCTAAAAAAAGACGGGAAATGGGTCCCCGCATTTGAGAATGTGGGCATGAGTGAACACCGACGGGTGTTACACTCCGCTATACCGGTATAAGCAGAAGTGAAGTGTAGCATGAGCATGAGTTGCATTGTATTGCATTCATGAAAGTTGAAATTATCTTATGAGATAATGAGAATGAATGGCTGATGACATGATGCTCGTTGTTATTTTTATTTGTACTTGCTGAGTCTTAGACTCACTCTTGCCTATTTGTTGTTTTAGGTGAATATTGATGACGACATACTTTGGGATGGAAGTACGTAGAACATGGAACTATTGCACTTGTGTAGCACTTCACTTCACTCCACTTCATAATTCATTCATTTGAGACTTGTAATAATTAAAGAAATTGTGGTTCCCATAGTTACTCGTGGTTGATAATATTGTTAGTTGATGTTTTTCCTTAATTGAAATTTACCTATGAGGCCTTTGGTAATTATTTGAATCATTTTTATATTTGAATTATGATTAATCATCTTGATGAAATTTAAGATTTTCATATTGTCGAATGTTTATTTATGAAGTTTATAAGATAGTAATACTTGATTATGATTTAAAATTGGTAGTGATAGTAGTTGTAGGTGACAATTCGGGCTTGTGTAAACCGAGGTGTTACACCGATGACCGCGCCCCCTCTCACCTCCTCTCTATGGCATCCAAACATCTTCTTTTTAGGCATAATCCTTACTTCTTCCAAATGGTCACCAGAGACATTCTCCCAGGGGATATGCTTCTATTGGGATTCCAAGTGCCACAAAAAAATCTACCCCGAAATTTTCTTATATTTTCCTTAGTATCCAAACAAGACATTAGTCTGTAAAACTCGAAGAAACAAAAGAAAAACTTTTGGAGCAATGAGATGAATAACACAAGCGTAGTTCTAACTTCTAAAGAAAAAAAACTGAAGAGGTTAATGATCGCATCATCGTTGTATTTTGAAAGGTGGGGTGTTGGAAGCTCGATAATGTTGCAAATATCTGAAAGGGGAGTAGTACTTGTTTTCCCTATCGGTTTTAAACATTTTCCTTTCGTATTATCCCCTTTCATTTCCTCTCAAACAATGGAGATGCACTACTAGTTCGTGGTGAAAGGCAACACATACGGTCACTCGGTAAGGAGAGTTTCCTCATGCCATTGCACTGAACGTGACACAATTTATAAGCAACTAGTACCTTTGGCGTGCGTTGGCGCGCTCATGACTGGAGGCAAGCGCAGGCGCGCACAAGGACCGAGGAAGGCAGGTCACGTGGAGGAGGCGAAGCATCGGGAAGGCAAGCGCACCCGAGGCGATCAGACGAGCCAGCTAAAGCGGTGCGCGATCGCACGACGAAGAAGGCAGAGCGAAGCAGGCAGCGCGCGGGCGGCGGTGCAACACGTCGCGCATACAACAACGTGCGCTCTACCACCGTGGCAGGCCAAGTGAAGAGAGGATGGCCCGGTAAATCGGTCGTGCGGTGCGGCCCTGGGACGACGTGCGATGGTTACATGGTGTGGCGTGTGGCGGGCGGGCGGTGGCAACGCGACGACGGGATTACGCCTTGCGGCCCATGCGGTGGTGGCTTGAGTCAGCGTCACGCTTTTTCAACCTATCGGAAAAAGTCGTACGACTACTTAACCACGTGGCGTTGTGATACCTGGTTACTTAACCATCCATGGTGATTTTGAAGATAGTTTCGCCGTGGTAGCGACTAACGTAGCCGCTGACTTAGCATTGTTGTGAGAGACAAAGACAAGAGAGAGAAAGAGAGATCAAGAGTGAAACAGAGATAGCAGAGGAGTGGGCACGATGACTCTAGCGATCGACGGCTATCGTAGGGGCGGGCGGGCAGCCCATTGGCCCCAACGATCCGGCAAAGGCACTAAGCTAGGGGTACACCTCGACTTAGTTGAAGGGTGTTGCGTAGGCGCGTGCCCCTTCAAACATAATGAAGTCTGCAGAAGGATCACCGAAAGCGGTCTCAACAAAAGAGTACAACATACCCTAGAGCGAAGGGGTCCCGAGAACCCCCACCCTAGACCACATTGCACGGAGTGAAGGGAGTGTAGGGAGACTTTGCTTTGGGACCACCTTGCATGTAGTGAATGGGGGATCTGGGGAGCCTTCGCTCCATGGCCACCGTGCATGGAGCGAAGGGAGTTAAGGCTACTTGTGGACCGAGAGTACACGTGTAGTGGACGAGCCCTATGAGGGTCTACTATGCACCGGAGGCTATGCCTAGGGAGGTGCAAAGATCCCGAAGCTCCTATAGACACAGCCACACATGACCTTTTATGAGTAGAATTATAATATCCTGTGCTCTGGATGTAACACTATAAATATACTCTTCCCCCATGCAATAAAGAGAATATTTTTTTAGCAATAAAGACACATATTCAATACACTTCAATACTATTTCCCACCTTTGAGGATCTACGGGGTTCCCCTTCGTATCAGCAGGGAGCCCTAGGGTCCCCTTTTCTCCACTGTCTAGTTTGTAGCTACGATAGTTGGCATCGTCCGTGGGGAGCGGCAAGCAAGTCACACAAAAAACAGGTCATACCGAGTGAATCAGATTAGTATGGCACCTCGCAGGAAGAGCACTCCTTAGGTTTCGGCAACCAAAGCATTAGGCGTGGTAGATTCCTTGTCCTTTTAGCGACATTGGTATTCGCTAGCACAAGGTGTGGCCACGGCCTCCTCAGCCACAGTGGCAGGTGCTACTTTCCTTTGTCTATTTATAGTATTATAACCAAGGTGTATGAGATTACAATTCTACCTCTAGAAAGTTCCTATGTCTATAGAGACTTTATGTTTTTTTGCACCTCCCTAGGCTTTGTCCATCTCGCATGTACTTCTGGCCCACAAGGGCATTGACTCCATTCGCTTTATGCAAGGTGACCCCGAAGTGAAGGCTCAGCGAACCCTTTCGCTTCATGCGAGGTGGTCCAGGACAAGAGCCCTCAGAGCCCTTTTCACTCTAAGGTTTGTTGTCTCTTTTGATGAGTTTATCTTCGTCGGCCTTTCTGTATCTTTTGATATATACGAAGGGGTACGTGATACCTTCAACTAAAACGAGGTATATCCCTAACTAGTGTTTCGCCAAATTATTGGGGCCGGTTGACCGCCCTGCGACAAAGACCAGTGTAGGCATCTACCGATTTCCCTTCCAATAGCAAGTTAGCAACGGGCTCGGCCAGCTTGCGGTGTGAACTCGGGGCGCCGTGCGGGCGTGCAGTGCATCCGTGCGCAGTGAGCCAGTGACCACTGCCCAGTGCAGCACCACTGTCTGAATGTCTCCTTTCCTCTTCCAGCCCCAACTAGCGTGACCGTACCTCAGCATATCACCCACCGACATGTGGGCCTAACTTCACATGGCCCACCTGTCGGTCACAACGCCTGGAAATCAACCGCAACCAGCTAGCGGTTACACCGACAGTGAGGCGCCAGCGGGGCGAAATATCGCAGGGGCAGTTCGGTCCGTTCGCCGCGGTTAAATTTGAACGGTGAAAATGTCATCCGTCCGATCGGATGAGCTGTTAGTGGGGCGCACAGTAGCCGTCGGATTTAACCCCTATCTCCTTGTCCTCCTCCTACGGCTATATATAATTCTCCCTGCCCCAAACTCTCCGCAGCCTCCACCTCGCGACCTCTCGCTCCTCCTCGTCGCCATCCTCCTCCTACGCCTCCGCGGATTAGCTGACAAATCGTAAGTTTGGAAGCTATTTTCCCATTACACTTTACTTCTGCTAATGCTAGTGGATGTGATCTATCACCTCGTTTGAATTGGGCGCTTTTTGTTTGCCGTGTTTTGTTACGTTTTTTTGAAAAAAAATCTGGGTCGTTTTGGGTGAGGAAGTCGGCGATGTGCGTGGCTCTGGGTGTCAGTTCAGTGATTTTGGTTGAGAGATGCGTCGATTCGGTCGTTTAATTTGGTGTGCAAGTTCGTAGTGGGCAGATTGAAGTTGTTTCAGTGAGAAATGCTGCGATCCGCTTGGGTTTGGGGGAATGGATTGGTACTGTTTGGTGTCATGTATCTTGATCTCGAGCCTTTTGAGCTTTCTGCATGAGGAAAGTTCAAAGTTGTGCCATTTCCGTAGTGGGATTCGAGTGTTGCGTGGAATGTAGCCATTTCTGTCAGATTTTGCGCATGGTTCCCAGATCTGAGGTGTATCCTTTTGGGGATCTGGCGCAAACGACTTGTACAGTGTTACTTAAGAGTTTTCCACAGATCTAGCACTCAAACAGTAAACCTGGCTTTGTTTGGAGCTATTATTGTCATGATTCATTCACATTAGGCAACCTGAAGCTGAAAGCCTCGTCTCTCAGTACATTAGTTCCAAGTCTGTTGGAGCCCATATGATTTAGCTCGCAACTCCGTGTTAGATTATTTTGAGAACTGTCTGCAAAAAAAAACACTATGCAGGGTCTTTTGGTTTGGTTGAAGCGATCTGAGTTTGAGTTTAGTGTGTAACCACATCTTGTCCTTTTCAATCCTAGTTTGCTTGTGAACCTTTGGACTATGGTGCCGTAGTGTCATAGAGCTTGGTTGGTTCATAACAACCGTGGATGGTTAGCACTTTGAACACATACTTGATGATTTGGTTCAGAAAGTCAAACAAGTTAGATCTTGCTTTGTTCTGCGTAAATCTAGCTGGATCCATCATTTTGCGAGGTTTACTGCACTATATGACATATTGCTTACCCTATGCATTTCTGATTTTCAGAGAAAAGATGAGAGAGATCCTCCACGTACAGGGTGGGCAATGTGGCAACCAGATCGGTTCCAAGTTCTGGGAGGTGGTGTGCGATGAGCACGACATTGACCCCACGGGGCGCTATGTAGGCAACTCTGACCTGCAGTTAGAGCGTGTCAATGTCTACTACAACGAGGCCTCCTGTGGCCGCTTCGTGCCCCGTGCCGTGCTTATGGATCTTGAGCCTGGTACTATGGACAGCGTACGTACTGGACCGTATGGGCAGATCTTCCGCCCTGACAACTTTGTGTTTGGGCAGTCCGGTGCTGGTAACAACTGGGCCAAGGGGCATTACACTGAGGGTGCTGAGCTCATTGATTCTGTTCTTGATGTTGTGAGGAAGGAGGCTGAGAACTGTGACTGCCTTCAAGGTAATTAAACTTATATTAAATTGGCGAGAGTATAAAACCCGTACGACATAATTTGTTTGTATTGAGTTGAGTTTGGATATTACAACAAATTTATCCATCATATGCGGCATTGGATTATGTTGTCATGCCTGTGAAATTTCAGGCTGATCCTATATGCAACCTGTATATATTATGCCGGTAATGCTATATGGCTATGGTGTAATTTTTTATAACGACGATTACCTAAGTAGTGTTAATTTCGTAGTATGTAATGTAAACCAGAGTATGGGTTGGAAAGATTACAAATTTGGATGATTTTGTGTATGAGTAAGTTGTCATTTTAGATTTTAGCATGACTACTATCCAATTGGAGTCATTATTTAGAACGATATGTTTATGGTTTCAGGTTTCCAAGTATGCCACTCTCTTGGTGGTGGTACTGGATCTGGCATGGGAACACTGTTGATATCAAAGATCAGGAGGAGTACCCAGACCGCATGATGCTGACATTCTCTGTTTTCCGTCACCAAAAGTATCTGATACTGTGGTTGAGCCTTACAATGCCACTCTTTCTGTCCATCAGTTAGTTGAGAATGCAGATGAGTGCATGGTTCTTGACAATGAGGCCCTCTATGACATCTGTTTCGGACTCTCAAGCTGACCACGCCTAGCTGTAAGTTAAATTTATCCCTTTTATTATTAGTTTTTACATATGGCTATAGCCCTGGTATAAAATTAGATCTTCCTAGTTCCAACTATTTGTACTACCTGTTAAAACATGACATCTATTATGTATATATACCAAGTTTAGAGATCTGTTGTTTTGTGGATGTGTACTCTAATCTAGAGTTTTGTTATGAATGATTTACTAATCATTTCATTGTACTCAAGAGAGACAATCATTAATCTTGTCATACATGTAGTCATCAAGCATTGAAATAAACAGCCATACGCTTATCAGAAATATGTAATGCAAAATTTCTATTGTTCACCTCATGTCCACTTCGCCCAACTTAAAGGTCGAAACATGTTGTAGTTGATCAGTTTTGGAAAATATTTCTGCATGTTATTATTTTGGGGCATTTATTACCATGTTGGACAAGGTGTTGTGATTTATGTTTCTCTGTCTAAATGAAGCTGGCAGAAAAGTGAAGTTGATTGACTTATAGTGGAATACATGAAAACAAAAACATAATTTGTTGTTGCAGTTCTACATTTCTTTTTTTCTATTCTGCTTAGAAATATGTCACTTGCTATGTGTTCCTAGGATTACCTAACATGTTTCTCATGCATGCTAATTACTGCAGTTGGAGATTTGAACCACTTGATCTCTGCCACCATGAGTGGAGTAACATGCTGCCTGAGATTCCCTGGCCAGCTGAATTCCGACCTCCGGAAGTTGGCAGTGAACCTTATCCCCTTTCCCCGTCTCCACTTCTTTATGGTCGGGTTCGCCCCCTTGACCTCCCGTGGCTCCCAGCAGTACCGTGCCCTCACTGTCCCTGAGCTCACCCAGCAGATGTGGGATGCCAAGAACATGATGTGCGCTGCTGACCCTCGCCATGGCCGTTACCTCACCGCCTCCGCCATGTTCCGTGGTAAGATGAGCACGAAGGAGGTCGACGAGCAGATGATCAACGTCCAGAACAAGAATTCATCCTACTTTGTGGAGTGGATCCCCAACAATGTGAAGTCTAGCGTTTGTGACATAGCACCGAGAGGCCTCTCCATGGCGTCGACCTTCATCGGCAATTCCACATCCATCCAAGAGATGTTCAGGAGGGTGAGCGAGCAATTCACGGCTATGTTCAGGAGGAAGGCTTTCTTGCACTGGTACACCGGTGAGGAATGGACGAGATGGAGTTCACCGAGGCCGAGAGCAACATGAACGACCTTGTCGCGGAGTACCAGCAGTATCAGGATGCGACTGCTGAAGACGAAGGCGAGTATGAGGATGAGGATGATCTGCAGGCCGACGAGGAGTGAGATCTGTGAGTATTCATGGTCTGGGCCCGTATGCGATGGCTTCGCATCGGTCTTCCTCCTTTTGCTACTAGTATGCTACGGTGTGACTGCCCATATTTGGGCTCTACGATTGAGACTAATAGTTTCCCGCAGCTATGAGGAACTCTTCAGTAGACTTGATGCTTGTGTGTGTAACGTGTGTTCAGTTTTGTTGCGCTTTCTGGTGAACTTGAGATTTAGCACCGTAACAGAAGTCCGTGGTCGCATTGCCGGTTTGCAATATGCTTGTGCGTGTCTTGTACATGTGCCATGGTTATGAATCCTAATGCAACGTTTGCTGTTTTTCATAGTTCTTCCCGGTTGATATTCCCAAGGGATGTTCCTGCTATACGTGAGGTGCTGTGCATGTAGACTTACAGACTCGATATGTTTGTCATACTGCGGTGTCAACATCGTAGAAAATTTATTTGCTACTTTTTTGGTCGAGTCATAGTGTCAAACCTACAGAGATACGGCAATAACCTTCAGACCAAGCAAGCAGGCTCCCAGCTGTTTGACACGGCTGATTTCAGCTTTGGAATTGGACGTGCCTCTCCCAGGAAATCAGCTACATCTTTGGGCAGCAAGCCAGCAATGCAGCTTACGCTACAGCGATCGCTCGTAAGTCGTATCGTATCAGATTCAACTCAATCACAGCAATCGTTTTGGCGTCCTCAGGCCATCTGCAATGTTAGGATTAAGCCCATTCAAAGGTCACTTTTGGAGGGTTGAGATCGACTCGATACAATGGACATGTCGATTCCACCAAAAAAATGCCGATGAACCGACTCAAAGTTAGGTTACGGGTTCAATCAAATAAATAATAATAATATCCCCATATGGTGATTACTGCTTGCATTAACTCATCACCTCCTTGGGTCAGTTATGCTGAGAGAGATATGTGGTTTTTGTTTTGATTTTTCTAATATGATGTGGATCCCACCTAAAAGAGAGAGTAACCCGTTCAATACAATAGAGGAAAAAATATTGGTTCTTACGAATGCTTAGATTCAATACATGCTCTCAGTCCCCACTCAGTTTTGATATGTCGCGCATTCAAGGCTCGTCTTCTCATCTCCAGAACGCGGCAAACACAAGAATGCGATTGGCACTTGGCAGGGACAAGTGAGGTAACGTCACTTTCGGAACTTTGTATCTTTCATTTATTTCATTTCATTTCATTTCATTTCATTTCATTTCATTTCATTTTCTAGTGGGTACATCCGTACATGGCATCCATTAGTCTGACTCAGGGGTCAGATTCTGCTTTTGCCCCCCTGAACTTTGTATCACTTGTGCAATACGCCATGGGAAACGTGAAGACTGGGACAAAGCAGCAACTCCCAAAGTCTCTATTGCATCACCAAATCTAACAAAGCTCGCCTACAGCTGATATGCCATGGTTGCAAGGAAGATCAAAGTATCACACACCAACACAACCCTCAAAAGGAAAGGATTATTTACAGGTGGAAGGGAAACCTCATTAAGTACTACAGAAAAAATGGTCATGAAGCAAAAGCTAGTGTGGTAGTACAAGTAGATCGACTATATATATGCTTGACTCATACTGACACTCTGGTATCTCGTCTTTCGGCTGCAGGCTTGGCCGGCTTATTGCGGCGGTCGCGGCCTCTGCCCCACAACGCCGGCCAGCATCCGACGGCCAGAGGCGCTTCTATCCTGAAAGATTAGATAGAAGTTAGATGGATGTAACCATGTCTTCATGCATGTTCCAATGGCATCTGAAATCAGGGACAGAGCTAGAAATTTTTTACCCAGGATACCATACGGTGAAAACTAAATATCGAATGATGTAAGTATAAATATTTTGTTATTCTACATGAGCAAATTAAAAACTATATAGATGACTTCATCAACTATAGAGGACCACTGGTCCCTGTCTCCGTGAAATATATAACAGAGACGTAACATGAACGGTGAACACTGTTGGAAAGAAAAAAGTTTCTGAAAAGAGTTCAGCTGCATGGCTATTCCTGTGTACTTTGGTCCAGATTGTCATCCTTGTTCCTTTTCTTTCCTGGTCATGAGTTGTTCCATTTTGTTGACTGGGAAAGCTTAGCTAATTAAGTCAAAACATGGAAGAATCATGTGGTCTAAAGGAGGGGAGTATGTGGAACTCCTTTTAGCGCCGTCTGATGGAAAAAAGAATGTTCGTGGCCATGCATTGATTAAAAAACATGCTGTATCCGGTGTGTTGGAAAGAATAATGACTAATGAACACTTAAAATATTCACAAAGAATGCAATCATCTTATATTCACAAGAGTAGGATCTAATGCAATTGCACAGCAGTCATACTAGTCATACGTACCTCATACGTACTCCTATTTCACTAGCTAAAAGTCTACAACTACTAAGTAATTACTTAATTACTACAGAGTATTTCAAGATGACTAACAGTTAATATCATGTTCCTAGGGTTATTTGACTGCATGACTAATTCTGCTAATTGAGAAGAATGAAATCATTGGCGCAATTTCTTTTCCAAGTGGCAAGAGAATACGATCATTGCATCATGGTGCAGATTTCGCCGACTCGCCGTGTACAGCGTATATCGGGCAAGCAAGGGGTCTCCATTTCTGTCACTAGCAGAGAAGCTTAACACAGGCTCCTCGCTTTACCGCTCACCTGGATTTGCCGGCAGCAACGGTCGCCGGCGAGCCCCGCCCGGCCCCAGCCGGCAGCGTCCCGCGGCCGGGCCGCGGGGCCGTCATGCTCCTGGTGAGCAGCCCCGGCACGTAGAAGTTGAGCAGCACGCCGTCCCCGCTTCCCCCGCAGCTACCCCTGCTGTCGCTCCGCCGTCTCCGCAGCCTCCTCTCCCTCGCCGCCTGCTGCTGCTTCGACGCCGCCTCCTGCCGCTCGGACGACAACGAGCTCCCGTGATCCTTCTGCGCTGGCGGCTGCGGTGTCGCGGCGTGGTCCGTGCTTTCCTTGACCACGACGAGGTCGGAGAAGGAGAGTTCGCGGTCGGAGTCGCCGCCGGGGAGGTCGGCGAGGAGGCCCAGCAGCTCCTCCCGGCTCCTGGAGATCTGCCGCGCCCGCGCAGACAGCGGCTTGCCGCCGGCGAGCGCCTCCATCATAGTATCCAGCTAGCTCGATCGTGCAGCGCTGGGCGGTGCGCGCACGCCGATGTTTGATAGTTGATACTCTCAAAACAACGCACGCCGATGTTTGATAGTTGATACTCTCTCAAAACAACGATGTGCTGCCTCGCGTTGCTTATGTAGAGCACGATGGTTGGGCGTTTTTCTCTTTCCTTTGTGGTAACTGGTAAGAGCGACGCGCGCGCGGTCTAGAAGGCTAGGATTTGAACAATTTTTTCCTCGTATACTTTTGCTATGGAGAAGCTTCTTTTTGGTAGGGTTGCTGTGTTTTGGTGTGCATGATAAGTTATCATTTTTTTAACACGTAAAGCGACGATTTCGAATCAATAGATACATAATTCGATGATTTGCATAAACGCTCATTGAGTTGGTCTAAAAGGGAATCAAAATCAGAGATGATGAGGTGACTCATCTGTAGCCTGTAGGTAGACTGCGTACCACCGCGTCCACCGTGATGGTCGTTCACTGTGCTCGGCATCGGGCCGAGGAGTCACCACAGCACAAGTCGACTGTGGCGTGTCATGCATAGAGACAGCAGCAGTCTCTCTCGCGCTGCACGCGTTTAATTCGGCATGCACAGGGATCATCAGAGCACTGTTCTGATGTCGATTTATCACCCACCAACTGTAGACCGTAGCAGTGTATATCACGTATACAATTTGGATCCTCTGCACCGAAGGAGCCATCATCCGATAAAAGAAATAATTAAATAAAAGAAATAATCAAAGTCTGTGACCAAGTGCTACAGTATTTTCTCACCACTGCAAGATCGTTATAGTACTTTCTATTATTGTTACAATGCTACGGCATAGCACAGCTTACTCTACCATAAAAACACTGTTTGCAGCACCGCGTAGGATCCGAATCCACCGTGTATAGCACTCGGCGTGAAAGATTGACGGTGCACAGGGTCAGTTTCTAGAAATTGGATCATGTGGACTCATCAGGTCGGAATCTACAGGGTGATGTTATTGCCGTTCAAACTTCAGACGTTGGCCTTCTTTGGTTGGTAAAACAAGTGCGCGATGCTGACCCTGCTTAGGTCAGGGTTCAGAAAACGCACCTACGTGGAGAAGGAAGATGAGAAGAATCGTTCCGTGGTGAGGTACCACGGTTTGTTGGACGTAGCGAACGTCGTGCTTCCGGCGAGTGTGGGACGGGCAAGGAAGAGAAAAGGCAGTGACCTGAACTGGTAAACGGGTCAATCCAGGCCGCCACGCTGAAGTGGATGGTAGAGCATTTGGGTTGGGACTGAGTTTCGGCCTGGTCGATACGAGGCCCATCCCTCTTCAAACTGGACAGACCAACTTCAATCTCTTCTTTTTCTCAAAAACCGGACCAACACAAGTTACCAACCACATGCATACATCTTGGGTTGCAGCCTTCAAAAAAAGAGGAGGCACGCTAAAAATATATTTTAAAAAAGTCATGTACATACGAACAGGCCGTATACTCGTATGTGTAGTAAGTTTATTATCCTTGTGCACGGTAGAAATCACATAGGGATACCAACTTATGTTGCGAAGTGTGGAAGTCTATCTTTGTTGCACAACAGTTAGGCCTGCTAATGGGTGAAACCCAGCCCAAAACCCCACCTAACCCAAAAAGATATAGTAAAACACCCAACCTAACCTAACCCACCTGAAATTCCTAAGAACCCAAACCAACCCAATCTGTTGTTCGGTTTTCAACCCAATCCCTTGTTCGGTTTCCCAGAACACACCAGGATGTAGCCCACGCATGGCCAAGCTAATGAGATAATGCTACACCTGAGCTGAACACATGGATCGATTTCAAATTGCTGAGAGTACTGGAACTATGTGTTTAAGTTGGGTTAGGGTTCAGAGGTATCGGAGAAGTATTGGAAAGGTATCCAAGGAGTATCCGAATGAATTTCTTTATTTGAAAAAAGGAAAAATCGGCTGATACGTATCCAGATGTATGAAGAATCTAGACCCGCTATTATATGTTAATAGAGTTTTGGTTATTAATGACAAATCTATTTATGAGACTAACACTCTTTTTGCTATACCTACTGTTTAGTCTCAAATGGATAAAGAGGTAAAAACCAAATGAGGTATGCTTTCTGAATGACAAATCTTTATGAGACTAACATTTCTATTGTCATATAAATTGCTTAGTCTCAGCTTAGAGATAAAAAGGAAAAATCCAAACAGGTATATTCATAATTGATAAATCTATTTAAGAGACTAACTCCTCTTTATTGCTATATCTCATGTTTAGTCTCAGTTGGATTTAAAGATCAAAGAGGTATGCAGTCGACATCTTTTTATTACATCTTGTTGCATTCATCGGATCCAAAATATAGGTTGAACTTCACCAAAAAGGTTAACTTGAATATATGCATATGTCTTTATTACACACTTGTGTATGCACGCATTTAGGGGGAATTCACTCCATATTTTATGATTTCATTAGTATTGATCCATATTCTTTTGTCCACATATACTTAGGATCTTTACTTTGAAATATATCCTTGAATATATTTAACTTGTGTAGTTAATATATTCATACGAGTATATGTAACTTGTGTAAGTTTATATATACTCATATTCTTGAATACATACAACTTGTGTAGTTCGTATATATTCATATGAGCATATGAGACTTGCGTAGTTCATATATGCTTATATATCTTTTGAGTATTCATAACCTTTGTAGTTAATATATACTTACATCAATTACATTTGACGAGGATCTAAATAATCCTCATTTATTTACTCCATAATCAAGAAATATGACGTCATAAGGCATACCCCTTAAAATATCAAAAGGGAAGAACTAGTCAGGAAGTCGTAGGCTACCCTACGACTACCCTCTGGTCGTAAGCTCTTCTACGACCACGGTATAATCCCTACGACTACCCCGGTCGAAGCTCTTCTCGACCATGGTATAATCGTTACGACTACTACCTAGTCGTAGCTCTTCTACGACTATGGTATGATCGTTACGGTATGTCCGGTCGTAAGTTTTCTACGATCGGGCTGCTACAGTTCCTCACGACTTCATGGACCCACCCGTTTGATGGCCCATTAAATGGTGAGAATCTAAGCGATCAAAATACGCGATTATCTCGACATAACTGTAGATAATTCCCACTATCTCTGACTGGTAACTGATTGACAGCATGGGGAGGTTACTACTCCGGTAATTACTCTCATTATTACATAATAATGAGCGACTAATTAGCCTGAAGGACAACGTCCACTATTGCTTAGTATAAATAGGTATCTGTTAGAGATAGAGGAGGCTTTGGGAAAAAGAAGAAACAGAGCCTTCTTTGGAGAACAGTTAGGAAAATACTTATTCGATTGTAATCCAAAGAGCAAATACAAGATACAGGAGTAGGGTTGTTATTCTCACCGAGAAGGCCCGAACTCGTATAAAAATCCGTGTCTTCTTCGTCGTGTGATCAATTGTGGAGACCCCGAATCAAACAATCTTTACGTAAGATCGGTTCTAAAACACCGGCGCTTGGCGCCACCGTGGGGATCCTCTGGTAATTCTTTGTCAACAGCTCTTCCTTTTCTCTTTTATGCTACCATGCCAGGAGAATGGAATGAGGAGAATTGGTTCGACTTGGCCGATTACGCAGACATCGACATGGATGCCGGTCTCGAATACGAACCGAGTATCGAATCTTCTGACGGTATTGCGCCTCTGGAGATCTTCTATCGATCTCGGAGACTGTATTACCACCAGAGTCGAGGAGGATCCTTATCCCCACGACGATGACGCCACCAGAGGATCAATTTCTCGAGGCAAGGGTCAACTCGACGAAGAATGACCACTGTCTCGGGCAAACTCGCAACACGACGAGAGCTTTTCCTCTAAGTGTTCGAGTCCCCCCAAGACAGTTCGAGTTGGCAAGACAAGTTCTGGAAGCCATTATCCCGGAGCTCCATCGACATCTGATGGTCCTCTCTCGAGCATTTCGCGAGGAAGAGGATCGAACATGCTTGTTCATCCAAATTCAACCGCTCCGACGCAGAGCCACTGCAGACCGAGACGGTTATAACCCGGAGTTCCCCTACCTGGAGGGGTTTACTCCAAGTCGCCAGATGGTGTCGCTCGACCACTCCTCCAGTGAGGAGATCTCGAGCGCAAGTGGAAGTTATCCACGGAGGTCTTCGCCCTTCCTCCGATCGGATCGTTCTCCCGTAAGAAGGATTGGACATGCTTCACGCCGAGCATACTCTACACCACCTGCGTCAGAATGGCAAGGACACCACACCAGGCGAACTAAACGAACACTTTGATGAACGTGCGGGACATCCTTAACATTCTCGCTCCATTAAAACAAGTTCAAGGGTCCGAAATAGACCATTCTAAGGCAATTCGACGGAAGAAAATAGTGGCTCGTAAGAACCTCCCCGAGCGCTTATTTCGGTCGAAGGAAGCTCAAGAACTCCAAAGACATCAATGATTTGGTTTGAGAACCCGACCCAAGAACTCGCCGAGCAACGTGTTATGATCTTTTGCCGAGGAGATCGCGAAAGACTTCGTGACATGATGGCCAAACTCGGCGGCGAGGTCGACCACAACCACGAAGTCGTAATAGTGCGGCTACTTCTTCTGCCAGCCGTTCAGAAACTCGTCGCATGGAAGGCGGCACGACTCTCCCTCATGTCGTTCTCTCGACATGAGAAAAATGCCACAAGCCAACGGGAGGGGTGATCTTTCACCACTTCAGCGACCAGACGCACGGCGGCAAGCGGGGTACGAGGAGTATTTCCCCCGTAAGGCTGAGGCCTATTATAGGCCTAGTCCCCCCATGGCTGGGTATCGACGAGTTCGATCGCCCGGCGACATTAACCCTTCGTTTCTGCAAAAAAGAAGACAAGAGGTTATCTCGGGATGTCGGGCGTTCTCGCCTGACCTTCGAGCGGTTCGTTGGCCGCCTCGATTTCGACCGACGAATATGGAGAAATTCGATGGAACTCAAAACCCCATCGAGTTCCTCCAAATCTACACTACGCCTATCCGAAGTGCGGGAGGAGGAGAGCATGTCATGGCGATTACCTTCGATCGTGCTCGAAGGATCGACGCGATCATGGCTTCTAAACCAACCATTTGAGTCGATCTACTCGTGGCAACACCTCCGTGATCTGTCACTAATTTCGAGGAACTTACAATCGCCAGAAAGGAGGATGACCGCACCGATAAGACGAACAACCATGAAACGCTACGACAATTCATCAGCGCTTGATCGTTCAAACTCTATTCCGGAAGTTCGACTCATCTGTGATCAGGGCTTTCAAACAGGGAGTCCGTAGCAAAAGAATAACAGAGGACATCGCTTACATCCACTCGCCACCGTCACGAGCT
Source organism: Ampelocalamus luodianensis (assembly GCA_036346255.1). NCBI lineage: Eukaryota > Viridiplantae > Streptophyta > Magnoliopsida > Poales > Poaceae > Ampelocalamus > Ampelocalamus luodianensis. The sequence continues at coordinate 16,683,224 of CM070625.1, forward strand.
CTTTGAGATGGCTGATAGATATGCGACTGCTGCTGAAGCGGTCGAATGGAACAATACCATCGATCTCAAAGATGGTATCCCTTGGGAAGCAGACGAAAGTAGTAAGAAAAAGGATAAAAAGGCTAGGAAATCTAAGAACAAAGCGAAAAGTCAAAAATCTCCAGATGCCAGTTCTAAGGAGGTCCTAGCCGTAAGCGATAAGGAGCCACACAACCCCAAGAAAATCCCGATCAAGTAAAGGTAAACACCAAGATCGGAGAAACGACAAACCTGTGGTGTCCTTTTCATAAAAAGAAGGGCATGACCTTCAGAATCGCCAGAGTTTTCTTACGAACTCGAGGACTATTATTCGGCAAAGGGCCACTTCCTATTCTTGAACAGTGGGCCAAACCAAAGTGGACAAAAGGAGTCGGACGATGAGGAGATGCCGTTCGGGACCCGCGAAGACACCATTGATCACATCTATGGGGTCTTGATACGAATCACGAAGACACCAAAGCGATCGAACGTGAGGTAAACACAATCGACTCTCCTCTTGTCAATAAATTACAAGTGGTCGAAATCACCCTTGCTTTCGAGAAAGGTGATTGTCCGATACCTTCGACTAGACCAGTCGATTTCCGATAGTGGTGAACCCACCATCAACAATTGTCGAGTCAATCGAGTTTTAGTTGATGGTGGAAGCTCGTTAAATATATTTCACGAGTACCTAGACGAGATGCAAGTACCCAGGACAAAGGTAAGACCGGTACGATATTCATTTCATGGAATCGTCACGGGTCTTCGGCCAAACCCATTGGCCAAGTTTCTCTTCCTTTAACGTTTGGATCACCAAGCAATTTCAGGACAGAGAAAGTCTTTTTTGATGTAGTCGATTTCGATACGGCATATAACGCCATACTCGGACGACCTACTCTGGCAAAATTTTTGATAGCTACTCACTTTGGGTACCAATGTCTTAAGATGTCAGGTCCCAAAGGAGTGATCACAATATATTGTGACAAGAAGATGGCGCATTCTGCGACCGTCGTTCCTTGAGATGGTTGGACAACTACCAACTCGAGACGAAAGTCGACCTTCGATTAGCAAGTCGAGCCTAAAGCTCCACCTAAGCCGAACGACCGAGTCAAAGAGGTTCCTCCGACGCAGAGGAGCCCTCAAGACTGTTCGCATTGGGATTCTTCCGACCCTAAATAGGAAGACGCCTCATCACCTTCCTCCGTGCAACGCCGATGTCTTTGCGTGGCAAGCACCGACATGCCCGAGTCCCAAGGAATGTGATCGAGCACAGGCTAGCCTTACGGCACGATAAACTACCCGTAAAACAAAAGTTACTGATTTACCCCGATCGACGAGATGCTATTAGGTCGAATTGGACAAGTTGCTTAAAGCGTGCTTTATAAGAGAAGTCAACCACCAGTGGTTGGCCAACCTGTAATGGTTAGAAAGTCTAACGGCAAATGGCGTATGTGCGTAGACTTTACTCGATCTTAATAAAGCTTGTCCAAAAGATGATTTCCCTTTACCTCGCATCGATCACCGGTTGACTCTCCGGGATGTGAAATGTTGAGTTTTCTAGATGCATACTCGTTATCATCGATCGGTATGCATCGAGAAGATGAAGAAAGACCGCATTTATTACACCGTTTGGAGTATTTTGCTATGTCAAAATGCCATTCGCCTAAAAATGTGGAGCTTCTTTCAACGTTTGATGCAAACGACTTTCGCTCCTCAACTAGGCCGAAATTTGGAAACCTATGTTGATGACCTAGTCGTAAAAGCACCAAACGACTCGAACATATCACGGACTTGCAGGAGACTTTCGACAACCTCGAAAACACCAATTGAAACTAAATCAGAAGTGTGTGTTCGGGTCTCTTCAGAAAATTGCTTGATTCTGGTTTTAAACGGGAATCAAGCAAATCCGAAAAGATCAAAGCCATCACTCGATGCGCCCAGACCACGAAAAAGAAGTCCAAAACTCACGGGGTACATGGCGGCGTTAAGTCGTTTCATAGCATGACTGGAGAAAAGGACGCCTTTCTTCAAACTTATAAGGAAACATGAAGGTTTCGAATGGTCAGAAGAGGCTAACTTAGCCTTCGAGGAAGTCAAGAGGTATCTTACGAGTGCTCCTGTTCTAGTTTCCCCGAAGCTAGGAGAGACGCTCTTAATTTACCTAGCTGCCACGCCACAGGCAGTAAGCGCAGTGCTGGTCGTAGAACGTGAGAACATACAACGACCAGTATACTACGTGAGTGAGGTTTTGCACGGACCTAAGGAGCGTTACCTCGTGTTCAAAACTTCTTTATGCCCTCCTCATGTCTTCGAGGAAACTGCGGCATTATTTTCAGACGCACAAACTAGCTATGCCGTCTGAGTTTCCCTTAGGAGCGATCCTCCATAATAGGGAAACAGCGGGACGCATGACAAAATGGTCAGTCGAACTTGGGGCGTTCGACATCCATTTCGTGTCCCGAACGGCCGTTAAATCCCAGATCTTGGCAGACTTTGTCGCCGAATGGACAAATCCTGAACCTGTTCAGGATCCCCAGTACGATTCCCACGATCAGTGGATGATGTACTTTGACGGGTCACTTACGATAAGTGGCTCTGGGTCGGGTGGTCTGGAATCTCCTCCGGAGAAACCTTAAAGTATGCCATACAATTAAACTTTCGTGCCACTAATAACGTGGCGAGCACGGTTTGCTAGGCGGCATACGAGTTGCGAAAGCACTCGATTCGACGATTGCTCGTAAGAGGAGACTATCAGCTAGTCGTGAATCAAGTCGGAAAGGAGTACCAGTGCTCCAATTCGACCATGTCCCGGTACCTATCGGAAGTACGAAAGTTAGAAAATCACTTTTGGGCTTTGAGGTACAATTTATCCCCGAAGGATAATTTCCTCGCACCAACCGGCTCGTCTAGCTTCCTCCGATCCGTAGTACCAAAGGGTGTTCCCGAACACTTAAAACCGCCCATAGTCGATTTAACCGGAGACAACTTCTATAGAAACCTCTCTAGAGTACGAAGATACATGGATGGCGCCCATTTATGAGTATCTTCAAGAGGGTTCCTTACCCGATGACGATCTAGAATCAGATCGATTATCCCGAAAAGCCAAAATGTATACTTTGGTCGAAGGTGTTCTTTATAAAAGAGGAACCTAAGGGGTGCTCATGCGATGTATTCCGCAAAGCGAAGGATTAAAACTCCTTCACGACATACACGGAGGGATCTGTGGAACTCATGCTTCCTACAGAACACTGGTTGGTAAAGCTTTTCGACAAGGTTTTTATTGGCCAACAGCCCTCTACGATGCCAAGGAGATGGTTAAAAATGTGTACAGTGTCAGTTTCATAGCCGGCAAATACACCAACCAGCTCAGGCGTTGCAAACAATTCCTCTGTCATGGCCTTTTGCAACTTGGGGTCTCGATATCCTAGGACCGTTACCCAGAGCTCCAGGAGGTTTCGAGTTCCTGTTTGTGGCTATTGATACGTTCACAAAATGGATAGAAGCCGAACCTGTGACTGGGATAACAACGGAAGCAGCAAAATGGTTCATGATGAGATGCGTGATCACTCGATTCGGAGTACCAAGTCGAATTATCACAGATAACGGTAAACAATTTACAAGCGCAAAATTTCAGAAATTTGCGACGAGTTGGGAACTCGTTTGTGTTACGCCTCGTCGCACACCCCAAAGCAACGGAGCGGTGGAGAGAGCGAACGGCCAGATAATGAAGGGAATCAAGACCGAGTCTTCGATTGGCGTAAAGCGCTCGGGGCTTGGGTACAGGAATTACCTTCGATATTATGGGCAATTCAGATGCGACGACTAGCCGAGCTACGGAGAAACACCTTTCTTTCTAGTTTTGGTCTTTGAGCCATGCTTCCTCCGAAATTAAGATCAGGTCGAAAAGAGTCGACAAGTTTCACGACTGCCTCAAGAACATCTTCGAAAGAGCGACATCAACTCGCTCGAAGAACAGAGGAACAAAGCTTTATTCCGTTCGCGGTCTACCAACAAGCCTGCGCAGATACTATGATCGTAAGGTTCAACCTCGCACCTCGCTGCAGGTGATTTGGTATTGAGACTTATCCAATCCCAGTCTAATCGGAACAAACTTTCCCCCAAGTGGGAAGGTCCTTACACTGTGGTCGGCGAACGCGTCCGGATCGATGCACGACTTGCAATGGAAGACGGCCGTGTTCTCTCAAATTCTTGGAACATTGACCATTCATTTAAATTTTATGTATAACAAACTTCAACGGCAATAAAGAAACATGTTCTCCCTATCTTTTTTGTCCATTTTGAATCTCGCTTTTATTCTTTCGACCATTTTTTTTCTTCTCATCCTTCCTGTACAATGGTTAGCAAAAGGATGATACATTTAGTCGAAGTCTCTCCTCTCTGCATGTGGTTCGCTACTGGAAGGAGCTTCCTAATATCGCCGTTCTTAAACAATCAAGACAAAGCTTATTGAGCTCGGAAAAATGGTCGAAAGTTGTTGTTTAATTCATATCACCTTAGCTTATTTCAAAAATAAACCGAGAAGAGTAACCTTTTTTGAGATGCATTCGCTACCTTTTCAAATAACTTGATTAGTTTCTTGGTCGAAGGAAGAAATACACTTAGTCGAAGCCTCTCCCGTCGCACGTGGTTCGCCCACTAGACGGAACTTCCTAATGTCGCTCGCCTTCCTACTTTTGCCGCCGTAACAACTAAGTCCGGAAAGATGAATGTAGCCGAATGAATCCTTAAGGTACTCGGAAGCTTGTTTCGCTCTAGTCGTCATTATCAAGTTAATTAATGGCCTGAGATGGTAACATCACCTAGTGAAGCCTTTTTTCTCCGCACGTGGTCCCGCCCACTAGAGGGAACTTCCTATCGCCGATCTGCTTTCTACTCTTTCGACTAGTGCAAACAAGTCGATATTTGACAACTCTAAGACGAACAAACCTCTGCTTTTTCAGAACCCTTTCTTTACTACTTACCTAGTTTATTAAAAATAAACTAAGTAAGTAGCCAGAACTAGGATAAAATTATAAACATGACTTCATTTCTTAGTCTAATTTTTCTAAAGATATCATCCTACGAGTTACTAACTACTCTATGAGATGATTCGCAGGAAAGATACTGGAAGGAAGGAGGAATCGCTCATATCCGGTCTAACTATTTCTTCTTTTATCTTACGAGTTACTATTTACTCTACAAGATAATTTGCAGAAAAAGGATCATATATTTAGGCGTCACCACCAAAAAGACTTGTTTATACAAGAATATATTACAAGACTACTCTGCCTAGGGAGATTCTATCTCGCATCTCCTCCGCGACCTTCTCGCCAACCGATCGCATCTCTTGATCGCCTTCTCGACTTGATTTGGTGCGATCGAAAGTCGGCTTCAATGAATGAAGATTAAGGTTAGGATCGCGGGTCTTGAGTTTTGCTAAAATAAAACTCACAGCTCCTTTGACCGCCCCTTATTGAATCGCTCGATTGGCCTTGAGTAGATATCATCTCGCTCAGAGTACCGACTTGTTCCCCAATGGCACTCGTATGAGCGCCATCGTGTCGCCACGAGGAACAACCCTCCCGCACGAAGCCCATCGGGTACATTGTTCGAAGTGAGATATTATCTTGAAGATTGATCTTCATTGATTTTGTCTCCTCACGGGAATAAGTCGAAGCCTCATGGAGTCGCTTTATTTCACCAATCGATCCGATAAGAGCGAGGATTGAATAAGAAAACGATTCTATGAGAAGATAGAATGAATAAATAGCGGTAAAAGTTCTACTTACCAAATTGAGAACCCAAGTTCTCAATCTCTTGGTCTTTCTCCTTCGCGATCCGGAGATTTCGGACAACTGAGGTCTTCTCATTAACCTCATTCCAGAGAGCCCCCATATTGGACTGAAGGGTCTTATTTTCGACTTCTTTTTCTACAAAAGAATAAGAGGTCAAAAAGCAAAGGGATGCAGAAACCAAGATCAGAAGCAGTCGTAGTAATACGTACTATTTATTTTTTCCTGCAACTGTTTAGCTGCAGAGTTAGCCTCCTGAAGCTTCTTCAGGAGGTCAGTGACTTTGTCCCTTAGCTTCTTTGACTCGGCTTTTTCAAAGTCGAGCGAATCAGCCAAGGTCTTTTCGTCGCTCTTAAACCTGTAAAGATAAAAGAGCAGACATGAAAACAAGTGGTCATAAGCATTTCTATGACCAATGGGTAGTCGTAGTTATTCTACGACCACCCCTAGTCGTAAGTTTTTCTACGACTAGTATAAGTCGTAGTTTTCTACGACAACTGGTTACGAGTGTCACTCACCACCTCTCTGCTTGTTCGCAGAGTGTTGCCTTTTCTTGTCGAAGCTTGACAAGTTGCCGATTGTACTCGCAAATCGTAGCGACTTGCTCAACGGCTCTCTGAAAAAGAGAGAAACGATAAGATAAAGAGATAAAACCCTAAGTGAGTATCGATAAATACTTACGTTCATGTTTGACCAAGCAAACATGGAGACTATTCGTGATGGATCCTTCAGCTCATCCATCTCCTCGACTCGCTTCCACCATACCCCTTCAAGTCGTTCATTGTCAAATACGTCTCCGCAATTGACAATGCTACTGGGGTGGGGAACTCGATCGCGGGAGCGGTAGGCGGAAGATCCTACGATGGAGTCAGGGCCAAAGAAGTCAGAGCAAAAGTTGAAATACTCCTCTTCCTCTGACTCTGTGACGTGAACTCCACGGAGGGCCGGAGGGAACATCCTCAACGACCTCCTTGCCGCACGCGGCGACGCGCTCGCCGCCGCCGTCTCTGGTGCCTCCCTCGAGGCTTGTGTGGCCTCCATCACAGTCTCTATGACAGCTCGAGATGTCATAGCGACTTCAACATCATTGGCCTTCGTAGCGACTTCAAAGAATGCGGCCTCTTCGCAGGGGGCGAGCTAGATCTTGACCATCGTCGTTGTCGCACTTCTTCGGTTGAAGGGGTGATAACGATCCTCTATGATAGTTCCCAGAAATCAAGACGCCGGCCGAGAATCGCAAAGCGCAACAATAAGTCAACAAATAAAACAGAAGTAGTCATTACACTTATGTGTTTTATTTTACATACCTACGTGCCTTTGGACCTAACCCAAATTTGAGAGCAACCTTCCCAACGGAAGATTTCTTCGACTTCTTCTCAACCACCATTGGTTGAGATGCACTCGGGCAACATGAGTCATCTCCTCCGACTTCCCCGTGGACGAGATCGCCTCGACCACCACGAGAATGCCGCTTCCACGCTTGATTCCACCGAGCGGCAGCTTTCCTTCACAAAGACATGAACTCCTTCCGTTCTCCTTTTCTAGTCTGTCTTACAAAGCCGCGAGAAGCAAAATGCGAAGGACTTGTCATCGTAGTAGAAAGGTACCTTAACTTTGGGGACCTTGCGCTTAAGGGCAAGAGCCTTCTTCTTCTCTCTTTCTTGCCGCGACTAGATCTGCGGCAAACTTAGCAAAAGGAGCAGGAGGAGCAGTAACTCGAACCCCCTTGTCGCCGACTTTTACCACCGGCGCTTCTTAGATGGAGGGGACTTCACGACTCGTCTACGTGTCGCCCTACAACCACCACTCGACTTCCTCGTCGTCTCGGCGGTTCTCCATGCCAACTTTCTTGAAGAAGGAGAATAGTGGTCCGTATGATCACTCAAAATTATAAGTATTTCTCGACATTATCTAATCGTAAGTCATTCTACGATTACGTTAAGTCGTAAGTTTTTCTACGACATTGTCTAATCGTAAGTTATTCTCGATTACATCCGGTCGTAAGTTTTCTACGATCGATACCAGATCGTAAGTTTTTCTGCGACAAATCATTAGTCGATACTATTCTACGACAATAAAACACCTAAAGGCGAGTCGCTTGATTACCTTTAGCGCCTTTCTTTCTCCTCTCGTGGTCAAACCGCGAGGATTTGAGGGGCCGCCATATTCGCGGATGCTTCTGCAGATGAGCCGGACACGTCGTCAACCTCCGCTGCGAAAGATCCGGGAATATGGACAATACGATTAAATGACTAAATCGTGGTTAACCAAGGATAAAACCAAAAGAGTAAGTCTTTCTACTCACCGTCCTTGTAGTCCCTAGTTGGGTTGTCCTTTCGAGTACTCCACATGGGAGGGACCTTGTCTTCAAAGGACTAATCCGTGGCGTGATGAAGTCCTTCACCACGTGCAACCGGGTGAGCCCTCCGACTTCAAGTCTTTGATAGCTTGAATATAGGGGCTATCCGGTCGAGATTACTGGGAGTCGAGTCCTAGGAAGAAGATCGCTCGGCGGCCTGTCCAACGAACGAGAGGCTATCTTCCTGGGTAACCTCCCAAGAGAACCACCTCTTCTTCCAACCCGCCAGACGGCCGGGTAAACATCTCGAATATACTCCTTCGACTTGTTGTCATGGAGCTTGCACCACGCCTACCGATCCCGCTTGACGAGTCATTCCATAATAATACCGAATGACTTGAGGTCCGCCTAATCCCTAGGTAGGCTTCACACAAGTACACGAATACACTTAACATCGTGATGGAATTAGGACCAAGGTTCACTAATTCCACTCAAGTCTCGAGTACGATGCGCGTGAGGAAAGGGTGAGCGAGCAATCGAAGGCCACACTCACAGAAGCCCGAAGACGGAATTTGGTCTACCTCTCCCGAAGGCCAATGCTGCCCATTCGCCGCAATCCAAGTCACGAGAAGACCCTCGGGGATCTTCTCGGCGGCGACCAAAGCAGTCATTTTTGCATCGTCCATCTCCGACTCGGCCCATTCAGAGACAATCCTGGCCATTTTTTCTCTCAAGAATGAGAAGATTTAAGGTTGGGAAAGCTTCAAGAAAATGTACGGAGTCACCGGCGGCGGAAGAAACAAGAAAGCAATAGACTGTTGGGTAAAAAGGTAAGAACCCTAAGTTCTTCCCCGCGGCCCGTTTTATAACCGCACAGTTGAGATGAAACGTCGTGAAATCCCAACGATCGCCACCGCTCGAATCGCTTCAACAGACGTGCTTTTACGCCTATGGAAAGTCCCAAGACACCTTTTCACACCTCAAGTGAAATTACCATCTTGACCCCCGGGTCAAGTGAAAGACCAACCGGGAAAACCTTATTTCCGGTTTTAAGGCTACGACGGCTTCGAAGTCGTAAGACATCTCGTAGTCGTGACAACCTTAAACCAATTACCTCGATCAAGCATATTCCTGGTCGAGAGAAACAAGGGTTGAAGAGTTTTTCCTTCAACGTTTTCCTAACGACCCCTTAGTGGTCAAAGGATCGCTCACGACCCTTCACTCAAGTAAGTTATTTTCACTTGAAGTTGGGGGGCTAGATGACGAGGATCTAAATAATCCTCATTTATTTACTCCATAATCAAGAAATATGACGTCATAAGACATACCCCTTAAAATATCAAAAGGGAAGAACTAGTCAGGAAGTCGTAGGCCACCCTCGACTACCCCCGATCGTAAGCTCTTCTACGACCACGGTATAATCCTCACGACTACCCCCGGTCGTAAAGCTCTTCTACGACCATGGTATAATCGTTACGACTACTACCTAGTCGTAAGCTCTTCTCGACTATGATATGATCGCTACGGTATGTTTGGTCGTAAGTTTTTCATTGATCGGCTCGCTACGGGTTCCTCACGACTTCATCGGACCCACCCGCTTGACGCCCATTAAACAAAGTGAGAATCTAAGCGGTCCAAAATACGCATTATCTCGACATAATCGTAGATAATTCCCACTATCTCTGACTGGTAACTAATTGACAGCATGGGGAGGTTACTACTCCGGTAATTACTCTCATTATTACATAATAATGAGCGACTAATTAGCTTTGAAGGACAACGTCCACTATTGCTTAGTATAAATAGGTATCTGTTAGAGATAGAGGGAGGGGCTTTTGGGAAAGAAGAAACATAGCCTTCTTTGGAGAACAGTTAGGAAAATATTTATTCGATTGTAATCCAAAGAGCAAATACAAGATACACAGGAGTAGGGTTGTTATTCTCACCGGAGAAGGCCCAACTCGTATAAAAATCCCGTGTCTTCTTCCTGCAGTGTGATCAATTGTGGAGACCCCCCGAATCAAACAATCTTTACGTAAGATCGGTTCTAAAACACCGACAACATTCAATTACTTGTTATTGAAGTGATTATCATCAATTACCAAAGAGGGAAAGATTGCGGTATCTTGTCCCCACCATTATCAGTTAATTGTTTGATGTGGTAATTTATGATAATCATATTGTGGAACTAACGTTTTCTATAAGATGGTGAAATAGGTTTTGTTCCATGAGGTTGAAGACTTTGGATGACATCATATGTTGATTGTCATCAAGTCAAGGATAAGGGAAATAGAAATCATCATGTGTTAATGATGTTTGAGTCGAGATCCCGAAGTGAAGAGCTTAGAGTAAAGGATGCATCATGAGTTGATGCATATCAAGTTCGAGAAGAGAAGATGATCATGAGTTGATCATCAAGTCAAAAAGAATCCATCATGTGTTGATGGAGGTCAAGTGAAGAATGCATCATGAGTTGATGCATGTCAAGACTTGAAATGAAAGATGTCATCATATGTTGATGGACATTGAGTCAATAACCCGAACTTAAAGCAAGGATGTGCGTCATCAAACTTCAAGTGGTTGCGCAAGGAAAAGGTATGACTAGCTAGGGCTAAGGATTTGTTCCTAGTCTTTTACCAGTCTCGGTGTTTGGTTGGGAGACCGGATTGCTAGAATAGGTTGCCGTACTATTAAGAGGGGTCTTAATCAGTAACTTGAGTTAGTCATGTGTTGATAAGCTCATTGTGTTTGCTCTAGCTCAACTTAACATGTTGCCTATATTTGCGAATGTGTTTTGCAAGTAGTTGAGGCTCATGGTTATTCCTTGTAGTATGTGACTTTTGTTTGCGAATGTGTTTTGCAAACGGTTTAAGTCCATGTACCTTATTCCTTGTGGCGTTGATTCTAAAAGTTGGCAAATGTGTTTTGCAACTTGTTGTGAATCTAGCTTTCATCTCTGTGTGTACATGTTGCATCAATTGGCAAATATATTTTGCAAATTGAGTTGAAGCAAATGTGCAAAGTCTGTTCTCAGTCTTGGTGACTGTTGGCGGTCTGACCGCCCTTGTCAGCGGTCTGACCGGTGTTTGCGGTCTGACCGGCAGCATGTGAGCGGTCTGACCGGCCTCGCGGTTAAACGTCGCGGTCAGCTTTTTCCAGAGAGCGACTTTCTTGGTTATCGACCGAGCGGTCTGACCGACGTGTTACGGCGGTCGACCGACTGCGTGGTACCCTTAGAAAAGGTACTACCGGAGTGCGGTAGTACTGGGCGCTTGAAACGGTACTATCGGAGTGCGGTAGTACCGAAATTTGTATGGCGGTACGTGTTTTTCAGAAGAGATATTTTCTGGTTTGATCGGTTGCTCGGCCGAGCGTCTGTCTGACCTCGCCAAGCGATCCGACCGCCATTGGCTGGCGGTCAGACCGATTGTGAGTCCAACGGCTAGTTTTATAGCCGTTGGCACTTGGGCGGTCCGACCGGCCATTTGTTGGCGGTCAGACCGGTTTCGTCCAGATTCTCTGGAATCTTCTCCCAACAGCTAGTTTTTGTGAGTGGACTATAAATACCCACCTTGGCTGTGTGAGGAGGAGTTGCTGGTGCCCCCATTGAGTTCCTTTGAGCTAAGAGCAAGCCCTCTACTCCCATTTGTGCATGTGTTGCACTTAGTGAGGTTTGAGAGGTAAATCCTATTGCATGTGTTGCATTAGGTGGTGGACTTAGTATCCACGAGAGCTTTGACACTTGATTGGTTCAAGTGAAAGTTGGAGACTTGTTACTCTTGGTGTTCGCCGACACCTAGACGACGTGGAGGCGTCGTGCGTCGGTGATCTTCTCAAGTGAAGCTTGTGAGAAGACCCGGGCATTTGTGAGTGGCTTGGTGCTCGCCATCTCCGGAGTGGAGTAAGAGCAACCCTAGTGGAGCGAGGTGGTTGATATCTCGGAGGAAGGCTTAATTCGTGGAGCCGACCCAATTGGTTTGGGTTTCCCTCAACGTGGATTAGGGGAGACTGGTAAGTCTCCGAGCACCACGGTAAAATATCGCCGTGTCATCTTGTGGTTTGCAATTCTTGAGCTCTACCATATTGCAATTTACATTCATATAATTAAGTTGCTTATTTATTGTGTATGAATACTTGTCATGCTATGTGTTATCTACAATGCTTAAATTGAATTGCTTACAAGTCCATGCTTGATTGATTATTATCATTAGACTTGTTTTGTTGGTGCACTTAGTTGAGACTAGTGGATTTAGGTCTTAATTGTGCAACCGTATTGTATTAACTTCCGCATTAGAAATCGATTTTAGCGCATAAAAGTTTTAAACGCCTATTCACCCCTCTAGTCGGCCTACTCGATCTTACAACGTGTCGGGCGATTCAGTATCCGAGGTAGATCCGATCTTGGTACACGAGTTTTCGAAGTATCCGCACAAAAGTAGTTCACAAGAGAACAATATGGAATATCGAAGTACCATACTACAATCGACGTACCAACAGATCGATGGCCATATCGGGCAAAAACAACTACTTGATGCTCTCTGCTTGAACTACCATACCGAACTTCTATCCGGTTCTCAGAACTCAGAAGCACTCTTCCCGAACAAGCAAAATAAAAATGTTACTTCCATATAAAACTTCACTATCATGTAGCACACTTAAATATAAAAAATCCACAAAATTAATCAAGAAAATCTGGCTTATGTTCAAGTGAATTGCGCGCATCTATGCATCAAAACTCAAAGATGGATAAGTAGATGCATACCTTCTGATGATAGCTTGCGCTTGCCCTTACGGTTGTGATGTCATTCCCCGTCGGGTTCTTCGGGGGTGGCGACGCCTGCGTGGTGAGAGGAAGAGGATGAGGAGGAGACGGCGGGCGAAGAGGAGGAGGGTGGTGTGGTGGTTTGGGGGCACGACAGAGAGGAGGATGGCCTACTGGATCTGGATCTCCTCGGCACTATAGGAGACGGCGAGGAAGGCGCAACGACCAGCGGTGGCAAAGAGCGGAGAAGGAGGAGGGAGTCGAGGGAGAGGAGGATGGCCTGATGGATCTGGATCTCCTAGGCACTTAGGAGGTGACGAGGAAGGAGCGATGATCGGCAGCGGCAGAGAGCGAGGGGGGAAGATGGAGTCGACGGCGTGACAACGAAGAGCGGGGAGGAGGATGGAGTCGACGACGCAGCGGGCGATGAACCCTAGCCCCTCACGGTGAGGCTCCAAGGAAGAAGGGCCTCACCCGGCCACTCCTCACGCACTCACGAGTCACGATTCACGAGTTCGTGAATTACACGACACCGGCTTACCTAGCCCATTCCAACCCACCCATACCAAACCATGGGTCCGAACCATACGAACCCGAAAATTCTTAACCCAACCCAAACCAAACCAACCTGTTTTTGGTGCAAACCCAATTCGAACCAAACCATTAGCTGCCTCAACCCGTTTCCATCCATCCAAAGCCAACCCGAATTAAAACCCAACCCCCAACCCGTTTCGCCCGTTTTAATCCAACCCATTACTAGGCCTAACAACAGTGCGCATATTGTTGGGCTATATCCCTCCACATGGAGGTGACAAGAGCCCAATTGTAGCCCGCAAACCAACACTTGTGAGCCATTGATCTCAGTTGTAATCAATGGTTGAGATGCCTCCTTGAGAGAGGAAAGAGCACGCAAAAAAACCCTAGCATGTTGCCCTTGATTTACTTAGCTCTAGTGGCTACCGTGAGAGCAGCAAACACAACACACACAATCAGAGAGAAGAAGAGAAGAGAAGTGAAGCTCTGTTTAGCTTGGTTGCTCTTGCCCGATCTACTTCAAGCTCATGGTCAGAGGCTCAATTGTTGGTGTAGGATACGAGTATGCTACACTAGCGTGCAATTAAAAATTCTACTATGTAAACTAGGAAGCCATACAAGTAAGAGATCATAAATCATTACAACTAGATGCGTAGTACAATGGAAAAAAGAGCAGTCTAGTCCAACGTCGTGCGCGTCGATATTGTGGAAGTAATTGATCATCCAACGTCCTTGGACGCCGATCGTCTCCTCCAGCAGCCTCTCACGTTCTCTATGTACGTCATGGATCTCCTCGATTAGCGCAGCAACGCCTCTACGGTATCCACACGTCTAGGGGTAGAACACGTGCGTACGATAGGGCCTTCGAGGAGGTGGTGGCTAGGGTTTCAGTGGTTGGTACCACAACCTAAAAGCCCCACTCCTGCCCTTATAAAAGAGTCCATAACAGATCCAATCCAAACTAGTTTGTTCTAACCCATTAAGTATGTGACCCCGTAGGTTCATGCATAATCGGTTGTGATCCAAAAACTCCTTTTCGATCCACAAGTCGGTAGTGGTTCCTAGCAGGACACAGCGACTCCCAAATATACATCAAGATTAGGGAGAATTGGCTAGATGCCACTACAGATTGGTCATCTTTGCCAATGGACATTCAAAAATCGTGGTACGGCCAAAAGACACTATAAAAACATGTAATTTTGCTATAGAACACTAAGCCCATTAAAATATTATTTTCGGACTGAAGAGGAGAGAGAAAGGCAGTGAAAAGTCTATTTTACCCTTGGTTCTCTCCCTCATAAACTCCCTCTCTGGGACAGAGGGAGCTGCGGCCATCACCGGTGGTGGAGCGGCGGCGAGGCGGCGGGGTTAGGCAAAACGGGATGCCCGAGTGTCAAGGAGGCTAGGGGTGTCTTGGCCTGGCCGGAGACGCACTGGAGTGGCGTGGCGACAGCAGGCGGCGGCCGGCCGTGGGGATGGAAAATGGTCGCGGCGCTTAGGTGGAGTTGCGACCAAAATGAGGAGAGCATGAGCACTAGGGAGGTCAGTGGGTCTCACCGGGGTGGTCGCCGAGGTCGGAGAGTTGCCGAGGTGGGCCGGCGATGGTGACCGATGGCGGCGCAGGTGCTTCAACGGTGCCGGCGACCTGGAGAGAACAAGGGAGCAAGTGAGTGATATGGGGCGGTAGGAGGATGCTTAGTGATGCTCACGGAGAGAGGAATTGAAAAGAGATTCGTCGGATCAAGGCCGGCGAAGGCGACGGCGAAAAATGATCGGAGTTGGTGAAGATGGTGGCGCGCGGCTTCATGGTGACGGTAGCTTCAAATTGACCAGGGGGTTGGGCTCCCAGGGTGATGAGGCTCATCATGACGTGCTTCGGGACGCATGGAAATCACCTACGTGGCCGGAATGGCAAGCGGCGGTCCAGGCGACTCGGTGCGGCATCCGGAGCTTGCTCAAATTGGAGCTCAGGGGGAGAAGGCAATGGAGTGGGAGTTGGGGGACGATGATAGAAAGGACTCACCCTCCCCCGCCCGAGCTGCCTCCGTGCCCTGGACTCACCCTCCCCTTATCCCCTACCTCTCATCACCCCTCTTCATTACGGCTCAACCCGAGCTCTAGAGCTGGCCGCCAAAGCCGCCGAGCCGCTCGTCCCCGTCCCGGCCGCTCCGGCGAAGCCTAACGGCATCCAACCGCGTCACGTCTCACCATAGACCTCAAGGAACACATCCCCTCTGCCAATTTGAAGAATAAGCCACCGGAGCACCGCGCGCCACCCTTCTTTCCCGACCTCGGCCAAAGCCGCCGTCGCAGCCTCTTCTCCTCGCTGGGTAAGCCTCTGCCCAATTACTTTCTTCTAGAGCACCCCCACACTCCCCTCTATCTTCTCCCACCATTCGTTTTCACCTCCCCTCACCGTAGCGCCGCCCCCACGGCGAGCTACTCTGTGCCACTCGACCTCGCCGTCGCCAGCCCGCTCCGGCCACCCTCCGCCTCCACCGAATGGCTTGGTGAGCTCCCCATACCCCGTCGGTGCCCATGCGCGCCCTAGTTTCCACCCCCTTCCTCTCTGGTGTCGTGGCACCATTTCTTCTCCACAGTGCCGCCGCCGACTGGGCGTGTCCACTTCATCACGCATTGAGGGGCATTGAGGATATTTTACAATGTTTCTCTCTCCTAATCACTTGGAAATAATAAAATATGGGGCTTAGTGTTTCACAACAAAATTACATGTTTTTACAGTGTCTTTTGGTTGCACCACGATTTTTGGATATCCATTGGCAAAGGTGGTCAATGCAGTGGCATGTAGCCAATTCTCCTAAAGATTATATTGACAAATCTTATGCAATATGATCTACGACCAGATCCTTATCACTCACGACTAGTTTGTAACTCCTTACAACAAGTTCGCATCTGATCACGACAAGTTCATAACACCTTACAACCAGTTCACCGACTAATTTGTGATCGTGTACGACCAACTCACAACCAGTCCATATCCCCATACGACTAGTTCGTATCTGGTCGGACTAAGCGACCTGTTCACGTATTCTCCTTTTGCCTCACGATATCTGATCGAACTCCAGGTGAGATATATATCATCTATGGACTATTTAATCTTTTCTCGATTTAGTGATGAATAACTTTGTGTGGTCGACTCTTCGACCACTTGTGGTATGGTCATGCACTTTCTTTATCCAAGCAGATCGAGAGCCTTAGAGATATCTCTTTTATCATGGTAGGAGGTGCGAATCTCATATCTGACCAGTCACATTCATCTACATGTTTCATAACATATCCGAAAGCTACCTTTATAACTACCCAGTTATGGAGTAACATTTGATAACTTCTAAGTGTACTGTTACACATGTAAGAAACCATACTGATATTAGGTCTAAGGATTATACATCATCATTATTTGAGACTAACTGATGACACATAGAAACATAACAATCTCAACAGTGTCTCAAAGTGAGTCAATCTAATATTATGTTCTCTAACATGTGCTCACATAATTGATTTGATATCCCCATATCTATGACCGGTGAAACGTGGTCATCAATCAATACATGTGCTGATCTATAAGAGTGTGTTTGGATGTGTGTATGAGGTGATGCCTAGATGGGATGGTTCAGAATATGTCCTGGTCCGTGTGTTTGGTTCGACGAATGGAACAAAACCATCCGGGACGAGTTGGTTCAAGTTCAGGGAATATTTCACAAATATGCTGAACCAACTCATTGTCCAAAATAAGTCGAACCACGCGGTACAGGCTCGTTTGGCTCACGTGTGCTCACCTCCCTCTCCCTCTCGCTCTCTCCTCTCGTTCTCGACACGCCTCACCGAGTTGTGCCGCTGCCCCGGGGCACTTCGGCCGTCCCGTCCATGCACGCTAGCACCGCCTATGTCCCCTCTGCCCCATAGTCATCATCTTCTCCCCTTCCCCACTCGGAATCGCCTAGAACGATTGCGCCTCCGTCACGCTCCCCGCATTGGTCGCCGCCTTCGTCTTAGCGCTCCAGCCAACCTAGATGTTCTCCCCCACGACCGACCACGTCACGCCGTGTTCCATAACACAACAAGTGTTTCCCTTAGTCAATTTTGGGATTCCCCAACGGGATCTCAGGCCGCAGTCATCTTCTCCTGCTCTGGATGAAAACCACCACTGCTATCACCGCTTCCACTCCGATGAGCTTCCTCGATTCCCTTCTCTAGGAGCATCCCCTCACCTCCCCAACCTCCTCCCACCACTCACTCCGCCCTCCCACTTCCATAGCGCTACCATCGCATGAGCTCGGCCGCACCACCTGGGTCCTCGCCGCGAGGCCGCCGATCCATTCCCATCTTCACCAACCGCCGGCAAGCTCCCCATCACCCATAGATGATGCTTGTGCGCGCCAACTTCCCCATTTAGCCACCGGTTAACGGCCGCCGCCGTCGGCCCGCATGCCGCCGCAGCCACAGCGTGTGCTCCCGCCACCCCGAGCTACGACGCCGCCTTCCTTGGCTCCCTCATCCTCCGTAGCCCATTTTGGAGGCCAACGAGACTCCTCGTCGCCCCATCTGCCGTGGCGAGCTAGCGTGCCATCATCGTGCCCCTCCTCTGCTTTGTTCTCGTCTGTTTCTTTTCTTCTCTCTGTCTCTCTTTGTTTTGTGCAAAGATTCCATGACAGGTGGACCCCCCCTTTAGTTAGAAGGAGGTAATTACACCAGGAGCAATAGAGAAGGTAACCAAACACAACCCATTCAACTTCATCCCTCAAACCAAACATCATCATGTACCATCCTATTCAATCAACCAAACAAAATCGTGTATCATATTATCTCAGCAACCAAACACACTACTTGTACCATCCTATTCAGGATTATTTCATCCATTCTGTACCATCTCACCCCATTCATCCTGGTTCATCCAACCAAACACACTCTAAGTCACTGGTGTCCCGACCAGGAATCTTTTAGAATGATATCATATAACAAATAAAGAGTTTCACCATCAAGTCACATGCTTGCTAATATTTATAAATAATAATTCATCCAAGGAATATAATAATATTTATTATATAATTCATAAATATAGATGTGATACAATCATCTCCATGATTGCCTCTTAGGACATATCACTAACAGTTGGATAGACTCCAAACTTGATGAGTTTGTTCTACACTTAGAGCACTTCGATTTGGTCAGTTGGTTTGAGGGTTGGTTGATTGGAGCACCGGATTTGAGAGAAGTTTAGTCAATTCGGGTTGCAATGAACTTAGAGGTGCGCACTTTTGGTAGTTGATTAGTTTGAGGGGACAAATGGTGTCGGATGGGGCTAAAATTTTGACAGCATGTTAAGGACTCATTGAGCTACATTCCTGCCAAGTTTCACGCAATTTGGGTTAGTGGTTTGCAAGATATGAACCAAAGGCTGGAATGGACAGAAAAATAACACTACTATGTTATAGCTGATTTTAAGCTACCTTTTATTACCTCTTGTCAAGTGTGGTTGTTGTTCATGATAATGGCAAGTTTTAACTTGATGATGATGTTGCTGTTGTTGTAATCTCTTGAGGTTTAAGAGAAGACCCCTTGTATTCATTGTTGCTAATAGTGGAAGTTTGGAGTGGACCGATTGGTCCCGTGGTTTTTTTACTCCTCACTTTGAGGAGGTTTTTCCACGTAAATCGGTGTGTCAATTGTGCACATTAATTTATTAATTCTGCTATTAACTTGTTGGTTGAAGCTATCCTCAAAGTTTACTACAGGACGAGGGGTTGAATTATTGTGCATCTTTAACGTGTGTCGGTGAATTTGTGATTGCATTGTTTTGCTATCCAACCCCAACACATATGGCCATCTTTATGCTCATTTTTTTTAGTGTCCAGGATTTTCCCTATCCGGTATGCCTTAAAGAAGAAGAGCATCCAATCTCGTGAGACGACCACGGGAGCCAGCACTCGAACCGTGGCGGGCTGAAAGCCTATAGCTTCCCTCATTTTTGCTAGCTGAGCCCCAGCTCAGCCCTCAAATAACCCTACACACCCCACCACACCCCCCCACACACCCCAACACACGCGTACACACACACACACACACTCGGGTGAGCACCCAGTGTCGAATCGGGGATTCAATCCTGGGCGGACAGCATGGAGCGACGTCCAGCTAGCCAAACGAGCGCGCTCGCTTTCTCATGCTCATTTTCTTTTTAAATGCACATTTTTTGATATGTTATATGTACATCCATAAAATGGGAACATTTGTCAAGTGCACTAGTGTTCTTTCGGATAAAATGAGTACAGATTCAATTATGTTCAATTGTTTTTTAAATTAATCTTGTGAACAATAATCAGCATGGCATACAAAACTACCAACTAACTCGAATACTATTGGTTAAAAGAAAATTTGAATGCAAAGCATTTGCTCAGTCTATCTCCCTTGCAAGTAGTACTACCACTTCGGCATCATCCATCCTAACCGCGTCACCGTGGCACCAAGTCAGAAACCGAAGCACCATTGATCGACGGCTCCCGAGCAACTCCCCTGACTGGAACCTCGTGATTCGCGCTCCTTTCCAATGCATCCGCCGGGCTGCCGCCAACTGCGCGGTTCGTCACGATGAAGGCCGGCGCCGTGGGCGGCAGTAGCGTGATCGAGAGGCTGTTGAGCTGCCTACGTTCACCGACTGCCCGAGCAACACGAACTACACCCGCGGCAGCGCCTTCCAGGCCAACCTTGATGCCCTCCTCTCTTCCCTCCCCGCCGCCACGACCACGTCCGGGTTAGCCATGAACACCATAGTCACCAAGGCCCAGCCGGATCAGGCATATGGCCTCGCACAGTGCTGCGGTGACGCCAACACGTCCGCCTGCCGTGCGTGCCTCGACGCCGCGGTGGAGGACGTGGCCAAAAAGTGCCCCGGCCAAAAAACCTCCATACTCATCTATGATGCCTGCCTGCTTCGCCACTTGAACGCGAGCTTCTTCGACGCCGCGGACCTGAAGAAGAACAATCCAGCCAGTGGTACAACTTGCAGGCTTAACTTCCTCAACTTCTCGGAGGAAAATAAGCTCAGAGAAGGGGGATTTGGGCCAATCTACGAAGTAACACTAAGCCAGGAACCTAAAAATTAATTTGAGTACTCTGCATACCTTAACGACTTTGTGTAAGTACATGATTGATTGTCTGATTCTGATGTTCTTCAGGGTACACTGCAAGATGGGCAGGAGATTGCAGTGAAGAGATTGTCAAAAACCTCACATCAAGGGCAAGCAGAGATGAAGAACGATGTTGTCTAGGTTGCAAAGCTTCAGCACAAGAATCTGGTGTGCCTACTCGGTTGCTGCATCGAAGAGGAGGAGAAGCTCCCTTGTTTACGAGTTCCTCTGCAACAAAAACCTTGACAAAATCCTATTCGGTACTTAATTCCAAGCATCCTAGTATCTGGCCTACAGCCATTCAATTTCAAGTCATCATTTGTTTGCTAAAATTTGAATGGAGCATATGCAGATCCTGGAAGGCAGCAAGAGCTCAACTGGGGGCACAGGTACAAGATCATCGAAGGGATTGGTCGAGGTCTTCTCTATCTTCATGAAGACTCAAGGTTGAAGATCATCCATCGGGACCTCAAAGTGAGCAGCAGCTTGTTAGACGCCGACATGAACCCCAAGATCTCTGATTTCGACCTTGCAAAGCTGTTTAGCATAGATGCGAGCGTAGGAAACACAACCCGCATCGCCAGATCATAGTAAGTTACATAACTTGCTGTGTTCCGAGTTCCAACAGCGCTATTTGGACCTTGCTAAGTAGCTAACATGTCATGTGTTTGAATGCAGTGGATACATGGCGCCAGAATACGCCCTGTACGTCATCTTCTCGGCCAAATCGGACGTTTTCATCTACGACGTCCTTGTTCTGGAGATCGTGACGGGCCGGCGCAACACTTACACCCAAGATTCAGGACCAACCGAAGATATGGTGACCTCTGTAAGCTCTCATTCCCTACCAACACGATCTACTGCTATATGGACGCAGGAGTAGTTGCTTTTCAAATGGCTGATGCTGCTCATGGGCCTACAGGTTTGGAGGCACTGGAGCCGTGGAAGCGTCTCGCGGTTGCTCGGCCAACGGGCGCCGGCCGCAGGAGATGCTGAGATGCATCCACGTTGGGCTGCTCTGCGTCCAGGAAGACGCGCGCCTCCGTCCAGGCATGGGGGTGGTCGTGGTCATGCTCAACAGCCGCTCGATTACGCTCTCGGCGCCCATGGTGCCGGCCTTCATTCATTGTTCCGAGCCATGCGGTTGGCAACCCGACGGATGCGTTTGGGATGAGCACGAATCACGAGGCTACAGCGGGAGTTGATTGGGAGCCGTCGATTAATGATGCTACCATTTCTGGCTTGGAGCCACGGTGATGACTAGGAAAGAAGGATAGAGGATGCCGATTTTGGAACTGCTATGCATACTAGAATATTTTCACACGTTAAAAATAGAGCTCTTTACGGTGCACTCAATTTAATACGGGACACTCATTCATTTTTATCCAATGGTTCAGGTTAATTAGGATTTAGTTATACTACACCTGACAGGATGAGTAGTAGAATTCGAGAGGTAGAACTGTAATTGTCCATGTAAGGATCACACAGAGTAATATTTTCAACCTAGATGAAAAAGTCCATAATACCCTCACCAAAAAATTATAAATACAAAGAAAAGTCTATTATACTCTTAACAAAGTCAATGATTAGATTTAATTCATACTACCGTTATATACTGCTAGTAGTTTGTAATGTAAAATTTCTCTAAAAATATATTTGTATTTGTTCTACCGCTTTAATCTGCATGAGAATTTTTAGCCTTTCGAAGCAAGTATGGTGTTTCTCTCTCATTTGTTTTGCGAAGGGGCACATATTTATTAACACAGTCATCCTTGGCAGCATATCAGGTGCACATGCCTATATCTATGCATATATGCACATGGCTCATCCTGTCCATCCATTTCAGTTTGTGCGGTCTAGATTCGGGCTCCCCTCCCACTTGCGGCATTTTGCGAAAACACCCCTGCACATGCCGCTTTCCTCTCATTTCTAACCCTCGTTCTCCCTTCCTTCTCCTCCCCTAGCACGTCCTGCCGGCAAGCCGAGCCGAGGAGGCAGCGCCGTGCGCATGGGCCGGGAGGCCAAAGAGGAGCCGGAGGCACGGCGCGGCGCAGGGAGGCGGGCCGAGCGTGCGGCGGTGAGCCAAGCAGAGGCCGGGCGCGGGACCAAGAGCACCAGAGGGCCAGAGGCGCAAGGCAGGGGGTGAGCAAGCCAGCGGCCAGGCGCAGCGCGGATCGGGCGTCAGTGGCACTATGGGAGCAACTCGAGAGCAAGAGGAGGCAGTGACCAGAGGAGCTCCAACCGAAAGAAACATCAGGAGAGGAAGCAAGGGAGAGAAATGAGGAAAAATGGGGAGGAAGAAGATGGACTCCAGGGGCCTTCGTCCAAGAGAAGAGAAGAATTGATGGATGTAGCTGGTAGATTCATTTTTAGTTCTTTTGCATTGTAAATGATAGCTGATGTTTAGTATCAGATTGACTGGAAATTGTTGAGTTGTAATGATTGGAAATAGCCTACAGTATCAGTTTTAAAATTATTGTATGCAAAAAAGTTCTAAGATGAATCATGATGGAATTACTTCTCCATGTGTCGAGTTATTGCTTTTCTCTTCGAAAAGCACACTTCGATTATTCATGGTATCATGATGGAGATATATTTAGGCAAAAATGGTATGAATACACCTTGAAATTTGTAGTGACATGTAATCAAAATATGAAGTCCAGAGGGACTCCCATTAAATAATTGCATCTAGGGCCAGTAGATCAGCTAGTTGAATTATTGACTCGGTCACAGAAGCTTATTGAGATACTGAATTATATTGTTGATCTGGAGATGTGATAATTGAAGCTCAATCTGCAATCATTTGGTTCTTTCTGATATTTCATGATGAAATTAGAGTTCATTGTAATATGTTGTATCGAACTATGGATATCTAGTTCTTTCTGTGTTGAATGTTTCATAAATACTAGTAGAGTGCCCGTGCGTTGCAACAGAATTCTATATTTTAAACAAAATAATTTCCATATTATATGAAGCGTACGAACAAAGCTGAAGCTTTATGAATCGGTTTTCATTGAAAATTTTCAGTTGTCAGGAATGCAAAACAATTTTGCATTACATTCCATGGCTCAAAATTTGTTTAAACAAAATCTCAAACGATTGTTCAAAGGAAGGAAAAACACACACATTTATTCGTGAAGCACATCATTACAACTAACCACAACTTCCAGTATATGAACAATGATGTCGTAACATGATGTAAACATGTGTTAAGTCCTCCATTCAGATGGAACACATTCTTGTAACCATTTAGGACCAACAGAAGAATGGTATCTTTGCTATCGAGACCCGCCAAAGTAAAAAAGAATCAATGAGTAACTTTTGGCAAAAAAGAATCAATGAGTACAAAAGTGGATTTATAATTTCCTTTGGAATATAATATAAAGTTCTGAAAAGGTCAGGTGAAAGAACAAATAGATGTTTGGAAGACCTACATGATCTTGCTTCATAGCAAACTAAGTAGCTTCCCAATTGATAGCCTGGAACAAGTACATCTTGCAGATAGTTCATTGTAATGCAGTTTCTACCTGTTTTATTTTCTTAAAGATGCAATTACATAACTACTAAACGATCTGAGGATGTCATTTTCATTTTCAAACTATAGAAGTGAATGATGTATGCTTGTATGTAAGTTCTCCAAGTATGGTAATGAATTCACATGATTTATTAGAAGTTATTATGTTAGCAGATTTGCATATGAAAAAAAAAGTTGTTGGTTCTCATCTATGATTTACCTTGCGAACTGAAAATTCAACAGCTAAATCTCAGTAGTCAAACACATCATGAGGTGACACTATCCACTAACCACAGCGTACATAATTGCATAAAGATATGAGGCAGAAACAGAGAAAATCACAACCAAACTGAGGATCCTAAAAGCATTTCATTGGAAGAAAGGAATGACTTGTAAGGACCAAAACAACCTATACGAAGTTTCTTATTTCCACTAACTGTATCAAGACTAACATGAAAGAGTCAAATAAATATTGTGAGAACATGTGGGGAACTGGGGATGATGAGTTGATGGCAAATTCCATTAAATACTAATTTCTCGCTATAATAGTCTTAAAATCTTAAAAAATAAGTACAGATGTCCTTAGCATTTCTACTGCTACGCAGTTAACATCTAACAGATTATGTTGTCAAAGTTGGCCATGTCGTCCCATTTTTTATTGCATGTTGTTGTGATTTACTTAGTGACACTATTAGTGCTCATGTTTTGAGTATTTGTCTTTCATGTATCAATGTCAATTAACCTCAACAACATAAATTACTAACCTCTGAATGCATCTCCTCAACTTGAGATCAAAATAACTTGTATGTGTCAGCAGAAAGACTACTTAATGTGAGAACATCAACAAGAAGACTACTTAACCTACATTTTAGCACATCTCAACAATCTACACGATTCGGAAGAAAGAACACTTTGCCTCATCGAAATAGCTGAAAATAATGATAAAATCGAACTTTCCAATCCGAACACGAGCAAAATGTTTCTCTAGTTTCTTCTCAAAGCTGAACTGAATTCAAATAGCAAATATTAGGACTTGTAACCCACAATGATTCCCGGAAACTGATGCAATTCTTAAAATTAACTCAAATGGCTGTTCAGTGCCAATTGACAAATCTTAAATACTAATCCATAACCTCGAAAGTAAAACAATACAACTGCAACATTCTTATTGGATACAAATTCATTGTGAATGGCCATAACTCAACCATGCATTTTTTTTACTAATGTGGCATTCTTGTTTCTAATATCGTTCTTGAATTAACTTCTATCCGAAATTGGGGAAATAGATAAAGCGCAACATAGATTCAAATCTGACCCTTCTACTTTGCTGCATATGGATGTGCAATATGGTAGGAATTGAAAATTGTATTGGTTTTCAACGGACTGAGTATGTTCACTGTAATCACATGCACAGTATTGAGTTTGATCCACTTCTATTACACATATACAAAAGATCTTACAGAAGAATAATTAGAATGTTGTTAACATCCATCCATAAAAAGCATTTTTCAATAGTTGGCTAATTTTATTGCTTAAGTAATTCAATTTGTTATGGTTACAAATATCCTATACCTTGATACATGGAAAAATCATCTATCTTCTTGACAAGATAATATCTTAGAACTGAAAATCATTATGACCACCACATGATAACGCTAGAACATGCCAAGCCTATAGTATCGACACTAAGAAAAAATGAAACAAAACCCTACTACAAAGAAAGAAAAGATGTTCAAATTGAAAACAAATTTCCATGAACTAACAAAGGATCCGGACAACATAGAAAGCATTTTATGGAAGCGGGTTAGAAACTTAGAATAACAAAGTAGTAGTAAATAGGCACATTTCTCATTTCATGAAAGATGGAGAGAACGTTAAGCTTAAGCCAATCACATTAATAAACCGAATCAGCACTTTCATGTCGGTTAGAACGGAACATCTCTCTTTTCATGTCGATTAGATCATTATTAGAAATCTATAATTTCCAATACCCTTTTCTTAAAAAAAATGTTAAACAACAGCTAAAGAAAACTCCATAACCAGAAAAATCCCCTATATGTTCCAATAGTTTAATTAAGCAACAGATGTTTACAAATTATATGTACTGTTTGCATTCTCTCTCAAGGAGTATCTTAACAAACGGCAAACATCACGTAGGTTAGTCTCAAACTAACTATCTAGATCAGGCACTTATGATGTATGCAGCTTTTCACATACTCAACCAGGTTGATCTTTTGATCCCATCAAGACAGCTTGATATTAGCTTGCCTCGTGACTCACAGAGCAGCAAGGCAAAACTGCATATAAATTGTTCACAGGAGAAACAAACCTGCATATCAAGAACAACCAATGATTTATGAAATACCATAAACTGAAAAAAACCTAAACTGTTATTTACGTGAAAACAGAGAAACAAAGAAGCACCAAGTTGCATGCTTATAACAATTCATAAGAGGGAATGATACTTGAGTAAAAGATAGTAAGGTGCTCATGCGTTGCAACAGAGTCTCCAAAGAGGATAAGTGCACAGGCAACATTTTTAAGCATCTAATTTGAACATGAAGTGAACAAAATACTAATGAAATTTTGATACTTAATGTAGGCACGCATGATATACACACACTGTCGTGGCCATGAGCACCAAACCGGTGTTCGCCTCCATCTCCAACGCACGGGGGACCCGCCCTTTTCTACCGGCAGCCTCAGCGACGGGCCCGGGCCTCGCATGGCGGATCTACACGGCATGCCTGTAAGACGGGCGCCATCCACGCCCTACCCCGCGTCTCGATGCAGGTGCTCGACAAGCGCCGCGCGCTTTGAGGCGCGAACACGGTGGTGCTTCAAGGCTGCGCGGGCGCCTTCCTCGACTTCGCGCCAGCCGACATAGCGTGCCTCGTGTGCTCGCACCACTGGTGTGCTCCATGTCGTGCAGGCACTGGAGACCAAGCATCACACTGAAGCATTCACAAGCATATAAAATTTTAGTATTTAGACATTCCCGGGGGAAAAGCCAACTATGCAGATTTTCATTGCATCAATTGAAGATTTTATTGCATCGATTGATTTTAATGTATACACCTTTGCAGACCCTGAATTTCAAGCATCTCCTTGCAAATATAGGTATGTACACTTACACTATAATGTGTCTCTAAGCACACATCGAAATGCTTGTAAAAAATAGGCAAAAACATCACAAATATGGTTTTAAAATCAATAAATTTACTCGTCAAGCTTTTTAATCTTTAGAGAATAGCTGAACCTGCAACATATACATTCACATGCAACATTTCATGTACCTCATAATTATTGAATATATCAATAGTTTTTTCATAAACTCCTTTGTCGCATCCATGGTCTAGAATCTAATGATCGTGTGCCCATCTTCTTTCTTACCAAAGTAACTATCTTGTCCCTATCAATAGCAAAAACCAGAATCTATTAGTTAATTCACTGAGTACATGAAAGGCAGCGCCTAATAGAATGAACAAGGGAGTAATCAGTGTGGAAAAGAAGTGCAAATATGTTGGATGAGATCATGCGAAGGACTGGCAAAACCAAGGACTAATTGCAAAGAACACAAAGCAAAATTCTTACGGATTTCTAAGGCTTTATCTCATCTTTGAGGACTTATGCTCTGCTAGTTGCAATTGTAGATATACCAAATGAAGCGCGAGCACTGCATAGTTGCAATTGTAGATATGCAATATGAGCACAAGTGCACAACCATATACTTAATAAGCACATTACAGCAGACATACGGCCAAGGTAGTTATTGAATCAGTCTCAAGCCTGCTTCCAATCATAAACACGCCATACAACAACATATAATCTAGCATAACTACGGTTCAATTCGCTACAAAACATAGCAAATATCACCAGGTCTTCATCTTTGGCCATGGGCATGAACCTGACAAGTATCTAGGAAAACCAAAATAAGTAGTATAGATGCCTCACATTTTTGCTATTGACATACTACACTGACCAGATCCATGGCCCCATCAATAAGCACCAGCTACCATGAGATGCGATTTGTACAGGAAAAGTATCTAGGAAAACCAAAATAAGTAGTATAGATGCCTCACATTTTGCTATTGACATACTACACTGACGAGATCCATGGCCCCATCAATAAGCACCAGCTACCATGAGTAGCTCATCAAGGCTCTAGAGACTCCCATTGCTTGCCCCATCTTGAGTAACATCATTTTGCATAAGACTGTCCATTGATCCATCTAAGTCGCTCGACATAAGGCAATGGTGGCATATACTTCATCTCAGGATCAAAACCAGACATGTTTTGTGTGAGATTGGGCGTGCCATTTCCCTGAGAAGGCACAGCTGCACCATAATTGTTTCTCATTCTCTTTGGTGCTCCACCTTGTAGGTAAGGAGGCTCACCATATGTTGGCATGACCGCGTTTGGAACGAAGACGTAGTGTAGTGCAGGGTCATGGCCTCATCGTCCCACCCAAAGTCGAAGAGCCAAACAAGTTCTTTGCTCGATCGAGAGCATGTTCATCCCAAATGGCTCAACAGGCATAAGTAAATGCAATCTCCATCTCTGCAACTGCAGAGAAAATGATCTAATAGGTAAAACCTAAACCATCTACCCCTACTCCAACCATTTGCTAACTACAAACTGTAATTATTCTGCCAGGACCTACAACAAAATTCGACAAATGCACCAACTCAAAAGAAACAAGTCATAACAACCACATAATGTTGTTTTACTAAAATCAAGCCAAAAAAGCATCAAATTTTGTAAGCCTAATATGCAAGTGTTGGAATGCAAAATGGACAAATGCCATAGAATTATGACGTCTTCCCTGCACCACGCTATCCTAATTCCCAAAGGCAACCAAGAACTCACTACCAAAACCGGATCAATGTGCAATCTTGGCTATTGGAACCAAGGAACCAATCAACCGAGCCAAAACAAAGTCCAATTTTGACAGACGCGTTCGCGCCATCTCTCAACCGAAAGAAGCGAGAGGGATTCCCATTCTGATGGAATCGCGAGAAAAGAGCAAGCCAAGAGGCGGACGGACTGGTACATGGGCTTGGGGAAGCCGTAGAAGTCGTGGATGGTGTCGTTGTTGGCTTGTTGCCGTGGATGACGTTGACAGCCGGCGTGGCCATCTCCCAGTGGCTCAACACCGCCAGGATGGCGCTCGACGGCTGTGCGCCCGCGACCCCCGCAGGCACCCACGATTTGAAGAAGTTCCGCGCTGGGATGGTCTCGTCGATGGAGGCGGTAGCATCGGCATCGGAGACCAATCCTTAGGAGGGCGCTCGATACCATCGACGACCCAAGCACGTAGTGGCGCGGCATCACGGGTCGACCTCGTGGAGGAGCAAAGGCTAGGGATTTGGGTGAATGGAGGAGGAGAGTGGATGGAGGTGGTTGGTGGGGGGGGTGACTACAGCGGGGTACAGGGGAGGCGACGGTTGGAGAGGAGGCGACGGCAGAGGCTTTTGCGAGGGGGGACGGGGCATCGTAGAAAACACGAGGAGGTGAGGAGGTCGCGGCGACGGGCGTGCGGGGCGGGTGGGAGGGTGGGACAGGCATGGAGACGAAGGGTGAGAGCGGAGGAGAGGGACATGGAAGTTAGGCGAGGGGTCGGGGGCTCGCGGTGGCGGGCGAGGAGGCACGGAGCAGATGGGGGAGGGTCAGACGGCGGTTGGTATTTTTCACCAGCGTGGGTGGGGTTCGAGGGACGGCGAAGAGGATGGCGAGGTGGGACGATGTGTGGGGTGGGACGATGGGAGTAAACTCTAAATTATAGTAGTTAAGAAATTTGTTATGCAGAGGATGGCTTCAGATTTCCTTGCTGATTATGGGCCTGTTTGGTACAGCTCCAACTCCTAGCTTCGTAGTTGGAGTAGTTGGAGTCGTGCCAAGCGGGGTTGCTCCACAAAGTTTTTAGAGTTGGAGCAGCCGGGAGCAGAGCGACTGTAGTGCAAATTTTGGGAGCAGTGAAACCTTGCTTCAAGTGGGAGCTGAGACCAACAAAACAAAATACCCATTGAAGTTGGAGGTATTTACATAAATTGCCACCGATATACCCCAACCCGCAGCCCCAAGTCCCCAACCCCTTCGCGAAGCCCCAACCCTTCGCTCCCTCTCCGTTCGCGCCCTGGCCCTTCGCCTCCCTCTCCCCTTCGTCGGCCCGAGCCCCTTCGCCTCCCTCGCCCCTTCGCCCCAACCCCTTCGCCTCTCTCACCCATTCGCAGCCCGGCCCTCGGCGGCTCCTCCTCCCCCGGCCCTCGGCATCTTCCCCCCCAGCCCTCCGCATCTTCCTCCACAACGGCGGTCCACCCTCGGCATCTTCAAGGTAAGCCACCGAGCTGTTGGGATTGATTTGTTCTGAATTTTTGGAATGTGAACTGAGATGTTCTCCAGATTAATGGAAATAAGATTTGGAGACACTCAGATTAATGTGATGTTCAGTATTAAAGTTTGATTGTTGTGATGTCCTGTGATGTTCAGTAATAATCACAAATATTACCAGCACTGATCATTGTGTTTGAGAATTCTGATTGTGTTGGAGCTGATCATTGTATTTCATCAATCCTGAGTGAAGGAAATGCATGCTAAAAATCATGTGAACCGAGCTGTTTGCTTGTACATTAGTGTTTGCTTGGTCCTGATGCTTTGGTTTTCTCATATGGGATTATAAAGTGCAAACAACAACATACTCGCTTTGGTTTTCTCATATCAATATGTGGCTCATCCCTACCATGGTGTAATTGTTGCACAAAACTTCTTGTGATGTGGTTAGTTTAAATTGATGCATGTATGAATGTTACAATATGCAGGTGACAAGTTCTGCTGAGTGGAATGATGAACATCTTAAGGTAGTGTGTGAGTTATTTGCCGAACAAGTTAGGATTGAGAACCGGCCAAACACCCACTTGAACACTGTAGAATATGCCGAGGTAGCTAAGGGGTTTAAGGATATAATGGGCCTCAGTACATTAAGACACAATTCAAGAATAAATGGGATAAGTTGAAGTCCGAGTCGCCATTTGGAAAAAACTCACCACAAGGGAGGCGGTTACGCCGGGACAGTGAGAAAGACACAATTTCTCAACCCCTTCCATGGTGGAATAAGGTTAACATAGTAAGTGTTGTTTCATTTATTTCACTTTGGGCAACAGCATGTACTTCTTATTTATCCCAATCGATGTCCTATTTTTTCACAGAAAATTCCAGGGGCAATAAAGTTTTGCAAAAAAGGTCTTCAAAATGAAGTGAGTTCAGAAAGACAATGTGACATCTCATTTATTTTCTATCGAAGACATATGTTAGTCTTTGTTATGGACTTTTGTTATGATATTTATCGAATTAGAACCTTTGTTATGAACTTTATATGTCTGAGTTTATGGATTTTTCTCTATGATATTTGTTTATATTTATGTAAAAATGATGTGAAAACGAGTACATGCTACAATGAAAATACAAGTACACGCTACGTAAAAACGAGTACATGCTTTCTCTCTTGTTAACCGGCGCTCGGAAATTACAACTGAGCAGTGAAAATCTGCTTTGCTCTGATCTTGTGTGAATAGTGAAGTCTGAAAAAAAGAACAAGCCACATAGACCAAGGTTACTCGTCTTTTATATAGATCATTCTCTTTCAAGGAGTGGAGTTGGCCTTCTAACCAAACACCTCCTCAATCTGCTCCAACTTCTTATAGAAGTGAATTCAAGAGTGAAGTGGAATTGGAGTTGTAAAACACGGAGCGAGCCATACCAAATAGGGCTATTGGGAGAGTTGGTTCAAGTATCGATTTGATTGTTCGAGGGTGGAGTTTGTCCTTGATTCAACTACTTATGCGATTCTGACTTACATAGAATCAAATTAACCAACATTCATCCGAAAATAACATTATTTCTTCCTTCATTGCATGGAATCGATATTACAATAACATCTCAACTTCTTACGATATGATACAACAATATGCCATAGCAAATATATACATTTCAAATTTGCTAGTACATCCAAAACATCATTTCAAAGTGTACATGAAGCATGAAATGTAGCGGACATGAGTAATACAATGGGTAAACCGTTGATGAATTTTTCAAGATTGTGGCTTTTCTAGTCCTTTGGCATCCTCTTCACCATTATGTCCCATGAATGCCATGATAGGATTCAAGAATCCTATTCTATCAGAGTTAGATGTCCGTGATCCTAATCCTGCATTAAAAGAACATTTTATTTCAGCACATATATAAACATGTAAACAACACAATGTTAAGCTCTCTCTCTCTCTCTCTCAGATCTATTTGTTTAGGCTTAGGCTTTTTGGCTTATAGTTTAAAGCCAATTTTTTTTTGGCTTAATCAGCTTATAAACATCTAAGTTTTTAAGCCAAGCTTTGTTGTTTGGTAATCAAGCTTTTTATAATATATTGGCTTATCAAGTTGTGTGTGAAGGATGAAAGGTCCGAAATACCCTTAAAGGTTTAAAAGACCTTGTTAAGCATGTATTTAAACTGATTTTTACATGGGATCTGAAAATATGACGATACATGCATGTGTGCATATGAAAAATAGATATCGCTTGTACGTGTATGCATGTATTTATTTTGGACATTGCGTAACAAAAGAAATTAATATAGAAAGACCAATATCAGTCAACCAAACAAAACAACACAGTAACAAAATAATATTTGATCATATATGATGCAATTATCTTGTCATTGCAACATGTATATATCACATTAATGTAATCTATTTACCCTCTTGAGGTTATTAAAGAAGTAGCAATACTATCACGAAAGACATCCATATCTCCATTATCGATTGTCGACCCATTGACATTGTGACCTCCAAATGATCCAGCTTTGTGTATCGTTTGGATCATAATCTTCGCCAAGATCACATCTCTCAAAAGTTATCACGTAAAGCAAATATTAGAAAATATTGGCAATGCATAAAGGGAGCTTGGTCATGTGCTTTATTGTGGCACCTTTTAGCAATACCAACCTTCCACAACTGAGTTTAGTCATGCAAGGAAGCAAGTATTAATTTGACAATAGAACTTAGGATATCCAATTGAATAAAGGATTAGTTTGATGTGATATTGATGTCGAGCACCACCTATTCATGTTGCAGCAGTTTTATGTTTTAAATATAATAGATCAAGGGGCTTATAATGCACCTATTGAACACTAACAGCTACAGAGTTCATCAGTTAACACATGAAATTTCATTCGGCAACCAAGGATTGGCTCACAACAAACTACCTGAATTTGTAGACATTGGTACACATAAAAAGTTGCCAACTTTGAAACCTAAAAACACATTAACATTTGCAAACTTATCATTCCTTAAGTATTACCATATTTTACTAGTTTGTTGTTTCTGGCATGAAACATGATAAGCAGTCAAATTAATTTGCCCATACATACACAATGGTTTCGTTGGTGCAAAGAATCAGATAGTATAGCAGAGGCCCCGGACATGACCTCTGCGCCGAGATCTTGTAGAATGGCACACTAGTCTCATTAGCCAGCGTAGTCACGGCCTTCGGCTTGGCGTCGCCTCCGCTGTCGCCATCGAACGTGATCAAAGGCGGGCCTTCTACCGTCACCGATCTCTAGCTCGGTTAGTGCCGGGTTTTGTTTGAGCGTTTGGGAGGCGTAGTGGGAGCAGAGAATGGACCTGGTGACATTGAAGGCGGGGGGCGGCAACGAATGGGAGGCATCATCGGAGAGGGAGGTGGAGGAGGAGGTGGTGGTGTGGGCGTCGTGGAGGCGGCGGCGGAACAAGAATGAGTCGTCGTCGGAGTCGAAGGTATCGGGTGAGGAGGAAGACGACAGGGGGGAGAGGGCCCGGTGGACAGCGGAGGTGAAGGGGTCGAGCTTGTGGCGGCGGAGCTCGCGGTGGCGGGAGCGGAGGGTGTTGGCAACGTCCTCGGCGGAGGAGCCAGGGACGGTGAGGCCGGCCTCCGATATGAGGCGGCGAAGGTAGGACTCGAAGATCCCGGGAGGGAGGCGACTGCAGAGGAAGGAAGGCGGCGCGGGGAGGGAGGAGGGAGGAGAGGATGCGTCTTCCTCGTGGGGGCGACGGTGTTGGGGAAGGGGAGGCGGCGGCGTAGAGGAAGGGGAGCGACGACGTGGGGGAGGGGAGGCGGCGTGTGGGAGAGGAGGAGGAGGTGGCGGCGTGGGAAGGGATTTGAGGCGGCGTGGTGGGGAACTGAAGGAAATCGGGGGAGAGGAAGATGGAACAGTAAAAAAATGGAAGGATCGGGATTTATATACAATGGTATTTCGTGGGTAATTTTAATGAACTTCAGTGGCAAACTGTTATTTCATTCCGTAAAAGACAAAAAAAAAACATATCTCTCATGGTTTATGGCTTTTAGGCTTAAATTGACTTAAGCTTTTTATAAGTCAAAAACCACCCCTTTGTTTAGACTTAGGTTTTTTGCTTTTAAGCCGATAAAAGCCTAAACAAACAGGCCTCAGTATGCTCTTACTATCCGCATAATGAAGACTTTAGGAAATAGTTTGGAAAAGAAGCATGAATAAGTCACCGCTCGACCCTTCTCAAAGGAAACAACAATACAAAAGCGCTATAACTCAACACTAGTAAGAGGTACAGATAAGCTTTGATCACCCACTTAAACCAATCGATCATACATAATTCAACAACTGATACCGATAGAATTTGGACAGTAAGGAGCTTGAGGTGAGTGCTGCTTAAGTAAGGACCTATGTCAGATTTTGAGAGGGGCAATGGAACTGGTCATAAGCGAATGCAAACTTGCACTTCAGAAAATCAATTAACTCATTCTCTACAACTAGCCAAATATCAAATGAACATAAGCATTACCACCATTGATCATCCCACACGCTTCAATTGAACATTTGTACACAACCAAGCATGCACCAATGCACTGATTACATATATAGGAAGGGTGGGAGGAGAGTTTTCGCCGCTGACACTCACGATACCTTCTTCATCGCCGCGCTTCTCCTCGAGGCCGAGCGCTTGTCAAAGTTCTTCTCGATGTTCTTCACGCTCGCCGATCATTACATCGCTCGTCCAAAATCAATCCACATGCCTCGCTCATCACGTAAAAATAGATAATCTCGGTGATTCCAAGAAATGACTTACCAGCGAATGCAAAAGACAAAAAGTGACGTCGATAAACACAGGTGGAAACATGTGTCACAAACAGGCGTGCCACGTCCGTTTTCACTTCAGATCCAGCCCGTGCCCATGGTGAGCCCAGCCCGCATTGTTGGGCTTGGTGCCGTGGTGGGCCGCGCAGCTTGACCAGGCGGAGGTCGAATCGAGCACGACGAACAGCCCAGATTTGCTTCCCGAAAAACTGCTGGGCTGGACGCAAGCATCGCGTGTCACACCCGAGCTCATCGGCGGCGGCGCACCGCGACCACGCGCCGCTGCCCCAGCGCGCGCTACCGCCGGCTCGGCTTGCACGGCCACAGACTAGAGACGCGGGAGGAGGAGGAGGAGGAGAGAGAGAGAGTGGAGCGAGTTTGCGACGTGCCCTTAGTTTTCTAGACGGTAAGTTCATGGATTTTTACTGATCGCGATCTGCTAATTGTTTCAGAAGGATGGTATTTGACCTCCATAGGCTTCTCCCACTCATATGATGAATTTGTTTTTAATGGTGCTATAGGATGCATTATGCCGTACTCATAGTTCTACTTGCCTTCGCATGATTTCAAGCACTTTTGGGCAATGACTAAAACTTTTTTTTTAAGGAATGACTTAAACTCTTGATTCTTGAAAGTTGCAGACTTGCAGTAGCACATTTGAGTTACTGAGTACAATGGAATATCCTGTTTGTGGAATGCAAGTGTTTATGAGGAAGGGGAGAAATTATATGTAATTTGTAGGCTATGTCTAGTGAAAACATATATCAGGCGACATCAGACTTTGATATGAATATGATGATGTTTATAAATTCTGTCGGAAGGGCAGGTTCCCAAGCTTTAATATACAATTACACAAACACAAAAAGTGGTATTTTTTTGTCTAAAAAAAAGAAACGGCAGATAGAACTATCTGACAGTATTGTTTCTTCACTTCCTCTGCTGAAACTACCGGATTCGTTTCTTGAAAAGTGTCGATTGAGTTGTATAGTCCTCCTAGTTTTGCACATTGGGATAGTGTATTCTTATGGCAGGTGGGATGTAATTTGCTCTTGAAGTATCGGCATCATCCCAAAATTATTTGCAGAATCCAGATGATAATCTGAAAATAAAGAGAAGAACGTGCACACATGAGTAATTTGAACCTTTTTACAGTGGGTTTTGCTTTTATTTTATTAACATATTATGTAGATAGGTTGTGCATATACAACAGAGAGCCGAACTAGCTTATATACTCAAGTATGGGATTTTGTCATGAATATATTGAAAAATCTGTTATCAGCAGTATATAACTATATATTTGTTTCTCTGGACTTTTCTACTTAGAAATTAATGCAACCATATTGCGTAAACATTGACTAAATATTCTTGTCACTATTCATGCGTGCATGGGCAAACTTGCTCGCACCACAGCTGAATTTTTAGGTTTTGTTTCCTGAACAGATATTACTTGACCATGGTTGATGATCTGAAGTACACTTGTTGTGGATAGGGAACTTTTTATATACATTAAGTAGAGGTAAACAATGTTGTCTTTGCTAGTTCTTTTTTAGTTGCATTGTTATTACTGGAATTGGCCATCCCATTAATTTGTTTATTCTAAGTTATATTCTGTTGTTTTTTCTTTGAATGCAAGGCTTGACTATACTCTCTTGCCGCTGATGTTTATTATAGTTTTCTAATGTACATTTTGTTGCTTGCGACTTGACAAGTACAAGACATTTAGACCTAACTATGTCTATGTGCTAATATGCAAAATAGGTGAAAAAAAGTGAATGTAAAAGCTCCTGCAGAGGATAGGTTTGAGTACGCTGTTCACAGTCAGATGACAAGACATGCTTAGGCAAAAGAAGTATAAAAAGACATGTAGTTCATACCATTTCCGTTTTATTGCTATGAAGCATTCAGGGTAATCTTCTTCTTATGCTCTTGTTGGGCATGGTATTATCGTCATCGATCTCAATGATTGGTACATGAGCAATTTTAGGCCAATCTTTTCCACCCTTTTCTTGGCAACTCTCTGTCAGAAACGGGCATTCTTTGATGTACAACTCTTTCAATGATTGTGGAAGGCCCTGTTCTGGCAAGCATGGTATGAGAGGACAATTCAAGATGGTCATAACTGTAAGACACAATGCTTCTTCTAGACCAGCAGGCAAGTAACTCAGACTACTGCAATGGAAGATCCCCAATTTTTGCAGAGTGGAAGGGAGCTTCACTGGAAAAGAGTGAAGGCTAACACAATCAGAGATAGTAAGATGTGTCAGCGAGGAGAGCTCATTAAGCTCTCGAAGAAGAGGGTTAATTAGATCGGGGCATGAGCTGATGCGCAAGTCTTCAAGCACGGAGGGCAGCAAGCTATGCTGTCCTGATGGTGCCAGCCTTAGACAATCATAAATGTGAAGACTCTGAAGAGCAGATAGGGACCTGAATCCTTCAACTGGCAGGTGAGTTAGTTCTGGACAGTTCGTGACGGTTAATTGCTGGAGAGCCAATAATTTCTGGCTAAGCAGTCCTTCCTTTAAGGATGTGAGATTTGGGCACTGATGAATCTGTAGGCATGCTAACGACGATGAAAATTGAGGGCTTGGAATGTGGACTTCTGGAAGAATAGACAACCCTGTTTCAGAAATTTTGAGCCTCACTAGTGTTGATGGGAGGGGTGGGAATTCTGTTACTTGCGGGCACTCCACTATGTCAAGTTCTCTGAGGGACGGAAGAAACTCACCATCTTGTACAGAAGCCCACCGTTTGAGATTAGCCATGTCTTCAAATACGAGTTCCTTCAGTGATGGAAACCCCCTAACTTCGCTGGTACCTGTAAACTCTTGGCTTATTTGAATAATGGCAGGAAAACCACCAATGTCTAAAGTCTTGAGTAGAGGCAGCTCTCCCAGTGCTGGGAGGATCGAACATTTTGTACAGTCAGACAGGTGGATAGTTTGCAAGTGAGAGAGACCACTTAACCAATCTGGAAAGTAGAAGCCTGCAAATGCCTTGACCGTCAGCTCCTTGAGTTCATGATGTGGTCGAAGGAGTTCAAGTATCAATTTGTCTTGATTTGCTGCTTCTGAAGTTAAGTGCCTCCTATCGGACCATACAAGGTCTAGAATGTTGATGCATTCCTTCTCGCTTAGCAAAGCTTCACTTGCCTCTTCTGCACTAGCCACATTCTCAATATTCTTAATACAAACATGTCCTCTGATCCCATTCATTGCCTTCAATTCACTGATCTTGTATCCTTTGTCCTTACGGATGACAAATTCCTCCAACTGTTGAAGACAAGTCAAGTTCCCTATTCTGGCTATGCCAGTGATCAACTCTGTTCTTGCTTCGAGGCATCGAAGATTTACAAGATTGGTTATGCTTTCTGGAAGGTAATCTAAAACATGGCAGTTTTGCAACTTAAGTGTTTGCAAGCTGCAGAGCCTACCAATTGATGAAGGCAACATTTTTATACCAGTGCCTGAGAGATTCAAATATCGAAGCATTTTTAAGTTCCCAACTGAATCTGGCAACTCAGTAATGTCTCGTCGGTTCAGATCGAGCACACGGAGATACCTTAACTCGAGGAACAGATCACTGGGGATAGACGTCGTCATTGATTTATATCCATTTAGTAGTAGAAGTGTGCGTGCTCGCTTAAATCCAACAAAAGCCTCAAATGAAGTCCAACTTCTATTGTCGCAAGAGAATGATAGGTGCCTGGCACTTCTTGCAGGGCTGCTGCTGTTTGGAGAGCCATCCAGTCTTAGGCATTCATCAATCGAGATCGACTGTGCTAGGTCATGCATGGCATCATGCATCACATATCCACCTTTGTGATGTTGGAAGAAGGATCTGCTTAGTAATTCATCAAAATAGCTACTTCCAATCTCTTCCATCCTTCTCCTTCCTTGAGGCTGAATGAACCCAAGGGCTATCCAGATCTGGACCAACCTGCCTTTCTCAAACACATAATCTTTGTG
The DNA here is from genome assembly GCA_036346255.1 of Ampelocalamus luodianensis. Lineage (NCBI taxonomy): Eukaryota > Viridiplantae > Streptophyta > Magnoliopsida > Poales > Poaceae > Ampelocalamus > Ampelocalamus luodianensis. The sequence continues at coordinate 16,722,389 of CM070625.1, forward strand.
AAATACTGCGCAGAATGCAAAACATCGCTTCAATACGGCAGGTAAATGATTGTAACTCAATCTCAGAGCTGGTAATATATTGTTCTTATTTGATGGTAATTCCCATATTTCACTCCTTAATACGTTCTTCCAATCATCCTCAGTATCCTTCGCACATAGTAAGCTACCTATTGCTTTTGCAGCCAGTGGCAGGCCTTTCAACTTCTTCACAATTTGCTTACCTATTATTTCCAAATTTGAGTGTGTACTAGAGTCACCATCTACAAATGCGTAGCTCCTGAACAAGTGCCAACAATCATCGTCTGATAAGTGCTTTAGATAGTAAGGAATCATCCCGCCCATTAGTTTCCCCACATTTTTGTTCCGTGTGGTTACTACAATTCTGCTTCCCTTTTTCCCGGTAACTAGAGCACGACGATATATATCCCATTTTTGAGGGTCCTCATTCCATACATCATCAAGTACTAGAAGAAACCTTTTACCTTGCAGCTTTTTTGAGAGGTCTTCTTGAAGCAAGTTTATGTTGGTCGTGACCGATGAGAACCCAGTCCCACTGTCAACTGATTCAATTGTTTCCTTGGTAAGCTTCATCTCATCAAAATTTTCCGAAACACACAGCCACACCCTTAACTGGAAATGCTCCTTAATTTTTATATCGTTGTAGACAAGCTGTGTTAGAGTTGTCTTTCCTAGTCCCCCCATACCCACTATGGGAAGAATAGAAAGGTTGGCATGGTTAGAGTTATTCGGATTCAGCAACATCTTCACAATGATCTCTTTATCTTCTTCTCTTCCAAACACGCTTGAGTCATCGATTAATGAACTGGTCTTGGGCCTCTGTTTTATCTCTTCCCTGTCCGTCCCACTGATTATGTTTGGACCAATAATCTGTCTATCTTTGACAAGTTTATCGAGCTTCTCCTTGACCTTCCTTATTTCTTGTAATATCTTGTGGTTAAATAAACAACTGTTCAACCAAAGGCAACAGAAACAGCTCCTAACCTTCTTGAAATGGTCATAGTTGGATGAGCCTTCTAGTTTGGATCGGAGGGCCTCAGCTGCATATTCATCGAGCAAGTCATCCATCTCATATGCGACATCCTTGAGCTTGGCAAGCCAGCTTCGTGCCGCCTTATCCTTCAGTTGCCGCTCCTCAGCATCTTCAACATGAGCTTGAATTGTCGACAGACTGCTGGATAGGTTCTGCAGCTCCTCAGCTATGTCTTGAGGGAATTTGAGCTCACCAAAAGCAGCAGCAATCACTTTATCGAAAAGTGCCTGCATGAAGGCAGAAAGCACAGCTTCTGCGATCGGCATGATCTTTGCTTGCTTACAGTCTCCTAGAGATGCAAACTGGAATGACAGGTGAGGAGGCTTGGGGCCACACTTGGTTATCTCACTAGCATTGACCCCCAAAGTCGTTTCTCTTGTTACCATTGCTAACCATATATTTTCCAGAAAAGAAAAATCATTTTTTTGCATGGACCTGTTGTATCAAAGCACTTAGCTCCACCTTGCAGGTCCAAAACTAGTTGTTGTCTGATCATGACATCTAGGCACACTGTATTTCATATTGAAAAGGATCTATTCAATATGCCTTCTTTTAACTAGTATATTTCATCTAAGTTGTTTGATTTTTAACGCTGATACTGTTGATTGAGCATCCTAACTTATTTCGATGTCTTATGCAGTTAAGTTACCGTAGGGAGCAGGCTGGCAATTTCCTGGAAAGACCCATGAGAACATGTTGGACTTCAAAAGGAAAAGACACAGCGGCTTGATATCAGCGACACGGTTGGTTATGTGTAAGTACGTAGCACGTCCTTCACTTGTGATTAGTCAACCATGGCTGGCTGGTATTGGATGGAAAATTAGGAGAAGAACCACCTAGGATAGCTGCTTTCCAATTAATATCATTGAATAAATTAGCAGGTGCACACAAATATCTGCTCGGTGACTTAATTAACATATCTAATCGATGAAGTTGCGTGCTTTCTTCTGCTTTCTTAGCGTGCTTCATATTTCAGACCTAATAATCAAACTTTTCTTTAAGCGTCAAAACCCAGAAGCTAATTCCAGGTATTAATTCAACTTGTTGTTTATTTGTTTTTTTTCCTTTTAATTCCAGGTGCGTGCTTCGGGTTGTTATTTTGCAACAGCGAAGGAAGAGCGTCAAATGCTCCTACTTTGATTGTCCAATTATCATTGTTCTTTCACAACAAGGAAGAGAGTCAAATGCACCACAGAGCTTAGAATCTGAGTTCGATTCTGTTGAAAGTTTAAGGTCCGACTGTCCGAGTTCGATTCCGTTGCTTTTTGTTTCTATTTTTTCGAGTAACTACGGTGCATTTATATGTACAATAAAAATATGGAGGAGAGAAAAAAAGTTTTTTATACGTACATTAAGTGTACAGCAATGTACATTTCTTACATGTATTGTACAACACACTATACACACATTTGTGTACATGTACAAGGGCTGTACACAGGCTGCACAACAAACGGACTTAAGGCCCGTACCTCCACCTAATGTGGAGGCAACGCGCAGGCTAGAGCCCAACTTTTAAACCGGCCTTCCTGCGTTAGCAAACTGATATGGTACAAAAGTTCCCGCCCATGCAGATGCAGCCATGCTACACGTATACACCTACCTTTTATTTCTTTTGAAAAAAAATGACGCGCGGTGTCGCGTGGGCCCGCCGAGCTTTTAAGTATCAGTGGTGTGTGGCCATGAGCTATATATATGCATACAAGAACTTCCTCCGCCTCTCAATCGCCACAAAACTTTCATTCATCCCATCCAATTATCACCAAGCTCAACAAGCCCCACCAAATTTCCAAGGTTTTCCATACCTAGGAAATTTCAGCAATCCTCCAAATGGCATGTATGGAGCTTCTGGAGGTTTTTCGTCATCTCCAATGCAGTCGTCATCTGATTCCGAGAGCTAACTAGTTAGAGAGCAGCAAAGGGTTATCGTTGAAGAAAGTAGCGACAATAGCGAAGAGGAAGAGAGGAGAGGCACCCGCAAGAATTGGCATGACGAGGACAACTTACGGCTTATCAGTGCCTGAATAAATAACTCTGTCGATCAAATTGATGGCAACTCAAAGAAAGGTGATTTTTATTGGAAGAAAGTTGCGGAGGATTACAATGACAGCAATCCTAGAGAGCAAAGATCGGCTATGAGGTGCAAGGACCATTGGGGGCAAGATGAACAAGAAGGTTGCGTACTTCAATGGAGTTTGGTGTACACTAGTGGTCAGTCTGATAACTATTTCACTGTTGATTATTGGTAGAAGGAAGTTCGGAACCAACGCAAATGCAAAGAATCTATACACTTGAGAAAACCAAGCTATCTGAATGTAGTCTAGATGCTGAAGAGGATGATTTTGTTTGAGAAGTTCGGCCCCAAGGAAAGAAAGCGGTAAAACGGAAGGGGAAAGCCAAAGCAGACTTCTTTCGGGACATACCAGGTGACATGATGCAACAGTACTCTGAAGTTCAATCACGTAAATCAGTTGCGCTTGAGAAACTAGTGGAAGCATCACAAGAGAAGGTGCAAGCAGATCTGATGGATAATTACATGAAGGCTGAAGCTGATAATTCACGATACTTCAGGTTTCAATGAGAAGCAAATGGAGCAACATGAAAAGTTAGTGGATTATTTAAGTCAGAAACTACTCCCATCAGATGATTAGTGCTTTAGTCATACGATGCTCAATAAAAGAAAATTTTTAAACAATATTATTTTAATAAATAATTATAAAAATAAATAATCGATTTTTAAAAGAAAATAGACTCCTATCGCCATCAAATAGTTCATGTATTTCAATCAAGCGTAGGTTCCTCGCCGCCAATTCAAATGACGACAAGAGCTCTGTTGCTTGCTGAAATGGGCTCTTGTCGCAAGTTGAATTGGCGATAGAAACTCTACCACCAGTTGAAATGGCAACATGAGCACATTTTTGAAATTAAATTACATTTATAATATTGGCAATATCTTTAAGTGTTCGCATAGATAATTTCTGAAAAGATAAGAAAATATGAAGTAGAGAACAATTTAGGAGTTTTAGTGTGACCAAATATATTTGGAATGCGATTTCGCTTGCAATAACAAAATAGCCCCTTTGATGGCTAAATATAAAAATAGCCTCTTTCGACGCGCAATGTCAAAAACAACCCCTTTCGGCGGCGCGATAACGAAGATAGCCCCATTCGGCGACGCAATAACAAAAATATTAAAGTGTTATTTTCTAACGCAATTGTCCTTTGCTAAACCGATTTATTTGAGAGTACCGAACGAAATCTTAGAGAGAATGACTTGGGAACAAGGGTGTGCTCAATTCGCGTAAGAAAAAGGCTAGAAGTAGGGTGGTGTAGGGTATCACTGTGTCGACTTTTACATGGTCACTTGTACACACAACAAGAACAAATAATATCGCAAACACGAGACTAGCAAAATGTAAGTCGACACAAAATAATATTTATGTAACACCACCGATACATCTACTTATGGCCCTCTTGGGGCGCACCACGGTGACCCCGGCTTCGCTGGGTGGTCGAGGCTCGTGTGAGTATGTCAAAGGCTCTGGCGGCTGAGGTACCTTACCGACACGAGTAGCCTGTACTGGTATCGCGAGAGGGGGCTGCGTCGGCTGGCTCATTCCGGGCGCACCGTGCAGCTGAGAAGCCCCAACAGATACCTAGATGGGAGTGGTCTCGCCATGCGAAGGCCCACCCCGCTCTCGCCGTAGCACCCACTCCTCGCCGAACTCATAGTCCTCGGAGTGTGCTCCCTCCTGTGACACCAGCTCCTCATCCCATAGGGGTGTACGACCTGTGAAACAGTACATTATGCATATAAACAAGAAGAAAATGCTGAAATAGTGTGTTATGCATGTAAACAACATAGACATACCTAGTCGCCGATCGCAGGCATTTACTCCGTAGTCCCGCCCTGTATGGGTGGAACTAAGGACCTGCCAGAAGAAATTGGTGTTGGTAAATAGTAGAGTTCAAAATAAACAAGCAGATGTGTGTGTTTCTAGTGTACATACGAACTGTGCTAGGGTACTCCCGGCGCAGTGCCATGAGGATCCGCTCGCCATGTTTAGGTGAGGAGCCGTGGGGGCATGACGCAGTGTGGCTCACCCCCTATCCATGCACCGTGGTCCACCATGTCCTCGGCCTCCAAAGACGATGTAAGGTGGATGGCTCGCCTTGCCTCTCCCGATCCGGTCCATGGCGTGTCCGAGGTCATGCGACATTGAGCCGATGCAATCCCCGAGTGACAAAGCTACGCACTAAGGCCGCCAACGTATATCTCCCATTGTAATCGCTTCGCATACGTAAATAACAAATTAGAAACCAAAAATATGAGAAGTAAATAAGAAGTATGGGCTGTTCAATACATACCACACGATGGAATGCGAGTCCGGTTGGGTGGGGTATGTGTCGATCGTGACGGCCTCGTGGTCGTGGTGGGTCGCCCATGACCCTAACGTGATAGACCATCGTCCGACCGAGTACCACTCGATGTACCTCATACGCCCCGTGGTCGAGGAGCATACCCCGACTACGCCCTTCGAGGCATGGAGCCATCGCCGACCCAAGGGCCACCGATAGCTCGTGAAGTCTCACCAAAACTCCTTCCCGTGTACCGGAAGGCGAAACGATAAATTCGTAAGTACGCAAGGCAAAGGGTACGCTAGAAATAAAACATTAACGTACCCATGGATTTCCGACGGCCACCACTCCCCCTAGGGCACTGGGACCTACTATCGTAGTTTGAACTGCCTCATCACCTGGTGCATGTGGTACCCCTCCATAAAGACTTCGTGCACCAACGTCCTCCGCGTGAGCAGTACCTGTAGTCTCACGTGCAGAAGCTCGACAGCCTCGTGGTGCGCGCGTAGACCTCTCGGAGTGTACGGTGTTCGATGACGCGCCATCCGTCAACCGATCCAACATCACAACGTAGTCCGTAGGACATGTGCTTAGTGATCGGAGGAAGGTGATATGTGGAATAGAACAACAAAACTCGAGCACATGTAATTAAATTACATTACAAAAGACTAAAGTTTTAAAAACTTACCCATCGCTGACAACACACCGCACTCCATGGTCGGGCAACCACATTGGTGGCGGCAAAGATACATGGCGCTGGTGTAGGTTTCGAGGTCCACCGTGGTCGTCCGATTTGAAAATGCTCAAGGACCACAAACAAGAAGCAACGAGAATCCGGAGAGGATGGAGCTATCTCAACCCAGAGCACGTGTCACACAGTGGTGCGGTACATCACGCACGCACCGCTGGGCCCCAAGCTTATTGTTGATCTCGCCCACCTCCATCTCCACTAGTTCCCGTGGGTAGCGATCATATTCTTGTCGACGCTGCCGTTGTGGGACTTGAGGAACATGACCCACCCGAATAGCCACAACATGCAAGCCTCGGCGCCTCCTCACTATGTGCTTAAGGCGCCTCGCGCCACACGCTATGTCCGCAAGAAGATAGAGACTCATTACTAAGTTGAACAAAGCAATTGAAGTGAAAATTCAAGAGTTATAAATACTTATGTAGAATCGCAATTCACTTCGGCCGCCCGCATACCATCAACTCCCTATAGCCGACGCCGGTGGCAAGCAACCATTGGAACCTCATGTGGAACTCTATGCGCCACGTGTCCGAAGTCGACGCTGGGGAAGCCCACACAAGGCAACCCGATTAGGAAGCTAATGTCCAAGCGTTAGTGCTATCTCCCATATAGAAGGTGGAACGTGTGCGCTCCAGATTCAACGGTCAACCAAAGGCCATCGAGGCACCACCGTAGGAAATTGCCTTGATGTACGCAAACTGCCTTGGATGTCCTGGTCGTCCTCCCAGGTCGCCTCCACCATCCTCGCTAGTGGAAGCAGGCTTGCCGTTTTCAACATGCGTCAAAAGGATTAACAACATTCGCGAGTCCACCCACACGTCATACTAAAATTGAGTACACAAAGGTCACAACTACACGTACCGCAGAACCCAACGTGGGTCTACCCTCCTTGCCCTTATGGACGTGTGAAGCTGCAACACGCCAAGCTCAATTGGCGCCTCACCCTACTTGGGGGATGGTCCTGAGGCGCTACGGTGACTCGCGTCAATGGCCAGGTCAAGCAACTCGTATGACCACTACGCAACATCTCCTGGGGCCACCATACCTGAAAATTCAATGCTTACATTATAAATACTACAAAACATACACAAAAAGTAATAAGAAGCAACATATTTAATTAATTCAATTATTGCACAAGAAAAAAATAATGCACGATTAGCGACATATCGGGAACTGGTCTACACACAGCTATAATGATGTACTACATGACACTATATGACATAGCAATACATTCCATATAAAAGTATCTAACTAACTCAATAATCGCAACAAAATAATTCTACACGATTAACGACATATCCTAGTTTAAAAATTATTTTAAGCGTTTAAAAATTATTTACTGCATAAAAATGAAAACCAAATTTAAGTTGAGAATATTTTAATTAAGCTCTAAATACACTATTTAACTATTCTAAAAATTTTATAGAATTTTTAGAGCTATCTTGCTATTTTCCTAGTTTAAAACATATTTTAAACGTTTAAAAAATTATTTACCATGTAAAAATGAGAACTGAATTTAAGTTGAGAATATTTTAATTAAGCTCTAAATACCCTATTTAACTACTCTGGAATTTTTATAGAATTTTTAGAGCTATCCTGTTATTTTTCTAGTTTAAAAAGTACTTTCAACATTTAAAAATTATTTACTGTGTAAAAATGTGAACCAAATTTAAGTTGAAAATATTTTAATTAAGCTCTAAATACCCTATTTAACCACTCATGATTTTTTTATATAAAAGTTTTAGAGCTATCTAGCTATTTTTCTAGTTTAAAAGTATTTTCAAATTTTTACAAAATATTTACTATGTAAAATGAAAATCAAATTTAAGTTGAGAATATTTTAATTAATATTTAAATACCCTATTTAACTACTCTAGAATTTTACAAAATTTTTAAAGCTATCTTGCTATTTTTCTAGTTTAAAAAGTGTTTTCAGCATTTATAAATTATTTACTTTGTAAATATAAGAACCAAATTTAAGTTGAGAATATTTTAATGAAGCTTTATATACCCTATTTAACTACTCTGGAATTTTTATAGAATTTTGAGAGTTATTTTGCTATTTTTCGAGCTAAAAAGGTATTTTCAGCATTTAAAAATGAGAACCTAATTTAAGTTTAGAATATTTTAATTAAGCTCTAAATACCCTATTTAACTACTCTAGAATTTTTTTATAGAATTTTTAGAGCTATCTTGCTATTTTCCTAGTTTAAAAAGTATTTTCAACATTAATAAAATATTTACTATGTAAAAATGAGAAACAAATTTTAGTTGAGAATATTTTAGTTAGGTTCTAAAGACCCTATTTAACTACTCTGGATTTTTTATAGAATTTTTAGAGCTATCTTGCTATTTTTCTATTTTAAAAGTATTTTCAGATTTACAAATTATTTATCAGATAAAAATGAAAACCTAGAATTTTTAGCTTTGTTTGGTATTTTTCGATTTAATCTAAATCATTCACGATTGTACCATAAATAATATCTATACTTACTCTTCAGAGAGTATTCTAGATTTTAATAAATGTCTAATGTACTTTCTAGTAATACTTACTCTTTTATTTATTGTTCTTGTTCAATGCTATGATTAATTGTATGTTCCATCGACTGGATATGCATAATTTTTTTAAAAGCAATAAACATATGAGTTAATTCTGATATTTTTGTGAGTGTATCCTTGTTCTCTATTCTGAATTTTGTTGATGTTTCTCATTCTACAAGTATGCAACTGATACAACTAGACTAGCTAGAAATTTGAATTTTATTTATAACAAATGCGTGTAGTCTTTGGCTCAAGATCATGTTTTTGATGAAAATGCGGTGAACTGCTTTTCATTGATCAACAGAGAGCGTACAAATATCTAAAAAAGACACAAAGAAAAAGAAAAGTACAAGCTACTAACTATTTATAGAGAAACGAAAATAGAGGTGGCAAAAGACACAATGACTAGGAGATCAACGTCTGGCTCCATGAAAACCAAGAATTTCCAAACTTGAGCTTACTAAATGATTTCCTTCAAGACCTTCACTTGGTCACGCCTTGCCCTAACAAGAGCTCGCATCATGTAAAGCTACAGTAATGCCTAGTACCAGGAAACAATACTATACAACACGAGTACACGACTCTACCATATGTATATAAAATGAACAGAGAAGAAGTGTCCGAATCAAAGAAGAAAATAAACAATGATCGGATGTCGTGTCACCCTAGAACTCTTGTTGGACTTTGATCAATGTTCAAATAAGTAGCTCTATAAATAGGAACATAGTTGTTGTTTGAGTACTTGCGAGATAGATCATCTGCATCCAGTGTTGCTGACTCATAGCAAGTCACTTTGATCCATATGTTGCTATCTCATACGTATTGTTAATCTGGAGTGTAGTAGATTTAATGCATCTTCTATGTCGTGTTCTTTGCAATCGCATGCCAGAAGTTGTTGCCATAATTACTTTATCACTACATAGTTTAACCAATGAATTGAATTTAGCGACAAAGATGCTTTACATTTGACATTACCTACAACCAACACATGCATAGGCGACAAAGTAGGCGAAGTAATCAATTTGCAAAGTTCTGAAGTTAGACCAATCTAGCTTACATCCGCTTCCAAGATGTCTCAAGATTCAAACTCTCGTGCCTACGACAATTCCAATGGTGCAACATCTAGCACCGACCCCTGGTCCAGCATCGACCTTCATGATGTCATCTGGGAAGAAATAGATGATCCGATTGAGAAGCAAATCTTGAAAGTAGTTAAAGTTAAAATCCTTACTCAACTAGCTGGTGGATCCAATTAGCAACAGAGCAAAAGGCCCCAAAGGTACATAGAGAGAGGTTGGGAAGAAACCAACGAACAGTTAATGACTGATAAATTATGCAACAATCCGTGTACATCGAAAGCAGCCTGCTGAAGGTTCCATACGATGAGGCATTAGTTTGAGCATATCGTGCAAACTCTTAGTGGTTGGTCTTCATATTTTTTTGCCAAACAACCGATGCCTCAAATAGGCAGAGTCTTTTTTTTTAAAGGAAACACAGCTTTTATAGAAAGCTAATAACAATATTTTACAGACAAGCAGAACCAAAATGAAAGGAAAGCAGGCTGGGAGCATCAACTTAACAGGAACCACACAAGCAACTAACACTTAGAAACGGCTAAAAACTACCACAGCAGCAACTAACAGCAAAAGCACGCAAATAGTTCTGAGACCAACAAACTAAACAAAAGCACTAAACTTCATGCACCACACAAAAGGTCTTCATCCAGGCTTCAGCCAAGCTAATCACTTTGTCGAAATCCCCACGCTCATCTTTTTTGATCAAGATTCTCCACCTCTGCAAACAAGACACATATTTGAATAGAACTTCAGTCGGTTGCTTAGGGAAAGTCTTCTCAATCGCCATTTTATTTCTAACTTTTCAGAGTGTCCACGTAAGAACTGCAAAACTAAATAAACTAAGATGGTAATTGTTAGCACCCCTACTATCTAACCAACAATGGTGTAAATCTTCTATCGACTCCGGAATCTTCTCCCACATCAAGAAATCTTTGACACAAACCCAGGCAAATTTAGCTAGAACACAATTAAAGAAGACATGATTTGTATCCTTCACAACCCCACACAAAATGCGCTTTTACTTCCTTTCCAGTTTCTCAACTTAAGCTGGGCTGTTGTTTGAAGTCTATTTTGATAAGACAACCACATGAAGATTTTCACTTTTAAGGGAATTCAACTCTTCCATAATTTCTGATTTCTACTAAGAATTACCCCCCAAAAGACCAATGTCTATACAATGACTTAATCAAAAAAATTCCAGATTTCTCCAAACACCAAACCACTTTATCCCTGTCATGATTAAGCTCCACCCCATCTAAAGCAAATTTCAGATCAGTCCACAGATCATCCTCCTCACTAGCAAACTACCTACAAAAATTAATCTTCCACTCCTTGTTTTTCAAACTATCTACCACACTAACATCAGTGTTTGAGAAAATATTAAACAATTTAGCAAAACTAATTTTCAGAGCACAATTGCCTAACCAAACATCTTTCCAAAAAGATGTGGCTCGCCCATCCCCAATTTGAAGAGCAACTCCCCTGTTAAATAAATATCTAACTTTGTAAAGAGATTTCCAAAACTGATATCCTTTGAAAATCATACTGACCCTTGAATCCCCTTACAAAAATATTTAGCTTTCAGAATCTTAAACCACACTTCATCCTTTGCCTTGTTCATTTTCCAAAACTATTTACACAGAAGACAATCATTCATCAACCTAGAATCAAGCACCCCCAAACCTCCAAAATCTTTTGGCCTACACACAGCTCTCTAGTTAACCATATGATATCTAAACTTATTACTAGCTCCCCTCCAAAAATTTTTGGATCTAATGGGGTCCATCTTACTCGAGTTTCTCACTAAATCAGAAACCTCATTGTATAGATGGGAAGGCTACTTAAGCAAAGAGAGAAGATTATTCTTCCAGCTATCAAGCTCTGTTACCTAGCTTACTAATAATTCTTTCAGCAGTTCTCTTGTGAATCACCCTATTCCCAGTATCAATCCCCAAATAGGACATAGGAAGCTGACCCAACTTGTAGTTAAACATGTTAGAAACTCTAATAGCTTCCTCTTTTTCCACCCCAAAACATAAACCTCATTCTTGTGATAGTTTATCTTTTAACCTAGACATCCACTCAAAGTAGTATAACAGAAACTTGAGATTAAGAATGAAATCCTCTTCATAATCAATCATAAACACAATATCATCAGCATATTGAAGAAGAGGAACACCCCTAGAAATTAAATGAGAAACTAAACCTCGAACCAACCTCTTCTCTTGAGCTCTTTCAATCAAAGCTGCTAAAGCATCAACAACAAGGTTGAAAAGTAGAGGAGACAGGGGATCCCCTTGTCTCAAACCCCTATGAGTTGTGAAATAAGGACCAACTACCCCATTAATATTAATACTAACCTTACCCCCTTTAATAGAACTCATCACCCAATTAATCTAGAGATCTGAAAAACCTTTCCCACTCACACCTTTTCCAAGAATTTCCACTGAATTTTATCATAAGATTTTTCAAAGTCCAATTTGAGAATAACACCCCTCCTTTTGGAAATTCTCATCTTATGGAGAATCTCATGTAAAGATAGCACCCCATCTAGGATGTTTCTCCTTTTTATACAAGCAGATTGGCAATCACTAATAACCCTAGTTTACCCAACCTAACAACCAACAACTTAGTAATTATTTTAAAACTAACATTGATAAAACAATTTGGCTTGAAATGTTTGATGGAATTAACCTCTTTAATTTTAGGCACCAAAGTAATCACCCCATAGTTCAATATTTTTAAGTCAAGCTTTTCTTCATAGAAGTCCTTGACCAAATCCATGAAACAATGTTTTATACTACCCTAGAAAACTTTATAGAAGGAAGAAGGGAACCCATCCGCCCCGCGTAATCACTAGTAAATCTTGATGATCTTCCAAATTTCCTCTCCAAGAAAATTTGAATCAAACTCTCATTATCACAATCGTAAATCAGTGCCTTTTATCTTCCAAAACTGTCCTCCAGTGGTTACATTCTAACCACTTCATAGCTAAATGTGTTTTTATAAAACTTGTATATGTGATCTCTGATAGCTTCCTCTCTGTTAAATGCACTTTCATTATCCAAATAGAAAATGAAATTTTTCTTCTCCGCCATTGGCACAACTATGAAAACTGGAGTTAGAATCTCCTTGAGTAATCCATTTTCATTCCCTCTCACAATGTCTTTCCTCTATATCATAAAACTCTTCCAATTTACTCGTGCTTTATATCTCTCTCCATCCATTCCTCAGACTCAAACCCATATTATTTGCTTTTATATCCAAACTCTTAATGAAATCCAAATGGCCTTCTTACTCTCATTAATATCCCCATGAAGATTAGCACCCCAACCACTAAGGAATTGTCTTAGAGAAGCTATCCCCATTCCATCTCGTCCATAGAATACCCTCGCTGCATCTTATTGCTTAACTCTTCCCATTTTTTGATAACCATCTCTCTGAAATTATCCTGACAGAGCCAGTTTTTCTCAAAATAAAACCACTCTGGTTTAATCTTCTCCTTCTCCCCTAAATCCAAAACAATAGGACTATGGTCTGAACCCACTCTAGTTAAACTAAAAGTAGTGCAAAGATGGAACCTGGCTTCCCAGTCAGTAGTAACTAGAATTCTGTCCAACTCCACCATGGTAGGACAAGATTGTTTATTAGTCCAAGTAAATTTAGTACCACTCCTTTTAATCTCCATCAACTTATTATCAGCAATAAAATCATTGAACTGATCCAACAAAGATTGATTAATACGGGAGGCACTCTTATCTCCTGCTTTCCTTATCAAATTAAAGTCACCCCCAAACACCATAGGGAGCCCTGATCCGAGAATTTTATCCTATAATTCACCCAGAAAATCATGAGTCCACTGGTGGTTAGCAGGCCTATAGACATTAACCAACTCCCATATAAAATTATTGCTCTTATGTCTCACAATCAGACTTAAAAATCTCCTTGATCTCTACCTTCAATCTCAAGAACATCTGTTTCACCCCAAAAGGATACCCCAAGAATGGTCCTAAGTAGGAACCCAATGCCAATCAAAATCAGCTCTTCCTGATAAAGCTTTCAACTCTCTATCAGTGAAATCTTTCTTGATTGTCTCTTGCACCCCAACAACATCAAACTTCTTTATGAATCATCTCTTTAAGTCGTTTTTCCTTGAAGGTTTACCCAAACCTCTAATATTCCAAAAATAAACTTCATGTATTACACTTTTAAAAGGATGTTTATCCCTTTCGCACTACCTTACCTCTTTTACTTATTTTAATCCCCATATCACCGCTTGTTTTATTATCAATCACATTCAAATTAATTTCCTCTCCCCTGATATCCCCCTCAATTTCTTTATCCATATTCTGATCAGAATTTTTCTTGGATTCAAATTCGCTTAGCAATAGCAGCTCTAGCCATTTCTTAAGCATGCATTGTCGATATTACATATTTAGCACCCAACACCGGAGCCCAATATAATACCACACTATTTCTAAATAATAAACAGGAGCATCATTTAGAATGGTAAAAGAGTTGTTAATAGACTTACCTTGATTGTCCAAGTTTTGAATGGATTTCAATAGAGAAGCCTTCTCCTGCATTGGGATGCCTTGATCTTGGATTCTTAAGCTTTTCCTTGTTGCCACCAAAGGTTCTTTGAATTTCTTCTGCCTCCTCTTTTTGTAAGTAATCCACTCATTAGCCAGCTCTCACCTCAGAAGAACAAAAGCATCCCCTCTCTGCCTCGCACCACATTCATAAGCCACAACTTCCTCTCTTATCTCATCCCCACTTCCTCTATCAACCATATTTTCAAGGAAAACCCCTTTAAACAACTCCATGTGACATTGATCGCCTAATTTTTCCTAGGCTATTTGATCTTCTCAAGATTCTCCTTGTCAACTCCCATAAGATCTAGCTTTTTCTCAAGCAATTTAAGGCATGGCCATAAAGCAACAGCCAACATGGAAGTCCCTTCTGAATTATGAACCACTATAACATCTGATGGTATGGGAGAAGTGTCTTGATCACAATATGGAAGCACCTCAACTATCTGACCAGTAGGATCAGTACTGCTTTCCTGCTTGAAAACACCCCCTCATCAACATCATGACTAGGAGACCCTGATATTTCCTTATCAGGAAAACTAAATGCTAGAGGCATGATAGACATAGCTTGACTTTTAGGATTAAACACCATAATGTCAGATGCACTCTCTTCTCCGCATTCTCGTCCCTTTTGTCGTTTGCTTCTATTTTGTTAGAGCCACCCCCACTTTTTTTTTTATCAGAGGAATGATGAATATCCCCACCAAACTTCTTAGCCATCTTTTCCAATTCAGTTTTGTGGTTACTTTCATTAGATTCCTCTTCCTCCTCATCACCATCCTCATCTTTTCTATGAGCATGGGTTTTGTATGGATGATCACAAGCTTGACCTCCCTTCTTCCCTACTGCACCCCCTTCTACTTCAAATTTAATCTCATATCCCACGGAGTTAATAAAAATTTTCACATAGCAATTGATGTTAAAAGGATCCCTGCTAAGGACTTTAACCCTAACAAGGTTAACCCTCATCAAGCTAATCTCGTCCACCTCCAATGCTTCACCCACTGTACTAGCTATTTCTTTTACAATCTCAACTGTCTTTGCTGGTAAAGGAATACCAGACATCTTAACCCAAGCTGTTACCAGCACAGAAGAGGCATCAGGGACCAAAGTGGACTTATATATCTTGGCTTTAATAGAATGAAGAGCCAATTCAATACCCCTTGCTTTTGACCAAGTATCTAGCATTTCCTTAGTAGGGAAAATCACAACATATTTAGATTTTGAAACTTTCCTAACCTTCTAATCCCAATTAGCCTGAATTAAGTGTTTCATTTTAGCTTCAATATTTTGAACAGAGGCCACACCCTCCTTAATACTCAACACCCTTGTGGCTGCTTGCTGCTCTGACAACTGCAATCCAGGAACTTGAAGACTATAGAATCCCTAACCAGGAATTCCAAACCTAAATAGCTTCAGACCTTGATTTCTCTTGTCTTCAGGGCACCTAGAGGTCATGTGTTGTAATGTCCCAAATTTCCAGAGTTTTTGAAGATTTTTAAAATAAAAATAACCATTCGGTTTAGTTAATTGCTTAAGCTTAACTTGGAGATTTTTGGAAATTCAGAGATTTAATATGAATAAATCCAACTTCAACTAATCAGGTTGGTTTTGAGTTCATTGGAGTTCTTTGATTTGGTTTTTCCTTTTCTCTCGCTCAACCTGCGCATCCGAGCGCTCCTCCCTTTGTAAACCGTTCGATTTGAATCGAACGACCCGGCTTCCTTTGTACGTTCGATGGTCCGAACATTCCTTTCTTTGTGAACCCTTCGATCGTGTCTGGATGGCTCGATCATGTTTTTTTGCATTCGGCGGTCTGAACGTCCTAACCCTTGTGGATCGTCCAATCTGAATTGGACAACCCCTTCGCTAGTCCATTCAGGACCTCCTCCTCCTGACCTCCTCCTCAGACCTCTCGGTCTTTTTGCAAAGACCACCTTCGCTTGGGTCACGACCACCCACCGGTCTTTTACAAAACCACCTCTCGATCTTGACCACCCAGCTTGCTCACAACCTCCTCTTTGCAAAGACCACCCTTTGGTACAACCACCTTTGGTTGGACCACCCTCCGAATTTTGGCTAGCCCCACCGCGCACTCGCCACTTTCTTTTTCTCCTGTAGTTCTCGCAAAGTCTTCGCACATTAAATGATGTTATGTCGCATTAAATATTGTCATTTCGCAGCACTGCTTCCTCTTTGGTCTCCTCCTTACCCGCCCCAATCTCTCCCTCACTTGCCCCGTCACAGGCATTAGATGCGCGCCTCCATTGCTTGCCACCGCCTTCCTTAGGACCGCCACGCCTATATAAAGCACCAGAGAGCCCTCTACCTCGTTGTTATCCTCGTGCCTTTGACCTCCTCCAAGAGCTCACCTCCTTTGTTCAAGCTCTTTCTTGAGTGGTTCAAACTCTTCTCCGCTTATTCTCTATAACCTTTCTTTTGGCCTGTTTGGTAAGTTCTTTGGTCTTTTGTGGTGTTGCTTTATTTATTCGGCTTTTCTCGACGTAGATTTTGGCTACTCAAGAGTTCGTGGATCCAACGACTCCATCAAGACTCGCAACTCTACAGCGAAGGCAAGTCATAGACCTTTGATCATGTTGAACCCATGTTTATAAAAGTATATTGTTTTGATATAAACATGCATGGCTAGTAATATCAAAGTGGTTTTTGGGAGTAGTTAAACAACCTCTTAACATTATGACTCGAAAAAATTGAGAACCACATGTTGACATATATCCTTGGACATCCGTAGGATGGGTTATTTAGTTGAACATTGTTGAACATTGTTTTAGCTTGCATTGGTCTCACTTTCTCTTGACTCAATAGTGTTAAACTTGACTAAATGAGCTATGAAACTGTGGCAACGCCACTGCTGTTAAAAGTTATTGTGCCAGGACTAGGGTGATCCTTTGGTCGGGTTGAACCCAAAATATTTTATGCTCGGGCGAGTGGCAGGAAGTGAGTGTGGGTGCTTTACGCACATTGGGATGTGGATAGTCTCATCTGAGCAGCCAACTAAGGACTTAACCTTGCACATTGATCTGGGTCATTGCCGTGCAACCACATGTTTAGGATGGGGTGGACCTGGCTAACTAATTAGCGATGTTCTGGTTTTGGTTCTGTCTGGGTGGTCGAATCAGCGCAAGAGGGGGTCCAGAATGGCGAAACCTTATCGGGACAGAACCGAGTCAGGATAGACCTTTGTAAAGGCCTTGGCATGTACTCTAAACCGCTTACCTAAGGCAGTGAGCGGAGGTACCGACGGGTGCCCGACCAGCTAGAGAAAATCCATGTCATGTGGGTAAAGTTGTACACCTCTGCAGAGGGTAAAATCTATTCGAATAGCCACGTCCTCGGTTATGGACACGCCCAGAGATTTCATTCAAGGGGTAGACTTTTCTCAAAAGAGTGGTCGTGGTTGTCTGCGAGTAGCGACTTGGACGTGAGAGACGTCCTGGTCGTGGGAGTGGTTCTGGTCACTGGTGCGACCCGGCCTTTTGGGAGTGGTCTTAGGAGTGAGCAGGGAGCTCACGACCTTCTTCAAAGAACTATTACTTATGTATTACTTTTTTTCAACTTGAGCTTTGCAATCTACTTATTGTATTCATTGTCAATATTGCTTTTCTGCAAGCTAACCCTACAACCATCCTTTGCTAAGCTTTGCATGAATATTATTGCATACATTTCCCTATGACTTGCGAGTACATTCAAAAGTACTCACGGCTTATGCTGTCTGGTTGATCAGTCGCCGAAGACCTCACTAGGAGCTTCGAGTTCTTTGAAGAGGAGTTATCTGAAGACCATGCGTGCTAGGGGATGTTCCTCCACTCGATAGCCTGTGGACACGTCGAATGGCCTCCACGATGTATTTTGTTATCCGCTACAAGTGTTCTTTTGTTGAAAGCTCTGCGTGGCAAATTTGTAACAACCTTGACCGTAGGGTCTTTTGTTAATAATATCAATTTGTCTGTTTCATCTTTGAGTTTGTTGTATGGTTATGATCACACCAATGTTGATCTGTGCGAGCTAGCAGCTGATCTTGGGACTAGCTCGGTATGCACAGTAGGGTCCCGAGATTGTTCTACTCGGGCCCGACATGTGTCCTGCTTTTCTTGCATTTGTAGCATATCTGAGGATTAGAGCATCTAGCTTGATGGTGTCTCTGACTGTAGCAATAAAACATGTTCCACGATCCTTAGATCAAAGCACCCTAGTATTTGGACCAATATCACCCCAACCCCTTTTCAGCTCATCCTCTTTCATAGAACCCCAAGGATCCCAGTGAGTTGTAGATCTAGTGCGGTCAACTCTCTGTTACCTCCTCCACCCCAAAGCCACCCCTAAATCTCCTCTGGGATCCTCTATGCACAAACCCCTTCTCTACTCGAGATCTCTTTACAAGGATCCCCTACCACCCTTTGCCTTGATTAAAATTCCTCATAGGCAGAGCCTTCGCTTTGCAGATGTGTACAATTACAATTGTATGTTGGGCTATGGTGCTTCTACGATTCTCTGATGAGTACCCTTTGAGTTGGTGGAAGCATTGCAATAGAGTGTTTGACTGAATTTGTTTATGTGTGAGGGAGAACTTTGGTTCACATTATCTTAGGAGGCCAACGCCCAAGATATTCAAATGACTAGACAAATGGGTGAGGTGCGTGATTCCGTGGCATGCACTCGGTGTGGAAAATTGTCTCGTTGCATGGCAAGGCCAATTCACTCATGGTGACTGTGGTTGTCCCACCGTCATGCTTGAAGCAATTGTTGTCGCAAGACCTTAGGATATGACATGTTTTTTTTGGGGTGGCTGATTCTAACAATGATATAAATGGGTTGAATCACTCACCATACTCACAGAGATGTTGCAGGGAGTAGCCCCTGTTTAAATCTACAGTCAATGGCACAGAGTAATATGGGATATTATCTAGCAGATGGTATATATCCCGAATGTGCTGCTTTTGTTAAGACGATCCTCAATATGAAGGTATTTACAAAATATGCTAAAAACTATGTACTCTCTTACAATTTTTCGTGTAGTTCTCATTGGAGTATCTTATAATTAGCATACGAGTATACCTAAAGTGATAAAGGAGTATGTCAAATTTATTTAGGTGGTATATCGAGGTGGGAGTAACTACACCCGGAGTAGAAAGTATTTTTCCTATATATATATATATATATATATATATATATATATATATATATATATATATATATATATATATATATATATATATATATAAGTTTAGTTTAGATTATTCAAGTCAATGATGTCCTCTTTATGTGAGAATCGATGATGTCATCTTCAATTATTATGCTCGACTGTTTATTGTTCAACAGTGTACCTAATACGAATTCAGCTAGCTTACATAGTTATTTAAATTTTATTCTCTCCGGACAGTACATGCGAACCAGCTGCATCTTTCTATCTCCCTTTTATTTTATTTTATGTGAATATTTATTTAGATGATAGAATTTAAAAATTTTAGTACCACCTTAATACTTATAGGTCGTGCTAAAAGTTAGAGAAAAAATAGCTAACAATAATACTGTAGAGAGAATACATCCACCTTAGCATCTATGTACATAGAACTTTTTTTTATTAATTAATCTTTTTAAAATTTAATTTTAAAGTTAACACCCGGTGTACTTTTATTTCCACTCGATTCTTTTGGTCACGCCATCATCTATGACGTGACAAAACAACATTATCACGTCATATGATAAGTCTATAAAATGCACACTTTTGTCACGCCATTGGTGGTGGCGTGACCAAACAACACTGTCACGCCACCACCCGTGGCGTGACAAGAGTTGGTCCATAAACAGGCTAGCGTGACAGTGTTATTTGGTCATACCATGGATGCAGTAGTGTGACCAAAGAGGTCGTAATAGTAAATAAAGTGTGCAGCGGATTAACTTTAAAATTAAATTTGAAAAAAGATTAATTAATAAAAAAAATCATGTACATACTATAAGGCCCAATCGCATCAAACCCCTCCGAAATTTCTTATCCCCTGGCTCTGCTCCATGCGTCTGAACTTGCGAGAGGAAAGCATGGCCACCGCCGCCGCCGTGGCATCCGGGATATCGGTCCGAACGGTCGCGCCAATGCCCTCACGCCGCTGTCTTCGTCGAGAGGGGCGAGAAGACGACAAGACCGAGGAGATCTTTAGCGCCGCCAAGGTAGTTTTAAGGACAGTTCCGAAGGTACGTGCGATTGCGGCGAGTTGGGGAGCTGTTCTCCGGTACCAATTGTGGTCAATAGATGTGCTTTTTTTTTTCTTTGTTTCTGCCAATGGAATGCGTTGTTTGAGATGCAATTTGAGGTGGGATTTCAAGTATGGGTAGGAAACCGGGAGCTGTGAGGGGCCTAGACGGAGAATGAGCTCTTATAAAAAGGTAAGGTCAACTGTGTTCTTGATCAAGATCGTTACATTTTGACAGTCATATATCATAGATATATTTTACCAAATATATCTATAAGTTATGCGAAGTTTCGAGCACAAATTAGTTTGAAGGTACATCAATCTCTAGCAATTAATGGGGGAAAATTAGGTCTATAGCATCGAAAGATCCCGTATTTAGCTTTATACCAATGAAGTTCACGGGTATACTTTATGACCGAAAGATCCTCTTTTCAGTTTTTACCTATCAGTTCGCTTCCTTAGTGTTTTATCAATTTTTCCATTATTTCACCCAAATTGATCACGTGAAATTTCGCAATTACCATTACCTCAATTGGTCCAGCCCGACCAAATAGATTGAGTCGGTCCGTTCTCCTGTGTTCCCTTGAGGAGGCCGAGCCCATTCCTTGATTTATCTCAGCTACAGGCTACAGCACAAGGACCACTTGAGGCGGCTGAGCTCTTCCTCGTCGGCACCCGGAGGAAGCCCCATTTGGACCAGCTAGAGCCCACTAGTGAGCCGACCAGAGCGAGGAGTCGGCGCCGAGGTCTCGCCAGCTCATGCTTCGTAGGTTGCTGCCGCATCCAGGGCGGATCTAGTATAGGACATAGGTGTACAGATGTACACCCATTATTTGAAGAAAACCCAATATTTATTAAGTATATTAGATATATATATATTAGTAAATACATCAAACAAGTATTTGAATCTGCATGAACTCCTCCAATCGCGTTTTTAACTCGCAAGACGTAGCCACCGCGAGTCGCGACCAAACTCGCTGCACCCACCACACACGCACACCACGCCCACAACCGGCCGCGCCTGAGCGGCCGAAGCGCCGCACGCCAGCCAACCAGCGCCGAAGTCGGCGATAAGCAATCACCAAACCTAACCACTCGAACCCATCCGGCCATCCCATTCGACGGCAGAGTGAAATTTGAAATCCCCCAACTCCCCAAGCTCGCGCTGCCGTGGGCGACGGCGGTCAGGTAACGCTGCCATGCGCAAGGGCACGCGGCGAACGGGCGCGGCGGCCGAGCGCGCGGCAGCGGCAAGAGAAATCGAGGCGGGGATGGAGGGAAGCCACGCGGCATGCGGCGGCGGCTGAGGCCGAGCAAGACCGACCACCGCAAGACGGTGCAAGGACAGCGGCGCACGCGGTCAAAGGTGTAGCTTCGGGCTCCTCGCCTCCTTGGTTGCGCGGATGGGAGAGGGACTGGGAGCCGAGCCGCCGAGCGGCCGGAGTGGCGAGCCGCGTGGAGGAACTGGCTGCGCCGGCCAGACAGTCTCCGGCACCGTGGGAGGCGAGGCGAGCGCGGGCGCGCAGGCCGTCGAGGTCGGACGCAGGCCGCCGCCGCTCGCCGGAGGGAGAACCAGAGTCCGTGAGGCGGGGAGACCGCGAGAGCAGTGAACCTGGAGGAAGAAGAACCGAGAGGCATTGGGTGGGATTTGGGAGTTTGGCTCACCGTGTGTGTTGGATTTGGGGAAGTCCAACTTTATTGGCATTTAGGCAATTGTTGGGTGTTGGCATTGAAAGACTTGTAGATGAGTAGATATTCATATTGGTATTCGATATTTATTACTTCATATGGTTCAATAGATAATAGTTGTATGTATATGTCAGTGAATAAAAGAGAAGATAATTTTGTCCAAATGTTCAATTATTTTGTAGCTTGTGTAGCTTCAGATGTTTGATAAAAGATGATATTGTTTTGTTTTAAATGTCCAATTTTTTATGTGAAGTTTTGGTTTTCATGTAGACCGCAGAGCATTCAAAACTGAAGAGGAAGCATGTAGATTTGAAATCTTTGTGGGATAAAGTTGGAAAGAGGCCAATATCTATTGAAAGCAAAGTTCAAAGTACTTCTCCTTCCATTCAGTTGCAAGCACAAAATGAGAGTGATATCCGAGACGAAGTTCTAAGTCCAGAATCAATGCAACCAAGCATAGAACCTCCCCTGTTGTCCCCACTTATAGATGATGACGAAGAAGATGATGACGGAGATGATGAAGCAATTTATGATATTGATTTGCTTTCTCATGATCCCGGAAAGCGGATTCCAATCACACAAGATGATGTCAATGAACAAGATGCAATGTAAGGGGATACATTGCATTGGGGCCATGTCAACCACGAGAACATGATTTTCCAAGAAGAAATATTGGAGGTATGCGTCGATTCGTAGCTACTTGGTATGATGCTTATAATTGGCTTGAGTATAGTGTGGAACGAGATGTTATGCTTTCGCTTTATTTGTTATTTGTTCAAGGACAAAACTAATTATCTTTGGTGGAGATAGTTTTGTGACGGAGGATTTAGAAATTGGAACCATAAAAATAGGTTTGATAAACATGTTGGTGGTATTAAAAGTGCCCACAATGAAGCACAAGAGAAATATGATTTGTTCATTACACCTAGAGCATCAATTCAAGAATCTTTTGCTTCCAATACCAAACAAGACAAGATTCTGTATAAAACTCGGTTGACATGTTCACTTAAGTGCTTGAGGTTTCTTTTGCGTCAAGGGTTGGCTTGTCGTGGACATGATGAAAGTGAAGAATCACATAATAAAGGAAATTTCCTTGAACTTTTAAATTGGCTAGTAGAAAATTTTGAAGAAGTTAACAAGGTAGTTCTAAAGAGTGCCCCAAGGAACAATCAAATGACAGCTCCTACAATACAGAAAGAGCTCATCAACTGTTGTACCAAAGAAACCACTAGGCTTATCATGGAAGATCTTGGTGATGATTATTTTGCAATACTTACCGATGAATCTAGTGATGTGTACCTCTGGGAACAATTGGCTCTCTGCTTGCGTTATGTTGATAAAAAGGAAGGGTAGTTGAGAGGTTTCTGTGTTGTTCATGTTGAAAATACCACTTTGACACTTAAAACAACAATTGAGTCTTTGCTTATGGATCATTCGTTGAGTTTGTCTAGGGTCCGTGGACAGGGATATGATGGAACTAGTAACATGAAGGGTCAAGCTAATGGTCTAAAGAAACTAATTATGGATGAGTCTCCTTCTGCTTATTATGTTCATTGCTTTGCCCATCAACTCCAATTAACTCTTGTTGTCGTTGCTAAGGAGAATGGTGATTGTATTTGGTTCTTTGAACAACTTTCATATTTGTTGAATGTTCTTGGGATGTCTTGTAAAAAGATACAAATGCTTCGAGTAGCTCAAGCTGATGAGATTGTAGAAGCATTAGAATTAGGTGACATTGAAATCGCCGAGGTTTGCATCAAGAGATGGGCCTAGGTAGGCGGGTGATACTCGTTGGGGTTCCCACTATAAAGCGTTATGCATGTCATCTCTTTGTATCCTTCAATCCGACGAGTGCTTATAAAGATAGGAAAAGACCACACTTCAAGCGAGAGGCTATACAAGCTCAAACTATGTTGACATCATTTGAGTCATTTGAGTTTGTTTTTATGGCACACTTGTTGCTAACCATATTTGGTTACACGATGACTTGAGCAATGCTTTGCAAAGAGGGATCAAGATATTGTTAATGCTATTGATCTTATTTATTTGACAAAGACTCGATTCTGATTATTGCGGGAGGATGATGGATGGAAACTTTTCTTAAAGATGTCACTTCCTTTGTGTGAAGCATGGCGTCAAAGTTGCTAAAATGGATGATTTCTATATGCCATTGCAAGATCCAAAAGGTTCTTCAAAAGTCAAGAATCTCTATCGCTTCCATGTTGATATGTTTTAAGTGTCATTGATGTGACAACTTCAAGAGCTTAATGATAGGTTTGATGAGGTAAACACGGATTTGCTTCTTTGCATGTCTTCGTTCAATCCAGTTGATTCATTCACGCTTATGACAAGGACAACTTGGTTAGGCTTGCTCGGCTTTATCCTAAAGATTTCTCAATGCACTGATACATCTTCCATTTCAATGTACACACTTTATTGCTGATATGCGAGAGATGAAAGGTTTAAAGAAGTAAGAAATCTTGCCGAGCTTTCCATTATGCTTGTTGAAACAAAGAAGAACCAGACATTATAAAATTGTTTACAAGCTTCTCAAATTGGTGTTGATTCTTCCTAGCAATCGCTAGTGTTGAGAGGGTATTGCATCTTCTCGTCTCTGAGGGCGGCGAAAGCACGGGAGCTCATTGGCGAGACCGTTCCGAGGGACCGAGGCGACAGCAAGCTCATCATCGCGGAATCGGTTCATGTTGGCCCAAACGGAAGAGCAGCACACGAACAATAGCATATTTTCTCGAAGTTTCTCTTCTCTATCGTTTTTGTTCACAAAATCTCATTTCAGAAGTGCCTTTTTATTAAGAACAAATGACTATTTGTATCCGAAAAAGATTATACGTATCTTGGAGGGATACTATACAAACTCTAGTATTCATAATTAATACTTCATAAATACTGTAGGACTATGTAAACAAACTCTACGTAAAATCTAGATATACTATATGCATAAAGATTATTAACAATCACTCCCTAATATTTGTGCACTTACTTATCGAGGCAGTTTGCCTCAACTACGATTTGCCCAACTGTTACTCAATACATGACGGCAAACACATCTCTTCAACGTCCTGGACTCAACTCTACGGACTCGACTCAGGACAGTGAACACATCTCCTCAATATCCCAGACTCAACTCCACAGACTCGACTCAGGGCGGTGAACACATCTCCTCAACGTCCCGGACTCAACTCCACGGACACACACACAAATACGGCACCGCAACCGCTTAGTACTAACACAACGCTTTCACCTTAGCAACATATAACTCATCTTGCGTTTCACCGATGTGCATAACTATCTATTCCACATGCACACATGCATGCAAACAACAACTCAATGTGCTAACATGCACACACACATGACTTAACACTACTGTTCCTACGTGCATGGACTCAACTACATGTATACGCTCGTCGACGAGATTGCGCTGCGCGGTCGCCGCTAGCTCCGCTATGCCCAGCGTCACTGTCGACCCATTGAGAATGGCCCGTGCCAAGCCGCGTCTCCGGCTGCCCGTGCCCGCCTTGCAGCTCCACCGCGTCGGCTGTGTCTTGCGCCGACACACCGTATATGCCACCTCCGGAGTCGAGATCACCCTCCCAGGGTAACAACTAGGGTTTCGAACCTTGAACTCTGATACCAATTGTTTGCCCAAACCGAAGACGAACACACGTGAACACAAGAACGTAAAAAAAAAATGTGTCGCCGGAATAATAGCAGTTTTTCTAATTTCCTTCTTCTTCTGTATTGCTCTTGTTCACAAAATCTGATCACAGATGTGCCCTTTTGTTGAGAGCAAACGACTATCCGTATCCGAAAAAGATTCTACGTATCCTGAAGAGATACTATAAAAACTCTAGTATCCATAATTAATATTGCATAAATACTTTAGGACTACGTAAACAAACTCTACGTAAAATTTAGATATACCATATGCACAAAGATTACTAACAGTTCAGCACGGCAGCCTTGCACGTCAGCGAGAATGTGGTGAATGGGACATTGCTATCTCCGTCGAGAAGAGCTCGTCAAGATTTGAGGGCACGAGCGCCTTCCACCTCGTGGAAGGAGCAGGGGAGAGCACTGGTGGCGGCGACGGAGGGCAGTGGAGATAGGGATTTAGTGCGACATGCCTTGCTTTTTTGCTTGGAGAAGAAGGGCAAAAATTTCACATTTGACAGCTAAGGGCTTAAGTTGACAGAAGTGGTAAAAAATCGGTGGGATGGATCTTTTGGTGGTAATAAAACGTACTTGTGAGATTGATATAAAACTAAAGGAAAAATCTATAAACACCCCTATAAGTCACCTGTTTTTTCTCAATTTCTCACATATCCCATTTTCGTTTAGTTTGCCCTCCATAAGTTAAGTTGCCTTGCACATTGCCCCTATGTCACATGTTCGTACTATTTTCTCTTTGGTTTCAATTATCTTTGGTACATGTTTCAATGATTTTAGTACTTATTTAAGTTATGTTCATACTTGTTTGAAAGATTTGAGTGATTTCGGTATTTATAATACACGATTTCAGCATTGAAACATTAATAATGAAATAATGTATTACAAGTACCGAAATAACATAAATAACTGAAATAAGTATTAACATCATTGAAGCAAGTTTTGACACCACTGAAATAAGTGTCAAAGATAATAAAAACTAAGAGAAATAATACTAAAATGCACCCTAGGGGGCAAAGTAAATGAAATTAGATATGGAGGCAAATTGAAAAAAGTAGGTGACTTTTGGGGATGTTTATAAACTTTTGCTAAAACTAAACATGGGATCTTTCGATGCTATAGAACAAAATTTTCCCAATTAATGGCACGAATGTTGATTCTGCAACTCAAACTTTTATGAAGAAGATACCATAGGCGATTGAAATATCGGTTGACCAAAATAAAAAAAACACAGGAGACAGAGATTTTCAGTTATCAGTGTTAACTTAGGAATAAAAGCTTCCTTTTGTAGAATGAAATCTTGATATCAATAGGGGTAGACACCACAAAGTGTGCTCGCACAAACTAGTTAGTCGAGCATATAGCAAACCCACAAGTGGGGGTGGGGGGCGGGGGTATGACAGCCATGTTATGGCCCGGCGTATGCGCATAGTGGAGACACTTGTGATTTATACAGGGCGTGTTTGGTAGGGGTGGAAACGAGCCGAGCCGGCTCGAGCCAGGCTCGTTTGGGCTCGGGTGAACAGTAGGCTCAGCTCGGCTCGTTTCGGAAACGAGCAACAAAGGAGGCTTGGCTCGGCTCGTGCTAAAGCTCGAACGGGCTTGCAAGCTGAGCGACGGCGATGCGCTACAGCCTATAGCTTGCCGTGTCGACGAACCCACGTCTACGCTGGCCTCATGGTCATGGAGCGTCGCCGAAGTGGTCGATGGCATAACCGCATAGCTGACGATCTGCTCCTCAAGCGCGACGACGTCTCCAAGGTCTGCTCGAAGCTCGAGGGTCAAGACCCACCTCGTCATCGATGACTGCGTCCTCGCTGAGTTCGTCGTCAACCTCGGGCGCACCTCCGCCTTCGTCGCCGACTTTGGTGCCAATCTCTAGATAAGGAGGAGGAGAGGACTGGGGATCCCGGGCTGCTAGGTGTCCCGCGGGAGGGTCACCATCACCCAGGTGGTGGACACCGACCGCCGGGTCCGTGTGCTTCGGTGTGGAGGACCGGGGCGGAGGCGTGGAGGATTGGGGTGAAGGAGGAGGAGTGGCGTGGTGGAGCACGGCGCGGAGGATGGAGATTCGAGAGGGCGGCGACGCGGAGGGGATCGGGAGTCTCGGGAGGAAGGCCACGGGAGTTTCGGGAGTAAGGCCAAGGGGATCGGGGGGGAGGGTGAGCTGGGGATTTGAGGAAGCGCCTGGGACAACGGGGAATGATTCGGGATAGGGAGAAAGGGGAAATCACGTGTGCGTGTGGGCTTGGGCGCTGGCGAGCCAAACTAGGCTCCCGAGCCAGCTTGAGCTTGGCTCGTTTGTTTGGTGAGCTAGACAAGCGGCTCGGCTCGGCTCGAAAATTCATGAGCCCGAGCCGAGCCGAGCCTTAACGATCCCGAGCAGGCTTGCGAGCCTCGAGCTATTTTTTTCATCCCTAGTGTTTGGTTGCCCGCATCTGGCTGAGCCTGCCCGTGGGATGCAGTGGGACAGTGTTCGGTTGCCTGCATTCGCACGTGGGCCTGGCCCGTGGGGTGCAACGCGAGGTGCAGAGCCTAGCTCTGGAGAAACGAGAAAAGCGGTCGTTTCCCAGGGTCTGACTCACGCAGGCGCAGGCGCGTGCAAGAGGCGAGATGGCAAGTGATTTTTAGGGTTACCGCCGCTGCATGCCACTCGTTCCCCTTATCCTTACGCACGGCTCCCACTCTCTCTCACCACTCAATCTCCCTATCTTCTCCTCTCCTTGTCTTCTCCTGGTAGATCTGGTCTCGTCCCCGCTTTCCTTATTGTGCTCGTGCAGAGGTAGGAGGCATGGTTCCTCTCCCATGCCCACTGCTCCCATTTCCCTTCCCTCTCAAAATGTCTTACCCTTCTCTCCCTTTCTTCTTGTGCGATTTTGTGGTTTTGATTTGTTCGTATATGAGCCAATTCTGAATACATGGCTCTATTTAGTTGATGAGTGAGCTAGTTCTGGCTCTATTTAGTTTATGAGTGAGCTAATTCTGAATTTCTGGCTCTATTTACTTGACGAGTGAGCCAATTCTGGCTTTATTTACCTGATGAGTGAGCTAATTCTGAATTTTTTGTTTTATTTACCTAATGAGTGAGCCAATTCTGAATACTTGGCTCTATTTATTTGTTAATGAGTAAGCCAATTCTGAATATTTGGCTTTATTTACTTGATGAGTGAGCTCGTTCTTAATTTCTAGCTAGCTCTATTTACTTGATGAGTGAGCCAATTCTGAATTTATGTAATTTCACATGAAAACTACAATGTTAGGCTAGTATGTTCATCTGCTAAGTTCCATGTTCAGCTATCATTTGTCATGGAAACTGCAATGTTCATGTTTATGTTCATATGCTAAGTTTCATTTTCATCTGTCATTTGTCATGAAAACTGCAGTGTTCATGTTTATGTTCATTTGCTAAGTTTCATGTTCATCTGCCATTTGTCATGAAAACTGCAATGATCATGTTTATGTCATGAAAACCTGTTAGATCAAAACCTAGTAGTATTTCCTGACTGGTCCTTTTTACCTGTGCTTCTAGCTGCCAATATTTTATTTAATGGCATATGGTTTGATGATGGCTGGCCAATGATGTTTGTCATAAATTTTAGTTGCACCATTGTGTTGTGACTTGTGAGGAGTCTGAGATATTGGTTGCAAGGAAAGGCCTATGATGGTTGTGCACATAATTTATGTCTGATGCACCCTGAATTATAGTCATTTCTGAATGATTCAAAATTTCCTCTTTTTTGGGTCTCAACTCTTTGATGGCCACAGGGAGGCGCCTTCTTGTGAGGTAACAGCTGTGGCATTACCTGTCAAAACCTCAAACAACCTGTCATGGTGCAAATGATGCCATACCATCACAACATGAGGTCTTACTTGTGAACTAATTTCTCAAGACACTTCTATGCACCAAGGAAATTTCTTGGTACTTTTGGTGCAACTGATGGTAACCAATTGCTGAGGCCAAATCTGGCAATATTAACTAGTTCATGTCTTTGATTGTGGCCAATGAAAAAAGAATGTGGCATGTTCTCTAAATACTTACCCTATTTTGTCCAGTTCAATGATGAAACAATGAGTTATTTCTTTTGCTGGGCTAGGTCTTCCATGACTTGGTATGTTGTCCACCGTGTATGGCAGATCAGGGTGTTTTATACTTAGGAAGCATGTCATGCGGAAGTCGACGGGTACAAAGGAGCAATACTTCAAAGGATACCAATCAAAACAAGAGACTTTTGTGGCCTACAATCGTGCAAGTATGCATGTCAACGAATCCATAGCCAAACTTAATACCAAGCTATAGAAGAAGGGTAATTTTAGCTGCAAAGATATTATAATTGTAGTTCAGCTTGTGATTATAATAATTTTGCTACATAAATTAATCGTCGTTATTAATCGTCAATTGTTGTTAGTTGTCGTTAAATGTTATTAATTGTGTTAAATGGTATCAAACAAGCTATTACTATTCTCGGGGACGTTTTAGATATTTTTCATCTCGGAAGCTGCAGTTAGCCTACCTAAAAGCCAGACAGCCAAACACTATATCTCTTCAGCTCAGCCGTTCAAGTCTGCAGTCCAACCGAAAGCCGCTTTTCAGAAAAGTCACAGTCGTGCCAAACAGACCATGTATCCTCCGCCAGACCTTACGAATTACCTCCTCTCTCTGAGTTTGACATATTTCTGATAAGACTTCATCCTCTTCCAGCAATCTTGTCGTAGGCAACAGACGTTTCTTGCAAGATAAGAGATGTTCTCCATGAAACATAGAATGGTGATTCAGCCCCAGATGTGAGGAAATCTCGTTGCGCTTCTCTGTGCTTGAATCTGCTACGTAGTCGAAAAGCCCTTGGAGAAGACGAGCATCAGCCTCATCTGAAGCAAGTAATTGAGCAATTGACTTAAAGAGAACATCTACATATGTAACTTCAAATAGTGGTCTTGGTTTGGATTCAGTGTTATCAGCAAATGGTCTGTGATACTTTATCCTGAGACGATCGCGATGTGTTCGTTGCCCCACGCCACGGCGAAAAGCATACCTGACTAGTGAGAAATGGCTCCTAAGTCCTACCAGTCTTACTGTCCGTGTTGGAACCGATCGAAGAAACTCACACGCACTCGCTAGAAGTCGATAGAAGATGAAGCAACGTACACATACGCACACGTCGCTGGAAGCTCACATGCACATGCACCGGAGGCAATCGACTAGAAAAACTGTGGTTCCGCAGCTTTTTCCTCTCTTTTCTATTGCATTGCTCCTGCTAGCTTACAAGACTCACGCAGTTTACAAGCCTTATAAAGGCTGCTCACACGACGACTCAAAATCATACTCGGATACAGGCAGACGTGAATACGTACTCGGCCAGCGAAGTTAACTCGGATACGGAAGCAGACACTGAAACCTAAACTTAGAAACTAATACAAAGATTACCTAACAGTCCGGCCGGTGGAGGCTATCCGCTTCACCGTCACACGACGAACCATGCATAATTTCCTTTTGGAGGGTCCAGTCGCCGTCAACGAAGTGTGACACCAGGTACAAGACCTCACCGTTAGGTAGCTCTAGCCATGCCGGTCGAAAGACTGACCCGGCCGGAGGTGTCCTTGAGCTTGTTTGTTGCTTTGTCGAATAGGCCGTTGTACCTCTCCACCGCAGCGCGCGACGGCACGTCGAAACGGGGGTTCAGGGCGCTCACGAAGGCCCTGAAGTGCTTGTCGTCGATGATGGATGACAGTGGAGCTAGGGATTTTGTGTTGTGGGTGCATCAGTGGCGGATCTAGGACTAAAATTTAAAGGTGCTAATGAGATTTGCTCACCTGTTTACGACTCGAATGCTGAGTTGCCGTCCAGTGATAATTTACTTGAGCACGGCTAGACTGGGGGTGCTAGGAGCACACCATGAACCGGCCGTTGGTAGGGGCACCAATCCTGCCCCTGGGTCCGCCTCTGGGGTGCACCATCGATGGTAAAACATAGGGCTATTAAGCAATTATCGGTTGATCGAATGTTAACGTGAGGTAAATTATGCATTATGAATATCGTATTCACATGGTACTTAACGTTCCTATATAATTAGTTGGACTTTTTCCTAATTAATTGACTACTTTGCACATTTAGTTGTGAAAACAACATAATTGTACAGAGTGACGATGATAACAATTACTAACATTGATAAATAAAATTTAAATATATGTGAACATATCATTAAAAATGTATAGCCATTCCATAAATTTTGATTAGTACATCATATGGCCCGCATGACCGTTCACATACCCTACCACTCGAAAAACACGTATGGTTTTAATACATCTATACTTAGTGCGCCATCATTGATGTAGCATATTTACGTCACACATGTCTTCAAAATTGGTAAGTGAAATGTCTCATGTAAGACACCCAATATTAGTTTTGAATCATTGCACTCACTGTGATGGATGCAATGGCGCAAACAAAGAGAATTGGATAATTGATTTTTGAGTTAGAAACTAAAGAAGTCCCTGAGAGCTAAATAAAATAAAAAGACTTTGTATCATTCACATGGAGTCACGTAGGTAGAGAAAAAAAAGTGTCAGACTGTCTACAAAATCTCAACAGAGGGCATGAATACAATTTGCATCTAATTCTCTCAAGTGTTATCAAATTGTAATCAAATCCAAATTCAATTAAAACTATAGCAAGAAAATGTATGTAGATAATATTTTAAAAAATTGACGGTGGCCATGCATACCGGGCAACCCAGCAGGCTTTGCCCATGATGGAGGAAAGGTACCCATTCCACGTTATCATCTGCGCGAGCTCATCGCCGGCTTTCTCGTGGTCAATTAATCTCCGGAACTTCACCGACACCATCGAGCTGGACGTAGAAATGGAACAGGATGTCGTCGTCTCTTGCCTCCCGCCGGTGCTCTGCCGTGTGCAAGAACCGACGTGCCGCCGAGGGGTGCTATATGCCGCGTCCGCGTCCATGTCAAATAGCACCCCACCGCCCATTCTACAGCCCGTGTGTCCAAGTCTACATGTGTACGCATCCAAGCCCACAATTCAAAGCAAAAGCCTGCGCTCTCGTCTGGGTCAAGCAGTAGGCTGAGAAACAAAAAATAAAATTTCTCCGGAAGAGAGCCCTAACCCTAAGCCTCACACATCAAGGTCCTACCCTAGATTTGTGCCACATGTCTATCACCCATCTCAAAGTTTATCATGCCTTCCTCTATTTTACCTTCTCTCCTCTCCTTCCATTCACTCACGCGCCCGTTCTTCCCCATTCCTCTCGCGCTTGCGAACACCACCGCGCCCGTCTTGCCTCGCCTTCGATGCCAATGCCAACGCATCCCACCCCTTCCGCTGCTCCTTCCTCGCCTTAGCGCCTTGCTGAGCCGCCGTCGCGCCTTCCTTGCCTCGCCGACAATCCGGGGTCCACTTGTGCGAGTAATAATCTGAAGGGGGTTTCTTTTGAAAAGCCACTGTTCCCACTTCCTCTCTTTCCTAATTTTGACTGCTAAAACTGAATCGGACGGTCAGAGGGTGTTGGGATTGATCTCTCGGCTAACGACCTCCGAAAGTCACGGGAGCAATGGCCCTCTACGCGCTATGATCGGAGGCGCAACCAACAAATTGGTTTCGGTCCCGTTCACGCAAAGGCAACACAAATAGGGACTTGGCGTGCCTCTAATCTGTGTGGTTCTAGGTCAAGAACGCCCTAACAACCCGATCTCTAACGTGTCTCGCTGTGGCGAAGACCGAACACCGCCGGCTCATCTACGAACGCCGACCACCACCGCTACTCCATCCCGCTCTGCACCGACAACTCATCACCTCTCTAATGGCATCATCCGGTTCGGTATGTGACACTCAAGCTTCCGCATCTAAGTTTTGTAGGTGTTCATGAGTTTAGAGCTAGGGTTTATGACGAGATCATGATTAGTCTAAGTTTACGCCCAATATTTGCATCGAGCCTTCTCTAGCTCTTGTTGAACCCTAAATTTCAAAACCGAACTTGATTTTGCCAATGTCTAACGATTAAAGCTTCGATCTAAAGTTTTATGGCTCGGATCTAATGTTTAACGACGGATCTAAGGGTAGTGGCTCGTTAGCAATTTAGAAGAAGAGGATTTGAATTTTGGTGAAACCCTAATGAAATCCCGAAAAATCCCAAATCGGTATCACCCAACCCTTAAACCCCAAATTGGAACCGTAAGAAACTTTAGATGCGGCGGAGACTTACGATTGTCGTTTCACCGAGCTTCTTCGGTTCGGGCACCATCGCAACTCCACTGACGGCGGTGCGCGCAACCTCGGCCGCACGCGACGCCGGCGAGGGGTCAGAACGGCGCCGCCTCAAGCCAGCATCGTTGTTTTCGCGCCGCGATGCCGCCGCCCGCCGTGCGCGCCTCAAGCCCTCGCTCATCCCGCGCCGAAGCCGCATCGTATGCGCCGCGCCGCCGCCGCTCCGCTTTCGGGAGGAGAGGGAAAAATGAAGCTAGGGTTAGGTTTTCCGGTTTCTTAAGTCACCCGTGATGAATCTCGGACGTCCGATCTGATCGGACGATTGCGATTTTGTGGGCCGGTGGAAGGAGTTGGGCTGAGTGTTTTTTCAGCCGACCGATCAGATCCAACAGTAGCCATAGATTTTCGGGAGATGGAGTGGGATCCATCCTCAGCCGTCCACCTGATCCGACGGTTCCCGTCCTTTTCGGACTGTTGAAGGGGAGCTGGGCCGCGCGTGCTTTTGGGCCGCGCGTGAGTCCTTGAGTCCTTGGGCCGATTCTTTTTGGGCAGCCTGAACAGTGAACTTTTGTCTTTTCTTTTATTTTCAGTGCATTTTCTTATGATTAATCCCTTTTGTGCACTGATTTAATTATTGTTTTGATGCCCAAAATTATGGTATATCATGAATAATGTATTATTGCCCAATATTATGCTTAATCTCTGATTAAAATTGAACCAACGAGATATTTTAATTAGAGACTTTTACATTTTATGTTTTTTGGCATTATGTACATGCATATGATTATATTCAGACCAACGTTGTTTATAACCATGTGTAGCCATATTAATTGTTTAGTTCTTTTTCATTATCTGCCCAACGGTGATGTGAATCAGAACTATAGTTTTTGTGTGTTATTAATCATACCAACGTAGGATTAATTGCATACAACATATTTCTTATGATTATTTCTGATTTATGCCCTGTATTTTGATATTCAGCAATAAATGCATCAAATGTCGCTGCCACCATC
The DNA here is from genome assembly GCA_036346255.1 of Ampelocalamus luodianensis. NCBI lineage: Eukaryota > Viridiplantae > Streptophyta > Magnoliopsida > Poales > Poaceae > Ampelocalamus > Ampelocalamus luodianensis. The sequence goes on from CM070625.1 coordinate 16,757,566, forward strand.
GACAACATTGAACAGCTTACGGGGAGTAATTTTCCCTCCTGGAAGGAGAGGATCCATGTTGTCCTTGGGGTATTAGATCTCGATTATGCTTTAAGGATGCCAGCTCCCATTCCCCCCTCTGAGGGTGAGGAAAATTATGACGACAAAAAGAAAATTTATGAAACTAATGCTGAGAAATGGGAGCGGTCCAACCGTCTATCACTTATGATAATGAAGACCTCCATTTCAGTTGGGATCAGGGGAGCAATCCCCGATTCTGAAAATGCTAAAGAGTATCCGCATCGCTTGAAGAAAAATTTAAGGGCTCTACAAAAGTTTATGCTAGTACTCTGATTCAGAGGCTCTTGACAACTAAGTATGATGGTTCCGGCAGTATTAGAGAACACATAATGATGATGACTGATATGGCCGGAAAACTTAAGGGGATGGACATGGAGATTTCTGATGGTTTCCTAGTCCATTTCATTATGACCTCTCTCCTTCCGAGTATACTGACTTTCAAGATCAACTATAATACTCAGAAGAAAAGTGGAACATGAGCGATTTAATCGCCATGTGTGTTCGTGGAGGAGGAAAGAATTAGGACGGAAAAGAGGGATCTTGCACTTCAAGTTGGTGGCTCCAATAAAAGGAAGTTCCAAGGGGACTTCAAATCTAAGAAGAAGTTGGCGTTCTCCCCCAATGCTAATAAGTCGGGGCCTAAAGTGCATACTGCACCTAAGCCTCGTGTGGCTCTACTGAGCACCTAAAGGGGTGAATGTCATTTTGTGCAATCAGGCACTTTCAAAAGGATCGTGTCGGATTCCTAAAGTGGCTCGCAAAGAAGGGTAATGATACAATAACTTTTGTTGATGAAACACTTTATGCTAATTTTTCCATTAATTCCTGGTGGATTGACTCAGGTGCAAGCGTGCACATTACTAATTCTTTACAGGATTCCATACCGAGAACCCTAAGAAAGGGGAGCGAAGCCTTAGAGTCGCGGATGGAAAGGAAGCCAAGTGGAATCAATAGGATCAATTACATTAGTCTTAGACAACGGCTTCTCACTTGCCTCAATAATGTAGTTTATGTTCCTTCTATTAGGAGGAATTTGATTTCATTTCTTTGTTGGACGATGAAGGTTTTAAGTGTACTTTTGGTGATAATAAATGTATTATTACGTTTGATTCTAATGATATTGGTCTTGCCTTTAGACGAGACAAACTCTATATGCTTTCCCTTAATGAATCTCCTGTATCCTTGAATGTGTGTGATGCTAAGGGTAAAAGAATAATGAGACTTCTTCAAATTGTGGCACCGCTGCTTAGGCCACATTTCAAGGGGAGAATGGAGCGTCTCATTAAGGAAGAGATTCTCCACCCATTAGATTTCTCGACTCGCACCATCGCATTGATTGCATTAAAGGAAAATATGTGAAACAAATAAAGAAGGGAGCTACTCGCAGCACAGGACTTTTAGAATTAATTCATACTGATATTTGTGGTCCTTTTCCTGTGACATCGGTGGATGGTTTTGATTCTTTTATAACATTCACTGATGATTTCTCCCGTTATGGTTATATCTTTCCCATTAAAGACCGATCCGAGTCACTTGACAAATTTAAGATATTTAAGGTCAAGTTGAAAATCAGCACAACTTAAGAATTAAAGTGGTAAGATCGGACCGTGGGGAGAATATTATGGAAGACATGCCTCTTATGGACAAATTCTGGCCCTTTCGCTAAGTTTCTTCAAGAAAATGGCATTGTTGCCCAAGATTCTATGCCAGTGAACTCAAGAATGGAGTAGTGAGAGACGCAACCGTACACTTATGGATATGGTACGAGCATGCTCACCACTCTAGTTTACCCATTAGTTTGTGGATGGAAGCACTAAAGACAACCGCACATATTCTTAATCGGGTTCCCAAGAAATCGAGCACCTAAGACACCTTATGAATTATGGACCGAGAGAAACCAGTATGAAATATTTACGAGTGTGGGGTTGTCGTGCTGAAGCTAAGATTTTTAATCCACATATTGGGAAATTAGACCCTAAAACAGTAAGTTGTCATTTTATTGGGTACCCTGAAAGATCCAAAGGGTATCGTTTTTACTGTCCTAATAGGACAACTAAGTTTGTAGAAACAAGACACGCTGTGTTCTTAGAAAATAATGAGGAGCTGGAGCCCAGGAAAATAGATCTTGAGGAGAAGCGGGTTTACGTTCCTTCACCGCTCATCCCAGAGACATTTATTCCTCAGTGCCTCGTGGTTGCACCTCCAGAGAAAATACCGTTGTTGCACCCATCGTTGAGGTCTCAAATTCCTAATGTTGCACCTAATGATGAGCCTCAGCAGCTCTGTCATAACTAATGAACCTATTAGAAGATCACAATGGAGAGAAGATCCGCCATCCCGAATGATTATGTTGTATATATGAATGAAGATATTAATGATGTAGGGAAGGTAGACGATCCCACCTCTTATAAGGAGGCCATGATGAGTGAACATTCTCCTAAGTGGCTTGATGCCATGAAGGATGAACTAAAGTCTATGAGCACTAATGATGTATGGGACCTAGTAGAAATTCCTGACGGAGTCAAAACAGTAGGCTGTAAATGGGTCTACAAAACCAAACACGACTTTAAGGGAAATATCGAAAGGTTCAAAGCAAGGCTTGTAGCAAAAGGCTTCTCACAAAGAGAGGGGATTGATTATAATGACACCTTTTCTCCTGTCTCATCTAAGGATTCATTCAGAATCGTAATGGCACTTGTAGCTCATTATGATTTAGAGTTGCATCAGATGGATGTTAAAACGGCATTTCTTAATGGCGACTTGCAAGAAAATGTTTACATGGCTCAACCGGAAGGTTTTGTCGTGGAAGGCAAGGAGCATATGGGATGTCGACTTAAGAAATCAATTTATGGCTTGAAACAAGCGTCGAGGCAGTGGTATCTCAAATTCGATAAGATTATAAGAAATTTTGGTTTTAAAGAAAATGAAGTTGATAACTGCATATATGTTAAGTTTAAGGGAGTAAATTCACCATCTTAGTGCTTTATGTGGAATGATATCTTTTTGGCCAGCAGTGATAAGGATATGCTGTTTGAGACCAAGAGATTTCTTTCATCTAATTTTGATATGAAGGATCTTGGTGATGCCTCTTACGTTCTTGGCATTGAGATTCACCGAGATAGGTCCAAAGGAATATTAGGTTTATCTCGAAGGCATACGCTGACAGAGCATCAAGAAATACAATATGCATAAGTGCTCGCTCGCCGCTCCTATTGTTAAGGGCGATAAGTTTGGGACATTTCAATGTCCAAGGAACCAATATGAAACCGATCGATGAAGTCGGTTCCTTATGCTTCACCGCCGGAAGTATTATGTATGCTCAAGTATGTACACGCCCGATTTAGCTTTTGTAACCGGATGCTTGGCGATATCACCAAATCCAGGACCGACCACCGAAGGCCGTTAAGAAAGTCTTGCGCTATATGCAAGCTACTAAGCACTTCATGCTCACATATAAGAATTCGATAACCTTGAAGTTGTTGGTTATTCGACTCGATTTTGCGGGATGTGTTGATACTAAGAAATCCACGCCAGTTATATCTTCACACTCGCCGTGGAGCTATCTCGTGGAAAAGCTCCAAACAAACCCTTACGGCGCCTTCAACGATGCAAGCTGAGTTTGTGGCATGTTATGAGGCCACCGGGCAGGCTGTATGGCTTAAGAATTTTATCCCGGGACTTAGAGTGGTAGACACCATCTCAAAACCACTCACCTTATACTGCGATAACGAGCCCGCAGTCTTTTATGCGAGTAACAACAAGTCAAGTGGTGCTGCCAAACACATTGACATTAAGTATCATGTTGTGAAAGATAGAATCCAGGATCAAACCATTAGTATCAAGCATATTAGTACTAAGTCAATGCTTGCGGATCCGCTTACTAAAGGCTTACCACCCAATATTTTTCGTGATCATGTTGCCGGCATGGGTTTATTGGAAAGCCTCTGATTCTGGATAAAAAGGACCTTAAAGTAAACCAACTCCCATTAAGTATAATGTATATCCATTTTAAGATAAGATAGTACACTATAGGTACTGAGGTTGTATGGCACTTCATTGGCCATGCGACGCATTATCTTGGTTTGCTGTTTTATTGAGAATGAGCTTATGATGTTAGCCTTACGATCAAAGGGGAGAATGTTGGGATTGATCTCTCGCTAACGACCTCCGAAAGTCACGGGAGCAATGGCCCTCACGCGCTATGATCGGAGCGCAACCAACAAATTGGTTTCGGTCCCGTTCACGCAGCGCAACACAAATAGGGACTTGGCGTGCCTCTAACTGTGGGTTCTAGGTGAAGAACGTCCTAACAACCCGATCTCTAACGTGTCGCTGTGGGCGAAGACCGAACACCGCCGCTCATCTACGAACGTCGACCACCACCGCTACTCCATCCCGGCTCTGCACCGACAACTCATCACCTCTCTAATGGCGTCATCTGGTTCGGGTATGTGACACTCAAGCTTCCGCATCTAAGTTTTGTAGGTGTTCATGAGTTTAGAGCTAGGGTTTATGACGAGATCATGATTAGTCTAAGTTTACGCCCAATAGAGGGTACCCAATCATGATCACGTTTTGTATTCATACTGTCGTCATATTTCGAATTGTTTAAAAGGAGGGACGTTTCGCATAATTTCCTCTGCCTCTTCCGTTCGTGTGGGATTTGCATCCTCTGCCATCCCATGGGCAATATCACGGTGCTACATTGCCGTGACATTGCCCAGATCTGAGCCGTCCGATCCGAAAAGAACGGTTCAGATCAAGTGCTACAGTGATGTCTAATGTTCGTAATAGCTCTAATGCTACAGTGCTTTGGTGCAGTAAAAAACACTCTCATCCTTCGCTTCTTGATCCGACAGCTACTACGCAATGCTATGGTAATGTAGTACCATGACATTGTATAGTAAAGTCAGAGGATACACGTCCGTTGGTGCGGTGGCGGCACTGTTGAAGGTGGTGGTCGCAGTCGTCGTGCGCTGCGTTTGCCGTATACCATGACGGTGTAGGACCTGGTTCCTCCACCTACGGGCTACAGCGGCGACCAGAACGCCCAGCCGTGCAGACGATCCAGGCAGCCGAAACACCTCCGCCTCCGCCGGCGGCATCGGTTGCGCCGAGCATCAGGCAGCCAAGAATTCAAGAAAGGTATCTACCGTTTCAGACTGGCATAAAGCCCATATACAATCAGCAGGTATTTACATTCCAATGTTGAGATCATATCTCAATGCAAGCACGGGGACGATCGTGTAGCTCTTTCTTTGTCTTGGTTTCAGAAGATCAGCTGGAATTACATTGCCTTTGTCTCGGCTCTCACTGTCGCTGTTGGAATTGGTGGAGAATTTAGCAGCATACTTGTGGTTAGGTTGCCAATGTCTTCTATGCGAAATCTTGCAGACTGCTGGAGCGCCCCAACGCCAGCACTCATCAACCCGAGAACGTCGCATGCTGTTCTCATCTGTGCAGCTAAAGAGATTTCTTCACCACAATTAGACGCATGTTACTAACAAAAGAATGGACAAAGACCAACACATTTATCAGTACTGGTCCCAACTTCTGGGATCTCCTTGTAAGAATGGTACGTATGTATGGACATTGTACCATATACATATCCACTGTTAACTAGTTTGGTTTCTTTATGCTCGCCAAGTGCATGCAATACCCAACACTCATTCAGAAACGATCAACAATGCAATCTATCAGTCTATCACAAATATGTTTAGACTGTCGCAGTAAAATTTCTCCATCTAAAAAAAAAGTAAGCAAAATTTCCAAGGAAAACAAAACGTATTATCGAGCGAAGCTACCAGCTCTTCCAAGCTGGCATCATATGACGCCGACCTGTGTATGGGCACACACCGAAGCTTCTGTTATTTTTCTCTCTTGAGCAAAAAGGCGGAAACCGAAACCAAACCAACGAGCCGTTACCTTCCCGCCATTCCCTCCCCGCCCTCCCTTTAACGGCCACTCCCCAGAATTCCTCCGCGCACCCCAGCGCCTACCTGGAAATCTCCCCCAATTCAACTCCCCCGTACAAATCCATCCCTCCCCTCCCGCCCCCCAAGGCTCCGCGTCCCCGACGAGCTCCCCCCGCGCCGTCCCGCTCGCCGCCGGCGCCGGCCATGGGCAACTGCTGCCCGGGGTCAGCGGAGCCCGAACCGCCGTGCTCGGGTTCCTCCCGCCCCGTGGGCAGCGCCACCGTGCCTCCCCCGGCCTCGCTCGCCGCGCCGGCGCCCGCCAAGCCCCGCGCCCATCGGCCCGGTGCTCGGCCGGCCGATGGAGGACGTCAAGAGCATCTACACCGTCGGCAAGGAGCTCGGCCGCGGACAGTTCGGCGTCACGTCTCTGTGCACGCACAAGGCCACGGGGCAGCGGTTCGCGTGCAAGACCATCAGCAAGCGGAAGCTGTCCACCAAGGAGGACGTCGAGGACGTCCGCCGCGAGGTGCAGATCATGTACCACCTCGCCGGCCAGCCAGGCGTGGTGGAGCTCAAGGGCGCCTACGAGGACAAGCACTCGGTGCACCTCGTCATGGAGCTCTGCGCCGGCGGCGAGCTCTTCGACCGGATCATCGCCAAGGGACACTACACCGAGCGCGCCGCCGCCGCGCTCCTCCGCACCATCGTCGAGATCGTCCACACCTGCCACTCCATGGGCGTCATCCACCGCGACCTCAAGCCTGAGAACTTCCTCCTCCTCAGCAAGGACGAGCACGCGCCGCTCAAGGCCACCGACTTCGGCCTCTCCGTCTTCTTCAAAGAAGGTCGGCAATTGGACATTTGACACTGTAATTCCTGGTTCCTGTCAAACTACAATGAGTCAACAGTGGCATTGCTTCAAGAATTGTACGGTCGTTTCAGGGGAGGTGTTCAGGGACATCGTCGGCAGCGCGTACTACATCGCGCCGGAGGTGCTGAAGCGGAGCTACGGACCCGAGGCCGACATCTGGAGCGTCGGCGTGATGCTCTACATTCTGCTCTGCGGAGTGCCACCCTTCTGGGCAGGCAAGTTAGCTCTCTTACTTCGTCTAAGCACATGATCCATGATTTTACTTGCATGGTCTGAAGAACAATTGATGAGCCTGATTTACTGGGACAGAATCGGAGCACGGTATCTTCAATTCCATCCTGAGAGGGCAGGTCGACTTCACCAGCGACCCGTGGCCGCGCATTTCGCACGGCGCGAAGGACCTTGTCAGGAAGATGCTCAATTCTGAACCCAAGCAGAGGATTTCTGCATATGACGTCCTCAGTAAGTGTTTCATTTCTACTGAACATATGAAATTTCAGCTTACTCTGCAGTTGCATTGATATATTTATCACGACTGTTCAGATCATCCATGGATCAAAGAAGATGGCGAGGCGCCTGATACGCCACTTGACAACGCTGTTCTAGGCAGGCTCAAGCAGTTCAGAGCTATGAACCAGTTCAAGAAGGCAGCGCTAAGGGTGTGTAGTGTTCAGTCAGCCTGAAATCAGGAATAGTACAGAAGTTCATGATGAATTCGCTTTGTTCTCTTGAATCCTTGGCAGGTTATTGCTGGATGCCTGTCGGAGGAAGAGATCAGGGGGCTCAAGGAGATGTTCAAGAGCATGGACTCTGACAACAGTGGCACGATAACCGTCGACGAGTTGAGGAAAGGGTTGGCCAAGAAGGGAACTAAGCTCAGTGAAGCTGAAGTCCAGCAGTTAATGGAAGCTGTAAGATTATGCTTCCCAAAGCAACCGAAATCATTTGTAATCAATGTACCATACAGTTCAGTATCTTCCCTCTTACACAATGTACTCATTTAAACACAGGCCGACGCAGACGGGAACGGGACAATCGATTACGAGGAGTTCATCACCGCGACGATGCACATGAACAGGATGGACAGGAAGAGCACCTCTACACTGCGTTCCAGTACTTTGACAAGGACAATAGCGGGTACATTTCTTGTTTCTGATGCAACGCATTGTTACAGCCAGTAGTAGTCTGTACTCTGTAGTGCTAATATTCAGAATTCAGAACTCACATGCTCATGCTGCAACCTTTGCCGCAGGTACATCACAATAGAAGAGCTTGAGCAGGCTCTGAGGGAGAAAGGATTGCTCGACGGCCGAGAGATCAAGGACATCATATCAGAAGTCGACGCCGACAACGTAAGTCTGCAACACTTCTGCTGCTCGCCCCGTGCAATCTCACAAGGCCTAGATGACGTCGTTGGATAGACTGACAGTGCCTGATTGTCTGAAATCGTCGTGCAGGACGGGAGGATCAACTACACCGAGTTCGTGGCGATGATGAGGAAAGGGGACCCGGAGGCGAACCCCAAGAAGCGGCGCGACGTGGTGCTGTAGAGACCGGGGAGCAACGGCGGCGAGCGACCTTGGCATGGAGGGATCGGAGAACTCATGAACGGATTGCACAGTTCAGAGGAGGATTCTTCAGGGTGAGCGGCAAGGAGAAAGCGCGCACGTATATATACGCCATGTCCGCATGCATGCACATTTTGTTCACGCTACGCGATACAGCGATGGGAGGAGAAGTGAGCCTTGTGAAATGACGAATGGGTTTGGGTTTGTTCTTGTGTTACTCGGCTGTATAATTTATAGAACTGTTTATATTGTTTACTACTAAAGTACTAATTGTCGTGACTTATTAGCGGCCTCTTCAGATGCAGCTACTTTTTGCCGGTTAAAAAACCCCCGTAGAATCTGAGTTTGATCAACCCTTGGAACATCCAGGACCGGCACCGTACGGGGATTTGCGCGGACGTGCCACTTGTGTTTTTTGAACTTGAGAATTGCACATTTAAGTATTTTAAGTGTGTCAATAGAGATTCAAAACACACTTAATTAGCAACTAATGATCATGCGACACTTTGACCCTATTTAAGCCAAAGTTTAACCATGCGATTGCTAACATAGTTCAATCACAGGCTTGTAAAAAGTTGTCAAATAACATGAGACAACTTCCTTGAATTCCAAAATACTAATTCTCCAATGGTTTTAAATGGCAATCACATGGTCAAATTGTAATTTAAATTGAACCAAGGTGTCATGTCATCTCTAATTACCGACAAAGTATGATTTGCACATTCCTTGACTCACTTATACAAATTTAGAGACCTAAATATGCAATTCTCAAATGGCAAATTTAGGGACCAAGTGTCACACCCACGCAAGCCTAGGGGCCTATGATTTTGCAAAAAAGGTAGGCTACAAATACAAGGGACTGAAATCATGTGTAGCTGTAGACTTGTAGTCTAACTAAATCTAGAATGGAAGGCCTAGATCTGTCAATCTGAGCCACGGAAATAGTAACTACCGTCGCCTCTAAAAATAAAGAGGAGAATATTCACAATAATATGTCACTGAATAACTACATAATTCATTATATGTCACTCATTGTGAGGCTGACATGTGAGCTTAGGACCTACATATCAGTAAGACACCAGTGATATATTATGAAGAGTTGAAGTTATCATTACTACACAAAGAGTCATCACGGACGGTTCTAAACCGTCATCACAGACGGTTTCTGAACCGTCTGAATTTATGTGTCTATGATAACAGGCGGTTATCACAGATGGTTTGTGAGCCGTCTGTGACAAGTCACAAGACAAACAGTTTTTCATTCAAAGCCGTCTGTGAAGGCATACTATCACAAACGGCTTCTACCAAAAACCACCTGAGGTATGTCTCCAATCACAAACAGTTAGTACGTATAACCGTCTGTGATGACCGACGTATCACAGACGGTTTTTGGGTTGAAACCGTCTGTGAACGCCTACTATCACAGGCGACTCCTACTAAAAACCGTATATGATACGTCGGCCATCACAGACGGTTATATGCACTACCGTTTGTGATTGGAGACATATCTAGTAAAAATAACCGTCTGTGATATCTAACATATCACATACGGTTGTTGGTGGTAGCCTTTTGTGATAGTATATCTTCACAGACGATTTATATCACAAAACCGTCTGTGATAGTTCATTCTACCTAAATATTTTTTCTGTTTTTTGGTTAGCCTCAGGAAATGCTAGCCATGTCCAATGAAAACAAGAAAGCAGAAAACAAATAAATCACAAATAAGTGAATTACAACTCAAATTGATTTACAACTCAAAATATCAATTACAAAAGAATGTTCATGTACTGTCGCTAGAGTTACAATTGAATTACGACTTAAAGTGAACTACAATTGAATCAACTTTTAGCGGCACTATTGGGGGAGTGAAACTCTCCTTTCTTGTAAATGATCTCCATCGTGATGAAGTTGGAGAGCCGTCCTTGAACGTCCAAGACTTCGTCCAGATCGAATGCACTTGATTTAATTGTCATGCCCTGTCACTAAGAGTAAAGTAGTATGCATATATATTTAAATTGATAATTAGAAAATAATTATTACGAGATTGACAAACATTTGGATCATTCGTCTTAGCACTCATGATTTTTAGCATATGACGACAAACGTAGAATGCACATAGGTGGTCTTGTAGTTGTCGGTGGCACTGGAAAAATAGAATTACATATATAGGTATAGTCAGTTCGAGAGGCATTATTACGAAGTTGGATATAGGATTATTGTGGGGTAGCAAGTACCGAAAATCCCGTCCTGTGTTGCAGTGTGATGTTGATTCCTTGTGTCTCCCTCCCCTAACAACATAGGTGCTGAACGACCTACGTGATTATAAAAGTTATCCGGTCATTTCAAATGAAGGAATGCTACAATAGAGTTATGTATAGAGGAAATAAGCATACCTATCGAGTATTTCTTGCACAAGAGTGAAGTCGTGGTTGTTCTTGAGTAAGGAATCAAGGTATATTACCTTGTTACACTTTGGTACAATGATTATAAGGATCCAGTAAAATCTACTCATGTATATTGCTATAGTCATTAAATCTATATTCGTGTTGCATATAAAGTACAAATGAAATTGGTATAGCAAGTAGTGAGGCACTTACTTCTGGTTGTAGGACACCAGTATGTAGTCCTTGTTGCCCTGAGCAAGCAATCCCATCGTTATATAATTCTCGACGTAGACTGCATCTTGGTGATGGATTGCTCAGAGATCAACTGTGGGTCGAGGAAACCCACTGGTTCTCGTGATTGCCAAGCTTCTTGCATCATATGTCTAAACATAAGCAATGAGTTATGACATTTATCAATATAACGTGAATGTAGAAATTGATTGTACACACTTACAGTGTCCAACATCATAGAAGTAAGGCGTCGAGGGCGTCGAGGTTGAATAGTTCGAATATGTCTTCGAAGCCCACAATGAAGAAGCCCTGCTGGTAGAGGAAATGCTTCTTCGTGTATCTGACGGTGATACCGTAGGTCGGTTTGTCTTCCACTCGTTGGTCTTCCATATGTACCTAGCATGCAAACTCTCGCAACCCATTCCAAGGTGGGGTAACTGTGCGTCGGTGACCAACAGCATTCTGAGGGAGAACATCTTGGGCTTGCGAGACACCTTAATCTTCTTTGATTTGGCCTTAGCACCTCGCCTGCCATGCGTCTTCGTGGGAGACGACTCGGCACGCTTTCCTTGTATCTTTAGCATAGTCTCCACGGGAGCCGATGCGGTGGCCTTCTGAAGCGGAGATTGAGGTGGAGTCATCGAGGTTTTGTTGGAGAGGCATGGTCGTGTTCCAATCGTGACAATACAAGGTCCAAGGCGATATCCTCTTGGGCCACGGACAAAAGTGTGCGCGTATTCCCTAGTGTTATGATGTCTTCGTTCGGGGCTTCTCCGATGGGATGGCCATGAAGTTGTCATGTACCATATCCACCGACCTTGGTGTAACCCTATGCTAGCCGGGCACCGCAAAGACTATCCCTTCCTGTCATGGAAACGCCATCCCCGGCCCAGCCTCAATAGAAATGGACCCAACTAGCCTCACTTGGAGCTTGCAGGGTGTGGGCTCCTACAAAATGATACACAATTAGCTAAGGCGTTCTACAGGTCTATCTTTGCAGTATTCCAGAGATGTACATTATCTGGATGTCGTCGATAGGTAATTGAATGTCGCGATGTTCAGAAAGTGGCATGGACGCGCATCTACTCCTACGTTGAGGGGGGCTGGCTCCCAAAATCACAGGAGCGGCTTGCGACTGGTTGATGAGTTGATTCATTTGTTCCTGCAATGATGTTATATGTCCTCGAAACTTTGCACTAATCTCTGCATGAATCTCCTCTTTCAACCGTTCCCGGCGCTCGGCCTTAGATCTCTTCCGACTCCTATACACCTCGGAGTCGTTTGGGAATCCCTGCCTCCAAGGTACGTAAACCCCAAGGCCTTGCGTGCGACCCTGGTGCTCTTTGTTTCCAAGGGCCGTGGATAATATATCTCCCTCCCTGACTGCTTCGAAGGAGCCTTCGAAAGATTGGGTACTCAATGTTTAGTGCAAGAGGCAATCATGTTATTTTAGACCCTATGAAGTTATGAACTTATTAACAACTAGGTAGTTCAACATATCTTTCCAGACGTTGGACACTCCCTCGTTTGTCGGGTTTTTGAAAGACATGGCACCCGAAGACGTGCTTGATGACCTCACTCATAACCAGTTTCAGGTGCGCTCGTCTGTAATTCCGGCAAATGGCGGGGAGACCTCCCACCGGATTGCCGCCTCATCCTCCCTCATCCATCGCGGGGTTTTTCCCGCGTACCCAGCGGTGTTGAGTCTGTGGGGTGAGTATTTTTTGTCTGGAGGGCTTTGTGCACTGTACTTTGCTGCTGAAATTCGGTCGTCGTTTTCATCCGCACAAATACGTCTCATATATCCGCCAACACGAATTGATACTTTATGAAGGGCGTCCGATCCTTATTCACGTACTCTATGACAAGCGTGCTCTTAAAGGTTTTTCACGCTTTTTCCATCGCGAGCAATGTCTGCAGTCACACGAGTCCCTGAACTTCTACTGGGATCTCGAATGAGCTTGAAATGTCAACCCACAACTACTCTTTTTGTTGGTCCGTCAGAGACTTCCAGCTTGGTGTGGTGATGGGGACCCGTTCCCTTCCAACTATCCCGCAGTTGGTTCGGAATGTTGTCGCTGCTTTCTTGGGATGCAGAGGGACCCCAAAGTCAGTGACCTCCGTGATGGTCATTCGGCCCTCAGGCTTTTTTGATATTCCTCTGCCATCTCGCTTAGGTACCCATTTCTTTGGAACCCCAAACACATTCGGCGACGGCGGCACACAGTCCATCGGAGCCCCTGATGCATTCGGCGGCGAAGACTATGCAGACGCCATCTCTGAAGATACACACCCAAAGAACTAAATTTGCATGATTCCAATGACTAAAATTTTAATTTGTATTTTCATGGAGAATTTCTCCTTGGTAACATATTAAATATAGAAAAATATATAAGTTACATATGTATATATTTTCTGAATTGTTGTAAATAAAGCGGTTTTAGCAAATATTCAAAATTAATTCCATCATAATTAATGATAATTAAAGCACATAATTGAAAAAATAACATACAAACATGTAATTTCTGCATGTCAATTAAACAAGAGAATAGGCTTGAAAGATAGGACATGAAAACATACAAAAATCAGCATATTGCTTAGATTTAGAATGTTTTAAGTTTGCTCTCGGATGTAGAGTTGCCCAAGATACAATCACTTGATTAAAACATAAGGTTATATTTGATTAAAACATAAGGTTATACAATTAACAGTGCACAAGAATAACTTGATTAAAACATAAACCAATCAGCAAATTGAGGATTAATCACTTGATAGAATAAACAGATAACTAATTTCAGTAACGTGAGCCACTCGGCTAACAGGAGAAAGCCAATTGACTAATAGAGGAACAGCAGGATCATAATCACATGATCAGATCAATCACGGCCGAAAATAGAAAGCAACAGTGCCAAACTATTAGATATAATCTGACAACAATAAGCAATCCTAACAACTCAAGTCTTATTTGTTATCAATTTAATTTCACAATATGACAAAAATCATTGCTGAGCAGTAAACTGAACCCACAGCAGTACAACACAATATCTCCCAATACTAGAATTAATCCAAATTTAGATTTAGACTAGCACATCACATATATGCAAAGTAAAACACTCTTGTAAACAGAAACAACTCACAAAGCAGATGGCAATCGAAGCCACCGAGTAGAACCGAGCAAAGCACGTCGAAAGACGCTGTCTCAGAAAACTAAACGCTAAGCACTAGCAATAATCGAGCAGTAAACCATGAGGTACAAGGAAATACCTACAAGCGTGGAGGACGGGGCGTAGTAGGGCGGAGTCAGGGAGCAGCAGGAGGGAGCAGCAGGGACCGACAGCGTCAGGGAGATGGATGCACGAAAGCAGCAGGGACGAGTGGCGTCGGGGAGCATCAGGGCGGTGTCAGGGAGCAGTAGGAACCAGTGGATACAGTTAAGAAGGGCAGCGCCGGGGTCGGGTCGGGAGAAGACGCGACGTCAGCGTCGGGGAAGGGACGGCATTGGTGTCCGCGTCGAGGAGAAGGTGCGGCGACGGGAAGAAGGGGAAGGGGCGGGCGAGTGAAGAGTTAAGGGTGCTGGGGGAGGGGGATGGGAGAGTGAGGAATAAGGGCCAAAACCCTAGCGGGATACTACTAATTAAGGGATATCACCGACGGTTCCATAATTGAACCGTCTGTAATATGCGATCATATCACATATGGTTATACTTTAGAACCGTTTGTGATACATATCACAGATGGTTTGTTCCACTAAACCGCCTATGATTGCCCCTTCTATAGTTAAAAAAATATTCTGTTTTTCAGCTAGCCTCAGGAAATGCTAGCCATGCCCTCTAAAAACAAGAAAACAGATACAATCACAGATGGAATAATTTTTTAATTTCTCAATCAATTACAATGGAATAATTTATTAATTACATGCCGAGTTTCTTAATTACAATGGAACAATTTCCAAAAAGGTGTTCACCGTGTGGGTCCATTCCACTTGGCTATTTCCTTTTAAAAATAGCCCTTCACGATGATCGATGCGCATATAGCTAGCTTCCTCATTAGGTTCTTCCTCGAGTCTGATGCCATCTTCAAAGAAGGCAACTCGTCAAATTGATTGAACTCTGTCTCATCCACGACATTCTTAACTTCGACAATCCTTCTTTTTCTATGAAGAACTACGTGGCGGTTCTTATTTGTCGGGTTTGTTACATAAAAAACTTTAATAACTTGTTTAGCGAGTACGAATGGTTCGTCATTGTATCTGACACGTTCGAGGTCTACAATAGTGATGTCGTACTTGTCGGCCTTCACACTCTGTGGAAGTTTGACCCAATGGCACCAGAATAGGGGGAACTTGAAAAGTACGTAGTCGAGTTCCTAAATCTCCTCTACGAACCTCTAGTACCCACGTTTCATTATGTTTGGCCTAACTGTATTGAACTACTCGTGAAACACATCTATGCGAACACTGCTGTTCTGGATTGTGCTCTTCCTATCCTGAGTTGTTGTATAAAATATGTACCAATTTATGCCATATCCTTGCCATGTCACAAATGTAAATTTTGGCCCTTGTGCCAACCATCGTAGCATCTCATCACTTGATGACTTCCCAGTGAATCGCACATTTATACATTCATTGAACCGACGGTTGTGCTATCTCGTGATCCAAACCCCCGATTGGCCTAGATTCTGTTGGTGTACCATGTCTTTGTGCTTGTCGATGTACATGAATACTACGGTCATGTGTTGCAAGACCGTAAAATAGGCTTGAGCGTACGTATCCAGATCGGGAGTGATTGCTTTCCTTCTGATGGTCCCAATACCCTCCAGCCTCCCCTCATGACGAGATAGAGGCACACCTATCGGTTTTACTTGAGCCATGTAGTCGACGCAGGCCTCAATGACCTCTTCGGTTGCATAACCTTCGATGATGCTGCCCTTCGGCAAAGATCAATTATGTACATAGAACTTGAGAATCCCATGTATCAATCGAATGGGTACATATAACATAGAAATACAAGGCCGTATATCTTTATCTCTTTCACAAGGTGAACAATGGGATGGACCATGATATCAAAAAATGACAGACGAAAATACATCTCAAGATGACATAGAGTCGTCACTACCTCAGCTTGTAGAGTATCTAGTCCTTCAGGATCGATGGCCATCTGAGCAATTGAGTTAAAGAAATAACACAACCTCATGATTGCCACTCGGACCTTGTTCGGCAAAATATTTCTAATTGCAACGGGAAGCATTTGTGTTATCAGCACACGACAATCATGAGACTTCATACCAATTAATTTCAAATCTTCCATAGAAACAAGTTTCTTCGTGCTGGTAGAGTAACCAGACGGAACTTTCACACCTTGCAAGCTCTGGCATAGTTTCTTTGTCTCGGCCTTGGATAGAGTGTAGTAAGTTGGGGGAAGGTACGTTCGTCCTTTATCGGTTTCTTACGGTGCTAACTCAGTCCTTATGTTCATATCAATCAAGTCACATCGTGCATTGACACCATCCTTTATTTTATCACGAATGTTCAGTAAGACACCAATCAAGCTATCACATGCATTCTTCTCCATATGCATGATGTCGATGTAGTAGTGAATCTCTAAGTGCTCCCAATAGGGTAAGTCCCAAAAAATTATTCACTTCTTCCAGATGTTCTTCTGATGGGTCATTAATTTACGTCTATTTCCAAGAACAACATCGATATTCTTAACCATATCATAGACCTCTTTACCTCTAAAAGCCTTTGGAGCTGATCTGTCCTCCTTATTTTCATTGAATTGTTTCTTCATCTTGCGGTATAGATAATACTTCAGATGGAACCTACAGTGACGCATGAATACAGTTTTGCGTGAGTTGTTCAACCACACACTCTCGATATCATGTAAGTAGTGCGAACATGCTTTGGCTCCTTTTGTACTAAATCCCGATAGATTACTAAGGGCAGAAAAATCATTGATGGTGCAGAACAACATGGCGCGTAAAGTAAAGATCTCTCATTTGTACGCATCCCATACCTGTATCCTTTCGTTCCACAGTGTCACAAGACCTTCTAGCAATGGTGCTAGGTACACAATAATATAATTCCCTAGTTGCTTCGGCCTTTGGATAAGTAGTGACATCAAAATATACTTTCGCTCAGCTAAAGAGGAAGGTTGTACATACATAGATTCACGGGCCAAGTGCTATGTCGGTTGCTCTTGTTACCGAAAGGATTCATTCCATCTGTACTCAACTCAAACCTTATATTCCTCGGTTTCGCACTGAAGTCTTTGAAGCTCCTATCGAAGTTTCTCCACTGAGCAGAATCAACATGGTGTTTTAGCTTCCCATCTTTCTTACGCTCCTCCGAGTGCCAACGCAGCAATCTTGCCTCCTTTCAGTCCGCAAATAAACGTTTCAAATGGGAAATTACAGACAGATACCATAACACCTTAGTAGGAGGTCCTTGCCTTGCTTCACCTCCATGCCCTCGTCGTCATCGGAGTGATTCTTACGCTTGTATCAGGATGCTTTGTACACTAGACATACATGCATGTCTGCATACTCTTTACGGTAGAGGATACAATCGTTCGGACATGCATGTATTCTTTCTACTTCTATTCCCAATGGATAAAGAACCTTCTTGGCTTGTAGGTGGTTATGGGCAACACATTTCCCTCCGGAAGGATGTCCGTTAGGAGACCTAACAACACCGTGAAACTCTTGTCAGACTAACCATTGCTTGCCTTCAATTTCAACAGTTCAAGCACGGATGACAACCTTGTGTATTTCGGCTTGTGGCCTGGGAACAAAGGTTTCCTCGGGTACTCTATTAAGCTCTTGAATTTACCAAACTCTGTCTCACTATAGTTCCCTTCTGCATCGTGTAGCATCTAATCCAGATTGTTATCGTGCGACCTACCCTCATCGAAAGCACAATCCATATTCGACATATCGTTGTCTCCCTCGATGATGTTACTATCTTCTAGTATAATCTGCTCTTCACCGTGACTGGTCCAGCATGTATACTCCTCTTTGAAACCCTTCGAATCAATTACGCTTCGATCTGCGCTGGGTTGGTAAACATCTTCAGATTATCACAATCAATGTATAGATAATACATAAATTTTATTCCCTTCTTCAACATATCTTGCTTAGCAATTCTTCTAAAAGCAGACACGCCATCAATGTACTCTTCACTCACACGGTTCTCAATGTACATCCAGCTTCGATCCATCTACGCTATGCATGTAACAAATTAGTGTTAAATTAGATTAATGCTCCTAAAGTAGCTAGCTACGAAACATTCATGAAGCAATATATATATCATGCTTGCATGTTCATCATTTGAGTCTCCAACAATTATTCCAATAATTACATATTCGATTTGCCCTGGACGAATATGCAAGCATACATTTCATGCTTGTTTGAGTAATAGCAAGGAGATTCCCTAATATCATGCTAAGAATAACTAAGATTTCCAGAACAATATGCCATTCATTTGATGAGAAATAAAAAGTAATACTAATCTTAGATCACCAAGAACAAATAGATCTACAAGCACACTTGCAAATCTATGGTATTTATTTCACCAAATGCCCTAAAGTCGGCCGCCTCCTTCAAAGCAGCCGCATATCGGAGACAGACCTCACTACAGACAGATTTGTCAGGATGACCAGATATTTAATGACACATATCACAGACGGTTTTTGTTATGAACCATCTGTGATATTCCGGAGAAGTCACCGACGGTTCTATTTTTAGAACAATCTGTGCATGATCACAGACAGTTCTTATATTTAAAACCATCTGTGAAACTTATCATAGATATGTGCTATTAAATAACTAGTAGTCCCGACAGATATGTCTGTAGTGAGATTTGTCTCTAATATGCGGTTTCTTTGAAGAAGATGGCGAGTACACCTAAGAAAGCAACCAAGCCCACCATGAAGCATGATTTTTTACGGGGGATCATCCACGCAGCATGAAGAGGATAACATAGTAGCCACGACCTAGCTACTTCATCGAACCTGACACACAGTAGCCAAGTTCAAGATGCATGGCTGCCAGGAGAGCACCAGGTAATCATACACTCCAGTGTGTCAAGTTCGATGAAGTAGGCCGTGGTTGTTGTCTCATCTTTCTTATGCTGCGTGGATGACCCCCAAAAAAAATCATGTTTCGTGGTGGGCATGGTTGCTTTCTTAGGCGTACACACCATCTTCTTTGGCGTGCCATATCACAAACGGTTCTTATTAAAGAAAGTCTATGATATTTGGTCTACAAGCATAATTTTAGAACAATTTGTCATTATCACAGACGGTTTTAAACACAAATGGTCTTTGATTATCCGATTATCACAGACGGGTATATTCTAGAATAGTCTGTGAATTATCACATATTGTTCTTATTAAAAAAAAGTCTGTGATATGCGACCATATCACAGACGGTTTGTGCTAGTTCCATCTATAGCTAAAAAATATTCAGTAAACATGTTCAACATAGACAGTAACTTCAACTCCAAACAGCGTGGCCAGTCGCTTCTTACAAATGATTTTCTTAAAACAGTTTCTGTTAAGTATCACTAAAACCGCTAATTTTATACCAAGTAGTTCAACACCTATGCAAAGAATTTGGCGTACTCATGCCTAATTCTACAACCATCACTGCAGAAGTCGACGTAATCACCCCACCCTTCTATCACACTGTAGCCGATTCTCGTGCACCGGTGGCCGTCCTTCGGTAGCACCAACACCCAGCCTTCTGCAGCAAGCCTCCGGCACCGCCTACACTGCTGGTTAATCCTCTTGGCCGTCTCACACCTACCGCAGGCCAGCTCGCCCTCGACCTAGCTGATGTAGTGCTTTCCAACGTTGTGTGCCTTGTGGCCGTGTAGAGGAGGAGGCCGAGCACATAGGCCGCGGCCTTGTGGCCGGCGGCCACCGCCCGATCGAGGCACACGAGGCCGCGCTGCATGTCCTGGTGTGCGAAGATGTGCGTGAGGCCGTCGATGAAGCAAGTCTCCGAGTTACCCACGCCGGCCAAGTGGTTGACGACGGCGAGGTAGCGCTCGTTGTCTAGCCACTTCATCACCTTCTTCCGCTCCAGCGCCACGCGCCTCCCCACAACGCACTCCTTGGACGCCTTATACATGGCCTTGCACGTGGTTTGTAGGGTGCAGAGGTCACCATGGGTTGAGAAGATCACGTGACCACGAGGCCGACGATGTCAACGACGACATCATGAGAAAGAGCGACAACGATCATCGACCTCCTCACCTTGGTCCTTGCCATCATGCTCCGCATGCTCACCATGGCGTGCGACGGTACTAAATAGCTTTGTACATGTTCCATACCGTGCGTGCATGTTACTGCTAGATATGGAAGCATCGTAACATCGGTGGGCGAGACGAAGAGACACTTCGCGCAGAAGCCGAAGCGGCATTGAACATATCATAGATACTTTCAACCACAAACCGTGTGTGATACAAAAATTATCAACAAACGGTTATATTTAAAAACCGTCTGTGAAGTCTGCAACAATCACAGATGATTCTTATTAAAATTCGTCTGTGATAATTATGTATCACAGATGGTTCTAGCCATCACTAGTAATATAGACAATTATGCTTGTAAAACCGTCTATGATAATTACAACACTGACGGTTTCCAAAAACCATGTGTGATGAGACGTCTAGTATAACTGTTTTGTAGTACATCACAGACAATTTGTTCCACTAAATCGCCTATGATAGTTCCTTCTATAGCTATTTTTTTCTTTTTTCGGCTAGCATCAGGAGTAAATATGTATGACTTGTTTTTCACCATAGACATAAAAGACAGTAAGATAAACACGTTATTCAGTAAACATGTTCAATATAGACAATAACTTCAACTCCAAATTAGATTTTTTAAAATTATTTTTTATATTTACATATGGCCAAACAGCTTGGCCAGTCGATTCTTACAAAATATTTTCTTAAAAAAGTTGAAATAAAAAGATTAACTTATTTCCTACGGCCTAGGTAGTCTGCTATCTCCGTCTTCAATTCTTCATTTATGAATTTTTGTGAGGGCTCTGACCAAGATATGGTTATGGCATTGAAGGGTTTTCCAAAATTCATACAATTTCTCTTTCATGGTCGTTACCGTGAGGTTCCTCATAAAACATGTTTACTTGTTGATTTCGCCCACCTGCATCCATCGCTCGATTTTGCCTAAAGAATTTTAACGCTTCCCTAAACATGACTTAAGGACCAAGTGGAAATGCGCCTAGAGGCTCTCTTCCCTCGCTCTAGGTGTCTTGGCATGGTCTACCCGATCGGCCGCCGCCTTGATGTCGCATTCCAACCGACGGTAATCTTCCTGGAGACGTGCAACATCTTCCTCGAGGACTACGTCAATGGTGCGGTTAGCTCGTCGGAAGAGGGAGACCACCCGGAAGACGTGGCGGAAGGAGGATGTCAAGACAGCGGAAGATGTCCACCATATGTTCCGGCATAACCTCCACCGGAGGAGGGAGGACGCTGTTCGCATAGTGTCTTTCCGCAGCATCCGCCAGCGTACGGCCAGTGAGGTGCTCGTACAAAATGGCTAAGTAAGCCATCAACACCGGTGTCAGGGGAGAAGAGTGGGGATCCATTGTTTTTTCTAACTCTACTAGTTGTAGATGGAGGGTGCAAAAGATAGTAGAGCGATGTAGGGATTCATCTTCGGTGGCGGATGATTATTTTTATAAAATTGTTGGCGCGTGAGACGAAGAGACGCATCGTAATGTCGGCGCGTGAGACGAAGGGATGCATCGTGTGGGAGCAGCGAAGCGACATTGATGCGTTTAAGAGATATATATCATAGACACTTCCAACCACAAACCGTCTGTGATACGTAATTATCATCGATAGTTCTTGTTAAGAACCGTCTGGGAATTATTACAGACGGTTCTTTTTAAAAATCGCTGGGATGTCTCTAATTACCACAGATAGTTCTGAAAAAGAACTATCTGTGAATTATTACAGACAGTTTTATGTAAAAACAGTCTATGATAATTACGTATCACAAATGGTTCTAGTTGTCGCTGGTAACATAGATAGCCGCGCTTTTAAAACTGTCTGTGATAATTACAACACTGACGATTATGAGGAACCGTATGTGATGAGACGTTTAATATAGTTTTTTTTGTAATAATGTATTCAACAGCATATAATGAATTGTCCCAATAAACAATTAGGATTCTGGACAGTTACAGTAGCACCTGTGTAAATATGCAAGACGGATCTACCACTGCAGCAGGTTCAGCAGCCAAACCAATGTTTATTAGCGATGAGCAAGGGAGGTGTGGTGGTCCCCAGCCTGCTGCCCAACCTTCTCCTCCGATCATCCAATCCAATGTCACCATTGTTAGCTAGTGAACTGTGAAACACGTGGTTCAGCTCCTAGATAGTTCCTAGTTCCTACCGCTACAGGCATATCTGATACGAGGTACCTAAAAGCAATGAATTATATGGTACACTGGCACAGTTTAACGCAGATTTGGAACTGTAGCCTACTTAAGAAACGCATATCTTTTCTCCGGCAACCTACTGTTCTGAATCCGAAACCAGCCTAGCTTGGCCAGTGTCAGATGTGACACCTCGCTTGATTCCATCCATCGTTAGAGTTCATCATCAGCTATAATTCGGATATGGATAGGCTAGGTTAGGGCACAATAAAATTTTTTACCATATAAACCACAACACAATACGGGTAAGATATCGTAGATCCTTAAGACTAGATATTCAATGCAGCGGAAAAAGAGTTGGAGTAGTCCGGACTAATGTCGCGCGTGTTAATGTAGTGGAAGTAGTTGGTCGTCCAACGTCCTTGGTTATCGATCGTCTCCTCCAGAGCCCCTCGTGTTCCTTACGTACGTCACGGATCATTTTCGATCGGCGTAGCAGCAATTGCAACAATGCATCTACGGTATCCACATGTTCAGGAGTAGAATATCGTGCACATATGTGCTAACACCAACGCGCACGTACGGTAGGGCCTTCGGGGAGGAAGTAGCTAGGGTTTCGGTGGGTGGTGCAACATCTCCCAAAAGCACCCACGTCTCCCCTTATAAAGAGCCCCTAACAGATCCCTACGTTACAAACTCATTAGAACTCTTAACCACATACGAATTATAATCCGATTTAAGCATCTAACGGATCAAATCCGAAGTAGTTTGTTCCAACCCATTAAATGTGTGACCCTGTAGGTTCATGCGTAATCGACCATGACCTGAAAACTCTTTTCCAATCCACAAGTCGGTAACAGTTCCTAGCAGAACATAACGACTCCCCAATACACATAAAGATCATATCGAACGAACCTTTATAAAGCTCATGTGCTGATCCTTTGCCTCATGATACCAGATCAAACTCAAGGTGAGATATGTATCATCCTATGATAGCTCAATCCTTCACTCATACTTGTAGTGGATTACTTAGTTGTAGTTGACTCATCAACCATATTCGGTATGGTCATGCACTTTCTTAATCAAGCCACATCGAGGCCTAGAGATATATCTTCCGTTAGAGGAGTGACAAATTCCATCTTGATCGCTCACATTCCTTCGTGTGTTTCATAATAAACCCGAAAACAACCTTTATGACTATCTATTTACGGAGTATCCTTTGACAACCCCTAAGTAAACTACTACACATGTAGAAAATCATGACCACTTTATGTCTAAGGATCCCACATACACTATGTATAAGACCAAGTGACCAACTCATAACACTTAAGAATATAACCATTCTCGCGGTGTCTCAAGGCGGATCAATATAACACTATGTTTTTCAACATATATCCACATTATTGATTTGATATTTCATATTCATGATCCGTGAAATGTAATCATTAATCAATACATGTGTTGATCCATAAATCATAAGTGTCCTACATAATGACATAAGATCAGAGATGTTTAGAATAACCTCATAAACATAAATAGAGAGTTTCACAAGCAACTCACATATTTGCCGATCAATATAAATGATATTTCATTCAATTGATAAAATAACATATTATTCAAAAATTTATAAACATAGGAGCGATACAATCATATCTATAGTTGCCTCTGGACATATCACTAATAATCACAACGTAAAACACATAGTAAGCGCAGTTGCACATCCAAGTACTGACACATGCATGTGGATAGCATTGCACTCGATCTTGTTGTCTTGGGGACACGCTTATCTCTGTAGTTATGTCAGGGCGGTAATTAACTTAGCAAGGAGAATCAATTGCAGATCAATTTGCTCGAAGAACGGAAGACGACGATGAGCATATTGTAGTGGTCGTTTGCATCATTTTGTCGTCCTGAAAAAAAGACTGCTTAATCTGGACCACACTGGTGCTTGTGGTAGGCATGCCGCAGCAGGCGCAAACGACATCCACGAGATAATGACAGGATTAACACATGCCTGAAAAATTGCGAGCATATTGTAGTTTTTAATGCACAAGTAGTAGATTAATCCAGACCAGTGAGGGGCTGTAGTTTCGTAAGGTTGTGCTGTTACACTGTTACACCGACAAGCCATTGATCACTGAAAGCAAGTGATCGATGGGGAAACGCAAGTCAGACAGAAAACTGAAGAAAAACCCAGAGGAAAAAGAAATCATTCGACTTGTAAGAGTTATTATATAGTATGCGTAATGCATTCATGGTTCAGGGATTCTCACCTGTTCGTGTTAAATCGGTCTGGACTGGGATATGTGGGTATGGAATCTCATTTACATCTATATTATCCTGATTTACCCATATTTTTTTACCGATTATTATAAATGATTCGGACTGATTTTGACTGGTTTTGGGCTCTTGTTTTAGAAGTTAGCCATTATACACCAAAGACCCCTGTTTTGAGCGGAATATTTGTATGAGAAATTACAACGAGTTTGCTAAAAAAACCTGCCGCCGGAAACCGCTATCCGGCTTTGGTTTCCGAAGCGCAGCGGCGACACGGACGGACGTACCGCGCCAGGAGGGGGAAAGAGACAAAAGCAAGCATGTGCGTGAAAGGCACTCGTCCGCGTTTGAGCCACACGAGCAGGGGCAGCCGGGCAAAAAGTCTCGGCGAAGGACGCGCGCAGAGGGCGGAGGCGGAGATGCGACCGCGGCAGCGGGTGGTTCGAACGGTCCGGACCACTGTTACACGCGTGATGCGTGCGCATACTCTCTTTGTTTTTTAACCCATCGAAAGCTGCGTGACGCGTACGTGTGTGGGCGGGGTGGTACGTCGTACGCCCGCGGATGCCGACATGGTACAACAGCTAGCGTGGCTTTTGTTGCGGAGATGTGTGCATGCTGCGGTCTTGGCCTTGGTCTTGGTGGTGGATCGATGTAGGCACGTTTGGCTGGATCTCGGCCCGATCGTCAAATTCGAGCGAGAGATGATGCGGTTTCTGCGGAACTGTGCCGCGCGGAGTTACGACTAACGAGAACTTGAAATTCTTGCTAGACAGCGACGTGAGAAACAAAAGTAGAAAACACAACGTATTATGTGTGTTTGATTGGGATTTGAAATAGCTGGGCTAACTACTTGGTCGTCAAGGTCCTTTTTTTTTCGCATGACAACGGACGTCTATAGCTTAAACTAGCTTTGTTTAATTGGATAGGTTTACTGGGTTAATAGTATAAGAAAGTTATACGAACTAGTTTAGAAGGGTCATCTTACTTCAATTTTTTTTGTAGATTTGAGCCTGACAGTTAATTAGAAGGTGCTTTGAGCAGTGGTGGAGCCAAAATTTGAAACTATACGGTCAAATACATGAGTTTTTTTAAAAAAAGAGAAATGGATTTTGTTTATGAAATTTTTCACGAGTTCTTATATATACTTTTTTTTTGAAAAAAAAAGGTTCCAGGGGGTCAATTGACCCCAGACTTTAGAGTGACTTCGCCACTAGTTTTGAGCGAGCTGAACTAATTATCTCTAATTAGATATATTTGACGGGTTAAACCAGCTATTAACCTAGAACCAAATAAACCCCCAGGAGTATAGACCTTCTAGCAACGTAACGGCAACAGCTGGGATGGCAATTGGGAAACATGAATTTAGATAAAGATTTGGATAGTGGGATCTGCCAGAGAAAATCACTTTTTTGTGATCATAGGGGAGTAACCTGTTAGTCCTAATTCTTTTTTCTTTTTTTTTTGTGTGGAAAAGATGACAAAAAAAAGTAAGGAATTTGCTTGTAGCCATTAATCATTCTAACTTAAGCTGACGACTCAATCCTACGCCATAACTCATAAGAGACTGGCTCTGCCACTAATTTTTGAGCTAGCTCAAATAGTTTACTGTCTCTTACTCTCTTGGTCACCTAGCTTAACCTGAACCAAGCGGAGTTTTGGCTTATTTAGCCTTTTTTTTTCCAAACCAAATAGCAAATCTAGCTCCCCACAATTGAAATGACAAAAAATGACACCGTTGCAAGTTAGTCAGACAACATGTGTCTCTTACCGTGCTCCCAATTCGCTGTAGCCACCTGTCGTTATCCCCGTGCACAGCAGGCTACCTGCCAAGCTTCCAGTCCGTGGCAGGATGGCGTGCACACATGGGCATCACGGACAGACATGTTTCTGCCGCGGACTGGGAGCGCGGCAGGTGGGCTACCACGTCCTAGAGCGCAACAGGTGATCTACTGCGTATGAGGATTGCAGTAGGGGGTGCTACGCACAGAGAGCATGATAGAGATGCTATTTTTGTCATTTTGTATGTGAGAATACTAATTTACTATTTTGTTTTGAAAAGAGATCAAATAAATCAAAATCTCGAACAAAACGTTACAGCTCATAGGAGTATTCGAAAAATTGTATGGACGTGCGTGACCAAGTTGACGACGCGGCAACACCACGCTCATGTGCAACTAGTCGCTCCTGTCTCCCATGTGAAGCTTGTACTTGTAGAAACCCTGCGACTATTCTCATCAAAAAATACTATCTTGAATTGACCATCCAATTAGACCATTGTCCATATTATTTTTTTGAGTTGACGGTGCTGGACAAAGGATCCAGACGAAACAGTTAGAAACGGGATACTAGCTAGGCCAGTAGTGCCAGTTTTTTGTGTGAAGGGAAGTCAGAAAGTGCCATGAAGTCACGCGTTTGCAGCGTTGAAATCCGAAAAATGCTACGTTTATGTGATTTTAGTTGAATTTCTTACTGTTGGATGTGCTTCTAACTAGATTCGTGCAACCTCCCCTCCACCTTCTTCGGTTCCGACAAGAGCCGCCACATCCACGGAAGTCGAACATGTGACATGCCGCATGCGTGAGCGCGGTCGAATGCTCCTTAGATTAACCATTTTGGTGTGAACATACGCCTATAGAATTTTTGCTAGTGATGCAGTAATTTTTGGTGTCGGGCTAGGGGTGGGATCGAGATGAATATTCCAGAGGGTATGAATGCAGTTTATATATTTCTCCACCTGAATAGTAGCTTTGCCAGCCATTTGAATTCGTATTCGAATGACTTTGAAAAAAATGTATTCAAATCAAACATAAAAAAGATACGGACGAGGATATGGTTTAGATTTGTTAAACCAAAATGTTGTATTGTTTGGTTTGTGTTTGAATTAGACAGTACAATTTAAGCATCATTTGTCACGACGTGTCTAATCATTGAACACTATTCTAGTTTAGCTAGTGTTTGTTCATGTTTTGTTCCTTAAGCACAACAAAATTACATAATCCAAGGATTCATTTACCCGCAACTATTATTTTTTGTAGCTCATATTTCAATTTGAATTAAAAATATGAATACAAATATGATTTGATCAACATGTGATTCATTTTTCCTCCTGTTTCGACGCCTAGTTTGTATCAACTTGGGAGTAATGGGAATGAGGATACAATTCAGATTCTAAACTTATATTCCCACTTGTTTGTTATCGAATTGGTGCAAAGATGGCAACAATTGGTCGTTCTATTCTCATTCCGTTCCTCTGGACCAAACATGAGAAATCACATTTTCTCTATTCCTAACCGACAACAAACAAACAAAATATAGTCGATCCAATGCCACTCTGGTCGAGTGGTGTTGTTCCACACTCCAGTAAAAATATATACCAAACACGGTATCTGAAGATCGTAAGTAAAGGGAACTATCTCTTGGTGTGGTAGTAGAGTTGTGGATGTACGACTCCAATCACAAGGGTTCAAATCCTGATGAACATATTTATGCACATGCGAGTACGCTTCAATAGGAATTTTGTGAGGTTTACGGATTTATCCTCAACTTCCATCAGTTTAGGCGTGTGCTAAGGAGACACACTAGCGTGTTTGTGCGTGTGGTGTGCGTGCATGGTGGTGTGTGTACATGTGTGTCTTTTCTTGTAATAGCAAAAGAAGATGGGGAGTAAGATTAGGTATAAGCATGTTGTTAGTTTTGCCTTTGATTGTGTAAATGTGGGTGAAGTGTATTCCAATATTGAGTTGGTTTCTTGTTCATATCGCAATGAATAGGGGTGCAAACAGAGCGGATAGTTCCCGACTGTCCGTCCATCCAAAAAAATTCTGATCTTATTTGGGATGTGAAATTGGATATCTAGGATTTTTCTCAGATTTTGGATTAGGAGCTGAATAGTTTTTGACGGATACGAAAACATATTCGGGAAGGAGGTATCCATCGGATTCGGAGCTATCCGAAAAATTTGTTTGAGCTATCCGTTAAAATATCTGGTCACTATCCAGTAACAATACACAACACAAATTCCACTCCCTCTCGACTCGGTCCTGTGACACCGATCCCGACAGCCCAACCCCGTCTCCCCTCCCCTTAGTCCCCTATGATACCTAACCCTAACCCTTGCCTCACCTACCGCCACTGCCATCAAACCTCCCTCACCTCTCTCTTTTGACGCCACTGCCAAGACTGCTCTCATCTACCTCCCTTGCCTCACCTACCGCTGCCGCCCTCCTCCTCCCTCCTTCACTGCTGCCGCCAAACCTCCCTCGCCTCCCTCCTTCGCCGCTACCGCCAAGACTGCTCCCGTCTACCTCCCTCACCTCACCTAGCGCCGCCATCTCCCTCCTTCGCCGCCGCCAAGACTGCTCCTGTCGACCTCAGGAAGAAGGGACGCAAAAGTACGATTTTACTTTCTCTAGTACTAATTGACATGCATCAGCATGTTAGATGATAGAGCTTGTGAAAATGCTTCTCTAAAATTCTAAATAAAGTTAGTTTCACATAAAACAAGTGTTTTCAACTATAGTTGTGACTCTATTGTGGAAATGTTTGCTGGTTTTCATGGGTTTATGCTTATTTTAGCAATTCCAATATGAATGCGAATGTTCTGAATGGACTGGACCTGTGGCCTGTTAGCGGAAATTGTTGTTGATGCTTGTTATGAACACTATCATTCTGAGTTGTGCGCTTGTCACTGTTTTGTGCAGCTTGAGTTCGGGAAGAAAAAGTAAAATCATACTTCATGTCATTTTTAAATTTCAGGTTCTAAGGAGAAGATAGCATCACTTGTTGATGAGTTGGATTTGGAGCTGGAGAACAAAGGATATGTGCTACTACAAATATGAACAAAGAGGTTTGATAATTATTAATTAGTTATGGATTGCCTAATGTATTATTGTTTTTTCTTGCTGTCGAAAAATCGAAATCTCAAAAAACCATTCCTTCCTATCATGTTGTATTCCATTATCACATACTTGGTCAATAGTCTGTACTATGTAGGCTTTGTAATTGGCCTTTGTCTATGTTTTCATTTTGAGATCCTTTTAACTATTTTTTTTTGTGTCATTTGATTTTTTTTTTAGGATGAGATGATGACCTAGTGCTACTATCTTGTGTTGTGAACTTGTGATGTAATAAACTAGTGCGTAGTGATGTACTTGGCTATGGCTAGTTGAATTTTGAACCGTGAGGTATGAGAGTTGTGGCTTGCTATTTGCTAGTTAATAGTTACTACTTGCTTAACTATCTCATGTCATGTACTTTGCTTATTACTATTTGCTTAAGTAACCTATGTCATCGTGTGATGTAGTTAAATTTGTTTGTTAAACTACTAATGTTGTTGTATTTTAGATATGTAGTATGGTTGATTGATCTTTATTTGTGTGACATATATGATTTCTGTTTTCGCGCAATATTCGACTAAATATCTGTGATCGAGACAATCTGTATTCAGCTTGGCATGTATTCGCTCGTATTCGTGATCAAGATTATCCATATTTGTATTCAGCATTACTCATATCAGACTCTGACCGCAAAGAGAAATGAGTAATAAAATACAGAATAAACTATATACATCTTTATCCCATCCGATTGCATCTCTAACCATGACTTCAAATCTCCCACCGGCCGACCCTGGCCCACTCCCACTGGTGGGACCCGCGGCGATATTACAAGGCCAGGTAGTTCCGTGCGTTTTAAATCTCAAAAGAAACTCCGGACTATTTATGTTTCTTCGGCTGCACACGCGTCCCATCCACCCTTTACGCCCTTTAAGGGCCCGACCAAAGTTTGGGCCCACATGTCAGTGGGAGTTTCTTGCGTACGGCTGGCGGGTAGGAAGTGGCGGGCGGTGAGGGAAGAATGGTGCCAATTGGTTGTACTTTGGCGTCAGCGCGGGCCCCATGGCTGACGGGCGGAAACCCTATGGAAGCGCGCCACGTCAGGGGGATTATTACACATTGATTGCACGGGGTCTCTTCTGTATGCTTTTGTTCCCATGGCATTAACCCCAGCTATATTAACCTGCCCCGCGTATCAGATTCCCATGTTCTTCTTTCCCTTGCACATCTCAAAGTGCTAGGCTCACTCTATCGCTGCACACACTTTTTAAATACAACTGATTACAAGCCTCTATAAATAAAAGTGTGGCAATCTGGCTTCTAGTCTTTATATTCGTGCTTAATTTTGTTTGTCTTTTTTGGTAGAATTTTCATATAAATAAGACATACTCTCGTTAGTGAAGACAAAAGGAAAAAATCTGGATGGCTTAGTTATTTGGTGGACCAGATTATAATAGTGAACATTTATCTAGCAAAGTAGAGTTTGAATAGAATAGTGTAGACTAGAGTAACATTTTAGTAGTCTAAAAAAAAGAGCAATATTTGAGCTAGTTTAGGAAATACACTTCGTACAGTTTATACACCAAACTCCAATTAACGGTATGTAAGAAGAAAATAAAACTTTCTAAACGTCGCTTACCGTTCTTCCTTAAATATAATGATGGTATATCTATGAGTTCCTTTATATTTAATTTGCTTTTTATCTAAAAAGAAGAGATTGCTTTCAAGAGTCAATCCAAAAGGTTAAACATGATAACGTTATGTTATCTCATGTACCAATAAAGAATACACTCCCATATAGCTAGAATGGTGACCATATATGCATGAGATTTTTTGTCAAAAACCCACCTGCATCTTAAAGTTCATCAAAAATCACCAACAAGTTCTATGTGATTGCAAATCCCCCCGCCCCCACCCCAAACGAGAAATTTACTCGTTGAAGCTCCTACAAGTTAAGAACTACTAATCTGGTTGTCTCCCGTTGATGGGATCACGTCGAAGTCCATCCAGACTACGAGAATCCTCTCGCGCAACCGCAACATCAGCGATTGCCCCTAGTCGTCCTTCTTCCTTGTCCCTCTATTCTCCCACTCTTGTGTTGCACTTTATTCCCCCGTGCCCGGTTTGTGTCCTATCCTGCGCTGGTACATCTTTCCTACTCATAGTCCACAAATCCGATCTATTGAGATTATCACCCAAACACCTTATAGTAGCTTCAACGAGTAAATTGGCTGTTTGGGGGAGGGGGTTGCGACCACATAGAACTTGCGGGTAATTTTTTTTATGAACTTTGAGATGCAGGTGTTTTTTTATGAACTTCCCCACTTGCAGGTGAGCTTTTGCAAAAACCTATATGCATGTGTGTAAGGAAACGATATGCCAAGCACTTTTATCTGTTCATCTGTTGTGTTACCTCTTTTTATTACTAATGTAATTGTCCATTGATGCTCTTTCTTAATATCTTTAAATAGTCGGCCGTGCTTAAATACTACAAGTTCTTACAAAAATCTAGGATAAATATTGGATGCTTGTATTATTAGTCCATCTGCTCTTTTTTAGATGTCATTTTAGAATGCGTGCAGTCAACCTTTTATAACTTTAATCGTTAATATACATAAAAGTATTTGAATTTGTCATGCGGAAACGATAGTATTAGATATGTTATAAAAAATACTTCCATGTCATTATTTTTTAAAATAATTTTCACTAATATATAAATACAAAAAGTAACGGTCAAAAATGTGTATTGAAGACCACGTCGATGTCCAAAAGGACAAGTAAAAAAGAATGGAGATGGTATATATCAGCATGTTTGACTGGCATCATAAGGTTCACCAATCACAAAGGAAATAAGCTAAAGATAGCAACTATCATTAGCTAGCTAGTCTGATTTGTAGAATAACAATTATGCGAACATACGAACTTTCTAATCGTTTGTCAATTTGTGGTATAGTAAAACTAGTCATGCAATTGGGCGGCTACTCCGTATATTACTGGTTATTATGGATTGATACAGTCGATAAGTACCTATCAGTTAGCTGGTAGACAAACATCAATCCATTTGTGTTTTCAAAATTGTAGTGCTTCCTTGCGCGTAATGTTTGACATTGCTGGGTAGACCTGACAAATTACCTCCACCCCTCTCCCTCTATATCCATTATCCAAGGCACCTTTCCCCACGTTGTACAACCGTCCCTATCTCAATGCATAGGAAGGAGTTTCACTTAGCTCTCATCCGTTCTAAAAAATAAAATCCACCGTAGTACTACTGCTTCCATCCATCACTGTCCTTTCATGGCTACTAAAACTAGAAACCATCCGCCCTCGTACTCTCCATTCCATACTCCCGAGAGTTCCACCACACCAGTACAACACACACACTCTCCTCTCCCTCTCATCTCCTCTACTGTGCACCACAGGAAGAACTCGCCATTAATCTCTTCTCTGTAGTGGATAATTAGCTCGATCTCTCGATCCATCAGCCGTCCATGGACAAGAAGCAGTTCAGTTCCAAGAGCAATGCTCACCGGAGCGGGACGCCGAGCTCGGGCAAGCACAAGGGGAAGGGTAGCGGCGGCGGCGGCGGCGGCGGCGGCAAGAAGCCGATAAAGGTGTTGTACATCTCCAACCCCATGCGGGTGACGACCAGCGCGGCGGGCTTCCGCGCGCTTGTGCAGGAGCTCACCGGCCGCAACGCCGACCCGTCCAAGTACAGCGGCGGCGCCATCGACGTCAACGAGAGCAGCGGGGGCAGCCCGGCCGAGCCGCAGGGCGCCATGCCCAGCCCCGGCAGCACCGTGGAGTCGTCGGACGCCAACGGCCCCGCCGGCCACATCCCAGCGGCGGCCTACGACGACGACGACAGCTTCGCGCCGCAGCTGATCGATAACATGTACTCCGTCTTCTCGCCGCCGACGTTCCTCTACGGCTCGCACAACGAGGTGTGATCCCTACAATTTGCTAAGCTGTGTAGTAGATACATGTATGTATTGCTTGCATGAGGATTTGTATCGTATGTGCATGTGTTTGATCGTAGGTAATTAAAATCAAATTGTGTATTTTGTTCCAAATCGGTGTATAGCACTGTGGCAAAAAGTGTACTACTGTATGGTGTGGGTGCCACCTGATTTAATTTGGTTGGTTGTTAATTGATGATTTGCAATAGTTGCAAAGATGAAATGTTCAGGAAATTATTAAGTGTTTGAACCCAAGAGAATCGGATTCTTTTTTTAAAAAAACGGGTTTCTGATTTTATGCACAGTAGCTCGACATGTCGATTTGATATATGTGTATAAAGGGTGGCTAGAAATATTGCTTTTGATGCAGAGCTTAGATTGGCATGACAGTGCTTTCTTAAGTGATATCTCACCACCACATGAGTTTTAGCAGATATGTAGCCATGGTTATATATATATATATATATATATATATATATATATATATATATATATATATATATATATATGCTTATTTCTAGCAGGGAGTGGGGAGGAGCTAGCATGTGTGTCCACAGGGTCAGGCAATGAGTGACATGTATATATGGGGTCTAGGATCAAATTTCTCAGTAAAATGAGCATATTCTTTATGCAAAGGTGATCAATTTTCAGGCTTAATTACAAACTAAGGCAAGTGTAATTTTCGTGGTTTAATTTGTTCTTTTGCAAATTAATCGAGAACCAAAAATTGTATTAACATTCTCTTCGAATTCTGAGTAAACTGGAATATATGCTCTATGCAGAGATGACCAATCCATATATAACTAGATAATTTAGCCCTCGCAATTGCGCGCTCTGGCCCAAGTATACTACTTACAAAAGTTTTTCACATCTCAATATATATTTGATTTCGAGTATATCTTAGCTAGAGTTGCTTTTATGGTGTGGACTATTTCTTACTTTTTGAGTTTAAATATGTTTGTAGATAACATCCAATAGTTATGCCAAGATTAGATTAGTCGTAATTAGGATGCACCCATGTAGCGCCGGGGGGGGGGGGGGGGCAACTTTTTATACAAGTTTCTGCTGCACTTCTGTGTGGTCTAAATTATACCCCCTCGGTTCTCAAAAGATGCGTTCTAGAATGCACTTAGTCAATATTTTAAAACTTTGAGCATTAATACATACACACAAAAAGTGCAACGAGCGGTGACGCCGTTTCATCTACTGATATATGAGAGCTTTTTTGCTATAAGATGCACATGAAATTACTGACCTTCAATTTTGTTTGGAATTACTGTATGTATAAAATAATTTTACTGTGTTAAGGCTTATCGTTTACTGTACTATCGCCGCGCTGTTTTTGTTTTTGTTTTTGTATATTTGCGTTTGAAAAATGAAAAACGCTACGATATCATCCGATTCCTCCTTTTTTAAACCGTACCACTGTCGCTCGGTTTCCGCGATGCATCTCTTCGACACCCCCACGATGACTTATAAGGATGGACATCCACTTCCCAATAAAACACAAGGCCCTGTCTTTCCCCTGCTGCAAAAACTCCAAAACACACGCTCCACCGCCCCCAATGATTTCCAAAGCCAAACAGTCAAAATGCCTTCGAACTCTACTTCATCTCCTACCCCCGGTAGTTCTGGCCTATCTCGCCCTTATATACGAGCACCTATCTGGGCAGAACCTAATTAAGCCAGGTTGCGGACCATTATTATGTCCGCGGCCTCCTCTGTTCTCCCCCCTCATGTCTGCCGAATAGCGTGTCTCTGATCATCCGCTGGCTACGCCTCCTACTCAGTCGGACCAAAGACTTGGTCTTCGACATCCGGTGGGCTAACCTCGTAATCGAGATCACACTCACGAACTATGTGGATCGTGTTGAAGCATCGATCCGAAGGCGCGATGCATACATCGACATGCTAAGCGCGAGGGTCGATGATACCGAGAGCGTGGAAGAGGCTGGAGCCCTCCTCTGGCACATGGTCGACATGTATCCTCAGTACGAATGATATCAAGAGCTACTCGCTACCTCGAAGGAGCATGTGGAGGCGTTTCTCCACATATTCCCTGATCTCATTCCCACCAAATCCCACAAGCAGGCTTGCAAACACTTGATGACTGCGATAGGGTCCTACCTTGGCCACTAGGACATTCTTTCTTATTTATCATGCAATGCACAAAAAAAGCGATCGACCACGCTATTTGGCCGAACCCCCGAAATATATTTAAGAAGTTTCATCTTCAATTGTACTGTTATGTATATATAAACTTACTGTAGTGTTTGCTTCATTTTACCACTTGAGCGAATGAAGGGATACAATATCATTGAAAAATGCAAAGGAAAAAAATACATATTTACTTCTTTGTGCTGACCATTTACCGCTTCATGTATGCGCTTTTACTGTCACGCTACCTTTTATTGTTCTACCGTTGAGCATTACTGGTGCGGGACGATTCTCGAGCTGGTCATTTACTACTTCCTGCTGTCCATTTTACCGTTCGTGTATTAGAGTTTTCTATCACACTAACTTCTGATGTACTACCCGTTGAATACTACTAGCCTCTCACAATTCTCTTGTTTGTAAAAAGTAAACATGTGTAAAAGTAAAAGCAGATGACGGGTGCAGTAAAATCGTATGATTTGTTTGGTGGTTGTTGGCGGTAGGCTTATTATCACACAAAAAAAATCGCAGGTGGTAACATTTTGTTAATGTCTGACGTGACGTCTGGCGTCTCCAGGGGGATCGAGGGTCCTTGCCCCAAAATACACACAAAGTTCGTTGTAACATGATGATAATGCTTGAAAATATGTTTGACGTAATTACTGTGATATACGCTGCAAGTTACTGCCGGATGGGACATCCTGCATCAGGTGGAGATAGTGGGAGCGAGTTCTGAAAAAAAAATATAAACGTATGTGATTCTGCAGTAAAACACATTGCAAATTTACTATCTAAACATTGTGTTTTACTGTCCGACTATGAGCCCGAGTAATTGTATACTAAAAACATTTAGTAAAAGTGTACAAATTACTGCCACACACTTTATAAATTACCGTCAAATCGAGTTCCGCGTGGGAGCGGACGTTTCTGGCCCGTCGACCGTAGTTGACGGTCCGGCTATATGAGGATTGTGTGCGCACGTCCCACTGGGCTTGGTAACACGTGTTGGGCTGGTTGGCGCTCAGCGAGATAATAAATACACACACACGGTAGTGCTATTCTGCACCTGCATGTAGAATAGGTTATTCTACGCTCCCCCCCCCCCCCGCCCCCTCCCCGCGAGCAGCCAACCATACAACCGTGCATGCCCCACGGAGCGCAGAGGGGCGGGTGGAGAGAGAAGCGTTTGTTAATTGTAAACTCTGAACGAGAATAACTAATAAATCATTTATCCTATTTACAATCCATTTGAAGCATTTTGTTGGAAAAAATGTTCTTAACAAAAAGAGATCCATGATTAATATGTTTTAATACTGTAAAAAACAAATTACTGCACCGAAAGTTCAAATTTACTGTACTGAAGCCAATCAATTACTACATCATCTAATCACAGTGCAACCGACCGTAAAACCCTGTGCGCCCTTAATCCACCACCCCACCGCCTCTTCTGTCGCCCATTTTTACTGTAGATCTACAAGAGGTTTGCTACGACCTCATTGTGTCTTTTATCAGAGCACTACAAACATTTCATCAGACTCGTTGTTTGTGTTACTGCAACCTCCTTGTGTTTTTACTGCAACACTACAAAAGCAATTTATTACGACCTCATTGTGCCTTTTACTACAGCTCTACAAAGAGATTTTACTATGATCTCGTTGTGCCTTTTATTGTAGCACTACAAATAGATTTACTTCCACGCTAAGCGTAGAGGGCGTGGGATCTTGACCCGAGGGGAAAAATTCGCTTAGGTGTGATGGGAAGTTAAAATTGTATCACGACTATTTTTCTCACCGTTACAAGTTACTGTCACACGTGTGCGGATCGTGGGACTGTGGCCCAAAAAAAGCAATGCGCTGTGAGATGGTCTGGCAGTAAAAAATGGTATTAGAATTACTGTCAAATATACTACCTATTACCGTCGATATAAGAGAAGAATATCGGGCGTGCAATTTTTACTGCAACCTCCTTCTGCGTTTACTGCACCGTTTCAAGAAATTTATTGTGACCTCATTTGTGCGTTTACTGCGGCACTACAAGAGGTTTACTGCGACTTTCTTGTGCTTTTACTGTAGCGATACAAAAAGATTTACTGTGATTTTTTTGAGGAATTATTGTGATCTTCGTGTTCATTTATTGTGTCTTTATAGGACAGACACTATCACGCTTAGTATTATTGCAATCCTTATGCCTTTACTGCGCCTTCATCGGAGATTTACTGCCACACTGAGCGTAGAGGGCAGGTGGAGAGAGAAATATGGGTTGACAGAGGTGGTGGGTTTTCTTTGACTAGCCTTTGACCAAGGTGGGATGCGGGTTTTGACCCACGGAAGGTGGTGGAGGATAGAATAGGCTATTCTACATGCAGGCTTTGAATATCCGAAGCCCTTGTGTGTGTACCGTACTAGTCCCAAGATCAGTGGCAAATACGCACATTCACAATATTGATAATCACATTCATACATTCATACATACAGAATAAAATAAAATATGGTACGTAAGTTAAGCGATTATATTATTTACAACACAATGGCCGACCGACCAAATAAAAACTTAAGTATCAGAAGTAGCAAATGTAATAGCAGAAGCAAAATATGTAATAAATCCAAAATTCCAGTGGCATGCCCATCCGATCCCTCAGAAAACCAACTAGAGACAAGTCCTAGAAAGACCCGTTACCGAACCCACCAATTTCGGGTGCAAAGAAGGCGTGGTCTGGCGTAGGATCATCCTCTAACTCTGAACAACAATTTAAGCAAGATTGAGTACATTGTGTACTCAGCAAGACTTTTAGTGTATCATAAAGTTTATATAGATACAAGGCTAACAAAAGGTGAAGCTATAGACTACAAGTTATTTTCAAAGATTAAGCGTGTTTTGTTTGTAATATCAATATGTAGTATTTTTCAACGAAAGTTTAAAGAACAGTTTTCTCGATAGATGACAACAATTAAGTAATTGAATAATTAACAACTCGCAACCCTCCTCGTCGGCTGTGAGCAACATCTTATTTTCAGCCATAGACATGGCACTCAACTCACATATCAACAACAAAACCATTCCTACATTTTCCAACAAAACTGTTTTTATGAAAATCAAGACTATACCCATTAAGACTGCACTAAGCATGCTCATGATCGTGAGTATGGCTATTTAAATAGATTTACACTCTGTAGAGGTGTACAACTTTACCCACAATATACGAATTCTCTAGTTTGTTTGGTATCTATCGATACCACTACTCACTACCTTTAGTAAGCAGTCTAGAGCACATGTCGAAGCCTTTATATCACCTAGTCCTAACCTTGCACTAGTCCAGTGAATGAACACCCTCACTTCACCCGAGTACACCCCCATCTAAGTGAGGCATTCATCGTTGTGTCAGCAAGCTTTGTGCCAAATACCGTGGTGAAGGGAGCCCCTTCGAACATGCCTACACCGGTAAAGCTCGTATTACTATAGCCTACCAACGTACGAGGCTAGTTTTCAATGACTTAATTAGCTAATGTCATCCCATACCAGCACATATAGTTGTACGCTTAGGCTTAGATAGGACTTGCTGGCGTTTAGTCTTTAATTGACCCAAGCAGGATCTCCCCTATCTACTTGTGAGATACACCTCTTACACTTTTCAGATATAATATAACTCGCTAGCGTGCAAACTATGTTTTTATTTTTATTTTTATACAAAATAATGTAGTAAACTCCTCTGGACCATCATTTTCAAAACTTCCAATTTCAAGTTCATCATGTCATCCATTTTATCAAATTTTAGTAAAGACTATCGCTTGACTAAGCAATTGTGCAATACTTGCACTCAAAGTTTCCAAATTTACATTATCTATTGTCTACACCATATACTAGTGGCTACAACAGTGTGAATATCAATATATCGAATAGGATAACGACTTTTGATACCCCCCAAATATAGCAACTTTAAACAAACATACACGTATGTATAATAGATTTGCAAAAAGAAGTACAATGATTAGAATAATAGGATCAACATGGTCAAAGGAGGTGCTTGCCTTGCTCAGATTGTTCTGGATACGAGTACGGCGGATCGTCGCAAAAGTCATTCGAACAATCGATGTCTAATCAAAAAGAGCCAGAAGCAAATTAAATATAGAACAATAATTCCAACAACAACAAAATCCAAATATTTTTGCATATTCTGGTAGATCATGAATTTATAATTTATAAAAAATATTCATCTCATTTGGAGTTTGTATGCCAAAGTTATTAACGTTTTAATTTGCTTCAGTTTGAAAATTCCAGAAAATATAAAAGTGTTGACGTTGAAAGTGTATTTTACGAAGTTTACGCTTTCCAGTAGAGAAAGCGTACTCTTCTCTATGTTCTACTGAGGTTTACGCTTTCCAGTAGAGGAAACGTATTTTCCCTAGAACTAAAGGTGGCTTTTCTTATTTTTTTCTGATTTTTATTAACTTAGATGCGAGGCCTACTTGTTAGTGACTTATATATCTATTTTATTGATTTTATTTATAAACTAGAGGCAGTGCCACATATCATAGACTCATTATTTATTAACTAATTATTAAATCTATTTCTAATTTAATTAACTAACAGCTGGGGTCCACCTGTTAGTCTCTCGGTTTTTAAAACGTGTTTTAAAACCGAGAATAGTGTGAAGTCCCACATGTCAGTGACACATTAACTAAAAATATTTAGAATTTGATTTTTGATTTTCTTTTCAGCCGGTCCCTCATGTGATCAATTAGTTTCACTTAACTACTATCATTTGCGTTAAGCTAATACTCAACCGAGTGGGTCCCATCGGTTAGAGAGAGAAAGAAAAAGAGGAGTTGGGTGCGCGCATGGCTGAGCGCCATGGCGAGCTCGCCAGTGGTGAGGTAGGCATGGGGAGGTCTGGGATGGGGGCAAAATGGGTTCCTCTCTCGACGGCGATGCCACCGGGTGGTGGTGGGACCAGAGAGATCGCCGGAGGTGGCGCTATGCTAGAGATGAGCGGCTGAGCTTCTCGAGTTCGAAGTGGGTTTCGCGAACCAAGCCCATCGGTGGCAAAAGGTGGTGCGCATTGGCTTCATAAAGTTACTACGATGCTACACGCAGTGGCTCGGTGACCGATGGTCATTGGAGTGGTAGTGACAAAGCTTCCCGCGACGGCACCATGATCGGCTATGATGAGATCTATGCTATACTAGTTAATCTTCCAATCTAACACGCGAAAAAGCTCTAGGGGACTACTAGAAGCTCAGCAAGGTCCTTGAAAGCGTCAGGGGATGACTGGAGTGGCTTAGTGACGTTGAGGGGCGGTGGCGCAAAGGAAGCTCTCGGTGAGAGCGCGTTGTAGGGATGGAGATGCTAGAAGGAGGTACGCATTAGCTTGCATGCACACTGTGGATGGTAGGGGTAGAAGGAATCGACCGGACCCACCGAGGTGGAGGCTAAGCGGAAAAGAGTTGTGGCAGCCAAAAATGAGGAAGAAGGTTGATTCGGGCGATTCCCTGTGTGTAGATCATCATCAACCAAGGGAGAAGCATTTGTGAGGCATAGGACACGATATTACACGGTCAGGTGAGGTTCAAGCTTACCAGAATGTCGGGAACACGAAGGTCCGAAGTGGAGTGTGCGCCAGAGGTGAAGAAAATGATGGCGTGTTCGGCCATGTGGTTCCCGAGCTACATCAAGAAACGTAAGAGTATCAGTGAAGCAAGGGGTGCATTGTGACGCGGTTGGCAAGGGCAAGGAAGCTAACTAGAGAAGATGGCGTTGTGAAGCTCGCTCACCGGTGCGAGAACGATGCACTTGTTCTCGGGGATTTAGAGAGCTAGAAGCTCAGAGAATGTGCAATATAGAACGAGGGGCGAGCTAGGGAGATGGTGATACACTCGAGGGCTTAAATAGCGATGAGTAGCGTGTGAGATGAATGGCAAGAAAATGTGGCCGCAGAGAAAATCGCGGCTCGCTTGATGTTTTCGCCGGTCGTGGTACGGGTGCCATTAAGGAGTAGATGGCATGAGAGTAGCCAGAGATGATGGAGGTAGGTGAGGCGCGAAAATTTTGGGCGGTGAGGAAAATTACGCGAGCCGGCGAGGAGTGGCTAGGGCGCCAGACGGTGCTCGCAAGCGAGGATGAGGGCGAGGTGGACGAAGGGTTCTGGCGACTGGGGTCCACCCATCAGCGAGAGGGAGCGAGCGGGGTTGGCACAGGCTGGATCTGGGCTAGCCGAAATGGGTTGGCTCAGATTCGGCCCAAAGGTCCAACAGGAATTCAAAAACAGATTTTTAATTTCCAAAATTTGCCTGAATGTTTGCTGAATTTTTGTACTGAGCAAACAGAATCCCACATTTATGAGTTTTTTTGTGAGGGCTCCTGACCCAGTATAGTTGCTTATGTAAACTTTTTAGGATTTATATGCTTTGTGATTTTCCCAAAAATTCATACAATTTTCTGTTTTC
The DNA here is from genome assembly GCA_036346255.1 of Ampelocalamus luodianensis. Lineage (NCBI taxonomy): Eukaryota > Viridiplantae > Streptophyta > Magnoliopsida > Poales > Poaceae > Ampelocalamus > Ampelocalamus luodianensis. The sequence continues at coordinate 16,799,672 of CM070625.1, forward strand.
ATGTAAATGCATTGTTACCTTTGATGAAAATTCACAAAATATGCTTAAATAATTTTTCCCTCATATAAACATGCTCAAAATTTATTCTCCCACCTATTTCCCCAAGATTTGGATTTTTGGGATGTTACAACAGGATTTCCTGACAAGGGGGTAGCTACCCACCTGGCATCCATCGTTCGATTTTGCATCAAGATTCGTGTTCTTTCTTTTCCCTGTCAACTTTGAAGAATTTTAACTAAAAATTTCAAGGATTTCAACTAAAAAAATTCTCACTTCCCCCTAATAAAAGTAACTGTCAACTCAAAAAAAATTAAAACTCTCAATTTTGTAGGTGAAAACTATCAACTTGAAATCGGTGACTTTCAACTCAAAATAGAATACTTCTGACTCAAAATTTCCAACCTTCATCTCAAAAAATTCAACTCAACTTTCTCTGGAAAAATATCGAGTTTCAACTTTAATGATCGGGGTGGGTAGCTACCTCGAGCAACTATATATATATATATATATATATATATATATATATATATATATATATATATATATATATATATATATATATATATATAGAGAGAGAAAGACTGAGTTGTCATATGAAACTGAAATTAATAGATTTGTTATGGAAAATACTTCCATGTCATTATAATTACAAAAAGTAATGGTCAAAGTTGTGTATTGGAGACCACGTCGATGATTACAAGTACAAAAAAGAGGGAGTATTGGTAACATCCCAATTTTTTCCTCTTGTAAAAATTTTAATGTAAATTAATTAATTCAAAGTGTTGGTCTTATTTGGGAGTTTTTGCATTTATTTAAATTCCAAATCCGTAATTCAAATCCAAATTCCAATTCCCAATTCAATTTCGAACCAATTTCCTTCTTCAAATCGCAAAATTGAATTCCAAAATCAAATCAATTCTCGTCCAAATTTGAATCCAAATTCTCAATTTGAGTTAATCTCCCCTCAATTTCAAACCTCAATAGAAATTCAAATTCAAATTTAAATTTGAATTCTCTTCGAAATGCAAATCTTAGAATTTCATTTCGATTTGTTATTTTCTTTTTGGGTCGAATCTCTTTTTCATTTCTCCTTTTTCCTCTTTCTTTCTCTTCTTTTTTCCTTTGCTTTCTTGCTCTATTTCGACCGGCTACTGCCATTGCCGCTAGCACCATGTCGCGCCGCCCTTTGGCCCTGGTCATGACCACGGCTGCCTGTGCGCGCCTACGCCTTGACCCTGCCGCGTCGCGCCATCTGCGTTCGAGCTGCGCGCCTGCCTATGTTGTTCCCGCACCACACGGTGTCGAGCCTCACTTTCCCGGCCACACCTGTGCTGCGTCATGCATGCCGTGCGCTCTCATGCTCCGTGTCGCCCGTGTACATTTTGGTTGTGCCATCGGCGTCATTACATCCCCTCCATCATCGCACCAAGAATTTTTAGTTGCCGCGCCATTCAATTATGCCATTCGAACAATTACAAATCGGGCGCAACGACGCCATTCAATCACGCCGCGTCGCGTCCCAATCGATTCCCCAGCCATGCCTATAAATGGAGTACCAGCACCTCCACCTGCCCCTTTACACCCCCTCCAACTCTCATACTCACCCGAGCACTGTCGCCGCTGATTTTGCCCTCTTCCCGAGCGCCGGCCACCACCCCCATTCTGTGTTCCCATCATTTCAATGAGATTCTTGATGTCCTAACCATGTCATGTTGTGTTCCCGTGCTTAGTGATCATTTCAACTGAATCAATTTCGTTTTTCGTTGCAGTTCATCGCCGGATTTCATCGTTTTCTTCTGCTAGGCCGAAATCACCTCTGTCGCTTGCTCTCTTTCTCCGATGAGCTTCTCGCCGATTGGACTACATCACGTCACATTCCCAGTCATATTCTACCAATTCCTCACCTCAATTTGGCCGAATTGTGTCCGAGGAGCTCCGCCGCTACCGCTGCCACCTTCTTCCCCGTCGTTGGCGTGGTCGTCCCACTGGCTCGGCCACCCTCCGGTCTCCCCGAGTGGCCCTGCCACTTCCCTGTGCCCACGCATCTCTCATGCGCATGCTGCCTTCGCCGCCACGCCGTCGCATCATCTTCTTGACAAAAGTTGTTGCCGTGACGGTAATGTCTAGAGGCAGAGTGGTCTACCCTAGAGTTGTTCTGAGACTGTGATGATTGCGAAAGGCTCTGTACTTTTGTAAAGGCCTATTATAGGTCAGTAGCCAATGAACGAATGATCAGAAGGTTATGTTCATTGTTTTCTCTCATCTAATAGTTAGCAATAACACTTGAATATATGTGAACCCGATCGGCGAGAGTCTCTGCATACAAAGGTGATGGTACAATATTTAAATCTTTTACCATCGTCCTTGGGACGACCTGGGTGTAGTTGGTGGGCGCTGATCGCCACACGTTGGTGATAGGCCTCCTGGATTTCCCCAGTGAGCTGTCGTGGTACTGGTGTCTGACCTCTTCTTAGTGCCTTCTGCTTGGGGCGAGAAGTTGTTTGTTGCATTGTTCCTAAGCTAAACGTTCAGCCTCGATCCTCCTGGGCTTCACATTGTTCACATGTCGTTTGTTGCTCGTCGGTCTTGTTGATGACTGCACATGCACGAAACTCAGAGCAGATAGAGGGTGAGAACGTCTCATCCTCATCAAAAGAGGGGTAGTAGTTGAGATCTCGGGGTAGATGTTTTGGAGATGATTCCTCTAGAACCTCAACATTGACACCGTCAATGAGATCATCATAAGCCGCCACGGTATTGGCATCGTGGTGACTTATCTCTCTAGTTGAGACGGAAGTGGGAATATACTCGCCCTCGGAGTTGCTTGGGGGTGGTAGCGGCGTCCCCGCTATCTCACTCCCAACAAGGTTGGGTTGAGGCGGTGAAGATTCTCCTCGGGACGCACTCGAGGTAGAAATTGCACTTGCATGCCTACTCGAGGCGTAGTCCTTGTCCATGAGGTCGACGTAGTCGGCACAAAATCAGTGCTCTCCTCGTCCATTGGTAAGGACACAAGAACATCACAACAATGATCTTCGGCTTGATAACGCCCTCCTTCTAGCGCCAACTGTCAATGATCGAAACACATGATCCCCTATCAAGCTTATCGAGAAAATAATACGAGAGCACAATCTAGATGAAGACATTTATTGTCGTGGACGTAATGAGTGTTTGTATAAGAATACAATGAGAATGTTGAAAATGTAATGACCGCGTTCATAAAGTTATGAAATGTGGATTGTGTTACAGAACACGTGGGCTACCCCTTTATAGCTATTGAAGGAGTAACAGTTAATAACGCTAAAGGCGCCTTATATCTTCATACATGTTCTCTGTTGAGTCTTTAACTGTCACGTCTCTTAGCCAACTATCGTAAGTTGTTAGATGTGCTAATAACCGCACTCATGTTAGTCACGTGAGAAACTACAATGTCTCCCGACCAGTTTGCTGGTTGGGGATGGCCCAAACTATATAGTTGGTCGTGTAGTGTCCATGACTGGTCGTCTCATGACATGAACTAATATGCGATCAGTTTGACCGTAATAAAAAGGATTAGACTTCCTTTTTAATGTTGGTCGTAGATTCATAACTGTTATAAAGTGAACTTCTAATATGTGTGTTTGCTTTCATAGAGACTCTGACTTTGACAAAAAAAAAAGTTAGTTTGGTCAAGAATACTGGTCACTAGTATATATACGGTGAATCAAGCTTTTCAGACTTATCGTTCATTCTGACGACGAATTGTATGTGATGTGTACTTTGATCGAGCTTTTCCAAAGTGGGGATACCGATGTGTGTGGAGAGTACGTATATACTACAATAAACAGTCGGTCCAATAACTAAATTAGTAACCTTACATGGGTAAACTAATGGCATGACATTAATTAATGTTCATGGGATATAACAAGATGAAAAACCCACAGAAGGAATAGTTGAAGTTGTGTATTTCCTTTTTAATAGATAGATGCAAAGCTTCTGCTGCAGGTGTTGGAGTCACACCATAGTTTATGTGCCATAGTTGCCTGTTGAAATCCGTACTTTTGAAAAGCAATTTTGATTATGAGCGCACTTTTCTGGTCTTGTTTTGGGCTGTTCCCCGGAATTTGTCTAGCATGAAATTACAGAGCTGCCTTTCAATGTCAGACTGCTATGCGCGCGGAGATAGCTCGATCGTATCCCTTTTAATTTGATGCTTTTATCTCAAAGGCTCGTGTTAACTTGTACAATATATGCTAATTAATCAAAGGGTGTACTTTCAATTCGCAGCGACCTTTGCTTCATCTTTTATTCATGGAGTTTAACAAAGTTTGATCAGACTTGTTACTCTGGTACTAGTATCACAAATAATAGTCCAATTAATAGCAACATCATGTTTAGAAATCCTACCGGGTAATTCGTGGGAGTTTTGGGGCGAGATCAGACGGACCATGTCGTTTTTTTCGACCGTTCAATTTCGCGCTGATTTCTGTTGCGTTCATCCGATCTTCGTTGTGTTTTCTTTGCATGTGCTTCCTTTGCGTTCTCAACCGTTCGATGGTCTTCCTCCTTCCATCTCAACTGTCTGCTCCTCCACGCGCGGCCCCACGCACGAGCTCAGCCGGTTTTTCCACGCGCGAGGCTCTCCATGCGCGGGCGTGACTGTCCACACGCGGCCCCACGCACGGCCGTGAGCTCGTGCGCCCAAGGGCGCGGCTGCTCTACTAGTTAGAACAAGAACAGACGAACTTGTTATGCCATGAGCCCATGATCACACAAAGAAGGGGTCAAGGCTTGATTATCGATTTTTTTCCGATCGACTGACGGCGAGAGAGAGACGCACGCACTCAACCTTACGTGCGGTGTCCAGCGTGCGCATGTCCGGCCGGTATATGGTCCTCCCGTCCTCCGTGCACGAGGACAAAAAAATTACGGTTCGGCACCATGGGGGATTAGGGGTGAGGCGGCCCGGCCTTGGAAAACGGGCCTAAAAATGGATGGAATCTTGGGCCAGGTCTAACTGATATCCCTTGCTGCGCGCTTTGGCGATGCCGGCCGGCCGAGGCCGAGCCGCTGAATTCAACGTGTTGGGCGGGTGCTCACAAACGCGAGTTGGCAACGCGCGGTGAAATGCATCCGCGCAGCACGGGTCTAATCAGTAATCACCCGCCGCTTGCTCGTATCCTGCACGTCCACACCAGAGCCAGCGTGCACGAGCGCACGCCTCGCGCTCCGGTGCCGCTGCCGCGTGAGAGCGGGCCGCGCACCTGCCGTTCGGCGGTTTTCTGGCGACACGCCTTCTCGGCGCGGTCGCTGCCCGCGCGCGCGGCATTTCCTGTGTCACGCGCGAAGGCGCGCGCCGCACCGCGACTTTCTGGTGCCGACCTCGACCCGAATTGTGAGTCCGAGAGGTCTCCCGTTCCGTTAGGTTGGGGTCGGCAGCGTCAAGGACCCAAAGGGCCAGCCTTGCTATCCGTTGGATTCTGAACCATTGTTCGAAACGCGAACTAGAATGAAAATAATCGGATTCACTATTTTATCATATATATAACAATATATATAATTTTGAAGCAATATGGTACTAGATAGTAATGTATTCAGCAACTTTTAGCGTCAATATTTCAATATAACTAATGGCAATGTACAATAATAAAGAAGTAGCGATCAAAATGCTTACTAATATAAAGAAACTCACTAATAATATTGTTAATTGTAGCAAAGTAAAGCAACTAAGGGCGAAATCATAGATAAAGATAGTTGACATTGACAAAATACATCATCCAACTTCAATAACCTATAAAAAAAGAACAAAACGAATAAAAATTATCTAGTAAAAAAATAGAATAGTTGAATGAAACTAAGTACATTACCTTTTAGCATTTACGTTCTCTCAAGTTCATGAAACAATGAACCATAGTGTTCTTGGTAACTTTCTTCATTTCTTCTTCCTCCACATAGCACATTAGGCTATCACTAATAAAATCATCACTGATTCGATTGCGCAAATAATTTTTCACAATTCTCATGGCTGAAAAACACCTCTCAAATGTAGCAGTGGCGACAGGCCATACTAATACTAGCTTCAAAAGTCGATAAACCAAAAGATAGCAAAGATATTTCCTTATCTCCACCATTTTTTGAGAAAATTGGTCAATAGTATGTATGTTGGAGAATCTATCATCTGCTTACACATCGGTAATGTAGAGGCAAAGGTGATGGTTAAGGTCCCTCAATTCTCCAAAATCAAAATTAATGGGATAAAGTTTAGCTATGCTCATCAAATTCTCCAAATTAAAATCATGAAATGAATCTCTTGGACTCAAAGCAGCCGACCAAAAAGCAAGTTAGAGGTTGTCTCGTTGAAGCGACTATCAAGCTCTTCAAGTAGCCACTAGCCAGTCAAGAATATCATTAAAACAATCCACTTCATAATGATGCTTGTTGGTAATTCCAATTCTTTGCCCTTAGTTCTTTGGATTAACGTAATCTTCTCCCATTTACAACTTAGGAATATCATGTTTCACACAAAATGTATACACTTCACGTAGAACAGATTTTCACCCATCTCTTCTAAGCTCATCCAAATGCAACCTGGTTGATTTTACATATTTAATGGCACTTGATCTTTTCATTGTAGTGCTAGTGACAAGGTGTTTGTGATTATCAAGATAATCAACATGAGATGCAAATAAAAGACAAAATCAAATGACTGAAAGTATACTAGCAGATCCAATGCTTGATCTCTATTTGTTCTGTCCTTGTCTTCTTCCAGAAATTCTAACACTCTGACAACTGTTGGGAACAAGTCAACCAAACTCTTAGGAATTTTATAATAAGAACTCCAATGAGCATCTTCGGGTCTTTAAAGACATTGCTCTTGATTTAATCACATCTCATTTTGAAGTAGCCCACAACCTAAAACTTTGTGCGCTTGTTCGTGGTTGATATCTCGGACCATGTTCCTCCTCTTCGAAGATCCACCCACCACATTCAACAAGAGAGAAATCATACTAAAGAAATTGCTAATGCATTTATGCTTTCTTACAACGTCACAACTACTAATTGAAGTTGGTGAGCAAAACAATGGATATAATAAGCTGTGCTACTTTCTCTCATGATCAATGATTGCAAGCCATTGAACTCACCTCGTATGTTGCTAGCACCATCATATCCTTGGCCTCTAACTAGCTTCAAACTTAGCTTATATTCTGCAAATAGAGAATCAATACAAGACTTGAGGTGGACAGAAGTTGTCTCTTTTATATGAACAAGACCAACAAAACTCTCCTTTATAACTCCACAACTATCAACATACCGTAAGACCACTACCATGTGTTCTTTGCAAGAGACATCTCTAGACTCATCAACAAGCAAGCAAAACACATAATGTCCAATTTCTTTGATAATATAATGCAATATGTCCTTTGCAAAACAATGAGCAATCTCCTTCTAGATGGGAAGCGACACCATAAGACAATTTTCTGCATCATTTTTACCAACCACCTTACTTAAAGTTGGATCATACTCTGCTAAGAACTCATAAAATTCTAAGAAGTTCCATTTGTTGTAGGACTCCTTCGATTCATCATGGCCCCGGAAAGGCAATCCTTGCTTCAATAGCACTCTAGCAACGACAGTTAAGGCATTTAATCTAGTACAATAAGCAATATTTGCAGCTTCATTTTGTGCATAGATAGCAACATCAATGTGTAGTTATCTTTTTAACAAATCATCGTAATTTTTCAATACTTGGTTGTGAATGCTATTCACACCACCTACATGCTCTTTTAGTCTAGCTTTTTTGTTCCAACCATTTATAACAATGCCTCATACCTAGCTTCTTTCTTGTTGCGGTCCCTAAACAAGAAACAACAAAAGCAATATGCCCTATCTTTGGACTCGCTATATTCAAGCCAACTCCCAAACCCGTAAAACCATTTGGGATTAAACCTTTTGTTTTTCTCCTCAAATTGTGTATATGGAAAATCATAAGTGTGAGGACAAGATCCATTATCTAAGTACTTTATTCTTACCACATCTTGCTGATTAGGATGGTAGTCATCTATCCTTTTTCTTTTGCCTGGATCAAATTGAATTTTTTCTTCTCAATTGATATCTTCTGTAGGTGAAGTCTTAACATTAGTAGTGCTACCTGGCGTTTTTCTCTTCAAAAACTTTTCCATAAAGTTGCTTGCCATTTTTCAATTAACATGTTGCCAAATGTCATGTTCAACAACAAGAAAAATAAAGTACAAGCATCGATCAAACCTGCATGCAGAGAGGTGCTTTTACTTACTTGACATTGGTTGAGCCCAGTAGGACACTGCACACAAGTCACGATCACATGTAATTTTTGCCTACGATATGCAACTTGGCCACTGGCCGATATTCCCATTTCGAAAAACGCCAATTTGAGACCCTAAATTTTAACTTTATAACCCTAACATATAATGAAAAAGCAACAATCACCAAGTTTAAAAATCCCCTAATATATGATGAAAAAAAAACAACAATCATTAAGTGAGAACAAAGAAGCAGTACCTAAATAAGGCTTGTTCGATTGTTCCTTCCTCCCCTTGGCCCTTGACGATCGACGGCGGCTAGGGGAAAGCTCCGACGGCCGACGGATGAGGCGTCGAAGTGGCCGGCAAGATCTCCGACGATCGAGTGGTGGCGTCCAAGCTAGAGGCGGTGCCCTGTGGCCGTGGATTTTTGCGTCGACTGTACTGAGGCAAGAGGCAATCGGCAAAACCTGTGCATTTCGTAGAACTCAGAAAGCAAAGGGGCAGTAGTGCATAACTGCGTTGGGCCTCGAGCGTGTCAAGTGCCAACTGGCTAGGCAAATGGGCCACTGGGGCGCATCATGCGTGGGCCGCCATCAAGAGTTACTTTAGTTGGGGCATGATGGTTGATTATGCCCTTGGTTTCTGCCCGATGTAGAGAATGGACTTTCTTTATTTATGGCCTTTGGTTTTGTCGAACCCGGGAGCGAAGGATCCCAGGTTCCCTATGTTTCATACATTAGTCCAGAAACAGCTAGTGTATACAGTCAAGCAAAAATGGATAGCATAAACACCAAACTCCACACATTCGAAATAATTTGAGTTGTAACAAAAGGGGGCATAAAGCCAACAAGTAGGCTACAGCAGAAGCAAAAACAGTAAGGTAGACCACACGATTCGCCACAGTAATCGTGCGGAGGCGACCTAGTCGTCCGAGATTTTAGTCTCCACGTAGAGCTCCTCTCCTGCTAAACAAATATTAAGCAAGGTGAGCACAATAACCGTGCTCGCAAGTTACACCCAGTAGCAGATTATAATGCATGTAGGGATATAGCAATGGAAGGCTTATAGAGTTGATTTTGCATAAAGTAATGTTTTTTTTTTCAAATACTTGTACTAAGTTCCAAAGCAGTCTATTCCATAGCTAAAATTTATTTTCTAGAACTCAAGTTTTATAGTCAGATAACATTCACAAGAGTAGTGAAGGATACCCTCCTATCACAAAGCTACCTGTCCAATTTCCATAGAGGATAAGAAATCCAAACCAGTTGATGAAGTCTTTTGAAAACAAAAACTAAAATCTAACTTAGAGTGGCTTTGCTAGCATGTTCATGACCATGTACATGGCTATTCGAATAGTTCTTAACACTCTGCAGAGGTCGTACAGCTTTACCCACATGACACGACTTCTCTAGTTTGTTGGCATCCATCGATACCACCACTCATTATCTTAGGTGAGCAGTTTAGAGCACGTGACAAGGCCTTTACAAAGCGTCATCCCACTGCAATCCTGCCTCGCTAAGGTTTTATCTCCTTTGGACAAAAAGCCATCGGATTCAGGCCCCCTCTTGCGCCAGGTGGGAATACATAAAAGTAGATCGTAAAGACACCAACGCAACCGGATGACATGACCACGGTGAAACGTTGCAAATTAGTTAGCCAGGTCCTACCCACACAGGACATGTGCCGTACGATGGGGCTTAGCAAGATGCGGCTCAAAGATCGGTCCTTAACTAACTTGGGCGACTTCCAAAAGAACCCTGTGTCTCGATCATAGAAATGAATCGATCTCGTGCATGAACATGCACCCATCCAAGCATCCAATTCGCCCTAGTCCAAACCAATTTCCATTTCAGCTCTCAAAGCATTTGTAAACTTCCAAGACAAACCAATGTCATGGATACCATTTTAGACAACATTTGGCCTTTTGGTTGTAAATCCCCCAAATCTAGATTTTTGGTCTGAGCTTGGTCTAAGCATACTGTTTTTCAACATGTTCGAGCACATACTAATGTACCAACTAGATTTTAACTAAGGTATCAAGAAGTGACTAATTCAATAGCAATGTTCGGCTGTACAAAGAAATTAGGAATAACTATAAAGCTTAAAACAGGAATTTAAATTACTTGAATTTAAATAGCATGCAATAATAATTCAAAATAAAATTTAAATAATTTAAAATACTTGTATCCAATATGATCAAAGGTGTAACTTGCCTTGCTCAAAAGCTTGAGGATCTACTTCGTCGAGATACTCGGGTTCCCCGGAGTCGTCGAAATCTACACGTGAGAACGATGCAAATTCAAATAAAGTCCAAATAAGACCCAAATCAACTCCACATTAAATAATTTTAGAAAAGAAAGCTAGATCCGGATTTTAGATGAATTCAGAAATTTGAATCTCTCGAATCAGATAATGAGCTCTCGGAAGTTTTGAAATCACAAGGTTGGAAGGAGGATACAAGAAAGATACGACTACTCAACGTGGTTGTAAGGAGGATACGAGAAGGATACGACTACTCAATGTGGTCGTAATAAGGATAAAAGATAACAAGGCATGGAGAACTTACCAAGACCGAGAGAGAGGCCGGAGGAGGTTGGCAGCCAAAGACAGCGCGGGCACTCTGATGAACTCTCGGTGAGGACAAGGGGAGTCTCGGGTAGCACGCGGTCTTGCAAAGTCGGAGGTGAAGACAATGCTGACGGAGAGGCTTTGACGGCGGCACTAGAGGCAGTCGCGAAACTTAGAGCTCGGCGAAACGAGGGCGAGGGGGAGAGTTGAGGGGGAAACAAAAAAGGAGGGCAAAAGGGCTTCCTGGTGCTCTATTTATAGAGAAAGGAGGGGGAAGAACCGACAGACAAGATGGAGCGGTGAAATTTGCGGCAGCGTGGTGGGGCTCGGTGGAGACAACGGCATTTAATACGTATGTTGTTGCGGAGATGACAGCATTTAATGCACACGCTACATGAGGAAAAAGAGGGAGGAAAGAGAAAGTGAGCAGGGGCTGACAAGCGGGGCTGGTCGAAACCGAGAGGATGGTCGACACAAGAGGGTGGTCGAAACCAAGAGGGTGGTCGACACAAGAGGGTAGTCGAAGAGGAAGGGTGGTCGAAACCAAGAGGGGAAAAAAGCTGGGCCGAGGGAAAAACAGAACAATAGAGGAGAGAGATTTCAAATACTAGAGAACTCCAATACACTCAAAATAACCCTAATTTTGAATTGGTTGAAGTTTGATTTAGTCATATAAATTGTTTTTAATTTTTAAAATTTCAGGTTAAGCTCTAGAAGTTCAACAAAACCAAATAGTTATTTTTATTTTGAAAATTTTCAAAAGGGCCTAATAACTGGGATGCTACAGGTTTGAAGACAGGAGAGGGAACACAACAGTAAAGAGATAGGCCTGCCGAATCAATTGCACGTTATACGGCTATTTTTTGTGGCTTTGCCATTATAGCCAACTTTATCAAGATCTAATGTCGGGTTCTCGGTGAGCTCGTCGCTCTCCAACCCGACCGATTACACATTAAAAAAGGGGGGCTTTATGGTATACCGATAGGAAAATACATGAACGATGAAAAGAGATTGTTATTTTTCACCTTAAGTATTTGTATCCTCACTTCTAGAGAAGTAGCAGTCAAGATCCGGGGGACATCGACCTTTTCACAAGGTTCCCCGGCACAGATCATCTTGATCCACTCCTTGACATCTTCGGGGAAAAAGGCTGTAAAAAAAAGAGAGAAGGGAAGAAGAGACTTTAAGGTTACAAAATAATCAACTGAAATAAATCTAACTGGTCGAAATTTTTTAGGACTTACATGTCGGGCCCGGGAGCGAAGGATCCTGGGTCCTTCGTGTATTCCACACTAGTCCCAGATCGATAGCTAGTGTACATAGTCAAACAAGAAATGATAACACAACCATACAATATTTTTCATTGAAATAATTAGAGTTGATACAAAAGGGGCATAAAGCCAACAAGCGATTACGTGAAGTAAAACGAGAAGGTAGACCGCATGCGATTCACCACAGTGTCGTGCGGAGGGTGTAGCCTAGTCGTTCAGGGTCTCCGACTCCTCGTAGCATTCCTCTCCTGCTCAATAATTAAATTAAGCAAGAGTGAGCACAACAACCAAGTCACACCCGTCAAGTAACAGATTAAAATGCATGGAAGGATATCTCAACAGATTAAATAGTTGATTTGCATAAAGCCATGTTGCTTTTCAAATACTTGTACTAAGTTCTAAAGCAGTTATTTTAAACTAAAATTCATTTTTCAAAACTCAAGTTTTATAGTCAGATAATATTCATCAACAAGTGGTGAAAGATACCCTCCTATCACAAGGCTACCCGCCCAAAACCCATTTGGATAGAGATCCAAAACCATTTAATAAAGTCTTTTGAAAACGAACCAAAATCTAACTTGGAGCGGCTTTGTCAGCATGTCCATGATGGTGGACATGGCTATTCGAATAGTTTTACACTCTGTAGAGGTGTACAGCTTTACCCACACGACTTCTCTAGTTTATTTGGCATCTGTCGATACCACTGCTCACTACCTTAGGTGAGCAGTCTAGAGCATGCGATAAGGCCTTTACAAAGTGTCATTCCACCGCAATCCCCCTCGCTAAGGTTTCGCCCCCTTTGGATAGAAACCCGCAGGGTTCAGACCCCCTCTTGCGCTAGGTGGGAATACATAAAAGTAGGTCGTAAACGACATCCACGCAACCAGACGGAACGACCACAGTGAAACATTGCAAATTAGTTAGCCAGGTCCCGCCCCTTTGAGACATGTGGTACTACGATAAGGCATACCAAAATACGCTCGAAGACCGGTTCTTAACTGACTTGGGAGACTTTCACAAAACCCTGGGCCTTGACCATATAAATGAGTTGATCCCGTACATAGACATGCACCATCAAAGCATCCATTTCACCCAAATCCAAACCAATTTTTATTTTATTTAACATGTCAAACCATTTTATAAATCTCTAAGGTGAAGACGATATCATAGTATCATTTTAAACCATAGTTGAATTTGTGGCTAAATTCCCCAAATAAATATTTTTTAGTACAGAGTTTTTGCAACAAGTTCTATTTCATACTAATGTATCAACTAGCTTTTAACTACGACATCAAGGGTGATTCAAACAACATTCAAGTGTGGATGTACAGAGGAATTAGGAATAATTATAAAGTTAAAACAGAGATTTAAATTACTTGAATTTAAATATGCATGCAATAATAGTTTAAAATAGAATTTAAATACTTTGAAATAGTGGGATTCAATATGATCAAAGGTATGACTTGCCTTGTTCGAATGGTTGAGGATCTACTTCTTCGGAGTACTCGGGTTCTCCAGAGTCGTCGAAATCTACAAGCGAAAACGAGCTGACTTCAAATAAACTTCAAATAAATACAGATGAAATCAAAAGAACTCCAATTAAATAATTTTAGTGTAGATAGCTAGATCTGGAAGTTAGATGGATTTAGAAATTTGAATTGCTCGAATCAGAGTTCGAACGGAGGAGAACAGGCTCCCGGAAGTTTGAGAATTACATGGCCAGAAGAAGGTTCGACAGGTCGAAGGGAGGTTCGACTACAAGTGGTCGGAAGGCTTGGACTACCTGGTTGAAAGGAAGTTTCAACTGGTCGGAAGGTTGATTCGACCACTGGTGGTCAGAAGGTGGTCGAATGAAGGCTTCGACTACCAGGATGGAAGAGGGATACGACTACTCGACGTGGTCGTAGGAAGGATACGACTACTCAACGTAGTCGTAGAAAGAATACGAGAAGGATATGACTACTCCATGTGGTCGTAGGAAAGGTTCCAGAGGTATCGACTACTCAACGGTCAAAGAGAAGGGAATTCATTGCTCAGCGATCGAAAGAGAAGGGGAATTCGACTACTCAACAGCGGTTGAAAGAGAAGAAAGGACTCGGCTGCTCGACACGGTCAAAAGAACAAAAAAAACTCGACGGCTCAACGCGATCGAAAGAACAAAATAGCATAACAGGGCACGGGAAGTTGGCCAAAAGAATAAGAGAAAGCAGGGTACGGGGAACTCACCAAAATAGAGAAAGAGACTGGAGGTGGCTAGTGGACTGCGGACGACGGCGGGGAAACTCGCAGCCGAAGGCGAAGGAGGTCTGTGGCGAAGGGGACAACTGAGACTGGCGAGGAAGAGGAAACGTAGTGGCTCCTGCGAAACAAAACTGAAATAGAGAGAGAAGATTGCTTCAAGGAGCTTTGGGACAAGAATTGATGCGGGGCTTAAACTCGGAACGCGGTGCTTCAGGCAAACCACAGTAACAAGAGCGAGGGAGGGACAGTTGGGTGCACGCGGTGCTCACCTAAATAGGTGAAGGTGGCACACGGTTCGACGAGGAGGAAGGTGGTTTGTCCATTGGTAGGAGAAGCTTAACGGCGGCCCTAGAGGCGGTGGCGCGAGCTCCAGCCGGCGGCGGTGAAACTCGAAGTGCGACGAAACGGGGCTAGAGAGAGGGAGAGTTGAAAGCTGAGGAGAAAAACAAGAGAGCAAAGGCTCTCTGGTGCTCTATTTATAGAGGAAGAAAGGAGAATCGGCAACAAGATGGAGTGGTGTAAAAAGGGAATGAAAAAAATGCGATAGGGCAGAGACAACAGCATTTAATGTGCACATCAGAGGGACGGGATGGAGGCAGGCGCGACAGAGGCGACCGCATTTAATGCGCACGTCACTGCGAAAACAGAGGGAGGAAAGAGAAAGTGAGCAGGGGCTGACAGGCGGGGCTGGTCGAAATTGAAGGGTGGTCGAGACCGGTTGAAACAAAAGAGGTAGTCGAACCCAAAGAGGTGGTCGAAACCAAAGAGTGGTCGTGACTAAAGGGTGGTCGTAGGAGGTCCTCGAGGGAGGTCCTGAGGAGGTCGAGGGGAGAACGGAACAAACAAAGAAAGGTGATTTTAAATACTAGAGAACTCCAGCAGACTCCAAACCAAAATTTTGAATTAGTTGAAGTTAGATTTAGTTATTTAAATTATTTTTAATTTCCAAAATCTCAAGTTAAGCTTTATAACTTCAACAAAACCATATGGTTATTTTTATTAAATCTTTTTTCAAAAAGCTCAAAAAAAACAGGGCATTACATTACATTCTGAAGAATCCCTGGCCGAATAATCCCGACCAACGTACCAAAGCATGGCACGTTCCTGGGACTTCAGAGGACTTATTCGGCGTATGGGGAAATCTTTCACCATGTGCCAAGAAGTTAGACCCCTGATGCTAAGGCGGTGGATGGCCTCGATCCATCTCCCCACTTTTCCCTTCTTCTTTGAGGAGGATCGCCACCGAGGGTTCTCAACCGCCACCTGACCGGTGAAGCAGAGATTGTCTTCCTTGCTGAGTGTCATGTAGAACCACTACTTCTTTCATGATGACCACGAAGGCTTGGAGTACATACGAATATACTCCTAAGCTTTTCCATTGTGGAGGTGCAAAGCGCACTCCCCGGGCAACGCCGTCAATTTCTCCGACTTCGTCATGTTGTAAAAATATCTAAGGACCGCCAGATCTGGCGGAATCCCCAGATATGCTTCGTAGAGGTAGATGAAGATGCTAAGATTAGTGATTGAATTAGGGGCAAGATTTACTAACTCATCTCCATAATATTCTAGAACTTGGGAGAGGAAGGGGTGCGCTGGTAACCTAAACCCGCACTCAATATATGCAAGAAAAACATGGATTTCTCCCTCATTGCAACTGGAAAAGTGCTCCCCGACCGTCGATCTCCAAGACATCAAGGCCTTACCAAGAAACATCTTGCTTTTCTCCATGGCCCCAAGCTTCTTATTGCTCAACTCAGAAGCCAGCCAGTTGGAGATGAGATCCGACATTGTTGTTTATGTGGCAAGAAGATGAAAGAAAATCGAAGGTGATTCTGAAAGCGTAAAAACCCCAAGGCAGCGCGTTGTGAGGATTTTACAGGGGCTTTCCTTTAACTACAAAAAGGAAGTTACTCGAAGCCCAATAGATACAAATCTCTTCGGTTTCCTAGGCAGTTCCTTAACTTTAAAGTGAATACAGACCACTTCGTTACTCGCGCCATTAAACGAAGGGTTTCCCGATATATAATTTTTTATAAAAAATATTATTATTTTAAAAGATATTTACAAAAATAAATAGTCGCCCCCAAAAATTACAAAAATATGTCCTGCCGCTTGATTCAATCGGTGGCGGCGAGACCTGTCCCCTCTGTTGCTTGATTGAGGTATTTATCGCCAGTTGAACTGGCGATATATACCTCAGCCCTAGCAAATTTTTGATTTTGCCTATTCCACTTAGGTCGTTTGTGATTTTCGTACATTTTAAACGGTACGAAATCTGTTAGACTCGCAATAACATTTTATCATCGTCGTATGTTGTTCTACTACGATAAATTTTTGGAGAATTTAGCGAGGTTGTTTGAGGTATGAACGATTTATAAAGAGGAAGGTAAGTGATATTGCGATTCGCTCGGGAATTCATACACACGATATTCTGTAACTTGCGGTAGAACATCATAACACTTAATTGAAATGATAATTCGAACATTGATAATAATATTTTTCGCGATCGCGGTGTCAGCGTCTCCCATGTGGTGCCTCTAGTCGGGGCACGGATGAGGTCCCCGCGGCGGCGTCCGAATGCCGATGTCTCCTTGGTCACGAGTATTTCGCGTGGGCGTGTCTTGAAGGTGTGCCGGACTCCGCAAATGGAGCACTTCTTCGTGCGACGTCCGGCTTCTGCCTCGTCCATATCGTTCCTGATGCGGCGTACGTGTCGCCGGCCAACCTTTCCCTTGAGCCTAGCAATATCCGCGGCCCAGATTAGTTGCTCCCAGGTTGGATGGCGAGTGAAATGACCAACAACGGTGTAACCATACATCTCTCCACTCCATGTTTGCATCACGCCTCCTTGGTGAAATAGTGCGAGAGGTCTTGCGCCGAGATCTTTGCGCCACCGTCGAGCAAAGGCCATGACATGTGAGCGGGGCCTATGCGAGAAGAAGGGGCTTGTTACAAGTGCATACGCAACTATCGCGCGAGTGTGCACTCATGGGTGATCCTCTCGCGGTTAGTCCCGCGACGTCCTTTATCCCTGCACATTATCTCGAAGCGAAGCTCCTCGTGCCCATCTTAAATGCCCGTGCATCTCACCCTTCTTGCTCTTCTCCTCCATGTATGCGGTGATCATGGCGGAGTAGAGTACTCAGTCATTTGCCATGGCGAGCGATGCATTGCTGCATCTGTTAACAAAGTAGTTTGTGGTACCGCGGAGAATTGCCTCCACAATACCAACCAAAGGGAGGCACCTGACGCCGCGCATGACCCAGTTGTAGACCTCAGCTAGGTTGGTTGTCATGATACCATATCGAGCACCACCCACATCATGTAGCGGCGACCACTTCTCTTTAGGCTCGTGCTCAATCCACCGAGAAGCATTTGACACGTGCCCTGTCTTCCTCGTGACACTACGAGCGTGCGTGGGTAGATGTGGCAATGCTTGGGCCTAGTCGGCGCTTAGGCGACCCTTCTCGCCGCCTCCTTGCGTGGGTTTGGGTGCAGGCGTCGAGAATCTTCGAGTGTTTCGAACTTACGCCTGCCGGTTACGGTTGCACAGCGCTGAATAGGTTCATCAAGTCTTTGTTGCGGAATCGCTTATAGAAGTTCGCACCCAAGTGCCTCATGCACCACCGCTCGTAGATCCGGCCATGGAAGTGGTACGTTCTCTCCTCGTTGTAGCCGAGTTATTGCATGCGGCGCAGCTGCGTGCGGTCATGTATGAGGCATACGTTGAGGCGGTCTGCTGTAAATCCTCACATTCTTCAGAACCACGACCCACTATCCGTGTTCTCGCTTTCAACAAGCGAATGCCACGGAAGAACTTGATTGTTTCGTCATCGCTATTGCGATCGATGTCGCCCTTGTACCTCCCAGTCAAGAACGTGCCATCGATGCACAAGATTGGACGACAGTGCCGAAATGCATTGATGCATAGACCAAAGGCGAAGAATGCTCGTTGTAGTACCCTCTTATTAGGCCACTTCGGATGCGTGGTGTCTTGAATGTCGACATGAGTGCCGAGATTCCTGTCTTGTATGACTCGGAGTTGCCCAGGGAGGTTGTGGTAGAAATCCTCGAACGTGTCGAACCTTGATTCCAATGCCTTCGCTTTTGCCCTTCAAGCCTTGGCATAGGCGATAGTGTCTTTGGAATCTTGCCTCAATGGCCCAATGATGGATCGTGGCTCAAAATCTAGGTTATCCACGATCTCACCGTACATGAGATTGGCGATGAAGCTCGATGATAGGTTCGGTGGGATTTGACGACTCGGACGACGCATGTGTGAGGGACCACTATGGAGCACTTCCGATGGTGTCCCACTTGGCGGAATGCGTGCAGCGCCAAGGGCATCCTCTATGCCGCACTTCATGTCGTAGCATCTTGGGGTAGACTTGACGACGGTGAATGTGCGACGCACCGACAATGCCCAGAATTTGATCGCATCCTGCACGGCCTCCTTGCATTTGTACGTAGCTCCTAGTCGACCTCGCTCGTCGTACTCCCATGGTACATGGGAGACTTCCTAACGACGAGGTTCTCGAATCGGTATGTGTTCCACTCGGATGGAACCGCCTGCTGGTTTGCATCATCATCGTCATCAGAGCCTTCATCTTCGGACAATGTCATGTAGTCCTGGTCTTCGAGATCCATCAATTGCACCAGGTCTTCAAGCTCCCCCCCTCGTCGGCAAGGCCACTAGCTTGTCTCATCGAATGAGGTAATTCGGCATAGCCTTCATCGGCGACATCGGCAACCTCTTGCCCTTCTCGCCATTGTGTGCGCTGCTGAGTCACCTGTTTCTTCCTCGGTGTCAGCAACTCCTACTTGTTCTGACGCAGACGCAGGAGTGGGTTTTACAAATGCCTGGACCAGAAGGACCAATTTCCATCCCCTCTCCCTCGCCATGCGTACATCGACCGCCATGAATTTGTTCCTTTAGTTGCACTAACTCCCAATACGTGGGTTGTCTCGCGGGGTAAGGCAACTCAATGTCGAATCGTGACATCACGATCCACTTGGGCGTGTGGAACAACCACCGCATCACAGCCCAATGTACGTTGCTCAGGTCTTGGTAGGGGCACGTCTGCTGACTGAAAATAACTCAAATCAATTCCCTCGGGACCCTCCATAATAGTCCCTCGGCTGTAGTAAATTTTGAAATTGACGACGTCAGACATATTTGACGCACTGTAGTGTGAAGAACATTTACACGATGAACTACATATGTGCAACTAAATAGCCCACAAAAAAGTATGTAAAACGGACTTCACTACATAGCAGTACATCAAAAATCATGTAATCCGTTCTGTTAAGAAAATTACCCGAGAGGTCGGCAACTGGATGAGCAGCGCTTCGCTAGCTTTTCTCCTCCTCTCCGTTCTTTCCTTCTCTTTTTGCTGAGTAAGACTGAGTCCTGTGTGGAATTTCGAGAGTTCCAAGAGGGTTATATACAGGTTAGGACTTGTCGCTAGTTTAAACGGCGATAACTTCGTGTCGCCAGTTGAACTGGCGATACATAGATGAACCGGCGACAAGCGGTCCAACTGGCGACAGGGATTCATTTTTGTAACTTATTGCAGCGGGTATTTCTTGTTGTAAATATCTTTTTAAAATATGTCGTGCATTGTTGCAAGATTTGTTCGAGGACGATTGAGGGATTAATGATTTGTAAGTACGAAGTGATATTATAATGCGCCCGGGAATTCCTGCACAACTCCGTTGGAGAACTTTGGAGAAATGACGCAACGATAACAACAAGACATTTCATCGGAATAAGGGGGTTACATGGCACGTAGGACAACGAACCGAGGACGGTACACGCATGCCTTTAGGGAAATTGAAATACATGGGATTTGTGGAGCACTATGGTAGAACTACTGAGTGGAACATGGCCATTTACCCTTGCGGCCCAGCTCGGCGTTGTACTCCTCGCTTTGCGCCTTAGCTCTCGCCACGATGGCCCTCTTCCGCTCCCTCTCGGCCTCCGTCGCTTTGACATGCTCACGCCTCTGCTCCTCACGCCGCTCGCCCCGCCTACCTTGCTCGGCTGCTCGGCTTTCAACTCTTTGAGGCGCCTTTCACGGGTCTCGATGTTCTCCACGCCCGACTCTTACAGATAGCAGCGACCACATGTCGACGGGCGGATCTTGTCGTCGATCCACTGCGGAAGTCGTATAGGGGTGGCGGAGATGCGGTGGGTAAAGAGAGTTCATTCTGCCGTTCTGCGAAGAAAAATAGCATTGTACCATGAAATACGGTTTCATTACCGGATGCCGGTCGTTGCTGTCCACGGCGTAGTTTGGGCAGTACCAATAGCGCTGCCCAATGGTCCACTCATCGGTTGATTTGACGCACTTGGAGACGTCCCAACACCAGCATAGGGGTGGCGCCACCCCTATCGGGGACCCTTCCGGAGGGCGTTCCGCGGGCATAGGTGGGGGGTCATGGCTCGACCCAGAACCATTGGGCGTACTACGAGGCAGCTTCCTCAGATCCACCAGTTCTGAAAAAGTTTTGTGTGTGAAAGGTTCCTGACTAGCGGCATGATAGCGAGCGCTGGTCTCATGGGGAGACACCCAATCCTTCAAAAGCTTACGGATTTTCTCCCATTCTTTCTCTTTCTCCATGTTTTCTACTTGGTGGTGTTGTTGTGGACTTGTTGGACGAGTTACGTTGTATTTATAGCTAGAGCGGACAGAGCCGTAGCCGGGGCTCTCGTCTTGGTAAAAGGTGCCTCATCGGGTCAAATCGTCCTGAAAAGCTGGCTCGTCTGGTCACATCGTCCTGAAAAGCTGGCACCCGTCTCCCCCAAGGGGCTGGGAGTGCAGGACCTCTGCCGCAGACGAATCGCGCATGACACGTCAGAATCGTACTCCTCCATGAAGATATCATGCACTAAGGCACTCCGCGTGTACCAGTACAGGTAGTCTCGCGTGCATAGCACCGATAGTCCATTGGGGGCACGCGCGATCACCCTGGCGTCACTGTACGGTGTCCAGATGACGCGGTCATCGATTAGCTGATCGAACATCGCAACGTACTCCGGGTAAGAGCCCTGCGAGGTGATCGGCGTGAAGGTGACCTGTGCAATAGAACACTGCAAACTAAGAACACGAAATAGTGATTGCAATACGAAAACAATAAATGACTATGAAACTAACCCGTCGGCGGTACCACACAGTGCCCATGGTCGGCCGGTCCAGGTCGTCCTACGGGACGTACAAGCTATCCTCGTACGCTCCCAAGTCCGGTGTGGCCGTCCGTCCGGACATGCTCCAACGACCACGGTGCGGTGAAGCAGGCATCCCGAGAGGATGGAGCCGCGTGGCGCACGCCGCCACGCGTCGCACGCGGTCGCGTGATGCGTTGCGCACAGCACCGCCGGACCCCACGCGTACTGCGGGATCTGGTCGACCGGTGAGTCCGCCACCTCACACGCGTACCGAATGTAGTGCTTGTCGACGCTGTCGCCGTGGGAGCCCAGGAACATGACCCACCCGAACAACCACAGTAGGTAGGCCTCGAAGTGCCTCCTAACAGCGACGTCCCTTGGGTTCTGCGCCATACGCTCGGGCTGCAAGAAGACACGTACACGTCAGCAAGGTTCACATACGAATTGTTGCGAGAGAACAATAGTTACGAACACTTACATAGAATCGCGATCCACTTCGGCGTGGGCGTGCGGCGTCTTTGAACTCCGTACCGGTACTGGCGGCACATCGTGGAACTCGGCTAGAGGTGCAGTGCGCCACGTGGCCGGGATGTCGTGCGCCGCCATCGGAGCACCTGCGCACGGCAACCCGGTCAGATAGCTCACGTCCTGCAGC
The DNA here is from genome assembly GCA_036346255.1 of Ampelocalamus luodianensis. Classification (NCBI taxonomy): domain Eukaryota; kingdom Viridiplantae; phylum Streptophyta; class Magnoliopsida; order Poales; family Poaceae; genus Ampelocalamus; species Ampelocalamus luodianensis. The sequence continues at coordinate 16,821,836 of CM070625.1, forward strand.
GTCGGCGTCATCTCCCCGCACGGGAGGTGGAACGTGTGGGTCTCGGCCTCGGCGGTCAACGGCCCAAGCAGTCGGCGGGGCGGTTGTATGGAAAACGCCTAGATGTACGACCAGCACGCTGGTCCTGATCGTCCTCCACCGTCGCCTCCACCATCCTCGCTAGTGGAAGGAGGCCTGCCGCTCTCAACCTGCATCCAAACAATTAAGAACAAATAGGAGTCAACGCAAAATAATCAGACCGTGATTGAGTGCATGAAGGACACAACTTCACGTACCTCGGAATCTAGTCTCGGTGCAGCCTCCATGCCCTGATGGGGGTGCGTAGCCGAAACGCCCCAAGCTCTATCGGCGCCTCGCCCTCCGGGGGGAGCACGGTACTGAGGCGGCTACGGTGACGCGTGTCAATCACTGGGTCAAGCAACTCGTACTGACTCGCGTCTGCCATACCTGAAAATGCAGCAAAAAATCATATATTTTTTTCATGCATCTTTACGTAGCCTATGTAGCAACTACGAATTTTCTTTACAAATTTAATACATATCATTCTATTTTTCTAGTTTAAATGGTATTTTTCGCACTAACAAGATATTGATCGCGCACTAACACAATAATAACAACGCACTAACAAAATAATAACCGCGCACACATATTCTCATTGCTCTTTCGACCTAATCAGCTACTTCGTGTTTATCTCACAATGTACCATACTCAATTCTATGTCGCTATTGTCGCAATTCTATATCGCTACACAACTCAAAATATGTACTACACAGTTTGACTACATTTATCTAACCTACTCAAATCTATCTCGCTATTTGTCACAATTCTATGTCACATTTCGACTACATTTATCTAACATACTCAATTCTATGTCGCTATTCTATGTTGCTACACAACTCAAAATATGTACTACACAGTTTGACTATATTTATCTAATATACTGAATTCTATGTCGCTATTTTTGTTTGCTAACCTACAAAGGTTTGGACGTAACGTACACAGTTTCAGAAAAAAATTACCTGCAAGATGATCGCTCGAAACCGATGCTCTGTCAATCTCTCTCCTCCGCGACGAACCGGCAGAGCTTCGCTACTATTTCTTCTCTTCCTCTCGAACTCTCTCTTGTAATTTTCTGGAATTAAAATGAATTCGGCTGGGATTTTTTGGGGTTTTTATAGTCTGGCTCCTGTCGCCAGTTCAACTAGCGACAGGAACCTATCGCCATTGAGCGGCAGCGAGAACCTATGGCGGTGACCGCGGCGAGAACCTCTGAACTTCACATGCGCCGCTTCAATCAAGCATGCGATATATTTTTGTAATTTTTGGTGGCGACTATTTATTTTTGTAAATATCTTTTAAAATAATATTTTTTTAAAAAAAATTCTCCCGATATAGATCTTATCGGAGGAGGTTCACATTACAAATCCACTTAAAAGTTCGAAGGCTAGCTGATAATGATTAAAATTCCTAAATACTGCTTTAACATTTAATTAAAGACCACGTGACCCTTATGGTCGTAACCCCTGTGGTCAAAGACCCCTATGGTCGTAAGAATCCCAGAAATTGCTCTACGAGTACCCTAGTCGGAGAGACACTGCACCTTTTGTATAACCAGATAACTGCTCGAAGAATCTTTGGACTGGTACTTGGACACGATTCCAAGTACATTCCTTCCGTGTGATGAATGAGACATGTGCTTTATCTGCTCCAAACCACCCGATGCTTTTCAGCCCTAAGTCACTAACAATAACTACTACACAGTTTTTACCTATGTTCGTCTCCCATTGTCACCAACCAGCGATTAGGTGTTCTTCCAACTGACAACAACTGTTTTCCTGCCTAGATGCGTCGTTTCCATAAGGTGTCTTCTTTAGGAATAACGGTGCCTCTTCGCTAGTATTTAAGGGTGGATGACGAGCGACATAAGAAGATAGTGAAGCACAACAAACAAGACGAAGGAGAGGATGAGTGATTCAATATCACTATAGACAACTCAATTTTTCCAAGCAATATACTCAGTGTAATTAAGGCTAGTTTATCGCCTTGCCAGAGGCATCCCTGTAAAAATTAGTTCATTCAATAAAGAACAACCCTATTCTCCTCCAAGAATTCTCAACGATTTTCCTTATTTCATTTCGTAAGATCGACGACTTGATCGTCGACACTTCGATACGGCTAACGCCGGCTCAGATAATCTTTGGCTAGCATCGGCTCGAAAATGAATACGGCTAGTTTTATCGAAAACATATACGAATATGGTATGACACTATCCAACGGTTATGGCTACGACATCGGCTAGTCGACCGTCGATAAAGAAGATGAATGTAACGTCCCGTTTGTCTTAGAAGTTCTTGTCGGATTTCAAAACCTAAAAGGAACCATTTGGTTTATTGGTTTGCTCAAGCTTAACCTGGAATTTTGGAAATCTTGGAGGTTTAACTTGAACTAATCTAACCTTAACTAAAGTCTTTAAGCTCGTTGTTCGCTGTTGAAGTTTTTGGTGTTCTCAGACTTTTAGTTTTCCCTTCTCTTGGTGTTTTGAGTGCCCCTCAGCCTAGTTTCTCTCCTTTGGACCTTCCCTTTTGTAGATCTTGACTGTCAGGACCTCCCCTTTGTAGATCTTAACCGTCAGGACATCTCCTTTGTAGATCTTGACCGTTAGTACCTCCCCTTTTGTAGATCTTGACCATCAGTACCTCCCCTTTTGTAGATCTTGACCGTCAGAACCTCCCCTTTGTAGATCTTGACCATCAGGACCTCTCCTTTTGTAGATCTTTACCATCAAGACCTCTCCTTTGTAGGACCTCCCCTTGTACCCTTCTTTTCCTTAAATCTCTTAGCCTTGGGCCTCTTTCCGGATCTCCGCCGTTAGATCCTCTACCCCTTTGAATCTCATCCTTTAAAACCCCTTTTGTACTGGACCTCCTTTAAGTCCAGATCTAGTGCGTGCATTCCCTTCTTTAGGACAGTTAGATTCCACTTGGATGGCCCGATTGAGAAGAGGTGTTTAGATGGTCCGAACGTTCCCTTACATGGAGGAGCATTCGATTGAGTTTGGACGGCCTCGATGTAAGTGCGCGTTCGCGCGGTCCGAACGTCTCCATCTCCTTGGACCACCCAATCAAGATAGTATGGCCCTGGTTTGTGCACCTTTACCTTATCCTTTGGATTTTATTTTTCCCTCAGGACTTCCTTGTCCTTAGGACTATTCTCTGGTCTTTTTGCAAAGACCACCCTCTTTGTCAGGACCACCGTATGCGGTCATGACCTCTAGTTTTTTTGCAAAGACCACCCTCTTTGTCAGGACCACCTTATGGTCATAACCTCTGGTCTTTTTGCAAAGACCACCTTGGTGGAACATGACCTCCTTTGCCTTCTGCGGACCTCCTTCAGAGGACCCCCTTCTGAGGACCTCCTCCGCAGGACCCCCTCCTAAGACCGCCCCTTAGTTGTACTTTTCCTGTTGCTTTGACCAACCTCTTTGTTTGAGCCAGCCCTGTCCTCTTTTCTCTTTCTATATGTTTTGTAGCAGAAAGTCTCTGAACATTTAATGTTGCTGCGGCACATTGAATGTAGTCTTGTCTGAGGTACTTTGTTCCTCCTTTTTATGGCATGCCTTGTCAAATTCTTGTCCTGTTTTTCACCTACCCTTGACACGTTGCCCTAGCTTCAGTGCGACCACATCTCTCCTGCTATTTGTAGCCAAGAGAGCCTCTTTTCACCTCCTTCTTCCTCATTTCTAACTCCTTAGTTTTCCTCTCGGTGTTGTGCTTGGAGTTTCACTCCCCTTTGGTTTGGACCTCCTCTCCCGCAGGACCCCCTGTTCTTCCTCGATTTTAGTTGGATTTGCTTGAGTTCTTTAAAGTCTTTGGAGTTCTTTTGTTGAGCTTATTTTGTTTATTTGGTTCTTTACAAATGTGTAGGTCCCGAGTTTGAAGAGGAGTTCTTGGATCAAGCTCTCCCTACCGATGGCTCCCCACTGACTCAACAAAGGCAAGTCGCAAGCCTTTGATCATCTTGAACCTAACATTTCAAAATTATCTTGTTTATCTTCATGTGCATGGCTACTTTCCTTAAGTAAAAGGTTTTTGCGTAGTAGCTTCTCCTACTTGTTATTATGCCTCCTTGGATGCTTGTACACAACATGTTGACATGTTACCTTGAACACCTTAGTGTGGGTGTTTTGTTGGCATCCCTTGTTTTTGCCAATTTGGGACCGTAGAATGCTTAGCCTTGCTCTAGTACCGTTGGTCTCGAGAATCTATGTTTTTCTTTTAATAATCTTGACTAATAAACTATGGAATGGTAGTAGGTGCCATTGATGTGCAACTGTGGTGTGAGGCCCAGTTGTGTCATTTGCGGCGCGATGCTACTAATGTTTAAACTTGTGCCTGGACTTGGTGGTCCTATGGCTTGGGTTGAACCCTAAACCGTTTTATGCTCGGGCGAGTTGGTCGGGAGTGACTAGCGGGTGCTATACGCACATTGGGTTTGTGGTCAGACTCGCCTGATGTAGCCAACTAAGGATTTAACCTTGTGTTCTTTGATCCGGGTTTGTCGTGCAACAACAAGATCACTTTATGGGAGTGGTCTGGGCCAAATAATTAGTAAGGAGTTGGCTTGGTTCTGTTGTGGTTGAGCGTGTGATTCGCTGGTGCAAGAGGGGACACCCGATAACCTAGCAGGGGGGATTTGCGAAACCTTAGCGGGCAGCTCTGAGCCAGTTCCAAGCTTTGTAAAGGCCTTGTCGTGCTCTCTAGGCTGCTCATCTTCGGAAATGAGCAAGGTTTCGACAGGAACGCCCCCCCTCCCCGCGCGCTAGAGAGGTCGTGAATTGTGGGTAAAGTTGTACACATCTGCAGAGTGTAAAATCTATTTGAATAGCTAAGTCCTTGGTCATGGACATTGCCTGAAGTTAATGCGCAAGGGGTAGTTTCTTTTACAAAACTTTGTTCCTGGGCACTTTTGTGAGGGGCTATGGCTTTTATCTCGAAGAGACCTTGACCGGCTTTAGAGAGGTCATGGCTGGCTCAAGAAAGGTCCAGGGACTGGGTGTGTGGAACTCTAGGGTGGTCCAAGGTGCTCCTGAGTTGGTGCTCAGGGAGGTCTTGGGGCCCTAGGGTAGTCTTTCGGAGCTCTAGAGTTGGTGCTCTAGGGTGGTTGTGGGGTGGTCCTGGACGTGGGTGCGACCAAGACCTCCCACGCGAGGAAGCGAATTGGTGCTCACAACCTCCCATGAAAAACCCATATTCTTGTTGTTTTGTATTTTGTTTTGAAACGTGAGCTCTTTAATCTATATATGCTATTGTCAAATACTGCTTTGTGTAACTAACCCTGCAGCTCCCCATTGCCAAGCCCATACATGAATATTATTTTGCATCCCTGTTCTCTGTGACTTGCTGAGTACATTCAACGTACTCATGGATTTAAGCTCTCTGTTTGAGCAGTGATTGAAGATGAACAAGTTCCTAGAAGCTCAGACCTCTTCGAGGAGTTCTTTGATGACCCAACTTTCTAGGAGACGTCCTCCACTCGACAGCCTGTGGGTTTGCTGGATGGCTCCGCACTTTTGTAATTTTTCATTGTGCAGGTTCTGTTGTTGTTTTTCTTTTTTGTAAGCCCATGTAGGCAACCGTTGTAAATAACCTTAGTCATAAGACCCTTGTTAATATATTTATGCTTTGTTTTATCTGTTGTTTTAAGCCGTTGGACTGTATAGCTTTGATTTCACCTATGTGGTCTTGTGCGAGTTAGCTTAAGCTCCTGGGACTAACTCAGTGCGTAGAGCCAAGATCTCTAGAAGGTCCCCGTGGTCACCTGGGAGGTCCTGGAGGACCTCCTCTGGGGGTGCTCTTGAAGGACTTACGGGACCTCCAGGTGGTCCTACGGACCTCCCTAAGAGGTCCTGGGAGGTCTTCTAGGTGCACTCCAGGGTGGACCCCGCAATGAAGCAGAGCAGATTGAGGTCAACGTCGGTGTAGAGGAAGAAAAGGAGGTCAAGGGTGCCGCTGGGGTCACTGATGGAGAGGTGGAGCAAAGGGAGGAATAGGAAACAGAGAGGATGACAACGTCGTTCTCGATGGTGGCTTGGTGGCGAAGCTCATCGGAGGAATGATGGGGAGAGGAAGTAGCATCGTCGGTCGCGATGGAGGAGGCAGACGAAGAGTTAGGGATGGCGGCGCTCGGTGGAGTGTGTTGGAAATATGCCCTAGAGGCAATCATAGAGATGATTGTATTTCATTATGTTCATAACATATGATAATATGTTATCTTGTTCCTTGAATGAATCATCAATTATATAGATCAATGAGTATGTGACTTGTTGGTGAAACTCTTTATCTTATATGATATCGTTCTAAAAGTATCCACAGTCGAATATCAGATCGAACACGGTGACTCTCGACCAGTACATGTATTGATTGATGACCATGTTTCACGGTCATGGATATAGAATATCGAATCAATAATGTGGACACATGTTAGAGAACATAGTGTTGGATAAGACCCACCTTGAGACACTATTGAGATTGTTATGATTCTATGTGTCGTTAGTTGGTCTCAAGCAATGATGATGTATAATCCTTAGACACAGGATCGGCATGGTTTCCTACATGTGTAATAGCACTCTTAGGGGTTGCCAAGCGCTACTCAAATGGCTCAGGTAGTTATAAAGGTAGCTTTGGGTATGCTATGAAACATGCGGAGGAATGTGTTGGTCGGATATGGGATTTGTCCCTCCTAACATAACGGGAGAGATATCTCTGGGCCCCTCGTTGTGGTCGAATAAAGTAAGTGCATGGCCATGCCACTAGTGATCGAAGTGTCGACCACATGAAGTTATTCGACACTTGATCGAGAAAGTATTGAACAGTCCATGGATGACATATTATCTCACGGAGTTCAACCGGATGTCGTGAGGCAAAAGGAGAATACACAAGCGGTCGTTCGGTTGCCAAAGGTCGTAGGCGGTCGAAGTCGTATGGAGATCGACCTGAGTCGAAGACTACTCGAACATTATCACCAATGGTCGTAAGAAGTTGCAAGCAGTCGTAGTTAGATACTAGCGGTGCGTAAGGAGTTACGTCTTGGTTGTGGCGATTATGAATCGTCGCAACTAAATGCGAGCTGGTCGTAAGTGATAAGGACACAGTCGTAGATCATATTGCATTAAGGTTTGTCCGATATATTACGTGTGTGTTCGGGAATCGTTATGTCTTTGCTAGGTACCGTGACGACTCGTGATCGGAAAGAGTTTCAAGTCACAACCGATTACTCACGAACCTATAGGGTCACACACTTAAAGGGCTAGGATTTGACTTGGATGGTGATCAGAATTCTTATAGGCCACGAGTTCCTAATGGGCCTCTGGTGGGACCCATTATGGATGCCTATATATAGAGGCGGTGGCATGGGGTGGCGTGAGGATCAATCCTTTTGGAAGAAATCCCGAAACCCTAATAGCCACGCTCTCCTCAACCACGCCGGGCGCTAGCACTCCTGCGCGTGGTGTCCCCGCCCGTGCGTGTGGATACCTTGGAGGTCTTTGTTGCGAAGCATCGGCACTAGGGCGATCCGCGACTCACGGCGACCTCGGGGCCGGAGGAGAACTTGCGGCGTTCGTCGGAGTAGGAGGAAAGGCGCGCGCAAATGCGACTCGACGCATCAACTCGCTACATCGACTCTACTTCGCTCACGAGTCGGCGCGTCTAGTGGTAATCTCGTGATCTATTACTTGTGGTGGTTCCTTGGTTGCGCGGTAAATTTTTGTTTGTGCTATCGTAGCCTTGCGCGATCCAACGGTGGTATCGAGCCATCCGCTTAGTTTTAGATTCAGATTAGATGCATATGGTGATATGTGGGAGTCATAGATGTGATCTACTTCTATTTCTCTTGGTGCGTTCTATATGATAGATAGTTCTTGGCGATGGTCGATATGATCGACCATGCGCGCGATGATAAATAAGGTAATTGATGATCGTTATTACGTGATCGTGTATTCATGGTCGTATCACGACTTGCCTCTACGATCGGGTTTCGCCATCGGGACGACGATGATCGTAAATCCACGGAGCACGCGAAGATCAATCGGTTGATCGAATCGAGTTCGATCGGAAAGGGTTAATATGATTAATCCAATGCGATTTACATGGGCGGAGCGATAGATTTGATCTACATTGTCAGAAAATTTTTACGCATCTGATCTGCGCCGCCTGTGACCCTTCAGCTCACGTGAGCGGAACGCCGAGCGAGGACCTTGGAATATAGATAGGGTTTCCGCCCTTTTTGTGCGGGTTGCCACTCCGTGGATTAGGACCTTAACTTGGTTTAAGTATTGCTATTTCACGCCATACGTTAGATAGAATGCGATTCTATGCCTAACTTGTTTTTGCGAGATTTTGTGAATAGTATGACCGTAATGTATGAGATGCATGTGTGTGTGTAATGTTCATGACCTGCGTGTCATGCTTATTGCAGCCAAAGTCATCTATATTTGTATAACGGCTGCGTGTCAACTTTGTATTCTATCACTAGTGCTATTTTCATTAATGGTTTAGTGGGAGTACTTGGAGACAAGGCGTACGAAGCAGCGATGGAGATCACCTTGTGGGGTCATACTATATCACAATGCAATATGATTGTCTGTGAATGCATTTCTTTTGTTCTTTTATTTCTATGCATGTTATTTAATTGCTTTGAATGCTCTTGACATGGTAGAAGTAAAATTCCCTCACTTAATATTGAGTTAAAATTGATGCCCTCCCAATTTGCTTGCACCATCAAAGCCTTGTATTTTAATGGTAGGTCTTGCCAAAGCGAGTGCCATTAACTCTCCTTGACTAGATGGGTTTGTGTCGGACACTTACACGCTTAGCATTGGTATAACTTGACAAGGTCATCATAACATTATGGACCTTGGGGCATAGGGTTGGGTCTTTGGAGCATAGAATCTTGCCCAACAACAAGAGTCATATAGAGATATGATTAGCAAAGGGTTGCTTACCATGTCCACTAATCTTCTAGCGATGATGCCAAAGCTCACTAGGAGATTAATTAATTATGGGTCTTGAATCACTAGAATGTCATAAGAGGATATGGTATTTAGTGGGAGTATCTTTATTAAATTGTTTAATACAAGTTACTTTTGAATATATGTCTTAGTTTTGCATATTTTATGTTGTAGATCATGGCACTAAGCTTTGTACCTACATCCGATTTTGCTTTGCGTTCGATACTTGATAAGGAAAAATTGAATGGAACAAATTTTGCGGATTGGTCCATAACCTAAGAATTGTTCTTAGGCAAGATAAAAGGAACATATTCTAGAGGAACCAATTCCGGATGTACTGCTGAAAATGCTCTTCTTTGCTCTTAAAAGCGCCTACAAAAGGCATGTGATGAGTCCCTTGATGTTAGTTGTCTCATGCTTGCTGCTTTGAACTCGGACCTTGAGCGGTTTGAGAACATTGAGGCCTACGATATGATCGTGGCGCTCAAAGGCATGTTTGAGACACAAGCAAGAACCGAGAGATATGAGATCTCAAAGAACTTGTTTGGGTGTAAGCTAGTGAGGGTAGTCAGGTGAGCCCACATGTGATCAAGATGGTTGGTTACACACGAGCTTGGAAAAACTTGGTTTTCCACTTAGTCAAGAGTTGGCTCTGATTTGATTCTTGCTTCGCTTCACGCAAGCTATGGGCGTTCATTACGAACTTCCATATGAATAGTTTAGACAAGAATCTCACCGAGCGCATATGATGCTCAAGGCTGCGAGAAGACGGCATTAAGAAAAGCAACGATCATGTGATGATGGTGCAAAAGAGTCGAGCTTCAAGAAGAAGGCTAAGACTAAAGTCAAGGGAAAGGGCAAGGCTAAAGCTTGGATAAGATCCAAACCAATAAGCCTAATCCCAAGACTAAGTCGGCCCAACTCAAGAGAATGAATGCTTTTCTTGCAAAGAGCTAGGACATTGGAAGAGGAACGCAAGAAATACAGCGGATCGAAAAAGAATGGTGGGACTAAACCTTCCACTTGGTATTAATGTTATAGATGATTTTCTTGCTGATTCTTACATTAACTCATGGGTATTTGATACGGATCGGTTGCTCATATTTGCAATTCGATCTGAGTCTAACAAGGATTAGGAGAGTTGCAAGAGGCGAGATGGATCTTGCGTCGGGAATAAAGCAAGGGTTCTTTGCATTAGCCGTCGGGACCTTGCCATTTCTTTTGCCTTGAGGATTTATTATGGAATTAAATAATTATTATTACGTTCGACCATGAGTAGAAACATTATCTACGCCTCATGCTTGATGGCGAGAGGTTATAAATTCATTATTGAGAACAATGGTTGTTCTATATTTTTGAATGAAGTGTTTTATGGCTATGCACTGTTTTGAATGGGTTGTTTATTTTAAATCTTGATGTTGCACCGTCTATAATATTAATGCGAAAAGGCTTAGGCCTAATAACATGAATTCCACTTTTATTTGGCATTGTCGTTTGGGTCACATAAGTGAGAAGCGTGTGAAGAAGCTCCATGATAATGGAATTCTAAACTCATTTGATTTGGAATCATTTGAAGCGTGCGAATCTTGCCTACTCGGAAAAATGACCAAGACCCTTTCACCGGTCGGGTTGAGAGGCGTCCGTCGATTGGCACTCGTACATGCGATGTGTGTGGACCAATGAGCACGACGGCTAGAGGTGGTTTTGATGCTTCATTACCTTCACCGATGACTATAGTAGATATGGATATGTCTATTTAATGAGGCGAAGTCGGAATCCTTTGAAAAGTTCAAGGAGTTCAGTGAGTCTGAGAATCAACTTGGCAAGACAATCAAATCTTTACGATCGATCGTGGAGGTGAATTTTGAGCCATGAATTTGGTGATCATTTGAGACAATGTGGAATTGTTCCACGGCTTACACCACGGGCACTCCACAATGGAATGGGGTGTCAGAAGCGGCGTGTCGGACTTTGTTGGACATGGTTCGATCGATGATGAGCCAATCCGATCTGCCATTGTATTTTTGGGTTACGCTCTTGAAGCTGCGCTTTCACTTTAAATAAATTACCATCAAAATCAGTAGATAAGACACCATATGAGATGTGGGTGGGAAGAGTCCTAGTTTGTCTTTTCTAAGGATTTAGGGATGTGAAGTCTATGTTAAGCGTTTGACGTCGACAAACTCACACCCAAGTCGATAAATGCTTCTTTATAGGATATCCTAGGAAACCAAAGGATATTATTTCTACAACAGGAAGAGGGCAAAGTTTTGTTGCCGAAATGGTGTCTTTTGGAGAAAGAGTTTCTTTCAAAAGAAGTCGGTGGGAGAAAGGTGCAACTCGAAGAAATTAGAAACATCGAAAGTGTTTCAACTCCTCTTGAACCTCTACGGGATGAACAAATTGTTGTTGAACAGGTGGATGAGGCATCATTGCGTAGATCTAAAGGCCACGTCAATTGCACATAAGGTATGGGCATGACGTATTATTGTTGAATAATGATGAGCCTAAGTCTTATGAGGAAGCGATGATGGACCGGACTACGAGAAATGGCTTGGAGCCATGAAATCCGAGATAGACTCCATGAGTGACAATCGGGTTTGGAACACAGTCGATCCTCTTGATGGTGTTAAAACCATTGAGTGCAAATGGATCCATAAGAAAAGATTGATATGGATGGAAATGTTCACATTCATAAAGCTCATTGGTCGCAAAGGGTTTCGACAAGTTCAAGGGTTGACTACGATGAGACTTTCTCACGATGGCGATGCTTAAATCTATACGGATCATTCTAGCTATTCTGCATATTTTGACTATGAGATATGGCAAATGGATGTCAAAGCGGCTTTCTGAATGGAAACCTAAGTGTGGATGTGTACATGACACAACTTTGAAGGTTTTGTCGATCCAAAGAATGCTAGTAAAGTGTGCAAACTTCAAAAGTCCATTTATGGATTGAAGCAAGCATCTCGGAGTTGGAATATACGTTTTGATGAGGAGATCAAAATGTTTGGTTTAAATCAAGAACAAAGAAGAACCTTGTGTTTACATGAAGGTTAGTGGGAGCGCACTTGTTATCTAATCTTATATGTAGATGACATATTATTGATTGGGAATGACATTCCAATCTTTGGAATCTGTTAAGGTATCATTGAAAAATAGTTTTTCTATGAAAGACCTAGGAGAGGCACATATATCTTAGGAATAAAGATCTATAGAGATAGATCAAGAAGACTAATTGGATTAAGCCAAAGTACTTATGTTGACAAGATGTTGATTCGGTTCGACATGCGGGATGCCAAGAAAGGGTTCTTGCCTATGTCACATGGCATAAGTCTAAGCAAGAGTCGGTGTCCTTCGACAAGCGATGGCGAGACCGTATGAATGGTATTCCATATGCTTGGCTATTGGATCCATCATATGCGCCATGATATGTACTCGACGGATGTATCATATACTCTAAGTGTTATGAGTAGATACCAAGTGATCCGGTGAAGGTCAGCGGGCAACGTGAAAAACATTCTTAAGTACTTGAGAAGGACTAAGGATGCGTTCCTAGTTTATGGCGGTGATGAAGAGCTCGTTGTAAATGGTTACACCGATGCAAGCTTCCAAACCGACAAAGATGATTATCGTTCGCAATCTGGTTATGTATTCATTTTGAATGGAGGAAGCGGTGGTGGAAAAGTTCAAGCAAGGGGCGGTTCTTGATTCTCTGACGGAGGCCGAGTACATTGCGGCTTCGAGGCTGCGAAGGATGGTGTTTGGATAAGGAATTTCATTGCTGAATTGGGTATGGTTCGAGTGCCTCGGGCCCAATGGATCTCTATTGTGACAATAATGGAGCCATTGCGCGAGCTAAGAGCCTAGATCCCATTAAAGTCCAAACATATACTCGAGCGTTACCACCTTATTCGCGAATTGGTGGATAGAGGAGTTGTTAAGATATGCAAAATCCATACGGACTTAAATGTTCTTGATCCGTTGACAAAGCCTCTCACACACCAAAGCATGAGGCGCACACAAGAGCTATCGGTATTAGATACTTAAATGATTGACTCTAGTGCAAGTGGGAGAGCGTTGGAAATATGCCTAGAGGCAATCATAGAGATGATTGTATTTCATTATGTTCATAACATATGATAATATGTTATCTTGTTCCTTGAATGAATCATCAATTATATAGATCAATGAGTATGTGACTTGTTGGTGAAACTCTTTATCTTATATGATATCGTTCTAAAAGTATCCTGTCGAATATCACCGATCGGAACACGGTGACTCTATGACCATACATGTATTGATTGATGACCATGTTTCACGGTCATGGATATAGAGATATCGAATCAATAATGTGGACACATGTTAGAGAACATAGTGTTGGATAAGACCCACCTTGAGACACTATTGAGATTGTTATGATTCTATGTGTCGTTAGTTGGTCTCAAGCAATGATGATGTATAATCCTTAGACACAGGATCGGCATGGTTTCCTACATGTGTAATAGCACTCTTAGGGGTTGCCAAACGCTACTCAATGGCAGGTAGTTATAAAGGTAGCTTTCGGGTATGCTATGAAACATGCGGAGGAATGTGACTGGTCGGATATGGGATTTGTCCTCCTAACATAACGGGAGAGATATCTCTGGGCCTCGTTGTGGTCGAATAAAGTAAGTGCATGGCCATGCCACTAGTGATCGAAGTGTCGACCACATGAAGTTATTCGACACTTGATCGAAAGTATTGAGCAGTCCATGGATGACATATTATCTCACGGAGTTCAACCGGATGTCGTGAGGCAAAGGAGAATACACAAGCGGTCGTTCGGTTGCCAAAGGTCGTAGGCGGTGAAGTCGTATGGAATCGACCTGGTCGAAGACTACTCGAACATTATCACCAGCGGTCGTAAGAAGTTGCAAGCGGTCGTAGTTAGATACTAGCGGTGCGTAAGGAGTTACGTCTTGGTTGTGGCGATTATGAACTGAGTCGCGACTAAATGCAGTGGTCGTAAGTGATAAGGACACAGTCGTAGATCATATTGCATTAAGGTTTGTCAGATATATTACGTGTGTGTTCGGGAATCGTTATGTCTTTGCTAGGTACCGCTGACGACTCGTGATCGGAAAGAGTTTCCAAGTCACAACCGATTACTCACGAACCTATAGGGTCACACACTTAAGGGCTAGGATTTGACTTGGATGGTGATCCAAATTCTTATAGGCCACGAGTTCCTAATGGGCCTCTGGTGGGACCCATTATGGATGCCTATATATAGAGGCGGTGGCATGGGGTGACGTGAGGATCAATCCTTTTGGAAGAAATCCGAAACCCTAATAGCCACGCTCTCCTCAACCACGCCGCCGGCGCTAGCACTCTGCGCGTGGTGTCCCTGCCCGTGCGTGTGGATACCTTGGAGGTCTTTGTTGCGAAGCATCGGCACTAGGGCGATCCGCGACTCACGGCGACCTCGGGAGGCGGAGGAGAACTTGCGGCGTTCGTCGGAGTAGGAGGAGAAGGCGCGCAGCAAGTGCGACTCTGGCGCATCAACTCGCTACATCGACTCTACTTCGCTACGCAGTCGGCGCGTCTAGTGGTAATCTCGTGATCTATTACTTGCGGTGGTTCCTTGGTTGCGCGGTAAATTTTTGTTTGTGCTATCGTAGCCTTGCCGCGATCCAACAGAGTGGGCGGCGACTGGTAGTGAACTTATGGCAATGGTCAGTAGTGTGTGGCAGAGATGGGTGGCGCACCAGCGAGATGGCCCGAGTCGACGGCGGACGGAGCTAGAGAAGGAGGGAGGTAGAAGGGGACCCGAAAAACAGAAGGAAGTCAGGCTCAATCTCTCCTGGTGGCAGCGCTAGGGTTAATAACCTGATCTAATTTGCCATTTTTTTTGTTTTGGCCCTCCAAGTTCTTAATAATTGTGAATAGGTCCTACTCCCATTTGAATTCTTCGGTTTGTGCCCCTGGAAGTTTATGAACTCTTGTAAATCAGCCTCTACTGCATTGGGATCTCCTGATTTGGCCCATTGAAACTCTATTTTCGTCGCGGTAAGGTCTTACGCGTCCATCTTAACACGTACAATTGAACGGAGATATCTCGAAACACCACTTTTGACGTGAATGAACCTCGATTGTGCAAGGAGTTTAAAAAGTGTGCATCAGAATGTAATACATGGCCCATTACATCTAAGTATTGCTTGCATGTGCCTATGCGATGACTGATTAACTATCTCCAGTTATGCATCGTTACGAATCAAGGGGATTTGGTGATTTGCGTATATTGATTGCTGAATTATGAAGAATTTATGAACATTGGGATCAAATAAGGTACTTATTTGTTTCCGTTGTTCTTAGGCAAATAATTTGAGGGGGTTTTCTATTCTGAGAAATATTCCTAACCGTATTTGTTTCTATTCGTATTTACTCTATATCTATATTCAAAATTACTCATATTCATATCTTCCGTATCCAACAAAAAAAATATGAAAACAATTTTGGAGACTTTATCCGCATCCGAGCCGCCGTTTTCACCCTACTTGCATCCTCTTTGCGCGGCACGGATCTGCCTTGTGCCGTTTGAAACAAGCGATATGGGTACTTTGTTTTCATTTCTGAAGCTGGCTAATTTGGATCTAGCTAAATTTCAACAGGTCATCGATCGCACGAGTTTTCAACGGTGCTCGTGTAGTCGTGTGGACTTTGTTCTCTCCTACGTGGAGAAAGATCGATGACATCACCCCAACAAGACAGTTTTTGGATGCAAACGGTGTACCAGTTTTGACGTTTTCGCATCGATTTCATCTGACCAGGAGGCATGGGCCACCTTCGGTCGTAGCGATAGTTTTTGGATGCAAACGGCGTACCAGTTTTGACGTTTTCGCATCGATTTCATCTGACCGGGAGGCATGGGCCGCCTTCGGTCGTAGCGCTACGTCCTACCGATTGGACAACTCGACCGTATGCGCAGTTTTCAACGCTCGCCCTAGACGCATGACGCTTTGCCCCGGCTGGGGTCGTCCAAAGCAGGCACACACTCGTCTTCTCTGCAGTTGCTCACGCTAGCTTGTTCAAAGACAAAACAAACTCTATTTCTTTCCATGATCAGTGCATGACATAGAGCAATGTTAGGTATGGTCTTCGTTCTACGCTCCATCTGTTTCGTAACGAACAAAAGGGGAGCGAGCGACCAGCTCGCGTCTGTTTTGCCTCTTGAGACAACGTAAACAACAAACCTGCCAGCCCGGCCGCCACTGCACTTTCTCTTGTTCCTTGTGTACTTTAGATTTTAGTTTAGTTTCCTAATTAAGCTATTCTTAGTCTTAAAAAGTTTTTTTCCCGTCCAGACAGCCTTAAATAAGAAGAGCATCATCACTCATGAGCGATCAGCGAGTCGTAGTTCACACCATGATGGGACCGAGAGCCTCAAAGCTCCTCTCTCAAGTCGAGCCCACTCGGTTCTCAAACTAACCCCTACACACACTCACACACCCCCCACCCATACACACACTCAAACCGCACTAGGTGAGACACCCGCCGAGTCTAAGACTCAAACCCCGAGTGAGCTGCTTAGCAACTCCAAACCTTAGCCAAGTGAGCTAGCTCACCTCCTCTTAGTCTTAAAAAGTTATTCTTAACAATCCAAAGAGCTCAGAAGATCTATCTGTCACTCACTAACTCCCTCCCTCGGTGGCTTCGAAGTTCCAAGGGCGTCGGGTTTGTATAATTGTATTCCCTCCCAGATTGTCGCATGCATCCACGTTCGTTAGAGCTAACTATTTATCTTCGGCCTTTCAAGCAGCTCAGCAAACACGTGTGTCTGTCTATCTACCATTCTATCTTATTGTTCACCTGGCTTGGTTGTGAAATTGGAATCAACAGTATGGATCAAGACACACAATAGAGTCAAAAATCCCTACTAGATGGAATCGACTATATACCTTCATTTTTTTTTTTATCTCCCTCGTCAGTCTTGACAAACGAATTCAGATCATAACATATAAGATGATATAGGGTAAGCATGGCTACACATCAGGATCTTGGTTGGAACGTAGGAGTCTCATAAGGATTTTGCGGGAAACATAACAATTTTTCTTTAGAACTCACATGGAAAATAGGGCGTTCCAAAAGAGGACCTGTCTTTTCAAACCTGCTAGTGGCATTTGTCTCATTTTCCCTAAATATGCATAGGTGTCTGTGTCTCCCCAGTTGGACTTGCTAGTTAGACCCCGTTCGCAGTAGAGTGATTATGCAAGAAAATCGATTTGTTCCTCCAAAATTCATGGATTCTTCTAGTATACGTCGGATCCAGTCTAGTGGGTGCACATGGCAGCGAGCGCGAAAACACAAACGCAATGAGAGATTGCTATAACACCCCGTTTGGTTCGCAGAATTGAGCAAGGAATTGGGGATTTGGAATTGGTCTTCCTCAATTTCAGGTGTTTGGATGCTCTTCGGAATTTAAATTGGAATTGTAGCCCATTTCCACTTGTATCTGAGGATAACTGAGATGGGAGACATACGATTCAGAGGGGCTGAGCTCTGAATCGGTAGAAATTGAGCACCCAACCACCTCAACCTAAGGCCTCAACGAAACATATCAACCCCCTCCCATCACCTTCATTTTCTCAGGCCACCACCGTCGGTGGCGGAGTTCGCGAGATCCCACCGTCGCCGGCCGCCAGCGATCTCCCGCCGACCCCCTCCGCTCACCATATCTGTCGAGGTCCTCACCGACACCATGACATCTCCCTCGTCGTCGATGTCGACGCCGGAGCCACCACCTCTTCTCCCCCGTCGCCGGCCTTCACCCAACATCTAGGTCCGGAAGCCGTCAACCCAACACCCAGATCTGGAAGCCCTCCACGTCGTCTTCTTCCTCATCACCACGTCGTCTTCTTCCTCGTCGCCGATGTCGCCACCTCCTCTTCTCCCTCGTCGCTGCCTCTAGATCTGGAGTCGCCTGCACCTCTCGGCACAGCGGCAGCCATCTTCCTCGTCATCGGTGGCCCGCGCTATAACATCCCAAAATTTAAATGTATTTCAAATTGTTGGAAAATATGAAAATTTTAAAACTTTTTAATGCGTTTGAATGTTATTCGAATTTCCTGTTGATATTACTTTAAATCTTGTTGAATTTTCAATTTTAGGGAATCAATTGACAAGATGCAAATTTATGTTAAGGGCATGAAATCTGAAAACAAATTAAAGTGACATCTGAATTTAAATCACCAAACCAAAATTGGAATTGAAATTTGATTTTAAGAATAAAAGAAAAACAAAGGAAAATAAAAACCTCTAGCCCCTATTTGGGCCTAAACCAGATCCAACCCGACACATTCCTTTTCTTCTTCATTTGTCTTTTTCTCGCTTTTTTCTTTTCTTCTGGGCCCGACCCATTTCCTACTTCATCCTTTCCCATCACTCACTCGGGCAATCCTTCCCCCACAGCGTTGCCGCCATATGGACCTCATCATGCCACCCATCACCAGCCCACCTCAGACCTTCCTCACCTCTACGATCCGTCGATGTAGACCAGATCACCGTCGTTGCTTCGCGCAACCGCTGTGGGTTGTTGCTACCCTCACCACCGCCATCTTTGGGTCACTGATGACGTGGGAACCCATTTTGGGGTTCACGGGTCATCCCCGAGGTCCCTCTCGCCGGTGTCGATCTCAATCGAGCATGCTCATGGTGTCCCTCCTGTTTTAGTAGGAATTGGGTGGAAGAAAGCGTCGTAGAGCGATGTAGCAATGTCATTAGCGTTTAATAATGTAGTTAGCCAATAGATTAATTATTATATAATGTTAGCATGACATGTGAGCCCAACACGATTAGAAAAACTAATTAGAACCTAATTTAAGTTCTGAGTCTATGACATACGGGCCCTATCATTTAAAAACGATGTTTAGACTCGGTCCTTAGACTTGTGTCGCTGACCAATGGGACCTCAACCCATGCACTGTTGCCATGAAAATGATTCCACAAGGAACGTGGATTCCACAAGGAACGTGGCCCCGCCTGTACTCATAAATTTCCTTTAGGGAAACAATTATAATAGAAAATAAAAACCCGAGTGGCCCTCTTGTCAGCAAATGTAGTCATTTTCAATTAGAAAATAAATCAAAAAAGAAATAAAAATAGCCTGGCCCCACCTACCAGCATGAATTTCTAATGGATAAATAAATCAATAATAAAAAATTCAATGAGCCTCAACTGTTAGTGAGAGACACACTCTCTCCTCTGTTTATTTTTGTGATTTTTCCTTAATTTAAATTTTGGAGACCTCGTTCTCTCTTGTTTTAACTCTAAATTCGATGTTTTTTGTTTCTAAATTCAAACCCTACCTAACAGTACCAAAAATTGCAATTTTGGAGGTTACTTAAATTATTTAAATGCAATTGTCCCCATGACAAATGATCCCCATAAATAATTAATTTAGCTGAAGGTTAACTATGAATTGTTGATGTGTCTTTGACCCATAGGACCCACACATTAACATGTAAAAATAATATTTAGTTAACATGACTAGTGTGGCTTGTGTACCCATGAGTAGCTTAGGAATAAATTTTAATAAGAGAATGAGATGGACACTTACAAGTGGGCCCCACCCATTAGCCTTAGTATGTTGAAATAAAAGTCTGCGATAGTGTTACCTATAAATTGCCTCTTATTAGTTAGATAATAATTAAATTAATTGATAATAATAATTAGTAGTCAATAATACATAGGTCCTACATAGTAAAATGAGTAATTAGATACTTAACTTACCTAAAAATAGTCGATATTTGTGGTGTTAGGTTAGAAGTTAATGGTTTAACTAAGGATAAATGATGATTGATTGTTTAATAAAGTAATTAAGGGTAGACGGTATTTGAATGGTAAGATGACATGTATAATTAAGTTAATGGTTAATTGTGCAGCTTTAGTTAGTGGTCCGTTGATTAGTGGTTTGATTAAAATTTACTGTTAGTTACTATAATCTAGGTATGACCTGTCAGCCATTTAGGTATATCCCTACTATAAAAATAATCCAGAATTGAAGTAAATAGCCAAGCCCACATTTTAGTTAGTCATTAAATTAATGAATCAATTTAATTGATAATTGAACATTGAATGGTAATATGTCTGGTGGATCCTAGTGACGTAAAACCTAGGGTTGATCCGATTAGTTAAAATTATATCTATCGCATATGGACCCTCACCACTACCCTTAGGTCCCGTTTGCCGCACCTGGAACTTCCTTGATAAATAGAAATTATTTAAGGAAATCGTTAAATGAACTAGACCTCATGTGTGAGTCGTGATGAGGTGTTCCCAATAAAACAATAGTAATTGAAAAAACAAATCAAAATCAAGTCGATCCCATCTATCGGCCCATGTTGTCTGCTTCCAATACAAGAACAACTCGTAAAATAAATAAAGATCAGTAGATCCTACATGTTAACGCGATCTCTCCCATCTAAATGACCTAAGAGGAGTATTCCCATGATTACTCTCTCTTGATCTCCCTCGTCCTAACTCTGAATCAAATAATTTCTAGTCCTAAATTCATCTAAAATCCAAATTCACACCATGATACCAAATATTTGGATTTTGTGATTTGTTAAGCTGGTTTGAATTTTTCTGAAACTATTTGAATGCCTTTGAATTTATTTTGTCTCATTAGGTTGTATTCAGGCGTTCTTGAATTTGGTCGTATTTTGCGTAATTATAATTTAAAGTCCTGAAGGAGCAACAATTCGAGCAAGAGCAAGAACAAGACCAAGATTATCGAAACATTGAGTAATGCAAGCCATCACTTTGATCATATTGCACCTACCTTTTGAATGCAAAGTATATTGCTTTAAATTATGAAATGCACTGTCTATTTTCATTACGATTATATTGACATTAGCTTGTAGTTAATGCCTTAATGTTAAGCGAGCTATTAAATTTTCTTCCATGATCTTAGACACTATCCTTTGTTGCCCTAGGAATAATGATAAACTTAATTAGTCATTAAGCCCGTACCTAAGTGTCATACTTAGCCTTGCTTAAATACATTGATATGTGGGCATTAATTTGCCCCAATATCATTTCAATCATCAAAAGTTAATTTGGGCAGCCATTGGGTGGAGATGGATGGTATGTTGAGCTTAGAAAATATGTTTGAAGAAAAACTCAAAAAATGTTTTAAACTTGGGGTGGATGGTAAGTGGGCCGGGTGCGAATAAAAGCATGAGGAATTGGTAATATGGTAGCCCTGTCCAAGTCAATTAAGGACCAAATCTTGTGATGACCTCTCGAGCACTAACATGGTAACCACAATTCTATAATAGTGTCGACTTGACTAACTAATTTCCTTTGCCTCAGCGTTACTTCCACCATCCGGTGGAATGTGGAGGTCGTTGGAGTCACAGGTCCACACGAAGCAAAAGGGGGGCATCAACAGGGTTGTAGCCCTTAGCTATTAATACCTTAGCGGGTGGGTGTGTGTTGGGGTGGGGCATTGTAAAGAACTTGTGATGTTTTTCTTAGTCGCACGTGGAACATGTTGACATTACAAGATGATCATCTCTTGTGAGTAAAGTTGTACAACAACTTCAGATTGAAAATTGCCCGGATAAACATACCCACGATCATGGGTGATGTATGAGAACTTGCTTGGTTAGTCTCAGCTTTTATAAAACAATTTGTGGGAGAGATGATATGTTAGGTTGTAGCCCGGAGTGTTGAATTGTCCTAGTTGTAGCCAGTGGAAGGTACGGGTTGCAGCTCGATGAAAAATGTTGAAGGTGGTTGGAGCCACTCGATGGTATTGGGTGGTTGGAGCCACTTAATAATATTTGCAGGTTGACGCATTCACTAGTATTTACAACATTACTCAATTTCATTAAAAAATGGTTTAGTTGAAATGCTAAGCCTCATGCCTTCTATTTAATCTTATTCAAATGTAGCTTTCTGCAAATAAAATAACCTCAAGCCTTCCCTTATTCTGCCTTGCATCTATTATAATTGTATTATGTGTAGTGGCTTGCTGAGTACCTTCGTACTCACTGTTGCTCCATTACTATCCTTCAATAAGAGCAGAAGAAGACTCTGTCGACACTTAATTGGGTCCGGTAAGACCGTAAGTAGAAGAGGCCAAGAACTAGGTCGCGAGGCCTAGTCGATTTTCCTATGGTCATATCCTGAGGGTCCCACAGGTATCATTTCGCCGTTAAACCATTGTAGATATTTAAGGTATTTGGCTTGATCGGTCCATGTATAAGTCAAGTGGTCGTACGATCTATTTACATACTATTTAAATATTATGTAATAGCTTTACTTTTGCGAGATATGTGTTTGATGTCCAATGATGTAATTGCGTGCGTCAGCTACCGGACCAGGGATTAGTGCTCATATACACAAAGGGTTTCATACGGTAAATTTGGATCCCGACAGGCGCTAACGTCGCCTCTCTCCGCCGCCAAGACACCTCACGGCTCCACTGGCGTGCTCGTGCGTCTCCAATTCTGGTAGGCTGATGCATTATCATATTTCATCGATGCCAATTTCCATGCTTAAGTTTTCTTTGGCAACCAAACATGATTTGGAATTACCTAAGTATTCATTTCTATGTTGCAGTTTTTTTTTGCGAACCAGACACAAATTTCCAGTTGAATTGGTATTGGAACTCTAATTCCAATTTAGAGATTGAAACAGAACCTAAAGGAACTAGGGTGATAAGGGTGAAGAAGCCTGATTTTTCTTAAATAATATATATATTTTTTAAAAAAATTATAGAAATAAACAATCATTTTTTTTTTTTACAAAACTAGACCTTTGTTGCCAATTGAAATGGCGACAGAGAGCTGTCGATATTTCAATTGGAGACAAGACTCTGTTGCCTATGAAACAGGGCTCTGTTGCCAATTTAACGACAGTTCCTTATCACCAATTCAATTGCCGCCAAGGACCGAATCCCCAAATTGCTCTTGTTTGAAGGGGGTATATGTCATTTCAATTGACGACAGAGGCCTGACTTACTTTTCTGTTGGCGACATGGCTACTGTCACCGGTTAAATTGACGACATATGTATAGTTTTATAAAAAAATTTGACTATTTATTTCTATAATTTATTTAAAAAATATATTATTAAAAAAATCGAGGAGGCCTATAGGGCAGGACTACAGGACTAGCAGGGGCAGAGAATCCGCGGCCACGGCCCGCATCCGTCCAACGTCAAAGATGGCCTTTCGAGACACTTTTCTAACCGATAACGTCGCCATCCCGACCGGTCGAATCCGCGGCCGGGCCCCGCCTGCTGCCACGCAACGCAACACAGCCTTACCCTCCCTCCCCGCCTCTCTAACCCCCGGCCCCTACCGATATTCGATGATAAAATCTACAGTAGCACAGTGCAACATATCGAATGGAACAAAAACAGTCTGCTACAATCTGAAGAAACTATCAAGAGGGTTTTGCTACTGAAAATCTGAAACATCAAGCGTGAAACTCTTTCGAGGGTTTCTTCAGGAAAAGAAACTGGGAAATACCTGCATTTTTTTTCGTTTTGCACATGCAAAAGCCTTTGCAATTGAGACTGAGAGGACGTGTCGCCGGAGCTTTCTTCAGAGTTTACAGGCCGGCGTTAGAGAGGGCTCTGCTCTGCTGCATTTCGTTTCGTCCAAATCCTTGGTGCTTTCTGCTTGCTTTGTACTGTACACTCGCAATGATTTCATCAGACGTTTTCGTTCTCCCTTTGCCGGGAGATAAGGGCATCATGGCGTCGTCCTCTTTTCCTCCTAGGCTATGATTGTATCAAGACAGCTTGCGTTGCTCACACTTGTTAGATCTGAGTCAAGTCCAGGTATACTCTTGCTCGTTTTCCGTGTTCATAAGCAGACGGTTACATTTTCTTCTGGAACCGAAATGGTGAAAGAACATTAAAATTTACATTTTCTTCTGTGATCAAACAAAGAGCAGCAAAGAGCGTTTGACTGTACCACTTGTAGCAGATGTGATGAAATGACATGTGTATTATTCTCTCAAATCTCAATGCAATCCAAAAAATAATTCGTTCTTAAAAAAATCCAAGTAATAATTCTAACAAACAAAAGATCAACTGGTACACAATATCTACACTGCATACGAAGAAGCCATACTCTGGCAAAAAAAAAAAAGACCTTGTGAGTTGTGAGCTGTGACCAGACAAGAGAGCTGCTACTCTGCAGTCTCTTCTACTCCGTGTCTCTGTCTACCTGCCCCTTCAGACTTCACTTCTCCGGTCAGTTCTTCACCACCGGCTCAATGCGCCTCACTGACAGAAGTCACAGAACCAGGAGGACGCCGGGCCCCACCGCCTACCCCGGGTAGACCCGGCCCACCGTGCACTCCGCCCCTCCACTTCCGCCCGTCCGCGCGAAACCCTAACCACTGGCGCGAAAGAAAAATCCCCAAATCCCAAGCCCACCCTCCCCATCCGCGCGTCGCTTTCGCCGGACACCACCACCTGCCGCTTTCCCCTCCCACCCCCTCCCCCTTTTGACTCCAATTCCCAATTGGGAATCCGTAGCCGCGTCCGCCCAATTGGCCTTGGACAGAGGCGGCGGCGGCATTCAATTCCCTCCTTGCCCCACGAGCACGCTGCCCACACCCGCGGCTCTCGCTCGCTTGCCGAGGAGGAAGCCGGCGTCCTGCGCTCTCCCGAATCGCTGGTAACCTCCGGTCCTAAGCTGGTTTCTTGCTGAATTCTGTGCGCCTCTGGCCGTGGTGGGTAGTCGGCGTGTCGTGGGGGGACTAGTGGTCTAGGTGGCCAGGGAGGGGCTGCGAGATCGGAGTCGCGGCTCGGGGAGGCGAATTTTGGTGTGTTGGAGCCCGGTTGTTTTTGTATGCTTGCGTGGTTGCCTTCTTGGTGTTGTGCTTTTGTGTGAATTATGAGTGCTCGAAGCGGATGGGCTTCGGAAGTGTGGCAAAAAGATCGCGTCTGGGTGGTGGTGGTGGTGGTGGTGAGCCTTGTTTTGGTGGAAATGCCTTCGTTTATGGGGTTTCCTTGTATTTCTGTGTCTGTTAGGGACATGGTTTATGGGCTGTGCATAGATGTGCGGGTTCTGTGTGAATTTGAGGTTCGAAAGGTTGGGTTTGATGTTTGGACTGATCCTGCGTAGATGTGATGTTTATGTTTCTAGCGATTCTGTCCACCCAAATTCATTTGTTGTGTTCGCCGTAGAATGTTTTAGTGACGATTGCTTGTTCGGAAAAGCATAACTTGGATGAGATTGAGCTCTGAGTGGTTGTTTAGAGAGACTTCTTTCGGCATTTGGGGTGACCAAAATTACTTGTAGGCTTGGCATAATTTTGGGTGATCTCGAGTATTCTTTTTGTATATTGGAGACTAGTCAACTTTTCAGCAATTAGTGCTAAAGATGCTTATTGGGTTTAGTTTGGTGTTTGAGTTTAGTTTTTTTAATACCTTATTTATAAAAAGGTGGATTTTATTCTAATCGTGATTTGGTAGTGTGTTATCCTATTTTAATGGAAATAGCAGAGGAGATCCCTGTTAAGCAAGTTTACTATCAACCTGTTTCGCTAGCTGAGCAGCTGTATAAGGGATGATGAATTTTTCTGAGTAGCTGTATAAGGGATGATGAATGTTTCTTACATTTGCTTATAATGAAATAATGTAAAACTTAAATGTGATGTTTGACATTTTACCATCAACTAGATATGATCATAATACTCCATGTCTCCATGAGATATATGATTAGGGCATTTGACTGTAGATTTCTTCATCCTAAATTCTATTGTTCAACTTGGCCCTTACCCATGTGTATGACATCCCCTTACAATTGTTGCAGCATTCTCATGACGTACCATGCTAAGAAGTTTTCTGTGCCCTTTGCCCCGCACAGGGCTCAGAGTAGTGAGCATGCAAGTAATATTGGAGCTTTCGGTGGATCCAACATAAGCAACCCTTCAAATCCTGTAGGGAGTGGGAAACAACGTCTACGATGGACCTCAGATCTCCATAATCGCTTTGTGGATGCTATCGCACAGCTTGGTGGACCAGATAGTGGGTATTCTCTGCCAAGTATTAGTCATTGTGGTTGAACTTGATACAATGCATAAGCTGTCATCTAAGATTCTTTTTTCAATTTCCTGTTTGACATCTCATACACCTTGCCATCAGCACAAATTCTCAGAAAAATTCTGTAGCGATGTTATAAAATAATACATAGATAAATCTTGCAAATTAATGGTTTTATCAAATGCATTACACGTATCATGTATGTTTAGCAAACTGGAATTTTAACTGATTCTACCATTTAAAATGTTTAGGATCAGATTACTACACATCTATAATTTATGGGTTCATTAACAACACAAGTCTATCAGTCAGATCAAAATTGAAATGCATAGGGGAATAGCATACACATTTCAGTAAATTCATGTTAGCTATCAGCGTACGCGTATTTCAGTGAATTTGTATCAGCTGTTATTTATGTGTCCCTTCATAACTGTGTCCTGCCATGTTATTAAATCCAATCACATCGGGAAATGTTCATGCCTTGAAACTGTAAACCTTGTCAATAATTGGAAACAGCTTTGAGTATTGCATGTGGCACACATGTGTCTGGCTCTATTACATGCTAACTTGTCTAGTGATAAGCTAGCAGGTTATTATGAGATTAATTTATTTATTTTTGGAGTACAACAAGCACGCTGTATCTAAGACGTTTTTCTGTATTGCTGTCATCATCTCTTCAGGAGCAACACCTAAAGGGGTGCTCACTGTGATGGGTGTACCTGGGATCACAATTTATCACGTGAAGAGCCATTTGCAGGTGAAGAATTTCCCTTTGAGGAAGCAGGTGTTAAAAAGTTCCATTGTAGCTAATACTTTGTTTCTTGGTGCTTGTGTAGAAATATCGCCTTGCGAAATATATACCAGAATCTCCCGCTGAAGGTACATATCCTTCTATGCTTCATTAGTTCATCATCTCTCTAACGCTCTTCCCCCCTGTCACACCTGGAAATTCAGCTACTATTTTGGTTTTGAATGTTACAATTGCCATCTCATGTAGATTCCAAGGACGAAAAGAAGGATTCTAGTGATTCCCTGTCTATCACAGATTCTGCACCGTAAGTGATCTTACTCAGTTGTGTGTACACATGTTTGTGTCCTGTAGTAGCATAGGCTTGTATGTTAGTTTGTATCAAGTTCTTATGAATTACATAGTTAAAAAAATATTCTGACTTATCTTTCAGAGGATTACAAATCAATGAAGCATTAAAGATGCAAATGGAGGTTCAGAAGCGGCTTCATGAACAACTTGAGGTTTGTTATTATAAGATGTCAACTACTATCAATCATGCTGTTAGTTTTTGTATCGCCTAGTTTACCCACCAATCCAAAACTTTGCTATACTTGATAGCTGAGATTTACAAGTAGATCTTTAACGCCATTTTTTACTATTATATTATTTAGTAAAATCACAATTTCCTTATGCATGGACTTAGTCCTCCATTGCCTCTTATTGATAGTTCTTTTATTTTGGCTGCACTGTTTGTTGGTTAATTTGCAGTTTGTGGGTTCTTTTCCTTGAAGATTAACCCTCCGAATTCTTTCAGTCGGATGTAAGCCATTGTATGTTGCCTTTTCAGGTGCAAAGGCAATTGCAGCTGAGAATCGAAGCACAAGGGAAGTACTTGCAGATGATCATAGAGGAGCAGCAAAAGCTTGGTGGTTCACTTAAAGATTGCGAGGAGCAGAAGCTTTCGCAGTCACCACCAAGCTTAGATGACTACCCTGATAGCGTGCAGCCTTCTCCCAAGAAGCAGAGGATGGATGATCTGTCATCATGTTTAGTGCGGGATGTGGCACAGCCAGAATTCGAATCCCATTTGATCGGTCCGTGGGACCACGAACTGTGCGGAAAAAACACATGCGGTGCTGCATTCCGAGTGGATGAGTTCAAAGCAGACCCTGGTATGAGCAAGTCATAAAGGAAAGCCTTCCTCGATGGAAATTCTTTGGACTTGTTAACCTCCACTGGATGATGGATCGGATGTGAATATATATCATCTTAACAACAGAATGAATGTTGTATGGACCTTCAGATCCACACCTGATCCCTTCAGCCACGGCCAAATGTTGTTGTCATTGTAGTATTCACCATACAGCTCTTGTAATTATGAGGATGTTCTGAAATCTCTAGCAAGCATTTCCTTCTTTTGAAGGAGTA
Organism: Ampelocalamus luodianensis; assembly: GCA_036346255.1. Classification (NCBI taxonomy): domain Eukaryota; kingdom Viridiplantae; phylum Streptophyta; class Magnoliopsida; order Poales; family Poaceae; genus Ampelocalamus; species Ampelocalamus luodianensis. Next base: position 16,850,052 of record CM070625.1, read on the forward strand.
GTCCTGAGTTAAACACGTAGCAAGAAAGAGAATACGTTTACACGCAATACATTTGCTGCGAAGAGGGTACGGCCCCTGAAGCTTCCTAAAGCTATATGATAATATTTTTTGTTCTATTCAATTCTGTGATCTGCTTAATTTATATTGACATTGTCGTGGATGTAAGATGTAGCCAGCAACATGTTAAAGTGGTCAATCAGCATGAGTACTGGATAACTCTGCATTAAGAAGGGTTATTGCCTTATTGGAGAACATTCCAGTGTTATGGACAGGGTCACAGGGCACTGAACAATGTTCAGTTCAAGGGGTAAGAATATATGGTATTTTTTTTTTTTATACTTTACCAAGTTAGGTCGCACACGAGCTTTCAATGCCAATGCTGCTCAGAATCGAAGAGCTTATTTTAGGAAGAACCATGGCGCATAAAAGAGTAATAGTTATGAATAAAAATTAGCAGAGGTTCCGGCCTTTTGACATTTCACAGCAGCTCCAAGCAAACCAGGCAAGTCACAAGCCTAGTAGTGGCAAGAGTATTCGTTTTTCTATACTCAGCCATTTTTCACTTTTTCATGGCGGTGAAATGCTTTGATACAGTAATTGATGATGTTACGAAGGCTGTTTAGAGGTCATAAATGACTTTTTTTGGGGGAGGGGGGGGGGGGGGTTTCACTTTCTCTCTGGAGCCTCGCGAATGAATCTGATATGGATTTTTGGATTGAACTTTTTGTTAAATTTTCAACGAGACAAATAAACGTCGCAATTCGAGTTCGTATACAAAAGTTATGACGGTTTTATCGGACAGTGCGCGATCTGAGATGGATGCCGGAGGCGACGATGTCAAGGAAGGTTGGGGAAGGCCGGTGACGAGGAGGCCGGTGCGACGAAGTGGAGGAGGCCGGGGGCGACGAGGTCGTGGGAGACCGAGGCGACGAAGTGGAGGATGGGGGCGACGATGTCAGGGGATCCCATGGGCTATGAGGTCGGGAGGCTGGCGACGATGAGACTGGGGCAAGGTGGAGGAGGTCGTGGGCGACGAGCTCGGGGGAGGCCGGAGCGCAAGGTCAGGGCGAGATGGTGGCATTCGGTTAGAGGAGAGATGGTAGATGAGAAGATGGAGGTGTGAGGAGACTCGGTTAATATAAAAATAGTTTCGACAGCTCGTCCATTAAGTCCAAATTTTCGTTTTCTCACCCAACAAAACAAAAGTATCAGAGACGGTTGTATCTACAAAACCGTCTGTGATATGATTATAATCACAGACGTTTCGTCAATAGAACTGTCTGTGATAATTCACAGACGGTTCTTAACAATAACTGTCTGTGATGTCTGCGATTATCATGGACGGTTTTTCTTAAGAATCGTCTGTGATGAGGCGTCCAGTATAGCCTATTTTGTAGTAGTGAACCTTGAATTGTTGTCTTGTCTGGATAGAACCCAAGGAATGTTATCGGGTGGATGAAACCCTGAATTGTTGTCTTGACCGGATAGAACACAGTGGATGTTATCAACGGATGGAACCCTGAATTTGATTCTGGGTGGATGAAACCCAATGAATATTTTTTGGTGGATGGAACCCTAAATGAAAACTGATATAGCATATGGTGGATGAAACCAATCTCTACTCATAGGTGGATGGAACATTCTCTAGTATTACACAACACTACTAAATTTCATATAACTGGTGTAGTCAAAATGCTATATCACAGGCTTTTCTACTTAGTCTATTTGAAAGATAGCTTTTGGCAGACAAGAGAACCCCAAGCCTTCCTTGATCAGCCTTGTATCTATTATAATTATATTTTGTGTGATGGCTTGTTGAGTACATTTGTACTCATCGTTGCTCAATTACTATCATCTAGTAAGTGGAAAAGAAGAAGGCTCTGCAGGCGCTTAATCGTGTTCGACAAGACCGAAAATAAAAGAAGCCAAGAACTAGGTCACGAGACTAGTCGATTGCTTGTAGGCATATCCTGAGGGTCTCGCCTGTTGTGTTATTGATTCCGTTTCCGTTGCAAATATTTAAGGTATTTGGCCTAATTGGCCCGTGTGTAAGTCAAGCAACAATACGGTCTACTTATGTACTGTTTAATATTTATATAATAGTTCTACGATGTTAGATATGTGTTTAATATTTAATGATGTAACTTTGTGCATTATCTAATGTGATTCCATATTACAAATCCGAGTCCGACACGTTCACAGTCAATAATTCAATATCAAACGTCACGCATGACGACTTGCGTACAATTGTACCCCAGAACTTCAAGAGGAAGACCAATTGTCAGTGACTCGGAGAAAAACTCCACACATGGTATGTATGTGTTCTTCGTACGCGTAGCATTGGAGGTCCGAAACTGCGAGAGGAATGCCAATTGTCAGTGACTCAAAGAGAAACTCCACACATGGCATCTATGTGTTCCTAGCATTTTATTTTTTGTAAAGTTTCTAGCATTTTTGCTAGAATGGTAACTGAAGCCTCCCCTGCCCCCGCTCCCAGTCGGCACGCTTTATAACCCGCCACCGAGACCACAGTTCAAAGCTTCGCCACAAGCACAACGCCAAAACAGCTGCCGCTGAGCTTGGCGCGCTCGTATCTGGCCATTGACATTCATGTTCTTCGAATGTTTTCCATCGTATATTTGGCCTTGTCCATGCAAGTAACGCTCATAGTAGTTGTACATAATATGACTACTTGAAATTTGGATGCCTAATGTTGATTTCGTTGTTGATGACTTTCGTTATTGTTCAAATAGTGTTGATCTGCTCTGGGGTGTTGTAACACCCTAGGGGCTTAGACCCACTCCTATTCGGAATAGACTACTCATATGTAGCAACACATTTGTATTTTCTAAATCAACTCATGCAAAATGGTTAACATATGGTTGCTACCATTGGACACCTTGGACTCGTCGGACCAACATACCCAGACTGGGGCAAATGACCAGGACCACACCTCTTGGTACAAGTCCATGCATCCAGTCCGGCATATATGTCATGATGTATGACCACTCATCTGGGCCAACAGACGGATGCATATGCCCGCGCCTCTGACCTGCACGTACATGTAGCTGCGAGGGTCGGCTCTAGTATCATTTGTAACACCCTAGGGTCCAAATCAGCTCAAGTCTACTCCCACTCAGAATAGATCACACAAATGTAGCAACACATTTGCATTTACTAAATCAACTCATGCAAAATAGTTAACCCATGGTTGCTACTATTGGACACCTTGGCCTTATATGTTGGTGATTTTGCCCATTAACTAACAAGGTGATACTAATCTTTTCATGCACTTGCACACATATATGTGGGCCACATCACATGAACTCAAAGCAACTCATATTGATATGGGTCATCACAGCAGTGCAATGTATATTTGTCAGTGTAGAACTTTATATGCCTATATACTAAGCTGGGTGAAACACAGCATACGCACAACCCTCATTTTGCGCACACTGGTGCAAACTATTTGCACCAAGCACCAAGTCAATCAAAGAAATTCTCAAAAAAAAAAAAACTAGTCCTTGGAGTGATCTATATTCTATAACTTATAAAATTGTATAAAATAGCGGTACAAGGAGAAACCAAAACAAGTGGAATTTGGAGCAAATAGTTACATTTTTCATCAGAATACTAACATTTTGCAGGATGGTAAATCAGTGCTATTTTTTGGGATTAGTTTTGTGCTTGAAGTGGAGGGTTTGCACGGGTGTCCACCAAACGGGGATTCTTCATAGGATACACTCTTAAGCTGGCCTTATGGATTATGAAACCTTTTTCGTTCTAATGTAGAATGTTTGGCTGCATTAGAGTTGTTTCTGAACTATTATACCATTCTAATACATGGAATGCATGATGATGCTTTGATAGGCGAATGGATCACAACCGTTTAACAGGGCCAATCCCAAGGGAACTAGTTGGACTGTCCAACCTGAAAATTTTGTAAGTAACAGTTGAACTTCCAGGGTTCCCAGTATCTCCATTCTTCTCTGCACACCTTTTACGGCGGTATTAACTTTTTGTCCCTTCTTTCCACTGCAGAGATCTCTCAAACAATTATCTTTGTGGAACAATTCCGACATCCGGACCATTCAAGAACATGCCTCCAAGCAGATAGGTGGAATGGAACTGCCTTCACGGTATTGGGATATTCTCATCTGTTTGGATAAATTAGAAATATGCTCAAATTCCAAGTTGGAGGCGCAGACCAGTAAAACTTCGAACAAATGCAGCCTTTCAATGCTTTCTGACCTTGCTTAGCCATTTTATCGTGCTCAATTTTGCGTGGCGGTTAGCTCAATTTTCCTAAGCGGGATAATTGATTATTTGCCACTACAAAGAAGAGCCTTCTAGGATTTGCCACTGCTAATATTGTAATCTATAATTTGCCACTCCAAACATTGGTTGTTTGATAATTTGCCATTTTAGCCTTTTAATTATGTTTCTTATCTTTTCTGCCCTTTTTTCCCATATGAAATGTCATTATTGCCCCTCTCTAACCTACACAGCCCGCAGCCCTCGATCCCATTTAACTCCATCTCGCTCGACACATCCCCTTCTTCTTCTGCGCAAAGGAGCGCTGCAGCTCCATTACTGAAGGATGGATCGCTTTCTTTTCATGTTTCAGGTATGTTTACTGGTGTGACTGTAGTATATTGAGCCATTCACTACCGGACACAGCCCCTTTGCCGAGTGCAAAAAACTTTGCCGAGTGCCAAATATCGCACTCGGAAAGAGCTATTTTGCCGAGTGCGACACTCGCAAAGAATTACACTCTGCAAAGTTCTTTGCCGAGTGCCATGCACTCGCAAAGATTAACACTCGGTACATTCACTTTTTGCGAGCGCCGCACTCGGCAAAGAGGGGCACTTTCGGCAAAGGCGCCCGAGGTAACGGTTCCGCCGACGTCAAAGTTTGCCGAGCGCCGCCGCTTGGCACTCGGCAAAATAAATTTTGCGAGTGTCGATGAGCGCACTTCGGCAAAGACCCCTTTTAGGAGTGCCATGGCACTCTCGGCAAAGATTTTTTTTATTTTGCCTTCAAAATTTTTGCAAATTACACGATGCTCAGTACTTTATGTTAGATTTGGTACATTTTTGTGGCTTTTTGTTATACTTAGTTAATTTATTTCATTTACTAGAATTATTTAAAAATGCAATTTGAATCGACGTATCGAATAATGGAATTTAATGATTCAAAATGATAGTCATGTTATTGATCGTAGTGAGGTCGTATCAGAGCGACCGAATTTTCGGACATTTGTTGATGAAACATGACCTGAACTTGCGGGCAGTGTTTTAAATTCTATAGCAAACAACGTCCGAAAATTATGAAACTCGTGGAGATGTCATGATATCATATGTGGAGGTCGTGATAAAATTTGAGAAGGTTTACATGCGTTGTCACGACGATGCTTTCAAACCGTGATATCTCCACATGTGATACTTATAGCCCACCGAGATGTCCTGGTTTGAAAGCATCGTGACGTGACAACGCACCTAAACCTTCTCAAATTTTTATCACAGCCTCCACATATGATATCATGACATCTCCACGAGTTTCATAATTTTCTGACGTTGTTTGCTTTTTATAGAATTTAAAACACTTCGCCCGCAAGTTCACTAGCCATGTTTCACAACAAGATGTCCAAATTTCGGGTCCGCTCTCGGATACGCCTCACACTACATCAATAACATGACTATCATTTTTGAATCATTAAATTCCATTATTCGATGCATCGCAGCTTCAAATTTGCATTTTCCAAATAATTTAGTAAATGAAATAAATTAACTAAGTATAACAAAATCCACAAAAATGTACCAAATCCTAACATAGAGTACCTTATAATCGTAGTAGGGTGGCGCAAAAAAATTGGAGGCCAAAATAAAAATAAAAAATCTTTGCGAGTGTCGTGCCATGGCACTCTAAGGGGTCTTTGCCGAGTGCCGCATATACGACACTCCTAAAGATGGGGAGAGGTCCTGTTGTTTTAAAAAAATTTGAGGGGAAGAAATTTTTTAAAAAAATTTGAAATTCTCTTTGCCGAGTGCCATAGCTCGCACTCTGCAAAGAAATTAAAAAAATTTAAAAATAAAACCTTTTGCCGAGTGCCATATCCGGCACTCGGCAAAGGTAATAAAAAATTTACAAAAAAATTAAAAACTCTTTGCCGAAAGCGATCTTGGGCACTCGGCAAACAAAATAAAAAAATTTGAAATTGTTTGCCGAGTGCCGATCTCGCACTCGGCAAACTTCAAACTTAAGTGTGGTGTGCCGACGCACACGCGACATCGCAGCAGCCGCGCCGCACTCCGCCGCCGCCGCACCGCCGCTGCGCGCGCCCACGCGCCGCTGCGCCGCCGCCCGCGCGCCGCCGCTTCGCCGCCGCCGCCCGCCCACGCGCCGCCGCGCGCCCGCCGCCCGCGCGCCGCCGCTCGCCGCCGCCCGCCCGCCCCGCCCACGGCCGCCCCGCGCGCGCTCGCTGCCCCGCCGCGCCGCGGGCCGCCGCACGCCGCGCCGCCTCCGCCCACGCCGCCATCGCCGGCGCGCCTCGCCGCTGCCGCCGCCGCTGCCGCGCCGCCTGCCGCGCGCGCCCACGCCGCCCGCCTCGCCCACGCCGCCGCCGCCATCGCCGCCGCCGCGCCGCCGCCGCCGCCGCCATCGCCCGCCGCCATCGCCCATACCGCAGCTTCCCATATACTGAGGTGAGTGAAGCAAATCTCCTCCGTTTCTTGATATATTTTTGTTAATCTGATCTTTTTGTATGTATGCATGCATGCATTAATACAGAGGATTGGCTTAATTGGTAGCAGAATCTAATGAATTAAATCTATTGAGGTGATCTTTTGTATGTATACTGTATGCGTGCATTAGCAGGGAGGATTGACTTAATTGGTATCAGAAGTTAATGACTTACTGCCAGCGATCGTCATGTTAGTTACTAGGTTCTTGACTTCTGGGGCATTCTATCAATAAACCGATTACACTTTCCTGATAAAATTATTTGGTGGTGTGCTCTAGCAAAGTGGTAGCAGATATACAAGTAACTATTAGTTGCCACCAGTGCCGCTATGATCTGTCCTTAATCAAACTCAATCACTGATTTGACTAATAATTTCTTAGTACAAGAAAGGGTTTGAACTTTGACGAAATTTTAGTACAAGAAGTAATGACAAATTTTGTAGATGGGATGTGGTGAATCGAACAATACTTAGAAAGATGTTTCAACTATATTCTGCTCACGATTGAACTCAGATATGGTTTATGAAGTATTGTTTATTAGTGTTAAGTCTGAATTAGAGAGCCTTTATAAGGCCTACCCTATACGATTGTGGCCAAATGATATGTTTACTCTCTCATAATGTTAGATGATTAATTTGCATACACGAAGGGTTATACTGTACATTGATGCAATCGCTCGCTTGTATAGCACAAGGAATCATTTTTAAGTAGGTCATGAGATCAAGGCACGATCGAGGATAATCGATGGATAATTAATGCCGATTACGGTGTAGTTGTGGTTGTACATATATATGTGGTTGTCGGCCATCGTACGTTGTTTTTTACAGTTTTGGAAACCTCACCGCGCGGGGAGGTTCGCGATTTTTTTAAATGACAGATTTTGTTCCATTTTGCGAGAAGAGAGTCCGTCGAGCCGAAGTCGGAGTTCCCGCGCCGTGCGGTCTCCCCGCACGCCCCCATGGGCAATCGCACCGACTCGCCACGGCCCGCTAGCTCGACTCCACCGCCACCCTAGGTATAACCCCTCTTTTCGTATCATGGTCGAGATCACGAGATGCAATTGATGGTTACATGACTCGATACATATGTTAGAGGATGGATGACCGCCACCGGATGTACACGGCCGAGAAGTCGAGTGATTACACCACGAATGGATGAACAAGACCGATGCTTTCTTGAACTGCATTTGGCAAGGTCGCTAAAGGATATTGTCTAGTTTTGTGTCCTCGCAGCAAATGTGAAACAGGAGAAGGGTAAACAAGGTGGACATGGGTAAACATCTTTTGAAGAATGGATTTACGCCGACTACACCCGTGGGTCCACCATGGTGAAGCCCATCGATGAGAGAAGAGGTGGTGAGACCACGCGCCGAGGCTTATGATGCCGATGCCGGTAGCGTATATGTTAGATGACTTTCACCAAGGACGATTCGATGAGGGACGTGAGAAGGAGGAGATGGAGGCAACGCGACAAAGCGTTTCTACGACATGATGGACTCGGCACAGAAACCCCTTCACGATCGGTCAACGGTGTCTCAAGTGGATGCCATTGGACGCTTAATGGGGTTGAAGTCCGAGTTAAACCTGAGTCGAGAAGGCTTCGATAAGATGTTGACCGTGATTGGCACCCTGCTTCCGGAGGGCCACATTCTGCCAAAGAGCATGTACGAGTCACAGAAACTCCTTCGTGCACTTAAGATGCCGTATGAGCAGATACATGCTTGTTCGGAGGGGTGCGTCCTATTTAGGAAAGAACACAAGGATGCAAAGTACCGTCCAAAGTGTAAATCCTCCAGGTACCTGGAGGTAGACTCTGGTGATGGTCAGAAGAGGCAGCTTACGATCCCCGTGAAAATCCTACGGCACCTTCCGTTCCTATCGAGGATCCAACGGCTATACATAACCGAGGAATCCGAAAATGATGACATGGCACAAAAATGGCAAACGGTACAATCTCGACAAGATGGTACATCCATCCGATGGTGAAGCATGGACCCGCTTTGATGACAAACATCGTGAGAAAGCGGATGAGGCTCGCAATGTACGCGTCGCTACCGCAACAGATGGGTTCAATCTTATGGACCGATGGCTGCCCCATACACATGTTGGCCCGTGTTCGTTATCCCCTCAATCTCCCCTCCGTCTCCTTTCAACGACATAACGTATTCTTGTCGTTGATAATTCTGACACCCGGGAGTAATATGGGTGTGTTCATGGAGCCCGTGTTTGATGAATTGGTCCGTGCTTGGGACGAAGGGTATGGACATACGACCGAGCTACAAAGACAAGCTTCAAAATGCACGTTTGGTACCACTACTCCTCGCATGACTTCCCGGCGTATGGGTTATTCTCGCTGGTGTGTTCACTGGAAGTTCCATGCCCGTATGCAAGGAAGGTGTGAGGTTCCATTGGTTGCATAAGGGTGGCAAGTACTCATCGCTCGACAGACATCGCCAATTCCTCCTCTTGACCATCCATTCGCACAAGACATCAAGAACTTTACGAAAGGTGTCGAGTGATGCATCGCACCGCCCGACGTGGATCGGTGCCGAGGTTCATGCTCACATAGATGCTCGTGCCCAATCAAGAAGGTGGTTTTGTGGGATATGGTGAGCAACATATGTGGACTCATAAGTCGGGCTTGACGAGGCTCCCTATTTCGATGACCTTCTTCTCGCCACATAACATTGATGTAATGCACATCGAAAGAATGTCGCCGAGGCACTTTGGGCAACACTCATGGACACCGAAAGTCTAAGGACAACCCTAAGGCTAGAGTGGACTGCAACGTTATGCGATAGACCAAATCAAGAGATGCAGACCTCCTAGTCGCGGCAAGACATGGAGAAGGCCTAAGGCCGATTTCGTCTTGAAGAAGGACCAAAGGAGGAAGTACTTGAATGGATCCAGACGCTAATGTTCCCGATGGGTATGCAGCGAATCAAGAGGGGAGTGAACTTAGGCACTCGCGAATCAACGGGATGAAGAGTCATGACTACCACATATGGATTGAGCGGCTTCTTCCGCGATGGTTCGAGGCTATGTCCCCGAGCATGTCCGCAAGTCCCGCAGAGTTGAGCTATTTCTTCCGCCACTTTGTGCCAAGGAGCTATCTCGGACCGTCATTGATGACTTGGAAAAAGTGGCACCGTGTTGCTCGTAAGTTGGAGAAGATCTTTCCACCCGCTTTTTCTTGGCGATGCAAAGATTTGATTGTGCACCTCCGTATGAGGCACGTATGGGGGCCCGTGCAGTTCGTTGGTGCTATCCAATCGAGAGATGTCTCAAGACTCTTCGCCCAAAATGTAGAAATAAAGCCAAAATTGAGGCTTCCATGGCAGAGGCATACATTCTGGAGGAGGTGTCAAACTTCACAGAGAAATACTACACTGGGAACCTTCCTAGCGTTCATAATCCACCCCCTCGTTACAATGTCAGAAAAATGAATCGAACCTCGCCTTTTCCAAGAGCAACTCGGGAGCGCAAGTGCATCGACCACTAAGCAATTGAAAAATGAAGAGTGGCGCAGTATCATGCTATATGTGTTGACCAACCTTGTCGAGGTGCAGCCGTTCATTGGGTAAGTTCTCATGTACCTGTTTCAATACGCCGTCACTCCTTGTTTCTTCGCCCAACCCCTTGTTTCTCGTTGGTACAGGAATTTCTTCACAATCTGGCATGAATCAAGGGATCCTACTCCGCAGAAACCGATACCCTTCTTTCACGTGGTGCGGGACCGTGGAGCCCGATTTCATTTCTTGGTTCAAACAGAAGGTACTGTCCAATTTAGCTCGTGATTTACTCGACATTCCAAGTTGATCGACGCTCAATAATATAACGATCAATCTCGCTTGAGCTTGCGGCCCAAACCGATCGTCTATAAGTGACGAGTTGAGACAGGTTGCAAACGGTCGTGTCGTTAGGGTCAAGTCATTTACCGTTATGACGTGAATGGATATCGCTTTCACACGACAAGCTACGAGCGTAGTCGGCCCAATCGAAAAACCACAAACAATGGAGTTTTTACGCCCGGCACTGATGGCCTCGACTATTATGGAAGAATTGAAGAAATCTACGAACTTCCATTCTATGGTTCCAAACCTCTTAATCCTGTCATATTCAAATGCTGCTGGTTTCATCCTGGAGTAACGAGACGAACCCCTAATCTTGGGCTAGTCGAGATTCGACAGGATTCCGTCTATCCAGGAAAAGATGTCTACATTGTGGCTCAACAGCCGTCTGTGTTTATTATACGCCATACGCGTGCAAGACAAAGAGCATCTTAAGGGTTGGGCTATTGTGCACAAGGTATCGCCACACTGTAAACTACTCTGTCCCAAACGATGAAGATTACAACTTCAACCCAAACACATATGATGGAGAGTTCTTTCAAGAAGAGGGGCTACAAGGGAGGTTTGAGATAGACTTAACCGAAGCGATAGGAATGGAAGTAGACAATGAAAGGGTTGATGACGAGGACGCTGGAGACGAGGTGCGAAATGTGAAGGACTTACAAATGCTTGAGCGATTACGTTTAGGCAATGACAATGAAGACAACATTCCTCCTTCGGATAGTGTTGATGATTTGGACAATGTTGATAGTGATGACGAGAGCTATGATCCAGCTAATCCCAATCATGAAGATTATTTCTAATACATGTAATACTGTGTTTTTTGTAATTATATTTTGTTCATTTTGCATCTATTTCTAATACATGTATTACTATGTTTTTGGAAAATATGTTATGTTCATTTTGCATCTATTTCTAATTACGTCTTGCTTATTCATTTTAATTGCAGGTGAGTGAACAAAGATGGCGGGAACTGTCGAACGTGTCCTCGCTTACTGCAGACCACGCCCGCGGGGAGGAGGCGGAGGGGCTCGGACAGAGGAGGAGGAAGAGGACCGCCGCCGCAGAGGGGGCCGCCTCTCCCACGCCGCGTGAGGAGGTGCTTGGAGGAGGAGGAGGAGGTGGAGGTGGCGCCCGTGGACAAGTTGGACGAGGAGCTGTTCTGGCAGACGGCGAGGAGCCGGTTCGGCAGACGGCGAGGAGGAGGGGGCGACGAGGACGACGACGAGGCGGTAGGCACGGTTCCGCTTCCTCCTCTGCCTCTTCGGTGTCTACTTGCGAGGTCCCGCGAGCCTCCTCGTGTTCTCGCATCCTCACCGACGCCAAATGATTCGCCCCAAGGGCAAAAGTAAGTAACTTTAGATGTTGTCACCACTACTTCATATGATATGTTGAAAAAAGGAGAAACTAATAATTTTTCTTAATCACTTGTGCAGAACGGGTGGTTGTGTCGGGTGGTGGCGCACGCCCCCAATGGCATCCCGGGTCTTCAGCGAGCAACACTACCCCGGCATTGTCACGTCGCCGGAAGGCGGAGCCGCCTACTCGCTTGACCACTACGTCGTTGGCCCCGGCGCGAGTACCCCAACAAGGCGGCGCGGTGAAGGCGGAGTTTTGGGTAAGTCTCCTCGCACAACATTACTCAATACATCGCATTCATTGGACTTTTCTTGAAATAATGAATGGATACATCGCGCTTGTATGCGCACTTATTTCGATGCGATGAGGATTTGAGGCCGAGCGGACCGTGGCTACCAAAGCCCGTAAAACTAATCACCGACATGCATCACGAGGTGCGCATCCAGCCATCGTAACCTACCACGGGTCGAAGCTTGGAGAGAAGGTCACCAAGAAAGACGCAAGAAACATGACGACCGGGAGCAAGTACTTGAGGTAGATGAAGAACATTAATATTGATTCGTTTGAGATTAAGCACGCTTAATTTGATCTTCTTACATGTCAAATACTTGATGACGTGTAGATGATTCCTCGTGGTGCCAATCGTATCCCGAGTCTTTGGCGATGATCGTGGACAAGTGGTTCACGGAGGAGTATCTCGGATGCACGCTGATGCCCGGACCGTCGCTTGATGATGCAAGGTCCAAAGACACCATCAAGGCAAACGCAGCCTCTCCGCATATAAACAAGCATGGGTACACGAATTCATTTATCTATTGTGACGCTCAATTCGCACGATTTCTAATTATCTTGTCGTTTTTCTCGCATCGGCGTCACATAGTGCCCAAATTTTGCTCGGACTTCCGTGCATGGTGTATGGCCCACAAGGGCAAGGCGACGTCCGACGCCTCCTTCAACTCGGAGGACCCGCCCGAGGCGCATACGAACCCGAAGGCCCACACCCGCATCGCGAGTACACGCCGGCGGCAAGGTCGGTCCATGGGCGGACCATGATCCGAGCACCCGTGACTTTGATGGAGAGATCGCCATGAGGGTGGGACAAGGCAAGAAGCATGGGCGGTTACGGCTTGGCGACGGCCTCATCGACACGCCTCTACTCCATCTCTCCCGATCCGAGCACGAGCACGAGCGAGCCCGCCATACGCCCACGGCAGCAGACGTTGCACGACAAAGACCGGTCGACGCACTCGAGGTTATTCTGTTTTACTCGTCGTACATTGATCTTTACACACCTTTATTAGCTTTGCATTATCAAACATTGGAGTGAAATATTGCAGGCCCTACCGGAACAAGAAATGAGGCAACGTCGAGCTAGAGGCCGAGCAAAGAGGATGTCGGCCCACCGAGGCCGACCGCCGAGCGGCAGAGGATGTCGGCCACCGAGGCCGAGCGGCCGAGCGCGAGCCCAGACGCAGAGCTTGCGGACATGATGGAGTTCCTACAAGGTCTTGGGCAACATACGGGCTTCATGCACACCGGGCTGCTTCGCTCAACCTCCGCCACGCGTCCCGCACCGCAGCTACTCCGTGAGTATGAAAGTTATTTGCTTTCGCTTGTGCTTTGCTTGTATGACCTCTACCTTCCTAGATTAGGTATCTAATGTAATCTTGTCTCACATGCAATCTCTTCTCCTTTGTGCAGCCTCAATCGGCGGGTTCGAATAATCCACCTCATGCGCCTCCGAATGATAGAGTTTTTCCTTCACCACAGTCGCAGTGGCCACCTTCGAGATGAATGGTAGTTGTATTTTCATTTGTTGTTCACTTGGTGATGGACTTGTGATATACTTATGATGCACTTGTCGACTGTGATGAACTTGTGGATTTGTTTGGATGGACTTGAGCACTTATTGTTATATATGTGATGGATGTGATAAATATGTGATGGATGAGATATATGTGTGATAGATGTGATATATATGTGATGGATGAGATATATATGTGATGGATGTGATATATATGTGATGGATCTGATATATGTTTGGATGGATTTGTTTGTCGTGATGGAATGTAGAAAACAAATAAAAAATGCAGTTTTGGGTCACTTTGCCGAGTGCAACACACGGCAAATAGGTCCTTTGCCGAGTGTCATGGTCATGGCACTCGGCAAAGCTGGGAATGTGGGCACCTCAAAATCCCTGTTTTCCAGATTTGCCGAGTGCCATGACCATGGCACTCGGCAAAGATTTTTTTTTTAAAAAAAAATTAAAACTTTGCCGAGTGCCAGACTGCGGCGACTTTCGGCAAAGAATTTTTTTAAAAAATTAAAACTTTGCCGAGTGCCATAAGGGATTGCACTCGCAAAGGATTTTCAAAAAAAAAAATTAACTTTGCCGAGTGCCATGGCCAAGGCACTCGCAAAGGATTTTCAAAAAAAATTCAAAACTTTGCCGAGTGCCATCATTCCGACACTCGCAAAGACATTTTCAAAAAAGAGTAAAAACTTTGCTTTGCCGAGTGCGCGGTTTGGCACTCAAAGCTGCCGCCAACAGGGCGCGCCAGAATCGTGCCTTTTCTTTGCCGAGTGCCAACCCGCACTCGGTAAAGCCTTTGCCGAGTGCCCGAAAAAATACACTCGGCAAAGGCTACTTTGCCGATTTTTTTTTTCCGAGTGCCCTTTGCCGAGTGTCGCACTCGGCAAAGCCTTTACCGAGTGCAAAGGAGCCTTTGCCGAGTGCCTGAGGCACTCGGCAAAGTGCCTAAGTCCGGTAGTGATTCAATGTTGTAAGAAAATATAATTTGCACTTACCCTTCTAAAGCTTTTGAAGTTAACCCTTAAACACTTTTATTTAGATATGCATGTTATGATAAAGCAAAAATAACTGTGTTCATTCCTATATTCATGTTAAGTAGGGCGAAACAGAAGCAAACAGCTGGCAGTGCATTTTTTCTTCAAACAGAAACGAAATCGCTAGTCGCTATTGCATGTTGCTGTCATGTCAAATGAAGTTTAACTAGCACCAAATTAGTACCGCCAAACACGTCGGAATGGCTTACTGCTAAGGCATGTGTGGGTTAGAAGAGGGGTAATAATGACATTTCGCATAAAAAAAAGGAGAAAAGGTAAAAAATATAATTGAAAGGCTAAAATGACAAATTATCAAACAACCAATGTTTGGAGTGGCAAATTATGAATTACAATGTTAGCAGTGGCAAATCCTAGAAGGCTCTTCTTTGCAGTGGCAAATAATCAATTATCCCGTCATGGTTACCAAGAACTGGATCGATCAATGTAGCTAGATTGTATTAAGGTTGAGCTTTTTCTCCTCACTATAATCCTCCCTAAATAAGGCCCTGTTCGTACTAGATAAGACGTCTGCAAGAAAGTCGTTAGGTCAGAGCAGAATGGTTTCTGCTGTACAAGCCAAGCTGTGTCTGTGGTTGTTGTTGCCACATGCATCCATAATGAAATGAAATCTCCAGCTGCTCAAATATGCATTTCGCTGCCTGCTTCTTGTTTCGCTTGTGCTGCATTGAATCATTGATAATCAAAGCGATACACACCATTGCACCTGAAGAAGTGCGGCTGAGAGCTTCCCTTTGCCCCTTTGGAATGACGGAGAAAGACTACATCAAGAATCGAAAGAAAAAGATCAGGTGAAAAATTAAGCCAAAGCAGGTAGAATACCAAAGATAAAACCGTGACTGTGAATTCACCAAAAAAAGTGTGTGAACGCTTGCTGTTCATTGATTTGCAGCTGACACCGAGCAGCCTTGCATATGCCTTGCCTTCAGACCGCAACGGGCAGAAATAGCCGCCCGTGTGTAGCGCGCGTCGAACGGCAGCGGCGCGCGTCCGGGAGCTGATGGGCCGCGCGCCTCTGGAAACGTACGTACGTTGCGGTATCAGGATGACAGATTGACAGGAGCCGCGTACGTACACCGCGGACGCATGCAGCTTGGCGTGACCGCACGCGCGCGTCTTGAACCTTTGATCAGCACGTAGAGCTTGTTGTAATTATTTTTTGGAATAAACATTATTAATTAATTTATTTTGAGAATAAAAATACTAATATTTATTATTTCATTGCTATTTTCGGGCTTCAGCCCAAAAATCAATACCTGAGCCCAAAAAAATCGGTCCGGTCTCAGATCAGACTGCTTATGAACAGGTCTACTCCACACACTGTGGGCTAGACATGCATCTCTCGAGATAACTATTATAATCATGGATGCAACTAGCGCTCATCATAGTCAGCATTTCTCAAGCATCATATCATTGGCCATGGCTTTGTCAATGCAATATCTCTATATCAATCTCAATCCTTGCAACACACATAGAGATAGGCACAACGTTCATTTAGGGGCGGACCCTCCATGGATCAAGGGTGTTCAGCTGAACACCTGTTTTTTCTTTGCAAAATATCTGGTATATAATATGTATATTAGATGTATATATTATTAGTTAGGTCATAATTATATATTTGTATCTACAAATGAATTTAGCCTGCACTCCCCACACCTCGTGCGCGACCCATGTAACACATTAGACCCATTTTTCTTCCTACTCCAGCCCACCAAACCCTAACCTCCATTTTCTCTCTCATCCTGTGGCTGTCTGGGAGGGGGGCGACGGTCAGTGAACATGGCACTACGACGCACAAGTCTTGACCGCATCCTACAAAAACAATATAACCCAGCAAAATATGAAGCTTGGAGCTAAAATAGCTCTATCTATTCCTAGTTTCCACCTCCTCAACTGTCGTTGATATATATATAATTTATTGTTTAATTCATGCCATTATGTTTGCCTTATATTGTCCATTTCCTCATATGAAATCATTAATTTCTATATTATTATTATTATATATATGTGTGTATCGTCGTATCGGTGTTTTTGGGGGAAATGATATTTCACAGTATCAGCATATTGGTATCGGCATATCTGGACAACCTAGTTCCGAAATCCGAAGACTCATCCTAAAAATCATGGATCCACTACAAAAAGAAAAAGAATGTTTTGCTTAAATCTAGCTCATTGCAACCGTGTCATCTTCAATCTTCATTGATCGATCAGCAGCCGCTTGATGCACACAGAGAAACGCGACGCCCACTGAGAGAGCTAAAAATTAATGTGAAAAGTGTGAAACAACGTCTTTTACGTTCCTAGGTGGATAAAACTATTTGAATGTTATCGGGTGCATGAAACCCAGTGAATGGTTATCGGGACTAGATGTTATCGGTGGATGGAACCCTGAAGTTGGTTCTGGGTGGATGAAACCTAGTGGGTATTTTTTTGGTGGATGGAACCCTGAATGAAAACTGATATAACATATGGTAGATGGAACCAATCTCTACTCATAGGTGGATGGAACATTCGTCCTTCCCTCTGATAAGGATCGTTCTTCTAGAAGAAGGATTGACGATGCTTCCCGATGGGCATACTCTACACCACCTCGTCGCAATGGCAAGGACACCACCGCTGGCGAACGAGACGAACACTTTAATGAACGTACAGACATCCTCAACATTCTCGCACTCATTAAAGCACATTCAGGGGTCTGAAATAGACCATTCTGAGACAAACCGACGGAAGAAAATAGCGGCTCAGAAAAACCTTCCCGAGCACGCTTACTTCCAGTCGGAGGAAGCTCAAGAACTCCAACACGTCAACGACTTGCTGGAAAACCCGACTCAAGAACTCGCTCGAGCACCAGGTTATGATCTTTTTACAGAAGAGATCACACAAAAGCTTCGCGACACGATGGCCAAACTCGAGCGTCTTCGTCGACCACAACTAGGAAGTCGTAATGGTACGACTCCTTCTTCTGCCAGCCGTTCAGATAACTCGTCGCATAGAAGGCGGCACGACTTTCACTCACGTCGTTCTCCCGACCTGAGGCGCCACAAGCCCACAGGAGAGGTGATCTTTCACCACTTCGACGACAAGACGCACGGCGGCAAGTGGGGTACGAGGAGTATTTCCCTCGTAAAGCTGAGACCTATCGTAGGTCTAGCCCTCCTATGGCTAGGTATCGACGAGTTCGATCACCCGGCGACATTAACCCTTCTTTTCTGCAAAGAAGGAGGCAAGAGGTTATCTCGGGGTGTCGGGCGTTCTCACCCGACCTTCGAGCGGTTCGCTGGCCGCCTCGGTTTCGACCAGCGAATATGGAAAAATTCTAAGCCATAGTAAAATCAGAGAGTAAGGAAAATTTTAAGTTATGGTAAAATCAAAATCACAGACTGTTGTTAATCCTAACCGTCTGTGATGAGGTACTTATCACTGACGGTTGGTATCACGAACCGTCTGTGAAGTATCATAGACGGTTCGTTATACTAACCGCTCGCGATGAGGTGTCCTCATCACGAAGGCTCCTTCTACCAACCGTCGTGATACTTCACGGGCGGTTGGTAGAAGGAGCCGCTGTGATGAGACACTATCCTGACGGCTCTTATTATGAACCGTCATGAAGTATCATGAGCGATTGGTAATAAGAACCGTGCGTGATGAGGCACTATCACAGACGGTTCCAAAGGGAACCGTCTGTATAAGTTCAACACAGACGGCTCCTTTGGAACCGTCTGTGATGAGGCGTCCAGTATGACCTGTTTTGTAGTAGTGGTCCCACGTGTTGTATTATTGATTTTGCTTCCATTGCAGATATTTAAGGTATTTGGCCTGATCTGCCCGTGTGTAAGTCAAGAGACAGTACGGTCTACTTATATACTGTTTAATATTATATAATAGTTCTGTGTTTATGAGATATATATTTAATATTCAATGATGTAAAGCACTAGCTAATGTGATCCAGGGACAAGCGCTGATATGCACATAGAGTTTCATACTGCAAATTGAGTCCCGACACGTACGTTCACAGTCAATATCGAACGTCATGCAAGACTGCTTGCGTACAATTGTTCCCCACAGTTTCCAACCCCGCGGTTTACCATGGATAGGAAACTGCTATGTGTGTGAACGGAATGTATACATCACCAAACCAGCAAGTCATTGAGACCAGGCTATATTGAAACCGAAGGTCCGAAGCTTCAAGAGGAAGGCCCATTGTCAGTGACTTGGAGAAAAAGTCCACACATGGTATGTATGTGTTCTTCTTACGCGTATCATTTCATCTCAGATGCGGATCTACAGTATCTTACCAGGGTGCACAGGATACTGGGTCCAAAAATCAATTTTTATTGGATATAATCGTGTATATGTAGTGTGGACACCCCTAGCCCAATATGAGGGGACACCCTAAGCCACAGCCCAGCCGAACATGGTTCATCTTGCCTCAGGGACCCCGGTCATTTTTGTTCTGGATCCGCCACTGGTTCAGCTAGAGTGGTAACTGACAACCGAGCTATATTGAAACCGGAGGTCCGAAACTTTGAGCGGAATGCCAATTGTTAGTGACTCAAAGAGAAACTCCACACATGTCATCTATGTGTTCCTAGCATTTTCTTTTTTGTAAAGTGTGTTTCTAGCATTTTTGCTACAATGGTAACTGAAACCTCCCCTGCCCCCGCTCCAAGTCGGCATGCTTTATAACCCGCCACCCCGAGACCACAGTTCAAGGCTTCGCCACAACTCCACAAGCAAAACGCCAAAACAGTTGTCGCTGCGCTTGCCCCGCTCGTATCAGGCCACCAACCTCCATGGCGCCTCGAACCCTAGTAGCCCTCTCCGTGACGTCGTGGTCGTCCTGCTGGTGGTTGCGTCCCTGGTGCTGGTGTCGGCGAACCTGGACGGCGACGCGCTGACGGCCCTAAGGAACGGGTTCCACGACCCCAACGGCGAGCTGACGAGCTGGGACCCAAACCTGGTGAATCCCTGCACCTGGTTTCACGTGATCTGCAACGACGACACCAACTGCGTCATAAGAATGTGAGACGATCCTTAATTCCCTCCCTCCTCTGCTTTCGTTTCACTTGGATCATGTGTTCAGTCTCGGGAGGATTTGTGGGGAATTGAATTATAGAGCGAGTGAATGAGGAGGTGGATTTGAGCTGTTGATCAAATGTGCCGCATTAGATGTGCGTTGTTGTTTCTTAGACGATGCTTGCATTGGCTTTTGCTACTCATAGATTTCCTGGTTTCTTTCCAAAAACAACGCTGGTTTTGGGAATTTGATTTGTTCTCAGGATTTGTGTTCAAACCCATCTAGGGTTCATCCATTCTGGACCCTGTAATCTTAGATTTCGGCGGCACACATGCGGTGGTGACCAGGAAGATGACAGTGTGCGAGAGGAGCACGAACCTAGGAGCAAATCCAGTTGTCGAAAAATAAATGATGTGAGAAAAATTTGGGCCGGGCTGGCTAGGAACCAGCCCCGATCCAACAAGAGCGGTTAGGTTGGCAAATGTGCTATGTTGAAACCTCTTGAGCAGGGCCAGGCCAAATGTTCTCATGTTGCCTAATAGCTACAAAAATCATGTATGAACTTGTGATTTTGAAGGCCTTATCTGCATTTGCTTGTTTGCTTAAAATTTCTCCCTTTGACCGAGAACTTGGCAACTTGAACTTGTCCGGTTGTCTGGCGCCCGAGCTTGGGAACTGGACCAGCTGAAATATATGTAAGCCCTTCTACTCCATCTATTTTGCTTGGTTTGTCTACTTGGCTTTTGGTAATGTATTATTTTTTTAAAAAAATAATCAACAATAGCATATTCCGTCCATTATGAAAACCGGGATGTTTAATTCTTATAATTATCCTAGGTTAAACACAAAGGCAGGATTTATGTTGCATTCATGATAGAGCTTAACTGATTTTGCAGATTAAATTACATTTAGTTTTTCTGTTTTTGAGAGGAAAAATTATGCAAGATAGTTATCATACAATGAATTTTTTAAAATAATATTATTTTAAAATATAATTATAAAAATAAATAGTCGCCCTAAAAAATTACAAAAATGACTCCCTGTCGTCAGTTCAATAGGCGACAACTACCTGTCGACCCTATTGTCCTCCTGTCGATGGGCGAGCTCCCTTTCACCAGTTGAACTGGTGACAGGGAGCTGAAACCCTAAACTGGTTAGTCTGTTTGTGATTTTTGTAAATTTTCAACGGTACGAAATCTGTTAAACTCACAATAACATTTTGTAAATGTCGTATGTTGTTCTAGTGCGGTGAATTTCTGAAGAATTTTATGAGGATGATTGAGGTATCAATGATTCATAAGTAGGAAGTTGAGTGATATTGCGATGCGCCCGGGAATTCATACACAGTGGAGAACATTGGAGAAATGACCTCTTGCATAATATTGCTCATGTACATGCACTGCATATTATGTAAGGAAACAAATGTGAATTTGCCATTACTATCAAAACTATGACAAATCACATTGATATTACATGACATTCAGCAAAACATCATAACACTTAGTTTATATCAAAACTACGACAATTCACACTGATATTACATAATATTTAGCAAAATATCATAACACTTAATTTTTTTTCAAATCAAAATGATAATTCAGAACATTGGCAATAACATATTACAACTGTCTGTGCTTTCTCGTGACCGCGACCTCAATGTCCCCCATGTGGACTGCCTCGAGTTGGGCGACCGAATGAGGTCCCCGCGACGACGTCCGGAGTGCCGATGTCTCCTTCGTCCTGAGGATTTCTAGTGGGCATTTCTTGAAGGTGTGCCTAGACTCCCTGCAAATGGAGAACTTCTTTGTACAATGTCCTGCGTTTGCTTCGTCCATATCGTTCCTGATGCGTCGTACCTGTCGCTAGCCAACATTTCCCTTCAGCCTATCAATGTCTGCGGCCCAAATTAGTTACTCCTAGATCGGACGACCAGTGAAATGGCTAACCACAACGTAACCATACATCTCTCTACTCTAGGTTTGCATCACCGCCTCCTTGGTGAAATAGTTAGAGAGGTATTGGCCGGGATGTTGCGCCACCGTCGAACATGCGGCCATGACACGGGAGCAGGGGCTATGCAAAAGAAGGGGCTTGTTGCAAGTGCATATACAACTACTGCGGCGTAGCATGCACTCGTGGGTGACCCTCTCGCGGTTCGTCCCACGACATCCTTTATCCATGCACATTATCTCGAAGCGAAGCTCTCTTGTGCCTATTTTGAATGCCCGGTGCATCTCACCATTTTTGCTCTTTTCCTCCATGTTCTTAGTTATCATAGTGGAGTAGAGTACTCTGTCATTTGCCATGGCGAGCGACGCGTTGTTGCTTCTGTTAACAAAGTAGTTTGTCGTACCACGGAGAATTGCCTCTACAATACCAATCAAAGAGAGGCACCTTGCGCCACGCATGACCCAGTTGTACACCTCGGCTAAATTGGTTGTCATGACACCATATCGAGCACCACCCCTGTCATGTAGCAGTGGCCACTTCTCCTTAGGCTCGTGTTTAACCCAGTCCGAGAAGCATTTCACCTACGCCCCCATCCTCCTTGTCAATCTGGGAGCATCTGTGGGTAACTGTGGCAATGCTTCGGGGGCCTGGTTAATGCTTGGGGCGGCCCTTTTCGCTGCCTCCCTTCTGTGCGTCTTGGTCTGCTCATCCAGAATCTTCTAGAGTACTTCAAACTTCTACTGCTGGTTCTGGTTGCACAGCCGCTTGAACAGGTTCATCAAGTCCTTGTTGTGGAACTGTTTGTAGAAATTTGCACCCAAGTGCCTCATGCACCACCTACTCTGCAGATCCGCCTACGGAAGTGGTGCGTTCTCTCCTTGTTATAGCTGAGTTATTGCACTCAGCAGGCCCGCAGGCCGATCATGTATGAGGTATACGTCTGGACGGCCCTGTACAACAGAAATCCGCAAATTCTTCAAGAACCACAACCAGTTGTCCGTGTTCTCGCTTTCAACGAAAGCGAATGCCACATGAAGAACTTGATTGTTCCCACCTGTCACTATTGCAGTCAGTATCTGGCCTTTGTACCTTCCAGTCAGGAATATGCCATCGACGCACAAGATTGGACGACAGTGCCGGGAGGCATTGATGCATAGACCAAAGGTGAAGAATGTTCGTTGCAGTACCTTTTTATTGGCCCACTTCCGATGTATGGAATCTTGAATGTCGATATGAGTGCCAGGATTCCTGTCTTGTATGACTCGGAGTAGCCCGGGGAGGTTGTGGTAGGAGTCATCGAACATACTGAACCTTGATTCCAATGCCTTCTATTTTGCCCTCCACGCCTTGGCATAGCTGATTGTGTACTGAAATCTTGCCTCAATCACCAGAATAATGGATCGTGGCTTAAAATCTAGATTATCCACGATCTCACCATACATGAGGTTTGCGATGAAGCTTGATGGCAGGTTCCTGTGGGACAACACAGACTCAGCGACGACACATGTGTGAAGGACGACTATAGAACACTTCTAGAAGGTGTCCCACTTAGACTAAAATATGTGCACACGCCAAGGGCATCCCTCTATGTCGTACTTTACGTCGTAGGATATTGGGGTAGATTTGACAACTCTGAATGTGCGTCGCACAGACAAGGCTCAGAATTTGACCGCGTCCTGCACGACCTCCTTGCATTTGTACATAGCCCCTTTCCTGACCTCGCTCTGGTCATACTCCCATGGCACACAGGAGTAGGGGTGAAAACGGATCGAATACGGACGGATAATGGCTCTGACATATTTGTTTTGATAATTTTTCCTAGATCCGAATACAAATATGAATACCCCGGATACAAATACAGATACAAATAATATCGAATATGAATACGGAGCGAATACGAATCGAAACGAATACGGTTGGGATATTTTTCGGAACATGAAAACCCATTAAATTGTATGCCAGAAATTAACGAAACTATATAACTAGTTTATGTGATGCAAACATTCATGAATTATTCATATTTTCAGCAACCACACATAAGATTGGCACTAGCAAGCTGCATTAACTAGTTTATCACAAAAATAACACTTAGTTTACCATATTTAGCTCATAAGTTATAACTCACAAAGTCATAAGTCATCCCGTATTTACACTTAGTTCATCACATATATAAAACTTAATTCACACTAACATCGATCAAGCTAGATGGTTAATCTATACGCAAATGACTATAATATCCCAAAGTATGCTACCAAAAATAAAATTAATAAAGTTATTATTTTATTTGATTTTCTAAGATTTAAAAGAGTTTTTTTGGTTAAAAAAAAGTAATAAAAGAAAGTCAATTATTTAATTTTCTAGTTTTTAATGTCAAAAATAATATTTATTGAGTTTTATGGAATTTTATTGGATTTAAAGTGAAAAAATAATTAATTTCTTGAATTTTCTGGATTTTAAAGAGGTTTTTACTATTTTCAAAAATAAAAAAATTATGTGCACAAATAAAAGCCTACTTTAAGTTGAAATTAATTTTATTAAGTTTAAAATAATTTAAGGAATTTATATGATTTTTTCTAGAATTTTTTAGCTCTATTTGCTATTTTCTAAAAGGCTATTTGATTTGTTGCATTTTTGAAATTCAAAAATCAATCAAAATCTCCTTTTCTCTTTTGGGCTGAAATCCGGATATCCGGTCTTCGTCTTATCCGGATAATCCGTATTCATATTCGTATCCGCCGAATAACATGGCAACCGTATTCGTTTCGTTTCCGACAGAGAGATCCGAATTCGTTTCCAATCCGAGAATTATCCGAGGGAAATCCGATCCGAGACAATCCGAATCCGTTTCCGTCTGGATCGGTCGGAAACTATCCGATCCGTTTTTACCCCTACACAGGAGCCTTCGTTGACAATGAGGTTGTCGAACTGGTATGTGCTCCACTCGGATGGAACCGCGTGTTGATTCACGTCATCCTCATCGTCGAAACCTTCATCTTCTGGCAATGCCATATAGTCCTGTTCTTCAAGATCCATCATTTGCACTACGACTTCCACCTCCTCACCCTCGTCAGTAAGACCACTAAGTTACCTAACCGAAGGAGCTACTTTCGCAGGGTCTTCATCGACAGCATTAGCAACTTTAGGTGGTCTTGGCATATGCCATGCCAAGGGCTAGAAGGACCAATTTTCACCCTCCCTCCCTCACCATGCGTACATATGATTGCCATGAATTTGTTCCCTTTAGCTGCACTAACTCCCAATATGTGGGCTGTGCTACCCGGGGGCAAAGGCAACTCAATCTTAGATTATACATATCATGGTCCATTTGGAATGTGTAGAACAACCACCGCATCACAGCGCCCCGATGTATGCTGCTCTGGTCTTGGTAGGGGCACGGTCGCCGATTGAAAATAACGCAAATCAATCCCCCACGACCTTCCATAATAGTCCCTTGACCGTAGTAAAATTTAAAATTGGCGATGTTGGACATATTTGACGCACTGCACCATAAAGAACATATCCACGATTAACCACATATCTAAAACTAGACTACCCATCAAAAGTATTATGTAAAACATACTACACTACATAACCGTACATCTAAAACTATGTAATCCATTCGGTTAAAAAAATTACCCAACAAGTGGGCAACCGGACGGGCAACGCTTTGCTAGCTTCTCTCCCCCCTCTACTCCCTCCTCTTTTTTTTGAATAAAAGTGAGTAATGTGTTGAATTTTAGGGTTTGAAGGGGTTTTTATAGGGTCACGCTTCCCTGTCGCCATTTGAACTAGTGACTGCTACCTGTCGCCATTGAATTGATGACATTTACCTATCGCCATTTCAACTGACTACAAGGAGATGTCGCCAGTTGAATTTCTGAAGAATTTTGTGAGGATGATTGAGGTATTAATTTTGTAAGTACAAAGGTAAGTTATGTTCCGATGCGCTAAAGAATTCACACACAGTGCACAATTTTGAATAAATGGCACAACGATAACAACACGACAGTTGATCCGACAAGAGGTTACATGGCACACAGGCTAACGAACCAAGGACAGTACACGCATGCCTTCAGGGAATTAGAAATACATGTGACATATGGACGAAGAGGGTCGGACTACTGAATGGACCAGGGCCATTTGCCCTTCCTTGCGAGCTCGGCGTTGTACTCCTCGCCGGCCGCCTTGGTCTCGGCCGCCATTTCTCTTTTTTTTTTCTCATGCTCCCTCTCGTGAGCCTTGTGCTCCCTGCGCCTACACGCCTCGAGATGGGTCTGCGTCTCCCACCGGATACGCTGGTTGTGCTCTTCGGTGCGACGCTCCTCCTCCCTCCTCTCGTAGTCCCTGTTGGCATCCAACTCCTCGCAGTCGAGAGTCCACTGGTCGTGTAGGTGGATCTCTAGGTCGATTCAGTTGTGGTAGCCACATAGCGGATCCGGAGACTACGGGTAGACGGGAGAGGTTGTTAGTGCAGACTTTGAAAGAGAAATGGTAGGGGAACATACTGCTACCTGTACTTACCGGCTGTCGATAGCGGCTCATGTCCCAACGGCGGTCGGGATAGTCACAGGAGTAGTTCGCGCAACCCCAGTAATGCATGCCCAGGCTGAGCCAGTGCTTGGCCTTGAAGAACTTTCATCTGTCCCTGCACCAACAGAGGGGCGGCGTCTTCCCCCGGTGGTTGTTGCGGCAAATGCTCGATTGGGATGTTCTGGTAGGATTTGCTGCTACAGGGGGCGGTGTCATTGGAGGGAGGTGGCCTCCTAGCACACTCCCTTTGTTCTTCCTGGGCCATATACTCCCTTTGCAGTTCGCGGATCTCCTCCAAGTGCTTCTCCATCTGGGCGAGATTATGTTGAAGTCTAGATGCAGGAGAACCCAACGTGGAAGGGCTAGTACTTATGTGCCAAGCCGACGCTACATGCACGCACGGCTGAGTTTTAATTCGATTGAAGGAAAATCGTGTTCGCAAGGCAGCGGCCCTGACTCGTCGGTTCATGTCGCTGCGAAAAGCCGACTCGTCGGGTCACGTTGCTGCGCAAAGCTGACTTGTCGGGTCACATCACTGCGCAAAGCTGACTCATCAGGTCACGTCGCTGCACAAAGCTGACTCGTTGGATCACTCGCCTGGTGTTGCTACTCTGAAAAGTAAGGGGGAGTGAAGGCGTAGAAAGAGGCTGGGGGTGTCCCGATACAGAATCCCTCACGTGGTCGCAGTTTGCACGCAGAAAAGAGTTATGAAAACACGAGACTAGCATAATAATAGTTGTACAGAAACTGATATTTACATGGCATGACTGATATTTGAGGAACAAATATCTACTAGCGGCCCCTTTTGGGGCGCACCCCGCGTGTCACCCCTGGCCTCGCCCAGTGATAGTCTGAGTACATCAGAGGATCAGGCTGCCTCACTACCCGACAAGTGTGAGTAGCCTGAGGTGGTGTCGCGAGGGGGGGTCCTATGTCAGTTGGGTCGGTCCTAGCGCACCGTGCAGCTGAGAAATCCCCACGGAGAACTGGGTGCCACGGGTCCAAGAAGAAGTCCCCGGCGTGCCTTGTCGTGCGATAAGTAATCGTCCTCCCAAGGTGGCGGTTGATCTATGAAGCATGACGTTACACATGTAATCATGACGAAAACCACGAAAAAGGACATTATGCAAGCAAGCAAGGTGGTCATACCTGGTGACACGAACGCATATCCCGACGACTCCACGTACTCCTGCCCCACGTATGGGTAGAGCTCAGGACCTGCAGGAGAAGATTGTCGTTAGTAACTCGTGGGGTTCGAAATAAAGAAGCATTACGTTTCGCATGTAATCATAGTGAAAACCACGAAAAAGGACATTATGCAAGCAAGCAAGGTGGTCTTACCTGCTAGCACGAAGGCATGCCCCGATGACTCCGCGTAGTCCTGCTCGCATGCCGGTGGAGCACATGATCTGCAAGAGAAAATTATCATTAGCAAGGTTCCCCTAGGCACTAGTCGGGCGGCTGACCGACGCTTAGTGCCTAGGGCGCCTAGGCTGCCAACTTAGGCAAATGCTTGGGGAGCAGAGCAGGAGGCGAGGGGGAGCGATGCATGTTGTTAGCGAGGCACAGAGGTGAGGGGGAGCAAGGCATGGGAGGAGGAGGCGCGGAGGCAAGGGAGGAGGCCGACTCAGGCCGAGGCGAGGGGGGAGCGACGGGGAAGAAGGGGCGAGGGGAAAGAGGAGGCGACAATGACGGGGAGAAGAAGGCGGCAAGGAGGAAGGAGGTAGTCACGTGACTCGCGTCATCTTGGGCTCTCGGTCGTCCGATCGAAATTACTCTTGCGTAATATGAGCCATTCGATCGAGACACCCACAACCCTACAAGATAACCTCCTGGCTCCCGAGTCCCAACCATTCCCATGCACGCCGCCTCCTTCCTCCTCATTGCCGCCTCTTCTTCCCCTCGACCACCCCTCGCTCCCTCTACACCTCGCTCCCCCCTCACCTCCACCTGAGTTGACCTTCCCCCTCATCTCCCCGCTGTGCTCCCCCTCACCTCCGTGCCTCGCTCCCTTCGAGCCTTGCATCAACCATCGGCGAAGGTTGAATCAAGCGATGGAGAGGACAAATCGACTGGTGGGAAGGTCGATTCAGCGTTGGAGGGAGGTCGATTCGGCGCCGGTGAGTCGGACCACCCCTCCTCTCTTTCTGTTCCACTGCCTTGACCACCTTATCTCGTCTCGCACTGCCCATCCGCCATCTCGCCTTGCACCGGCGTTGACCGGCTAGGTGGGCCGAGCGCCTAGGGGACTGATTGAGGCCGAGGCATGGCGGTTGCCCTACGCCCAGCGCCTAGGTGGCCGAGGCAGCCACCTAGGGGAACACTGGCCGTTAGTAACTAGTACGGTTCAAAATGTCCCGGTGCCACAACAACATGATCACCATGTCCGAGGTAGGACCCCGTGGCTGTGAACCACCTTGGGTGACCCCTCGTCCTCCCACTGGTCGGTGCAACGGGTCCCTCGGCGTGTGACAAGTGGCGATCTGGATGCCTCGTCTCGCCTTCTCCACGATCCGCTGCAGGATCCCTCTGGTGTCCCCAACATCATCTGCTGCGCAGAGGCTGCCAACTCGAGAACCTACCGGTGTAGATTCGTTTGCACAAGTAATCAACAAGTTGAAAACCTAAATCTTGCAAATTAAATATGAATTAAGGACCGCTCAATACATATGGAGCGGTTGAAGGCGAAGTCCGGCTGGGTGGGGTATGTGTCGGACGTCGCACCCTCGTGTCGTGGTGGCTCGACCATGACCCGGATGCAGCGAAGCCTCGTCTGACTAGCGTAACAATCCATGTACTCCTCATATGTCCCAGGGTCGTAGGGAGCATCCTCCTAGATGAGGTCGTCGTAAGCGCTGATCCAAGCCTCTACCCAAGAGGACATCTTGTCCAACCAGGAGACCATGGCACGTACTCAATTCCTAGTGTACCTATGGACCGCAAGATAATTATTTAGTCGGCACGTAATGCACATTGTACAAAAGAAGTAAAGCGTGAACTTACGCATGGACGTGCGCCAGTACCCGCATCCCCCTACGGGGCTGGGACCTCCTGTTGCAGACCAAACTGGCGCATGACCCGCTGCACCTGGTACTCCACGAAGACTTTGTGCACCAAGGCCCTCCGCATGTACCAGTACACGTAGTCTCGTGTGCACATGCTCAACAATCCTTTGGGCACACGCGCGTGCACCCTCTCCTGAGTGTACGATGTCCAGATGACATGGTCATCCGTCAGCTAATCGAACATCGCAATGTACTCTGGGTAGGACCCCTGTGAAGTGATCAGCGTGTATGTGACCTGTGGAATATAACAACGAAAACTTATCACCCGAAATTGTGATTACATTACAAAAATAATAAATGATCATGAAACTAACCCGTCGGCGGCACCATACCATGCCCATGGTCTGTTGGTCCACGTTGTCGTCCTCAGCGTACAAGCTGACCGCATACGCTCACAAGTCCAGTTGTGGTCGTCCGATTTGGAAGCGCTCGAAGGACCACAACTGCAGAAGTAGCGGCATTCGGAGAGGATGGAGCTGTCCTGGGCCTGGTGGAATGCGTTGCACAGTGCGAGGTACATCGCGCACAACATGATCAGACCTCAAGCGTTGGGTTGGATCTCGTCCACCGGCCAGTCCGCCAGCTCACGTGCGTACCAGACGTAGTGCTTGTCGACGCTGCCGCCATGGGACCCCAGGAACAAGACCCACCCAAACAGCCACA
Source organism: Ampelocalamus luodianensis (assembly GCA_036346255.1). Classification (NCBI taxonomy): domain Eukaryota; kingdom Viridiplantae; phylum Streptophyta; class Magnoliopsida; order Poales; family Poaceae; genus Ampelocalamus; species Ampelocalamus luodianensis. The sequence goes on from CM070625.1 coordinate 16,880,092, forward strand.
GCAGGCAGGCCTCGAAGTGCCTCCTAACAATGACGTCGCCTGCGTTCTCTGCTATATGCTCGGGCTGCAAGAAGACATGTATATGTTAGCAAGGTTCACATAAGAATTGATGCGAGAGGACAATAGTTACGAAGATTTACGTAGAACTAGCAGATCCACCTCAACGTTGGCATGTGTGGGTTGCTGAACTCATTGTACCCGCTGCCTGACGGCAGCACACCGAACCACTCACAATTGAGTGCCGGGCCTCTTCACAATTCTTCTTGAAGAGGTCACTACACAAACTCCCGTCAAGCCATCTACGTGTCAGCAAACACCAAAAGTAAAGAACCACAATGTTTGCTTGACGACAATCAAGTGCTAAGGATCAATCTAAAAATGAATGCACTTGAATTTTGCTCAACCACCTCACAATGAATGCAACAAGTGTATATGAGGTGTAAAGAGAATGCTCTTAGCTCAAAGATGTTAAATGAAGTCTCTAGCTATATGTCCTTGAGTTGCTGGAAGGGTATTTATACCCCCACAAACAAATTCGACCGTTGGAGGCAAAAACACTGAAATTTTCAACATGAGTGGTAGTACCGCTATTCATCGGCCGGTACAACCGCACTTCCCTCAACTGCACTGTAACGGCTAGCGCAAACGAATTTAATGCCTCTGAAAGAGCCGTTAGAAATTTGGCACAATATTATCGCCATTGATCATGCGGTCCTACCGCGATGCGGTAGTTCCTCTAAAAGAGCACCGGTACTACCGCACTTCCAAAGGAGCAAACATGCTCCAAAGGTGTCACTCTGCAAAACATGTACCGTTAACTAAAGTTCGGTAAAACTGGACTGCGGTAGTTTCGCTCAGGATATGCGGTCATACCGCGACGCAGTAGTTTCGCCAAATGTACTATGGTACTATCGTACTTCTAGTAGTTCCTGCAATGGATCTGGTCTTCCATCATTTTCTCCTAAGACAGATAAAATACAAAAATGATCCTCGACTACCGATACCTTGTCTTTGAACCAAATTAATCTTCATGTTGTCCTTTAGCATACATCTCCAGGTTGTTATATTCAACACCGGGACTAAACCTTGTAAACACTTAATAAATATGTTAGTCCCATATATATATATATATATATTGTCATTAATTACTAAAACAAATTTTAGGGGTCTAGATGCTTTCAATCTCCCCCCTTTTTGGTAATTAATAACAACCCAATCAATATGTGAGATAGATATGATTTTGAATATACCGCTTGTTGATAAACGAGTTGTATATTCTTGTTGTAACTTTAACAAAATAATTCTTGCAATGAGCTCAAATGGGTTTTTGAGAATTATTTGCATTTTAAAGTCATTTCAAAGAAAGCTCCCCCTAAATATGTGCACATAAATGAGAAGATGTTTTTGCAAGCACATGTAGAGATTTTTAAAAAACTTGCGGAGTTTCTTTTGTTTGTTGAACTTGAGGGAATTGACAATACTATAAATAAGCACAAGATAGAAATTGCAATTCACAGAGAATAACCATAATACGAAGTACCAAGTTCAATCAGTATTACTATGATAACATAACTACAATACCAAGTACCAAGTTCAACAGAATACCATAACAAGGTTTGCAAGTTCATTACATCATATATATATATATATACACACACACATATAGGTATATATAATAACTTTCTAGACTTCTGACTTCCTTCTTCTTTGCTTCTCCCCATCTTCCTTTGCTTCTCCCCCATTCAAGTTTCTTTCCTTTCCTTCTCCCCCTTTGGCATCAAAATACCAAAAAGGGATCAACACAGGAGGGGGGCAACGACAGCCAAAATAGACTGGAGAGGGAGGATGAACCAAGGTATGCTCAATGGAAGCGACTCTCTAAGTGAGGGAAGTCACTTGATCACCAATGGAGTCCATCTTGGTAGAAAGAGAAGCCCGACTGTCACAAATCTGAAGAACAACTGAGTAAATCTGAGAAAGGAAAACTTGTTCTTCTTCTACCACTGGTGCATCTTCCCTTTGTTGATCCCAGGGAGGAGGAATAGGAGGACCCTCACGTGGCTTGTATGGCTTGTGGACAGATCCCAAGCCTCCACGATATTCAGTCTTTTGGATGATCAAAGCCATGATATAAGTAGCATAATTAATTATTTTGACTCGATCATTCTTGGAAGAAGCAAGTTCCCGAAGAATAACATCAACCACATCAAATTTTCTTCCATGCATGATGTTATCTATCAAGTTCCAGGTATGTCCTCTAATGCATCAAAATTCCCACTCTTGGGTAGAATGGTATGATTAATTATCCTGTTGACCAAGCTGGAAATTGGTAGGAGACCGCTTATCTTTCCTAGAGTATATCTAATATTTCCATCATAGTACTCCATCCAGGCTTGAGCCAAAAGGGCAGGTCTATCATAAATCTTCGCATATCTGCTTGACTCTGTCCTTAAAGCTAGCTCAAATTCATTTCTCTGGCAATCCAGGTAAGTGGTCCTTGTCATCCATGCCATTTGACTGAAGTCAGGAGATATATATAAGGTAGCATAGAATTGCCTAATAATCTCCTCATCTTAGTCACATTTTAATGCTACTAGGTCATGGATACTGGCCCTTTAAAAAGCCGATATGCTCCATTATACTTGTCCAGGGCATTTAGATGTGTCCAATTCACAAACTTATGATCTGCAAACTGCCTGTGAGGGCCATACATCTGCTCATACACCAATTCATGAAAACTGGTATGGAACTTAGGATTTGTAGATGTCTTTGGGAGCACAAATTGATTTCTATGACGTAGTATAGCGTATTCATCTCCTATGATCGTTCTCAGATTTATTTGCTGCTCCTTAGGCTCTCCTATTTCCTCATGAGATTCACATTGTACCTTAGTTTCTACCTCAAATTCAGTTTCTGCCTGGGTTGAACTCTCCTCATTTTCTGAGTCATCGGTAGCAGGACCTTTGCCTCTATCTTCTCTTCCTTTCTAAATATCTTCTGGATTTTCTTCATCAGGAGTAGGAGCAGGAGCTGCAAGCAACTGAGAAGAAGAAGAGGTTTGACCTCTCGTAATGCCATAGGACTTGTGAGTGGTGATCCTTTTCCTAGGCATCTTCACATAGAGAGGACAGATTAAAGATCAATCAAAGTTATTTTAAAGTTGAATGGAATGATCTTGCTGTTTTTTTTTCAAAGAAATCGGTAGTACCGACGTGCAAGTAGCGGTAGTATCGGGATGCAGAAGTATCAACACTCACTGGCTGGTACGACCGCACCGTGGTAGTTCCGCGCATGACGAGCGGTAGTACCGCTTTCTCTGAACACACTCTAGGGTAAGAAATTGCTTAGATTTTTATGGTGTCTCTAATGGATTGAATCCATAGAATGGATGCATAAACATCACAAGACACTAGGTTTGAAGACAAGGCAAAAGAGGGGATCAAAAGGGGTTTTTACCTTGAGACTCGAGGGAGAGAGACCCTTAGGTTGCAAGAAATCAACAAGAATCGAAGAAAACTTGAAGAGCTTTGATGATTTCTTGAGAGGATTTGAGAGTTCTCGAGTGAGTGAGAGAGAGACCGAGAGAGTGCAGAACAATCGCTCGGTGGGAGGAGCTGAAAGGGTAAAAACCCATGCGAAGGCAGTTATTTCACAGCCAAGCGGTAGTACCGCACCTTACAAGCCTGTAGTACCGCATTGCGGTAGTACCTCTGTTAAGCTGCTGGTAGTTTCGATTTTTTTTAAGCTTTGGGGATTGAGCTTAGAATTGAGAATGATGCAAATGATCCCTAGTTTTGCACTCAAATAAATGTTATTTAGGATCATTATGCATTGAAGAAATTAATAAGTAGAATATAATTTTTTGAACATAGAGGTTTTTAGGAAAATATTTAAAAATATCTTTCTTAAAAGCTTCAAATAACATCAAATAGAAACAAAATGCATGAGGCATGAGTTCAAATAATATTTGAATAGTCTATGATATTTAATTCATTCCTCAACTTGCAAAAGTGGCCTTCACTTGGTTTGGTAAATATATACGCTAATTGGTCTTCAGTTTGAATGTGACTAATTACAATATCTCCCTTGATCACATGATCTCTCAAGAAATGATGACGTATATCTATATGCTTGGTTCTTGAGTGTTGGATTGGGTTATTGGCTATTTTTACGGCACTATCATTGTCACACAACAGAGGTATTTTATCGAATTAGATTCCATAATCCATCAAAGTTTGCCTTATCCATAGCAATTGAGCACAACAACTACTTGCTGAAACATATTCGGCTTCGACTGTGGATAGGGCTACGAAATTTGTTTCTTAGATGACCATGATACTAAGAATCTTCTTAAGAATTGATAACTACTCGAGGTACTTTTTCTATCTACTTTGCAACCCGCATAATCGGAATCCGAATATCCAATTAAATCAAATTTAGCACCTTTGGGATACCACAAGCCAATGCTGGAGGAATGCTTTAAATATCTTAGACTTCTTTTCACGGCCACCAAATGACATTCTTTTGGTGTTGCTTGAAAATGTGCATACATGCAAACACTAAACAAGATATCGGGACTAGATGAGGTAAGATAAAGTAAACTACCAATCATAAATCTATAAAGTTTTAAATCTACCGATTTACCTCCCTCATTAAGGTCGAGATGACCTTTGGTTGCCATGGGAGCCTTGATGGTTTTTAATCTTCTATGCCAAACTTTTTAATCAAATCTTTTGCATACTTGGTTTGGCTTACAAAGGTTCCATCCTTGAATTGTTTGATTTGAAGTCCAAGAAAATAGCTAAGTTCTCTGATCATGGACATTTCAAATTCCCTAGATATCATATCACCAAACTCTTTGCAAAAATCTTCATTAGCAGACCCGGAGATACTATGATCAATATAAATTTGACATACAAAGAAGTCATCATCTAAAACTTTAGTAAACAAAGTTGAATCAATTTTTCTAATTTTGAATCCTTTTGAAACTAGAAAATCCCTAAGGTGTTCATACCATGCTCTAGGAGCTTGTTTAAGACCATAGAGCGTCTTGGAGAGTTTGCAGATATGATTATGATTCTTAGAATCTTCAAAACCGGGACGTTGTTCAAAAAAACAAGTTCGGATATTTTTTATTTAGAAATGCATTTTTGACATCTATTTGAAGTAATTTAATATCAAAGCATAATGTAAAAGCAAGTAATATCCTTATTGACTCAAGTCTAGTTATGGGAGCGAAAATTTCACCGAAATCCAAACTTTTAACTTGAGAAAAACCTTGAGCGATCAATCTTGCTTTGTTTCTCACAACCAATCTGTTTTCATCTTACTTATTTCTAAAGATCCATTTTGTACCGATTATGTTGTGTTCCTTGGTTTCTCCACCAATGTCCAAATTTCGTTCGGGTGAAGTTATTTAGTTCTTCATGCATAGTATTCACCCAATCCGGATCATCAAGTGCTTCATCTACATGTTTTGGCTCAAGAGAAGAGACAAACGAGTAATATTAACAAAAAGAAGCAACACGAGATCGAGTTTGAACACCGTTACTTACATCGCCCAATATTTGATCTATTGGATGATCCTTTGCAATTGCATTATGGATTCTTGGTGGTAGGTTGGTTGATTGATCATCTTCCTTGTTCATTTCTTCAATTTGAATTTGTCTTGATGTTGAAGATGAAGGAGGTTCGACTTGAATTGATGGTGTATCACTTGGATCGTCCTTAGGCTTGATGTCGTCTATTTACATGTTCTCCATGGCTTTTCTTAAAGCTTCATCACCTACATCATTCAAATTCTCATGCTCGTCTTGAGATCCATTAGTCTCATCAAATTATACATCATGTCTTTCTTCAACTAAACTAGAGTTTTGATTGAAGACACGATAAACCTTACTATTTGAAGAATATCCAAGAAGAAAGCCAACATCACATCGCCTTGCGAATTTTGAAAGGCGAACAACCTTTTTCAAAATATAGCATTTGCACCCAAATACACGAAGATAAGATATGTTCGGTTTTCTTCCAACAAGGAGTTCATAACAAGTCTTTTTCAAAAGACGATGCAAATAAAGACGATTTATGACATGACAAGCGGTATTGATTGCTTCCACCGAAAAGCTATCGGAAGTATTATATCCATCAAGCATTGTCCTAGCCATTTCAATTATTGTTCGATATTTCCTTTCTACAACTCCATTTTGCTTCGGAGTGTAGGTTGTGGAAAGTTCATACTTTATTCCAAGTTCATCATAAAAATCTTCAACTTTAGTGTTTTTTAACTCAGAACCATTATCACTACGGATTTTTTAATTTTGAAATCAAATTCATTTTAAGCCCTTTTTGCAAAACTTTTGAAAATACCAAAGGTTTCGGCTTTGTCATCTAGGAAGAATACTCATGTATATCTAGAGTAATCATCCACAATAACTAAACAATAGCTATTACCCCCGATACTCTTATAGGTTGTTGGCCCAAACAAATCCATATGTAAGAGTTCTAATGGTCTAGAAGTGGATATGATACTTTTGGAAGGATGAGAATTGGCGACTTGTTTACAGGCTTGACAAGCACTACAAAGTCTATTTTTCTCAAACTTCACATCCTTCAAGTCAACGACTAAATTATGTTTGAAAAGCTTTTTAAATTGAATCATACCAACATGATCTAACCTTCTATGCCAAAGCCAACCTAAAGAGATTTTTGCAATTAAACAAGTTTTAAGCATGAATCATTTGAAGAAAAATCAACCAAGTAAAGATTTCCAAATCTAAATCCTTTGAAAACTAAAGAGTTATCTTTTTCATTTAAAATTGAAACACCTTCATTAGAGAATGAGCAAATTAAGCTAAGATCATATATTTGAGCAACGGATAACAAATTAAAATTTAGCGATTCAACTAAAGATATATTAAAAATGGAAAGGTCATTTGAGATAACAATTTTACCCAATTCAATTACCTTTCCTTTACTATTATCGCCTAATGTGATCTTGTCAATTCATTTTCCATTCTCGAATGTGGTGAATATTTTTCTATTACCGGTCATATGTTGAGTGTATCTACTATCAAGCACCTAGTGTTTTCCACCAATCTTGTAGTTCACCTACAAAAGAAAATCAAGTTCTTTTAGGTACCTAAATTTGTTTGGGTCCTTGAAGGTTAGTGATCAAGGCTTTAGGCACCTAAATGGTATTCTTTTTAGCATCTAAAATTTAAGTGTCAATAAGTTTTGCTACTAATTTACCATCTTTCGATTTTTTAAGCATGTAGCAAGAATCATAAATTCTAAGACTTAGTATTAGCAATTGAGAATGCATTTGATAAGTGTACAATACTTGCTATTTTCTTTTACAAACCTTGCAGGCTTGTAAATTGGCTTATTACCTTTCTTGGGAATGAACCCAAGACCTTCCTTGTTCAATGAGCATATTTACTCACTTAATAACTTGTCAATGGTTGCTTTACCCTTAAAGCATATTTCCAAGCCCTTACTTAACTTAGAAATTTGCTTTTTAAATTCATAATTTTCAACAATGAGTAAAGGATCACAAGTATTATCCATATTAGCAATTGAATCACTCTTAGAGCAACAAGGCATAGATAACAAATCATCACATGATGTAGAACCACTAGACATGGATATGAAATTTGAAGCAACTTCTACTCTAGGCATCGCATTTATTAAATTGCAAGTAATTCCAACATTTGAATGAGATTTTTCGATATCTTTCAAGAGAAGAGAATCATGAGCTTCCTTCAGCTCCCCACAAGAGTCTTTTAGAGATATGTACTCTTTCTTCAAGACCTTCAATTTTGATTTCTATTTTTCAAGATATTCATTTAATTCTTCAAGTATATACATTAGTTCATCATATGAAGGTTCATAATTATCACTGGATTTTACCTTATCTCATTTTGCCATAAGACAAATAGGAGTAGAGAATAGTGACGGTGCCTCCTTGATGGCGATGTCGATAAGTCCTCTTTTCTTGGAGGACCCTTCATTATTAGAATTGGAGTCAGAATCCGAATACTCTCCATTGGAGTCTCATTCTCCAATATGAGACTCATTTTTGTCATTTTTGTGAAGCTTCTTCAAAAGCTTCTTCTTGCCGTTGTATTCCTTCTTCTTTGATGATTTGCCCTTGTCATCCTTCTTGTTAGGGCAATGAGAGGCAATATGCCCTTATCTTCACACTCATAGCAACGAATATTGCTATAGCGTTTGTTGTCATTTGAGGATTGCCCTTTCTTGCTTTTGTCAAAATTAAATATTCAATATGGGCGTCTTCTCATGAATTTCTTCATTCTTCTCACAAGGAGAGCAAATTCTTCTTTGAAACCTTCTTCTTCTTTCACTTCATCACTTGATTCCGCTCTTGCCTTAAAAGCAGTAATCTTCTTCTTTGAAGAAGTCTCCAAGAGCTCCTTCTTGTCCTTCTTGTATAGCTCATTGGTAATGAGATTGCCTTAGAGACCGGTTGGTGTCATTCTTGACAATTCGGATGAATTGAGAAATAGAGTCATCAACACCTCATATTTCTCCGGTAAAGCCCTAAGCATCTTGCGCACAATATCAACATCAAGAAGGTTAGTGCCAAGACCTTTGAGTTCATTCACAATGTTGTTCAATCTAGAATACATCTTGGTGATGTTTTCATGAGGCAACATTGTGAATGTCTCATATTTGATACGAAACCTATGCAATTTGACCTTCTTGATTGTGGATGTTCCCTCATAGATTTCCGAGAGGGTAGTCCAAATATTATGAGCGGTTTCTAAATTGCTCACTCTATTGAACTCATCCGCGTCCAAAGTATCAAAGAGAGTATTCATTGCTTGAGCATATAAATGAGTATTACGCTCCTCAAGTTTCGTGGGATGTAGTGGATCAAGAGGCATAACGTAACCTTCATTTACGATTTTTTATATGCTTGGACTTATGGCCTTTAAATAAATTGACATTCTAATTTTTCAATGAGCATAATTTGAGCTATCAAATAAAGAAGTCTTTCCTATAGCAATTCCCTCACTAGTCATCCTTTTCTCTCTTAGATGGTTAAGCCTAAAACAATGAGAGATGAAGCTCTGATACCATTTGTAGGATCAAGGATAACCGACTAGAGGGGGTGAATAGGAGGTTCTAAAAATTCTTGCTTTCAAAAACTAATTTCTACAAGAAGAGAGCTAAGTAAGATTTATATTACAATTCAAGACCTACTCAATTCTAGTAAAGCTAAGGTACCACAAGACAAGACTCTACAAATATATCTCTAGCACAAACAAATAAGACAAACTCAATATGCTAGAAATATAATTGCGGAAAGTAAAGTCAAGCAAATAACCAAATGATGACTCGCTATGTTTTTCCGTGGTATCGAAGACTTGTCGGTTTTCACTAGTCCACGTTGAGAAAAGCCTAAGCAACTTGGATCGGCTCCACGAATTAAGCCTAGCTCTTCGATTTCACTAGTGGTTGTTCTTCCTCTGCTCCGGAGATGGCGAACACCGAACCACTCACAATTAGGCGTCGGGCCTCTTCACAATTCTCCTTGAAGAGGTCACCACGCAAACTCCCGCCAAGCCATCTAGGTGTCAGCAAACACCAAGAGTAAATAACCACAATCTTCGCTTGACGACAGTCAAGTGCTAAGTATCAATCTAGAAATGAATGCACTTGAATTTTTCTCAACCACCTCACAATGAATGCAACAAGTGTATATGAGGTGTAGAGAGAATGCTCTTAGCTCAAAGATGTTAAATGAAGTCTCTAGCTATATGTCCTTCAGCTGGTGGAGGGGTATTTATACCACCACAAACAAATTCGACCGTCGGAGGCAAAAACCCTGAAATTTTCAGCATGAGTGGTAGTACCGTTGTTCATCGGTCAATACTACCGCACTTCTCCCAATTGTACTGTAACGGCTAGCATAGATGAATTTAATGCCTCTGAAAGAGCCGTTAGAAATTTGGCACGGTATTACGGCCATTGATCATGCGGTCATACCGTGATGCGGTAGTTCTGTAAAAGTGCACCAGTACTACCACACTTCCAAGGGAGCAAACATGCTCCAAAGGTGTATATCTGGAAAACACATACCGTTACCTAAAGTTTGGTAAAACCGAACTGCGCTAATTCCGCTCAGGATATGCGGTCATACCGCGACGCGGTAGTTCCGCCAAATGTACTCCGATACTACCGTACTTCTAGGTCCGACTCGACCAGGTCACATGATTAGTTAACACGTTCGGACTGCCAGATCTAACCGTCCATTTTGTTTATCCGATCGGACCACCCGATCGGACTAAACGTTCTGACCACAGATCTGACTGTCCGTTCGCTTCACCCGATCGGACCACTGATCTGACCGTCCATTCAATCCACCCGATCGGACCACACGAACAAAAATGAACCGCCAACTAGGTTTAGGTCAAACCAGGTTGCGGTAGTACCGCACCACTTTCCTGGTCATACCACTGTGCGGTAGTACCGCCAAGAACACTTCGGTACTACCGACTTTTCTGAGAAAAGCTCAGTTGGCTTTCAAAATAAATTCTAAGTGCATGCATAATCCTAGATTGATCCAAATGGCACAAGAATATGATATCAAGATACTAGTCATGATCTCTCTTAATAGTACGACATTTAACCTAAAATCCGGTCTTCCATCATTTTCTCCTAAGATCGGTAAAATACAAAACTATTGATACCTTGTCTTTGAACCAAATTAATCTTCATATTGTCCTTTAGCATGCATCTTCAGTTGTTATATTCAACACCGGGACTAAACCTTGTAAACACTTAATAAACATGTTAGTCCCATATTCATATTCATATTCATATTCATAGTCATTAATTACCAAAACAAATTTTAGGGGCATAAATGCTTTCAACGCCCCACTTCTCTTCCCACCATTTCCCTTCCCCGTATGCATGCAGTTTGACACTCCTACTGTAGCAATTGCTACAGTCATCCCCATACCTTATCATCGCCATCTTCTTCCCTAGCGCTGCTCATGGCTTTGTGATATCCCCGTTACCTTACCAAGTGCCTCCATGGACCATAACACATCCCTTCGTCCACCATTCTGAAAAATGACCCTCACCTCCCATGCCCCTGTAGCCACTCTTCACCACCATCATCCTGTCACCCATTCCCTGCTCGTACCTTCTAGGCCAACATTGATGTACTCTAAGAAAAATATATGTTGAAACTCAATAAATCCTACAACGTGTCCGTGGCACGGTCTCCTGGGCCTAGTGAAGGATCCCTAGAGTTGGCGTTGCCGTCGGACGAGTAGATGCTCGGCTCGTAGTTGTAGCAGGCATCCATGTCGACTCCTACATAATCCGCGAGATTGAACCAATTCTCCTAGTTACACTCGTTTGCAATGGAGGTATTTAAGTAGAAAGAACGAAGATCATCGTATTCCCCACAGACGGTGCCAATTGTTGATGAATGACTATCAATATTTGTGAGTTAAATTATGGGGATACGGCTCTCGAGATCACACAGGAAGAGACAAGAGTTTTTAGATAGGTTCAGGCCTTGTCCAGAGAGAATAACAATCATGCTCCTGTATTCTTGTTTGATATTCAATGATGTAACTATGTCTACCAGCTACTGATCCAGGGACTAGTGCTGGTATACACAGAGGGTTCCAGATTACAAATTCGGGTCTCAACACGTTCTAAGTCAACATAAAACGTCATGCATGATGACTTGTGTACAATTGTACCCCCCGCAATTTCCATCCCGAAGGCCCTGGCTTCAAATACCATACATAGGGAACCTGAAGAAGGAAACAATATCTCTAAAGAAGAAACAATATTTCTAAAGAAGGAAATCATATCTCTAAAGAAGGAAATCATATCTCTAATGAAGGAAACAAAATTTCTAAGGAAGGAAATCATATCTCTAAAGAAGGAAACAAATAAGCACGGACTAATCTACTGTTGTTGCCACACCCTTGGGCCGATTCCACCTTTCTGTGTTGTGTGTTTCTAGCATTTTTGCTACAGTGGTAACTGAAGCCTCCCCTACCCCCGCTCCAAGTCTTCACGCTTTAAAAACCCCCCCAGTAGCCACTCTTCACCACCATCATCTTGTCACCCACTGCCTGCTCGTAGCTCCTAGGCCTACATTGATGTACGCTAAGAAAAATATACGTTGAAACTCGATAAATCCTGCAGCGTGTCCGTGGCACGGTCTCTTGGGCCTAGTGCCGGATCCAGGAGTAGGTGTTGCCATGGAACGAGTAGATGCTCAGCTCGTAGTTGTAGCAGGCATCCATGTCGACTCCTACATAATCCATGAGATTGAACCAATTCTCCTAGTTGCATTCGTTTGCTATAAAGGCATTTAAATAGAACGAACAGAGATCATCATATTCCACATAGACGACATCAATTGTCGATGAATTACTGTTGATATTTGTGAGTTAAATGCTAGGGATACGACTCTCGAGATCACACAGGAAGAGAGAAGGGTTTTTTTGGATAGGTTCAGAGCTTTTCCAGAGAGAATAACAATCCTACTCCTGTATTCTTGTTTGATATTCAATGATGTAACTATGTGTACCAGCTACTGATCCAGGGACTAGTACTGGTATACATATAGGGTTCCAGATTACAAATCCGGGTCCCAACACATTCTAAGTCAATACAAAACATCCTACACGACGACTTGCGTACCTAATGAAAATCATATCTCTAAACCTAATGAAGGAAACAATATCTCTAAAGAGGAAACAATATTTCTAAAGAAGAAAATCATATCTCTAAAGAAGGAAACCTAAAGAAGGAAACAACATTACTAAAGAAGAAAATCATATCTCTAAAGAAGGAAACAAAATTTCTAAAGAAGGAAATCATATCTCTAAAGAAGGAAACAAATAAGCACAGACTAATCTCCTGTTGTTGCCGCACCCTTGGGTCGGTTCCACCTTTGCTGTGTTGTGTGTTTCTAGCATTTTTGCTAGTGTGGCAACCGAAGCTTCCCATACCCCTGCTCCAAGTCTTCGCGCTATATAACCACCCCCACCCCAACCCAGACCACAGTTCAAAGCACACAACACAGCAAAGCTTCGCCACAAGCAAAACGCCAAAACAGCGCCCGCTGCGCTTGCCCCGCTCGTATCAGGCCACCGACCTCCATGGCGCCCCGAACCGTAGTAGCCCTCCCCACCGCCGCCACGGTCGTCCTACTGGTGGTTGCGTCCCTGGTGCTGGTGTCGGCGAACCAGGACATCGATGCGCTCATGGCCCTGAGGAACGGGCTCAACGACCCCAACGGCGAGCTGACAAGCTGGAACCCGAACCTGGTGGATCCCTGCACCTGGTTTCACGTGATCTGCGACGACACCAACCGTGTCATAAGAATGTGAGTGAGACGATCCTTAATTCCCTCCCTCCTCTGCTTCCATTTCACTTGGATCATGTATTTAGTCTCGGGAGGATTTGTGGGGAATTGAATTATAGAGCAAGTGAATGAGGAGGTGGATTTGAGCTGTTGATCAAATGTGCCGCATTAGATGTGCGCTGTTGTTTCTTAGATGTATGCTTGCATTGGCTTTTGCTGCTCATAGATTTCTTGGTTTCTTTCCAAAAACAACACGGGTTTCAGGGATTTGATTTGCTCTCAGGATTTGTGCTCAAACCCATCTAGGGTTCATCCATTCCAGACCCTATAATCTTAGGTTTCGGCGGCAGCACGCGTGCGGTGGTGAACAGGAAGATGACAGTGTGCGAGAGGAGCACGAACCTAGGAGCAAATCCAGCTGTTGAAAAATAAATGATGTGAGAAAAATTTGGGCCGAGCTTGCCAGGAACCAGCCTTGGTCCAACAAGAGCGGTTAGGTTGGTGAATGTGCTATGTTGAAACCTCTTGAGCAGGGCCAGGCCAAATGTGCTCATGTTGACTGATGGCTACAAAAATCATGTATGAACTTGTTAGTGATTTTGAAGGCCTTATCTGCATCTGATGGTTTGCTTAAAATTTCTCCCTTAGAGAACTTCGCAACTTGAACTTGTCCGGTCGTCTGGCGCCTGAGCTTGCGAAACTGGACCAGCTAAAAACTATGTAAGGCCTTCTAATCCATCTGTTTTGCTTGCTTTGTCTACTTGTCTTTTGGTAATGTATTAATATTTTTGAAAATTAATCAACAATAGCCTATTCCGTCCATTATGAAAACTGGGATGTTTAATTCTTATAATTATCCTAGGTTGAACACAAAGGCAGGATTTATGTTGCATTCATGATAGAGCTTAACTGATTTTGCAGTTTAAATTACATTTAGCTATTGTGTTTTTTAGAGGAAAAATTACGCAAGATAGTTTTCATAGAATTGCAGTTCATCAGTTACATTGGATCGATGTGTTTGAAGTTTCCTTTGGCTCTGAAAATTGCCTATTCATTACAGAAATTTCACGGTACATTCTACCACTAGTATATGATGGTAGTATAAATCAAATATGACCATTAATTTTTTAAGGGCATCATAGACTTTTCTTTGTATTTATAATTTTTTGTGAGGCTATTATGAACTTTTCCAACTAGAGTTGAACATATTACTCTTGTATCATGTGATCTCTACATGAGCAATTATAATTCTACCTCATTGAGATTCTATTACTCGTACTATCAAGTGTAGTATAACTAAATCCTACCTAATCTGAACCATTGGATCAAAAATAATGGACGGCCCATATTAAATTGAATGTACTGTAAAAGAGCTCATTCATTATCCACGTCAGCGAATGCAGTATTATTTACCCTTTTGGCATCTGAACAGGGAAATTGCCATGAACAATATTCAAGGAACAATCCCATCAGAGTTTGGTGATTTGGAAAATCTGATCAACTTGGACTTGTTCAACAACAACATTTCAGGGCCTATACCTCCATCACTTGGGAAACTGAAGTCCCTGGAAATCATGTAAGTTCATGTTCTTGGAATGTTTTCCATCATATATTTGTCCTTGTACATGCAAGTAATGCTCATAGTAGTTGTACATAATATGACTACTTGAAATTTGGATGCCCATTGTTGATTTCGTTCATGATGACTTTCGTTATTGTTCAAATAATGTTGATATGCTCTGGGGAGTTGTAACGCCCCAGGGTCCAAATTGGCTCAGACTCACTCCCACTCGGAACAGACACGCACATGTAGCAACACATTTGCATTTTCTAAATCAACTCATGCAAAATGGTTAATCCATGGTTGCTACCATTGGACACCTTGGATTTATATGTTAGTGATTTTGCCCATCAACTAGCAAGGTGGTACTAATCTTTCATGCACTCACACACACATATATAGGTCACATCACATGGGTTCAATTCAACTCATATTGGGCTGACTCATCCCCCCTCCCCCCAAAGGATCCGATACCCTCGTCAGACAAACATACCCAGATTGGGGTAAATGACTAGGACCACTCCTCTTGGTACACGTCCAGGCCGGCATATATGTCATGTCGTATGACCACTCATCTGGGCCCACAGACGGATGCATATACTGCGTCTCTGACCCGCACGTACATGTAGCTGCGAGGGTTGGCTCTAGTACCATTTGTAACACCGCATGGTCCAAATCGGCTTAGGTTTACTCCCACCCATAATAGTCCACACAAATGTAGCAACACATTTGCATTTACTAAATCAACTTATGCAAAATAGTTAACCCATGATTGCTACTATTGGACACCTTGGCCTTATATGTTGGTGATTTTGCCCATCAACTAGCAAGGTGATACTAATCTTTTCATGCGCTTACACCCATATGTGGGTCACATCACATGAACTCAATGCAACTCATATTGATATGGGTCATCATAGCAGTGCAATGTATATTTATCAGTGTAGAACTTTATACGCCTATATACTAAGCTGGGTGAAACACAGCATACACACTGTGAGACGCTGTGAGTCACGGCGCCGAGGGCCAGAACCAACCAGAGCTCCCGTGTGGCAGTCCTGAACACAACAAGAGTCGAGTCGAGATGACCCGATAACCAAGGTCGATGAATCGTCCAGCAGAAGAAGTCGCATGGTAAGGCGAGGAACATGAGCAACGAAAGAAACATGAAAGGATGAGTTGCTAAGAGATCCTCTACGAGAGAGAAAGAGATGTACCATCGCAGTAAGAACACCGGGTGAATCAAGAGGTGTAATAGAAGACAGTGGAAAGATCGAGTCATGTGAAAAGATGCTCCGAATCAAGAATCCACGGGAGGTACCGATCGTGTAGGAGGTGGTCTCTCGGTGCAAGAGTCGATGAGAGTAACTGCGCAACTGCCGAGGAGAACACAGGCGGCAAGCAGGCGTCGAAGTCTGGCTATCTCCTGCTCGGTGAGAGAAGCTGCTGAAGAAGTCGATGCAGACGTCGTCGTAGAAGCACTAGTGCCGATGAAGAACGGCGTGAAAGATGCCGCTTCTTCTGTAGCACTGGGACTCGGTGTGGCCACCTTGTCGCAGAGGAGCAGTGAGGCGGCCACCTCCGGACGGAGGACGCCACCACCACTGTGGTGGCCCGGAGGAGGCGAGCGTAGCAGCGACGAGCGGCGAGCACGCAGGGAGTGGCATCGGACCAGCACCACTCAAACGAGTCTCCTCGCGTATCTCGGTCGGCGCCTCCAGGAGAGTGACACGAGGGTGGCGTGCAAGTAGCTGGGCACGCCTTTGCTCGAACTCAGGACGAAGGCGAGTAAGGAACTCGTAGACCCGCTGAAACTCCAGATCGACGCATAACCAGCAAAGACGGACAGTACGCGGCCAAGCGGTGCGGAGAGAGTCCAAGCGACGCCGCATGCAGAGCTCGGCGTAAAGCGTCAACGATAGCATCACCTGCTGAAGAGAGTGCTCTGGCGGACCACGGACGGTCTGAGCATCACCGGAGGGCTCGTGGCGGCGAAGATGAGTCCACATCCGAAAGCCGAAGGAAGTCCACAACCTCGAAGAGAATCGAGGTGAACAGGCGATGAAGACACAGAGCGGCGAGCGTCATCATCGTACACCGAGTGTAGGTGATCGGGCGATCCTTGTAGAAATCGAGCCTCTGGTAGGCGGCGGCCTCATCATCGCAGCCCCGGCGGCCTCGATGAGCGACCTTATCGGTATCGGGGCAATGCAACAGCGTGGGCTCGTCGGAGGAATAGGGCAAGGCGGACGGTGACATCGCGAGAGGACGCCCGAGACGAAGACCACGCATGTGAATGCGCATGTGAGACACGGTCGGTGTAATTAACACCATCAAAGATCACCGGCAATGAGGAGGGAACGGTGCCCATTGGTAGCGGCGCTGACGGCGCGGCGACCAAGACAACGGTCTAACAGCGGCGCCGACGGCGCGGTTAGAACAACGTTTTCTAACCTAAAGCGAACGGCCTTCGGCCGTTAGAAACACACACGCACACGCACACGCAGAGGCGGCGCGTTGGCGGCGGAGCGGCGGCGACGCGAGCGGCGGCGGCGTGGGAGCGGTGGCGCGTGCGTGGGAGCGGATGGCGCGAGCGGCCGGGCGCGGCGGTGCGTGGGAGCGGTGGCCTCACGCGAGGCAGCGGCGACGGCTACGGCCGGCGGAAGCCGACAGCTGCGCAGGGAGCGCGGCGCGCGCTCACCAACGGCGGCTCGGGCGAGGCGCGCGCTCGGGAAGGCGGCGGCGTCGGAGAGGTCGAGAACGAGGACGAGTCGGTGGAGTCGGGCGGGGCCGGCGGCAGAGGTTGAGGTGGCGGCGACGGGGAAGCGCGGTGGAGTTTGGCGGCCGGCGGCAGCAGAAGGCAGGAGTCGGAGACGGAGACGGCACACGGGCGCAGTGGAGGCGGAGGCGGCACGCGGGAGTCGGCGACGGTGGTGCAGAGTCGACGACGGCGCGCGGAACCCTAGGTAAGCCAAAACCCTAGTTTTGGCTCTGATACCATGTTATGAATAGAGCTTGTATTCATATGAGGCCAATGGGCCAGTATATATACACAAGGTACGGGTGGTAAATATGCAAAGAACCCCTCATAACAATGGGGAATAACAACTATACATATATCTCTAACACACACAACCCTCATTTTGCGCACACTGGTGCAAACTTTTTGTTCCAAGCACCAAGTCAATCCAAGAAATTCTCAAAAAAAATTAATAACTAGTCCTTGGAGTGATCTATATTCTATAACTTATAAAATTGTATAAAATATCTCAATCGGTACAAGGAGAAACCAAAAGAAGTAGAATTTGGAGCAAATAGTTACATTTTGCATCAGAATACTAACATTTTGCAGCATGGTAAATTAGTGCTCTCTCTCTCTCTCTCTCTGAATTTTTGGGATTAGTTTTGTGCTTGAAGTGGAGGGTTTGCACGGGTGTCCACCAAACTGGGATTTTGCATAGGATACACTCTTAAGCTGGCCTTATGGCTTATGAAACCTTTTTCGTTCTAATGTCGAATGTTTGGCTGCATTAGAGTTGTTTCTGAACTATTATACCATTCTAATACATGGAATGCATGACGATGCTTTGATAGGCGAATGGATCACAACCGTTTAACAGGGCCAATCCCAACGGAACTGGTTGGACTATCCAACCTGAAAATTTTGTAAGTAACAGTTGAACTTCCAGTGTTCCCAGTATCTCCATTCTTCGCTGCACACCTTTTTTTGACCGTATTAACTTTTTGTCCCTTCTTTCCACGGCAGAGATCTCTCAAACAATGATCTTTGTGGAACAATTCCGACATCTGGACCATTCAAGGACATGCCTCCGAGCAGGTAGGTGGAATGGAACTACCTTCACAGTATTGGGATATTCTTATCTGTTTGGAGAAATTAGAAATATGCTCAGATTTTAGCTACGGCTAAGATTCCAAGTTGGAGGTGCAGGCCAGTAAAACTTTGAACAAATGCAACCTTTCAATGCTTTCTGACCTTGATTGGCCATTTTATCGCGCTCTATTTGGGTATAATAATGTGTGGCGGTTAGCTCAATTTTACTAATCGTTGGCTTCTTTCCTGCAGCTTTGCCAATAATCCGCGCCTGAACACCAACTGCTAGATGCATGGCAGCGTGAATAAACTAGTAGCAGCTAGAGTAATGGGCGACGTCAAGGTTACCAAGAACCGGATCGATCGATGTAGCTAGACTGTATTAAGACTGAGCTTTTCTCCTCATTATAGTGCTCCCTAAATAACGCCTTGTTCATTCCTACATAAGACGTCTGCAAGAAAGTCGCTAGGTCACAGCAGAATGGTTTCTGCTGTACAAGCCAAGATGTGTCTATGGTTGTTGCCACAGGCATCCATAATGAAATGAAATCACCAGCTGCTCAAATATGCATTGCGCTGCCTGCTTCTCGTTTCGCTTATGCTGCATTGAATCATTGATAATCAAAGCGATGCACACCATTGCACCTGAAGAAGTGTGGCTGAGAGCTTCCCTTTGCCCCCTTGGAATGACGGAGAAAGACTACATCAACAATCGAAAGAAAAAGATCCGGTGAAAAATTAAGCCAAAGCAGGTAGAATCCCAAAAGATAAAGATAAAACCGTGACTGTGAATTCACCAAAAAAAAAAAAAGTGTGTGAACGCTTGCTGTTCATTGATTTACAACTGACACCGAGCAGTCTTGCATATGCCTTCAGAGTTCAGACCGCAACGAGCAGAAGTAGCCGCGGTGGCGGTTGCCCGTATGTAGCGCGCGTCGAACAACAGCGGCGCGCGTCCGGCAGCTGATGGGACACGCGCCTCTGGAAATGTACGTACATTGCGGCATCAGGATGACAGATTGACAGGAGCCACGTACGTACACCGCAGACGCATGCAGCTTGGCGTGACCGCACGCGTGCGTCGTGAACCTTTGATCAGCACGTAGAGCGAGACGTCCGCCGAACCGGCCGGCGCAGGGAGGGCGCGCAGGGCTCCGCGTGCGTGTGCGCTCGAAGTTGGGTGCGCGACCACACGGACGGGCATGGAACCGGTGCGTTTGGTCGCTCGAACGGGACAAAATCACAAGAACACATTGCTCGAACGGGACAAAATCACAAAATGGATAGAAAGGCGGGAGCTTTGGGAAGAACGGCGGAGACTTGGGGGGAAATGGAGGAAGGCAGCAGGGCTACAGGAAGCCAAGAAGATGGTGGGCTGCACAAGTGATCTGGGTGGATTTTGCTTCGAGACATTGGGACTCACAAAACGAGTTTTTAGGTAGTGAGTAAGTCTCCAACAAAGTATTTTATTATTTTTTGTCTCTTGATATCAACAACTTGCTTGTTTTTCATCCAGTAACAAGCTCACATTCTCTCCTCACCATTTCTTCTCCACATCATCTAAATGCAGATGTGTCTATCCCTTAGTAACAAGTGACATAGACTGTTGTAGATGCTCTTAGGAGCTAAGAATTGCCACGTCACACATGCGCTAATTTTGTCTTTTCCTCTCCAATGCTCAGGACCTCTCACCCTCTTCAAGATGGGTCCCACTTCACATTAAATTAAAGAACAAAAACACCACCTCATCACAACTCTCTCTCTCTCTCTCTCTACCCACCTTTCCCCAACTCTCTTTCCCTCTTTCCATCGCCGAGCTGGGCAGCGGCAACTGCCGCGTCGACACCATCGGCGGATCTAGAGACACGAGTGGATCTGGGAAGCAACAACGGCGGTGGCAAGCGTCCTCAACCTTAGGCCAACGCACTGTGGATCTAGAGGCACGGGTGGATATGGGAAGTGGTGATGGCGGCAAGCTCTCAACTGGGTAGACATGGCGACGAAGACTGAAGGCGGCGGTTTCCATGGCGACGCCTCCTACTTGCCCGATTCGCGGCCTCGACGATGTCCTGCAATGGCAGTCGGCCTTGATGACCTTAGCGCACTCCTCCCCCTCGACCGCAAACGCGTTGTTGTCCTCCCCTAACGGAATTGGCCAGAGAGCAAGGCGCTATTGTCCTCCCCCTATCAGATCCGGTCATTTGTGCAATGGCCTTGCCCCTGTCGCCTTGCTCTTGGCCGAGTGCGAGAACATCAAGGCTCACCTTCATCCACTGGCGGCGGCAAAGTACGCAGCTTCGTCGACCTCGGTCAGGTGGTGGCTCGGCGACGGAGCGGGCGATAGAGACTGGTTCACGCCATCTGTGGGTCCAACCAATTTTCCAACCAAATTTTCAATCGTTTGGTTCCGATAACTTACTTGGTCTTGAGTGCTAGCTTGTTACCGATTCTAGTCTATGCTCCGATGTCTGGCACCGGTCTCAGTCCACTCTCTCTCCTCTTAGTATCGATGAAAATTGCACATTGGAGATGCTATGAGGAGATAACATGCAAGGGGACATGATCGAGCCCACGAGGAAGCTAAGGCTTGTGGGCTCTCACTCAATCAAGTCTACTAACCTTGTCCACTAGAAGTCTATTTTTTTTATATATTTTTTAAAGGTCGCATGCATCATCATACTTATCAAAGACTCCGCACTAGACCTGTTCAAGTCCCCCTAGGCTGGGCTGGGCTTCCGGGCCTAACCCAAAAAAACCCAAAATTCATGTTTTCCCATTAAAAATTTATTGTTATAATTCTTTTTTGGAATAAATATTATTAATTAATTCATTTGAGAATAAAAATTCTAACATTTATTAATTTTATTGCTATTTTCGGGCTTTAACCCAAAAAATCAAGGCCCAAGCCCAACCCGACTTCGGGCCCAACACGAGCCAAAAAAATCGGCCCGACCTCAAGTCGAACCGCCTATGAACAGGTCTACTTCACATATTGTGGGCTAGACATGCATCTCTCGGGATAACTATTATAACCCTGGATGTAACTAGCGCCCATCATGGCAAGCATTTCTCAAGCATCATATCACTGGGCATGGCTTTGTCAATGCAATATCTCTATATCAATCCGAATCCTTGCAACACACATAGAGACAGGCGCAACGTTCATTTACCGAACAAAAAGAAGAAGATTTTGCTTAACGCTAGCTCATTGCAACCGTGTCTTCTTCAATCTTCATTGATCGATCAGCGGCGGCTCGACGCACACAGAGACAGACGCGACGCCCACCGAGAGCGCTAAAAATTAATGTTTGCTTGGATTCCAAGTGAAAGTGTGAAACAGCGTCTTTTACGGTCTCCCGTCCCGGTTTCGTGCGGCTCATAATGGGAGGAGCTGCTTTTCATCGATGTATCTATCTATCTCCCAGT
Organism: Ampelocalamus luodianensis; assembly: GCA_036346255.1. NCBI lineage: Eukaryota > Viridiplantae > Streptophyta > Magnoliopsida > Poales > Poaceae > Ampelocalamus > Ampelocalamus luodianensis. The sequence continues at coordinate 16,902,277 of CM070625.1, forward strand.
TGCACACTGGTCATTTTCAATCTGTCGGCATCACCTGAATGACCGCCACCTTGTTTCCGTAAAGGAAAACGTTAGTATACTACATTGTTATATGCTGCTCAATGCTCAATCGCTCGTGCCTTATATTTAGTGGAACACACATTCATGGTTGCGATAAGTAATAGAGTTGTTTGGTTCATGTCAAAAACCTGTCATAGTAATGCATGCCAAAGATTTGGTGTGAAATTCTTAAGCCTACTTTATCCAAAAGTTAGCAAGAAAGCAAGCTAAAATAATTTTGCTAATACTTTGATAACAAACCAATGGCTCCAATTCTTGTCAATGTGACCAAATTTTGGAAACACTAGCTAGCTTCAAATCAAACGGTCGCACCTTGTTCATGTTGATACCCGACCACGCTCATGTGATGCATTATATCAAAATCGATATCAAAAACAATAAGATGAAACTAGTGTGCTATATGAATGGACACGTTTTAGTACTACTATATTTTCTAAAATTCTAACCATATCAACACACTAAGCCTTAGAAAACCATAACATGAAGTTATACACTAGATACAAAATAGTAACACTGATCGGCGACAACTAAATCCCATATGTACGTTACATGGTTAATTCACATGGATATATACCTAAAAAAAATTTAAAAAAAATTTGGCAAAATAAAGGATACATGATTTTACCGTCTTGAGTTCCAAATTTATTTATTTTTAAATAGTTACCTTCAATTGATCCAACAGTGACAAACGCTGCCTGGTGCATGCAAACTGCAGGATAAGGATATGCATGACACGCATGCGATCATGCTACGAAAAATCGCGAAGCATGGGCTGGTCTCCCTCCCAAAGGACCCTGCTGCAGCTTTTGAACGATGCGACCTGCGACAGACCTGCTACCACACGGCCACGTGTCGCAGAGGATCGCAGCAGGCTTCGGGCCCAAACAGCGTAAAGAGAGTAGCGGATAAGCACGGTCCTACCTATCCATCCGTCCCCTGTTCCCTCCGGTTATTATCATCACCGTCCTTTGTTGCGGTATTTATTATACGATCGCCACTAGAGCCGACTCGTTCTCTTGTTTCGGCTCAAGGCACAAGGGTTTTATTGTTAAATAGGATTTTGTTAGGCAGGGGTGTTTGTTTTCTGAGGTACGGAGGGACTGTTTTGCCATTTGATTCATTTGTGGGCCCTGCGTGGTGGTACTTGCCTTCCTCCTGAGGTTAGCATCGTGGATATCTCGCGAGGTGTTCGGATACATTAAAGGTCTGGCCATACGGGATTCGGCTGCTTTCTTAGCTGAAAATAATTAAATTTTAGTTTATTTGTATCTTTATTACACATAAATTATAGTAATTTTTTACAGTAATTTTTTGTTCTTGGTCTCTGTAATTATTATCGAAAGTTTTAATAACTCATATCTCTATCACATCACATGATTCAAAATCTAACGTATACTGTGAGAGATTGAGAAAAACAAAGACAAAAATAAAATAAAATTCTATAACAATAAAATACGGTAATGTGGTGAATTAGTTATGTTCCGAAGAAAAAATCATAATAAATTCCAATACAATTCATCGGATGAGAAAAAGTACAAATCTTAAAGCGTATCGGATGGATGAAAATTCGATTATTTCAACAAAAGAAAATAGTTGAGCGTTATTTAGCAAAACCATAAATTCAATTTAAACACTAGTTTATCTAGCTATATTTACATACATGTTATTGATTTATCACTCCTTAATCAATTTTGTTGGATCCATAACTTTAGCAGCATACATGGTAACTGGCGTAGCCATTACAGTTCCATCACCATAAGTACCAAATGTTGACTTTCTTAGACTGTTAAGATTTTTTTTTTTTGGCTCCATGGTGTTACATGAATTGCAAAACTAGCTCTATTGGTTTGAAAATATCAAATTTAGCCCCCTCCTGAGCGCGAATAACCACATGTCGACACGTGTCGATTTCCGCGCTCGAGGAGCGCGAAAACCTAGTGGCCAGCGAGAGCGAGCATAGCACCGCGGAAGGTGATGGGCACGCAACATTCCCGACAATACGCGCGAAAGAACAATGCCCATTTCTGCGGCGAGCGCCGCGAGTAAGCCAGATGCGTTTAGCGGCCAGCCATTCGTTGCATGCCCAAGCATGCAGCAATAAATGCATCTTGTATGTCCATTTGCCGTGACAGAGAAGCGTGGAAAGCAGTCAGAAAATGAGGCGGCGCCCTTCCGCGGTCCGGCGGCGCGGACGGATCCCAGGCCCACCACCTTCCGCGACGAACGCTCATTCCTGCGCCGGTCGAATTGCCGCGGTGGCCACTAGGTTTCGGAAAGAGACACGTGTCAACATCTGATCATTTCGCGCTCAGAAGTGGGCCAAATTTAAAATTTTTGAACCAATGGAACTAATCTTGCAATTCAGGTTACACCATGAACCAAAAGGAAAAAAAAAATCGACTGTTAGACCATTCTCCAAACCCACTAAGCAAAAAACAGCATCCTAAGTCGAACTAATCCAAGACCCAACGGCGATCCATGTGTTAGGAAACCGGGCCCGGCCAGGAGTCCGGGTCCAGGTGGGCACCACATCCACCCGTAGACTATATATAGGAGGGGGGAGGACCCCCAAGCATTGTACACACAATTCATTATTGGAAGAGCAATAAAGAGAAGCCCGCAGTCCCCTCTCATACCTGTGTTCATCTATTGTTCGTTCTTGTGTTCTTGCATTGTTCTTACGATTCTCTATTTGCCTACGAGGTAATCGCTCGGACTGGACTCGCCAGCGACGGTTCCTCAACACGTTATCAGCACGATCGACTCTCCTCGCATCGAAAAGGTAACCGTCGATGAACGACGCTCGTAGATTGAATCGCTTTTCTATATTGCTTTCAATCCCAAATTGTTGCTTTCTAGATTGTTTTCTACGATGCAAATTCACTCGATCTACCGCGATCCGACTTGAAGTCGCCGCATAATGCCGATCGGTAGATCGCACGAAAGATTGGATGTCGATTGTACCGTAGATTGAAAGTTGCAAATTTGTTCTAAAACTACCGCGAGCCGACTAGAAGTCGCCGGCCAAGCCGATCGGTAATGGCATGAACGATAATTGCAGCGCATGTACAGTATTGCATCGCATCACATCATTTGTATTACATGAACAGTAAAATAAAATTATGATGACGGCTTGAAGCCGCCGCCGCATGCGTATGGCACCGCATCCGGCCACCCTGAAGTGCCGCAACACACGGTGCCGCTGCATCCGGCCCCGCAAGCCATGACGCCGCTGAGCGCCCTCCTATGCCAACCGCATTCGGCCTCCTCCCGCAGATGCCGCCACCGCCATAGGTATCGCGACGCCGGCAACCCGCATCGCAACCTCAAGAGATAAACGAAAAAAGGGGTGCACGCCGCTTCCGAGCAAGCGGCCGCAAAGATGGCCCGACCGCCGCAAGGCCCGCCGACACGCCTCGAAACGAACGCCTGGCACCGCTTGAGCCGCCGCCGCCGCTTAGCGCCGCGACGGCCGGCCGCTCCGCTGGCACCGCCGCCGCCGCCGGCGACACCGACGCCGCGACGCTTTTCCCGCCACCGCCTCCGTAGAGATGCCGCCATAGCGCCATAGCTCATGAAAAAGGGGAAGAAAAGAAGGGGTTGTCGCCGCTGCCGGCTACAAGCCGCCACGCTGCGGCCGCCGCCGCCGCGCGCGCCGAAGTCGGCGCCGAAACGCATGGAGCGCTTCCACCGCGCCGCCGACGATTTGGTCCTTTGGAGCAGCCCGGCCGCCTCGAGCCGCTGAAGCCGGAGCTGCGCGCGCGCCGCCAGACGGCCATCTCGCGCCGCCGGTCGCCGCCGCGCGCGCGCCGCGCCGCCCGCCCATGGAACTCACGCCACCACGCCGCTTGGAGCCTCGGCCAGTAGCGCCGCAGCAGCGGCTTCATGGGAGCGCGCCGCTTCATGGGAGCCGCGCCGCTTCAATGGGAGTCGCGCGCCACTTCATGGGAGCGCGCGCGCCGACGGGTAGGAAACCCACGGTGCCCACCCCCCCCTTTTGCTCCAAGCAGGATGGGCCATGAAGGCCTGCGGCCCATAAAAGCCGGCGGCCGGCCCAATTAGTTTTCCGGAAAAGAGAAGAAAAGAGAAAAAAAAAGGGGGGGCATTTTGCAAAAGGGACCTTGAAGTTCTGAAAATTGCGCGAAAATTTCACGGATAAGAAAATATTTGCGAATAAAACCCTCGTAATTCTGGAAATGACGAGGTTAATTGCGCGGGTGAGAAATTTTACAGAAAGGACCTCGAAAAATATGATATTTGCGCAAAATTCTTCTCGAATGAAATTTCGCGTTCAACCCGTGAAACTTGCGATTTCATGAAAAGTCTTTTTCCAGCACTAAAAGACCTCGAGAATTCAATTTTTGAATCAGTTTTTGCATATTTTTGAACTTGAAGCATGTTTAACTTTGTTATTATTATTTCTATGCAATTTATTTATTGTATTTACTGTTTTGATTATCTGTGATTGTTTATATTGCTTTTAATCACCAAAATAGCAAGAAATTATGAAAAATGCATAGAAAAATACGGATCACGAACCGTAAGTTCGAATAGCATTATGAGAATTTTGCAACCATTTTATTACCTGCAGTAATCCTTTGAACTATTTGCATGAATATAAAATGACTGGCATCACGAACTAGGAGTTCAAAGAACTGACCCAGCAAGACCAGATTTTGTATAAAAATTTATATCAGTCTTCAATTCTGTGGTAATGTAATCACGGATGAGCGTAAGATCGAGAGACTCTCTACCTTTCACCCAAACGCGATGCAATCCGCACGCAACTATCGCCAATACTGCCATAAGTAGTATGCCGAATTAATTGACATCATGCAAGTTATGGAAACTCAAGATGATGTTCTAAGAAAGAACTACATCTCGTAGCCACCTAATAGCAATGTTGGTCATGAAGCCACTGCTAGCAGCTATAAGGTGATGAAACCTCTCACAAAGGAGAGAGACAAGAAGGGTAAGGTTGTGGGTCACACGTTATTGATGTTTTCCAGTCTAAGAAGAAGGGCAAAAGATAGTATGAGGCACACCTCGCCATTGCAGGCACAGAGAATCCACATCCATTAGTTGCACTTATGAATGTGGACAGCTCAGTAGCAGCCCCATCATCCCTCCTTTGGACATCACAGCGGCCACAGCCAGAGCTGACTAAGAGGAGAAGATCGCGCATGGAGCCGATTTAGGCAGATGTTCCTGAATACGTTGCCTATTAGATCCAGTGCACGCATTGCACTCGGACCTTTTTATAAAAACTTGCAGTTTGTAATTGAAGCAGAATTTTGAATTATTGAATAATGGTTGCAAGCTCTAGAAGAGCAAAGTATTAAATTCTTATTATGAGTCCTGCAAGACTTATTTTCCCGTCTTTATAATAGCAAGTCATGTTCTGATATCTGAAGTATTTTATCTATGTGTTGCTTGCTTTCTGCTACATATTAATAAAGTACATTATATTAGAACACGTGTGGCGCCCTATGGAGGAAATGTGCTTAGCGGTAGCAAAGACAATGAAAACCATCCCGAGAGAAACGAAATTTTCCAATGATCAAAGAAGAATGTTTGGTAGTCTTACGACAATCGCAGGCAGCGATACTTGTATAATAGACTCAGGAAGGGCCATAATTATACTCCCAACGGGCACAACTTTGGCCATTAAAGAAGACTTGTTGTACCCATAATCGACTAGAACTCTCAAGGATATTTGCGCTAACAGTTTCCATGTAGAGACTGAAGAAGAGTATGGTACAGAATACCTGCTCATTACAAAGCGTGGAGAAAGTGAAAATGGCATTAGAATATCTTCCTTCATATGGAATTGGGCTTACTACACTAATATTAAGGCACCTGCAGCCTATACTGTCTTGAAAACCGTATTTAGAAGCTCTGAACTTTTCTATCTCTGGCATGATAGATTGTGCCGTCTAGGTCTTAGGATGATGAGAAATATAATTAACAATTCATAGGGACATAATATGAATATAAAGAATTTCTCAGATCAGAAAGATTTTGTGTGCCTGCATGTGCCACCAGAAATTAATTACTAGATCTTTTGCTCAAAGCGAGGATGAAGTCCTACATTCTGGACCGTATCCAGGAAACCTTTGCGGTCCTATATAGCCCTCATGCGGGTAATTTGAGGTATTTTATAGTGCTCATCGATGCTTCCTCGGAATGGTCGCACTATGTTTATTGTCTACGAGAAATCATGCTTTTGCAAAGCCAATCTCGTAGATAATTAAATATTTTCCCTGATCATCATGAGAAGTCCACCTGAATGGACAACGCCGGAGAACTCACTCAGAAAGCATTTGATGATTATTGCATGAAAATGGGAATTAAAATTGAGCATTTTGTACCGCATATCCGTACCTAGAATGGACTAGCAGAACTTTGAAGAATTGTAATTTATCAACTACGTGTTGGGGACACGCATCCCGCTCGCAAAGAACTCTCATCAATTTTAGACCGTCGGCCTATAACATCCATCCACCTAAGCAACTAGCGCAAGGGTCAGCACTGAAAACTACTCATCTTCGCAGGTTTGGTTGCAAGGGTTATATACCTATACCATCACCGCAGCGAACTGCAATGGGTCTTCTCCAAAGTCTGGGATATACGTTGGTTATGAGACAGCATCCATAATCAAGTATTTGGACCTTATGACTGGGATTTAATATGCATGCACGGACGCATCTGGAAGGCCTAGATGGTCCGGCCCGCCCGACCCAACGGCGTAGAAAATTCGCGGAAAAATTGTTAGAGCACGCGGGAGACGGCATGCGGGTCACGCGCCTCGCCATCTTATAATTCCTTCTCCCCTGCCCCCGGCGAAGCGGCCGGACGGCCGGTGGCTGCGCGCGTAATTTCTGGCAACTCCGGGCGCCGGTGGCACGCCGGCGTAATTAAACCCCAACCCCCGTCGCCATTCTCGTAGGACGTAGCCTCCCGCTCCTCTTTTTTAACTGCTGATTTCGCCTTTAACTCTTGCTTAGAGTGGTGTTTAAGAGGTGGTGGTACTGGCGGATTAATTAGTAGAGGTGGGAGTAGCTGTAGGTCGCGGCGATCCGGGCATGGGGAACGCGAGCGCCAAGGAGGAAGAACAGCCACGTGACGGCGTCGCCGGAGCCGCCAGCCGTCGGCGGGGAGAGCATGGCTGAGGCCGCGGCCCGGCCGCCGCCGCAGCCGTCGGTGGACGCCGTGATGCGGGAGCTGCCTCCTCCCGTGCCCAAACTCTTCACGCCGCAGGTGATGAGTTTTTACCCGAAAAGGCAAAAAAGAGAGAAGGAAACCCTCTTTTGGTGTTCTTGATATTTCTGCGTGATAAAACATGGCTCCTTTGTTGTTGGTTTGTGTGAATTTCTCATGCGTAGGCGTGCAGTTCTTAAAAATTCGTGCTTGATTGTTTCATGCTCCTCCTTGGTGATCAAAATTACTTTTACTCGCTATGGAGTTGCATCTTTTTGCTGGGGTTTTCTTGATTAGTTTAGCACTGGTTGCGAGCTTAGTTGCGACAAAAACTGGGTGATTTTTCGGTGAATTCTTAGCTCTTGCATCAGTCATTAGATAGATCCAACCGGTGTTCAAAACTTGAAATGGCAACTTGATTTGCTTCAAGCCTTCAACTGTAAGAGTAATGCATAGCAGAAGCTGTAACTTGTATAGATCAGATCTATAGCTAATCTGCAACTTGTAGATCTTTCTGATATTCTCAAAAGAGTGGGTTCTTGTTTAGGATATAGCTAGAACTTGTCTGTGCAAGAAAAAGCTTTGGTAAAGACGAGTTGGTAGATTTGGTTGCACCTGGATTCTGCAGACGGATTTGGTAGCTCTGAATCTTGGATTAGGCCCGGTCTTGTGGGCAAGTTGATCCTCTTTTCTCTAATGGCGCATACACTTTTTAATCCTTCGGTTAGATATTTAGCTGTAGTGGCATTAAATTACTAGATAATCCAAATATTGTTGATCCTTTCATTTTCCTCGGTGATTACACCGCATTGCGACAAAATTGTTACTACCTGATCTTGTTTTGAGGGCGTTTGGTCTCGTTTGTGTAAAACATATACTGTGTGCTAAGAGTGTGGTGGTGTGCTAAGAGTGTGGTGGGACATGTAGAGCAAATTGTTTTTCTCTTGGTTCTGGAATAGTCCCCATGAAAGAAGAAAAAAATGTAATGCGTCATGTTCTAGAAACGTGTTTCATGATTGAAGAGTTTTTTTTGGGGGATGTGCAATAGTACATAGTATTTTGGACTGAATTTATTTATATCATGTTTATTCCGATTACATTATGCTTTCAATGGTTTTTGGTGGTGCTTTAATTCCTGGGTTATTTATCTAGAGAATATTGCCTTGCTATTCTGTTATGTAAGTTCTGGTGGGGCATGTCAACTGATCATAGGTTTTCTTGGACCTGAGCACTGTAATCAGTCAATTATCCTTTCACCTACAATTTACAAGGGACGAACCGGCTGGCCCTTGAGTATGTGGGTTAGTACCCCCAGTAGGACCTTAAGTTAGGTAGGTATTTGCTTACTTATATTGATAAAGTAGATGTGTTATGCGGTAGAAGTAATTTAAGCAAACATGAACACCATATGTGATGCTGGGGAGAAACTGTCGTAGCGTAAAGAGGCTAGACAGTGGGTACGGGGACCCTCTGTATGCGAGGATCCTCCGTACCCTTTTGTCTTGGAGAAGGACCGAAGGAAGAGAGGGGCTAAAGACACTGAGTGAAGATATGTATGGCTTGTGTGTTTGAATGAGAGCCAACACTCTGTTACATGTCCATGGGGCTCTACTTATAGGGGGGCAAGGATCCCTTCTTGCCCCCATAGGCGAGAAAGAGACAAGGGGTATTTAGGTACATTGGCCTAAAATACACTATACAAGCTAGGTCTACATATGTACAGTATTCCTGACGGCACACTGGTATTCCTGACGACCCCAGGTGCGGGGCACCCCATAGGGCCCGGCTACGACAGAAACTACTAACCCTGTCCCGGCAGTAGCTTCCTCAGCGCCCCCTTCACTTAACCCTGTAATTGGTTACCTTCTGTTTTGTATTAATAAAGTTTGTTCAGGCGGCCCTAAAAAGCCGCCTTAGTTCATTAAAAAACCATATGTGATCCAGCAACAATTCATAGTCCTGAAAACTGTGCTATGGTGTGTTTGCATCAGGACAAGTTGGAATCTTTCATCATAGGGTGTTGCTAACTCGTATTCATTTGGGTGGGTGTTGGGACAACTCAAATGTATGAGCATTATTGCTGGTCCTGCTTAAATTGACAGGTAAGTGCACCTTGCAGGTTTCTGTTGCTCCATTGCAGAGACGTACTGAATTTTCTCCTGTTTTTCACAATTCGTGGATAAATGGCTCGGAGGAACCCAACAACCACCCCCAGGAGAAGGGAATTCCAACTTTGATTACATGGAGTCAAGGCGGAAATGAGGTGTTTGTGGAAGGGTCATGGAATAACTGGACTTCAAGGTATATGCATTACATAACAAGAAGATTTACATGTTCAATTTTTTTTGGTCACGTTTCAGAAGTAAGATGCTGAAATACGAAAATTCGGTACACTATTCTCAGGAGGGCATTAGAGAGGTCCGTAAAAGATCACACCATCTTGTTGGTTCTGCCATCTGGAGTATATCATTACAGGATCATCGTCGACGGGGAACTGAGATATGCCCCTGAGCTACCTCATGTGACTGATGAGAGAGGGCAGGTGGCCAACCTCCTCGATGTCCATGTCAGTAAGGATTACATATGTTTATTTCAGCACCGAACTTGTGAAAACCTAACGGCAAAGGCAGACAAAAATTACTGGGGCATTTTTCTCTGGCCTGCTCTAAGAGGAGCTCCAGAATGCAGCTTCTTGGTTTTATCTGAAAACATTTTTGTTTTGAATAGGATTATGTTCCGGAATGTCTGGACAGCGTGGCAGAATTCGACGCACCTCCATCACCTGAACACAGCTACGATCAGCAGCTCCCGGGAGACGACGAGTTTGCGAAGGAGCCGCCCACCCTGCCACCTCAGCTTTTCATGTCTGTCCTTGGTGGCACCGACAACTCTGACAAACACACTCAGAAGCCACAGCACGTTGTCCTCAACCATCTGTTCATCGAGAAAGGATGGGGATCACAGTCTCTTCTCGCCCTTGGAGTCACTCACCGGTTTCAATCCAAGTATGTGAGCTTCGTGCTCTACAAACCGCTGAGGAGGTGACAATGTGGTGACCGGAAGAAGAAAAGAATGGTGGCTAGGGACTGATGGAAGTGAATAAGAAGGTGTAGCTGACAATGTGTACAGAAGGGAAATGCAGGGGCCCTTGTTCTTTGATGCTGCTCTTGTACCCTTGTGCATCTTTTTTTTTTCCTTTCCTTTTTCTTTCTTTCTTCAATAAGCTGTTCTTGTAGCATGAGGTTTCAACAGCCTGAACTCCTTGAGAAAAATGAGACAAGGGAGAGTTGGAAAACAACCTTCCAACATGCACACTTCATGTCACTGATTAATTCGTGGTCTTAAAGTATGGAAGCTTCTGATTGTGCAAATATCTGGTATTGTTAACTGAAAGAAAATGCTTGGGAATGTGACGAGGATTAAAACATCTATATATTATTTTAAATATAAAGATCATACGTCTTTATGGTCATAACTCCTGAGGTTCACGATTTCACTGATCGTAAGGATTTCAGATGTTACACAATAGGTACCCTGGTCGGACAAGGTCCTGTGCCTAACCCCGACCAGTAAACTACTCGTAAAATGTATGAACTGATATTTGGAACTGATCCTAGGTATATTCTCTACCGTGTGATGAATGAAACACGTGCGTATATTTCATACCATACGATATTTCTTATCTGAGACACTGATGAACGACCACCGTACAGTTAAGTATCTCACAACCATACAATCGCTGAGCATGGACGGAGCAAGGGATCAAGTCTCATCGGATTGAAGTATAGACATTAACATCATATTCATGTTTTAAGCCCGATATGGTAGCATAGCAAGTATTGTTCTCAGTGTAAATAGAATTAGTCTATCACATAGTCATAAGGTATTCTCCGTAAAATTTAGTTTATATTAATAAAAGAGTAGTCCTATTTTCTCCCTAAAAATCCCACGTTATTCTCTTCTATTCATTTCGTAAGATCGACGACGTAATCGTCGACAAAATAAGACCAGCTACTGCTTAAGAATTCAATTGTTTCGTCTGGATAAAGTTGAAGTGTCAATTTGCTGGAGACGTAGGTAACTAAGACAAGGAAAGAAAAGGATCCATACATGTGATGTGGATGTTCACCGCACAGAGACACCAGACGATAGCGTCTTGCGATCACAAGCTACCAGCATTTGTCAAAAGGCTCAAACAGCGACAGTGAGGCAAAGGAAGTGTGATTCCAGCTGATCTTCAGAAACCAAGACATTGAGCTACTCATCAATCAGTCGTCCAAATGCTTGCACAGCCTCAGCTTCTTTCAACCACTGGTATATAGTTAGAATCCTTATCTACTATGTACACTAGCATTAGTTACCGAACTGAACCAAATCAAACCACGATTTTGTTGTAATTTTCATAAATACTGCTTTAAGATATGATCACAGCATTGGAAATTTGGGCTGTGGATACCTGTTGGTTGCATATGAGGTTCTATGCTACTCTGAAACGGTGGTGACCGTTCTTGAAATCTTGCTTGATGCGCAGCGCAACCGAAGCAACCGATGCCGCCAGGGGAGGCGGAGGTGTCCCGGCGGCCTGGATCGCCTGCACGGGTGGGCGTCGTGGTCGCCGCTAAAGCCCGCGCGTGGAGGCTGAGGCACCACCAGGTCCTACACAGACATGGCGCATACCAAACGCAGCGCCACGACGACGGCGACCACCGCTCCTCCAGTGCCGCCGCCGCCGCGCGGACGGGAGTGTCGGTGGAAATTTTGCGAGAGGTCCCCTGTTTGTTCGAAAGAAGCCCGGATCGCGAATAAAAAACATACGGGAGAATTCATATTTCGACCTCAATTTAGATGTTGTTTTCAGATTTTACATTTTTTCTCGATGTAATTGATATTCTGCCCTCAATTTAGTCTGTTGCTTCATTATTTGTCCTTTTTCTATTATTTTAATATCATTCGGCCGTTTCCCCGTTTTGACCATGTGAAAATACATTTTTGCCCCTGTGCACATCTCCTCCCCATTCATCCTTTCCCCAATCCATTTCTTCTCCTGAAGCTTCTTCGGCGCCTCTGCCTCCAACTCCCTCGTCCTCCTCCTCCACCGTCCCAGCCCCGCCAAGGCCGACGCCTCCAACTCTCTCCTCCTCCACTGCCCCAGCCCCGCCAAGGCCGACGCCTCCAACTCCTCCCTCCCGCGCCCACGCCTTCTTGGCGACGCCGATGATGGTGTAGTCGAGGTCCAGCTGCTTGAGCTCCTCGATGCGGGGGAGGTCTTTGGAGGCGGGCGGCGCACTGCCGAGGAGAAGGTGGCGTCAAACTCGCGGCGTCGCGCCACCGCCTCAACTCCTCCTCCACTATCGCCGTGGGGCCGCCTGACGGATCCGCCGTCCGCGCCTACCCGCTGCCCAGCCTGCCCAACTCGGAGTACCTCGTCGTGGAGGAGCTCCAGATCGTCCTCAAGAAGTCGAGCGCCAACCCGCTGGGGCTCCTGCCGAATCGGCGAGCCGAGCGGCGGCAGAACGGTAAATGCCACGGTGGACCGTGGGCATCCCTCGCCCGTGACGCGGCGTCATTCAGCTTCGACGGGTCGCAGGAGCGGTGGAGCAATAAATGGAGCAGCGGGAGGTGGAGCAGCCAGTACGACGCCGGGAGCGTGACGAAGGCGACGACGGTGGAGTGGTGGTGGGACATGGACGGTGGTGCGGCGCTAGCTACGCGGCCACGGGAGGCGGAGGAGGGGAGCACGTTCTACGGGTTACTGCGGTGGGCGACGGGGCTTGAGGAAGCCTGAGGCGGTGAAAGCGGCCGGCCGCCGCCAGCCGGCAGTCGCGCACGGCGACCCCGTACACCCGCGCCGTCTCCTGCGTGTGGTTCTCCCCCTGCGGCGCCTCCTCGATGACGCCTGCGGCCGAGTAGGCCACGCAGATAAGCGGGGCTATGGCGGCGCGACAAAGAGGCCGGCGGCGTGTGGCGGCGGCGCGCCTCGATGAGCACCATCTCCTCCTCGCTGACGATCTCCACGGGAAGCACACAGATGGGAAAAGGGAGGAACACGGCGAGGGACTTGGTTTGGTGCGAGGGGAATGGGCCTATTCTGACTTGAGGGTAAGAAGGTCATTTCACATGCCGAGTAACGGGGAAACAACCGGATAATATTAAAATAATGAAAAACAGGGCAAATAACGAAGAAAACAACTAAGTTGAGGGCAAATAATGTATTACGTCGGGAAAAGGTGTAGAAATCTAAAAACGCAACTAAGTTGATGGCAAAATATGAATTCCCCCTAAACACATCGTGTTTGGGTACCCGGTGATCGTCCGATTCAGTTCGAGCGGTGCAGATTGCGAAGGAGAGGAAAGCTTGGACGGTAGCTTTTCTAAATAAAACCTCCTAAGATTTACATTTCAAACAAATGATCCCCGAATGACGCGATCCAATTTGGTTGGCCCGTAACGTTAGATCTAACTTGGACAGTCAAGATTGGGCCACAGCGGAACTGGCGCTACACTTTTTACAAAAAAGCACTCGTCAAACTACACTTCTCTTCAAAACCGCCTCTCTCGCTGCGCCCTGCTATTTGTTCGAGCAAACGCCGCCGCCGCCTCCCCTCCTCCTCAGGCGCCCCTGCTTCTCTCCCTTCTCCACCTTTCTCGCCTACTGCCCTCTTTGTCGCCATCGTGCGCGCGCGGATCCACGCTGCAGTCCCGTGTGCAGCCGCCTGCTCGACGCGGTGCTCCAGGAGGACAGGATCGCCTCGTCGCGGGTGTGGGTAGCCGTCAGAACCCAACCGTGCAGCGCCGCGCTAGTCAATCAATCTGCCTACCTCCACCTCCTGTACATACAGATAGTAGGCAACTAAAATCCTTCTCTTCGTGGGGTGTCAAGAATCCAGGGTATTGCTGATGAGGTGTTTTAATTTGTAAAGCATGGAAAGATCGTCTCTGGCACTGGCAACATTGTCTTGTGAGACTGCCTCAGCTCCACACTTCCAGTCTTCTACTACTCTGTCCCCATCCTATCGTTGGCCCTCTCAGAGTATATAGGTTGTTTTTTCTTGACTAAACCTCTGATTACGATGTGGAGGTTGTGACTGAAGAAGGAAAAAATTTCATTGCAAATAATGTGCTGCAGTTAGTATAGTACAACCTTGATTGACTAATCGGTCGGTCATTACAGCACAAGGAACCATAAAAGACGAAAGGTAAGAACGAATATTAGTATAAAGACTTTGCTTTTTCTGACAAGAAGCTCTTATTCTGTCCGCAATGGTGTGGCTGGCTACCATTGCTTTGCTGGTCACATTTTTTCTCTGGCACGGTTTGGAAACAAGCCCATGGGGCTTTTCTTTGGAGGATGGGAAGCCCTTACATTGGGCTTGGGTCAGACCCAGGGATGTCAGGTCAGCGTCAGACAAAAAGGTATCACATGCTTTGATTTTCAAAACGGAAGGGCTGCACGGTGAAAAATGTTGAGGAACCGTCGCTGGCGAGTCCAGTCCGAGCGATTACCTCGTAGACAAGCGTAGAATCGTAAGAACAATGCATGAACAACAAGAACAGAATAAGAGATAGAACACAGAGATGTAGGGGGACTTCTTGCTTCTCTTTATTCCTTCATCCATCGATCAATCCTTTACAATGAATAGCACCCCCTATTTATAGGCTACGACCTTACTAGGGTTTGGGAAGAGGTGCCCACCTTGGGCCAGGACTCCTGGTCCTGGGCCCGGTTTCTTAACACTCCCCCTTGGGCACTCATCTTTCATGTCCATGCCTCGTCAAAACTCCATAAAAACCCTGTGGGAAAAATTTGGAGAAAGAGTACATGATACACGTTCTGTTGTGATGCACGAATTGCCTCATTAAAAACCTTAGCAGAAACTTCGAAAACTCGTCAAGGGAAAAGAGTACAATCCACCCAATTTCATTTAATCTCTGGATTTATTCTTTGGGTACTCGATCTTCATGATCAAGCTTTAATAATGAGTTCGTGAAGGTTCTCCCCGACTCGCACTTCTCTAAGTCTCATCATTCCAATTCACGATGCATCTTTCAATGTTAGACGAAGTGACTTAGTGAATAAATCTGCAAGATTCTCACACGACTTAGTATGCAAGACTTTAAATACGTTCATCTTTTGCAATTCATGAGCATAGAAGAACTTGGGGTTGATATGCTTTGTGAGAGAATTCTTCACATAACTCATCCTGCATTTGTGCAACACAAGCCGCATTTATCTTCATAAATAATAGTGGGTTAGAGCGTTATTCAATCCACATGATCTTTGGATGTGGTGAATCATCCGTCGAAGCCAAACACAATCTCGTAAGGCCTCGCATGCTGCTATTATATCCGAGTGGTTCGTCAAGTCGATACAAGACTCGCTAGACGTTTTCCATGGAATTACGCCACCACATAGGAGTTCATAGCCTGTTTGCAATTTGGCTCTATGCGGGTCCTACAAGTACCCGTTATCTGCATTGCCATTCATAGTTAAGTCTTTGTTCTTTCTGTAGAACAGACTAAATTCTTTGCTTCTTTGGAGGTATCGGAAGATGCCCTTTATTCCCTGCCAATGCCTTTGGTAGGTTCTGCACTATACCTTGCTAGTAGGATCACGACAAATACAATGTCCGTTCTAGTACAGTTTGCTAAATACATTAGCGCTTCTATTGCACTTCAGTGTGGGAATTCCGGTT
This sequence comes from Ampelocalamus luodianensis, assembly GCA_036346255.1. Classification (NCBI taxonomy): domain Eukaryota; kingdom Viridiplantae; phylum Streptophyta; class Magnoliopsida; order Poales; family Poaceae; genus Ampelocalamus; species Ampelocalamus luodianensis. The sequence goes on from CM070625.1 coordinate 16,918,230, forward strand.
CCAGGACTTCCTCCCCCTCTTCTTTAGGTCTGTACGGGTCTTTGTCTTGCTGCAAAGATCTCCCAACCATTAACACCTTCAAAGGGTATGCCTTTTCAAAATCGAACCTTTCTGACACCTTCTGAGTGTAGGTTGACTGATATACTAATATTCCTTCAGGGACATGCCCAAGCTCCAAGCCTAGGCAATATTTGGTTTTACCCAAATCTTTTATTTCGAACTCTGACTCCAGGTAAGAGCTTGCTTTCCTAATATCCTTCAGGGTTCCGATGATATTCAGATCATCTTCATACACTGCGATTATACAAAATCCATTCTGGGATCGTCGTATCAATACACAGAGATTATTCTCATTGTTCGTGTAGCCTTTCTTGTATAGAAAGTCGCCTGCGATTATACCACATTCTCGCTGATTGCTTAAGTTCGATAATGACTTTCCGAGTTTCACACTCGCATATTTCTATTTGCTCTGCTTTGGTTCGTGACGTTGATACATTCAGTATCTTCATATAAATGTCTAAATCCAATATTTCATAAAGGTGTCTGGTACCCCATCCATCAATTTCACTTCTAACTTCAAGTTCATCGCCATTGAGATAAATATTTAAAGGGAGTTCGCCCATGACCGGAATAGGTTTCTTCATAATCATCTTCGGACGTCCAGTGAAAACCTGTGCAACGAGCCTTGCTTCTTTTATTTCTCTTTCGAACAAATACCTACTTATACCCTACGGGGTGCACAAGGGGAGGTGTGCGGCTTCCAGGCCCAAACGTCTTTCTTTTATTCGGAGAGAATAATTCAGTTTTTATTGCCTTCTTCCAATCTGATCTTTTCTTTCATTCAGCGAGCGATGCAGGCTCTGGATCAAGATTGATGATTGTGGCAAGTTTCTTTGCAAAGTAAGTGTCGACATTGGCTGTTGTAATATTCAAAGGTTCTCCCGAGGTCATAAAGTTTATAGCTATTTCTTCAAGTGGCGATTCTTTTAATGCTTCTACTTGCTCACCGCTGCTTCCAATTGCAGGGCAAGTCCCTTTTAGTTTTTCAGCTCCGATGTGTGTGCACACATCCATACTGATGTCTCCCTTCATGGGGATGTTCAATTCTGGTATGCCTTTTCTGAAGGTTCCATACCGATGCCAGGTCTCAACTGGCTCCCCTTCTGGTTCGGGGCACTTCGGTGATCGGTTGTGTCAAGTCCTTCTTATCCTTTTTCACCAGGCGTCCCCGGTTACTTCGGATTCGAGGGACCGGAGTTCTCGTCATTTTCTGAGGCCTCTGGACGGGTTAGGGATACCTTCATTGGTATTTCAACCCTCTCCGGTGCATTGCGTACAGGCAAATGCTACTTGGTCACGCTCTTCAAATCACTAAAGTGGTCTGACAGTTGATTTGCTAATATTTGCAAATCTATTATCTTCTGGACTTCAATTGTCTTCTAGACTTCAATTCAATTATCTTCTGGACTGCAATTATCTTCTGGACTTCTCTATTTGCTTCACTAGTGCGCGGGTCATATGCATAGATTTTTAATTATCTTCTAGATTTCAATTGTCTTCTAGACTTCAATTGTCTTCTAGACTTCAATTATTTCCCGACATTATCATCAAGGGTTGATTTTCTCCCCCTAATGACGGGAAACTAACCTCATCTAATGTACTATCAGCGAATCGGGCATTGTTCAAATATCTAGTCATAAGGTCCAAATACTCGATTATGGATGCTGTCTCATAACCAACGTATATCCCAGACTTTGGAGAAGACCCATTGCAGTTCGCTGCGGTGGTGGTATAGGTATGTAACCCTTGCAACCAAACCTGCGAAGATGAGTAGTTTTCGGTGCTGACCCTTGCGCTAGTTGCATAGGTGGATGGATGTTATAGGCCGACGGTCTAAAATTGATGAGAGTTGCTGCGAGCAGGACTGCGTGTCCCCAACACGAAGTTGGTAAATTACAATTCTTCAAAGTTACGCTAGTCCATTCGGTGCGGACATGCGGTACAAAATGCTCAATTTTAATTCCCATTTTCATGCAATAATCATCAAATGCTTTCGGAGTGAGTTCTCCGGCGTTTGTCCATTCAGGTGGACTTCTCATGATGATCAGGGAAAATATTTCTAATTTAATTATCTACGAGATTGGCTTTGCAAAAACATGATTTCTCGTAGACAATAAACATATGTGCGACCATTCCAAGGAAGCATCGATGAGCACTATAAAATACCTAAAATTACCCTTACAGGGGCTATATAGGACCGCAAAAGGTCTCCCTGGATACGGTCCAGGAATGCAGGGACTTCATCCTCGCTTTCAGAGCAAAAAAAAAGGTCTAGTAATTAATTTCCCGGTGGCACATGCAGGGCACACAAAATCTTCCTGATTCGAGAAATTCTTTATATTCATATTATGTCCTATGAATTGGTAATTATATCTCTCATCATCCTAAGACCTAAACGGCACAATCTATCATGCCAGAGATAGAAAAGTTCAGAGCTTCTAAATACAATTTTCAGGGCAGTATAGGCTGCAGATGCCTTAATATTAGTGTAGTATAGCCCAGTTTTATATGAAGGAAGACATTCTAATGCCATTTTTCACTTTCTTCACGCTTTGTAATGAGCAGGTATTTTGTACCATACTCTTCTGTAGTTTCTGCGTGGAAACTGTTAGCGCGAATATCCTTGAGGGTTCTAGTCGATTCTGGGTACAACAAGTCTTCTTCAATGATCAAAGTTGTGCCCATTGGGAGTATAATTGTGGCCCTTCCTGAGCCTATTATACAAGTATCGCTGCCTGCAATTGTCGTAAGACTATCAGCATTCTTGCTGATGGACTGAAAAAATTTCTGTTTCTCTCAGGATGGTTTTCATTGTGCCGCTACATGCTAAGCACACTTCCTCCATAGGGCGCCACACGCGTTCTAATATAATGTACTTTATTAATATGTAGCAGAAAGCAAGCAACACATAAATAAAATACTTGATATCGAAACGTAACTTGCTATTATAAAGACAGAAAATAAGCCTTGCAGACTCATAATAAGAATTTAATGCTTTTGCTCTTCTAGAGCTTGCAACCATTATTCAATAATTCAAAAATTCGCTTCAATTACAAACCGCAAGTTTCTATAAAGGTCCGAGTGCAATGCGTGCCGGATCTAATAGGCAAAGTATTCGTGGACTTCGCCTAAATCGGCTCCATGCGCGATCTTCTCTCTTGGCGCTACTACTGTGTGGCGCGCGATGTCCAAAGGAGGGATGATGGGGCACTCTTCGGTTTGTTCACATTCATAAGTGCGGGTAATGGATGTGAATCATCTGCGCTCGCAATGGCGAGGTATGCCTCATGCTATCATTTGCCCTTCTTCTTAGACCTAAAACATCAATAATGTGCGACGCACGACCTTACCCTTCTTGTTCCTCTCATTCGTGAGAGGCTTCATCACCTTGTAGCTGCTAGCAGTGGCTTCATGGCTAACATTGCTACTAGGTGGTTGCGAGATGAAGTTCTTTCTTAGAATATCATCTTGAGTTTCTGCAACTTGCATGATGTCAATTAATTCGGCATACTTCATGTAGCCGTCTTGACGATAGTTGCTTGCGGATTGCAACGCGTTCGGGTGGAAGGTAGAGAGTCTTCTCAATCTTCTGCTCATCCGTGATTACATTACCACATAATTGAAGACTGTTATAAATTACGTGCAAAATTCACCATACTGGTCAGTTCCGAATTCCTGATTCGTGATGCCAGTCATCTTCATATTCATGCAAAAAGTTCAAAAGATTACTGCTAGTAATCTGCATAAGATGGTTGCAAAATTCTCACAATGCTCTTCGAACTCCAGGTTCGTGTTCCCGTATTTATCTATGCATTTTTCATGATTTACTGCTATATTCAGTGATTAAAAGCAATATAAACAATCACAGATAATCAAAACAGTAAATACAATAAATAAATTACATAGAAATAATGATAACAAAGTTAAACATACTTCAAATGCGAAAACTGATTCAAAAATTAAATTTCCAATGCCCTTTTCTGCTAGAAAAAGTATTTTCGGTGAATTCTGCAATTCCAGGGGTTAACATGCAAAATTTCGCTACGAGAGAAAATTCGCGTAATATGCAAATTCTGGAGGGTTATTCTCAAGAATTTCTTTACCCACGAAAATCCTTGCAATTTTCGTAATCGTGAGGTTTTATTTGCAAAATTTCATTCAAGAAAATTTATTACGAATTATAGAAAAACACGAGGGCCTTTTGCAAAAATAGGATTTCCTTTTTCTTTTCCTTTTTTTTTTCTTTCTTCACGTGATTTCCTTTTGCCGGCTTCCTACCTTTTCTCATGGGCTTCTTTTCTTGGCCCATTAGGCATAGCGTGGCCGGTCCAAAAGAATAGGATTGGAAATTTTAGGTTTTCCCAAATTAGCTTCAAGCCGGCGGCGCTTGGGTGCTTCACGCGGGAGCGGATGGAGCGCCCGAAGGCACGCGGTCGGCGCAGTGCGACACTGCCATGCGCCGTTCGGCCAGTGGCTCGCAGCGAGTGCTGGCTGCAGCCGACAGGCGCCGCTTGAGCGATGACACGTCGTGCGCCGCGCCGTCGCGGCGGCATGCTGCGAGACAGCGGCCGGCGGCCGGTTCGTCGGCGGCGATTAAACGCAGCGCGGCGGCGGCGGCCGGCTGCAGGCGGACGGCTACGGGCGGCTTCAACGCAGCGTGACCTCGGCGAAGCGCGCCGGCGCGCGCGGAGGCGGCCGGGCGGCTTCATGCCATTCTCGCGCGGCGGCTTCATGTCGTAGAGGCGGCGCGCGCGCTCCTTGCACCGTGTGGATGGAGGCGCGGCCGGCTGGCGGCGAGGCGGCGCCGCTTTGGCGAGGTGGCGCATGGCGGCGTGCACGATTACAAGTGGGCACCGACGGCTTCAAGTCGGCGGGAAGGCGGCCGGCCGATCGCACCGCGCGCGCGCCGCGTTTTGATGCGGCCGGCACCGTTCATGTCGTGCCCGAGTGCACGGCGTTGTGCCCGTCGGGAGGCCGCAACGACCGCCGCGTGCGGCGCGCCATGTGCCAACACGGAGCGTCGTGGTGGCGGCCGCAGTCGGCGGTGGTGCGCGGCGGCCGATGGCGGCGCGGTGGCACACCGTCACGACGGTGTTTTTATCCCTTTTACTGTTCATGTAAAAAATACTATTCATATGCAATGGCTGTTCATGCAATGCAGTGTGATACGGGACTGCATCAGTGGCGCGACCTCATGCCGTCATGTGCATACTTGCCGCGTGCTAGCGGCGTGGCTCAGCCGTTGCCTCGTGGCGATGCGTGATGGCGGACTATGCCGACCGTGCGTGTCGCGAGGTAGTGACACCGCTTATAAAGCGTGCCGTGCACATGGTGCCTTTCATGCGATTGCATCTACTACCTATGGTACAATCATCATCTACTCTTTCATGCAATTCACCGATCGGCTTGGCCGGCGACTTCAAGTCGGCTCGCGGTAGATTAGAGCGGATTTGCACCATAGGAAACCAATCTAGAAAGCCAAATTTTCAGAATTGAAAGCAATCTAGAAAAACGATTCAATCTACGAGTGTCGTTCATCGACAGTTACCTTTTCGATGCGAGGAGAGTCGATCATGCTGATAACGTGTTGAGGAACCGTCGCTGGCGAGTCCAGTCCGAGCGATTACCTCGTAGACAAGCGTAGAATCGTAAGAACAATGCATGAACAACAAGAACAGAATAAGAGATAGAACACAGAGATGTAGGGGGACTTCTTGCTTCTCTTTATTCCTTCATCCATCGATCAATCCTTTACAATGAATAGCACCCCCTATTTATAGGCTACGACCTTACTAGGGTTTGGGAAGAGGTGCCCACCTTGGGCCAGGACTCCTGGTCCTGGGCCCGGTTTCTTAACAAAAAAAACAGTTTTGAGGGTTGGAGGTTGCCTTTTAGGCTCTTAGAATTAGGAATGGCAATGGGACCTTATTCTCCATTTTTTGACGGGGAATTCATCCATTAGAGGATAGGGATGGTGCTATTTCTCTCCCTACGGGGATATTAATATGCAAATATAATTCCCCATCAGGTGAAGCGAGGATGAGGTCGTTCTCCTACTCCCCATCCCCGTTACCCGCATGGGCCCCCCCGATAAGACATGTAGGCCACTAAGCTACTATTGCACAACCCGATAAGGCGATAGCTCGATAATCTCTTTTGCATCTTTTACTTTTTAGATGCTAATTAATCAAAAATATTATCATTTTAGCATTACATGTTGATGTTCATACTCATTTTTATAACATTATGGATCTTATTTTCTCTTCTTTCGGGATCTAACTTTCGGGTATGGGTCCTCGTGGGGCCCCGATGACCCGATGGGAATGGGGACGGGGGGAGAATAGCACCCGAGGACGGGGATGGGGACGGGGACGGGGACAGGGAATTTTTCTTCTCTCGGAGATGGAGATGTTCCACTACTCTCCAACGGGGAATAGCCCCGTTGTCATCCCTACTTAGAATTGAGTTTGAAAATCGAACTTGGTAATAGTTAGGATTGAAATTATACTTTTTTTTTAATCTCTTGTCCTCGTCGCCGCGTACAAGGACATGTCTGTCTGATTCAGCATTCGTGTGTGTATGATAATGGAACAATGACGTGGTACGAGGACGCATGTCCTGGCTTGCTTCATCGCTTGACTTATCTGCCTCTCCTTCCAAGGCTAGAGATAGACGTTGCGTCATCAGTGCAGCCACATTTTGTGCGTCAGAAATTGATGAGGCGAAGACAAAGCTTGGATTTTGATTGTTTTAGCGTGGAAGGGAGTTTTTGTCTAAATGGCATCATTGGCGCTGTTATTAACGAAACTGGTCGTTTACATGCCATAATGCAAAAAAAATAGCATAACGGACGTGCCGGGTTGACACGCATCCAAAACCAGGCCTCCCGCTCCTGGATTTCATCTCTACCATTCCTGGGGGACCGAATGCGCCTCGTGCCGCCATGTCGCCACTACCACGCCCCTGGGAGCCGAACAATCCGCCTCCGTGCCCCCAGGGCATGGCATTCCCTTCGCCGCTCCCCTTCGCTCGGACGCCGCCATGTGGCCTTGCCGACCCCACCCCCCTCGCCTGGACGCTAGCCCATGCAACCATGTCACGGTATTCCCATGCTCCCGCGTGCGGATTCCTGCCTATCCCATCCTCTGTCGCATCCATCACACCCATGCCCCCATGCATGTGAATTATTCCCCGCATGCAAAAAAAAACATCGTGCAAGAGGGAATCTGATTCCCCTCCTGACGCTTCGCTGTATGCGGGAATTGCGTTCGCGCGGCTATAAATCTCGGAGTCACTCTCGCTCTAAGTCATTCTCAATTTCATTCTTGTTCTCGCGCTCGCCACTGAGAATATAGAGAATAGAAATATTTTTTTGAGATTAAAGAGTATTTAAAGCAGTTTTTTGAGATTAAAGAGTATTTAAAGCAGTTCTTAGCACCATATTAGTATAGAACAGTCGCCATCAAGATAAGGTAATTTTTTCGCCAATACATTTGTCATAATTACTTTAGTCGTAGTTAATTAGTCTTAATAAATTAGTCGTAATTAATTTAATTATTACTATGTAGTTATAAATAATTAGTCATAATTAACTAGTCGTAAGTAATTAAGCCTGTAGTTTATTAGAGGTAATTATTTAGCGATAATTAATTAGTCATAATGAATGTAGTGGTAAATAATTAGTGCTAAATAATTAGTGGTAATTAATTAGTCTTTATTAATTTAGCATGAATTAATTAGTAGTAATTAATTAATCATAATAAATGTTGTGATAATTAATTAGTCATAATTAAATTGGTAGTAATTAATTATTCATAATTATTTAGTAATAATTAATTAGATGTAATTAACTTAGTCATAATTAATTAGTTGTACTTATTTAGTCATAATTAATTTAGTGGTAATTAATTAGTTGTAATTAATTTAGTCAGTCATAATTAATTTAGTGGTAATTAATTATGTCTAATTAATTTTTCTTAATTAATTACAAGTAATTAATTTATTATAATTAATTAAGTCATAAATAATTAGTGGTAATGAATTAGTCGTAATTAATTTTAGTCGTAGTTAATAAGTAGTGATTAAATTAGTGTTAATTAATTGGGCATAGGTAATTACTCGTAACTAATTGATTGTGTATTATTTAAGTCATAATTAATTAGTCGTAAGTAATTTGGTCGTATTTAATATGTCATCATTTATTTCCTCATTTCTATTTGATTCGAACTAACTCGATATTTCATCTCTTGCAAGGCATGGTTCTACCAGATCTACTAAAATCGTTCTACGATGAATGATGAACATCATCGAAGCAAGCTGAGGATCTCCACGGACGGGATGGTCCCCCATCCCTTGTGCTTCGGTCCGAGAAGCATTACTGGGACCTTGACACTCTCTACGTTCCAATCCTTTGGGACATGGGCTTGTTGCCCTTTGTGAGGATACTCGAGGTCGGTCACTATTTCACCCTGGACGATAGCCTCATGTCAGCACTTATCGATAGATGGAGACCTAGCACGCACACATTCCACTTTCGGTGGGGGGAGATAACAATCACTCTCTAAGATGTCATCTTATTGACCGGTCACCCAATCATAGGAGAACTTGTTGCACCCCGTCCGCCGACGAATTGGAAGGCCTGCTTGGCACAACGGTCCGGCCTACCTATGCCAAATAGAGCCCATGGTGTCCCTCAGACATGGCTGAGGAATTTCAGTCAATGCTTGACAGATGCACCTGACGGGTTGTTAGGATGCACCTCGTCGATTGCCTTCTTCATCTTTTCGGTTGGGCCTTGTTTCCCACTACACAGGGCGATTGGGTGTACCCCAGCTTCATTCACATCGTCGAGTCTTTGGTTGACGCAGAGCTTGGGGGATGCCCCATTACAGCTGGGGATCAGCTGTCCTTTGCGCCATATATAGGGGGTTATGTGAAGCTTCACAGCGCGACACCAGTGTGAAACTGGTTCTTCCCATTTGCTACGTGCTCCTGCAGCTGTGGAGTTGGGAGCACTTTCCTGTTGGGCGGCCCAGCATCCGGACTGTAGCGCACCCATATGCCGATCCCCACGACCCCATAGATGGTCCCACTATGGGCACCCAGTGGACTGCTGCTAAGTTATGCTGAGCCAAAGATAGACCGGTGAGGTGCTACCCTGTATTCCACAACGAGTTTGAGTCGTTTCACGATGGCAACATCATATGGACTTCATGGAGTCCTTATTTCATGAACATGGTAGCACCACACGGACTGTCTGTGTAATGCACGCATGACGTCGGACTATGGGCGACGACCTACCACCTTGTGTTTACTAGAGCTGGCCAAACGGGCCGTGCCGGCCTGAGGCACAGTACTGTTGGCTCGGCCCACGCACGGCATGGGCCGCACTGCTCATGGGTCGGGCCAGCACGACACTATAGCCCAGGCTGTGCCTAGGCCGCCACCCCGGTATGATGGGCTGACCCGACCCGTTAATTTTTAATATATATATATATATGATTTTATTTCATTTCTTAATATTTATATGATTTTATTTTCAATTTTTAATACTTATATTGTTTTATTTTGTAGTTTTTTAAATTTTATATAGTTCATTTTATAAGTGTATATAAATTTATTTTGGTTTTTAAAAAAATTATATATATTTTCTAGGATTTTGTTTTACTTTTTTTATTTATTTACCATGTCTTATGGGATAAATGGCAAGGGTTTTAACAGAGGTAGCCATTTGAACATTAATAAAGGTCTTTATTATATTTTCAATATGCTTGTCTTATTTTTTATAATTTCATATTTATTTTTGAATTCTATATATTTTTCTAATTTTTTTTTATTGTTTTGGATTTTTTAAATTTCGGATTCTATAAAAGTAAGGAGCGAAAAAAAAATGCGTGATAAGGCATATGTTGGACCTCATTCTCTCGATGGCAAAAGCAATCGGGAGAAGCTGGTCATTCACGTCGGCGCGCGCTTGTGAGAATGGTGTCCTTGTACCTTCTTGTGAGAAAGTGTCATCCATCGTCCTCATTTTCCACAATCCATCATGAACTTATATGCTAGTTAAATTACTTTCAAATTCGTATATCCATGCCCTACTTCTCTTCCTGCTTTTTCCTACCTGTATGCATGCAGTTTGACACTCCTACCGTAGCAATTGCTACAGTCATCCCCATACCTTACCATCGCCATCTTCTTCCCTAGTGCTGCTCGTGGCTTTGTGATATACCTGTTACCTTACCAAGTGCCTCCATGGACCATAACACATCCCGTCGTCCACCATTCTGAAAAATTGCCCTCACCTCCCAAGCCCCCGTAGCCACTCTTCTCCACCATCATCCTGCCATCCATTGCCTGCTCGTACCTTCTAAGCCTACATTGATGTTGGTGATATGCCCTAGAGGCAATCATAGAGATGATTGTATCATGTCTATATTTATGAGTTATTAAATAAATGTTATTCTGTTCTTTGAACGGATCATTGGTTATAAAGATTAACAAGTATGCGACTTGTTGGTGAAGCTCTTTAACTTATATGATGCCATTCTAAATTGTATCTCTAGTCGGATGTTACTGGTCGGAACACCAATGACTCTATGACTAGCACATGTATTGATTGATGACCATATTTCACCGGTCATAGATATAGGGATATCGAATCGATAATGTGAACACATGTTAAAGAACATGGGGTTAGATAGACCCACCTTGAGACATTGTTGAGATTGTTATGATTCTATGTGTCATTAGTTGGTCTCAAGCAATGATGATGTATAATCCTTGGACCTGAGATCAGTATGGTTCTCTACATGTGTAATAGTACTCTTAGGGGTTGCCAAATGCTAGTCGTAATTGGGTAGTTATAAAGGTAGCTTTCGGGCATGCTATGAAACATGCGGAGGGATGTGACTGGTCGGATATGGGATTTGCCCCTCCTAACATAACAGGGGAGATATCTCTGGGCCCCTCGAAGTGGTCGGATAAATAAAGTGCATGGCCATGCCACTAGTGGTCAAAGAGTTCGACCACATAAGGTATCCGACACTCGATCGAGAAAGTGTTGAACAGTCCATAAATGACAAATATCTCACCTAGAGTTCAAACTAGATATCGTGAGGCAAAGAGAGAATGTACGAGTAGGTCGCTTAGTTCGATCAGTTATAGACTAGTCGTATGGAGATACGAGCTGGTCGTAGACTGGTCGAACGTAATCATAGAGTGATCGAAACCTGGTAGTAAGGAGTTACGAACTGGTCGTGACCAAATACGAACTGGTTGTATAGGGATAGGACCTGGTCGTAAGTGATGAGGACGTGGTTATAGATCATATTGCATTAAGGTTCGTCCGATATAATTTGTATGTATTCGGGAATCGTTATGTCCTGCTAGGAACCGCTGACGACTCGTGGTTGAAAAGGGTTTCCGAGTCACAACCGATTACGCATGAACCTACAGGGTAACACACTTAACGGGTTGAAACAACACATGTTCGGATAGGATCCATCATGGGGCATTATATAAGGAGATGCTTAACGCTATTGGGTGATATGCGAGAGACATGAGTTGCTCCACCGAAACCCTAACCGCCATCTTCCTGAGAGAGAGCCCGCCATGCGACTTGGTGCTAGCACATCGGCATTCGGTGTTCCTTCCTTGGACATGTGGATACCGTAGAGACGCTACTGCGGTTGCTGTTGCGCTTAAGGACGATCCACGATCTTCATAAGGAACTGCAGAGGTTGCTGGAGGAGACGATCGATTACAACCACTGCATCGATGTGCTCGACATTGGACGATCGACTATGACCACTTCACCGACGCGCTCTACGTAGGATCGGTCTGCTCCAACTCTTCTTCTGTTGCACTGCGTGTCTGGTGGTAATGATCTATGATCTCTTGCTTGCATGGCTTCCTGGTTTACGTGGTAGAATTTTTTTAATTGCCAGCTATCGTAGCCTACCTGTATCCCTTCAATTGATGTATTCTAAGGAAAATATATGTTGAAAAAGTTGATAAATCATGCAAGGTGTCAGTGGCATGGTCTCTTGGGCCTAGTGACGGATCCTTGGAGTAGGCGTTGCCGTCGAACAAGTAGATGCTTGGCTCGTAGTTGTAGCAGGCATCCATGTTGAGTCCTCCATAATCCACAAGATTGAACCAATTCTCTTAGTTTAACTCGTTTTCCATGGAGGTATTTAAGTAGAACGAACGAAGATCATCGTATATCCCATAGACGACGTTAATTGTCGATGAATTACTATCAATATTTGTGAGTTAAATTCCGGGGATACGGCTTTTGAGATCACGCAGGAAGAGACAATGGTTTTTTAGATAGGTTCGGGCTTTCTCTAGAGAGAATAACATGTATTCTTGTTTGATATTCATTGATGTAACTATGTGCACCAACTACTAATCCATGAACTAGTGCTGGCATACACAGAGGGTTCCTGATTACAAATCTGGGTCCCAACACGTTGTAAGTCAATATAATACGTCATGCATGATGACTTGCGTACAATTGTACCCCACAGTTTCCAACCCGGAGACCCCTGTTTCAAATACCATACATAGGAAACCTAAATAAGAAAACAATATCTCTAAAAAAGAAACAATATTTCTAAATAAGGAAATCATATCTCTAAGAAGGAAACAATATCTCTAATGAAGGAAACTATATCTCTAAAGAAGGAAACCTAAAGAAGGAAACAAAATTTCTAAGGAAGGAAATCATATCTCTAAAGAAGGAAACAAATAAGCATGGACTAATCTCCTGTTGTTGCCACACGCTTGGGCCGGTTCCACCTTTCCGTGTTGTGTGTTTCTAGTATTTTTCTGAAGCCTCCCCTACCCCCACTCCAAGTCTTCACGCTTTATAACCCCCCCAGTAGCCACTCTTTACCACCATCATCCTGTCACCCACTGCCCGCTCGTAGCTTGTAGGCCTACATTGATGTACGCTCAGAAAAATATATGTTGAAACTCGATAAATCCTGCAGCATGTCCGTGACACGGTCTCTTGGTCCTAGTGATGAATCCCTGGAGTAGGCATTGCCATTGAACGAGTAGATGCTCGGCTTGTAATTGTAGCAGGCATCCATATCGAGTCCTGCATAATCCACGAGATTGGACCAATTCGCCTAGTTCCACTCATTTGCTATGGAGGTATTTAAGTAGAACGAACGAAGATCATTGTATTCCACATGGACGACGCCAATTGTCAATGAATTAATATCGATATTGGTGAGTTAAATGTCGGGATACGGCTCTCAAGATCACGCAGGAAGAGACAAGGGTTTTTTTTAGATAGGTTCAGGCATTCTCGAGAGAGAATAACAATCTTACTCATGTATTCTTGTTTGGTATTCAATGATGTAACTATATGCACCAGCTACTAATCCAGGGGCTAGTGCTGGTATACACAAAGGGTTTCAGATTACAAATCAAGGTCCCAACACGTTCTAAGTCAATATAAAACGTCATGCATGACGACTTGCGTACAATTGTACCACTCAATTTCCAACCCAGAGGCCCCGGTTTCAAATACTATACATAGGAAATCTAAAGAAGGAAACAATATCTCTAAAGAAGAAACAATATTTCTACAGAAGTAAATCATATCTCTAAAGAAGGAAACATAAAGAAGAAACAATATCTCCGAAGATGGAAATAATATCTCTAAAGGAGGAAACCTTAAGAAGGAAACAAAATTTCTAAAGAAGGAAATCATATCTTTAAAGAATGAAACAAATAAGCATGGACTAATCTCCTGTTGTTGCCGCACCCTTGGGCCGGTTCCACCTTTGCTGTGTTGTGTGTATCTATCATTTTTGCTACAGCGGTAACTGAAGCCTCCCCTACCCAAATTTTTTTTTATTAATTAATCCTTTTTAAAATTTTATTTTAAAGTTAACCTCCGGCGCACTTTATTTCCAATTCTGACCCTTTTGGTCACGCCACCACCTGTGGCGTGACAAAATGACATTGTCACGTCAGCCCGTATTTGGGCAAGATACCCGTGGCGTGACAGTGTTGTTTGATCACGCTACAACCAGTGGCGTAACAAAAATTACGTTTTTAGCGGACTTATCTTATGGCGTGACAATATTGTTTTGTCACGTCACGGGTGGTGGCGTGATCAAAAGATGGTCAAAATTAAAAATAAAGTATGCCAGAGGTTAACTTTAAAATAAAATTTTTTAAAGGGTTAATTAATATATAAAAAAGTTCCCCCTACCCCGCTCAGTCTTCACGCTTTATAAACCACCACCACCCCCCTCGACCACAGTTCAAAGCATACAACACCTCGGCCGTTGCGCTTGCCCCGCTTGTATCAGGCCACCGACCTCCATGGCGCCCGGAACCCTAGTAGGCCTCCCCGCCGCCGCCGCCGCGGTCGTCCTGTTGGTGGTTGCGTCCCTGGTGCTGGTGTCGGCGAACCAGGACGTCGATGCGCTCACGGCCCTGAGGAACGGGCTCCACGACCCAGACGGCCAGCTTCAGAGCTGGGACCCGAACCTGGTGGACCCTTGCACCTGGTTACGCGTGACCTGCAACGGCGACACCAACCGCGTCACAAGAATGTGAGTGAGACGATCCTTAATTCCCTCCCTCCTCCGCTTCCGTTTCACTTGGATCACCTGTTTAGTCTCGGGAGGATTTGTGGGGAATTGAACTATAGAGCGAATGAATGAGGAGGTGGATTTGAGCTGTTGATCAAATGTGCCACATTAGATGTGCGTTGTTGTTTCTTAGACGTGTGCTTGCATTGGCTTTTGCTGCTCATAGATTTCCTGGTTTCTTTCAAAAAAAACCACGCGGGTTTCGGAGATATGATTTGCTCTCATGATTTGTGCTCAAACCCTTCCAGGGTTCATCCATTCCGGACTCCGTAATCTTAGGTTTCTCCGGTACGCGCGCGGCGGTGAAAAGTTTTGGCCGGGCTAGCTAGGACCAGGGCCGCTTGAACAAGAGCGGTTAGGTTGGTCAAATGTGCTCATGTTGAAACCTCTTGTGCAGGGCCGGGACAAATGTACTCATGTTGGCCGATGGCTGCAAAAGTCATGTATGAACTTGTGATTTTGAAGGCCTTATCTGCATCTGATTGTTTGCTTAAAATTTCACCCTTTGACAGAGATATTGGCCACTTGAACTTGTCCGGTCGTCTGGCGCCCGAGCTTGGGAATCTGGACCAGCTACAATATATGTAATCCCTTCTAATCCATCTGTTTTGCTTGCTTTGTCTACTGGCTTTTGGTACTGTATTAATTTTAAAAAACATTATCAACAATAACCTATTCCGTCCATTATGAAAACTGGGATGTTTAATTCTTATAATTATCCTAGGTTGAACATGAAGGCAGGATTTATGTTGCATTCATGATAGAGCTTAACTGGTTTTGCAGTTTAAAATTAGATTTAGTTTTTCTGTTTTTGAGAGGAAAAATTATGCAAGATAGTTTTCATAGAATTGCAGTTTATCAGTTACATTGGATTGATGTGTTTGAAGTTTCCTTTGACTCAGAAAACTACCTACTCATTATCCATGTCAGTGAATGCAGTATTATTTACCCTTTTGGCATCTGAACAGGGAAATTTGGAGGAACAATATTCAAGGAACAATCCCATCAGAGTTTGGAAATTTGAAAAATCTGATCAGCCTGGACTTGTCCGAAAACTCCATTTCAGGGCCTATTCCTCCATCACTTGGGAAACTGAAGTCCCTGGAAATCATGTAAGTTCATGTACTTCGAATGTTTTCTATCATATATTTGTCCTTGTCCATGCAAGTAATGCTCATAGTAGTTGTACATAATATGACTTCTTGAAATTTGGATTTGGATGCCCAATGTTGATTTCGTTGATGACTTTCGTTCTTGTTCAAATAGTGCTGATCTGCTCTGGAGAGTTGTAACGCCCAATGGTCCAAATCGATTCAGACTCACTCCCACACGGAATAAACCACACAAACGTAACAACACATTTGCGCTTTCTAAATCAACTCATACAAAATGGTTAACCCATGGTTGCTACAGTTGGACACCTTGGTCTTATATGTTGGTGATTTTGCCCATCAACTTGCAAGGTGGTAGGTGGTAGTAATCTTGATACGACACAAATTAGAAGAACTCTAATTTATACGCGAGTTAGCCCGATCTTTCACGGTACAATCAAGAAACAGCAGCACTTCTCCTTGTTCTTGTGCGCAAGTAGAAATACAAGTTCGTGTGTATGTGCACAGGGACGGAGACAGTGGGGACTAGTGGAAGCCCTGGTCCCCTTATGGTTAATGAAACCTTATATATAGTTCTTAATTTGCTCATGTAGAATAGCAAAATATTTCTACTACACCCCTCGATAACCATTGGATAAAAAATTTCTAGCTCCATCCCTATACGTGTACACCACAAACCCAATTCCTCTCGATTGAACAGCATCACCCTAGATTGCAATCCTTCCACCTGTGCACACCTCAATGCACAAACGAAAAGTAAGGATCAAAATCCAGTGAATAGATTCGAGCACCACAGCAAAGATCCACACGCCTAGATGAATTAATATTCCCTATTCAAGACTTCACAGCAAGCATACACACGGTATTGACGGTATTGGCCGCCATCATAATTTTTCCTGGAGTTTATTTCTTATGCTCGCAGGCTCGGCCATAGAAACACACACGCACTCTAACTTGGAGTTGGACTCGGACTCTTACTCCCTAATTCCTTCCTCCTTAGTGCCACGCAGCAGCATTATTTTCTTTTCTCGTCGTAACGCAGCACAAACAGGAGGATTAGAAATAGTTTGTGATTTAGAAACACAAGGCAATGTAGTTGCAGCAGTGGACGCAGTAACAAATCTTTCATGCACTCACACACACATATGGGCCGGCTACATCACATAGTCTCAATTAAACTCGTATTGGGATGGGTCATCCCCCCCCCCCTAAAAGGAGCCGAAGCCCTCGTTGGACCAACATATCCAAACTAGGACAAATGACCATGACCTCTCCTCTTGTCCGTATCTAATCCGACAGATATACCATGCCGTATGATCACTCATTTGGGCCCACACATGGATGCATATGCCCGCGCATCTGACTCGCACATACGTGCGGCTGCAAGGGTCGATTATGATACCGTTTGTAACACCCTAGGGTCCAAATCGGCTCAGATGTACTCCCATTCGGAATAGACCACACACATGTAGCAACACATTTGAATTTTTCAAATCAACTCATGTAAAATGGTTAACCCATGGTTGCTACCAGCCTACCATTGGACGCCTTGGCCTTATATGTTGGTGATTTTGCACATCAACCAGCAATGTGGTACTAATCTTTTCATGCACTCACACAAACATATATGGGTCACATCACATGAACTCAATTCAACTCATATTGAGCTGGGTCATCATAGGAATGCAATGCATATTTATCAGTGTAGAACTTTATATGCCTATATACTAATTACTAAGCTGGGTGAAACACAGCATGCATATTTGTCACTGCAATGCTCTCTCTCTCTCTGAATTTTTTGGATTAATTTTGTGCTTGAAGTGGAGGGTTTGCACAGGTGTGCACCAAACGGGGATTCTGCATAGGATACACTCTTAAGCTGGCCTTATGGCTTATGAAGCCTTTTTCATTCTAATGTAGAATGTTTGGCTGCATTACAGTTGTTTCTGAACTATTATACCCTTCTAATACATGGAATGCATGATGATGCTTTGATAGGCAATTGAATCGCAACCGTTTAACAGGGCCAATCCCAAGGGAACTGGTTGGACTGTCCAACCTGAAAGTTTTGTAAGTAATAGTTGAACTTCCAGTGTTCCCAGTATCTCCATTCTTCGCTGCACACCTTTTTCGCCGTATTAACTTTTTGTCCCTTCTTTCCACTGCAGAGGTCTCTCAGACAATGATCTTTGTGGAACAATTCCGACATCTGGACCATTCAAGGACATGCCTCCGAGCAGGTAAGTGGAATGGAACTCCCTTCACTGTATTGGGATATTCCTATCTGTTTGGAGAAATTAGAAATATGCTCAGATTTCGGTACGGCTAGCTAAGATTCCAAGTTGGAGGCGCAGACCAGTAAAACTTTGAACAAATGCCGCCTTTCAATGCTTTCTGACCTTGCTTAGCCATTTTATCGCGCTCTATTTGGGTATAATAATGTGTGGCTGTTAGCTCAATTTTACTAATCGTTGGCTTCTTTCCTGCAGCTTTGCCAATAATCCGCGCCTGAACACCAACTGCTAGATGCATGGCAGCGTGAATAAACTGGTAGCAGCTAGAGTAATGGGCGACGTCAAGGTTACCAAGAACCGGATCGATCGATGTAGCTAGATTGTATTAAGATTGAGCTTTTCTCCTCATTATAGTGCTCCCTAAATAACACCCTGTTCATTCCTAGATAAGACGTCTGCATGAAAGTCGCTAGGTCAGAGCAAAATGGTTTCTGCTGTACAAGCCAAGATGTGTCTGTGGTTGTTGCCACAGGCATCCATAATGAAATGAAATCACCAGCTGCTCAAATATGTATTGCGCTGCCTGCTTCTCGTTTCGCTCGTGCTGTATTGAATCGTTGATAATCAAAGCGATGCACACCATTGCACCTGAAGAAGTGTGGCTGAGAGCTTCCCTTTGCCCCCTTTGGAATGACGGAGAGGGACTACATCAACAATCGAAAGAAAAAGATCAGGTGAAAAATTAAGCAAAAGCAGGTAGAATACCAAAGATAAAATCGTGACTGTGAATTGGCCAAAAAAAGTGTCTATGAACGCTTGTTGTTCATTGATTTGCAGCCGACACCAAGCAGTCTCGCATATGCCTTGCCTTCAGACCGCAACGGGCAGAAGTCACCGCGGTGGCGGTTGCCCGTGTGTAGCGCGCGTCAAACGGCAGCGGCGCGCGTCCGGGAGCTGATGGCCGCGCGCCTCTGGAAACGTACGTACGATGCGGCATCAGGATGACAGATTGACAGGAGCTGCGTACGTACACGGCGGACGCACGCAACTTGGCGTGACCGCACGCGCGCGTCGTGAACCTTTGATCAGCATGTAGAGCGAGATGTCCACCGAACCGGCCGGTGCAGGGAGGGCGCGCAGGGACGACACGGCCGGACACGGGAGATGGACGGACGGGTGTCGGCGTGGAACCGGTGCGTTTGGTCGCTCGAACGGGACAAAATCACAAGAACACGTTGCTCTTGGTATCCCATCCCTCTTGCGTTTCTAGTTAAGCAGGACACGCCGGCGCGTGTTGGTGAGCTCGTCTCGTCCGCACGGTGCTGTGCTCATGCGTAACACGGCTGGCAACGCTGGCCGCACGAAACCACCTGAAGATTGTAACATCCTAATTTTCTGAGTTAAAAAAAAAACCTTTTGAATAGTTAGTAGGAAGAAAAAAATCACCATTTGGTCTTATTTGAATTCAATTCAAAAGCATAATATTGGACTTTACAATCAAAAACATCTAATGTGAATAATCCCAACATGAACAATAGTCAAAACTATTTTATTTGGGTTCTATGTGCTCAGATATATTTTCTAGATTTTTCTAGAATTTTTCTGAGTTCATTTACTATTTTCTGTTGCTTATTTGGATTTCTGGTATTTTACAAAATAGAAAAACTAATTAAAATCTCAGAAAAGCTCTTGGGCCCAAACCCAGCCCAAACCCCTCTGGCCCAGCTCTGTTCGGCCCACACCCGCGCGCGCGAGCCCGCGTCCCCGCGTGTCAGCCTCCCTTCCTCTCTCCTCGCGCGAGCGCGTTAAACCTCAGCCGTCCGATTCTCGTTGATCGGTCCGATGGCGTTGTGCCTTTCAGGTGGTCCGAACGTCACCAGCGTTTTTGAGCCCTTCGATCAAGGTTGAACGGTCAGATGCGGCGTGATCGTCTGGGGACCCGAACGTCCCATTGATCTGGACGGTTAATTCTCTTGGCCCGATCGTGCATGTGCGTGGGCTTTCACTGCCAGGTGGGCCCGCCGCCTTCGTCTCCGAGTCGGCTTCGTCCCCGCGACGCGCCCACCTCCGTCCGCCATTGCCGCCTTCTAGAAGCCCGTTCGACAACGGACTCTCCCAACTAAAACCTTCCCGATTTCTTCATCAAACTCTACCTCCTTCCTTCTCGCACCCGTATCTACCCTCAATTAGGATCAAAACCAACTCTATCTCCGTTTTTGTTTAAAACCGAGAAATCCCCAAATTAGGGATTCCTTATCTCGTGCCGCCCCGATCCTATAAATAGGCCCCCGAGGTTCGCATTGGCGTCCGCACCCCAAACCCTCAAGCCACAACACCCCGAGAGCCCTAGCGCCGCCAAAATCGAGCTTTTAGGGTTTCTCGCCGCCGGTCGTTTTCCTTGGTTTGCGCCACCGCCGGTAACGCCCCGCCCCCGTGGAGTACACCGCCACCTTAAAATCAAAAATAAATTTAATCATTTAGTTAATAAATAATGAGTATATGACATGTGGGACCGCCTCTATTTTATAAATAAAATCCATAAAATAAAACTATGAGTCACTGACAAGAAGGCCCCACATGTAAGTTAATAAAAATTCAGAAAAAGGAGAAAGCCGCTTTTAACTCAAAGGAAAGTACGCTTTCTCCATTGGAAAACGTAAACCTCAGTAGAACTCAGAGAAAAATACGCTTTCTCCATTGAAAAACGTAAACCTCAGTAGAACTCAGAGGAAAATATGCTTCCTTTATTGGAAATTGTAAATCTCAGATAATACGCTTTCAACGTCACCCTTTTTATTAATTTCTGGAATTTCAATAACAAAGCAAATTGAAATGTTAATAACTTTTGCATATGAACTCCAAATCAAATGAATATTTTTTTCTTTCTAAATTCATCTAAAATCATGTTCTATTTGAATATGCAAAAAAGATTTGGATTTTATTGATGTTGAAATTATTTTTCTATATTTAATTTGCTTTCGGCTCTTTTGATTAGACGTCGATTGTTGGAGCGAAATTTATAATGACCCTCCATCTCTTATTCAGAGCAACCAGAGCAAGGCAAGCACCTCCTTTGACCATGTTGATCCTACCATTTCAATTATTGTGTTTCTTTTTATAAAATCTATTATGCATGCATGTATAATTGATCAAAATTGCTATATTTGGGGGATAACAGTAGTTATATTCATATTCAATGTATGACTCTCCTTGAAATATTAGTATCCTCTACTGTTGTAGCCATTAGGTTGTAGTCTAGATAATAATGGATGTCGATTTGGGTATTTCGAGTGCGAATACCACACAAACGCTTAGTCGGGCTCTAGTTTCACAAAAATTAAATTATGTATGAAATTTGTATTGGATTTGGAAGATTTTGAAATGAGGGTCTAGAGGGGTTTTACCTCTATTATTTTGTACAAAAAATAAATAAAAAACTTAGTTTGTGATGAGGGCAAGTTATATTATAATCTAAGAAGTGTCAGAGGTGTATCTCACAAGTAGATAGGAGGAGATCCTCGTCCGGGTCAATCAAGGACCGAACGCCAGCAAGTCCTATCTAAGATAAGTGTACAACCACATGTGTTGGTATGGGACAGCCTTAGCTAATTAAGTCATCGAAAACTAGTCTTACATGTTGGTAGGCCGTTGTAGTACGAGCATGACCATGTAGGCATATTCGAAGGGACTCCCTTCACCACGTTGTCAGGAACAAAGCTTGCCGACACAACGGTGAATGCCTCACTGAGATGAGAGTGTATCCGGGTGAAGTGAGTGTGTTCATTTGCCTGGGCTAGTTCAAGGTTAGGACTAGGTGATGTAAAGGTTTTGATACGTGCTTTAAACTGCTTACCAAAGGAAAGTGAGCGGTGATATCGATGGATGCCAAACAAACTAGAGAATTCGCATGTTGTGGGTAAAGTTGTATACTTCTGTAGAGTGTAAATCTATTTAAATAGTCGTGCTCGCGGTCATGAGCGTGCTTAGTGCAGTCTTAAAGTGGGAATGGTTGTTGGTTTATATTTGAGCTGAGTGCCATGTCTATGGCTGGAAATAAGATGTTGATCACAGTCGAGGAGGGTTGCGATTTGTTATTTATTCAAGTACTCACTTGTTGTTCTTTATTTATTTAATTGCTCTTTAAACTCTCATTGCAAAGTACTATGTATTGATATTGCAAATAAAACTTACTTAATGCTGAAAATAACTTGTAACATAGAGCCTCATTCTTTTGCTAGCCATGCATATATATAAACTTTGCGATACACTACAAATCTTGCTGGGTTTGCAATGTATTCAATCTTACTTAAATTTTTATTCAGAGTTAGAGGATGAGCCTATGCCGGACGACGCGCTCTTTGCATCCGGTACTTGAGGGTTCGGTGATGGGTTTTCTAGGACTTGTTTCTTATCGGTTGCTTGAGAGTTTCGATAGGCATACCGTTGGACTTTTGGACTTTACTTTATACATGTTGTGCTTCTACTGTTTCATTTGCCACTTCTAATACTCGTTGTTCTATTTGGTCGGTCGGCCGTGTGTCATACTCTGCAATGTAATCGTTTAACTTAAGTACCATACTTGTTCCATGTTGTATGTATATTGTGAATAGATGTGCATGCTAAAGTTGTGGATGTGTGCACTAGCCACTGATCATGAGACTATACAGTACATACATGAGGGCTTCGGGTATTCAAAGCTCGGGGTTCGACACCGACTTCCCTCCACCTCCCACACCGCCGCCCCGGCTTCCCTCCTCCCTCGCTACCACCCTAACCTCCTCCCTTGCTGCCATTAATTGCAGTTAATTATCGTTAATTGCATTAATTCTGGTTAATTGCTATCAATTATCATTAACTGTTGTTAATTAAGGTTAATTGTCGTTAGTTGTCGTCAATTGCCTCAGGGACATTTAAGACATTTCTCAACTTAGAAGTCTAGCTAGTCGACCTAAAAGCTATACTGTTAAACACCAAACGTCTTCAGCTCAGCCCTTCAAGCGTTGAATTGCATTGTACCTCCATGTTTTCTACATTAAAAGTTTACCCCGGGTCTCCCAAATTCCTAGCTCTACCATTCTTTGAAACAGTGGTGACCGCTCTTAAATTCTTGCTTGATGTGCAACGCAACCGATGCCGCCAGGGGAGGCCGAGGTGTCCCGACGGCCTGGATCGCCTACACGGGTGGGTGTCGTGGTCGTCGCTAAAGCACGCGCGTGGAGGCTGAGGCACCACCAGGTACTACACCAACTTGGTGCATACCAAACGAAGCGCCACGACGACGGCGACAACGACTCCTCCAGTGCTGCCACCGCTGCCACGATGATGGGAGTGCCGGTGGGAATTTTGTGAAAGGTCCCCAATTGTTAAATTTTTTTAAGATGCCCAGATCATTAATAAAAACACAATCGTGTTTGGGTATCGGGTGACCGTCCAATTCAATTCGAGTGGTGCAGATTGGGAAGGATAGGAAAGATTGGATGGTAGCTTTTCTAAATAAAACCTCCTCATATTTACATTTCTAAAAAGTGAGCCCCGAATGACCTGATCCAATTTGGTTTGCCTGTAACCATTGGATATAACTTGGGCGGTCAAGATTGGGCCACAATGGAACTAGCGCTACACTTTTTACAAAAAAGGACTTGTCAAACTACACTTCTCTCCAAAACCAACCCTCTCGTAGTGCCCTGCTATTTGTTCGAGCAAACGCTGCTGCCATCGCCTCCACTCCTCCTTAGGTGGCCCTGCCTCTGCCCCTTCTCCACCTTCCCTGCCGATGTCGTGTGCACGTGGATCCACGTTGCGGGCCCATGTGCAGCCGCCTGCTGACGCGGTGTTCCGGGACCTCGTTGCGGGTGTGGGCAGCCATCAGAACCCAACTGTGCGGCGCCGCGCAGGGTAATCAATCTAGAGGTATTAGCCGTATTAGCACCTTTTAGTTTTGTATTTACAGAAATGGTCGTTCGTGATTATTATTTTTTTGCAAATTTGGATCCTTGCCGCACGGCGGCCGTGCGGCCGCCCTTGCCCACACGCCACATGCCCCTATTCGCACGACTGTCGTGCGGTAGTGCCCACCGCCCACCACATGTCCCAAATTTCCAGGTTAAATTAGGGTTTTGGCACATCATGGTTTATGGTTTGGCTGTTTGTAGACATTTTTAAATATAACAAACTAGTTCAAAAAATTATGAAATTTTACGTGGAGCCTTCCCGACATAGTGTACTTGTGTAAATTTGCCATAACTTTATTCGTTCAGAATTTTTCTCGCTATTTCATATAAATGTAATGTTTGTACGGATATGTAAATGTAGAAAATGAGCTCCAAAAATTATGAATTTTATTTTGAAGGCTCATCTACCCAGTGAACTTGATTGTGTAATATTTCGACAATTTTATATGTCTAAAGAATGAAGGATTTGTGTCGCGAAGGTTATGATTTTAGGTTTCGAAAATTAGGGTTTTATGATTTCATGTGACTTGAAATGTATGAAAAAACTGCATTGCAACTCCATTGAAGATGTCAATATACAACATGGCGCAGGAGTACGCACATAACAACCAAAATACGCGTACAAATATAGGAAAACAAAATATGAATACAAATATACTAAAACATAATCGCATAACACGAGATACAATATGGCTCACTCGTTTGAGCCACTACCCTCTGCTCGTTGCGGCGGCCTCCGCGTGTACCTCGATGTCTTGTGTCAGACATGTCCCGTCGGATACGTGAAGCAGTTGGGAGAGCGTGTGTTTGTTCGAAGGGGGTAAGGAGACCGTTTAGGTGGCAGAGGTGCACCGGTAGGCTGAGTCTGGCCCAGCAGAGTTTGATAAGTGTACATGTTGTCGTGATGAGGCATGCCAACCTGGGGGACACCTCCGAAGAAATCATGAGCAACAGACTCAAAAATTTCACTCCCGGGGTACGATGCCTGCAACTTCGTTGGCACGAATGAGCTCTGGCCTTGAAGGTACGGGGTGTCATCCAACCAGGAGGAGCGCTGCCCTTGAACATACGGTGGGACAACGAACTTGGAGGAGCTCTACCCTATGTATGCTCCAAACCCTGGCTGCCACGGTCCATACCTTAATAGCGTGTACTGCTCCCTACTAGGAGCTAGGAGGCCCGTATCGTCATCATTAGTCGATGTGAACTGGCCGTTACCCCCACGGCCAACTGAAGGCTCCAAGACAGAATGATGTTAGTATAGATAAACACTCGGGACGTGAACTGAGAATCTCATACCTCTTGGATGTGCAGTGCAGATGACCGATGGGGAGCACTAGTCTATGTACCGAACACGGATGGTAGAAGTGATTCATCCCGACAAACATACGGCGGGAGAATGACACGATGTTAGCGCAACGTAAGGCATAACCAAAAAATGTGATGTAGATTTGTGCATAGCTTACCTCCCCACTGATCTGACCCGTGGATGACCGACGGGGAATGCTACGATGCTAGTCGGACTCGCTAGGTCATGGTGACCTAGCGGTGAGCACGACCCCCCACTTGGTGCCTGATGCGTCGGACATCATTTGTCGAACGACCGCAGCTCAAGTTCTTTATTACCTTCTTCGTCTCCGCCGAGATGTACTTCAAAAAAAATTTATATCCCGCCGGTGTTGTGTCTGGGTTGTGAAGGGCGGACTCCGATGCGTTATGGATGCGCTACACCCACTCCAATTGTAGTGACATACATAACAGGTTTATTAACGAAGAGTACAAATATCACCAATGAAACGACCAGAGGTTGTAAGTGTTTTACAGTGTCGTCACGTTGCAAAGCGTTGTGACGATCATACGCGTGGCGGAGGCTCTGCTGGTGCGTCTCCGATGTCACCCGCTCTGGGTGCTTCGATGGAGGAATGGTGAGTCTTGCATGCGTCTGTGGCACGTACCACTCCAAGTACTCACCGTACGTCTCAAGGTCACACGGATGTTGCTCAATTAAGACATCCAAGTGCGCCCTCTCCGTCCATGCCGTAGTCCACTCCTGCTGGACCGGGCACTGGTCCTTAATATGCCTACCCGCCCTCGATTGCCTGCATTTCTGGAAGGATTGATGTTAGAAAAGAACACGTAAGAATTGTAAATATTTCTCGGATGAAGTTTGACTCACAGGTGTACGGCTCGCTGCAGGACTCTGTCGTCCGGGGGGGCACAACATGGTACTGACCAAACTGTCGCATTACGCATTGCGGCACGTAAGGCTCCACCATATGTGCAAACACCAGGTGGCAGTCCGTCATCTATAACCCGATGTCCTAGGTGCAATGCACAGATAGCCCGTGTGGCTCTACCGTGTGCACAAAAGTTGGATACCATGGACACTAGATAATATCGCTCTCGTGCAATGACTCGAACTTGTTGTAGTACAACGAGTAGCACCTTACCGGCCGTCCATGGCCCAGCAGATGCCCAGCAATCCACCGTGAGCCCATGGTGGGCCTGTCTATCGCGTCAATCGGGGGGCGTACGGGTGCGCCGCTGTCATGATGAACGACCACCCAACCGGGAGTGCTCCCAACTCCATAGCTGCAGGAGCACATAGCAGACAACTAGGCTGGGGGTACCACAGGTGCCACGCCGTGAAGCGTCACACAACCCCCGTATGTGGCGCAAAGGACGGCTCACCCCAGCTATACTGAGGCATCGGTCCAGCCCCCGCGTCAACCAATGACTCGGCGAGGCGAACGTAGCTGGGGTAGCACCAATCGCCCTATGTGGCTGCAAATAGGACCCAACCAAGGAGCTGAAGAAGATAAGTAATGAGGTGCGTCTAACGACCACATCAGGTGCACACTGCGGGCAATCACTAAACTGCCTCAACTAAGTATGGGAGACACCACGTGCACCCTCTGGGAGAGGTTGGCCGAACAGCTGCTCCAGCATGGCCTTCCAATGCGCCGGTGGAGGGCCCAGAACAAGTAGCTCACCCCGGATCTGGAAACCCGTCAAGAGCGAGATGTCCTGCAGGGTGATCGTCATCTCACCCCACCGAAAGTGGAAGGTGTGCATCTCGAGCCTCCACCTGTCAACAAGTGCTGACAGCAGGCTGGCATCTAGGATGAACCGGCATCCGAGGGACACCAGCCTCACAAGGGTAAACAAGCCCGTGTCCCGGAGGATCAGGACGTAGCGATCGTCCAGCTCCTAGGAATCCCTCCCTGCCCGAAGCAGCAGGGGCAAAGGGCCATCGGCGTCACCGGCGATCCACAGCTTGCACCGGTGGTCCTCATCGTAGAAGTATTCCAGAAGCGTCGGTAGAGACATGGCTTGCAACACATGAAATATATGAAATATTAGTGAGAAGATTGATAATGACCATGAAATAACTAGCACGAAATAATTAGTTACATGAATAACTAGCAGTGCATGTTGTCGTTATTTTTCTATTTTCTAATTGTTTAAAACTAATTAATTAAGCAAACTAATTATTTACGACTAATTATTTCATAACTAATTAACCATAGAATACTACAAATTAAATATTACGACGAAACTAACACTACAAATTAATGTGCAACAAGACACTCATCTAACCGATGGTCCAAAGACATGTAGCTATCAACTAGCTGACCATAGACTAAATTGGTCGGCTTAGTGCTCAAATATGTTTCTTGCTCAAAAGTACAAAGCCACTCATGAGGTCTAACTTTATTATCCATGTATAGCAGTATTACTGGAGGTGTTCTTAAGTTCCTTTACCCATGGTCTTAGATACATTACTTTGTCCATGCATTGATAACACACAACATATACAATGCATGATAATCTCATAATGCTAATTACATTGGGCATACGTATTGACAATTACATGGGACTCCTAAAGTCAAAAAATACTTTCCTACGAAAATCTTACAACACTAATAACATAGGACTAACAATGTTAAACTAAGTCAATGTCTGCAAAATTACAACTACTTAAGTACACTGTGAATGATACAAATTAAATGATGGAGATACAAAATTACTAATTATTTGGTAACTCATTAACGAGATCTCAAGAATTAAATGACGGAGAAACAAATTACCTGCAAATGACAACGGTCAATAGCGCTGAAATGTCCCCGAAAATAAAATTGACAGAGCAAAAGAGCGAGAGTGAGTGACTACGAAATGAAATCGTACTCGTTCGCTCACTGATTTATAGCCGGGAGGAAATCCTTTCCCGCGCACGATCGGTTTTAATTTGCATGCGACAGACAAGGATTACACAGGGAGACAGTGAATGGATTGATGAGACAGGATGACAAGACAGGGAGACAATGAATAGATTGATGAGGCGGATGACAAGAATCTTGCTTTCACTGGAAAAGAAAAGCAAATGGAGGGAGGAGCCTCATTCGGATGTTTGCCTACACAACACTAGACATTTATATGAAATAGAGAGAAAAATTCTGAATGAATAAAATTATATAAAATTTACACAAGCAAGTACACTGTGTCGGCAAGCTCCATGTAAAATTTCATAATTTTTTTTAAACTCGTTTGCTATATTTAAAATTTTCAACAAACAGCCAAACCATAAACCCTAATGTACCAAAACCCTAATTTAACCAAGAAATTAGGGACACGTGGTGTGCGGTGGGCGCTATCGCACAGCAGTCGTGCGGCTATGCCACCACATGGCGGCCATGTGGACAGGGGCACGTGGCGCGCGGGCAAGGGCGACCGCACGGTGGTCAGGCGGCAAGGGGCCAAATTTGCAACAAAAAAAATCACAGACGACCATTTCTGTAAATACGAAACCAAAAGGTGCTAATACGGCCAAATTTTCATCAATTTGCTAGCCGCTGCCTCCTGTACGTATAGATAGTATGCAACCAAAATCCATCTCTTTGTGGGGTGTCAAGAACCCAGGGTATACTACAGAGTATAGACACCCGTTAGCATTAGGCCATTGCTGATGAGGTGTTTTAATTTGTAAAGCATGGAAAGATCGTCTCTGGCACTAGCAACATTGTCTTGTGAGACTGCCTCAGCTCCACATTTCCACTACTCTGTCGCCATCATATCATTGGCTCTCGCCTTGTTTGGGAATCCCAAATTATGGACCTATCCCCGTGGATGGGCTGGGATTTTAGTTTAAAATCTTGGTCCATCCACGAGGATCGACTGGGAATTTAGGGTTCCCAAACAAGCCATATAGGCTATTTTTTCTTGAACAAACCTATGATTATGACGTGGAGGTTGTGACTGAAGAAGGGAAAAAATTCATTGCAAATAATGTGCTGCAGCTAGTATAGTACAACCTTGATTGACTAATCGGTCTGTCATTACAGCACAAGGAACCATAGAAGATGAAAGGTAAGAACAAATATTAGTACAAAGACTTTGCTTTTCTGACAATGGCTGGCTACCATTGCTTTGCTGGTCACATTTCTCTAGCACGTCTTGGAAATAAGCCCATGGGGCTTTTCTTCGGAGGATGGGAAGGCCCCGTACATTGGGCTTGGATTAAACCAAAGTAGGTCTAGGCCCAGGGGATGCTACGTTAGATAAAAAGATAACACGTAGTCTGATTTTTGTTGAGGAACCATCGCTGGCGAGTCTAGTTCAATCGATCATCTCATAGAGAATAGAACATGCACAAGTATAGAAAAGTAAAAGACACAGAGATATGGGGGACTTCTTCTCTCTTTATTCCTCTTCTGTAAAAAGTCTCCTACAATGATTGGGAGGACCCCCTATATATAGACTAAATAAGGATGAGGAGCCCACCATGGGCCAAGTCTGCACGGTCCAGGCCCAAGTTTCCCAACACTCCCTTTGGGCACTCATCCGACATGTTCATGCCTCATCAAAACTCGTCAAGGAAAAAAGAGTACAATCCACCCAATTTCATTTAATCTTCAGGATTTATTCTTTGGGTACTTGATCTTTGTGATCAAGTTTCAATAATGAGTTTGTGAAGATTCTCCCCCAGAGTTCTGCACTTCTCTAAGTCTTATCATTCCGATTCCACGTATGCACTTTTCAAAGCAAGATGCTAGAAGTAACTTAGTGAATAAATCTTCAAGATTTTCACATGACTTAGTATGCAACACTTTAATTTCGTCCATCTGTTGTAATTCATGAGCATAAAAGAACTTAGGGTTGATATACTTTGTGAGATGATTCTTTACATAACCCATCTGTACTTGTGCAATACAAACTGCATTATCTTCAAATACAATAGTGGGAGATTGTGCGATATTCAATCCACACGACTGCTAAATGTGGTGAATCATCCACTAAAGCCAAGCACATTCTTGTGATGCCTCGTATAGTGCTATGATTTCAGAGTGGTTTGTCGAAGTCGATACAAGATTTTGCTTAGACGATTTTCATAAAAATGCAGTTCCACCACATATGAATACATAGCCTATTTATGACTAGGTTGTATGCGGGTCCGACAGGCACCCAGCATCTGCATAGCCAGTCATAGTCAGGTCTTGGTTCTTTCTATAGAACAAACCAAAGTATTTGCTTCCTTGAAGATATCGGAAGATGTCCTTTATCCCCTACCAATACCTTTTGGTGGGTTCTGTACTATACCTTGCTGGTAGGTTTACGGCAAATGCAATGTCCGGTCTAGTACAATTTGCTAAATACATGAGCACACCTATTGCACTTAAGTTTGGTAATTCTGGTCCCAGGACTTCCTCCCCCTCTTCTCTAGGTCTGTACAGATCCTTATCTTGCTGCAAAGATCTCCTAACCATTGGCACTTTTGAAGGGTATGCCTTTTCAAAGCCGAACCTTTCTAACACCTTTTGAGTGTAGGCTGACTAATGCACTAATATCCCTTCAGGGACATGCTTAAGTTGCAAGCCTAGGCAATAATTGGTTTTACCTAAATCTTTCATTTTGAACTCTGACTCCAGGTAATAGCTTGCTTCCTTAATATCTTCCAGGGTTCCGATGACATTCAGATCATCTACATACACTGAGATTATACAAAATCCATTATGGGATTGTCATATAAATACACAGAGATAATTCTCATTGTTCGTGTAGTCTTTATTGCATATAAAGTCGCTCAAGCGATTATACCACATCCTGCCTGATTGCTTAAGTCCGTATAGTGATATTATGAGTTTCACAATGTACATGTTTCTATTTGCTCTGTCTTAGTTCGGACAGAGATGCCTTTAGGTGCCTTCATATAATGTTTGTATCCAAATTTTTATAAATGCATGCAGATACCACATCCATCAATTTCATTTCTAAATTCAAGTTCACTGCCATTGAGATTAAATATCTAAAGTTAACTCCGCCCATGACCGGGGAATAGGTTTCTTCATAATCAACTCCTGGACATTGAGTGAAACCTTATGAACGAGCCTTGCTTTATATCTTACAACTTTATTATTTTTATTTCTCTTTCGAACAAATACACACTTATACCATACTACATGGGGCGATATTTTTCAATTTAGGTGCACATGGGGCGCTAACACATCTCGTAGTCATTACGAGCCACGGTCCAAATACCTCTCTTTTATTCAGAGATAATAATTCAGTTTCTATTGCCTTCTTCTAATATTTCCAATCCTCTATGTTTTCTTACATTTTCCAATGATGTTTTCGTTCAATGATGCTCTGGATCAAGATTGATGATTGTGACAATTTTCTTTACAAAATAAACATCGACATTGGCTGTTGTCCTATTCATACTCTCCATGGTCACATAGTTTATAGCTATTTCATCATAGGGCGATTCTTCTAATGCTTCTACTTGCTCACCGCTACTTCCAATTACGGGGCAAGACCCTTTAGTTTTTCAGCACCGATGTGTGCGCACACATCTATGCTGGTATCTCCTTCCATTGGGATGTTCAAATCTGGTATGCCCTTTTCTGAAGGTTCAATACTAGGGCCAGGTCTCAACTGGCTCCCCTTCTAGTTTCAGGAAATTTCGGTGATCGGCTGTGTTAAGTCCTTCTTATCCTTTTTCACCAGGTATCCCCGGCTACTTGGGATTCGAGAGGCCGGAGTTCTCGTCCTTTTATTCTGAGGCTTCTGGATGGGATTAGGGGTACCTTCAACTTTCTTCAGTATTTCAACCATCTTCGGTGCATTATGTGCATGCACATACGACTTGGTCACGCTCTTCAAATCACAAAAGTGATCAGGCAATTGATTCGCTAATGCTTGCAAATAATTGATCTTCTGGATTTCTCTATTTGCTTCACTAGTGCGCGGGTCATATGCATGTATTCCAGTGGCTTGCCACGTTATTTCCTGACATTTATTATCAAGAGGTTGATATCCTCCCCCTAATGATGGGAAACTATTCTAATCAAATATGCTATCAGCGAAGCGGGCAGTATGCAAATCTCTAGTCATGGGGTCCAAATACCTGATTATAAATGTTGTCTCATAACCAACGTATATCCCAAACTTCTGGAGAGGGCCCATTGCAGTTCGCTGTGGTGGTGGTATAGGTACATAAACCTTACAACTAAATCTGCGAAGATGAGAAATTTTCGATGCTAACCCTTGCGCTAGTTGCATAGGTGAATGAACGTTATATGTCGATGGTCTAAAGTTGATGAGAGTTGCTCCGTGCAGGACTGCATGTCCCCAACATGTAGTTGATAAATTACAATTCTGCAAAAGCGGTCGGGCAATAAAT
Organism: Ampelocalamus luodianensis; assembly: GCA_036346255.1. Lineage (NCBI taxonomy): Eukaryota > Viridiplantae > Streptophyta > Magnoliopsida > Poales > Poaceae > Ampelocalamus > Ampelocalamus luodianensis. The sequence goes on from CM070625.1 coordinate 16,950,885, forward strand.
TTAATTCTTTTAATTAATGCCCCTGCTAGTCCATTCTGGGTGTAGACATGCGGTACATAATGCTTAACTTTAATTCCCTTTACCATGCAATAATCATCAAATGCCTTCGAAATAAATTACTCGGTGTTGTCCATTCTGATGAACTTCACATGATGATTAGGAAAATTATTTTTAATTGAATTATCTGCGAGATTAGCTTTGCAAAAGCATGGTTTCTCGTAGACAATAAACATACGTGCGACCATTTCGAGGAAGCTTCGATGAGCACCATAAAATATCTAAATGACCTTGACAAGGGCTGTATAGGACCGCAAATATCTCCCTAGATACGTTCCAGGAATGCAGAGATTTCATCCTTCACTTTCAGAGCAAAATATCTAGTAATTAATTTCCTAGTGGCACATGCGGGGCACACAAAATCTTCCTGGTTTGAGAAATTCTTTACAACGATATTATGTCCTTGTGAATTATTAATTATATTTCTCATCATCCTAAGATCTAGGTGGTCTAATCTATCATGCCAAAGGCAGAAAAGTTCAGAGCTTATAAATATGATTTTCAGGGCAGTATAGGCTATGGGTGCCTTAATATTAGTGTAGTATAGCCCAGTCTCAAATGAAGGAAGTCGTTCTAATACCATTTTTCTACTTTCTTCACGCTTTGTAATGAGCAGGTATTTCTTACCATATTATTCTTCAGTCTCTACGTGGAAACCGTGAGCGCGAATATCCTTAAAACTTAGGAGAGTTCGAGAGTATAATTATGGCTCTTCTTGAGCCTATTATACAAGTATCGCTGCCCACGATTGTCGTAAGACTACTAGTATTCTTATTGATTGACTGAAAGAATTTCATCTATCTCAAGATGGTATTCGTTGTGCCGCTATCAGCTAAGCACGCTTCCTTCATAGGGTGTCACACGCGCTCTAATATAAAGTATTTTATTAATATGTAGTAGGAAGCAATCAACACACAAATAAAATACTTCAGATATCATAACATATCACACTATTATTATCTGAATAAATGAATGAATTAAATATATCATCCAACCATCACGAGAAATAAATTGTTTAAGGCTCTACACGAGTATACAACCATCATCCATACGAAAGTATAACTTATTCCACACACAAAATAAATGACATTTAAAGTCTAAGTGCATTATGTGCACTAGACTGAGTCCCCAAGAAGTTAGAGACTTCCGCTTATTTTCTCAAGGGTGACATGCTCTTCTTGGGAAATCATAGCGGCAACTACTGCAATATCAAGGGGGTGCGGCTGCAAGAGTGGAGTCCACTTCCATCGGTGCAGGCAACTGCTATGACTCCTCCCCCTCAGCGAAGGCAAAGTGGGTTTCATGTTGCCCTTTGTCGCTCTTCTTCCTTTTGGCCTGAAAGACGTCGACGACATGCTGCGGTTATGTACAGATCCTGGACCAGTGCCCCCACTTGCCACACCTGTAGTAGGTTTGGTCTTGTTGACCATAGGGCTTGTTGTTCCGCTTTCGCTTGCCTTTCTGTGCTGCAGCCATACCCTTCCTTCCCCTTTTCTTTATTATAGGCTTTCGCACCTTGAATCTCCCGACGTTGGCCTCACAGCCATGGAGTTGCCAGGTGGTTGGGCGACGAAATTCTTGCGGAGAACGTCATCTTGAGCCTCTACAACCTTCATAATATCAATCAATTCGACATATTCCTTATAGCCGTCTAGACGATAGTTGCACACAGATTGCACTACGCTGGGGTGAAAGGTGGAGAGCGTCTTCTCAATCTTCTGCTCATTTGTGACTTGCTTGCCACAGAGTTAAAGATTGGTACAGATTTTGTGCAGAGCAAAATTGTACTCCCCAACTGTCTCGAAGTCAGCAAATCTCAGTCGGATCCATTCCTGCTCTGCCTGAGGAAGAATGGTGTATTTTAGCTTCTCGAACCACTTCTTCAGTGCAGTCCATAAAGCTAGCATGCTCTTCTCTGCCATGTACTCATTCTTGAGTGTGAGGCAAAGGTGGTGCTTGAGAAAGTGAAGTGCCTAATCATTTTCCTCGATGGTGGGTTTGGCATCCTTTGATGCACCAATCCCAATGGAAGTGCAGAGCTTCTTGGCTCCGAGTACAATCTCAACGTCAGAAGCCAAGTCAAGTAATTTTGGCCGTGCTGGGCCAGCTTCTCGAACTCCCGGTTCTGATGCCTGTCATCTACCTGTGCATGCAAGAAATACATAAATTTATTGTAGGTAAAATACATGAAATAAATTGGATAATGTTACAAAATACTCTCGTGATGTTCCAGAATTTTGTACACATTTTTCTTATAATTTTACTGCTAATTTCAGTGATCAAAGGCAATTTAACCAATTACAATTAATCAAAACAGTAATAAAATACATAAAAGCATAGAAAATAATAACAACAGTGCTAAACATGCTTCAAATGCGAAAAACGCTTTAAAAATTGAATTCCCGAGGCCCTTTTATGCTGGAATATGAATTTTAGTGAAGTATGCAATTTCTGAGGGCTAATCCGCTAAATTTCAGTTCTAAGAAAATTTCCGCGTAATTTTTAAATTTACAAGGGCTTGTTTGATTTTTTTTTCTCCCCCCGAAATTTCTTGGGTCAAGTCGATTTTCTTGGCCCATTGCGGCCCAAAAACTAGCGGCTATTAGATGGGCGCTAGGGTTTCCCCTAGCGACACTGTGGTTGTAGCGGCGAACTGCTGGCGACGCAAGGTGCAGGCAAGGCGTGCGGTGGCGCGACGGCGTAGCGATGTGGCGAGCGACCGACAACGCGTACTGCGGGCACAGCGGCGGGCATGCGCTGCGGGCGCGGTGGCGGCCAGGCGCGCGAATCACGGCGTGAGGCGGCCGGTGCGCGTCTTGCCGAGCGAGCGGGCGCGCGATGATGCGCAGGCAGCGACGAGGCGCCGGGCGCGACGGCGTGTAGGCGCTGCGGGGCCACGTGTAGGCGGCGACGCGAGGTGCGAGTGCGGGTGCGACCATGAGAGCAAGCGATGCCGCGCGGGCGCTGCGGACGTGGAGCGTCTTGACCATCGGCAGACACACGGCGGCGCGTTGGGAGTCGGCTCCACGGCAGTGTGCACGCGCGGGTCGACGCGAGGCTCGGTGGTGCACGGGAGGCGGCCGGCTTGGGAACGGATGTGCGACGCGATGGCTTCTACAGGCCGGTGCGGGCGTGGAGGCGCGGCGCGACGGCTTCAGGCCGCTTCGGCCGGCTTGGGAGCGGTTTGCTTGTGTGGGGCCAAGCAGTGACGACGGTGCGCTCGTGCGGGGGCCGGCGGCAGCTCACCCATGAGGGTCGAACGGCGCGCGCGCCCATGCAGATGACCGGCGGTGCCAGTTTTTTTTTTCTCTTGCTCTTTTCCACGATGCAATCAACAATCCCTCATTTTTCTAATCATCCGATCGGCATTGTGCCAGCGACTACAAATCAGCTCGCGGAGATTAGAGGAAATTTGCACAGTGAAAAACAAAACCAATCTAGAATGATGAAAATTGGACGGAATAAAAGCAATCTAGAAAGCGATTCAATCTATGAGTGTCGTGCTTCGATGATTACCTTTCGATCCGAGTAAAAAAGGCCTAGAGGTAGGCTGGAGTCGATCGTGCTGATAACGTGTTGAGGACCCGTCGCTAGCGAGTCCAGTCCGATCGATCACCTCGTAGAGAATAGCACACGCACAAGTACAGAAAAGTAAAAGACAGAGATACGTGAGACTTCTTCCCTCTTTATTCATCTTCTATAAAAAATCTTGTACAGTGATTGGAATGACTCCCTATATATATACTAAAGGAGGATGAGGAGCCTACTATGGGCTAAGCCTGCACGATTTCCTAATAATTTTCAAAACTAGGGTGGAGCGGTCGAACAATGAAAAAGAACGGTTTTTAAAGTTGAAGGTTGCGTTTTAGACGATTTTAGAATTGAGGTTGAAAATTGGACTGGAGCACTGGTTAGAATTGAAAAATGGACTTTTTTTTCTGACATTATTTTTGACCCAAATCCTTGTCCTCATCGCCGCGTACAAGGACACGTCTGTCTGATGCGTCATTTGTGTGTATGATAATGGAACAGTGATGTGGTACGAGCACGCATGTCCTGGCTTACTTCATCGCTTTTGTTATCTGCTTCTCCTTCCAAGGCTAGAGATAGACGTCGCATCATCAGTGCAGCAACATTTTCTGCGTTAGAAATTGATGAGGCGAAGACAAAGCTTGGACCTTGGATTGATTGTTTAAGGGTGGAAGGTAGGTTCGGGGTAGATTAGCGTGTGGGGTTTAGCGACTAGGAGTGATGCTGTTGTGTAAGATTGATTTTACAAATTTGTATGGTGTAATTTGAGTTTTTTTTTTGCCATGGTTAGTACATTCTTATCAAATGTGTATCCAAAGTTATCATGACTGCTAACCGATCGATGAATAAACCAATTTCTTACAGATCGCATGGAGAAGAAATATAAAAAAATTAAAGGAGGGGAAAAAACAGATGATCAGTGAAAGAGAGAGAGAAAAAAAAGTGGTATAATTTGCTCATATGCATAGCGAGCTCTTTTGAAATGTCATAAACATAATAAAATCAATATATGTATGGTTTAAAACCCGTAAATTAAGAAAGAGAAGATTATAGTTTATGAAGTAATCAATTGTAAAAGAAGAAGATAAAAGTAAGGAGGAAAAAAAGGTCCTCATTTTCCGCAATCCATCATGAACTTATCTGCTAGTTAAATTGCTTTCAAATTCATATATCCATGTCCTACTTTTCTTCCCGCCGCTTTCCTGCCCCTTATACATGCAATTTAACACTCCCTACCATAATAGTTGTTGCAGTCATCCCCATACCTTATCATCGCCATCTTCATCCCTAACGTTGCTCGCTGGCTTTGTGATATCCCCGTTACTTTACCAAGTGCCTCCATTGACCCTAACACATCCCGGCGTCCGCTATTATGAAAAATCATTGCCACCTCCCACACCCATCGTAGCCACTCTTCACCGCCGTCATCCGGTCACCCACTATCTATTCATAGCTTTTAGACCTACATTGATGTACTATGAGAAAAATCTACATTGAAACTCGATAAATCCTAAAGAATACCAGACCATTAACCTGTAATCTAGACACAATCTAAAGTTTAAAAAGTGCAAAATGGAACATGGAAGTGTAGAATGCCGAGAACCAAAGAAAAGAAAAAGAAGAGAGAAAAGGAAAAATGAAGGAGAACCGGATACAAAACCCGCAGTTCCAGCAAGCCCTCCCCTCCTCGCTGCCCTATAAAAACCCACCAGCAGACAGGCCATCAGCCCATCACCACCGTGCACCTCATTCCCCTTCGCCCAGGCGAGCTTCAGCCCCCGTGTTCTCGCATCTTCCCGCCGCACCTTCTCGAAGCCCCCATGGCGGACCAGCTCACCGACGAGCAGATCGCCGAGTTCAAGGAGGCCTTCAGCCTCTTCGACAAGGACGGCGACGGTACCCCACCTCCTCCCTCTCTCCCCTCCCCTCCCCTCCCCTCCCCTCCCCTCCCCCGCTAGGTTCCCCGGTCTCTCGCGGACGGATCGAGCTCCGTGTCGCCCGATCCGGCCGAATTCTACCGTTTCGGCGGGTGTCTATGTGCTTAGGGCTCTAGATCCGGTCGACCCTGTGCTGTGAGATGGTTAGGGTTTGGTGATTTGTGAGGTAATTCGGTAGTGTTTTGGACCTGCGCGTGATGTTTTGCATGTGATGGGATCGTTTGCCCCGATTAGTTGTTTGTTCTGTGGGGGTTGTGTTGTTAAGGCTTAGTGATAGCGAAATTTAAGGTTTCGATGTATGAGCAGTATAGGATTTTGCGGGGCACTTCCGAGGGACAACGGTTTGGGGTCAGCAATTGGTTGCCTTTAGGGATTAAGGTTTAGAACTGTATGGAACTGATAACGGACAAAGGAAGATCCGTACATCTAATTTTGTGAATCAGGCTCTTCTGATGTAGTATAGTGTGCACGAAGGGTCTTGTGATCTAGCACGAGGACTTGAGATGTCTTTGAAGTGTGCGCTGTTGGTGGAGTTACGTCAATAAGGTTGTATGATTTTGAAGATAGGGTGTGGAATGTACCAACGATTGAACTAAATGTGGAAATTGAGGTACGAATCTGGCTGTGTTATAGTAGTACGCTGTTAAGGATTTGTCATTTTTGTTATAGGGGAAATTATATAGTGTTGTAGATGATTTTATTTTTGTAAAATTAGCTTCTTCTTTGTTTTTACATCAATATTGAAAGAACTTTATGATTATAGTATATTAGTATGATCTAACTATGGTCCATGATAGCCTAGAAGTCGGAGATCAAGTGTTCACTATTTAGCCTTTAAGATGGAGAATGCTCTTTTCTAGCCATTATCATAGCTCATTTCTGGAAGTCCTTTACTGCCTTGTTGAATTGTTATTTCTTACTCTGATACAACAGAAGTTCATTTTCAGCAAGTCTTAGATGTAAGCTGGCTGGTCTGCGTTTTTTGTCATACTTAGTATACATAATTATTCTTGAATTGTAAGTTGATTTTTGGATTACATATGTTAATGGCCAACAAGAATGGTATTTTATTAAGGTGGCAGGACACCCACCTAAGTGACTGTTAAACATAGGCATTGCATTCTTATGGCTTCATGTTATCTCTCCTGCCTATAGGCGGTCCATGATTTGTGTTCTATGGTTCTTGCTAGTATTTGTAATCATTCTGTGAAATAGATTCATAAATTGACTGCTAGAATTCGATACATTGATGATAAACAGCTGTGAGATTTTAGGAAAGCGAATGACAGTTGTCCGATCATACTATTTCTCTTCATGTTACTTGGTCTTCCTATAATACTATCCTTGCTGTTCATGCTGCAATACTGTGCTTATTTAGAAAGCTTTCAAGTAATGTTTGTTTACCAATTGCCTGCTCTTGTAAGTTCTTGTAATTGTAAGAACATAGGTGCCTGCAAGTGACTAGCACGCTGATTTATGGCATTATGATGTGTCCTGTGTTGTCAGGACAACAATGATTATATAGTCCTAAAGTGGGTATTTTATGAGTGGAAAGCAATCTTAATGTTAGAATAGGAAATTCTTTTGTGTTTCTTTATATGCCTTTTGTATTACCTTATATGTTTAAAGCATATTCCCTTGTAATATCCCCTTTGTACTTCCTATATATATTGCCTATTGGGCCTCATGAATACACATACAATATTCATAACATGGTATCAGAGCTAGGCACTAACCTAGCTCTTTCCGCTGCCATCCCCGTCTGAATCAGGCCGCCGCCGCACCAAGGCCGCCATCCCCTGACGCCTTCATGCGGCACCTCCCATCGGGCGTGTGCCAGTCCTCCTCTGTTAGCGTGCGGCGCCTCTCGTGTCGCCGCCGCTACGCCGACCCTGAGTCGTGCGCGCTGGGTAACCCCACGTCGTGTTGCCGGATCTCGCGTGCCGCCGCCGGATCCCGTTGCTTGGTCCGCCAAAGCTTCCCCGCCGCCTGGTCTACACTAAGCCGCCAGATCCACACCCTCCGCCTCTAGATCCACTTGTGTGGGTCTCGCCTTTCTTCGTTAGTTCGTCAGGGTGTTATTAGACGTGTTACTATTGACATTACCATGTTTTGTCAGGGTTCTAAGTTTGTCCAGCAGATACAATTTCCTTATCATTCTAGTGAGTCCTTGTCTTCTCGTCCTTATCCTGCAGCCTCGTGAGCGCACCAAACTATTAGCTTAGTCAGTTGAGTGTGTGTTTCTTGGTTATAGTTCTGAGCACAAGGGTTATCGCTGCTATGATCCTTCTGCTCGACGGATCAGGATTTCACGAGACGTTGTCTTTGATGAATCTTGACCTTTTTTTTTATCGAGATTCAGCTCCTTGTCTTGTTTCCACCATTGAGTCGATTTCATGGTTGTCTCTTTTTTACTCTTCATCCATTTCTCCACTACCACAGTTTTTCTCTGGTCTGTCTCCAGTGGTTCCTTTTGTACCTCCACCTTCGGTGTTACCTCCTGCAGCACTGCCTCTTGTTCCTGCAGCACCACCGTCTCGTTTCTTTGGTATTCACTACTCTAGGCGTCCTCGTCCTCCACCAGTCTCCTCTCCTAGTATCTTGTCGACACCCACATCTGATCCTTGTGATAATGCTCCATGTTACGGTCCTTTGTGACTGGATATCCTTTCAACCTCTTGATCGTTTTAGATTTGCTCCGATAGCTCATGCTCTCTCTGTCACTAAGGCTAGTTCTTATCGTGATTTGTGAGGCCGTTCATCATTATGAGTGCTAGCTCACTATGGCAGAGGAGCTTGATACTCTTCGACGTACAACGACTTGGGATATTGTACCGACACTGTGCATGCTTGTCCTATCATGTGCAAGTGGGTGTACAAGATTAAGACCTAGTCTGATGGTACTATCGAGCGCTACAAGGCTCGTCTTGTGGCTCGCGATTTTCAGCAGGAGTACGGTCATGACTACGATAAAACTCTTTCCTCTGTTGCCCATATGACCACTATTCGCACTCTTGTTGCGGTTCCTTCTGTTCACCGGTGGTCTATCTCTCAGCTGGATATTAAGAATGTCTTTCTTAATGGTGTTTTGCATGAGGAGGTCTACATGTAGCCACCACCTAGGTATTCTATTCTCGATAGGTATGTCTTATCGTCTTCGTCATGCTCTTTATGGCCTCAAACAGGTTCGTGTCTGGTTTGTGCGTTTTAACTCAGTGATTATTGCTGTCAGTTTCACTATCAATTCCCACGATCTTGCTCTTTTTGTCCATATCTCATTTCGGGGTAGGACACTGCTTCTTCTGTATGTTGATGATATACTCGTCACTGAAGATGATTCCTCATTCATCATATATGTGAAGAAGCATCTCAGTGAGCAGTTTTTGCTGACTAATCATGGTTTTTACGTACTTCCTTGGGATTGAGGTCTCTTCCATGCCTGAAGGCTACTGCCTATCCCAACAGAAGTATGTCCAGGAGCTTCTTGATCAGTCTGGTCTGACTGACACTCGCACTGCTGAGACTCCTATAGAGCTATCTCTATGGAGCTATCTCTACATTTTCGTACCACTGATAGTGATCTTCTTGAGGATTCTACTCGATATTACCATCTTGTTGGGAGTTTGGTGTATCTTGCAGCACTTATCCTGATATTGCTTCTGTTGTTCATATCTTGAGTCAGTTCATGGCTCGTCCTACCCATCTTCACTACAGTCACCTTCTTCGTGTTCTTGGGTACGCGTGGGACTATCTCTCGTCGTTTGTTTTTCCCTAGCTCCATCTCACTACAGCTTCAGGTGTACTCCGATGCGACTTGAGCTAGTGTTGACTCGAGCTAGTGTTTCTTTTGATCGTCATTCTCTTTCTGCTTATTGTGTTTTTCTTGGCTCCTCCCTGATTGCCTGGAAGACAAAGAAACAGATTGCAGTTTCCCGTTCGAGTGCAGAGGCCGAATTTAGAGCTATGGCAGCAGTGACAACAGAGGTTACTTGGTTGAGGTGGTTACTTGCAGATTTTAGAGTACCTGTGGTTGGACCTACAACTCTTTTGCCTGATAGTACATGTGCTGTCAGTATTGTCCGTGACCTAGTGAAGCATGAGCTTACCAAGAACATTAGTGTGGATGTTTCATACAATCGCTCACAGGTGCAGGATGGAGTACTTGTTTTACAGTTTGTGCTCTCAGAGTTACAAATTGGTGACTTCTTCACGAAGCCACAGACTAGGGTACAATATTTGTATTTTTTTTTCTCCAAATTCAGTGTGTGTGATCTATCATGAGTTTGAGGGGGTGTTAGAATAGGATTTTTTTTTGTATTTTCTTATATGCCTTTTGTATTTTCTTAGTTGTGTATGACATATTCCTACTATCTATATATATTGCCTATTGGACCTCGTAAATACACACACAATATTCATAACACTTAAATCACTAGTGGACCTGATTGTTTTAATTTTATGAACTCGGGATGAAAATAGCGTATGCTCACCAAATAGTACTCTCTTATGATGTGCTTTGATATTTTTTTTGTAGGTTGCATCACTACTAAGGAGCTTGGAACCGTGATGCGATCCCTTGGGCAGAACCCTACTGAGGCCGAGCTGCAGGACATGATCAATGAGGTTGATGCGGATGGCAATGGGACCATCGACTTCCCAGAGTTCCTGAACCTGATGGCAAGGAAGATGAAGGATACCGACTCTGAGGAGGAGCTCAAGGAGGCCTTCCGTGTCTTTGACAAGGACCAGAACGGTTTCATCTCGGCTGCTGAGCTCCGCCATGTCATGACCAACCTTGGGGAGAAGCTGACTGACGAGGAAGTTGATGAGATGATCCGCGAGGCCGATGTGGACGGCGATGGCCAGATCAACTATGACGAGTTCGTCAAGGTCATGATGGCCAAGTGAGTGGGTCCCATGAAATAAGTGTAATCTGAAGTGAATTGAACTATCATGCTTACAATTTGTACTATGTTATGTGCCTTTAAATGCTTATCTTGCAGGTGGTAATGTTCAGTAGTGATCAGGTTAGGTGTAGTCATGGGAAGCAACATCAGATACCTGGTTTCTTTTGATTGTGAATGTTTATTCGCACCTGTTGGAGCTTAGGATTTGTTGAAGTTCATCTTTTCCTGGATTCACCTATAAAATTTGCATTTGCATTGTTCGTCTCTGATGGCATAGTGGCATCGTTTTTTTTTGCGTTCTCTCAGGTGTACGATAGGTTGTATAGATGCTGTTCGGCCATGTTTATAGGGGATGAGGACAAGGGACTCGACGTGGGGTCCACGACCACGAGTGTGCGAGGTGCGCGTTGCCTCGTGCGCTGTCATGTGCGTTGCAACGCACACACGTACAGTAGCATTTCCGTAGCTACTGTTGTGCCGCTTTTTTTTTTTTTTTCAAGATTGGAATCAATACATGGAAAAGGTGCCCATGACAGCGAAGCCCTTGCGTTGTTGGAAATGGAATCTTGACACATGTTCACTCATGAAAAGGTCTTAAGCCAATAGGTAGGGTGACAGGTTGTTGAATCCTCCGGGCGAGCGCTGTGACAAGAGGTGCGCTGTTGTCACAGGGAACTGAGTTGCTGCAGTGTTTTAATGTACTTACAACGGTAAATGCACTGTAGCTACCGACTGATTCTACTGTTCTTTCTGAAGTTACCGTGACGATTTTTACTGTAGCGATAGTGCTAGAGTTGACAGCATGGGTTGTTGGCTCTCAATTGAACGGTTGAGATGCATCTCTAAGAGTGTATTTGGATGAGTGAATGAAGTGGTATATGTACAGGATGGTTCAAGATATGATCTTGTTTAAGCGTTTGGTTGGATGAATAGAATGAATCCATTCAAGACTAACTCGTTCAGTTTGAGGGAATATTCCACCGAGATCCCGGACCAATTTGTTTGACGAAAACGAGCGAATCACGTTGTTCAACATCGCCTCCTTCGCTCGCACTGCGTGTGCTCACCCTCCCAGCACACTCGACTACCCCGCGCGTGACGGTACAGAAGAGTGCTACTTGTGGCTGCGCTGCTGCCTTGGCGAGCTCCGGTCGTCCTCTATCCACTCTCCTCCCCTCCATTTACCCCCAATGCTCTCTGCTCCCTCCCCGAGCTGGCCCGAGCCCACAATGCCACGTTGTCCGCGCTAGCCACCGCCATCACGTCACCATTCCGCCCGCTCCGGTAAAGTCCTCGTCGTTTCATCCATGTCACTTCGTGTTCTGCAACACCACAAGTATTTTCCCCAGTCAATTTCGGGATTCCACCATGAGCTCGCATCGCGATCATCTTCTCCTGCTCTGCCCGAAAACCACCGTCGCCGTCACCGCTTCCACTCCGGTGATCTCCCATCCGATTCCCTTCTCCGGAGTATTCCCACACCTCCCTAGACCTTCCTCCATCACTCACCCGAGCTCCCCTCCTCTCTAGCGTGGTCGCCACGACGCACCAGCCATGCCTCCTAGGCTTCTATCGCCAAGCCGCCACGGCTCCCTGCCGTCGCCACCAGCTCCGGTGAGTCCCCAGTATTCCCCTGATGCTTGTGCTCCCTCTAGCTTCACCCCTCATCCACCCAAACGTCATCGCTCCTCCTCTTTCCCCAACACCGGCCGCCGAGCTCCATCACGCCACTCGCTCTCGTGCTCTCCCAGCTACGATGCCACCACCTATGTGGTCGCCTTACCATGTGCAACCTGTTTTTAACATCCTCAGCCATCGTTGCCTCTTTCGCCGGCGTCCAGCCTCGCCACTGGTGTCCGCCCACCTCCCGTGTTTCTTCTCTTCTCTCAGTCGCAGTCTCTCTCTCTCTCTCTCTCTCTCTGTGTGTGTGTTGTGTGTGTGCTGCCATCCAATGACAGGTGGGGTCTAGATGGAGGTAATTTCATCGGGAGCAATAGAAGAGGTAACCAAACACAACTCATTCAACTTCATCCCTCAAACCAAATAACATCTTAAACCATCATATACCATCACATTCAATCAACCAAATCATATCATCCCATCAAACAAACACACTACTTGTACTATCCTATACAGGATCATTCCATCCACCATGTATCATCTTATTTCATTCACCTTAGTTTACCCAACCAAACGCACCCTAGTACACAACACTGTGCTTCTTTGCATCGGCCCATACGTTTCTGGATCAGGATTAGTTGGCTACTTGTATTGCTGCTAGTATCACACTATCACTTCACAAAGGAGAAAACACGAAAAATGAAGAGACGAACATAGAAACATTTAGCTCCCCACTCATGAATCACCGTATGTTTTCCTTTTGTGTTTTAAGTTCCCGGACAAGCTTTTTTATGACTACTTATCAGTTATCGCCTGTTGGGTCTCCTTTCTAATTTCTATCTGTTACGGTATCTAATTATAGACACAAAAAAAACTAAACCGTCTCTAGAGGGGTTTCGCCTTTTTAAACTATAAATATGAGGACCCATTATATACAATAAGATGCAAATGAATAAAGACCTTAGATCATCCTCTAAATTGTGTCTTCCTTTATTGTTCATTGTGTGATTAGATTGATTATCTCCGATATAGCATCAATTATTTAACACTATCTTTGCAAATTGTAACTGTAAGGTACGAATCACGTCCTATCTTTAGTTCTTTACACCTATATTGAATCGAACGAAAAAATCAAAGGTGGATGAAACGTCGCTTTATGCTATTGAAGTACTATCACCACTAGGTGTCTCCATTCGATTATTCGTTTTTTTTTTCCATTGTTTAACCTTGTCCAAGTCCGTTGTTTCGATCAGAGCAACAAAAGGATATCTCTCAAGCAGAAAAAAAGAGAGGAAAGTTTCTGATATTATATTTTGACCTGTCAAAAGAGAAAGCCTTTACCTCATCCAGAAAAGCGATGACAAGCAGTTGAGAGAGCAATTAGGCCAGGCTTTACAAAATTCTCTCTCTCTCTCTCTCTCTCTCTCTCTCATGGCGGCCAAGCTGACCCAAGAGCAGGTCGACGAGTGCAGAGAAATCTTCGATTTGTTCGACAGAGACGAGGACGGTCGCATCGCCACCGGCGAGCTGGTCACGGTGCTCCGTTCGCTGGGCCAAAACGTCGACGAGGCCGAGGTGCAGCGCTTCCTCAAGGACGCGAACGTCAGCGACGGCGCGGGCACCATCGACTTCGCCACGTTCCTGGCCGTCGCGGCGCGCAAGATGAACGCCGGGGTGTCGGAGAAGGACCTAGCGGACTGCTTCGACGTGTTCGACGACGCGCGGAGCAGGGTGATCCCCGCGGAGCAGCTGCGGCAGGTGATGGTCACCCACGGCGACAGGCTGACGGAGGAGGAGGCCGATGAGATGATCCGCAAGGCGGACCCCCGTGGCGACGGCCGCGTCAACTACAAGGAGTTCGTCAAGGTGTTGATGAACAAGCAGTGATCGATCGAGGTGATGAGCAAAAATGGAGTCTTTTTTTTTCCTGCAAAAATCTGGAGACCGGTGCGTATTTTGTGAGGAAATGTCATGTTTAACTTTGCGCTGTAATGGGAATATAATGGATGCGAAGGTTATGTACATTTGGAGTTCTGGCTTGTGCACCTTTATTTCGTTGCGTACATGTACTACGTCCGGTGGAAATGCGTGTGTTCGTGCTCCACGAGGCTTTAGAGCCTCCGTGAAATTTCTAGAGAAACGCTTTGACCCTGACGTCCTAGCGAAATAGACGCTCAAACGGAGACATTACTAGTTTTCAATACACAACCATATTCAGCCACTCAAAACACCGGTCCATCAAAGTATCAGATATCTTCTATGTCCACGGGATGACTTTCCCACACTTTTTGAGTTTTGTCTCCCGTTTCCGGTCTCTTCTCCAACTAGCGAGTTATAACACTAGTCCAAAGCTTCTCTCTTCCCTGACTCTCTCCCTCCTTCCATCTCTTTCACTGTGGCCACAGTTGGCAGGAGTACGTGTGCTCCTCTTCCTCCCCCTCTCGCCACTCACGGTCATGGTTGAAGCCCTGCGTGGATGCCCTCCTCTTTTCGAGGATGCTATCGCTTGTGCTCACGAGTGCCACCTAAGCCAGCCACGCTCCATCGTAGGCGAGCATGGACTCTATGAGTGATGTGGTCATGGTTGATGAAGAAGAAAATGTGATCGCCCTACAGATATGTGAGATGTTGCAATAGGTTGTTTGAGTTGTTGCAATAAGAATTGTGAGATATTTTATCTATTTATTTTTATTGTTGTAACAAAATTTTGACATGTTGGGTTTATGACTTCAGGATTGTTAGGGCTTTCAGAAAGACTGTTATATTCAAATATTGTAATGATGTTTTTTATTTATTGCACAACTTTGTTGCAGCCCCTCCACATTTGATTGTTGCATTATTGTTCCAAAAATATTACAACAATTATTTTATGATGTTTTCACTGTTATTTCTAAATATTGTAATATTGTGACATCGCTTTTTGTTGCAGCCCCTCCACCATTTGATTGTTGCATCATTGTTTCAAAAATATTACATCAATTATTTTTGAATGTTTCTGTTGTTATTTTCAAATGTTGTAATGTTGTGACATCGATATTTGTTTGTTTGGGCCATTGAGATGAATTTGGAGAAGAAATTTCGAATCCTATAGGTGAGTTTGAAGAACTCGCCCGACAAACAAGATCGGACGGAGGAGGAGTTTTGAGCGTATTTTGTTATGTCGGGGGTGTGTGATGTTGCATTGGATTCCTTTTCGCTTGTTTCGGGAGGAAGAAAAAAACGTGTTGAGATCGGACGGCTGAACCCCATAGTACCAGATCAAACAACGCTAGCGTTCGGATTGTACGTCCGAGAGCTAGTCGCGTCCAAATTTCTAACGTGTTTAATAGACACGCACAAACGTATGTGACGGTGTGAATGAGGTGTGCATCATGTGAACGTACTCTCGATCCGAGAGCTGGTCGTGTCCAAATTTCTAGCGTGTTGAGTAGACACGCACACACGTATGTGGCGTGAACGAGGTGTGCATCCTGTGAACGTACTCTCTAAAAAAATCACACCATTTGCAAGGAGAGAAATGAGAATGGAAGATTTGTAGTACGAGCTACGAAGTATGAGCAAACACACGCTTCCGTCTTAGCGGAGTGGAAAAGTCCAGGACCATCACGCCGCTAGGAATTCGAGCTAGCCGAACAGAATCCAGCGTTGCGCCGAGCCCAATAAGCCGTCGCGCGGAAGTGGGCCGCAAAGCCCACGCCACGTAGGAAGAGAGGGAGGGTGGAAACCTGCACGACGTCCACGTACCGTCCTATCCGCGACTCCACCGCCCTCGAAGTGGAAGCTCCAGACCGCAAGAACTCGCGCTCGTATCCATGGCCGCGGCAACCATCTCGCTGTGCGGCTCCAGATGCCTTGGTCTGAGGGTGAGGTCTCAAGCTCGTCTCGCCTCTCCGGTAGCTGTGCCACTCCTCGGAGAGCGAGCCAGATGCCACCGCACCGGAGGAGGCTGGTGGTCTTGGCCGCGACGGAGGGGTCCACCAAGTCGTCGGGCAAGGCGGAGGAGCAGGTCCCCTCCTGGGCCCGATCGGGCTCCGACGAGCCGCCGCCCTGGGCGCGCGACGACGGCGGGGCTGGGGGCAGCGCGCAAGGAGAGCCGGGCGTCCAGGTCCCGTTCTACGCGTACCTGCTCGCGTCCGCGGTGACCGCCATTGCCGCCGTACGTTAATTTCTTGGCTTCTTGATTAATTCCCCCTTTCCTTTCTTTTCCCGATCGACCAAACGCGGTTCCGAATCTTCACCAACTCGATCTGCAGATCGGCTCGATATTCGAGTACGCGAACCAGCGACCGGTGTTCGGCGTGGTGAGCCCCGACAGCGCCCTGTACGCGCCGCTCCTGGGCTTCTTCGTCTTCACCGGGATCCCAACCTCCGTACGTACATTCGCAGTCCCTCTCTTGCTCACTCGTGCATGCATCAGCATTGCCATTGAACACCAACCACAGTCCGCAGGGGAAGATTTGCGTGTTTCCTTGCATTTCCAGCGTTCAGTTCTTGACGGAGTCTTGTTGTGGCCGTGTTGGTTTCAGGCGTTCCTGTGGTTCAGAGCCGTGCAAACCGCGAACGAGGACGCGGAGGAGCAAGACCGCAGGGACGGCTTCCTGTGACTTTGATTTGCCGGAGGAGATCACGCAGCGTTGTTGTTCGAGTCTATGGTGTGACACTGAAGAAGAACTATACTAGCACCTGAATTTGCGTTGTGAAAGGAGCTAGCTAGTAGATGAGTCATGAGTGGAGAATGATATGAGCTTGGGCTCTTTTGTGCGACTGCTTCGTTCTATACGCATACATGGAGCGACATCTGAATGTCTGCGCATAAGAATCTACATATAGGGAACGTTTTTGTTTTTTGGTTTGCTAAGGTTTTGTGTGGCCGAAAGAGACAGGCGAGGATCAATCAAGTACGTAGTTGGATTGGTATATTGGGATGCTAATACTACACGGGTCCAGCTTGCACGTAGCATCAGATGATCCATTCATGTTGCGTTCCCTGTTCTCTCGGACGCTCAGATGTCTAAAAAAGGGAGATTGCTGAAGAATACTCGAGTACTTTGTCATTTGGGAGTTCGAATTTTGGTCCATCCGATTTTATCTCGTTCTTGCTCCATATGACTCGGCGAGACTACGGTGAGGTTAGGGTTGGGTTCGTTGGAGCCCCGGATATGATGGGAGGTCGGGAGAGGCGGCAGACCAGTGGTGTTTGTAACAGTCCAAATTTCAATTTCAAATTTCAATTTCAGTAAAATTTAAAAGTTTATTTATGTTTGTGGTTTTTCCTGAATTTTCAAAAGCTTTATATAAATATTTTAAAGCTAAAACAAATTTATTTGCAAAATTAAAAAACCAACATAATAGTTGGAAATAATTTTATTAAGTCCAGAATGAGTATGAGAATTTCTGTGAATTTTTCCATAATTTTGGAAGTATTTTGCTATTTTCTAAGGCTATTATGAATTAATGAATTAAAACAAATAGAAAAGCAAAGAAAACCCTCTATGATGTTTGGGCGAAACCCAAAGGCTCAGCCCAAATTTCCCTCCTCATGCGCCTTAGTTCGGCCAGTACAGCTCTCTCTCTCACTATCCATCCACCGTTGGATTAAAATCCAACGCACACCGCACGCACGCGCACCCATCTCTTTTCCGCCATGGATCTTGAATCAACGGTCAAGATCCTTTGTGACCGCCGCGATCCGAATGCCACCATCAATGAGAGCCGTGCGATCTAAATCTAACGGCGAAATCGCTAGTCTCCTTCCACGTCGCCTCAATATGCGTGACCGTTGGATCAAAATCAACGACGTAACCTTTCTTCTTCCTCCTCCTTCTTCTCGCGCGACGAGTCCACGATCGCCATTTCGCACGCGATCAAGCTTCACTAACGCCGCAGCTAACCACCCCGCGACTCCTCGCGTCGTGCGCACGAATCGCGCGGTCTCACGCCACCTCCCACGCTGCTTTTCCTCTTTCTCCGTTCGTGCGCCACAACTCCCTACAACCGCCGCCGCGCCCCACGCACGCCGCCGTTCCTCGCTCCGGCGCTTATAAAGGAAGCCCGCGCCCTCTCTTCACTCATCTCAACCCTCACTCACCATCCCCTCACTCCTCGTTGCAGTATTTCGCCGTTGAAGATCGCCGGCCGGCCGTGTTTGTCTTCTCCGCGCGGCAAGCCGTCCTCGGCCATTCGACACCACCGTCACCTTCGCCGCCACCTCGCCTTCACGGTGCGCACCTTCGCCGCGGAGGACCCTGAGTGCCTACTTCACCGGGCGAGCGAGCGCGCCGCCAAACCTCGTCGCCGACGACCAAAACGCCTGCTCGCCGCCCCTGGTAGTGCATCGGATCCCCGCATCGCCTCTTTCTTTAGTACCACCCACACTCGTCGGAGCGCCGCAAACGCCAGCAAGCTCGCGTAGAGGCACTTTCACCGTTGGTGGCGTGGCCTTGCCACCTCGGCGCCACCTCACCGCGCTTGCGTGTCGCCCATGTGGCACACGGTCGGCGCCACGCACTGCCTTCGCGTGGCTTGGTCCACCGCGCGGATCTTCCAAGGTTCGGTGGACTTGGTCCACATGGTGAGTCATCGACTCATGGGGCCCACTGTCGAATACTTTTAAATCTTTTATTTTCCGAAATCATGTAGCTGATGTAATCATTGCGCAATAAATGGATTTTTCAGTAGGAAAATAATTCTGGAAATCCAATAAAATTTCAGATTTAGGTATAAACTTCAAAAATTCATAACTTTTGCATATGAACTCCAAATGGGGTGATTCAAATTGCAAAATTTATATAAAATTATAATCTAGCTAACTAAACCAAAATATGTCAATTTGGAGTTATTTTGAACTATGTTTTTGAATTTATTTGAATTTGCTTATTGAATTTGTCGTAATTTCGCGTATAGACTTCGACGACTCCGGAGAGTTCGATCAATCTGAAGATTTAGAATTCCAAAACATCGATCAAGGCAAGTTACACCATTGACCATATTGCCCCTATTATTTTAAGTTATTTTCAATTTTTAAATTCCTTATTGCATGCATATGTTGTTATAAATATTTTAATATCCTGTTTTACGTATAGTTAATTCCATATGTTATTGTATGGCCAAATTTGAATGTTGTATCTGACTACCTTGATACCATAGGCAAGATATTACCAAAATTCAAATATATGCTTAGCCAAGCTTAGTCCACATTTACAGAATTTGGGAGGGTTTACACCAGATTTCTACAAATTGTTTTCGAACTTGATATTGTGGTATTGTTTTACCATATGAGTTTATAAATGGAGTTTTTATTCAAAATAAAATCAAAATGGGTTTGGACTTGGGCGAAATGGTCGAATGGTGGGTGCAGTTTATGCAGGTTTGATCCGTTAAGATCAAGGCCCATGGGTTGTAGGAATGACGCCTAAGTCAATTGAGGACCGGTCTTTGAGCCGCTTATTGCTATGCCATAACGTACCACCACATGTCCTGTATGGGCAGGATTTGGCTAACTAATTTGTGATGTCCTAGTATATTTATGTCATGTGATTTTGTGGGTGTCGGTTAGACGTTTTATTCCCACTTGGCGCAAGAGGGCTTCGGAGAGGAGTCGAGTCAAAGGGGCGAAACCTTAGCGGGCATGAATGTACTAGGATAAAACATTGTAAAGGCCTCATGGTAATTGCTCACCACACGCCTACGGAGCGTGAATTGGCGACATAACGAGCATGTCACCTCGTGTGGGTAAAGTTGTACCAACTCTGCGAGTAGAAACTATTCGAATAGCGCGTCATGGTCATGGACATGCTAGCAGGCCACTTAAAGTTAAATTGTTTTTGGTTTTTAGAATGCTTTACTAAATGTTGAGGATGGTTAATCCTTATGAAAATTTAAGGGGAAGCCAAGTGTTAGGAGGATCCTTCACTTTATCATTGGAGGTTATCCACATTATATCATTACTATTTCAAAATATGATTTTATCCATAGTATAAAATTGCCTTAGAAACTACTATACTTATTCAAACTGAAAAGTTTATGCAAAACAACCCCATACTCACTTGTTTCTTATGCATGCATTTAAATTCAATATTAGGTGTGACTTGCGAGCACGGTAGTAGTGCTCACTCTTGCCGAATAAATCTTATTCGGAGAAGACTGCTATCTTGACGGTGAGGACCGGACGAGTAGGCCTTATGACCTGACGATTGCACGTGGCGCGCCGTGTAGCTCCACTATTATGTTATTTCCGCTGTGTTTATCATTTGACATTTGATATTATTATTCAGACTCATTTGTATTAAACAGATATTTATTTAATGCCATTTACGTTTTCGTGATATGAATGTGATATTCATTTTTGTGAAACTGTGTACACTGGAAATCCTGGACTGGTGTTTGAACACAGAGAATTCGGGATCCTTCGCTCCCGGGTTCGACAGTGGAGCTGCCGACACCATAGGTCAGAGGAGGATGGCGGGTGGTGGAGGTCGGTGGGGGCGACGAGACAAGAGCGGTTAGGAGGCGGCAAGGGGTGGCAGCGGATCTGGCGGCGGTAGTCGCCAGAGAAGAGGAAGGAGGGCGGCGGGGGCCTCTTGCCAGAGAGGAGGAAGAAGGGGAGTTCGGGACGGCTTGCCGAAGAGGAGGAAGAAGGGCTGAGGGAGGCAGGAGCAGCGGTGGTTGACCGGCGGGTGATGTTGCGTCAGGGATGACGGCTAGGGTTAGGGGATGGGAAGAAGGGAATATATATGTTTTGGTGGGAGGGATGAGATCCTTCGGATCTAAATCCAATGGCTCAAAATTCAAATTCCCTCTAACAAAAAAATACTAATTATCCCTTATAAACCTCCCTCGGAAAATCCATTAACACTAAAAGACCATTAACATCATGCGTTCCAACTTGCAACATTTTTTAAAGAGTAAAATTTATTTTGGACAATGTACATCCTACTACGGTTTCATTTTGCACGACCATTAGCAAATATTTTTACTTTGCACTACATCTTCTTACTATGTCTTGTATTTTACACTAGGGTAAGGATTTAACTGCCTTGTTTGGTGCTCATCAATTGTGAACGGCGACGCGGAAGGTGGTGGTGAACTGGCGATGCACACAATGGAGCGAGGAGAGGTAGATGGAGCTAATAAATAGTTGAGTCGATGGAGAGGTCCTCAGGGGTGTCCCCACACGCAGGAGCCCACGCTGGTGAGCTCGACCTTCCTAAGCTCGAATCATGCTCATGCACCGTGGTGTGCCATGCTAGCGGCCGCCACCTCATGCGGCTGTGTCTTGCCGTTGGCAAGCTCACCGTGTGTCTCCCCTGTTTTCCTCTCAATGACAAGGCATTCACGAATACAAAATGAAACAAAAAGTAAGAAGAGGTAGTGTAAAATAAAAACATTTGCTAAGTATGGTACAAAGTGAAACCATGATAAAATTACATGCTTCGAAATAAAATTTACTCTTTTTTTATGGCAGTTGCTAAAATCCTCCTTCAAATTCGGCCTAGGTGTGCTTGGTCGTTGAATAAAGTGGTCCTGAACCATCCGGTATGAAAAATGAGCTCGTTAAGGTGTTTGGTTGGTTGAATGGAACCAAACCATTCGGAATAAGATGGTTCAAGAAATGAGAATATTCCATATTTATGCTGTATCATCATGTTCGAAAAAAAATCCCGAACCACGCCGTTCACTCGAGTTCCAAGACGTTTGGTGACGTGACAAGGTTAATTTACGAGCTTCAAATGACTATATTTTCTAAACTGAGTATTCAATTTGCGATCCGATTGAATCGTTGTGTTCCTTGTTATTTAATTGACAGATCAAGACCACTGTTGGCATATTTTAGTGTGAAAAATATTATACGGGTTCCACGTGTCATAACATCCCAAAGTTTAGTGCAATTCAAATACAACCTCATTCATCAAACACCATATTTATATTATTTCATTCATCCATCCTGTACTATCCCATCCTATTCAATCATATTCATCGTGATTTACCCAATCAAACACGCCTAACCGAGCACCTGCAACCTGCTATCCTTTCCGGCCCAATCACACCGGACCCAGCCGCCGTTGCTGCGTCCAAACTCCAAACTCCAAACGCGGTTCGAGTTCGACATGGACCGACGGAGACGGGCGTATCTGCCCGCAAGCGCAAATAAAACTACTCGTTCCTCTGCCCCTCTCTCGGTCTCTCCCCCTCAAACCCACACTCCCCGCCTTCTTGCGCAGCAAGCCGGAACCGACGAGGCGAGCACGCCGCCGGGGCCGCGACCTCCTCCGCCTGTCGGAATCGGTAAGCGCCCCCCTCCATCCCTTCCTCCCATCTTCTCCGCCTCCGTAAATGGGCCGGACGCGTCGCCGCCGCCTCACGCGCGCCGGGTACTTGACTTAGATGGGATCCCAAATCCCGATCCTCTTCGCTGATAGTTATCCGGGCCTCGACGGGGTCGCGCGGTCCTTGGCGTATCGAGTCGAATCGAGGCGCCGTGGTAGTTGTAGTGGTCGTCGTCTCTTCCTTTGCTATGCTGTGCGATGGCCTAGTAGCAGCTTTCCGTGTCTGTGTCTCGGATCTTAGCCTGCTCCTTGGTGGTTCCGGTCGATCCGGCGCGGTCTCGCGTCGTTGATCCGTTCACGCTCTTCTGGTTTCGGCGACCCAACCCGGCATCAGAACAGAACCTTTCGTGCCGAATTCTAGGGTACATACCCCGAGTCAGTGACAATTGCATCTGTAGTTGTTGCGTTTCTGACATACAAGTCGCATCTTGGTGCATTACCAAGTGTACTAGACCAAGGAATTTCTGAACATTTTCTTTATGTAGGCAGGTAGCTTCAGTTGCAAATCAATAATACACATCTTCATGTATTATGTAGTAATTATTCCTGGGTTTTATGGGATCAGGTTCAGTAGACTACTTAAGTGCTTTGATGCCCCTGCCGTAATGTGTCAGTATATCCGTGAGAGGAATTGCTGTTACTGCTTGTTCCATGGAGCTTGTACTGCTTATTTTTAATAGGATTCTTGAAATTCCTTTTTCCAGGAGCAAACTATATATAAACGGTTTAGAGATTGAAGCAACTTAACAATGAGTAGCATTGGAACTGGTTATGATCTATCCGTCACCACCTTTTCTCCCAGGACGGCCGTGTCTTCCAGGTCGAGTATGCTGGCAAGGCCGTCGACAACAGCGGGTTCAATTTAGCTCCCTCCCCTCCTTCATTTTCTTTTCCTTTTTTTGGCTGTGCAACTTCATGTTGAAGTTCTGATGTTTCTGTCTAGGACTGTCGTTGGGATCAAATGCAAAGATGGGATTGTCCTTGTAAGTAGTTCTTGCTGGATTTACATTTGCTCAGAGACGGTGTTATTTTGTGATGTTTTGTGTGATAACCTTTTATGATGTTGTTGGTCTGTAGGGTGTGGAGAAGCTGGTTACATCAAAGATGATACTGGAGGGTTCGAATCGGAGACTCCACTCCATTCACCGACACTCTGGCTTGGTAATTTGTCTTTCATTTCTTTGTTATTCCATTTCAGATGAGTAAACAAACATATAGGGTGTTTTGGCTCTGAAATTGTCCAGTAGTTTAGAACATATAATGGAGTAATAAAATTGCATGTTACTGTATTTTTTTCTTTGTAATTGTCATTATCGTTATTGGAGAGATGCGAATAAGGCTTGCATCATGTATGTTCAACTTTATGTTGTTTTATTTATCATTCTTGTAATGAATTGCATTTGTTAACTAATATAATTCCTACCCTCATTTTCAGGCTGTTGCTGGTTTAGCAGCAGACGGTAGGCAGATAGTCTCAAGAGCAAAGTCAGAGGCAGCCAATTATGAAAAGTGAGAATGACTGAAACCTTTGATTCCATACCTACTTTTTTAGAAGTGTAGTCTAAATAAGCAATGCACCAGGGTGTACGGAGAACCCATGCCTGTAAAGGAATTGGCTGATCGTGTAGCTAGCTATGTACATCTTTGTACACTCTACTGGTGGCTCAGGTAAGTCATTCAACATTTTCTTCCTGTTCAAGAAGGTGGTTGCCTTGTTCAATACGATATGTCTACTTGAGATGTTTGATGCAATTTAAACTCCATCTGTATCAGACCTTTTGGCTGTGGAGTTATTCTTGGAGGTTATGATAAGGATGGGCCACAGCTCTACATGATCGAACCTGCAGGGCTCTCCTATGTGAGTTCTTTACCTTAATACATGATAGTTCTTTTGTTTTGTCTTTATTTATCAGCATTGAGAACGGACCAAGTTGACTAGGTTGTACATATTTATATCTTATAGTAGTGGCCAAGGTTGTCACGGTGCTCCGGCAAGTCGTGTTGAGCCGGGGCGCTACCAAGGCAAGTGTTAAACGGTGTGTTTTATCCAGCGAAAAACCATGGAATACATGTATTATGCAATACATGCTAGTATGACAGTGGCCACACAAGATCCCAGATTCCTAGCTAGTACTAATCCTTTACTCTCCGTTGCTCTGCCTTGACTTTTCTTTCCAAGTTCCAAGTTTCCTTCCCAAGATACTCTTCTTCCCTATCGCACACAGGCTTCTCAGTTCTGAATCTTGCTCTGCTCTTCTTCGTATCTTCTTCCTCCTCACCGGCGTTGCTCCTACTGTCCTACACTGTCGCCTCTGATGCACTGGTACTGCTCATGGTCCTCGTACCAGCACAGGGTACCGGTACGGCTCGGGTGCGGCGTCGGTACAGTACCCAAAGGTATCTGGATTTTTACGAATTAAAACAAAACAAAAAAATCAGGTACTGCCCGATACGTTTGGGTGCTGGTATGACCCAATAAAAAGAACTGGAAGCCCAGCCCATGAAGCCCACGAAGATGTTGTTAAGTAAAACCCTAGCAGTGCAAAACAGCAAAAGCCATTCCTCATTTCTCTCCCTAGCCACCAGCCGCAACTCCCAGCGAGCACGAAGAAGCAAGGAGAGGCTCTGGCAAGTCTCCGGTGAGGCTCCGGCAAGGTACTTCCTCTTCTCCCCTCTTCTTGTTCCCTTCTTGGCGTCTTCCTGTTGCCCCTCCGGCTGGTACCTTCTTCATCCCACCGATTTCTCTTGTTGGTTTCTCTTGTTCCCTTATGTTTCCCTTCTTGGTTTATCTTGTTCTCTTCTTGTTTCACTAATTCACTGCTTTGGTGCTTCCCCAATTTTACAGTTATCTTTTATATTATATATTTTTATTACTTTTATTATATATATACTAACGTACCGACGTACCGGAGTTTTTTTGGGAAATGCTGTATCGCCGTACCAGTATCTCGTACCCGTGCATCGTAGACTGTCGCTCTTCCCCTCCAAGTATGGACAACGAAGAAGAAATAAAGGGGAGGAGAGGGAAGAGAGGAAGAGGGTGCGAACCCAGAGGAGTTGTGGATGGTGGAAGGCTTGCTGGAGTGCAGGGAGGCGGTGGCGGTGGCTGAACGAAGGTGTAGAGAGCCGGTGGTGGCTAGGGTACGACCGCCTAATCTGGGTCATCTAGGCGAATGCCCTTGTCGTCTGCCTCTGGTTGACAAGATGCCTTGGCATCGACTAGACGACACCGTGACAACCTTGGTAGTGTCTGGGCTCATGTAATGAACTGATTTGCATTTTTCACTAGTGAGCAGACAACTTTGTTTACATGTATTAAGAGTACATACCCCCCTTACATCTAAAATTGCCTATAAAAGCTGCCTCCTAATTGTGCCACATCACCTTTGAAACTGTAGCCATTAGATCAAACTCAATTAAAATATTAGCCCTTAGATCTTAAATACTTAACAGATGCTTTGATTAAACACCTTTTAGTTGAAATGGTGGAAGTTTATAAACCGCATGCATTGTTTCATGAAAAGACACCCTTTTATGGAGAAAAAACACATTTCTATGGCACCGTTTGGAAATTATAAATAGTCTAGGAATACTTTCATTAGAGTTGATAGTAAAAGTAATTATTGACCAAAAAACCCACAACAAAGCGCGGGTGATAACACTAGTTATATGTAATATTTGGTACACATGTGCAATGTTCTTTCAACAGCACTAAATGCATATGGAATGCATGACTTACTGAATTGAATTTTGACAGAAATACTTTGGTGCTGCACTGGGGAAAGGAAGACAGGCTGCAAAAACGTAAGCCAATCAAGTTTCAATAGTTTTTTACTGTATGATTTCTGCATTAATGCCGAACTTCTCCTTTGTTGCAAACCACTAGGACACCTATAGCAGTGGCACACTCATGAAGAATTAATTTTGATGATCCTATAAATACCATCTTAACAGTTAGAAGTATAGGACCTTTAGGCGTTCGTGTTTTCAAGATTTTGTATACATCAAATGACCTGTCCACAGCTAGCATTGTGCAGGTTTAGGATGCACGGACACGGACACGGACACGCGTGTCGGATACGACACGTATCGGATACGGGATACACCATTTTCTAAAAAATGGCGACACGGGGACACGGCTGCATATATATAATAATAATAACAATATATGTATATGTATATGTATATGTATATCAGTATATGTATTATTGAACTAGGGATCCTAATTCTTGCACTCGGATTGAAAGTAATCTTATCTTTATCAGAACAAGAACCCAACAATGCAATGAGCACATAAAAGCACAAATGGAATTATTCTTCAAGAACATGCCCAAAAGTCGAGAACTAACAAAAAAACTAACCATTTCTTTTAAAGCTTCATATGTTCGTTCGTCATAGATTTGTACACTGCGATACTACGGCAACCTAAAGAGTTCGATTAGTCCATTGAAATCCCAAGAACTAGAGGACAAGAATCTAACCTCCACGACCAATTGCGCAACAAATCTAAGCAATAAATTCCCAAGTATCGCTCAAGGCTACCAAGAAAGCTACAAACAGATCAAGAAAGAAATCCAAGAACGTAGTCAAGAACCGAGACACTGATTGAGTTAGCGGTAGGTTAACAAGGGTGAATAGTTGGGCGGTCGTTTTGGGCGAATTGAATCGACCCCAGTGTCCGATCGTGTCTTATATGTGTCCGTCGTATCGGATTTTGTTTTTATTTTTTTGCGATCGCAATTTCCGACACGCCGGGGATGCGTATCCGAGCCGTGTCGGAGCCGTGTCCGTGTCCGACACGGTGTCCGACACGGACACGGCACCTTGCCGGCGTGTCGGTGCTTCCAAGGTGCAGGTTGTAGCTTTAATAAGTAGCACTGCAATACCATGTTCAATGGGTGAAAGATGCTCTTATTGCTTATATTGGGATTACCACTACAGGAATAAAGCTTAGTTTGCCATTTTGATGGCTTTTAATTTACATTTTTATGTTACTTTTTTTTTTGCCCTTGTGACATATTAACTAATCAGTAACCAATTTTTTCCGAGCCATAACAGAAATAGTTTACTAGAATTGGTAAAGATTATTTGAACTAACTAGATTCCACAATGCAGAACTGCAACACCAAACTGGCCCTAAGGCTGTCGATTATAAATCGATGAGCAGCATTTACATAATGTAAATAAAGCTATAAGACCATTAATTGTTGAGTCCATGTATTAGTCTTTTGGGGGAATTAGGGTTTAAGGAAAGAGTTACCCCCTTCTCTTACATTTTTTTTCTACTGATGCACATAATTATTGAATTATTATCACACCGAGAGCTTTATTTTACATAGAACTTGTGTGATTCAAAACATTGAAGAATACCCCCTTTAATGGATAGCAGTTGCTATCAAATGCATTTCCACAAAATATTTATGATGATTCAGGAAAACATGCTTCTTAAACCCAACTTTTGAATATGTCTACTTTGTATTTCTATTGGTCATAAATAATGGTTCTGTATTTTGATTCATGTATGTGAATGTTTGTCTTACAGGGAGATAGAGAAATTGAAGCTTTCTGAGCTAACCTGCAGGGAAGGCATAGTTGAGGTTGCGAAGATGTATGTCCTAAATCTTTTGCCATAGTACTGCAAGTTTCTTCTTAAGAGTTCTCACCTTAAATTTTTCTGTCATGAATGTCTTGAAAGTTTGTCAGTACTAATTTGTGCTTAAGATGGTCAGTAGTAACCAGTTAATGATGATGGATTTCCCCTCCAGGGAAAAAAATAACATTGCATTTAGTCATAGGAGGCATTCTTGTTCATATTGCTTGTACAATATTTACGATCCTTGGTATCATGATTTTGCTGCTACAAGCAATAGCTGTGGTTGCAACCCACTACTCTATCACAAATTGGCAATGCAATATGCTAGCATATAGCTTTTTTTAGACAATAGGCTATCATATAGCTTATAGGTTTTTCTTAGCACACATTCTTGTGCTGTAGATTGTCTTGTCAGGAAGCTGCTGTCAAGTGATACCATTTTTTGCCTGTGGAGAACTGACTTTAACAAGTTTTCAATCTTTAGAGTTAACTGGTGTAACTAATAAGGATTGTACTTTGTTCAATGCAGAATTTATGGAGTACACGATGAAGCGAAAGACAAAGCTTTTGAATTGGAACTGAGCTGGGTATGCGATGAATCAAACCGTCAGCATCACAAGGTAACAAACGACCATTCACGGAAAAAAGGCCCGCTCCCTTGAAATTCCATGGCAATTGAAGTCTCTTGATGAGTCTCTTGTTCTGAATCGTTTGCTCACTTGCAGGTTCCAGACGATCTTCTGGAGCAGGCCAAGGCAGCAGCGCAGGCAGCGCTTGAGGAGATGGACGCCGACTAAGAAGAAACTGCCGACTAAGCTCCGAATACTTCTTCCCATTACTTTCACGGACATCAGATGTACTCGTGTGTTTGTTGCACCTTGTGAACCTTATTTTCTTAGAGCGTAAATGACTTAGAAATCTGATGAGTAACTACTAGTTCTTCGTTGTCATTAGTAATTAGTAATTACCGCTGCCTGCACGCACCGGACGCTCTAAGCTTCGGTGCGGTGCGCGGGCGCGGTCGTGCACGATGCGAGATACGGTATTTTTGCTCGGCCGCGCGCGCTGCCTTCGCGACGGACTTTCTCGTTCTCGGACTCGAAGGGGGAAAGGCGAACCGTGCCGGCCCTCGGTCCCGGTGAAAAAAGAATAGAAAAATACCCCAAAACCTCGCGTGGTAAACCCCTTTTCTTTTCCGGTACCAACGCCCCTTTCCCCCTCAGGTCCGGTGCAACTCTGACCCCTTGCGCAGCGAGTTTCGGCCCGAGGTAGTGGTGGGCCATGCAGCCACACGGCTGAACACCCGGAAATGTTACGTGTCACGCGCACGGCAAATAGCATTCTGCCGCCCACCCCTCGGCCCAGTGCCCAATAACGGTTGAGGCAGTCCATGGCACTTGGAAATGTTATATGTCACGGCGTGGCATATAGTATTCCGCTGCCCACACCCTTTGCACAGGGCCCAATAACGGTTGAGGCAGCCCATGGTATATTGCACGCCCCCACGTATGGCCAACCGGTCGAAACAGCAGCACGTCGAAGCTCGGGGCCTCATGCAGTCATGCTTTATGGACGGCGACGTCACGCTGACATAAGCATGCTGCGCCTATGAGCCCAGTTTCTTTTTTCTTTCTTTCTTTTTTTCTTCTTTTCATTTAGTCACAGTTTTTTTATATATATATATTTGTAGTTGATATTTTTTCTCATATCATTTTGTTTCGCATTTTTTATTAATATTTTTAGTTTTGTTTAACTGACTTGATTTGTTCCACCACTATTTTTCATTTGTTCCGCTAATAGTTTCAACTTTCAACTAGGCAGCTGTGCGCTACGTTGCACCTGTGTTGAAGTGTCACTATGGTGTAGAAAAATGAGCACCATATTTTTCTATTGTGATCTTTTATACTTTCTGTTCAGAAATATATGATGTTTTAGATAACAAACAGTCAAACTTTCTTAACTTTGACTACTAGTATATAAAATATTATTTGTATTGATCATGTAAAAATGGTATCATTAGATTAGTCATGAAAAATATTTTTATAATATAATATTTTTATAATATTTTATGAACATATTTATATAAATAATAATAATGATCAAATGTACATGTTGGAGACCGTGTCAATGTCCAAAATATCATATATTCTTGAACAGAGGAAGTAGAACGAAAGCTATTTATCCGAGTTTGAAGGTTTTATGGTTGTTTAAGACCGAAGCACGGGATTGGGCTAGATGGATTACTGGATTAGGATAAATAGAAGAGAGCATGCATGCACCACCTGTATATCTGTAATTACTATAAAGCAACCTTAATATAGTGCCGCACTTAGGCAAACACCGTGATAATAAGATACGACTCATGCAATAGCAACAGTGAATCTGAAAAAACTATTTTGGACGTGGAGATCAGCTATAGCTCAAAGCATGTGAAAACACGACAAATACATATGGTGCCATCAATATCTATACATTGCAAGTACTTATAGTACTCAATATAGCTTAAGAGTGAGCTTGGATGTTTACATATGCAAAGGAGGCAAAAAAAAAAAAGTAACATGAACTAATTAGTAGTGCACAGAGGTCCATCAACTGAGCAAGATGGGCAAAAGACCATGGAGCGAATAATTTCAACGACTTGCAGTGATGGAAACGTTTTTCCATGATTGAATTGTCCTATGTAGTATTAAAAAAACATGCAACACTAAAACACCATCAAACATGGTACATATTACATCAAGGGCAGCCAGTGAAATGCAAAAGGAGGCTACAAATGTTTAGCCTACTCCTATTATACCCTAGCATAGGATATATGTATGTCATATCTAAATTTTTCATACAACAAATATCATTAGACATAGCTGCTCATGTCCACTACAGTAAAAAAATCCTTGATCTCCAACCGACAATCAAGATCCTAGATGGTAGGAAACAAAGAAAATATATTATGGAAAACCATAAAATATATCTAGTTACTTAATAGTAATGGCTCAACCAAGACCACCAGATGCTACGTAAATAAAGCTATTAAACAACTAAGAAGCCTAGGTCTTGCTAGTTGCCGAAAACCAAATGAACATATTACCTTGCCACCAAAGTAATCTAACACTTGTTTAGATGGGGAAAAAAATGGAAATAGCTTGGCACTCCTAATCTTTCACATGAAAAATACACATAGTAATTATGGCGTACTCACTACCAGAAAGTTTGATCAGATAAACATATATCCATATGATAGATTCAAAAATGACAAAACAATAAATTTAAGTCCAGAAGACAAAAAAAAAACTAGAGGATAGCATGCCACCAACTGCGATAATCCAATCTTATAAGCAATAGTAAAATCCATAAGTAACTACATGAGAAAAAATCAGCTCTCAAAAGAGTAGGATATATACTACATGTATCTTGTAAAGCTGGTTGAAAGAATGTAAACAAAAGAAATAATAAGGAGTGAATTATTCATTATGTCAAATACCAGTGAGCTTTAAGCTCTCATAATAATGAAGTTAGAATTATAGCTATTATGAAGCTATGTTGGAATAAGTCCTTTACTTACCTACTAATTATTTTGTGTCGTGGATTAGTTGTCCTGGATATTTTTTCACACACATGAAGAAAACACATGAAAATATAAATACAAGATATTGGCTATCAAATTATAATGTTGTGATTTGTTATTGACAACAAAAATGAACCCACATCATTTTTAGATATTCAGCTTAGCTACCCAAAGGGGAGTTTTACCAAACTATAATTGTTTGACCACTTTAATTATATTTGTTTAACCAACCTTGGGAGAATAAAGTGAGGTGACAAAGATCACTGAAGTAATATTATTTGATAAGATGATTCATGAAAGAAAGAATTGGAGAAATCAACCCAATCTTTACTTTTCACATGTCCTTATGATATAATCAGAAGCAAACCGGCAACTTCTAAAGTTAAGTACTCTGTAAGTACTATACGCGGGATGAGATAGCATCAAGGCAATTCAAGAAGAAAGCACATCTAATAGGCATGGGATAAACCAATATACCTGTCCTGAGGGGAGTAAGAAAAAACCTCTAGTCACATCAGCTTTGGGCATTATCAAACAACCTGAAATGCGGGAAATTTTGGTTAATATGACTAAATTACCTCCTATCTTTGGCTTGCTTAATACGTAATTGATAGCTACATGGCGGAATAAAATAAACACAACAAAATGGGTACCCACCAGAAGTAAGCATTGTATTACATAGGAAACCATCAACACGAAGTCAATTGATAGAAAAGCACCAAAAGAACATGCGGTTGAGTGTTTCCATGATATGCTCCATGAGCTATTCCAGCTATATAAACCACCTGGATCATTCACAAAAATCGCACTTCCAAAAGGAACAGAAAATCTAAAACAAAGAGAGAATATTGCAGAACTATAAGATGATACTTCCAACATGAGCACATATGAAACAAACATTGTCTTACAAAGATAAATGTACTCACCAAAGATATAACGATCGAGGGTAGGATGATCTTCACCAATTAACTGCAAAATATAAGCAGCACTGACTGTAGAGCCCCACTCTTTCTAGATACGAAATAATTAAAATTCAGCCTAAATTAACTAGAAGGAAAACTCATAGAGATTTATATATAACTATATAAGATGTAATTCAAGAAACTTCAGAGTCAGAGAGCCTCACAATTGGTAAACAGTAAGCTGCTGAGGCACTCCCTAGAGCCAAATTCAGTCACTGAAGTGGAACCTAGATAGTGTTGTCAATTGAATATTTAATGAACGACAAAAACATATTAGTTTTGTCGTTAGAACAGATCCTAGCTACCATGGTTGTTTATTAAAATAGAATAAATAGAGGATTAGAACACACATAGAACTGAGTTCTTAAGCCACCGACAATGCTTCCTACCACACTTGCAACTTTGGATGAGGACTTCATGGCACATCATGCGGTGTTGGACCAAAACGACGACTAGAGGGGGTGAATAGGAGCTATACTCATTTTCGACCCTCGGTCGATTTTAAATTCTTCTTCTCCTCAATAGCTATGGAAGCTATAAAGATCAAAGAACAAAAGCACAACATAAGTCTTGCATTGAAACCAATGAACCCCGGAGACACAAAGACCAAAATCACAAAAAAACTCACAAGATGGCACACGATCGGTCTGACCACCTTGGTGTCCGGTCTAACCACCTAGATGGCCAGTCTGACCGGGCTCCTACCAGTCCGACCGCCCTAGTGGGAGGTCTGACCACTGTGGCCTGGGAGCAGCCTGAGATGATCAATTAAAAGACCTAACTTCCTAATCGATGATCCAAATCCTTTGAAACTTCAACTATAGCTCATCAAGAAGATCATAAACCTATTCCAATCAAATCCAAGGTTTCACGAATTTCTTAGATGAAGTCAAGAGGGAACAAGAACCGAGGAAATTCAACTTTGATTCAAAAACTTGCTCATAGGTGTATGATGATCAAGATAATCCTACATATATTCCTACATGTCCTAGCAAGTTAAATCACAACACGAAGATCACAAAAACCAAAGGAACCAGCAAAATTCCAAAAGGCATCAAAAGAGAGTAAAAACAAGAAGGAACTCATCTTGAGGAAGTCTTGCTTGGATAGATTTGAGAAGATTGTTGGTTTACAACTACTCCATCACAAAGGACAAAAACTCAACACTTGAGCACTCAATCAAATCATCTCTCACAAACCATAGCCTCATCTACTCCACTTTCCCTAAATCACAAATCGGGGTTTATACTTGGAAAGGCTTGAGAGGCTCCAAATCTAGATATCTCCTTTTATAGTGGAGGCTAGGTTTAGAGAGAAAACCATATCAGGCACCCGTTAAGCCCACACATAAATGTGTCTACACTCACGCACGCTTCTCAAAACAAATGATGAACCAGGTTTTCTGAATCCGTCTCTTCATGATCTCCATCTTCACTTGACCTAAACTGCCTCTCCTTGCACCGTCTTGCGCTGTGGTTTTGAAAAGGTCACTATAACATCCCAAATTTAGAGTTTTTTTGAAGTCTTTAAAAAATAAACATAATTATTTGAATTTTCTTGCTTAAGTTCAAGCTCAATTTGAATTTTTAGTAATTAAAACTATTTAATGTGAATAATATAAATTTCAAAATTTAAAACTATTTTATTTGGGTTCCTTGAGTTTCAGAGTATTTTCTGGAATTTTCTTGGAATTTTTGGAGTTTATGTGCTATTTCTTTGAGCTCGGTTTTATTTAATCTCTTTTTTCCCCTTTGGGTCGTTTATTTTTTATCCTGGTCTAGTTACTTTTTGTCGGCCTAGTTTTTTTCCCTCACGGCCTACTTCACCTTGGCCTGTTTTCCTTTTCCCACACGCCACCCGGCCCGGCCTTCCTCGCCAGCCCTCTCTCTCTCTGCCAGGAACCTACCCATCAGCCTCGCCATCTTCGTCTTCCTCCATTTCGGAGTCCAGTTCGCACACGATGCCATCGTCATCTCCAATCCAAATTCTCCTGCTCCAAGGCTTTATAAGCCGCTGCACCCGCATCTAAATCTTCCCATCATTCTCCTCTCCTGGAAGCCCTAACCACCCTTGTCGTTTGCATCGTAGTTTTGCCGAATCGTTGCTGAGAAGTCGCCGACTACCGCAAGTCTTTGTTACCGGTTTCATCACCATTGGTGGGTCTCCGCCTATGCTATCACCATCGTCGAGTTTGTCTCGTCGTGTTTTGCTTTTGCTCACATCGTCGTCCCCAGGAAGTCGCCAAATCTTGTTATCTTTGTCTTCGTCTTCCTCATCTCTGGCTGTGCCGCCTGATCTCCCTCTTCGGTGAACTTTTCGTCGTCCCGAGTGTGTCATCTCTCATCCCTTATCCTCCTCATTCGATCTCCCCATCTCCTTTTCATCTCTCCGTCCCCGTGGCATGCCGCCACCACCCTTCTTCTCCGTCCGTGCCGTCGCCCCGTCGCTCTGGTCATCCTCCAAACACCCTATCTGTCTCGGTGCAATCCTCTCGCCGCAGTCGAGCTTGTGCTCGCCTCTTTTTCCATCGTGCGTTGTCGAGTCGCCGTTGCTGCCGCACACCCAGGCTGTCGTTCCGCCGCCGCCGCCACCCGAAGAACCATTGTGTCACTGGGGTCCCATTTTTGCCCTCGCCGGCTGCTCCCTCGCTACCATCCACCATCGCCGCCACTTGCCCGAAGCCGCTGCATACTACTTTATATCAATGCTTTTGGGAGTAGTTAATCACTTATTTGTCATTATGCCACCATTAATTATTTGAATACCTTGAATCATTTGTCACCATAGGATGGTCATTACTAGTTGGATATATTTGTATCACCAACCTGGATTATCGTAGAGATGCTTAGTTATACAATGGGCTCATGTCGCATGTTCGATGATGATAATTTGACTTAATGAGATATGAAATTATGGTGCGATACACTTGTGGTGGACCGTGGTGAGATGCTACTATTGTACAAGTTGTGATGTGATGCCGCTGTTATAAAATTATGTGACATGGCAGGGATTGTCATTTGTTTGGTTAAACAAAATGGTTTTATGCTTAAGCGAGCGATTGTGTAGTAAAGGGGGTGCAGGTAGCAATTTTAGGATGAGGTAGACTCGCCTGAGTACTTGTCATGGATTTAATTTTGTGCGCCATTGAACTGGGCCATATCATACAATCACATGTCCAAGATGGGATGGTTTGAAAGAACTAGACCGCCATTATGTGGTAATGGAGTTTTGGTGATTAATGATAAATCTAATTGGGAGACTAACACTTTTATTGATATACATATTGTGTAGTCTTATTTGGATATAAAGGTGAAAATCATGAAGGTATGCAAGTGATTAAGTGATTAATGACAAATGCACTTGTGAGACTAACACTTGCTATTGTTATATCAAGTTTAGTCTTAGCTTGGATATAAAAGCAAAAATCCAAGCAGGTATGTATTCACTAATGACAAATCTATTAGTGAGACTAACAATTCTATTGATTATCTATTGCTTAGTCTCATTTGGATATAAAGATGAAAATACAAGAGGTATGCATTCTACTTCTTCTTATTATATCTTGTTGCATTCTCGGATCCAAAATATAGGTTAAACTCCACCAAAAAGGTTAACTTGGATATGTGCATATGTTTCCATTACACATTTGTGTATGCACACATTTAGGGGGAGTCCATTCTATATTTTGTGGTTTCATTAGTATTGATCCATATTCTCTTTCCACATATATTAAGGATCTTTACTTTGAAACATATCCTTGAATATATTTAACTTGTGTAGTTAGTATATTCATACGAGTATATGAGAACATATGAAACTTGCGTAGTTCATGGATGTTCATATATCCTTGAATATATTTACCTTGCATAGTTAATATATTCATATGAGTATATACAATTTGTGTAGTTTGTATACACTCATATTTGGTATATATAACTTGTGTAGTTCATATATACTTGTATGTGAGCATATGAGACTTATGTAGTTCATATATGCTCATATATCCTTGAATATATCTAACTTCATGTAGTTAATATATTCATATGAGTATATACAACTTGTGTAGTTAAGATACACTCATATTTAGTATATACAACTTGTAGTTCAGTATATACTCATGGTATATATAACTTGTGTAGTTTATATATACTCATGTTTATCTATATTCAATTATTTGAGATTGCATTGTGGGACTAACATGTGTACTAAGATGTTTGAAGGCTTAGCCGGTTCATGGATGACGACATGGTAAGGGAAATGCATGACAATAGAGGATCATGACTAATAGCTTGATAGCATGTTCTTGTGCCTTATGGATCAAGTTAGGATCTTGCATGCATTTGAATTTGAGTTTTGGAAACTCTAAGTGTTTATGTAAATCGGATGAACCGACGTGTTATGGGCGGTTCGACCGCGCTGCGATTCGGCCGGATCTTGGTGCGGTATGACCGCGCATCGGTCGTTCGATTTCTAGTTGGTGGTTGCATAAAACCGAACCGATGCATTTTGGCTCGGAGCTCTCTTTGTTAATCGGTCGTATCGCATTTGAAAGCGGTTGTCTGCGATGCGGTTGTGCGAATTTTGTATGGCGGTATGAATTTTCCAGAGCATGTTGTTTGACGAGTTTGAAACCACGAAATCGGTAGTACCGCTTCGCCGTGCGATGCGGCCAGGACCAGCGATAATACCGCAATTTGGTTGGCGGTTATGCAGGTTCGAGTTTTCAACGGCTTGTTTAGAAGCATTTTGCATGTATATCTTGGTAATTAATGTTAATCATTATGGTACTAACATTTTCCATGAGTTGGATGAATAGGTTATGTTCCAGGGTAATGAAGACTTCGGATGGCATCATGAGTTGATCGTCATCAAGCAAAAGTTCAAGAAGAGGATGCATCATGTGTTAATGCATATCAAGATCTCAAAGAGAGATGATCATGAGTTGATCATCAAGTCAAGAGAAGACTCATCATGTGTTGATTGAGGTCAAGTAAAGAATGCATCATGGGTTGATGCATGTCAAGATGATGACTCGGACTTGAAGTGAAGATGTGCGTCATCAACATTTAAGAAGATGCTCAAGGCAAAGGTATGACTAGCTAGGGCTAAGGATGTGTTCCTAGTCTTTTACCGGTCTTGGTGTTTGGTTAGAAGACCGGATTGCTAGTATAGGTTGCCGTACTATTAAGAGGGTCTTGTCTAGTAGCTTGAGTCTCATCATGTGTTAATAACTCAATCTCACTTGCTCTAGCTCACTCTAACATGTAGCCTATATTTGCGAATGTGTTTTGCAAATAGTTGAGGCTCATGGATAATCCTTGTAGCATGTGACTATACTTTGCAAATGTGTTTTGCAAATGGTTGAAGTCCATGTACCTACTCCTTGTGGCATGATCTAAGTTTGCAAATGTGTTTTGCAAATTGTTGGGATTCATGTATCTTCCTTGGCATGGTCTAAGATTGCTTGTTGCTATCATTTGGACTTAGACCATGGTAGTGACTCTTTGGAATTGTGCTTTTTGATTTGATAAAATGTGTTTGAGATCAAATCAAATAGGTGGGTTGTGTAGCCCACTGAATAAGCTTTCAATAGAGTCCAAGATCACTCAATTCCGACATCGGAGTCAAAAGTTATGACCTTTTACCGAGTGTAAATGCGTGCTGATTTTGTGCTGCGATACGACCGCCATGTAAAGAGCGGTATGACCGCCTGAACAGTTGTACCGGCCCTTGTGAGGCGGTACGACCGCAAATGGTCAGAACGGCTAGTTTTTGGCTGTTTCGTCTCCAAACAGCTAGTTTTTGTGTAGGGGCTATAAATACCCCTTTGGCCGGTTGAGAGACAACCTTTGGCATCCCATTTCACTCTCTTGAGCTAGTGTGAGCTTCTCCACTCAATTGTGCATGTGTTGCACCTTGTGAGCAAGGAGAGAGGTCTCTAGTTGCATGTGTTGCATCTAGAGGTGGATTTTGTATCCACTTGAGCTTGTGCATTCGTTGCATGTGGTGAGAGTCAAGCAAGGGGCTTGGCTTATTACTCTTGGTGTTTGCCGACACCTGGACGGCGTGGGCGTCGTGCGTCGGTGATCTTCTCAAGTGAAGCTTGTAAGAAGACCGGGCGTTTGTGAGTGGCTTGGTGCTCGCCATCTCGGAGTGGAGTAAGAGCAACCTAGTGGAGCGAGGTGTTTGATACCTCGGAGGAAGGCTTAATTGGTGGAGCCGGCCCAATAGGTTTGGGTTTCCTCAACGTGGATTATGGGAGACCAGCAAGTCTCCGACCACCACGGTAAAACATCATTGTGTCCGTGTGCTTCTTGTGATTAGCTTTCATATGCTTTACTTTGTGCAATTTACATTTATTGTATAATTGCTTATTTATTTGTATGATTGCTATCTTGTATGTGCTTGATTGATCATATCATTAGTTGATAGCTTACAAGTCGTTGCTAAATTGCTCTATTTATTATTGACTTGTATTGTTGGTTCACCTAGTTGTTTTAGGCGTTAATTGTGCTAAACCGAATTGACATTTAGTTTCCGCATTACAAATCGGTTTTAGCGCTTAGAAGTTTTAAATCGACTATTCACCCCCCCTCTAGTCGTCCTCCTCGATCTTACACCAGTCACCTCCTCTGTTTTCTCCCTCTGTGTTCCTCTCTTTCTCTCTCTCTAACATGTGGGACCACCTTGTCAGTTCCTCTCTCTCTCTCTCTCTCTGCCACTTTGGTCCCACTGCCATCCTCTCCAGTTGTCTGTCTCTCACTTACAAGTGGGCCCCACTTGCTAGTTTCTTTTCTTTTCAGCCGAAGGAATATTCTTTTCCCTCTCCTTTTCCTTTTCTGGCAAACCTTCTGAGAGCCCATTCTCCTTCGTCCGAACTCCGATTCAATCCTTTCAATTTCTTAAATTCGTCTAAAATAGAGCTCTTACTTTTAGAGTTAGTTTGTTGTTTTTGAATTTTATTTGATTTTATTTTAGTTTTATTTGTGTTTCATTTGTTGTCCTTTTCTCATTTAGATGATCTTTTTCAAGAAGCAAGAGCAAGAGCAAGTTTTTAAGTCTAAAGTGTGGTAACTGAGCAAGGTCAAGACAAGTCGTAATCATTTGATCATGTTGAATCTATGTTTTCAAAAGCATCTTGTTTTATATTAAATTGCATACTACTTTATATCAACTGCTTTTGGAAGTAGTTAATCACTTATTTGTCATTATGCCACCATTAATTATTTGAATACCTTGAATCATTTGTCACCATAGGATGGTCATTACTAGTTGGATATATTTGTATCACCAACCTGGATTATCGTAGAGATGCTCAGTTATACAATGGGCTCATGTCGCATGTTCAATGATGATAATTTGACTTAATGAGATATGAAATTATGGTGCGATGCCACTGTTGTGCAACTGTGGTGAGATGCTACTATTGTACAAGTTGTGATGTGATGCCGCTGTTATAAAATTATGTGACATGGCAGGGATTGTCATTTGTTTGGTTAAACAAAATGGTTTTATGCTTAAGCGAGCGATTGTGTAGTAAAGGGGGTGCAGGTAGCAATTTTAGGATGAGGTAGACTCGCCTGAGTACTTGTCATGGACTTAATTTTGTGCATCATTGAACTGGGCCATATCATACAATCACATACCCAGTATGGGATGGACTAGTTAATTAATTAGCAGTATCTTGATTTTAGTTCTATTTTTGGAAGCGTGAATTCTGAGATGGATACTCACAATGGCGTGGAGGGGGTCTGTCTAGTCATGATGACATTCAGTGTTGAAACCTTAACGGACATAACTGGATTGAGAAGGAGCTTTGTAAAAGCATTGTGATAATCACTTGGTTGCACACCTGCGGTAGTGTGTGACATACATTTTGATTTATCTTTTGTGGGTAAAGCTGTACAACCTCTGCAGAGTTAAAACTGTTTAAACAGCCATGTCTCCGGTTATAGATAATGTCCGGAGATTTCACACAAGGGATAGAGTTTTTACAAAAATGGTTGGAAGGTAAATGAGATGTTCACATGGTGAATGTGACGTTCGCTTGGTGAATGTGACGTTCGCTTTGTGGATGGGATATTCACTTGGTGGTTTGGTTGGAAAGTGAATGAGAGATTAACTGGTTGTTTCAATGAAGTTGTTTACTCTATTTATCTATTGTATTTTCAATTACGCTTTGCAATCTACTTATTATATTTATTGTCAATATTTTCTTTCTGCAAAAGAATCATATGGCTATTCCTTTGATCAAGCATTGCATGAATATTAATTACATACTATTTTCTATGACTTGCTGAGTACATTATGCACTCACGGCTTTAAACTTTGCTGTTCAGTTGAAAAAAGTCAAACTGCTCAAGAGTTCTACGGAGTGGAGTTCTTTGAAAGCTTTGTGAACTAAGATGTGTTCTCCACTCGATTACATGTGAGCATGTCGAATGGCCTCCCCAATTTTCTTTTCTGCTGCAAGAGTTTATTTATTTCTTAAGCCTTGTGTGGCAAATTAAGTAAACATTGACCATAAGGTCCAGTTATCATTACTATTTGTTATTTTTCTACCTTTTTAGTTAAATCGTTAAATGGATGGTATTTCATCAATGTTTCATTGTGTGAGCTAGTTACTGATTATGAGACTAGTTCAGAATACACAGAGGGTTTGGATGTATAAATTCGGACCTCGATAGTCACCAAGATGGTATTTTGGTGAAGATACCAAAATACCCCCTCTCGATCATTCTCGAAAGACCAAGTCCAAACGTCGTGAAGCAATCCCATGCTTTGCGACATATAGGTTGATCAATGGTTCTCTTCATGTCGGTAAGTCTCTCCCATCCGGCTCCCACCGAAACCATCATATCACTTGCACCGACCCCCGCGTTGCTTGATCCAATCAGTCACACCGAACTTCCCGTTCGGTCATCCGTGTCCATCTTGCACCATGCTTGAGACCAATGGCTTCAATCGACATCCTTGATCGTGCTAGACCTCAGCTCTCCTAACCTAGTCCTGATCATCCTCGCCATTGACCGTCGTTGACCACCAAGCCTCCTGCACAATAATAGACTAAGAAATCGATTCCGGACACAAGTTCTTCATAACTTGACCTATGTTAGTCAAAACATGCATCATGCATGCACTGAAACCTATGAATTTAACAGAACCCACGATCATTGCCGCCTTCCCGGCAAATGATCACTACCTGGCCGGTCAGACTGCCCAACTATAGTTCGGTCAGACCACTCAGGTCCTTAGCCAAATTTTTGTTCTGAAAATTTGCAGACTCTTTGGAAATATAATTCAAATAGAAGTTTTGACTCTATGCTCCAAAAATTATGGGACCAAATGCAAACAAATCACCTCACTTGCCTACACCCTTTATTTTTGGTCCGGCATCAAAATCCTATTTTTTTTGTTTTGGCTGGTTAGACTGCTGTCTTGCTGATCTGATCGCCACCCTAGCCGGTCAAGCCACTAGTTCATCCGGTCAGACCTCCTGACGACTGACAATAGCTTGAATTTTGCCAAAAATGAGGGTTTCGCCAAATGCCTCGACACTATTGCTAATTGTTCATCACACTGATATTAGGAGCATATCCCCATGATATCCACATGCGGCCTGCACTCTCTATCATTGCTGGATCTGAGCCGATGCCACTCTAAGCAATTGGCAATATGTCTCTACCATGGATACACCTCCATAATTGTGGGGGCGCCAATGTGGAAGAAGATAATTAAGGACCAGTGTCAGCCGTGCGTGCCTCGTTGTGGTAATCGAGATTGAAGAAAAGGAAGGCGGTGCTCCCTCATTGACATCGAGGCAGAGACATTGAAGCCCTTCTAGAGACCGGTGGGCAGATCGGTGGTGCGGGATGGTGGATAGACAGTGGCAGCATGGCTACGGCTCGCCTAGGGTTCAGGGCAAGGCTAGAGGAGGGGACGACGGGAGAAGCTAACGTCGTGGCCGAAGCGATCACATGTGACAAATGGGCCTAAGTATCAGAGGAGGATAGTAAGGAAGAAGGAGGAGGGTGGTTCACCAGCGTCGGCAACGATGCATGGGAGGAGGCAAGGGCGGGCGAGAAAGGAGAGGGGAATAGACTGGGGACAAGGAGGGGGTGGTATGGGGCTCGAGATTGGTTAGAGCTTTGGTGCAGCCAAGACAGAAGCCAAATTGATTTGAGTTGTCCATTGTCGATATGATGACTAGGCTAGTGCCTCTGAAGCAGGCAGTAGTGACCGACCCAACATGAGCGACCATCGACTCAACAACGCAACATCTACTGGCCCACGAGGCCCAATGACTAAGAAATGGATCTACATAGTTGTCTGCGACATTTGTCGATGGACACTTTGCGCACAGGATGTGTGGTGTTCTACCACTGGTGGACTAGATGTACGACGCTTCCCTAATCTCGCCATTCTCATTGGGCTTAGTATTAGGTAAGATTTGTTCTATTAATAATTTTGAATTATTACATGTGCACATTTGATTAGTTCCACTAATATGTTTTATTTCTTCGGAACATCGTTGGCGAACTGTGGGAACATTGAAACCAAACTTATGGAACATTGGTTCACCCCTTTAAAATTTAATATGTGGAACATGTTGATGAAGTGTTGGAACATTGAAACCAGATATGTAGAACATTTTTATTTTACCTACCGGAACCACCAACACCTACTTAATTCATAACCTCTATACAATTCAAAAGATACATGTTGGAACATCACCCATGAACTAATAGAACATTAGAAAGCAATGTATCGAACATTTTATTTTATCTAATGACACATATGACATGTGATATCATTTACTAAGCTGAAGTATATGCAAGTGAGGTATTGTTTTGAAGATCTTGTCCTAAGGAACACGATGGTTCAAATGGATCGTGAATTGGATGCTCGGTTGATCATTTGAAGTTTCAGATTGGGAAAAACATTCCTCAATTTTCGTGCGCAGGGCTGACTGCGTTGAATGGGTTTCACGGCTCGTGGGCTGCCAAGGTGGGCAGTGTGTGGTAATTTGCCACACGAGTTGTGCCTAGTCGCCCCCAAACTCCATCGTCGGATTCGTGGCCAACGTGCGAGATGTAGCCAATGGCACGACCATGCCATCCACATTGCGCAACAGGGCGCATGGCTACTAGGGGCAACTAGGCGTCACCTGTACGATAATTTGCTATTCGCCGCTCACCTTGGTGACCCATGGCTCGTGAAGTCTATCCAACACATTGCGCCCCCATGCATGCAAATTGAGGGAAGTTTTTTTTTTGCAATCTGAAACTTGAAATGATCGTATCGTTTGACACAAGAATCCAATTCACGACGCGTTAGAATCATTGTGTTCCTTACGACGAGTGTGGCATCCTAAAATTTTGAAACTTTTGCAAAAAAAATGCAAAAACTTCTGAAATGCATCTTAAGGTGTTATTTGTTTTTCCTGATTTTTCTTAGCTTTTTCCCTAGTTTACTAGAGTTTTCTTTCTTTTGAAAGCCACTTCATCCTATTTCTTAAACCTTGAAAATATTTAGAATCCTTGTTGGGCCACCTTATTCAACCAGCATGCAGTCCTTGTTTATTAGCGGACAATGTTCGAAAAAATATTAGTGGAATAAATCAAACGAGCTCGTGAGACAATTGAAAACCTATTAGTGTAAACAAATGAAAATATTATTTGAACAAACC
Organism: Ampelocalamus luodianensis; assembly: GCA_036346255.1. Classification (NCBI taxonomy): domain Eukaryota; kingdom Viridiplantae; phylum Streptophyta; class Magnoliopsida; order Poales; family Poaceae; genus Ampelocalamus; species Ampelocalamus luodianensis. The sequence continues at coordinate 16,995,068 of CM070625.1, forward strand.
AGAAATAGTAATATAAAATAGTAGAACAAATAAATGAACACTAGGAACAACAACAAAACCTACTATAATATCTGGCAAAAATATGCAAACCAAATGAAAAATAAAGAAACAAAAAAAGAATGAAAGAATCACTAAACCAAGGGCGGTCCCAGCTATCGGGCGAGGGCGACCACCGAGGTCTAGCACCGATGTAACCCCCCTCCCTCCCGGGTGCCCATGGTCCCTTGCCCCATTGTTGGGATACAGGTAGGCTACGGGAGGAATAAATCAAAATTTCTACCATGTAAACCAGGAAGCCAAGCAAGTAGATGATCACAGATCGGTACCACCAGATGCGCAGTGCAGCAGAAGAAACATTGGAGCAGCCTGGTCCAACGAAGTGCGCGTCAATGAAGTAATCGATCGTTCACCGCAGTTGATCGTCCAGCGCAACGATTGTCTTTTTCAGCAACCAATCTAGTTCCTTGCCAAGATCGTGAATCGTCCTCAAGCGCAACAACGCAGTAGCGCCTCTACGGTATCCACATATCTGGGGCAGGAATGTCGTACGTCGGTGTTCTAGCACCAAATCGCATGGGAAGACTCTCGAGAAGATTGCGGCTAGGGTTTGGAGCAACTCACGTCAACTCTTATCGTGTGTCTCCTCTGTTTTTTTTTTGCCAACAGCCTCAAGCATCTCCTTATATAGTGCCCGTGACGGATCCTATCCGAACACGTTTGACGAATCATATATGTACTGGTTTGTTCCAACCCGTTAAGTATGTGACCCTGTTGGCTCATGTCTATTTCGGTTGTGACACGGAAACACCTTTCCGATCACAAGTCATAGCGATACCTAGCAGGACATAACGATTCCCGAATACACACAATTTATATCGGATGAATCTTAATGCAATATGATCTACAACCAAGTCCTTATCACTTACGACCAGCTCGTATCTAGTCACGACCAGTTCATATTAAGTTACGACCAGTTAATACTTAACTATGACCAGTTTGCAACTCCTTACGACCAGTTGGTGATTATGTTCGAGCATATGTTCGACCAGTCTACGACTTGTTCGCATCTCCATACGACCAGTCTACGACTAGCTCAAAACTATGTTTGACCAGTCTACGACTTGTTCGTATCTCCAGACGATCAGTCTACGACTAGCTCAAAACTATGTTCGACCAGTCTACAACTTGTTCAAAACTATATTCAACCAGTCTGCTACTTGTTCGCATCTCTATACAACCAGTCTATATCTGGTCAAACTTAACTACCTGCTTGTGTATTCTCCCTTTGTGTTACGATATCTGGTTGAACTCCAGGTAAGATGTTGTGTCATTCATGGTCTGTTCAATACTTTCTTGATCGAGTGTCGAATAATTTTATGTGGTCGAACTCTTCGACCACCAGTGGTATGACCATGCACTTTCTTTATCCAACCACATCGAGGGGTCCAAAGATATCTCCCATATTATGTTAGGAGGGGCAAATCTCATATCTGACCAGTCACATTTCTCTGTATGTTTCATAGCATACCCGAAAGCTACCTTTATAATTACTCAGTTACGGAGTAGCGTTTGGCAACACTTAAGAGTGCTATTACACATGTAGGAAACCGTGTTGATCTCATGTCTAAATATTATACATCATCATTGCTTGAGACCAACTAATGACACATAGAATCATAACAATCTCAACAGTGTCCCAAGGTGGGTCAATCCAACACCATGTTCTCTAAAATGTGTTCATATTATTGATTCGATATCCCTATATCTATGACCGGTGAAACATGGTCATCAATCAATATATGTGCTGAGTCGATAGAGTCACTAGTGTTCCGACTAGTGACATCCGACCAGAGATACATTTAGAACGACATCATCCTTGGTTAAAAGAGCTTCACCAACAAGTCACATACTCATTAATCTTTATAACTGATGATTCATTCAAGAAATAGAACAACACTTATTCAATAACATATAAACATAGACATGATGTCATCATCTCCATGATTGCCTCTAGGACATATCTCCAACATCCTTTCCCTTCCCGGCTTGGTAGCTTGACGGCTTCCTTCCCCCAGCGGCCAATGCTTGGCGCGCGTACGCTACGGGCTACGGCCAGCGCCCAGCCAACTGCCCTCTCCAGAGGCCACAACCCAAACTCCAAAGCCCCATGAGCCTAGCTAAGCCCACGACCAATACAACCAACCAGTACACCACTACACCTCCTCATAGGCTCACTTCGTCATCGTCACTTCCCTCAATCTCTAAATTCCAAGTTTCCAACCCTAGGCGGTGCGCGGGCGAGCAACATAGCGGTAGGCCGGCAAGGTGAAGGTGGCGCGCGGTGGGCCGACACAGCGGCGTGGGCCTTGGTGTGTGGCGTCGACCGTTGACAGTCAACTGAGATTTGGTCATAGGCCTAAAGTCTCTCATTTCAAGATTTTTGGTTGCAGGTGCTTCATTCTTAAACATGACAATTTGGATAAATTTGAATCTAGATGTTCTGATGGCTTATTTCTTGGATATCCTGCTCATTCTCGTGGCTATCGTGTATTTAATTTGGATACTAACAAAATTGTTGAGACTTGTGAAGTCACTTTTGATGAGGCTAGTCCTGGTACTAGACCCGATGCTGCAGGTACACAGGTTTCTGATATTCGAGAAAGCATCTTCGTCGACGATGACTCTGAGGATGAGGACCCAATCCATCCTCAAATCCCTTCTGAGATGGTTGGAGAGTGCCTTTCACTACTCCGGCTTTTTGGCGACCTCCTCCTATCTTCACCGACGACCTAAGTGGCTCTGCTCCTACCTCTACAGCCCATGAGGTAGAGGCCATACGCACTGAGAGCTCCTCTTCACATCCAGCGACGACATCCTTTGAGCAGATGATTGGGGATCTCAATGAGCGAGTTACTCGCTCCAGGTTTATCTCTCCAGATTCTCATGCGCATTATGCTTTTGTTGCGTCTTTTGAACCCCGAGATGTCACCCATGCTTTATCTGATTCCTCTTAGGTCAATGCCATGCATGAAGAACTTGAAAATTTTAAAAGAAACAAAGTCTGAACCTTAGTTGAACTTCTATATAATCATAATGTAATTGGAACTAAATGGGTTTTCAAAAACAAGCAAAGTGAGGATGGGTTGGTAGTTCACAACAAGGCTAGGCTTGTAGCTCAAGGTTATTCCCAGGTAGAAGGCTTAGATTTTGAAGAAACCTTTGCTCCTGTAGCTAGATTATAAGCTATTCGCATTTTGCTAGCGTTTGCATCTTCTAAGGGTTTTAAACTTTTTCAAATGGATGTCAAAAGTGATTTTCTTAATGGTTTCATAGAAGAAGAGGTCTATGTCAAGCAACCACCTAGCTTTGAAAATCACAAGTTCCCAAACCATATTTTTAAACTCTCCAAAGCCTTGTATGGATTGAAGCAAGCCCCTAGAGCTTGGTATGATAGGCTTAAGAGTTTCCTGCTTAAAAATGATTTCAAAATGGGAATGGTTGATAAAACCTTGTTCACTCTCAGGCATGGCAATGACTTTTTGTTGGTTCAGATTTATGTGGATGATATCATATTCGGTGGTTCTTCTCATGCTTTGGTGTCCAGATTTTCAGATTCTATGAGCAGGGAGTTCGAGATGAGCATGATGGGAGAATTGACCTTCTTTCTTGGTCTTCAAGTCAAGCAACTGAAAGAAGGTACTTTCATTCATCAAAGTAAGTACACAAAGGACCTTCTTCGGTGCTTCGATATGGGAAGCAGTAGACCAATGTCTACTCCCATTGCCACAACCACCGTGCTGGACCCTGATGAGGATGGAGAGCCCGTGGATCAGAAGGAGTACCGCAGCATGATCGGCTCCCTCCTCTACCTCACAGCGTCGAGGCCGGACATACAATTCGCTGTGTGTCTGTGCGCTCAATTTCAGGCTTCCCCTCGTGCTTCTCATCGTCAAGCAGTGCGGCACATATTTAGGTACCTTGAGGACACTCTTGACTTTGGACTCTGGTTTTCTTCTGATTCTGCTATCTCTATTCGGGCTTTTTCTGATGCTGATTTTGCGGGGTGTAGAGTGGATAGGAAGAGTACTTCTAGCACTTATCATTTCTTGGGCACATCTCTTATTTCTTGGTCTTCTCGAAAACAGTCATCTGTTGCATAGTCCACTGCCGAGGCCGAGTATGTAGCTGCAGCAAGCAGTTGCTCTCAGGTTCTCTGGATCTTGTCTACTTTGCGGGACTATGGGTTGTTTTTGGATAGTGTTCCTCTTTTATGTGACAACACTAGTGCCATAAACATTGCCAAAAACCCAGTGCAACACTCTAGGACTAAGCACATTGATATTCGATATCATTTTCTTAGAGACCATGTTGAGAAAGGTGATGTTGTGCTTCATTTTGTTGAGTCTGAGCAGCAGGTTGCTGATATTTTCACTAAGGCTCTTGATTCTTCTCGTTTTGCTACTTTGCGGGGAGAGTTAGGGGTTATTAGTCCTCTTGGCCTGTTTTGAGGGGGAGTTTTGCTCTTTTGCATTCATTGTATCATAATGCATTTTCAATTCTACAACTTGTATTGTAATATAATTTCATGGAGCTTTGATTATTATCCTTGTTTGACTTAATTTCATATTTTATACCTTGCCATGTCTTGTATTAGTGTGCTAAGACTTCTGTTATGCCTTTTCATATGTAGCTTAGTTTTTGCCATGATAGTTTTATTATATGTGAGCAATTTGAATCAAAACATAACTTCTTGAATCTTGTGACTAGTTTTGCTATAGTGATCCTCTTATGATTCACGCCATGTCATATACGCTTAATTGAGTCTTGAATCTGATATGAGTTTTGAAATGAGCTTTGGAAGTTCTCGAGTCAAGCAAATGAAAACATTATAAGCTTTTTTGTGCGAAAAAACTGATCTCACCAATTCTTTGTCATGAGACGGCTTGCCATTGTACTAGGCTTGAACTCAGGGGGAGTTTTGGATGACCTAGATCACTCTCTTAAGCTTTCTTGCTTGGGATGGTTGCGGCAAGGCTTGAGATCTAGCACATTGCTAAGAAAACAAAATTATCTTTTGGTTGAAGCTTACGAGGCAGTTGTGGATGGCTCCTATTCCAGGACTTGTTTTACTAAGATAAAACCTGAAGTCTATCAGCAAAGTGCTAAAATGTGCTAAAATTCCACTTGCTTGAACAAATTGATTCATAATTGCACTAAAAATGCTCAAAATTGACTCTTTGTCTAATTTCTAGGTTCCATTTTGCTTATAGACATGGCTTGACTCCTTTTTAGATACCTTTAGTTAAACTATGATCTTCAACATCTTTACATGCTAAGACTTTATTTCAACTCAGATTATTGCTCTGTTAGCTTTAGCTTGCTATATATGTTTTGCCATGATGGAACATCGCTACTTTATATAATATGGCTTGATGTAATACTTGTCTAGTCTTCTTGGATAATTCTCATGGCTCCTGTTGCTAACAATAAAAACAAAAATTGCAGTCATTCCATTTCATTCATGCTTTATCTTCTTCCATGTTTCTTGCTGAATACATTGTCAAAGGGAGAAAGATTGGTAAAAATGTTGTTTTAGAACTATTTGGAGTCTTAGAGAGAAAGTGTTTTTTTTTCATAACAATTGGTGATCATTGTGAGTGGGAGCATCTCATTTGCATTCCTTTGGTTTTATTGCCTTTTCTGAATCTGAATTGCAATTCGTGAATACTCACCATGATCGAAGGTCAAAAAGAACAATTGTTCTTTCATATGGATCTTAAGTGAGATTTGTGGTGATTCTCTAGAAATTAAAGCTTTTGTACCTTCTGTTGCCTAATCTCACTTGTCTTAACTATTCTGAAGCCAGTTTGGTCATTTTCACGGCTTTCTCTTGCTTATGGACCAAGTTGAGCCTTTGTGCGAAAACAACGAGTATTTTTATTTTCAAACCTAAAACTTACATTTTCTGGAAGATTGCCAATGTGTTCATCAAGGGGGAGATTGTGGATATGAGGATATGTGCACGATATTAAGATGATGTTACAATTGGCAATGACACTCTTGGTTTGCTATTTCTCGTGTTTTCAGCAAATGTTCAAAGGTCGTCGAGTTCGAGCGATCGGCCGTGGCGGGGCTGTCGGGACGGCGAAACGGTCAAACCGGACATTGAATGGCGGTCTGACCGGTTTTGTACTGATTAGTGATTCGTTTGGAGAATTGATTTTGGGAAAGGTCATATCCCTGTTTATCTTTGCATATTGCGTGTTTTCACTGACGTAGGTCAAGTTGTAAAGAACTTGTTCCCAGAGACGATTTCTCTGTCTATTGTTGTGTAGGTGTCTTGAAGGTCAACGGCGGTCAACGGCGAGAGGATCGAGACTAAGCTTGAAGAGCTGAGGTCCAGAACGATCATGGATGCCGGGTGAGGTCAAGTGGCTCAAGCGTGGCGCAGAATGGACGAGGATGACCGAACGGACAGTTCGGTGCGACGGGTTAATCAAGCGGCGCGGGGGTCGGTGCAAGTGCCTTGGTGGTTCCGGTGGAATCCGGATGGGAGAGACTTGCTGACATGATGAGAGCCGTTGATCAACCTACATGTGGCGGAGCAGGCGATTGCTTCGACAGGATTGGACTCGGTCCATGGAGAAGGATCGAGAAGGGGTATTTTGGTAGTTTCACCAAATACCGGCTTTGTGACTGTTGGCTAAACCGCGGCGCTTGGAGAAGCGGTTTAGGTCAAATGGAGATGAAGACGGTGCTTTAAAATGCGTGCGCAAGTGTCCCGTTTGTGTTGGGCCTTAACGGGAGCCCATTAGAGAAACTCTTATAGAAGCTAGGTCTCTAGTATAAATAGGAGGGGTGCTGCCACACAACCCCCAAGCACTTCATTTGGAAACCCTAGTTTGGTTTTAGAGACTTAGAGAGAAAGGAAGAGGCTTAGGGTTCTAGGGAGATGAGTTGATTGTGTGCTCATGGATTGAGCTCTTGTCCTCCTTGAGGGAGTGGCTGTAACCAGCAACAATCACGAATCAATCCATGGATGATTTCCCAAAGATGTGTCTCTTTGTGTTCTTCCTTCTTGTTTTGTGATTTTGAGCCCATCTTTAATTATTTGGTTTTTGGTTGATCTCTTCTCCTCTTCTACCTTTCTGTGATGTGTGGGAATACATCGAGAATCACCTAGACCATCAATCGCCCACGAGCAAGTGTTTAGATCAAGTTTTCATTTTTGCTCGGTTTTGAACCTTCCTTCGGTAAAACTGAAAAAAGGTCTTAACTTGGAATAGGTTCCTAATATCCTTAGAAAGGTGTGTTCCAAATTTGGTCAAATTTGGCCGTGTAGACAAAAGTTAGATCAATTTTCGTTTTTGAAATAGTGCTGAAATTCGTGTTTTGTGCTAATTTTACTATTCACCGTCCGACCACTCATCATGCTGATCGACCGCCACTGTTCACCGATCTTTGTTCATCATCTTTGAAAATTTGTGTTTCTAGTTGTTTCTTCTGGGGTTTGAAGGAATTCAACATAAGTTTTCCATTGTGTTTATCTATTGATCTTCATAGCTCTCATAGCTATTGGAGTGAAATTTGTGTTGAATCTAATCTTAAAAGAAAATTTTGGTTGTGCTCCTATTCACCCCCCTCTAGTCGCCTTTCAGGTCCTACACTGACATACTGTGATGTATAGATAATTGATGGTGAAATAGTGAATGGTGAATACTATGATAGTGTGATACTCTGTTACTCACTAACTCACTGTGATGTATATATGTATAATTGATAATGTGTGAATTTGATAGTGTCATGGTGAATTGGTGACACTATGATATATAATTGATGGTGAATTGAATTGTGATTGGTTGATTACTTGATTTGCTAGATTTGAAGAGCTATTTTACCATTGCGTCGCCGTCGAGTGGGTCGACCTCAGGTACCGAGTGCAAGCGGGAATGCTGTGATAAACTTCATTGATGAGGTACATTTTCTACATTTGATCTGTCTTTGTATGTTCATATGATGCGGATTGTAGTTTTGAGATCCATTTAGTGTTATATGCTCTATTGAAAGTGATTATAACATGTATTATGTATACATTGTTTTGTTATCGGATAATACTATTGGTTCATTCTGCCCAACCTAAATTTTAATCATGGGTTCGTCACTGATACAAACAGTGAATTGGCTTGCAGGTACTTTGGAAAGGATCACAACAATGTTGAAGAAATGGAGAGTGCTTTGTCCGGATTCTCAAAGGCCCCGGATGGATCACTATATTGATCAGCTCAACTCCAAGAAGTGGACATGAAGATGGAACATGAGGGGAAGAACATGTGGCTTACAAGATGCGAAGAGGCGTGTAGAGAGATCAAGTCAAGCTACGAAGGCATGCTCTGTAATTGAATGGAGGTGGTGATGTAATTGGATAGAAGTTCTTTTAGTTACATGTTTGTGTGTGGTCAGTGCCGGTGATGCCGATTGCACTGTCCAGGTTCACGCGGTAAAATGAACTTGGGTTAGAGACGTGAATGCAAATGCGCCGTATCGTGAATAGCAGTTGCCGCGGTTTCACTTTAAATAAAAATGGAGCTGGGGGTGAAAAGCCCTCTGTTTCTAGAAGGACGTGAGGGAGGGGTCGGGGACGGTGGAGTGGGTGGAGTGGTGGTGACAGAGCCTAGGGCGAAGGGGAATACGACGTGTGAGGCAAGCGTCGAGGGACGCACGTGGACATCCGCTGACGAGGGTGGTTCTGGCGACGACGAGGTTGAAGGCACGCAAATCAAGGGAGGGGGAGCTGATGTGGCGAGGCGGGGCAGAGCGCGGAATCAGAGGAAGAAAAGCGGGTGACGATGGTGCATATGCGAGGAGCGGTCACGTTAGAGACGCATCGTGGCTGACACGGTGGCCCCAGTGCGCGCATAGGGTTTCGTTGGCTTTTTTGTGTATGTAGGGGTGTGACGATTCTTCCGCTGCGTGGGGCAGCGGGGTAAACTCATTTTTTTTATTAGATAAGATAATAAAAGATAAGAAAGAAAAACTCACGCAGCTGTAGCTTGAACAGGCGAACGACCAAGCGAAACATCTTGCACTTGTGGGCCACGCCAACTTGCTAGGCCGAAGCCGGTGGGCCTCGCGCTCAAATATGCACAAAGCCTCCCTAATTAGGCCGTGGGCCGGGGGTGGGCGGCGGAATGCTATATGCCGCGCGCGCACGCACCCGAGGAACCCAAATAACCCAAATAGCATTTCCTGGCTGCCACGCGGGACGGGACGAGGCGCACGCGCGCACGCACCCGAGGAACCCAAATAACCCATTCGCACGGCCGCACGACCATCGATCCCCTTTTCTCCCCGTGTTCTCTTCCATTTCAACCGGTCGCCGCCCTCGGAGATCGCTCGCTGTCTGTCGGCGTCGGTGTTGTGACGGCGCTCTAGGCTCCCGGCTCGTTCCCGAGGCTTCCTGCTCAGGTAGGGTTCCCTCGACTCCTCTCTCTCCGGGTGCATGTTTCGTAGGGCCTCGCGTAGCTGTGATTTGATTTCTCGAATCGAATGGGTTTAATCGGTGGGCTCTGCTATGTCGCCTCGCTAATCTATTCCCCCCTAGAGGGCATTTCGCTGCTGCCCGATTGGGGCCGATTTAGTGGGGGTTCTTGGTCGGGCTCGAATCCTAGGGTTTCTTGAATAGTTCCTCTTTCTTTTTTTAATGGTTTTGGAGGAATCATGCTGTTTTGGTTTAGGTTTTTTTGGGGTTATGTTTTGTTAGGCTGGGGCGTTTCTCCCCATTTTGATCTAGCATTGAGCTTGATGACTGGAAGGCAAATATTAGTTGGTGTGAACACCATCAGCACTTAAAAAGTAGCAACTGTGAACAAGGTTACTGCAAGATGCCGTGAGATTATGCTGTGCTGGATGCGTGTTAGATCCAATGTGTTTCTGAGTACCACTTGTGAGTAGGGGCGAAAGCGGATCGGATAGTTTTCGATCGATCCGGACGGAAACGGATTCGGATTGTTTTGGATCGGATTGAAAACGAATATGGATTTTTTCCCCCGGAAATGAAAACGAATGCAGTAGCCTGGTGTCCGTCGGATACAGATTATCCGGATAGTACGAAGGGCGGATATTCGGAATACTAGCCTAGCAGGCAACCTTCCGGACGATTGTTCTCTCTCATACAAACTTTGATTCCGTCGATTCTTATTTTTAAATTCATCTAAATTCAGTACCTTTCTTTTGGTTCTAATTTGATAATTTTTGGATTTTATTTGGAATTATTGTATTTATTTGGCTCTTTTCGCGCGTATAGATTCCGGCGTTTCCGAAGAATTCTTGGACTCGTCCGCCGAAGCAACTTAAACCTTCAACGAAGGTAAATTACAGACCTTTGATCATGCTGTACCCATTTTATAAAAAATATATTGTTATATATCAACACGCATTGCTAATTTTTTAATAACTGCTTTCGAGAATAGTTAAAGTCCTATTCGACGTTATGCCACCTTGAATACTTGCTATTGACATGTATCCTTGAACACCATAGGTTGGTTAATTTTAGCTGGATATATTTCAACATGGGTATCGTATTATGCTTAACCATTCATGAATATTTGCATCAAATAAACTAGTTAGATGTTTTCGTTAATTTCTGGCATACAATTTAAGGGGTTTTCATGTTCCAAAAAATATCTGTGATCGTATTCGTTTCAATTCGTATTCGCTCCGTATTCATATTCGATATTATTCATATCTGGGGTATCCGTATCTGGGAGAAAACATGATAAAAATTATGAGAGAGCCATTATCCATTCGTATTTGATCCGTTTTCACCCCTACTTGTGAGGCAAACCTTGTTAGCGGAGCTGCGTCAAAATGCCAGTACTCATTAGTAATGCGCATAACAAGAACAATCCTCCTTACCTCTATCATTGCCTCATCGGCAGGAATTTGACAAGCACTCGATGTCTACTTGGAATTGCAACCATAGGGTTTCCCCTTTAAGCAACTTCCCACCCCTCAACTAATTGTAGATAACATTTCGTTGAAAACCCGTGTGTCATCTTGATAGTAACAGAAGCTTCCAACTGAACTGTCCAAACAACTATTTGTTTAGTACAATCTTCCATGTATTTAAGCCACCACGTCTCTTCTGATTGATCATTGATGCTTCTCTAATGAACAGGAACTACTGAAAACTTGGTTCTTCTTCAAAAGGCAGTTCGCCAAGTCTCCGCCACCATTTCATCTTCCTTTTTATACGCCTATCTCCAACCTCTTGGCTGATCTCAATCCAAACTTCCACACCATTAGTGCCACCCCAGTGCCAACGGCAGACCACAATCCATAGCCATCCGGTCCTCACTAATCCTATCTTCCGAACTTTCCCCTGGTCTCTCCTCACTCTCGTAATAGCAATTAGTGGCAATAGCAATTGGTGGCAAGAGCACGATGACCAACTATTCGATTTGGATGGTGGCATGATTCATCATCAAAGATCAAAAGGCAACAAGGGCTTGAGGTTTGCTTGTACTTATATAGTTTTAGTGCAGTTGTGTCCTGTTATTGACTAAGAAATTAATAGTATATTTAGTTTCTCACGGGATTAACCAACTTTGGCGTGAAAGACAAATTCATGTCAAAATTTGCTACATCTCACGGGACTCTTGCACTTGGTGGCTACTCTGGCACCCATGCTAGTTATTACTACCTCTATTCTTTTTTATTTGTTGTCCTAGAATGTGTGTAGTTAACATTTTAAAACTTTGACCACTAATATACATAAAAGTGTTTAGATTTGTCTCATAAAAGTGATATGAGTAGATTTATCATCAAAATTACTTGTTGGGTCTGGAATTGATTACTTGATTTTTATTACTGATTTATGAGTTAAATTACTTGATCAACTTTTCCCCGATTGATTCACTGATTCATTTTTGAATCTGGAGGTTTATTACTTGATTGATTTTTTTCATTGCCGATTCATGAATTAAATTAAAAGTTCAATTGTAAACTCTGTGAAGCATGAAATTGCGTTTTATATTAAAAAAAAATCTCCCACAAATCTAATGGTATTCTAGACTTCTAGTATTAGCACATCAACCACTGTAGATTGTACAGCATGTTGGCTTATTTGCAAAACAACATGATCGGCTTCTTTAGACAGCAGCTTTCCTAGCTAAGCTGGGCTGGCTTATGCACAAGCCCAAGCTCCCCAAATCGGGGCCTAAGGATTCACTAAGGTCTACTTGCTCTACTAAGAATTTTTTTACCGAATACTTCACTAAGATTTTGCTTTCTTGTGCAGGAATTTTTGGTTGATTTGAGATGGACAGGGCTTCAAATTTCATACCTGGTCCTAATCAGGAGCTCCTGGATGCCAAGCCATTAAGGTCTTTAGCTCCAATGTTCCCTGCACCCATGGGAGTCAATGTTAACCAGTCAAGTACCCCACCGTTGGTCTGTGTCACCCCGGTTGGCCAATTTCCTGCAGGGTTTGGTGCGGGTAACCATCCTGCCTTTGGATCATTCGCCACCTTCAGTGCCACTACGAATGGGGTTTCACATGCAGGCGCTAATGCTAATGGGCCCATTGATGCCACCCCTATCTCAGCATACAAGACGAGATCAACGGGCGTTATATCACTTGATGGTGATGATGAACCTTACTCGGGTAACCAGACTTCGGCATCTGGACGGAAGTCTAAGAGATCATCCGGTTCAGCTGCTGACGGCTCAAATGGAGTTAAGGTCAAGCGACCTAAACCCATCTACAAGAATTTTGTTTCTGGCAAGGAGCTTACCTTTCTGCCGGCTTCATCCAGTGATCCCAGGGAGACTGTGGAAGCAGTTCACGTGACCTTTGAGGCACTCAGACGGAAGCATCTGCAATTGGACGAAATACAAGAGGCTAGCAAACGTGCAGACCTGAAGGCTGGCGCCATCATGATGGCCAGTAATATCAGGGCCAATATGGGAAAGAGGGTAGGAAGTGTTCCTGGAGTTGAAATAGGGGATATTTTCTATTTCAGGATGGAGCTATGTATCATTGGGCTGCACGCTCCTAGCATGGGCGGCATCGATTACATGAGTGCTAAATTTGGAAATGATGAGGATTCTGTAGCAATATGTATTGTTGCTGCAGGTGGTTATGAAAATGAGGATGAGGACACAGATACGCTGGTCTACAGTGGTTCAGGGGGTAATAGTAGGAATAGTGAGGAGAGGCATGACCAGAAGCTTGAGAGGGGTAACCTCGCTCTCGAGAGGAGCCTGCACAGGAAGAATGAGATAAGGGTTGTACGTGGCTTCAAAGACCCATTTTGTGCGACTGGGAAAATCTACATATATGATGGCCTTTATAAGATTCAGGAGTCCTGGAAGGAGAGAACAAAGTCTGGTATCAATTGCTTCAAGTACAAGCTGCTGCGTGAACCTGGACAGCCTGATGGAGCTGCAATATGGAAGATGACTCAAGGATGGATAGATAATCCAGCAACAAGGGGCAGGGTTATACTACTTGATCTATCATCTGGGGCTGAAAATATTGCAGTTTGTCTTGTCAATGAGGTAGATCATGAGAAAGGACCTGGACATTTCACCTATACTAATCAGGTGAAATACTTGAGGCCCCTCAGTTCTATGAAACCGTTGCAGGGTTGTGGTTGCCAGAGTGTTTGCCTACCTGGCGATGCCAATTGTGCTTGTGGACAACATAATGGAGGTGATTTACCATACAGCTCATCAGGACTGTTGGTGTGCCGCAAGCCGATAATATATGAATGTGGTGAATCTTGCCACTGTACTTCGAATTGTCGGAACAGAGTGACCCAAAAAGGGGTCAGATTCCACTTTGAGGTCTTCAGGACCACAAACCGAGGCTGGGGCCTTCGCTGCTGGGAGCCCATTCGTGCTGGTGCATTTATTTGTGAGTATGCTGGTGAGGTCATTGATGAGCTCAAAGTTAATTTGGATGATAGTGAAGATGATTACATTTTTCAGACTGTGTGTCCTGGTGAGAAGACGTTAAAATGGAATTTTGGGCCTGAATTGATAGGCAAGGAAAGCACATATGTATCAGCTGATGAATTTGAGCCGCTGCCCATCAAGATAAGTGCAAAAAGTATTGGAAATGTCTCACGTTTCATGAACCACAGTTGCTCCCCAAATGTCTTCTGGCAACCAGTTCAATATGACCATGGAGATGACAGGCACCCACATATCATGTTCTTTGCACTGAAGCACATTCCTCCCATGACAGAACTGACTTTTGACTATGGTGTGGTTGGAGCTGAGTCCAGTGGTTTAGGTTCTCATAGAACTAAGAACTGCCTTTGTGGATCATTAAACTGTCGGGGGGTATTTTGATTGACTGAGGAGCATCTACATTGTGGTGGATCAACATGCAAACCAATCTGCTAGGGTGAGGTTCCTTGCCTGATTGTTTTCTTTATTACTCAAGTATGCAACTATTTCCTTTGATGCCAAAATACACTATTTGTTGAGTGACTATAGTTATGTGGTCCACCAATTTTTATGTTTATATCATAGAATTGAGCATTTTATCTCCCCCAGCACCAATGTTCCTTTTCTAATAACTTTTGGAATTACTTCCGAACTGCAAATTTAGGAGGATGATAGGTTAAACACGGCTCTTTTCTTAATTTAATGGAAAATGTTGCACGCATGTTCTTTTCCCAGAGCCATACTGCTGTAGTGTTTATACAACGCCAGAAAGGCTTCACTTTCTGCATCTCAAAGTAGTTAAAGTTAGATGCTATTTTGAATCTTTATCCTTTTTGTATATTTCTCGGGTTCATATCTCATCTTTTGAATATCTGCTCCTCCTGCAGATCTTTCTGCTGCTACCTAGATTCAAGCTATCATTATTCCCTAAGAATGATATGAGTGAAGACGTTCCTTGCTATGTGAACTGTGAAGACAGTTAATTATCATCAATTTGAACTGTGAAGACGGTAAATTATCATCGAACTGTAGAATGCCCGTTGTGTTAATGCCGCACTTGGCTTTTGTTGCATGGTGGCTTTGTATCACCATTTGTTCAGATATCTGTAAGGGTATGTATGGATGTATTGCTGTTAATCTTTTGTATCCATTTGCACCGAGAAGAAATCCTGTGCTATCTACCCTTACGGTGCTATAATATTCCTTCCTCAAAATACGTCACAAATAGTTATAAAAAAATCTCTAAAAACATTAGTTAGATAGGTTATGATACGAGGAAGTGTCGTAAAAAAATCAACTGAAAACATGACTTATATTAGGAGAAATAAAAGCGACAAAGTTTAGTGAACAGTAACTTTATCTTTTTGTTTCTCTACGCGTCGATCAAATTTGGTGGTAAGATAGATTGATTTTGTATGAATGCTACCAATTTTCTGTAAAAATATATTATTATTTACACTATGTTTTAAAGGAGTAAACATTATAATATCGTATGTAGCACAGGATATTCAGCTGTTAAGCTGCGACTTGTCAGATTCTCTCCTGTAAAATATGTGGCTTAGGATCATCTTGCATTTCTCTCATTTTCTTTTTCTTGCTTGGCTGTTGGATGCCGTCCATTGCGCAGATCAGATATTCAGATGCAAGGGTGGTTCTGGCTACTGATTGTCTGATGATTGTTGCGTCGTGTATGCTGCCCCTGATTCCTGAAGATTTTTTTTTTATTTAATTTTTTTAAAATTTTATTTTAAAGTTAACCTATCGCGAATTTTATTTTCAATTCTAACCCTTTTGGTCACGTTGTGACAAAACAACACTGTCACGTCAGCCCATTTCTGATCAAAGTCTTGTCACGTCACCACCAGTGGCATGACAAAAAGTGCGATTTTGGAGACTTATCATGTGACGTGATAGTGTTGTTTTGTCACGCCATGGGTGGTGGCGTGACCAAAGGGGTCAGAATTGGAAATAAAGTTTGCGATAGGTTAACTTTAAAATAAAATTAAAAAAAATAAATAATAAAAAAATTCTTCCCTGAATGCCAGGAAGTTGTTTGACGTGGGGGCTTGTACAGTTGTACACAAGATTTGTATGTTCTGATGGTGGGCCGTCTCTTTCGATGTCTAAAGAATTAGACCCTTTTTTATGCCAATTATAGCCGTTAATCTCAAGAGTATCATATTGGTTGGACTAGTTACCGTTTGTAAAGAATCCGACTTTTTTAGATGAAAAATTAGGAATTTTCGGTATATTAATCAGGAGTCATTTAGATCTTTAAGCTGTAGAAAAACTTGATTTTGTTGAATCATATATAAGGTTTTGTAGAAGGCATTGGTTCCTTAGCCTAGGATAAAATCACCGTAACATCCAATTTCCTCACACACACAGTGCTGAGTTTTAAGAAAACTACTCAGACTTAAAACTAGTTCATTATCCGTGTTGTGTTACGGATTAAAAAAATCATAATCTTAATATATCAAGTCGCCAACTATTATTACGCTCAGCACGCCGACGCCGAAGAGTCCTAATTTTTGAGTAGCAGAGAGAAGCAAAGGAATTGTAGCACCACTAGCAGCCAACAGGCATCTTTTCCGTCTGAATGGTAGGCTCCCTTCTCACTCCACTAGAGTTGGAGATCTACGACGACCCTACCTATCTCCTGGCGAAATCCCCTCGTCCTCCTCCTCCGCACTCCAGTGCCTCGGCAAAGCGCCCCCCAGCCCAATCCAGGAGGGCAGGAGGGAGACTACAACGAGATTCGATCCAGTCCCGCCCGGATTCCGCTCCGGTTCCGCCTGCTCAAGCTCGGGGTTTTGGTCAGGTAATGGCAAAGCCCGCGGAATCGCGGGTTTCCTCGGGCTCTGGGGCGGGGGATCTGAGGCGGGAAGGGGGTGGTGGGTTGGGGTTTTGGCGTGGGAATTCCATTTCCGGGGGATTGGTGCTCGTGGTTTTGGGTTTTATTCAGTGGTTTGATCTGTGAATTGTGGGGGGCAAGCGAACTTGTTCTTCCGCTTCGCTTCAAATCTAGGTTGGCTTTAGTGATTTAATGCTCTTTAAGCTTCCTCTCGCGTGTGTGAGAAATCGAGAGATTTAGTGATTAAGTTCTTAAGTCTGATGTCTGATCTTTAATAGCTCTGATCTACTGGTATCGACTACTTGCCTTCCTACTTGTTGTAGACTTACCAATGCTTCAACTGTTAATGCGTGTGTAGATTGAAGTGTGTAAATATATATATCTTAATTTTTTAAAAAGTGCTATATCTTGATATTTTTTTAAAAAAAGTGCTATATCTTGTTCATGTCTCGGTTAGCTTCTCCTGTTATGCTATTTTAATCTCCACTACCAGTCATGTTTTCTGTCGCCAAACATTTAAAACTTGCGATCTTTTTGCATAATTCAGCACAGTGTTTCTGAGAGACGAATCGGGCTAAGAGCGAGAGCGACTGTGAGATGCTCTGTCAGGATCAGATTGGCTCTTCAATTGGTGATGATAGCAGCAGGGGATCACCGCCTAGGGAAGCTGGCCTGCAACTGAAGAAAGGCCCTTGGACACCGTCCGAAGATGCCATCTTAGAGGAGTATGTTAAGAAGTATGGTGAGGGGAACTGGAATGTGGTGCAGAAGAACACCACCCTGTTAAGGTGTGGCAAGAGCTGCCGTCTCCGGTGGGCAAACCACCTGAGGCCCAACCTGAAGAAGGGGGCTTTCACCAAGGAGGAGGAGAACCTGATCATTAAGCTTCATTATGATATGGGGAATAAGTGGGCCCGTATGGCTGCTTATGTAAGTTCAGTTTCCAGTTCATTTTTTCTGTTCTGCAGTCTCACTATATTATTCTCATGCTTTCACCTGGTGGCTTTTTGTTTGACAAATAAAAGGGCATATATATTTGTGGCAAAAAAACATGTACAAAAGTACCTGAATAGAAAAGCCGCTTATTTCCTTTGTCATAATGATTATTTTTCATGGACTTATAGATGCTATAGGGATTTTTTTTCTTGGATTTTTAGTTGCCGGTGAAGTAATTTGATCTAATGTTTAATAGTTGATGATGATGCGTGCAGCATACTTGAAGGCATGCTTTACATTTCATTTGTACTTTGATTCTGTTGAAAAAGTTAGCTTCTCCTAAAATATATTGATCACTAGAAACCGGGTCAACACTTTGATGACATCCAAGTTGCATGATATCAGAGTTCCATACATGAAATTTATCTCGGAATTGTAGCCTGGTTTGCTTGTAAATTTTAGAGATTACCATTTAAGGCGACTGGCCTTGCACCTGGCAGCATTCTTGTACCTTGCCATCATTAATAGCATATAAGAGATTGCCATTTAAGGCGACCGGCCTTGCACCTGACAGCATTCTTGTACCTTGCCATCATTAATAGCATGTAACCATATAGTATAGTTTTATGGAAAATCAGGAGTACAGATTCAATCGAAGTTTTACTGACAATAAAAAGTGAAGCATAGGTAATTATCTAGTTGCATGTACGTATCTGTTTTGGTAGTTGTTTTTAAAGCAACTTCTCGGTTCTATATGCATTTCTTCTCCTTTATTTTCATTATTACTAACCTTGAAGCACATGTTCTCAGTTGCCAGGGCGCACTGATAATGAAATAAAGAACTACTGGAATACTAGAAAAAAGAAATGCCAGCGTACCAATGCGCCTATACATCCTGCTAATGTATGCATGCAGGATTCAAATGAAGATCAGCATGAATCCACCGACTCCAATTTTAGTGAGAAGCTGGCCAATGATCCCCGGCATGGAAATGGTCTATATGTACCCCAGCTTTCAGATGTTTCTATCAGCAATATACTTGGTCAGATCTTTGCATCAAAAAATTATGACACCATGGATCAAGTAAAGCAAGTAAAAGTTCTGAAAGAATCTGAGAGTTCACTTCCTGTGTTAGATGTGACCAACAGTGGTATGTTTTCCTCAGTTGATCAATCCTTGAACAAGTCTGGGAAGCTCGGGCAGGCTTTTGGTTTTGACTCTCACGACACGACCAACTCTATTGACAAGACTATGGCACCTTCTGCAGGTGCTTTCTTTGAAAGCCATGCCTTTTCAAATGGCGACTTCTCTGCTTCTAGGCCCACAACTGGTCCTTTGAAGATGGAGCTCCCTTCACTCCAAGATGCTGAATCTGATCCAAACAACTGGTCCATGCACTCAAGGACTTCTGCTGTGCAGCTTGCCAACTTTGCTGTCCTCTGCACGCACTCCTCAGCGGCAACATTGTCAGCAAAATTTGAGTGCATGATACCAAGGAACAGTGGTCAATTGGAAGAACTGCTTCCAGAAGCTCGTGCATTAAGCTCTGTAGAGAACCAACAGCTCTCTGTGGGGAGTTTGAGTTCCTCTGCTGGTACGTCCTGCGATGCTATGATGGAATCTTCAAAGCTTGATCTCTGTGAGGAATTCTGGGAACAAGATCCCAATTTTTACACACTTATTAGCAGCGATTTTTCCGCCTCATCTCTTCGTCCAGCATCGCCCGATGAATTTCAGCACTCTGAAATTTCTCCTGGTTTGTACAGTTTATTTTCTTTATCTTCTGCTGATAGTGTCGCTAGTTCAGTTATTCACTTGTTATTATTCATTTGCAGCACAGAGCCCTGTGTTTGGTTCCAGTGAACTGATAGTGCCCCAACATGAACAAGCAATTTTTTCACCTCATGGAGAAGATTTCAAGCCAGATGCGCTGTTCTCTTGGAACACGATCAATTCATCTATTTTTAATGACACAATTGGAATGCTTCTGGAAAATGATGCAGCTACTGAGTGGCAACCTCCGAGCTGTGGAACCACCGTCTACCCCAAGTGATGGACTTGCATTTGACCCATTATTCTTCGTGGAGTGACATCCCTGTGAAATGTCAGGATGCAACTGAAATCTTTAACTGGCCTCGCAGGATCTAATGTGATTCTTCTTGGTGTTATTCTCGATAATTCCGTTCAAGATAATTTCAGGGAACCAAAGCCCTGAGTGCTTCAAGTGCTGCATTTCAGTCATTTACTTCAAGACCTTCAGCTTGCTAGACGAACTACCCATGCAAGTCCTTTTCTTCAAAATAAAGCTCACCAAGACTAGAAACGAGTCAGTTGTCTGTTTTGCAGTTCTGTACCCGGAAACTTCGCATCTCCGTTATCAGGTTTTCAGTTTGTAACTCGGCAATTTACAGGTGGCCAAAGGGGCGGCCGGCCTGGCATGATGCAACCTATTTAGGCATGGCCCGTTTGGTTTGTTACTTAGATGGGACATGTTGGCCCATGGGTTAAGGCACCGACTCAGCACAGCACAGTAGTCTCACGGGCCGTGCCGATCTGGGTACGGTTAGCCCGTTTGACCGGTGTTGGCCCATTTGGTATGAAAATTTGAATAAAATGTAAAAAAACCCCTAGAGAATATATATATATATATATAATAAATTTATATATACTTATAAAAGGAACTATATGAAATTAAAAAACTACAAAATAAAGTTATATAAATAAATATTAAAAAATGAAAGGGCCTAATGCGTTGTGTTATGTTAGGCCCGGTACTATCTGAGCCGGACCGGTCTGAGGTCGTGACCCAAGCATGACACAGTGCGTTGGGTTGAGCCAACACAACCAGGTTAGGTGGTGGACCGTGTTGTGTCCGGGTCGAGCTAGCAGTGTTGTGCTTCGGGCTGGTCCATTTAGCCACCTCTAATCGTCCCATTTGACCACCTTTACTCGGCATGTCTGTTCCCTTGGGAACAATGCAAGATACATAGGGATAGAAGCTCGAGGAGACTGTGGTTGTCGCAGCAAGAATATGTTGAGAAAGTCTTGGAGTGATTTGATATGAGCAAGACCAAACCAGTAAGTACTCTATTAGCACAACACTTTAAACTTTCTTCTGAATTTTGTCCTAATCAGACAAAGAATTTGAAGAGATGGCGAAGGTTCCATATGCTAATACAGTTGGCTGTTTAATGTATACTATGGTTTGTACAAGATCTGATTTGACGCATGTTGTTAGTCAAGTCAGTAAGTTTATGGTAAAACGGAAAGCGACACTGGGAGGCAATCAAGTGGATATTCAGGTACTTAAGAGGTACAACAAGTCATGGTATTATCTTTGTAAACAACAAGGTAATCCTTTGGTTATTGGATATGTGGATTCGGACTATATTGATGATTTGGATAATAGAAGGTCTACTACATGGTATATTTTTGCTCTAGGTGGAGGGTCTATATGTTGGAAGTCATCAATTCAGTCTATTGTTGTATTGTCTACAACTGAGACAGAGTACATGGCTGTGGCTGAAGCTGCAAAGGAAGCGTTATGGCTTGCATAATTAGTGAAGGAACTAGGTGTTGAACAATGTGAAGTTTAGGTATATTGTGATAGTCAGAGTGCAATTTATTTGGCCAATAATCAAGTGTATCATGCCGGGATGAATCACATTCATGCAAGGTATCATAGGATCAGGGGGTTGATCAACTATGAAGAGATTGATTTGATGAAGGCGTACACTGATGATAATGCTGCGGATATGTTGACCAATCCTGTCACCACTAATAAGTTTAAGCATTGCCTCGACTTGTTGCGAGTCACAAGTTGCTGAATAAGTAGGTAACCCTAGCCCATGGATGTGTGAGGAGTGTTAAAGAGTTTTCTTCTGTGTGTGTTTTCTTCAAGATGGTGTATTCGTTAAGGTGGAGATTTGTTGTGTATGGCTTATATATAACAAAGTGAAAGGAATGGACTGTATTCAGAAGGCGGGAGCGCTGCATACGCTTTCCAGACATAGCCCTAAAAAGGAGACGCAGTTGCGTGCGTGGGGTTATAAAATATTGTGGGTTGGGGGTGCGGAGGGCGAAGCCCCCGCGGTACGGACTATGAGTCCGAGTCGAACATGTAATTAGAGTATAAATATATACTGCTGACCTCTTGTTACCCTAATTAGAAGAAGAAAAAAAAACTCTTCGTACGGACGGAGCAACCACGATTTGGCTCCCGAGAACGTAGGTTTTGTCGAACCCTGTAAATAAATTCTCGAATATCTTGTGTACTAAAATTGCACTATTGCACGAAAATAGCCTCCATGAATGAATTGATAAAAATGACACTCGTGCTGCGATCAAAGTCCACGGCAGGGGGTCTACACATGGCGGCCGCCGGATTGCCACGCCCCTACCGCGCGTAGGCCCTCGCCACGCATTTTGTGTATGGCAAGAGTGCTATTTTGCTATTTCGTTTGGAGAGGAAATATTTTTGCTATTTTGCTTAAAAAGAGACTAAATAAGCAGAAACTAATGGATCCTCCGCCGAATCCCAACCTGTTAGCAGCGAGCTTGTACGCGTGGAAACGTTTGCGAGCTTAGCATGGTCGGTTGCTAAGGTGTGTTCCAGTGTCCCCTTACGACAGTGACCGCGTGCTTACCTGAGACATCACTTGGCATCATCATCACCGCGGGTGCGCGCGCGCACGCCAGCCTGGCTCGCTCCTCCGCGCCGAGCCCTGAAACAGCGGGGCGCGCGCACCTCGTCCTCGTCTCCTCCCCTTCTCCCCCGCGTCGCGTTGCGTCGCCGAGACAAACCCCAAACCCGCACGCCCAAACCCAACCGCTTTCTTGCTTGCTTCCAATCCCCGCAACTGCTGCTGCTTCCGCGGATTCCCTCCCCCTCGCTTGCTTCCTTCCTTCCTACGGCGGTTACTAGAGGCAAGCCTCGGTCTCGTCACGGCGAGAGCGATGGGCGCCGCCGCGGGTTGCCTCCACCGCCCGTCGCGCAATCTGTGGCCGCGATGAGCCCGACGAACGCCGGGGCGGATCCGCCGGATCCGGGCGCCGAGGTGGTGGTGGTCGTGTGGCCGGAGCTCCGGGGCCAATTCGACAGTGCCGGCGGCCTCGCCGCGGAGCTCGCGACCGCGGCCGAGGCCCGGGCGGCCCTAGCCCGCCGCCTCGAGGCCGCGCTCGAGGTGCGTGCCCCGCGAACGCGCGCTCGCTTGCCCTCGTCCGAATCGCGCCTCTGCCGTGGCGTGGCGTGGCTTGATTTCTTGAGTTGATGTGGTGTGGTGGGGAGACGCTGATGTGCTGTGCTGCAGGTGAGGAGGGAGTCGCTGCGGCAGGGCGCGGCGCTGGACGAGATGACGCGGCGGCTGGAGCTCCGGCGGCGGCGCGCGGAGGAGGCCGTCGTCGGCAGGAGGGCTGCGCTCGTGGGCGTCGAGCGGCGCAAGGAGCAGCTGCAGGCGCAGATCGAGCGGGTGCTGCCGCTCTCCAGGGCCATCGCCGCCGCGCACCGGCAAGTGCATGTAAGCAAACCAATCCGTCTGTGCCGATGCAAAATGCTGCGAGGTTGGATCGGGAGCTGCTGCGTTTACTCCGCGAGCGTATGCTGATTGATTGCAGGAAGCCAAGGAGGTGTTATCTGGAGAGAAGGCGCGACTGGAGGATCTGCAGCGGCTGCTTAGGATGAGGCAGCAGTGTATGATCGGTCAGGTTGCTGCCTTGTACCCTGTGAGGGTCTTCCATGATCTGCCGCACAGAGAAAATCATGGTGCCGATACTAATGGTGAGAATCCTGTACTCATGTCTCTTGAAGAACAATGTAACATGATTTTAGTGTGTATGCCCCTTTGAAGAAAAGCCTTGCTATGGAGACCGAATTATTTAACTGTGGTCTTATCTCGCCTCTAACAAAGTATACGGTTCTAACGAAGCCACACAGGATAGGTGAGATTGCTCTATTTGTTCGATAGCTCCCACACAGGATAGGTGAGATTGCTCTATTTGTTCGATAGGTCCAATCTATCGGCTCTTTAAAGTGAGCAATATACCTTCTTTGTGCGGTATTTTTCATGTTTTGATAGAATGCCAGTGTTTATATTGCTTATTCAGTGACCTAATGTTGAATCTGCCTCATCATTGTGATTAAATTGCTCTGCTCTCAACTCCGTGGTATTTATGCCTATGGTGGGGCTCTAGTTTGGTGTCCGATATGTAGTCTGGTTGGAGAGACCACTCTCTGCACTCTGCAGACAGGGAGAACTGAATGAGTGCAGCAGCTACTGCTTAAAACCTTCAAACATAGATATTTATATCTCAGTTTCCACACAGCTTGTTTTTTATATATATATTTCTATGCAAGGATTGCTGGTATGCGCATTGTTTTTTATACGAGAATTGATGGAAAATAATTGATCCCTGAATCACCTTTTGAAACCATTTATGATGAGATGACAGAACACTTTCAGGAGAGCATGGAACACTTTCAGAAGAGAACGAAACACTTTCAGGAGAGAATGGAAATGGGACACATTTACTCAGTGTAATCAAATCTCCACAAGTACGTCCTTTGACGTTTTTTGGTTGGCAAATTGCAAAGTATAAAAGAAAGCAGAAGAGTTACAGTGACAAGGAACTTCAGAGGTGTGCGGCTGTTCTGGGATACGCAGCACATGTAAGTTTGTACCATAAAATATTAACACAATATCTTCGATGTAGCATACTCATTGTTATGCTCAAAGGAAAAAAAATAAAAAATTGGTCAACTAACCTTGTGACGTGGCTTCTGATACATCTTATGCTATAGCATATCACCACTGGGAAAGATCAATATAAGAGCATAGATTTTTTTTTTCATATATTAGCCTCGAAATACAATAATAATAAGCAATACGACCATTCGAAATTTAGTGGTTATTACAATGTCAAGCATAAATAATATAGGAGTGCAAGTTCTTCTGCCTGTACGCACCTACTATATTTGATACTTGATGCAATCACAAGAGTTAGAATCACCACTTGCTTATTTTGTTAATTTCTTGTAGGCAGTCTTGCTCATAGCCTCATATCTCGATGTTCCCCTCCGATATCCTTTGCGCTTTGGAGGATCACGATCTTATGTGAGTGATTGTTTGCCTTCAGCTGAAACAGCATCTGTTGCTTCAGCAGAACATCCCAGTGTCGACAGCACTGACTCAAAACTAACAGAATATCCCCTTTTCCTGGAATACCAAGAAGACGACTCGACTAAGGCATCCTATGCCATTTACTTGTTGCACAAGGTGTGTATTTTCCACTTAATCTTGTATTCTATCTGCTTGTTTGTGGTTGCAATGTTTGTTTAATACAGTTTCCCCAGCAAACTAAGGCTGCTGTTTACATTTCGATGTCGGGTGGTTAGAATACGGAGCAGCTTTTGAACTACATTGGAGCAGAGAGCTTTGGAGGGCGTGTATTTGGTAATCTGCGAGAGCTTATTGGGATTATACAGTCCGACGAGTATGTGTACAGATGATCGATTGCGCATCATTGTGGTTTTGGATTGCTTATGCTGTAGAGATGGTATTATACAGATTTAAGCACGTGTTCTTTTGTGTGATTCTTGCCTTCTTTCGCTGTGCCGAGTTTTTTTATGCACAGGAAAGAGGCGCATTGAGTTTAGTTAGATGAAATGATATTTACATATGTGGTTTTACATGAGCATATGTATATGCTTGAGGTTTCTTGATGTCACCTTTTGAGGCTTTTGAGGCTAATTGTATAAAAACCTTATGAGTTAATGCCAAGATTTGCTTCCGTGTGAAAGTGTGTGCCTTTGTTTAGAGTACACGTCACTCATACACACACAACACGCATGCACGTCCACACATGGGCGTGGGACGTGTTTTCAACACATGCTTAAATTAGAGGGTCCTGCGCTTTTGATTATTGAATATACTATACGTGTACCGATTAAATCACCGAAATGGTTTTATTGAAGCAGCCTGGGTTCGAACCCAAGCGAGCAAGACTCGGTCCTCGTGCGAAAGTGTGCCTGTGTCCACGGAAATTGTTGTGGGTGAGCTCTTTGATCCCAACAGACCAGGCCCAGCTACCTGTCCGGTACGGGAGGCTTCAGCCGAGAAGAGGAAGTACGTAGGCCGTTGTTTGGTCGCCGTCGCTCGCTTCCACGTACGCATGTACCAGGACTAGATGAAGCTGTCGGTGGCCGGCCACCAGCGATGAGCATCTGGTCATCGCCGGCGACCGCGTCCTTGATGCTCCGCAGGGTACCATGCATATATATAATTGGTACGTACATCAATTCGATTTTCCCCTTTGGTCAGCACTGTTGGAATTTTTCGTGATCTTTTGGCTCCCGGAACCCGCTTCCGCTGCGCGGCTCTGATCCAGGGATGCGTTCCTGACGCTTCTTCCCTCTGGGATCCGCTGGTTTCTGTTCTTGACGTGACCCGTCTCCTGTGCCCACGCAAAAGAACAGAGCTCGTTCTGTATGCGAACAACAGACACAAAGCAGCACCTCTCTGTTGTCTTTTATCTTCACGTGACGGTTCCGCCTAGCAGCGCTTCTGTGGTTCTGCCGAGAAGAATCACCCAACCAAAGTGCAATCGACGAGAGTAGTAAAACGAAAAACTATCAGAACTGATTTTTTTGCCGGGAGCACCAGGCGTTTGCTCTTTTATTATTATTATTATTTTGCTTTTCATGTATATTTATACTCAAAAGATTACAGGATTGGAATCTGAATAGAAAGGTGGCTCCATCTCTAACTCGGACTCCCGCCAAAATTAACAAAACTTAAGGATAATGCTAGCCGGCGTACGTCCGACGCCAAACAAAAAGATCGGACACTTTTGTGCTCCCATATCCCACCGACGCTCTGCTTCTCCCTCATTTCACACGCTCACCACACTTCTCTCGCCATAGACATCTCCGGCCACTCAATCCAACTCTCTTAGCAAACAAATAGCTCGTATGCATATCATATATTACCTGGACGTGAATCATTCTTTTCAGCAACAGACCATAATGCAAGCTCACATCCGTAGCAGCGTCTCTTCTTTATCCTCCTTTGCTTTGTTAGAAATCGACAAACAAATAACAATGTAGATCAAGAGCAAGGAGACACCGATTTTTATGTGAAAAACTCTTTCAGGAAAAACCACAGGCGCACGATGACGATCCTCACTATATCAGAAAAAATGTTTATAAAACATAGAGATTTTCCGTGAGTTGTCAACTCTTCTTATGTGGCTTACAAGGGGTATGTATGGTGCCACCGTCTACAACTCCTCCAGGGGCGAGGAGAACGAGTGCGCCGCATGCGGGAGGTCATCGATATCGACGTGGGGGCCACCTCGACATCCCTGGTGCCTTCGAAGAGCATGGCCGGTTCTGATGTTGTTTCCAAATAGTTATCCTATGTTGTTTCTGTTGATATTGCAGTCCGTTGAAAATAATATTGCGGTCTGTTGAAAACAATGTTGTATACTGTTCTTTGGAATGTTGCATCTGTAGAAAAAAAGTGCTGCATCTGTAGAAAAAAATATTGCATCTGTAGAAAAAAAATGTTGCATATTGTTCACAGCAATGTTGTAATTTTTTCCAATGCGTTTTTTTCCTAGATGCTTTGTTTTTTTTGATTTGTGATGTTGCAACCGTTGTCCGGGGATGTTGCAACTATTATCCTAGGATGCTGCAATCGTTGTTCGGGGATGTTGCAAGTGTTGTATCTGTAGAAAAAAAAATGTTGCATCTGTTAAAAAAAAAATGTTGCATACTATTCACAACAATGTTGCAATTTTTTCCAACATGTTTTTTTCGATATGCTTTGTTTTTTTATTTGCGATGTTGCAACCGTTGGCCGGGGATATTGCAATTATTGTCTTAAGATGTTACAACCGTATCCAGAGGATGTTGCATGCAGCGGCGTACTTCTACCCTTTTTGCATGGTGCGTGTTGCTCCACGCGTCTTCTCTCCTTTGATTTTTCTCTCTCTCTCTCGCTTGGAAACGTACCTCGGGGGGAGTGATGGATAACGTGGATTGCTCGGTGGGCCCGGCCTCTAGTGATCAGTAAGAGATTTGGAGAGTGATGGATAACGTGGATTGTTCGGTGGGCCCGGTCTTCAGTGATCAATAAGAGATTTTTTTTTAAAAAAAAAAACTCGAAGGGAAAGAGGAAAAACCGCCTGGCCCCAAATCAGACGTTGGATGCTAGTATCACCCAAAACAGAATTTACCAACAACGAGATTAAATCTATCAAGCACAGTCTGCCTCTTCCTCTGCCCTCAGCTCAGAAATGCAATTGAGTCCATGGCAGCATGTCGTGTACAATATATACAGAGATAGTAATGATGATCGTCAATTAACTAATTGTAATGTGATTCTGAGAGCCACGCGATGGCATCTGCGAAGCACTTTTGGAACCTCTCCATGCCAGCCGGCGGCAGAGAGATGCCCACTTCCATGCCCATGCCGCCGCCGTTCCTCGGGCTCTCCGCCACCGCCATCGCGCCGGTCCTCGCCACGGACACGATGTCCACCTTGGCTGGCCGCCCGAACCCAAAGTCGATCCCGTACACGCGGAACCTCGGCGACCCCGCCACCGACAGCACCCCGCGCGCTCCCACCTCCTTTACGCGCTCCATCAACGTCTCCCACTCCGGCGATGCCACCGCTTTGTCAATGCCCGCCGTTATCGCTGCGCACGCCGTCATGAGCCCGCCCGCGCCACCGGAGGCGAGCTCCTTCTTGGGAGCCGCGCCGATGCCTGGCCCGATGCAATTGCCCAAGTACGTCGCCGGGACGGGCGGCTTCATCCACGGCCGGTGGTCCACGGGCACTATGAAGTAGGTTGCCTCGGCGTCGACGCCACTAGCAGTACTATCCGCTTTGGCTCGCCAGTAGCAGGACCAGATGAAGCCCAGGGCGGCGACCAGCGTGGAGCACCGCGGCGGCGCCTGGCCACGCCGCGCGGCCTCGCCGGCGACCGCGTCCTTGACGCTCTGCAGGTGCTCCCGGGACAGTGTGAACGTGGCGAGGAGCTGGTCTGGGGACATCTTGACAAATTCCATCTCTTGGGTGCTTGGCAAGTTGTTGGTGTAGTGCTCGTAGAGGCATTTGGGGTCGGCGATGAGCGTCCGGTCCATGAGGGGAGGCAGCGGAGGCTCTGCGCCGGCGCAGGCGGCCGCCCAGGCCCAGGTGTGGAGGAAGTTGGTGGAGCCCGCGCCGTCGCAGGCGGCGTGGTGCACGGTGACGCCCAGGGCGAGGCCCCGGCGCTGGAGCAGCACGGTGGCCTGCACGGCGAGCAGCGCCCCGTCTTGGGGCAGGCGCGGCACGAGCTTGGAAATGTGGGCAACCTCCTTGGGGTCGTCGGACGCCAGGTGGTGGACGTCGGCGTCGTAGTCGGCGACCGTGAAGGCGACGCCATCTCCAGGCTGGTAGAAGAGGTCGTGGCGGCGGCTGGCGGTGCCGGGGGTGAGGCGGACATGGCCGGCGAGCGGGAAGAAGGCGCGGAGAGCGGTGGAGAGCGAGCCCTTGAGGTTGGAGAGGATGGTGGCGATGTCGGCGTCAGGGGCGAGGCGGTAGAAGAAGAGGCGCTCGACGGGAGGGGAGTGGAGCCATTGCAGGTCGAGGATGGTTAACGGGAGGGAGGACGGCGGTAGGGCGGGGCCGGAGGGCGTGACGATGGCGGTGTGGAGGACGCGGAGGCAGGGGCTACCGCTAGAGGGCGGCGGCTGTGCCATTGCCGTTGCGCGCGGTTGCGGATGCGGTTGCTTGATGGGGGGGGAGTAGGTTTTAAAGGTTAAGTCAGTGGTGATAAGTTTCCATTCTCTGATATATAAGCTATTCCATTCAGCATGCGTTCCGACCTAGCATTGCATTGCAACCATTCATCTCTCTCTCTCTCTATGCTTGCTATGCTACGACGTCTGCGCACGAGTACTGTATAGCCTAGAAGGAGAGATAGCGGCTGCTGGTGGGGACAGCTATACAATAGCTAGGTCCATGTCAGCGGTTCTTGCCCACAGACAGCTCTTTATTTTTATTTGACGTGCTTGGGCCAACAGAAAACAACTTGCATCCACTCAGCTCGTACAGTACAGCATCAAGGACACGGTCGCCAGCGATGGCCAGCTGGTCGTCGCCGGTGGCCGGCCACCTACATCTTCATCTGGTCTTAGTTAGAGACGACAATTGTATCTGATTACCTGTGTTACGGGTAAATGTCCTAATAGGTCCAGATATAAGGTGTTTTCTTTGTCTACGGGCATAAAAATAGGGGCAATTATCTGTTCATCGGGTAAATGGGCATGGCATTGGTGAGCTCTACCCGTGCCTGTTTTGCCCGTTTACCCGCCAACCCATGCTGACGTGTGGGCCCAACAAAACCCTAAGGCTAACCTCCATTCGGCATTTCGGCGTTTCGATCAGCAGCCTAGCACTCACTCCATCGCGACATTCAACCTAGCGCCCCTCGGGAAGTCACAACAAGTTTTCCTCGTACCACATGATATACAGATACATATAGACAACTATCGCTCATCTCGTATCCTATTCTGCATTTTTTCCTTAAGTTGGAGTCAGACATGGATAGTACCGCATAATCATTTATCACATCTATATTCGCTCACAAGTTTTCCGTCGCTCGATCGGTCGAAAATTATCTGCTTCGTTTACCCAGTGTCGTAAGTACTTCCTCAACTGGGCTGAAGCCTCCCATACCGGACTGGTACCTGGGCCCGGCCTGTTGGGATCAAAGAGCTCACCCCACACCAATTTCCATGGACACAGGCACACACTTTCACACGGAAACAACGGCCGACGTAATACATGCCGTATTTGGTAATCTGCGAGAGCTTATTGGGATTATACAGTCAGATGAGTATGTGTACAGATGATCGATTGCGCATCATGGTGGTTTCGGATTGCTTATGCTGTAGAGATGGTATTATACAGATTTAAGTAGGTGTTCTTTTGTGTGATTCTTGAATTCTTTCGCTGAGCCGAGTTTTTTTTTGGTATGCACAGGAACGAGGCGCATTGGGTTTCGTCAGATGAAATGGTATTTACGTATGTGGTTTTACATGAGCATATGTATACCTTTGAGGTTAATTTTATAGGGGATTAGATCATATGAGGTTTCTTCCTACCTCAATGATGTCACCATATGTCAATTTGAGGTAAATAGGAGGTATATGATCAAATTTTCCTTGTATAAAATAATTATGAGTTAACGTCAAGATTACATTTTTCTGATCGGTGAAATTCAAGAGCTACTTAGGCCCTGTTTGGAGCACAAGAATTTTTTTAGAATCCTACAAAAATTTGAACTATCCCATGTGAATTTTCGCTCTGGGCCTAACTCATGACTGATTTGAGCATGGTTATCACCAGGTCAATATTCTAAAAAGAAACATCACTGCAGTCACCTAACTTCATGACTTATTTAAGCATGCCAATGTTATGTGAACAATTTATAAACACAATAATAATAAAAAAAAGAACAGACAGAATTGTATGGTTTTTTTCTTCCAAAAAAAAATCTGACTTTTGATGCGAACTAAAGTCGGTGCATTAACATCTGAGCTGTTGCCATCAGCAGTACACGCAGGAAGGGACAGAGACCAAAGAAAAGAGTCCGGAAAGAAGCTTCGGCACCGTCCATGATCCATCCCGACCGAAAAAAGCTACAAGAAAGCAGGAAGCAAATCCCACCCACCCACCACCACCACGCTCCCCTCCAAGATCAACACGCGCGAAAACTCTCCAGACTCCGGTCTCCGCCCACCCCCGCTGGCTCTGCGGCTCCACACGCCGGCGTGGGCACGCGTGCCACCGTCACCCACGGCCGGCGACGGCCGTAAGTACCAGCAGAGGCTGAGATTTCGTGGTTCCCCTGTTTCACTTTCTTGAGTTCTTCAGCTCGTGTCGTGTTCTGTTGTGCTGTGTTCTCCTCCCTTCCTTTCTTTCTTTCTTTCTTCTTGGCGACCGCCATTGCCGCCCGCTGCACGGCCTGGCACGTCGGCCGGCAGCCTAAGTCTTGCCGCCCTGCGTTACATTTGTGCCACTGGTGGCGATTTGATCTGTCAATCCTCGGCCTCTTCTTGTTCTTGACGTGACTTTGGCTTCTGCTGCTGCTTGCCACCGTCACCCGTGACTCCTCTCCTCTGCATCTTGTTGTGTTCCTCGGACACCCCTCAGATCTCGGGCTCCGATCGCCGGCTGCTTAATGGTACGAACTTTTGATGCTATCCATGCGCATTTGTAATATCGTAACACGTTGTAATTATGCTGCTGACACGAAGGCTCTTCGAGATTTAGCATTCTGTTAACACGGTTGGATTTGGAATGGTTCCTATGCATGGTTGGTGTTTCCGGAGGAATCGTGTGAAATGCATTCTTGAATGTGCTTCCACATTTATGGTTTGATTTAGTATGTTCTTGCGGATTTTTTCCCCATGAGGTTTGCCTTGGCCCTTGGGAATGTTATGTGGTTGGGTTGATTTGAGCAATCGCCCTGTTTAGTACTATCTCAACAAACCTTTGGCACAGAGCTCTTTTACGTTACATTCAATTTAATATGTTCGTTCATTTTTTAAAATCCAATAGTTCATATTAGTTATAATTTAGTTATACCATACCTAATAGTATGAGTAGTAGAATCTCGATAGGCTAGAATTGTAATTATCCATGCGGATATCACATAACACAAGGGTAATATTTTCAACCACAGTTAAAAAAGTCCATAATACCCTCATAAAAAATTATAAATACAAATAAAAGTTCATTATATCTTTAATAAATCAATGATCAGATTTAATTTATACTATTATCATAGACTACCAGTAGAATGTACCGTAAAATTTCTCTTGGTATAACCTGGAGTTACCTAGGTATCAGATAAGTTGCAGGCTGAATATTTGTTCTGTTTAATTTGCTGTTCGTTTGTTGGTGACTGTTTTATTTAAGGATTAAGTATATTGTTCGTCCCTCAACTCTTGCCTTAGTTTAAAGTTCGTCCCTGAAGTTCAATACCGGGTATAACGTGTCCTCGAACTATCAATACCGCGCAAAAACCATCTCTTTATCTGTTTTAGAGCGGTTTTGACCAGGATTTGACCCACGTGGCTTTCAGGTCGAATAAAAAATTGCCAGATTAGCCTCACGTCTCCTCCCCGTTCCCATCTCTCCTCCTAGCGCCTTCCCAACCTTCCCTCTTCTGCATTGCTCCTCCTCCATCCAACCTCCTCTCCTCCTGGCGCCTTCCCCTTCCTCAAGTGCCGTCATCACCGGCCCCCTTGGCTCACCGCCGCTCCTGCTGTCCGATTCCCTCGCGCCCGGTGGCGCCTCGCCTCTGCGCGTGCCTCCTCTCGGTGGCCGACCTCTTGCTCCGGCTGCGCGCCCAGAGCCTCGCCCATCTCCACGGAGCTCCGCGCCCTCGGCCTCTCCCCGTCCCAGCTCCTCGCGCACGTGAAGCTCCTGCTCCGCCGTCGCACGGCCGCCATGGCGGCGCTCGACGCAGGCCTCCCAGTAGATCCTAGAGGCACGCCGCCGCGTGCCTCTTCGGCCGTGCCGCTGCATTCCAGGAGAAAGAAATGGAGAGGGCTCGCCCCCGCCGCAGCTCCCTGCCCCCTCCGTTGCTAGCCGCCGCCCCACCTCCCGGGCGCCCGCACCCCCTTCCCCACGACCAGATCTCCCGGCCCCCCATGCCAGACTCCCCGTCGCGCCGTGCACAACATGTCGATGGACGGCTCCACGTCTCTGGCATCCACCGCCGCGAGGGTGGCGGGGAGGGCCGCCACGGACGCCAAGAAAGCCATCTCCGATGCCAAGCTTGCGGAGCTCGCGCTCGTTGACCCCAAGAGTGGCGGCGTGGCCCACGTGCTCGAACTGGTCCTCCGAGATCAACCTCGACAACGACGGCCTCGCGGTTGGCTCCCTGCCGCCGGTTCGCTGCCGCCTATGCCACCTTGGCCCGTGGGGGCTTCTACCCCGGCGCTTCCCTCCCCCTACGGAGTCTCCTCCCCAAGGCGCGGCCGCCGGCGCCGCCATGCTCCCCCACCCCCCACCTCTGGTTGGCCCGCGACCGGCCTCCGGCTCCTAGCGCCATCGCCGCCTCCGACCTTCCCCTGGCGTGACCGGCGCGGCCTGGTGGCCAACGCCGCCGCTCGGCTCTCAGAGGGGAGGAGGTCCCGCGTGGCGTGGATGCTGGCGAGGTAGATCTCGTAGGTCCCACGGCGCGACGATGGTGGGCGGCAGAGACGCTGGTGTTGGAGCCGGAGGAGGCGGTGGAGCAGTGCGTGGCGGTGGCGGTGGGCGTGGATGCTCTCCTACACGGTGGTGCCGGCGGCTCTGGTCCATGAATGGCTTTGGCTCCTCGCGCATCGTGGAGAAGCAGAGGGGGAGGAGGAGGAGGAGGAGTAGTAGTTGGCCAGCGTGGACGCCAGGTGGCAGGAGGAAATATTTCTTTTTTCCACGTGGCACGAAACCACCTTTAAAAGGAAAATATGACGGTTTCTGCACGGTTTAGAAACTTCGAGGACGCGTTATACCCGGTATTAAACTTCATGAACGAATTTTAAACTAAGGCAAGAGTTGAGGCACGAAGAATGTACTTAATCCTTTATTTAATGAGCTAATGTTGCCTTCGTGTTTTTTTTTTTGCTAGATTTGTGCTGCCAAGTGAGAGAGGACTCGCCGTGGGTGTTGAGGCGGAGCATGATATGTTATGTATCAAGGATGTACAAAAGTTTTACACATCATTCCATTAAATGAAATAAAAGTACAGAAAAAGGAGGAAGAAGAAAAGACACAGATAAAGAAACAGAAACCACAGACACAGATGGGTTAGAGATTAATCAAGCAACGATTCGGCATGAAACTCGACTACTCCTGTGTGGCCGCCTCCTGACGATGCGCATCTGCCATGCACCAATTTTGATGCTCTTGAAGAGTAAGCTGTAGCGTCTGATCAATAGAATTAACAATGTTATTGAAGATTCTTTGATTACGCTCCTTTCATAACATCCAAGACATAAGAATGATACAAACATCTGTTTGCTTTCTTCGACTCTTCGGTGTGGCATTCCGAGCACCCAACCAATACTCTTGAAGGGTGGCCTGGCCGCTAGGAACTGGGCACAGGGCGCCGGTCTGCGCTATGAACCGAACCCAAACTTGCACGGTGACATCGCAATTGATGAGAAGATGATCAATATATTCTTCCTGATGCCTGCAAAACACGCAGACTCCCTGGTTTTGCAGTCCATGACGCCTTAGACGATCGGCCGTCCAACACCTTTGCCGAATAGCCAACCAAATGAAAACCTTGCATTTTAGAGGTGTCCGAGCTTTTCATATGGCCTTGGCACATGGAAACCTAATCGATCCGGTGAAGAAAGCTAAGTACGCCGACTTAGCAGAGTAACGACCCGATGATTCCCAACGCCAACTTACTGAATCGACCTCACTCTCACCCTCCATCAGCATTCAAGAATCTGTCTGATGGCAATGCTAAGAATATTGAGGAGAGCAGAGCGAAACTAAACCATAGAGAAATGTCCATATATAACAGGCCTCTTGAAGCCGTTGTCAATTTCGCAGCGAAGTCAAAGTGTTTGATGCAAGAGCAGAGGAACTTCTTGTAGCCTTTGTTCACGATGCATGCTTATTTTCTTCTTCTTAATTTTATCTGAAGTAATTTGCATTCATCAGATACAAGCATAGTCCAAAACACAAGGTTTTGCTGTACATTTTGTGAGTGTAATTGTAACACCCTGTGGTCCAAAATTTGCTCAAACACTTGGTCTTTTGTCCTTGCTTCGCCTAAAAGAGTTAACCATAAGCCTAGCCCACCGTGGGGCAAACCTGTGCATGCATAGTACATCACTTGGTCTTTTGTCCTTGCTTCGCCCAAAAGAGTTAACCCGCAAGTGTTACAATTTGAGTCAATAGTTATTATATGCTAGTGGAACTTAATGTAAACTGACAATGTAGTACTAAAAAGCAGGGTGTTGCATTCTCCCTCGCTTAACGGTGGGTTGCCATTGGTAGCTTGAAATGCTCAGAAAAACCCTTCGGTACACGACCCGTGTGGTGAGCTCATACATATGTAGTATTTTACTTGGGTTTTTGTTCTCGCTTCGTCCAAAAGAGTTAACTCGCAAGTGCTACGATTTGGGCCAACAGCTATTATATGATAGTGGAGTTCAATATAAACTAGCAATATGCTACTAAAAGGTGGGGTGCTATAGTAACAAAATAAAACATCATACTATTACGGTGGTACATTCTTTAATTTCTTTTGAACATAACCCTTCAGGGTATCTGAAAATACAAGTATTATATGATTCCATCTATAGATGATTGAATACTTGCATGCTGTGGCACGCATGAATTCCACCACTTGATTCCTGTTTGCTTGTATCAAGTTTTTCAACTGACGTGGAAAAAAATTCAGCAGAGG
Source organism: Ampelocalamus luodianensis (assembly GCA_036346255.1). Taxonomy (NCBI): domain Eukaryota; kingdom Viridiplantae; phylum Streptophyta; class Magnoliopsida; order Poales; family Poaceae; genus Ampelocalamus; species Ampelocalamus luodianensis. The sequence continues at coordinate 17,031,276 of CM070625.1, forward strand.
AGGGTCTCGCGCGAGTTCTCCATCCCACCGTCCATCCAGCTTTCCCCGCGGGGATCAATGGCCACGGTGAGGCTCTCCCCCAGCAATGCAATCTGAAGCCACACCAGGTCAGTGACCAGCTAGTCAAGAGTTGGATTGGAACCTGGAATTCTTGTATTGTGGGAAGATTCTTTTCCTCAGTTGGAAGCATACTTGGATGCCAACAAAAAGGCTAGCCTTTCAGTCCCTACTGCCATGTCAGCTACAGCGCGCGCGCGCACACACTGGCTTCAATGACAAAGCATTTCCCTCTCCGAGTCACACAATTCAAGGGAAAATAGAATAACGTCCCCAATCATCCGTGCGTGCAGATAGATTGCTTGTGCAAGTCCAAAGAATTCCATGCATGTCTGCCTGATCGATTGCCCCATTTCAAGATCAGATTCTTCTGAACTTTCTTCTGGCACAAGAGATATATAGCTTCTGCTACTCGCCGCTCTGGCCACAAAATGGCATCTCGTCACAATGCACGAGAGATTGATCGTTTAAGCTCCATTAATTTGGCTTTGGATTAATGAAAAATCTAAATATGAGACTAACACTTTTGTTGATTTGCTATTGTTTAGTCTTATTTGGATAGAGATATGAAAATCTTTGGAGGGGGAGATTGAATGTTCTAGTCCTTCCATTATGTGTTAATGATGAGTTTTTGTGATTAATGATAATCGGATTTGTGGGACTGTGTGGATGTCATGAAGACATTGTGGATGTCATGGGGACATGCTCATGATCTTAGGTGATGAAACAATTGGCAATAGTATTAAACGTTTGTTGAAATATGGAGTTTTCAGCAAGTATCAGGGAATCGGTAGTACCGGTGTTGAAGCTGCGGTACTATCAGAGATTGGTTCGACCGCAATGTTGTTGGCGGTTGCAAAATTCCAGAAAAGGTGTATTTGAGCTCTGGTTTTCTTGAGGAGCGGTACACCGTGCTTTGGTTGCCGGTAGTACCGCATGGCGGAATGACCGCGTGTGAGCGGTATGGAATTTCCAGAGGAGTTGTTTTTGGAGATTTTGGGATTTCTCCAAGTTGTGGTACAACCGCAGTTGATTGAACGGTATGACCGCGTTGCGGTAATACTGGTGGATATGTGGCGGTAGTACTGCTTGTGGAATGAACTGAGCTGAATGTTGTTTCTTTTGGAGAATAGGCTCTGGGTTTGGTCAAGTTCATGATGAACCCTTTGGCCATTTGATAACCCTATTTTGTGTTTAGGGTTTTGGGGAGAAAGGAGGAGAGCTAGGGTTTCTAGGGATTGGATTGCTAGGGATTGGATTGAGTGTGTGCTCTTGGATAGGGCTTTGTCCTCCATATTGGAGTGGCTGTAAACCAACAATCATCCATCTCAAATCAATCCAATCAGATTTCTTGAGATAAGTCTCTTTGTGTTCATCCTCTCTATTTGATGATTTTGAGACTTTCTTTGATTCGCGAGTTTTTGCTTGGTTTCTTGCGTTGATATAACTTGTTGTGACATGTGGGAACCATTTAGGATCATCTTGATCATCAATCACCCACGAGCAAGTGTTTGGGTCATATTTTGGTTTTGACTCGGTTTTTGAAGCAACCTTCGTTCGAACGGAAAAAGGTCAGAACTTTGGCAGGGATCTTCACGATCGTCGCATGGAATAGGTTCCTGACATCCTTAGGAAGGTGTGTTTCAAGTTTCGTGAAGTTTGGCCAAGTGAATCAAAAGTTATGCCTATTTTTGATTTCGCGTTCAGGCTATTTTTCCTATTCATCGGCTGATTTATTATTCATACGATGTCTGTACCTTTGATTCATCCGTGAGTACCGATTTTTGGGACTGTTCATGGGTACTGTTTATGAGTGTTGTTCATCCGGTAGTACCGTACTGTTCACTGCGTTAGTTTCGATTTTACTGTTCATTCGGTAGCACCGCACTGTTCACTGCGGTAGTTTCGATTCTACTGTTCACTACGGTAGTTCCGATTTTGCTGTTCTTCAGCGTGTTTTTTTGTGTTTTTAATCGTTGCGGTTGGGGGTTTGAATTGGATTCAGTACAAGTCTTCTGCTATATATATATATTGATCTTCATAGCTCTCATAGCTATTGGAGTCAAGATCATATTGAATCCGATCAAAGTGAAAAATAGATCATGCTCCTATTCACCCCCCCTCTAGTCGCCTTTTCGATCCTACAGACTGACATTCTCTCTGAGTTGGTGTGAGATATGTTTAGCCCTGGTTGATGATGAAGAATTTAGATGACATCATGAGGTGATGAACATCAAGTCAAGAGGATGACATTATGAGTTGATGATCATCAAGACAAGGACCAGAACTTGGAGAGTAGGTGATCATCATGTGAAAGCTCCAAGATGGTTGTGCAAGACAAAGGTAACTAGCGTAGGCTAAGAATATGTTTCTTAGTCATTCTATTGGTCTTGGTGTTTGGTTAGGAGACCGGATTACTAGTATAGTTTGTCATACTATTAAGAGAAACTCTTGTCTAGTAGCTTGAGTCTCATCATGTGTTGATAGCTTAATCCCGCTTGCTATGACTCTTTTAGACATGATGATATTGTTTGCAAATGTGTTTTGCAAATAGTTGAAGCTCATACATTTACTCTTTAAAACATAAGACTATAATTTGCAAATGTGTTTTGCAAATGGTTAAGATTCGTGTATCTAATCTTTGTGGCATAGGACTATAATTTGCAAATAGTTGAAGTTCATGTATTTTTGCTTCGGAAATAAAAAAAAACTTAATTGAACTCAAGATTTCAACATAGGACAGACATGTCTGGGAGTACCCTAGAGATGTATGAGGTTTCTAGAGAGCTCCGTTATGTGTTGTTAGTATATGTGCTTGTGCTAATTTTGTGAGTAACAACTAGTTTCTTGCATATGGGCTATATAAGCTTGGCTTGGGGATCTATATCCAGGTTCTAGACACCCAATTTTGCTCTCTTAAGCTAGTGTGAGCTTCTCCTCTCAATTGTGCATATGTTGCACCTTGTGAGCTAGGAGAGAGATGCCTCTAGCTGCATGTGTTGCATCTAGAGATGGATTGAGTATCCAGTTATGCTTGTATAACACTTGGTAAGGGTTAAGCAAGAGGCTTGACATGTTACTCTTGGTGGTTACCGTCACCTAAACGGCTTGGAGGAGTCCTGCCCGACGATCTCTTCAAGAAACTTGTGAAGAGGCCCGGTGTGATTGTGAAGGTTGGAGTTCACCTACCTGGAGGGGTAAGGAGCTACCACTATTGGATTCTAGGTGTTTAGCTTAATTCGTAGAGCCAATCTAAATCGTTTGAGTTTACCTCAACATGGATTAGGGGAGACTGGCAAGTCTCCGAACACCACGGTAAAAAGATTGTCATGTCATTGTGGTTTGCTCTTTTGCGCTTTACTTCGTGTAATTGATATTCTTAGAATTAAAGTGCTTACGTGTCACCCTAGTATTGCAAACCTTGACACAAACATAGGTTGTTGGTGCACTTAGTTGATATTAATTCATGTAGGCTTTAATTATACAAAACCGATTTGATTTACGCTTTTGTACATAAAAATTGGCTTCGGCCGAAAGAGATTTAAAAATCACCTATTAACCCCCTCTAGTCAGCCTCCTCAATCTTATTCGTTCGTGACAAAGAAACCCTTGATTCCACTATAGGCAACTACCAATGACTAATCGGTGATCACGAAACAAAACAAAATGGATGCCAGCAATTGTATTTCCAATGAATGGCCACCATTTCTAGAGATAAGCATAGGAAGCGTAGAGGAAGGCGGTGCGGGTCCAGTGGGCCACTTGTCCACCTTTGAATGCTCATGGCAAACGTCGCCTTTTCCTGTGTTAAGCTATGTGATTTCCCCATTTTAAAGTTTCTAAGACAGGAAAGTGATCTTGGATATGTTGGAAGCGAATGCTCAAATGGGATCAATTGTGTGGATCATGAAACTCTGAATGCTGTCACCAGTGGAATGGAGTTAGAGCCAGTGGGGAATACTGCAACATAAGTTCTGTTGTGACAAAGTCTATAGATACCTCCATCAGCATTCAAGAATCTGTCTGATGGCAATGCTAAGAATATTGAGGAGAGCAGAGCGAAACTAAACCATAGAGAAATGTCCATATATAACAGGCCTCTTGAAGCCGTTGTCAATTTCGCAGCGAAGTCAAAGTGTTTGATGCAAGAGCAGAGGAACTTCTTGTAGCCTTTGTTCACGATGCATGCTTATTTTCTTCTTCTTAATTTTATCTGAAGTAATTTGCATTCATCAGATACAAGCATAGTCCAAAACACAAGGTTTTGCTGTACATTTTTGTGAGTGTAATTGTAACACCCTGTGGTCCAAAATTTGCTCGTACGGGGCAAGCCTGCGTATTTGTAGCACATCACTTGGTCTTTTGTCCTTGCTTCGCCTAAAAGAGTTAACCCGCAAGCCTAGCCCACCGTGGGGCAAACCTGTGCATGCATAGTACATCACTTGGTCTTTTGTCCTTGCTTCGCCCAAAAGAGTTAACCCGCAAGTGTTACAATTTGAGTCAATAGTTATTATATGCTAGTGGAACTTAATGTAAACTGACAATGTAGTACTAAAAGCGGTGTTGCATTCTCCTCGCTAACGGTGGGTTGCCATTGGTAGCTTGAAATGCTCGAAAACCCTTCTGCATCGACTCGTGTGGTGAGCTCATACATATGTAGTATTTTACTTGGATTTTTGTTCTCGCCGTCCAAAAGAGTTAACTCAAGTGCTACGATTTGGGCCAACACTATTATATGATAGTGGAGTTCAATATAAACTAGCAATATGCTACTAAAAGGTGGGGTGTTATAGTAACAAAATAAAACATCATACTATTACGGTGGTACATTCTTTAATTTCTTTTGAACATAACCCTTCAGGGTATCTGAAAATACAAGTATTATATGATTCCATCTATAGATGATTGAATACTTGCATGCTGTGGCACGCATGAATTCCACCACTTGATTCCTGTTTGCTTGTATCAAGTTTTTCAACTGACGTGGAAAAAAATTCAGCAGAGGAGGGTCTCGCGCGAGTTCTCCATCCCACCGTCCATCCAGCTTTCCCCGCGGGGATCAATGGCCACGGTGAGGCTCTCCCCCAGCAATGCAATCTGAAGCCACACCAGGTCAGTGACCAGCTAGTCAAGAGTTGGATTGGAACCTGGAATTCTTGTATTGTGGGAAGATTCTTTTCCTCAGTTGGAAGCATACTTGGATGCCAACAAAAAGGCTAGCCTTTCAGTCCCTACTGCCATGTCAGCTACAGCGCGCGCGCGCGCACACTGGCTTCAATGACAAAGCATTTCCCTCTCCGAGTCACACAATTCAAGGGAAAATAGAATAACGTCCCCAATCATCCGTGCGTGCAGATAGATTGCTTGTGCAAGTCCAAAGAATTCCATGCATGTCTGCCTGATCGATTGCCCCATTTCAAGATCAGATTCTTCTGAACTTTCTTCTGGCACAAGAGATATATAGCTTCTGCTACTCGCCGCTCTGGCCACAAAATGGCATCTCGTCACAATGCACGAGAGATTGATCGTTTAAGCTCCATTAATCTGGCTTTGGATTAATGAAAAATCTAAATATGAGACTAACACTTTTGTTGATTTGCTTTTGTTTAGTCTTATTTGGATAGAGATATGAAAATCTTTGGAGGGGGAGATTGAATGTTCTAGTCCTTCCATTATGTGTTAATGATGAGTTTTTGTGATTAATGATAATCGGATTTGTGGGACTGTGTGGATGTCATGAGGACATTGTGGATGTCATGGGGACATGCTCATGATCTTGGGTGATGAGACAATTGGCAATAGTATTGAAGGTTTGTTGAAACTGAGTTTTTTTTTTTTTTTTTTTTTTTTTTTTTTTTTTTTTTTTTTTTTTTTTTTTTTTTTTTTTTTTTTTTTTTTTTTTTTTTTTTTTTTTTTTTTTTTTTTTTTTTTTTTTTTTTTTTTTTTTTTTTTTTTTTTTTTTTTTTTTTTTTTTTTTTTTTTTTTTTTTTTTTTTTTTTTTTTTTTTTTTTTTTTTTTTTTTTTTTTTTTTTTTTTTTTTTTTTTTTTTTTTTTTTTTTTTTTTTTTTTTTTTTTTTTTTTTTTTTTTTTTTTTTGATATTGTTTGCAAATGTGTTTTGCAAATAGTTGAAGCTCATACATTTACTCTTTAAAACATAAGACTATAATTTGCAAATGTGTTTTGCAAATGGTTGAGATTCGTGTATCTAATCTTTGTGGCATAGGACTATAATTTGCAAACAGTTGAAGTTCATGTATTTTTGCTTCGGAAATAAAAAAAACTTAATTGAACTCAAGATTTCAACATAGGACAGACATGTCTGGGAGTACCCTAGAGATGTATGAGGTTTCTAGAGAGCTCCGTTATGTGTTGTTAGTATATGTGCTTGTGCTAATTTTGTGAGTAACAACTAGTTTCTTGCATATGGGCTATATAAGCTTGGCTTGGGGATCTATATCCAGGTTCTAGACACCCAATTTTGCTCTCTTAAGCTAGTGTGAGCTTCTCCTCTCAATTGTGCATATGTTGCACCTTGTGAGCTAGGAGAGAGATGCCTCTAGTGCATGTGTTGCATCTAGAGATGGATTGAGTATCCAGTTATGCTTAGTTTCTTGCGTTGATCTAACTTGCTGTGGCATGTGGGAACCATTTAGGATCATCTTGATCATCAATCACCCACGAGCAAGTGTTTGGATCATATTTTGGTTTTGACTCGGTTTTTGGAGCAACCTTTGTTCGAACGGAAAAAGGTCAGAACTTTGGTAGGGATCTTCACGATCGTCGCATGGAATAGGTTCCTGACATCCTTAGGAAGGTGTGTTTCAAGTTTCGTGAAGTTTGGCCAAGTGAATAAAAAGTTATGCCTATTTTTGATTTCGCGTTCAGGCTATTTTTCCTATTCATCGGCTGATTTATTGTTCATGCGGTAGTACCGGCACTGTTCATCCGATAGTACCGATTTCTGAGACTGTTCATGGGTACTGTTTATGAGTGTTGTTCATCCGGTAGCACCGCATCGTTCATCGCCCCCCCCCCCCCCCCCCCCCCCCCCCCCCCCCCCCCCCCCCCCCCCCCCCCCCCCCCCCCCCCCCCCCCCCCCCCCCCCCCCCCCCCCCCCCCCCCCCCCCCCCCCCCCCCCCCCCCCCCCCCCCCCCCCCCCCCCCCCCCCCCCCCCCCCCCCCCCCCCCCCCCCCCCCCCCCCCCCCCCCCCCCCCCCCCCCCCCCCCCCCCCCCCCCCCCCCCCCCCCCCCCCCCCCCCCCCCCCAAAAAAAAAAAAAAAAAAAAAAAAAAAAAAAAAAAAAAAAAAAAAAAAAAAAAAAAAAAAAAAAAAAAAAAAAAAAAAAAAAAAAAAAAAAAAAAAAAAAAAAAAAAAAAAAAAAAAAAAAAAAAAAAAAAAAAAAAAAAAAAAAAAAAAAAAAAAAAAAAAAAAAAAAAAAAAAAAAAAAAAAAAAAAAAAAAAAAAAAAAAAAAAAAAAAAAAAAAAAAAAAAAAAAAAAAAAAAAAAAAAAAAAAAAAAAAAAAAAAAAAAAAAAAAAAAAAAAAAAAAAAAAAAAAAAAAAAAAAAAAAAAAAAAAAAAAAAAAAAAAAAAAAAAAAAAAAAAAAAAAAAAAAAAAAAAAAAAAAAAAAAAAAAAAAAAAAAAATTGGCTTACTAAAGAGATTTAAAACCACCTATTAACCCCTCTAGTCACCTTCTCAATCTTATATTCGTTCGTGACAAAGAAACCCTTGATTCCACTATAGGCAACTACCAGTGATTAATCGGTGATCACGAAACAAAACAAAATGGATGCCAGCAATTGTATTTCCAATGAATGGCCACCATTTCTAGAGATAAGCATAGGAAACGTAGAGGAAGACGGTGCGGGTCCAGCGGGCCACTTGTCCACCCCTTTGAATGCTCATGGCAAAACGTCTGGCCTTTTCCCTGTGTTAAGCTATGTGATTTCCCCATTTTTAAAGTTTCGTATGTGAAAACTGCTCAAACAGCCACCATTTCCAAAAATAAGCTTAGGGCACGTCGAGGGCGACAATGGGTCCAGCGGCTGCTCGGCCACCCTTCATGAGCTCGTGGCAAAACGTCGGCCTTTTCCCGTGTACGGCCGTGCGATTTTCACGCTTCCATGTTTCACGATGAAAACTTCCGAATGACCACTATTTCCATAAATAAGCATATGGTGTAGAGGGTGATGGCGTGGGTCCAGCAGTTCGCTCGACTACCCCTTCGTGCTCTCGTGGCAAAACACCTGGTCTTTTCCTATGTTGGGCCGTGCGATTTCCTGTTTCCATGTTTCGCGAGGAAACGCCCGAATGACCACCATTTCCGAAGTAAGCATAGGGTGCGTAGAGGGGTTGGTGTGGGTCCAGCGGGTCGCTCGGCCTCCCCTTCGCGTGCTCGTGGCAAAACGCCTAGCCTTTTCCCCGTGTTTGATCGTGAGATTTCCATGTTTTGACATTTCGTGCGCGAAAACTGCCTGAATGACCACCACTTTCGGAAGTAAGCATAGGGCGCATATAGAGCAACGACGCGGGTCCAGCGGGCCGCTCGGACGCCCGTTCGTGTGCTCATGGAAAATGCTTGGCCTTTCCTCGTATTCGGCCATGTGGTTTCCCTATTTTCCACGTTTTGCATGCGAAAACTGCATGAACGACCACCATTTCCGGAAGTAAGCATAGGGCTCGTAGAGGGATAGGCGGGGTCCAGCAGCGCTCAAGCCGCCCTTCGCACGCTCGTTGCAAAAGCTGCGACTTTCTTTGCCACGATTTCCGTTTCACTGCTAAAACTGCCCGAATGGCCACCATTTTGGGAATAAGCAAAGCGCTGCTCGGTGGGGGAAAGGTGTGGATGTACACCTCCACCATCCAGGTTCAAGTCCTCTTCGAAGCAAATTTGGGTGCCTATTATGACTGTGTGTGTTGAAGTATAAGTGAATTGTCCACCTTTCCTCATCAGCTTAAGCTTTTGGGTGTATTGGTTGGTGCATGCAACTCAATATGGTATCAGAGCCAAGAGGTCTTGAGTTCAAGACCCGGTTGGTGCAATTAAAAAATAATAATTGCAGCCCACTTCTATTCCATGTCTTAGGCCTGAGAGAGCCTACACGTGAGGGGGAGTGTTGAAGTATAAGTGAATTGTCCACCTTTCCTCATCAGCTTAAGCTTTTGGGTGTATTGGTTGGTGCATGCAACTCAATAGTGTGCATTCTTAGTTAGTGCAGAGGCCGGAAGTTGTACTTCTATTTCTAAAAAAAAACCCGGAAATAAGCATAGGACACGAGAGGCGATGGCTAGGATGGCAATGGGGCCCATTCCCATTCTCGACGGGAATTCATCTATTAGGGCGGATGGGCTATTTCTTCCCACGGGATGCTAATACTGAAATACAATTCCCATCGTGAAAGCGGGATGGGATATTCTACTCCCCATCCCGTTCCGCTGGCCGATAAGACATGTAGGCCACTAGTCGATCGCAATCGATAAGGCGATAGCCATATAATCTTATTTGCATTCTTTACTTTTTAGATGCTAATTAATCAAAAAACATTATCATTTTAGTATTGCATGTGAATGTTCATACTCATTTTATAACATTATGAATTTTATTTTCTCTTCTTTCGAGATCCAACTTGCGGGTATGGGTCCCCGTAGGGCCCGATAACCCGATGGGGATGGAGACGGAGAGAGAATAGCACCCGAGGATGGGGATAGGGATGGAGAATTTTTCATCTCTCGAGGATGGAGATGTTCCACTACACCCCGACGGGGAATAGCCCCGTTGCCATCCCTAGCGATGGCAGGGGTCCGACGGGCTGCTCGGTCGTCCCTTTGCACACTCGTTGCAAAATGCCTAGCCTTTTCCCGTGTTCGGCCATGTGATTTCCCCATTTTCACTTGTCGTGCACGAAAACTAAGCATAGGTACGTAGAGGGCGAAGGCATGGGTCCAGCCGGCCGCTCTGCCGCACCTTCGCGCGCTCGTGGCAAAATATATAACACAACATCTAGACGTGGTTAATTATGCGGGATCCACAGTCCATCTGAACGAGTAATGGTGCTCATAGTCTCGCTTTCAAATCATCATTCTAATTTAAAGCTCATCGCAATACTAAGAATTTTTATCGAGCCACATCATCCGCAAATTCTAGCCGTTGAATCTGATCAAGGACAAATCACGGCCGTCGATGTTCAACAAAGAATAGAGTGCCAAAAACATGCTTATCATTAAATCACACCGGGGATTACCCGCATATATGTATTAGCATAAAATCTGATCGTCGTGTTCGAGATATCAGAATTTTTCCGCGGCAACACACGAGGCATCACGCTAGCTAGTAGCTACCAGTACCGTTGAGGAGCACATATACAGCTTAATTTGCATCACGAGCACATGCAGAGCACTTGCGATCAAAGTCTCCAATTAATCGCCTGTTGGTACGGATCACCGCGCCAGGAATGAATTACTTAAGACCTTTATTTGCAGGAGTGCTGCTGGATCAGTCAGTCGACCACTCATCATCAGATCTGACAACATACAGGGGCGGATCTGGGTCAAAAAAAAAAATTGAGCAGAGAATAGGTGGACTGTCAGAACATCTCTGTTGGACTGAGCGGAAGCACAAATGATCAGACATTAGGCTGCTCTACTAAAACCTGAAATTTAAGTTCAACCTTTGTTGTGTATGACTCATATATAACGGGATGAAAGGAAGAGGCCGTGTCCGGGGCGGAGGGCAAAGCCCCCGAGCTATGGACTATGAGTCCGAGTCGAACATGTAATCGAAGTATAAATATATACCGTCAACCTCTTATGACCCTAATTAGAAGAAAAGAAAGAAACTCATCGTATGGACGGAGCCACCGCGATTCGGCTTTCAGAGACGTAGGTTTTACGAACCTCGTAAATAAATTCTCGTGTCTCTTATATGCTTGTTGTGATTGTTCTCTCGTATAAAGGACTGTCGCCGGTTCCAACAGTCTTCTTTAGTCCGCCCAGGCCGTCACATCTTGGCATCTCTTGTATTGCGCGGTTGCTTCAAGGCATTTGTAACCGTGAGGCACCCTGGAATTAAGCAAACCACACATGCTGCTACCTTGGTCCAAGAAACACACCCATGGGGCAGAAACAGAGAGGATAATGGCATCATGTGGCAGCAGTCAGATGCGTTTAGTGGGCGTATCAATATCATGTGAATGATGGTGTCATTATATTGGTGAGGTTGTTTGTCAAGTCTCTCGAGGGGAGTTTCATCTCAACCCAAAGGAAAGGATGCTTCATCCAAAGCTCCAAACATCCCATTTGAAGTTTTAAAACATTCATGTACTTTTCATATTTCTTTGGATTGTTTTATTTTTGTTCTTGCATATGGTTATTTTTTTTTTGTTCTTCCAAAAAAAATGAATCTCCCTAGTTTTAAAAGGGCAACAAATTTCCCTTCGTCCAATAGTTGCAACATGCATTTCTTTTCAAGATTAACGCCTGTCCATTGCTGACAGGTCAAGGTCCTCAAGAGAAGTTGGTGAGCCGGTAACAGGGGAGCTGGCGAGCAAAGCTTTACAAATGACTATAATAGTTATAAAATAGTCCTAGGGTGGTGCAATTCCCTATTGTTCATGTGAGCTTCATTATATTAATTTCTAGCTTTCACGTTTTAAGCCTGTTCCATTTTTGTCAAGCAGTGAAAATAGCTATTCTAACTTTTCAACAGCGAGTAAATCAATGCAAGAGCAAATACACGGCTACCCTACCCCCTCAACCAAAAGAAGTGGGCCTTCCATGTCAGCTACACTGTGTGCAAATATTTACAACCGGAGGGCCCGCATCCCTAACAAAGCCTGCATACGCCCTGTACCACTCCTGCCACAAGCCCCTCGGTCTATTTTTTTTAGACATTAGATCATCTATAATAGTTTATTTCTTAACTTGTTACTAAAAGTAGAGAGAGTATTTAATCTAATAAAAAGAAATAAGTCTTTCACTAGATTATTTCTTGAGCTTATATCTATGACTTTAATTGATACTTTAATTGCTACTCACAAAACAAAATTTTAAGGTAACAAGCAAGTCTCTAATAGTTATTTTGTTGTTTTTGTGTATTAGTACCAGAACTTGTTTGTTTCTTCATATAGAAACAAGCTCACATTCTCTCCTATCATCTCTCATCCACATCACCTAAATGCGATGTATCCATCTCTTAGTAACAAGTGACATAGACTATTGTAGATGTTCTTACATATATCAAGTCGTTATGTGTTGTTAGTATATGTGTTTGTGCTAATTTTGTGAGTAACAACTAGTTTCTTGCATATGGGCTATATAAGCTTGGCTTGGGGATCTATATCCAGGTTCTAGACACCCAATTTCGCTCTCTTAAGCTAGTGTGAGTTTCTCCTCTCAATTGTGCATATGTTGCACCTTGTGAGCTAGGAGAGATATGCCTCTAGCTGCATGTGTTGCATCTAGAGATGGATTGAGTATCCAGTTATGCTTGTATAACACTTGGTGAGGGTTAAGCAAGAGGCTTGGCATGTTACTCTTGGTGGTTACCGTCACCTAAACGGCTTGGAGGAGTCCTGCCCGACGATCTCTTCAAGAAGCTTGTGAAGAGGTCCGGTGTGATTGTGAAGGTTGGAGTTCACCTACCTGGAGGGGTAAGGAGCTACCACTATTGGATTCTAGGTGTTTAGCTTAATTCGTAGAGCCGATCTAAATCGTTTGAGTTTACCTCAACATGGATTAGGGGAGATTGGCAAGTCCCCGAACACCACGGTAAAAAGATTGTCATGTCATTGTGGTTTGCTCTTTTGCGCTTTACTTCGTGTAATTTATATTCTTAGAATTAAAGTGCTTACTTGTCACCCTAGTATTGCAAACCTTGACACAGACATAGGTTGTTGGTGCACTTAGTTGATATTAGTTCATGTAGGCTTTAATTATACAAAACCGATTTGATTTACGCTTTTGTACATAAAAATTGGCTTCGGCCGAAAGAGATTTAAAAACCACCTATTAACCCCCTCTAGTCAGCCTTCTCAATCTTATATTCGTTCGTGACAAAGAAACCCTTGATTCCACTATAGGCAACTACCAGTGATTAATCGGTGATCACGAAACAAAACAAAATGGATGCCAGCAATTGTATTTCCAATGAATGGCCACCATTTCTAGAGATAAGCATAGGACACGTAGAGGAAGACGGTGCGGGTCCAGTGGGCCACTTGGCCACCCCTTTGCATGCTCATGGCAAAACGTCTGGCCTTTTCCCTGTGTTCAGCTATGTGATTTCCCCATTTTTAAAGTTTCGTACGTGAAAACTGCTCAAACGGCCACCATTTCCAAAAATAAGCTTAGGGCACGTCGAGGGCGACAATGTGGGTCCAGCGGGCTGCTCGGCCACCCCTTCATGAGCTCGTGGCAAAACGTCTGGCCTTTTCCCCGTGTACGGCCGTGCGATTTTCACGCTTCCATGTTTCACGAGTGAAAACTTCCCGAATGACCACTATTTCCATAAATAAGCATATGGTGTGTAGAGGGTGATGGTGTGGGTCCAGCAGTTCGCTCGACTACCCCTTCGTGCTCTCGTGGCAAAACACCTAGTCTTTTCCCTATGTTGGGCCGTGCGATTTCCCTGTTTCCATGTTTCGCGAGGAAACTGCCCGAATGACCACCATTTCCGAAGTAAGCATAGGGTGCGTAGAGGGGTTGGTGTGGGTCCAGCGGGTCTCTCGGCCTCCCCTTCGCGTGCTCGTGGCAAAACGCCTAGCCTTTTCCCGTGTTTGATCGTGAGATTTCCACGTTTTGACATTTCGCGCGCGAAAACTGCCTGAATGACCACCACTTTCGGAAGTAAGCATAGGGCGCATATAGAGTAACGACGCGGGTCCAGCGGGCCGCTCGGACGCCCGTTCGTGCGCTCGTGGAAAATGTCTGGCCTTTCCTCGTGTTCGGCCATGTGATTTCCCTATTTTCCACGTTTTGCATGGGAAAACTGCATGAACGACCACCATTTCCGGAAATAAGCATAGGACGCGTAGAGGGCGATGGCAGGGGTCCGACGGGCTGCTCGGCCGTCCCTTTGCACGCTCGTTGCAAAATGCCTAGCCTTTTCCCGTGTTCGGCCATGTGATTTCCCCATTTTCACTTGTCATGCACGAAAACTGCCCGAATGGCCACCATTTTGGGAAGTAAGCATAGGCGCGTAGAGGGCGAAGGCATGGATCCAGCCAGCCGCTCCGCCGCCCCTTCGCGCGCTCGTGGCAAAATATATAACACAACATCTAGACGTGGTTAATTATGCGGGATCCACAGTCCATATGAACGAGTAATGGTGCTCATAATCTCGCTTTCAAATCATCATTCTAATTTAAAGCTCATCGCAATACTAAGAATTTTTATCGAGCCACATCATCCGCAATTTCTAGCCGTTGAATCTGATCAAGGACAAATCACGGCCGTCGATGTTCAACAAAGAATAGAGTGCCAAAAACATGCTTATCATTAAATCACACCGGGGATTACCCGCATATATGTATTAGCATAAAATCTGATCGTCGTGTTCGAGATATCAGAATTTTTCCGCGGCAACACACGAGGCATCACGCTAGCTAGTAGCTACCAGTACCGTTGAGGAGCACATATACAGCTTAATTTGCATCACGAGCACATGCAGAGCACTTGCGATCAAAGTCTCCAATTAATCGCCTGTTGGTACGGATCACCGCGCCAGGAATGAATTACTTAAGACCTTTATTTGCAGGAGTGCTGCTGGATCAGTCAGTCGACCACTCATCATCAGATCTGACAACATACAGGGCGGATCTGGGTCAAAAAAATTGAGCAGAGAATAGGTGGACGTCGAACATCTCTTGGATCGAAGGAAGCACAAATGATCGACATTAGGTGCTCTACTAAAACCTGAAATTTAAGTTCAACCTTTGTTGTGTATGACTCATATATAACGGGATGAAAGGAAGAGGCGTGTCCGGGCGGAGGGCAAAGCCCGAGCTATGGACTATGAGTCCAGTCGAACATGTAATCGAGTATAAATATATACCGTCAACCTCTTATGACCCTAATTAGAAGAAAAGAAAGAAACTCATCGTATGGACGGAGCCACCGCGATTCGGCTTTCGAGACGAGGTTTTACCGAACCTCGTAAATAAATTCTCGTGTCTCTTATTGCTTGTTGTGATTGTTCTTCGTATAAAGGACTGTCGCGGTTCCAACAGTCTTCTTTAGTCCGCCCAGGCCGTCACATCTTGGCATCTCTTGTATTGCGCGGTTGCTTCAAGGCATTTGTAACCGTGAGGCACCCTGGAATTAAGCAAACCACACATGCTGCTACCTTGGTCCAAGAAACACACCCATGGGGCAGAAACAGAGAGGATAATGGCATCATGTGGCAGCAGTCAGATGCGTTTAGTGGGCGTATCAATATCATGTGAATGATGGTGTCATTATATTGGTGAGGTTGTTTGTCAAGTCTCTCGAGGGGAGTTTCATCTCAACCCAAAGGAAAGGATGCTTCATCCAAAGCTCCAAACATCCCATTTGAAGTTTTAAAACATTCATGTACTTTTCATATTTCTTTGGATTGTTTTATTTTTGTTCTTGCATATGGTTATTTTTTTTTGTTCTTCCAAAAAAATGAATCTCCCTAGTTTTAAAAGGGCAACAAATTTCCCTTCGTCCAATAGTTGCAACATGCATTTCTTTTCAAGATTAACGCCTGTCCATTGCTGACAGGTCAAGGTCCTCAAGAGAAGTTGGTGAGCCGGTAACAGGGGAGCTGGCGAGCAAAGCTTTACAAATGACTATAATAGTTATAAAATAGTCCTAGGGTGGTGCAATTCCCTATTGTTCATGTGAGCTTCATTATATTAATTTCTAGCTTTCACGTTTTAAGCCTGTTCCATTTTGTCAAGCAGTGAAAATAGCTATTCTAACTTTTCAACAGCGAGTAAATCAATGCAAGAGCAAATACACGGCTACCCTACCCCTCAACCAAAAGAAGTGGGCCTTCCATGTCAGCTACACTGTGTGCAAATATTTACAACCGGAGGGCCCGCATCCCTAACAAAGCCTGCATACGCCCTGTACCACTCCTGCCACAAGCCCCTCGGTCTATTTTTTTTAGACATTAGATCATCTATAATAGTTTATTTCTTAACTTGTTACTAAAAGTAGAGAGAGTATTTAATCTAATAAAAAGAAATAAGTCTTTCACTAGATTATTTCTTGAGCTTATATCTATGACTTTAATTGATACTTTAATTGCTACTCACAAAACAAAATTTTAAGGTAACAAGCAAGTCTCTAATAGTTATTTTGTTGTTTTTTGTGTATTAGTACCAGCAACTTGTTTGTTTCTTCATATAGAAACAAGCTCACATTCTCTCCTTATCATCTCTTCTCCACATCACATAAATGCTGATGTATCCATCTCTTAGTAACAAGTGACATAGACTATTGTAGATGTTCTTACATATATCAATTCCTGGCGCCATGTAAATCCATGAGTTATGACTAAATAGCAAAATTAGTCCTCTCCGGGCGAATTGGCACTCTTGCACGATGAAATAGCAAAAATAGTCACATACGGACGAATGCAAAAATGGCATCGGTTCCGCACTCAAATCCCACGACAGAGGGCCTCACGCGGCGCCATCGCACGGTAGGCCATGTGGCGGCCTCCTATTGCCTGGATCTCCCCTGCCGCGCCCCCACCACGTGGCAGATGGCGTGGGCAGGCCACCTGTCGCTCGGTGGGCGCATGATAGACCACCTGCCACGCGGTAAGGGTGCGACAGGGGGCACATGTCGTTTGCCGACACGTTCACAGTGCCGTTTTTACCAATTCGTTCACGGGGAGGCTATCTTTGCTATTTCATTGTGAAACCGTATCAATTAAGCTAAAAACTCTAAATCCATGTGATTTCACCTTCTCTTGCAAGAGCCAAAGAAGCACCGGACTTTAATGCAACAGAAACTGCGACCATCATTCGCGATCTTAGCATTGAGAACTAAACTTGCAATTGCATTGCATATTTGCATGCACCAAACTAGGAAACATGCATACATTAGTGAGCTCATTGGCAGAGAAAGGTTCACGTGCTGACACACCACCTAGAGGTGTGCAGTGTGTTGTGTACGTGTCCATTCTGATCATAGATCATTGCCTGTTTGGAGCATCTTACACAAGTGCACCGACATTGCAAGCCCCACAAGCTTCCCAAGTTTGTACATTAGTGGATTACATTGCGCAGAGACCATATGGTTTGGTCTTACCATTGGTGTCCTATAGATATTGTAGCAAAATATAGATGAGCACACACTTTTGAAGGAAAAAATATTGTGCTATCCGTAAAAGTCCAATTCTAGCATCAATTTAGACTGATTTCTAACTAAGCTATATATGAGGCAACCAATAATAATAAATCATGAATGATCATAACATCTTTTTTCATGCTTTTCTTTGGCCTAGGCCGTGGATCCAAAGCTACAAGTTGATTTGGACTCATTGTCCTTCTCAATGAAGGCTTTTAACGAGTAATGGTGCTCATAGTCTCGCTTTCAAATCATCATTCTAATTTAAAGCTCATCGCAATACTAAGAATTTTTATCGAGCCACATCATCCGCAAATTCTAGCCGTTGAATCTGATCAGGACAAATCACGGCCGTCGATGTTCAACAAAGAATAGAGTGCCAAAACATGCTTATCATTAAATCACACCGGGATTACCCGCATATATGTATTAGCATAAAATCTGATCGTCGTGTTCGAGATATCAGAATTTTTCCGCGGCAACACACGAGGCATCACGCTAGCTAGTAGCTACCAGTACCGTTGAGGAGCACATATACAGCTTAATTTGCATCACGAGCACATGCAGAGCACTTGCGATCAAAGTCTCCAATTAATCGCCTGTTGGTACGGATCACCGCGCCAGGAATGAATTACTTAAGACCTTTATTTGCAGGAGTGCTGCTGGATCAGTCAGTCGACCACTCATCATCAGATCTGACAACATACAGGGGCGGATCTGGGTCAAAAAAAAAAATTGAGCAGAGAATAGGTGGACTGTCAGAACATCTCTGTTGGACTGAGCGGAAGCACAAATGATCAGACATTAGGCTGCTCTACTAAAACCTGAAATTTAAGTTCAACCTTTGTTGTGTATGACTCATATATAACGGGATGAAAGGAAGAGGCCGTGTCCGGGGCGGAGGGCAAAGCCCCCGAGCTATGGACTATGAGTCCGAGTCGAACATGTAATCGAAGTATAAATATATACCGTCAACCTCTTATGACCCTAATTAGAAGAAAAGAAAGAAACTCATCGTATGGACGGAGCCACCGCGATTCGGCTTTCAGAGACGTAGGTTTTACCGAACCTCGTAAATAAATTCTCGTGTCTCTTATGTGCTTGTTGTGATTGTTCTCTCGTATAAAGGACTGTCGCCGGTTCCAACAGTCTTCTTTAGTCCGCCCAGGCCGTCACATCTTGGCATCTCTTGTATTGCGCGGTTGCTTCAAGGCATTTGTAACCGTGAGGCACCCTGGAATTAAGCAAACCACACATGCTGCTACCTTGGTCCAAGAAACACACCCATGGGGCAGAAACAGAGAGGATAATGGCATCATGTGGCAGCAGTCAGATGCGTTTAGTGGGCGTATCAATATCATGTGAATGATGGTGTCATTATATTGGTGAGGTTGTTTGTCAAGTCTCTCGAGGGGAGTTTCATCTCAACCCAAAGGAAAGGATGCTTCATCCAAAGCTCCAAACATCCCATTTGAAGTTTTAAAACATTCATGTACTTTTCATATTTCTTTGGATTGTTTTATTTTTGTTCTTGCATATGGTTATTTTTTTTTGTTCTTCCAAAAAAATGAATCTCCCTAGTTTTAAAAGGGCAACAAATTTCCCTTCGTCCAATAGTTGCAACATGCATTTCTTTTCAAGATTAACGCCTGTCCATTGCTGACAGGTCAAGGTCCTCAAGAGAAGTTGGTGAGCCGGTAACAGGGGAGCTGGCGAGCAAAGCTTTACAAATGACTATAATAGTTATAAAATAGTCCTAGGGTGGTGCAATTCCCTATTGTTCATGTGAGCTTCATTATATTAATTTCTAGCTTTCACGTTTTAAGCCTGTTCCATTTTTGTCAAGCAGTGAAAATAGCTATTCTAACTTGTCAACAGCGAGTAAATCAATGCAAGAGCAAATACACGGCTACCCTACCCCCTCAACCAAAAGAAGTGGGCCTTGCATGTCAGCTACACTGTGTGCAAATATTTACAACCGGAGGGCCCGCATCCCTAACAAAGCCTGCATACGCCCTGTACCACTCCTGTCACAAGACCCTCGGTGTATTTTTTTTAAGACTATCATCTACAATAGTTTATTTCTTAACTTGTTACTAAAAGTAGAGAGAGCATTTAATCTAATAAAAAAAATAAGTCTTTCACTAGACTGTTTCTTGAGCTTATATCTATGACTTTAATTGATACTTTAATTGCTACTCACAAAACAAAATTTTAAGGTAACAAGCAAGTCTCTAATAGTTATTTTGTTGTTTTTTTGTGTATTAGTACCAGCAACTTGTTTGTTTCTTCATATAGAAATAAGCTCACATTATCTCCTCATCATCTCTCATCCACATCACCTAAATGCTGATATATCCATCTCTTAGTAACAAGTGACATAGACTATTGTAGATGTTCTTACATATATCAATTCATGGCGCCATGTAAATCCATGAGTTATGACTAAATAGCAAAATTAGTCCTCTCCGGGCGAATTGGCACTCTTGCACGATGAAATAGCAAAAATAGTCACATACGGACGAATGCAAAAATGGCATCGGTTCCGCACTCAAATCCCACGACAGAGGGCCTACCGTGCGCCTCGCACGGTAGGCCATGTGGCGGCCTCCTATTGCCTGGATCTCCCCTGCCGCGCCCCCACCACGTGGCAGATGGCGTGGGCAGGCCACCTGTCGCTCGGTGGGCGCATGATAGACCACCTGCCACGCGGTAAGGGTGCGACAGGGGGCACATGTCGTTTGCCGACACGTTCACAGTGCCGTTTTTACCAATTCGTTCACGGGGAGGCTATCTTTGCTATTTCATTGTGAAACCGTATCAATTAAGCTAAAAACTCTAAATCCATGTGATTTCACCTTCTCTTGCAAGAGCCAAAGAAGCACCAGACTTTAATGCAACAGTAAAAACTGCAGCCATCGACTGCTGATCTTAGCATTGACAGAACTAAACTTGCAATTGCATTGCATATTTGCATGCACCAAACTAGGAAACATGCATACATTAGCTGAGCTCATTGGCGAAGAGAAAGGTTCACGTGCTGACACACCACCTAGAGGTGTGCAGTGTGTTGTGTACGTGTCCATTCTGATCATAGATCATTGCCTGTTTGGAGCATCTTACACAAGTGCACCGACATTGCAAGCCCCACAAGCTTCCCAAGTTTGTACATTAGTGGATTACATTGCGCAGAGACCATATGGTTTGGTCTTACCATTGGTGTCCTATAGATATTGTAGCAAAATATAGATGAGCACACACTTTTGAAGGAAAAAATATTGTGCTATCCGTAAAAGTCCAATTCTAGCATCAATTTAGACTGATTTCTAACTAAGCTATATATGAGGCAACCAATAATAATAAATCATGAATGATCATAACATCTTTTTTCATGCTTTTCTTTGGCCTAGGCCGTGGATCCAAAGCTACAAGTTGATTTGGACTCGCTGTCCTTCTCAATGAAGGCTTTTCAGGAGTTCGTCGAACATTTCATCGGTCAGTTGACCTCAGGCAAGGTTCATGGCGTTGATGGTGACATTCTCCCTGAGCCCAAGTCGCACATCCCACTGTGCGAGATTCCTGTGACGACCTCTTGTGGTCGTTGGTGAGATCTGCCATGGTTGTGTTAGCGAGGAGTTTGTACTCTACAGGCTGAGAACTGTCATTCACTCTCATACTTTTAAAATTCATGCTATTATTTACCCTTTTAGTTAAGAATCTTATAGGTTGCCTTGTACAAGAGGACGACCATGACATCAGGAAATACCAGCTAACATTTATGCTTTATCACTCCTAGCTATACAACTAGGGCCATTCGTTACATAGCATTGTGTGTGTTGTGCTTAAATTTCAACGTACAGGCAAAGCGAGCTCGGCAAAGCAATCCACATGTATCGAAGGATAAGATGATGCGCTTTGAGGACTGAGCGTAGCTCAGTTGGCACGGGGGAGGGGGCATCGGCCCCCCGCCCGCCCGCATTTGAGCGCTGTTCGACGCGCGTGCTCATTCTTCTTTAATGCAACCAGCAATCCTACCCACTAAAAAAAGATGATACGCTTCGATAAAATGATCATAAATAACAAAGCTGTGCTACCGACGTGATCGCTTGATGTGATTAGTTTCAATCACAAACTCAACGAGTTCGCTTGCTATATAGTACTAGCATTAAATAGTTGTGAATTAATCCCACGCTCGATGGCGCGCAAATGATCCAACGGACTCTCGGTCGCGTTACGTAGGCCCAGTCCAACAGATAACACAAAGATAAGGAGACATGCATTCATACCTGGGTTTGCATGAACCGATGAACGTCTCGTAAGTTACGTTTGATACCGAGCATGAACGACGGTCACACGTAAAATGATGTTATCCACGTTCGAAAGCCAGTAGTCCTGAATACTGATGCATCATATCTTCCAAGTACGTACTACCTCTGGTCTCCGGAGAAAGTTGCAAGTGCTTGCAGCTTGCATGTAATGTCTTTCCTTTGCTGGTTATTGACATATTGGACTGGGAAACGTGATCTGCCCACGCTAGCTAGTACGCATGTGCATGGCTAGCTATTGATTCAATATGGGTGGCATCATGACTAAAAATGACTTTAGTTCTTATAGTAAATGATCCATTTTTTTTTGTTTCAACGGCTATAGGATAGGTTTACAAAAATATGCATGAAGGCCTTGTTTACGTGTATAAAAGGCCATCACATTACCCCATAGGCAACACATTCCTCTGTACATTTACCATTGAAGCTCCACACATCGAAGCTCACCGTTGGGTTGGCACACTCGGAGCCAGCGAAGCTAGGTTAGTTTACTGCTCATGTGCATCTTGTTTTCAATTAATACACTACAAATTCTATTTCAACACGATGAACAATTTTTTCTGTTGCTTTTGCATGCGTGCTGGATGGCAGCGAGCAGCTCATCTGGTCAAGGCAATGTTACGTCCCTGATCTTGGTACGTACATACATAGTACTGCTCTGCAGCTTGCATGCAATCATATCTATTTACTACTATTCTACGTCCTAGTAATCTTCTCACAGTTGATTGTAGTCATTGTTTGCAATTTTTTTGTAAGTTAAAAAAACATATATACTTTATTAAAAGAGGAGTCATCATAGTTTCTTTGTTTGAAGAAATTGGGCTGTCTCTAAAACTACATTTTTTTGTTTGTAAAAACAAGCCAAGTGGCTCGTGCGCTTGCGCGACTACCTTTCGATCAAACATTCGTAAGTTTGATAGCGTAGTCCACTTCAAACAATTATTCTCTATGGTGTAGAAACTCACTGCGATGAACTCATTAAATTTTATAGAAGCCAAACAAAATTCATAAAAAAACTTGATGGATTAAATGTTTCAACATTTCTATTTACATATTAGAGAGGAGTCAGGGGAGGGGAGCCATCGATAACGCATGGCCTGTTGGGAATGTAGGGAAGGAAAAACACGTGCAGGACAATGATATGGAAGATACATGCATGCATGTAAAAACTCAAAGTTGAGGAATACGTGTTTGGATAGACGTATACCATAGAGAAACAAAAAAATCCATGGCACATGATGGTGCGCGGCCTCTACTATCCGTGGCCCATGTGTGGTAGCAGCCCAAAACTTGCGATGCACTAGCAGCTCGATTGCATGCATGCGTGGTGCTTAATCGTGGATGGATGATCCATTGGAATCTCTTTTTTTATTACTAATGATAAAATTTCTTGTATTTGTGTCTTTTTGTAGAACTAAGATTTGTCTATAGCCCTCAAGGCTAAGGACATTTTTTAATCTCGATCACCAGTTGTTTATATAGATGAGCACACACTTTTGAAGAAAAAATATTGTGCTATCTGTAAAAGTCCAATTCTAGCATCAATTTGGATTAATTTCTAACTAAGCTATATATGAATGAACCAATAATAATAAATCATGATTGATCATAACACCTTTTTTTGCATGCTTTTCTTTGGTGTAGGCCATGGATCCAAAGCTGCGAGTTGATTTGGACTCACCGTCCTTCTCAAAGAAGGCTTTTCAGGAGTTCGTCGAACATTTCGTCGGTCAGTTGACCTCAAGCAAGGTTCATGGCATTGAGGGTGACGTTCTCCCTGGGCCCAAGTTGCACATCCCACTGTGCGAGATTCCTGTGATGGCCTCTTGTGGTCGTTGATGAAATCTATCACGGTTGTGTTAGCAAGGAGTTTGTACTCTCCAAGCTAGAAACTGCCATTCACTCTCAGACTTTTAAAACTCATACTATTATTTACCCTTTTCGTTAAGAATCTTATAGGTTGCCTTGCACAAGAGGACAACCACGACATCTGGAAGTACTAGCTAACATGTATGCTTTATCACTCCTAGCTATACAACTAGGGCCATCTGTTACATAGCATTGTGTGTGTTGTGCTTAAAATTCAACGTATAAGCAAAGCGAGCTCAGCAAAGCAATCCACATATATCGAAGGATAAGATGGTGCGCTTTGAGGACAAAGCGTAGCTCAGTAGGCACGAGAGGGGGGGCGTCGGCCCCTCACCCGCCCGTGTTCGAGCGCTACTCGGCGCGCATGCTCATTCTTCTTTAATGCAGCAACAATCCTGGCCACTAAAAAAAGATGATGTGCTTTTATAAAATGAACATAAATAACAAAGCTATGCTACTGACATGATCGCTTGATGTGCTTAGTTTTA
The DNA here is from genome assembly GCA_036346255.1 of Ampelocalamus luodianensis. Lineage (NCBI taxonomy): Eukaryota > Viridiplantae > Streptophyta > Magnoliopsida > Poales > Poaceae > Ampelocalamus > Ampelocalamus luodianensis. The sequence goes on from CM070625.1 coordinate 17,055,337, forward strand.
ATCACAAACTCAACGAGTTTGTTTCCTATATAGTACTAGCATTAAATAGATGTGAATTAATCCCATGCTCGATGGCGCGCAAATGATTAGTCGGACTCTCGGTCGCGTTACGTAGGCCCAGTCCAACAGATAACACAAAGATAAGGAGACGTGCATTCATAGTTGGGTCTGCATGAACCGATGAACGTCTCGTAAGTTGCGTTTGATATCAAGCATGAACGATGGTTACACGTAAAATTATGTTATCCACGTTCGAAAGCCAGTAGTCCTGAATACTAATGCATCATATCTTCCAAGTACGTACTACCTCCGATCTCTGGAGAAAGTTGCAAGTGCTAGCAGCTTGCCTGTAACGTCTTTCCTTTGCTGGTTATTGACTTATTGGACTGGGAAAGGTGATCTTCCCAGGCTAGCTAGTAGGCATGTGCATGGCTAGCTATTGCTTCCCTACACGGGTGGCATCATGACTAAAAATATCTTTAGTTCTTATAGTAAATGACCCAAAAAATTTTTGTCAGAGAACAGAGGAAGCTGTCATACCACGTCAAGTCTCCTTGCATTGGAGGGAGAGAGCTGCTTTAAATAGAGCAGCATGCAAAGAGAACTTGGGGCCATTGCCCGTTGTCCATGTGTTATGTGGAAATGATAAAGAATTGTGAATTATGCAGTGAAGTCTATTGTTGAGTGCAGTGACGATATAGGAAAAAAAGCGAGTTGCACATGTTAGAAATCGACAGACAAATAACAAAGTAGATCAAGAACTGGGAGACACCGATTTTTACATAGAAAACCCTTTCGGGGAAAAACCACGGACGCACGACGGCGATCTTCACTATATCAGAAAAAATGTTTACAAAACGTAGGGATTTTAATGAGTCGTCAACTCTTCCCATGTGGTTTACAAGGGGTATATATAGTGGTATAAAACTGACTCGAGTCGAAGACATAAACAAATCCGAAAAAGAAGAAGAATCCGTACCAAAGGGGCCTTCGCCCCCCCACCCCTCCGGCTATGTCGTGGGCCTCTGTATGGGCCAAGTCTGTCAACGCAACGCTCCACGTCTCCAGACCTTGGCCTCTTTAGAATTTGGATCACATATCAACAATCTCCACCTTGAGACGAATTCCCTCCTTATAGCATATGAGAAAACTTCTCTAACAATAAATAACCATTGTGCGCCGAAAGTCTCTTGGACTAAACTTTAACACCAACCAAGCTTGAGCAAAGCTTAGACTTAGTAACTGTAACTGGCTTTTTTATCATATCAGTAAGATTATCATGAGTACTTATCTTACATACCTTAACATTACCTTGAGCAATAACATCCCAAATATAATGATATATGACATCAATGTGTTTTGTTTTTTCATGAAATATCTGATCCTTTGTAAGGCATATAGCACTTCAACTATCACAAAACATAGTAATGCAAGAAGTATCTCCACAAAGCTCAGTGTATAAACCTCTCAACCATGTAGCTTCTTTTCATGCTTTAGAAATAGCCATATACTCTGCTTCAGTGGTAGATAAAGCTACAGTTGCCTACAAACTTGCTTTCCAACTCACACCACCACCACCAATGGTAAACACATAACCTGTAAGTGACCTCCTCTTGTCCAAATCACCAGCATAATCAGAATTCACATAACCAATAAGTCCATCTCTAGATTTTCCAAACTGTAAATAAGCATTAGATGTACCACACAAGTATCTGAAAATCCACTGAACTGCTTTCCAATGCTCTTTACCAGGATTAGCCATGAATCTACTAACTACACTTAGTGTATGTGATAAATCAGGACGAGAATATACCATGGCATACATAAGAGAACCAATTGCACTAGAATATGGAACTCTAGACATGTACTCAACATCATCATCTGACTGTGGACATAAAGCTGGAGATAATCTGAAATGTGTAGCTAATGGAGTACTCACTGGTTTAGCCTCATGCATATTAAAGCGATGAAGGATCTTATCAATATACCCTTTCTGACTTAGGTATAATTTTTCAGAGGGCATGTCTCTGGATATCTCCATACCAAGAATTTTCTCTGCTACAACTAAATCATTTATCTCAAATTCACCACTCAATTGCGCCTTTGACTTTGCTATCTCTGTTTTATCTTTTGCTGCAATTAGCATGTCATCAACATATAGGAGCAAATATATAGCTGAACCATTAAAATTTTCAAATAAACACAGCTATCATAATCAGACCTCTTAAAACCTTGAGATAGCATGAAGATATCAAATTTCTTATACCACTGCCTAGGAGATTATTTCAATCCATAAAGAGACTTCTTTAACTTACAAACAAGGTTATCTTTTCCAGGAATAATGAAACCTTCTGGTTGATCTATATAGATATCTTCTTCTAACTCCCCATGTAAAAATACAGTTTTAATATCTAACTGCTAAAGCTCATAATCATGCATAGCAACTATACTGAGCAAAGTGCGAATTGAGCTATGTTTAACAACAGGGAAAAAACCTCATTAAAGTAAATACCTGGAATCTAGCTATAACCTTTGTCAACTAACCTTGCTTTATACATTGTCTCATCATTTGGAGAAATACCTTCTTTTCCCTTGAAAACCCACTTGCAATGGATAGGTTTCTTCTCTTTTGGCAACGAATGCACATAATCCAAAATACCTTCTGTAGTATGAACCGAAGTATTGAACTTAACCCTCTTGTGCTTGCCGAAGATGCAATGCTCACAAAATTTTAGGTCACCGATGCTATATCCTTCCAAAAGCCCTTTCTTGCTTAATTACACCAAACCAAGTTCACTCATATGTTTTAGACGCATATGGCAAAGATTAGTAGTATCAGAATCTGATAACCTTTTTGAAACAACAGTAGCATTACCTATAACTGTCATACCTTGGAGATAATATAGGCCATTGGAAGCCTTTCTATCACCTTTTATTATAATAAGAGAACCTTTGGTGACTATGAGAACTCCACCTCCACCTAAATACTTGTTATCTTCATCATCAAGAGCACTCAGCGAAATTAGATTTCTCTTCATATCAGGAATGAATCGAACATTCGATAAGGTTCTGATGGTATCATCAAACATCTTAATCCGAATAGAGCCAATACCTACTACCTTACATGTTGAGTCATCACCCATCAAAACAGAACCAACACTATTGACTGGCTCATAAGCGGTAAACCAATCTCTATTTGGGCACATATGAAAAGTGCGGGTAGTATCAAGAATCCATTCATCATTGGTTTCAGCACATCCAGCAAAAACATAAACAACAAGCATCTCACCATTAGAATTACTATCACGAGCCATATTTACCGTACTTTCATCTTCTATTTAATTTTAGCTTTCGGTTTATATGTGTCGTTCCTCTTTTCTTTATTCTGCAATTTGTAGCATTCAGATATGTCGTGCCCACTTTTTTGCAATATTTGCACGACTTGTACTTGCCTCTGGATTTCGACCGGTCCTTGTAGCCGTTCAAACTTTTGCCCCAAGATCCATTGTTTGAGTTCTTCTCCTTTTGCCTGCCATGAACATACAAACCTTCTGCTTGTGAACCTGAACCTTCAAAAGACACCATCTGTTTTATTTTTTCCTTAGCATGCAAGGCTTCATAAATCTCATTGAGGGTCAGTGTATCACGACTATACAATATGGTATCTCTGAAATTTGAGTATGAACTAGGCATAGAACACAAAAGAATTAAACCCAAATCTTCCTCATCATATTTTACCTCCAGTGACTCTAAGTCAGAGACGATCTCTTTAAATTTCGAAAGATGATTCAACACATTACCTTTCTCTTGCAACTTGTGTAAGAACAAATTCTACTTGAGATGTATCTTGCTGGTGAGATCCTTTGTCATGCATATCTCTTCCAGCTTCAGTCATAGAACATCGGCCGATGTGATTTTTAGCACCTCTTGCAGAATATTATTATGTAGGTGAAGTTGAATTTGGGACAGTGCTCTTATGGTCCTTTCTCTTCTCTTCATCGGACTAAGTATTGATTGCCTTCTTCCCGAAGCCATCCAACGCCTTATCTAGATCGGATTGTACCAATAACGCCCGCATCTTGACTTGCCACGGAGAGAATCGTGTGTCCCGATTCAGCAGCGGAAGATCATACTTCAATGATGCCATATCGAACAAACCCTAGATTGAAAACGGGCAATGAATGTGGCTCTGATACCACTTGTTAGAAATTGACAAGCAAATAACAAAGTAGATCAAGAACAGGGAGACACCGATTTTTACATGGAAAACCCTTTCGAGAAAAAAACCACAGGTGCACGACGACAATCTTCATTATATCAGAAAAAATATTTACAAAACGTAGGAATTTTAATGAGTTATTAACTCTTCATGTGTGACTTATAATGGGTATATATGGTGGCATAAAATTGACTCGTGGACCTCCATATGGGCCAGGTCTGTCGACGCGACGCTCTGCGTCTCCAAATCTTGGCCTCTTTAGAATTCGGATCACATATCAACAGCACATAGCAGAAATGTTCCCCAATTCAGTATTCGACTGCCAAAGACTTTCTTTTCCTTTCTAATCAATGGCGAAGCCAACTTGAAAATGGGGTGGGTTCAAAAGACTAAACTAATTTGACACAAATATATTCTTGTACTCGTATGCAATCCAAATTCATAGAAGATGGATTAGACACAAATGACACAATGGACTCGTACACATCGTGTTATCGAAGACCCACATGTAATAATAATTAATGAGGGTAAACACACAAAAGCAGGTGCAGAAACAGGGTTCAGAGAAAATTTAGAATGTTCGACTGAAGTTTTTGCGTGCAATGAGTATGTACGTATGTACATCATTGGCATATATTCCCCATTCTAATCGTTGAGCCAAGCAGTAGGGCATGATATATATGCAATTTTTTTTAAGAAACATGATATATATGTACTCATGTATAGCCGTCTGTGCCGTATATATAAGAGTCTAGAGTTCATAGTTAATATAATTGTCGACACTAGGCAGCACATGGTTGAGTCCAGTAGTAATCCAGAATCCAAATGGTAGTGGAAATGCGGAATACTAGATGACAGCATGTTTTTTGCAGTCGCAAATGACCGAAATTTACCAATGTACTGTCATGCCGACAAGCCAACTTGCAGGGAATTGAAATTGAGTATGGTGGTGGCTCTATTAAGATGTCTTCAGCTCGTCTTATAGGAAAAACTCTTCCCGTTCCAGTGCAAAACAACTAAAGAGAATTCTAACAGTATAGATTAATTGATACGAAGCCAACGAGCAGTAGGAGAAATCTATCCATTCGTGCTCATGTCGTGTCATGCCGGGCCGCCCATTTGGCCAGCACTATCCATTCGAAACTAACTCTATTATTACTTTCATCTTACCATAACAAGTACTAACAATAAAAGTATGCAAAAAATAGAATTGTACCTCTTTTGCTGACTTGCTGTCGAAAATTGAATTTTCCAAAATTTGGCAAAGTTTTTTTTGAATTTTGCCAAATTATCTCACAACGAATTTGAATTTGCATAACAGAATTTCAAAGAGAGATTGGAGAATGGAGGGGTGCTGAATGAGGGGGGGGGGTATGGTGGCTATTTATAGGAATTTTTTTGGGATTTTTAAAATTTTTGCTATTTTTAAAGAGCCAAATGGTAAAAAAAAACAGTCAAAAACGCCAACGACCGGAATGTAGCCAGGATCCCGCCTGCCTTGCCCTTGCCCGGCCTGCCCTGCCCTCCTCCTCTCCTCGGCTACTCACCTCCTCTCTTCCTGAGCCGGCTGTGCCACCCTCCTCCTCTCCTCCGGGCTCCTCCTCCCTTCCCGAGTTGTCCCTGCCGCCATATCCTTCCTCCAAGTCGGCGGCCAACGCCGCCATCCTCCTTCCCTTGCCATCGCCGCCTTGCTGGCCTAGCGGCCTCCCTCGGCCTCTCCGCAATTGGCCTACACGGGCGTGTCGGGTTCATGTCGTGCCTGGCACGGCCTGACACTCTTCATGCCATGCCGAGATGGCCCACCGTGCCTAAGTGTTGGACCAAGCACGACATGGGCGGTCTTGCCAGGCCAGCACAGCCCATGAACAGTGCAAGCCGGGCTGTGTCTGGGCCAGACCAACAATGTCGTGCCTCGAGCCAGCCTGGCTGGCACGGCCCATCTGGCCAGCTCTACCTATGAGCAGTAGGAGAGATCGGCACCAACGTCGTACGTGCAACTCGCGGAGGTGGTCGACAAAATGTACTATTATGGTCGACATCCATCTGCTCTACTTGATGCATAGCATAGCAGGGCAATTAAGCGAGATAATAACAAGATTTTATTTTGTTAAGGGATTGATCGAACCCACTAACCTCAGAATCAGCTAATCGTATCACTAATGTTTCTTCACTGAATAGGTGGCAAATCATCTATTGGCCCTGCCATTTGTCGGGTCGTTTTTGGTGCAGTCATCTGGACCCGTACATTCTCTAGCATTGCTACAACCCGAGGGCGAGGGACACGAACGGACGCGAGCGAGATCTCAACTCGAGGTGAGCCACACGGCACCATGCATGGATCTCGGCAAGGGGAGAGACCGAAAACGGTGGCTGGTGGTGCGCCATCAACCACAATGGATTGGCCGATTGATGGTTTGCACCAACGCACCAGCGGCTGGCGGTGTGCCATCAACCCCGGCCAGCTCCGATCGACGCTGCTGCCACCCCAAGTAGAATTCCAAAAAAGAAAAAAAAAATACTCCTATTCACCATCCCTCTAGCCGCTGACTCGGTCCAACACATTGTTATCATACCTGCATGTCTTGTTCTCTAAATTGACATGCATAATTGTGCATTACTAGATATATGTATAGCTGTAATACACTAGGTAAGGTAGGTAGTACTAATTAAGCAGCAGAAATAGTACTAATTAAGCTATCTCCGGGCGCCAACTTTGCATCAGCAGAAAACTGTGTGTTGTGCTATTCGAACTTGCTCTTAGTTTTGCAGTTTGCACCAATGTGCCATGCGTTATAATGCCTATGGACTATCTATCTATTATTTTATTAAAGCATAGTCAAAAGAAACCATCACATTCACTCTCAAGTGCTAGAAATTACCACGTTAATCGGTGAAAATGGAGAAAGATCTACACCATCAATTATGATGGATTCAGATTATAACGGTCTAGATTAAAAGAAAGAGTCCATATTAAGTACAATAAAACACAAATTTAGAATAAAAAATAAAATAAAATTAGCAGCATAATTTTCATACGAATTCATAAGTAAAAGAGTCCAAGTCAAGTATAATAAAACTGTAATTCAGAATAAAAATAAATTAAAATTAGCAATTTGATTTCCACATTAATTCTTAAGTAAAATCCTAAATAATTATAATTCACAATAAAAAAATAACAAAAATTGGCAATTAGATTTGTATACGAAATCCATCCAAAAAAATCTGAAATTCAGATTAATAATAAAATAAAAATTAGAAATTTGATTTCAATATGAATTCCAAAATAAATCCCAAAATAACTATAATTTTGAATAAAAATTAAAGAAAAATTAGCAATTGGATTCGAATACAAATTCCAAGAAAAAATAACTAAAATTTGGAATAAAAATAAATAAAATTAAGCAATGTGATTTCAATATAAAATTCCAAATTAAAATCCCTAAATAACCGTAATTCAGAATAAAATTTAAAGAAAAAACACAGCAATTGGATTCGTATATGAATTCCATAAAAAAAAACTAAAATTCAGAATAAAAATAAAGGAAATTTTACAATTTGGTTTCCATATGAATTCCAAAGTAAAATCCCTAATTAAATAAACTTTGGAATGAATTAAATAAATTTAGCAATTTGATTTATATATGAACTCTAATAAAAATATTTATATAACTAAAATTTTGAATAAAAATAAAATTTATAACAATGATAGCATGAATGGTGTCTGAGGAAATGCAAAAGAACCCACCACGTTCACTTTGAAGGGCTAGATATTCCCACATTAATCGGAGAAAAACAAGAAAGATCTACACCGTCGATCGCGGTGGGTCCAAATGACAATGGTTTAGATGAAAATGAATTTGTATCAAGTACAATAAAACTAAAATTTAGAATATAAAATAAAATAAACAATTTGATTTCTATACAGATTCCATGGTAAAATACCTAAATAACTGTAATTCAGAAGAAAAAAATTAGAGAAAAAATGAAATTGGATTTGTATACGAATTCCAAGAAAAAAATAGTTGAAATTCGAAATAAAAATAAAATAAAATTTGCAATTTGATTTTCATATGAATTCCAAAGTAAAATCCCTAAATAACTAAAAAACAAAATAAATTAAATAAAATTAGCAATTTGATTCATATATAAATTCCAATAAAAATAATTTAAATTTTGAATAAGCCAAGTGGCAAAAGGAGGGGCGCGCTGGGACCATGGCTGGTGTACCCCATTGCTACATAAGAATTCATAATGCAATGTAGTGAAGATTTTTCATTTGGCCCCTTAATGATTCACCTCTTGCTATTAGGCTCCCCTAGTGGAAATTTTCTGACTCCGCCACTGCTCGCGGCGAACTCTCTTCCCTTGCTTTGATCAAGCAGAAGCACGACTTAAGAACAAGCTCTAGCTGGCCTCTCGACGTTGCTCCTACTGCTACATGCACGACTCCCACATGCTCGTCACTCCAACCGCATGACACTGATTAGCTTTGTCGATGAATGTCGCGTTGTGAGGCGATGGGATCCGGTGAGGCGACCTCGACGAGTCTACGAGATCCAGAGGCGACGGGTGCAGCATCCATGAAGGGTTCGGGCTTATGACGAGGTGACCTCAACTACGATCTGATTTAATTTGGTGCTAATTATGTTATTTCTTCCCTATTAATCATAATTTTGCTCTAATCCATTGCATTGTGACTACTTTCTCCCACGAGGCATTTGATTTTGAGCGCCTCCGCGTGGAACACTATGTTGGGACATGGACACATGAGTGGCAACGAGGTGTAGCAAGGGCGTGCTTGAAATCTCGGAGGATAGACCGACATTGATGACACACTATCGTTGCTCTGGTTCGACATTTTGTTTGTCCTAGAATGCAACCGGAGGAAAAACAAATCATGTAGATCCATCACCCTCAATGGAAAAGAGAATTGCAAGCAAGAGTAGCAACTGAGAGAAGAAGCCCATATGACTGCATCTGAGGAAGGTCGTGCAAACTAGAGCAAGAAGCATGCCAACGGAAGAGGCAGCTTGTTGTCCAGCTAACCAGAGTTGACAGAGAGGCTAAGAAGCCATGGAAGCAATCGAATAACAAGAACAGAGGGGTACACACGTAGGATCTCACATGCTCGGTTAAAGGTTGAGTACACTTTTGCAGGTGTGATTACATGCGAAAGATAGCTAAGATAATGACATGAAGACATAGTTTGGTTGTAACGTTCCGTTTGTCCTAGAGTTCTTGCCAGTTTTCAAAAACCAAAAAGAACCATTCGGTTTATTGGTTTGCTTAAGCTTAACTTGGAACTTTGGAAATATTGGAGGTTTAACTTGAACTAACTTAACTTCAACTAAGTTCAGTTGGTTTGTGCTCTTTGTTCGTTGGAGTTCTCTATTGTTGTTTGGCCTTTAGTTTCCCTTCTTTGTTTGCTTTGTGTGTCCCCTAGACTAGTTTTTTTTCTCTTGGATCTCCTCTTGTTAGATCTTGACCGTCAGGACCTCCCTTGTTAGATCTTGACCGTCAGGACCTCCCCTTGTTAGATCTTGGCCGTTAAGACCTCCCTTTCCTTTCTACCCCCCTCTCCGCTGGACTTCCCTCTCCTTTGGACCACCCCCTCGTGGTCAAGACCTCTGGTCTTTTGCAAAGACCACCTTCGCGGTTGAGACCCCCTCGTGGTCAAGACCTCTGGTCTTTTTGCAAAGACCACCCTTGCAGTTGAGACCCCTTGTGGTCAAGACCTCTGGTCTTTTTGCAAAGACCACCTTTGCGGGTTGAGACCACCCCTTTGACTGGTCTGTTCTCTTGAGTTTGGATGGCCCTATTTGTCAGTCTTGTCCATTTTCTCAATTCCTCCGCCTCAAAAGCCTGTGCGCATTAAATGGCAGTTGCATCACATTAAATGTTGTCACGTCTGAGGTACTTCGTTTTCTCCTTTTGATGGCATGCCATGTCTTATCTTTGTCCTGTCTTTCACCTACCCTTGACACGTATGCTCTAAGTCCCTCAGTGCTTCACCATCATCCCCAGCTATAAGTAGCCCGAGCATGCCTCCCTTCATCACTTTTATCCTCTTTTTCCTAACTTCTTTGCTCTCGCCTAGTTCTCTCCGTGCTTGTGCCTAGAGCTTCACCCTCCTTTGGGTTGGACCTCCCCTCTCGCTAGGACCCCCTGCCTTTTGGTTTTTGGGTTGAATTCGTTTAAGTTCTTTTAAGTCTTTTAAGTTCTTTTGCCCCGAGTTTGCTTTGTTAATTTAGTTCTTTGCGAACGTGTAGATCCCGAGTCCGGGAAGGAGTACTTGGACCCAGCAGTTTCTGCCGAAGCCACGCCATTTCTTAACGAAGGCAAGTTGCAAACCTTTGATCATATTGAACCCAACTTTCCAAAAGTATATTGTTTTACCATATCGTGCATGGCTACTTTTATAGAAAGGGGTTTGGGCAGTAGCTAAATTCACTTTTGACAGTATGCCTCCTTGAATAGTTGTACCTGACATATTGCTATGTCCCCCTTGGACACCCTAGAATGGTAACTTTAGTTGGCATTGCTTGATATTGCCAACATGGGATCGTATTTATGCTTAGCCATTGCTTTAAAACCGCTGGTCTTGAGAATCTTATTTCATCTTTAATAAACTTGACTATTTGAACTATGAAATTGTGGTGTGATGCCCTGTTGTGTAGCTGTGGTGCGATGTCACAATTGTGTCGACCGTGGTGCGATGCCACTATTGTTAAAACTTGCTATGCCATGACTAGGGTGGTCTTTTGGCCGGGTTGAACCCCAAAATGTTTTCTCACTCGGGCGAGTGATCGTGTAGTAAAGGGGGTGCCATGCACACAATGGTATGAGGTTGTCTCACTTGAGTGGTTTAAGGACCTAACTTTGTGATCCACTAATCCGGGTATTACCGTGCAACCACAAGATCATTTTATGGGAGTGGTCTGGGCCAATTAATTAGCGATGAGATGGTTCGGTTCTGTTGTGGTGGAAGTGTGTGCTGATTCACACTTAGCGCAAGAGGGGGCACGAATCTGGCGGTGATTATCCCGTTAGAAGCGAAACCTTAGCGGACAGAACTGAGCCAGATCAAAGCTTTGTAAAAGCCTTGTCACGCTCTCTAGACTGCTCATCTTCGGAAATGAGTAAAGGGTTCCGATGGGAACCCGACCCGCTAGAGAGGTCGTGAATTGTTGGTAAAGTTGTACACCTCTGCAGAGTGGAAAAATCTATTCGAATAGCCAAGTCCTTGGTCATGGACATTGTCTGGCAATTTTGCGCAAGGGGTGGCTTTTCAAAAGGGGTCTTGTGAACCCTAGGGTGGTCCAGGATACTCCTGAGTTGGTGCTCTGGGGAGGTCTTGGAGCCCTAGGGTGGTCTTTGGGGGCTCTGGAGTTGGTGCTCTAGAGTGGTCGTGGGGGTGGTCTTAGACGTAGGTGCGCCCAGACCTCCCACGAGTTGTCTTGGGAGTGAGTTAGTGCTCACAACCTCCTTTTAAATAAATGTACTTATGTATTATTATTTTTAACTCGAGTTTGCAATCTATTTATGTTATTTCCTGTGAAATATTGCTTTCTGCAACTAACTCTATAGCTCTCTATTGTCAATGCCAATGTATAAATAGTAATTGCATACTTGTTCCCTACGATTTGCTGAGTACATTCAACGCACTCATGGCTTTAAGCCTCTGTTTGAGCAGTGGCCGAAGTTGATCCAGGACAAGGTTGCTCAGACCTCTTCGAGGAGGAGTTCTTCGACGACCCAACTTTCTAGGAGACGTCCCCCACTCGACAGCCTATGGGCTTGCTGGATGGCTTCAAGCGCTTTTGGTGGTTCCGCAGTGAGGTTTTATTGTTGGCTTTTGTAAGCCCTCGTTGGCAACCTCTAAAACAACCTTGGCCATAAGGCCCTTGTCTAATATAAGATTTTCTTTGTCTGCTTCTTCTGTTGTTGGACTGTGTAGTTGTAATTTCACCTATGTTATTTTGTGCGAGCTAGCTTCGATTCCTCAGACTAGCTCAGTGCACAGAGACCAGACCTCCGAGAGGTCTTTGTGATCTCCTAGGAGATCCTGGAGGACCTCCTCTTAGGGTGTTCTTGGAGAACCTTCCAGACCTCTGGGTGGTCTTGTCGAACCTCCCTAAGAGGCTCATGGGAGATCTTCTTAATGCATCCCGAGAGGTCCTGACATTGGTTGACTCAACATTCATCATCAAGCAAGCACGAGAAGTACCAAACTATTGGACCATCTCCTTTCCTTTTTTTTCAATAATTAATACAAATTGTCTCTTCTAGAGATATAAATGTTTCCTAGAATGAAGTTTGTTAGATAGATTTGGTCTTAACTGTATTCGTTACCATTTTGTAAGAAAAACCTACTACAAAGGCTAGCCATGCAATTGCGCGGCTATCAAGGGCAAGAATTTTCCACGTTAATCAGTGGAAAAAACAGAAAGATCGATACCATCGATTGTTATGGGTCCATATTATAACGATCTAAATGAAAAGAAAGAGTTTACATCAAATACAATTCAGAAATAACTGAAATTCAGAATAAAATTAAATAAAATTAGAAATTTGATTTCCATACAAATTCCCAAGTAAAATCCCTAAATAAATATAATATGGAATGAAAACTGAACAAAAAATAGCAATTGGATTTGTATAGAAATTCCAAAAAAAATAATCAAAGTTTTGAATAAAAATAAGATAAATCAGCAATTTAATTTTGATACGAATTCCAAAGTAAAACTAGTAAATAACTATAGTTTGAAATAAAAATTAATGAAAAACTATATGTACACGAATTCCAACAAAAAATAATTGAAATTTGAAATTAATTATTTTGGCAATTTGAATTCCATACGAATTCCAAAGTAAAGTCCATAAATAACTAAATTTCAAAATAAATTAAATAAAATTAGCAATTTGATTTGCATACGAACTCAAATAAAAATAACTAAAATTTTGAATAAAAATCAAAGTTATAACGAGGACAACATGAATGGTGTTGGAGAAGACCATGAAATAGTGTAACTGCAAGAAGACATTGACCCACAGGGAAGCGAAGAGACGAGTTGGCTGTGGTGGCGATGATGACAATGTCATGTTGCTTGACAGGGTTGTTAAAGAGAAATGCCAGAGTTGAAGGAGGCCCGGGCCACGATGACAAAAGGTGAGCGTCAATGTTGTTGAAGAAATTAGTGGTCAAAGAAACTTGATGATGGGGAAGTCCTAGCAGAGATGAGATTAAGCTTTCATTGAAGATTAGCTATGGACGATATGAGGGCTATTGGGTAGCTAGGAGTGTGTCAATCGTTGGTGAGGGGCGCGACATCATCAACATTGATGAAAAGATTCTTCATATCATTAGACAATGACTAAAGCAGACATGCCAACATTAATAAAGATGAGAGGTCACTGCGGTTAGTGAGGAAGCCACAATGTTGAGTTGTCCAACATTGAAGAAGAGCGACCGACACAGGAGAAACATGCATCCATACAAATAGAAGCATGGATGTACATAAGCAGGGGATCAAAGAGCTCGGAGTAGGGATGGTGCAGCCATAGGGGATATGCTTGGGGCCACTTGAGAGAGCGTGATGAGTGTCCCCGGCAAGGATCAGCGATCGTTGCACATGTATGGGTGTTGATGTCGCAACGGTCAGCATTAAGCAATAACTGGATAGAAGTAGAAGATAGCTATGTGGTAGAGCATTATATTAGAAGGGGTAATAGCTGAGTGGGATCGATCAAAATTAGGCTTGTTGTTAGAGGTTGAAGCAGAAAAGTTATGACAACGAGAAGAGATAGAAGACACACGGTTCGGCTGGGGCAGCCAATGTGTGAGGGAAGATAAGTTCAAGGTAGGTTGCCTATAGTGCAATGGTGTATGCGTGAGCAAAGCAATCTAGTCAATATATTTCTTGATATTAAATAGAGGTACATGTGCATGCATACATTTTGGAAAAGAGTAACTAATAGAGGAAGAATAAAAGCATACAACTACATGATCTATGCATGATGGAGAGTGGTTACATTTGTAAGAACCCTAACAACTTATTATTCTTAATGATTTTCTTCCATCAAAGCTCATACTTCAATTACGTCTCTCGAGTTGTATTTTCCTTCAAGCTTCTAGTGTCGTTTTCAATATTTATGATATCTTAAAAATCTAAATAGATTACAAAATACATAAATATATTCTCAAACATCTAAGTTATATCATTTGATACTATAAACTTTGAAACAGGTCTAGTCGCGCAAATGTACGAGCCACCCTGCTAGTTTATAATAGTAGAATGAGATTTGAGAAGCATAGATGAGACGTGTTTTTGACATGGTTTACGAATGCCCTGATCGTCCTGTAGAAACTTAAATTCCAAATGAAGATATTAAAGTCTATCACGAGCAGGGCGTACCGTCTTAACAATTTTATCTTCTTGTTTGTTTCTATAGCGCCAGTTTAATTATTGGTTGGACAACTTCCTTTAAAATTATATTAAGGTTTGCAACGTAGGTCACAGATTCAAATACTAAAACAATACGATTAAACCTGTAATACCCTATTTAAAAATAAAACAAATAAGTGATTAGTACTAAAATTAAATAGAAATAGAAAGGAAAAATTCAGAATTTAGGAGGAGTATTAGAACTGGGCCTTTGGCCCATAACACTTTGGCCCAAGTGGGAACAGGCTTAAAAGGGGGAACCAAACCCTAGCCATCCTCCAAGTACTGTAGAGCCGCACTGTAGCTCGGCCGCCACTATAGCGCCTCCCCACCTCCCTGTGTTCCTCCCTACCGCCGGCCAAGAGGAAGATCGGGGAAAGGCCATTTGGGTGTTGGTGATCAAGGAGAAGAGGAAGAGGGGAAGAAAAGGGGGGAAGGGGAATCTTCACGAGGACTTCAGCGAGGTATAGCGGAGAATTCATGGGTAAATTCGTGTTCCCCATTAGTTATTGCACTTCTTTTATATGTGATTTGTCGCCAAAAGTCATATTAGTATCCCTGCTGTTGTAGATCGGTATTTCTGTAGTTCTAATGATCCGTAAGTTTGGATTAGTCCTAAGCGAAATAAGGGATTAGGGTCTCCTAGAGTTATGTGGGTAATTGCGATAGCTTTCTGAAAAGTCTTGGATCGTAATTTTTGGATGGATAGATATTAGTTACGATTTTTGCAATTTGAGTACCTGTTCAGTCTCTCGGATTCGAGCAGCGAACATGGTTTCACATATTAAGGTTTGGAAACGGACGAATATGGACTTTTGGTCTTCATGACTTAGATAGATAACTTAATAATGATTCCAGAGAGTCCAAGTTCATATTTTTTTGGACAAGTAGAACAAAAGTTATGGAATTTTTAATTGTTTGTTGCAGTTCTATCCCTCTGTTGGGGACAGTCAGGAAAGATTGCTCTGTTAGCAACTTTTGTTGCACAATGGAAAAATTGTAATAAATTTATTATGGATGCTAGTTCTCTGTAGATTCCATAATGACTTAGATCATTGTTTTTTGTTGTACCAATTAAAAGATATGTGATTTCTAAGTCGATAGTACCGAAGATGACAGAACTGTCTTCGGAGATAAAAAAACAAGGGTTTAGATGAATTAATCTGAACTTCCGGTCACTTGAGAATTTGTGGGTATGTGTGTGTAGATTCCAAAGAAATTGATTTCATGGTTTTTGGAGCTTTGAATCAAAAGTTATGGTTGTCCTATGGTGGATGTCTGTTTTGGATAGATTGGGCCTTGGCAATGTAATGGTATTGCTTCGGGTCGCGAATAGGAACGAATGAGCTCGTTTAGTTTTATTGCTATGCTATGTGCAATTGAATGGTTTTCATAGTATGATTTACAAATACCAGGTGGTGGTGAGAACCCGGGGATAGAGTCCTCTTTTCGTCGTCATCCGTCTCGCGGTTAAGGCAAGTGCAAGCAGTGTAGAGTATTTGTGATGCTATATTCATGATAATTTCCATGGTTTAATTGTATGGAATTTTATCTATAATTTTGCTGCTGAATATTATTCTCTCATGATGGATTGAGAATATTAAGTTTATTTGCATCATGGCATTCATTTCTTTGAGTCTTGGACTACGTGGTAGCCAAGGACTGATTCTCTTGAGGTCCCCGTCATGAAATGGATGGGCATGGATCCCCACACTCATGGAGTATAGGCTTGAGGTCCTGTGCCCGAGGGCACATGCTTGAGTATGAATCGACGGATGCATTACTCTACATTACCGGTAATTGTAAAGAAGGAAGAAAGTTGCATTCTTGGCATATGCATTGCATGAAAGTGGTTCATTTGCTGATGGCAATATGAGGATTTTTGTTATAGTCCATACATGTGTATGTTTTGGTTACTTCACTTATGTACTTTACTGAGTCGTGGACTCACGTTTGTTATTGATGCTTTCTTTAAATACTTCTCGAGGAAGCGACTTGCATGGGAAGGGTTAGATTTTGGTGCACTTCACACATAATCAACATTGGCAAATAAAAATAGCCCATTTACTTAAATTTAAGTGATCCTGTTGTTAATTTTATTCTCAGATGGTGCTCATCCTTCGTGATGTTTAAGTTATTTGTAATTGGATTAGTCAAGTCTGTCTTGTGGACGATATTGTTATGCTTTAACATTTTAGATCTTGATTTACTTACTGTTACATGCTAGAATATTTCAAGTGACTTGTTTAGTCTTTCATCCAAATAGAACCTTGAAGAATCCTGATATATTCTTATGGTTCTGTCAATTGATGATTAGAACAAGGTTTATGTCTAGAATCTTATTATTCAATATAGTTTTGATTAATGCTAGTTTGTTAGATGTTGAAAAGCTTGCTGTTAATTGATAGTGGATAGAAGTAAATTGAATTATTGAGTTAGTTTAGTAGCATCCTAGTCTCAGGGTTGAGCTGGGTGTTACAAAATCCCATATGAATAACTCATCCAACAATGTAGAAATCGAACATTGGTCAACGGCCAGTAAACCGATGTGCCAACTTGGCTCGACTAATCGGACAGTTCAGACCAAAGGAATACAACACCTTAATGTTATCTGTCAAAATCCCCTGGTAAATCAAACCACTCTTTCAAAGTGTCTTTCAAAGTATATCTTTTCCTTCAGAGATCGTCCCTGTGACCCTATTAGATTTGCTGGCATGCAGATACAAACTGCAAATCGGCAGTAGACAACGACGCAAAGGCATTGGCATGTTGGCTGCCTGTGCCGTTTCTGGTTTGCGCAGACGTTCACGTCGGCTTCATTCAGTCTGAACATACCATTATGCCCCGTACGTGGCAGAACCCATCTCACCATCAGTACACCTACGACGTTTTCGTAGGCACATCGTGTCGGTTTTCTCGTGCCGATGTTTCGTTATTTTTTACCAGTTGTGTCGTTATTGTGTGATGGTTGAGCTTGACCTGTGTGATCCACGAAGAACATGACCACGCGGTGCAAAGCCGCCGCACACCGGTGCCCCTTGCTGCCTGCTGCTGCTCACGCTCGCGCGCCCCTCTGCACTTGCCGCCCTGGAAAAACACCTCTTAATTTGCTCACACAAGACGCCGCCTGGAAGCCTGGAACGTTGCTCCTCTGCACATGCCACTCGCCGCCGCCCATCTACTCGCTGCTACCCTGGATCTGATGGTGGCCGCCGCCGTCAGGATTGGGGAGATCTGGTGGCCGCCGCCGAGAGGCACGATGGAGGTGAGGCAGGGACGAGGTAGAGCCGTAGAGGTGAGTTGGTAGGGGCCAGGGGCGAAGTTAAGAAATTTAGCCGATGGGTTCAATCATTCAGCCGTAATTTTTTGTTGGGTTCATTGTCTGTTTATAAGCGTCATTTGTTATCTCTAAAGAGAATTTGTACTAAACTTAGCAAGAAGTCATTGGTGTCAGCTGAACCCAATGCTATTAAGCTGGATCCGCCCCTGATAGAGGCGGCCATGGTGGAAAGAAGAAGAAGAGGTGAGGTGGGGTGGGCAATTTCGGCATTAAGAAAAAGCTATCTCACCTTAATCTCATATCTATCCCGTGAGAATTGGATACAACATGCAAGGGCGATGTCATTTCTCAATATTTTGGACGATTTGAATGTTACAATGCATATGTATTCGGTGTTATCCGTCGAAATACCGATGTTTGAGATGTTGTTGAGCAAATTTTCCGTCACTCCAACATTAAGTTATTTACTACAAACATTACACACTCCCGGTCCTAAAACATTAACACCATGATATCATGATCATGTTCCTATACAAAAAAAAAAATCTTGGCTTTATAACTTTTGAAATCTGTGTGCTTTGTAAAATTACATCTTATAAAGAAGAAAGAAACAGACAGTGTGATACAAGAAAAGAAATTAGTAATGTCGTGTATGCCTAGTTAACGGTCTTATATTGATGTGCATGAATGTGGGGTGCGTGTGGCATAAGTTCAATTTTTTTCTTGATAGATATTAAAGAAAATTAATTAAAAAGATACTAAAGAAAATGATTTACTTTCTAAAAACATATATTTCAAAGAGATTACTACAGAGTTAAATCCCAGATGCTGACGTGGACTGGACGGCACGGAGCCGTTGCTTAACAGCGCCGCCACCGCCGAGCCAATATTAAAGCCGCGTCGAGTGGTGTGAGAAGTACTGAAGTAGTAGCATAGCATTTCCTCTGCCTCTGCACAACAAAACTGTCGCTGAGGGGGGAAAAGAGGAAAAATATCCCCAATTTCTAATTTAATAAACCCTAATCTCGCTGAATTCGCACCAAAGGCCTGCCAAATCGAAGCTTTTGGATGCTCCGGTTGGCGGGGGGAGCTGCGGTGCGCTCGGTTTGGTGAAAAATTGCAGGTTTTTTGGTCTAGAAGCCGCCAGTTCAGGCTGTTTCTCGGGGCGGTTTCCTGGGCCAGGTACTGTCCGGCGCTCGCCGGCGTCGGATCCGGTGTGTGCCAGCGAAAAGCGGTTTTTGGGACGGGTCGGTTCGGCTTCGCGCTCGATTTTTCTCACCTGAGTTGGTTCGCGCCTGCGGTTGTGGCGATTGAGGTATACCATTGTTGGATTGGTTTGCTCAGTTCTTGATTTGATGTTCTTGTTGATTTTCTCGTACTTTTGATGCATGTGGTTTTAATCTCTAACCGTTTCATTCATGTTTGTTTGGTCGCTCATCTGTCTTCTTACTACCGTAGTTCTTGCTCCTGTTTTGTTCAGATAGCTGCGTCGATTTGACGGGCTGTTGCTGCCATTTTGTGAGCCATTCGGAGAGGCCAAAGTTGAGCAGCTTGTTCGTGGCATTTCCGTCGCAAGATAGTACTCCATTTCTCGGCAATCTTGGGGGCGTTTGATTGATCTGCTGCGTGGCACAAAAGACGTGACCGTTCAGTTCTGCGATGCATCCCAAGGCACGAATCCACGCGGACCCGGTGCTCGAACTCGTGGTCGACCAATTCGACTGCCTGCCGGATTCGCTCGTCTTGCTGATACTCAACAAGGTTGAGGATGTGCGGTCGCTTGGCCGGTGCTCCGCCGTGTCGAAGCGGTTCTACGGGCTTGTTCCCCATGTCCATGATGTGTATGTCAAGATTGACCGTGTCGTGACGGTCGATGGCGACGCCGAGGACACACTCAACCTGTCCTCGCCGAAGCCCCGGAACATCCTCTCGCACTTCCTGAAGCTGATGCTGTTCACAATCATCATCAAGCCGTTCCACGACATGCGCAGCCCAAATGGAACCGGGCGACCGCTCTTCCCACAGCTCGCACAGCACTCCCCAGCGCAGGTGCTCCGGAACTTTATGCACATCCGGAATCTTCGGATCGAGCTCCCTTCTGGAGATGTTGGGACTGAGGGGGGAGTTCTCCTGAAATGGCGGGCGGAGTATGGGAGTACGCTTCAGAATTGTGTGATTTTGGGGGGTACCTGGGTTGACCGCATCCGCAGGCCTGTTGGTGCAGAGCATGAGCCAGCTTCAGAGGACAATGGAAGCATGCCAGAGTCTTTCTATACCAATGGTGGGCTGAAACTCCGTGTCGTGTGGACAATCAGCTCTCTGATTGCAGCCTCAACGAGGCATTATCTTCTCCGGTCAATTATCAAGGACCATCCCACCCTTGCGAGCTTGGTACTGACTGATGCCGATGGCCAGGGCACATTGTGCATGGGAGCAGCGCAGCTGAGCGAGTTTAGAGAAAACCAGTTGTCAGCCTCATCATGTTCCAACAGGACTCAGGTCCCAGCCTGCAACATGAAGCTGAAATACGCTCCATATCTCGAGCTGCCTGGAGGCATTGCGTTGCAAGGTGCTACATTGGTTGCTATCAAGCCTTCAACCGAGGGAAGCAATGGCGGCCGTACCAGCCGTAAGGAAACGGATGCATTCGTCTCTGGAGCATTTGATGGACCATTCAAGTTTGCTGTGAAGGCTCTGATGAAGAAACGCACTTACCTTCTGGAGATGAATGGCTTCTAGATATCTTGAGTTCAGCTGCTTTTAACTTCTGATCTGTGTAATAAGTTGTGTTTGTTGTCTGTTGTGTTAGCTCTTTGTACAGTGGTGACATTTGGTTGGTTATATGAAAATCATATCAAATTAATGTATTTTTCTCATTGCTCTCCTCCTTGATGCCATGTGAGATACTTTGATGTGTTCCAACTATCATGCAAGCTGGTTGTTTACCTCACTTTTTATGCCTCCACTAGTCTTTCATTTTGCTTTTGCCAGTTGAGATGTCTGAAACGGCAATGTGCATTTTCGGCCTGACTTTTTTTAAAGCAAACTGGACCAAGTAAACTATGCAACTGAGAAACCACGTGTAGTGTTCGCTTCCTCTTTCCAATGACATCATAACCTTGTATAGGAGATTCAGATTCAGTCATTGCGTTTGTGTTCGTACCACTGCATGGGTAAAAATAACTCCTTTGCAACTTACCCCTCATTTGCTCCTAGGAAATACGGTGCAAACTTCAAAGCAGCTTCATACAAGGAAGTTGGTGGTAGCATTAAAAGAGACCAGCCAGATTCTTCTTCCAGGTACATGATATCCATTTTAGGATTGCGAAATGAAATGGACTAATCTGATGCTTACCAATTCGTGCAGGAGAACAGCTGCAACTTGATTTTGATTAGCGTGTTTATTCTGCTGCAGCGTACCAGGGGATTTTGATTGCAGTTACAGTTGTGAGGATGCTTTCCTGAAGTTGACTTTTTTATTGGGTTAGTACTACTCTTTATCTCTTTGGGTTGCATGGATATAGTTTATACTCATATTTATCTTACTGCGTTGGTAAAAAAGATGCAGTTCTGATTAATTATCATTGGTCAACTATCTCTAGTCTTGACGTTAATGACAAGATACAGACTTAATCCCACTCCCATGTGATTTGGATCGTGATCGAGTCCGTAGAAGCAAATAAATAATTCGGCAATGGAAATTCTTACAAAAATTCCTCAGAAGACGTCAACTTGCCATATCAATTCTTATGAGATTAAACCAATAGTTTGCTCCTTTTTTTTAAGAATAATTAAGAGGCTTTCAGATCTTTCATCGGGTCACTTATAAGAGCATGTATAGTAGAGACGATTGCTGTCTATGTACTCCTTCATGTTATATAGAGATAAGACTAAAGATAATTTCTGTAATAGATTGTTTCTTAAGTTTGTTTCTACGAGACCTCACAATCTTTTAATTATGACATAAAAAAAATTCGTTATAGACGACAACTCATACAATAGTATTTTGTGCTGTCGATATGCCCTTATTTCATGGATTTGGGTTGTCTCTTCGCGAATAGACAGCTACACACTCTCTCCTCCTCTCTCCCTCATGTCAGCAAAAATTCTACGTGACAAAGTTTATAGACGGCTACTATGACACCTGTCATGTGGGGTGGCATTATAGCCGGCGCCGCAGGGATGAGCCGGCCCTACCGGCTTAAGATGTCAAGTCTAGGGAAGGTTAATTTAGGAAGAATCCTATTAAGAAGGTTTAATTTGGTAAGAATCTATTAGGAAGGTTTTATTTGGTAAGAGTCTATTAGGAAAGTCTCATTAGGGAAGTTTGCATTAGGAACGATAATACCTTCCAAGTCGGTTTGTATTGCATTAGGAAGGATAATACTTTCCAAGTCGGTTTGTACCCCTTTATATACGCAGCATATGCATCAATGAAAATCAGCAAATGATTGGGTAGTTACCTAATCCCCTTACGCCATCTCTACTGTTCCCGTATGCACTGTTCATCTATGCCATCCTTTTCCCCTATTCCCTACCGGTGGCTAGTGTTCCTCCTGGTCGCCGCCCACCACGGCATCTCGACGTAATCCTCATCCACCTGAACTAATCATTCCCTTTCGCCTTTGCTCCCAACGTTCATCACCTGACATCTTGGTATCAGAGCCAACCGTTGTTCCTTCCTCCATGGATAACAGTGGGGGTTTCAATGACAACTTCAAGGAGATCATGATGAAATTCATAGAGAACACCGGCAACCAACTCAAGTTGCTGCCCGAAGTTTTGGATCGGCTCGACACTCATGTCGGTCAGCTTGCAGCAGTCGGGAGCAATCTTCACCGCCATGACCAACGGTTGGCACGCATGCAGGGCCAGCCCGGTAGTGAAGAAGGCATCGTTGATCAGGACGAACGAGATGCCGCCGCTTCTACTGATGCAGCAGCTCGGGCGACTGCTACCGCAACTACCATCGAGGTCACAACTGTGCACGCACGCGGTCAGGAAGGGGCTTGGGGACTTCCGCCCCAGCCATACCAGCCTCCACCCCGAGGTGATTTCGGCCGAGCAGGAGGCCCTCGAAATCCGCCACGCTACGCCAAGCTCACTTTTTCGACATTTGACGGTCGGGATGACCCGCTTCCATGGATCAATCGCTGCGAGCAATTCTTCCGAGGTCAGCAAACGTCGACCGAGGACAAGGTATGGCTGGCCACGTATCACTTGACAGTTGACAGGGGTGGCCCAGCTCTGGTACATGCATCTAGAGCGCATGGAGGGCACACCAAACTGGTGACACCTCACCAACCTCGTCGCCCGGCGGTTCAGATCACCCACCTGCCACAACCCCCTAGGCGAATTGACGGCACTTCGTCGGACCGACACGGTGGATGACTTCACCGAACGTTTTCTAATGCTGCTAGCGCGCGTTGGCCGGCTGGACGACGAGCAACAACGTATGATGTTCACGACCGATTTGGGCAAGCCACCAAGACTCACGTCAAGCTCTAGAAACCCGACGACTTGGAGGAGGCAATGGATTTGGCTCAAGCTTACGGACGCCTGGCCACCTTACCACGCCACATCGAGGGATGGACCGTCACGCCATGGTCGGCCACATTCAAACCCGCGGTAGCATGGCCGACCCTGCTGCCAAGCGGCGCACCCCCTTCGGTTCCCCTTCCCACAGGGAGCATAGCATACACAGGCGCGATGCACTCATCCACGTCGTTGACCGGTGCGCCACGCAGTGCGCGCCCCATCAAGCGCCTGACGCCTACCGAGACGGAGGAACGCCGAAACCAAGGACTTTGCTACAACTGCGATGAAAAATTCCATCCGGGCATCAAAAGCTTTGTAAGCATATTTTTTCGTTGTAGGTGGAGCTTGACTGGGAGGACGAGGAGAAAGAACCCGAGGTGGTGGCAACCATCTCCCTCCTTGCTCTGACAGGCATCCACAAGACCCGGACGATGCAACTCGCCGTCATCATCAACTGCGTCCACCTTTTGGCCCTGGTGGACTCTGGATCAACTCACAAATTCGTGGCGACCGAATTGGTCGCACGAGTTGGATTGTCCCTCACACCACGAACGGGTCTGTCAATAGGAGTCGCCAACGACGACCAGGTGACAAGCAGCGGCATTTGCCACGCAACGCCCATCTCCATCGACAAAGAAGATTTCGTCCTCAATTTCCTCACGATTCCGTTGGGTGGCTTTGACGTTGTATTGGGCGTCCAGTTGCTAGGCTCCCTAGGGCCTACCTATAACTTGGGACTTCCACCACAGGACGTTGCGCTTCCAGCAATAGGGGCGGGAGATCGTGTGGCACGACGCCAATCCACCAGGAGTCGGGCCACACCTCCACACGGCAACCTCGGAGGACCACATGGACGATCTTTTGTAGGAGTTCCAGACCATCTTCATGGAACCACAGGGCCTGCCGCCTGCACGAGGCCGAGACCATCACATCTACCTCCTTCCCAATTCGGGTCCTATGGTGGTCCAGCCTTACCGGTACCCCGCCCTCTAGAAGGACGAGTTAGAGTGCCAATGCACCACCATGCTCGATCAGGGTATCATCCGACACAACACCTCAACATTTTTGGCACCTATCCTGCTGGTCAAAAAGCGAGATGGGACATGGCATTTCTGCGCCGACTACCGGGCATTGAACAACAAGACAATCAAAGATAAGTTCCCAATTCCAGTGGACAAGGAGTTGCTTGATAAGCTCAAATGAGCTCGATTATTCACCAAGCTGGATTTGCGCTCGGGGTACCATCAGGTACAGATGCACCCTGAGGACATCGAGAAGACTGCATTCAGGATGCACGAGGGCATATTTAAGTTCTTGGTCATGTCGTTCGGCCTGATGAACGCATCGGCCACCTTCTAGGCTCTTATGAATGAAGTTCTTCGGCACTACTTACGTCTCTTTGTCCTTGTATTGTTTGATGATATTTTGATATACAGCTCCTCTGGACGGACCACCTGTGACATGTTCGAGCTATTTTCCAGCTTCTACATCGGCATCAGCTTTTCCGGAAGAGATCCAAGTGTCTCTTTGGGGAATCATCGGTGACATACCTTTGACACATCATTCGGGCCAAAGGCGTCGCCATGGACCCGTCTAAGGTAGAGAAGGTATTGGACTGGCCGCAGCCCCAGTCGGTACGCGCCCTCCGCAGCTTCCTCGGCTTGGTGGGCTACTACCGTCGCTTCATCAAGAAATATGGTGCCATGGCAGCCCCTTTGACTCAACTCCTCCGTAAATTGGGGTTCACTTGGACGGAGGAGGCCGCACAGGCTTTTGCGGAAGTCAAGACGGTGCTCACTTCGATGCATGTCCTCCAGTTGCCAGACTTTTCCTCTCCATTTATTGTGGAGTGTGACGCGTCGGGCACAGGATTTGGCGTCGTTCTTCATCAAGGCGCTGGGGCCATCGCGTTCTTCGGCCATCCCATTGCGGCACGCCACACCATGCTGGCGGCTTATGAACGCGAGCTCATTGGGCTAGTACAAGCCGTGCGGCACTAGAGGCCGTATTTGTGGGAGTGTCCTTTCATTATCAAGACAAACCATTATACCCTCAAGTTTCTTTTGGATCAATGCCTCTCAACGATACCTCAACATCAATGGGTGAGCAAATTGTTTGGGTTTCATTTTGCAATCGAATTCAAGCCAGGTCGCTTGAATATGGTCGTCGATGCCCTGTCTCGCCGGAATGCCGAACCGGGGATCACTTTCGCCATCACTGTGCCCCAGTTCTCTTTGTTCGAGGATCTGCACCAGGCCGCATGCACAGAGCCGACCTTGTTGAGCCTCCGGTGAGCTCGGTTCTTCTTGGGCCTTGGTGGAGGGCATGGTGTGCTATGAGCAGCGCGCCCACATTCCAGCCGACTCCATGTTCCTGTCGGTTGTCCTAGGGTTGTACATGATGGGCCTCATGAAGGGATCCAGAAGACACTCCATCGCTTGCGGGAAAATTTCCATGTCCCACAGGACCAGGCGGTGGTTCAAGAGTACGTCTGCACTTGTGGGGTCTACCAACGAAACAAGACAGAACAGCTCCACCCAGCAGGGTTGCTACTACCCCTAGCAGTCCCTTCCTCAGTGTGGTCCGATATCTCCATGGACTTTGTGGAGGGATTGCCGAAAGTGGGCGATAAATCTGTCATTTTAACGGTGGTCGATCGGTTCTCAAAATACGTCCATTTCATCCCTTTGGCCCATCCATATTCAGCTTCTTCTGTTGCACAGGCCTTCTTTTCAGAGATTGTCCGGCTTCATGGCATCCCTACCTCCATTGTATCGGACAGGGACCCATTCTTCACCTCGAATTTCTGGAATGACTTATTTGCTCAGTGTGCTACCAGCCTTAACATGAGTACGGCGTATCACCCGTAGTCTGATGATCAATCCGAAGTGGTGAACAAGATCATTGCCATGTACCTCCGTTGCATGACTGGAGACTGGCCACGATAGTGGGTTCGATGGTTGCCTTGGGCGGAATTCATTTATAACACTTCTTATAATTCAACACTCAAGACGACGCCATTCCGAGTGGTGTATGGGCATGACCCCCCCTCCCTCTTTTTATGACTATGAGCCAAGAGCCGCGCACACCACAGCAGTTGATCAGGCACTCCAGGACCGCGATTTGTTCCTGGTAGATGTTCGGAGTCGCCTACTACATGCCCAAGAATTTTACAAGAAGTTCTACGATCAGAAGCATCGCCAAGTACACTTTGACGTTGGCGATTTGGTTTGGTTGTGCCTTCATCATCGAGCAGCCGCATCTCTACCCGGGGTCAGCCGTGGGAAGCTTGGGCCTCGTTATTTTGGGCCTTATCGCATCATCGCCAAGATCAATGACCTGACATATCAGCTGGACCTTCCCAAGACTACCCATATACATGATTTCTTCCATGTGGGTTTTCTACAAAAGTTCGACGGGGTGCCCCCGGCGTCACCAACCCCAATGCCTCCACTCCTCCATGGGCGGGTGATCCCAGCACCTCTGAAGGCGCTACATGCCAGGCTTTATCGTGACAAGTGGCAGGTGTTAATTTAATGGCAGGATTCATCCGCATTCGATGCTTCATGGGAAGATGTCTAGGAGTTCAATGCATCTTATCCCTCTTTTCAGCTCGAGGACGAGCTGTTCGTCGAGGGAGGGAGAGATGTCATATGGGGCCAGCATTATAGCCGGCGCCGCAGGGATGAGCTGGCCCTACCGGCTTAAGATATGTTAATTTAGGAAGAATCCTATTAGGAAGGTTTAATTTGGTAAGAGTCTATTAGGAAATAGGAAGGTTTCATTTGGTAAGAGTCTATTAGGAAAGTCTCATTAGGGAAGTTTGCATTAGGAATGATAATACCTTCCAAGTCAGTTTGTATTGCATTAGGAAGGATAATACTTTCCAAGTCGGTTTGTACCCCTTTATGTACGCAGCATATGCATCAATGAAAATCAACAAAGGATTGGGTAGCTACCTAATCCCATTGCGCCATCTCTACTGTTCCTGTATGCACTGTTCATCACGCAATGTTCATCTGTGCCATCCTTTTCCTTTTTTCCCTACCGGTGGCTAGGATTCCTCCTGGCCGCCGCCCCACCACGGCGTCCCGACGTAATCCTCATCCACCTGAACTAATCCTTCCCTTCCGCCTCTGCTCCCGATGTTCATCACCTGACAACACCATTGTACATGCCATAAGGCAGGCCCAAAAATAATGACCTACATTTCTTGCATTTGGATTTAGCTGGCATGAGTACTTGCAAATAAGCTAAATTGATCAAGACTTTGGAGAATCTTTGGATAATGTCCATGTCTGATGTCTCCGGTGTGCATTCCTTGAAATTAAGTGAAATTGTACTTTCACGCGTTTACTTCTTGTACAATACAGTTCAAGTTGCAAATATTTTGTTTGATGGGCTGTTCTATTGCTAATACCGATTGTGATTGCCATGTATGCATTAAGGTGTGGTTCAAAAATAAATTGAACAACTAATGTATGTTTGATCTTATGACCGCAATGTGGTTTAGTTTCTGTAGTTTAACGATGAAGTTTTGTGAGAGCACGTGTTTTTAGGTCTAACCTCGTAGCAGTAATCGGGTTTAGCGGCGGTTAATCCTTTCTTAACGTCGGGTTAGCGAGAGTATTAGATCGCTCCTAGTCAGCCGAAGCGTATCGTGTCAATCATTCATACATTCGCTCCACCTTTGCAGTCGGCATTCAGCACAACAGTTGATCAATATATAAATAGATTGCATATCCTTTTGCATTAGACAACAATCAACAGTTGCATATATAAGACATCAATAGTTCATTTTACAGAATCCAGAATCACCAATCACAACATTTACATTCAGACATCAAGCATCGCAATATCACAGTATCGCAAGAACCACCGTGCACAACCACGTTGTTCACCTGCAAAGCCAACCGTCCAGTCTCATCCATTACACAGTGTGTTCCTATCCTCTGCCATCAAAAGAGCAGCACCCCCCCTTATCTCCCCAGCCCCCTACTCCAGTATTTCACCACCACCATTTCATCCCATTCACCCCCTCTCCCCACAGTCATTCAGCACAGCACCATTCCATCCATCCCCAACCTCAAGCATTCAGCACAGCATCATTTCATTCATACCCCAGTCCAGAACCAACTCAAGCAACCATCACAGCACCACCCATTCAGCCTGAGAACAAGAACAAGCGGCGGCGGCGCATCATCAAGCGGCACAAGCACAAAACAACCACACCATTTCTCAGTTCTCATACCATCAGCAGGTAAAGTGATGAACAACTTGAACTAGAGGTGAGCAAGTTCGTACCTGATAGATGCATTTTCTACCTCCAGTGGCCATTCACACCTCGAGATCACCACCCCGAGTGACCTGCATTCACCATTAAGCACTCATCAGTGAGAGGCGGCGTAGATCGATGGGGTGGCGGGGAGCAGCGGCTCTTGGCCGTGGCCGGAGGCCAGGCGGCGAACCCCAAACCTAGCGGTAGTAGGAGCGAGCACAAGAACACGGCAACGGCCTCCGGCCGCGGGTAGAGAGGAGAACGAGGCGGCTCAAGAAGACGAGTAGAACCAGATCCAAGCCGGATCTGGCAGGAGTGTGCTTAGGGCAAAACCCTAGGTAGCTCCAGTAGTGGGAGGAGGAAGGAGGAGAGGCCGAGTGGTGACCGTGGCAAAGAGAGGAACAAGAAGGAAGGAAGCCGAGTAGCGGCGGCGCTTGAACCGAGGCCGGAGGCGGCGGCGGAGAGAGCAGGAGCGGGTCGCTTTGGAGGAGCGCGCGGGCAGATCCGGCGGATCCGGGCGAGCAAGCGGCGCGGCGCAGGAGAGGGCCGAGGAGAGAGAGAGTGGGAGTAAGAAGGAACCCGGCCAGCGGCGCGCCGAGGCTGAGGAGCTGCGTCGTCGGGCGAGTCGGAGAGCGGCGCTAGCGAGGAAAGCCATGGCGGCGGCGCTAGCAAGAAAGCGGCGGCGCGAGGCGAGAAGAAGAAGAAGTCGGGCGGTGTGTGTGTGTGTAGTGCGTGTGTGCTTAGGGTGTGTTAGTGTGTGGGTTTAGTGCGTGCGTGTGTTTGGGCTGTGTGTGTGTGTAGTGCGTGTGTGGGTTTAGTGGCGTGCGTGTGTGTTGGGCCGGGTGCGTGTGTTGTGTGCGTTGTGTGCGTGTGTTAGTGGGTATAGTGGGCGTAGAGTGTGGTGAGAGGGAGAGAGAGAGAGATTAGAAGAGAGGTTTAGATTTAGGATTAAGGTTTTAGGTTTAGGTTTAGCTTAATCTCGATTGAGTTTAGATTCTTGTTGTCTGTGGTTTGGCTACTAGAATAGGTTGTTTATCTTTTACTACATGCATTGTTAAAATAGGCCCAGTGAGTTTAGACAAGTGGCGACTATCGGTGAGTGCTAATCTCGATTAGACACAAAAAGCCTTTTAGTATTTAAATTGTGCTAACTTGTAGTAAATCGCTAACTTATATATCTATATTATCACTCAAATCAACTACGTATTTACTTATATTATTATTAGTTGCCAATCTACTACTGAGCGGCAAAGCAGACCGCAGTGAGCGGTGACGAGAACCAGTGGCGCCAACTTTTCCTACTTCTCTGAAGGCAAGCGATCCTCTTGAACATTAATATAGTTACTTTAAAAATATACCTATCTTGCACTATTATATATGTATTGCATAAAAATGGTTTTCAAAACCTAAAGAAAATGATTGAGATAAGATAAGATGATTAAGAAAGAATGAGATCTATTAGGAGGGTAAAGGGGGCCCTGGTGGGAAATGCGATGATGATGTTGAGGTAAGAGGTGGGCCCTTTTACATATGGCTATAATATAAGGACCAACAAACTCTTGCTCGGTCGAGATCAGTAATCAGTGCCAACCATTTTCCCGTTTGTGACGAGAAAATGCTACCTTGTTACGTGACTATGCTCTCCACATCGGGTAAGTAATAGGTGTGTGTGAGTGATATGGAGGAACCCAGACCGGTGGGGATAGTCGGAAGTGGGGATCCAAGGCGCTATATGCGCTAAGGTGGGCGTTGAGTGCGGATAGAAGCGCCTCAACCAACCTCACGAAACTCGGTGGATGATAAGGTCGCTAGGCGTGGCTTAATCTGCACCGGCGGAAGGTGATGGGTGGAGAAATTAATCACGTAACCTGGAAAACGTTCTGTATTCTGATCTCGAACCCGCATCTAAGGCAATGCGGTGGACCCTGTTCACGGAGAGTTCAGAATAGCTATGGGTAAAGTGGTACAAAGCCTGCGCAGTGCTAAACAAATCGTGAATTCATGCCAGTCTCCAGGATTGGAGTCTACGGGAACCACAGGGGGTCTTTTGTCTCTCCGAGTGACTAGTAGAGTTTTTCAGTATTAAAATTTACCACTTTTTGTCGAGATTTATTTTCTAAAGTGAGATGGCTTAGAAATTGTGATAAAGAATAGAGATAGTGCATCCTTTGCATCTTTTGCTATTAATGCTTGCTGAGTACATTCAGTTGTACTCAACCTTGTTAGTATTCTCCTTTGTAGACCCTAGTCCAAAGAGGAAGTATCCCGAGTGGGGCGAGAGCACTGCTGGCTCTGATGAGACCACGGCGGCGAAGACCCTTACTACGAGCGCGAGCGAGATGGACACCGTATTCGACTCTGGGGCGAGTAGGAGGCGATGGAGTGTGGCGAGCAAGAAGGGGTTTAGTCTTATTTTGGCTATGTATATTAGTATGTGTGCCGTAAGACTTTAGCCTGCGTATAATTGTTTGAATAAAGGCAGTTTCTATCTTATTGTTACGATGCGCTAACTCGGTAAGGCTTACTATTCGTTGGGCGGTGTTCTACCGGGCAAGCGAATAGTAATCCGTATGCTTAAGTGTTATTACCCACAGGGTAATAACACTGGGTCGTCAGATGGTATCGAGCAATAGGTTTGGGCCACGCTAATAAGATAGAAACCCTTGCCTAACTTAAGTATGCCCTCTACTTGCTATATGGCACTAAGTACTTAGTAACCCTTGTCTTGAGGTCATTTTATTCCTCACCCCTCTGATCAAAATTATTATGTTAAAAGCTTACCTTTCTTTAAAGTGACAACCATACTAACATAGAACTCTTCCCTGTTATGCAGGATGAGTAGGTCCAAGCTTCCAGCGGAGCGAAAAGTGCGAGGCAGCGAGTGCTTATCTTTGGGAAGCTCTTGCATCACTTAGGAGCACCCTTCCCACACCTCTTTCGAGAGCACAGCGATCACAGTGGTATCCCCTTGGTAGGAGTCATAGTTCACGAGGATCCCCGGACCGTAGCTACTATGTAGAGTATACTGCAGTGGCGTGCCCAGAGACGACTACGGACCCTTGCAGGAGGCAGCCCATAGAGCCATCCACGCCATTAGGGCTCACTTCAGTGATCACTTGAGGGGTTCTCAG
Organism: Ampelocalamus luodianensis; assembly: GCA_036346255.1. NCBI lineage: Eukaryota > Viridiplantae > Streptophyta > Magnoliopsida > Poales > Poaceae > Ampelocalamus > Ampelocalamus luodianensis. The sequence goes on from CM070625.1 coordinate 17,087,228, forward strand.
TTTGGAGGGGTACCAGCCATGACCCCAGGAGGGTTAGGTTTGCAGTTTGGACCTAGCGTCACTACTAGCTATCCATACCCACCACTTTCTCCTGCCACAGCAGTCTTGCGACAGGATACTACCGAGACCATGTTGATGTCTAGTACCATGTTGTATGACTCGACCCAGGGAGCTTTAGCTAGAGCTGAGGAGAGTGTCAGCCTTTGGCAGCAGCGGTGCCATGTCTTTGAGGTTCTTCAGGAGACCCGCTATACCTCCTCTTCTGCTGTTCCACCATACCCACCCACGTACCCTCCCTCTGACCCAGATCCCAGTTTCTATGCAGTACCACCCACAGTTCCACCTCCCGCTCCACCCGTAGTTCCACCCATCGTACCACCTACAGTTCCACCATCTGACCCACCCATTGATCCAGTTGCACCCCCACCTTATCCCTTTTACTCCTTCATAGCTGATAGTTTCACCACCGTACCTCCCACAGTTCCTGTCCCTGACCCATCCTATGAGCCTTTCGTTCTCATCCCTTCTCCTCCTTACCCATATCCACATGTTCCCACACCACCATCCCAGGGAGACTTAGGAGATCCCACAGCCCCGCCACCAGAGTGTCCACTTCCTCACCGTCTGAGACAGGAGTTCCGTGGTCCTCCCACCACTGTACCTCCAGATCCTATTAGAGACACCACCCTTGTTCACGAGGCCTTCCGCACCTACTTTGGGGACAGCAGCAGCCTGCGGTTGGGGCGCCACCTAGTCGAGGGTGGCGGTGAGGAGAGTGACCAGGAGGAGTGGTAGTTGGAGGTCCTTTAGTTGTGTCGAGTCAGGAGTAATTTGTTGTAGTTCGGAGTTTCTCCTTGTTGTATCTAATGTATCCCTGTTGTATTTGTTGTACCCTTGTTGTATCAGTTGTTGTTGTATTAGAACCTATTGTAACTTGTGTTTCAGTGATGGCGTTGATTTCGTTTCTCGACCTAGGATAGAATGCTTGAGACTATAGTTGGGGTGGCTTCAATATAAGATCATAAGTTGCATGCCGAGGTAGAGACTTGCATGAGAATTCGGTATGGACGGCTTTTTCGATTTGGACAAGCTTGGACCATGCCCATTAGTCTCCTTATCTATTCATCTCTATAATCAAAGTGACACGTCAGCCTCAGTAAATCATTAATTACTTAAAGAGAACAAAGATAATGGCTGACGGAGTAAAAAGATGTCTTATCCTCTTTCTGCACTTCAGTTTTCCCGGACGAGTGGTCCGTGGCACTCCGAGCGTGTAGCTCTGGCGTACCGAGCGAAGTCTGGCGTACTCGAGAATGAGCCACGGCGGTCCCAAACACGTGGTTTGGGCGGTCTTGAGAACGGGATCTCAAGCGTACCTGGGCACGTGGATCCAGGGTTAGTTTAGGTCGCACTCAGAGGCAAGCTCTGAGCGGTCCCAAACACGTGGTTTGGGCGGTCTTGAGAACGGGATCTCAAGCGTGACTGAGCACGAGAGACTCAGGTAGTATGGTATTTGGATCTTTTGCATCTCTTTGTTTCTTGGTGTTATTTGGTTACCATGTGTGTGGCTTAACTCAACTAAAACGCGGTGCCGTTCTGTCAGATTAATATGGTGATCCCTTCCTCACCTTAAGCAACTGCTAAATCTAAAAAAAAAAAAGAGCTAGTAAAGCAAGCAGCCTAATTGCTAACCTCGGCAAGTGTAACCTTCTTCTCTTAACCTCTCTGTTTTCCTTCGGGATGGAAGGTCAAGGCGCACGAAGATCAAGGATTGGGACTAAGGTTGGGTTTACCCTCTTTGCAAGAACCAGCAGAGATCCACGGTGGACCTCAATGACCACACTCTGGCCGGTCTAGAACGGCGGCATTTCAGTCGGCCGGCCCGCACCTCCAGAGCTGCGATCCACCGGAGTAATGGCGAGGTTTTGATTCTCGAAAATTCCGGAGGGAAGTGAAAACTCCGAAAGGAAGCTCAAGAGAACGAACCGCTTCATGGAAGCACTCTTAACTCGAGTAGCCCCTACCACCTCGCGGCCAACCCGCGGGGTTAGTGCGGTGACTTTCTCGAACTCGCCCTCCCACCTTTGCCAAGGCCACCGATCCTTTGGGCGCCAAATGGCCGGTTAATTGAGGTGGAAAAGAAATTGGACACGGTCGGATGTTACGATGAGAGAAGGTTGGTATTCACACACGATTAGCGGACCGCGACCACCGGTGGCTAAACTATCACCGTGTCGTGTCGTGAGCAACCCATCACTTGGGCTGAATTTAAGATTCGTTTCACGGAAACTCATGTGCCTCTTTGGAAGAATGGAGTTAAAGCGAGAATTTGAGCCTTAACTCAAGGCGGAAAAAGATGGTTGAATACTTGAGCCAATTCAATGATCTTTCCCGCTATGCCCCAGCTGATGTCGACACCGAAGAGAAGAAAATAGAGAAATTCCTAGATGGAATGCAGCCTTACCTGAAAATGCTCCTATCCATTCACAAGATAACTGAATTCCAGGACCTAGTCAATCGAGCCATAATTTTGGAAAATGAACATTCCAACTTGACAGAAGAAAGAAGGAAGAAGGCTAAGACAGATCACCAACCACATAAACTCCAGAGGCCTCGTGCCTATCCACATCAACAGCCTCCACCTCGATTTGGACCACCCAATTTGGATCCTACAACCCATCTTTCCAGAGGATGTGTAGTAGTGAGACGGCGATGGCGGTAGCTCGAAGTGTGCAAAATGTGGAGGAAGCCACTTGACTAAAGGCGCATGAGCGACACGGAGCGTGCTTCAACTGCGGAAGACTTGGTCACTTCAAGGCCGATTGTCCTTACCCACAGAAGACAGCTGGAATTCCAATGCAACATGCAGCTGTACCCAGACTACCTGCACCAGCACCATCTCAAGCTAGCCGCATAAGTCAACCCAAAGGCAACCAAGCACTCACTGGAGGAACTGGAAGAGGAGGACAAGCGCGCCTGACGCATGTGACGGCCGAGCATATTGGAGAAGCCACTGACGTGATCACTGGAAAGCTGTTACTTCCACCTGCTTCAGGTACTGTTCTCTTTGACCCTGGAGCAACTCACTCATTTATTTCTTGCAAGTTCCTAGTAGAACATAAATTGACATCTGAACAGTTGGAAAAACCAATGGGGTGAGTACGCGTGGGGCGTTAGAAGTGGCGTTGATTAGAAAGAATCAGCGGTCATAATTCACAACACCAAGTTCCTAGCGAACCTCTTTGTGATCAATCGAAGGGTTTAGAAGTAATCACAGGTATGGTGGTTAGTGCCCATGGAGTAAACATAGGCGTGAAACTAAGCGGTATCCATCGAAAGCCCGATGGGACCCGTCGCAATATCTTTGGGCAAGAACCCAACATAAACCACCCGACCCAGTCTAGCCAATCTCCAAGTGAAAGGGTTGAGCGACATACCAATAGTGAAAGACTTCCGAGATGTTTTCCACGATGATGCGCGGGCATGCCACACTGCTAGAGAGGTCGATTTCACTATCAACCTAATTCTGGAACAGCCCAATTTCAAAAGGCGTGCACAGGATGAGTAAGGAAGAGCCGGTAGAGCTCAAGAAGCAATGGATGAACTTGAGTCAAGGGATTCATTAGAAAAGTACATCACCATGGGGAGCTCGGTTCTCTTTGCACCCAAGAAGGACGGCGGAGTAAGATTGTGCCATGACTATCGGGAATTAAATAATGTCACTATAAAGAATAAGTACCGTTACCTCGAATCGACGATCTCTTTGATCAACTAAAGGGAGCAGGGTATTCTCGAAGGTCGATCTAAGATCCGGATATCATCGATTCGAGTCAACCTAGTGACATTAAGAAGACGCTTTTGTCTCACGATATGGGCATCATGAATACACGGTTGTTCCATTCGGAATGACCAGTGCTCCTGCGGTGTTCATGAATCTAATGAATAAATTATTTATGAAGTACTTAGACAAATTTGTGGTGGTCTTTATTGATGACATCCTGGTCTATTCGAAAAGTGAGGAAGAACATGTGCAGCACCTCACTATTGTCTTACAAGTCCTCAGAGAAAATCAACTGTATGCCAAGTTCAGTAAATGTGAATTCTGGCTAGACCAAGTAGCATTCCTTGGGCACATTATCTCCGGAAGAGGAATCGAAGTGGATCCTTCCAAGATCGAAACCGTTACCTCATGGAAATGTCCAACAAATGTTACTGAAGTCCGGAGTTTCCTAGGATTCGCTGGATATTACCGGAGATTTATAAAGGGATTCTCTCAAATCACCTCACCTCTCACAAAGCTCTTGAAGAAAGACGCAAAGTTCGTATGGACGGAAATGTGTGAGAAAAGCTTTCAGGAGCTGAAACAACGCTTAACCACTGCACCGGTCTTATCCCTACCTAAGGAGGGAATTGACTACGTGGTTTATTGCGACGCATCAAAGCATGGGTTGGGATGCGTATTAATGCAGGAGGACAAAGTCATTGCATATGCTTCCAGGCAGTTAAGGCCCCATGAGCTAAACTATCCTACTCATGACCTTGAACTGGAGGCTGTAGTGTTTGCCACGAAAATTTGGAGGCACTACTTGTGCGGGTCCAAGTGTACTTTGTCAATGACCATAAAAGCCTCAAGTACATCTTTACCCAGAAGGAGCTGAATATGAGGCAAAGAAGATGGTTAGAGCTGATTAAAGATTATGATCTAACCATAGCTTACCACCCAGGAAAAGCTAATGTGGTAGCAGATGCTCTTAGCAGAAAGTCTCATTGCCATTACCTTTCCACTGAGAGCCATGCCACCAATTAATCCAAGCCACGGCGAATGGAAATAAAAGTGGAAACTACAACTTCTGAAGTACCATCCGTGCTATGGTATTTCATCCCACCCTTCGTGATCAAATCCAAGAACACCAACTGTCAGACCCTTTCATCAAGGAAGAAATTCAGCGTATCAAATCAGGCCAACCCTCTGAGTTCCACATCGACAACTCCGGAGTCCTGTGGCGACAAGCTAGAATTTGCGTTCCCGATCAACCACAAATTAAGGAGACCATCCTCCGTGAAGCCCATGACACTCAGTACACTATCCATCCAGGCAGCACAAAAATGTATCGGGATTTGAAAGAAACCTTCTGGTGGCCAAACATGAAGCGAGCTATAGCCGAATATGTAGGCCAATGTGATACCTGCCAAAAGGTCAAAGCAGAACACCAGCGTCCTGCAGGGTTGTTAAAACCACTGGAAATACCCGAATGGAAATGGGAGGATATCTGTATGGACTTTATAACAAGTCTTCCTCCCACCGTCAAAAAGAAGGATGCCATTTGGGTTATAGTGGATCGTCTTACAAAGTCAGCTCATTTTATTGCCACTAATCAGAAATACTCCACCAATAAACTCGCTGAACTCTATATAGAAAGGGTAATTACTCTACATGGGGTACCGAAGACAATCACCTCAGATAGAGGATCTGTGTTTGTTTCTGGTTTCTGGAAGAGCTTACAAACTGCATTGGGCACCACCCTCAATTTCAAGACGCCTATCACCCCAAACCGATGGGCGGGTGAGCAGGTAAATCAAATCCTAGAAGACATGCTAAGGGCGTGCGTACTGAACTTTGGAGAATCTTGGGAAAAATGCTTAGCCTTAGCAGAGTTTGCATACAATAACAGCTACCAGTCTAGCATTCAAATGGCTCCGTCTGAAGCTCTCTATGGCGAGAAAGTGTAGGTCACCAATATCTTTGGTATGAAGTTGGAGAAAGACCCTGCTAGGACTGAACATGCGGAAAACGATGAGAAAATTCAATTAATTCGAGAACGCCTCAAAATTGCCCGAGTAGGCAAAAGAGCTATCTTGACAAGCACAGGAAAGACCTCCGTTTGAAGTTGGAGATTATGTATATCTGAAGATATCACCTATGCGGGAGTCTGCGATTTGGACTAAAGGGAAGCTAAGTCCAGCGTTATGTGGGACCCTTCGGATCCTAGGCGTAAGGGCACCTCGCATATAAATTGGAGTTACCACCCAGCATCACGAGTTCATGATGTGTTTCATGTCTCTCAACTTCAAAATGTCGAGAGAGCCTTGCGACATGTAACCAACCTCGACATACCGTTGCAAGATGATTTGACTTACGAAGAACGCCCGGTGAAAATTCTAGCAACGAAGACCGCCGATTAAGGAACAGGATGATACGCTTCGCAAAGTGTTGTGGAAAAATCACTCGGTCAGAAGCTACATGGGAGAAGGAAGAAGAAGCTGCGCAAGTCTACCCCAACCTGTCAAGTGAGCTTTTAATTTGAAGTGAAATTTGTTTCTAAGTGGGGTAGGATGTGAGCCCGCGTTTTTAGGTCTAACCTCGTAGCGATGTCGGGTTTAGCAGCGTTAATCCTTTCTTAACGTCGGGTTAGCGAGTATTAGATCGCTCTAGTCGGTAGGCGTATCGTGTCAATCATTCATACATTCGCTCCACCTTTGCGATCGGCATTGACTGTGATTGATCAATATATAAATAGATTGCATATCCTTTTGCATTAGACAACAATCAACAGTTGCATATATAAGACATCAATAGTTCATTTTAGAGAATCCAGAATCACCAATCACAACATTTACATTCAGACATCAAGCATCGCAATATCACAGTATCGCAAGAACCACCGTGCACAACCACGTTGTTCACCTGCAAAGCCAACCGTCCAGTCTCATCCATTACACAGTGTGTTCCAATCCTCTGCCATCAAAGAGCAAAGACCCCCTTATCTCCCATTTCTACTCGATATTTCACCACCACCATTTCATCCCATTCACCCCCTCTCCCCACAGTCATTCAGCACAGCACCATTCCATCCATCCCCAACCTCAAGCATTCAGCACAGCATCATTTCATTCATACCCCAGTCCAGAACCAACTCAAGCAACCATCACAGCACCACCCATTCAGCACAGACAGCGAACAAGCAGCAGCAGCAGTCATCAGCAGCACAAGCACAAAACAACCACACCATTTCTCAGTTCTCATACCATCAGCAGGTAAAGTGATGAACAACTTGAACTAGAGGTGAGCAAGTTCGTACCTGATAGATGCATTTTCTACCTCCAGTGGCCATTCACACCTCGAGATCTCCACCCCGAGTGACCTGCATTCACCATTAAGCACTCATCGGTGAGGCGGCGTAGATCGATGGGGTGGCGGGGAGGCAATGACTCTTCGGCGCGGCGCGGGAAGGCCGGCCGGCCGAACCCCAAACCTAGCGGTAGTAGGAGCGAGCACAGAACACGGCGGCCTCCTCGCGCGCGGTAGAGAGGAGAACGAGGGCGGCTCAAGAAGACGGAGTAGAACCAGATCCAAGCCGGATCTGAGCCGGGTGGTAGCCCGGGCAAAACCCTAGGTAGCTCCGAGTAGTGGGAGGAGGAGGAAGGAGGAGGGTGGTGGTGACGGCGGCGAGGAACAAGAAGGAAAGAGGAAGCCGAGTAGCGGCGCTTGAACCAGGCGGGCCGGCGGCGGAGGAGAGGCAAGGCGGGTCGCACTGGAGGCCGCGCGGGCGGATCCGAGCCGGATCTGGCGAGCAAGCGGCGCGCTAGAGAGAGGGCCGAGGAGAGAGAGGAGTGGGAGTAAGAAGGGGAACCCGGCGGCGCGCGGCGCCGAGGCTGGGAGCTGCGTCGTCGGGCCTGAGTCGGGCGGCGGCGCTAGCGAGGAGAAGCCATGGCGGCGCTAGCAAGAGGCGGCGCGCGCTGCGAGAAGAAGAAGAAGGGGTCGGGCAGTGTGTGTGGTGTGTAGTGCGTGTGTGCTTAGGGTGTGTTAGTGTGTGGGTTTAGTGCGTGCGTGTGTTTGGGCTGTGTAGTGTGTGTAGTGCGTGTGTGGGTTTAGTGGCGTGCGTGTGTGTTGGGCCGGGTGCGTGTGTTGTGTGCGTTGTGTGCGTGTGTTAGTGGGTATAGTGGGCCGGCCGAGTGTGGTGAGAGGGTGAGAGAGAGAGAGAGAGAGATTAGAAGAGAGGTTTAGATTTAGGATTAAGGTTTTAGGTTTAGGTTTAGCTTAATCTCCAGTTGAGTTTAGATTCTTGTTAATCTGTGGTTTGGCTACTAGAATAGGTTGTTTATCTTTTACTTCTGTAGCTGTTAAAATAGCTGGTGGGTTTAGACAAGTGGGCGACTATCGGTGAGTGCTAATCTCGATTAGACCGCAAAAGCCTTTTAGTATTTAAATTGTGCTAACTTGTAGTCGTCGCTAACTTATATATCTATATTATCACTCAAATCAACTACGTATTTACTTATATTATTATTCGTTGCCAATCTACTACAGAAGGCGAGCGGCAAGCAGGAGAGCGGTGACTGAACTTCAACGCCAACTTTTCCTACTTCTACTGAAGGCAAGCGATCCTCTTGAACATTAATATAGTTACTTTAAAAATATACCCTATCTTGCACTATTATATATGTATTGCATAAAAATGGTTTTCCAAAACCTAAAGAAAATGATTGAGATAAGATAAGATGATTAAGAAAGAATGAGATCTATTAGGAGGGTAAAGGGGCCTGGTGGGAAATGCGATGATGATGTTGAGGTAAGAGGTGGGCCCTTTTTACATATGGCTATAATATAAGGACCAACAAACTCTTGCTCGGTCGGATCACGTAATTGAGTGCCAACCATTTTCCGTTTGTGAGCGAGAAAATGCTACCTTGTTACGTGACTATGCTCTCCACATCGGGTAAGTAATAGGTGTGTGTGAGTGATATGGAGGAACCGGGGACCGGTGGGGATAGTCCGGAAGTGGGGATCCAAGGCGCTATATGCGCTAAGGTGGGCGTTGAGTGCGGGATAGAAGCGCCTCAACCAACCTCACCGAACTCGGTGGATGATAAGGTCGGCGTGGCTTAATCTGCACCGCGGAAGGTGATGGGTGGAGAAATTAATCACGTAACACAGGAAAACGTTACGTATTCGATCTCGAACCCGCATCTAAGGCAATGCGGTGGACCTGTTCACGGAGAGTTCGAATAGCTATGGGTAAGTGGTACAAAGCTGCAAGTGATGCTAAACAAATCGTGAATTCATGCGTCTCGAGTTGGAGTCTACGGAACCACGAGGTCTTTTGTCTCTCAGTGACTAGTAGAGTTTTTCAATTAAAATTTACCACTTTTTGTCGAGATTTATTTTCTAAAGTGAGATGGCTTAGAAATTGTGATAAAGAATAGAGATAGTGCATCCTTTGCATCTTTTGCTATTAATGCTTCTTTGAGTACATTCAGTTGTACTCAACCTTGTTAGTATTCTCCTTTGTAGACCCTAGTCCAAGAGGAAGTATCCCGAGTGGGGCGAGGGCTGCGCAGTCTGAGATGAGACCACAGGCGGCGAAGACCCTTACTACGAGGCGCGGCGAGATGGACACCGTATTCGACTCACGGGCAGTAGGAGGCCGATGGAGTGTGGCGAGCAAGAAGGGGTTTAGTCTTATTTTGGCTATGTATATTAGTATGTGTGCGTAAGACTTTAGCCTGCGTGGCTAATTGTTTGAATAAAGGGCAGTTTCTATCTTATTGTTACGATGCGCTAACTCTGGTAAGGCTTACTATTCGTTGGAGCGGTGTTCTACCGGGCAAACGAATAGTAATCCGTATGCTTAAGTGTTATTACCCCTGGGGTAATAACACGGGGCGTCACAAGTTTGCATCAACTTGAGTTTTCTTGATGAAACGTTGACGATTTTTAGAAGCTAGTACTCACCACACGAGCACTTGGAACTGCCTATTTTTCTATCTTTGACCATCAATGGTAAATCCTAGTATTATTGGCCCGAAGACAAACTAGAGCTGAAGCCCGTACGAATATTGGGGTAACCGAATTATTTACCTCGTTACCACTGCAATTTCTATTAAAACAACGCGGGTGCATATTCAGAAGTTACTACCATTAATGGGGAATGTGTAGATCCACACCTTATAAAAACTGAGCAAGTATCAATTCCTATTAATGGGAAATGTGAAAGGTATTTGAATTTCATTTTGAGGGGGAAAATCCCAACTAACTATAAGTGGAATGTTCTTCGGTTAAATCAAAGAATGGTGTTAGTTAGGAAAAGAAAAGGGGAAAGTACAGATGGTCTCTTTTTGAGTTCTAGTTTACCATTTGCTCCTTCTTTTGTTTTTTGTTTTTCAATTAAAGTTGAGCCTACAATATTAACATCCATCGTACATTGGTTGGTGAACTTCCTTTGTGAAGGAAAAGCTCAGGCAGGTTTCGGCAGAGTTATTTCTTAATATGTTTCTTTTTGTTTTAAAAAAACATTATAGAAACAAAAGCAAGTAAATTATTGCATTATTATTAGTTCAGTGAATTGGACATGTTTTGCACCATATTATGTTCGTTTTTTGTTCACAGGCATAGCAGCACTTTATCCAGAGAAGGTATATCAAAACATGGCAGTGTTGTAGTAGTTGTACGACATTCTAACTGCAGGAGGAGTTGTGCAAATCTATGAACTTCCAGATAAACTGCTTTAGAATGTTCTTTCTGCAAATCTATGAGCTTCCAAAAAAAACTGCTTACCTGCAGGAGACTTGGTTTTGTTAGCCTAGAATTGCATCGTTTTGTAGGGTAACCCACCCCAAGAAAGGGCTTACAAAAGTTCATCCTAGGACTAAATTGTTGAGATTGAATCGCTCAATTCCCATCTCTCAATCTTAATCATTTGTGTCTCTCACAAACACACATATACACCTAAAGAAGATGAACACATTTTTGTGGTGCCACAGCCCTCACGGCCTTTGCACTACTTTTTCTTTTACTTGTCAACCTTTTAAACAAACATCAGTACATGGATATATATATATACATGTACTACTGTACACGCTACTCCCAGACTTAAGCCACTAAGCACACGTTCTAAACAAACTCCACAAGTCTTTCTCCACTGACTTGACCGAGCACTGCATGTAGCCAATTCATGCTCCTACAAGCCAGGGTGACCAAGTACTCACCTACATGCAAGCTAACAACTACTCACAGCATGCAGGCACACATGTAGCTACTCACTAGCTCACGAACCCAACTAATTCTTGCGTCAACTGCATGCAGACCACTAACTCAGAGACTAACAGAGAGGCTCAGGCTCCCACAAGAGCATCAAACCATCCACGAACCAACCGGGCGGCCGATCCGAGAGACGCATGCACCTTCTAGCCACATGCAAACTAAATGCATGACAAATCAAAATGCAAAGATACTAATGACAAGATTAATTATGACATAAATTGCTGACTTCCTGAAGAACTAGCCTGACATACAACTTAAATTGTTCTCTTCTATTGCTTCGCTATCATTATTGAGTGAGAGGTTTCTTGTTAAGGCAGCGAGGAATTTTACAGGCACCATTTTTTTGTAGATTAAGTTGATTTTACTCTCATATAGCACCTGTGCTTCCATTAAGAAAGCTGGAACAAATCAGAAAAACCTACCTCTCCATTGACCATCCTAATGCAGGCAGGCTCATGTGCAGATCAATCAATGCAAGTAGTATCTATCTGACAACTAGTAGTGCGAACTACATATTGACATCCTCCCGTCTCTGAAGCTCTGATTTGTCCTTATCCATTCAGCTCTCCATATTATGTGTATGATCGGAAGAGCCTCGGTGACTGTCGGTCATGGTGAGCGACTTAGCAGTTGAGTCTTGATAGGCTCAAACTCTAGGCAAAAACGGCAGACGAAGCAGTCACGATCCGCCTTTTGCACCTTATAACATTCCTTGCAAAGTGGAGAAGTCAGCTCGTCCAGCTGACGCCAGAAACTGGCCAGGGCTCAGAAGAAGTCGTCGACGGAGGAGTCCTCCTGGCGAAGCATCTCCAACTCACGTTGAAGCGAAAAGAACTAAGCATCGCTTCTCTGCTAGTATCACTCGCGCAAGTACTCCTAGATCTGACGAGTGACACGCAGATAAACAATGTCTGACTGGATGTAGTCATCGATACTAACCACCATGATGGCTCAAACACGAGCCTCATCAGCACACCAGCACTCAAAAGCATCTATGGTATACTGAAAGGCCTCATCAGCAGCGACTTCGGCGAGCGCGAGCACAGGCGACGAGCGACGGCGACGGGATGGCAGCGGAAGGAGCTAGGTTAGTGTCCTAACTCTGATACCATGTTATGAATATTGTATCTATTCATGAGATCCAATGGACAATATATATATATATATGAAGTACAAGGGGGATATGTCATATACAGATAAGAAAATATAAAAGAGTTCCTATTCTAACACAAAGTATAAGGGGAATCAGATCGACATTACTTATCTTGTCCTGAGCAAATTCTATACTAACAATAGGTTTAATTAGTCATTGATGCGGGCATGATGAGGATGTACCTACTAATTATGAGGTTGTTCATGAAGTGAGAACTAACCTTCTCAAACAAGAGGTTTGACAAGCTTAAAATCTTTGGAACCGAGAGGGAGGAGAGGGGGATAGGGAGCCAAAGCATTGGAGGAGAACCATGAAAGCTCAAGTCAAGTTCTACGGCCAGTTTTCAAAGGCTTACGATCAGTTTCCAAAGGCCTACGACCAGGTTTCCAAGGCTTACGACCAGTACTTTAAGATCTACGACCAATCCTTCGACCAGGTCTTAAATAGTACTCAGTGGATGTTGTACTCAGAAGGAGCAGCACTCGGAAGGAACAGTGCTCGACAGAAACAGTACTCGACGAGAACAGTATCAGACGAAAGCAATACTCGACTTGAACAGTACTCGATGTAAACAGCACTCGTAGGGAACCGTGTGATTCGGTTAGGATTTGAAAATTAGAGTTCTTGTTTGACTTGATTGGTTGTGCCGACCCTAGATTTTGGTAGCATGATTTCAGAAGGTTCACTATAAATACCACTGTGACCCTGACCCACATGTATCTCGAAGACCAGTTTATGCATAAGATTGAAACATAGCTATTGCTTGTTCTTTCAAACCAGAGTTCATGCGAGAACTTTGAGAGAGAATTGGGCGATCCATTGGTTCATCCTGCACTTCAAGGTCAAGCTATCGTTCCATTGGGAATTGGGGGCTTGGCGATCGACGCTTGTGGTCTTGCGATGATCAACTATCCGGTGTGTTTTGGGCGATATCCAAAGAGTTGAGGGTTCGTGCATTGGCGCGAGTGTTCAGCTAACGACATCGACTATTTCGCATCATCTATCTACGGTTCTCACTGAGAAGATCGGGCAACCCCCCATATCATGTAGTATCATATTCTAGGTTTAGTCAATGAGATCTATTTACCCATAGTTTAGATTTGTTTTCTGTCCTATAGTCCATTAAACTGAAAATTTGCAACACCAAAACCATAGTTTAATCTGTTATTTCTTGTGAGTTTTGTTAAGTTTTCATTCATTAGAGATTTGTTTTTCGTGCTGATCTTGTGTTTTTCTTTGCGTAACTTCATCTTGTGTCTACTTCAATTCTCAAAACTTGCTGATTGATTCCCTCAATTAGCACCCAAAAAGAGCTTTTAAAATTTATCTCTTGGTTGTTACCCGAGTTGGATCTACATGTCTTCTTTCCGTCTTCTTTTGGGGAAGTAGTATACGACTCAAACTCTAGAATTGTTCATTTCAAAACTGCCTTGTTCTGACTTTCTGACTTGGTATTCGGTTCGATCCGGATTTCATCTTTAATCCTAGCCGGCCGAAACCTTTTGGTGATCTTGAGTCTTACTTATATCTTTTTATCTTTGAGACTAGCTATTGAATTTTGCTTTCGGGCTGCTCTTGGAATTAGTCTACACTTCTGAAATTTTTGAGACGTGCAAATCAAAGGGTGAATCTATACCTTCCTTTCAGCCATTGCAAAGGAAGATATCAAAAGGCAGTTGATTTGAAGAAAAAGTCACGGCTTGACAAAAGTATAAAAAAGAAAGCAAAAGAGAACAAACCCGCACATACCAGTACCAACTTTTCCATTCAGTGACCTTACTAACCGACGGAGTTAGATCTTGTGCATGTGGTTTGAGAAAGAAAAGAAGAAGAGAAACAGTGCTGACCGAAACTTGGAAAGTGGGAAACCCTGGTCTATATTTTCAGATTGTGTATTTAATCTTTTTGAGCAATCTTGTGCCCTTCTTTCTTTGCAATTGGCTAGCGTCTCTCCTAGTACTTGGTGCAATACGAGTTGGTCGATCTCCCACTCAGCCCTTTGTTTGCATTAAGTCACATTCATCTTTACGTGTGCGTTCATATCCTTCGCTTACATCTTTTGGATCAGCATAAAGGCAAACTTTTCTAGCTTGGGTCATTACTTAGCTTTACAATAACTTGAATATCAGTTTGCATAGGTTATACACATACCTTTCCAAGCTCCACCTACACACGTTTGTGTACTCCCTTACTCTTGGTTACGCTCATACATTACCGAGTTGAGATCGTTCGTTGTCCCAAGTATCGTTTCGCTGTCCTTAATTCACTTTGGAACGGTAAGCTTATCTTGTGTTCAGGACAGTGAGTGTGAGCGTAGAGAGGGATTTTGTTTTACTAACCGGATATAATCTCACTTGTTCTTTGTGAGTTGTTACTATGTCAGGTCACGAGGAGATTCTACCTAATCCGGAGGCGCTAGTTATGTGGACGGAGTACACTCGATTGCGCAAGATGCGTCAAAAGCAATTTCATATTCATGATAATGGTGTGCGTGATGAGCTCAGGGAAGTTCAAACTAGATTGAACACCCTCGGGGCGGAGGTTACGCGGCTGCGTACGTACATCAACAACAACTTTTTGGAGTTGCGTGCCATGTGCAACCACTCCAATGTGCATCGTCATCGACACGACGACACCAAGGAACCCAAAATTCCTATCCCCATATTTTCAGGTAGTCCAAATGTGGAAGAATGCCTCACTTGGGAGCTGAAAATTGATACGCCATTTCGGATGCACAACTATTCCAATGCGAGGAAGCTCTTACTTGCGTCCAAAGTTTTGGCTGATTATGCTACACATTGGTGGTAGCGGTTTTTTCGTAAGCGTCTGGAGCGCTATGAGTTGCCGATTAACACATGGGAACATATGAAGCAACATTTGCGTGCACGTTTTGTACCTTACCACTACAAGCGTTCCCTAGTTCACAAGTTGACAGGGCTGCGACATGGTTTGAAGTCCACTGGTGTGTCACATGCGAAGGCGACCGAGCATAGGACTTTCCCTTCGGTACAGGCTTCATGTCGTTCGACCCCTTTGCTTCATTAAGAGATTGTGATTAATGGTAATTGCTCCATTGCTGACCCGCAGTCTTTGCGGGCTGCGATGTATCAAAACCCATATGAGAATGAGAGCCACATAGCCAAATTGAGTGAAAGTGATAACATGAGTGAGCTGTGTGATTCCACCATATGTGAGGTTGCGAGCATCCAAATTGAGTGTGAGAGAGATACACCAAAAGAAAATAAAGAAGTAGATGATAGCCAAAGTGCGGTTGATTCTGAAACTAACACATTATTATCTAATTTTAGTGTTGTTTCTCACATTGTGCATGTTGATATTAAGAGAAGAGGAGTTGAATGTTCAACAACTGGCACCGTTGAAAGTAAAAGACGAGGAGATAACCACGGTTGGGGATGGAATGCTTGATGTCCCGTGGTTTCATCATGACGATTTGATACTTACAACACCTACAATAACTGAGGAGGACGTTAAAGGTAACAATAATGGTGCTAAATTGAATATTCATCAAGCAGCGGTAAGTGAGAGTGAGAACTCTAGTGTTCCTTTGAATATTCCACATTCTGGTTTTAATGCGTTCAATTTACGTAATGTGGAATTGATTACTCATGATGAAGTTCTTACTAGAATATCTCATGATGATTCTTTATGCTATATCATGTTCGATGAACCCCTAGAGCTATCTAGTGTGATTGAGAGAGTTTCTGAAATTGTATGTTTAAAATCACTAGCTAGTACCTACACCTTCACTTATAAATTTAACTTGATTAGAGATTACGGTGTAGACAACAAGTTTCATGTTTATCGAATATGCATTACATGTGATAATCTTGTTGTTTTAAAATTGCATGTTTTGCGCAAAACATCTATTGAGCACTGTCATGGTCACTTTGAGATGGGTTTAAATACAAGTGCCCATTGTTTAGAACATAATATGATGACTACTTGTTTCTCTTGTACAAGTAAACAGTGTAGTCGGATTGAAGCATGGAAGGCACTAAGAATTTTCTCCCCCAAATTTGAACAACTTAATCTAGTTGGTCCCTTTTCTACCTTGTCCATGTCCTTACAAAAGTCGATGACGACTTTTTCTCAAAGGAGGGAGAATGATGTGAATGAAAGTATATATATATATATATATATATATATATATATATACATCCTATGGCTGCTGTTATGTTAATTATTTTGTGCAAAACAACGAGACTAACACAACAATTGATTCATACATATATCATGTATATACGTTGTTTTCTTTGATTAGTACGTTTTTAGCAAATCATTGTGTGCTAAACAGAAGGAGTTTGGATGATAAATACATATACTATGCATATACATTGTTTTATTTGTCTAGCACATTTTCAGGCTATCAAAAGTCGAGGACGGCTTTTCTTGAAGAAAAAGAGGATGATACGGGCATGATGAGGATGTACCTACTAATTATGAGGTTGTTCATGAAGCGAAAACTAACCTTCTCAAACAAGAGGTTTGACAAGCTTAAAGTCTTACTCGGAAGGAACAGTGCTCGACAGAAACAGTACTCGACGAGAATAGTATCAGACGGAAGCAATACTCAACTTGAACAGTACTCGATGTAAACAGTACTCGTAGCGAACCATGTGATTCGGTTAGGATTTGAAAATTAGAGTCCTTGTCCGACTCGATTAGTTGTGCCAGATCTAGATTTTGGTAACGTGATTTCGGAAGGTTCACTATAAATACAACCGTGACCCCAATGTATCTCGAAGACCAGTTTATGCATAAGATTGAAACATGACTATTACTTGTTCTTTTAAACCAAAGTTCATACGATGATTTTGAGAGAGAATTGGACGATCCATTGGTTCATCCTGCACTTCAAGGTTAAGCTATCGTTCCATTGGGAATTAGGAACTTAGCGATCAACACTTATGGTCTCGCAACGATGAACTATCCAGTGTGTTTTGAACGATATCCAAAGAGTTGAGGGTTCATGCATTAACACGAGTATTCAGCTGACGACATCGACTATTTCGCATCATCTATCTACGGTTCTCACTAAGAAGATCGAGCAACCCCCCATATCAGTCATGGTGTATCTGATTAAGAATGTAGCTTAACAAGAGATTAAGTCAACTCCTTGGTTCATTAGAGAAGCAATTCCTCCCTTGTTTATGCTGAATAATTTTGCAAATGGCTTTTTTGGGGGGTAGAAATAGCGGTCTCCATGAAACGACAAGTAATCACTACTATGATCTATACAGTTCTTTCATTCTAGTTAATTATACTCCTGAAATGAAATAGCAAACAATAAACAATGTTAGAAAGAAACGAGAGACGAAGCAATTTGCAAGAGAACATTCTGTGATCTATCCTCCAAGTACAGCATTGCGCCAGTTTAGGCCATTCAACAACAGTCGCCAATGATGGACATCAAAGTACTTCGGAGACCAGCCTATTCTGTCTTTTCACAAGTTTTGATCAACTAATGTGCAATGTAATCCGATTTTGATGGCCTTGCAACCTCTTAAGTGAAGTGGCGCCTCATCATCTTTAGAGCGCATATACTGGATCCACCTTACAAACCACAAAACTTGGAAAACATGATTTGCAGTCCAGGTTGAGGAAAATCATCTGTATTTGCCTAGCTCCATTTTCTTCTTAAGTGCCTTCTGTCCATGGTATATGAACGAGTCGATAATGCCAGAGACAGTGAAGACCCCTGAGGATCATGCAGGCCATAGTTTAGTAAGTTGCATCCATACTACGTTTGCCACATGTCACGTGGAGAGCTCAGCTAAAACAATTCAACAAATTTTATAGAGAAACATAACAGATTGTAAATATAAGACCACTTTTTGTACTAAATAGACAGTTATCCTCAAAAGGTTTGCCATTTTACAAACTTGGTCAAAGAAAAACTAGAGCATTTAGGTATGTTCGAGGAGTTCTAAGGTTTCGTTTAGTGAAAACTGAAGAGGTGACAACTTTTTGACATGATATATAAAAACATAAGATTAACTAGTTCGTGCATAAACTAGAGCTAGTGCTCATACCTCCCACTATAGCACACAAGTTCGTCAGGTAGTGGAGCAGCGATCTATTTTCTTCTGTGAATATCACCTGCAAAAAAACATCAGGCATACAGCTGGAGTCAAAATTCAATCTTAGTGGGGCCACTAACCTGAAGAGCTGAGTAGAGTAGCTTTCAATCTTGTGCAGACTAAACAGAACTAAACAACACAATTAAGAATTAAATTAACGAAACCTCTAGTTAGTTTGTATGAGGTATCCTTGTGAATTGTTAATTTATTTCATGCACATGCACTGTCAATTTGTTGCTATGTGTTATGATGCACATGCACAAATGCGTTTCAGTATGTTAGGATACTCCCAAGAGATACATAAATTTCAACAGTACCCTACTCCTTTCAAGTACGGAACAGTAATACTAGCTTCAGATACTTTCCAGGACCTAATGGCTACTTCATAAAATCCAGTTTGGTCCTGCAACTCGGTATGCAATTACAGAATAATAGAGGGTAAAAGAGAGGTATTTTAGGCTTTTAGCCTTCTAGCGTGTTTTAAATAAAACTGAATAAGAACAGACGGTGCAATTTACACCTGCTCCATTTGCAGTAATAATGCACAGAGCCAAACACAGAAGAGCAAATTAGCAACAAACATGCACAGGTTGAGAAGGTGAGCACAGGACGAGTGAAGATAGCCTATAGGTAAAAATGCACATGTTTATGCAGAAAACTGTATGTGCATCTTTTCACATCTTCATTATTACCTTTATAGGTGAGAAATCATAGAAGAAAAATACTCCAGGTTGGGGTTTTGGACGAACATTTCCATCTCTAAAGTGCTCCGTCACTGAGAACTGTGAATGAAAGTAGTCATAACATCATTAAGGTTGAGAACTGAAAAGGTTGTGTATATAATAATTTAATAAACTCCACCAACTTGGTTGGAATCAATCTTGCGCCCTCTTATATCAGTGTAAATTGTAGGGACAACCTGGATAAGAAAACCCAGTAAGTTTCTAAAATAATGGCTGTTGGTAAATGCATTGATCAAGAGCAGAAGTAAGCCATAGAACTCCAATAAACATGGATAAAAAAACACACTTTTATGAAGTACTGGTATGTCCCATCTGATGCCGGTTGTGTCCACTGAGCACTGTGTTCATGAAATTGGTTAGAACTTGAGGGTATAAAAATAAAAATTACCAGAATAATACATTTAAGAGAATATGAATGCTTCAAAAAGAATTGAGATAATTTCATATTGAATGTGGTAGAGGTATAGACTTACCCATCAAGTGGATTAACAACACCAGGAAATTCTGTCCCAAAGGACAGTTTGTTTATTTTGTGAGTAATCTGGTAAAGTAATACACAAACATATTAGAAACACTGAATGCAAACACTTAAAAAAACTAATCTAATGACGGAAAGAAAAAAAATAGGTGACCTTCTTACATTGAAACCTTCTTCAAGTACCGACAGCTCAGGCACATTCATGTTTGATTCATAAAATCCTTTGCCTGGAGCAAAGTGGAAATTTCCAGCAACTTTGCTGACATCTAGAAAGCCGTGGACATTACAGCCTTCACCATGTTGAGTTTTAACTCTTTCGACAAAATCCTCTCTTGTGCACTGTCACACCCGTCATAGACACCATTAAATCTTAGCAATTGCAAACAGAAGGCATGCAGGAAAACTTGAAAAAGGTTAGCACAAAAAAAGAAGCTATGTTGGATAGTAGGATCCAAAGTATGAAGTATACATTATACAACCTAGGGGCATGTTAGATTTGCAAGCTTATAGCATATTAGCATTGTGTGCTCCATCTAATTCATATCATGTCAGCTGTCAAACGATCCCGTAAATCACACATAAATGGCTATCGAATAGTAGAGCATGCCTCAAGTTTAATCCTAAAAAAAAAACAGGAGTGCATAAGTTCCAGTCAACAGTAGGAGCTAGGATAGCACATCATTCTTTCCACTTATAAATGAGGCCCACCTTGCAATGTTATACAGCAGGCTCATATACAAGCATGAAGAAGTGGTATACCACCCTAGCTCCCTCCTAGTACAGAAAGTAACACCTGAAATATAATAGAGAAGGTTGATGGCTGCCGTGCAGAAAAGGCAGGATCATATACACGAGGAAGCAAAGCGTAGGGCATGTCACTGCGTTAGGGACAGGCCATTTCTGTTATTCAAGGGAGAGCAAAGCAAGGCGGATATTGGATAAAGGAACAAAATATATTGGTTGTTCCAGTAATAGTGGTTTCTTCTAAATACAATAATTGAGTACCTTACAATCTTCCACAGTATTTACCATACGATGAATCTTTTTCTGAACTTAAACTAAACACAAAAAGCTCAATGGAAAACTACAGAATGGATATAACCAGGTAAAAATACGCCTAAACAATTGATATACCTGGTCAATTAGGTCAGGATTTGTAAGGGCCCATCCTTTCTTCTTATATGCCTCCCTAACTTCTTCACAGGAATTACAGCATTGTTCATCCGACTGAACTCCAGATAGGTGCAAGCAGTCCAAAGTTTAAAAAAGAAAGAGAGAGAGAGAGAGAGAGAGAGAGAGAGTGAGATGGATATCAGAAAGCAGAACAAAAGGTAAACACAAGAATAAGCTCCCCTAAAAACTTCCAACGGCAAAAAAGTGTGCATACCTCCTCAGCACCATAACATGTTCCACAATATTCCTCGCCTTTGTCAAGCCTTCCTCCATGCTTTTGCAATGGTCTATCAATCTATAAAAAGGACCAATCAAGGATATGCATTAAATGGCAAAGTAGAACAAATCCACAAGATGTAAAACAGGTTACTTGTACACATAAGTAAAAAAAAAAACACCGGTCAAAACTGGGTTACCCTTATAATTTCTACCAGCCAGGGTATCATTGTGGCCAATAAATTTTCAATCTCAACGTACGCAGGTACGCTCCTCACATACCAAAGGAAACAGGAGAAAAAATGATTTTGCATTACTAGAACAACTTCAAAGTATACATAATCGGAAAATGCTTCTACTCAAATGTAAATTTACTTATGAGCTATGATTAAATACATTTGAGGCAGTCAACAAGTCCCAACTACCCAGTATCATACCACACAGTGGTAATTTTTCCATGATTTTCTAATAGTTCCTTAAAAAGCGCACACCTCAACAGGGAACTAGACAGAAGCACATCATGCGCAAATGCGCAAGGGATGGAAATAACTCAGCAACTCACAGATTGATCATCATGAATTCATGATGTACCTCTAGAAAATCTTTTCACTTTGCAGAAGATGGCAGAGTAATGTGTAAGTGGTAGCTATTTCAACTTTTGCTGCCTAGTCATATAAGGTCACATAAGGATATAAGAGAACATTTTCAACATTTGGATAGTCCACTAATGGTTCTCAAATTTCGATCTGTTTGTAAAATATATATAATCTGTTGATGTTAAATCCTCACCTAAAATTAAACAATAGGGGATAAACATAGAAAATAAGGAAGGGTAGGAATTTCTACTCGTACTTCAACCACAATTGCTACAGTTGTCATAAGAACATGTGCCTAAGGTGCTCACCACCCAGACTAAATTGGCCAAGACCGCAAGACTGTCATGAACCTTAGTTCATAACGGGGTAAACACCACCGGGAAGAAGGCTGGGCAGTGTCGGCTTGGTGGGATGAGAATTAGACTATAGACTAAGATGATAGAACCTTAGAAGGAAGACTAGATTGATTCATTTTTCTTGTTTGATTGATAATGGATACA
Organism: Ampelocalamus luodianensis; assembly: GCA_036346255.1. NCBI lineage: Eukaryota > Viridiplantae > Streptophyta > Magnoliopsida > Poales > Poaceae > Ampelocalamus > Ampelocalamus luodianensis. The sequence goes on from CM070625.1 coordinate 17,109,229, forward strand.
TGTTATCTCTTTTATAGGGACGACACGACTTGACCTCTAAGAAATAATCTATAAGAAAACTTATCTCTAACAATCTAATCTAATAATAACTCGTCTAACAAATAGATAATACTAAACACCTAATAGATATATTCCTAAATAATAAATCTTTCCTAATAATCGTGAGCGGTTACTATTCATGCATGAACAGTAACACATGAGCAGTACATCGGTCCATGACAGACACTCTAGTCGCAATTTTTAATGACCTCAACTTCAGAGTGTAACTGAAACAGAGATGACCAACCTTTGCTCCACCAATGCCTTCTTTTCTTGATTCAATAACAGTACCATGGGAATCTAATCTTTTCTTTTCAATGTCATGCCTCTACAACAAACAATGGAAACAATAAGATGACAAATCAATAAATAGTCTAAGAATTAGCACAGAAAGAGATAACCTAAGTCCGTACAATGTCATGATGCTGCTCTCCACTAATATCCATCGTATCAACACTGAGAAGGGTGCAAGGAACGTTTGGAAAAGTAATATCAAACTGTAAAATAGATTTAGCATTACAACAAATATTCATACCAATTCGTCAACAAATTATAAGAGAAAAGCACTACAAAGAGTCTGCCTTTTAGACAACAGAAGTACGGCAGTTAACCTGAATCTAGTCTAATTGATGCAAAGGTAATACTAACATTTACTCGTAGCCTTTCTCCTCTTGATGTGTCTACCACTAACTTAGTCTCTGTTGCTGAATATAAATATGACCCTGCAAAAGCATTATATACACATAGAAGGTGATTATTAGAAGCTTTACGCCTTTACCTTACTTTATTTATTATTTGTATAAGACTAGCATATAACAGAAACGAGATTTCCTTAACAACAATGGTATACTAGTACTAGTATTAAAAAACCACATCACTAAGTCATAGATGGTAGAGGTCACAATAAGATGAGGTTAAAAGTTCATACAAAGAGTCAGAAAAAAGAAAAGGAAGAAAGGAATAAAGTAAGACCAAATAAGCTGTGGATTTCATCACTGGACACTGCACAAAGAAGCACATCCAAAAATTGCCCAAGAAAGAAAACTACCAGGTATACTAGAATAGCAATTGCATCTGTGAACAAGTTCAAGTCCAGTGAACTGCTGGTAAAACGTTGGGTATCAGCCTTAACAAGCCCTATTATTTTGGATTACCACCTGTAAAGGTAAAAATGTGATCGTTTTTTTTTTACAATTGACAGCCCCCGTTTCAGTGAAGAAAACAGAACAATGCTATAATAGATTCAAGCTGCCCAGACAAGACTTACAGATATGGAAAGGTCAACAATGCTAATTGGATGCAGATGAGGCTGTCTCAAGAACAACGAATTATCTGCCATAACCAAAAGGAATAACTTGGCTCTTACTACCAAGTACCAACAACAATAAATTACAGGCTACAGTATGGGAAAAACATGGGCATGGCGAAACTTGGTTCCGAATTCCTAATACACGAAGAAGCCATCCGCAACATTCACCCTAAACAGAATGTCTCCACTCTCCTCCACCAGATTGCCGCAAGTGCCCAACAAAACGATTATCAAAATTCAACAACTAGCACATCTGGTTCTCCAAAAGTAATGTAAGTCCATGCTGGCTCAAATATGTTGACAAATAACAGAACCTTTTCACCATCAGGCTTTACTAAAAATATTAACTGCGAAGAGCGAAGATGGGCTAATAATCATCATCATTACCTAATTATGCACACATGATCCGAAACACAAGACAAAAACACAAATCCAAAGCTATAATAACCTTTCACGATCAAACTGGGACGTCAGCACATAAATCCAAGTATATACCAGAAAATTTGAATCTAGTCCCACACCAAACTGCCACAACCGAAGAAACTAAGCCGAAAGCTTTTCGAAATTTTTCCCAACAACTCACACCCAAAAGGGGAAAAAGGAAAGTCACGTGCATCACAGATTAGAATTCGCGGCAATGACCGCCACTGACATTTGTCCACCAAAAGTCCGATCTTTTCCCTCCCCGCCAGCTTAGCACAAGAGGCCACCTTTGTCTGGAAATTTCCATGAACAAGCCAGAGGAATCTCAAAATCTTCGAAATATGAAGCAGACAGAACCACGGGCACACCAAGTCCGTATCTTTCAAATCAAACCTTACCCAACCGAAATCCAAGCAGATACCAACCATTAATCCCAAAGAGAGCTATAATTCAACCTCTTTTAGAACCGCACGCCTCGAGTTACAAACCACGGTGGGCCATTACGGCCAGAGTCGCCACTAAATCGACCAGCGGCCGCTTCGCGAGCACTTACTGGTCTCGGAGATGAAGAGCAGCAGCATGACGACGGCGGCGACGAGCGTGACCACGCCGCCGGAGAGCGTCCGCTTGTAGAAGTCCTCGTTCACCTTGGGGTACGCGTCCAGCCCCTTGAGCTTCTGCAGGAACGCCTCCATCTCCCCCTCCCCCTCCTCGGCCGCCGCCGAGACCACCTGACGGCAGCTCGCCCGCTCGCAAACCCTAGTCCCCCGCGAGCAGGCCACGCTCCGGGCGCGCGCGGACGGCGAAGAGGCGGCGACGCGAGCGGAATCGAGGCGGGGCTTGACCGCCGCGAGATATCGCTGGTTCGGGTCGGGATTAGTCGAGGAAGAGGAGATGATTACGAGGAGGGGAAGGTGATATAGGCGTGGACGCGGTAATGGTGGGATTTAGGACGGATTCCCGCACGCGGGCCACGTGGCGGGGCTCCATTGGCCGGCGGCGGCAGAAATGCGTTGGACTCCGCCTACGTGGCAGGTCGGGTTCGGTTGGGAGGTGGTTGCTTGCGCGTCGAATTTCGGCAAATCGACTCCGGCTTCTGCACGCTCACGGGGTTTATGAGTTTTTATGTTTTGCTCGAATGTTTTTATTATTATTTTTCCTACGAAGAATCAGCCGCTAATTTTTGGGTATTGTATTTAAATCGTGTTATTTTTCTCTTGAATAGCCAAGGTTAAATTTGGTTCAAGTGTGCGTGTGTTTATTCGTAGTAGTAGCTGCGATTTGTAAAATCTGGTGTGTGTGTGTTTTCTTTGTAATGTGCTAAAATTTTAGTGATAGGTGTTAGCTTTGGGTGTACGAATTGTAGGTGCCCTAAGCAGGTTTGTGTTGCGATTTCTAACGTGCCAGGTGTGGATTCCTCTGCTGGCTGCTGGAACCTTCCAAGATGGTCAACGTTTTATTTCCATTTGAGTCCGCGAAGTTTTCCTTTTAACCCCAATGGAAAGGAAGAACTACCCAGAAAGATCTAATCTGTGTGCTTAACGGAAGAACAAGCTAAAAACAGCTTCTACAATAAATTATGTTTTTTACATACTGTTATAGAACTCTTTTATATATAATATATTTTATTTATTGTGTTAAAGTCGACTGCGCACGAGAGATAGGATTCTACTGCCCGTTTCAGGCATCTTTAAGATTTCGTGGCGTCAGTGTCTCGTCTTAAAAAGCAGCACTGGTGGTAGCATTAACTTCAATAAAAATCCATCCAAGGAACGTATGGTATCCGCGTGCAAGTAAAACAAAGCGGCAAGCACGAGCGAACGGTTAAATAACAAAGCAAGCATCGATGCACAGTCGTGAAACAGAGAGCTTGCAAGTTGCACACTAAATAAAACGCAAGATCAAAAAGAATTAACCAGCTCCATGGAAATAAAGATTTCATCAAAACAAAACGATACAAATGCCTTACATAACAACCATATGAAGCATCATCTGTATGGCAGCTCCAACTCAGCATAGCCAAATTACATAACTAAAGATAGCAACAAACGGCCATTGGCCTTGTAAGCGCGTCCGAACCCTACACCTCAGCTAAATAGGAAAGGATGTCTTCTCTTCACTGGGCGCCAGGCGTGGTACTGATGATGTCCGAGTCACCTGAGGCATCAAGAGGTAAATCGTTCAGTAAAAGCTAAGGAGCAGAATGCAAAGAAATAGAAGCAATTTAGACAGCATCCAACCAGGATCAATGATGCTGAGACAGCACACCCGGTAGTACTTGCCGCAGGCAGTTCCAAGATCAACATTGTCTGAGACAAAAGCCACATTAACATGCGCATCACACAAATAATAGCACAAATAACAACACGGACAATTGTCTATCACTTAGGTGGAGACGGTAGCAATACACCACGTAAGTTACATGCATCAAAGAAGAATTGCAAACATGGTTAAGAATGGATGAAATAATCTTACTTCCATGGAAATGATGCACGCTAATTTTTGCCAACATAGCGTAGTACTCAATCTCAGACTTCCTAAGTGGAGGGCAGTTGTTGGCGAGGATTATCAGCTTCCCTGAACATATGAACAAATTTGATTATTAGAACTCAGAATCACATGTTAAAGAAAACCAATATATCAGTCCTGAAATTTTATACGCAAGGAACCACCTTAACCAGCTATTACAAACATTACAAACAAAAAAATGTAAACTAAAGAAAACAGTGATAGTGGCTAAAGAATGCAGGTGATAGCGGCGGAGGTCTAATTGTGCATCAGAATGACCCGTGGGGACTAATCTTAATTATTTCTCTTCAACTCCTAACATCTTTTCTTAATTTCATCTAAGAATCAGAAAACCTGTAGGGTCTATAGGTCTCCATGTGGCTCCGCAGCTGGATACAAGGACATGATTGTATTATAAGGAATGCAGTGGTGGAGCCATAATTTCAATCATGTGGTGTCTAATTGTGGTTATTCCTAACATTTTTTATTGATTTCACCCAAGAATCAGAAAACCTGTAGGATCCGTAGGTCTCCATGCAGCTCCGCAACTGGATAGTAGGACACGATTGCATCATTAGGAAAGCAGTAAACTACAGAGGTTTATAATAACAACTCACTGAAATAGCCTAGGTGCCTATCAAATTCCATCATTCCTATAACATGAAACTACTTGAAACCGCACACAAATTACTAGCATAAGCAAAAAAAAAACAAATATCGCAGCCTCCCAATGTCCCCCCAGATATGGAAGAGAGATCAAGGGGAATCCTTAATCAAGAGGCTGGCATTGTTCTAGGGCGCTGCATTCATCTCTAAGGCATGGCAAAAGCAAGCCAGAGAGGCAAACTTCAGTCCCATTGTACAATCCAAAATCCCAACACTACAGCCTACAATGAATATCATAAAGAGAGTGCAGACCACTGGAATGTAATTCCAAATCTGCAACCAATTCTACGGAGAACTACCACAACTAATCAATCTAAAGCTACAGCTACAGGTAAATTTCTAAATGACTCACAATTCCACACAAATAAACATAAGATAAACATGAATCACTCCAGTCTACACAAAAACTAACAAGCAGATCTATAGGCATATTACAAGAAGCTAACCACGCATCTACAAATCCACACGGTCCCAGCTATTCTGCTATTCGGATCTAGCGAGCTAACGAACTAATCGATAAGCCACTACGAACGGATCAAACCATCCGAGACAACAAAAAATCGTATAGGAGAGGGAAGAAATCGATACCCTTGGAGTTGCGCAGCGTCTTGAGGACGGTCTTGTACCCGAGCGTGTACTTGCCGCTCTTCATCACCAGCTGCAGCTTGTTGTTGATGCTCTCCGTGCTCTTCTTCTGCATCATAATCACACACACACCACACAACGCGGCGATCGAAACCCATCAGAAAACCGCCTCAGAAACCGGGAAAAATCACATTGAAATGGGACGAACAGAGGAGGAAGGGAGATCGATTAGGGCTCGTACCGCCTTCTTGGTGGGAGCCATCGGATCGAGCAGAGGCGACGAGCAAGGGAGGCGGGCGGGTGGCTTTGGGGGGCGGCTAGCTAGGGTTTAGCGCGAGAGGGAGTATATAGTTGCGGCCGTGCAGACGAAATTACCTTGTTACCCTTGGGCCTAATGTTCTGGATGACCTGCTACCTCAAAGCCCATCTTACTGGGCCACACAGAGCCCAAAATTACCAAATGGCCCTATCGTAGACGCTGACAACGTGGGTCTAGTTATCACTGTTTAGAACGACTTCGACTTCAGTTTTCCGTCCAAAACACCGAAAAAAAACCGAAAGTCATCCTAAACGGATGACTTTTTCACCGGTTTTTTTGGAAGCCAAAAACTGCGTTATATGTGATAAAGCCAAAAGCCAGGTAACTTCGCGCGCTTCCTACCCCAACAACGGCAGAGCAGGGCCCTCCATGCGGGCACTTGCCCGGCTTTTGCGCGCACAAAGTAGGCCTGCTGTGGTTGTGAAGCTGGAGCAGGCATCGGGTGGAGGGACGAACCGACGTGCACTTGTCCGAGCTTTGGAGAACCGATATGCACTTGCCCGGGCTTTGAAGAGACGCTGCACCCCGGAATTCCTACTTTACCTCCCTGTGTAGTTGGCTCGTGGCTTCCATGCTTTGAATGTTCTCCATGCCACTCTAGTGAATTAACATGATACAGGTAATTCCATTATGCGGTAAGCTATGCTTTTCACTTTTTAATGATGGTTTCTCCATTAAACAGGTTTCGAAATCAGCCGTCACTAATCCGGCTGATCTAGAGCTCTGGCTGTAATTATACAAATATGTACTGAATCTATTTATTGCAGCCTGAAGTAATAGAAGATATGACACGGTTAACTAGCATTGAACAAACCATATCCAGGTAGATGATGAACTTAAGCAGAAGGATCTACAAGTGATATGATCTTCAAGGTTCCTTTCTTAATCAGTTATATCAGTTCCATCATGACATTAATGGAAGGTGCTGTGATATTAACCAATAATGACATTTTTTACACATAACTGTTTTAGTGCATTGGAGGATTTGTTTGTGGGTTATTCATATCCTCTGCAGGTACTCCTGAGGGTATCTCTAATAGTTAGAGATAATCTTGTCTCTAACATATGTTACATTATCTTTAGAGACAACATTTTCAATAGATAATCTTTAACACACTCTCCAACATTTATATTTTATAATTTTCCTTTGAAATGAGCCTACATTTCAACTAGAGTAAATTAATATATCATTTCTTGTTTCACGTGTACGACATTCTCTTCAGAAAGAGACGGCATGTGCTCTCTCTCTCCTCTCTCCTCCACGTAGGATTTTGTTGACGTGATATAGCTAAGAGACGACAATAAATACACTATTGGAGATGCCCGAGTCATGGAGGTGTAGGTCCCATCCGAGTAGGATAGAAGATCAAAGCTGGTATAACTGGCCTCATTGATTTCGAATTTGATGTTCACAGGCACATCAAATTTCGAATTTCGAGTAGGATAGAATTTTCTACCTGATGCGGTGAGCAAGGGACTACGGTATGCGAGTATGCGACATCTTTTTAGGGCCATACCAGTTATGTTGTTCTACTTGGCTTGATCTTGTGCAAGAAAATAAGACGTTAAGGTTATTCCTTGATGCAACAAGAAAAATGGTCTTGTATTCTCAGTTTCATGAAACCAAACTATATTTAGCATAGAATTTTTGTAACACACGACTAAGTAAAAATGTGTTCCATGTTGGGCTTGATATCGTTGTGGCTTCCTATGTGATATGAATTCTGGACATTTTTGGCCCCTTTATGCCACCCAAATTCCTAAACTAGCCTTCTCACCCACGAAATTTCCAATTTAGCCCCTCGACCACTGCTGCAATCCCCACCACAGACCGAGGTGTCTTTACCCTACCAAGACGACTAAGGTGTTGCCCTCCCTACAAAGACATGAGGTACAAGGAGAGAGAAAGAAAAGAAAAGTGAAAAAAATTAAAAAAATTAAAAAAAAACTAAAAATTCCAAAAAAAAAAACTAGGAACATGAAAATATTTAAAAAAAAAATAAATTGAATTGAATTGAATTTTATTCATTTAATTTTTTGGAGGAATTTCTAAATATAAAAAAATAATCTTAAAAATTATGAATTTTTTTGTGGAGCCTCCCGACACATCATACTTGCTGATCACTTTGAAAATTTTGAATTTAATTAAAGTTTATTTTATTCATTCTACGCTGATCACTTTGGACTCTAAAGAATTAACGACATCAAATAAACACCGAGAAATACCATAAAATTCAAATTGCTAAAAAATGTATGAATTTTCTACAGTAGCTAGGTTAAGATTTTAGATGAATTTATTTGAAATAATTATTCTATTTGAATTTAATGTGTGAGAGTTATAGCAATTTGAAAATCAGTTTTTTTAAAAAATACTAAAAACAGTGTTTCAGTTACTATTCATTAAATTTTAATTATTTTACAAATTTGTAGAATAGTAGTGGATAAAAGGATTACATAGATAAATAGAGAATAAAATTATAAGACCAGAATAACTTAGTTCAACTCATTTGGAGTCTAGAAACATTTTCTAAGGATTTTCAAAGTTAAAAGCATTTTTTAGTGTGAAAATAATTCGATTAAGCATCAATTTTCAAAAACAATATTTTCTGGTCTAGATACAAGTTTTAAACCTATTTTAAAATAATGTTCATTTAAAATAAAAAATATCAAAATTGTTTTCAATTGATTTGGAGTTGAGTTGAATTAGATATGAATTTTTGAAGTCAAATGAATTTTCGTGGATAATTAATGTTCGGACGGTCCGATCAGTCGTCGTTCAGTCGGATTGTCCGATCAGCCAAAAGAGATGTTTGGTCCGAACGTTCCAAAAGTGTTATTCGTACGGTCCGAACGTTACTAGGATAACTATTTTAACTTCAAACCCCCTAAGTTTGACCGAGCTAAAAAATAGAAAACAAATTCCTAAAATTATATAAATTTTTAGAGGTGTTTCTGGGATGCTCTAGTACCTAGATAAAATTTCTAGCATTACTTTTGAAGATTTATTCTTCTTACTTTAATTCATTAACATCAAGAGCTTTACAACTTGGTTTGAATTTTTACAAGGTTGCATTAACCTCTAAAAATTTGGAAAAAAATTATATTTGTTCATGATAAATATTATAGTATTTAAATAAATTATTTTCAAGTTTTTTTTTGAAATTTTCTGATATTTTTTTAAATCGATTTTTTCACTTTTCTTTTCTTTCTCTCTCCTTCTTTCTCTCTCCTTGTACCTCATGTCAGTGGGGAGGAAGCACCTCGTCTTTGCGGTGGGGACGGCGACAACTTTGTTGCTGCTGCACCTGACAGGCAGTGGTCGAGGGGGCTAAATTCGGAATTTCGTGAGTGAGGGAGCTAGTTTAGGAATTTGGATGATGTAGGGGGCCAATAGTGTCCAAAATTTATAAATGACATGAAAACATAAAAAAATATATATTGCATTTTCCTGACCAAAATTCTGCTTATGGATCACATGGGTTGTTTTCATGTACAACTTCAATAGTAGGTATAGTTGTATTGGACTGTCTATCTGGAACTCACTCCTTTATTACTTCATTACTTGGCTTGACCTAGACACTGTGTAGTGCTTTAGTTTTTCCACATAAAATAACTTTGGATATGATCGTGACTTTGTGCAGTCTGCAAGTGAAGGTAGAGCGCAGTCCAACATCATTACCACTTGCAGCAACTGTATTCCTGCAAATCGTTGTGGAGGCCCTCTCTCTATGTAATCTGGATATATTTATGGTTGCATGTTTATAGCAAACTATGCTTCCAGAAACCTGCCCCTCGTGATGGGAGTTATAAGTACTAGTGAAAACGGATCGGATACAGATGGATAATGGTATCATATTTGCTATTACATATCTTATATATCTCACATATCTCACAACATAGGAATACGAGAATATCTTGCAACATGAAAATCCTTTAAAGTATGTATGTGTAGTATAATGAAAATATAAGACCATATATGTGGTATTTACACATTTTCAGCGAGTGGTATGTACAATTTTTAGACATATTCCTTTTTATGTGCGAATATGAAGGTATTTACAAAATGTGCTAAAAACTATAGACTCTTTTGCAAATTTTTCGTGTAATTCACATTGAAGTATCTTATAATTAGTATATGAGTATACCCAAAGTGATAATGGAGTATGTCAAGTTCTTTTAGGTGGTATTTTAGAGGAAGGTTTAACTACTCCAGAGATGGAAAGTATTTTTCATATATATATATATATATATATATATATATATATATATATATATATATATATATATATATTATAAAAAAATGCAATAAATGTTTTTATTAATGTTTAAGTAGCTGCCTCGTTAAAACCTTTGACATTTATCCCATAAGACATGAAATTTTTTAAAAATGTAAAAAAACCTAGAATATATATAATTTTCAAAAAACCAAAATAAACTTATATATGCTTATAGAATAAACTATATAAAATTAAAAAACTACAAAATAAAACAATATAAGTATTGAAAATTGAAAATAAAATCATATAAATATTAAGAATTGAAAATAAAATCACACACACACACACACACACACACACACATATATATATATATAAAGCCTTTTTCCTACTCCCAGGAGTAGTTACTCCCTATTTTGTATCTCATATATCTCACAACGTAGGGAGTATCTTGCGCAACCGAGAGTATGTATGTGTAGTATACGAGTATATAAGACCACATAGGTGGTATTTACACCTTTTCAGGAGTGGTATGTACAATTTTTTAGACATACTCCTTTTTATGTGCGAATATGAAGGTATTTACAAAATATGCTAAAAACTATAGACTCTTTTGCAAATTTTTCGTGTAATTCACATTGAAATATCTTATAATTAGTATATGAGTATACTTGTAAGACCGCGGGATTAACATCCCAGATCTTCTGTGCATAACTGAACTAGTCTCATGATCAGTGGCTAGCTCACACAGTAAACAAGTGTGATAACACAACCATAAACGCTAAAATTTATTAAATAACAACAAAGTTGATTACAAGATAGCCTTGCAGGGTAACATTAAATAAACACAGCGGAAGATGGTGAAGAAGTAGTAGGTCGACAATCGCCACGAGCAATCGACCGGGTAGCGGCCTAGTCGTCATGATCCACACCTGAAGCGAAGTCCTTCTCCTCTGAAATTTTATTTGCATTAAGCAAGAATGAGCACAACTTTCGTGCTCGCAAGTTACACCCGTCAGGTAACAGAATGACATGCATACATGGATGTAACAATAGAAAGGCTTATAGGGTTATTTGTGCAAAAACAACAGTTGACATTAAATACCATACTAGGTTCAAAAGCTCAGATTTTATAAAATCTAAAATTGACTTTGAATTGATAAAGATAGTGTAGGCACCAACCTAACACCAATATAAACACGGGCACCAACCCGGGGCTTCAACCCATAGCTTTTCTCATGGACACTCATCCATGTCAAACTGTTTTACAAAAATATTTTTGAAATCGAAGTCTAACTTTGAGTGGCTTTGTCAGCATGTCTATGATCGTGGACACGGCTATTCGAATAGTTTTACACTCTGCAGAGGTTGTACAACTTTACCCACAAGACATGAATTCTCTAGTTGTTTGGCATCAGTCGATACCACCGCTCACTACCTTAGGTAGCGTCTAGAGCACGTGTCAAGGCCTTTCTGATCGTCATTCCACCATAGTCCTCCCTTGCTAAGGTTTCGAACATTAACTTTTATTTATTTTATTTTGGTAACATTACTTTGGAATGTTACAATACCAAAGTGATAATGGAGTATGTCAAGTTCTTTTAGGTGGTATTTAGAGGTGAGAGTAACTACTCCGGAGTAGAAAATATTTTCCTATATATATATATATTAAAATTTAACTTGGCATTTGGCTAGGCCCGATACTATTCATGCCCTCCTTGATGGCTATTAGCATGGCTGTTTTGCATTTGTCCGAAATGCTCGGTGATGAACAAGTCACTATGTGCTTGTGGCATCAGACGCTTGATCACTCTAGTTATAAGCTCCATTCTCGCAACATGTTGTAGAACAACATTGCTATGTTAATAATGATAAAGATTTTCTACATCAACCCATTGTTGGTCTTTCAAAAAAAGATTTCTAGGCTTTCTAGGATGAGTGCTCGAACTTTAGCTAGATTTCCGTTACGTGATGTCGATATCGATATTGTGACATGCCATGTCTCCCAAACTTTTAGATTCTGACGATACACTCATATATATATAAAATAATTATCGTATATAATTATTTATTGTATTTATGTATGTAATAATTATCGTGTACATTAATTGCGTTATTACGTGATTGTTGTTAATTGCGATATATTGTGTTAAATGCTTTGTTAAATACGATTAATTGTGGTAGTCATCGTTATTCCGTCAATTGCTTAATCATGTTAATTGCGAGTGTTCGCTTAATTGCGATTAATTATCGCAATTGTGGTAGCCAGTTAGTTGCGGTAGTAGTCGTCGATTGCATTACTTGTTGTTAAATTACAGCATTATTGTTAGTTGTCGTTAATCGTTGTTAATTGCGTTATATCGTTACGACATCAAAACATTGTAGAACACATTGCATGAGCATATAAGATATTTTTATCTCGCATTAACTCAGTCTAGGTCTAAAATTCAAACAATCAAGATTTCGATAGTTTCATCAGCTTCATCCGCGTTAGCTGCAGCTCAACGGAATCGGCTTTTCAAGAAACTGTGGCGTGACAAACAGACCCATAGCTAGTTTCCAGCCGTATGGTCGCCTCTAATTGCAAAACCCTAACCCGAGCTGATACGCGCGCCGCCGCCACACCATGAAGGCGTCGCCGGGGAGAAAGAGGAAGATGGATAGAAAGTCGTTGGACATCCTCGCGGGTCTGACGACGACTCCAATGGCGGCGGCGAGGACCTCTCGAAGATCCAGCATACGAGGAGTATCGCGCGCCGCTTCGAGCACAACAGTGGCGAGGCGCGCCAGCGCCTCGAGAGCTCGAGAAGCAGGGCCTGTGGCCGCATCCGACGGCGAGGACGATGACGATGTACGAGTCCTCGTCTGATGGCGACGCATCGCCGCCGTCGCCTCAGACGCGTCGTACCGCCGCATGTTCGAGGTCATCCGCATCGCTAATCCGCAGCGTGCGACGCCGTCATCCTCGACGAGAATCGCCATGATGTACTCTCGTCGGAGGACGAGGCCGGCGAGGAGGAGCCAGGAGTGAAGTAGCCAGAATGGTAACGGCCTCTAGTACCTCAAGGACAGTGAACGCCCGCGACCTGCTCGAGGAGGAGCATGAGTTTCGCTGCGAGTACCAGCCGCAGCAATACGACAGTATAGCGTACGACGAGCGCCAGAGGAAGGCTGGAGGCGTATCCTTGAGGCGGAGAAGAAGGCATTAGGCGATGGCGATGGTGATGAGGACGGATGTTATTTCAGGAAGCTCAAGGGTGGAGACGGTGGTGACAACGAAAGGATGACGAGGGGAGAAGCAGGCGGAGGAGCTACTGGGTGAGGTTTTCGGAAGGATGAGGAGCTGGACGATCAATGAGAAAGTTCTTGAACGGATTACTTCTCTCAAAGGCCGTATCTTGAGTCGGGACAGGAAATAAGTTCTTCTGGGTGATATCCAGGAGGTGTCGGAGAAGAGGATGAGCTTGAAAGGCAAGACCAGTATGAGACTAAATATAGTTTCCGCGATGGACTGCAGCGCCTGGGCGCTGGTGACAGACCGGTAATGGGACATTCCAGGGTTGTTGAGGGGTCAGTGAGGACAGAAGGAATCACAGGACAGCAGCGGAAGAGCAGAGGGCGGATTAGCACGGACCAAGCAGGAGCAAGCGGAGGGCTGAAACATCTCAAGAATTTGAAGAAGAAAGAGATTGCTGAGAAGCTTCGAGGAGGATCCGGATGATTGCGAATTGACGGGATGCCGCTTAAGCTTGGTGCTGATGACTTGAGCGATTTTGATCCGGAGGATTATGACAGGAAAATGCAGCGAAATGTTTGATGACAATTACTATGATGCTGATGATGTTGATCCTGGCTTTGGAAGTGGTGAGGAGATTGATTTGGAAACCGGTTTTGATCAAGGAAGATGAATTGCTTGGGCTACCTAAGGCTGGGCTCTTGATGAATCCGTAAAGGAGGGTTTTGCCACAGATGAGAGAGCTATTCTGAGAAGAAAACGTCAGAACAGCTTGCAAATGATGACAGGATAGGTGAGAAAACAAGCCGGAAATCTCTCGAGAGTGACAAGGTGGAGTCTTGAGACAGCGAGATGGAAGAGTACTATAAGTTAGACTATGAAGACACTATTGGAGATCTGAAGGACTCGGTTTAAGTATAAGCAAGTTCAGCTCAAACAGTTTTGGTCTGAGTACCAGAGATGATTAGCAGCAGATGACAAGGATTTGAACCAGTATGTTTTTCATAAGAAGCCTAGCACCTTATAGCGAGAATGAATGGAAGGTGACTCATCATAAGAAGTTGAGCAAAGATTTGATCCTTGGAGGACAGAAGAAAGAAGGCAAGAAGGTCAAAACTGGCAAGAAATCTAGGTCTGAGGAAGGCCCTAGTTCTGAAGAGCCAGAGACAGATAAGCTGACAAATGAACAAGAAGAAACAGATGTCAAGACGAAGTCAACTAGAAGTGATTCGAAGGAAGCGTCTGGAGGAAGGAGTTGAAAATGTCCACTGGAAGACAAGCTGCTTATGGAAAGATAAACACAAAGCGTCACAAGAGCAATTGAGTTTGGGTGATTCAGGCATAGTTCATCTAGTAAATTTAGTTTTTAATGCATTTTTGTCTGGGTGTTGCCCTAGGGAAACATCTGTTAGAGCCATCGATATGTTATTTGAATAGAAACTTTTCTTCTATTTTGGAAGTTGTGAACGCGAATGATGGCCTAGATAGAAACATCTGTTTCTCTGAAAGTTTTGCAGACAGTATTGTGACGTTACTTTCATGAACCATATAATTTAAATGTTCTTACGGTTGCTGGTACAGTTTTATATCCATTAGATTTCTTTGATGACTGTTAAAGGAAATGCTTAGCTTATTAAGTCAGTCCTCGTGATGAATTGACAGAATGAATATAATAATGCTTCCGTGCTGAAAGTACTTATTCGGTCAGTTCCTCGTAGATATGCTGGAAAACACCAATTCCTTAATATTACTTATTATACGATGGTAATGATATAGTTCTGAGCAATTCAAGTTCTTTTGATGCTTACGAAACTTTCCAGTCTTCTCATTTACTTTACATGCCAGTGTCTGAATCTGCCATGATAAATACAATGATTCTAGGCGAATGCCATCTGCATTTGGCTTCAAATGATACTAGTAGTAGTAATGGGATTTTGCTAGGGAAGTGAAGCTACCCACTGTTCTATGCAGTCTAAAACAGTACAATACCAAGTCAGATCAGATCAGTTGCAAAGAGAGTGCTAAGTGGAGCATCGTGAACTTACTGGAAGCTCATCTTCTGCAATGGAAAAGGTAACCTTGCATATGGTTAGGCCCAATATGACATGAGGTCTCTGTCTTTACAGCCCTCCAGCTCTAGTTTTCACCTTGAAGAACTCCATCAATGGCGGCAAGGTCACTTGTGAGCAGACTGCAGCGTTATTAGCCGCCGCCGTCACTGTTGGAAATAATCTTGTCATTAGTATCTTTGTATTTTGATTTGGCATGTATTTAGATTGCATTGACCAGTAGTTGCAAGAAGCTAGCAATGCATGTATCGCCAGATTGCTAACTTGATGATGGCATCACTGGAGAACAGGTCGTGCGTGTGTTGAGGATATGTAGCGCAGATCTGAGTTGTATTGCCTAGTAGTTGGCGAGTCTTGTGGTGAGTGACAGAAGAAACGATGCTCAGTCCACCCGGAGCGAAGGTGCAGGGAGCTGTTGCAAGAATTCCTGGTCATGGGATGGCACGGCTAGTTCGATCGTGGCCAGAAGCGCTTGCTGTTGACGTACTTAAATAAACAAAGGAAGAAGCCAGAAACATAGAAGTGTGAAGCAGATTGGAGCACCAGAGTAAAACTGTGTTCTCTCTGTTCGCCATCTCCAGCGCATCTAGCAGTTCTGCTTTGAATCCATCCAATAGTGTGTCCACAAAGTACTATTGAGTATTGGTTGATTTCCAACAATTGATATCAGCGTGGTTTGATCCTTTAGGAGATGCCCATGTGATGTGTCGGGGATTGGCGGCTACGATGGTCCATCTGTGGAGCCTCGTATGTGCTATGTCGAGAAGGAACTTCCATGGCGATGTTGGAGGTTTGACCGCAGAGGCCTGGGACGCAAGGTGCTGCGTTGATGCGGTGGAGACCACGAACGGTGGTGGGGCGCGTTGTCAGAGTGTTGCTGCAGGCTCTTTCATGAACCAAAATTTGCGCGAGCAATGGTGTTGTGCATGGCCGAGAGGTGGCTGGCAGTTTACGTGGACGGCATGACGGATGATCTTTGTGGCTGTTAAGGCAAACGGTGTCTTCATGCTTGATGTTGTGTCGACGCGTCGTGATGATTGCAGATGACATGAAAGCGTGTGGGTGCGAGAAGGTGTGAGACCGACAATGATACGGTCGATGCCACTAAAAGAAAGCCCGCTGTGGCTAAGAGGTTGTGCGATGCGAAGTGAGTTCGACGTTCAAGATTAGTTGAAATGTTGGAAACTACATCTTGACTCATGTTATTTTTGCAGTGTGATGCCTGTGACCATGTTGGTGCATGGATCGTGTGGAGTTAGTGGATAGCTACTAGATGTGTTAGTGGAGTTAGTCTTGGGAAGTGAAGGTCATGAGCCGTTCGGGTATGGCACATAATTACCGAGTATTTGCAATGCACGCGTAGTTGAGTCAGACAAGGAATCAGTTCAAAGTTGTTTGCTCGCTGCGCCGAGTACACCTTTGTATCTATATAAGCTCTTGCCTTGAATGAAATAACTGAATTGGTTTGGAGTGAGTCCATACCTCCCATGTGTGTATATGTGTGTTCATAATTCATGCATGTGTATACATCTCTGTGATAGAGATTGAAGCTGGGAGTTGAGAGATTCAACTCACAGTCACCAGCAGTCCAGCAATCTCGCTGCACCGGTGCCATGCCCGCTGAGTGAGCGTCTTCACCAAGCTTTCATCCGGCATGAGTTGTCCTCTTTCCAGCTTTCCAAACTATAGATTAAATTATGTTGCAACTTGCAAGGGGCAGAGGTCTCATACGTATGAAAATGGTTCATTTGTGCCACATCTTTTTCAACTGTTCCCGATTCACAAGAGAGGCAGAGAGAGAAATTCACCATTCACCCAAGCAGCCCATGCATGGCCAATTTACATTTTTGTGTTGATATGCACGGCTAGAACTTAGAACCCTCCATGTTCATGATGTTGTCGGCTTCATTGGGATTTTGCTAACCTTTTGCAATAATGTAAGACAATGCACTAAACTAAAACTAAGTTAGGCCTCACCGAGTGAAGACCAATTCAAAGCAGCCCTTGAGTAGGAGCAACCAGGTCAACAAAAACTATTTTGGCCTGGCATCTTCTCCCCATCTTCTCATTTCTCTCTTCTTGTCATCTTGTCCTCTGCACCAAAAGAATTCTTTGATGAGTTTATTCCCTTGTGTTGGTTGTTGCACATGTCCCTTTCTTCTGTCATCACAATCTTCAGCACCTCACATTAGTCTGTTGCGCTCTCTCTCTCTGGCTGGTTTGTATATTGGTCAGAGAGAAGCTGGTTATATATACGTCCCTTTCTACTCCCAACTGCTCTTTCCATTTTGTGCTTTGCTGTTCCACAATCTTTCTTCTTCTTCTCCCCAGAGACCTATGATCCGTTTGTTCTTCCTGTAGTTCTTAAAATTTTGATTTCATCTTGTATGAAACAAGGCTGATTGCTACAGTCTTACTGCCAATTTTAAGTGCTTGTGGTCTCGTCTGCTTTTCATATTAGTATTTACTATTTGGTTCCTTTAGTTTATTAGGTTCTTTAGTCCCGTTACCAACTGAAGTTAGTAAACTTGCTCTGCGATGTCCAAGACAGAGAGCAGAAGGCTGTCCGATGACTATGAAGTTGCGGATGTCCTTGGCCGAGGTGGCTTCTCAATAGTCAGAAGGGGAGTGAGCAAGTCTGAAGGAAAGACCCAAGTTGCCATAAAGACCCTGCGAAGGCTTGGCCCGGCGATGATGGGAATGCAACAAGGGTCAAAGGGTGCGGCTAACTTGGGCCTCCCGATGTGGAAGCAGGTATCAATCTCTGATGCGTTGCTGACTAATGAGATACTTGTCATGAGGAGGATAGTGGAGAATGTTGCACCACATCCGAATGTCATCAACCTGCATGATGTGTATGAAGATGTGCATGGTGTGCACCTTGTGCTTGAGCTGTGCTCAGGCGGTGAACTGTTCGATAGGATAGCGGGACGTGACCGGTATTCAGAGTTCGATGCAGCCACTGTCATTCGTCAGATTGCTAGTGGGTTGGAGGCACTTCATAAGGCGAACATCATACACAGAGACTTGAAGCCAGAGAATTGCCTCTTCTCGGACAGAAATGAAGATTCCACGTTGAAGATCATGGATTTTGGTTTGAGTTCTGTTGAAGATTTCAGTGACCCAATTGTGGCGCTGTTTGGGTCGATAGATTATGTTTCACCCGAAGCACTCTCGAGGCAAGAGGTCTCAGCTGCAAGTGATATGTGGTCTGTTGGGGTAATTCTGTATATTCTTTTATCCGGGTATGTTGGTCATCCTTTCTTTTAATAATTCCCATGGTTTAATTTCTTCTTCATGGTTTGGAGGCTTTTTAATTTGTGTATTTCAGATGCCCACCATTTCATGCTGCAACTAATCGAGAAAAGCAGCAAAGGATCCTGCAAGTAAGTCTTTCTCTGAGCTAGCATCTGGGCAAAACGTTGTTTCTATGGTGTTCAAAATGGTTTGGAATTTTTCTTGTGATTCATACTTCCATGTTTCCACCTTCTGAGCATTTCTACAACTAGATCTGACAATATTGATTGAACATGTTGGCACCCTTGTAGTGGAAAAGGGAATTAAGTCAATTTCTCTAGAAATATCTTTGCATTTGCTAATGAAACAGATTCGTCATACTCGTGAGTGTAGTGTTGTTGAGACTTACGTTTACTGCTGATCTCAAGAAACTGTCTGCGTATGCTCTTCTAAGCTAAATTATGTGTGGGATATTTGATTCACTCTGTAATGTCAGCATGAGTGTCAACCCTCTATCAGCTGGCTTGGAGCAATTGACCTTGCGTAGTATAGAAACACGCCTACCAATCATTGCTGAACTGTCTTCTTTGGTATTTGTTGGCACTTGAATTTCGATTTGTCTTATCCTCTGTCCAGTTCCAATTGGCAAGTTTCCTTGAGATGATAAATCAGTAGCTAATTAGACCTTTCTTTTACCTGAAAGGGTGTAAACAAAATGTTTTCTTCCATACAAGCCACAAGAATTAAACATGATTTACTCAGCAAAACACCAAAATATGGGTCGGTATGGATGTGGTGTTTGTTGGGGATTGTATCATAAGCCACTCAAAAAGGAATCATACCCTTTGTTTTTGAAGAATTAAGGGTTCCAAAATCATTAGGGTGTCTTTGAACAACTTGGCTACTTGAGGGTATACAGATACTCTTAATCGTTACTTGCTTCAACAAAGAAGGCACCAATTGTTTAAACTGCTTCCATTAGTCAGGGTCTTACTCTAATGTCGTGTGCTTGCTGTACTCCTTTCAGGGTGAATTCCATTTTCAGGACCATACATGGAAAAAAATATCTTCTTCAGCCAAAGATTTGATTTCCAGTCTTCTTTCTGTCGAACCTTACAAAAGGCCCACAGCAAGTGATGTCTGTCTCGTGCTCCCTTTTCTGGATCTTCCTGTTTGACTTGATATTAGTTGATATAACTGTACTTAACCTGGGGACCATGTATGATTACAAACCAGCTTTTGAGGCATCCTTGGGTGATAGGAGACTGCGCCAAGCAAGATCTCATGGATGCAGAGGTCGTCTCGAAACTGCAAAGCTTCAATGCTAGAAGGAAATTACGGGCAGCAGCAATAGCCAGCGTCCTGAGTAGCAAAGTGGCATTGAGGACAAAAAGGCTGAGGAGCCTTTTAGGAACCCATGACCTTACCTCAGAGGAGCTAGATAATTTGCGGCTTCATTTTGCACGAATGTGAGTATATTGGACTTATCCATTGGGAATAGCATTTCTCAGTTAGTGATATGATAAACACTGTAATTCAAAATGTGGGTAATTGCTGCATGAGATAATGATGGATTATTATGTTGCTTCTATCATATATCAATAGAGAATTGACGTTTAAAGGATTGGGGTAGCATTTCTTTTCTTTCCCCTTAGTTTCAGTAGTTACAGTCGCTAACAAAAGCTGCGTAGTTCTGAAATCTTTACGTATGACACCTGATATGTTTTGTTGAATGTACTAAGGAAGTGCTCCTGGTGCAGATGTGCAGATGGAGAGAACGCCACATTAACAGAATTTGAGCAGGTGCTGAAAGCAATGAAAATGGACTCACTGATTCCACTAGCTCCGCGTGTATTTGATTTGTTTGACAATAACCGTGATGGAACCGTGGACATGAGGGAGATTCTATGCGGGCTCTCCAGTCTCAGGAACTCACGGGGTGATGATGCTCTTCGACTTTGCTTCCAGGTAAATCCAAAGGGGCAATTCCTTATTAGCCATCGAAACTCAATCTACCGGGGGGAAAAGGAATAATCTTCTTCTTCTTTTTTGAAAGCCAACAGATTCTGGGGTAATATATTAGAAAGGACAGAAACGTATACAAGTTATTTTACAGATAACACAAACAGCGCTTGTGGTGAAATAGAGATGTTGTTCGCTACTCTTTTCTCAAAAAAACAGGGGGTCAATGAAAAAACTGTGGTAAAGACACCATACTAGGTACTGTTTCCTACAGATCGTTGTTAGCCCTTGCTGTTAACTCTTTTAATCGTTTTGCTCCAGCCATCTCCCAAAGCTTGGCCTCCTCCTTGATCGGTACTAGGATCTCACAGTGCGTCGATATTTTGTTTTGGAAGACACGTCTGTTCCTCTCCTTCCACCATTGCCACATTACAAGAATGATCAGTGTGCTTGCAGCCATAGTGAAAGTCAGCAGGGAGTGCACCCGTTCGAGCCACCAAAAAAAAAAGAGAGTAATCTTGTAATGCTATAGATTGCAGTAGCATTATGTGTACAGGCATCTCAAGATACTTGCTGCGATATTAGGAGCGCGTTGCATATCGAAGTTTCAACAATTTCCTAAATTATCACAAGAGGTATTTCAAATTTCAATATCTGATCATACACACTCAAAACACTATTTCAGATGTATGATGCCGATCGGTCAGGTTGCATCAGCAAGGAAGAGCTGGCATCAATGCTCCGGGTAAGGACTCAGACTACCAACCACCTCATCAAACATGTCTCTTCAGGTTTCAGTTAAGAAGTTGACGAAGTTGAACTGTTGTTGTTCTGATGGTAGGCCTTGCCCGAGGACTGCCTTCCAGGTGACATCACAGAGCCGGGGAAGCTGGACGAGATGTTCGACCAGATGGACGCGAACAGCGACGGCAAGGTCACCTTCGACGAGTTCAAGGATGCCATGCAGAAGGACAGCTCCCTCCAAGATGTCGTCCTTTCTTCCCTGCGGCCGGGGCAGTAGATTCATTCATATTAATTTCTAGCATAATATGCAGCGAAACTAGCCTCCTCCTCTGAATTTTATTCCCCCACCAGCTATTGAAAAGGCAAACAAACAGTAGGTGGCTAGGTGCCATGTCCTGCTGTTAACTCATAAGTTTTATTCCTGAAGTTTCGGTCATTTGTGGTTCTGCCATAAGTAGCAATAATATGGTATATGATCTATATTGAGCAGTGGTGGCATGAAGTGTGTAGTATGGCAGCGGTACTGAAATCCTCTGGACTCTGGAATGAAACCGTGTGACGGGACTGAAATCCCCGCGCCCAGCGCTTCAACTTGCCAGCGTCCAGCCGACAACCACGACACGGGCGCAGTTATTTTCAGTTTATATGATACTTTTGACAGTTGTAATAGCAATTTTAACCTCCTATTGACGTCAATGCTAAAAATAGCACCATAGACCTATGGCAAATCCCCCCGCACGTCATCACCCCCGTCACGTGGCATATCCGTCCCCTGACCTAGCTAATCCGCGTCCTACGGTATTGCCTAGCACAGTGCCCTGGGGCACGGTACTCCAATGTTCACTGTTGACTCACTAGCCTAGCTTCACCTTCACTTGCTTGCTTAATTACAGGTCAAGAGAAAGAATCATTGTATTATTGTATTAGTATATCCTTTTCACACCGGCCCTTGTTTTCCTCCGAGCCTCTTGTTTATTCGTCCGTTCGTTCCTTCCATAGAAAGTCAGGCTTTGGTGCCTTATGCCATTGTATATGTAATTTTCCAACGCTAACTAGCAAGAATGTCGTGACCAATCTATGCAAGTCATGCACGAACATATATATATATATATATATATATATATATATATATATATATATATACACAGGGAATAACCGTGTACCATCTCCTCACCACATGACCAGCTTTTAGTTTGGTCCAAGTTATCATGCTGGCAAATTTTCAATGAGTTTTTTTTGTGTGTGTGTGTGAAAGTGAGACCAGTTTTCAAGGAGAGTGGAATGGTCGTCAGAACGACCAACGCTTCAAGGAAATTTTTTAACCTTGTGTCTGCACTGAAATCTATTTATGCTAGCTTGAAACATCTAGTACTTCTCACATTACAATGTAAGCCCTCTCAAATCTTAAATGAAATCAGTTCATGAAAAATGGAAATTCAGACAAGTTGCTGCCAATCTCATCTTGGTGGTCGCAATCTCAGGCTCAGCAATATGCATGCATGATTCAAGAAGTGACAACCAATAACTCATGCATGGGGTATATATACCCAAAACAGTTTCGAACTAATTTTGGCCTGCACCTGCACCCACCATTTGTTCTGACAAAAATGGGATTATCTTCAAGCAAGATGATATATTATTATTTTTCAATGAAAAATGATAAGGCCATATATCTGAGCCGGTGTGAAAAGGATATACTAATACAAATTATTGCTTCTTAGGAGAAAAGACTAAAAAGAAGGTTGAGCTGGTCGGTTGGTCATTATAAGAGAGAGCGTTTGCTAATTGCTCATCCAGTTTCAGTGCTTCGGTTATCTCTGAGCCCATCATTTTCCTATACATGGGAGTACCGTGCCCGGCACTGTGCTGCGATACGTGCCTGCCCCAGCCCGCCGCACGAATGAGCTAGGTCGGCGGGCATGGATTTGCCACGTGGCGTGCGGGACAACCTCGCCCAGAACCAGACTTGGCGAGGTGTCGCGCCGATAAACCAGAGTGCTATTTTTAGCATTGGCATCGGCAGAAAACTAAAATTGCTATCCCTACTCGGGAGGCCCCCGCGTTCAAAGCTTCCTCGTGGCGCAACTCGTTTCCTAGCTCGCGTCCGCAGCCGAGTAAGTATCCCCCCACCACAACTAGGGTTGTTCAAGTTAACACCAAGCCGTACCGGTCAACTTGGTTTGACTGGTATTCGATGCGATTTTTAAATTTCTCGTTTTTTCAGAGTACAGTTTTTTCGGGAAAACTCGGCTGATGGGCCTGGGCTGTTGACTGCTGTGCTAGCCCGGGTCAGTGAGTTGGTTGATGACTCGATGCCTCGATGGGCCTGGGCTACGCCGTACGTATGCATGCATGATACGTCGTATGCATGCATGATAAATGTGCTGAGCGATTGATTATGTGGTCATATGGTGGCGGCGGTTGATTGCGTGATGCCGTGATGTACTACATGAGCATGATATGTCCATCACTGATACCTATGCATGCTCTAGGAATTAAAAGGCCGGTGCACCAATGCATATCTGATGGCTTTCTGCAACATGTTGATTGTAATCTTATTAGCTAGCTTGACAACTTGATTTTGTAAATCAGCTGTTGCACGCTTGGTGTTGATTGAATGGTCAATGATAGATTGATAGTTGTGGACTAGAGGTGGTTGGCCTGGGAGAAGAGCAGGAAGAGGATTATAGGAAGAAAATCTATGTGTTTATATGCCGGCTGTCAATATTTGTGATCACAGCACGCCGTATCATTCCGTAATTCGCGTCAACTTTGATAAATATAATATTTACTGATACCATACTAAAATAAATTAGTATTTATCGATACTGAATCGTATTTTAAATAATATTGTATTTACCGATTATACCGAATAACAGCCCTAGCCACAACGTTTTTCGCGCGTGGTGCCCGAAGCCCAGCACCGCAACACTCGCACCCCGTGCGGCGTCGGCAATAGTTGGCGTTCGGGGTTCTCAAGCTCGGCGCGCGACGCAACACACGGCACGATGCACGGTGCCTGCGGAGCCCCACGGCCCACGCGCACGCTCGACAGAGTGCATCCAGCAGCCAACCGCGAGCATCTCATCATTGTCATGGGCCCGTTCTGGTCCGGCTGCGCGAATCTATATGTGCATCAGCAGCAGGTAGTTGCAAGTGTTAGAAACCGGCTCAGACCGGAGTCCCACGCTGCGCCCCATCCCAAATCTAGCAGGGGCTTAAATAAAGGCTTATTCATTGTAAGGATTGATAGATGAATGAAGGAATAAAGAGAAGCAATACGCCCCTACATCTCGTGTTCAATCTCTTATTCTCGTTGTGTTCATGCATTGTTCTTACGATTCGAGTTTTGTCACGAGGTAATCGCTCGGACCGACTCGCCAACTGACGGTTCCTCAACACGTTATCGCGACGATCGACTCTCCTCGCATCGAAAAGGTAACCGTCGATGAACGACACTCGTAGATTGAATCGTTTTTCTAGATTGCTTTCAATTCGCAAATTTGGCTTTAGATTGGTTTTCCTCGGCAAATCCGCCTAATCTACCGCGAGCCGACTTGAAGTCGCCGGCAAGCCGATCGGTGGATTGTATGAAAGAGTTGATGATGATTGTACCGTATGATAATATATGCAATCGCATGGAAGGCACCATGTGCACGCGCACCGCGAAGCGTCGTCACTACCTCGCGACGCCACGGCCGGCATAGTCCGCCATCACGCATCGCCACGGAGGCAACGACAAGCACGCTAGCACGCGTGAGCACGCACAAGACGGCATGAAGTCGCGCTCGTTGCAATCTTGTACTACGTTACATTGTACATTGCACGCATACAAAACGATGGAAAAGGGGCGGCCGACGCTCAGAAGCTGCGCGCCGCGGTTTGGAGTCGCGGCCACTGAAGATGGCGCCCACGCGCGACGCCGCACAAGGCGCGCGCGCTTGCGCCACCCGACCGCCGCCTCACCTGCCGCATGAGGCCGCCATGGCCGCCGCCACCATGACTAGCCCGGCTACCACCGCGCCACCCACACGGCACAACCCAAACAAAGGAAGAAGAAGAAAAACGGGGCTTGCCGCCGCCGCAGCCGCCACGCCCACGCGCGCCTGCCGCGCCGCCACCGAAGCCACCGGCGCCGCCTTGAATGCCGCCGCGCGCCGGAGCCGCGCTGCGCGCAGCTACTGCGCTAACGCCGCGAGCGCCGCGAGCCATCGGAATGCGCCGCCGGCCGGCACAGCCGCGCGCCAGAAGCGCCGCGTCAACCGGATGGCTCGCGCCGGTCGGTCGCCTAACCCGCTCGCCCGACGCGCCTCGCACCACGCGACGCTCAGCGTGGCGACGTGGAGGAGATCGGCGAGATCCCACCGCTTAGGTTCGACGGAGGCAAAGGAGAGATGAAGTGCGGTAGTTGGATTTGAATCCAACGGTGGGGAGGAAAGGAGAGGGGAGAGGGCGCGCGCGGGGGCTGAGCGGGCCGTGCGCGTGGGTGAGTTGGGCCGAGGCCGTTGAGTTTCGGCCCAAACACTATTTGAGTTTTAAATTTCTTTTTCCATTTGTTTTAATTTTGTTAATTCAAATTGGCTTTAGAAAATAGCAAAATAATTTCAAAAATTATGAGAAAATTCACAGAACTTCCCATACTTATTTTGGATTTAATAAAATTATTTCCAACTTATAATTGTATAATAATTTTGCAAATAAATTGTTTTGGCTTTAAATTATTTAGGAAAAAGCTTTTAAAATTGTAAAACTTCAAATAAAGCAATGTAACTCTATCAAATTTCAGAAAATCCAATAAAACATTAACTTTTATTTATTTTATTTTGGTAACATTACTTTGGAATGTTACAATACCCAAAGTGATAATGGAGTATGTCAAGTTCTTTTAGGTGGTATTTCAGAGGTGAGAGTAACTACTCCCGGGAGTAGAAAATATTTTTCCTATATATATATATATTAAAAATTAACGGGTCGTGCCGGGCTAGGCCCGATACTATTCATGCCCTGCTGGATGGCGGCCCAAGCATGGCTCGGACTGTCGTGCTGTGACAGTCCGGTCTATGAACAATGCAGACCATGTTGTGCTTGGGCCGGTCCGACCTGCTTGATCAGCTCTAGTTATAAGCTCCACTTTGCGGTATGTTGTAGAACAACATTGCTATGTTAATAATGATAAAGATTTTCTACATCAACCCATTGTTGGGTCTTTCAAAAAAAAAGATTTCCTAGGCTTTCTAGGATGAGTGCTCGAACTTCGAAGCTAGATTTCCCGTCTACGTTGATGTCGATATGCCGATATTGTGACATGCCATGTCTCCCAAAACAGTGATACGACGATACACTCATATATATAATAAAAATAATTATCGTTAATAATTATTTATTGTATTTATGTATGTAATAATTATCGTTAATTACATTAATTGCAGTTTATTACGTTGATTGTTGTTAATTGCGATATATTGTGTTAAATGCTTTGTTAAATACGATTAATTGTGGTAGTCATCGTTAATTGCCGTCAATTGCGTTAATCGTTGTTAATTGCAGTAGTTATCGTTAATTGCAGTTAATTATCGTTAATTGTGGTAGCTGTCGTTAGTTGCGGTAGTAGTCGTCGATTGCATTACTTGTTGTTAATTACCGTCAATTATTGTTAGTTGTCGTTAATCGTTGTTAATTGCGTTATATCGTTAAACGACATCAAACAAACCATTACTGTCCTCATGAGCATATAAGATATTTTTCATCTCAGAAGTTATAATCAGTCTATCTAAAATTCAAACAATCAAATACTGATAATTTTCAGCTCAGTCATTCATCCCTACGGCCGTTCAGCACTGCAGCTCAACGGAATCGGCTTTTCAAGAAACTGTGGCGTGACAAACAGACCCATAGCTAGTTTCCTAGCCTAGGTCGCCTCTAATTGCAAAAACCCTAACCCGAGCTGTGACGCCCCGCCGCCGCCACCACCATGAAGGCGTCGCCGGGGGAGAAGAGGGAGGGGAAGAGGAAGAAGAAGTCGTTGGACATCCTCGCGGGGTCTGACGACGACTCCAATGGCGGCGGCGAGGACCTCTCGAAGATCCAGATCAACGAGGAGTACGCGCGCCGCTTCGAGCACAACAAGCGGCGCGAGGCGCGCCAGCGCCTCGAGGAGCTCGAGAAGCAGGGCCGTGTGGCCGCATCCGACGGCGAGGACGATGACGATGACGAGTCCTCGTCTGATGGCGACGCCGCCGCCGTCGCCTCCAGACGCGTCGACCGCCGCATGTTCGAGGTCATCCGCCGCATCCGCAGCGGCGACGCCGTCATCCTCGACGAGAACGCCAAGATGTACTCCTCGTCGGAGGACGAGGCCGGCGAGGAGGAGCCCAAGGAGGGGAAGGCCAAGAAGGAACGGCCTCTGTACCTCAAGGACGTGAACGCCCGCGACCTGCTCGAGGAGGGCCCCGAGTTCGCTGCGCAGACCAGCCGCAGCAGCAAGTACGACAGTATTGCGTACGACGAGCGCCAGAGGAAGGGGCTGGAGGCGTTCCTTGAGGCGGAGAAGAAGGCATTAGGCGATGGCGATGGTGATGAGGAGGATGATTTATTTCAGGAGAAGCCGAAGGGTGGAGACGGTGGTGACAACGAAGAGGATGACGAGGAGGAGAAGCAGGCGGAGGAGCTACTGGGTGAGGTTTTCGGGAAGGATGAGGAGCTGGACGACAATGAGAAGTTCTTGAAGGATTACTTCCTCAAAAGGCCGTATCTTGAGTCGGGGAAGGAGAATAAGTTCTCTCTGGGTGATATCCAGGAGGTGTCGGAGGAAGAGGATGAGCTTGAAAGGCAAGACCAGTATGAGACTAAATATAGTTTCCGGCACGAGGAGGCTGCAGCGCCTGGGGCGCTGGTGACAGACCGGGTAATGGGACATTCCAGGGTTGTTGAGGGGTCAGTGAGGAAGAAGGAGAACAGCAGGAAGCAGCAGCGGAAGAGCAAGGAGGAGCGGATAGCACGGACCAAGCAGGAGCAAGCGGAGGAGCTGAAACATCTCAAGAATTTGAAGAAGAAAGAGATTGCTGAGAAGCTTGAGAGGATCCGGATGATTGCCGGAATTGACGGGGATGCCGCTTGTAAGCTTGGTGCTGATGACTTGGAGGAGGATTTTGATCCGGAGGATTATGACAGGAAAATGCAGGAAATGTTTGATGACAATTACTATGATGCTGATGATGTTGATCCTGGCTTTGGAAGTGGTGAGGAGATTGATTTGGAAAAACCGGATTTTGATAAGGAAGATGAATTGCTTGGGCTACCTAAGGGCTGGGCTCTTGATGAATCTAAAGGAGGGTCTTCTGCCACAGATGAGAGAGCTATTCCTGAGAAGAAAAAACGTCAGAACGAGCTTGCAAATGATGACAGGATAGGTGAGAAAACAAAAGGGAAAATCTCTCGCAATGACAAGGTGGAGCTTGAGAAGGAGATGGAAGAGTACTATAAGTTAGACTATGAAGACACTATTGGAGATCTGAAGACTCGGTTTAAGTATAAGCAAGTTCAGCCAAACAGTTTTGGTCTGAGTACCTACGAGATATTAGCAGCAGATGACAAGGATTTGAACCAGTATGTTTCCATAAAGAAGCTAGCACCTTATAGCGAGAATGAATGGAAGGTGACTCATCATAAGAAGTTGAGCAAAGATTTGATCCTTGGAGGACAGAAGAAAGAAGGCAAGAAGGTCAAAACTGGCAAGAAATCTAGGTCTGAGGAAGGCCCTAGTTCTGAAGAGCCAGAGACAGATAAGCTGACAAATGAACAAGAAGAAACAGATGTCAAGACGAAGTCAACTAGAAGTGATCGAAGGAAGCGTCGGAGGAAGGAGTTGAAAATGTCCACTGGAAGACAAGCTGCTTATGGAAAGATAAACACAAAGCGTCACAAGAGCAATTGAGTTTGGGTGATTCAGCATAGTTCATCTAGTAAATTTAGTTTTTTAATGCATTTTTGTCTGGGTGTTGCCCTAGTGGAAACATCTGTTAGAGCCATCGATATGTTATTTGAATAGAAACTTTTCTTCTATTTTGGAAGTTGTGAACCGAATGATGGCCTAGTAGAAACATCTGTTTCTCTGAAAGTTTTGCAGACAGTATTGTGCACTTACTTTCATGAACCATATAATTTAAATGTTCTTACGGTTGCTGGTACAGTTTTATATCCATTACGATTTCTTTGATGACTGTTAAAGGAAATGCTTAGCTTATTAAGTCATCCTCGTGATGAATTGACAGATGAATATAAAATGCTTCCGTGCTAGAAAGTACTTATTCGGTCATTCCTCGTAATATGCTAGAAAACACCCATTCCTTAATATTACTTATTATACGATGGTAATGATATAGTTCCTGAGCAATTCAAGTTCTTTTGATGCTTACAAACTTTCCAGTCTTCTCATTTACTTTACATGCCAGTGTCTGAATCTGCCATGATAAATACAATGTTCAGGCGAATGCCATCTGCATTTGCTTCAAATATACTGTAGTAGTAAAATGGATTTTGCTAGTGGGAAGTGAACTACCCACTGTTCTATGCAGTCTAAAACCCGAGTACAATACCAAGTCAGATCAGATCAGTTGCAAAGGAGTGCTAAGTGGACGCATCGTGCTTCTGGAGCTCTCTTCTGCAATGGAAAAGAGGTACACCTGCATATGGTTAGGCCCAATATACATGAGGTCTTCTGTCTTTTACAGCCCTCCAGCTCTAGTTTTCACCTGCTGAAGAAAGCTCCATCAATGGCGGCAAGGTCACTTGTGAGCAACTGCAGCGATTAGCCGCCGCCGTCACTGTTGGAAATAATCTTGTCATTAGTATCTTTGTATTTTGATTTGGCATGTATTTAGTTGCATGCAGTAGTGCAGGTAGCTAGCAATGCATGTATCTGCCAGATTGCATGTAACTTGCATGGCACTGGCATCACTGGAGAACAGGTCGTGCGTGTGTTGAGGATATGTAGCGCACGATCTGGTTGTATTGGCCTAGTAGTTGGCCGAGTCTTCAGTGGTGAGTGCTAGACGTGCACGTCGTATGCTCAGTCCACGCCGGAGCGAGTCGTGTGCGTGGACGCTGCTTGTGCCGCGCGGTTCCGTGGTCATGGGATGGCACGACTAGTTCGGATCGTGGCGCATGAAGCGCTCTTTGCTGTTGCACGTTACTCTTTAAATAAACAAAGGAAGAAGCCAGAAACTGAGTGTGGCAGATTGAGCACCAAAAGAAAACTGTGTTCCTCTCTCTGTTCGCTCCCATCTCCAGCGCATCTAGCAGTGTCTCTGTTTTTCTTCTTCCATCCAATAGTGTGTCCACGAAAGTACTATGTGAGTATTTTTTGATTTCCAACAATTGATATCAGAGCGTGGTTTGATCCTGAGGAGATGCCCAAGGTGATGCTGTCCGACGGCGACTTGGCGACGACGATGGTC
Organism: Ampelocalamus luodianensis; assembly: GCA_036346255.1. Classification (NCBI taxonomy): domain Eukaryota; kingdom Viridiplantae; phylum Streptophyta; class Magnoliopsida; order Poales; family Poaceae; genus Ampelocalamus; species Ampelocalamus luodianensis. The sequence continues at coordinate 17,139,997 of CM070625.1, forward strand.
CATGCGAGATGGAGGCCGCCGGCGTCTGGTGCTATGTCGAGGAGCGGCGACACCAGCGACATGGCGATGTTGAGGCTTGCGGCGAGAGGCCTCGGCGACGTCAAGGTGCTGCGTTGATGCGGTGGAGACCACGAACGGTGGTGGGAGGCCGCGTTCGTGGAGGTGGCCTTGCGAGGCCGCTATGAGAAGACAGTCGGCGCGATGCAGATGGTGTTGTGCATGGCCATGAGGAGGTGGCTATGCGCAAGAGCCGCGTGGAGGCGGCATGACGCGGAGGAGGGATCTGTTGGTGGCGTGAGGCCACAACGGTGTCTTGCTCATGCTTGATGTTGTGTACGGCGACGACGTGTGGTCGTCAGCAGACGTGCATGAAAGGCGGTGTGAGGCTGTCGGGAGAAGTCGGTGTGAGACCGACAATGATAGCGGTGCGATGCCACTAGAAGAAAGCCGCTGCGTGTGGCAAGAGGTTGTGGGCGATTCGCAACGGTGAGTTGACGTGTCAAGATTAGGGGGGAAATGTTGGAACTAATCTTGACTCATGTTATTTGTTTTGAGGTAGTAGGTGCTGTGACCATGTGTTGGTGCATGGATCGTGTGGAGTTAGTGGATAGCTACTAGATGTGTTAGTGGAGTTAGTCTCCTGGAGAGTGAAGGTCATGAGCCGTTCGGGTAGTGGCACATAATTAGGAGTATTTGCATGATGCACGTACGTAGTTGGAGTCAGACCAAAGGAATCGGTCAAGTTGTTTGCTCGCTGCGCCGAGTACACCTTTGTATCTATATAAGCTCTTGCCTTGAATGAAATAACTGAATTGGTTTGGAGTGAGTCCATACCCTCCCATGTGTGTATATGTGTGTTCATAATTCATGCATGTGTATACATCTCTGTGATAGAGATTGAGAGATGGGAGTTGAGAGATTCAACTCCAACAGTCACCAGCAGTCCAGCAATCTCGCTGCTCCGGTGCCATGCCCGCTGAGTGAGCGTCTTCACCAAGCTTTCATCCGGCATGAGTTGTCCTCTTTCCAGCTTTCCAAACTATAGATTAAATTATGTTGCAACTTGCAAGGGGCAGAGGTCTCATACGTATGAAAATGGTTCATTTGTGCCACATCTTTTCAACTGTTCCCGATTCACAAGAGAGGCAGAGAGAAATTCACCATTCACCCAAGCAGCCCATGCATGGCCAATTTACATTTTTGTGTTGATATGCACGGCTAGAACTTAGAACCCTCCATGTTCATGATGTTGTCGGCTTCATTGGGATTTTGCTAACCTTTGCAATAATGTAAGACAATGCACTAAACTAAAACTAAGTTAGGCCTCACCGAGTGAAGACCAATTCAAAGCAGCCCTTGAGTAGGAGCAACCAGGTCAACAAAACTATTTTGGCCTGGCATCTTCTCCCATCTTCTCATTTCTCTCTTCTTGTCATCTTGTCCTCTGCACCAAAAGAATTCTTTGATGAGTTTATTCCCTTGTGTTGGTTGTTGCACATGTCCCTTTCTTCTGTCATCACAATCTTCAGCACCTCACATTAGTCTGTTGCGCTCTCTCTCTGGCTGGTTTGTATATTGGTCAGAGAGAAGCTGGTTATATATACGTCCCTTTCTACTCCCAACTGCTCTTTCCATTTTGTGCTTTGCTGTTCCACAATCTTTCTTCTTCTTCTCCCCAGAGACCTATGATCCGTTTGTTCTTCCTGTAGTTCTTAAAATTTTGATTTCATCTTGTATGAAACAAGGCTGATTGCTACAGTCTTACTGCCAATTTTAAGTGCTTGTGGTCTCGTCTGCTTTTCATATTAGTATTTACTATTTGGTTCCTTTAGTTTATTAGGTTCTTTAGTCCCGTTACCAACTGAAGTTAGTAAACTTGCTCTGCGATGTCCAAGACAGAGAGCAGAAGGCTGTCCGATGACTATGAAGTTGCGGATGTCCTTGGCCGAGGTGGCTTCTCAATAGTCAGAAGGGGAGTGAGCAAGTCTGAAGGAAAGACCCAAGTTGCCATAAAGACCCTGCGAAGGCTTGGCCCGGCGATGATGGGAATGCAACAAGGGTCAAAGGTGCGGCTAACTTGGGCCTCCTGATGTGGAAGCAGGTATCAATCTCTGATGCGTTGCTGACTAATGAGATACTTGTCATGAGGAGGATAGTGGAGAATGTTGCACCACATCCGAATGTCATCAACCTGCATGATGTGTATGAAGATGTGCATGGTGTGCACCTTGTGCTTGAGCTGTGCTCAGGCGGTGAACTGTTCGATAGGATAGCGGGACGTGACCGGTATTCAGAGTTCGATGCAGCCACTGTCATTCGTCAGATTGCTAGTGGGTTGGAGGCACTTCATAAGGCGAACATCATACACAGAGACTTGAAGCCAGAGAATTGCCTCTTCTCGGATAGAAATGAAGATTCCACGTTGAAGATCATGGATTTTGGTTTGAGTTCTGTTGAAGATTTCAGTGACCCAATTGTGGCGCTGTTTGGGTCGATAGATTATGTTTCACCCGAAGCACTCTCGAGGCAAGAGGTCTCAGCTGCAAGTGATATGTGGTCTGTTGGGGTAATTCTGTATATTCTTTTATCCGGGTATGTTGGTCATCCTTTCTTTTAATAATTCCCATGGTTTAATTTCTTCTTCATGGTTTGGAGGCTTTTTAATTTGTGTATTTCAGATGCCCACCATTTCATGCTGCAACTAATCGAGAAAAGCAGCAAAGGATCCTGCAAGTAAGTCTTTCTCTGAGCTAGCATCTGGGCAAAACGTTGTTTCTATGGTGTTCAAAATGGTTTGGAATTTTTCTTGTGATTCATACTTCCATGTTTCCACCTTCTGAGCATTTCTACAACTAGATCTGACAATATTGATTGAACATGTTGGCACCCTTGTAGTGGAAAAGGGAATTAAGTCAATTTCTCTAGAAATATCTTTGCATTTGCTAATGAAACAGATTCGTCATACTCGTGAGTGTAGTGTTGTTGAGACTTACGTTTACTGCTGATCTCAAGAAACTGTCTGCGTATGCTCTTCTAAGCTAAATTATGTGTGGGATATTTGATTCACTCTGTAATGTCAGCATGAGTGTCAACCCTCTATCAGCTGGCTTGGAGCAATTGACCTTGCGTAGTATAGAAACACGCCTACCAATCATTGCTGAACTGTCTTCTTTTGGTAGTTGTTGGCACTTGAATTTCGATTTGTCTTATCCTCTGTCCAGTTCCAATTGGCAAGTTTCCTTGAGATGATAAATCAGTAGCTAATTAGACCTTTCTTTTACCTGAAAGGGTGTAAACAAAATGTTTTCTTCCATACAAGCCACAAGAATTAAACATGATTTACTCAGCAAAACACCAAAATATGGGTCGGTATGGATGTGGTGTTTGTTGGGGATTGTATCATAAGCCACTCAAAAAGGAATCATACCCTTTGTTTTTGAAGAATTAAGGGTTCCAAAATCATTAGGGTGTCTTTGAACAACTTGGCTACTTGAGGGTATACAGATACTCTTAATCGTTACTTGCTTCAACAAAGAAGGCACCAATTGTTTAAACTGCTTCCATTAGTCAGGGTCTTACTCTAATGTCGTGTGCTTGCTGTACTCCTTTCAGGGTGAATTCCATTTTCAGGACCATACATGGAAAAAAATATCTTCTTCAGCCAAAGATTTGATTTCAGTCTTCTTTCTGTCGAACCTTACAAAAGGCCCACAGCAAGTGATGTCTGTCTCGTGCTCCTTTTCTGGATCTTCCTGTTTGACTTGATATTAGTTGATATAACTGTACTTAACCTGGGGACCATGTATGATTACAAACCAGCTTTTGAGGCATCCTTGGGTGATAGGAGACTGCGCAAGCAAGATCTCATGGATGCAGAGGTCGTCTCGAAACTGCAAAGCTTCAATGCTAGAAGGAAATTACGGGCAGCAGCAATAGCCAGCGTCCTGAGTAGCAAAGTGGCATTGAGGACAAAAGGCTGAGGAGCCTTTTAGGAACCCATGACCTTACCTCAGAGGAGCTAGATAATTTGCGGCTTCATTTTGCACGAATGTGAGTATATTGGACTTATCCATTGGGAATAGCATTTCTCAGTTAGTGATATGATAAACACTGTAATTCAAAATGTGGGTAATTGCTGCATGAGATAATGATGGATTATTATGTTGCTTCTATCATATATCAATAGAGAATTGACGTTTAAAGGATTGGGGTAGCATTTCTTTTCTTTCCCTTAGTTTCAGTAGTTACAGTCGCTAACAAAGCTGCGTAGTTCTGAAATCTTTACGTATGACACCTGATATGTTTTGTTGAATGTACTAAGGAAGTGCTCCTGGTGCAGATGTGCAGATGGAGAGAACGCCACATTAACAGAATTTGAGCAGGTGCTGAAAGCAATGAAAATGGACTCACTGATTCCACTAGCTCCGCGTGTATTTGATTTGTTTGACAATAACCGTGATGGAACCGTGGACATGAGGAGATTCTATGCGGGCTCTCCAGTCTCAGGAACTCACGGGGTGATGATGCTCTTCGACTTTGCTTCCAGGTAAATCCAAAGGGGCAATTCCTTATTAGCCATCGAAACTCAATCTACCGGGGGGAAAAGGAATAATCTTCTTCTTCTTTTTTGAAAGCCAACAGATTCTGGGGTAATATATTAGAAAGGACAGAAACGTATACAAGTTATTTTACAGATAACACAAACAGCGCTTGTGGTGAAATAGAGATGTTGTTCGCTACTCTTTTCTCAAAAAAACAGGGGGTCAATGAAAAAACTGTGGTAAAGACACCATACTAGGTACTGTTTCCTACAGATCGTTGTTAGCCCTTGCTGTTAACTCTTTTAATCGTTTTGCTCCAGCCATCTCCCAAAGCTTGGCCTCCTCCTTGATCGGTACTAGGATCTCACAGTGCGTCGATATTTTGTTTTGGAAGACACGTCTGTTCCTCTCCTTCCACCATTGCCACATTACAAGAATGATCAGTGTGCTTGCAGCCATAGTGAAAGTCAGCAGGGAGTGCACCCGTTCGAGCCACCAAAAAAAAAAGAGAGTAATCTTGTAATGCTATAGATTGCAGTAGCATTATGTGTACAGGCATCTCAAGATACTTGCTGCGATATTAGGAGCGCGTTGCATATCGAAGTTTCAACAATTTCCTAAATTATCACAAGAGGTATTTCAAATTTCAATATCTGATCATACACACTCAAAACACTATTTCAGATGTATGATGCCGATCGGTCAGGTTGCATCAGCAAGGAAGAGCTGGCATCAATGCTCCGGGTAAGGACTCAGACTACCAACCACCTCATCAAACATGTCTCTTCAGGTTTCAGTTAAGAAGTTGACGAAGTTGAACTGTTGTTGTTCTGATGGTAGGCCTTGCCCGAGGACTGCCTTCCAGGTGACATCACAGAGCCGGGGAAGCTGGACGAGATGTTCGACCAGATGGACGCGAACAGCGACGGCAAGGTCACCTTCGACGAGTTCAAGGATGCCATGCAGAAGGACAGCTCCCTCCAAGATGTCGTCCTTTCTTCCCTGCGGCCGGGGCAGTAGATTCATTCATATTAATTTCTAGCATAATATGCAGCGAAACTAGCCTCCTCCTCTGAATTTTATTCCCCCACCAGCTATTGAAAAGGCAAACAAACAGTAGGTGGCTAGGTGCCATGTCCTGCTGTTAACTCGTAAGTTTTATTCCTGAAGTTTCGGTCATTTGTGGTTCTGCCATAAGTAGCAATAATATGGTATATGATCTATATTGAGCAGTGGTGGCATGAAGTGTGTAGTATGGCAGCGGTACTGAAATCCTCTGGACTCTGGAATGAAACCGTGTGGGACGGGACTGAAATCCCCCGCGCCCAGCGCTTCAACTTGCCAGCGTCCAGCCGACAACCACGACACGGGCGCAGTTATTTTCAGTTTATATGATACTGTTGACAGTTGTAATAGCAATTTTAACCTCCTATTGACGTCAATGCTAAAAATAGCACCATAGACCTATGGCAAATCCCCCCGCACGTCATCACCCCCGTCACGTGGCATATCCGTCCCCTGACCTAGCTAATCCGCGTCCTACGGTATTGCCTAGCACAGTGCCCTGGGGCACGGTACTCCAATGTTCACTGTTGACTCACTAGCCTAGCTTCACCTTCACTTGCTTGCTTAATTACAGGTCAAGAGAAAGAATCATTGTATTATTGTATTAGTATATCCTTTTCACACCGGCCCTTGGTTTCCTCCGAGCCTCTTGTTTATTCGTCCGTTCGTTCCTTCCATAGAAAGTCAGGCTTTGGTGCCTTATGCCATTGTATATGTAATTTTCCAACGCTAACTAGCAAGAATGTCGTGACCAATCTATGCAAGCGTCATGCACGAACATTAGATATATATATATATATATATATACAGGGGAATAACCGTGTACCATCTCCTCACCACATGACCAGCTTTTAGTTTGGTCCAAGTTATCATGCTGGCAAATTTTCAATTAGTTTTTTTTTTTGTGTGTGTGTGAAAGTGAGACCAGTTTTCAAGGAGAGTGGAATGGTCGTCAGAACGACCAACGCTTCAAGGAAATTTTTTAACCTTGTGTCTGCACTGAAATCTATTTATGCTAGCTTGAAACATCTAGTACTTCTCACATTACAATGTAAGCCCTCTCAAATCTTAAATGAAATCAGTTCATGAAAAATGGAAATTCAGACAAGTTGCTGTCAATCTCATCTTGGTGGTCGCAATCTCAGGCTCAGCAATATGCATGCATGATTCAAGAAGTGACAACCAATAACTCATGCATGGGGTATATATACCCAAAACAGTTTCGAACTAATTTTGGCCTGCACCTGCACCCACCATTTGTTATGACAAAAATGGGATTATCTTCAAGCAAGATGATATATTATTATTTTTCAATGACAAATGATAAGGCCATATATCTTAGCCGGTGTGAAAAGGATATACTAATACAAATTATTGCTTCTTAGGAGAAAAGACTAAAAAGAAGGTTGAGCTGGTCGGTTGGTCATTATAAGAGAGAGCGTTTGCTAATTGCTCATCCAGTTTCAGTGCTTCGGTTATCTCTGAGCCCATCATTTTCCTATACATGGGAGTACCGTGCCCTGGGCACTGTGCTCGGCAATACCGTGCCCTGCCCCAGGCCCCAGCGGCACGAATGAGCTAGGTCGGCCCAGGGGCATGGATTTGCCACGTGGCATGCAGGGGACAACCTGCCCCCGAGAACCAGACTTGGCGAGGTGTAGGTGCCGATAAATCTATAGTGCTATTTTTAGCATTGACATCGGCAGAAAACTAAAATTGCTATCCCTACTCGGGAGGCCCCCGCGTTCAAAGCTTCCTCGTGGCGCAACTCGTTTCCTAGCTTGGTTTGACTGGTATTCGATGCAATTTTTAAATTTCTCGTTTTTGAGTACGATTTTTCGGAAAACTTCGGTGATGGGCCGGGCTGTTGACTCTTTGTGCTAGCTTCGGTCGTGAGTTAGTTGATGACTCGATGCCTCGATGTCAGTGAGTTAGTTGTATTATTCCGTAATTCGCGTCAACTTTGATAAATATAATATTTACTGATACCATACTAAAATAAATTAGTATTTATCGATACCGAATCGTATTTTAAATAATACCGTATTTACCGATTATACCGAATGAACAGCCCTACCCACAACGTTTTTCGCGCGTGGTGCCCGAAGCCCAGCACCGCAACACTCGCACCCCGTGCGGCGTCGGCAATAGTTGGCGTTCGGGGTTCTCAAGCTCGGCGCGCGACGCAACACACGGCACGATGCACGGTGCCTGCGGTGCGGAGCCCCACGGCCCACGCGCACGCTCGACAGAGTGCATCCAGCAGCCAACCGCGAGCATCTCATCATTGTCATGGGCCCGTTCTGGTCTCTCCGCACCTATATATGTGCATCAGCAGCGGGTAGTTGCAAGTTTGGCACCGCGTCAATGCGTCTGCTTCCATGCTTGGGTCCGAACGGGATCTTTGCCTCTCTGGTTTGGAACCTTGCTCCTAACCTTTCAGAGGGAGAATGGCAGGGCTTATTTGGTTTGGTACCAACGTGAACTAAACTAAATTTTGGTAATGTTAATAAAAAAAATGGTTGTCGTTTGGTTTGCTCACAATATTTTGTAATGGCAATAGAATTTGATAACGTTAACGAAATCTAATGTCACATACAGACAATTCAATGGTGAGAAAACCACTCTCTAAATTTTTAGTAACGCTAAAATTTGACGTGGCTACAATCCAAACAATGTTTATTTTACCAAATTTTAGTTTTGCCGAACAACGGTTATGAACCAAACAACTCCTAATCTTCTTCGTTCCTAAGTGCAAAAGGGCATACAACTTCAGGGGTGAATTGCCTTCGTTTTGCTAATCCTGAAGCTCGCATTTGAACCACATATTTGTACATCATTCTTACTGAATTCCTAGATACTCCCTCTCGCGCCCATTTGCGCCGCCCCCGATCGATCTCCCTTCCTCCTCTGTTCGTCCCATTTCAATGTGATTTTTCCCGGTTTCTGAGGTGGTTTTTCTGATGGGTTTGGATCGCCGCGTTGTGTGGTGTGTGTGTGATTATGATGCAGAAGAAGAGCACGGAGAGCATCAACAACAAGCTGCAGCTGGTGATGAAGAGCGGCAAGTACACGCTCGGGTACAAGACCGTCCTCGAGACGCTGCGCGACTCCAAGGGTATCGATTTCTTCCCTCTCCTCGACGATTTTTTGTTGTCTCGGATGGTTTGATCCGTTCGTGGTGGTTGATCGATAAGTTTAGTTCGTTAGCTCGCTAGATCCGAATAGCAGAATAGCTGGGACATCGTGTGCATGTTTGGCCGGGCTTCGGGCTAGCCTTCGAGCCTGCTGATTTTTTTTTGTGGGCTGGGCTCGGGCCTGAAAAATACAAGCATGTAGGGCTTCGGGCCTGGTCTACGCGTCAGTAACGTTACACAACTCACCCACTTACCGTGGGACTCATCCGCAAAAAAAACTCCTTCCCGCAGACGTTATCTTTTTGCCTTACCGAATCGCGCTCCCTCCCGAGAGTTCAAAGTTCAAACCACCGCCGCGAGCGCGAGCGCGAGCGCGAGCGCGATGGCTCGCACGAAGCACCCGGCGGCGAGGAAGTCGAAGCCGCAGCCCAAGAAGAAGCTCCATTTTGAGCGCTCCCCTCGCCGGAGGGTGCCGCCGCCGCAGCACCAGTCAGGTGAGTCCCCCCGAGCCTGCCTCCCAAGCGAATGCCGCCGCTTTCCTGGGGGCGATTCCCGCTCGGGATGCTGAGTTTCCGCTCTCTTTCTGTGTCTTTCTTGCAGGTGGCGCGAGTGCCTCAGCGACCCCGGTGTGTGCGGGCGCAGATTTGTCTCGAGTCTTTTTTGGCTTGATTTGAGGTTTTTGTTTCTGACCTGCTCGTCGCCTGTTTGATGGAATGCAGAAGAGAGGTGCGCGGACCGCGGCCGGAGCGGCGGCGGAAGGTGCGGTTTTCCTAGGGTTTGGGGGTTTTCCGGCGTGTGTTTAGGCAGCCTTTTGGGGTTATTTGTGGGTTCTCTTTTTTTGTTTCTTCGGGCGGCCGGCCGGCCGCCCCGGGGGGGGTTCTCTTTTTTGTTTCCCGGCATTCCAATAACCTGAGGGCGCAAGGTGCAGCAGTTCTTTGCTCTGTTGTATCGTTTCGCCCTCCTTATTGCCTTATTGCGGACATTCTCTTGGAAATGTTGTCCAAGGAGTGATTTTTATGCTTCTCCCGGTATTGTTCTTGGCGAGTTGGGGCTGGGTCAAATGTGTCATATGGAAGCCTTCGTTTTGGAGTTGCTCTCTTCTTGTTCTTTCGATTTGTGATTCACTTCAAGATGTGTTTTTGGAGAAGCAGGGACGCCTGGGCAGCAGCAGAAGCAGAAGAAGGCACGCCGATTCCGACCAGGCACGGTAGCGCTGCGGGAGATCAGGAGGTTCCAGAAATCCACCGAACTGCTTATCCCATTTGCACCCTTCACCCGTCTGGTGGGTACCTCTGGCTTGTCCTCCCTATATCAAAGATTTGGAGTGCAGACTATGTGATTGAAGCTTTTGCTGCTGATAAATTCGCAGGTTAGGGAGATCACTGACTTCTACTCAAAGGATGTGTCACGCTGGACTCCTCAAGCGCTCATTGCGTTGCAGGAGGTCAATGCTGAAACCTGTCATGTGTTATTATACCTGATGGCTTGATTAGAGAACTTTTATGCACATTAATTCAAGATCCGAAAACCGTCATTTATTGATAGATAATTCGTTGTCATAAGTCATATATTCCTAAATGATCTGATATTTATTCAGAATTTCATATTGCCAGATTTATCAGCATTGATGTAAAAATGGAATGAATTGTCTTGAGTGTTGTTTTTGTTCCTAGTAATATGCTTGTTATTGATGATTGATAACTGAAGACTGAAACGTGGTGACTTAAGAAAGGGGATCGATTGTCTTTAGTGCGTTTGGTCTAGGATATACACTCTGTCTTGCAACATGATCATGTCACACACTCACACTGAACTGCTGTTTAAATTCCATTCCTGTTTTAGAACTTAGAATGAAGGGTGTTACTGAGAAGTGAGGAACATAGGAAGAGGGGGTGACCATTGTTACCTGTGAATTGTGATTCAGGAAGAGGAAACCTTGTGCAATCCAGAAAGTTGAATATTGACACATGATGGTTTATGAGTTGGAATGCCAAATGATTATATCTATCCAGTAAAACACAAATGTACAAGTCTACAACCATTCTAGTTTATTGTGCATCTATACAAGATTGTTATTGGACAGTATACTTACTTTAGAGGCCTCTTGCCAGAAATATCTTCTTCTGCATAACCAGCAAAAAGAACATAGAATTGAGAATTGACTATATTTCTTGTGACTCACGAAATAAGTTGATGTGTTACTTGTACTTTTTAACAATGCCCTGTGTATTTGCTTCAAATTCTCATATGATTTTTCCTCTCCCTCTGCAGGCAGCAGAGTACCACTTAGTAGACTTATTCGAAGTGGCAAATCTCTGTGCCATCCATGCGAAGCGTGTTACCATCAGTAAGTTGTCACTGAATGAACACTTTTTTTTCGTTGTCACTGAATGAACACTTTTTTTCTTTCTTTGCATTATTATGCTTAATGGAAACATGCCCCAGTTATAAAAGCATTTCAATTACAGGATTCTTTTTAACACTTGTGCTTATATTTGAGGTAATATCTAGTTTTGATGTTCTTTGAAGTGGCCAAATTTCTACTGATTCATCATAACAAGATTTAGTTCGTTTGTGGCTTTGTGCAAGCTGCAACTGTCAAATCTCAATAGGACCTCATGTTTTTTATTCTCAATTAACATGTCAAACAAACAGTACATATATGGCTTGTGAATGGACCGGGAATTGGTAATGCTGAAGAACTTAGTTCAGCTTCATTTTGGTACCAAAGCTGGGTTAGTATAGGAGAAAACTAAAGGGTCTAGGTTTGATTTACCTGTTTATTTCTTATCTTAGGGATAGAAACATGGGATCAAATCAGAGAATTTTGAAATGTAAAATATGCTGTTTTTTATTCTCCTTAAATCTTTGCAACATCTAGAAGGCATTAGAAACATCATCATTGTTGTGATTTGTCCCATAACACACAACGTTGACTTGAGAGGCGACATCACATATATCTTAAAAGGATGCTCCTGGACAAAAGCAACTGTTTTATGAAATAATTACTTATAATAAGGTAAAGAAAATACATTAACAGTTGAACCTGTTCTGTTCTGACATTTTTTTTGGTTGCTGCAGTGCAAAAGGACATACAACTTGCAAGGCGAATTGGGGGTCGAAGGCCGTGGTGATAGACTAATCAAAGATGTGTTTGTGAATCCTGCAGCATGATTGACGACATGAAATCTGTATCGTTGGTCTTGATCTTAGGAAGCAGTGTAGATGTATCTTCATTTAGGAAACAGTTTAGGGACTCATTTGTAAGCCAAATATATCAGTTTTTGCTTTATTTCAACTGGTTTAATTCAGATTGCAAACAGTCCCAAGGACATGGATTATGAAATGCAATCCTGGAATTGTTGTGAATTTGTCATACTAATTGCATGGAATCTCTCTAGGATGCTGTTCCATACTAATTGCATGGAATTTTTCTAGGTGCTTTTCGAATCTACTGTCATTGTGAATCTAGGTTACTTTGATACCTCATCGTGTTGATTGAAGAACCCTGTGCTCAAGGTAGCTGCACCAAAGGTGGTCATGCACCTTAATCTCGGTTGAAGGATTAGGTGCCTAATGTGCTTGTTCTAGGAGTGGTATTCTGAAATAGCGCCTCACCTCCCTGTCTCTGAAATATGTTCTTTATCATAGCAGTCATGATCATTTGTTGTTGTGAGATTGGTTCAAGTTAAGGCACCAGAGAAAAGTACAACGGGAAAGAGGAAAACAGAGGTTAATATCTACATTTAACCCAAGCTACAGAAATAAAGAGAAACGAAATACATTAGGTTAGGTTCATGACTCTCATCCCATGAGCTTCAAGGGAAGTTGTCAAAGATCTCCAAATGTGGCAGAAATAAGGGAGGGAAAGAAAAGAAGGAAACATTCCTATCTAGCTACTGTTTTGATTTTGCAAGCAGCTACCAATGATGGATCAAAACTCTACCCTTGGCAAAAAGGCCAGAAAAGACTTGTACATACAAGCATTTCAAATGGACATTGTTGCTTTCTTCTTTGTGTTATCTAGTCTTGCTAGCTGCTAATTCTGCTTCGGATTCGACTTGCTCTGCCTCTGCGGCTTCAGGCTCGCACTGGCCTCCACATCGCGCTTCTCCCTTGCAGCAGCAGGAGCAACATGGAACGGCCGCGTGCTCACCGATCTTGCGATCGCATTCTGCAGCAGCTTCCTTGATTGGATCAGGCACTCTCTTGATGCTGCGTCATCAAGATCCGCTGCTCCTGGCATGGTGACCAGGCAATGCAGAAGTATCAGGGCACAGAGGAAGGGAGCACAAATGGAGAGAGATCTCATGGCTAGGTAGCTAGGCTGTGTGTTGGGGGTGAGAAGCAAGCTGCTACTTAACTTACTACTGAGTGATGGTGAGAGGAAGGTGGTGAAGTGAAGCCCATTTATGAATGTGAGCTCAAAGCTTTCCATGTGAGTACACTAGGTGCTGAGTGATCAGGATTCAAGAGTGCAGCACTGTGATTGGATCGTGATGGCATGTGATGTGTGCTGCTAGTTGGGCTAGCCCATGGACAACCAGCCTGAGCTTGCCTTTCAGAGCGTGGTGCGCGTCACATGGGAATGGATCGAAGATTGCATCCGCCCGGCCAGCTCCTTTCCTTCTAGGTGATTAGAATCTCTCGATTTACAAGATCGAGAGGCTCGCCAGTGACACACTGGCACGAGCTTTACAAGTCTTGACTCGATCATGAGGAATTTTTGTTATTATTTAATCCTTTTTAAATATTATTTTAAAGTTAACCTCTCATGAACTTTATTTTCAATTCTGAGCCATTTGGTCACACCATCACCCGTGGCGTGGGCAAACCGTTCTGTCACGCTACCTATTGCAGTGTGGCTAAAGCTGCCACACAAGTCCTCGGCTGCGCGTTGTGCCAGCGTGGAGGGCTTGCGTGGTAGTACAACGATAATGGTGTGACAATGGCTGTAGTCACGCCAACGAGCGTGGCGTGATAGTGGCGACTTAGGGTTCTCGACCGAGGCAACTCCTCATTTCTCCCCATCGTTCCCATCTCATCTCTCTCCCGTGCGACCTCTCTCCTCTCGTTCCTCCCGCCGCCTGCCCTCCTCCGTCCGCGGACTTGCATCTCCCGTCACCCGTCCTCCCCCCGAGGGCCGTGTTCTCCCTCGTCGGCTCTCCTCCTGCCGTGCCGTGAGGAGCTAGGGTTCCATACCCACCACTGCGCTGTTGACAGCCGCCTCCACCACCGCTGGACGCCGCGTGCACCCGTCCCTTGGATCTCCTCCCCTTCCTCCGGCTTCTTCCAAGTGAGTCCAGTTTTCTTCTTACCTCAATTTTTTTTTCTTTTGGGGCAAACTGCACAATAACACCGGAATAGTATCAGAAGTTGGAAAATAACATCGGTGCGAGGATGACATGTGGGCCCATGGCCCACTCGTCATCCTCACATGCGATGTCATTTTCCAATTTGTACATGAATGAGATGTCACTGAGCAAATTAATCCTTTTCTTTTTGGTAATATGTCATGTGGGACGATACTGATATGCCATATATGTCGATGTGATTAGAATCTTGTTGTTATGGATGTGTAAACACTTGAACCCTTGTGTTTCGTGAATGCCTTTTATGGAATCTGGTGGCATTGCAATGGCAGTGTATACTAAGGGCTTCTTGATATGGACCATCAGTTATGTAATTGGAGCGACAAAACAAATTCAGTAGCTCCGCAGAGTTGTTACTGACCTTTGCCACAGTTCTGATTTTTATACCATTTCACATGTATTGTTTTGTTTCTGTGAGTCTCTTGCTTGCCTGCATTGGTGCATCGACATGGCTTGCTGTGAAGGTTGAATAGCCAACGCCATACATAGTTGTACAATGGTTCCAAAACCTAGATATTCTCCCTGAAAAAACTTCATATTTTTTGGGAACGACTTATCTTGCTGCTTCCTTAATTCGATGCAAATTGACAGCTCGTAATTTTAAAATTAGGGTCACACTTCAACAACTTAGATCTGAACAATTTGCATACACTCAGATAAACTGAAACAAAGGACTTGTTTAGATTGAATGCGTTCATGAATTAAGCAAAACATAGTACTTTATTGTTTGTTAAAACGATTTAAATTGTTGTTTCGACTACAAGGAGTGGGATGCCAAAAGGGCCCGCAAGATTCGGTAGGAGGAACGCCGCAACGAAGAGTAAAACAAGCGTATCCATCGAAAGACGAAAACTCATCTCGAGACATGCAGGCGCAGGGAGAGTGAGACTCGCGAGAGGGAGCGCGAGAAAAAGAGGGTAATACGGACAAGGCCAAGGAGGCCGACGAGGAGTACAACGCCGAGCTCGCAAGGAAGGGGAAATGGCCCTGGTCCACGCAGTAGGTCGGGCCATTCCGTACTAGTCCCCCGAATGTCGAATTTATTTCCATTCCAAAAATATGTATATGCATCATAGGAGTACTTCGATTTGTTGCATCGTGTGTGATGTTGTTTTTTTATGCACGTAACCAAACCCTGTGCGCCGTGTAATTCCCGTTTATTATAAAGTCTATTTTAATTCGCAACTGCAAATCTCGTCGTCTTTTCGCATTCAATTCTTCCCGTAGCGACACATCCAACAACATAAAACAACATGTTCTGGAAGTAGGCACGAAATGGTATACGATCCCAAAGTGATGATGAGCACCACCTATCATTGCGAATAGGATGTCTACGCATCTTTCATCAGTTGTGTTTACCATATGTCCATCCTTGTACCTCATATTGTACCACACAGTCCACATATTTGTTAATTTTTTTAGGATGCAATATGTATCAGTTCAACCAATATGCGTTCTAACAGTGTACATGCATTCAAATAATTTTCTCGAGCCGTATGAGGGGAAAACCACCTCAATGTTTCTAGCGGGCATTGTTTAGCTACATTTATCCCAATAAGCTATCTATCGAATCGTTGCAATTAATGCTTGATCTCTATGAGAAGGAAGAGATCTTCGAAAAGTAGGTTTTCATGATCCGATAAAATTCAATTTCAAATCTTGTCTCTTTACAAGCAAAACATGAGTTACAATCATAGGAAATTAATTTGGACCGGATGGATTAATCGAGAATCAAAATTTCATAATTTAAATTCCCTAATTCCATAAATCAAGTCCAAATTAAATTCAACCATGAGCTCAATTCATAATTTAGAAATCGAAATGCAATTATGCATGCAAATTGGTAATTTAGAAATCCAAATGCATGGCTAGGCCTTGCCACGCCAACTCAAATGATGTGACAAGACAGGCTTGTCACGTCATGAGTTCCGACGTCAGAGATGCTACGCAAGCCCTCCACACTGGCACGGCGTGCGGCCGAGGGCTTGCGTGACAGCTTTGGTCACGCCACTATAGGTGGCGTGACATCACGGTTTGGTCACACCATGGGTGGTGATGTGACCAAAGGGGTTAGAATTGGAAATAAAAGTTGCGAGGGATTAACTTTAAAATAATATTTAAAAAATTAAATAATAATAATAATTCGATCATGAGCCTCCTTAATTCGTTTCAAGGTACGACTGTACGATCTTTCTCTCATGACTTGTGGTTGTTGTCTTTAGAGAGAGGGAAAGGTTGCTTTACGAGTCATTAGTGGTGGCTAGCTACAGAGTTGTCGATCATTTTAGCCGTGCTAAGGAGGAGGTGGCCCGCAACAAGTGCGTGTGCAGTGGCGGATCCACCGTGGAGGCGCGAGAGGGCTGGAGCATCGGTTTCGCTCATTGCTCTTGGTATCCTCCTAGTACATCTATCATATTTGCATCATAAATCTAGTTAATTTTGTTCTTAAGATTGTTAACTTTGTATATTTTTGGGCTTTCGAAATACACTATCCATTTAACTCTGTTCCTTATAATTTATGTAGAGTAAAGTACATTGTAGGTCCCTAAACTTGGTGGGGTTCATTTGGGTCCAACATCTTCAAAAGTGTCCAACAAGGTCCCTAATCTATTTTAAGTGGGGCATCGGAGGTCCCAAAGTGCCTGGCTGGCCGGTTGACCGTGACGTGGCTGGTTCATTGTGACGTGGCCGCTCCAACATGGATGACAGCTCACGTGCAGCACACCAAACCACCGGCGTGGCCTTCTTCTCCCCCCGCGTGCTCTGGCTCCAGCGTGACCTTCTCCCACCGCCTCCTCCATCCACCTCCCGAGCCGCCTCCTCCCTCCACCTCCCGATCCGCCGCCGCCCTCCCCTCCTCCTCCCGAGTCGTCGTCGTCGCCCCCTCCTCCTCCCCCGAGCCGCCGCTCTCCTCCTCCCCCGAGCCATCGCTCTCTTCCTCCCCTCGTCCCGGCGTTGCCCTCGTCCTCCCCCGTCCCGGTGCCCTCATCCTCCCCCGTCCCGGTGCTCTCCTTCCCTGGATCCGCGTCGCCACCCCACCTCCTCCCGGCCCCTTCTTCTCCCCGTGCCACCGCCCCTTCTCCTCCCCACGCGGCGCCGCATGGGGATGGGCGCCGTGGGCGCCAGCGCCACTGTGGACGACGGCTTCGTGTCACACCTTGTGACGGACTCCGTGCCTCCCTGTGAACGCGCCCCCGCCTCCGCTCCGCCCGCCCCGTAGGCTCCGAGGCTCGCGTCCACCTCGTCCACCATCATGGGCGGCGGCGGGTACTTCGATATCCCGCCCGCAGTCGACTCGTCGAGCTCGAGCAGCACGTACACTCTGAGGCCGATCCCCTCGCTGGTTGTGGCGCCGCCGACCGTCCGCGACTCGGTCAGGAGCCAGCGCGATGCGCCGCCGGTGGCGGCAAGACATCGCTTTCCTTCTCCTCGTCTTCCTCTCTCGGCGATAGGGGCTCGTGGTGAGGTCGCTCATGCGGCGACCAAGCGCCCGCGGCGCCAACGTGCTGCGCAGCGCTTGTTGTGGTGGTAGACACGTAGGAGGCCGAGATTCGGCTAGTGCACGCACCGGCCGGCGTCGCGAGGCCGTCGGCAAGAGAGAACTTGACGGCCGCAGGCGGTGGTGAAGCGATCCCCTTCTCCCGTGGCGGTGCCATGCGCAAAGTTGCTGCCTACTTCGGCGAGGCCCTTGCCCGCCGTGTCTATCGTTTCCGCCCATGCCGGACAACTCCTGCCCCTACCTCAAGTTCGCCCACTTCACCGCGAACCAAGCCATCCTCGAGGCGTTCACTGGCTGCCACCGTCGTCGACTTCGACATCAAGCAGGGGATGCAGTGGCCCGCACTTCTCCAGGCCCTTGCCCTCCGTCCCGCCCCGTGAGTCCTCGCCTGAGTCGCGGCTCTTCGCGGCGCCATCCGCGACTCGCCACAACGGAGGCGATTTGGGGAGAGAGAGGAGGGGAAAGGTGGTGATGTGGTGTAGTGAGAGGTGTAATGAGGTGAGGTGGAAGTTCACGTGTACAGTCAACCGGCCACGTCACGGTCAACCGGCCAACCAGGCACTTTGGGACCTCCGATGCCCCCACTTAAATAGATTAGGGATCTGATTGGACACTTTTGAAGATGTTGGACCCAAGTGAACCCTCCGACCAAGTTTAGGGACCTACAGTGTACTTTACTCATTTATGTATCAATTTAAATTACACGTAATATTTAAATATGTATTTGCTAACTTACCTTGTGATAACTTTATCCTACTACCGTTTTCATTTTCGTCTCGCGTACAGCAGTGCCAGTGCGCGTCATATATGTACTGTACTTACTTCCTACCTGTCCCTATGCATGATTAGAGAGGAAAGTGCCACGAAGTTAACCTGCTGAAGACAGGAACCGAGAAAGCGGTGGATGGATGGATGGAGGCCTTCACATGTCGCGCCACATGCGATGCACAGTCGGAGAGATCCATCGCCAGGTTGAAGCATTATTAGCATTTGGACCGACGTCGTACGTACGTTCCATGACCAACGCATGCGTGCGACCCAATCATTGGCTCGCGCATCCAGTGGGGCCCCGAACGAAACAGATCTCGCGACTCCACGTACGTCGTCACGTTGCGAGATTCCCTTGGGGTGCTCCCGGCGCGGCGCGGCGATGGCACGGCAATCCGGGGCGGAGCCGGATTGGCCCATATGGGGGCGGAGAACGAGCGAGAGACACGTGAATTTGTTAGGAACGCTTTAAGCTATTTAAAAAAATAGATGTTTTCTAGGGGAAAATTTTTAATATAAAAAAATAAAATAGAACACTAATCATGAGTATGATGGATAATAAGTTGAGTTTGGTGGAGTTCGACGCACATGCACGCTTCAACGAGTCATGGACGGTGCGACAAAAGCTAGAAACAAGGAAGAAGTGATTGATCAAGGTCTAGATGAAATATGATGCACCTATGCGATCCAAATTAGACTCAATACTATCTTAAAAATTTGAAAAAATATATAATCTAGATGCTATATAAGATGGGTTCACGTGCCACAAATTAACTTCTAGGATTTTTAGTTTTCAACTTAACTGTTACTTAATCACATAACTGAATAGGTAGGATTTTACGCATAGCAAAGTTCCAATGGTCTTATGTCACGACCCGACCAGGGGCCACCCTAGAGGACCTCCTAGATCTCCCGGAAAGTCCACCAGGACCTCTCGAGAGGATCTCCAGGACCACCTAGAGGTCCAGCAGGACCACCTAGAGGTCCTAAGATCTGACCCGAGGAGGTCTTGAGATCCAGGATCTCCCCAAATGCCACGACCACACTAGGGGGAGGAGGTCGTGGGACTTGGAAAAGTCCTACATCTCTTGTGTTTCGAATTAGTCCCAAGGATCAACAGCTAGTCCACACAGCAACACAAGTGACAATCATACATAAACAATAGCTTAATTAACATCAAAAGAGTTGATTACAAAGTTGGCTTACAAGCCTACAAAAGAGCAGCTTTGCACAACGGAAAAACAAAAGAGAGTCCATCCAATATATCACAGGCAATTGGCTGGAAGGCGTAGCCTAGTTGTCCAGGACCTCTTGGTCCTCAGCAAAGACGTCTTCACCTGCTCAAAAGATTGTTTTAAGCAAGAGTGAGTACAACAACCGTGTTCGCAAGTCACATCCATCACATAATATAATGACATGCATAAAAGATATCATAAAGGAGAGCTTATAGGGTTAGTTTATGTTAAGTCAAGTTTCATTCAAATACAAGTAGATAAGTTGAAAGACAGGTTATGCTATACATAAAATGCATTTCCCAACACAGTTTTGATTGCAGGATAGCAAGATTAGGGGTGTATGATAACCTTGTAACACCGGGCTAACCGCCAAGGGGCTCCCCGCCCAAAACGCACTGGATAGAAATCTAGAACCAATTTTCAAAACCATTGAAAACCAAAACCAAAAACTAACTTAGAAAGGCTTTGCTAGCATATCCATGACCATGAACACGGCTATTCGAATAGATTTCACTCTGCAGAGGTGTACAACTTTACCCATAAGAGACAACCAATTTGCACTACCCGCTCACACACTTCCGAAGGTGTGCGGCTAAAAGGTTATCATAAGGCCTTTACAATGCTCTTTCTCACCACAGTCCCTCTCGCTAAGGTTTCACCCCCTTTGGGCTAATCACCCGCAGGGTTCAGGCCCCCTCTTGTGCCAGGTGGGAATGTAAGAAAATAGGTCATGAAGGACCACCCACACATCCAAAAAGGACAACCATGGTGAGAGATTGCAAGTTATTCGGCCAAGTCCCGCCCATACAAGACTTGTGGTTGCACGAAGTGGCATAGCAAAGTAACGCTCAAAGACCGGTCCTTAATTGACATGGACGACATCCTCAACCCTGGGGCACCGAGGTCCTAATCACACATAAAGCAATAACTAGGTTTTTACTAAGGTGACAACAAGTTCGGTGTAATGACAAAGTGGGTCATATAAAGGAGTTAGGAGTAACTATGAGTGCAAACACTGACACTGAAATACTAGGTGAAATATGCATGTAATAGTTAGCTTGAAACAGAAGTACATAGATTGAAATAATGGGTGCAATATGGTCAAGGGTGTAACTTGCTTTGCTCAAAGGCTTGGGGATCTTCCTCTTCAAAGAACTCGGGCTCCTCGGTGTCTTCGTAATCTACACGGAAGAACAAAACCAACTCAAAACAAACTCAAATAGAAGCCAGAAGAACCTTAAAGAAAACATCACTAGAACCAACAAAGAGCTCCGAAGGTTGGAGGAGGTCCAGAGAGCTGGTCGGGGGGAGGTCCAAAGCTTGGGAAGGAGGTTCGAAGAGCTGGTTCGGGGAGAGCTAGAGAGTTGCAAATGAGGAAGAAAACAAAGATGAAGTGATGTCCAAGCCTATAAGGCCTGAGCTGTCAGGGGTTCAAGGACACACGTGTTCAAAGATGGGTGGAGGAGAGGACAGGAGCAGGTAAAGGAGGGGACAAGAGGAGAGGAGGGGTACAATGGAAGTGACAGCATTAAATGTGTCGCAGTAGTATTTAATGTTCAGAGACTTTCTGCTGCAAACGTGCAGAAAGGGGAAAATGGACAAGGTTGGCTCAAACAAAGAGGCTGATCAAAGCAACAGGAGAAAGTTGTGACCCAAGGAGAGGTCCAACCAAGGGGTGGTCATAGGAGGAGGTCCTGCGGGAGGAGGTCCCGTAGAGGGCCAAGGAGGTCTTGTCCCACCAAGGTGGTCTTCGCAAAAAGGCCACATTGGGTGGTCTTTGCAAAGAAGCCAGAGGTCATGACCACAGGAGATGGTCGTGACGAAAGAGGGTGGTCTTTGCAAAAGACCAGAGATCATGACCACAGGAGGTGGTCGTAACGAAAGAGGGTGGTCTTTGCAAAAAGACTAGAGGCGGAAGGAGGTCCAAAAGACAAGGAAAAGGCGCAACGAACCAGGACCACACGATCTGGATCGGGTGGTCCAAGGAGATGAGGACGTTCGGACCGCGCGAACACGTACTTACATCAGGGTCGTCCAAACTCAATCGGACGCACCACAATGCAAGAGAACGTTCGGATCATCTGAACGCCTCTTCTCAACCGGGCCATACAAACAAGATCTAACGGTCCTAAGGAGAGGAAGACGCGCACTAGATCTGAACTTAAAGGAGGTTCAGTACAAAGGAGTTTGAAGGATGAGATTCAAGGGGACGAGGATCTAACGAAGGAGATCCAGGAAAGAGGTCCAAGTCTAAGAAACTCAAGGGCAAAAGGGTACAAAGGAGGTTCTGATGGTCAAAATCTCACAAGGGGAGGTCCTGACGGTCAAAAGAAGACACGGAGGAGATCTAGACCACAAAGAGAACACCAGAGCCCCAACACTCCAGCAACCGACAAAACCAAACAAGAATTTAGTTGAAGTTGGAGTTAGTCACTTGAAAATCATTCCCAAAATCCCAATTTAAGTTTGTAGACTTCGAGGAAACCAAATGGTTCATTTTATTTTGAAATTTCAAAAAGCTTCAAAAACCAGGGTGTTACATCTTATGTCTTAATGAAAGATAACCA
The DNA here is from genome assembly GCA_036346255.1 of Ampelocalamus luodianensis. Taxonomy (NCBI): domain Eukaryota; kingdom Viridiplantae; phylum Streptophyta; class Magnoliopsida; order Poales; family Poaceae; genus Ampelocalamus; species Ampelocalamus luodianensis. The sequence goes on from CM070625.1 coordinate 17,162,181, forward strand.
AAATTCATGAGGACCATGCCCTTGTCAGCCCCCCTTCTCTCCACCCGACAATGCTGTGTGCCGAGCAGTGTGGCACCCGCACCCACTGGCGCCATGGCACAAAGAATGCTTGCAGGTGGAGCAGCAAGGCCTGGCAATTTAGCCGCACAACCTCCCTAGTTGTTTTCCTCTTCGGTGCTATATTTAAGAAGTGAGAATTCGAACCGTGGTGCTAACCAACCGACCACATGAGAGGTACACACAGCTGTGCTTGTATGCTATTGATCGCCTTCAGTCGCTGCCGTTCTTTTCTTCAACGTCAATCAGGCCAAACAAGCCATTCCAAAGGGGTAAGGGTTTATTTGGTTGGTGCTCTGACCTCTATGCCTGGGAAAAAGTAGTGTCTGAGGGTAACCTAAAAAGTAAATGATTTTTGTCTGATCAGGTAAACCTAAGGATGTGGTATTTGGTTGAGACCTGAGCTTGAAGATAACATAAAATTTTAAAAATAATATTTTGACAATGGGAAAGCTTCTTGGTTTATTCAATAATCTCTTTTCTAATTGTCCTCGCTAGAAATTTAATGTCTCGTTTCTTCCATAAATAGAATCAGAGCAGCTAGCTTCGCTTTGGTTGCCTGAGCCCGGCGTCGTTTTTCATTGCCTGGACTGGTAAAGCTGCCTGTGCCAGGAAGTTCACAGGGCTAGAACCAAACACTTCACTGGCAGCTTCCCAACGTGCTCCCTGCCAGGCAGATGTCTCTCAAGTACGCATCCAAACATGCCCTAAAATAATGGGAAGAACAGGGGAGACAAAAGTTCAGGCTAGTGCAAACTACGACACATCATCGCAGTTATAATCACAAGTCAGGATCTCATGCAGTGCGTAGGATCTGATACTGTGATAGCAGCCACTTCTACTGGCTACCAGCACCTGGGGCTCCAATCTTCTAAAGACGCGATGATGATCATGGGGATTATTATGCAGATAGGTTGCACAAACGCACAGATGTTCGGTAAGTCAATCAGTACGTGAATTGGCTGTCAATTTCTCACCCGACATATCTTAAGCTGAAATAGAGGTCCAGATGTTCGGTAAGTCAAACAAAATGGTTTCCTCTAGAAAGCAAAAACAACCACAAAAGTCATAACCTGTCATGATTAACCAGAAACAGGCATAGGCATAGCTTGTCATGTACTACTACTGTATAAGGAAGAAGCTCTGGGTACATAGCTATGTGCCCGGCAGATTTACAAATTGACAAAGCCACGGAAAAGATCAGCTGGGACATGCTACGGCTGCTACTGATCTACATACTCTGAACCATCGGGCTGGGACAAGCTAGAACCTCAAGCTATCAACTCTTTCTACCGCAAAGACGCAAAATATAGAAGCAGACCCCTTATAATCTACAAAATTTACTATGGACATCGTCACCATCAAAAGGCGGCTGAACTTGTTCTCCTCAGTTGATACTTGGGTTCTGGGGGAGGCGCAGAGAAAAGTATCTTGTCAAACTCCTGAAAATTTTGAAACAAAACCAATATCATCATACATCATACAAGGCATGAATATACTGCAATAAGATGCCCTAAGCTAAGTAGCATTGCATAGAAGTATGGGCTATTCTTTACCCAATCTCAAGAACAAGAGCAGCATGTAACTGAAGTATTCAATTACTCCATGTAATGGGCGTGGTTACTGTTCATGCATGTACTGTTTATACATGTATTGTTCATCTGCGGATAGTTTCCTTCATTGCAAATATCTATTTTCTTAAATAGTTTATTAGTTTCCTTGTATAGAGATTAGGTAATTAGAAATATTATCTATTAGTTAAGAAGGTCATTATTTAGATTGATTTTAGCTATAATTGTTAGAAGAACCCTCTATAAAATGAGACATATTGTAATCGTTGGCATCAAGCAAAGATGAATAAACAAGTTCTTAGTCCCTAAAGTCCAACTGTGGTCGTTCCCTTGACCGGCTATTCTAGATCTATTCCTCCCCAATCGGTGCTCTCCTTCACCTAACGCCGTTCTACCTCAAGTTGTCGCCGTCCGACCTCCCTCTGACGGATGTGTTACCCTGTTATGAACTAAGGTTCATGACATTTGGTATCAGAACCAACACCATTGCTTCTGCTGTCGAGCTATCCCTACTAGACAACCTGATAAAGTCGATGAAGACGACGTTGAAGATGATGCTCCAACAGATTTCGCCCACCCCATCGGAGGAGTTTGTCGTCCTATGTTGCATCTCGAGGACGAACTGTTTCACCGAGAGGGATGTAATGTCATGGCGTGGTTACTGTTCACACACGTACTGTTCATCTACGGATAGTTTCCTTCATCACAAATATCTATTTCCTTAAATAGTTTATTAGTTGCCTTGTATAAGGATTAGGTAATTAGAAAGATTATCTATTAGTTAGGAAAGTCATCATTTAAATTGATTTTATCCATAATTGTTAGAAAAGCCCTCTATATAAGGGGACCCATTGTATCCATTATGAAGGAAGCAAAAAAGATGAATTAATCTAATCTCCCTCCCAAGGTTCTATCATCCCAGTCTATAGTCTAATCTCTCATCCCACCAAGCCGACGCCGCCCGGCCTTCTTCGTATCGATGTGGTCGTTCCCTTGGCCGGCTATTCTAGATCTATTCCTCCCCAATCGATGCCCTCCTTCACTTAGCGCCGTTCTACGTCAAGTCGTCGCCGTCCGACCTCTCTCCGACGGATGTTTACCCCCATGATCTAAAGATCATAATATTTGGTATCAGAGCCAACACCATGACTTCTGCTGCCGAGCTATCCCTACTAGACAATCTGATGGAGTCGATGAAGACGATGTTGAAGATGATGCTCCAACAGATTTCGCCCACCCTATGGAGGAGTTTGTCGTCCTATGTTGCAGCTCGAGGACGAGCTGTTTCACCGAGAGGGGTGTAATGTCATGGGCGTGGTTACTGTTCATGCATGTACTGTTCACGCATATACTGTTCATCCACGGATAGTTTCCTTCATTGCAAATATCTATTTCCTTAAATAGTTTATTAGTTTTCTTGTATAGGGATTAGGTAATTAGAAATGTTATCTATTTGTTAGGAAGATCATTATTTAGATTGATTTTATCCACAATTGTTAGAAGAGCTCTTTATATAATGACATATATTGTAATAGTTGGTATCAAGCAAAGATGAATAAGCAAGTTCTTAGTCCCTTAAGTCCAGCTGTGGTCGTTCCCTTGACCGGTTATTCTAGATCTATTCCTCCCCAATTGGTGCTCTCCTTCACCTAGCGCCGCTCTACTCAAGTCGTCCGCCGTCCGATCCGCCTCCGACGGATGTTTACCCCATTATGAACTAAGGTTCATGACACTCCATGCTATCAAAACTTGATGCATTACCAAAAGAGCAAGGAGTTACACATTCTCATTGTGTTAGGCTTAAAAGAAATGGACTGTAAGGTCATAGCATTACAAAAGAACGAATTACTACGGACCTCTTGAAGAAAACTATGGCTTACAAATATTTGCTATATATGGTTATGCTCATCAGCATCAGTTCTAAGTGATACCATGTACATGTTTCATAGAAAATGAGCACCACCTACTGGAATGATCCAATGAGACTGCACCCAAAATACAGAAAAGCAAGCATAGGTGCTCTGGGGCTTTGCACATGATTTAATGATTATAATTGTGATCTGTTTGTTGCATGTGGTTCATACCAATGTTCATGAAATGTATTTTATTTTTTTACGAAGTCACCTGTCTGGCACTTTAAAATTTGTGGAGGACTGAAATCTGGATTGAAGGCTACTTCCAGGATTGTCAATTGCATAAAGGACTAGGACTTTGTCTCATTTATTAAATGGTATGGAGAACTAATGGACCACAATGAAAATTTCCAACCAGGTGTTAAATGCCAATGGGCAATCAATTCTATTACACTGAGAGACATATAAAAAATAGTATAGAGAAATGAGTGGAACAAAAGTTCCTCAACATAACACATGTATTCAATGCTCAGCAGCAACTGTGTGTTTTGGCGGAGCAAAGCAAAGAAGGTAAGGGCATCAAACATCTTAATGAATTACTATGCAACCACAGAGACTGCCCATAAAGTTCTGTGAATCAATGGAATAGTTCCTCTTGCAAACTGCTTATTAGAAATAGCATGCAGAGCTGAGAAATCACAAGCATGCTTACCAAATAAGCAGCAGCCAAAATAAAGGAGTCCAACCTATGTGCTTTCAAGTTTCAACAAATTAATGTATGCAACATATCAAGTTCACCTTTGAAACATTGAAATGACGGGCAAAATGATGATAGCATTACTAGTATTTTACATACTTAGCGCAAGTACACTGGACAATTTAATGTATCATGACAAATCAATAAATCATGGTTGATTCACATCCTCAAGAACTTCACACAAGTTCCCTCAAAAATTCAAAATAGACAGTTGCTCATCTTTCCAATAGTTACAACTTGATTCACGCTAACACAATGTAGCCTCACTTGGTTTGAAGTTTCAACAGTGCTTGGCCTTGTAAAAGGAGAATACGGCATAATCCTTAAGTCAATGCCAAAACTTAGTGACCTCGGTAAGCAAGAAAAATAACTTTAAAATTTAAATCTCTTTTTTTTTTCTTTACATAGCCTCCAATAGATGTTTAAAGAGTCAAAAGTCAAAACCTAACAATGGGATCACCACTAGGGCATGGTGTTGTAGAAACAAAAAATTAGTTGCTTTTTACTTGGAAATGGTTCTTCACCAAGACTGGAAGAAAACAGTAATACTAATCATAAGGGGTTTAGTGCCAATAAAAAAATACAGGTCTCCAGAGCATCCTAGTTGTGTCGAACAATAGATCAAATGGCAGTTACTAACATGAGTACTCCCTCTGTTCCCAAATACATGCCATTCTAACTTTCAAATTTTGTTCCTAAATACATGTCATTCTACGATTTCAAGGTGACTTTCTACCGTCTTTTCCTTATATACCCTCCCCTTTAGCCATTTCCAATGTCATTTACTACCATAAATAAGAGCAACACACCATCCAAAAAGCAATAATTTGCTAATGTAAAACAAAAACAGTTGACCATCTGCACAACAACAGTGCAGCAAGAACCTACAGTTCATGCTTTAGTTCAATACCATCCACCAAAAAGAAGGGGGCGGAAATAACAGTACTATGCCAACAGGATATGAAGTACCTTCTGCCTCTTTAGTCTCTCATTCTCCTCTTCTAACCGAGATACCTTGTTTTCAAGCTCGTTAGTGTAAGCCTGCCAAGCAGAATGCAGAGTCATGAAATCAATAGACATAGAAGAAACAAAATAGCCATTCCAATGGTTTTGTAGCTATCATGCACTTACATTTTTAGACTAAATATTGTAAAAGAAATACCAAAATCAATACATTCAAAGATAAAAGTTCATGAGGCCTTGATGTTGCAATCAGAACACTTTAACAAGCAAGAGCATACAGTGTAAACAAAATAAGAAATAGACAGGGCAAAAGAACTAGACCTGCTTCCTTGCCCTTGATCGAGCAGCTGATTCCCTATTTTTTATCATCCTCTTCTGCCTCCTTTCCACCCTCTTATTGGCCATCTCCCCTGAGGCACCACGCTTGCGCCCAGGTGTTTGAGGGTCAGAAAGTGCACCGAGCACTGGTGAAGTAATCTGGCCATCGGAGTAAATTGATTCCAAAATAGCACCTGTAGTGACACCCAGCGGCTGAGGGGCCAACTGACTTCCCATGTAAGAACCTACCATGCTTGGATGCTGGGGCTCCAAAGCCTGCTGCTGGTACTGCTGTAACCACTGTGACCTGGGGTTCAAATTGGAAGCACCAGCTGCAACAACACTGCTCCCGATATCCATGTTGCCTGACAACTCATTCGAATCCTTCAGATATCCTTCTGTGACAACCCCAGCTTTGATCAAGAAATCCTCAAGTGTCATCTCCCCAAGCATCGGCTGCCTCACCCGTCGCCTCCCACCACCCTCCTCGGCACTTCTCTTTGGTGCATCCTGAATTCCCTTCCACACCTCGTCCACGGTCTTCTTGCTCAGCTCCGGAGGCATCGTGATGCTCCCCTGGCGCTGCATGCCCAAGGTCGGCTCAGACTGGCCTGCGCTGCCACCATCAGGGTCTACGCCGTCGGGGAACACGCTCTTCAGCAGCTCATCAAGGTTCATACTAAGCAACGGCTCTCCCAACTGGTTCTGCACCTCATTAAGGGTAAGGCTATAATACAGGGACCCTTGCCTTGCCAAGCTCTGCATCTGCCCGCGCTGCACCGAGCCAGCATCACCGCCACTGCCACCTCCAGTCTGCGATGCCATTGCCTGAATCATGAACCGGCACTCTCTTGAACTGAATTACTCTCTTGAACCGAGAAATCTCAGGAACAATGATACGAAAGCAGCCTCCTTTCCAGCGACAAGCTAAGCAAAATGGTCCAACTCCAAATCACAGAAACCCCACACTCCAGAGATTGCCAAACCCCAGCCTACAGATCCACAAGACCGCAGCACAGTTGCAACAGCACGCACCAGTGAACCTGCTACAAAAAGACAACATTTTCACGTCAGATAGAATCGCCCACTTGTTCCCGTACAAGACACTTGGAAGAAAAAAAAATCCACGCCCAAACCAGAAGAATAGGCACAGAACAAGAATTCACCGCAGGATACAATCGAACCCCTAAGAATTTAGGAAACGACGCTAATCAACGGGCTCAAGGATAATCCGGCCCCCGGATCTCCACGGCTAAAAAGGAGTCCTAAAAACCCACCCTTTCAGTTCAAATCGGCACCACATCGAACGAAACGGCCGCGCGATTCCCACTCACCTGGCACCGGATCGCGCCGCCGCGATGGCCCGCGCGGTTAGGCCTGGCTAGTATCTACCATTGAGGAGGAGGAGCGAGGCGGAGGAGGCCGTGATGGGGACGGAGCATGTCACATGTGGGGTTCTTGGAAGAGGCAGTCAGGCAGGCATGGGAGACGAAATTGGTGGGTTCTTATGTGAGAATTGTGGGCTTCGGAGCCGTGGAAATGGGCCCACCGGCAGAGCACGGGAAAAGGAAATGGGCCTGGGTGTGTCTCGCTTGCTCTGCGGAAGGAAATATCATGTCTACCGGACAAACTTACCGAATTGGGGGTGTGTCGAATTCCAATTTGAGCTTCAGACAAAAAATGGTTTTGTGGACAAACTTATTGTTGAAGAACCATCGCTGGCGAGTCTAGTCCGAGTGATTACCTCATAGATAAGCGTATAATCATAAGAACAATGCATGAACAACAAGAACAAAATAAGAGATAGAACACAGAGATGTAGGGGGACTTCTTGCTTCTCTTTATTCCTTCATCCATCGATCAATCCTTTACAATGAATAGCACTCCCTATTTATAGGCTACGACCCTGCTAGGGTTTGGGATGGGGCGTCCACTAATGGGCCGATCGCAGGTCAGTCCATGGTTTCCCAACACTCCCTTGGGCACCCATCCTTCATATCTATGTCTCACAAAACTCCATAAAACCCAAAGGAAAATTTTGGAGAAAGAGTACATGATACACGTTCTCATTGTGATGCACGAATTGCCTCATTAAAAACCTTGGCCGGAAACTTCAGAAAACTCGTCAAGGAAAAAGAGTACAATCCACCCAATTTCATTTAATCTCTTGGATTTATTCTTTGGGTACTCGATCTTCATGATCAAATTTTAATAATGAGTTCGTGAAGGTTCTCCCCCTGAATTCTGCACTTCTAAGTCTCATCATTCCAATTCACGTATGCATCTTTCAAAGCTAGACGCTAGAAGTGACTTAGTGAATAAATCTGCAAGATTCTCACATGACTCAGTATGCAATACTTTGATTACGTTCATCTTTTGCAATTCATGAACATAGAAGAACTTGGGGTTGATATGCTTTGTGAGAGGACTCTTCACATAACCCATCTGTACTTGTGCAACACAAGCTGCATTATCTTCATACAAAAAGTAGGGGTTTGCGCGGTATTCAATCCACACGACTGCTGGATGTGGTGAATCATCCGCCGAAGCCAAACACATTTTTGTAAGGCCTTGTACAATGCTATGATCTCCAAGTGGTTCGTCGAAGTCGATACAAGATATTTCTTAGACGATTTTCATGGAATTGCGCTTCCACCACATGGGGTTCATAGTCCTGCTTATGATTTAGTCGTATACGGGTCCTACAGTGCCCCGTCATCAGTATTGCCATTCATAGTTAGGTTTTGGTTCTTTCAGAGAATGTACTAAATTCTTTGCTTCTTTGGAGGTATCGGAAGATGTCCTTTATTCCCTGCCAATGCCTTTGGTAGGTTCTGCACTATACCTTGCTGGTAGGATCCTGGCAAATACAATATCCGTTCTAGTACAGTTTGCTAAATACATTAGTGCTTCTATTGCACTTTAGTGTGGGAATTCCGGTCCCAGGACTTCCTCCCCCTCTTCTTTAGGTCTGTACGGGTCTTTATCTTGCTACAAAGATCTCCCGACCATTGGCATTTTCAAAGGGTATGTCTTTACAAAGTCGAACCTTTCTGACACCTTCTGAGTGTAGGTTGACTGATGTACTAATATTCCTTCAGGGACATGCTCAAGCTCTAAGCCTAGGCAATATTTGGTTTTACCCAAATCTTTCATTTCGAACTCCGACTCCAGGTAAGAGCTTGTTTTCCTAATATCCTTCAGGGTTCCGATGATATTCATATCATCTTCATACTCTAAGATTATACAAAATCCATTCTCGATCGTCGTATAAATACAGAGATTATTCTCATTGTTCGTGTAGCCTTTCTTGCATAGAAAGTCGCCAAGCGATTATACTACATTCGTCTCGATTGCTTAAGTTCGTATAATGACTTTCTCGAGTTTCACATCGTATATATTTCTATTTGCTCTATTTTGATTCGACGTTGATACATTCTGTATCTTCGTATAAATGTCCGAATCCAATATTTCATAAAGGTATGCTGGTACCCCATCCATCAATTTCACTTCTAACTTCAAGTTCACTGCCATTGAGATAAATATTTAAAAGGGAGTTCCACCCATGACCGGGGAATGAGTTTCTTCATAATCATCTTCTGGATGTCCAATGAAACCTTGTTCAACGAGCCTTACTTCTTTTCATTTCTCTTTCGAACAAATACCCACTTATACCCTATGGGGTGCACAAGGGGAGGCGTGCGGCTTACAGGTCCAAACGTCTTTCTTTTATTCGAGAGAATAATTCGCTTTCTATTGCCTTCTCCCAATCTTCTCAATCTGATATTTTCTTTCATTCAATGAGCGATGCTGCTCAATCAAGATTGATGATTGTGACAAGTTTCTTTGCAAAGTAAATGTCGACATTGGTCGTTGTCATATTCAAAGATTCTCCGCGGTCATAAAGTTTATAGCTATTTCTTCAAGGGGTGATTCTTTTAATGCTTCTACTTGCTCACCGTTGCTTCCAATTGCGGGCAAGTCCTTTAGTTTTTCACTCCGATGTGCGCACACATCCATGCCGATGTCTCCTTCATGGGGATGTTCAATTTTGGTATGCATTTTTGAAGGTTCCATACCGATGCCAGTCTCAATTGGCTCCCTTCTTACGTTCTGGCACTTGGTGATCGGCTATGTGAAGTCCTTCTTATCCTTTTTCACCAGCGCCCCTGCCATTGCCGGATTCGAGGGACCGGAGTTCTCGCCCTTTTATTCCGAGGCCTGCGGGCGGGATTAGGATACCTTCAATGGTATTTCAACCTCTCCGATGCATTGCTTGCAAGCAAATGCTACTTATTCACGCTCTTCAAATCACTAAAGTAGTATGGCGCTTGATTCGCTAATACTTGCGAATCAATTATCTTCGACTTCAATTGTCTTCTAGACTTCAATTCAATTATCTTCTGACTTTCTATTTGCTTTACTAGTGCGCGGTATATGCATAGATTTCAATTATCTTCTGATTTCAATTCTCTTTTAGACTTCAACTATTTCCGACATTATTATCAAGGGTTGATTTCTCCCCTAATGGCGGAAACTAATCTCATCTAATGTACTATCGTAATTGGGCATTATGCAAAACTCCACCATAGGTTCCAAATACTTGATTGTGGATGCTGTCTCATAACCAAAGTATATCCTGACTTTCTGAGAAGACCCAATGCGCTTAGTTCATTTGGTGGTGGTATATGTATCTTCATTGCAAATATCTATTTCCTTAAATAGTTTATTAGTTTTCTTGTATAGGGATTAGGTAATTAGAAATGTTATCTATTTGTTAGGAAGATCATTATTTAGATTGATTTTATCCACAATTGTTAGAAGAGCTCTTTATATAATGACATATATTGTAATAGTTGGTATCAAGCAAAGATGAATAAGCAAGTTCTTAGTCCCTTAAGTCCAGCTGTGGTCGTTCCCTTGACCGGTTATTCTAGATCTATTCCTCCCCAATTGGTGCTCTCCTTCACCTAGCGCCGTTCTACCTCAAGTCGTCGCCGTCCGATCTGCCTCCGACGGATGTTTACCCCATTATGAACTAAGGTTCATGACACTCCATGCTATCAAAACTTGATGCATTACCAAAAGAGCAAGGAGTTACACATTCTCATTGTGTTAGGCTTAAAAAGAAATGGACTGTAAGGTCATAGCATTACAAAAGAACGAATTACTACGGACCTCTTGAAGAAAACTATGGCTTACAAATATTTGCTATATATGGTTATGCTCATCAGCATCAGTTCTAAGTGATACCATGTACATGTTTCATAGAAAAATGAGCACCACCTACTGGAATGATCCAATGAGACTGCACCCAAAATACAGAAAAGCAAGCATAGGTGCTCTGGGGCTTTGCACATGATTTAATGATTATAATTGTGATCTGTTTGTTGCATGTGGTTCATACCAATGTTCATGAAATGTATTTTATTTTTTTACGAAGTCACCTGTCTGGCACTTTAAAATTTGTGGAGGACTGAAATCTGGATTGAAGGCTACTTCCAGGATTGTCAATTGCATAAAGGACTAGGACTTTGTCTCATTTATTAAATGGTATGGAGAACTAATGGACCACAATGAAAATTTCCAACCAGGTGTTAAATGCCAATGGGCAATCAATTCTATTACACTGAGAGACATATAAAAAATAGTATAGAGAAATGAGTGGAACAAAAGTTCCTCAACATAACACATGTATTCAATGCTCAGCAGCAACTGTGTGTTTTGGCGGAGCAAAGCAAAGAAGGTAAGGGCATCAAACATCTTAATGAATTACTATGCAACCACAGAGACTGCCCATAAAGTTCTGTGAATCAATGGAATAGTTCCTCTTGCAAACTGCTTATTAGAAATAGCATGCAGAGCTGAGAAATCACAAGCATGCTTACCAAATAAGCAGCAGCCAAAATAAAGGAGTCCAACGTATGTGCTTTCAAGTTTCAACAAATTAATGTATGCAACATATCAAGTTCACCTTTGAAACATTGAAATGACGGGCAAAATGATGATAGCATTACTAGTATTTTACATACTTAGCGCAAGTACACTGGACAATTTAATGTAGCATGACAAATCAATAAATCATGGTTGATTGACATCCTCAAGAACTTCACACAAGTTCCCTCAAAAATTCAAAATAGACAGTTGCTCATCTTTCCAATAGTTACTACTTGATTCACGCTAACACAATGTAGCCTCACTTGGTTTGAAGTTTCAACAGTGCTCGGCCTTGTAAAAGGAGAATACGGCATAATCCTTAAGTCAATGCCAAAACTTAGTGACCTCGGTAAGCAAGAAAAATAACTTTAAATCTCTTTTTTTCTTTTCTTTACATAGCCTCCAATAGATGTTTAAAGAGTCAAAAGTCAAAACCTAACAATGGGATCACCACTAGGGCATGGTGTTGTAGAAACAAAAAATTAGTTGCTTTTTACTTGGAAATGGTTCTTCACCAAGACTGGAAGAAAACAGTAATACTAATCATAAGGGGTTTAGTGCCAATAAAAAAATACAGGTCTCCAGAGCATCCTAGTTGTGTCGAACAATAGATCAAATGGCAGTTACTAACATGAGTACTCCCTCTGTTCCCAAATACATGTCATTCTAACTTTCAAATTTCGTTCCTAAATACATGTCATTCTACGATTTCAAGGTGACTTTCTACCGTCTTTTCCTTATATACCCTCCCCTTTAGCCATTTCCAATGTCATTTACTACCATAAATAAGAGCAACACACCATCCAAAAGCAATAATTTGCTAATGTAAAACAAAACAGTTGACCATCTGCACAACAACAGTGCAGCAAGAACCTACAGTTCATGCTTTAGTTCAATACCATCCACCAAAAAGAAGGGGGCGGAAATAACAGTACTATGCCAACAGGATATGAAGTACCTTCTGCCTCTTTAGTCTCTCATTCTCCTCTTCTAACCGAGATACCTTGTTTTCAAGCTCGTTAGTGTAAGCCTGCCAAGCAGAATGCAGAGTCATGAAATCAATAGACATAGAAGAAACAAAATAGCCATTCCAATGGTTTTGTAGCTATCATGCACTTACATTTTTAGACTAAATATTGTAAAAGAAATACCAAAATCAATACATTCAAAGATAAAAGTTCATGAGGCCTTGATGTTGCAATCAGAACACTTTAACAAGCAAGAGCATACAGTGTAAACAAAATAAGAAATAGACAGGGCAAAAGAACTAGACCTGCTTCCTTGCCCTTGATCGAGCAGCTGATTCCCTATTTTTTATCATCCTCTTCTGCCTCCTTTCCACCCTCTTATTGGCCATCTCCCCTGAGGCACCACGCTTGCGCCCAGGTGTTTGAGGGTCAGAAAGTGCACCGAGCACTGGTGAAGTAATCTGGCCATCGGAGTAAATTGATTCCAAAATAGCACCTGTAGTGACACCCAGCGGCTGAGGGGCCAACTGACTTCCCATGTAAGAACCTACCATGCTTGGATGCTGGGGCTCCAAAGCCTGCTGCTGGTACTGCTGTAACCACTGTGACCTGGGGTTCAAATTGGAAGCACCAGCTGCAACAACACTGCTCCCGATATCCATGTTGCCTGACAACTCATCCGAATCCTTCAGATATCCTTCTGTGACAACCCCAGCTTTGATCAAGAAATCCTCAAGTGTCATCTCCCCAAGCATCGGCTGCCTCACCCGTCGCCTCCGACCACCCTCCTCGGCACTTCTCTTTGGTGCATCCTGAATTCCCTTCCACACCTCGTCCACGGTCTTCTTGCTCAGCTCCGGAGGCATCGTGATGCTCCCCTGGCGCTGCATGCCCAAGGTCGGCTCAGACTGGCCTGCGCTGCCACCATCAGGGTCTACGCCGTCGGGGAACACGCTCTTCAGCAGCTCATCAAGGTTCATACTAAGCAACGGCTCTCCCAACTGGTTCTGCACCTCATTGAGGGTAAGGCTATAATACAGGGACCCTTGCCTTGCCAAGCTCTGCATCTGCCCGCGCTGCACCGAGCCAGCATCACCGCCACTGCCACCTCCAGTCTGCGATGCCATTGCCTGAATCATGAACCGGCACTCTCTTGAACTGAATTACTCTCTTGAACCGAGAAATCTCAGGAACAATAATACGAAAGCAGCCTCCTTTCCAGCGACAAGCTAAGCAAAATGGTCCAACTCCAAATCACAGAAACCCCACACTCCAGAGATTGCCAAACCCCAGCCTCCAGATCCACAAGACCGCAGCACAGTTGCAACAGCACGCACCAGTGAACCTGCTACAAAAAGACAACATTTTCACGTCAGATAGAATCGCCCACTTGTTCCCGTACAAGACACTTGGAAGAAAAAAATAATCCACGCCCAAACCAGAAGAATAGGCACAGAACAAGAATTCACCGCAGGATACAATCGAACCCCTAAGAATTTAGGAAACGACGCTAATCAACGGGCTCAAGGATAATCCGGCCCCGGATCTCCACGGCTAAAAGGAGTCCTAAAACCCACCCTTTCAGTTCAAATCGGCACCACATCGAACGAAACGGCCGCGCGATTCCCACTCACCTGGCACCGGATCGCGCCGCCGCGATGGCCCGCGCGGTTAGGCCTGGCTAGTATCTACCATTGAGGAGGAGGAGCGAGGCGGAGGAGGCCGTGATGGGGACGGAGCATGTCACATGTGGGGTTCTTGGAAGAGGCAGTCAGGCAGGCATGGGAGACGAAATTGGTGGGTTCTTATGTGAGAATTGTGGGCTTCGGAGCCGTGGAAATGGGCCCACCGGCAGAGCACGGGAAAAGGAAATGGGCCTGGGTGTGTCTCGCTTGCTCTGCGGAAGGAAATATCATGTCTACCGGACAAACTTACCGAATTGGGGGTGTGTCGAATTCCAATTTGAGCTTCAGACAAAAAATGGTTTTGTGGACAAACTTATTGTTGAGGAATCATCGCTGGCGAGTCCAGTCCGAGTGATTACCTCATAGACAAACGTAGAATCGTAAGAACAATGCATAAACAACAAGAACAAAATAAGAGATAGAACACAGAGATGTAGGGGGACTTCTTGCTTCTCTTTATTCCTTCATCCATCGATCAATCCTTTATAATGAATAGCACCCCCTATTTATAGGCTACGACCCTGCTAGGGTTTGGGATGGGGCGTCCACTAATGGGCCGACTGCAGGGTCAGGTCCATGGTTTCCCAACACTCCCCCTTGGGCACCCATCCTTCATATCTATGTCTCGTCAAAACTCCATAAAAACCCAGTGGGAAAAATTTGGAGAAAGAGTACATGATACACGTTCTGCTGTGATGCACGAATTGCCTCATTAAAAACCTTGGCCGGAAAACTTCAGGAAAACTCGTCAAGGGAAAAAGAGTACAATCCACCCAATTTCATTTAATCTCTTGGATTTATTCTTTGGGTACTCGATCTTCATGATCAAATTTTAATAATGAGTTCGTGAAGGTTCTCCCCCTGAATTCTGCACTTCTAAGTCTCATCATTCCAATTCACGTATGCATCTTTCAAAGCTAGACGCTGGAAGTGACTTAGTGAATAAATCTGCAAGATTCTCACATGACTCAGTATGCAGTACTTTGATTACGTTCATCTTTTGCAATTCATGAGCATAGAAGAACTTGGGGTTGATATGCTTTGTGAGAGGACTCTTCACATAACCCATCTGTACTTGTGCAACACAAGCTGCATTATCTTCATACAAAAGTAGGGGTTTGCGCGGTATTCAATCCACACGACTGCTGGATGTGGTGAATCATCCGCTGAAGCCAAACACATTTTTGTAAGGCCTTGTACAATGCTATGATCTCCAAGTGGTTCGTCGAAGTCGATACAAGATATTTCTTAGACGATTTTCATGGAATTGCGCTTCCACCACATAGGGTTCATAGTGCATTTGCGATTTAGTCGTATACGGGTCCTACAGTGCACCAGTCATCAGATTGCCATTCATAGTTAGGTTTTGGTTCTTTCAGAGACAGACTAAATTCTTTGCTTCTTTGGAGGTATCGGAAGATGTCCTTTATTCCCGCCAATGCCTTTGGTAGGTTCGCACTATACCTTCTTTGGTAGGATCTGGCAAATACAATATCCGTTCTAGTACAGTTTGCTAAATACATTAGTGCTTCTATTGCACTTTAGTGTGGAATTCGGTCCCAGGACTTCCTCCCCTCTTCTTTAGGTGCATGCGGGTCTTTATCTTGCTACAAAGATCTCCCGACCATTGGCATTTTCAAAGGGTATGTCTTTACAAAGTCGAACCTTTCGACACCTTACGAGTGTAGGTTGACCGATGTACTAATATTCCTTCAGGACATGCTCAAGCTCTAAGCCTAGGCAATATTTGGTTTTACCCAAATCTTTCATTTCAACTCCGACTCGGTAAGAGCTTGTTTTCCTAATATCCTTCAGGTTCCGATGATATTCAGATCATCTTCATACTCTAAGATTATACAAAATCCATTCAGGATCGTCGTATAAATACACGAGATTATTCTCATTGTTCGTAGCCTTTCTTGCATAGAAAGTCGCCTAGCGATTATACTACATTCATCGATTGCTTAAGTTCGTATAATGACTTTCGAGTTTCACATGTACATATTTCTATTTGCTCTGTTTTGATTCGGACGTTGATACATTCGGTATCTTCGTATAAATGTCCGAATCCAATATTTCATAAAGGTATCTTGGTACCCATCCATCAATTTCACTTCTAACTTCAAGTTCATGCCATTGAGATAAATATTTAAAGGGAGTTCCACCATGACCGGGAATGAGTTTCTTCATAATCATCTTCTGGATGTCCAATGAAACCTTGTTCAACGAGCCTTACTTCTTTTCATTTCTCTTTCGAACAAATACCCACTTATACCCTATGGGGTGCACAAGGGGAGGCGTGCGGCTTACAGGTCCAAACGTCTTTCTTTTATTCGGAGAGAATAATTCAGTTTCTATTGCCTTCTCCCAATCTTCTCAATCTGATATTTTCTTTCATTCAGCGAGCGATGCAGGCTCTGAATCAAGATTGATGATTGTGACAAGTTTCTTTGCAAAGTAAATGTCGACATTGGCTGTTGTCATATTCAAAGATTCTCCCGCGGTCATAAAGTTTATAGCTATTTCTTCAAGGGGTGATTCTTTTAATGCTTCTACTTGCTCACCGCTGCTTCCAATTGCGGGGCAAGTCCCTTTAGTTTTTCAGCTCCGATGTGTGCGCACACATCCATGCTGATGTCTCCCTTCATGGGGATGTTCAATTTTGGTATGCATTTTTTGAAGGTTCCATACCGATGCCAGGTCTCAATTGGCTCCCCTTCTGGTTCGGGGCACTTCGGTGATCGGCTATGTGAAGTCCTTCTTATCCTTTTTCACCAGGCGTCCCCGGTTACTTCGGATTCGAGGGACCGGAGTTCTCGTCCTTTTATTCTGAGGCCTCTGGACGGGATTAGGGATACCTTCAATGGTATTTCAACCCTCTCCGATGCATTGCTTGCAGGCAAATGCTACTTATTCACGCTCTTCAAATCACTAAAGTAGTATGGCAGTTGATTCGCTAATACTTGCGAATCAATTATCTTCTGGACTTCAATTGTCTTCTAGACTTCAATTCAATTATCTTCTGGACTTCTCTATTTGCTTTACTAGTGCGCGGGTATATGCATAGATTTCAATTATCTTCTGGATTTCAATTCTCTTTTAGACTTCAACTATTTCCCGACATTATTATCAAGGGTTGATTTCCTCCCCCTAATGGCGGGAAACTAATCTCATCTAATGTACTATCAGCGAATTGGGCATTATGCAAAACTCCAGCCATAGGTTCCAAATACTTGATTGTGGATGCTGTCTCATAACCAAAGTATATCCCAGACTTTCGGAGAAGACCCAATGCAGTTAGTTCGCTGCGGTGGTGGTATATGTATATAACCCTTGCAACCAAACCTGCGAAGATGAGAAGTTTTCGGTGTTGACCCTTACGCTAGTTGCATAGGTAGATGGATGTTATAGGCCGACGGTCTGAAATTGATGAGAGCTGCTGCGAGTAGGACTGCGTGTCCCCAACATGTAGTTGGTAACTTACAATTCTTCAAAGTTTTGCTAGTCCATTCTGGATGCGGACATGCGGTACAGAATGCTCAACTTTTAACTCCCATTTTCATGCAATAATCATCAAATGCTTTCAAAGTAAATTCTCCGGCATTGTCCATTCAGGTGGACTTTACATGATGATCAGGGAAATTATTTTTCAATTGTTATTTATCTGCGAGATTTAGCTTTGCAAAAGCATGATTTCTCGTAGACAATAAACATACGTGCGATCATTCCGAGGAAGCATCGATGAGCACCATAAAATACATAAATAACCCTTACAAGGGCTGTATAGGACCGCAAATGTCTCCCTGGATACGGTCCAGGAATGCAGGGACTTCATCATTCGCTTTCAGAGCAAAAGGTCTAATAATTAATTTCCCGGTGGCACATACAGGGCGCACAAAATCTTTCTGATTCGGAAAATTCTTTATATTCATATTATGTCCCTGTGAATTGTTAATTATATATCTCATTATCCTAAAACCTAGGCGGCATAATCTATCATGTCAGAGATAGATAAGTTCAGAGCTTCCAAATACGGTTTTCAAGGCAATATAGGCTGCAGGTGCCTTAATATTAGTGTAGTATAGCCCAGTTTCATATGAAGGAAGACATTCTAATGCTATTTTTTACTTTCTTCACGCTTTGTAATGAGCAGGTATTCTGTACCATACTCTTTTTCAGTCTCTACGTGGAAACTGTTAGCGCAAATATCCTTGAGAGTTCTAGTCGATTCTGGGTACAATAAGTCTTCTTCAATGACCAAAGTTGTGCCCCCATTGGGAGTATAATTATGGCCCTTCCTGAGCCTATTATACAAGTATCACGTCACTGATCGTCGTAAGACTACCAAGATTCTTCTTGATCATTGGAAAAAACTCCGTTTCTCTCAGGATGGTATTTATTGTGCCACTACCTGCTAAGCACACTTCCTCCATAGGGCGCCACACGTGTTCTAATATAATGTACTTTATTAATATGTAGCAGAAAGCAAGTAACATAAATAAAATACTTCAGATATCAGAACATAACTTGCTATTATAAAGACAGGAAAATAAGTCTTGCAGGACTCATAATAATAATTTAATGCTTTGCTCTCCTAGAGCTTGCAACCATTATTCAATAATTCAAAGTTCTGCTTCAATTACAAACTGCAAGTTTTCTATAAAAGATCCAAGTGCAATGCGTGCACTAGATCGAATCGGCGAAGTATTCAGGAACTTCTGCCTCAATCGGCTCCATGCGCGATCTTCTCCTCTTGGGCAATTACGGCTGCAGCCGCTGCGATGTCCAAAGGAGGGGTAATGGGGACTGCTGCTGGGCTGTCCACATCTATAAGTGCAGCTAATGGATGTGGACCCTCTATGCCTGCAATGGCGAGGTGTGCCACATGCTGTTATTTGCTCTTCTTCTTAGACTGGAAATCATCAATAACGTGCGACTCATGACCTTACCCTTCTTGCCCCTTTCCTTCATGTGATATGTAGTTCTTTCTTAGAACATCATCTTGAGCTTCCGCAACTTGCATAATGTCATTAATTCGACATACTCCATGTAGCCATCTTGACGATAGTTGCATGCGGATTGCACCACATTCGGGTGAAAGGTAGATCTTCTCAATCTTCTGCTCATCCGTGATTACATTACCACAGAATTGAAGATTAGTACAAATTCTATATAAATTCTCGCTATACTGGGTCAGTTCTTTGAACTACTAGTTTCTGATGCCAGTCATATTCATATTCATGCAAAAAGTTCAAAGCATTACTGCTGGTAATCTGCATAAAATGGTTGCAAAATTCTTATAATGCTCTTCGAACTCCAGGTTGGTGTTCCCGTATTTTTCTATGCTTTTTTCATGATTTACTGCTATATTCAGTGATTAAAAGCAATATAAACAATCACAGATAATCAAAACAGTAAATACAATAAATAAATTACATAGAAATAATGATAACAAAGTTAAACATACTTCAAATCGGCCGATTCAAAATTGAATTTTCAATGCCCTTTCGCTAGAAAAGTATTTTGGTGAATTCAATTCGAGGGTTATGGCGAAATTTCATTCGAGAAAATTCGCGTAATATGCAAATCTGGAGGGTTATTCTGCAAGAATTTCTTTACCCACGAAAATCCTTGCAATTTTCAGAACTGCGAGGTTTTATTTGCAAATTTTCAGTTCAAGAAAATTTATTACGTTATTTCAGGAAAACCTGAGGGCGTTTGTGCAAAATCTTGAATTTATTTTTCCTTTCCTTTTTTCCCGGATTCCTTTCCACCAGTTCCCATTTAATTTTCTTCCAGCCTTATGGGCCATGCCCTTAAATGCCCATCTGGCCGAGATGCTCTTAAAGCCCATTTGGGCATGATGCTTATGGCCTTTCTTTCTTTTCTCAAATCGTAGCTCTCTCCTTTTTTTTAATTCTTTCTTGGTCGTGCGGCTGGTCGGCCCGTTTGGCTTGCATGGCTGGGCAAAAAGGGAGTTGCACGGGGAGAAGGGTTTCCCAACCCTGTGCAGAGGGCTGGCGGCGCGAGCACTTCATGCGCGGGAGCCGGTTGGTGTGGTGGCCATGCTGCGCGGTTGCCTGGGATTTCAAAGGCGCGCAGCAGCCACATCAGCCGCGTGCGGGGTGGCGGTGCATGCGGGCGCTTGCTCTGGCAGGGCTCATGCGGCGGCCTCCCGGTGCTTCAGGCACGGTGCGGCTGCCGGCTCCCCCTTCCCTTCCTCCTTTTTTTTTCCTTTTTGGTGTGTAGAAGCTATCGGTCGTGGCATGAAGGCCGGGCAGCTGGTGCGGGGCGGCCGAGGATGCCCGTGCAAGGGCGGTGTCCCAGGTGTCGACTCCTCTACGGGAGGCGGCCGAGTGCGGCGCCATCTTCAGGTGGCCGGGCGCGACTCCAAGCCGGTGGTGGCCGGGCGCGACTCCAAGCCGGTGGTGGCCGGGCGCGACTCCAAGTCGGTGACGGCCGGCTCTACAGGGCCGATGGCCCTTGTTTTTTTACTGTTCATTCATGCGATGCAATGTGTAATGTAATGTAGTACAAGATTGCAATGGAGGTGCGACTTCATGCCGTCATGTGTGTGCTTGCCGCGTGCTGGCGGCGTGGTTCTGTCGCTGCCTCCGTGGCGAGACGTGATGGCGGACTATGCCGACCGGTAACGTGTCGCGGAAGTAGTAACAACCGCTTACAGGCGGTGCCATGCACATGGTGCCTTTCACGCTATTGCATCTACTACCTACGGTACAATCATCATCTACTCTTTCATGCAATTCACCGATCGGCTTGGCCGGCGACTTCAAGTCGACTCGCGGTAGATTAGAGCGGATTTGCACCATAGGAAACCAATCTAGAAAGCCAAATTTGCAGAATTGAAAGCAATATAGAAAAACGATTCAATCTACGAGTGTCGTCCATCGACGGTTACCTTTTCGATGCGAGGAGAGTCGATCGTGCTGATAACGTGTTGAGGAACCGTCGCTGGCGAGTCCAGTCCGAGCGATTACCTCGTAGACAAGCGTAGAATCGTAAGAACAATGCATGAACAATAAGAACAGAATAAGAGATAGAACACAGAGATATAGGGGGACTTCTTGATTCTCTTTATTACTTCATCCATCGATCAATCCTTTACAATGAATAGCATCTCTTATTTATAGGCTACGACCCTGCTAGGGTTTGAGATGGGGCGCTTACTAATGGGCCGACTGCAGGGTCAGGCTCATGGTTTCCCAACACTTATAATGCAATTTAAAGGAGTGGTTTACAATTACCTATTGTAAAATCAAACAAGTCCAACCAAATTTTGTGGACAAAGTGTGTTACTCTTACACCTCACCCATTACTTGGCCGTTAATTAGGTTGAGGCCAGTTAATGTTATAAACGATGTTTAGCTGAAATCTTAAGCCAACTATTATTATTACTGGACATTTAGGGTTACCTATAATAATAGTATTCTGAATTTTCATATATTTTGGTAGTTCTCTCGTTGCTTTAGCCATCTACACTCAGGAGTGGATCTACAGTGCTCTACCCGAGTGCACAGGACACCGGGTCAAAAAATTATTTTCCTTTAAATATAGCCATGTATATATAATATGTACACCCTTAGTCCAAGATAAGAGGACACTCCAAGCCAAAATATTAAACACATGTGATATGTGTTGGAAGTGGGGACCTCCGGTCATTTTCGTTCTGAATCCGCCACTGTCTACACTCCACTATCCACCTACTAAGACGTTCACATCTTTCCCATCTAATGGTCTGTTTTTTTTTGGCGGTGGTGTTTAGAACGCAGTAATTTCATATGAACTTTGCTGCAAGAATCCTGCGAAATTCTCAAGTTCCAAATCAGACTTAAATTCCATCACTTTTCCTACTTCCCCTTTAGTTCATGTCATGCTCATTTGAGCACCGTAAGTTTATAAGGTGAATACAAGGGATATGAGAGCGAATCAAATGAGAACCACTCTAGGGTCCGCTTGGAAGGTCACAAGAAACATTTTCATTTACTACAACAACAGAAAAAAAACATGCTTTCCAAATAAGGCCTTGAAGTGGTGATCAAACAGTAAATTTAACGCGATGCTGTCAATACTGCCAGCATCACTGATTTGGTGACCATGATTGAATTCCCACAGCGATGGGACGTTCAACGGTTCAAGGTGAAGTTTGTAGTGATTCCTACCTGATAGGTACGAACGCATTTGCAATTCCAAATCTCTCGAGGGGCACCAACGTGTTTACGCCTTTACGGCAGGTCAGATGTCGCAAAACTTCTCTACACATGGCATGTAGCATGAACCAAAAAGAATTGCTGGTCAGATCCAAATAGCATTCAAAGAACTTCGAACTCTCTTACGAATGATTCGATGAAGACGATGAGTGGAGGAACTGCATGTTGCCGACACCCCACGCTTGATGAACATCAGAAAATTCAGTATGATGTAGTGATGTACTATTTGCAAAACAAGCTAAACAACATTTACTTCAGCTCCCTTTTCAGAGCAAAGCAAGGTTATTTGTAATGGAGAAGTGGGGTTCTTATATTATGTACTGTGTTCCTATCTAACAAGTTGCAAACGATGAGAAACTTATCAGCAAACTACCAAATTGCATACTAGGTTAGTGATGTTCATCAGGGAAAAGAATAGATACTTAAAAGTACATAAGTTTGAACTTAAGAGCCTATTCAATATATAAATCAATAATACGATGATTAGTTCCAGTTTGGTCTGAGTGAAATAAAGGTGAGTTGTAATTTGTACCAAAGCTAAAAACCTGAGTGGTGGATTGCCAGGCGCCTTTTGAGATGCCTCGCTCCCGTCGTCTCCCCTCCAGGAAACTCCATGGTGACCTTCATACCGCCGCCGGCCTCGCCACCATATGGATTTGGCGCCTCCTCCTCCACCGACCACACCCCCGTGTGGATCCGCCGTCGTCGCCTCCTCCCCACGGATACGTCCACGTGTGGAACCGGCGCCGCCTCCTCCCCTGCGCGGAGACGCCCCTTGGCCTCCTCCCCCGCGCCGTGAAGTCGACTCCGGAGAACACCATGAGACGCCCCTTGGCCTCCTCCCCCTCGGCGTGAAGACGACCCCGGCCGAATCCGAACCTCCTCCTCGCTGCGCGGTGCCGCCTCACACCAGGTTCGGAGAGCTCCTCCTCCTCCTTCACAACGCTCGACTTCCCCCTTCCCGACGTCGGTTGGTCTCCTCCCCCGTGCTGTGAAGCCCCCTCCAACCGGATCCGGGCCTCCTCATCCTCCACACAGTGCCGCGATGCCGCCTCTCACCGGATCCTCGCCACACTGCTCAGTTTCTCCCTTCCCCGTGTCGGTTGGCCTCCTCCCTCGCGCCGTGAAGCAGCCTCTGATCGGATCCGGGCCTCCTCGTCCTCCAGTTTTGGCCTCCTCTCCTGTGTTGTGAAGTCGCCTCCGGTTGATTCCTTGTTTGTGCTGATCTAATCCGATGATACTACATCTCATCAATTCGGTGAAAAAACGTGTGTTTTCCTTCTAGGGCCTGAGGCGTTGCCGTCTCTCTTAGGATTGGAATCTTCTTTTGCGTGTATTTTCAGGGCACAGGCTCGGAGCATGTCTTTAAGAACTTGGTTGGTGCGTTCTGTTTGTCCATCTGTCTGAGGGTGATAGGCTGTACTGAAATTGAGTTTGGTCCCTAAGGCTTCATGCAGACTCTGCGGAATCTTGATGTAAATTGGGAACCTCATCGGACCACGATCTTCTTGGGCACTCCGTGTAAACAAACAATCCTGGCCACATATAATTCTGCCAACTGGCTGCTTCTGTATGTAGTC
The DNA here is from genome assembly GCA_036346255.1 of Ampelocalamus luodianensis. Lineage (NCBI taxonomy): Eukaryota > Viridiplantae > Streptophyta > Magnoliopsida > Poales > Poaceae > Ampelocalamus > Ampelocalamus luodianensis. The sequence continues at coordinate 17,186,098 of CM070625.1, forward strand.
TTCACAGGGATAAAATGTGCTACCTTAGTTAACCGATCAATTATCACCCAGATGGAATCATATCCTGATTGGGTCCTAGGAAGTCCGGTGATGAAATCTATGCCAATTGCTTCCCACTTCCATTCTGGAATTGGTAGTGGCGGCAACAATCCAGCTGGTCTCTGATGTTCTGCCTTAACTCGCTGACACACATCGCGGCGAGCAACGAACTCGGCAATTTCTCGCTTCATCTTTGACCCACGATATTTCTCCTTGGATCTGGTACATCTTGGTGCTTCCGGTGAATGGAGTAAGGCGTTTCATGAGCCTCCTTGAGTGGTATTTTATCTCCTGTTGGTTAGGTACACAAATGCGGTTCCCAAACCACACAGTTCCTTGTTCATCTTCAGCGAATCCTGTAGCCTTGCCTCTTTGCATATTCTTCTTGATCTCCTTGATGTCATCATCTTCTAGCTGTTTTTCTCTGATCTGACCTTGAAGAGTTGGTTGTACTTCCAAAGCATTCACACAACCTTGACTGACAATCTCCAAGTTTAGACGCTTCAATTCTTCATGTAGTTCCGGTTGCTCCTTCTGTACCATCATAGTGTTGCAATAGACCTTTCTGCTCAAAGTGTCTGCAACTACATTTGCTTTGCCTGGATGATAATGAATTCCGAGATCATAATCTTTTATCAACTCCAACCATCTTCTCTGCCGAAGGTTTAATTACACTGCGTGAAGATATATTTCGGACTCTTGTGATCGTAAAAATCTCACAATGTTACCAATGAGATAATGCGCGGATCTTCAAGGCATGCACAATCATTGCTAACTCCGGATCATGTGTCGGATAATTCCCTTCATGTGGTCTCAATCGCTGGATGCATAAGCCACTACTTTGCCTTCTGCATTAACACACATCCGAGACCTTGTCGGGATGCGTCATGAAAAATCTCAAATCCTTACGAATATCGGGTAAGACTAGCACAGGTGCTGAGACTAATCTCCTCTTCAGGTCTTGGAAACTTTCTTCACAAGCATCTGTCCATTCAAATTTCTTTTCCTTCTTCAGAAGTTGAGTCATGGGTCTTGCAATCTTAGAGAAATTTTCAATGAACCTACGGTAATAACCCGCTAGTCCAAGGAAACTTCTCACCTCGGTGGTATCTAGGTTGCTTCCAATCTGACACTGCTTCAACCTTGCCAGAATCTCCTGCAATTCCTCCTGCTGACACAATATGTCCAAGGAATGCCACTTGACTTAGCCAAAATTCACTTTTGCTGAATTTGGCATAGAGTTGGTGCTCTCTGAGCTTGTCCAGTATCATTCTGATATGCTTCTCGTGTTCTTCTTCATCCTTGAGTAGATGAGAATGTCATCGATGAAAACAACCACAAACTTATCCAAGAATTCCATGAACACTTTGTTCATCATATTCATGAAATAAGCAGGGGCGTTCGTCAAACCGAAAGACATCATCAGAAACTCATACAATCCATATCCGGTGGTGAAGGTGTCTTGAATATCTTACGTGCGATCTTCAATTGGTGATAGCGGATCTCAAATCAATCTTCGAGAAAACACTTGCTCCTTTCAGCTGATCGAACAGATCATCTATCCTGGGTAAAGGTATTTGTTCTTGATCGTCACCTCATTGAGTGATCTGTAATCAACACACATCCTCATGCTATTGTCCTTTTTCTTGACGAACAGCACTGGTGCTCCCCAAGGTGATGAACTGGGTCGGATGTACCCTTTGCTTCGTAGTTCTTCAATCTGTTTCTTCAATTATGCTAACTCATTAGCTGGCATTCTATAGGGTCGCTTCGATATTGGAGCTGTCCCTGGGACTAAGTCAATTAAGAACATTATGTCCCGATCCGGTGGCATGCCAGGTAGATCGTCAGGAAAGACATCAGCATACTCTCGGACTACAGGGATGTCTTCAAGTTTCACTTCCTTCATGCTGGTGAGGATGGAACTCCCATTATTGCAAGTCTTGGGCTTGAACTCGACTGAAATTCCTTCTTCATTAGTGAGTGTGATAGACCTATTGGCACAGTCTATTTGTCTATGGTTCTTGGCTAACCAGTCCATTCCAAGAATTACATCCAAACCTTGGGAATGCAAGACTATCAAGTCCGCTAGGAAGGATACTCCGGATATTTCAAGAGTGAGGTTCGGGCACAGAGAACTAGTTCTCATTTCTGATCCCGGAGAATGGATTATCATGGGGTTGGTCAAAGGAGATATAGGTAACCCATTTTTGCCCACAAACTTATTTGATACAAAAGAATGCGAAGCTCCAGAATCAAATAGCACTGAAGCTGGTATTGAATTGACAAGAAACATACCAAGCACAACATCTAGCGCTGCCTGAGCTTCCTCAGCTGTGACGTGGTTCACACGTCCCTTGATAAATTGTCCTGACGACTTTGCAATGCCGCCAGTGGCTGTGGCTCCTGGTGCTGGCTTGGAAGATGTCGCTGCCTGCTGCTTCTTGGGGCATCTGTTGGCGTAGTGCCCTGTTTCGTTGCAGTGAAAACAGGTCACTCCTGCAGCTGAGGGAGCGGAGCTCTTCTGCTGAAATTGTCCTCCAGTTGATGCGCTGCGGAAGTTGGAGGTGTTGGGGCGCTGGTTCTGCACTGGAACTCGGGAGGTGGAAGACTGGAACTTTCCACGCTGTGGTGGCTGCGGCTGAATGAATCGAGGCTTGGGAAGGCCTCCTGCATTGAACCTCTGGGCTGCCATCCTCCGCTTGCGGTTCTCCATCTCTTGATGCTTGGCCTCCTCGCGAATCGTCTTGTCCACCAAATGTTGAAAGTCGGTGAAGTTCTGGGAGATCAGTTGGACGGAGATATCGTCATTAAGTCCCTCCATGAACCTCTCCTGTCGGTCCTCGTCCCGGGCTACATCAGCTGGTGCGTAGCGAGCCAGCTGGTTGAAGCGGTGAAGATACTCACTCACGGAGCGATTGCCTTGACGAAGGGCATGGAACTCCTTTTTCTTCAACGTCATCTGGCCGACAGGGATGTGGGCATGACGAGCTCGGCGGTCGTCCCCACGAGATGGCCTGGGCGTTGGCGTGGGAAATGCATAAATTGTCCCACCACTCCGAAGCTGGTCCGTTGAGTTGATGGGAGGCGAACAGAACCCTCTCGCGGTCGGTGCACTTTGGCGATGTCCGCTTCTTCACGATGGCACGAAGCCAATCGTCGGCATCCATCGGCTCGGTCTTCTTTGGAGAATGTCGTAGGCGCATGCGCATGAACTCCGACATGGTCACCCGCCGAGAGGTGTCTTTGGTGCTGCGTTGCGGCGGTAGCTCTTTGCCGCGACTTGTATGTTACGAGAGTTCTTTGGCGGCGGGCGACAAGTCGATGAGGTGAGTTTAATTGGCCATCATTTGTTGCCAATCCGGTCCTGCCGCTGGCGGTGGGGGAGGCTGCTGAACAGGTTGCTCCTAATGGTCGACATTTTCATTGCCCTGGCCTTGAACGCTGCCACTTCCTGTGCGGGTGGCCACCATCTGTTTGAATTTTCCAAAGACTTAGGGAAGAGCAGAAAGGATTGTACTAAGGGGGAGTAAATTTATATTAGCCTAAAAAGCACACAATTACAAGACAAAGAAACCAAATTTCTTTTTCAAAGTAGTTCTTTATTTTATTCATTTGATTATGGCTACCACAGAAGGTTAGTAGCTCATAATTCGCAGCTAATCGATAACTAAAGGAAAAGCAAATATCTAAAAAGGGAAAAGCAACATCTATGGGGTGGATGGGGTGTAGTCAGGGGAGTTGCAGGTACTGCCTTGGCCCCTCTTGTAGAGAGCCAACTCAGCTTCGGCTGCCTTCAATTTCTCCTCTGCGGCTTCTAGCCTCCCCTGAACGAGATACAACTCGTCCAGGGTGTTGCCATAGGCGTAATCCATCGCCTTGGCTAACTCCACCTGGTGGGTGATCTCCGGCATATCCTCGTTCTCGATCGTGAAAGGCCTTTGCCTAGCCGGGTGGGGATGTGCATGGGATAGTACTGGAATGCAGTATCCCGAAAGTGAGCGTCGTAGGTGTAGCGAAGTCGGCGGACGGCTTCTCTTGCGGCGTCCTGGATACCATCCTCAAAAGTCTCCCGACGCATTGGGGCGTCGAAGATGTGAAATGACGTATCTGGCGCCAAGTTAGAGTAGAGGATAACCTCCACTCTCCAGTGCTCCTGCTGTCCCACGATGTACTTGTATCCTTGGTATGTGGGTCTCTTCGTGAAACTCAGTCTTGCATCATCTTCCATAGGATATCCGCCATTCTCAGCGTAGACTCCATGGGAGATACGGTCGATCTCTCGACCATCTACAAGTTTAGAAAGGACAAAGTTTAGAAATCTTTTAATAGAGAAAGGAAGAGCAAGACTGGGAAGACACGTAAATAATTTTAAAATTTTGAAAATAGTCCTAATGGTTCTAACATTTCTCTAGTGGGCCATGACCTCGATCGATATGGCTCGATACCACTTTTGTCAAACCGGGAGCGAAGGATCCGAATTCTCTGTGTTCAAACACCGGTCCGGGATTTCCAGCGTACAGTCTCACAAAAGGATATCACATTCATATCACGGCGTAAATGACATTAATTAAATAATTGTTTAATACAATGAGTCCAAAATCAATATCAAAAGTCAAATGATAAACACAGTGAAACATAATAATAGTGGGAGCCACGATGCGCCACAGGCAATAAATGCAGGTCAAAAGCCTACTCGTCGGATCCTCACGTCGGGGTAGAAGTCTTCTCTGAATAAGATTTGTTCAAAGAAAGATGAGCACAACTTCCGTGCTCGCAAGTTACACAATATTGAATTTAAATGCATGCATAAGGTAACAAGTGAGTATGGCGGGGTTGTTTTGCATAACGGCATTTTCGATATAAATAACCATAATAATTTCTAAGGCGGTTTATACTAAGATTAAAATCATATTTTGAAATGATAATATTACAATGTGGATAACCTCCAATGTTTTAGTGAAGGATCCTCTAACACTTGGCTTCCCGCCAATTTTGAAGGATTGACCATCCTCGGCATTTAATAAAGCGTTTTAAAACCAAAAACAATTCTAACTTTAAGTGGCCACACTAGCATGTCCATGACCGGCGGGCGCTATTCGAATAGTTTCTACTCTGCGAGTTGGTACAACTTTACCCACACGATGTGACATGCTCGTTATGTGGCCAATTCACGCTTAGTAGGCGTGTGGTGAGCAATTACCATGAGGCCTTTACAATGTGCTATCCTAATGTACTTATGCCCGCTAAGGTTTCGCCTCTTTGGACTAACTAGTCCTCAAAGCCCCCTCTTGCGCCAAGTGGGGATAAAACGTCTAACCGACACCCACATAATCACATGACATAAATACACTAGAATATCTCAAATTAGTTAGCCAAATCCTGCCCATACATGACATGTGGTAGTACGTTATGGCTTAGCAATAAGCGGCTCAAAGACCGGTCCTCAATTGACTTGGGCGTCATTCCTACAACCCATGGGCCTTAATCTTAACCAGATCAATCCCGTGCATAAACCTGCACCCACCATTCCGACCATTTCGCCCAAGTTCAAATCCATTTTTGATTTTATTTTGAATAATTCTCCATTTATAAATCCATGTGGTAAGACAATACCACAATATCAAGTTTGAAACAAATTTGTAGAAATTTGGTATAAACCCTCCCAAATTCTGTAAATGTAAACTAAGCTTGGCTAAGCATATGTTTAATTTTGGTAATATCTTGCCTATGGTATCAAGGTAGTCAGATACAACATTCAAATTGGCCATACAATAACACATGGAATTAACTATATGTGAAACAGGATATTAAAATATTTATAACCACATATGCATGCGATAAAGAATTTAAAAACTGGAAATAACTTAAAATACTGGGGGCAATATGGTCAATGGTGTAACTTGCCTTCGTCGATGTCTTGGAATTCTAAATCTTCAGTTTGATCGAACTCTCGGAGTCGTCGAATTCTATCTGTAAAATCGACAAATTCAATATTCAAATTCAAATAAATTCAAAACATAGTTCAAATTAACTCCAAATTGAAATATTTTGGTTTAGTTAGCTAGATTATAATTTTATATAAATTTTGCAATTTGAATCACTCAATTTGGAGTTCATATGCAAAAGTTATGAATTTTAGAAGTTTAAAAACCTAAATCGAAATTTAATTGAATTTCTGAATTATTTTCTCTTGAAAAATCTACTTATTGCGCAATCTTGGCGGGCGAGGATTTTGAATTTAAAAGAATTAAAATGAATTCTGAAAAGTGGGCCCCACGTGTCATAGACACGGCTCACGGTGGACCAAGCCCACCGAGCCTCGGGACTAGGTCACGGTGGACCGTGCCACGTGAGCGTGTGCATGGGCACCGACACGGTGCCACGTCGGAGGACACGCGTGCAAGGGGGTGAGGTGGCGATGAGGTGGCCGAGCCACGTCGGCGAGGGCGGCGGCGGCGCTCGGTGTTGAGCTCGCGGCGCTACGCCGCGCGCGAGCTCCGCCGAGGGGCTCAACGCGAAGAGAGGGAGGTGGGGAGTGCGATGCTCACCGATGCGGCGGAAGTGCGTGGAAGGATCGCCGGCGACGAGGTGAGAAGCGGCGGCGCAACACGGCTCCCGGCGGCGAAGGGGTTCCGGTGACGTCCTGGCGGAGGCGAGGTGAGCACCGGTGCGCGGGATCACGCGTCATGAAGATGGTGGCGGCGAGGACACGGCGGTGGTGGCAGCGGCGCTAAGCGGCAGCTTCACGGCGGGCGTTGTTTGCGAGTCCGGCGAGTTCACGGCGAGAGAGGGGTGTAGTGGTGGTTTGAGTGCGGCGTGAAGAGGGCTCCGGTGCTCCTTTATAGGGACCGGGGTGATCGGGAGGGAGATCGTGTGCGGGGTGGCGTGCGCGATTGCGAGCGATCGTGGCGGCCGAAGCGCGGAGAAGGGGAAGAAGGTGGGAATGAGGCGGTTGGGGCGGCGAGCCGTGCGCCGTCGCGAGAGGAAGGCGGGAAGCGGGGAGTGGCCGTTAGCGGAGGTTGTCGCGCGCGAAAATGGCGGAGACGATGGGCTCGGCGCGAAGAAGAAGGGGAGGAAGAAGAAGTGTTGTTGCCCGTTGGATCTTGATCCAACGGGGCACACGCGAAGGGGAGAGAGGATGCGGGTGGCTGATTAGCAGCCGTCCGATTTTTAATCGGATGATGGGGAAGGGTGAGGGGCGGCGTGGGAGGTTGGGCCGATGGGCCGTTTGCGCAGGGAGGTTTGGGCCGGAGGTTTTGGGTTTCGGCCCAAACCGAGATTTTGATTTTCTTTTTGTTTTTCATTTGTTTTAATTCTGATAATTCATATAAGGTTTAGAAAATAGCAAAGCTCTTCCAAAAATTATGGAAAAATTCACAGAAATTCCCATATTTATTTTGGACTTAATAAAATAATTTCCAACTTTATGTTGGCTTTTAATTTTGCAAATGAATTCAATCTTCACTTTAAAATTATTATAAAAGCTTTTAAAAATATTCCAGAAAATTCCTCAAAAGCAATTAAGTTTTAATTTTTACTGAAATTTGAAAATTTGGGCTGTTACATCAATCCTTTACAATGAATGGCATCTCTTATTTATAGGCTACGACCCTGCTAGGGTTTGGGATGAGACGCTTACTAATAGGCCGACTGCAGGGTCAGGCCCATGGTTTCCCAACACTTATAATGCAATTTAAAGGAGTGGTTTACAATTACCTTGCAAAATCAAACAAGTCAACCAAATTTTGTGGACAAAGTGTATTACTCTTACACCTCACCCATTACTTGGCGTTAATTAGGTTGAGGCCGATTAATGTTATAAACGATGTTTAGCTGAAATCTTAAGCCAACTATTATTATTCTGGACATTTAGGGTTACCTATAATAATAGTATTCGAATTTTCATATATTTTGGTAGTTCTCTCGTTGCTTTAGCCATCTACACTCGGAGTGGATCTCTGATGCTCTACCCGAGTGCACAGGACAGGTCAAAAATTATTTTCCTTTAAATATAGCCATGTATATATAATATGTACACCCTTAGTCCAAGATAAGAGGACACTCCAAGCCAAAATATTAAACACATGTGATATGTGTTGGAAGTGGGGACCTCCGGTCATTTTCGTTCTGAATCCGCCACTGTCTACACTCCACTATCCACCTACTAAGACGTTCACATCTTTCCCATCTAATGGTCTGTTTTTTTTTGGCGGTGGTGTTTAGAACGCAGTAATTTCATATGAACTTTGCTGCAAGAATCCTGCGAAATTCTCAAGTTCCAAATCAGACCTAAATTCCATCACTTTTCCTACTTCCCCTTTAGTTCATGTCATGCTCATTTGAGCACCGTAAGTTTATAAGGTGAATACAAGGGATATGAGAGCGAATCAAATGAGAACCACTCTAGGGTCCGCTTGGAAGGTCACAAGAAACATTTTCATTTACTACAATAACAGAAAAAAACATGCTTTCCAAATAAGGCCTTGAAGTGGTGATCAAACAGTAAATTTAACACGATGCTGTCAATACTGCCAGTATCACTGATTTGGTGACCATGATTGAATTCCCACAGCGATCGGGACGTTCAACGGTTCAAGGTGAAGTTTGTAGTGATTCCTACCTGATAGATACGAACGCATTTGCAATTCCAAATCTCTCGAGGGGCACCAACGTGTTTACGCCTTTACGACAGGTCAGATGTCGCAAAACTTCTCTACACATGGCATGTAGCATGAACCAAAAAGAATTGCTGGTCAGATCCAAATAGCATTCAAAGAACTTCGAACTCTCTTACAGACAGATTACTGACTGAAGACAGTAGTGGAGGAACTGCATGTTGCCGACACCCCACGCTTGATGAACATCAGAAAATTCAGTATGATGTAGTGATGTACTATTTGCAAAACAAGCTAAACAACATTTACTTCAGCTCCCTTTTCAGAGCAAAGCAAGGTTATTTGTAATGGAGAAGTGGGGTTCTTATATTATCTACTGTGTTCCTATCTAACAAGTTGCAAACTGATGAGAAACTTATCAGCAAACTACCAAATTGCATACTAGGTTAGTGATGATCATCAGGGAAAAGAATAGATACTTAAAAGTACAGAAGTTTGAACTTAAGAGCCTACTCAATATATAAATCAATAATCGATGATTAGTTCGGTTTGGTGCGAGTGAAATAAAGGTGAGTTGTAATTTGTACCAAAGCTAAAAACACGAGTGGTGGATTGCCGGCGCCTTTTGAGATGCCTCGCTCTCGTCGTCTCCCCTCCAGGAAACTCCACGGTGACCTTCATACATGGCCGGCCTCGCCACCATATGGATTTGGCGCCTCCTCCTCCACCACCACACCCCGTGTGGATCGCCCGTCGTCGCCTCCTCCCCACGGATCGTCCACGTGTGGAACCGGCGCGCCTCCTCCCCTGCGGAGCGCCCCTTGGCCTCCTCCCCGCGCGTGAAGTCGACTCCGGAGAACACCATGAGACGCCCCTTGGCCTCTTCCCCCTCGGCGTGAAGACGACCCCGGCCGAATCCGAACCTCCTCCTCGCTGCGCGGTGCCGCCTCACACCAGGTTCGCACAGCTCCTCCTCCTCCTTCACAGCGCTCGACTTCCCCCTTCCCGACGTCGGTTGGTCTCCTCCGTCTTTGTGAGCCCCTCCAACCGGATCCAGGCCTCCTCATCCTCCACACAGCGCCGCGATGCCGCCTCTCACCGGATCCTCACCACACTGCTCAGTTTCTCCCTTCCCCGTGCCGGTTGGCCTCCTCCCTCGCGCTGTGAAGCAGCCTCTGATCGGATCCGGGCCTCCTCGTCCTCCAGTTTTGGCCTCCTCTCCTGTGATGTGAAGTCGCCTCCGGTCGATTCCTTGTTTGTGCTGATCTAATCCGATGATACTACATCTCATCAATTCGGTGAAAAAACGTGTGTTTTCCTTCTAGGGCCTGAGGCGTTGCCGTCTCTCCTAGGATTGGAATCTTCTTTTGCGTGTATTTTCTGTAGGCGTATCACGTCCGATCTCTCCCGCCCGACAATTGCTAGTGCTGAGATCGACGTTTTGTGGATTCTCGGGTCGTGGTTTTTGGGGTCTTGTTTCTCGCTATGGCTGGTGTCTCAAGGGATAAACATGGATTTGGAAAGTTACCTCGATCCCAGATTGATGAGGAAGAGGGCCAGAAAGAAGAGGGAGTCATGTCTCTTTTGGGATGCCTGAATCTTTCGGCCGGGGAGCAGGATAAGGTGGTCATGAGTCATGATGAAGATGATGATGCACCGCTCGAGAAGTGGTATGTCGTGGGTAAGGTGCTTTCTCCGTCGATCCTTGATATTAGGGCTGGAAACAAGCCGAGTCGAGCCGGCTCGAGCCAGGCTCGGCCAAGCTCGTTTCAACATGCGGCTCGGCTCGGCTCGTTCAGAGTACGAGCCAGGAGGGCGGCTCGGCTCGGCTCGAAGGACGGCTCGAGCTGGCTTGCGAGCCCACGCGAGCCCAGAGCAGCGACGTTCATTCCTTCATTCGCGTTCGTTCACAAGAATCACAACTGCATTCATTCACAAGACATTCATTCATAACAAAAAATCTACATCCTCGCAACCAAAGAGCATTCATTCACAGCAAAAATTTGCATCCTCGCCCAAGTGGATGAATCAGATCTTGGGACTGGGGTGGGGCAAGAGGATGCGGATTGCACGCCTGTGGAACAAGCAAAGGGGCGTTGCCGAGGTGAGGTGGAGGCGGAGGAGAGCAGGGATCTCGCCGCGTCGGAGCGGTCGCCCGATGCACGTCGGCGAGGCGGCGTGGTGGAAGTTGGAATAGCGGCGTCGGCGGGCGAGCAGCACGAGGCGAGCGTGGCGGGGCGAACCAGTGGCAAGGCGGCTGCGCGCGCGAAAGAATCCTCCCGTCGCCACGGTGGTGCCGTCACGGCCGCTTCAGTGCCCGCCGCCTGCCTCTTGGCGGTGGCGGTAGTGATCTTGGCCGGCGGCTTTAGCGAGGCGCCTCGGCGATGGCGCGAGGCGGCTTCTTGGCGGCATGAGTCGTCCTCGCCGTGGCTGCGTGGAGGGCTTGGGCACAGGAGGCTTCATGGCCGGGAGGGATTCGGAGGAAGGGAACGAGAGGATTGGGGATGGGACAGGGAGAAGAAGGGGATGGGAAGAGCCAGAAGGGGATTGGGGTGGCGGCTGTAGCCTAGTAGGGTGAGGGGATTGGGTTAGAGAGTTAGGGTTGGGAGGCTCCTGGGCCTTCGTGGGCCGAGCTCGCGAGCGGCTCGCGAGCCAGCTCGGGCTCGGCTCGTTTTGCTCACGAGCTCAAATCCAGGCTCGGCTCGGCTCAAAATTTCACGAGCCCGAGCCGAGCCGACCGTGACAAGCTCGAGCAGGCTTGCGAGCCTCGAGTTTTTTTTCCAGCCCTACTCGATATCCAAACCATTATGGGTGTAATGCGGCCAGCTTGGGGAAATCCTAAAGGTCTCCTTGCTCGTTCGGTTGGGGAGAATTTATTTATCATTGATTTTGCCCATCCTAGTGATAAAGTTCGTGCTCTAGATGGCACTCCTTGGCTTGTCGAAAAGCATGCGGTCTTGTTGCAGAGTCTGGACGAGTATATGAGGCTGACTGACATCCAGTTTGATAGTTTGTTGATCTGGATCCATATTCTCAATCTTCCTTTTGCTTGGATGAACGAGAAGAGGGGACAAAAGATCGCAAGTCTGGTCAGTGAAGTGGACATGGTAGATGTTAATGAATTTGGTGATGCTTCGGGACCTCCCTTGAGGGTAAGTGTGAGGACCCCAGTTTATTTGGTTTGTAATGCTTAACCAACCACCTGGTCCTAGCATCACAAATCAAATAAATTGATCCTCGAGATATGTATACTTCCCAGAAAGCAGTATACACACCCCGGTACAAAATTAGACATCAACTCCATTCCACACATAGAGTCCAGACACAACACTACCAAACGGAAGATAAACAAATAGTAGAGTTATTACGGACAAAGGCCGATAGGCCAAGATACACAAATAACGAGAAGAAGGCAGTGAAGCAAAAGTGCCATAAGATGGCTATAAACAAAGCCAATCGGTGTGCCTTCAACCCACAAGGCATCGGCCAGGACCGCCAAGACTAGTCGTCAGAAGCGGCAACACGACTCACGTAGTGAGGACCACGAGGCTCACCTTCTTCCTCTGCAACAAAACATTAAGCAAAGCACACAGTACAAAGATTGTCTTTGTACCCGCATAAACAGCGTGTGAACTAGCGGACTGTTCATATGCTACATGCGAGGCTTATGCAGTGGAGACCATATGTTTCATTTGCATAAAGCCAATTTTCATTTGCAATAAGGTATCTGATTTTAAAGGCAAGTTTGCAATTCATTTTTAAGATTAAAATAACAGTGAAATAAAGATAGATACAAGTAACCACCTAGAAGTGACTATCCCAATAGTCACCACAACATAACACAATCCCAGTTCGTACCACCCATCAAGTTTTAATTTAAATGTTGTAGTCTAACTCTCGATAAAGCTTACCCAGCGTGTCCATCACCTAGGGCGAGGCTATTCGAATAGTTTTTAACCTGCGAGGGTGTACCACTGTACCCACACCTCGGACCGCCTTTAAGCCAAAGCACACTTAGAAGGTATGCAAGCCTGACTAAGTCCTCGAGACTTTTCCAATATTGTGTATTAACTACGAGCGCTCGTATGGATAGAAATCCATACGCTTACATGAAGTAAAGCCGAAGAGACAACTACCCACTCGAGGATAAAGCTCTTGGACAACTACCATGCTCCCACCTCCATCCCTCCTGCGACCTCCTGCGACCGGGCCAATACACGCCAAAGTACTAGGTCAAGAGGTCCCATACCCTCTAGTGTGGTTAGCACGCGAAATGCTGGATAACAAAAACTCACAAGATGTTCGGTCCTTAATTGGCGGGCACCTTTCGATCACACCCAACGAGATCACACCAATCTTACCATTGTGCGCGTCTAAATCATTTTTGTTTTCATTTTTAGTTTTGCAATTATACATAGCGAAATGCTGAAATATAAAGTTATAGAAAATTTTGTGTGATCAAGGTTCTGACTAAGTCGATAACCGCCCATTTCTCTGATACTAAGCATGTCTAAGCAATTTGACTCGGATCTACTAAGTGACAAGAGATCATCCAGTGACCTCTAATCACGACAAATAACCTAGGCTCGGTAGTAGAGATCAATATTTTGTCTACAGGATATGCACTCTGATTTAACTAATCAATTTAACACAAATTAAGCGATGCATACATACAGTTGAAACAAAATATTAGACTTTAAAATACTGGAATAAACATGATCAAACTGCTTGCCTGGTTGCTGTTGCTCGATATGGTGCGGAGGATCGTCCTCGGGGTTGCAAAAAATATCGAAGCTAACGATCGAACATAACGACAAATAGAGCGAATAACAAACAAAACTCAAACATTCAACAACATCAAACAAGCCAAAACTCACACAGCAGACTAAGCATGCAATAACAAAATTTTAGAAACAGAGAACAAATCATTTTAAGTTATTAGCAATTTTTCCATGAATTTTCTAAGCTAAAAACACAACAAGTCACTAGTTAATTACTTAACAAATTTTTCATGAACAGAAACAGTGTATAAAACCTATCCTAATAGTTAGTATACTGAAAATGAAATTTTACAGAATTGGGTTCATTTAATTTGGACAATTATTGGAAGAGATATGCATTTTCTAATTTAGAAGATACATAAAACATCATTTTATTAATTAACAGATTTTTGCTACAGAGACATGGATGAAACTAATTTTAGTAAATAATACATTTGAAATGAAAATAAACAGCACTGGTTTCATGCAATTTGGATAAAAATTGAATTAGTTATGCATTTTACAAGTTTAATTGATTTAACGATTACAGAGAAAAACATTTGAAATACTAAAGCATTAAATCCTTTTTCTCTGCAGCGATCAGATGGCCCGACCATCGGCAATGGGCCCATGCTGGCGACAGCGACAGGAGCCAGCGCACCGCTAAAGTGGCGTCGAAGGCGTATTCAAAGAATCGTCTTGGCTCACTAAATGCAAACCCAAAACACTCTCACGGTGAAATCGCTTCCCAGAGAAAGCGCATAACGAACTACACAACCTAAGCGCGGCATGGACCCATGGCGGGGACTCAAAGTGAAATGCAGCGGTTGGATTAAGCGATTTCGCGCGATTAACGCAAGGGCCCACAAGTCGAGACTCAAGGTAGAAATGATTAGAGTTAAGCTAATCTTCACCGGCGGTTCCGCGGGCGAGCACGAACGTGGCGCGGCGCAGCTGTTCTTGCAAACGGGAGGTTTACGGCGAAAGAGTGGTACCTTCGGGTTCGCAGGACCTAGCGAACTTCGATAGCGGTGGCGGGCCCGATGGTCGGCGGAGATGGGCTCACGGCGGCCGGGGCGGAGAAGAAAGCACGGTCGCGCGGAGAAAGCGTCGGACTTCTAGAAGACTCGGAAGGTGTGCTTAAGCCGCCTCAACAGCAGGAGCAAGAATCACACGATAACGCCGAAGCGGCCCGAGGTGGCCGGAATTTCCACGGCGTGACCAAGCTTGGAAGAATTGGTCGCGCGCGCCTTGATGCACAAAAGCGGCTCAAGCCCGCGTTGGGCTCGGTGCATCAATGCGATCCTAAGGGACTAGGTGGCGGGTGGAAACTCACCAGTGCAAAGCGAGCTCACGGGATCGAGATCGCCGGAGCGGAGGCAGCGATCACGCCCTTGGTGATCAGCTGGGCGTCAAGGACCGGAATAGGCAAAATGGGCGGCGAGGCAAGAGGAACACGATGGTGCGATCGGCTGGCTCAGAGCGGCTCGAAGCAGGCGGCGCTACGCTCGAGTTCTTCTCGGCGGAAAGAAATTTGGGCGGAAAAACACGAGAATGGGCGCGAAGGGTAGTGGATGGGCTCGGTGGGTAGATGAGATCCGGCGATGCTTCACGGTGACACGAGGACAAAAGGTGGCGGCGGCGAGGGCGTGGCAAGCATGCGCTGCAGCCGTGAGCTCGGTGAGACGCGGAGAAGGCGAGGCGAAGGCGGCGGTGAGGCCACATGTCGGCGGCGACATCCAGGCGGTGCGAACCCAAGCCAAGTCGGCGCGAACCGGCGGTTAGACTCGATCAATATCGCACCAACCGTTGGATCTAGACGGACGGTGGGATTGGTGTATGCATTCGGACCAGTCGATTACGCGCGCGCGTGGATCGTTCGATCTTCATCGGACGGTGACACCATCGGCGCGGTGCAACTACTTAGTTCGACCGAGCCAAGCGGTGCGAGTCGGACTCGAGCACGAGGTTGAGTCAGGCAGAAGGACGATGATTTTAGTTTTGATTTAAAAGCAGAGAGGGTTTGGGAAATTTTTAGAGGTAGCTCCTGAGCTCCAAAATTTCAAAATTTTTATGGTAGCTACAAGGGACAGAGGACAACCTTGTATAATTTTCCAGAACTTTTATGCACTGCATTGTTCTAGAAAATTCACAAGCTGCTGTCTGAGGAGTTTGACCAGATTTCAAGCGAGTTGACTTGGCCATTTGAAATAGCAAACAAAATCTAAAAATTGTGAAATAATTCAGGAGGTAGATAGGATGATCAAGATGGTAGGAAAAATAATTTCAGAGGATGATCACAAGTTTGAAAGCTAAGAATTTGCTGACAACAATTTCCAATCACAAATTAACTTCTTAGAAAATTGGAAATTGCTAGGAAAAATTGGAAAACTTCAAATGATTTGAAGAGGCAACAAAGTTTTATTTCTCCTCAAAATTTTACATTGGAAATACAAACCTAAGTTAGGGCTTTATTCTGATGGGGTTGCAATTCTAGTGGAGAAACCCTTGCAGAGAGGATTTCTGATCCAATCGGCTCGTAGAGGACCGGATGAGTGGTACAAGATTTAGTATGAGAAACTTCCTTTCTTTTGTTTTTCTTGTGGTGTTATGGATCATTCTGAATTGGAATGTAAGAATCTTGCAACTAGGGAGGCAAACAGCCTTCGTCCTTAAGATAACAACATAAGGGTGCCTGAAGCAAACAAAAGGAAGAAGATTCAGGGTTTTGTTGATGCGGCAACCTATGAAGCCTGGAGCAGCGGGTCCTTTAGTCGAGATGTGTCTAGGCATAAATCGATGCCAACAAAAGCTGGGGTCGCTGACTACAATAAAGATGATGTGCATGTTGATCTGGACAAGGACACGTTGCCGATCAAGACTTCTAGCTGGGGAGCTACTAATAGCCCAGTTTCAACACCTGTTGATGTGATGAACCGTACAAGTTCTATGGTTGGGATGGATCTCTCCCACAGTTAGTTGTACAAGAAGAACATTGTGGGGTTTAAGCGCAAACAACACAAGGAGTATGGGAATAAGGACTCTTGTACTTTCGCTCCTGTTGTTGAGGGGGGAGTATCTTTGGCTCTTACAGTGGTGCAGAAAGATACAACCTCGGCCTTGGGAGTCATGAAGCAGCCTGGCTCTGTCGGTGAGGAGGAAAGTTGTGACTCTATCAAGAAGTCCAAAAAGGACTTGACAGATACTTCATCTCGATCGACGGATCTGGCGGCGGCTATGGTACATCCCCGCCACACACAATGAGTCTCTTGTGTTGGAATTATCGAGGTTTGAGGATGGACTCGACAGTTGGCGAACTTTGCTAGTTAGTGAAGATTTACCGTCCAGCCTTCCTCTTCTTGTCTGAACTAAGATGAGGGATAGTAAAGTTCAAAACTTCATGTGGTATTTGGGTTACTCAAGTTGTTTTGCAGTCAGTTATGTAGGCTTCAGTGGCGGCCTTACTCTTTTTTGGATGCAACCATATACGGTCTCCTTGCAAGATTTTAATTCTCATTGTATCGATGTGCTTGTGTCAACGGAGTCCAGTGAAACATGGCATGCTACCTTTGTTTATGGTGAACCTCGAAGAGAACATAGGTGCAAATTTTGGGATTTTCTCAGGTTCATGCATTCACAATGGAATGGTCCTTGGATCTATTGTGGCGATTTCAATGAGGCCTTTTGCCATGAGGAACACTTGGGTTTCAGAGATAGGTCGATTCCCAGATGGCCATATTTCATAATTACTTAGATGATTATGGGCTTATCGACCTGGGTTTTTTAGGACCAAAATTCACGTAGACGAATAAGCAAGATGCTGATTCTAATATCAAGGTTCGGCTTGATTGGGTAGTGGCAAATGGTGAGTTTTCTCACTTTTTTTAGGATTGTCATGTGGAGAACGTCATAACATCAATGTTCGATCATTTTGCTATCTCCATCTCCTTGTCCTCTCAGAGTAGGGCAGTTAAGCGTCCTATGGTACAACAGGGATTCCGTTTTGAGGCTATGTGGTGCGTGCACCAGATTATAAGGAGGTGATGAAGCAGGCTTTAGTAGAAGGCAATGATGGCACCCATTCACTATAGTCTACTTGGAAGAATCTGCACCATCTAGCTGGGTCTCTTGGTGATGGAGCAATGTATCCTTTGGTTCGGTGTGCAAGGAGATACAAAAGCTTGAGCGACGTATCCAGTCTTTGCACTTGGTGCAGGTGACTGATGCCGTGATCCAAGAGGAATGTGTGGTTGAATGTCGTCTCTGCCAGCTCTTTGAAAAGGAGGAAATTATGGCAAGGCAACGATCTCGAGTGGACTGGCTCAGGGAGGGAGACCGGACTACTGCCTTTTTCCATGCGAGGGCCTCGTCAAGGAGGCGCAGAAATAAAATCATCACCCTTGTTCGGGAAGATGGCTCTAGATGTGAAAATCAAGATGGCATTAAAGGTATGGTTCAGAGTTTTTATGAAGACCTCTTTTCCTCTGAACCATATGATGCAGTGGATGCAGTTCTTGAGGCCATCCCTCGTAAAGTGGATGATGAGGTAAATGTCGAGTTGTGTAAACCTTATTCAGATGATGAGATCGAGGCTGCTCTATTCCAGATGGGGCCTACAAAAGCGCCAGGTCTGGACGGCCTCCTGGCACTTTTTTTTATCAAACCCATTGGGGGGTTTTTCATGAGGAAATTTGCCATGTTGTCAGAAGCTTTCTGGAGGGCGTGGATATACCAGAGGGTTTTTGCGATTCGGTTGTTGTGCTTATCCCGAAGGTTTTAAAGCCTGAACATCTAAAAATTTTCCGTCCCATCAGTTTATGCAACGTGATCTATAAGATTGCTTCGAAGGTTGTAAGACCGGGATTAACATCCCAGATCCTCTGTGCATAACCGAACTAGTCCCATGATCAGTGGCTAGCTCACACAGTAAACAAATGTGATAACACAACCATAATCACAAAAAAAATATTAATATACAACAGAGTTGCTTACAAGATAGGCTTACAGACCAACATTAAATAAACATAGCGGAAGACGAAGAAGACGTAGTGGAGTCCAGCTGATCTGCCACATGCAATCGACTGGGGTAGCGGCCTAGTCGTCGAGATCCACACCGGTAGCAAAGTCCTTCTCCTCTGAAATTTTATTTGCATAAAGCAAGTATGAGCACAACTTAGTGCTCGCAAGTTACACCCACAAATAACAGAGTTAATGCATGCATAAGGTAAACAAATGAGACTGGCAAGGTTTATTTTGCGTAAAGCAGCATTTTTAGTTTTAAATAATCATATTAATTTCCAAGGACATTTTATACTTTATCAAAAATCAGTTTTGAAACGACAGTTTTATAGTGTGGATAACCTCCATGATTAAATGGTGAAGGATACCCTCCTATCACATGGCTAACCACCCAAATCTCATTTGGATAGAAATCCAAAACCATTTGTCAAAAATTATTTTGAAAACAAAACCAAAGTCTAACTTTGAGTGGCTTTGCCAAGCATGTCCATGACCGTGGACACGGCTATTCGAATAGATTGACACTCTGCAGAGGTTGTACAACTTTACCCACAAGAGATAACCAATTTATATTGTCCGCCCACACACTTCCGAAGGTGTGCGACTAAATGGTTATCATAAGGCTTTTACAATGCGTCATTTCACCACAGTCCTCTCTCGCTAAGGTTTCACCCCCTTTGGACTACCGTCCGCAGGGTTCAGGCCCCCTCTTGCGCTAGGTGAGACTAACAAAGCTCATGAAAGACTACCCACCGCATCAATAGGAACGACCATGATGGAACTTTGCAAATTAATCAGCCAGATCCTGCCCATACAAGACATGTGGTAGTATGATGTGGCTTAGCAAGGTGCGGTTCGAAGACCGGCCCTTAACTGACCTGGGCGACAACCAATAGAACCCTGGGCCTCAACCTACCCAGTTGAGTCCGTGCATAAACCTGCACCCACCAGACAACCAATTCGCCCAAGTCCAAACCATCATTTAATTTTATTTCATTTTTCAAAGAATTTGTAAAACTCCCATGACACACCAATGCCAAGGGTACAATTTAAACAACATTTGACTTTTAGTTGAAGTTCCCCAAATCAAATATTTTTTTGTCTAAGCATAGCTAAGCATATAATTTATCAAATTTTATTTTGACTATGGTGACAAGGGAATGACAAATCAAGTATCAACATTGGCCATACAAAGGAAATAGAATAGCTAGACTTTAAAACAGGAATTTAAAATAACTGAATAAAAATATGCATGCAATAATAATTTAAAACAGAATTAAATAATTTAAAATATTAGGGTCAACATGATCAAAGGTATAACTTACCTTGCTTGATTAGATGTTGTTCTTAAACGGTGTCGAAATCCGGTCGTCCGAAGTCGTCGAAATCTATACGCGTAAACAATCCGAATTCAAATAACATTCAAATAAAATCCAAATAAAATCCAAAAATTTATAAAATAAATACTGGACGGAAGATATCGACTTTATATGAATTTAGGAAGTTGAATCGACAGTATTGGAGTTCGTATGAGGGAGAACGGATTTTTGGAAGTTTTGATGTCACATGAAATGATGGAGTTCTGAAATTACTGTTAACCCAAAAATCATTATTCACCCGAGAATGACTGTTTCGGATTTTTATATGTTTAACAGGGCAAAGGACTTTGGTGCATGTCAAGAAGGCCTACTTGCAAGTGAGAGAAGGAGGATTAGATGGAGTGGAAATGTGAGTATGCCACATGGGACCGACATGATGGAATTAATTTTGCATGTCATGTACAAGTGCATGCAAAACATGTACGTATTCGTACACAGCCGTGCATGCATGCAGGTGTTTTGAAGTGGGCGCGCAATCGCGAGCATGGGCGCTGCGCGCACGGATTTGTATATGTATACAATGCATGCACATGATCAAATCCCAGCCGGAGGTGTTCCACTACTATAAAGCGAGTCATAATAGGCGGTTCATCACGGGCGATTCTTTTGGAACGTGCGTGTTTGTTATATCCTGACGGTTCCTTTTGAAACCGTGCGCGATACATCATATCACGAGCGGTTCGTATTAAGAGCGTGCAGCGAAATATCCTGAGCGGTTCATGATACGAGCGTGCAGCGATAACTACCTCATCACGAGCGGTTGGTATGGCGAGCCGTGCAGTGATACTCCACGAGCGATTCGCGATACCAACGTGCAGCGATGAGGTAGTTATCCGCAGGCGGTTGGATTTAACAACCGTATGTGATTTGGATTTACCATGGCTTGAGTTTTTCTTACTGCGTGATTTTACCATGACTTCAAGTGCGTGATAACTACCTCATCACAGGTAAAATCATAGAGCCATGGTAAATCAAATCCTGACGATTGTTAATATAACAAATCTGTGATGAGGTACTATCATAGATGGTTCGTATTAGAACAAATGCGTGATGAGTACTTATCACGAGATGGTTTGTATTATGAACCGTATGTGATTTGTAAATCCTGACGGTTTTGTATGGAACCGTCTATGATTCTAGCAGGAATTCGAAAATTTTGAGCAGCGTGCGCGGGAGGCAAAATATTTTCTTTGTTGTCCTTATATATTATGGCCGACCTCCTCTAGCGCGATCCACAGTCCTCCTCAGGCTCAAACCTCCCTTGCTTGGCGATCTTCCTCAGAGCCCCTACCGTGTTTGCTCTCCGGTCCTCCGCGGCTCGGCCCCCGCTACTCCTCAGAGCTCGGTCCTCCGCCTCTCCGCAATCCCCAACCTCCGGCGCGGTCTTCCTCCCCAACGACTAAGAGTCGCGCCCGACACCACGCCGACCTCCTCTAGTCCTCCTCCGGCCGAGCGCAGCTCCTCCAGTCCTCTGCGGCATTTGGCGTCTCAGTATATGAGGTTCTATTGGTACTTTTGTATATGAGCTTCTGTTAGATTCAGATCCAGATTGTATGTATGAGCTTGTGGTACTTTGTGTTAAATTCATATCCAAATTTCTGTTAGATTTTCCTTCAGATTCTACTTATGTTGGTACTTGTATATAATTGAGTGTATGAGTGTATCAATGAATCCATGACTTGGGAGACTTGGGAGTTGGGAATCCATGCATGTGTATCAATGAATCCATGTTTGGGAGGCTTGGGAAATGGCAGTGTATGTGTATGAGTCTATCCATGAAATGAAAGTATTTTTTTGCAATAGAAAAAATTATCACGGGCGAGTTACGAACAAGAAGCATGCGTGATAATATTATCCTGAGCGATTCTTGTTTAGAACCATCTGTGAAAATAGACTATCACGAGCGGTTACGAAGTAGAACCGTCATGCGTGATAATTACTATCCGACGGTTCTTGTTGAACCGTGCGTGATATATTTTCCTGACGGTTTGAAAACCGTCTGTGATGACGCTATTATCACGGGCGAATAAATACAGGCGGTTCACAAAAGCGTGCGTAATAACGTTTTGTGTAGTAGTGTTCGCATGTGTAGAATTCGTTTCTATATACATGCGTGTAGAGATGGCCATGGCGGCGCGCGCAATGCGAAAAGGTGAGAAAAGGAGGCGTCCGTGAGCAGGCAAAATGGAACCGAGGTGATGAGTGAAGATGATGGCGTAAGCGGTTTTGGGAAAAACTCACCAAGGAAGCGGGAGAGCGCAGCGTGCAGCGTTTGTGTCGTGGCTTGATATGGCGGCGATGATTCGGTGGTCTTTGGGCAATGGTGATGGAAGCACGGCGTAGAACACGTCGAGGTGAACCCAGCGCGAGATGGTTGGTGGGGACATCGGATGGAGCGTAGCGCGACGGAAGACCGGGTTGGCGTCGCCGTTAAAAAAGCGGAGAGGAGTTAGCGGGTGAGATTTGTGGCGAAGCGAAGATGGAACCGCGAAACACAACGCTCACCTTGGTTGGGGTGGAGCGCACAAGGTTGGCGTGGCGAGAGAAAAGACGATTACGCGGAAAATGGACCAAATAAATAATGGAAAATAAATAAAATCTAAAAATTACGAAATAAATACTAAAAATAGTAGATAAATTTAGATGAATTTAGGATGAAGAATCAACGGATTTGGAGTTTGTATGTGAGAGAACGAATTTTTGGAAGGAATAAAACGTGCATGTACAAACTTGAAGCCATGACTAGATAATTTTTGCACTATACATCTTCAAGCTTCAGCCGAGCAGAAGCTAAGAAAAGAAATGGTGGCGCCCAGAGAAGAAAAAGGGAGAGGTGGTCGGTGAACAACGAAAATGGGTTGCTTACCCCACGACGATGCCGTAGGAGGTAGCGGCACGGCGGACGGTGGCCGTGTGGCGGCGGCGAGGCGCGGTGGTGGCGGCCATGGAGGAAACAGCGGCGCTCGGTGAGGTTCCGGCGAAGAGGAGGAGCACCGCGTAGAAGCGTCATGGCGGCGGTGATGTGGTCGATGGTGGCGAGGATCCGCGTAGGCGGCGCAAATGGCGATGAGCGGCGTTTGGCCTCACGACGAAAAACTTAGATTGTGGAGAGGAGAAAGGGAGGGAGGAGAGATTTGGGGATGAATGAGGAGAAGATTAACAGCTTGTTTCCACAAAGACACAAACTAAATGTGATTATTTCACATAGCTATATGATTAAGGTCACACATCTCCCATCCCAATATTTTATGAAAACTACCCTCGTGTGAAATCCCTAAGCATGTCCATGACCATGACACGCTTATTCGAATAGATTGTTTAACACTCGCAGAGGTTGTACACTTTACCCACAAGATACAACTAGTGTAGCACCAATCAGAATAAAATGGGGCTTCTAAAACTTCATCTCAAACATTGACATTCCCACAGGCTTACAAACCGCTATACCAAACCACATAGAATTGGTATAACACACACCACGACAGGAAGACGACCGTCCCGCGATGCAACCACCAAGTAGTCACACCTCCACCATCACACACGCCTTAACCTATCCACTGAACATCAATGCCGAATCCATAATCTCATTAAGTTAGGCCCGTCCCATACCGTGCATGGTCGTCATAAAGAAGGCTCGCTCAATGGCGCACAAAGTTAAGTCCTTAACTGACCAAGACAAGACTTTCATTTTCTAACTAAGTCACAAAGACCATCATTCCCATCACAAAGACCACCATGTCACACAGTCTTCCACCACTTGCTTCCACTCTAAATCCTTTAAAAATATAGTTTGTTATTTTTTGAAGACTATGACAATTATTTATCAAAACGATAATCTATAATATTAAATAAAAATTTTAATCAATGAAGAGTGATATTGCTTTGAATGGAAGTTTCAGTTTCATTTGGTTCAGCATATCAAAATTAAGATAGCTGTGTTATTTTTGTAAGAATCTATTTCTCTGTGTACGTGTAGGACTGAGTTGGACATCCCTCTTTGAGTCATTGCGGGCTGTGAGGTATCTCTGTGTGTTCTAAGAATTATCCTTAAAAATAGAATAAGTTGGATAAAAGGCAGAGTAAACCCCTCGTGGGAAGAAGTTTTTTATACAAGCGCATAAGGTAGATGGACTTTATAAACCTCATTTACAGTTTGATCTTATTGGGATGTGTTGTACGTAACATAATTCCTGTTAGTATCTGTTTGTCCCCTTAGATAAAAATAAGAAATAATATATGCCCTTCGCAAGTAAGTGCTCATGTTTACCACCCAGCTTGGTTTTAGTGCAACACATGCCATCATGAAGTAACAACACATAGCACATGCAGCTTACACTAAGTTCCATAGTCACTAGTCATAATTCAATATTTGCAACCTACATGTGATGATGACCCGTGGCATGGCTAAGCAATTGTACTGCGATCTAACCAACCCACACGTTGGTGCTATGATATTACCAACTCATAACCAATCTAGGTGACAAGGAATTATGACATACAAGGCCAAGGTGTGATAACAATTTGATAATAACTATGCCCAAAGCATTTAAATAAATAATTAAAGTAGAATGCAATAATTTAACACAAAGTAATTTGAAAATCGGTTCAAGATGATCAAAGGTATGACTTGCCTTGGAAAAGGTCTATGTAATGGTCTTGATCTGGGGTGCCTTCTTCCACAAAATTCCTGACGATTTAATCGACGTCACTCGCAAAACTAAACAAAAACAAACAAAACAAATAAATAACAGAGGAAAACAAACTCTAAAAATTAAATAAAATCTCAGATAAATAGAGCTTGAATTTAGACAAATTTAGGAATTTGAATGGGCTCAATCTGAGTTAGGATGCAAAAGTTATGAGCTGGAAGATTGAAATCTAAAAGAAACCCTAATTTGGATTTTGTGGATTTTTCCAATTACTTTTCTATTGAAAAATTGGATTATTACGCAACGTCAAGGCCAATGAGGATTTCGAAAAGAAATAATAAAGAAATCTTCGACATGTGGGACCCACATGCCGTAGGTTAGGTTCACGCGACTAGGTCCACCGAGCTCTCGACGGATCTCGTGAATCGCCGCACGAGGCGCACTGGTCGCCACGTAGGCGCATGGCGCAAGCACAACACCGAAGCCGGGCGATGAGGTGGCGTATATGCAAAGTGGGCCAGTTGTCGGCGCATGGCGGCGCCGGACTGGGTGTCCCTGGCCGACGGCGCTCGCCACGGCGGCGACGGCGGTACCAGGGTACATGTGGCGCTAGCGGAGCACGTTAGTGTACTCGCGGTCTCGGGACAACGTGACGGGCCGCAGCCGAGGTTTCGAGCGCGGGAGTCGCTACGGGCCGTTGCCTGACGAGCGAATCGTGCTGCTGGCGCTGGATGGCACCGCAACTAGCCCAGCATTGCGGCCGAGGTGCGCACGATGAGGTCACCACGCAAGATCGACATGCAAGGAGCTCGCCGGAGAACTTGCGCGAAAACCGAAATTAGGCAACGGGCGCGCACAGGGCTCTCGTGATCTAGGGTCGGGTTCTGGCGTGGTGTTCATGCGATCCCTGGGTCCTATTTATAGGAGCTCTGGGTGCTGAGGCTACGCAGAAACCCTAAAAGGAGTCCGAGACGGCACGAACTCGATCTTATGCTAAAAGGAACTCTGGATTCGATTCAACCAAATAGGCACTCGGGAGATTTGGGATAAGATTTGGTGAAGAAAACTAAGGTTTTAGTTGAGATGTCCGTCTTGTCGAGCCTGATTGACAACTGATGAGACTACGATGTTTATATACGTTGATTGTGCAGTTTTGACTTAGATCGGGAGAATTTACTGCGGCAAATTTTCTTTGTCCTTATAGGCGCTCTGCCATCGGTCCTGTAACTGCTCGTCAGCTGAGGCTTGTAGCAGTGCCCCTACTTCACTGGAATGCACCCATCCGACTCGGGCATTCTGTAGTGCGGAACAAGCTGACCTTCCTCTCTGGGGGTCCCGTTCAGGAATTGGGTTATTGCTTTTTAAGAGAATTTGAGAGATCTGATGTGTGGGTAATCCTTTTCCATAGGCTCTGTCTATAAAGTCTACCTTTTGGAGATGGTTAATGAAATCAGATGGATAAGGAGTTGATTTATGAGACATACCACTGGAGCTGGGAATGCGTTTGAGCATCTCTAAATGAAAGTAATTGATGAAACTTATGGATAGACAGGCTCTATGATGGCTAACGTTGACGCCTCGGATTTCAACCATTGGGTTTATGAGAAATTCCTGGACTTGCGGAGCGAGTTTTCGTGTTTGTACAGGTTAAGCCGACAAAATTTCGCCACGTTACAACGTGTCTATAAGTTTTAGTGTAGACGGTTACATCGATCTTATAACACTGTCCATACGGGGCGCCCGAAAAGTGAAAAAACCTACACAAAAAATAATCAGGTGTCAAGATAGGCTAGACATAAAAACAGAGCGAGAAGAGGAGCGTGCCTGATCGTGGTAGGCCTTCGGGTCCTGCAAGTCTCCCAAATTTATTGTAACAAGAGGAATGTGTGAGTACACATAGGTAGCACAGGAAAAAGGTGAGGTTATTTGTAGCGAATTTTGTTTAAAAATATTCAGGAATTTACTTACAAATGTTTAGACAGTTGTGGGGAAACTCCGATAAATGGAGATACCATAATGGAACACCAATTGAACAAACTTAAAATTTTAAAAAACAAATTGTTCACCGTATGTACCAACATTTCCTAGAAGTAGTTATTCCAGTTCCCTGCCGTCCTAAAAACAGCGATTATCCCAGGTAGGTACCCACGACAACCGCACTCCACATCAAACTTATTTTTTTTAAATTAACCACAGATATAATAAAATGCCTAAAGCAATTCAAATAAATATTAAACTAGAATGCAATAATTTACAAGAGCATATTTAAAGGTTCAAGATGATCAAAGGTATGATCTGAAGGTGATATGTCTGGATAATGGCCTTTTCCACAAAATTCCGATACGACGTCACTGCAAAACGAAACAAAAACAAACAAGTAACAATAAATAACAAGGGAAAACAAACTCTAAAAATTAAATAAAATCTGCAGATAAATAGAGCTTGAATTTAGACAAATTTAGGAATTTGAATGGGCTCAATCTGAGTTAGGATGCAAAAGTTATGAGCTTTGGAAGATTGGAAATCTAAAAGAAACCCTAATTTGGATTTTGTGGATTTTTCCATTACTTTTCTATTGAAAATTGGATTATTGCGCAAGTCAAGGCTCAATGAGATTTCAGAAAAGAAATAATAAAGAAATTTCATGTGGGACCCACATGCCGTAGGTTAGGTTCACGCGATGGACTAGGTCCACCGAGCTCTCGACGGATCGTGAAGTCGCCCAGAGGCGCACATGGTCGCCACGTAGGCGCGGCATGCAAGCTACTAACACCGAGCGGCAGAAGGTGGCGTATCATGCAGCGGTAAAGAGCTTGTCGGCGGCGGCCTTGGACTAGGTCCGTCTTGACAGCGTCGCTCACGGCGGCGATTGCTTGGTACGGGGACAGGGCGCTAGGAGCACGTTAGTGTACTCGCGGTCTCGGGACAACGTGAGGCGGCAATGGAGTTCGGAGCGGCGAGTCGCTAACGCCAGTTGCTGACGAGCGAGATCCGGTGGTGCGCAGTGGATGGCACCAGAACAGTCTCCAGCATGCTGGCCGAGGTGCGACGATGAGGTCACGCGACGACGGCGGCAAAGGAGCTCAGCCGGAGAACTTGCGCGTGAAAACCAAAATTAGGCAACATGCGGCGCAGGGCTCTGGTGATCTAGGGTTGGGGTTCTGAGCTGGTGTTCATGCGATCCCGGGAGTCCTAATTTATAGGAGCTCTGTGGCGCTTGAGCGCGGCGAAACCCTAAAAGGAGTCCGAGACGGCACGAACTCGACTCTTAATGCTTTAAAAAGGAACCTGGATTCGATTTCTAAGCCAAATAGGCACTGGAGATTGGGGATAAGATTTGGTGAAGAAAACAAGGTTTTAGTTGAGATGTCCCTTGCTCTGACCGGCTCGGGCTCTTCAATGCGCGCCGCTTGGCAGGCTAGGGCGTAACCGACGAGGCAGGAGCGATCAAGAAGCGGCCCACTGGCGATGAGGGCAAGCTGCAGGAGCTGGCTCGGCGGCTTGCAGCGCGTGGACCGTCAGCCGCACAGAACGTGAAATGGGCTTTGAAGATTAGCCCGAGACTATTTCGAGATTTTTAATAGTTTTTTCTAATTTACAAAATACCAGGAATTCAAGTGGGCAATAGAAAATAGCAAATGAACTCTGAAAAATTCTAGAAAATCTAGAAAATATATCTCGAGCACATAGAACCCAAATAAAATAGTTTTGGCTATTGTTCATGTTGGGATTATTCACATTAAATGTTTTTGATTGTAAAGTCCAATATTAAGCTTTTGAAATTAAATTCAAATAAAATCCAAATAGTGAATTTTCTCCTACTAACTATTTAAAATATTTTTTTTAAGCTCTGAAAATTGGGATGTTACAAGAAGAGAGGCACCCGATGCTCCCTTTATATATGGGGGTAGTCTGAAGTAGATCGTAGTGCGTAACGTGGCGCTGCCATGAAACCGACGAATTTGCGCAAGAAATAGGGAAAGGGTGGAATGGGAGTCTAGATGATGGGGTTTGAATGTCTTAGATTTCTAAGGAATCGTGGAGAAAATCGTGGGATTTCAAAAGCTCAGAGGCTTCTAATGGAGGCTGCATTGTCGCACGCTTTGGACAAGAAAAACTTTGGGGAAGAAAGGAAGGAAAGAGAAGAATAAATGAATGAGAAAGGGTTAGAATCACATGATGAAAGAGGAAAGGTGGTAGTGCATTAGGTAAAGTTTTGGAAGTTAGTGTCTTGCCAGAGAGCACTTAGATGGGTGACCAAACGGAAATTTGAATTTGTTTTTCATTATCTTTTTTTTTTGAAAAAGAGAGAAGTGAAACAAAAGGCTCGTGATAGTATTATCCATGAGACGATTCTTGTTTAGAACCATCTGTGAAAATAGACTATCACGAGCAGTTACTCAAGTAGAACCTGTCAGTGATCGTACTATCCTGACGCATTTCTTTGTTCGTAGCCGTGCTCATGATAGCTACTTTATTGACGGTTTTGAAACCGTCAGTGATGACCGCTCATATCGCGAGCATTTAATAAATCACAGACGGTTCTACAGAGCAACCGCGTAATAACGCTTTGTGTAGTAGTGTTCGCATGTATGGCGAATTCGTTTACATATACATGCGTGTAGAGATAACCATGGCAGGCGGCGCCGTGCATTTAAAAGGTGAGAAAAGGAGAGACGCCCGCCAATGTGCAAAATGGAACCGAGGTGATGAGTCGAAGATGATGACGTAAACGGTTTTTGGGAAAAACTCACCAAGGAAGCAGGAGAACGCAACGACGCTGCGTTCTGGTGTCGTGGCTTGATATGGCCAGCGATGATTCGGTGGTCTTTGGGCAATGGTGATGGAAGCACGACGTAGAACACGTCGAGGTGAACCCAACGACGCAGATGGTTCGACTGGGGGACATCGGATGGAGGCGTAACGCGACGAGAAGACCTTCGTTGACGTCCGAAACTCGGAAGAGCCAGGTTAGCGGGTGAGATTTGTGGCGAAACGAAGATGGACGCCGCAAGAAATAGGGAAAGTGGGTGGAATGGGGGAGTCTAGATGATGGGGTTTGAATGTCTTAGATTTCGGAAGGAATCGTGGAGAAAATCGTGGGATTTCAAAAGCTTCAGGAGGCTTCTAATGGAGGTCGGCTTGCTGCGCACGTTTTGGACAAGAAAAACTTTGGGGAAGAAAGGGAAGGAAAGAGAAGAATAAATGAATGAGAAAGGGTTAGAATCACATGATGAAAGAGGGAAAGGTGGTAGTGCATTAGGTAAAGTTTTGGAAGTTAAGTGTGCTGCCCGTAGAGCACTTCTAGGATGGGTGACCAAACGGGAAATTTGAATTTGTTTTTCATTATCTTTTTTTTTGAAAAAGAGAGAAGTGAAAAATAGATTAGAACGAGAAACTAGAACAAATATTTTTCTAGAGATTTGAATTGAGACTCAGAATTTGGATGGGCGAACGGGATGAACTTATCCAATGAATGGGAATATTCGCCCGAGATCGCTTGCGGAGTTTGGTCGAGATGTTTCAAGGATAAAATAGAGAATAAAATTATAAGAAAAAAATAATTTGGCTCAACTCATTCGGAGTTCAGAAATATTTTCTATGAATTTTTCAAATTAAAAGTATTTTCTAGTGTGAAAATAATTCGGTTTAAGGATCAATTTCTAAAAACTATATTTTATAGACTAGAGACAAGTTTGAAATCTATTTAAAAATAAATTTCATTTAAAATGAAAAATATCAAAACTGGTTTCACTTGATTTGGAGTTAAAATGAATTAGATATGAATTTTTGAAGTTAAATAGATTTTCAGCGAGGGAAAAAAATAAAAGGAATTTTTGGGCGGTCCGAACATCCATGTTCACTGTTCATCATGTACTGTGCAAAGGTACTGTTCACAAGGTTCGGATGGCCCGAACAATTTTTCTTGATTTTCGGATTTAAAAAAAAATCAATAAATCAAATAGATTTTTAGAAAATAGCAAATAGCGTTCAAAAATTCTAAAAAAATCACAAAAATCCTTGAATTATTTTTAACTTAATAAAAATAATTCCAACTTAAAGTTATCTTTTATTTTTGTACAGTTATTCTTTTTATTTTCTAGGAAATAGGAAAAACCTTTTAAAATGCCGAAAATTCCAGAAATTAATTAAAATTTTATTTTTCACTTTAAATCCAATAAAAATCCCAGAAAACTTAATAAATTTTCTTTTTGACTTTAAAACCAAGAAATTAAATAATTAATAATTTTATTTTAACAAAGAAAACTCTTTTTAAAATTACAGAAAATCAAGGGAAATTATTTGACAGCTAGAAAGTCCAATAAAATAATATATATATTTATTTTATTTTGGTAACATAACTTTGGGATGTTACAAAGGTTTTGGCTAACAGACTGAAAGTTTTTCTGCGTGCGATTGTGTCCGAGTATCATAGTGCTTTTGTCCCTGGAAGGCTTATTACTAACAATGCTCTTATCGCTTACAAATGTTTACACACCATACGAAGACAACAATCGAAGAGGCCATATTTTGCTTTGAAGATTGATATAGTGAAGGCGTATCATCGTGTAGAGTGGAATTATCTACATGGCTATCTAAATAGGCTGGGTTTTGCTCCTGCTTGGATCAGTTCTGTCATGCGGTGTGTTACATATGTTCGCTATGCTGTCCAGGTTAATGGTGAGCTGACTATGCCTATGGTCCCATCCAGGGGTATTAGGCAGTGGGACCCTATTAGTCCCTATGTGTTTCTTTTGTGCACTGAAGGTCTGTATTGTCTCTTGCAATATAAGGAGGATCATGGTGAGTTACACGGTATTCGAAATGGTCAGCTTGGTCCCCCCATATCTCATCTTTTATTTGCAGATGATAGTATTTTCTTTGCTCGAAGTGATGCAAAGAGTGTTAGTGCATTGAAACCCACACTTCAGTTGTATTGTGAAGGTTCTAGGTAGAAAGATAATTTAGAGAAATCCTCTATTTTCTTTGGCTTGCATTGCAACGATGGTGTCAAACAAGGAGTCATGGCTCGACTGGATGTTCATAATGAAGCCTTCCAGGATTCCTACCTTGGGATGCCAACGGAGGTGAGTCGATCATCAATGAGTTATTTTCATTTCTTGCCTGATAGAGTGTGGAAGCGGATCAATGGATGGACTGACCGGCCATTGTCACAGGCGGGGAAAGGAGTCATGTTACAATCGGTGATCTAGGCTATTCCAACTTATGTTATGAGTTGTTTCCAACTGCTAGTCTCGATATGTGAGAAAATGAAAATCTCTATCGCTAATCATTGGTGGGGTGTTGAGAACGGCAAAAAGAAAATGCATTGGCGCTCATGGGACTGGCTATCTACACCTAAAGCTTTGGGCGACATTGGCTTTGGTGATCTTGTGCTCTTCAATCAAGCCATGTTAGGTCATCAAGGATGGCGGCTAATGACGGAGCCGGAGTTGCTTTGTGCTAAGGTGTTGAAGGGTCGTTACTTTCCTAGTTGTGATTTTTGGGATGCCCCTCATCCATGATCTTCTTATTATACTTGGAGGAGTATCTGCTTTGGAAAAGAATTGTTGCGAAAGAGTGTACTATGGGGAGTTGGCAATGGTAAAAGTATTAAAATCTTATCTGATAACTGGATCCTCGGTAGTGCACCCAATTTGGTTCAGTCGCTGATGCCTCTACCTGCGGACCAAACAGTTGATTTTCTTATACAGGAAGAGCATGGTTCTTGGGATGTTGACCTAGTTCGTTGTATCTCCCCTGAAGTGGCTGCTGATCAAATTATATAGGTGCCCATTAGTAGGCAAGGCAGTGAGGATTTTGCTTCA
The DNA here is from genome assembly GCA_036346255.1 of Ampelocalamus luodianensis. Taxonomy (NCBI): domain Eukaryota; kingdom Viridiplantae; phylum Streptophyta; class Magnoliopsida; order Poales; family Poaceae; genus Ampelocalamus; species Ampelocalamus luodianensis. Next base: position 17,218,391 of record CM070625.1, read on the forward strand.
TGGCCAAATACAAGACATAGGTCTTACACGGTTCGTTCTACATATTTTTTAACTCAGATAGAGGGCTTTTATTCCTCTCGAAGCAGCTCTGGGTGTGGCCTCTCCTCAATGTACGACACGGATGTCAAACATTGGAAGTCACTCTGGGGTATAAAGGCACCGAACAAGATGAAAATTCTTTTGTGGCGCTTCGCACATGACTGCCTACCGTGTTGTTTTCAGCTGAAATGAAGGCATGTGTAACATCCCAATTTTTTCAGGCCTTTTTGAAAATTTTCAAAATAAAGATAACCATTTGATTTCGTTGTTTTGCTCAAGCTTAACTTGGAGATTTTGGAAAGTTGGAAGTGATTTAATTTGAATTAATCAAACTTCAATCAATTCAAGTTGGTTTATCTCGAGTTGTTGGAGTTTTCTGACTTTAAATCCCCTTTTCTCTGTCTGTTCCTCCTTCCCGCTCACTCGCTCCTTCAATCCTTGTGAGCCGTCCGATCGTGTTGGAACGGCCTGATCTTGTTTGTGTGTTCGCCCAGTCCGAACGTTCCCAATCCTTATGAGCCGTCCAATCAGAATCGAACGGCCTTCATCCCCTAGACGACCCTCTCGGTCGCAACTGCCCTTTTTGCAAAGACGACCCTCTCGGTCGCAACTACCCTTTTTGCAAAGACCATCCTTGTGGTCATAACCTCTCCTTTTTGCAAAGACCACCCTTGTGGTCACGACCTCTCCTTTTGCAAAGACCATTCTCCTGGTCAAGACCACCATCGTGGTCACAACATCCCCTTTTGCAAAGACCACCCTCCTGGTCAAGACCACCCTCGTGGTCACGACATCCCCTATTGCAAAGACCACCCTCTTGGTTACGACCTCCTCCTTTGGACCTCCCCCCCTTAGGACCTCCTCTCCCTTTGGACCTCCTCCTCAGGACCTCCTCTAGGTCCTCCCCCTTTGTGATCACGACCAGCCCCATCAGTCAGCCCCCTGTTCATTTTCTCTATTCACCCACGTTTTCCTCTTTAGCAATGTGCGCATTAAATGCGACGTGCGGGTCTGCAGTGACGTGCACATTAAATGTCATTGCCTCCGCCGATCCTCATCGTCCTGCCGGCAGCGAGCCCATGCCTCGCCGCCGCAAATCACGCTGCCTATCTTGTCACCCGGTCATTCTCCTTCTTCTACAAATATGGCACCAGGGAGTCCCTTTGACCTTTTGTTTCTCACTCAGCTTTCCAGCTCTCTCTCTTTCACTCCCTCACTCTCAACCTCCTTCGTTCAAGCTCCAGCGGAGTAGTTTACCTTCCTATCTTCACCTTACTTCAGTATCTTTCTTTGGGCTCTGGTTTGGTGTTTTCATTGGAGTTTTGTAGCTTTGTTTTCTTTTTGGCTTTGTTCGCACGTGTAGATTCTGGTTTCTTTGAAGAGTTCGTGGACTCGACAACCTCGACCGAAGCGTTTCAACTCTATAATGAAGGCAAGTCGTAGACCTTTGATCATGTTGAACCCAGTTTATAAAACTATGTTGTTTTGTATCAAAATGCATGGCTAGTTGTATAAAAATAGTTTAGGAGATAGCTAAACACCTACTTGCCAGTATGACTCCTTGAATAATTTGATTTGACATGTTCACATGTTCCCTTGGACATCATAGGTTGGGTAATTTGTAGTTGGACATTGTTGGTATACTAACTTGGGTATCGTTTATACTTAGACATGCTTTAGTTTACGCTGGTTACTTGATCACTTACTCAAAGAATGTAAATTTGACTAATAAAATATGGAATTGTGGTGCGATGCCACTGTTGTGCAACTGTGGTGTGAGATCACAGTTGTGTCGATTGTGGTGCGATGTCACTGTTGTTAAAACTTATTTTGCCATGGCAAGGGTTATCATTTGGCCGAGTTGAACAAAAATGATTTTCTTGCTCAGGCGAATGATCGTGCAGTAAAGGGGGGGTGCAGGAAGCACATTGGGATGATGATGTTTTGCCTGAGCAACCACTAAGGACTTAACTTTGTGCGTCATTGATCCGGGCCTTACTGTGCAACCACAAGTCTATTATAGGGTTGACAGGGCAAACTATTTAGCAATATTTTGAGTCGGTTCTGTCGTGGTGGTGTGTGCTGATTCACATGGCGCAAGAGGGGGCCAGGAAGGCGAAACCTTAGCGGGAATCAAGTCAAAATGAAGCTTTGAAATAGCCTTGTGATAGTCTCACCTTGATTCACACGTCAACGAAAACGTGTGGTATATCAAGCGATTATCTCTTGTGGGTCAAGTGTACAACCTCTAAAGAGTGTAAAACTATTCGAATAGCCATGTCCCTGGTTATAGACAATGCTTGGTGATTTATCACGAGGGGTAGATTTTGCTAAAAAAGGATGGTTGTGGGTGGACCAGGAGTGGATGTGGGTGACCACGAGTGGTCCGGAGGGTGAGCAGGGTGCTCATGTGTTGTTTTCAAAGAACCCGTTTCCTTATGTATTACTCTTTCAACTTGTGTCTTGTAATCTACTTATTGTATTTATTGTCAACACTGCTTTCTGCAAATTAACCATAATGCTATCCTTGTCAAGCATTGCATAAATATTACTTGCATTCTTGTTTCTCTGCGACTTGCTGAGTATATGCAAAGTACTCATGGCTTTGAGCCCTCTGTTTGATCAGCAGAGGAGGATGAACCAGAGAAACTAGAGTTCTATGAAGAGGAGTTCAACGAAGACCGTGCGAACTAGGGATGTCCTCCACCCGATTGCCTGTGGGCGTATTGGATGGCCACTGCGACTTATTTTGGTTCCGCTGCAAGTTTCTTTTGTGTAAAGCCCTACGTGGCAACCTTGTAACAACCTTGACCGTAAGATCTTTTGCTATTAATATTAATTTGTCTGCTTCATCTTTAGTTTGTTGTATGGATATGATTTCATCTATGTTGAAACTGTGCGAGCTAGCGACCGATTATAGAACTAGTTCATAATTCACAGAGGGTCCCGGGGATTGTTTACTTGGGGTCCCGATAGCATGCCCCAGTGAATGACACCTGTGTCTTCTGTGGGAGGGAGGAGCGTATCGAATATTCCTTCCTATTTTGTCAATTTGCTCGTGAAGTTTGGCGTGAAGTGAAATTGGAGTATGGATTCCATCTCTACCACAAGATGTTGAATTGTGCTAAGCAGTGGTTGTTCGATGTCCTAAGACATTACTCGGGTCGAGGCAACGGTTCTTGCTGTTATTATGTGATATATTTGGGAGGCCCGTAATGGTGCACGAAACTATGAAGGCTTGTTGCATCCTCGAAAGGTAGCTGCGAAAATTAAAGTTTATGTTGAGTTGATAGTGTTGCATATCTTCAATCTGGATCCAGGTCATAGGTGTGAATCTTTGCTTTCGGTCCCTAAATGGACTCTGCCGCCGGTAGGTATGATCTTTATTAATGTCGATGCAGCACTATTTGCTTCTTCTCGTCGGATGGAGGTTAGCGTGGTAGTCCGAAACCACATTGGTGATGCTTAGCTTCCTACAACGAGCACCTTGATGGGATTACTATGCCGGAGTTAGCAGAAGCATTGGTGTTTCGCCGTGCAACAGCCGTCGCCCGTGATGAAGGATATCAAAATGTTATCCTTGCTTCTGATTGTTTGTTTGTGGTACAACAGTTGAATTTGTCGAGGTGAGATCGATCCTTTGTTGGGGCGGTTATATCTGATATCAAGTCTATGGCAGAGGGCTTTTCCTCGGTTGTATTTCGTCATGTGAGTTGTGTGGTGAATGTGGCAGCACATACTCTAGCTAGATCTTGTGAGCATTCTGTTAGCTCTTTTATTCGTAATAGTGTACCGGAGTGTATCTGAAAGACTATTTGTAATGATGTTTTATAATCAATAAATTACCAGCATTCTCTAAAAAAAGCTAAAAACCTGGATTGAACAGGACAAATCTTGTACTACAGTGATTCAACTAATTAGAGAGAAACAACATAAGACAGTATAAAAAGAGACATCTATTTTTGCGAAACAACACTAAACTTCAGTTAATTAAAAGATAAGTGCTTTGGCCTTTCACTACTGAAAATATGTGCATCATGGGATAATGAACCTAAGACCTATTTACTCCTTGATTTATTAACGGCATAAACCAAGTTATTCCTTAAGCTAGCAGGGTACCCCGCGCATTTACGCGATTAGATTTGTTTCAAAGTTTGTATAAATAATTGATAATATATTTACATATCTTGTAGGCTATTTAGACTTTTAACATATCATAAACATTAGAAACAACAATAGAAGCTTGAAAGAAGTTACAACCTAAGGAATGTAATTGAAGTATGTGCTTTGATGGAAAAAATCATTGAGCATAATAAGTTGTTGGGGGTTCTTAGAAACTAATCACTCTTCATCATGAATAGATCATGTAGCTGCATGCCCCTATTCTTACTCTATTAGTTATTTTTTCCTAAATTGTATGCATACACATGTACTTCTATTTAATCTCAAATAATACGTTGATTATGTTTACGACAAATTATCTTATTAGTTCATATGATATAATGTATTAGAGTACATTGCTCATGTATATATTGATGCACCATGAACGACCTACCTTGAGTTTATCTTCCCTCACATGCCAGCTATCCCATTAAACCGTGTGATTTCTATCTCTTCTCGTCGTCATAGTTTTTTTCTTCAACCTCCAACAGTAAGCCCAAATCTTGATCGATCCCTCTCAGCTGCTACCCCATCCAATGCAATACTTTACCACATAAATATCTTCTACTTCTTCCTAATTATTACTTAATGATAACCATTACAATATCAACGCGCATACACATACAATCGTCGCCGGTCCCAGCTAGGGACACGTGTCACGCTCTCTCGAATGACCCTGAGCATATTCCCTATGGTTGCGAGTCCACGAAAGCGGCAACGACTCACGAAGTGAGGCCCTTGGGGCTCACCTTCTTCCTCTGCAACAAAACATTAAGCAAAGCACACGAGTACAAAGATTGTCTTTGTACCACTTAAAGTGACGTGTGAACTAGCGGACTGCCATAAGCTACATCGAGCTTATTTGGTGGAGGCCATATGTTTCATTTGCATAAAGCCAATTTTCATTTGCAATAAGGTATCTGATTTAAAGGCAAGTTTGCAATTCATTTTAAGATTGAAATAACAGAAGGATATTAATAACAAAAGCGAAAGATAAACCACCTAGAAATGACTATCCCAATAGTCACCACAACAATAACGAATCCCATTCGTACCACCCATCAAGTTTTAATTTAAATGTTGTAGTCTAACTCTTGAAAAGCTTACCCAGCGTGTCCATCACCTAGGACGAGGCTATTCGAATAGTTTTTAAGCTGCGGGTGTACCAATGTACCCACACTTGGACGCCTTTAAGCCAAAGCACACTTAGAAGGTATCTTTGCAGACTAAGTCCTCTGAGACTTTTCCAATATTGTGTATTAACTACTGACGCTCGTATGGATAGAAACCCATACGCTTACATGGTAAAGCGAAAGACAACTACCCACTCGGGATAAAGCTTTTGGACAACTACCATGCTCCCGCCTCCATCCCTCCTGCGACCTCCTGCGACCGGAGCCAATACACGCCAAAGTACTAGGTCAAGAGAGGTCCCATATACTCTAGTGTGGTTATGCCGCTAAATGCAGGATAAAAATTCACTCACAAGATGTTCGGTCCTTAATTGGCCGGGCACCATTCGATCCACACCCAAAAGATCACACCAATCTTACCATTGTGCGCGTCTAAATCATTTTGTTTTCATTTTTAGTTTTGCAATTAAACATAGCGAAATGCTTGAAACATAAAGTTGTAGTAAATTTTGTGTGATCAAGGTTACCGACTAAGTCGATAACCGCCATTTCTACCGATACTAAGCATGTCTAAGCAATTTGACCGGATCTACTAAGTGACAAGAGATCATCCAGACCTCTAATCACAGAAATAACCTAGGCTCGGGTAGTAGAGATCAATATTTTGTCTACAGGATATGCATCACTGATTTAACTAATCAATTTAACACAAATTAAGCAATGCATACATACATTGAAACAAAATATTAGACTTTAAAATCTGGGATTATCATGATCAAAGCGCTTGTCTGTGCTGTTGCTCAATTTGTTGCGGAGAGGTCGTTCTGGGTTCGCAAATATCGAATCCTAACGATTGAACAAAGCAGAATAAAGACGAATAACACCGCAAAAATCAAAGATCACAAACCAACACCAATTTATACACAAAGGCTAGACTATCACAAAAGAATGACAAATCACTCTGAGACCCACTCACTTATTTTCGGGCTAACCACAAAATCACTCTTCTTACGATTTAAACTTTGGACGGACTTTGGTGGTGATTGTGTGCACATCTATTATTTAATCATCAAGTTAACACAACAAAGCATTAGCTACTCTAAAACAACCATTACTTGATTGAGAAACAGGACCACAAGAAGCTAATGAAAACACTAACTAGCCAAGTATCCAACTATGAGATGCTAAACAAAGTTCTAAATAAGTTTGAGCTTTAATAAAATCCATCCACTAACACACCTAAGCAACATGCCAACATTTTGTAAGGTCAACACAATTCACATGCTATTACACCAAATCTTCTTTGCGATAAATCAAAGTGCAGAGACAATAAAATGAGCGACTAACTATCCCTTAGGTGAATCATGACAACAAGAGCCTTGAAGCAATGATACTAACCAGCGACTTCATATTAACCAATACTACTAAGGAAAGTCATCAAACACTAACGATTTGAATAGTATAAGCATGAAACCAAATTCGGTTTCTCGACACGAAAAACGACACAGAGAAGAACAATTACGAGAACGAACTAAAATGCTTTCAAACTCCCATTACCAAATTTTGATCATGCAATGAGAGTGAACTAATGAACAATCATAAGCATGATTAGCAACTAACTATAAAGCTCAAGGGAGGTGGCCCCAGCTGATCCCACAGCGGGAGCACAAGGAAGAGCAGAGGCTCGGACTGGATTCGCGTCGCGAAGGTGGCGGGAGTCGCGGCGGCGGCCAAAATGGGTCGCCAGGTTGTTGAAGCTAAGGGTGGTGGAGCGGTGAGATGCACGAGGTGGCGCGGACGGAACACGGCGGCAGGTGGGGTGACAAGTGCGGCTGCACGAGAGGTAACAATGAAAATTAGCGCGCGCATGGGCATGTGAGTTACAGGAACTCACCGGTGTGTAGCGGCAGCGGAGAGGCACGGTGGCTCGCGGAGCCGCGGCGGCGATCAACGGTGCAGGGCATGGGGTGAGCGAGAGGATGAGTGAGAGTGGAGAAGAAAGGTGGAGTCGGTGGCGCTCACCGAGCAAGGAATCGAGTTGGAGCTCACCGAGAAGATACGGCGCGGAAAAGGCGGTTTCGGCGAACTTGGAGAAGAAAGCCCCGCGACTCCACGACGATAAACCGAAATTCCTTGAGGTTTACTTCGAGGATGTGGAACACGCCATGCGCATCGGCCGTGCTCGAATCACCGGGCGGCAGAGCGCTCGGGCGTCGCGAGCGCTCACGCCCGGCTCGATGGAGAAGAAAGGCAATGGAGCAGCAGGTAGAAAACCCTCGTGGGCTTTTGTAGGAGCGAGGCAAGCGAGGTGAGCGGTGGCGGTGAAAAGCCGGTGGCGAGTGGCAGCGTGCATGCGGCGGCGAAGCTGAGCGCGTATCGCTGGGTGGCGAACGCGTGGCGAACGCTGAGTGGGACCGCCACAGTCGGATCGTCGAAGCGAGTGCGAACGGTGGTTTGACTTGATCGAACGCGCCGCCGTTGGATCGAAATGGGCCAATTGAGATTGGTGTATGCATTCGGACAGTCGGTTTGCGCGCGCGTGGATCGCTCGATCTTCATCGGACGGTCACGATTGATTGACTCGAGCGGTGCGATTAGTTGGCGACCGAGTCCATTAGTCTGATCGGACTCGAGCCCAAGTGTGGTTCGGGCCCGACAAGCGTGTTTGAATCGATTTAAAAGACATAGAGGTTTGGAAATTTTTAGAGATAGCTCAGGGCTCCAAAATTTGAAATTTTTATGGAAGCTAACTGGAACAGAGGACCACCTTGTGAAATTTTTCCAGGAGTTTTCATGCACCAGATTTCTCCCAATAAAATTCACAAGCTGCTGAACAGAAGTTTGACCAGATTTCAAACTAGGTTGACTTGGCCATTTGAAATAGCAAATAAAATCTAAAAATTGTGAGATAATTCAGGAGGTAGATAGGATGATCAAGATGCTAGGAAAAATAATTTCAGAGGATGATCACAAGTTTGAAGGCTAATAATTTGATGACAACAATTCCCAATCACAAGAATCAACTAGAAAATTGGAAATTGCTAGGGAAAAATGTAGAAACTTTCAAATGATTTGAAGAGACAACAAAAGTTTTTATTTCTCCTCAAAATTTACATTTGAAATACAAACCCTAAGTTGGTCATATATCATGCCCTACGCCATCTCTACTCTAAGTTTTTTGATCCTTTGGCTCAGACGCTCGCGTTTCTATTCATACGGATGCATGCATGTACATACGATGCATGATGTTATACATATTCGATGTCCTCTTCTCTGTTAGTCACTCTTTTTACGCTGACCAACTCAACTGTGGTTTTCACTAACCGGCCACTTCTCATCTTTACTAATGTTGGCATGTCTTTTAGTCGCTATCTAATGATACGAGAATCTTTCGCCATCACCGACGAAAAGACAGCCCTCACCTGATGGCACGCCTACCTACCTAATGCCCACATATCGCATATAGCTCGCCGATGCAAAGCTTCATCTCCTCTTTGCCAGGATTCCCATCACCGAGCTTCTTGGCCACTAACTTTTCAACAACGCCGACGCCACCACTATAATGATACTAACCAGCGACTTCATATTAACCAATACTACTAAGGAAAGTCATCAAACACTAACCAGATTTGAATAGTATAAGCATGAAACCAAATTCGGTTTCGACAACGAAAAACGACAACGAGAGAAGAACAATTACAGAGAACGAAACTAAAATGCTTTCAAACTCCCATTACCAAATTTTGATCATGCAATGAGAGTGAACTAATGAACAATCATAAGCATGATTAGCAACTAACTATAAAGCTCAAGGAGGTGGCCCCACCGCGGTCCACAACAAAGACGTGGAGCACAAGGAAGAAAGAGAGAGGCTCGGACTGGATTCGGCGTCGGCGAAGAGTGGCGGCGAGTCGCGGCGACGGCCAAAATGGGTCGCCAGGGTTGTTGAAGCTAAGGGTGGTCGCGAGGCGGTGGAGATGCAGAGGTGGCGCGCGGCGGAACACGGCCGGCGGCGTGGGGTGACAAGGTGCGCCGCACCAGAGAGGTAGACAATGAAAATTAGCGCGCGCATGGGCATCGCTGAGTTACCAGAACTCACCGGTGTGTGGCGGCAGCGGAGAGCACCGGATGTGGCTCGACGGCGAGCCGCGCGGCGGCGATCAACGGTGCGAGGAGCATGGGGTGAGCGAGAGATGAGTGAGAGTGGAGAAGAAAGGTGGAGTCGGTGGCGCTCACCGAGCAAGGAATCGAGTTGGAGCTCACCGAGAAGATCGGGCCGCGGAAAGGCGGTTTCGGCCGAACTTGGAGAAAGCCCACGCGCAGCTCCACGACGATGAAACCCGAAATTCCTTGAGGGGTTTACTTCCGAGGATGTGGAACACGCCATGACGCGGCCGTGCTCGAAATCAGGACCGGAGCGGCGAGAACGCCGGGCGTCGCGGCGGCGCTCACGGCTCCGGAGCTCGATGGAGAAGAAAGGCAATGGAGACAAACGAGGTAGGAAAACCTCGTGGGCTTTTGTAGGAGCGGCGTGAGGCGCCGAGGTGAGGCGGTGGCGGTGAAAAGAACGCCATCTCTACTCTAAGTTTTTTGATCCTTTGGCTCTGTACGTTCGCGTTTCTATTCATACGGATGCATGCATGTACATACGTATGCATGATGTTATACATATTCGATGTCCGCTTCTCTCGTGTTAGTCACTCCTCTTTTTGACGTTGACCAACTCAACGTTGTGGTTTCCTCACTAACCGCCGCGACCTCTCATCTTTACCAATGTTGGCATGTCTTCTTTAGTCGTTGTCTAATGATACGGAGAATCTTTTCGCCATCACCGACGACAGCATGCCCCTCACCAGTGATGGCACGCTCCTACCTACCTAATGCCCACATATCGTCCATAGCTCGTCTTTGATGCAAAGCTTCATCTCCTCTTTGCTAGGGATTCCCATCACCGAGCTTCTTTGGCCATTAACTTTTTCAACAACGCCGACGCTCACCACTTATTATCGCGGCCCTTGGCTCCTTCAACACTGGACTTTCTTTTCAATGGCCTGGCTGATGAGGACATCAACCCTAAGGATGCATTCACTGCTTCGACTGCACCCACTGCTTCGACTCGCTGCGCTACATCCATATCTTCGATCGGACTTTCAGCGACTGCATTGCCATATTTTCCAGTTGGACCGAGCTGCCTCTACACATATATACCGGGCTACATCTACTGCTTCTACTCATACGTGTCGGGCTACGTTTACCTGCCATGGTGCAACGTCACCAATTGTTGGCCCATAGGTTATGTAACGAATGGGCTGATTTGGCCACATTGGCCTATGTGGCCCATATAGCTGCCCCCTAGGGTTTCAGGGTACTGTTCATATAGTACTATTCATGTGTGAACAGTACCACCGCCCCCTCCCTCTTTCTCCTATAGATAGTGGTCGCCGCCCCTTTTGTTCGGCGGGTTTTGTTGATTAAAGTTTAGCTTTGCTACTTTATACTTTGTTCTCTTGGTCGGCGAGATCATCAGCGACATTGTTCTTCGGAACTCCACCTATCAATACATTCACTTCCTATTTGCAATTTCAGATTGCTTATTTACCTTGTTCTTGCGTGCTTCTTCGGTGTATACAGGGATCGATCTTCGTGATCAAGTCAACCGGGTATTCGTGCAGGTTGATAACGACTTGTCGAGCAGTTCAGCGATTGCGTGGTTTCGAGCCTTGCGTGTTCGTAGCCAAGATCGTGAGAGTTGAGCGACGCCTACCGAACTTATCGTTCTCATCGAAAGGTCGGGCCTACAATCGGACCTTCGGGTTCATCACTGGCAAACAACACGATATTGCCCTCATATCTGTCCCCGCTGCCTTGTCTCTTTGCTTCCCTATGGGTCAATGTCTTCTTATTGGACAGATCGATGCCATTGCACTCTTTCGTGATCTCCCCCGACACCATTCATGTTATCCTCATTATAACTTGTATTTTTAATTAAAAATTTTACTTGTTTTTAATTTTTATTCTATAGGAAGCAACAATAGAAACAGGTGACCCCGAGAGCGAACATGGTGACTTTTTTTTTGTGTATCTTCTGACACCATTCGTGTCATCCTTGTTATACCTTTTTTAATTCAACATTTCAATTATTTTTATTAGAGTTTGTATACAATCAAAATGCTAAATTTATTTAATTTATTCAGAATTTTAATTATTTGGGGATTTTATGTTGTAATATGTATGGAAATCAAATTGCAAATTTTCATTTATTTTTATGTCGAATTTTAGTTCTTTTTTCTTGGAATTTGTATCCGAATCCAATTGCTAATTTTTATTCGAAATTATAGTTATATAGGGAATTTACCTTGGAATTCGTATTCAATCAAATTGCTGATTTTATTTTATCTTTATTCGGAATTTCAATTTTTTGTATTTCGTATACAAATCTATTTGCCAATTATTGTTTAATTTTAATTCCAAATTACAATTATTGGAATTCATATTGAAATCAAATTGCTAATTTTATTTTATTTTTATTCTAAATTCAGTTATTTATTGTTGGATTCCGTATGCAAAACTAATTTCTTATTTTTTAAATTTTTTTATTCTGAATTATATTTATTTAGGATTTTACTTAGAAGTTCGTATAGAAATCAAATTACTAATATTATATTAATTTTATTTCAAATTTTAATTTTGTTGTACTCGACATGGACTCTTTTACTTACCAATTCATATGGAAATGAATTTGTTGGTTTTATTTTATTTTTTACTTTGAATTTCAATTTTATTTTACTTGATATTGACTCTTTCTTTTAATCTAGACTGTTATAATCTGGACCCACTATGATCGATAGTGTAGATCTTTCTCTTTTTTCACCGATTAATGTTGGAATTTTCAGGCCTTGAGAGCGAACGTAGTAGTTTCTTTTGACTTTGCTTTAATAAGATAATAAATTTCAAACTTCCCAAACAGGACATTTACGAAACATCATAATTTCCCACCACATAGATACTCACATGCATGAAGATAATGATAAAAAATAACTTTGTTTTAGCAAAGGCCAGTAAAAAGAACCAAATTTGTGAACAACGAATATCTTGATAACGTACAAATCAGGAAATTGGGAAGAACAAACCGTACCGGTGCCGTGGATCTCAAGTTGGGCATGAGAACTCAGCCAATCACGGCTTGACCTGCCTGCTTGTCCGTGGGACTACTTAAGGTGAGGAGGAGGCGGGGCTACCAGTGTATGTGTCGCCTCACCAAATAGCGGCACTAGAGTAGGAAGAGGAGGCCGCATGCTCCGCAGATGTGCTCTATTGAGATCCCCGCGGTGGCGGTGGCGGCACATCCACCCATGTCGATCGGTGAGGCATCTTCCCGATTCAGCGATGCGACCAGAAGTTGCGGGAGTGAAGAATCTAGACCTGTCATTATACGTTAATGGTGTATTTTTGTAATTAATGAATAGTCATGTGGACTAATATTTTCTATGAGTTTGTGAAATAGATTAAGTCACATGACCGTGACGACTTTGGATGGCTAAATGTGTTGGAAGTCATCAAGTCATGTGATATGCATCATGTGTCGATGCTCAAATCAAGAACCTGATTTTGGAGATAAGATGTGAATCATCATTCAAAAACTCCAAGCGGATGCGCAAGGCAAATGTATAACTTGCTAGGTTAAGGATGTGTTTCTTAGTCATTTTAACGGTCTCGGTATTTTGTTTGGAGATCAGATTGCCAGTGTAGGTTGTAGTACTATTAAGAGGGGTTTGACTAGTAGCATGAGTGTGTCATATGTTGATAGTTCATTATGTTTGCTCTTGCTCTCTATGGTATGTTGCCGATATTTGCGAATGCATTTTGCAAATAGTTAACGCTCATGCATAATCCTTTTAGAATGTTATTTTAGTTTGCGAATGTGTTTTGCAAACGTTTCGAGTCCATGCACCTAACCCTTGCGACATGGTTCTAAAGTCGGCAAATGTGTTTTGCAACTTGTTGTGGATCATGTGTTTATTCCTTGTTTGCATAGCACGTTAATTGGCAAATATATTTTGCAATTGTGTTGAAGTGCATGCAGTCCATACCTCTGCATTTGTCAGTGGTCGGTTTGACAACCATGTGTTAGGTGGTCGTGCGGAGCGTCGGAGAGCTCGTTTTATAGGCATGGTCGTGCGGAGCGTCGGAGAGAGCCGTTGTCACTCTGTCTCTTGCGGCTTGCCCGTTGTCTCTCGCAATTGAAAAAAGACTGAGCCGTTGTCACTCGTACATCGGTCACTCGTTGTCTCTCTCTATCTTTCCCCCCGATTCCCTCTCCCTGTCTCTGTCAATTCGAATGAAAGCCAAACACTGAGTCTCCTCGGTCTTCACACCCACTCACCCCAACGGCCAGTGTCCTCTCTTCCTTCCAAATCACCATTAGGTCGTGCACCCACCTATCAACTTAGAAAATTTTACTTTTGTCATATCACCTTTCATCTCTCAATCAATGTCCTTCTTCCACCCTTCCCTGTGGCTCGGTCCCCTCCCTAAATCCCCACTGCCGCCCAGGCGCCAGCCCCCAATCCCCTATCCCGCCAACAGGCCATGAGGCCATGAGCCCCAGTCCCTCAATCCCCCATCCCAGTTCCCCACCAGGCCACCACATGGCCGAGCGGCAGCGGGAGGCTAGGAGGCGCAACAGAGGAGGCCGAGCAACGCGGGAGCCGAGGCGGGAGGCGCGAGGAGGCGTGTCGGCTGTGGGAAGCTCCCCGAGGCGGCCGTGGGAGGCGTGCCGACCGTGCTCCCTCTGGTGCTCCATGGTGGCCCGGCACCGCCTGCTGCCGTCGGCTCCCTCGCGGCTACCAGTGTGCCTCCTCGGACCGCTCCGATGTGCATGCGCCTATGCACCGCCCCCTCCCCTGCCGGTGTGGCTTTCGGTCGTCGGCCCCTTGCTGCCTGTGCCCGCGACTCTTCTCCCCCCACAGCTCGGCCCCACGGTGTTGTGCCTAGCTTCATGGTGCCGCCGGCCTCTGATTTGGGCCGCCCCCACGGCTCCTCCTCTAAGCCCCCTGTCGCTTCCCTATGGCGTCGCCGCTTGCCGCCGCTTGCTTGCCGCGCACTCGGTGCTCGCACCTCTCCAGCTCTCGTGCCGACGCTGCTGTCGTCATCGCCGCCTCGTGGCTTTGCTCCGCCAGTCTTGGTCTAGCGCGAGGCGCGCGCGAAGGCGGCGAGAGACGCGAGGAGGTGTGTTGGCCGTGGGAGGCTCCCCGAGGCCCTGCGCCCCTGGTGCTTGCGTCTCTCCAGCTCTCCCTGGCGAAGCTCCTCGAGGCGGTCGTGGGAGGCGTGCCGGCCGTGCCCGCCGTGCTCACCGTGTCGTGCCGGCCCGAGCACGACACGATTTGTCGTACCGTGCCGCGCCACCCGACGGGCAAGCTTTCTAGGCTCGCCCAAAGACACTGCGTTCGCGTGCTGCCCCACCGCACACGTGTCGAGCCGTACCGTGCTTGGGCCATGTCGGGCCGGCTGGATCTCAAGCTGACCCGAAAAAACACGGCCCGATTCTTAACTCTACTAGGCGACCTCCACAGTCCTCCCTCTTCCTTTTGTTCCTCTAGCTCATTAAAAATTCTAAGAGACATCACCAAACGTTTCTAGGCCCTTTCTAGGCCCACTTACCAGCAGGGCCCACGCTGCCTTTCCTTCTATGCGCGCTCCATAAAGAAAAAACGGGCCCACCTGCTCGTGACCCACCCGGCTACCCGTATATCCCCCCGTGTGCGACTCCTCTGCCTCTATCCCTCCCTCCCCATTTCTCTTCTCCTGCGATCCGAACCCGAGCGAGGAGAGCAGCCTGAGCAGGGAAGAGGAGGAGGGATCACCGCGCCGCGCGCCGCACAGGAGGTGTCGTGATCTCGGTAAGCCACCACTCGCGCCCATCGATTCCCCGTTAGATCTCTCCCATCTCGTTGATCCCCTTGTGGTCGACGGAATTCCTCCCCTGATCCGATCGGTTCGTGTGGTGTTATCTGCCGCGATTGGCTCGGCTCGATCTGTGTTGTTTGGTGGATCCGGGGGGATTCGTTCACATCGTTTTTCTCGGTAGATTCGATCGATTTGGAGGACTTGATTCGAGGAATCTGGCGTGTTTGACCGGTTTTCGCTCTATTTAGCTTCGCTCCCACGCTAGTGTTCGCGAATCCGGCGCGATCCCCGTGCAAATTGCTCGCGAATCCGATCCGATTCTGCGCTTTGCGTGTGCTGTCTCGCGGATCTGCGTGCTGCGGGCGTTAGATCTCGTAGATCTAGCTGTGGTGGCCTCGATTCCGCTGTTTTTCCCCTTCTAGCAAGGCTGTGTGGATCTATGGGCCTGAAGCTTTCGGTTTCGTTTCGTTTCAGCGCAGGAGCGGAGATGGGGCTCACGTTCACCAAGTTGTTCAGCCGCCTCTTCGCCAAGAAGGAGATGAGGATCCTCATGGTCGGTCTCGATGCGGCCGGTAAGACCACCATCCTCTACAAGCTTAAGCTCGGCGAGATCGTCACCACCATCCCCACCATCGGTAAGCCCCATCCGCATCCCATGTCATGTGCTGTTACAGTCTGTTTGTTATGTTGATTGGTGGTAATTTGTAAATGCATTAATAATAATAATAGAATGTTTTCGGCTACGGGGTTGGTTGTAGCTGATCTCGAGTTGATTGTCTGGCTCATGTGAATCTTATTTTAGAGTTTGTATGCTACTTTTGCGCAAAATGGCATCATGTTTCATCTCATTTGTTGGCGTATTGAACTTTTAGGCTTGAAATCCTGTAAGTTAGCTTCCGAGATAAGCCTAAGCTAAGCCAAACAGGTATATTAAAGTAGTGAGGGGCTACCTATTGTTTTGCATCATACCAGGTTTAATTTGAGAATTGACCTTCTGAATTCAGACTAGGTAGTAGATAGGTTTTTGAAGTCCAAGAGATAACTTGCCAGCGCTGTCATAGTGATGATGCACATTTGGGACTGTCTGTAGTGTTTCAATGAATTTGTTGATTCCTACAAAGACCAATTTATAGAAAAAGTGGCTAACTCGTGAGGTGCAAACCTCTTGTTGGAGTATAAATCCTTAAGATTAACAAAGATATGCAAACTATTCATGTATGTTCATATGCTAATGGCTAAATCTGTGAATATGTTTTGTTACCATCATGAAACTACTATCTACCAACATTGATCAAAATTGACGGTCCATGAAACTGCAGGATTTAATGTTGAAACTGTTGAGTACAAGAACATTAGCTTCACCGTTTGGGATGTTGGGGGTCAGGACAAGGTAAGAAAAATTGCCGAAGACCAATTATTATCTTTGGTGATGGTTTTTTGGGGCCCATATACTTTTGTTTTTCCAGTTTCCTGTTTGTAATTTTAAAGTATGGAATTAAATATTTGCACAATCGAAATTGTCCATGTGAAATATAATGTAAATTGGTGTGAAGAATTTAAAATATACTGTGGGTGCCAGTGCATTTGAATTTTATATTAGAAACATGCCAATATATTCATGATCTAATCTCTTTTAATTTGCACCTTTTGCTTGTGGTCTGATGCTTTTTGTTTACTTCGTCAAAACAGATCAGGCCCCTGTGGAGGCACTACTTCCAGAACACTCAGGGCCTCATTTTTGTTGTTGACAGCAACGATAGAGAGCGTGTTGTTGAGGCCAGAGATGAGCTCCACAGGATGCTGAACGAGGTATTATCACAGTGCAATATTGTTTTCTTTCCACGAACTAAAAAAAAGTTGTCTACACATAGATCTGTTAGCAATCGTAAATGGCCTAGGTTTTTAGATTCTTCAGCCAGGATTTGCCATGGACTTAAGAACTTTAATCTTTTGGTCATTGACTGTCCCGACAAGATGGCGGTAGCGTGTGGGATCCTCAAGAGGCTCCGCATCAGTGGGCCAAAGGTGAACACTGAGCTCCATAGGAGTGTTAACCACGCGTTGATCAATGAGATAAGCGCGAGCAAGGATATCCTGAATGTACTTCTCCTGGGAGAGGTAGTAGCCCTCAAGCGTGGAAGTGAGCTCAATCCCAAGGAAGTAACGAAGAGGGCCTAAATCAGACATCAATAACTGCTGACTGAGACGCTCCAAGCTGACTGCTCAGTCAGTTGACTGCCCACTCCGCCTTGCAGAGCTTCTTGGCGGGGTCGGAGGTGGGGTGCTACGTGCCGTTTGGACATGGGTTGCCCAGGGCGGCGGGATCTAGCGGCAGTCTGGCGGGATCCGGCTGCTGGGATGCCAAGGGCGGGCTGCCTAGGGCAGCGAGATCCGGCTGGCGGAATGACGGGGGCAACGGGATCTAGCAACAGGCTGCCCGAGGCAGCAGGAGCTGATAGTGGGATGGCTCGGCGAGGCGGGGAAGACTTGGAGCATGGGAGATGGTGGCGCTCGAGCGCGATGGAGCCGAGGAGGTGGCCGGAGCAAGGGCGTGGCGGGAACACGGAGGCGTAGCTCGCGACGAGGCGAGTAGGGCGGCATCCGGGAGCGAGGCGATGGATTCGAGGCAGCCCAAAGCCGGCGCGAGCAGGGGAGGGAGATTCGGGGCGGCCAGTGGTCGGCGTGAGGCGGCGACGGATTCGGGGCAGCCCGAAGCCGGCGTGAGCAGGGGAGGCGGAGGGAGCTCCAGATCTGGCCGACGCGAGCAGGGTTGGAGCACTGAGCTCGGGGAGGTGGTGGCGGGAAGATCCAGCGCAGGGGAGGCCCGGCGCGGCGATGGCGTCTGGGAAGACTCCGTCGCATGGGAGACCCTACGCGGAGCAGTGGAGCGGCGGCTTCTCGCGGCCCGGTGGTGTCACGTGGCTAGGAGCGGAGGAGTGCGAGGAGGAGCAGAGGATGGCGGCGGTTTTGGGATCGGGAGAGAGAGAGCCCATGGCGCCGATACCATATTGGAATGAACCTTTTCTATTCTAAATGGCCTAAAGGCCAACATATACAAATTACATGTGTATGAAATGTGCAAGGAACACCCAATACAAGTCATATCTAACAATACGTAGCATAAGAAGTTAGTATATCACTTAGATGCACAGCCTTAGTTTAAAACATTTTTGAAATTTTAAACCAGCAAAAATTATTTGTCTTACATTTATGAAAGAATATCCATACTATCATGTATCAGTTTGTTTATGTTTGTTAAAACTTAAAACGCCCATTCATGTGATGCTTATGAAGTTTGTTTGAAGAAGTTTAGCTTCTCTTACAATTTTATCTGTGATGTATCTGATTGACACCAAGGTTGTATTATGGTGACAGGATGAGCTACGTGATGCTGTGCTGCTGGTATTTGCAAACAAACAAGATCTTCCTAATGCCATGAACGCTGCTGAAATCACCGACAAGCTTGGCCTGCATTCCCTGCGCCAGCGGCACTGGTATGGTTCCTATCCTATGGTGAATGTTTATGGGTTGCCATGTTTATGTCCTGTTGCACAAAGACTGATTGATCACCAATAACATGCCTATCTGAAATCAGGATTGTGTTTTAATTACATTGAAATGAATATAACATGGAACACTCAATATGTATTGTGGTGATAACACAACCGTTGCATAAATATAATAGATTCTACTTGAGCACCACAGCTTCCCCTAAATCAAGTAAAAGTACTCAGTTTGCATTATTTGGCTTGTGTATTTTTTTTTTGTCTTGTTGATAATGACTCAATTTTACTGTTTGTGCTTTGGGCTTCTGAAGATATCTAAATTATTCACACATCTATCTTCTGATACTCATTTCAGGTACATCCAGAGCACATGTGCTACCTCTGGTGAGGGATTGTATGAGGGGCTTGACTGGCTTTCCAACAACATTGCCAACAAGGTATGGTAGTTATATGTGGTTGTGCTCGATTATTTGTTCAAATGAATTAACATCTGCACAATATTTGCCATAGCGCTTAAGTCAGCCAGGATCATTTTGTGGTACATATGATGTCCTAAAACTGATCTGGCCAGTGCTATATTTTAGAAAATTTTTACCAAGTAAATGTATTTGCTGAGTGCAATATGTCTGCTCATTTTGTTTTCACCATATCATTATTTTACCCCAACTGTATTTTATGTAACTAACCACCTGTCATTTAATTTCTTGAAAATAGGCTTGAAGCATCTTGGCAGGGCTTCAATCAAGAAAGATACGACGGATATTCGAGCGAATACTGCCTCTTTACTTATCATAAACTATATAGTCATGACATAATGTGGGGTGTTTTGGGAAGATAACGCTCTTGGTCGAGGAGCTAGTTATCAGATTGTTTTCGTGGGTATTAATCGTGCGTGTTCTGTTTGGTTTTTGTCCAAGGTTTACGATGTCGACGTTGTATTCTGTACTCGCCGGTCCGAGGCATTGTAGTATTGGCTTGTCCTGGCATAGCTTATTGTTACGTAATCTGTTCTGTGCAGCGATCTATTGTGCTTGTTGTTCCAGTTTATCCCCCTCTTTTTCCAAGCGTGGATCGTTCCAATTAGGGGTGCAAGGCGGGCGGGTTGACCCGGCATAGGGCATCGCTCCCTTCTCTTCCCACGGCGCCACCCAATCGCCACCGCCTCTGCTTGGTGTCGTTCGCACGGTGCACCAAAGCTTCCTCCATCCCCAATCTCCTCAAACCCTGAGCCCAAGATAGCAACAAGGCCGTCACCTCCACACGCTGCCGCCGCCTCCGCCGGCTATGAGTTCATCCCCGCCGGCGGCTTCAAGATCGTCCTTTCAGAGGAAGAAGATTGGAGACACGAGTAGGGCAAATTCAGCACGGGTTATGTACCTGATAACCTGAACCCCTGAGTTTCAAGCCAACAAAAGGGAAGGAAATTGGCCGGAGAAGCGAACGCAAGGAATATGGGAGATCTTCCACGAATCGAAAGTCTCAGGTGCATCCCTTCACCCTCAATTTGAGCCATTGGATCCGGATCCAAAGTTTACATGAAATGTGCGGTACCTTTGAGTTCATTTAGCAAATTATTACACACTCTAACTTACCAGATGTTTCCATCTCCCCCAAATGATGACCAGCTAATTAATGCAAGTCATGTGGTATCTCACTATCTCGGCGTACTAGTGGCGGAGCTAGTCATGTGGTATCTCACTATCTCGGCGTACTAGTGGCGGAGCTAGGATTTTGACGATAGAGGTGCGAGCTTAAGACACGCCCATTCTAATAGAAAAGTCCAACATGTGATAAATTACATGTTTACACTACAACCAACATCACAAAATATTTTTTTAAAAAATTCAACTCGATATGACGTTTCTTCATGCTTTGAAAGCGATTGATGATAGCATCATCACTAACTTACAGATAAAACTCACGCTCAATGTTTGTAACTAAGCAATCATTCAAGTATTGTTCACCCATACTATTTCTTAGCTTGTTCTTCACATGGTTTATTGCCGAAAATACTCACTTTACACTTGCAGTAGCCACAGGAAGGATCAACGCCAATTTGAGCAGCAAATAAACAAGTTTATAGCGATCATGCTTCTTTGTCTCAACAAGTTTAATAGAGAGCTCGCTGAGATTCTTCACTTCTCGAAACCTTGTATTTTGGCGCATGTCAGCAATAAACATACTAAGTTGCAAAGAAAGTTGGCCAAATATGTGTTGAGATATCTTTAGGATAAAACTTAGCAAGTTTAAGAGCTTTATCCTTGTCATATAAAGCAAATGAATCAGCAGGATTCAAAGATGCCATGCAAAGAAATAGCTTTGAAATTGTGACTAACTGGATTGAACAAGAAGTAGAACAACTGAACATCGCACAAGATTTTTAAAAAAGATTGAGGATTCGTTATTTTTAGAACTTACAACAGTTCAGTTGCTGTGCTCCTAATCTCAATCACCTAGCTCGGCAGCTCACCACGCCCACGCAAGTCGTCATCGGAGACAGAGTCACGGAGACACCGATCGTTGGACAAAACCGCACGAGCGCACGGCCGCATGCTGCGCCCTCGCACGGTGCATGGCACGGGGGCTGGGGTTGGCCAGCTGCTAGGGCAAAGGATGGGGAATTTGGGGGATCGATTCGATCTTGGAGACCTAACCTGGAGGCGAATGACTAGGGTAGGATCGATGGGTGAATTGATACTGATGGGTGATGGCATTGCTCAGCTGTAGTTGTTGTTGCACTGCTTGTTGGGCCCTTATTGGGCTACAGGCTGCAAATGAAGGAGTATGTAGTGTATACTTTGTGTATTAAGAGGTATATACTGAAGTTTTTATCAAAAAATTTAGAGGTACAGCTGTACCAATACACATTATACAGCCCCATCACTGTGGCGTACAGTTTAGTTGGGTTGTTCGCCAAGATATATTTTTGCTACCTCTTCTCACATCTGCATCAGGTGGGTTCGTGAAGAGAAACACGAGAAATCAAAGCAAGGCTGCTTTACTTCTTTATTCGAGAGGACGTCTGTGCTGTCCTTCGACGTGTGTTGATAACAGGGGGGTCCGGTCAGATGGGTCGTGTTTTTCGAGCCGGCCCGAATCACGATATTGTTGACTTAGTTCGGGGACGGTACAACTCACACTATAGCTGGGCTGGGCTAGCACTGCTCGAGTGGCAGTTCCGTGCTTGGGTCCGTAGGCCACCCTGGCCCAATGGGCCGGCACGGCCACACAAGCATGGCGGGGGCACGGTGGCAGCCGAGGCGAAGCGAGGCTGAGAAGGCGACATCGGCATCGTGATGCGTCGGGGGCCAAGGTCGAGCCTAGGCATGCGGGTCCAAGGCAGCTGGCGGCGGCGGCGGCGCAGAGCTAAGGATGCAGCATGACGGCGTGGGTGCTAGGGTGACGATGGGTGTGGAGACGGCTGGCGGTAGCGGTACAACACCGAGAGGGAGAGGCGTGGCGTAGCCAGGGGCACACGTGGCTCCAGCGGCTTGGGGGGTGTGACGCGCGGTCGAGGGAACCCAGGGGCGCAACCGACTTGGCACTAGGGACGGTGGCCTGATCCAGGTGACGCAAGGTAGCGTAGGAGACGGCGGAGGAGGCCGGTGGCGCGGTGCCGGTCATATCTGGTTGGCCGGAGGGAGTCGGTTGGAGAGAAAGATGAGATCTGGAAGAGGAAGAAGAGGGAGAGGAAGAATCTGATGGAAGAAGAAAGAGAAAGAAGGATGGAGGAGAGAAGGAAAAAGAAAAGAGAAAAGGAAAAAAGAAAAAAAAAGAGAAGAAACAAAAAGAAACGGGCTACATGGGCCGAACATAGCTCATCGGGCTAACCATGATTGGACTAGCACAACCTAAAATGTTAGTTTGCTGTGTTTGTTTGGATCGGCACCCGACCCACGAACCAGCACGTATGGCACGGACCACACGGTCAAACGGACCTGCTATGCGGGGCCTAATCGTGCCAGGCCGTGCTGAGCGATCCGTTTGGCCACCACCACTCCTGGCCCGTCCTCGTCAAAGTTAGGCGCAGGTTTTCGTCCTCTTTTAGCTCACTAATTAATCATCCAAATACCACACGACAAATCAATCAACTAGTGACAACTGCATGCCATACTAGCACTACTGCAGTACATAAGCCGCCATGTCCGTAACATAAATGGGCAGCTCTATTACCGCTTCAGCCGTGCAACATCCATTGCAACCCGTGACACTATTTATTCTGGAGGATAAACGCAAAGTAAACATAGCACATACTTCAATTCTCCTTGCTGCATGCAGCTTTGCTCGACCTGAATGCCAACTGCCAAGACGGGTACTTCGTGTGAGCTGCAAATTCTGGCAGAACAATGTCTGAAGAGAGCAAACTCTGGCAGGACAAGAAAGCTGAAGTTCCTTTTTGCCGTGTGAGCCGTGATGCGTACCTCTGTCATGGATGCCAAACAGCCAAAGTCGATCGTTACGGCCGGCGAGATGGACATGGACATCTTCTGCTTTCACATAAGACTAGCTAGTTTCCTGGCCGTCTTCCAAGGGCGGCCCCATGAATGCTCGTATAGCTATCTGCAGGAAGAAGATGCATGACGTGCATGCGTACAGATCGATATCACTCCCATAACAGAATGCCGAATCACACCATACACGCCACGTTTCTTCTTCGCCCGGACAGCAGCAGCAGCTAGCGCTCAGGCATTCGTAGCAAACGCGTGGCACGGATGGCAAGCGAGTTATTAAGTCAGCATTGCCATTTGCATTGGAAAAAGAAGAGAGAGAGAGAGAGAGAAAAGACAGGAAGATGCTGCGTTCCATTATTAATGGAGAGAGTTCGTTCTAACGGTGTTCTTGCTGCCGCCATGAATGGGCGAGGGCGAGGCGAGGCCTCATGCACACTACATCAGCCAAGATGTTTCGCAGGTTTAACCAAGTTAATTAGGCTTAGTTCTGCAGACGATACGTGCTAGAGCAAAGAACCAAACTATATGGTCTACCTGCAACCAGGAAAAACTATATTGTTTCGAAAATTTTATTGGACCCCACCGCTAGAACCCTAACAACCAGCGGTCACTGGATATTTCGACAAAATTTTGGACGAAATTTTTGAATTGAAATATGAGTTTTTCAGATGTAAAGACTAAATGTATTTAAATTTTGAATTGAAATTTGAATTTAGGTGAAAATTAGATAAATCCATTTTTTTGCCCCGATATAAAATTTTATCGGATCACACGATAACACCGGTAACAGCGAAATTTCCTCGACAGAGTTTTCCATACCGCAACACAAGAAGTTCCGCATTAAACAATACAGTTCCTGGGCCCAGCACACAACAACAAGAAACCAACCCAATTAACCTTGTCATAATTTAATCACAAGAAGCATCCCAGCCACAACTCATTCGAGCACAGCCAGGCTCCAGTTGTGATTGAGACCCATATGTAGCAGTGTGCAGTTGTGCACCGCTACTACTACCACGGCTATATAAACACTCAGGCCAGGCACTGAACTGACTAGTGACACCACCACCTCCATATTTATTGACTCTACTACTTCCTAACAAACCAGACGCCATCAAGGCCAGAGCCGAGAAACACCTCAGCCATGGCGGCGGTGCAGCGGCGATGGACGGCGGCAGTGGCGGTGCTGGTGCTGGCGGTGGCGGCGTCCACGGCGCGGGGGCAGGTGGTGTCTCCGGCGGCTGCGCCTGCGCCGGCGGGCGGGATCGACTCGGCGTGCCTCAACTCGCTGCTCAACATGTCGGACTGTCTGCCGTACGTGCAGAAGGGGAGCACGGCGCGGCGGCCGGACAAGCCGTGCTGCCCGGAGATGGCCGGGCTGGTGGACTCCAACCCCGTCTGCCTCTGCGAGCTCCTCTCCGGCGCCGCCGACTCCTACGGCATCGCCGTCGACTACTCCCGCGCGCTCGCCCTCCCCGGCATCTGCCACGTCGCGACGCCGCCCGTCAGCACCTGCGCAGGTACGCTAATTAATCCTACGTGTGTTAGTTCTTCTATGCTTCAGGAGTCTCTAGTTCTTTCATTAATCTGTAGCACAGTACTTAGTGCTTTGATTACTGCTTGGTTTGGTTTTGTTTGATTTGATTGATCAATTAGCTAGATTGTTGCGCGCTAATTAAGTTTGGATTATTGTTGCAAAATTTGCAGCCCTCGGATATAATGTCCACCTGGGCCCATCTGCAGCGCCCATGTCAGGATCTCCCTCTCCCTCTGGTGAGGGCCCACAGTTCCCTGGTAAGTGCTGCATGCAATCTTGAACTCCATATGCATGGTTTGATTCCGTAAAAAAATTGCATGGTTTGATGGATAGTAGTAGAAAGTAGTACGAATTTCGACTAATTATATATAACCTATGTTGTTTGTATTATGTAAGGATTTGCAATTTTGCATAAGGAATCAGCAGGAAGCACACAGTTTCGTGCAGAATTCCTACCTTCTAAACATCCTCTTAGAACTGGCTCTCAAAGTAAAAAAAAAAACATGCTCTTAGAACTTGATTTGAGTTGACTTGCGACTAGTTCGAATTCGTGATCATAGGCCAGCAGAAAGTGAATTGTTTCCCATAAAATTCCTGCAGTCTCTTTGAAATTTCTGTGTTCCAAACGAACCCTAAATTAATGGCCGAATACGCATCTAGTAGACGCTAACAAGTGCTCTACTTTGACGTGCCTACCCGTTAGGTTCATGTGCTTGCCACGTACTTATAACCACTAATGCGAGTTCAATTCCTTTCTACTGTGGAGTACTTAGTAGGTTCTAATTAATTCTGGTCACCTGAAAATTGCCTCCATCTGCAGGGACCTCACCGTTCGCCTCGCCGCAAACGTCGCCCAACAACCACGCCGCGCGCCGCTTCGCCGCCGGCGACCTCTTCACCCTCGCCGCGCTGCTGCTCGCCGCTGTTGTTGCCGGGATGTTCTAGAGGCCACGAGGGCCCGGGAGCACAAGTCAGAATTGTTCGATTAATTCCTTCTCATATGGCACCCTTACACATGCGTATGCATGCTCCTTATCTTCTGTACTATGATTATGCATACCTGTCGTTTCCTGGCTGATATGTGATTTGTTTCTTGCCGATAACCAATTCCTTTTGATGTAACTTGCCGGATTCGATGACATTGTCATGCATGTATAACTTCCTCATATCTTTCATGTGATGATGAATCGTCCATATGTAGTCTAGTGTGTCAGGTAGAAGTACTCTGGTTATCGATCGTCACAAAGCATGCATGAATTAAGCGTGTTCGTTTGGTCGTCATGCTTTGCCAAAAAAAAAAAAATCTTGAGACAACATATCTATACTATTTACGACCACATATCTTCCTTGTCCTTGATATAACATATATGCTATTTACGGCTACGTATCTTCCTTGATATAACATATATACTATTTACGGCTACGTATTGTTCATTCACAGCTACAGCTCATAATTAACAGTACAACGAATGATTTCGGCTGCCTCATATCGCAAACTAGGTACAGCAACCGCAAACTGACCCTAACGACTTGCAATGGAGAATGGCATTTGGGGATGATAAATTGGTAAGGCATTGAATTCAGCGGTGGTTGTGGATGTGGACACAACACACCGTCGCTGTAGCATAATCAAGTGTTGGGCTACTACTGCTGCACTCCTACTAGTAGCAATGAATGAATCCATCCATGATCCATCCATCCATTTCATTCAATTCCCCAACTGTCCTGTTGAGTGCTCCCATGTGAGCTTGGCTGCAAGCTGCAAACCCTTCTCTATCCCTCTGTCCTCACCAGCATTGCATTACGGGCAAGTATCCAAAAAGACTCTGTATTTCTGCTCAGGATTCAGACATTCAGTTGGACGGTGTGAGACTGAGAGTGAGAATTGAGAAGATCACAGGAGAATTCATGAGATGGCTCAGGCTCAGGCTCAGTTCTGGGCTTCTGCTGTCCATTGTGCAGCCTTGCCCTGTTGTCCATCGTCATTGGTCAGTGGAAGTTCTCGAGTTCCTCGTGAGGCCAACTAGTGCATTTGTGAAATTTGTTTCTTGATCTCTCCCGTTACATATACTAGATCATAACTTGATGAAATTTGCATACACGTCACTCAAATGCCTGGTTACTATGATAAGTGAGCATGCGATTTTTTTTTGGTTATTATACCCACAAAGATCTGCTAGTTGTTAAAATACAATCACCTGGACTTCCTGCTAGATGGCGCAGTTCATGTCATCAAGCAGAAAAAATGCATGACTTAGATGATGGGAGAAGTTTGTTAAAGTCAAGGAATTACTGGAGCTATATATCACAAAGTGAGAAAGATTACAGACAAAAATGAAACCAGATGTTGGTAAATTCTGGCATGGACTAACCATGAGATGGCAGACTCGAACACTCTAACAAATAAACCAAACTAAATCTCTCTGCCTAGCATAAATTATGAATACTAACAAATATTTCTCCTCTAATCCCTGCCCAGTTACCATTGAAGACTAATAACCAAGAACCAAGCTGTCATCAGGTAGCAACCAAAACTTGGCAGGATTCAGCTTAAACCTCATGAACCAACTCAGTTTAACCCGTTATTGTGGCTACTGTATAAAGCTGACTGCCAACAAGCCGGTTACCATCGATTTTTCACAGATTATTCGTATTCCGATGCTAACACACGTTGCAGCTCCTTCTACAGTAACCGGGCAATGCTGCAGTTCCCACCATGTACTCTGGGTTCTTTCTGCACTCTCCCAGTGCTGCCCATTTTGCACAACTGTCGTTGTCGTCAGTGCAGTTGCCCTGTGTATGATAAACCTTGTCGAAGGAGGCTACGCGAATCCACTTTGTAGCAGACCATTTTTCACCCTTTATGACTGGGCATCCAGCATGGAGGCTCAATGGATCTGTTGTACCATCTGGGCTAAGGTTGAAGAACAGAAGGGCATCCCCTTTTCGTGGTTTCACTGAGGTACAAGTTGCAAATCAATTGAGAAATATGTCAGGTATCCACGGGAATTACGATTGCCAAAGAGGGCACAGGTAAGAAAGCTATACCTGCAATACCTTTCTGAGCACATTCTGACAGGGTTGCATCTTTATTGCGCGAACCACTATCTGTAAACTCCTATTTGATAAATGCATGTGGAGAAAATTATTTGATAAGAGATCCCGAAAAAACATACTGTTCAAAATGGCTACTTGTGGCCTGCTGACTCAGACGAAAATCAGCAATCAGAAATTCAAAATCACTCTCTATCATCTTATTAAACACCACCGTAAAGAAGGAAAATTACCACAGCTAAGGGGAATCCTGTTTCCCCTCCTGCAACATCTGTTAAGTACATAAGAACAGTAGCTATGCGATGACCACCACGGATAGTGTTAACATTGTCGGTGAAGTAATCATAGTGTGGTTCATACTTCTCCCCATGCTTATACCTTAGAACTTGGATATCTTCACCATTCTCTGATTATTATAGAACACTTGTAAGCAAAACTAAAAACAGTAAGACTGTAATTTCCTTCTGGCAAGTTCAAGTTCCTACCCTATACATGGAATTAGAAGGTATAAACAGAAGGGCAACGAGCAAACATGTCGAAACAATTCCCCTATTATCAAGCTAAGTTTTTTATTTATAACATACTGTTCAAACTAATGCTGAACAGAAAAACCTTGGAAAAAGTTATGCCACAAAATCTAAAGGTTATTTTAGGTTTCTTAAATTGATGTAGTGCGTTGGGATTTGACTCCACAACTGATACAGCCAAGTAACAGTGCATACTTGTTCTGGAGGTTCTCAAGTCAAATGTACACGTGTGCGCATGAAAGAGAAAGAGATAGAGGGGGATAGAGGCCAATTTCTTAGTCATATAATGGCAAAACAAATGGCAAGGTTCCACATGCATAGACCATGGCTCTTAACAAAGGGTTAGTATCTATGGTAAAGTACTCTTACCATGAAAACTTGTGCAAAGCACCAAATACAATTCGAAAAAATTGGGGAAAAAAAGGTGAAGATAGTTTGTGACATGCTCTAGGAGTTTGAGCACAGAATTTGGCCAAGTAATAGAACATATCAAACCTTTCACTTTTTGCATTTTTTTTTAATATTGTTATGTTACTATTTATGGACTCTTTCATTGGCAAGAAGTATCAACGTAGGAATAAGCCTACGCGTCTGTGCAGCCGTGATGAATACGACAAGCCAACTAGCGTGGAAGGCAAGGACTCCTTGCTCCTTGCTCCTTGCGCACGGCAGGAAGACAGTAGAGATTGCTTCACTTTCGGTATTAGATATTTTTGGTAGTATCCCTTATGGATATTTGAGATTGTAAACTATCCATTTAGGATGCGTTTAGATGGTTAGTCCTCCATATAAAGGACACACAATTGTACTCAATAGATCAAGCGATAATCAATCAAGTCTTCCCTACCTCCGATCGGTTCAAAGCCTCGCCGCGCTGGCCGGGAACAAGTCCCGTCTCGCGCACGATGGCAAACTCAATCGCTCTCCCTACCCCTTACGTTCCAATCCTGACTCACGTTTCAATCTCCTTCCACCTCTAGCCCAACAACTAAAGCCGAGTCGTATCAATTTGACAGCCTTTGTCAAGAAATTAACTTGCAGCTAGACTTGGTTCAGCAGCGTGCCGACGTGTTGGCTGGTAATGCCACGCCAGATGGTCTGTCGGGACAATTTGCTGTTGTTCCAAGGGCATGTTTTTGTCCCAGCCGACTTAGCGGTGTGGACTACTCTGTTGGTCGATGCTCACAACTCGGGTCACGAAGGAACACAGAAGACACTTCATCGTCTTCAGTCTCAATTTCATGTGCCTGGAATGTGCCGGCTGGTCCCGGAGTTTGTGCACGAGTGTGCGACATGCCAGCGTAATAAGTCCGAGCATTTGCATCCTCTGGTTTACTTCAACCATTGCCAGTTTCACACCAAATTTGGAATGATATTTCTATACACTTCGTGGAAGGTTTTCCCAAGGTACACAGCAAGTTTGTGGTTCTTACCGTTGTTGACATATTCTCCAAATATGCCCACTTTCTGGCTTTGGGTCATTCATATATAGCTAGCTCGGTTGCTCGTATCTTCTTTGACAATATTGTCCGGCTTCATGGCATTCCATCTTCCATTGTGAGTGACCGTGAGCCTGTCTTTACAAGCTCGTTTTGGTCGGAATTATTTCGTCTTGCCGGCTCTAAGTTGCATCTCAGTTCCACTTTTCATCAGAAATCCGATGGCCAAACTGAAGTCGTCAATCGCATCATTGGCATGTATCTCCGTTGTCTATCTGGGGATCAGCAAAAGGATTGGCTTCGTTGGCTACCTTGGGCGGAATTTTGTTACAATTCCTCTTTCCAGACAGCACTTCGACCTACTCCCTTCAAAGTCGTTTATGGGCGCGATCCCCCGGTTTTAATCGCCTATGAGCCAGGTGTCACGTATTGCGACAGTGGATAGTCAACTCTTAGAATGTGATGAGTTTATTGCTGAAATTCGGGAAAGATTGCTTCAAGCTCAGACCTCTATGAAGGAACATTATGATAAAACTGATCAAGCAGTCAAGTTTGAGGTGGGACAATGGGTTTGGCTCCGTCTTCATCAATGGGTTTTTTCGGGTCTTACTAGATTGTGCAACGTATCGGCACGATGGCTTACCGTTTGCAGCTGCCCATTCGTGCTCGCCTACACGATGTTTTTCATATTGCTTTGTTGAAACCGCCACCAGACCAGATTGTTCCGTTGCCCGACATTCATCATGGCCGTGTTGTTCCCAAACCAGCTCAAGTACTTCGGGGTAGCTTTACACCAGCAGGTGGGGAAGTTTTGGTACGTTGGGAGGATCGGCCAGCCACTGAAACATCATGGATCTCGGTTTCGGAGTTTCACCCGTGTTATCCTCATACGCAGCCCGAGGACGAGCTGTTTCTCTAGGACGGCGGAAATGTTACGGACTCTTTCTTTGGCAAGAAGTATCAACGTAGGAATAAGCCTACGCCGGCTATGCAGCCGTGATGAACACGACAAGCCAACTAGCGTAGAAGGCAAGGACTCCTTGCTCCTTGCGCATGACAGGAAGACAGTAGAGATTGATTCACTTTCGGTATTAGATATTTTTGGTAGTATCCCTTATGGATATTTGAGATTGTAAACTATCCATTTAGGATGCGTTTAGATGATTAGTCCTCCGTATAAAGGACACACAATTGTACTCAATAGATCAAGCGATAATCAATCAAGTCTTCCCTACCTCCAATCGGTTCAAAGCCTCGCTGCTGGCCGGGAACAAGTCCCGTCTCGTGCACGAGGGCGAACTCAATCGCTCTCCCTACCCCTTACGTTCCAATCCCGACTCTCGTTTCAATCTCCTTCCACCTCTAGCCGACTAGCCCAACGACTAAAGCCGAGCCCGTATCAGTTACTTTGCAGAACTTTCCATGGTTAAGATACATTGCGCATTTGCACTAGATTCTAACCTCTTAACCGAAGGTGTTGCCCCTACCAAATTCAAATACAACTCAGACATTTTCTAATAAAAAAAATGCTCATGAAGCATTTTTTGTCTTCTATAACTGCAAGAATTAGAATATCTAAAACTGCATGGATAGAAAAGTACAGTGTATTGTCTCAATGGGAGTCAAAACCTTTTGGAAGAAATGTCCATGCAGCAATTTTGTCCTCTATACCAGCAACAATTGGATCCTACAAATTTGGACATGATTGTTCATTAGATAAGAACCATGTCAGCTAGACAAACGCCTCAACAGTACTGTACTATTGAACACTAGTTATGGTTAGTCACTAAATATAGAAGATATTGATGCCTTAAGAAATAAGAGTATGAATGAATAGCAGATTGCCCCTCCTATCATATTTCACTTAATTGGTACAGAACATGAAGATTCTTCATAAGATGTTGTACTCAAATTTCATCCATCATTCAAATGGAACATGCAGAAGAGATGCTCAGCATCCACTGATAGTCCTGTCCAGATCAATCTTATGATCTGTTCTGATCTTTGCCTATGAGCTGAATCGCAAATGCACATTCAGATACAAACCCCCCACCCAAAAAAGGAGGAAATAAAAACTCTGATTTAGCCAAGCACTATTGAAGTCAAGCAAAAGAAGAAGAAATAATTAGGATTACGATACTGTGATTATAAATATTTCATATCTCCATAATAGTGGATATATATCTTTTCTTCTTTTTTAAGGGAATGAAAATATATGTTCAGTGCTGAATAGGATGTTTGCATGGTTAGCACTGAAAAAATTGTCAGAGGATAGCATACTCAAGAGAGGCTTACTGGCACCAGCATATTGTCAAATGACAACTTTGCATGGTGGAATCAGAAATGAAAACTACGTTAAAGGAAACATTATCTGGACCATCTATTCTTATTCTGTCAAATCACATCTCAACTGTGGAGAGAAGTCTTATTCTCTGTCCAGTTTGGCAAGATTATATCATCAGCTAGTGAGAGGAGCCAGGCAATAGTGGATTGCATTCCATTCGAGACTGTCAAATGAAACACGTAAAGGGCTTGACTTGATTGTCACGACACTCTTGTGGACAGTCTGGACCAAGGATCAAGAAACCGTCTCGGGCAAAATCCCGCTCGGAGGTGTTATCCCGTTACTGGCCGGTAACCGGAAATCCCAGGGAAAAACTCGGTCGAAATTCATCTGAATAAATTTGAATTTGGATCTAACCGTTGGGATTTGAATTTGAATATAAATTTGAAAGATTCCAACAGGGATTTTGGATCCCGGTCCCCACCGGTAAATCCGGTTACTGGCGGTTACCGGCCGGGATTTTGATCCCTGGTCTGGACTGAATGCAAACATGAGTTAAGGAGCTATAATTAAGTATCTCCTTGGCAAGGGAGCTTTGTATGGAATGGATCAGGGCTGGAGCTCTTCACAGTTGTTGATACTGAGGCAGCTGAATTAGAGTAGGTTTTCAACACGTCCAAGGGTGCAACCAGGATTAGACTTGGCCTTGGGTACGAAGTACTCTATTGGGCACTGTAGTTTAATCCTAGGGAGTCATTCAGTTAATGGGTGTGCCAGCACCTTGGGTGTAACCCGTTGCAAGAAAAATTCTCTCTTGCAATGGAAATATGCAGCTCTCCTCTGTGCTTTCCCCCCAAAAAAAAGGTGCCGAAAATTAT
Organism: Ampelocalamus luodianensis; assembly: GCA_036346255.1. Lineage (NCBI taxonomy): Eukaryota > Viridiplantae > Streptophyta > Magnoliopsida > Poales > Poaceae > Ampelocalamus > Ampelocalamus luodianensis. The sequence goes on from CM070625.1 coordinate 17,251,306, forward strand.
GTGTCTTTGGCATACCATGAGGTCTAGCGCCTGCCTAATAGAAATTAACATGTAGACTTAAATGCTAGTATCCTAATTATTATATTTGACAAAAAAATATAGGAAAGTGTTATAAATGTTTCATAATTTCCTATTTTCATCCATTGACTCCAACAGTATTTCGGTTGCTGTTTCTCCCCCTCTAGCAATCTCTTGTATACCGAGAAAAGCAGCAGAGGTATCCTAATTATATGCACTGGTTGACATTTTCTTTGTAGATGCACAAGCAACAGCAAGAGCGTTCATTTGACAATTCTGCATTCTAGGTGTAATTTATGTTGATGCTAGAACCCGTGAGGTCCTCCTTTTTAGAGGTGATAGAGTGTAATTGAGAAATAGCTATGGCATATTTATCACAAGAAGAATACTACTTTTCTTGCATTGACACCTATATTTGCAAGTAAAATAGCTATTTTTGCAAGTAAAATTGCTATGTATTGAGAAATAGCTATGTGTGCAAGTAAAACTGCCAGGGAAAAAGGTTTTGTTTTGCAAAGGCGGTCTTAATCAACAAGATGCATTCTCGTGGAAATGCAGAAATAATGAAATTAAAGAAAAGAAGACCTAACCTTGGCCTTGCTGATGAAGGTGCCGGAGCTGGTGCGGACGTCGCTGAGAGTGCTCTTGGCCGACATGTTATCAGCGACCGCCGACCTCTTGAACTCCGCCCTCGCCTAAAAAGAAGAGTAATAATTCCGAAATCAATCAATTGCGGGCATTGTCGCCTAGAAAAGAAAAACATTTCTTGGGATTGGGAGTGGTAGTAGAGTACTGACGAGGGAGACGAGATGGTTGACCTCGTCGTCGCTGAGGAAGTGCTGGTAGAGGAACACCCTGCAGCGAGTAGACGCCATGGATCACGCATCAATCGTCTCGTTTCATCCATTAAAATCGAGATCGAGATGAAATCAAGAAAGCGATGGAATGAAATGGAAGTGCCTACCTGGGTTTCCAGGAGATCTGGCGGGAGTGGTGCGGGTACACCACGGAGGCCGGGTACACCGAGCTTCCCCTGCCACCTCCGCCTCCGCCTCCCGCAGCAGCGCCGTCGAGGCCGAGGAGAAGGAGCAGCACGAGGCCGGGAGGGGGAGCCCCCGCCCAAGGCCGCGCCATCGCAGCTGAGAATGCAACCGAAAATATCTCTCTCTGACGCTGGCGACCGATGGAGGTGACGAGGAGGAAGAGGCGGCGGCGGCGCGCGGTGGAAGAGTGAGGACGGCGGCGGCGAGTCGGAAGTGGTCGCCACGCTTCGCGCGGGGGTGCCGGCGAAGAAAAAACGTGCGATTAATCATGGGAGCCACGCACTCGATGACCGGCTGGCGCCTGGCAGACAGAGACCTCGCCGTTTGGGCACTCGCGTCCTCTGCCTACATAGCCTTCGTGCAATTTTTAGCCGTCTGATTCGAGAGAGAACGGTGCAGATGGATCGCTGCAGCAAGTATGATATCGTACAGCACAACATTTTGGCACAGTATATAGCATACAGTATTTTGTCATTTGCTCTCCTCTACCTTCTTTCCCCGCAACAGCCTTTGTCTTAGATTCCCATTTGACGGTAGCTGAGGAGTCTCCGGTCCGTGGTTAGTACCACGGATGGTGGGCTAGACAATCTGGATTCGAATCATTCTTATCTAAATACGTTGTGTGGAGGAATAAATCTTATCCTTTCACATCAGCGTTTTTTTTATTTGACAGTATGTGGCAGTAATTTGATACAGTATCAGATGGAACTTGGTAGCCATCATTACTAAAAAGAACATAAAGATTCTAACTCATATGTTTAGTATCAGCCATGTGATCTAGTGATGGAACATAAAGTTGTGGTGATTGAGATCATTACTAACTTTAACAGCGGGTGGAAAGGCCCAACACTAGCGCAGGCTATGTCACCCCGAAAAGCCTGCGCCGTCGGATCGTCGCTGGGCGTCCAGATCTCGTGGATGAGCCCCTAGCCACGCTGGCCACGTTTCGGCCGTCGGATGGTCTTTGGACAGTCGGTATCGCGTGCGGCGGAAACCCTAATCCCACCCGCCTCTCTCGGCTCGTCTCCTCGCTCGCTCCGTCCCGCAACGTTGCTCCTCATCTCACTTCCGATCTCCTTCCTCTCCCTCCCCCGTCGGCACCGCCGCTCCTCCCTTTCCTCCCGCCCACCTCGATCTCCGTCCTCGGCCACCGCCTCGCGCCTCCTCGCCCCTTTTCCCCTCTATCTCTAGTACTCTTCCTCTCTCTCCTCCACGGCCCTCCTCCACCAGCGTTGCCGCTCCTTCCCTCTTCCTCTCCCGCCGCCATCTCGATCTACCTCCCTGGCCGCTGCCTCGACGCCTCCTCTCCTGTCCACCCCTTCTCCTTTTCCCTCCACCGCCCATCTCTCCACCGCCACCGCTTCCCCCTCTTCCTCCCCCACCCACCCCTCGATCTTCATCCTCGGCCGTCACCTCGGCGCCTCCCCTCGCCCCTTCCCCCTCCTCCAGTCCTCTTCCTCTCCCTCCTCCACTAGCGCCGCCGCTCCCTCCCTCTTCCTCCCCCGCCGACCTCCACCAGCACCGCCTACCCTCCAGCGTCCTTTCCACCTCCTCTCTGCATGCTTACTTTCTATTGCAATGTGCATATGGAATGGCCAAGCTAGCAGTGTTGATTTTTCTGCTTGCCCCGCCTGACATGCTAGAGCACAAAATTGATGTACATATTTTTCGAAAATATTGAAGGACGGACCACTGACACAATACTAATAAAACAAGTACAAAAAGTTCCAGGGTTTTCTTTGGTAAGTTAGCTGGTTGGTTTCATTTAAACTAATTGTTCTTATGCATACTTGCTACTCTGATGGATTACCAGGGTTGTACAAAGTCATGATCTTTCTTCGAGGATCACACACTATGGAGTCTGCTATGCTGATGTTGCCTGGACCCGCAATATGCTCAATAATTCCATGTACCCTTTAGTCCCTGGGTAAGCTTTTCATATATCAGATCAATGTATTGCTTGAACATGTTAGAATAGTGGGGAAACAGATAAAATGCAAATAAATCTACTATTGAGCATAGATTCCTCCAATTAGCCACTGCTATTTGTTGTACAAATAATGGTTTATGTGCTAAGTTTGATGTCTAAAATTCAATATGGGCAGTCACGAAATAGCTGGAGTTGTAACTGAGGTTGGTTCATACGTCAAGGGCTTCAAAGTGGGCGACCATGTATGTGTCGAAACATATGTGTACTCATGCCGAGACTGCGAGAGTTGCAATAGCTTTCTCGAGAACCATTGCTAAAAATTTGTTTCCACTTTTAACGGTGTTGATAATAATGGCACTGTCACGAAGGGAGGATATTCCACTCACATAGTAGTTCATGAAATGTATGATTGCATTAGTAGTCCATGAACGGGTATTCCGCTGACATGACGAGCTATTCTCCAAGAACATAACACACTTATGTTTAATGGTTGGCTCATCTACATTGTTTAATTTTGTTATGAGTCATTTTTAGTGTGCTATGTAACTTTTATATAGGATAATATAAAACAGGAAACCTTTTCTTGGCAACTACCTTGTTCTAAAAATAGATGACATCATAAATCACAGTCATTCAAGTGATACTTTGTTTCTCTTATGATGATAATAATTACGTTAGAAGCAATCTTTGGACTATGAATAGTTCAACAAACTGTTAACTGTTGTCGCTTAGTAGAGTAAAAAAGAAACTTCTCCGATATAAGAAACTTGCATGTCCTATTGATTCATTTGCTTGACAAGTACTGCTTTAAAATACCCGATGGCTACCCTTTGGTGAAGGCAGCACCTCTGCTTTGTGCTGGAATTACGTTTTTTTTAAATAATATTATTTTAAAAGATATTTACAAAAATAAATAGTCGCCCCCAAGAATTACAAAAATATGTTCCGTCCCCCCTGTCGCCAGTTGAGGTATTTATCGCCAGTTGAACTGGCGACAGGAATCAATCGCCAGTTCAACTGGCGACAGGAACCTATCGCCAGTTGAACTGACGATATATACCTCAGCCCTAGCCAATTTTTGATTTTGCCTATTCCACTTAGGCAGTTTGTGATTTTCATAAATTTTGAACGGTACGAAATCTGTTAGACTCGCAATAACATTTTATCATCGTCGTATGTTGTTCTACTACGATAAATTTTTGGATAATTTAGCGAGGACGTTTGAGGTATGAACGATTCGTAAAGAGGAAGGTAAGTGATATTGCGATTCGCTCGGGAATTCATACACACTGATATTACAGAACTTGCAGCAGAACGTCACAACACTTAATTGAAATGATAATTCAGAACATTGATAATAATATTTTTCTCGCGGTCGCGACGTCAACGTCTCCCATGTGGACTGCCTCTAGTCGGGACACCGGATGAGGTCCCCGCAGCGACGTTCGGAATGCCGATGTCTCCTTGGTCCTGAGTATTTCGCGTGGAGCATGTCTTGAAGGTGTACCCAGACTCCCTGCAAATAGAGCACTTCTTCGTGCGACGTCCGCTTCGCCGCCTATATCGTTCTCGATGCGCTGTACTGCCGCCGCCAACCTTTCCTTGAGCCTAGCAATGTCCGCGCCCGCATTAGTTGCTCCCGTGTTGGATGGCTAGTGAAATGGCCAACAACGGTGTAACCATACATCTCTCCACTCCATGTTTGCATCACCGCCTCCTTGGTGAAATAGTGAGAGGTATCGCCGGGATGTCGCGCCATCAGTCGAACAGCGCCATGACATGGGAGCAGGCCTATGTAGAAGAAGGGCTTGTTACAAGTGCATACGCAACTATCGCGCGTAGCGTGCACTCATGGTGATCCTCGCGCGGTTAGTCCCGCGACGCCCTTATCCTCGCACATTATCTCGAAGCGAAGCTCTCTCGTGCCCATCTTGAATGTCCGGTGCATCTCACCCTTCTTGCTCTTCTCCTCCATGTATGCGGTGATCATGGTGGAGTAGAGTACTCTGTCATTTGCCATGGCGAGCGACGCATTGCTGCATCTGTTAACAAAGTAGTTTGTGGTACCGCGGAGAATTGCCTCCACAATACCAACCAAAGGGAGGCACCTAGCGCCGCGCATGACCCAGTTGTAGACCTCACTAGGTTGGTTGTCATGATACCATATCGAGCACCACCCCTGTCATGTAGCAGCGACCACTTCTCCTTAGGCTCGTGCTCAATCCAGTCTGAGAAGCATTTGACATGTACCCCTGTCTTCCTCGTGACACTAGGAGCGTCTGTGGGTAGCTATGGCAATGCTTCAGGGGCCTGGTCAGTGCTTGGGGCGGCCCTTCTCGCTGCCTCCCTTCTATGGGTTTGGGTCTGGTCGTCCAGAATCTTCCAGAGTGTTTCGAATTTACGCCTAGATGTACGACCAGCACGTTGGTCCTGCTCGTCCTCCCCCGTCGCCTCCACCATCCTCGCTAGTGGAAGGAGGTCTGCCGCTCTCAACCTGCGTCCAAACGATTAAGAACAAACATGAGTCAACGCAAAATAATCCAACCGCGATTGAGTGCATGAAGGTCACAACTTCACGTACCTCGGAATCTAGTCTCGGTGCAGCCTCCATGCCCTGATGGGGGTGCGTGTCGAAACGCCTAAGCTCTATCGGCGCCTCGCCCTCGGAGCACGATCGAGGCGCTACGGTGATGCATGTCAATCACTGGGTCAAGCAACTCGTAGTGACTCGCGTCTGCCATACCTGAAAATGCAGCAAAAAACAAAGTTCATATTTTTTTCATGCGTCTTTACATAGCCTATGTAGCAACTACGAATTTTCTTGACAAATTTAATACATGTCATTCTATTTTTCTAGTTTAAATGGTATTTTCCGCACTAACAAGATATTGACCGCGCACTAACACAATAATAACAGCGCACTAACAAAATAATAACAGCGCACACATATTCTCATTGCTCTTTCGACCTAATCAACTACTCCGTGTTTATCTCACAAATTAACAATGTGTCATGCAATTCTCCTAGTTTAAAAGAGAATTCCTGCATTAATTATATTACTACAGCGGTCAACCATCGCCATACTCAATTCTATGTCGCTACACAACTCAAAATATCTACTACACAGTTCGACTACACTTATGTACCATACTCAATTCTATGTCGCTATTGTCGCAATTCTATGTCGCTATACAACTCAAAATATGTACTACACAGTTCGACTACATTTATCTAACATACTCAATTCTATGTCGCTACACAACTCAAAATATGTACTACACAGTTCGACTACATTTATCTAACCTACTCAATTCTATGTCGCTATTTTTGTTTGCTAACCTACAAAGTTTGGACGTAACGCATACGCTTGTAAAAATTTACCTGCAAGATGATCGATCGAAACTAATGCTCTGTCAATCTCTCTCCTCCGCGACGAACCGGCAGAGCTTTGCTACTATTTCTTCTCTCCCTCTCGAACTCTCTCTTGTTTTTTCTGGAATAAAAATGAATTCGGCACTGATTTTTTGGGGTTTTTATAGTCGGGTTCCTGTCGCCAGTTCAACTGGCGATAGCTAGTTGGACCGTTACATGGGTGGCGATAGGTCCCTGCGCCATTCAACTAGCGATAGGTTCTGTCCGCGATTCAAGTGGCGATAGGGATATATTTTTGTAATTTTTGTGAGCGACTATTTATTTTTGTAAATATCTTTTAAAATAATATTATTTTAAAAAAATCCTGGAATTACCGTGTATACTCCAATGATGTGGCATAACATGAACCAGCCGGGGAAGTCACTTGGCATCATTGGACTTGGTGGCTTGGGTCACGTGGCAGTAAAATTTGGAAAAGCCTTTGGACTGAAGGTCACATTTTTTAGTACAAGTGAATCAAAGAGAAAAGAAGCTATCAAACCTTCTTGGTGTAGATAATTTTGTGATATCATCAGACGAAAAACAGATGGAGGTACTGCTTATTATGCAATATGTTTTAGCATCTCATATGCTTCAATTATCTCCTGAATGAGCATTCTATATTTTTTAAGCGAATATCATTTGAGAGAAATAGTGGAGGTTAAAAAGAACTGTTGCTATTTCTCCTTTTTATTGCTCAAGAATGTCATCATGACATGAAATGAGTTGTTTGCTTGGTAATAATGTGCCTTACATAACTTGGACATATGTATAGAGTTGATCTGCATGTTCTTTTAAGCGTTCTTCAGATGAGCATTGATCATATAATGTTTCTCTCGCAGAGAATGAACTCATATAGTTGAATTCTGCTGGTTGGTCTTCTCATTTTGCTTATATATATACTTAAAGTGGCAATGGCAAAATGATGCATTTTTGTAATCCCTGAAAAGTTCCTTGGACTTCATTGTTGACACTGCTTCCGGTGACAACCCTTCGATCCTTATCTCTCTCTCTTCTGAAATTTGGCGGTGTAATGGCGCTACTTAGCTTTCCACAAGAAATCAAAGTGCATGACCATATACTGTCTAAGATGCCATCATTATTGCACATATTGTTGTTAGATTTTGCTATTCCTATCTTACTAGTGCTGGTCATAGTACATGACCATATACTGTCTAGCATGCCATCATTACTGTCCAAAAAACAAAAGATGTGCCCTGTACCAGCCAGTAAGCGACACTTGAATTGACTGTTAAAGACAATATGCCAGTCTAGTGCATATCCTGCCTATAATTATGACCATTAGCCCCAAGTGATTACTTTTGCCCATAAACCACAGAACATCATCATGGAACCAATAAAAACTTAGTAAGTACATGCACAAGCTTAACCAAAGTGATGTTCCCGTAGATGGTGTATGATTATATTAATATGGAGCTTTTTCACAAGCTACGACAAGTCTGTGGCTTTTCATGCATAGAACATGCAACATCAAAGACGGTGTTCTTCCCAATGTTGCAGGTTTTGTTCATTTCTTTAGTACAATGGACATGCTATATACTTATGAAGCTGATTTTTTTTTGTCCTCAGTTCAAGATACAAGTTTTGGTCATTTTTTCTTCCCGATTTCATATGTGCTCAAAACCATAACCTGTTAGGTTACATGATGTACAGACCTATCACATTTTCTCAATCATATATTCGTGTATTAGCAGGAGTGTAAGAGGAGCTACATGCAGAGGACCAGTACCTTAAAAGTGAGGTGTGTTTTTGTGTTATATAGATGTCGTAGCAGGGCACCAAGGGGTGTCCCGCACCCTAGGGTCGTCGAAAATACCGGTATACCATCAGGGATACTGTACATACATAGACCTAGTCTGCACAGTGTACTGTAGATAAATGTACCTAAATGCCCCTCTATCTCTACACTTTGTGAAGGCAAGAAGGTAAATATCCCTTCTTGCCCTCCTATAAATAAGGCCCCAAGGGCATGTATAAGGGAGACTCTCATTCATTCTCTCCATTTCTACAACACATGAGCAATGCACACAAGTGGTCTTTGGCTCCTCCCCTTATGGGTCCTCCTCAAAGACAAAGGGTAAGAGTACCCATACCCACTGTCTAGCCTTTTCATGCAAATTCAAAAAAAAACTTTCGGCCAAAACTAAAAAAAACATGCCATCACCCGGAGCTCTCTCAGGCTCAGGCTGCCTAGAGCATGCCCTCCCGGCAGCACCCCCGCCACCTTCGACATTCGCCACCTTCGTTCACCGGCACCACTCGCCTCGGCCCGAAGCCCGCATCGGCCGAAGACATACGGGAAAAGGAGTCGAAGCAACCTCTGAAGCACTCACTCGGAAGCCTCACTCGGAAGCGCCCCTCGGGCGCCACCTCCGACGCACCTCCGCCTCGGGTCCTCTGGAGCCCTCCCAAGCTCCGCAGCACCCGCCCGAAGCCCGCATCGGCCGAAGACATCCGGGAAAAGCAGTCAAAGCAACCTCCGAAGCACTCACTCAGAAGCCCCACTTAGAAGTGCCCCTCGGGCACCACCTCTGGTGCACCTCCGCCTCAGGTCCTCTGGAGCACCGTCGGCACCCCCTCGGGGACCCTCTGCGTGATCGCCCCTCGCATTGACTCTAGAGCCGCTGGGGGCCACCACGACGACTCCGCCCAAGCTTCGGCCCCAGGGCCCTTCGCGCCGCTCTGTGCCATCGCCGAGGGCCACCGCCACATCCTCACCGGCGCATTCGCGCCCGAGCGGCGCCTCAACTCTGCCCAAGCCCCGGCTCCAGGACACTTCGCGCCGCTCCATGCCGTCACCGAGGGGAGCTCCACCTCACCCCCACCGGGCTCAGAGCTCCCCTCGGCATGCCGCGAAGTCACCTGAGTCACCGGGCTCGGACCACCCTTCGCGCCACGCCCGAAGCACGCCTGGGCCCTCCCGCGCCCGAACGGGAGCGCCACCCTGCGCATCGGTCAAAGCGCCGCTTGCTCCACCTCGCGATTGCCAGAGACCGGTATGTGCCTTTGGCCTTTTTCATTTGGTGCACTAGTATTTTTTCCATCTACAGCAAGCACCTAGTGACTCAACGGAGCATAGCATATTACTAATACACAAGCAGCCACCGCAATAATTGCCAGCGCCCAACCACCACCAAGTCCAACTGGCAAAAGCTCTAGAGACTACTACTAGTACCAGCTGCTATTTCCCTCTCATATACTTTGTTACTACACCAAAATTAGTGACGTATGGCTCTAGTTACAAAGAAAGTTTGGGGATAGGTCACGGTGGGAAGGCATATATATAAAACCCCTTAGCGCTCAAATGAGAGCAGCAACAGACACCGTGCATGGCGTTCGATCCGGTGCACACTGATGCCCTCCGTAGGCATGAGTGTATAAACAAAGACACCGCGCATGGCCTTCGGCCCCGGTGCACACCGATGCCTTCCGCAGGCATGAGTGTATAAACAAAGACACCGTGCATGACCTCGAGCCCGGTGCACACCGATACCCTCCACAGGCATGAGTGTATAAACAAAGACACCGCGCATGGCCTTCGGCCCTGGTACACAACGATGCCTTCCACAAGCATGAGTGTATAAACAAAGATATCGCGCATGGCCTTCGGCCCCGGTGCACACTGATGCCTTCTGCAGGCATGAGTGTATAAACAAAGATACCGCGCATGGCCTCGAGCCCCTATGCACAACGATGCCCTCCGTAAGCATGAGTGTATAAACAAAGATACACGCGCATGGCCTCGAGCCCTGGTGCACACTGATGCCCTCTGTAGGCATGAGTGTATAAACAAAGACACCGCGCATGGCCTTCGGTCCCGGTGCACACCGATGCCCTCCGCAGGCATGAATGTATAAACAGAGACACCGCGCATGGCCTCGAGCCCCGATGCACACTGATGCCCTCCGCAGGCATGAGTGTATAAACAAAGACACCGCGCATGGCCTCGAGCTCCGGTGCACACTGATAACTGTCATAGCATGAATGTCTTTGAGGAGGACCGGTAAGGGGAGGAGCCAAAGACCACTTGTGTGCATTGCTCATGTGTTGTAGAAATGGAGAGAATGAATGAGAGAGTCCCCCTTATACATGCCCTTGGGGCCTTATTTATAGGAGGGTAAGAAGGGACATTTACCTTCTTGCCCTCACAAAGTGTAGGGATAGAGGGGCATTTAGGCACATTTGTCTACAATACACTGTACAGACTAGGTCTATGTATGTACAGTATCCCTGACGGTTCACCGGTATTCCCGATGACCCTAGGGTGCGGGGCACCCCTTGGTGCCCTGCTACGACAACTCCCTTGTCTGCGTGGTCCGAGGTCGCGATGACAGGTCCCGCTGTCCCGAGGGGCGAGCAGACACAATCCTGTCGCCCCCAGCCCCTCGGGAGTTGGGATTACCCTGGAAGAAGTCGATGTGAAGCCACCACGCCGAGGCATGGCCCTCGAGGCGGGCGATGAGCAGCGGCAAAGTCAACACAGAGCCACCACGCCGAGGCATGTCCCTCGAAGCGTGCGGCGTGTCGGGGCCGCCCCACCAAGGCTATAGCCTCGAGGCGAGCGGTGAGTAGGGGCGAAGTCGAGACAGAGCTGCCCTGCCAAGGCATGGCCTTCGAGGCAGGCGACGCGTCGGGGCCGCCCCGCCGAGGCCACAACCTCAAGGCGGGCGATGAGCAGCGGCGGAGTCAACACGGAGCCTCCACGTCGAGGCATGGCCCTCGAGGTGGGCGGCGTGTCGGGGCCGCCCCACCGAGGCTACAGCCTCGAGGCAGGCTGTGAGCAGCGGTGGAGTCAACGCAGAGTCGCCCTGCCGAGGCATGGCCTTCGAGGCGGGAGGCGCGTCGGGGCCGCCCTGCCGAGGCCACGCCGACGCGGCGCGAGGCGCGGTGGAGTCAACGCGAGTCAACACGCCGAGCCGTGGCCACGAGGTGGGCGGCGGCCTCGCCGAGGCTACGCGTCGCGGCGCGCAACGGCGAGTCGACGCAGAGCCGCTCGCCGAGGCATGGCCTCGAGGCGGCGGCGCGCTGGCGCCGCGCGCCCTCACATTTGATTACTTCCTCGGTGTGACCATTTGCAATGGTCCCGCTGGGGGCCTGGTACCGTCCCCCCTTTGGCCGCTCCTAGTAGGTTGTGCCCGCGACTTGGAGTGGCGTGAAGGGTTAATGTTTGTTCGCCTGAGGATAGGACTGCTTATTTTTAGTATTGAGCTCGCCTGCGGAGCCCAAAGCTAGCGAAGGGGAGGCGAAGCCGAACACACTCTCCCCAACTTTTCTCTTTTTTTTATTGGGCTCGCTTGCGGAGCCCAAAGCTGGCGAAGGGGAGGCGAAGCCGAACACGCCGTCCCCAACCTTTTTTTATTGAGCTCGCTTGCGGAGCCCAAAGCTAGCGAAGGGGAGGCAAAGCCGAACATGCTGTCCCCAAATTTTTTTGATTGGGCTCGCTTGCAGAGCCCAAAGCTAGCGAAGGGGAGGCGAAGCCAAACACGTCGTCCCCAACCTTTTTCTTTGATTGAGCTCGCTTGCGGAGCCCAAAGCTAGCGAAGGGGAGGCAAAGCCGAACACGCCATCCCCAACTTTTTTTTGATTGGGCTCGCTTGCGGAGCCCAAAGCTAGCGAAGGGGAGGCGAAGCCGAACACACCGTCCCCAACTTTTTTTGATTGGGCTCGCTTGCGGAGCCCAAAGCTAGCGAAGGGAAGGCAAAGCCAAACACGCCGTCTCCAACTTTTTTTGATCGGGCTCGCTTGCAGATCCCAAAGCTAGCGAAGGGGAGGCGAAGCCAAACAAGTCGTCCCCAACTTTCTTTTTGATTGGGCTCGCCTGTGGAGCCCAAAGCTAACGAAGGGGAGGCAAAGCCGAACACGTCGTCCCCAACCTTTTTCTTTGATTGAGCTCGCTTGCGGAGCCCAAAGCTAGCGAAGGAGCGGCGAAGCCGAACACGCCATCCCCAACTTTTTTTTATTGGGCTCGCTTGCGGAACCCAAAGCTAGTGAAGCGGAGCCCAAAGACATGAGTGTATAAAAAGAAACTGTGCTCACCTTCGCTCAAAACTCGAAGACCCCTAGCGCATGTGTTCCCTAAAAACCGATGGCTTCCAACACCTTCAAATTTCTTCACCGAGGCCCTGCACCTTTTGAGTACTGCAGATGCCCTTCAGCAAAACCGGCGCAGCCTCCTTCCTCCCACTTCTTCGATCGGGCCCTGCCTCGGCATCGTGTCGCCAGACCGCCCCGCCCCCTCGAGCGCAACCCTCGCCGTGGCACCTCGACACTCGCCTCCACCGGCGCCTTTCCCGCACCTTCGGCAAGAGCAGCTGGGAACTTCGCCTATCACCCCAAGACATCATGGGGTCGCCTCAAAAGCAAGCCCCCTTCGGTAGCAACTCATCAGGCGCGGCCCCCTACGGCGGCTTTAACCACCACCGTCATCAGTCCGGAGCCCTCCTTGGCGACTAAGGAGACGACACAACACAAGGTGGCCTCTGTTCTCTTTGACCGAAGATAGGCTTCCGCCCATCTGCGAAGAGGCCTTCGACTCCTTCTAAAAAAAGGTGGCATAGCCTCGCAGGCTACGGCCTCGGTGTTTAAGCCTACAAAGGTGGCATCGTCAATAAGCCCACCACCGTAGCAACAAAGACGTCGCGCGTGGCCACGAGCCCCAGCGCACACTGGCTCACTCTCTGGAGTGTGCAGACCCTAGTTATTCCGGAGGCTCCGCCTCGACGACTAGAGAGTCTCCCGCCGCGAGGGTCTCGCCTCGGCGAGACATTTCTCATATCGCGCTCAAACGTGCAACCCTAGTTGTTCCGAAGGCTCCGCCTGGGCGACTAGAGAGTCTCCCGCCACGAGGGCCTCGCCCGCGGAGAGACATTTCTCATATCGCGCTCAAATGCGTGACTCATCATTCTGGAGGCTCCGCCTCGGCGACTAGGGAGTCCCCCGCCGCGAGGGCCTCGCCCCGGCGGAGAGACATTTCTCATATCGTGCTCAAACGCATAGCCCTAGTCATTCCGGAGGTTCCGCCTCGGTGACCAGGGAGTCTCCCGCCACGAGGGCCTCGCCCCGGTGGAGAGACATTTCTCATATCGCGCTCAAATGCGCAACCCTAGTGGTTTCGAAGGCTCCGCCTGGGCGACTAGGGAGTCTTCCGCCGTGAGGGCCTCGCCTCGACGGAGAGGCATTTCTCATATCGCGCTCAAACATGCAACCCTAGTCGTTCCGAAGGTTGGGAGTCTCCCGTCGCGAGGGCCTCGCCCCGGCGGAGAGACATTTCTCATATCGCACTCAAACGCGCAACCCGTCATTCCGGAGGCTCCGCCTCGGCGACTAGGGAGTCTCCTGCCGCGAGGGCCTCACCCCGGTAGAGAGACATTTCTCATATCGCGCTCAAACATGCAACCCTAGTCGCCGAAGGCTCCACCTAGGCGACTAGGGAGTCTCCCGCCACGAGGGCCTCGCCCTGGCGGAGGGATATTTCTCATATCGCGCTCAAACGCACAACCCATCGTTCCGGAGGCTCCACCTCGACAACTAGGGAGTTTCCGCCGTGAGGGCCTCGCCCCGGCGGAGAGACATTTCTCATATCACGCTCAAATGCACAGCCCTAGTCGTTCCGGAGGCTTCGTCTCGGTGACTAGGGAGTCTTTCACCGCGAGGGCCTCGCCCCGACGGAGAGAACTTTCCCATATCACGCTCAAACGCGCAACCCTAGTCGTTTCGAAGGCCGCCTGGGCGACTAGGGAGTCTCCCGCCGTGAGGGTCTCGCCCCGACGGAGAGACATTTATCATATCGTACTCAAACGCGCAACCCTAGTCATTCCGAAGGTTGGGAGTCTCCCGCCGCGAGGGCCTCACCCCGGCGGAGAGACATTTCTCATATCGCGCTCAAACGCGCAACCCGTCATTCCAGAGGCTCCGCCTCGACGACTAGGGAGTCTCCCGCCGCGAGGGCCTCGCCCCGGCGGAGAGACATTTCTCATATCGCGCTCAAACGTGCAACCCTAGTCGTTCTGAAGGCTCCGCCTCGGCGACTAGAGAGTCCGAAGCCCACCCCGCACCTACAGCCATCCTAACTCGGCCCACGTTCGCCCAGCACCCGAAGGCTATTCGCTCAAAGCAAAGGGCACGATGTCCCTCCGTGGGCACTTTGCTTTGGAGGACACCCTTGGCAGGGCCCCCTTGCGTGGCAACCTCCACGCCTCGGGCTCGCTGGAACCTTCGGCGTACACCCCCCAAAGCGGCTGCATCCGCATTGTGAGGACCCGGAATATTTAACTAGGAACACTTAACCCCCAAATGGTTCTAGTGTTACTAATTAAACATTCTAAGCCTCGATGGACATATGCTTCCCAGAATTGCAGCATACGTACATCATCACAAAATTACACATCAATTCCATACACATACATCACTAAGTTCAACAACGACATACATAAAGTAAAGTTATTACAAAAGAGAACCGACCGGCCAAATAGATCAATATACAAGAATGACAATGAGCAAAAGCGCCATAAGATGGCTAGAACAAAAGTCGCACCGGTTAGCCACACACCCACAAGGCAACCGACCGGGCCTAAGCTAGTCGCCTGCTAGTTACCACAACACACTCACAAAGTGAGGCCCTTCTGCTCACCTTCTTCCTCTCGCAACAAAACAATTAAGCATAGCATCCGAGTACAAAGATTGTCTTTGTACCCGCAAGATCGACGTGGTGGAATAGCGCACCTATTCATAACTACATGCAAGCTTATTTAGGTGGAGGTTGTATGTCTCATTTTGCATAAAGCCAACTTTATTTGCAATAATGTAATACATTTCAAAAGCAAGTTTGCAAATCGTCTTGTTATCAAAGTAAAGTAAGTAAAGATACATACAAGTAACCACCGGAAGTGACTATCCCAATAGTCACCACAACATAGCACTAACCCCGATCGTACTCACCCATCAAGTTTTAATTTAAAAGGTTGTAGTCTAACTCTTGAAAGACCTCCCCAAGCGTGTCCATAACCTAGGACGAGGCTATTCGAATAGTTTTAACCCCGCAGGTGTACCAATGTACCCACACTTCGCATCGCTTTAAGCCAAAGCACACTTCGTAGGTATGCTGCACGGCTAAGTCCTACGAGACGCTTTCCAATATTGTGTATTAACTACGAGCCGCCAGATGGGTAGAAACACCATACGCTAGATTGCAAGCCGAAGACAACAAATCCCATCCCGGTGAAGTCTTTCTGACACTACAATGCTCCCAACACCATCCTCCCCGCGACCTCCCGCGACCGAGCCAATACACGCCAAAGTACTAAGTCAAGAGAGGTCCCATACCTCTAGTGTGGTTAGCACGCTAAAATGCTTGGTTTAGTGTAACAAGATGTTCGGTCCTTGTTGACTTAGGCACCATTCCACCACACCGAAAATCACACCATCATACCATTGTGCCCAAGTCTAAATCATTTTGTTTTCAGCTTTAGTTTTCATAAGTAGACATGGCACAAGATGGAAATCATAATACATAATAAGTTTGTGTGATCAAGGTTATCGACAAGTCGATAACCGCCCATTTCTACCGGCTAAGCATGGCTAAGCAATTAATTCAGAACTACTAAGTGACAAGAGCCCATCCACGAACTCTAAATCACAAAGAAGTAACCTAGGCTCATGGTAGTAGAGGATAATCATTTGCTAAGGAAATGCATCTACTAGGCCAACTATTAAAACAAAATAGCAATGCATACATAGAATTTGTAATCAACATAAATACTTAAAATACTGGGATTAACATGATCAAACCGCTTGCCTTCTTGTCATTGCTCAATTTGTTATGAGGATCGTTCTCTGGATTACCGCAAATGTCGAATCCTAAGCGAAAGGCAAAAAGAACCAAGAACAACCAATAAGACGAGCCACAAATAAACAAAGAGCAAGCAAAACTTAACCAAATGCGACGAAATTTACACATCAGGTAGAGTACGATTATACCTAGACATAGAAACTGGAAAAACCTAATTTGGATTTGTGGTGCAAAAGATAATGCATAAAAATGCATTTTCGTCCATAATTAGCACTGTAGCAAAAATATTTTCTAGAAAGGTTTTGAGGCTGAAATTTTTATGGTAGCTACCTACTGGTATAGAGGTAACCCATATAAAATTTCAGGTCATTTGGAGTTAAAATGATTTAGTTATGGTTTTTCTAAGATGCAAAACTAGTATCATGCACTTTCCAGAAATATAAACATGTGCAAAACCTATTTCACATTATGGAATGATAACAGAGGGATTTCCTAACATCAAATTTCTATTTTTAGGATTTACAGAGAATTATCGTGCATTTTATAAGTCTTCCGTAATTTTCTAAATGTCAAAATAGGTACTAAATCATTAATCAAGGTTTCACATAATCTTGACTTACCATCATTTTTACATTAACATTGGGTTAATAACAAATTTATCAAGGTTGGAATCATTCATTTTGGACATGCACAGAGCAAGATGTGCATTTTCTAAAGTTTTATTCATTTTCCGAATATTCAAATGACAGGGACCAAGTTATTCCTAGTTATAAAATTTTCTACCATCGAACATGTTTAAATCCATTTTTATAATAAGCTAAAGTGATAACATGATTTATTACAGTTGGGATTAACTAAAAGCAGCTTAAAATGAATTAGTTATGAGTTTCTAAAGTTTTTACGCCATTTTCAGCTGATAAACAATTGCTTACCGAATTACGAACAACCCAATACAAAGAAAATGACGTGGACGACTCCCAACCCTTGATCTAAAATCCCACGGCTCACGCCGCGAAAATAGCGCACGCCGCGCGAAACTCACATGAAACCCACCGCTGGATCAAGATCCAACGGCTCACCCGAGTGTATGCAACCGACGGCGCGTTGCTTGGGCCAATCCCACCGCAGATCGGCGCATGGACGGCCGTAACGCACCAACAACCGGATTGTCCGATTGCACACACGATCTCACCATTGATCGCAAGATCGACTACCAGTATGCACGAGGAACCGGATGGTCCGACGCATGCAAGATCCGGGCCGCAGATCACAAAATGGACGGCGCTATAGATCAAGTTCAAAAAGAGGTATCGACGAGTGGGACCGCATGTCGCGACTACGAGTCACGATCGCAACGATTTAACCCACGCGGCACAGCAGCATCGCCCACAAGTCAACATTCGCAGAAGGTTTCCGACAGGTTAAGCGCCACATTTTTATTAATCAATGATTAAGCATTAATGATGCTCTAACAAAGGTGGAGTGAAACAGTAGATTGATTTAAGGAGATTGGGCCCACAGTCGCTGGCTCAATAATAATGATTAAGACACACCAATAGCTAATGATTGGTAATTAATGTGTCCTAATGATCCGACGAAAACGGAGCTTCTCAACCGACAAACCCGAATGGCTTTTTACCGGTCGCCGGCGATCTCCGGCATGGCGCGGCGCCACAAACTATCAAAATGGGTTCGCAATAGTGTTGCGACTCAAGGTGGTGACCTCGCCGCGGTGGAGGTTCGAACGCCGCGAGCCGGAAACAAAGATGAAGGCCGACACTGCAAAACACGAAAATGGCAAATGTCTACCGCAGCCCAAGGAAGCGAAAAGCCATGACTTCTAGGGACTATATAGGAGCTACCTTAACCGAGAGGAGCTTCAAAGATGGCCGGAAGACTTGAACACGATGAAGTCCACCGAGTCGAAGAAGATGAAGTGGAAAATGAGGTTCTAAGCAAAATGAGAAGAACCAAATCATTACCACAACTTCATTATAGCTCAAAGAGGCTCCAAAAGCAAGTAATTGCAAAAGAATCACTTACTGAGCCGAGAAGAAAGGGGTGAAACCAACCAAAATCTCCAAACTTAAAATTGAGTGATTCTCGTGAATGCAACCCAAAATCAAGTTAGGGAAATATAAAGGAGGTTGAGGATTTCACAGGGTGCAAGAAAAGTTGAAGGTGAACCACTGACACCAAGGCCGCCATTAGAGCTCTACGCCAACAATGGTGTTTTTGAGGGTGAGAGGTGTTCTGAGCTCAAACACGAGGAAAGCAAAGTGTGTGTAAAGGAACACCAGGAGGACCTAGAGGGCTATTTATAGGAAAGGAATTAGGTTTCGAGCAAGAACATGAGCCCATGGTGAGCTCGGTTCATGCTCCGCTGTAGACCCGTAAAAGATGGGAGCAAGTGAGACTCGGACAATGGAGGAGAAAGCCCGAGCGCATTAAATGCTCCACAGAGAGACGTTGACGAAAGCAACTTTGAGGTGACCCATCAACGCCACCCACTCACCTCTCTTCTCGCCATTGCCGCTCAAGGCCGTCAAGAAGCGAGGAGGAAGAAGAACAAAAAAACAAACCACGACCGCCGGATTAAAAATGGACGGTCACGATTTAGCGAAGTTCGCCGGACGGTCCGGCTGTTCTCAGAACTGGACGCTGGATTGAGATCCAACGGTCCCAATTGATTAACGAACCGATGGTCCGAATGCTCACACGAACGCGGCCACGCGATCCAATCCAACGGCCGAGATTGCACGCGCGATTTAAACCGCGCTCTGCGCGCTTAGGTGGTTCAACCGAAGTCAAGTGGCTCGACTGAGTCCACTCGAACCCAATGAATAGTGAATTTGGTTTTTAGGTTTTAATTGTTGAGACTTTGAGGATTTATTTGGGGTAGCAAAATAACTCCAAAATTTCTGAAATTTTTACAGAGCTTGTCGATCGAGACATTGACCTTGTGAAAATTTCTCAGAGAGTTTGATGCTGCGAATAAATCTCCAAAATTCTGCAAGGCCTGTTTTAATGTTTGACTGAGAGTCAAACAGTTTGATCGCTCTAAAAATATTCAAACAATTTCTAAAAATTGTGAAATTTTTCGAGGGTCACATACCACCACAGAGACTTAGGAAAATATATCCAGAGGATGATCATAAGATTTGACAAGATTGTTTTTGGAAGAACAAGATTTGGATCAAAAGACTTGTGACTTTGTACTTCCATAATCTTTGGTACAATACTTGTTCAAGACACAAAGGAAATACATGATGTAAGAAAAAGTTTTAATTTCTACTCATTTTCTTACATTTGAAACACAAGCCCAAAATTTGGGATGTTACAACTCTCTCCTTACAAGAATCTCGACCCGAGATTCCGCTTCACTCTGAGAAGAAAGAAGGAAAATCTGCACGAAGGCGATCTTCTCGCTCCCAAGTTGCTTCATCTTCTGAATGGTTTGACCACTCAACCTTAAGGAACTTGATGACACGGTTCCTGGTTCTCCGCTCAGATTCTCAAGAATGCGAACAGATGCTCGCGACAGTCAAATCCTCCCGCACATCGAGAGTTTCCAACGGAGTTTCCTCGCCAGACACGGAGGCACTTCTTCGTGTGTGAAACATGGAACACATCATGCACCCCTCAAGTGCGTACCGCAGCCCAATCAGATGCAATCGCCCAACTCTCTCGATGATACGGTAAGGCCCAACATATCGAGGAGCCAACTTGCCCTTGCCGCCAAAACGCCGATGGCCTTCAAGGGTGAGACTTTGAGATACACAAAGTCATTGGGCTCAAAGCTCAACTCACGGCGACGACGACCGCATAGCTCTTTTGTCCGGATCGGGCCGCGCGCAGATGCTCGCGATCAATCAACTTGACTTTCGCCTCATTAATCAATCGGGCAAAACCGCCGCCACCGCCTCTCACCACCAATGGGGTTCTCGATCTTCTCCCATACAAAGCCTCAAATGGTGCCATGCCAAGACCGCCTGATAGCCGCTTGTTGTAGGAGAACTCAAGAAAAGGTAGGCATTTCTCCCACTTTTTCCCATAGGAAAGAACACAAGCACGGAGCATATCTTCCAACACTTGGTTGACTCGCCCGTCTCACCATCACCGAGGATGAAAGGTCAGATCAAATGAAGGCGGTCCCATAGCCTCTGCGCACTATGCCAAAACCGCGAGGTGAAAAGTGCACCACGATCGAATAATCGCCTTCGCACACCGTGAAGACTCACAATCCTCAAACATAAAGTTCGCCAAAGGCCCCACACGGCCGAAGTCTTGACCGAAGGAAATGTGCCACTTTAGTCAACCTCGTCGATCACGCACCCAAATAGCATCATTCCTTTGACGAGCGGGCAATCCGTGATGAAGTCCATGCTAACGGAATCCCACTTCCATTCGCACCGCAAAGGTCGAAGAAGACTCGCCGGACGATGTTCGCCTTCACATCGACAAAGACACGCCGCACTCAGAACGAACTTGGCAATCTCGCGCTTCATTCGGTCCACTGTAATCTTCGACTAAGATCCCGATACATCTTGGTAGCCCCGGATGAATAGACAAGGGAGAATCATGGCTTCATGAGAATCAAATTCGCAATTCCATGACCTTAGGAACCACAAGACGCCGTCCAAACCACACAACGCCATGCTCGCCCTCCGAAAAGCACTTGGCTATCCCATCCTTGACGTTTCGCTTGATTTGGCTCACACCAACATCTCGCCACGTGCGCTTGATTTGGTCCACCAAGGTTGGTTGCACAACCAACGGCAAGGGAACCGTGCTCATCAAACCCAAATTGAGGCGCTGAATTTCGAATGAGGAAGGTCGCCGCTTGGAGCATCAACATGTTGCAATACACCTTCCGATCGAGTGCATCCGCAACGACATTGGCCTTGCCCGATGGTATCAATGCCCATGTCATAGTCCTGATCAATTCCAACCATCTTCTTTGCCCGAGGTTCAGACCGCCGGGTGAACAAGTACTTCAAGCTCTTGTGGTCGAATACACCCCACAACGGTTACCAATCGATAATGCCGCCAAATCTTGAGTGCATGGACCACAGCAGCCTAACTCCAAGTCATGAGTAGGATAGTTGAGTTCATGAGACTCAATCGCCGCGATGCATAGGCCACAACCTTGCCCTCCCGCATAAGAACACAACCAAGACCCCGACGAGAAGCATCACAAAAGATATCAAAACTCTTGCAATATCGTGGAGAACAAGCATCAATGAGGTCAACCGCTTCTTGAGTTCCCGAAACTCACATCACAAGCAATGACCACTCAAATTTCTTGTCTTTCTTGAGCGCTCAACATAGGCTTTGCAATCTTGGAGAAATTCTCGATAAAGCGCGATAGTAGCCACCAAACCAAGAAAACTCCGCACATCGGTGACCGACTTGGCTGACCCCAAGATAGCACATCACCGACCTTGCTAGATCCACAGCCACACCTCCCGCTGAAAGAACATGGCCCAAGAACGCCACTTCCTTCAACCGCACTGCACTTGCCGAATTTGGCATACAATCAGGTGCTCACGCAGCTTGCCCAACACAAGCTTAAGATGCTCGTGCTCTTCTTCACTCTTGGAGTAGATAAGGATATCATCGATGAATACCACCACAAACCTATCCAAATACTCCATGAATAATGAAGTTCATAAGATTCATGAATAAAGCAGAGCATTAGTCAAACCAAAAGACATGACTTGTACTCAAAGGCCATAACGAGTAGCAAAGGTCTGTCTTAGGAATATCCTCGCCCGATCCTCGACTTGATGATAGCCCAATCTCAAGTCAATCTTGAGAAGACTCGTGTTCTGGCCAATTGATCGAAAAGATCATCAATACGGGCAAAGGATACTTGTTCTTACCGCCACCTCATTGCTTGACGGAATCAACACACATGCGCAAGGTCTTGTCCTTCTTCTTCGCCTTCATCGTGCCGGGCGGACATGGGCCCGACGGAAAGTCGATCGAACTCCTCCCACGACCACGTGTCTCGCAGTCGCATGGCGAGGAAGTTCTCCCACCATGAGTGCCGCACCTCCACCGATGGATGCGAAAGCGCCCGCCTCCCGCTTCCCGGCACCGAGCAACGTTGAGCTTCACCAACCGACGCAGCTACCGCTCGCGCCCAAGGGATCCCTGACCGGAGAAGGTGGAGGTCGAGCACGAGGAACTCCGCAAGTCCCCACGAGACCGGGAACCACCTCCGCATCCGAGGCACCAGAGTGAGTGGAGGTGTTCTCGGCGATGACCTCCAACACCCTACGGTCCTCCGAACGATTGCGCTCGATTTGCATGAGGACTTCCGCCATGGTCGGAGGAGGGAAGCTCCTCATCTGGACTACTCCACCGATTCCGGCCGCCACGTGTCCCACCACCATCCCGATTTACTAAGACCGCTTAGATACGCTCAAGACCCAAGAACACAGAATCCAAACTTAGTTAACATGACCAACGAACAGCCACAAAAGAACATGAGGTCATAAGTCACCGAATCCACTTCCAAACGACTAACCCGTATGGAAGAACGAGTAATCGCTTGAGAAGACCCAAAATTTCAGAACTAAAATCTGCTCAAAACAGTCCAAAAATCAAGGTATAACCACCGATAGAGTATAGACATTAGCTAATTTCATATCACTTCTTACCCTTTTATTCCCACCAGCTTTAGTTGAATTATCCTCTCATTATCTACCTTCTTTAGAACCTTTGAGCTTGCTGTCCTGAACCGACGCTTTTGTCCAGATTTTGCATCCAAGCTCCTAGTCGAAATTTTCCATTCCGTAGCTTCAAACCTTGTAGAAGGGCAGCCAACACTTCAATTTGCCAAACTCATTGGTCCCCAAAATCCAAATTAAACGATAAGGACTATCCTTTGGAAGAAGATGAGAGGAAAACAATTTTCAAAACCCAAACCGTAACAAGACGAGTGAAGAAAACTAAGATAGGTAAGGAGTAAAATCTGATAACTTACTTAATTTTCATAAACCATTTGACTCTTGAAAATAGGTTTTCGTAACATCCTACAAGGCTACCAAGCTAGGGTTTCTACGGTCGATGGCTCGATACCAACTTTATGAGGACCCGAATATTTAACTAGGAACACTTAACCCCAAATGGTTCTAGTGTTACTAATTAAACATTCTAAGCCTCGATGGACATATGCTTCCTGCACTGCAAGATACGACATCATCACAAAATTACACATCAATTCCATACACATACATCACTAAGTTCAACAACGACATACATAAAGTAAAGTTATTACAAAAGAGAACCGACCGCCAAATAGATCAATATACAAGAATGACAATGAAGCAAAAGCGCCATAAGATGGCTAGAACAAAAGTCGACCAGGTTAGCCACACACCCACAAGGCAACCGACGGGCCGCCAAGCTAGTCGCCTGCAAGCTACCACAACACACCACCAAAAGTGAGGCCCTCTCGCTCACCTTCTTCCTCTCGCAACAAAACAATTAAGATAGCATCCGAGTACAAAGATTGTCTTTGTACCCGCAAGATCGACGTGTGGAATAGCAGCATCTATTCATAACTACATGCAAGCTTATTTAGGTGGAGGTTGTATGTCTCATTTTGCATAAAGCCAACTTTATTTGCAATAATGTAATACATTTCAAAAGCAAGTTTGCAAATCTGTCTTGTTATCAAAGTAACAAAGTAAGTAAAGATACATACAAGTAACCACTGGAAGTGACTATCCCAATAGTCACCACAACATAGCACGAACCCCGATTCGCACTCACCCATCAAGTTTTAATTTAAAAGGTTGTAGTCTAACTCTGAAAGACCTCCCAAGCGTGTCCATAACCTAGGACGAGGCTATTCGAATAGTTTTAACCTCGCAGGTGTACCAATGTACCCACACTTCTGCATCGCTTTAAGCCAAAAGCACACTCCGTAGGTATGCCGCACGGCTAAGTCCTACGAGACGCCCAATATTGTGTATTAACTACGAGCCGCCGTATGGGTAGAAACACCATACGCTACATTGCAAGTCGAAAGACAACAAATCCCATCCCGTGAAGTCTTTCTGACACTACAATGCTCCCAACACCATCCTCCCGCGACCTCCTCGCGACCCTGAGCCAATACACGCCAAAGTACTAAGTCAAGAGAGGTCCCATACCCTCTAGTGTGGTTAGCACGCTAAAATGCTTGGTTTAGTGTAACAAGATGTTCGGTCCTTGTTGACTTAGGCACCATTCCAGCCACACCTAAAAATCACACCATCATACCATTGTGCCCAAGTCTAAATCATTTTGTTTTCAGTTTTAGTTTTCATAAGTAGACATGGCACAAGATGGAAATCATAATACATAATAAGTTTAGGATCAAGGTTATCGACAAGTCGATAACCGCCCATTTCTACCGGCTAAGCATGGCTAAGCAATTAATTCGCAACTACTAAGTGACAAGAGCCCATCCACGAACTCTAAATCACAGCAAGTAACCTAGGCTCATGGTAGTAGAGGATAATCATTTGCTAAGGAAATGCATCTACTAGGCCAACTATTAAAACAAAATAGCAATGCATACATAGAATTTGTAATCAACATAAATACTTAAAATACTGGGATTAACATGATCAAACTGCTTGCCTTCTTGTCGTTGCTCAATTTGTTATGAGGATCGTTTCGGATTACCGCAAATGTCGAATCCTAAGCGAAAGGCAAAGAGAACCAAGAACAACCAATAAGACGAGCCACAAATAAACAAAGAGCAAGCAAAACTTAACCAAATGCGATTTAAATTTACACATCGTAGAGTACGATTATACCTAGACATAGAAACTGAAAACCTAATTTGGATTTGTAGTGCAAAAGATAATGCATAAAAATGCATTTTCTACCATAATTAGCATCAGTAGCAAAAATATTTTCTAGAAAGTTTTGAGGCTGAAATTTTATGGTAGCTACCTACTGGTATAGAGGTAACCCATATAAAATTTCAGGTCATTTGGAGTTAAAATGATTTAGTTATGGTTTTTCTAAGATGCAAAACTAGTATCATGCACTTTCCAGAAATATAAACATGTGCAAAACCTATTTCACATTATGGAATGATAACAGAGGGATTTCCTAACATCAAATTTCTATTTTTAGGATTTACAGAGAATTACTGGTGCATTTTATAAGTCTTCCAGAATTTTCTAAATGCTGAAAATAGGTACTAAATCATTAATCAAGGTTTCATATAATCTTGGACTTACTATCATTTTTACATTAACATTGGGTTAATAAATAAATTTATCAAGGTTGAATCATTCATTTTGGACATGCACAGAGCAAGATGTGCATTTTCTAAAGTTTTATTCATTTTCTGGAATATTCAAAATGACAGGGACCAAGTTATTCCTAGTTATAAAATTTTCTACTACTGGAACATGTTTAAATCCATTTTATAATAAGCTAAAGTGATAACATGATTTATTACGCTTGGGATTAACTAAAAGCGCTTAAAATGAATTAGTTATGAGTTTCTAAAGTTTTTACGCCATTTTCATTGATAAACAATTGCTTACCGAATTACGTAACAACCCAATACAAAGAAAATGACGGGACGACTCCCAACCCTTGATCTAAAATCCCACGCTCACGCGCGAAAATAGCGCACGCCGCGCGAAACCCACATGAAACCCACCGCTGGATCAAGATCCAACGGCCACCCGAGTGTATGCAACCGACGGTGCGGTTGCTTGGGCCAATCCCACCGCAGACGATGCATGGACGCCCGTAACGCACCAACAACCGGATTGTCCGATTGCACACACGATCTCACCATTGATCGCAAGATCGACGCCCCAGGCGACGAGGGAACCGATGGTCCGAATGCATGCAGATCCGGGCCGCAGATCACAAAATGGACGCGCGCTATAGATCAAGTTCAAAAAGAGGTACCGACGAGTGGACCGCATGTCGCTGACTACGAGTCACGCATCGCAACGATTTAACCCACGCAAGCGCAGCATCGGGCCCACAAGTCACACCCGCAGAAGGTTTCCGATAGAAGTAAGTGCCGACATTTTTATTAATCAATGATTAAGCATTAATGATGTCGAACAAAGGTGGAGTGAAACAGTAGATTGATTTAAGGAGATTGGGCCCACAGGTCGCTGGCTCAATAATAATGATTAAGACACACCAATAGCTAATGATTGGTAATTAATGTGTCCTAATGATCCGACGAAAACGGAGCTTCAAACCGACAAAACCCGAATGGCTTTACGGCCGGTCGCCGCGATCTCGCGCGCGCGCGCCACAAACTATCAAAATGGGTTCGCACAGTGTTGCGACTCCGGTGGTGGTGACTCACGGCGGAGGTTCGAACGCCGGCAGCCGGAAAACAAAGATGAAGGCCGACACGGCAAAACACGAAATGGCAAATGCTCACGCAGTCCAAGGAAGCGAGTGCCATGACTTCTAGGGACTATATAGGAGCTACCTAACCGAGAGGAGCTTCAAAGATGGCCTGGGAAGACTTGAACACGATGAAGTCCACCGGAGTCAAGAAGATGAAGTGGAAAATGAGGTTCTAAGCAAAATGAGAAGAACCAAATCATTACCACACTTCATTATAGCTCAAAGAGGCTCCAAAAGCAAGTAATTGCAAAAGAATCACTTACTGAGTCGAGAAGAAAGGGGGTGAAACCAACCAAAATCTCCAAACTTAAAATTGAGTGATTCTGTGAATGCAACCCAAAATCAAGTTAGGGAAATATAAAGGAGGTTGAGGATTTCACAGGGTGCAAGAAAAGTTGAAGGTGAACCATCTGGACACCAAGGCCGCCATTAGAGCTCTACGCCAACAATGGTGTTTTGAGGGTGAGAGGTGTTCTTGAGCTCAAACACGAGAAAGCAAAGTGTGGTGTAAAGGAACACTGTGAGGACCTAGAGGGGCTATTTATAGGAAAGGAATTAGGGTTTCGAGCAAGAACATGAGCCCATGGTGAGCTCGGTTCATGCTCCGCCAGACCCAAAAGATGGGAGCAAGTGAGACTCGGACAATGGAGGAGAAAGCCCGAGCGCATTAAATGCTCCACAGAGAGACGTTGACGAAAGCAACTTTGAGGTGACCCATCAACGCCACCCACTCACCTCTCTTCTCGCCATTGCCGCTCGCTCAAGAAGCGAGAGGAGGAAGAAGAACAATGAACAAACCACGACCGCTTGATTAAAAATGGACGGCCACGATTTAGCGAGTTCGCCGGACGGTCCGGCTGTTCTCAGAACTCGGACTCGCTGGATTGAGATCCAACGGTCCCAATTGATTAACGCAACCGGATGGTCCGAATGCTCACACGAACGTGGGCCACGCGATCCGAATCCAACGGCCGAGATTGCACGCGCGATTTAAACCGCGCTCGGGCGCTTAGGTGGTTCAACCGAGTCAAGTGGCTCGACTCGAGTCCGACTCAACCCAATGAATAGTGAATTTGGTTTTAGGTTTTAATTAAGTCGAGACTTTTGAGGATTTATTTGGGTAGCAAAATAACTCCAAAATTTCTGAAATTTTTACAGGAGCTTGTCGACTGAGACATTGACCTTGTGAAAATTTCTCGAGAGTTTGATGCTGCGAATAAATCTCCAAAATTCTGCAAGGCTCTGTTTAATGTTTGACTGAGAGTCAAACAGTTTGATCGCTCTAAAATATTCAAACAATTTCTAAAAATTGTGAAATTTTTCAGAGGGGTCACATACCACCACAGAGACTTAGGAAAATATATCCAGAGGATGATCATAAGATTTGACAAGATTGTTTTTGGAAGAACAAGATTTGGATCAAAAGACTTGTGACTTTGTACTTCCATAATCTTTGGTACAATACTTGTTCAGTACACAAAGGAAATACATGATGTAAGAAAAAGTTTTAATTTCTACTCATTTTCTTACATTTGAAACACAAGCCCAAAATTTGGGATGTTACACGCATGACCCCCTTTGCCTCGCACCAGCATGGGTTGTTCATCACCTCCGAAGCATCCTACGGCAGAAACAAGTCAACCAACCGGGGCCGAAGCACCAACAACCACCCCTCCAGCGACTCTCGGCCATGACCTCTGGAGGCATGCCACTGCCCTCTATAGGCACGAGCGTGTATGAAAGACGCCGCACACCTCACTAGCTTTGGGCTCCGCCCCTTCGCTAGCTTTGGGCTCCGCAGGCGAGCCCAATACTAAAAATAAGCAGTCCCATCCTCAGGCAAACAAACATTAACCCTTCATGCCACTCCAAGTCGCGGGCACAACCCACTAGGAGCGGCCGAAGGGGGGGACGGTACCAGGCCCCCAGTGGGACCATTGCAAATGGTCACACCGAGGAAGTAATCAAATGTGAGGGCAGCGACGACTGCCCGACGCGCCGCCCGCCTCGAGGGCCATGCCTCAGCAGGGCGGCTCTGCGTCGACTCCACCACTGCTCACCGCCCGCCGCGAGGCTGTAGCCTCAACGGGGCGGCCCCGACACGTCGCCTGCCTCGAGGGCCATGCCTCGGCGTGGCGACTCAGTGTTGACTCCGTCGCTGCTCACCGCCCGTCTCGAGGCTGTGGCCTCGCGGCGCTCGACGCGCCGCCCGCCTCGGGCCATGCTCGGCAGGCGCCGCCGACCACCGACTTCACCCCTACTTAGCCGCCGCCCCGATGAGGTCAGAGCCTCGCTGTGGCGGCTTCTCCCTCGATGACACCGCACGCCGCCTCGAGGCCATGCCTCGCGCGCGGCGGCTCGCAGGCCATGACTTCTTCCGGGGTAATCCTGACTCCCGAGGGACCGGGGGCGACAGGATTGCGTCCGCTCGCCCCTCGGGACAGTGGGACCTGTCCTCGCGACCTCGGACCACGCAGACGAGGGAGTTGTCGTAGCAGGGCACCAAGGGGTGCCCCGCACCCTAGGGTCGTCGGGAATCTGTGTACCGTCAGGGATACTGTACATACATAGACCTACTATGTACAGTGTATTGTAGACAAATGTACCTAAATGCCCCTCTATCTCTACACTTTGTGAGGGCAAGAAGGTAAATGTCCCTTCTTGCCCTCCTATAAATAAGGTCCCAAGGGCATGTATAAGGGGGACTCTCTCATTCATTCTCTCCATTTCTACAACACATGAGCAATGCACACAAGTGGTCTTTGGCTCCTTCCCTTATCGGTCCTCCTCAAAGACAAAGGGTACGGGGGTACCCCGTACCCACTGTCTAGCCTTTTCATGCTACGACAATAGAAATTTGCCTCTCCTATTTTACAATTTTATCAGTTGTGCTACGCTGCATCGTAAAATAGATTTGCTTGAGTTATATTCCTTTGATGATGAGAATAGGTTTTATAATTAAATTTAAAAAGTTAGTTGGTTATTTACCTGACTGGATTTAGATAATAATTGTGAATTTGAACTACCTGTGCTACTTGGATTTGTACTAGACATGGAATCTATATAGTAATGGACTACACTGTCGAGCTGTTGTTTCTATTGTCTAAAGAACACTATATATGTATTTGGCATGACTACTTTGCTCTATTTTTTGTTTTAGGTGTTGTTGCTTCGTGTAATATCTTGAGACGCTTTAGACAGAGAATGAAAAGGATTAGTAGGGTTTTTTTGAAAAGAGTAAAGTGCACTGTAGGTCCCTAAACTTGTCACCATTGTTCACTTGGGTCCCTAATCTATGAAAATGACCAATCCAGTACCTAAACTTATTTAAGTGGGTCATCGGAGGTCCCAAAGAGCCTAGGCTGGGCTTGACCACTGACGTGGACGGTTGACCATGCACGTGGGCTCATCAGGCTGGCTTGCATCCCTTATCTCCATTTATATTCGCACTGGAATCATCCAAAATCCCTAAATCCATGATTACCCACTCTACGTCTGCTCTCCACAAAGGCCCCATTGAGGACGACCCGGCCTCCTCCTACGTCATGGTGGCCGACCAGGACTACGCCTCCGTCTCCTCCCGCATCAACCGCCTCGTCCTCTCTGCCGCGCGCAGCATCCTGGCCGACCGTGGCTTCTCCTTCGCGATCCCCTCCCGCACCGCCTCCAATCAGGTCTACCTCCCGGACCTCGACCGCATCGTGCTCCTCGACGGGAGTCTGCTGGAGGTCCCCTCCCGCTGCCGTTGTTGGAGGATGCGGACGCCGCGTGCGTGCTCTCGTGCAGCGGCGGTGGAGGCAGGGAGGCCACCTAAGCGGCGGTCTTCGTTGATAGTGCCGATTCTTGTTGTCATTGTGGTGATGGCCATCTTGGCTGGGGTAGTGCTGCAGTGGCAGTGCCTGAGGCGATATGCTGCAACGATTAGGGACGAGGAGAAGGAGTTGACGAAGGAGAAGAGCGGGGTGGTGACACTCGCCAGCAGCGAAGATAGTCGCAGTGGTAGGGGGAGGGGGAGGTGTTCGTGGCGGTGGACGACGGGTTCAGGCTAGAGCTGGAGGAGCTCCTCCGCACATCCGCCTATGTCATGGGGAAGAGCCACAACAGCATCGTGTATAGGGTCGTCCCTGGCCACGGCCCCACCGTGGCTGTCCGCCATCTCAGCGAACCCGACGATGGCAATGGCGCCGACTCCGGGTGGCGTCGGCGCCGCACCTTCAAGGCGGAGGCCGCCTCCATCGACCGCGCGCCATCCTAACGTCGCCTGCCTTCGCGCATACTACTACGCTCGGACGAAGTCGCCATCTACGACTACCTCCCGCGGCTCCTCCACCCGCCCGCACGCGGTAATGTCACGCGGGAATCTGGTCTTGCTAGTCGCTATTGCATTTGTCTAGAAACTAACTCGGTATTCTTTCATTAAGGTGGCCCAACAGAGTCACCGACGCCATTTCCATGGTTGCCGAGGTCGCCCATCGCGCGGCGCGCCGTGGCCCCGCTTACTCGCATGAGTGCGTAACTCGCCAGACGCGTACCCACCGCATCAAGTCATCAAAGATCCTACCCGACGACGAGCTCCAGGCACACATCTCTGGCTTCGGCCTCGCTAGCTGGTCGCCAACGCGCACAAGACGACACACTCAAAGAAGCTCGATAGCGTGGCCTTCGAGCTGCGCAGCGGCGCGCTGTCGGCGCTGTCCTATGTCGCCCCGGAGCTGTGCGTGCCCGGTGGCGCGGCCACCGCTGCGACGCAGAAAGGGGGACGTGTTCACATTTGGTGTCGTGCTATTGGAGGCCGTGAGCCCATGATCGGGCGCGAGCTGACGGAGGGGGGGCGGGTTGGAGCTGGAGGCATGGGTGCTACGCGCCTTCAAAGAGGAGCGGCCGATGTCAGAGCTGGCGAGTCCACGTGCACGGTCAACCATCCACGTCAGTGGTCAAGGCTAGCCTAGGCACCTTAGCACCTACGATGCCCCACTTAAATAGTTTAGGTGTCGGATTGGTCATTTTCATATATTAGGGACCTAAGTGACTAACACTGACAAGTTTAGGGACCCACAGTGTACTTTACTCTTATGAAAATATCCTTCCTGAGGACCTTGCGTAATTAACCAATAGTGGGTACGTGAAAATGAGATGTTTTGGGTTTTTAATAGGGAGTTGTTTCCCTGGAACTAGGGTGAAAACGGATCGGATAGTTTCCGATCGATCCGGACGAAAACAGATTCGGATTGTCTTGGATCGGATTTTCCTCGAATAGTTTTCGGATCGGAAACGAATTCGGATTTCCTTTATCGGAAGCGGAAACGAATACGGTAGACATGCTATCCGACGGATACAGAAACAAATACGGATTATCCGGATAAGGCGGAGTCCGGCTATCCGGATCTTGGCCCAAATGAGGAAAAGAGATTTTAATTTATTTTGAATTTTAGAAAATGCAACAAATCAAATAGTCTTTTAGAAAATAGCAAATAGAGTTAAAAAAATTCTAGAAAAAATCACATAAATTATTTGAAATATTTTTAAGTTAATAAAATTAATTCCAACTCAAAGTTGGTTTTTATTTTTTGTATATAAATTATTTTTAATTTCTAAAAAATAGGAAAACCTTTTAAAATCCAGAAAATTCATTAAATTAATTAAAATTTCCTTTTTCAATAAATTTAATTTTTGGCATTAAAAACTAAGAAACTAAATAATTGATTTTATTTTATTATTTTTTCCTTTCTAATGAGGAAAACTCTTTTAAATCTCAGAAAATCCAATAAAATAATAACTTTATTAAAAAAATTTCTAACATACTTTTGGATGTTATAGTCATTTGTGTATAGATTAACCATCCAGCCTAATCGATGTTAGTGTGAACTAAGTTTTATGTATGTGATGAACTAAGTGTAAATGAGTGATGACTCGTGACTTTGTGAGTTATGACTTATGAGCTAAATATAGTAAACTAAGTGTTATGTTTGTGATGAATTAGTTAATGCATCTTGCTAGTGCTAATGTTATGTGTGATTGCTAAAAATATGAACCAGTCATGAATGTTTGCATCAAATAAATTAGTTATATATTTTTGTTAATTTCTAGCATATAATTCAAGGGGTTTTCATGTTCCGAAAAATATCCGCGATCGTATTCGTTTCGATTCGTATTCGCTCCGTATTCATATTCGATATTATTCGTATTCATATCCGGATCCGGGAAAAAATATAAAAACAAATATGACAGAGTTATTATCTGTTCGTATCCGATCCGTTTTCACCCCTACCTGAACGAGTCTTACAGGAGGAGTTAGATCTGCTGGGAAAAAGGGAGCGTGGGGATTAGGGGATCCTAATAGCCCAGCAAATCTTTTTCCCGTGCGCCGCCAGAGCAGCCGATCTCGTCTCTCAGCGCGTTCGCCCGGTTGCTGTTCGGCCGCCGCGCGTCGCCACCTGCCCGTTCCGGCGCCTGCTCGCGTGCGTGAAGCGTCGCCCGGTTTGCTGCCCGCTTCGGCCGATTGGCCAGTGGCGCCTTCCTACCTGTGCGTTGCTCGGCCGCGCACGTGGACGCCCGAGGCAGCGGTTCGGTCAACGCGTGGGCGCCGGTTGCGGCCCGCGTGGATCCATCGCCAAGCCCTTTGGCTGCCGCCCGCGCGTGGAGATTGGTTTGTCCTGCGTTTCAGCACGTTCTACAAATTGGCTGCTGTTGCTTGACTAGTTACGTGATGCATCTTTTGCATGGAAGCATGAAGGTTGAACAGTAGAGGAGAGAGGGAGAACCGGGGGAAAGGAAGAAGCCAGTTAAGAAAAGAGGAGAGGAAAATTTGGAGGAAGAAGCCAATTAAAAATAGTAAATAGGATAATTAGTATATTTGCTCTACATTAAAAGTGTAGATAACTGTCTAACGATTCTAGAGAGTCTAAGAACACGGATTTTGGTCGGATAGAACAAAAGTTATAAAAATAGTAATCCGGATGCCCAGAAGATGACAGAACTATCTTCTGAGTTTAAAATGGCATAGAAAACGGTAAAATCAGAGTTTCGTCATAACTAAAAAAATATAGGTTATTTTTGTGAGGATTCCCGAAAGTCTTGAATGACCAAATTTAGAGTTTATATAAAAAAAGATAGAACCATTTTACTACGGGACAACGGGTAGCGTGTCCGGTAGTTTTGGGTTAAAAAGGTCAGTTTGGCGTAGGCGTGCGATGGCGGTTAGAATAAGGTGTGGGTGCTATAATGTGAAGGTTTTGAGATGTGTGTTGAATTTGTCATCCAGGGAGTGGGGTCTTGTGAGCATTGCGGCCGTTTCTCTTCCAAGTCACAAGGATAAGAGGCAAGTACATGGTAGATAGTGATCAATGGTTGATCACTATATTTCTTTATCACTCATCACCATTATTGTTTGTGCTTATATTTTATTTTAATTGCAAGCAATGTAAATGGTTATAGATTATTTCGTATTGTTGGATATGAGAATGATGGCCGATGATGATAATGATGAAACTATGAAATATTTTGCATTCATAAGCATCATTGTATATGAGAAAGTGATCATGTTGATCACAATTCCATGGGAGTGGAGGAGGTCCCCGATCCTTGATGAGGACGGGCTTAAGAGTGAACATTGTCGCGAGTCTTCACTCATGCTATACCGATAAACACGAAAGAAGTGCATGTGGACATGTAGTGTAGAGATGCAATGAAAAGATTATTTGATGATGGTGTGTGAGAATAAAGAGAAGTGGATTGTATGAATGAGCATGAAAATAAAGTTAAGAGAACAAGTGATGATAATGGTGTTATTGATTACTGTTGATTTGGCATTGTTGTCTATTGATGTATTTGCTGAGTCGTGGACTCACTATTGCTCTACTGTTGCTTTTAGGTAACCGTTGGTGGTGTTTCGCTTGGGAGGGAATAGCGAACGTGGAATAATTACATACTCTCAATCTTGATTCATTTGTCATAAGAAATCTTCACTTCATTATGCTGGAATATTTTTTAGGACATGATAGAGATTGAATGATCCTAGATGTTTGATTAGGACATGTTTATTCATTTCATAGAGTTTATTCAATTGGTTATGCGCTAATTTTAGATTATTATCTTGCTATGCCTCTAGAGTTTAATTATTTATGATTGTCAAACCTTTATTCATATTTTATTGTGACCCGTGGACGGGTTTTAATAATGAATTGCTTGCTGTAATTTTATTGTAAGTTGATGTAAATTAAATGTTTAGGGTAGGTTAGTGGCATGCAAGCTCAGTGTTAGGCTAAGGTGTTATACTTTGTCCTTGGCAGCAGACAAGGTTTAAGATATGATATGATGATAAAGTGCAGACGCAAACTTCGATCTCACTTTAACTTTTGTCAGAGTCAATACCCTCGAATCGTTTAGAAAAAATTGAAGTCCAAGAATAGTACACTAGGTAGCTATTTGAACTAAAAAAACTATTTTACGGTCCTCTTCAGTTAGCCTTATCTATGGACATATTCAAAGTTTGCATGTTACTTTACATTTTGCTTGTGCTAATTAATATGTGATAACCAAGAACTACACTATCATGCTTGCTCATTATGTATATTGTTGTTAGATTTTGCTATTACTAGCTTACTACCATTATGCACCAAAATAGAATGGACCACAAATGTCAGAGCATATTGTCAATACTAACATGTAAGATTACATGCTACTGTCCCAATAAAAACTCTTAATTCCTAATTTACTGCAGCTTCTGAAGTAAAGAAATATGTGATGCTTGGATACTTAAGCTGTTAGCAACCTACAGGTAGCACATTACTTATAAGTTTGTCAGGCTACAATCACTAGATTCTTTTATGTTCTACCAACGTTATTTATTTATTCCAATCACTCCTTGTGTTTAGTTGACATGGTAGGTTACACAACCTTAAGTACTTGATCATGTCTTGCGTACTTTACGAACAACCACAATACGAGCTTATTATCTATTTTGTGAATTACGACACTACCGTTCACTGTCTGTCTTTAATCTAATATATTCAAGAGTAGAGGAGCAGTTGATCAGGTTGCAATGTCATTAACTTATTTCCGACCCGCCACTCGCGTCAATTAGCGCGGGTTCCCTTCTAGTAGGTTCAAAACCCCCCGTCTTCCTTGTTTAAAGAAGATACGTAGCTCCTCTCGTGTATTCTCTGTTTTTTTTTTCTTGCGGCTTTTAGGTTTATGAACCGACTTTAGCTGATTGGAGGTTTGCCTTATTTTAAGGCTACTTTGATTTCGAGCATTGCTTTACTTAGAGAGCTTCAGTGTCAGCTGAGGTAAGCAGCGGCAGCAGTGGAATACGATTACAACCAAGGCAGATCATACTTCGTAGAACGACAATAGCTGTGCTTTGTTAATTGGGATAACGAATCCATCACCGTAATACT
The DNA here is from genome assembly GCA_036346255.1 of Ampelocalamus luodianensis. NCBI lineage: Eukaryota > Viridiplantae > Streptophyta > Magnoliopsida > Poales > Poaceae > Ampelocalamus > Ampelocalamus luodianensis. The sequence goes on from CM070625.1 coordinate 17,287,315, forward strand.
GAGTAAGGAAAAAAAAATAGGAACGTTACTCAGGAGAAATGTCCATCATACTAATCTTCTATTCATTCACACAAGTCAATCCAGTAACAAATGGGAATCGAGACAAAGAGAATAGAATATCTTGTACATTTTGAAATAATGCTTCATTTCAGTACAATTTTGTTCCAGAGAAGCTCAAACTTGACACAGCTACAATGGGTCAAAAGATAAGGGAACTTGCAAAACTATGCATAGGCTCACTGGTTCTATACAAAAGAACAAAAAAAATCTTTGTGGGATATTGCTCAAGTATATAATGTAATCACCTTTCCGTTGGAAACTATACGTGACTACATTTGCTGTACAGCATAATAACCACCTTTCTCTTGTCACAAAATAATTTACTGACAAACAAATACCTAGCGGCGCCCATGGAAAGGTTCCTCGGTACCTTACTCATGAGTTGCATCATAAGAACCTATGTATTATGTGATTTATGTCCCAGCACCTGCAGTGTTGTGCTCATACTAATTAGTCTTGTCTATGTATTACTGCAGTGCTTTATGCCAAATTTAAAAAGATTAATGTTTTTGCACAGATTAATCTAAAAGCAAGAGGGTGCATACCTCTGTAAACCTTATTTTTACTTGTTGGTAAGAGCTCTTCAGCACCAATTCTGATGTTAGTATTAGATGCGCGCCTCTTTGATTTGCCATCTAGTATTTCGACCTCAACAATAATGGATCCACAAACAGGACGATGATCAGAAAATTTAGACTCCCCGCGAAAGTAGGATGACTGCGCAATACCATCTCCATGCCACAGTATTCTGTCACACCTGAACAAGTTGAACTACTTAACATATATGAATCGATAATTTGTTAATAGTTCATAGTACAGTTAGGTATATAGATATTAGATACTTCATTAAATCATTTGTTTAAATGCAAAATTTGTAACAATACATGCAACCAATTGTGTAGAGTCAAATTTTGATATGTGTACTTGATGAGTTGTCAACTCGGTCATTTTTTACATTTGCAATACTTACTACGTGATAACGCGAATGATTTTACTGTTTTCTGTTTCCATGATTTAAACCAGCATGCTTGGGTAAATGCACTTTGTTTCATCACAAGAAAACCAAATAATGTCATCACAAGAAAACCAAATAATGTCACCTCTTTTCTGGTACACAAAGATTGGACTGCCAGATTATTGAAGTTTTACACAGGTGTGTGTAGATACCATATAGTGATAGTTAAATGTTACTATACAAGGTTGGGACCTGCTAAACTGGGAGTCCATTATACCATAAAACTAACTAGTTTGAACGTGGTAAATACCAGGCTGGGGTTCTCCTCTTTTTCTTTGATGTCGCAGTCTCACCAGCATAAGAATCTGAGTTACAGGAGTACTTGTATGTGGGAGCAAAATATATCTTCTCTTCACTCCAACCCTTGAACACCCTTCCAGAGTTGCGCTCAATGTTAAGCTGAAAAAAAATGTATAAAATGTTAACCAAATTGTAGCATGATATAATTAAAACATAAAAAACACAGGGAAAGTTCTCAAAAGTTTGTCTTTTCTCATTCCATTACTTTAGTTCCTTCCTTCTAGGGAACAATTCAGCTGCCCGCAACTAAATAGCAAAAAGCAGTGCCATCTTTAGAGGAATTTACCTGATCCTTTTCAAAAAGGGCATCCCAGTTATTTTCGGTCAGGAGTTTCTTGGTATCTTCATAGCTCAAGGAAATGCGGTAGTTCAGATCCCCCAACCATATCACCCGGCTAAAATAAACAGCACAAGAATAAGAGAATAGCACTTGACAAGAAATAAAAACTTAAAAATAATTGTAGCATGACTTTCTTACTCATGGTCAATAATTTTTTCAGGGATTCTTCGCCCAGCTCTTCTGCAGACCCTTGGAAACTGTGTGACCCTCAGTATCTCTAAAACATCTAAATTGCGCCTCAACTCATCGCCTTCTTTCTCACCTGAAGCCAAATGGCTGCAGATGAAACAAAAGCTTGTCTGGTGCAGTGTCATGCTCACTGATATACATCCCTGAAGCCAAAAGTAAGTGCATCACTAGAAGGATAAGGGATCTACTGCATAGGGTGCTTCATAGTTTTTTGCAAGATGGGGTTGGAGTATGTCCAGTAAAATCTTGCTGTAGTTGTACATTAATGTTGAATGTTGATAAATAACTTTTTATGAGAAAGGTAACATAAACAGTCTATACATCAGTATTACAATTTACAAATTGGCCCCTTAAATATTTCAGACTAAAATCTATAGTTTATTTGTTAAGATCTGTATAAGTATCGTAGCATTTTATTTGGCATCTGCAGTTCCATCTGAAATTACGATGGGCTACAATTTTCATATTTGAAAGGACAATACTTATAAAATTTGATTCAGTTCTGACCTTGTTTCCAAGATAGCCCATTACTCCGCGACCTACACAAGATGTCCTCAAATGGCCGATATTCTGCACTAGTTCTTTCTTTGCCCATACTGTAACAAAAATACCAACCATCCTTTTGCAAGATATGAGGTTATATTTTAGCTGATCCCTGGAGGCAGAAGAAGCAGAAGTCATTCCATCAACCATATAACCACAAGCATCATTCAATTTATCATCCATTTCGTCTTCTTCCGAAGAGTCCGTCTCATTAGCGTATGCTTGTGGGCATCCAAAGCAAGCATCCTTGTAGGATTTCCTGGTCATTTCAACTGGGCAGTCGCAGAGTTTGAGCTGTTTTCTCCGAGTTGGCATGTAAGGCTTCCTGATAGATTTTAAGGAGGACTTCTGGAAGATTGCAGAACTACTAGCTGTTTTTGAGCGGCTGGAGAACGAAGCATCAAGATTTGATGAAGATTGCGACAACGTTGAATCAAGGGACATAGATGGCTTGTGCTGGAAGATATCAGCATCACTGTCAACTGGTCGGTTTAGTGTGCGGTTTATAAGAGCAAGCCATCTTGTAGCTGGTTCATTGTCTTCCATCACAAGCACATTACCGGCATTGAGAGGGACAATTTCCTGAAAACTGTGTGAAGATTAAAAGAAAAGAAGAGACATGATGATGTCTTCTGTTCATTGAAACAAGCCAAATAAACTCCAAGGAAAAATAAAGCTCATTTTGACAAAGATTAACTGCCCGCATGTCAGCAACATCCTAAGACCAGTAAGAAACAAACAAAAAAAAACTGCTATCTTTTCTAATCATAAATTGAGTATAAGTATATGAATAAGGGGAATAGAATGCATGTTAAATATGTAAGGTGTACAATGTGCATTCTTCTAAGAAAATGTTGGCACTGTAAGTAGTAATGTTGACAGGGGTAGATTCCAAAAATATGAAGAATAGATTGGTCAAATACCTACCCTAATACATAAATATCTGAATGGTCATCAGCAGGAAGGAAGTCGTCCAAGTTCAACTCAGCGGTAGGTGTGTTTCCTCCAACATTCCATGTAGATACAAATATCCTAAATAATGAACTAAAAAAATTAAAGACACTGATATTGTTTCCACTTAGAGGACAGAAGTATGACTGAACATGCAAGGTTAACTGTTTGACCTGAAAGGTTCAGTTTTTGTAGCACTTGAAGAGTGGGCTAGGAAATGGCTCAGATGTATGCTCCTAACTTCTGCTTCCATTAAGTCCAGATAAACACAAGAGTAAGCCAATCAAATCAAACCAGTATCATCCATAGAGTAAGCCAGTGAGGCAAAGTTGCCAGATAGAAAACCACCTGAAAGTGTTCTGAAGGGGGAAGAAGATTGTGCCTTTGAGGAACTTGGTCCGGACTTAACTGCAATTGACAAGGGAACATGAAACGGTTAGTTGCTATTAATTATCAGGACAAACTAATAAAAATTGTACTGAATTCAATTTGTACAAAATGCCAAATTTCTGAAATGAAGTGATCAAGTGTGGAATTGTTGAACACATGAATCCTAGCATTTTCAAATAAACATATTTGATCCGGCTGCCTCTTCATAGCAGCATTTTTCATTCTACAAAATCAACAAAGGCTCAATCAACCTTATGCATGCGATTGCCAATTGACTTGAGCAATTCCCTTTTCAACCCAGATGAGCTGAAATTTGATAAAATCATGCTCATCTATTTGTTACTAGTTATCACCGCCCTACATTGTTGATTCAGTTTTTCAAAAGAAAGTAGATTAACTAACCAGTGGAGCAGCTTGGGCAGTCTGTCTTCTTTACGACTTTCTTATCTTTCGTCCCGCAAAGCTTTGGTCGACAGCCCTGGAGTACAATTGTACAAAGCCAAACACTTAAGTCAATGCTCCATTTAACTGCAATTATGCAAATGCATTCAAGATGTATCTGGTAAAATAAGAAAAAAAAAGAACAAAGGAGGGAAAGGTAAGAAACAATATGAATTTTTTTTTGAGAGAACAATATGATTATATGAATGAGTTGGAACAAGAGACGCGTACCTTCATCTTTTCCTCATCTGGGAAGGCCATTCAATAGAATTAAAGATTGCAGTGGCATGAGACTATAACTGAATAATTCAGACATCAGCACAAGTAAATATGGAAAAGAAGCATATCCATGGAGTTCTCACAGAAAAAGAAAATAAAAGGGGAACATTTGTATGCAAACTTCAGTGGATCCAATTGTTCTTCCAACCCAAATTCCTGTAACACCGTTAGACTACAAGAGCAACATATCGCCATACCAACAAAAAAAAACTGCAATCTTTCGCATCAAAACCCCCCTACACTGTAACCAGTCACATCCCACGACGCATGCTCCTTTCAAAACCAACCTTTCTAACATACAGAGAACTCCAGAATTCAACACACATTACAATTTGCAACAGGAACAAAGATAAACAGGGTAGAAAACAGCATGGAATTAAAAGTTTAAATCACAACAACAATATGGCCATGAAGCAGGAACGCACCAATCTGCAATTTGGGCACCAAATCCGGCCACCTCGGCGCCCCCATGAACCCTCAAACTCTTCCTTCCCCAAGAGCCAGCCCAGGATCCTAAAACCACAGCCAAGAACCCAACAACTCCCCAGAAACCATTCCCCTTAACCAAGAAGGCCAGAGCCAAGAAGAGCGAGTACGGCGCGGCGACTCCTCAAAACCAGGGCGGGGTCTGCAGGAACCAGACGAGGACACGGCCATTAGCCCCCCTCGGCCCCTCCTCCGGGCGAAAGGATTAAACCAATCTAACGGGACAACTGTACAGCAGCCAGACAAGGAGGAGGAGGCTATTTTCTACCGCGTTCTTCCGCAGCTCGGCAAATTGTTTAGGGGTGCAGCCACAGCGCGGCATGGGCGCGGTGCGCGTGGTGGGTTGAGGTGGTTGACCATGAGGGGGAGGAGACGAGGCGAGTTTGAGCGACGCACATGCGGCTCGTCGGATTGGATTTGGCGCGGGGTAAGTGGAGACGGTTCGTTGGTTGGGACTCGGGACCTTGGGGTCAACCATCCAGTGTTCTATACCACTCCATGTCTGAACTTTTCTCAAGGTGTTTTGATTGAATCTTTTGACCCATTCATGGACATGGCGAGGATTGTTTGCTGTTCAGTGTTTTAAAAGTGCCCCCAAAAACATAGTTTTTCATTCTAATTAATTTTTGGGTCGGTCTATACAATATTTGACTGTGTTCTCAGTCTAAAATAGTCAAATTTTAGTTTATTTATAACTTTATTATACATAAATTATAGTAATTTATTTATGTAATTTTTGTTCTTAGCAATGTAATTATTTTCAAAAGTTTTAATAACTCATATTTACATCACATAATTCAAAATCTAACATATACTTGAGATGTTTAACAAAAAACAAAGATTAAAAAAAAAAAATTTTATACCAACAAAATACGGCAATACAGTGAACCCGCTATGTTCGAAAAAATCATAATGAATTCGGATCAAAATCATAAGAAGTGCAAATCTTAAAGCATATCAGACGGATGAAAATTCAAATATTTTGACAAAAGAAAACAATCGAATGTCGTTTAGCAAATCTCTTAAGGGTTTTTTTAGCATACTGATTTATAAACCGTATTGCACGTAACCGAGAGGTGGTGTAATCAGATTGTAATGGTACAGTGCACACACATCGCGGTTGAACTTATAATCTTAAACATGCATCCGAAGATAATTGGATGTGCGAGACATGGGTCACTAAGATTCATGAATTCGTGATTGAACTTGTACTACTCTTTACTTGCCAATGTCGACATTTGATATGGTTCGAGCAGTGCAGATCTGTGTAGGAAATGCAATGGTCCATGCGGCAAAGGCAGCATATATGATATTTTTTAGCAAAGGCAACAGATATGATTTGGGTATGAGGCTATGTATGAGCTAGCCAGAGGATGGGGATCATCATCTCCATCATTGAGACTAGATCTCTCGAGAATTAGTGGGGGACCTTGATGGATGATGACAGTGATTTCTTCCGTGAGAGATCTAGGGGGTAACCAAAAAAAGTCTCCTATGCTCTCCTACAAAGAAATTTAAGTCAGAGATTTACACAAAAAAGAAAGAAAGAATTTTTTTAGAGTACACGTCGGACACACTCATGCACACAAACACAACATACACACACATACGTGGGTGTGATCTTAACACACATCCAATCTAGAGCGGAGGCTTAGATCTCACGTAGTGTGTACATGCGATTTAATCATTGAACGAACCTACGTGTACGTGTACTATTTTGAAATTCAAAAAACCCAACCTGGTGAGACAACCCGGGGTCGAATCCAGGTCGGTTGGACACATGTGTAACATCGCAACCAACCGAGCAACCCTTGGTCCTCAAAAGAAAGAAATTTAAGCGAGAGAGGAGGTCAAACTTTCCGACACATGGAACCTTGATCTTATCCGAAATGTCTTTCTAGCTACATCGAGTTAGAGACAACTAAACCTCTAAGCTTGTGAGTTCTAACGACTTTGTAGTTCAGCACCTCCCAAACAGGACCGTATTTAGCCATAGGAGGAGAAATTTTTGTCGATTTGGCCCGGTAGCGTCACCCTAAATGCAAAACTAGCCCCTCTTTAACCGTATTTCCAAAAGTAGCTCCCAAACAAGTGCGGAATTGCCGGGGAGATGACGCGTGTCTCATTCCGCGGTCGTCGAGCGCGGAACGCTTGCGCTGGCGCGCACCGCCACTCGCGCGGCGGGCGCGAAGGAGGCGACCTCTGCGCGTGGCCGAAAGGCGGAGAGGTGGCTTCTGCGGTGGCGAGCCTTGAGGGAAGGGTTTGGGCGGGGTTAGGGTTTGGGGTTAGGACGGTTAGGGTTTCGTTCACGTATTTTATTATATGTATTTTTTATATAAAAAAGAAAAAAAAACCTCTACTTTGTGCAAGTGATAAGAGAGAATATGAAAGATTTTCTTATTTTTCTTGATTTTCTCAAGATTTTGAACCTCGCCATGAATAAACTTCTATATCTCGATATATACATATATAATCTCTATATATACATATATTATGTACATTATGCAGTAGACTCATAATGAGAAATCAAAGTGGCTAATTGTTGAATTGAATAAAAAACCCTTTTAACTCAGTGGTAGAGCGCTTTTACTAATACGAAATTATAGTTTGAACGATTAGAGGAAAATATCGGCACTATAAAAAAAACATTAATTAAAAAATATAAGCATCGAGGTTTGTAAATTAGGGTTTCGTTTTCTCCGAAATCAGGGTTACGATTTCAGTGTTGTTTGTAGTAATTTCATAATATAGCAAATGAGTTTAGGAAATTACGAAACTATTATTTTATTCATTTAGAGAAAGGATGATTGAAACACTTGTTGTATTTTAGAAGTTGGATAAAATGGCACCAGTACAGAAGCAACAATACGTATAAGGGAACGTTTAAGGGAGGCCCCACAAATCAGGGTTTCCTTTTCTCGAAAATCAGGGTTTCGTCGTAATTTCAGCGTTGTTTGTAGTAATTTCAAAATATAGCAAATGAGTTTAGAAATATTACGAAACTTTTTGTGGAGCCTCCCGTCATAGTGTTGTTGCTTCGGTAATTTTTGTATAATTTTATTCGTTTAGAGAAAGGATGATTGATAAGCATAACACACGAGGTATAACCTCGAGGATGTCGTCCAAGCAAACTGTGTGCTGAAACACTTGTTGTCCAAACTATTGGAGTCTCTCCTCGATGAAGTCATGTGAACGTATATAGGCAGGCAGTCGATGAAGTACTTTATGAAGCTTATAGAGAATATGATTGAAGGGGTTGAGAACGCTCGTTGTGATTATGAAGATGCTCTAAAACATGGAGGATTCGATGTCGGTGCGAATGATTCTTTCTGGGATTCCACTAGAAGAGGCATACTTGCAATATAGGCTTGCTTTGATTGCTTAGTGGAGATACGGAACCAAAACTATATTAGAGTCCACGGACAGAAGCATGTTACACGTAGTGACATGGCATGATGGTTCGGCTAATTGCTTTAGTCATCCTCGCTACTACTACGGTACATTGCGACACAAGTATCCAGACCATATAACTATACATGCCTTTAGGGGATAGTAAAAAACATACGGGGTAGGACGGGGGACTACTACGTAATGACCTGACCTACTACGCAGACCAGGGCCATTTTCCCTTCGTTGCTAGCACGTCTTTGAACTCTTGGTCGGCCTTCCCCTTCCCCTTGTCGGGGAATGTCCACGTCGGGCCGGTATGTCGAAGTCGTCCATGTCCTGCGATTCCATGATGTAAGTGCATCGTATAGTGAAAATCGTAAGAAGGATATAAATTCTTCATAACTCACGTCGTCGATACGGATTAGGCTCGGGCGACCGGATATGCTGTGGCGGCCGGGCTTAGCTGGACGAGCCTTTCCCTTGCCCTTGTCGCGGGAATGTCCACCTCGGGCTGGAATGTCGAAGTCGTCCATATCCTGCGATTCCATGATATAAGTGCACCGTATAGTGAAAAATGTAAGAAGGATGTAAATTCTTCATAACTTACATCGTGGATACGGATTACGCCCGGGCGACCGGATATGCTGTGGCGGCCGGGCTCGGCCTCATAAGCCTTTCTCTTGCCCTTGTCGCGGGAGTGTCCACCTCGGTTGGTATGTCAAAGTCGTCCATGTCCTGCGATTGTATGATGTAAGTACACCGTACAACAAAAAACATAATAAGGATGTAAATTCTTCATAACTCACGTCGTCGATATGGATTACGCCCGGGCGAGTTCTGGGCTCCTTCGGAGCCTCCTCAAAAGGGTATGGTACGTAAGGTTTCCACCGCACGAAGTTCTTGGACCGCACTGAGTAGTTCAGCATGTACTTCTGCTGGATGAATGCCCTGTCGTACATCTCCGGGCCGTCGATCCACTCGAAGAAGTGGCAGCGCATCTCAGGCTGCCATTACGTGGGGATGATGTTAAAAATTTAAGGAATTCAACGTTGAGGAAAATCGATGTGCGCGAAAGAAATGCTTACGAGGTGGTGCCCACACGTGTAGTACGCCCGGCGGCGGTGTGCGGGTGTGTGGACCAATGATCTCGCTGCTCGCCACACACACACTGCGGGATTGGAAAACGTGGTGGTACTTGAGCATCTTTCATTGTTCGATCTGGGTATTGTAGATGTTTCCTCTTCTGCGCAAGCCATTTGCACTTTTGTAATATCTTCGCGTAGAAGTTTGCCGAAGAGTCCATAGCTGGGTATCTGTTGTGTAGTGTTGGGTTTGGTTCAACCCCGTTTTATAAGCCCCATGGTTGGCATGGTGTGGATAATTTCATGCAGAGTCCTGTCTTTTAGTTCTGAAAAGGTGGCGAGGCGGTCAGGGTTGTCAAGTCGATCTGAAAAGCATAACCCTGAACGTAAACCCTAAACTATGCAAAGCTGCCCCGTGTGGTCTTATCACTACGCAAAGCTAACCCGTGTGGTCTTGTCACTGCGCAAAGCTGTCTCCTTTGGTCTTATCACTGCGCAAAGCTGCCCCGTATGGTCTTGTCACTGCGCAAAGCTGCCCCATGTGGTCATGTCACTGCGCATGGTTGTCTCTTTTGGTCCTAGCTTCTGGGTCACCCTTGTGGATCCTCTAAAAAGCTGAGGAGGTATAGTGTTGTCACGTCTTTCTTTACAGAGATAAGTCATGTCTTGCTTTGCAGAGTGTTGTCTTATCGGTCAAAAAGTCAAGGCAGGCGAGTATTGTCATGTCTTTCTTTGTAGAGTCTTGTATTTTCGGTCTGAAAAGCCTAAACCCTTAGCGCAAAGCTGCCCCGTCTGGTCTTGTCATCTGCAAGCTAACACATTATAGGCTCCCCTCGTGGGCTATAAAATGCACGCCCCACGCTCCGAAAGTAGGACCACTCGACCCTTGAAATCGTAGGAAGAAGAACCTTATCCATCATACAGTAACATACCATGGCAGACAAATCAATGGGACCATTCCAACCAGGGTCGCCGAAGCAAGACCTTCCCCTCCAAAGGAGGGAGGACTTCGGGCCTAACTACCGGTTGATGCCGAACAAGCGTGCTCAACCGGTATGGCCGAAATGCCAACACAGGGAGGACGCTGTCGTGCAGGTCTTGGATGGCCATTTCGATGGTAGACGACGTTTCTTCCGATGCCCACACTCTAAGGTACAATTAGCAAATAGTTTGGTTTATGTTACTGCTAATAGAGCATCCATGTTAACCCTCATTTGCAGCAGATGGCGAGATGCGACTTTGTCCGCTAGATCGATCCTCCGTATGAACGACATGTTGTGGTGTACATTGAAAGATTGTGGAACCGAATCTTGGAGTTGGAGGCGCGGATTGACGATCTCAACGAGCAAAACGATGACCTCCACCAACAGATGCAGCGCGAGAGGGGCAACAAGGAGGTCGTGAACATAGGAAGTTCCTATGATCCCACATGCTATTGCGCGAACCCTATGTGCATATGAGCGTGCCACTACAACGACGGCCAGCCACGTCCGAGGCGCCCCACTGAACAACACTCTATGTGGGTAGCACGAGGCACCTTCTACCATTAGGCACGTCCAGAGAAGCTTGTACCTCCGTACTCTCCCCTTATTTACGCAATTATGTTGAATGTATCGTGTGCCTGTAGCATGAGGCACCTTCTACCATTAGGCACGTCCAGAGAAGCTTGTACCTCTGTACTCTCTCATTATTTATGCAATTATGTTCAATGTATCGTGTGCCTTTCATCGAGTTGACCATAAACCTAAACCTAAACCCTAAACCAAAACCCTAACCCGTGTAATGCAAGGATACACGGCAGTTGATCCATTCATGAAGGAATGCAATGCATAGGTAAATAGTAGACATTACAATCTCATTACAACTGAACTTGTAATTGGCATGAACAAGAAATAATAGTACAACACACTAAAACTCATGGTCCCTGCCTCCGTCGCCTGCCCCGACACTGCAGCTGCTCCAAAGGGAATGTGAACCTGTCAGGAGAGTGGCGTGCATCCCGAAAGTCATAGTGGGACTGCTGCGTGGGAGGCGGTGTCACATAGAACTCATTGTAGGGAGCCGGGTGAGGCTGGAGCAAAGCGTCCACCCACTCATCCTGCGATCCTTGGCCTTCATGTCCTAATTGGTCACTCCAGACCTGCAAATTTGGTGGGCTATGTGAGTTTACCGCAGCGTGCAACGGAAGATTGAATTAAGTATGTTACAGCGTACCTGTGTATGTGGCTGTGCAGACGATGATGCTCTGGGGCAATCGGCGCCAAAATAGTGCACAGTGCTTGCTTCGAACGACTACTCCAACCACGGGTTTCCCTCATACAGGTTTGGCTGGACACCTTGTGCGAACGTGGGCAACGCCTCGTCTCGGTGCTGGGGCGAGTCAGGGTCGCTGTCTGCAGTCGCACCTCGTGGACCTAGCGACGAAGTCCGATCCTGTGTCTCCCCCTGTGACGGTGGCGGTAGCAAAGTGCTGTCACGTCGCAAGTGCTGAAAGAACAAACAGAAGTGAGATATACTTAACAATTAAGGGCACATCCAAACAGTTAGAACAAGAACTCGTAATTGACATACCGCTTGCTCGAGGCCGAGGCGCGTGGAGGAAGAGCGACTATAGCTACGTCGACTCCCGGAGTGCGATGGACGTGCAGACGGTGGTGCGGAGGGAGGTGTAGACGGTGGTACGGAGGGAGGCACTGAGGGCGGTGGGGAAGGAGGTTGTCCTCGGTGTTCGCGTTGTCGCCCACCTACGTCACTGTGCTGACCACAAGTGATAGTCCTCATTGCCGCTGCCGAGTCGTCATAGACTCGCTGGAGCATAGCTAGGAACTGAGAGGAGGTGCTGGTCCTCCCACGTCGTAGACCGACGGCAGCCTCGGTGTTGATACTGCGAAGGTGGTCATACTGCAAGGAAACCGAGAATAAGTTAGACGCGTTTCCCATGCAAAAAAACTTCAAAGAATATTTTACCGTCTCCTCTTGGCGTGCCGCCCGATGAGTGCCAGGACCTGCTCGTACAGCGGCGGTGTGCGTGACCTCCATAGGACGCTGTGGCGCCGCACCAGCAAAGCTGCTCCTAGTGCGCAGAACGTACCATCTCAAGTACGCAGTGTGTGTCTCGACGTCGTACGGTCGTGCCTCCTGCACGACGTCGATCGCCGCCTCTCGTCCCACAGCGTGGTCCATGGTAGCTGTGTCTCCCTCCAGTCGTTGCTCTTTCGCCCTTGCCTCGTTTGCCTGCAGGTGAATTTGGATGTTAGGCAATCGGAAAAAGAGATGCAGCCAATAGGTAAACCAAGTAACAACATACCTGTGGGCCTTCGCTACAAGAGGTCGCCCCGGAGGCGGTGGCACCTACTGGTAAAGCCTGAACTGTCTCATGACCCGCTATGGTGAGTACGGCTCGACCATATGGGAGAACACTAGATGATAGGTCGTCATCCAGTATGCGTAGTCCTGGCTGCATTGAGAGGACAAGCCGTACGGGGCTGTGTCCACAACGAACTGTGTAGACCATGGGAAGCATATGACCTCAGCCTCGTGAAGAGTCTCGAGCTGGTTGTGGAACTCAGGGTACACGCGCCTCGGCCTCTCCCTAGCTCACCCTAGCCGAGCACGTGTCCAGCGAGTGCCCATTGTGGGCCCCTCAATGGGGTCGGCGCCATCTCCCACACCGTAAAACTCAGGGATGCGCGCGAAAGGGTGCATAGCCGCAGTGCGGAAGTACGGGCGGCCAACCGGGAAGTGCTCCCACGACCACAACTGCAAGAGGATGTAGCATACTGCGAGGACTGGCTCCCCGGCCATACTGCGCTGCGAGGCATCACACAAGCCTCGGTACGTGGCGCAAAGCACGGCGGAGCCCCAACTGTACTGCGACACCTCTTCGGGCCAGGCTTCCGCCAACGCCCCAGCAAGATGGATGTAGCTAGGGTGCACCCAATCTCCCTGAGTCGTAGGAAACAAGACCACCCAAAGAGGAACAACAGGTACGCAAGGAAGTGTGTTCGTATGACCTGCTGGGTCGCATCCACGGGGCAGACCATATACCGTCGTAGCCAGGAATGTGGCACACCTGACATGTTCTGCGGGATCGGTCACCGAACCTCTCAACCATCCGCACCTTCTAGTTTGGTCGCCTCGGAGGTGGCACTATTGCATGACCCCACAGTGGTAGTCCTGTAAGCATAGCAACGTCCTGCCGAGTAATGGTCATCTCCCCCCACCGGAAGTGGAAGGTGTGCGTCTCCGGTCTCCAACGGTCCACGAGCGCGGACAACATTGGCGCATCAAACTAAAACGTGTGATCCAGGTCCAACAGGCGGGCAATGGGCAAAAGCCCGGTGTCCCGTAGTAGTGGGACGTACCGCGGGTCCAAAGGCCAGTGCTCTCTGGGACTCCTAAGGACAAAGCTCAGAGGGCCCATGCCGGATGACCACGCGTGGCATCGGTGTCCTCGATCCCACCGTGGGTCGAGCAGCTCATACGCGACGTCGTCTGCAGGCGGCACCATCTCCTGAGGTACGTACAACAACAAGTTAGTGTGTAAATAAAACATGACATACAAAAAAGCAAAATGAAAGCAAAACATATAGCATACATACACAACAAAGAAATGACAAGAACCATTGTCCGACATAAATATACAACATACATATAGCATACATAGGCAACAAAAATATGACAACAGCCATTGTCCGACACATTCCAACACGTACAACATGATAACGCCTAACGCATTACAACAAACATCTAGCATACATATATGGCCGATGAAACTTCGTCGCTACAATGTGTTGCTTGACCCGGGCCTATTTGGGCAGGTGGCGAACGAGTGGCCAATCGTCTTGCAAAGTCTGCATCTCTGGCGCCTAGCCCGTTGCCCACGCTGGCTTTCATCCATGTCGTTACGGATGCGACAGGACTGTTGTCTGCCACGGCCGGCCTGCTTGAGTGCGTCGTTCGGCACCCACTTCACGTGCCCCGGCCAAAGGTCCCTGTAATGCATATCCACCCCTTACGAATTGAACTCGGCACTCCAAGTGCCGTACAGGTGGTGAATGTCGTAGAACTCAGACACATATTGAGCCGAGGCCTGGCGCTACGCTGCGCACGCCGCGTACACATGGGAGCACTGCTTGTGAAGAAGCCGCGGCTTATTGCAGGTGCAGGACGCTTCATCATCGATCGAGCAGACTTGTTTGCGATCACCCCTAGCTTGACCCGTGACATACTTCTGCCTCAGACGGATCTCAAACTTCTTTCTGTTGCCATCCATGGTCCTAGCAGTGTGCGAACGAGCCTTTTGGATCTTCTTGTCGATGTAGGCCTGCGCCACCTCCGAAAATTGCTTGCCTTCGTCCATATGCTTCTTCGCCATCATGGCTCTGTTGACGAAGTATCCCACGGTACGGTTCCAGCTCTCCTCAACAATTGCGGTGATCGGGAGGGATCGGACACCCTTGAGGACACCGTTGTACACCTTCGACATGTTGGTTGTCATGATTCCGTACCGTGCAGCAGAGACCATTTCTCTAAGTCGGGTGCGTGCGAGTTTACCCACTGCGTGAGCTCCCCAACTCTGGTGGAGCCGCCTGCCGCTTCCCCTGCCCTGGTGTCCTGAGAATTTCTAACATGCTTGCCAGTTTCCTCGTCCAACTGTCTCCACACAGCGTCGAACTTCCGCCTTTGGTTCTGCATGCATAGCTTCTTGAAGGTCTTCAGGAAAATTGCTTGGATTCCTGGTTTCTGCACGAGGAATCGAAGCAAATCCCGAAAAGATAAAAGCCATCACTCAGATGCGCCCCCCGACCATGAAAAAAGAAGTCCAGAAACTCACAGGATGCATGGCGGCATTAAGTCGTCTCATAGCACGTCTGGGGAAAAAGGACTGTCTTTCTTTAATCTTCTAAGGAAACATGAGGGTTTCGAGTGGTCGAAAGAGGCTAACCTAGCCTTTGAGGAAGTCAAGAGGTATCTTACGAGTGCTCCTGTTCTGGTTTCCCCGAAACCAGGAGAGACGCTCTTAATTTATCTAGCTGCCACGCCACAGGCAGTGAGCGCAATACTGGTCGTAGAACGTGAGAACGTACAACGACTAGTTTACTACGTTAGCGAAGTTTTACACGGACCTAAGGAGCACTACCCTCAGGTTCAAAAACTTTTATATGCCCTCCTCATGTCTTCGAGGAAGCTACGGCATTATTTTTAGACGCACAAACTAGCTGTGCCGTCTGAGTTCCCCTTGGGAGTGATCCTCCAGAATAGTGAAACAGCGGGACGCATGGCAAAATGGTCAGTCGAACTTAGGGCGTTCGACATCCATTTCCTGTCCCGAAGGGCCATAAAATCCTAGATCTTGGCAGACTTTGTCGCCAAATGGACAAATCCTGAACCTGTTCAGGATCCCCAGTACGATTCCCACGACCAGTGGACGATGCACTTTGACGGGTCACTTATGATAAGTGGCTCGGGGGCTGAGGTGGTCCTGGAATCTCCTACTGGAGAGACCTTAAAGTATGACATACAATTAAACTT
Organism: Ampelocalamus luodianensis; assembly: GCA_036346255.1. Lineage (NCBI taxonomy): Eukaryota > Viridiplantae > Streptophyta > Magnoliopsida > Poales > Poaceae > Ampelocalamus > Ampelocalamus luodianensis. Next base: position 17,303,315 of record CM070625.1, read on the forward strand.
TTATGCCACTAATAACGTGGCAGAATACGAAAGTTTGCTAGCTGGTATACGAGCCGCAAAAGCGCTCTCGATTCAACAACTACTCGTGAGAGGAGACTCTCAACTAGTCGTGAATCAAGTCAAAAAAGAGTACCAGTGCTCTAATCCGACCATGTCCCGGTACTTATCGGAAGTTCAAAGTTAGAAAAGCACTTTTTGGGCTTTGAGGTATAATTTATCCATCGAAGGATAATTTCCTCGCAGACCAATTGGCTCGTCTAGCTTCCTCCCGATCCCCAGTACCGAAAGGGGTGTTTCTCGAACAACTTCAGAAGAGGTCTCTAGTTGAAGAACTAGAGACACCTCCTATGGAAACAACCTATCTAGAGTACGAAGATACCTGGATGACGCCCATTTACAAGTATCTTCAGACGGGTTCTATACCGACGGCGATCTCAAGCGGTCGATTATCGAAAGGCCAAAATGTATACTTTGGTGAAGGTGTCCTTTATAAAAGAGGAACACAAGGGTACTCATGCGATGTATTCGCAGAGCGAAGGATTAAAACTCCTTCACGACATACGGGAGGATATATGGAACTCATGCTTCTTACAGAACACTGGTCGGTAAAGCCTTTCGACAAGGTTTTTATTGGCCAACAGCCCTCTATGATGCCAAGGAGTTGGTCAAAAAGTGTGTAAAGTGCCAGTTTCATAGCAGGCAAATACATCAACCGGCTCAAGCATTGTAGACAATTCATCTATCTTGGCCTTTTACGACCTGGGGTCTTGATCTCCTAGGACCGTTACCCAGAGCTCTAGGTGGATTCGAATTCCTTTTTGTGGCTATTGACACGTTTACAAAATGGATAGAAGCCGAACTTTTGACTGGGATAACAACAGAAGCAGCAAAACGGTTCATGATGAGATGCGTGATAACTCGATTTGGAGTACCAAGTCGAATCATCACAGACAATGGCAAACAATTTGTAAGCGCAAAATTTCAGGAATTTTGCGACGAGTTGGGAACTCATTTATGTTATATACATTGCCCACCCCAAAGCAGCAGGCGGTCGAAAGAGTGAATGGCCAGATAATGAAGGGAATCAAGACCCGAGTCTTCGATTAGCTTGTAAAGCGCTCGGGGGGCTTGGGTACAAGAATTATCATCAGTATTATGAGCAATTTGTACGACAGCTAGCCGAGCTACAGGAGAAACTCCTTTCTTTCTAGTTTTTGGTGCCGAAACCATGCTTCCGCTAGAACTAAAGATCAGGTCAGCACGAGTCGAAAAATTTAACGACTCCATTCAAGAACAACTTCGAGCAGACGACATTAACCTGCTCGAGGAAAAGAGAGATCAGGCTCTAATCCGTTCAGCAGTCTACCAACAAGCCCTGCGCAGATACTACGATCGTAAGGTCCAACCTCGCAGCCTTGCTGTAGGTGACTTGGTATTGAGGCTTATCCAATCTCAGTCTAATCGGAACAAACTTTCCCCCAAGTAGGAAGGTCCTTACACTGTGATCAAAGTTATGCGTCCAGGATCGGTACGACTTGCAATGGAATATGGCCGCGTTCTCTCAAACTCTTGGAACATTGACCAGTTATGCAAATTCTATGTGTAACAACCTTCTACGACAATAAAGTATCAGGTTTTTCCTATCTTTTTTGTCTCTTTTTGAATTTCGCTTTTATTTTTTACCATTATTCATATGCTCATTTCCCCTTTACACTGGTCGGAGAAAAGACATCACATCTAATCGAAGTCTCTCCTCTCTGCATGTGGTCCTGCCCACTGGAAGGAGCTTCCTAGTGTCGCTTTGTTCTTAACTATTGCTACCAGTACAAAGATTTTTGGGCTCGGAAACATGGTCGAAAATTCTTAAGCAAATTCATGTCACCTTAGTTTATTTATTCATTTTGAAAAATACTCTAAGAAGGGTGCACTTTTGAGATTCGTTCGACTGCTTCCGATTTACTTGATTGGTTTGAACTGACTGGAGGAAGAAACACACCTAGTCGAAGCTTCTCCTTTCTGCACGTGGTCCTGCCCAATAGAAGAAACTTCCTAGCGTCGTTTCGTTTCCTACTCTTGCTGCCAGGGCAACCTTGTCAGGTACAACGAAAAAAATTGAATGAATTTTTAAGGTCCTCTAGACGTTTGTTTTACTCAAGTTGTCGTTATTGATTTGATTAATCTAGTCGGAGATGGTAACATCACCTAGTCGAAGCCTTTTTCTCTGCACGTGGTCCTGCCCATTAAAGGGAACTTCCTAGCATTGATCTGTTTCCACTCTTTTGACTAGTGCAAGATAGTCGATACTCGAGAACTATAAGTTGAACAAACTTCTCTGTTTTCAGAAACCCTTTCTTTACTATTTTCTTAGTTTATTCCCAATAAACTAAGTAAATAGTCGGGGGGCTAGGATAAAGTTATAAACATGACTTCATTTCTTAGTCTTAGTTTTTCTGAGTTGTCATCTTACGAGTTACTAACTACTCTACAAGATGATTCGTAGGGAAAAAGAAGGAGAAAGGAGGAATCGCTCGTATCTGGTCTGATTATTTCTTCCTTTTGTATTATCTTACGAGTTACTAACTACTCTACGAGATAATTTGCAGGAAAAAAGAAAGGATCATATATTTGTACATCACAAAAAAAGACTTGTCTTTACAAGAACATATTACAGACTACTCTGATAAAGGAGATTATATCTGCATCTCCTCCGCGACCTTCTCGCCAACCGACTGCATCTCTTCGATCAACTTTTCTGCTTTGAATTCGGTGCAATCGAAGTCGGTTTCAACAGAATGCGGATTAAGGTTAGGGTCACGGGCCTTGAGTTTTGCTAAAACGAAGCTCACAGCTCCTTTGATCGCTTCCCTTATTGAGTCGTTCTTGTTGGTCTTCAGAGTAGACACCAACTTTTGCAGCGTACCGACTTGCTCTCCAATGGCACTCGTATGAGCGGCCATCGTGTCTTCACGGGGAGTAACCTTCCCGGCACGAAGCCCATCGAGTACATTGTTCATAAGCAAAATGTTGTCTTGAAGATTGATCTTCATCGACTTCATCTCCTCCTGGGTACAAGTCGAAGCCTCGTGGAGTCATTTTATTTCAATCAATCGCTCTGAAAGGAGTAAGGGTTAATTAGATAAAACAATTCTACGAGAAGATAAAACAAATCAATAGCAGGTAAAGTTCTACTTACCCGCTAATTGAGAACCTAAATTCTCAATTTCTTGATCTTTCTCCTTCGCGATGCGGGAGATCTCGCGGACAACCGAGGACTTTTCCTGGACCTCGACCCGGAGAGACCCCACCTCGGCCTGAAGGGCCTTATTTTCGACTTCTTTTTCTGTAAAAGAATGAGAGGTTAAGAGGGTGGAGATCAAGATCAAAAGCAGCCGTAACTCCACGTACTGTTTATTTTTTCCCTGCAACTGCTGAGTTGCAGAGTTAGCCTCCTGAAGCTTCTTCAGGAGGTCGACAGCCTTATCCCTTAGCTTTTTCGTCTCGACTTTCTCGAAATTGAGTGAATCAGCTAAGGTCTTTTCGTCACTCTTAAACCTGAAAGGTCAAGGGAGGACATGAATACACAGACAAGCGGTCGTAAGTATTTCTACGGTCGATGGATGATCGTAAGTTTTTCTATGATTACCTCCTAGTCGTAAGTTATTCTACGACTAGTACCAAGTCGTAAGTTTTCTACGACAACCCTCTACGAGTACTGAATAAGTAATCAGTTTGTGAAACGATTATGAGAATTAGTTACTCACCACCTCTCTGCTTACTCGCAGAATACTTTCTTCTCTTGCCATAACTTGACAAGTTGCCGATTATACTCGCAAATCATAGCGACTTGCTCTACGGCTCTCTGCGGGGGAGAGAAATGGTAAGAGACAGGAGCAAAACCATATGTGAGTATCGAAGAATACTTACATTCATGTTTGACCAAGCAAACTTGGATATTATTCGTGATGGATCCTTCAACCCATCCATCTCCTCGACTCGTTTCCACCAAACCCCCTCAAGACGTTCATTGTCGAAGACATCCCCGCAATTGGGAATGCTGCTAGGGTGAGAAAATTGGTCGCGAGATCGGTAGGCAGAGGATCCTACGATAGAATCGGGGTCAAAATAATCAGAGAAAAAGTTGAAGTACTCTTCTTCCTCTGACCGGTGGACGGAGCACCACCTGGAGGGCCGGAAGGAACGTCCTCGACAACCTCCTTACCGGCACGATGGTCGAACTCTCACCACCACCGACCTCCTGTCTCCTCGAGGCCTCTCTCCTCCTCTTGCCTCTCGACAACCGGTGTAGTCGTAGCAACTTCGACAACCTCAGTGGTTGTAGCGACTTCGGCAGCAACGACTTCTTCCACCGCGGGAATAGTAGCTGAGCCTTCAACTACCGCCGCAGTCGCACCTTCGACACTTGAAGAGGCGACAGTGGGCTTCTCCATAGGAGCATCTCTGGGGGCTGAAGATGTTGGGCTAAGATCATAAAACGCAGAAGTAAGTCAACTCGTAAAAAACAAAGAGTAAATGCAGTTCTTACACTTATGTTTTTTATATACCTCTGCGCGCTGGACCTAACTCAAAACTTGGGAGCAACCTTCCCGATGGGAGGTTTCTACGACTTCTTCTCGACCATCGCTGGTTGAGATTTAACCGGGATAACGGGAGTCTCCTCCTCCCGACTTCCCGAGTGGCCGAGACCCGTCTCGACCACCTTAGGACAACTGCTCTCCTCGGCCTCAGATCCTACTGGAGCAACAGTTTTCTTCACGAAAGACATGAAGCTCTTCCAGTTCTCCTTTTCTAGCTGCCTTATAAAGCCACGAGAAGCAGAAACTGCGAAAGATTCGTTGTCGTAATAGAAAGATACCTTAACCTTGGGGACTTTGCGCTTAAAGGCAAAGGCCTCTTCTTCTGCTTTCTTCGCCGCAGCCAAGTCTGCGGCAAATTTAGCAAAAGGAGCAGGAGGGGCCGAACTCGAACCCCCCTTGTCGCCGACTTTCACCCGTCGATTTTTCTTGGTTGGAGGGGACTTCGCTGACTCCGCCTGCGCAGTCACTCCGATGACCACCAAATCGACTTCCTCGTCGTCTTGGCGGTTCTCCATACCTACTTTCTGTTGAAGAACAGAAAAAGAAAGTGGTCGTAAGTTCTTCTACGATCACTAACTGGTCGCAAGTACGACCAGCTCACAAGCCGTAAGTATTTCTGCGACTATGAGATAACCGTAAGCTTTTTCTACGATAACGTTCGGTCGTAAGTTTTTTCTACGACCAGTACCTAGTCATAAGATTTTCTATGACAAACCCTTTTGTCGTAAATCATTTTACGACAACAAACGCCTAAAGACAAAATCGTTTTTTCGATTACCTTTAAGCGCTCCTCTTTCTCTTCACGGTCAAAACCGCAAGAATTTGAGGAGCTACTATGTTGGACGGACTCTTCTCTTAGACGAGCCTAACGTGAGCGTCAATCTCCCCCTGTGGAAGATCTGTACACATGGACAACACGATTAGCAGACTAAATCGGGATTAACCAAGGACAAAGCCAAAAAAGTAAGTTTTTCTACTCACCGTCCTTGTAATCCCTGGTTGGGTCGTCCTTCCCCGAGTACCTCCACATGGGAGGAACTCGTGCCTTCAAAGGGTTGATACGGCGCGTGATGAAGTCCTTCACCACGTGCCAACCGGTAAGCCCCTCCGACTTCAAGTCTTTGACGGCTTGAATGTAGGGGGCTATCCGGTCGAGATTACTGGGAGTTGAATCCCAGGAAGAGGACCTCTCGACGGTTTTCCCGACGAATGAGAGACTATCTTCCTTGGTAACCTCCCAGTAAAACCACTTCTTCTTCCACCCCGGCCACGACGACCGGGTGAACATCCGAATATACTCCTTCGACTTACCGTCGTGGAGCTTCAGGCCACAGCTACCGGCAATCCCAGCTTGTCGAGCCATCCCGTTGTAGTACTGAAAAAGCTCGAGATCCGCTGGAATCTCCAGGTAAGCCTCACGCAAGTACACAAACACGCTCAGCATTGTGATGGAATTAGGACCTAGGTTCACTAATTCCACCCCGAAGTGCTCAAGCACGAGGGTGAGGAAGGGATGAGCAGGCAATCGGAGGCCACACTCACAGTACGCCTGGAAAACCAGAATTTGACCTTCCTCCTCCGACGGCCAATGCTCTTCATTCGCCGCAATCCACTTCACGAGTAATCCCTCGGGGATTTTCTCGGCGACGACCAGGGCCTTCATCTTGGTGTCGTCCATCTCCGATTCAGCCCACTCGGAGACAGTCCTAGCAATTCTCTCTCAAAGGCGGGAACAATTGGTTTTGGGAAGACTCCAAGCAAGCACACAGTATCACCGGCGGCGGAGAAGATGAGAAAGCAATGAACAGTTGGGGTGAATTAGGGAAAAGGTAAGAACCCTAAGTCCATTCCCGCAGTACGTTTTATAACCGTGTGCTTGAAACGAAACGCCGTGGAAGCCCAACGTTTCCACCGCTTCGGGAATTGCTCCAACGGACAGGTCTTTAATCTGCCTGTTTGAAAGAACCAAAACACTTTTCACACCTCAAGTGAAATTACCTTCTTGACCTTCGGATCAAAAGAAACGCCGATCGGAAAAGTTTTGCTTCCGATCATAAGGCCACGATTACTCTAAAGTCGTAAGTTCTTCTACGACTACCTTATAATCGCGAGATTTCTAACAAATTGCCCCGACCAAGCATATTTCTGGTCGAGAGAAATGCATGTTGAAGAGTTTTTCCTTCAACATTTTTCCTACAATCTCCTAGTGATCATAAGATCATCTATGACTCCTCAACCAAGTAAGTTATTTTCACTTGAAGCTGGGGGGCTAGATGACGACGATATTGTCAGGACCCAAAATTACGATTCTGGAACCCTCTGTGTATACTGCACTAGTTCATGATCACGGTAGTGTACACATGATTAACATAGGTAAATATCGATCCACACAAGCGATAAATAAAGTAACGATTAGTTTGAATAACAGATAAGGGTTTTGACCTTATGGTCGAGTTTACACTTATTAAGCCACGCAGGGCTAACAGAGAATAAAACAAAGAATGAACGGAAATAACTTCAGCGTAGATCCCATCAATTCACCACAGTAACCGATCGATCGGACCTAAACGATCAGCAACCTTCGGCGAACTCCTCCTTGAAAGCAGGCGTAGACTCCTCCTCTTCTGTAGGTTTGGGCGCAAGTTTTATAACAAGTGTGAGTACACAACCGTACTCACAAATCATACCACAGAATGCAATTTATAGATGCAGGCTTATTCCAAAAGAAAAGGCTTCTGTGGCCCTTTTGCATAAAGGCAATATTTGCAATTGAATACAATAATAAATTGAAAACATAATTCAAAACAAATAGACCATATTAATTTAACAGTTATTTTCCACAAATACACAAAGCTAAGCAGATTATTTCACATAGCCACATGACTTAGATCACATAGCTCCCATCCCAAACATTTTATGAAAAACTACCCCTCATGTGAAATCCCCGAGCATGTCCATGACCGCGGACGCGGCTATTCGAATAAATTGATTTTAACACTCTGCAGAGGTTGTTCACTTTACCCACACGATACAACTAGTGTAGCAAGCACTAATCATAACAAAACGGTTCAGAAGCTTCATCTTAACATTGACACTCGATGTGCTTACAAACCGCTATGCCAACCCAAGCGGGCGCTTTGGCATAACACACACGCCGCGGGAACACGGCAAACCGCCCGTGATCGACTACCTTGTAGTACACGCTCCACCCATAGCCTAACCTACCACCGAGTAATCAATGCCAAGAATCCATAACCTACTAAGTTAGGCCCGTCCCATATCAGGCATGTGGTCATCTGATGGCTCAGTTCAATGGCGCACAAAGTTAAGTCCTTAATTGACCAAGGTAAGACTTCCATTTTCTAACTAGATCACAAAGATTATCATTCCCATTCACAAAGTCCACCATATCACAAAGTATCCACCACTTGCCTCAGTCTAAATCCTTTCCCACCCAGTTGGTTTTGGTGCAACACATGCTATCACAAAGTAATAACACATAGCACACACAGTTTTACACAAAGTTCCATAGTCACTTAGTCAAATTGAATATTTGTAACTTACATGAGATGTGAGACTCGTAGCATGGCTAAGCAATTGTACTCGCGTCTAACCAACCCACGTTGATGCTACAATATTACCAACTAATAACCAATCTAGGGTGACAAGGAATTATGGCATACAAAGTCAAGGTGATGATAGCAATTTGGATGATAACTATGCCCAAAACATTTAAATACATAATTAAAGTAGAATGCAATACTTTGAAACAAAGTAGTTTGAAAACTGGGTTCCAGATGATCAAAGGTATGACTTGCCTTAGAAAAGGTCTATGTACTGGTCTTGATCTTGGGGTGCTCATTTTTCTCCAAAATTTCCCGATGAATCGACGTCTACTCGCAAACGAGACAAATAAACAAAATAAATAAATAACAGAGGCAAAACAAACTCCAAAAATTAAATAAAAATCTCAGATAAATATAGCTCGAATTTAGATAAATTTAGGAATTTGAATAGGCTTAATCGGAGTTCGGATGCCAAAGTTATGATCTCTAGAAGATTGCAAATCTAAAGAAACCCTAATTTTGGATTTTCCAGAATTTCCGAATTATTTCTTAACAGAAAAATCGGGTTATTGCGCAATGCTGACGTCCGTCCTCAGGATTTCGAAAAGAGATAAATAAAAGAAAACACTGACATGTGGGACCCACATGTCAGCGAGATGGCTCACGGTGGACTAAGCCCACCGAGCCTCGGAATCTGGAGACGGTGGATGGTGCCACGCGGGCGCACACATGCCTGCTGACACAGCGCCACGCACACGACACGCGCCGGCGTGGTGGCCGGCATCGAGGTGGAGCCGCGGCGAACCCAACGGCGGCGGCTTCGGGAACCGACGACAACGGCGAACGGCGGGCTTGGCTTGCGGTGAGTGTGTGCGGGATGTAGCCCAGTTATTGGGAACTGTTGAACCAACTCGGGTGGTCAAGGTCGACGGAGATGGCGGTGGCGAGGTTGAAGCGGCGGCGGTTTGGGCTCGGCGGACCGGGCCTCGATGATGCTCGGCGGAACCAAAGCGACCACGAGGTAGCCCTTGTTCTTGCGATGCCGACGAAGCAAACCCCGAGGTCCCGGCGGCGCTAGTTGCGCGAAAAGCTCGTCGGAGAAGCGGCGCGCCGTCGATCTTAGAGCTCTGCGGCGGCTAGGGTTGGCGCGATGGCGATGGCGACTAGGGTTGAGGTGCGGACACCGAGGGCTACCTCTCCTTATATAGGCGACGGCTCGGGAGAGTCTGTGTCACGAACGCCCAAAAACGGCATGCGGCGGCGGCGATCGTATCCCTAATGGATTCGGGAATGAAGCACGGAGATCGAGGCCCACGTCGCGTCGGCATGGCGGCTCGGCGCGGACGCGCGCGAAATGGCGCGGCTGCGAAAACACTCCAAGGATCTGACCGTCCATCCTAGATCGAATGACCCAAAATCAATGGAACATTCGGACCTCCGAATAGATCAGGCGCATCTAGCCGTCCATCCCTGATCAAACGGTGGAGAACGAGCGGGCACTCGGAGAGAGAGAGGCGAGGCTGACATGCGAGGCCCGCATGTCAGTCGGAGGCGGCGCGCGCGGGCGAGCTGGGCCTGGCGCGGAAATGGGCCAGAACAGAGAGAAAACAGGCCGAGGGAAAGGAATTCGGCCCGAGAGGTTTTCCGAGATTTTAAATAGTTTTTCTATTTTAGAAAATACCAGAAATTCAAATAAGCAAAACAAAATAGCAAATGAATTCAGAAAAATTCTAGAAAAAATCTAGAAAATATATCTGAGCACAGAGAACCCAAATAAAATAGTTTTGACTAATGTTTATTTTGGGATTATTCACATTAAATGTTTTTTATTGTAAAGTCCAATATTAAGCTTTGGAATTAAAATTCAAATAAATCCAAGTGGTGACTTTTTCCCTACTAACTATTTAAAAGATTTTTAAACTCAGAAAATTGAGATGTTACAGATATGATAATCCTCATTTTATTATTCCATAATCATGTAATATGACGTCACATGGTGTACCCCTTTATGTTATAAGGGAGGAGTAAGTTAGGTGGTCGTAAGCTCTTCTACGACCACCCCCTAGTCGTAAGTATTTCTACAACTATAGTGTAATTGTAAGTCCTGTTACGATTACGTCCGGTCGTAAGTCTTTTCTACGACCAGTACCAGTCGTAAGCTCTTTCTACGACTACCCTTTAATCGTAAGTTCTGCTACGATTAGCCCTGCTATGACTAGTCCTGCTACGACATCCTCACAATTAGTTGGGTCCTCTCGTCAGAAGGCCCATTTACTAGTGAGATCTGAGCAGTCAAATTACGTAGTTATACCCAAAATAACTACTGATAATTCCCACTATCTCTCGATCGGGTAACCGTTGAACAACGTGGGGTTACTACCCATAATTACTCTCATTATTATGCAATAATGGCGCCTAATTGGTGCGGGCGATAACGCCCAACAAAGACATAGTATAAATAGGTATCTTTTAGAGATAGTGAGGGGAGGAGGCTTTTTTTGGAAGGACAGTTAGTAGCAGCATAAGGGTAATACCATGTGCTGATTGTAATCCAGATACCCAATACAACACACAGGAGTATGGTTGTTATTCTCACCTGAGAAGGCCTGAACCTGTATAAAAATCCCTGTGTTTCTTTCGTCTGCGTGATCAATTGTGGAGACCCCCCCGAATCAAACAATCTTTACGTAAGATCGGTTCTAAAACACCGATAGGGTGGAACTCAAGACCTGTCAGAGAAAATTACCGTTAGTAACTAGTGCAGTTCAAAATAAATAACCAGACATGAGTGTTTCATGCTGACCTACGAACTGTGCCGGGGTACTCCCAACATGGTGCCACAAGGACCCACCCGCCACATCTGAGTGAGGAGCCATGGGGTGTGATGCACCGTGGCTCACCCCCCGTCCACGCACAGGTAGGTCCACCACCTCCGTCATCCTATGGCAAGACGCCGGTTGCATGCCTCGGCTCATCTTCTCGACGAACTGGTCCATGACCTCTTTAATCTTCTGTGCCATCATGCTGAAGCGCTCCCCGAGCGTCATACGACGCACGAAGGTCGCCAACTCGTGCATCTCCCAATGTAAATCGACCTATACACGTAATTAACAAGATAGAAACTAAAAACTTACGAAGAAAATAAGATGTATGGACCGTTCAATACGTACTACACGATGGAAAGCGGAGTCCAGCTGGGTGGGATATATGTTGAACGTCGCGGACTCATGTCGTGATGGGTCGTCCACGACCCTGACGTATCGAACCCTCGTCTGATTGGAGTACCACTTGATGTACTCCTCGTACGTCCTCAGGGTCGTAGGGAGCATCCTCTTGGACGACGTCATCCAAGGCGCAGAGTCAGTCCTGAACCCAAGGGAACATCCTGTCCGTCCAGGAAGTCATAGCAGGTACTCCCTTCCTAGTGTACCTATAAAAGGAAAAATGATTGTTTCATACGTACGTAAGGCAAATAGTACGATAAAAATAAAACGTGAACTTACCCATGGACGTTCAGCGACACCCGCTGCCCCCAGGGGGCTGGGACCTCCTGTCGCAGACCGAACTGGCGCATCACCCGGTGCACGTGGTACTCCTCCACAAGAAATCGTGCACCAAGCACCTTTGCGCGTACCAGTACGCGTGGTCTTGCATGCATAGGATCGATAGGCCTCGGGAGTGTACGGTGTCCAGATGATGCGGTTATCTGTCAACTGATTAAACATCGCAATGTATTCTGGTAGGGCACGTGCATAGTGATCAAAGTGAAGGTGACCTGTGGAATAGAATAACAGAAACTTAGTACAAAAAATTGAATTACATTACAAAAAGTATAAATATTTAGAAAACTTACCCATCGGCGACACCACACTGTACCCATAGTCGGCCGGTCCACGTCGGCAGCGACGGCGTACATGGTGACTATGTGGGCTCCTAAGTCCAGCTGTGGTTGTCCGATTTTGAAACGCTCAAAGGATCACAACTGAAGAAGCAGCGGGCATCCGGAGAGGATGGAGTTGTCCTGAACCAGGTGGGACGCGTCGCACAAGGCATGGTATGTCATGCATAGCATCGCTGAGCCCCAGGCGTAGGGTTGGATCTTCTCCACCTCCTAGTCCACCAGCTGGCGTGCGTACCGGATCATGTGCTTGCCGACGCTGTCGCTGTGAGACCCTAGGAACATCACCCATCTGAATAGCCATAGCAAGTAGACCTCGAAGTGCCTCCTCACCGTGTACTCGGTGCGTCCTCTGTCATATGCTCCGGCTGCAGGAGACAGATACACATGAGTAAGATGCACAAATCAATTGAACCGGAAGGACAAGAGTTACAAAATCATATGTAGAACTGGTAGATCCACTTCAACGATGGTCCGTGGGTCCTGTTGAACTCCCTGTAGCCGCTGTTGGGTAGCAGCACCCCCTCGTACCTCACGAGGAACTTCGTGCGCCATGTGGCCGGGGCGTCATGCGCCGCCAGGGGGGAGCCCGCGCAGGGAAACCCGGTCAGGAAGGCCATGTCCTGAAGCACTGGCACCATCTCCCTGCACAGGAGGTGAAACGTGTGCATCTTCAGCCTCCACCGGTCAACCAATGACGTTAGGAGGCACCGGTCATACGGAAAGAGTCTCGACGTACGACCACCGCCCGTGCGGTCCTGGTCGTCCTCCCACATCGCCTCAACCATTCTCGCTAGTGGAAGGAGGTCTGCCGCTCTCAACCTACGTTGAAAGGATTAAGAACAAACGCGAGTCCACCCAAAGTAGTCAGACTACAATTGACTATACGAAGTTCACAACTACACGTACCTTAGAACCCAATGTGGGTCCACTCTCTATGCCCTCATGGGCGTGCGCAGCCGCAACGCGCCAAGCTCAATCGCCGCCTTGCCCTCCTGGGGAAGGATGGTACTGAAATGGCTATGGTGATGCGCGTCAATGGCCGAGTCAAGCAACTCATACAACTACTGCGCAACATCTCCTGGGTCTGCCGTACATAAAAATTCAGTGCATATATTGTAAATACTTTGAAACATATATAAAAAGTAATAAGAAGCGACATATCTAATTAATTCAATTATTGAATGATTAGCAACACGTAGAAAACTGATATGCACACAACTGTATCGACATATAAATTTTTAGAGGTATCTTGCTGTGTACAGATAGAAAGTAAAATTAAGTTCATAATGTTTTAATTAACATCTACCTTTCCTGTTTAGCTACTTTCCTTGTTTAAACAATGTCTCCAGCATTTATGAAATATTTACAATATACAAATCAAAACAAAAATTAAGTTCACAATATTTTAATTCAGCTCTACATACCCTATGTACCTACTCTGGATTTCTCACAAAATTTTTAGAGGTGCTTTGCTATTTTTCTAGTTTAAAAGTATTTTCAGCATTAATAGGATATTTATCGTGCACAAATGGAAACCAAAATTAAGTTATGATTATTTTGATTAAGCTCTACATACCCTATTTATCTACTGTGCAATTTTTACAGATTTTTAATAGATATCTTGTTATTTTTAGAGGTGTCTTCGTATTTTCCTAGTTTAAAAAATATTTTTGGAATTAACAAAATATTTACCATGTCAAAATGAAAACCTACAAAGTTTTTTTAGTATTTCGCGGATTTATTCTAAATCGTTCGAGTACTGCAACATAAATAATATATATACGATGAACTAAACTATACACAGCTAAAATGATGTACTACATCAAACAACAATACAACTAAAATTATATAATCCATTGAATTCTATGTTGCTATTTTTATTTGCTAACCTATAAGGTTTCAAATTTATATACAAAGTTGCAAGAACATTTACTTGCAAAATAGGCGACCAGATCTGCTGCTTCGTCTCTCTCTCCTACGTTTGGAATTGTCAAGGCTTCACTACGTCTCTTCTCCCCTCTCCTCCTCTCTTTTTTCTCTTTTTTTCTGGAATTAAAATGATTTTTCACCGAATTTTGGGGTATATATAGCCAGTTTCTGTCGCAAGTTGAAGTGGCAACAGGAATCCACGGGTTCCTATCGCCATTTCAACTGGCGATTTACACACTCTTCAATGCAAATCGCTAGTTCAAATGACGACTAGCAGTTGGAACGACGACTGACAGTAAATAGGTGTCTGTCACTGTTTGAAATGACGACAGACGGTGACAAACACTTGTTAAAAAATGTTTATTTAATTATCTTTCAAATTAATATTATTTTGAAAAAAATTATGCGTCCTCGTGGCCATTTGCGAAAATTGTATTCATAGAGTTTTATTTTGGTATATACTACAGAGTATGTTTGCATTTTTATTCTTTATTTTGTTGGGTCGTGTGTTTGCCTTGCAGCCTGGACGCACTCTCGTCGATGCTGTCTCCTAAGCAGAGAGCACATACGTACAGGAATAGGGCTGGAAAAAAGCTCGAGGCTCGTGGCTCGGTTCGGGCTCGTTACGACTTGGCTCGGCTCGAGCTCGTGAATTTTCGAGCCGAGCCCTACTCTCAGCTCGGTGAAAATTCGAGCCGAACTCGAGCCGGCTCGCGAGCCAAACGAGCCAGGCAGACCAACCAAACGAGCTCTGCCCCATCAGGCCATCCTCAAATCCCTGACTAAGAACCTCTGGTCCCGCCCCAATCCATTCCCTCGGTCCCCGCCCCAATCCATTCCCCTCCTCCCCATCCCCTTTCTCCCCCTTCTCCCCCCAATTCCCCATCCTTCCACGGTCCACCTCGCCCCCGGCGCCCTTGCTTGCTGCCGCTCCTCCACGGACCACCTCGCCTCCTCCACCTGCCACCTCCACAGTCCACCTCGCCTCCTCCACGGCCACCACCCCCCGGCGCCCCACAGCGGCGGCCTCCACCTCGCCTCCTCCACCTCGCCTCCTCCACCCGCCGCCGCTCCTCCACGGCCACCACCCCCGGCGCCCCACGGCGGTGGCCTCCACCTCGCCTCCTCCACCCGCCGCCTCCACCTCGCCTCCCCGCCTCCCCTCCGGCCTCCTCACCTCGCCCAAGCCCGGCTCTTCACACCTCCACTGCCGGTGCCGTGCCGCTCCACCCACCGCCACCGGTGCCGTGCCTCCACCCGCCACCGGCGAGGCATCGGCGCCACCACCGCCCGGTCCTCGCGCGCTCCGCCCTCCACGCCACCGACCTCCCCGAGGAAACCACCAAAAGCCCTCGTTGTCCAATGATCCGGCTCCATCCGCTGCCCTCCTCCATGTCCATCCCATCCCCTTCTTGAGATGTACATCATGGATTCATGGATGCACTGATTGTTGAATCTAGTTCTAGTGTCTTCACTGTGATTTTGTTGATTGAATGGATGCATTGATTTTGTTGATTGAAATTGAATGGATGCTGCACTGCCGTTCGCATTCTGCCGTTGGCGGCTCGCGAGGCGGCTCGAGCCGCTTCCGAGCGAGCCAGTCTTCTGGCTCGTGATCAAAGCGAGCCGAGCCGAGCGTACAATGGAAACGAGCCCGAGCGGCTCGTTTCCAGCCCTATACAGGAACGTACATAATATAACGCAGGTTGTATCCGCCGAACAGGAACTGAAAAATAAAAGACGATTGCTTTGCTGTCAAAGATTTGCACTTTGTGCATAAATAAGCAGGTGAATTTTTGTATTGTTTTGGCTGTACAAGACAGGAGCTGGAAACAACAGACAGCTGCTTTGCTGTCACAGGTTTGCATCTATGGACAGGCACAAATAGCACATACAGTTGCATTTTTCTTATAATGCAAATATACAAGGTGGGCAGGGTTGGATCAGTAAGAATTTCAAATTTTGATCAATATTAATTCAATAACTTATTTCTATCTGCCATGCTGATTCAATCGATAGCGTTTCTTTCACTCCTCAGCACATAACATTACACCCAGTAATACTATTAACATTGGACACATTTGGTAGTGGATGTCTGAAATGGAATAACATTGACACAGAACTAGCACAGTACAGTGACCCCAGCTCAATTAGGTGTTCTAGCTTCCATCCAAATATGCTGCTTTATCAAGTATGAAGTTTGTCTATACGAGCTAAATGACAACAGGGTAAGACCATGTCTAACTGAAATGTTGTCCAACGCATTATTTTTGTATTCTTCCACCGTGGAAACTTAGAACTGGAACTGCATTTCCTTTGTGTAGCCAAGCTCGTCCAGGTGTGCAGCCATGGCTTTGTTCATAGGAGGAGGTCCACATCTCAATATCTGAAACGATCAATCACAGTGTCACGTAAGTCTTGATTGCTAGATGAAATATATTTAAGCTTTCACCGAGCACAACTGATGGGTTCCATGTTCACTGAAGACTCAATATTTACCTGAATGTCGGCAGCAGGTGCTGGGCAGTGAGTTTGGATCATTTCCTTTGACACTAACCCAACACCACCATCCCAGACTTAAAGAGGCTGGACATGAAAACAATGCCT
The DNA here is from genome assembly GCA_036346255.1 of Ampelocalamus luodianensis. Taxonomy (NCBI): domain Eukaryota; kingdom Viridiplantae; phylum Streptophyta; class Magnoliopsida; order Poales; family Poaceae; genus Ampelocalamus; species Ampelocalamus luodianensis. The sequence goes on from CM070625.1 coordinate 17,319,913, forward strand.
ATAATGTATGGTACTAAGGTGCAGACTAGGAACCTCAATATAATATATTGTGAATTAGGAAGGATTTAATGAGGGATGCAGTTATTGATAATCAATAGAAATTAGGACAAGCAAAGCAGACAGGGTCACGCAAGCAGTTAGATACAGGTCACAAGACAAATTACTAAACTTCAGGACAGAATATAAACCTGATTCAAGACATAGTAGATCTTGAAGCGATCAGGATAGTTTTTAGCCATACTGTCCAGTTCTTCCTGCATAGTAGATCATAAAGAAGTCATGCTGTAAGTGTCATGTGGGGCCGGTATTATAGCCGGCGCCACAGGGATGAGCCGGCCCTACAGTAAGTCGTCAAGTCTAGGAAGGTCTAATTTAGGAAGAGTCATATTAGGAAGGTTTCAATAAGGCAAGAGTCTATTAGAAAGGTTTAATTTGACAAGAGTCTATTGTAATCCTTTATAAAGGATTTCACGTGAGATGAATAGAAGGCAAGCAAGGATTGGATCATATTCTGATCCCTTGCTATTCACCCAACCCCTCTTCCTCTCCGTGCGCCTGGGGCCCCTGCCTTAGCCGCACCTCCCTCACACGGCCGGCCGGGGGAACCCACACCTGCCGGAGCTAACCTTGCCCTACCGCTTGCGCTTTAAAAAACCATCACCTGGCAGTAAGCCTATGCGTTACCAAAAGCATATATGAAGTATTCTTACCTGACATTTTTCTTCTACAGGTCTAACCATTAAAGAAATGTTATAACAGAACACACTAAAAGAACTGTTGGCTAGAGTTCATGGTGGGAAACCTCTATAAATCATTTATCAGTAAGAAAGAAGGCTTCTATCACATTATGGAAGAAAATTCTTGAAAAAAGGCGTATATGGAATTCTAATAACAAATTACAAACTGGCATTGACAGATCTTCTACGATAGGTTTCTGTTATTTGTGGTACGATTCAAATTTTTTTCTCTATACCTAGATTCTTTTATTTTCAGAAAACAGATATACTAGTATTCTATTCTAGACATCATAAGCTGAACAGATCAATACAAAATATCTAAGTTTCACTAATACGCATCAACAATTGAACCAATTTTGCATGACAATCAGGTTAAGTGCCAGTGGAGATCTACAGAAACTTTGCCAACAAAATCATACCTTGAGAAGAATGTCTTCATATGTGACATTAGCATAGATTAAGTGAACTTTCGTGTGGTCATTTGGGTTCTCAAGAATTGCCCTTGTGACCTATTAGAAGAGAGCAAAATGCATTGCTCAGTACTAACAGAAATGTTTCAAGTTTTAACTACCGTCAAAAAAACATTGGACCATTCTATTACTTGGAACATTGGCGTAATGCCTGATCCTTCAGTTAACATTCCAAATGCTCTGACTTGTCCAGGTTGGTACTTGAACGGCCCTACACCAGAGACAAGTTCATTTAATATCCGCATCGAAAGATCAACATGCATATCATTTTGAGTTTATGCATTTGCATAAGCAAAATTATGCAATATGGTGTCGGTCAAGGTTCAATTAACTGCTCCTGGGCATTTTCCCGGCCAGGCGGCAGTACCGGTAACCGGCCAGTTACCGGTCAAACCGGTTTTTTTTCGGTTGAAATTCGCTCGAATTTGCTTAAAATTCGTCCAAAATTCGAAATTTGAATTTTGAAGTTGCTAAACCGGATGTTGTAGTTCCGGTTTTGGTCTTCCCGGAGGGGCTCCGGTAGCCGGTAACCGGCGGTTACTGGCCGGGAATTTTATCCCTGGTGTCGGTTATGTTACAGGGAATGTACATGTTCAATAAAAATAAAAATCAGAAAACATATCACGAAAATAGCCAAATACAGCAGATTCTATATCAAGTTATGAACCAGTCAGAAGCTACTTACAACAGACAGATAGACATACTTTAGGCCCCTTCACGGACAAATAGTCACCAACTTTCATCTCACGAAAATGATGAGACATTCTTCCTTGGGGATACATCTTCGTAATGAGAAAGAAAATTGGAAAAATAAGAGGTGAATTCACAATGCTATACACAAAGTTAAATTGTTGACAGAAGATACGGCTTAATATAACAACTAAGGTTGCGAGACAAGATTAAAAAAATAAAAAGGGAACCTGTTTATGAAAAGTTACCTTTATAACAAGCTCAAAGTCTCCAAGATCGGAATCCAGAGTAGTTGGAGTATAGGGCTTGATTACCTCCTCGGCAGCAGCATCCTGACCTCTGCAACAATAGGAGGTGACACACACACACACAAATGAAAATTTTAAGAACATTCAACTCAACAGTCAAATACCATGACTTGTAAATCAAAACTTGACCAGCAAGTGCCCAAACCTGCAGCTTATATGTTGGCCGATTGGAAGGCCCAGTACAGAAGTAGGTGTCGGGAGAGCAAATTTGATCTTGGCCACATTATGACTGAGCTGCCTCTTCTCCACAAGTTTAAACTCCTTGAAGTTCTCAGGATCCAAGCAGCCTAAGGGAACAAATCATAGCACACCCATTTAAAATTATCTACAAGCTTCAAAAGCAGTAAGCTGGCTTTAAGAAGTAGAGCAAATTATTTCTCCAGATGATACTAAGAAATAAATAATGAATGGCATAAACAGTTTAGAAATGCTTCAGAGTCTGCAGAAGCATGCAAACTAAACTGTCGAACAGTTACTGTACTCATGGATGAAGAATGAACATGTAGACACTCATGGATGTTTAGCATTGATGAACAAGTAGCTTGCCTCACACTGGGAGTTCAATGATGTCAATAGTTAACTCTAACAAACAACCTAGAAACACCGGGTCGCACCCCTTCCTTCCCCTCTCGGCTCGCACCTTTGTAGGAGCCTGCAACCTTTGCAGCCTTCCCGGTGCTCTTCCTCCAACGTGTTCGTTCGTGCCCCATGCGGCCATGCCTCCCTGTCCTGTTAGACGCTGTGGCCTTGCGCTGACGTAGGGAAGGGCGGGTGCGGGCCTAGGATTTGGATCTAGGATTTGGGGCGATGGAAGGCTGGTGTCGCTGGGTACACTTAGCTGCGTTTGGTTTGTCGAATCATTTGGTCTTGAACCGTTCGGTATGGGAAATGAGCTCGTTCAGGGAGTTTGGTTGGTTGAATGGAACCAAACCGTTCGGGATGAGATGATTCAAGAAATGAGAATATTCCATGTTTATGCTGTATCATCCCGTTCGGGAAAAAATCCCGAACCACACCGTTCACTCGAATTCCAAGGCGCGCACGGAAAAAAAAACATGATTTACGAGCTTCAAATGACCATATTTTCTGAACCGAGTATCCGATTTACGATCCGATTGAACCGTTGTGTTCCTTGTCATTTAATCAACAAAACAAGACCACTCTTGGTATATTTTACTACAAAAAATATTATTCATGTATCATCCTATCCCACCAACCAAACACCATCTTGAACCATCTAGGACTATCCTATCCCACCAACCAAACAAAATCATATATCATCCTATCCCACCAACCAAACACCATACTTGAATCATCTCATTCAGGACGATCTCATCCTACTTGTACCATCCTATCACATTCAACTTCATCCCACCAACCAAACGCACCCTTAGCTGCCACACCGATGGAGCACTCCAGCGGGCATGGTTGCTCCATGGACAAACTGGTATGTGTGTGTTTTTTAATCGATTCTGTTGCCAGATCCCTCCAGCGTGGGCAGACCATCTGCCGCGATCTGGATTCGTGACAGATCGGCTTCCGTGTTCCGGTTTGTGGCACATTGTTTTCTGCGACCTTCAAACCCCCACCCCACCCCCACCCACACCCTGCTCCATGGACAAACTGGTATGTGTGTGTTTTTTTTAATCAATTTTGTTGAAGTTCATGATTATACTTGAGATCAACAACTACTTGCATTTCTAGTTTTTTTTTTTGTTCGCTTGATTATACTTGATTTCTGAAATTGGGGATTGTATGCAGCTGTGGGGGAAATTGACAACCTGGATGCGATACTCCCTCGTTCTTTGCAAAGTGGGCATCACTTCATCTTAGTGAGCTGTGCTGTTTTCCAGCGAGTACGGTTGCGGCCAGATTTGTACTTGTGTGCTACGGGCAAGAGAGGGTGAATGAGATTCTTGGTATTGAAACTGAGATCCCCCGCCTATTTCAAAATTAAATTATAAGAATCCAACTTTCTGAATGTTGAATACTGCTGCACACATGTTTTACCAGATTTGTCGAGATGGATTATTGGAAAATTTTCAGATGCTCATAAGATATCTCGTTATTTTCCTGGTGTGTGCAAGAAACGTCACAGGATTATTTAGATGTGGGTTATTGAACATGCCTACATGCTTCGTTTCTGAGTTGGAATGTGCTTTTATCTGCATTCTGACACATGGCGGTGCTTATTTTTTGGTGTTGCTCTTGAAGGTCGTAAAACACTGATTTGTTTGGAGGTGCTAATTTCATAAGAAAAAAATTGTGTTCATATTGTTGAAGAACACTTGAAAGGATGAAGTAGGTGACCAGGAACCATTCGCTCACAGCCAGCCTTCAATCCGGTATCTAACCGTCGTCCTAACCTTGCAAGGCCTTTTGCTTCTCTGGTGTTCCCCACCTATTTCACTTTCAAATTACTGATCTCGATATTTTGTATGAATAGTCTAAAAATTCAGAATAGGTATTACACTGGAATATGATTCAGTGTAGGTGCTAAATTTCATGCCTCGGTTCCGGGTCCGATGGTCCATATTGAAAATTTGCAAATTTTCAACACTTGGTGCATTTGAACTGGATACGCTCCCGGAGAAGAAGGCCCAAGGGGGATGGAGGATTGGTAACTCGCCCATGCTCTCATCCCCACCGTCGGTCCAGGCGCTCCGAGAGGGCACGAGCCCGACGGCGCCGACGCGTGGGACCACCAGGATCTGGCAGTTGTGCTGTGCCGGGCCCACGGTCAGGGTCAAGTGTTCAGCGACGACAGACGAGTGCCATCGCCATCCGAGCTCTGACAGGTAGGGCCAGCTAACGCGATCGTGATTCTACCGGAAGTCACGGGCCGCGCGAGGCTGCGGGCCTGAGGCCACCTGACAGTCAGCTTGACGCGCCAACCGGAGGAGCCGTCCTGCTTCCCATCCGTAAGGGCATTTACGGTGGAGTCGATCGGCCGTCTATAATTTTTGTTATATAAGAGTGTGTACAATGGGTTTATATCAGTTATCTATAGTTACTGTTACGTAAAATTTTTACTAACGTGAATGGAAGAGAATAAATAGAGATAAAGATGATGTCTACAATCATGTAGCCGACTGTAGCACTAGAAACACATGCCCTAAGATTTTTAATGATACGAAGTTATCTGGCATATAACAGATAGTTTATAAAACTCTTATAGACGACTGTTTTGCTATTGTATTTATTCATGTTGTCTGTATAATTTGTGAGGTCATGTATACATAACTTAAAGATAACCTATTGTATGAATTATCTTTAATTTTGTCTATAAATGATATAAAGAGTATTAGAGCATCTCCAGCAGGGCCCCTACTTGAGCCTCTAAAATCAAATTTGAGGGCTTGAGGCAAAAGCAGTCAGCGGGCCCTACTAGAGCCCTCAAATTTGAGGGCCCCTAAAATCCCCTCAAGCCCTCATTCACAGGGGCTCTGAGGCCAAGCCCCAAATCACGGTTTCTCGCGCATACAGTCCCGATTCTTCCCCGCCACCTTTTCCCCCCGCGCCCGCTCCTTCCCCGGCCCAAATTTGATGATTATGTCATTTGATTTGCAGAGATGTTATGAACTATGTTGTGATCGACTATCATTAAATTCGGACCAAATTTGTCTTTGAATTTAAATTTGAATATTTATATTTTCATTCATAATTTTAAGTATAGTGCTTTAGAGTTATAGTTTAAATAAATTATTATATAATGTGATGTTCTCAAATACATATGCATATAGTGTGTGAGGAAATAGAGGAATTAAGTAGGGCCTGTTTTGAGGGCTCTCACTTGAGTCTGACCAGAAAATAGGGCCCTCAAAAGTAGGGGGAGCCCTCAAATTAAAAGTAGGGGCTCTGTTTTGAGGGCTCCTGCTGGAGATGCTCTTACAAACAACAATCGTCTATACCATTATACACGCCCTAACTACCAGCCAGCCAACGCGGAAACTGCTCCCATGTCGTGCGCCCGTTCGTGGGCCGTGGCGACACACCAATCCATGTGTGTCGTTGCTAGCCGTGCGTTCGTGACTCCGTGCTGCCTACAGCAAACGCGACACGACCTAGCGCGTGCGAAACCTGGCACCTAGCCTAGACAAGGCCAATGCTGCCGGGGCCGCGCATGCGCGGCTGCGGTTGACGTTTCATTCGGTATGGCAAGCTCCCGCCTGTTCCCTTGTGGGCTGCGGGGTGCGGCCGACGATTGTTTACGCAAAACCGTGACTGCACCTGGCCGCACGTCACATCTTCCAAGGCCCGTTGCATATGGGCCGAAAGGAGAAGGAGAAGCGAACTCGAGCACTGGGTGATACGGATGAGCTCAGGTACGAAGGGCCCCGTTTTCCTCTCAAGCTCAGACTGCCAATACCACGTTGTACGTCGGTGTGTACATGATGATACCTTGAATTGGAGAGTTTTTGGCCTAAATAACACTGTTGGTGATGTTTTTTTTTTTACAAAAGTAGCCATTCACGTGCCGTATTGCGAAAAATAGCACTACAGATGTGCCGACGGCTGACATGTGTCCAAAACCATGCATCTGATGCCTAGATTCAACCTCCACCGCTCATCTGGTGCCCGAACTTGCCTCCTCCCGCCATGTGGCCACCACCGCTCTCCTGGTGCACAGACATATCGCATGGACAAACCTTGTCTATGCACCCAGCGCCCGGAGGCTCCTCTGCCGGCCCTCCCTAGTCCGGACGTGCCACGTGGCCCGGCGCCGCTCGCCCCTAGCCCAGACGAGGCTCCACCACACATGTGGCGTGCGAACATGCTGCTCTGCCGCCCCCTCGCACCACGTGGCACGCCTCCGCTCCTCCCTAGCTCGGACCGCACCTCTGCCGCACAGACGCAACGCCACATCGCCAATTCCCCTCCTCTCGTGGTTGGACTCGCTATAGAGATACTCTCTATCTCCCGTCTTGTCACATCCATCCACCACCGCCCATGCATTTTTTTGCATGCAAGCTGCGCGAGAGGGAATCTGATTCCTCCTATCGCTTCGCGGTCGACCGTGATTAGTGCATTCGATGGCTATAAAGTCTGAGTCGGTTGCGAGAGACTTCACTCATTCTCATCCTTGCTCGCACTCTCATTCCCGCTCGATTTTGTTTTCGAAGGCGACTAAGGATTGTTAAGAGCAGTCATTAGCGGTCGTATTAGTAGGTAATTTTATTCTCGTATGTATTTTCTTTATTAAATGTGTAGTTAGTTAATTAGTTGTAGTTAATTACATGTAATTAATTTAGTCATTATCATTTAGTCATGATTAATTTTGTGTTATTTAATTAGTTGCAATTAATTAAGTCATCATTAAGCAGTCATGGTTAAATTAATCTTACGTAATTATTCGTGGCATAGTTAATTAATTATAACTTAATTAGTTGTAATGGGTTAGTGTTAGTTAATTAAGTTGTTGTAATTAATTAAGTTGTCATTAAGTAGTCGTGGTTAAATTAATCTTACGTAATTATTCGTGGCATAGTTAATTAATTATAACTTAATTAGTTGTAATTAGTTAGTGTTAGTTAATAAAGTAGTCGTAATTAATTAGTCCCAATTAATTGTTTATAGATAATTATGTCTTAATTAATCAGTCATACTTAATTAGTCATAATTAATTTAATCGAGTTAATTAGTCATAATTAATTTAGTAGCCTTATTTAGTCGTAATTATTTATTTGTAATTGATTTATGGTAACTAATTAGTCATAATTAATTTAATGATATTTAATTCATCGTAATTAATTTAGTCCTAAATAATCTAGTTGTCATTATTAAGTCGTAATTATTTATTTGTAATTCATTTGTGGTATTTAATTACTCGTATTAATTTAGTCACAACTAATTTAGTCATAATTAATTAGTAGAAATTATTTTGTCATAATTAATTAAGTATTAATTAATTGGTCATACTTAATTTGTCGTTATTAATTTGGTCACAGCTAATTAGTGTATATTAATTTGTTGTCTGTATTTAGTCGTGATTTTAAAATTCTAGTGATTCATCATCATTGTTAATTTATTCTTTAATAACCTATGACTTTCATCTCTTGCAAGTCATGCCTCTACGAGAGCTTCTGGAACCCTTCTACGACGAGCATCATCGGTGCAAGTTTTGGATCATCGTGGACACGGATGGACCTCCACCCTACGTGCTTAAGTCCGAGAAGCATTACTAGTAGCTCAATGCTCACTATGTCCCAATCTTTCGGGACATGAGCTTGTTTCCCTTTGCGACACGTGGACGACAGTCTGATGTTGGCACTTGTCGACACGTGGAGACCCGAGACGCACACTTTCCACTTTCGGTGTGGAGAAATGACAGTCACTCTCTAGGATATCTCATTCTTGACTGGTCTCCCGATCAGGAGTGAGCCACTTGTTCCACACCATCGGCTGGCAAAATGAAAGGCCCGGTTGGGGCATCAGTTCGGCATACCTGTCCCGGACAACGCCTATGGTGTCCCTTGGACATGGCTAAGGAATTTCAGTCAATGCCCCGCGGATGCACCTGACGAGGCTGTTAGGACGCACCTCGTCGCTTACCTTCTTCATCTCTTGGGTGCGGCCCTGTTTCCCACCACACAGGGCGATTAGGTATACCCCAGCTTCATCCATATCACCGAGTCTTTGGTTGACGCGAAAGCTAGGGCGATGCCTCAGTATAGTTGGGGATCAGCCGTCTTTTGCATCACATACAGGGGGGTTGTGTGGCGCTTCGCGGCGTGACACCGATGTGAAACCGATCCTTACCACCTGCTATGTGCTCCTACAGTTGTGGGGTTGGGAGCACTTCCCTGTTAGGTGGCCCTCCTTCGGGAGAGCAGTGTACCCGTACCCCAAGTTGCATGACCCGATAGACGGGCCCACTATAGGCTACTGGTAGACTGCTGTCAAGTTACGTTGGGCCAAGGACAGACCGGCGAGGTGCTACTCGTTGTTCCACAATGAGTCCGAGTCGTTGCATGACAATGACATCATATAGGCTCTATGGAGTCCAGATTTCATGAACACGGTAGCGCCACTCGGACTGTATGTGCAATGCACGTAGAATGCCAGATTATGGGCGACGACCTGCCACCTAGTGTTCGATCTGTACCAACTTGTGCTCCCTCCTGACGGTAGGATCCTGCAGCGAGCCGTCCACTTGTGAGTCCAACTCCATCCAGGTAATGTTTACACTTCATACCTACATTCGTTGTTCTAACATTAATCATTCTCAAATGCAGGCAATCGAGAGCAGGCCGACATGCTGAGGACTGGCAAGCAGTCCAGCATGAGTGGGTTACGACTTGGATGGAGATGGCGCACATCGATATCCTATAGGAGCACTGATCATACGATGTACGGATATACCATCAGTACATTGAGTGGTATGTACCACGGTCGCGCACCAGACTCACCCGTCCTCCACTAGAGCCTTCAGAGCAGGTCACGCACCTGGAGAGGCTCCCTCACACGTTCGATCGACACATCGCTTCGTTGCATGATGACACCGTAAAACACAGACAACCTTTTGCTCATTTCATTGATTATATTTGTACTATTTGTTACTGAACAAGTGTTGTCTGTCACTTTAGTTCGAGCGGTTGTAGCGGATCACAAGCGCTTCTGAGACCGCCATCCGCAGCCCAAAGCACACTATACTGGGACTTTTGAGCACTATGAAGTACATTTTTGCGGAGTCGAAGAATATGACAAAGAACATGAACTGCGGTCGATCGAGAGATGACGTCCTACACGTTGTGCACCAAGTGGACCGACCGTGCTCACCTGCTAGGTTGGCACAGCCTAGTCAGACCAGCAGGCGTCGTAGCGCTCCCCGTCGGTCATCCACGCTATAGATCGACGGAGAGGTAAGTTATATGCCAATTTATGTCATGTTTTTTTATTACATCTTAGGTTGTGCTAACATCATGTCATCTTCCAGCTGCACGTCCGTCAGGATGCATCACTTTTGGCATCTGCACCTCGTACTCAGACTGGTGCTCCCTCTCGGTCATCTTGTAGCCTTCAGTTGAGCGTGTGGGGTGATGGTCATCCAGCAACCGATAAGGATACGACCATCCCAGCTATTGCCAGGGAGCAGTACACAACGCCAAAGTTTGGACCGAGGCACCCAAGGCGTCCACCCCTGTCGTACGTTGACCAGTACGAAGTACCAAACCAAGGGTAGAGCTCCTCCGGGGTTGCTGGCACATTGCACGGTTAAGACCAAAGCTCCTCCACACCAAGAGACTTACAAACATCGTACTTGAGGGGCAGATGATCCGGGTATGGATTTCTTGATTGCTTCATTAATGACATGATTGCAGGTGATAACTAGTTTGACATGACTCAGTTGGATGACATTGACATTGGACAGACTCAGCTGGGCTAGAGTCAGCTTGCTGATGCACCTCCACCCACTCAATGGTCTTTGTACCCCCTCCGAACCGATACACGCTTGGATAAGCAAGAGGGCACACTGGCAATTAGATCGGTGTGGTAGGCGGCGGTTAGTTTTGGAGATGATGAGGACGACGGCGATGCAGTGACCTTTGGCCGAAGAAGATGGAGTCATGGCGTAGAACGTCGCAGCGTGAATCCGATGAAGGTGATGGTGATGTCGGAGGATCCTGGTTGGCGATGAACTTCGGTGATGAAGACCACGGCAGCGGCTCTGTTCTTTGGCAGATTGCAATGCAAGGAAAATGAAATCAGAGCTGAAGCTTTAGAGTTTCGGGTGAGGTGAACGTGGTGAAGAAATTGACGCAAAGGGGCGCACTTATGTAGTGCCGGAGAGGGATTATTGTAGAGGAACACGATGGCACTGTCGTTTGCAACATGGACACGAGCGCAAGAGTCCAGGGGAAGAAGGAAGACAAGCGCTGACAAGGATGGCCCGCACGACAACGAAAGAAAGAAAAGGAAAGGGCTGGCGCGAGGAGAAAAAGGAAACGGGCCGTCTTGGCTGCGGGTTGGGCCAGGGAAAGGAAAGGCCGGGGAGAAAGAAAAGAAAAGGAAAAGAAGGCTGGGCCAAAATAAAAGAAGACAGCCCGAAAGAAAAGAATTTCGGTCCAAAGGATAATCTAGAAAATAAAAGACTTTCCAAATTTAGGAAAATAGATTAAAGAGAATCGAGCTCAAAGAAATAGCAATTAAATTCTAGAAAATTCCAGAAGATTCCAGAAAATTCTCTGGAACTCAAGGAACCCAAATGAAGCAACTTTTAATTTAATTGAAGTTTAGATTATTCACATTAAACTTTTTGATTTCTAAAAATTCAAATTAAGCTTTGACTTAAACAATAAAATTCAAATGGTTATTTTTATTTTTAAAGCATCAGAAACAAACTAAATTTTGGGATGTTACAAATCTACCCCCCTTAAAAGGAATCTCGTCCCTGAGATTCGGACTGACTAAAGATTGGGTTCAAAACCAAACCTTGCTCACTCTTCCAAATGGATTTCTCTTATGAGTGAAACAAAGTTGCCACTAACGTTGGGCTAACTTAAAGACTTACCCAAAGTGACGTTCAAAACTGGTTGAACTTCTTCTGGAGTGACATGATTTAGTTGTCCTCTCACTGAAGTTGACGGAGTCCTGGTAGCTTGACTTGAAGTCTGAGACATTCCTCTTCCTACTCCTAGCAAAAAAGTCCTAGCTGGTGTAGCTCCCAAATTGAAAGGAATTGGTGTCGGCCCTTGCTTCTGCGGACACTTGTTGGCATAATGACATGTCTCATGGCAGTTGAAACATCTAACTCCTACAGCTAGATTATTGGTCCTCTGATGCTGATGATTGTTGCTGTTATTGACATTGTGATTTCCTGAGTTCACTGAATGAGATACTGGTGCAGGGGTTCTAAACACAGCAGATGAATTATTGTAATGAACAGGCTACTGAGCATTAGTTATGGCTCTCTGTAGATGGTTCGGATGAACTCCATGTTGTATCATCTTCGTTTTGCGATACTCATCCAATTCACGACAAGAATCTTCTATAAGTACGGTTTTATCCACCATATGCTGAAAATCCACATAATCATTTCCGATAACTTGCAATTTCAGACTGGGATTAAATCCACACTTGAATCGCTTCTGACGTGTATTATTTGTAGCAACATCTTCTGGGGCATAGTGAGAAAGTTAAGTGAATTTGTTGAGATACTCACTCAATGACATGTTTCCTTGCTATAGATCACGAAATTCATTCTTCTTTATTTTCACTATACCATCTAGAACATGCACTTGACAAAAAGCTGTTGAAAATTCTTTCAAAGTAATAGCTTGTGAATTCTAATGAACTATTGTATAGTTCTCCCACCATTCTACGGCTATACCTTCCAACTGATGTGAAGCATAAAGAACTTTCTCACAATCATTACATTGGGTAATAGCGAGCTTTTTCTCAATAGAGCGAAGGCAATCTAATGCTTCCAAAGGTTCAGACGAATGAGAAAATGTAGGCGAGCTTTTTCTCAATAGAGCGAAGGCAATCTGATGCTTCCAAAGGTTCAGACGAATGAGAAAATATAGGCGGACGAGTTCTCATATACTCTGATAACTTGGAATATTGATGAGTCGACAGCGGAATAGCTGCTGCTTGGTTATTCTGGTTTAACAAATTGATTATGGCAGCGACAGTCTGATTCTATTGAGTCATCATATTGTTCATGTTCTACATCATCACATTTATGAGTTGAGTTTGAGCTGCTAGAAATTGTCCCATGTTTGGATTTACGGCTTCAGGTACTGGTGACTGGCCACTAGCATTGACATTGACATCATCAGACTGAGTGCGACTTGATATGTTATGAGTGTCAACTATCTACGACGATTCTCCACAGGTTTAGGAGGTAAGATAGAAAAGAACAACAGATGAGAGGAATAGCACAATAGACGTGATAGAACAAGATAGAGAAAATAGAAACAACTTAATTAGGAAAAAATAGATCATACCCAAGGACAAAAGACAAGGAAGACATAGCTGAAATGCTATGAAAGAACAAATAAACTTTTCAAATCAAAGCTTTACTATGGCTGCAACATAATGCTTGACAGCAAAACTGCAGCTCCCACTTACACACAACCCAAATAAGACCTATTGCAAAAATGATCTAAAAACGCTACTTAAGACTCTAAGTTGACAGCTCGCACTCTAGACTAGAGAACGAAGACTCTTCAAACTTTTGCTCCGAATCGCTATAGAAAACTTACGAATTACGAACTACTGGTGGAGACTCCGGACGAACAGCTGGAACAAAGCGACGAAGATACTCCTGACAATTGCCGGTGATTCGACGCCATTCTTCTGGACTGGGTGGAGTAGGTGATGGCAATGGAACGGCGATGGAACTGAAAATTCTCCCAATTCTTCTTCTGGTTCGGGAACAACTGGCATAGACGCTACTTGCATTACATACTTCCGAATCAACTTGGACAAACTGATCCGATGCAACCTACAAATCCTTCGAACAGCTTTACGGGCAACTCTGATCACTAACAGGTCCTCAAGCTCGTTGCGGCACTTCATACTATGATGACGGACGTGACTTCCAATCCTCATGATGAAATACACACTCGTCTTGAATCCAATTCGGTGCCCCTTCACTTTCGTTTCCTTAGTGAAATAAGTTGCACACCTACTTGTTCCCAAACTCTGCAACATGCACGAAGAACTCCAGTTCAATCTCCTCTTTGATCATGAAACACTTGAGCCATCTAAAGAAATTAACAAGGCAAGACGGTCAATTTAAGATTACAAAGCAAAGTTCAGCAAAGACAAGAGACGAGATTCCCATAACATGATGAGGAAAGGAATATAATATAATAAGAATATAATAGACTGAGATGAGAAAGAATAGAATAGCTGAGAAAAGAACAACTACTTAAGTCAAATTAAGTTGATTTGATTTAGAAAATAAGTTTTGAAGCTTTTGGCTAAGACGACCATGCTAACTAAGGTTGCGTTCTATAGTCAATATGACTCTGATACCACCTTTGTCGGGACCTGGATTTACATATCTAAAACCCTCGGTGTATTCTAAACTAGTCCTAGATCAGTTGCTAGTTCATACAGAAAACATCGATGAAATACTATCCATTATCGAATTAACTAAAAAGATCTCAAAATAACAAATAGTAATGATAACTGGACCTTATAGTCAATGTTTACTTAACTTGTCACACAGGGCTAAAGAAACAAATAAATTCTTGCAGCGGAATGTAAAAACTTGGAAAGGCCACTCAACACTCCCACAGGCAATCGTGTCGAGAAATGTGTCCTAATCCGTAAAGCCTTCATAGTACTCCTAGCCGAAGAACTCTTGAGCTGCTTAATACTCTTCAACTGAGCAACAAAATTTGAAGTTGTGAGTATATAAAGCACTCAACATGTCGTAGGGAAATAGTATGCAATTAATATTCTTGCAAGGCTGAAACAAAGGATTAGCTGTATGGTTCTTTTGTAGAAAGCAGTATTGACGATAAATACAGTAAATAGATTGAATTGCATAAATTAAAAGACAATAAGTACATAAAGTAGGTAGTTTCTTTGAAATCAACTAGTGAACTTTCCATTCACTTCCCAACACAAACCACCAAGTGAATTACCTATTCACCAAACGAACATTATATTCATCAAGTGAACTTCCCCACTCTGACATATTTTATAAAGAAACTCTCCCTCTCGTGTGAAATCCCTGGACATGTCCATTACCGCGGATGTGGTTATTCGAATAGATTAATTAACACTCTGCAGAGGTTGTATACTTTACCCATAAGATATAGCCAATGTAGCTAGCACCAATCATAACAAAACCTTTCGAAAATTTCATCTCAACACTTTACTCTCCCGTTGTGCATACTGTCACCCCAACCTCACCGTTGGTTTGACGCATACCGTTGGACCTGGAGACGGTAAAACCCAGCCCATAGATGTGACCTTAGAAAGGGTACATACCTCCACCCATATACTACCTTAGTAGTCAATGTCAAAACTCCACAACTTATTAAGTTAGACATGTCCCATACTAGGCATGTGGTTGTATGATAAGGCTCAGTTCAATGGCACATAAGATTAAGTTCTTGATAAGTTACTCAGGCGAGTCTACCACAAATCGACAACGTGTTAACCACACCCTCACTGCACAACTGCTCGCCTGAGCGAAAATCATTTTTGTTCAACCAAGACCAATGACATACCCTGTCATCGTACATAAATTTTAGCAATAGTGGCAAACCGCCATAATTTCATATCTTATTAAGTCAAATTTAATCATTATTGTACATATGATCATAAGCCCATCGTAACTAAGCATGGCTAAGCATCTGCACGATACCCATCTTGGTGATACAAATATGTCCAACTAAAATTAATCATCCTATGGTGATAAGTGATTCATGGTATTCAAAAAGTTCAATGAAGGTATAATGACAATAGGTGATAGCTAATCCCAAAACAATTGATATAAAGATAGTATGCAATTGGTATAAAACAATATACTTTAGAAATCATGAGTTCAATATGATCAAAGGACTATGACTTGCATTCGCTTTGACTCTGCTCAGTTACCACACTTGGATCTTCAAAGTTTGCTTCTACTCCTGCTTCGTGAAACAGATCGTCTAACGAGAAATAAAACAACACGCGAAGCTCAAATAAATTCAAAAGAAAATAAAATAAATACAAAAATAGTAAAAACAACTCTAAAAATAAAGAGATCGATTTTATATGAATTTAGGAATTTGAATGGACTGAATCAGAGTTAGGACGGAGGAGAACGGACTCTCGAAAGATTTGCGAGAAAAGAAAATGAGGGAGAAAATATTATTGAGATTTTCAGAGTTTTCTTTTAAAAGGAAAAAAACCATATTATGGCATCAGCATGACATCATCAGGGATTTTAATTTTGACTGAGTTAAATTTCTAAAGGAAAAGGTATGGACTAAGTCCATTGACTTACTTCATGTGTATGGTGGATTGGGTGCACAAGTTTTAAGAGAATTACATGTGGGACCAAAGTGTAAGAGAAAGAAAAAGAAATCGACACGTGGCCAAGCTGACTAGAATGACATGCAAGCAAAAGACTGAGGTGGCTCTAACTTGGCGTCTCGGTGGCACTGAGATGAAGTGCCACGTTGGCGAGAGAGAGAAACCGAGAAAGAGAGACAGAGACGGAAGAGGTTTGCCAGTGGCTCGGGTAGATGGCAGTGAAGGCAACCAACGGCAAGGTAGCTGTGGCTAAGAGGCAAAATGGATTCCCAAGGGCATGGGGAAACTCTGGGTGGCGGCGGAGCGGCGAGAACATGTCACGACCCGGGATGTCGGAGATGTCCCGGGCCCGCTCTGTGCAACACACACTAGTCCTAGGAATAGAAACTAGTGTATACAGTTAAACAAGAGTTGATATCATAACCATACAACACACTCTAATAAAATAAATAGAGTTGAAACAAAAGGGCATTAAGACAAGAGTAGATTACGGTGGAAACAAAAATAGTCAGAGGACCACTCGATTCGCCACAGGCAATCGACTGGGGGCGCAGCCTAGTCGCACGGCCAGGACCTCCTATCCCGGACCACCCAAGCTAGGACGTCCAGGACCACCCGCCAGGACCACCCAAGCTAGGTGTCTAGGACCACCTGTCCAGGACATCCCAGCCTAGTCGTCCTAGGCCTCATCCTCAACGAAGTCTTCCTCACCTGCTTTTCAACAAAGCAAGAGTGAGCATAATAACCGTGCTCGCAAGTCACACCTGTCAAATAACAGATTCATACATACGAGGATTAACAATAGGAGGCTTATAGGGTTGATTTGCATAAAGCCAAGTTTTTTTCCAGTTACTTGTACTAAGTTCTAAAGCAGATAAACTATAACTAGAATTCGTTTTGTGAACATAAGTTTTATAGTTAGATAACATTCATTAACAAGTGGTGAAAGATATCCTCCTATCACGGGGCTAACCGCCCAGGGCTACCCGCCCAAAACCCATTTGGATAGAGATCCAAAACATTTAAGCAAGTTTTTTTTTATAAAAAAAACAAAAACAAAAACAAACTTGGAGTGGCTTTGCCAGCATGTCCATAACCATGGACACGGCTATTCGAATAGATCATAACACTCTGCAGAGGTTGTACAGCTTTACCCACACGACACGACCTCTCTAGTTTGTCTGGCACCCGCCGGTACCACCACTCACTGCCTTAGGTGAGGGTCTAGAGCTCGTGACAAGGCCTTTACAAAGTTCCATCCCATCGTAGCTATCCCTCGCTGAGGTTTCGCCCCCTTTGGATAGAAATCTGCAGAGTTCCTAGCCCCCTCTTGCGCCATGTGAGAATATAAAAGTAGGTCCTGAAAGACCAACCCACGCAACCGAACGGGATGACCACTGTGAAACTTCACAAATTAGTTAACCAGGTCCTTCCCATTTAGGACATGTGGTAGTATGATGTGGCGTGGCAAGATACGGCTCGAAGACCGATCCTTAACTGACTTGGGCAACTTCCACAGGACCCTGGGACTCAACCTACCCAGTTGAGCCCGTGCATAAACATACACCCACCAGACAACCATATTGCCCAGTTCCAAACAGATTTTCACTTTTATTTACTATAGTAAAACATTTCAGCAAATTCCATGGTACTGACCATACCGTGGCAAAAGTTTGAAACAGATGAGCTTTTGGCTAAATTTCCCCAAATCAAAGATTTTTGAGCTAAGCTTCGGCTAAGCAGAGTTTTGCAACCAGTTCTAGTTCATACTAATGTACCAACTAGCTTTTACTAAGGCATCAAGGGTGGTCCTGAGGACGATCAAGTCTGGGTGTACAAAAGCAATAGGAATAACTAACAAGTTAAAGCAGGGATTTTAAAGTACTTGAATTAAAATATGCATGCAGTAATGCCTTGAAACAGAATGTACGTAATTTGAAATATTGGGTTCAATATGATCAAGTGTATGACTTTCCTTGGTCGAAAGCTTGAGGGTCTACGTCCTCAGCGCACTCAGGCTCCTCGGAGTAATCGAAGTCTACACGTTAGAACAAAACAAGATCAAACAAAGGCAAATTAAGATCCAAATGAAATCTGAATCAAATAACTCAAAAGAAGACAACGCAAACTAGACTCGAGAGGGAGGTCCAAAAGACTTGGTCGAACCGAGTTCGATGGGTTGATGGGAGGTCCAAAGGGTCGGAGGGAGGTCCTAAGCGACTTGGTCAAAACTGGTTCAACAAGTCATGAGGAGGTCCTACGAGTCGATAGGAGGTCCTAAGCGACTTGGTCCAAACAGGTTCAATGAGTCACGAGGAGGTCCTACGAACAAGACGACTCGAGGGAGATCTTGAACGATCAAGATGACTCAAAGAGGTCCTGAACGGCAGAGAACGGCAGAGAACGGCAGCGACGCTGACTCCGGCGAACTCTTTGGCAACACCGAGCTTCAGCGGCTACTGGTGGACTTGCTGATGACAAAAAGGCGACGAATGCAGGCTCCAACGGGCTCTCCTGCGATGGCGAACCCCAGCGGCTTCCTTGGCGACGACGAGCTACAGTGGCGCCGAACACGGGGAAGAACAGGGCTTGAAGGTGATGAGGTTAACAGAGGTTAACAGCAGAAAATTAAAGAACGAAGGTGCGGAAGAAAAGAATGGAGAGTTGAGGGAAAAGCCCAGAAAGTGCAAAAGGGAATGAGGGCTCCCTCAGACACTATTTAAAGTGGAGGTAGGGGAACTAGGTGACAGGGATAGAATGACAGGAGCAGGTAAGGGAGGAGACAAGAGGGGGGAAAAGAGTACAACAAAGGTGACAACATTTAATGCTCGGCAGCAACATTTAATGCTCGTAGACTTCTGTAGCAAATGTGCAGAAAGGGGAAAGTGAGCAGGACTAGCTCAAACAAAGAGGTTGGTCAAGGTTAAAGGAAAAGGTTGTGATCGAGAAAGAGGTCCAACCGAAAAGGGTGGTCACAAGAGGAGGTCCTACGGGAGGAGGTCTTGAGGAGGGGATGGTCTTTGCAAAAAGAGTGGTTGCGACCGAGAGGGTCATCTTTGCAAAAAGAGCGGCTGAGACCACATATAGTGGTCTTTGCAAAAGAGGAGGTCGTGACCCAAGGGTGGTCAAGACAAAAGGGGTGGTCTTTGCAAAAAGCGGTGCTCCTAAGCGCAGAGTCAAAGGAGGTCCTAGGGGGTTACAAGGAGGGAGCCGTCCGATTTAGATCGGACGGTGCAAAGCGATCGGGGATGTTCTGACCATCCAAAGGTTAGAACGAGATCTAATCGTTCAACGCAATTGGGCGATCCACAACGTTTGGAGACATTCGGACCGTCCGGAAGTGACAACAAGATCTGACCACTCAACACGATCAGACGATCCAGAAAAGAGGAGGGCACAGGAGATTAGATTAGCGCGCTGAAGCGGCCAAGAAGGAGGTCCAAACTGAAGGGAGGTCTTGACCTAAGGGGAGGTCGTGACCAAGAGCCGATACGCACAAAGTAAAGGAAAGCGAAACACATAGAACTCCAGCGACTTGAAAACCAACTTGAACTGGTTGAAGTTCGACTTAGTCATTTAAATTATTTCCAAAATCTCAGGTTAAGCTTTAGCAAACCCTAAACCAAATGGTTCTTTTTATTTTAAAAAACTCAAAAAGGCTCAGAAAAACCAGGGCATTACAGAACAACAGCTAAACGACGACGGCGGCGATAATGGCGGTGGGGAGGTTCACGGGTGCGATGGCTTTGGTGATTGGGTGGCGCCTGAAGAAAGAAAAGGTGAGCACTAGCTTGGCGGCGGTGCAAGGAACTCAATGGGACAAATGGGATAGCCGGAGGATGACCGAGTCGGTGGTGAGAAGAAGATGACCGGAGAAGATGGAGATGAGCGACGACGGCATCTCGGTGACGAAGAGAGAACAAGTAGAGAGGGGTTCTGAAGAGAAAGGCCTAGAACATGTGGTGACGTGCTTGGATAAGCAAGAGGGCTCACCGACAATTAGATCGGTGTGGTGGGCGGTGGCCGGTTTTGGAGATGATGAGGATGACGGCTATGCAGTGACCTTCGACCGAAGAAGATGGAGTCACGGCGTAGAATGTCACAGCGTGAATCCGATGAAGGTGATGGTGATGTCGAAGGATCCTTGTCGGCGATGAACTTCGGTGATGAAGACCATGGCGACGGCTCTGTTCGTTGGCAAATTACAACGCAAGGAAAACGAAATCAGAGCCGAAGCTTTGGGGGTTTAGGTGAGGTGAACGAGGCGAAGAAATTGACGCAGAGGGGCACACTTATATAGTGCCGGAGAGGGAGTATTGTAGAGGAACACGGTGGCACTGTTGTGTGCAACATGGACATGAGCGCAAGAGTCCAGAGGAAGAAGGAAGACAAGCATTTACAAGGATGGTCTGCACTACAACAAAAGAAAGAAAAGGAAAGGGCTGGCGCGAGGAGAAAAAGGAAATAGGTTGGCTCGACTGCGGGTTGGGCCGGGAAAGGAAAGGTTGTGGAGAAAGAAAATAAAAGAAAAAGAAGGCTGGGTCAAAAGAAAAGAATTTTGGTCCAAAGGATAATCCGAAAAATAAAAGACTTTCTGAATTTAGGAATATAAATTAAAGAGAATCGAGCTCAAAGAAATAGCAATTAAATTCCAAAAATTTATAGAAGATTCCAAAAAATTCTCTGGAACTCAAGGAACCCAAATAAAACAACTTTTAATTTAATTGAAGTTTTGATTATTCACATTAAATCTTTTTTATTTTTAGAAATTCAAATTAAGCTTTAACTTAAACAATAAAATTTAAATAGTTATTTATGTTTTCAAAGCTTCAGAAACAAACCAAATTTTGGGATGTAACACCTTCCCCTTGTCTCGGGACTACCCACGTCGGTGGCTAGTTTCGAAGTCATCGTGTTCTGCAAGACAGTTGGACAATTGCATGTTGTTAGTAGAACGTAAAACCAAATACATAATCAGAATACAAATTGTACATTACTCACATCTTTGATAAGGAGTGCGCTCGAGTGATGGGAAATGCTATGACGACCGTCGGTCTCAGTAGGAAGAGCCTTCCCCTTGTCCGTCACGTGTTGTGCCTGGTCGTACTCAGCTTCCTGATTGGGGGTCCTCCTCCACCACCCTGCTGTCCTGGGATCCTCCGGTGCATTTTTAATAGGGTTCGTATGTAAAGTTTCAATCGCTGGAAGGTCTCGGCTTGCACCGCGTATTTCAACACATACCTCTGTTGGATGAACGACCTATCGTACATCCCCGGGCTGTCGATCAATTGGAAGAAGTTGCAATGCATCTTGGGCTGCCATTATGCGCGGAGGAAGTTAGGAATTTGTGGAATGCAACACAACGTGCGGAAAATCGATGTGTTCCTAAGATTCTCTTACGAGAACGTTCCTGCACATGTAGTATGCCCGGGCGGGAGTGGCCGGGTGTGTCGACTGAATGATCTTTGTTAGTTCTTCGCACACACATTGCAGGCGTGAAAACTCTGGTAGTACCGATGCATCCTTCATAGAAAAATCTGGGTACGGTTTAGCCCTCTTGCCAAGCCACTTGCGCTTTTGCAGTATCTTTGCGTAAAAGTTCAACAACGGGTCCGACATCTTTAAGGCTGACCTAATATTTTGTTGTTGATCATAGAACAAGGGTAAGTTAGTTAGGAACAAATAGAATATCAAGATATGTATGCATTAAGCAAGAATGACGTACAAAAATGTATAAATATGAGCAGACTACCCATTTACATGAAACGACGGTCCTCGTACAGGCAGACAATACAATAAATTACGACATAGAATGACTACTAGACGAGCTCAGTCTGTTGGGGCAATCCTTCATAGAGTATCCATGGGTCTTGCATATCCTGCATTTCGTCGTGTAGCTTAAGCCCCCACATTGTCTGTTATCCATGTCATTCCAGAAGCACCGTGTCTGCCACCGTCCCTTCCCAGTTGTAAGATCGAGGAGGCCGACTAGAGGGGGGGTTGAATAGGCATTTTAAAACTTCTATGTGCTAAAACCTAGTTTTATGCGGAATTATAAATCAAATTGGTTTTGCACAATTAAAGCCTAAATCAACTAGGTTCAACTAAGTGCACCAACAATACAAGTCATGCTCTCTGAAAAATTCATACCGCCATACAAACATCGGTAAATTCATACCGCCATACAAACATCGGTACAACCGCATATCGATACGACCAATTCTCAGAGGCGGTACGACCGATTAACAAGGAGAGCTCTGTGCCAAAATGCATCGGTTCTGGTTTTATTCAACCGCTAACTAGAAATCGGAACGACCGCAATGCGGTAGTACCGCTGCAAGAGCCGGTCGTACCGCATTAGCACTCAGTTGGCTGTGATGATCAAAACCCGGTAATACCGTCAAGTAATGCGCGGTCATACCGCTTGATGCGGTACTACCGCCGGTTAGCCTTCGGTACTACCAATTTCTGACAGAAGCACTTAGAGCTTCCAAAACTCAAATTCAAATGCATGCATGATCCTAAATCGATCCATATGGCACAAGAACATGCTATCAAGCTACTAATCACGATCCCTCTATTGTCATGCATTTTCATTACCATGTCGCCATAAATAAACTGGGACTAAGCCTTTAAACATCTTAGCACACATGTTAGTCCCACAACACAATTTTAAATAATTGAATATAGATAAACCTGAGTATGTATAGACTACACAAGTTATATATATACTCACATATAAGTATATATGAACTACACAAGTTAAATATACCATGAGTATATACGAACTATAAGTTGTATATACTAAATATGAGTGTATACGAACTACACAAATTGTATATACTCATATGAATATATTAACTACACAAGTTAAATATATTCAAGGATATATGAGCACCTATGAACTACACAAGTCTCATATGCTCTCATATACTCATATGAATATATTAACTACACAAGTTAAATATATTGAAGGATATATTTCAAAGTAAAGATCCTTAATATATGTGAAAAGAGAATATAGATCAATACTAATGAAACCACAAAATATAGAATGAACTCCCCCTAAATGTGTTCATACACAAATATGTAATGGAAACATATGCACATATCCAAGTTAACCTTTTTGGTGGAGTTTAACCTATATTTTGGATCCTAGGAATGCAACAAGATATAATAAGAACAAGTAGAATGAATACCTCTTGTATTTTCATCTTTATATCCAAACGAGACTAAGCAATAGATAATCAATAGAATTGTTAGTCTCACAAATAGATTTATCATTATGAATGCATACCTGTTTGGATTTTTCCTTTTGTTTATCCAATGAATTGGATTTGTCATTAATCACTTGCATGCCTTCATGATTTTCACCTTTATATCCAAATAAGACTACACAATATGTATATCAATAAAAGTGTTAGTCTCACAATTAGATTTGTCATTAATCACAAAAACTCCATTAACACATAATGGTAGGTCTAGATCCTTCACCAGTTGACTTCAAGACCTTGTTCGGGCCCCATTTCACCCTGTCCGATCAAAGATCCCTATAGTTCATGTCCACGCTATACGAGTGAAACTCCGCACTCTATGTACCAAAAAGGTGCTACATGTCGTAGTACTCAGAGATATACGACGTAAACATCTACCTCAGTTGCTCACACGCCTTGTACACATACGAGCATAGCTTGGGCAGGAGTTTCGGCTTATTGTAGGTGCATGTAGTCACATTACTCAGGGTGCATGCATGTTTCCTTTTCTACTTGGCATGATTGTTCACATATTTTTGCTCTGATCTCATACTTCCTCCTAAGGCCATCGATCACTCGAATGTCATGCATTCAGACCTTCTGCATCTTCTGGTCCATATACCTCTACATGTTCTCGGACCAATGCTTTGCTTCTTCCAGTTATCGCCTCACTACGGTGGCTCTATTGACGAAGTAACCGACCGTGTGAGTCCATGTCTCCTCAACAATCGTGGTGATAGGGAGCCACCGTACACCTTTCAACACGCTGTTGTACACCTCGGACATATTGGTCATCATAATTCCGTACCTCGCATCGTTTGTGTCATAGAGCAGGGATCATTTCTTCAACTCAGGAGCGTAGAGATTAATCCACTGCGTAAAACTTATGGTTCTCTTGGATTACCCGCTCACGGCCTACTCTCCCTCCTGTGCCTCCGGAGGGGACTCCCTTGTATTCCTCGTAGTCCGATGTTCAAGGTCTGTCCCGATGGACTCAAACTTACGCCTCTGGTTTTGCATGCAAATGCCTTGAATGTCTTTATTAGTTCCTGACTGCGGAACCGTGTGAAGAAGTTCGATGCAAGATGCCTCATACATCACCGGGTTTCCACGTTGTTCCATTGGTAAGGGGGTTCCGTCCCATTCTTCATGGTGTTTAGAGCCGACAATAATCTAGCATTGCAGGCTGTGATAAGGTATACGTTGACCCGGTCTCCCATAACCGCATGCTTCACATTCGCTAGGAACCACAACCAACTTAATGTGTTCTCATTCTCTATGACGGCAAAAGCAACCGGCCACCATCACGGTAAGAATGGTGCCCTTGTACCTCCCTGAGAGAAATGTGTCATCCATCATGAGCATTGGATGAGAGAACTTGAAGCCCTCTATGGCCTAAGTGAAAACCTAGAACACCCAGTCCAGTATAAAGTAGTTAGGACCTCCATCAGGAACTTCACTTTCAACCTTATTTATGTACGTGCCGGGGTTTGCTTCAGTAATCTGGTGAAGCATTCTCAGCATAAGGTTGTATGTCTTTTCGTATGTCCCATACATGGACTCGATAACCTTCTACTTGACTCGTTGGACCTTGCTATAGATGACTGGATAACCAACTAGATTGGTGACTTCTGACAACAACATATTGGGGGAGACAGACACGTCCTCCGCAACTAGGTGGCTAATGAGGCTATCCACATATGTAGAAGTCACATTCCGATGCTGCCGCAGCGGCTCGCTAAGCTCGCAAGTATGGTCGATCATCGCCATGACCATGAAGATCGAGTCAAAAAACTTTGCTTGGTGAGCGCTAACCTTGCCAGGGCAGCCTTCCACTAGACACTTCACTGCGTAATGTCCTATGTTAGACTGGTGCACTCGGTACACGCGGCTGATGAACAAGGCGTAACGTGTTATAGCTTGCAGCACAACCACCTTGCTAGGGAAGTGCTACCCAACTAAAAGGGTGTCAGTATCAAACCTCCACTGGTAGTCTGGTACCCTTCTTCTTGTGGCAGTACGAGTGATCACACTGCAATATCATCAAGTTTGGATGCCACGTAAGGCACCTTCGATGACACAATTCCATCGGTCGGACCACCACCCTAGGGTGCGTCCTCCTCGATACCATCCGAGTCTGGGTTGACGTCCTCGTCGACTCCAATCCAAGAGGTTGGTCTGGTAGATACTCGTGGCAGTCAATGTTCCCCCGACCACCATAGTCCAGCCCCCTCATTTTGCATAAAATTATACGCAAGTCTTCTCTCGTACACTTCCTCCAAAACAACACATTCTGTGCTACCGTCTTCAAGCTTTGCCTGCAGTTGCTCGCTTCCTGAGGCACCAACATCATCAACCTTCCCCGACGCCCGGCGTATGAAATTCACGTACACCATCGACTTCTCGTATATAACCGCTTCGGGATGGGAAGCAATATGCATGTACTGCCCCCATACTACACTTCCATTCAACTTGACTAGCTCCCATACGCCCTGTCCTCCTCTTTTCGTGAAGGTGACCCCCTCGATGACAAGTTTCTTCATCGTTGGCTCCATATCGAACTCCCTCCTGATGCAGTTCCTAAACTCGTGAATATTCATCGCATTGATCCCCTCCGTCCGGACCAGCTTGTACTGACATCTCGATAGGTCCAACCCATCAGGTCTGGCCTGTACGATACTATTGCCATAAAACACTACCAATTCTTGTATGTTCGAAATTACCTAATATCACAACGACCCGATTTACAGTACAAAATATAAAAAACAGGGTATGTAATTACCACTAATTAATTTACTGTACACGACTAGTTACATGGGATTATTTCTTTAATTACCACTAATTAAATATGATCAAACTAATTCATACTAATTAATTACGAGTAATTTATTTGCCACTAATTACCCATGACACAAATAATTACGACATATTACATACAAGTAAGCAATTAAATGCGAGTAATTAAATAAGAATAATTAATTAGCAACAAATTGATTACTTATCAATAAATCACTTACGAGTAATTCATTACATCTAAGTAATTCCTACTGAATTAATTATGATTAATTAATTAACACTAATTAACTACGTGTCATTAATTAATTGTAATTAATTATGTTTATTTAATTACCACTAATTAACTACGATTCATTACTTACCAATAAATTAATTATGGCCATGCAAATTCGATCACTTAATTTGCACTAATGCCATTACCACTAATAAACTACGACTCAAATAATTATGATTTATGAATTACCACTAAATTAGTTACGACTAATTAATTAGGACTAGTTAATTACCACTAAATTAATTATGTCTAACTAATTACCACTAAATTAATTACAACTAATTAATTACCATAAAGATTTTAGGGTTAATTTCTTATTTGCTATTGAAAGTTGACCGACTCCCTGAAATGCCATCGCAAAATTGCTTATCCCTTTTTTACCACTCGTTCTCAAGTTATCTCCCTTTTTTGCCACTCCCGTGAACTTAGCTGTGAACAGCCTGTGCGAAAAGACGATTTTGCTTCTAAGTGCATTATTTAGGGCTAAGATTTTTAGGGAATTGTTTGATATAGTAATATAGTTCCAAAAATTATGAAATTATTAGGGAAAGTTCCTGACATAGTTTAGATTATTGTGTGATTTTTATAGGGTTTAATTTGCAACATGTGTTTCTCTAAAAATCTTTCAAATTTTGGTTTTTATGCATTTTTATTATTCTATTTGAGAAATATTGGTAAAAACATATTTTAAAATCCAAACTTGATGTAATGATACTGTCAACAAAATGGGAATTATTTAAAACATATTTTTACCAATTTTTCTCAAATAGAATAATAAAAATGCATAAAACCAAAATTTGAAAGATTTTTAGAGAAAAACTTGTTGCAAATAAAACTCTATAAAAATTACACAATAATATACACTATGTTAGGAACTTCTATTAAAAATTTTATAATTTGTGGAACTATATTACCATGTCAAACAATTCCATAAAGATCTCAGCCCTAAATATGCACTTAGGGGCAAAATCGCCTTTTCGCATGGACTGTTCACGCTAAGTTCATGGGAGTGGCAAAAAAGGGAGAGAACTTGAGAAAGAGTGGAAAAAAGAGATAAGCAATTTGGCGATGGCATTTCAGAGAATCGGTCAACCTCCAATGGCAAATAAGGAATTAATCCAAGATTTTACCCTAACTAATTCAGACATAAATAATAAAGACTAATTATTTACCAATACATTAATTACGACTAATTCGTTATCTCTTAATATTAAGCAGTAATAAACTATGGTTAAATTATTTACTGCTATTTAATTAGAACTAATTAATTACGACTACTAAATAAATTAATTACGACTAGTTGACTACAACTACAATAATTATAATAAATGCAGTGGAGAAAAAAAATAACTTCTCCTCAAGAGGACCGTTCTGTACTAATACGGTCCTAAGAACTACTTTAAATACTCTTTAATCTTTAAATAAATTTTGTTACTATTCTCTGTGTTCTCAGCGACGAGCGCGAGAATGAAAATGAAATTGAGAATGAATGAGAGCGAGGCGACTCCGGTATTTATAGCCACGCGAACGCAATTCCCACAGACAACGCAACGACAGGAGGGGAATCGAATTACCTCCCGCGCACTGTTATTCTACATGTCGCATGCATGCAGGGGGCAGTGCAAAAGTGGTGGATTGAACGGAAAGATGGATTGAAGAAAAATGGGTGGTGATGGGAAATCCAGAGGCGTTGCCGGGCGCGGCCGAGCGTGGGGGAGGGGGGCGGCAGAGCCGCGTCCGGGCTAGGGACGCACGAACAAGGCTTGTTCGGGGCTAGGGGTGAGCGGTGAAGGCCACATGTCGAGAGGAGATGACATCTGGGCTAGGGGCGAGCGGTGAAGGCCACATGTCGGGAGGAGATGACATCCGGGCTAGGGGCGCACAGACAATGCCCGTCTGAGTATTGGACGTCAGATGCATAGTTTTAGACATATATCGGCCATCGGCACGTCTATAGTTCCATTTTTGGCAATACGAAGTGAGATCGACTACTTTTGTAAAAATCGGTGTCAACAGTACCATTTGGGGTGGTTGTGTGGGGTCGGGAGGACTATTGAGTTGGGACTACGAAGTGTAGACAGAGAGTGGAGACAAAAGTCCTATAATACCTGCGTATTTTATGCAGCAGTACCTTCTAGTAGCCAGCTTTGAACCAAAGAAAGAAAGACCAGGACAGCCAGGGTCGTCGCATTACTTCGTGATTAAGGCCCTGTTTGGTACAGCTCCGAATTCTCATTTTTCAGATTCTGCTCCTGATTCTCTGAGAATCCACTTCTCTGAGAATCAGAGTATCTGATAAAGTGTTTGGTTGGTAGGTTGGCTCCCAAAACCATATGAGGGGGATTAGAGGCAAATAGACTATGTTACCCCTGGTTGTAATAATTCAATTGTATTTGTGTCTTTCTCCTATGTATTTGTACATAAATTATAGAATTTTTTTTCCTTAAATTTGTTTAGATCATGTGAATGTATATACGTTGTATCTTTACACAATGCCAGGTTATATTGTATTTTCACTTCATAATGGATTACAATTGTGTATAAGGAAATTTTGTACTGTTGTCGCTGTGATAGATGAAGCTAGAGATATCACATTCATATCGTAAAAGTGTTCAAATGATTGTTAAATGATATTACATTGTCTTTGTTGTCGTCGTATCTTTACACAATGCCAAAGTTACATTGTATTTACACTTCATGACGGATTACAAGCGTGTATAAAAAATTTTATCTTTATTCGCCATGCGATAGATGAAGCGGAGATATCTCATTCATATCGTATAAGTGTTCAAACGATAATTAAATGATATTACGTACAAGTATTAAAATAATAAATGAGTCATAAGAAAGACCACAAAAATCACAAGTAGTGTGCCCATCATCTGAATGAGCAATTGCACTTGCAAGGTCATTACGAAACTATCCATGGATGTAGCACTAGTTTGCGGCGTTGACGCATCCGATGCATCTGAGAAATGACATATTTGGCAT
Organism: Ampelocalamus luodianensis; assembly: GCA_036346255.1. Lineage (NCBI taxonomy): Eukaryota > Viridiplantae > Streptophyta > Magnoliopsida > Poales > Poaceae > Ampelocalamus > Ampelocalamus luodianensis. Next base: position 17,349,415 of record CM070625.1, read on the forward strand.
ATCTTGATGGTATTGTAGGTATATAATTAGGATCCCGATCGAACCTACGAAATGCATGTCGTGAAGCATGTTCACGTATGAAGTTGTGGATTCCCATGGTTCTTTGCAACAATCATCTTTGCTTGGACATAGAAAAACTCGGCATCTTAAGAAGAATTCTCCATTTCATCTTCCATACACCAAAGGACCTCTCAATTATGTTGCGAACACTGAGTGCAAATGGTTGAATTTCTCTTTCTCACCACTAGAGCAACACCTCTCCGAAATGCGGAACATGGTACCTTTGGCCCTTGTATGGTGCTAAGTACCGGGCTTGTTCGGATAACCAGCATCGATTTAGATAATATTTACCCGCAACATAAGACGAAAAATCCATGATTATCAACATCCAATGCATGAACATTTCAAGTAAATAATTTTGTAAATGATACCAAGCAAAGAAAATTACCCTGTGGAGGATGTGGAAAGACTTCCCGGTCTACATCAATGCATGATAAAGCACACTAGTATCGTGCATAGCTCCGGTTGTCCAATAGATGCGTATGTGAAGCGCATGTCAAAATCACATACCGCCATGACATTTTGTGTTGCACTTCCTGATCTACCAATATATCTAATTAGATCTTCTGGAGCAACAGTTGCAAGAATGTGCGTACCATCGATAGCTCCAATACAGTCTTTGAAATGTGGCCACATCCTTCGATCATTTCTAATTCTCATGAACCGTAGAAGTTTGGATCCTTTGGCCTCACAAAATCTTTAGACATTCTGACTACACATTGCAAAACCTCATCAAACTTCCTGCTAATTGTCTCACCAGAATGCTTGAACCGATTCTGCGCTCTTCGGTTAGATTCACAGCCACCACATATGTACAGGAAAAGAGCTAGTGCTTCAATTGAACTTGTATGAGTAGTTGATTTCAAATCATATGTACTCACCAAAAGGTCATGTAGACTGTGAAAGATCGTAGCATTCATACGAAACATGTGGTAGCTTTCTCCCGGAGTAGTCAAAGTTTCTTTCACCCAACCCATTCCACTAAGCCGAGAAGTCCTAGGCTCATTCTTGTCCAAGTAGGTTGAGTGATAATTCTCCATGATAATTGCAGTAGCAGCAAGGTGACTTGACATGTCTTGCCACAGATGCATCATCTGTATGTCACACTCACGTTCCTCATCTGATATATTACTCCCTTCACTATCGCTTTCAGAAGACGACATCTGTACATGAACATACAAAAACACAACAACATAAATGACAATTTAAAAATACATGAGCACGCATTAGGTCCAAATAACAGTTTATAACTACTGAGAATTGTCTTATAATCCAAAGAAGGTTTTACAACCAAAAGAGAAATAAAGAATAATAAAGACGAATACAAGATAAACTACTTGCAGTAATGTCTCCATAATCATCCTAATGTTACAATAAATTTTCTATTTGCCATACTTGGCATCGTACTTCCTTTTGAGCCATGCAAATCGTTCTTCACTATTGCACAAGGTCATAAACATTTCCTTTGCTCCTTCTTTACGAAAATTTGGATGCAATGAAGTGCTCATTACTCCCATTTATAGCACCACACTCTTTAACCGATTCCATTACATCCTTGATGCTACACACCAAGTTTTCCTCCCTTTTGTTTGCAAATGCTTCAAAAGATGCATGCGACTTCTCATTCAACTCAAGAATTCTTCTCAGTTGATCTTGCATGACCACCGAACCACTCTTTGGTTTCTTCCTTTATCATTGCTAGGCGCAAGCTCTCTTTCCTTTTCTACCAATTGGTGATTCATCTTCACAATCAACGTTATATTTGTCATCACACTCATCTTCAAGCTCTTCAATATCAATAGCTATCGGTGCACGCACACAGGGCTTTGAGGCAATGTTCCCATTGCGGAGACCAATGGTCTTCACCGTGTTGCGAATGTCGTCAAACATCTTGGACAACAACTCCTCATTTTGAAGTCCACCTTCTCAAACTTGGAACATCCTTTATATTCTGTCAATGCCAAGTGTGACACGTTAAACCTTCACTAATAATAGAGCTATGTGTGTACATTAATGCATTTAAAAATAGGTAATGAGTAATAACATACTTTTTAATTTCTTCCACCGTCAGTGGTGGCCTTTATTGTATTCTTTTCATGGTCCCAACCTAAGCTGTCTCCTTTGTCCTCAATTTCCTCCAAATGTTGTAATCGTTCTTCAATTTATCCCATTTGTTCTTTATTTGCATCTTTTTGTATTGCAGTCCAGTCTTCTCTGCGAATTTTTCAATCACTAGAGTATACCCCGGGTTATTCAAATGGGTATTCAAGCGATTGCTGCCTCTACTTGTTCAACAAATAATTCACACACTATCCTAGTGTTCTCGCTGTTCCACTCAAGCGTTATCACCATCCGCATTTCCCATTAATTAGCTAATCCATTTGGAAGTATACACATGCGTGAAATTAATAAAGTGTGAACACCAAGTACTATAAAATCTTCGATATGCACTACTATTTTCACCATTAACAATAAGAACAACGGACTCACAGGATCAACAATGTACTAATGGGTGTGAATAGATGCCTAATATTAGTGATGCAAAGACCACAAGGACAACATCTAAACATCCCTCTGGTGGATATCATCCGCATTTCCCCATTAATTAGCTAATCCATTTGGAAGTATACACATGCGCGAAATTAATCGTGTGAACACCAAGTACCATTTGGAAGTATACATGCAGCGAAATTAATCAAGTGTGAGCACCAAGTACTATAAAATCTTCAAGATGCACTACTATTTTTAGCCATTAACAACAAGAACAATGGACTCACAAGATCAACAATGTACTAATGTATGTGAATAGATGCCTAATATTAGTGATGCATGAGCCACAAGGACAACATCTAAACATCCCTCCTGGTGGATATATGCAGTTCTTGAAGTTTGGTAGGTTAAGAGACGAAGCATAGGCATCTATAATGTGACACTGCTATCTATATAACCCATGTATCACTGGTTCGCATCAATTCTTGCTTCTATTTTCTTACCTATGTGGTTTCATACAGATGCGTAAAATCAGTCCATATCATTTAAGTTGTACATCTTCTTTGAAGGAAACATGGAGCAATCTTGATTGAGAACCTAGGTTTACAGAATTTAAGTGCCGTCTTGGAAGTCCTATAATGGTGAACAGATTGCGTTCGGCGAGTTCAACTTGAGCCTGAACTATTATTTGTCAACTAGCCATGAACAATACGGTTTTCCTCCCAACAACGGATCGACAGGATCAAGCCGTGGCAACAATGTACTAATGCATTTGAACACGGACTCACGGATCACTTCGAATGCAAAGTAATTTATCATATGAAACACAGTAATCCAAGTTTTCCAATTACAATCCAAGTTTCAAAACGGTTCTAAACCAATTGACACTCAATCGACACACACTCGATACGCTCTGATGTCGAAACATCTCAACACAATTAGGTATATGATATGAATTGCTATCGTTGCTTAAACTTTTTACAAATGGCTTATCATAATGTGACCTGCAATCTATATATAACCCATGAATCATCGGTTCGCATCAAGAACAGATTGGAAGTTTAGAACAATATGAGTTGCGTTCTAAACTTCCCGACATCGCATAGAACAATAACACATCGACATCGCATCCAAGCATTAATCAAACAAAGAACAAGAAGGACGCGCGTGCGTAAGGCTAAGGCGCGGCCGAGAAGGAGGCGGCGGTGATAGAGTTTGAGGCGGTGGCGAGAAGAAGGACGGCGGCGGCCGAGAAGAAGGGCAATGGCTGAGGCCGAGAAGAAGAAGGGCGGCGGCCGCTGGTAAGGGCGCCGCTGATGGAGTTTGAGGGCACGGCGGGCAATGGTGAGGCGGCGGCGCTAATAAGCGCGACGGCGCGAGAAGAGAGTCGAGGTGGCGGCACCTGGTTTTCATGTGGAGGGATGAGGTAGGGGCTAAGGCGGCGACATCGACCTTAAGGGAATGAAAGAACTCCGGGGAAGTCACCGACGTCGTTGTGGCTGCCGGTGTTCGCCGGTGTTCTCCGTGGTCGCCGGGACTCCTTCGTGCGCCAAGGACAGCGGATGGGGAAGGGGCTTCAGCGCACCGCCAGGCTTGGATTGCTGCGGCTGTGCGGAGCAGATGGGGATGGCAACGTGCGGGTAATAACCAAGACTTTCCAAGGGCAATTTGATTTCGGGAGTTGCGGCTCCTCGTGAGAATCGGTGCTTGGGTCGCTCCCAGTTGTCTGTACAAAACAGCTCTCGATTCTGGTTGCTCCTAGAATCTATTTTTTTGGAGCTACGACTGTTTGGGTCAGCTCCTTCTAATTCTACTAAGAATCTAGGAGTAGGAGCTGTACCAAACAGGGCCTAAGATCGCTCAGCGCAGCGATTAACACTGTATGGACTATGGAGCGATTAACGTTGCATGGAGGATGATTCTCTCGTCAGCACGCCGATCTCGATTGACCGGGCAAACTGAAGGCTGAAACCAAGTCCAAGTCATCTTTTTACCATGGATGTAAACCTTTATTAGTCTTGCGGCGCTACAAATTTTCGAAGCCAAAGGGTTGAAACATTACGGGGTGACTGTGTTTTAAATTACCTGATCTCGTGCAAGGTGTTTTTGTATAGCAAATTGCAAGCGTTCGTTGGATAATAACCACTGAAAAGTGCATTACCTGACCTCATTCTTGGTGCTCATTGACAATTGGGCATGCTGCCATGCTGGCCAAATTGTTTGGTCTACCGACTATCCTTGGAAATTTCCCAAGAAATATTGCAGAGAAAAATAACTTGACTCAATCCTTTATCCTGTAATAATATTGTTTTTTTGGTCTCTCTTTCATTAGTCAGAAAAAACGAGCATGAGAAGCGAACACGCCAATAAAATAAGGGAGGAGCCAACATCAACAGACGAGCTGGTAGGCTGCTTTCCTTTGGATTAAAAGGTCTTATCAGCTAAACCTCAATTTACAGGTATTAAAATCCTCAAAAAGATCAGAAGATTTGTATGCTTGTAAGTCAGAACAAACTTTATTGGTTGGAGATTTGCGCCAGGAACATATAACAATAATTTTTTTAAATTCAGGAGTAGGGGAAAAAAAGGGACGATAACATCTAGGGAGTAAAGTATCCAGCATTCCAGCTACCTGCCTGTCTGTAACTTCATCTCACTTTGGCCGAAGCAAACAAGAACAAGAGGACCACCTCAATACAATCCAATCCAATCCACTAAAGGAAAAGCCAAAGGTTAGTCACTTCTTCGTGTGAACTTTATTTTTCCCTTATGCTTTTTTTACGTTTTTTTCACCCTTATGCTTAGTTTCGCATAAAAGATGAAATTTTTGGGGGGGCCAATTCGTTGCAGTGTTCTAGATCAAGAACATGGAGCCGATTTTTATCTTTCCCCTTTGAATAATATATTGTTCCCTGTGTAAAGGGCTCACCTTGCTTGTTAATTTGGGGATTATTGCAAAAAAATGCTTGGGGAAGATGAGTTTTGCCACTAAATTATTTCTAGTGCAATGTTTGTGAATCTTGAGCAGTGCCGGAATTGGTTTCTTGTTCTTCTAACCCAAAGACTTCTGCTGTGTTTTTTTTTTCGGAATAGCATCTTGTTCTCCGAAGAATGGAATCGGCACCTGATTCTTGAACTAAGAATCTTGGCTCTTGATCTCTGCCTCCTCCTTCTCAAAGATCTGTCAGTACTGTCCCATCTCCAAGTGGGTCTTCTCTTTAGGACAGCTTACCACTCCTGTTCCTAAAGAACCAAAAAAGGTTTAATTTTGTATTGGATGCATTTGTTCTTGTTCTTGTTCTTGATACTGATTTCTTGTAAGATCTGTATGCTTGCAGTTGCACTGCGAAATTTATTCACAGATGGACACCATAGTGCTCATCTTGTTTCATTTCTTCTTGATAAAATTATTCCTGAGATGCTGCACTTATTCTCATAGATGATAGATAAACTGTATCTTGCGGTTGTTTGCTTGTGAATTTATACATATTACCCATTAACTCATGGTGCCCGTTCAGATTTGCCTTTCGATCGTGTGCAACACTTGATCAACGGAAGGATTTGCAAGATGGCAGAAGCTGCAATCACAAGGTACTGGTGCCATGAATGTGAACAGGCCATTGAGGCGGCCGTGGTGGAGGAGATAAAGTGCCCATTCTGCGATAGTGGATTCATCGAAGAGATGGTTGGTGAGGACTTCGAGGCATTGACCAGCCGGCGATCGGAGCCGGGGTTCTCACAATGGGGAATGCTGGACAGTCCTTTTGAGCAGCCAGTAGCAACGAGGGACAGTGAGGATGAAGATAATGATATAGGCCGTGAGTTTGAGGGTTTCATCAGGACGCATCAACGGGCATCAGCACTACGTCGGGTGCTTGACAGCATCCATGACGACCTTAGAGACGATAGGGGAAGGGACAGCTCCATTCTGATCAATGCCTTCAACCAGGCTCTCGCTCTGCAAGGCTCAGTGCTTGATCCTGACGAGGGCCGAGGCGACCATGGCAGCTCGAGTAATGACGACGGGTTGCTGGAGGAGTATGTCCTGGGGGCAGGGCTGAGCCTGCTGCTTCAACATTTGGCCGAGAACGACCCAAGTCGGTATGGTACACCTCCTGCGAAGAAAGAGGCGGTGGAAGCGCTGCCCACCGTCAAAATCGAAGAGATTGTCAGCTGTTCAGTCTGTCTTGATGATCTTGAGCTGGGGTCCCAGGCTAAGCAAATGCCTTGTGAACATAAGTTCCACCCTTCTTGTATCCTGCCATGGCTTGAACTCCATAATTCCTGCCCAGTTTGCCGGTTTGAGCTGCCATCTGACGAGACAAAAGATTTGAGCGAGCCTAGCAACATTGGTAGAATGGAGAGCAGCCACGAGGAGGTCAGAGCTGACGGCCCTGGGAATGACAGTGGGAGCAACAATAGACCTTGGGCTCCTGTTCCTTGGTTTAATGGGCGATTCTCGACTCCTGAACCACAAAATGTCGGAGGTGCTTTCACTGATCAACAACCGCCTCCTGCTTCTGGAACCAACCCAAATGCAGGGCAGAGTTGATTTCCTCTACTATTGTGAACAATGATCATACATCTGAGAATAGCGATGAAACACGTCAGTTGAACTCTTCTTTTCGATGCTGATCATCTCTCTTGGATGAATCCCAGCATTCAGAGTTTGCCACTGCTTTACCATATGATTTGCGCTCATTTCACTTTGCTTCATTTTATTGCAGCTAAGTTATTCCACATCTTGTTACACCATTTTCTTCCTTTGTTTCCCGGCTTTGAGAATGATGCATTCCTGATTAATGTCTTCAGCTAGTGCTAGTCTCGACTCCTTTGGAAACATCAACAATAAATCAACTTCATCATCTTCAAGTTAGGTGTTGAAAAATTATGGGTAGGGGAGTGCAACTAATATTGCGCATGGCAAGCAGTTGAGGTATTGTTCCCAAAAATGTGAACATCCGGTTAAAAAATTGATGACTTCTCAGCTCTTCGATATTTTTTCTCTGAGGCTGCTCCCAATGCTCCACCTTGGCAAGTTTTATAAAGCTGCCACATAGACAAAAATCTGATGTGGCATTGCAATTAAGGAAGAGAGAGAGCAGATTAGTATCTTATTTAGATACCACTCATACACAGTTTCCTAGGTAGAAATACTAATAAATACTCTATATCAAAGGTCTAAGATACAACACTTTAGGATACTATGCATTAGGAAGGTAGTATCTAAATGTCTTTCATGTAATAAGAAACTGCAGTAAGAAACCACCCACTGGGAGCAGCCTGATAGTGATCTACTTTAGGAATGAGTTTTTAAGTTTAATGATCCATCATGCCTAAAATTTCCTAACTCTTCAGTTGTGAAAAAAAATCCTCCCTCTTCAGTTGTGAAGATGTTTCCTGAGATGTGTTATATGCTGTTCTCTTGGTGCAGGTTTGACATAAATCCTTGAGTGGACCAGAATTCATTTGTTTTCAGTTTCATGAAATGTCCATTTTCTCTGCTTGTGACAATGGCAGCAAGTTGATTACTAGTCTCTAAATTTAGCCCATATCATTGTCTTAGTGGATGATATGGAAATGATACGATATCTAAGATAATCGCATCTAATAAATCAGTCCGTCTTTTACCAAGCAGCAATCCTTAGTTGAACTCGGGACCTTGGATGGCTCGTGGTTGTGATCAAAAGAGCGAGTTTAGTGGCTCTAGGATAGGATCTATACGTGCCTTTGCATTATTCACCCTGTCATTATTCGTTAGGAATGTACGAGGTGCTTAAGCATAGTTTTGATATGAATTCGTCGATATAGATACTAATAAATGATAATCTAGATCACTGTCGATTCTTAACCGCGAGAGTTGTATATCAGGCGTGAGAAACTGTTACTTTGCCTGGATCTAGGACTAGCTGGATTACTATGCCTGGATCTAGGACTAGCTGGATTGCCGGTCCCGAGTTCCGGCTGGTTTCTTGGACCGTGGTTACCATAGTGCAAAAAATCAGACCGGCAAACGAACAGCTCACATGATCGGTTTACGGTTCATTGGTCCAACCGTTGGTTTTTCCGGTCGGACCGTGGTTCAACAGTAATACTATTTTAATATTTGCCAGCAAAATTAATTGAAAAATCAACAGAAAAGTATCATTTACCAGACAATCTAATCTAATAAAGATATCTATACCCACTTAGACCAACAACGAATGTGGTCTAGGTGGCTCACTCCATCGTGAGGAAGCAAGGGGTCGCTATTTTGAATCCTAACGGTGTAATGATTTTTTTCAATGTTTTTTACCTGTTTTTTTTTTTTTGCAAACGATCCAAATAGCAAATTGGACCGGACCAGGCTTTGATTCTGGTTTTTCTGGTCAAAATAGCAGTCCGGTCTGGTTTTTTGTACTATGCTGGTTACTACTTACCATGACGGACATAGTTTCCTGGACCCTGGTTGCTATTTACCATGACGGACACATTTGAATCATAGGAAGTCCGTGGAAATTTCGCAGGAAACAGTGTAGTTCCCCTAGAATCGCCCTCCCAATTCAAAGTTTTTTCCCTACAAGTTACAACCATCGTTGACTATGAAAACAGTCGCCAGTCGCGACCAATTATTAAGATCTCTCTCTTCGCGACCTCTCCTCTAATTAGGGCATCTCCAATAGTTAAAACAACTTTGTCTCTAACATATATTACATTATCTTTAGAGACAACATCTCCAATAGACAGTCTCTAGTACACTCTCCAACACTTATATTTTATAATTTTTCTTTAAAACGGGACTACATGTTAACTAGAGTAAATTAATGTATCTCTCTCTTCTCCCTCTCTCCTCCACGTAGGATTTTGTTGACATGACATAACTAAAAGACGACAATAAATGCACTATTAGAGATGCCTCTACAACAATACACGTCAGCTGTTACTAAAGAGTAGCCACATCAGCATTTAGGTGATGTGGAGGAGAGAGAGTGAGGAGAGAGAGAGAGTGAAGTTGTTTCTAGATGAAGAAACAATCAAGTTGTTGATACCAAGACACAAGAAATAACAAAATAGCTATTGGAGACTTGGTTGTTACTTAAAAATGCGTTTTGTTGATATCAAGAATCATCATGCACACTTGTAGCAATTAAAGTTAGATACAAGCTCAAGTAACAATCTATTGGAAGAGTAGTTTCTTTTTATTAGATTGAATACTCTCTCTCCTCTTAGTAACAAGTTAAGAAATAAACTATTGTAGATGCTCTCGGATACCAAAAGCCCTATGGAAGAGCAAAAGGCGAGCACTGAAATGTGAGAAACAATTTGCTCCAAACGTGGCCGAAAGGGCGGCAGTAAAGGTATTTCCATCCTTTCTTATCCTCGTGGTTAAACGCATGTAGCTAGAGCCGACCGTGTGGAGCGACGCACACCTCTATTTGCGTCCATCGATCGCAATCCTAATCTCCGGCATGCGGCGCTGCATCCTGATGCCATTATACCCAACTTTCGGTAGCTATACGCTATAGCCTATAGCTTTAGATGTGAGCTGTGGAGCAGCTTGAAGATCACCACCGCCCTGCGGGGCTGTTTCGATCGCCTGACACACCATCGTTTTCGTGTAACTTCTATCGGATATCGCACGGAGATTCCCGTATCAGGTCGATGGTTCGACTGCCTCGCCGGCCGCGAAGCAGCTGACTTGAGCGCCCAATGGTTGGGGACGCAACGTGCAGAGCAGAGGCCGTGCAAATGGGTTCTGAACTTTTGATCCACGCCGAAGAAAGATTGTATCTTTTCGGTTGACGAAAACTGAAGAACAGAGGAGGAGGAGGAGGACGTGTGGTCACCGTGCCACCCATTGTCACATGTCATTTGGCGTTGGTTTGCAGAAAGCACACGGGCACGATTGGTTGTAGCCAGAGGCTGCGGCGAACTCAATCTGGTGTCGCGTTTAGCCAGATTTGGCCGGTGATGGGATTGTTGCCAAAATTTTCGGTATGATTCTCTGTTCGTGTTAAACATGACGCGGACGCCCGGCTAGCCGAGGTTTCGGCACCAAAATTTGGCACCGAGAAGTGGGGAAATGTTAGCACTGAACAATCGTACTCTGGCATAAACATGGTTAAGCAGTTGACGCGAAATACTGATCGTGGTACATAATATTTTACAAGAATTTGTGAGTTTCTCATTGCAAGGTGGAAGAGAGGAAGTTGCACCTGGAGTCCTGGGCAGCCAGCGTCAACCCAGGCTACTCCGTTTGCCTCTTCCCAAGCCAAAGCTTAGCTTTTCCAATAAGCTACCTTCCCAATTCCCAGAAGAGAAGCACAGTATCCTAGACCTTCCCAAAACCTCTTTCCTTAGCTCCTCTAGCCTCTAGGCTACCCTGGATCCATCGTCAAAATGGAGAGTCAATGACAACATTTTGATGAAAAAAAAGGCTACAAAATATTGTTCACAAAGTTATGTCATAAATAGAAGCGGTGGAGTGAAACAAATGAGGCAGAATGGCCAGCATGAGAGTACAGAAAAGTAAAAAATCACGCTCAATTCCAATCGTTATCTTATAAAAAGAGTAATGTGAATATATATAGAAGAAAAGATAGGTGAGTGCCTACCAGTCTATATGATACTGTCCATAAGTGCCATCTGTACTGGACAATTCTACATGTACGATACAACGATGTGACATACTAACTAGAGAAGTTTTTCAGCAGGAACAAGGAGACTGCACCTGCAATAAACCAGGAGGCGAAATGTGGCACAACTGCGCACATTCTGAGAGGAATGAATATTGCTCATGACAACGACTAATGTTAATCTGATCATTGGAATATGAAAAAGAGAGGAAAACCAAAAGCACTGACCAGGAGTAGAAATGCCATATGCTCACGATGCTCCCAAGGAAAGAATATCAAAGATGCCCCCTCATCGCCTCAATATAATATAATTTAACCTCAGATTTCCCTGAAGCAAATCTAACCATTACCACATGGCATCAGAGCACATAACTACATATACAGCTATAAACAAGGTAAAAACATCTCGAGTGCAAATTTGGCATTAGATACCATATCAGGAATTAATCCTTCAGGTGCTCCCCCGGTGCCCGTGAACTGCAAGAGCATCACATAACCACTAGACCAGACTAGTTGATCAAAGAGCATCCATGAACAGTAACTATCACTAAGCGTAAGATAGTCGCCGCCGTGATAGTTTATTTGCACGCTCAGGCAGCATATATTCTGTGAAAGCCACAGAAAGCTTCTGCACTGCGCAAGGAATATTGAGATTAGGATGCGGGCAAGGAGCATCAGAAAAAAGAAGAAAACTGCGCATCTAGGAGCATTGATGAGAGAGAAAATGCATATAGCGAAAAGCATAGCTCACAGGAATTGTGCAGGCAACTTGAGGATGAACACAGATGCCAAGGACAACAAGAAAAGAATCGATGCCGAGGAGATAGTTTGGGCTCAAGAATCTCTTTGTTCAACAAGCTCGTGGTGCCTGGACAAAGAACCTCCATTCATGAGATAAGTAGTAGCTCATTCAATTCGGATGTGCTATTCATAATTGATTCCAATTGGATTTGTACTTTGCTTTGTATGGCACCAACGCATAATTTTCAAAGGATGATCGAGAAGATTGGAAAAGGAACAAATCGTGCACTAGCGTACTCTTCTGAGAAAAAAGGGGTCAGAAACTTGAAAGGCATTTCAGTTTTATTGGCAACGGAAAGATTCTAAGACGAAAACAGTTTTCTTGTTTACAATAAATAAATAACACAAAGCACTCAACTTCCAGTGATAAACAAAAAAACTTATAATCCCTTTTTTCCTACTGACTAGATGCATGATATCTGTTAATTTTCTAAGAAGATAATCAGATTAACAATTAACAGGTAAAAGCTCCTGTGTTGCTCATGTCGAGCGACCCGGGAGGCGACGCCGCAACTCCCAAGAACCCTGCCCCCAGCCCCCCCTCCCCGGCGTCCGCCACCTCTGCTCCGGCACCGGCGGCGGCCCCCCATCCCCCCTCCCGAGCCTCCCCTCCTCCTCCTCCTTCCTCCCCTCCCTCCCTCCCCCTCCCCCTCTTTTCCTGTTCTCACCGAGGGAGTGTGGCGGTTGCCGTTGCGGTGGCGGTGAGCCTCCGGCAGACCTCCGGAGTTGCGGAGCGGCCCTTCCCCCTCGGCCAGAGCTCACGGGTCGTCGGCGTCCCCCTGAAGGTTAGATCTAGATCTGTCCCCCTCCCCCCGTCGTCGAAGCTCTTGGGCCACCAGCACCCCCCGGTTGCCGGTTGCCGCACCACCCAAGGGCGACCACCACCCACCAATGCAGTCACCGGATGCGGGCTCGGGGGTGCCGACGCCGAGGAGTTCATCGTGCGGGGAGCCGCCGTCTTCGCACACACCGAGAGGACCCCCGTCGCGCAGGGAGCGGCCGTCTCCGCATCTCTAGGGCCGTCGTGCTCCACGTCGGAGAGGTCTACGCTGCGGTGGCTGCAACGGTCGTGGGCTCGATGGGCGTCGGCGTCGTGGGAGATTGTCGACCGTCGGCGTCACGGGAGATCGTCAACCATCGGCGTCGTGGGGAACTGTCACTGTGTTGTGTTGTCTGGTGCTCGCCACTGCCCGACTACTAGGGAACGCTAGTCGGCAAGTTTATCCAGAGAAGTCTCCTCACCCCCAACTCCAGAACCCCCACCCCCGTTATCTCGTTGTGCGCTCGTTGATCTGCGAGAGGAGGAGAGGAGAAGGTCGGACTCCCATGCTGCTACGTCGGAGGCGCCCCGAGTGTAGGCTGTGTCCTGAGGAGTAGTAGGCCGGCTGTTGAAAGAGCCCGGATAGGGGTTGTTGCCGATGGAGGAGCCCGAGTAGGGGGTTGTTGCCGCTGAAGTATCGTCTCAAGGCGCAAAGGCGCAACACAACTATCCGAGAGGCTCCGTTCATAGCAGTTGGTCCAGTCCACCTTTGAATGAGCCGTGCGGTGGTGGGGGAGAGGAGTCGGAGTTGTCATCCTTTGGTTCTGCATCGTCCACTGTTATTGCCGAGTGGAAGAACCGCATCCTCACCTAATTCATATGAAGCTCCTCGTTGGTGGCCCGATCAGTGTGTGGACCAACCTGCACCTGCTTCTATTCTTCTCTCTCAAGTCAGTGTTAGGGCGATCCTTTTCACTGTCTGGTCTTAACCAGTCTGAAGCTCTTGTTGGTTGGAGGGGAGGTGTTGTCATTCCCTTAGCTTTGATGTGTGTGCGACAAAGCTGGTTGGTGTTAGGGCGTGGTGTCTCTAGCTCTGGTGCTATTGTTAGAGTATTGCAAGGTGTGCCTCAGTTGTGATTTCCCTTCCGCCGAGGTGTATCTTTTTTATCTTATTTTCTCCTACTTTATCAATGCAAAAGGGCAGCTCTCCTGCCTCTTTCTTTCAAAAAAACAATTAACAAGTACCATGCTGGCCTATTGACTCTACGCCTCCTTACTTCATGCAAGCTAATAGATTTAGGTGAATACCCTCGGCTCTTTCTATTGATTATGAGGGGTTATATACACATCCATACATGAGCCATATGGACCAGCCATATACAATGGACTAATAACTCTATATTACAAGGATATATACATTAACACCCCCAAACTCAAGGTGGGTTAGAAATGTTGAGTTTGAGTAGATGAAGACGATGATGCTTGCGAGTCTACATCTTGGTGAAGAAATCTGTCACCTGAAGTTCTAAAGGTACATACTGAAGGAGAATAGTGTTGCCCTGACAATGTGAGCGTGTGAATGAGGCATCGACACCAATATATATGCTTGGTTAGCTCATGCTTCACAGGATTATTGGCTATCTGAATGGCTTTAGTGTTGTGACATAGGAGAGGCATAGGAGCATCACAAGGAACACCAATATCAGTCAACAACTAATGCAGCCAGATAATCTCTACAGTAGTAGTGGCAAGAGCATGAAGCTTAGCCTCAACACTAGAATGTGAGACTGCAGTCTGTTTCTTGGACTTCCATACAACGAAAGAGGACCCAAGAAAGATGCAATAGCTAGTGATAGACTGCCGATCAATAGGATCACTCGCCCAAATAGAGTCAACGTAAGCATGGAGCTGAAGCTGAATCGAAGATGAAAAGAACATTCGGTGAGCTATAGTACCCCTTAAGTAGCGCAACACACGAAGCAGGTGACCATAATGAATTGAGGTAGGATCACTAACAAACTAGCTAAGACCGTGAACTACATGAGCAATATCTGGCCTGGTCATAGTGAAATAGACGAGACTACCAACAATGTGATGATACCTAGAGGGATCATCAACAGAAGTACTATATGTAGAACAAAGCTGGACATGCAGCTCCATGGGAATAGTGGCTGACCTAGTATCAGTGAGACCTGACCGAGCAATGAGATCCTCAATATAACAATGCTGAGAAAGATAATAACCATCAGCTATGGAGGTGACCTCAATCCCTAGGAAATAGTTGAGTGGCCCCAAATCAGACATCATAAATTGCTCACTGAGTTTCTCTTTCACAAAAGCAATATACTCCATATCATTCCCTGTAATCAACATGCCATCCACATATAGCAAGAGAATAGTACGTCCATGCTCAAATGTGTGAATGAACAAAGCAGGATTATTGTCACTACTCACTAGGATTGAAACCAGCAGCACACATCACAGAATTGAATTGCTCAAACCAAGCACGAGGGGCCCGCTGAGACCATAAAGTGCACGATGAAGTCGATAGACATACCCTGGTGGAGTCTCCACACCAGGAGGTGGCTGCATGTATACCTCCTCATGAATATCACCATGAAAGAAAACATTCTTAGCACCCATTTGTGTGATAGTCTAGGAATGAGCCGTAGCAACTACAACCAAGGTCTGAACAATAGTCATATGAATAATGGGGGCAAATATCTTATCATAATCATGACCCCGGGTCTGCTGAAAACCACGAGCAACCAAACGTGCCTTATAGCGCTCTATTGAACCATCATACTTGGTCTTGACCTTATAAACTCATTTGCAAGCGATAAGTATAGCCTGAGAAGTAGGGGAACATGCTTCCAGGTCCCAGTGTACTCTAAGGTTGCAAGCTCCTCAGACATAGCTGATTGCCACTTAGGAACAAGTGTTGCCTCCTAATAAGTATAATGCTTATTGGAATAGTCCCACATTGGTTGTGAGAGGAGGCATAGCACTATTTATAAGGGCGAAGGTATACCCACCTATCAGACTAGTCTTTTGGGGGAGATAGCCCAAGACCCCATGGTCGTTGCTCTGTAGTTGATCTCGCTGAAACTGGCTCGAGGAAGACGATGTCGGCGGCGGACCCAACCGAATCCGGCTGGCGGCGATGGAAAAGCTCGAATCTAGCCAGATCTGAGGAAACAGACCACCGGCAGCGGATGGCGGTAGCGACATACGTGAAGAAATAGTGAACCGAGAGAGAGAGAGAGAGAGAGAGAGAGAGAGAGAGAGAGAGAGAGAGAGAGAGAGAGAGAGAGAGAGAGAGGGATAAGAGTTGCACACCGTTGACGGCTCGTCAGAGGCTCGCCACTGCCGACGAGGATGACGACGGCCAGACCAGGTCTAGTCCCTAACAACCCTAGGCTCTGATACCATGATAGATTTAGGTGAATAGCCCTTGGTTCTTTCTATTGATTATGAGGGTTATATACACACCTATACATGGGCTATGTGAACCACATGAGTCAACCATATACAATAGACTAGTAACTCTATGTTACAAGGATATATATATTAACACAAGCAATACAATGTAGTAGCCTGCTGTTGAACAGACAAGGCTCCATGCTAACAAAGATGCAGAGGCAACTCATGTAAAAGAAGTTCAACAACGCTAGAGCAGAAAGCTTCAGGTCATATATAACTTGCAATTCTAAAACTGCTACCACGAGTCCAGGGCCAATCTTTACAACTGAATATGCTCCCACAAGTGAAGCCGCTTTGCAAAAGTTGAAGAGCACAGGATGATGCTTTGGATTCTTCTATCGATAACTTCTTTATATGTTGATAGCAAGACAGCCCACCCTCCCATCCAAATAGCATGCAATGTTGATAGGTAGATATGCTAAGAAAAATAAACTGCAGTAAGCAGAAAAAAATAAATAAAAATTAACATATCATGCTACACGGTCATCGGCACAAACTGAAGGGTAAATGCAGTGATTTTACGAATGGTAAAATCAATCAGTGTTTGTGTCATAAACATCATAAAATAAAGAGCAAATGTTCTCAAATCACTCTTCTGCCCTAGAACTTCGTGAGGGTCTTACTTTTGAAAAAAAAAAGAGGGATATAGCACAAAAAGCAAGTTATGGTTTCCATTACCGGTGACTATCAAAGAAAGCTCTTAATGTGAGGATGAGGTTCACTGCAACATTATCAGTGATAGTAAAGCAGAAAGGGAGATATATTCCTGATAGATCAGTTCCTTAAGTAAAGAACAACATTAAATTGTGACAGCTGAAAATTCTTACCAGTGGTCCCAAATGTCGACATATGCCATTGGTACAGCTCTAATGACATGCCATTTCAATCAACCGAGTCACACACAGAAATATGGTGTAAACGTACAGTAGGCGCAAACACCATAGATAAATTGCATAAAAGAAGCACATTGTCCGTCCATTAAAAAACTTCCCGTAAAATTGCATAAAAGAAATACAGTGTGCTCGATCCTTGCGTATACCCGGTTTGTGTGGGGGGTTGGGGGATTCGTTTTTTTTGTAAATTTCCATACATGAGAGAAAACCTTATGCTTGTTCCATCGATGTCTCAAATAAGAAAATATATGAAGGCAGCTTGATGGCATGTGGAGAACTTCGACAAACTTGACTACAGGAAGAGAACGAAACTAAGATGAGAAAAAGCTACAAAACAGATCTCCTGGTAGACCAGACATGAATTGATAGAATTTGTATTGATGTTGTCTTATAATCAAGGCCGTGTTTCCGACAAATTGGCACTCTCAACTCATAAATAATAAACAATAGACAAGAATACAAGTATGTAGTTTCAATCTTATCTCTTTATTGATCTCTTTGCCTGTAAGCTTGTGGGTACAATGAGAGCCCTCTTTATATAGGAGAAGTATGTCTCCCTTCATACATGAATAAGCAATATGAAACTAAACTAACTAATGTATCTTGTGACCCGACAGCCCCCCTAATGGGCTTTTGTTTAGGTAAAGTGTCCACATATAATCGGACATCGGAAACAGGCCGATATACAACACCCCCTTGGACACTTTGCCAAAGCCATGCTTGTGCATCATTAAAAACTTTTTTTTCTAAAAACCAGGAAAAAACAGTAAGAAGAAAAGAGTGCATAGCTCGTGTTCTTGCCATTGCACATGCTGCCTCATTAAAAACCTTCGAATGAGAAAACTCATTATGACAAAACTCAAACAAGGAAAAATAGTACAACATATCTATTCATCTAATGATGAATATATATGAAGATATAATATCTCCCCTTGAAAACAAAAACTATTTGTCTTCTCATACCAATACCACGGACAAGTTTCTCAAAACTTGGTCCTGGCAAGGCATTAGTAAACAAATATGCAAAATTCTCACTTGATTAGATTTTCTGTATTTCTATATTCCTATTTTCCTAATGCTCATATGGGTAGAAATTTTTATGAAGTATATGCTTTGTTATATGCATCTTGACATATCTATTTTTCATTTGTGCAATGCAAACTGCATTAGCCTCATGGAGGATTGTAAGAGTTTTATCCACCTCTACACCACAAGACTCTTGGATATGGTAAAATAGTCTTCTAAGGCATATGCACACTCGACTTGTCTCATATAGTGCAATGATCTCAGCATAATTAGTTGACGTAGCAACAATCAATTATTTTACAGATCTCTAAGAGATAGTTGTAAAACCACTTAGAAAAATGTATCCAGTCTGTGACTTGGCATTGTGGGGATCAGAAAGATAGCTAGCGTTTTGACTCTTGGGATAAAAGAGTCCAAGATCAGTTGTACCCCTAAGGTACCCAAGGATTCCCTTAATTCTGTTTCAATGCCTCTTCGTAGACTCGGAACTATATCTTACCAAACAAGTTACTACAAATGCAATATCAGACCTGATATAATCGACAACGTATAACAATGCTCTAATATCACTTAAATAAGGGGTTTCGAGCCCCAATATATCTCCATTCTCTCGTCTAGGTCCATACGGATCTTTCTCTACATCCAGAGACCTAACGATCACGTGTGTACCTAGTGGATGAGATTTATCAAGATAAAATATCTCCAACACTTTCTTGGTGTATGTGGTCTGATGCAAAAATATGCCTCCAGGCAAATTTCCAATCTGCAACCCGAGACAATATTTGGTTTCACCCAAATCTTTCATCTTGAATTCCGTCTTTAAGTATGAGCTCGCTTCGAGAATGTCTTCTATGTTTTCGATTACATTAAAGTCATAAACATACATAGTGCCAATGCTAAATCCATTCTTGGATTTCTTTATGAACACACACGGACATACCTCATTGTTTATGTATCTCTTTTGTAAAAGGAATTTACTTAGTCGGTTGTATCACATACGACCTGACTGTTTCAACATGTATAGTGACTTTTGCAATTTAACACTATACATGTTGTGATGTTCATTCACGCCCATACATGGGACTTTTAGCCCCTCTGGAATCTTCATGAAAATTTCAGAATCTAGTGACCCATATAAATATGCAGTAAGAATATCCATAAGTTTTATTTTCAAATTCATTCTTGCTGTCATAGCTATAAAGTATCGGAATATTGTGCCATCCATTATAGGAAAGTAAGTTTCATTGAAATCGATGCCGAGTCTCTGTGTGAACCCTTGTGTCCAACAGGAATAACATCATGAGGTGTCTTGATCACATGTCCGAAGATTTTCCTCTTATTAAACGAGTTTAGTTCATTCTCAATTGCTTCTTTCCATTTATCATCTTGACGATTCTTACATTTCGCGATCGTCTTTTGTTCTGGATTCGATTCAATATGAAAGACAATGTTTGAGATGAAGCAGCTGGTATTAGCACCTATTTATCTATAAAATACTTCTCATGTTTCCACATTGTTTGTGAAAAACTCTTTGTCCAATTCAATTGAGACTTTATTTAAATCTATCAGCTCTCCATTATTTCCCAAAAGGGCAGAGTCTGACTATTATGTTGCCCTAGTGTGGGCGGATGCGCTTCCCCCTTCACTAGTCACATGTCCCTCTACTCCGGCATGGGGTGCCTCCCATCCGCTCTTGTACGGGGCAACACCCATCATGTCTTCACATGGGGTGTAACGTCCGTCAGACGTTTCTCATTTATGTTCAGTTCATATAGTTTCTCCCCCTATTCGATACATCTCTTTTGCAGACATCTCTGAGGTTTGAGATCCTTTGACCTAGAAGGTCTTCCCCTCTTCTTCTAAGAGTGGTGAAGTCAGATGCAAAACCCAAAACCTGGGATGGTTCTACTCTTTCAGTGCATTTACCGCTGATATATGCGACTTTGTAACTCTTTTATGATCCGTGAATGAATCTAGAAGCCGATTTGCAAGATTTTGCAAATCTATTATCCTCTGAACCTCTTGTTCAGAGTCCGTAGTGCGTGGATCGTTATTACGAAGACTACTATTATTCCATGATAGTTCTCGATATTCCAACTTGGGGTCCTTTCCTCCCCCCTAATGCTAGGAATGGTTCTTCATTAAATACAATGTCAGCGTATCTTGCTTTTAGCAAATTCCGTGTTATGGGCTCTAAATACTTTATTATAGATGGAGATTTAAATCCCACGTAAATTCCCAATTTACGGTGAGGTCCCATTGACGTACGCTAAGGAGGTGAGATAGATATGTAAATGGCACAACCAAATTTATGCAGATGGAAAATACTTAGTGCTTTCCCACACACTAGTTGGAAAGGTGACAACTTATGGTATGCGGATGGACGGAGTTGCATTAATGCTGATGTATGTAATACGACATGTCCCCAACACATAATTGGTAGATTGGATCTCATTAACAAGGGTCTAGCGATCATCTTGATCTTCTTGATTAATGATTCAACAAGTTCATTCTGAGTATGAACATATGATACCGAATGTTCTATTGTTATGCCTAAGGCCATTCAACAGTCATTAAATGTTTTTTAGGTAAACTCTCCAGCATTATCCATTCTTATGGATTAGATCCTATGACTCGAAAACTTTGTCCTTGATGCAATAATTTGTAAAATTGGCTTGGCAAAGGTGTGATTCATAGTAGATAATAGGCACACATAGGTCCACTGAGTGAATGCGTCTATTAGTACCATAAAGTACCTTAATGGCCCAGACATGGGCTCTATAGGTCCGCATATATCCCCCTGAATTTTCTCAAGGAAATCAAACAATTTATCCTTGATCTTATGATGTGAGGGTTTCGTAATTAACTTGTCTTTCGCATAGGCCTCACACACAAAGTGTGACAGATCAGAGATGTCTTTGGACTTCAAGTTGTGGCCAGCAGAATGCTATAGCATCTTGCACATCATATCGGCCGGTGGCAAACAAGTGAGGCACGACGCGTCTGTGAGGAGGCGCGGCGGCGCGCCGATGCGCCCGGCCGAAGTGATGATGCCCGGTCCTTCCCGGTCAACCCGCCGAGGTGTGCGCCCAACCCCCCCGGGCCCCCTTCGCGTCGTCCGTCGCGCCGCCTCTTTTTCCCAGCCGCGCGCGCCTTTTCCTCTTCCTCTTCTCGCCTCGCCCAAGCCCCTCTCTTTAGCCGCGCCAGGGCCGCGCTTGCCCGTGGGCGCGCCTGTGTGCACAAGCTGCTTTGCCTGTGCTTGGGCCGGGCCGTTTTCAACTGTGGGCCGCCTGCGATTTTTCTTTTATTTCTGATTTTTGTTTTCTTTTCCTATTTTAATTTAAAAGTGAGACTTTAAATATTAATAACTCCCCCATTTCAACTCCAAAAATTGTGAAATAAATT
The DNA here is from genome assembly GCA_036346255.1 of Ampelocalamus luodianensis. NCBI lineage: Eukaryota > Viridiplantae > Streptophyta > Magnoliopsida > Poales > Poaceae > Ampelocalamus > Ampelocalamus luodianensis. Next base: position 17,370,948 of record CM070625.1, read on the forward strand.
TCTAAAAATTTCTAAAATCAAGATCTTGCTAATGGCATAGGTCTTGTTCAATTTGGAGTTCATTTGTGTATTCTTGTGTATTTAATTGCTCTCAAGTTCTGTCGTTTATTTTGCTCTGCACTTACCTCACGAGATTTGAGACGGAGACCTCCACGTCGATCAAGAACAAGACTACCCTGGACTCTCTCCCCTACAACCAAGGCGAGTCAATACTTTGATCATCTTGAGCCTACATTTTATGCAAATTATATTCTTTTAAAATAGCAAATTGCATGCTTTAATTCCTTAATCAAATGTATGTTAAAGCTTAAGGTAGTAATTACCCATTTGTTGAATAATTAATTATTATGCCATCCTTGACAACTTGAATCCCTTAACCATTGTCACCCTAGTAACTATATGGTAATACTAGCTATAGGTTGTACTTAAGCAACATGCTAGACTTGCTTAAGTACCGGGACATTAAAATGTCCTAATCATCATCTTTTCAAACATAAATGATTTGGCGGTCATTACGGGTAAATGATCGAGATGGTTGAATTGTTGTATTTTACATCTCAAAACCCTAAAGCGCTAATACCGTCTCAGGCGGATGGTAAGATGGTGGGTGCGGATGTAGCACGAGAATGGCGGATTGTGGTTGAGCCGCCTGACAACCCTAAGGACTTAATCTTGTCACGACTCTCCTGTATAACAAGTACAACCACAAGTCCGCAACAAATCTGCGACTTGGCTTAGTACATTTATCAAATCCTCAAAATCATCTCACCGGAGGGTTAAAGGGCACAAGCTCGGTATGTCGGGCTTGGATGGGACACCGAGTCAGGGGTGAAGTTTGCCGGCCGAGGTGTAGCCACGCCACGCCGGTCAGCGAGGTGGACATCCCGCGCAACGTATGGGCATAACCCCATATGGGTGAGACGAGGGAGGGGCGAGATATTTAGAAAAGTTATTGACAACCTCTCGACTACACGACTACGGAATCGTAGGGCAACGAGTTAATTGTCTCTTGTGGGTAAAGTGTACAATCTCTGCAGAGTTATAAAGCATTTAAACAAATAGTGCCTACGGTCAAAGGCGGACATGGAACTTAACTTGAGTTAGTTCTATTTCAAAAATCTTGTGGGTGGTATGAAAATTGTGGCGGGCTCACCTAGCCTCGAGATTGGTTATTCTCGGTCTTTGTACCAGTGTCGTTTAGTGGTGGATGTAACCACAATCAAAATAAGCATGAAGGTGGAGGTAACCTCTGTGATACAAATATTGCACAATTTCTCTCTTTAACTAAAATAAAATTTGTTAAAAACGCTAAGTGCTAGGAATTTGTACTTATGATATTTAAAAGTGGTGCTTTCGCAAATAAAAGAACCGAGCCATCCTTGTAAGCCTTGCATGTATATCATTGCATTGTCTATTGGCTCATGAGCACGGTAGTTGTGCTCATCCTCGCTCCCCAAACCCTTCGGATGACGCCGATGGAGGAGACTATGCTTACTACGAGGAACCGTGGTTGCCGGGCGAAACGATGAAGAGTAGTCTAGGATCGTAGTTCAGCCTCGACGCAGCCTAAGTTGACTTCGTTGGTACTTGCGCATAACCGATATTATCCGGTCCTTGGGTAATATCGGTCATACCTGCCGCCCGACCGCTTGCTCGTGAAGAGATGAGCTCTACCTTTGCTTCCGCTATCGTATTCGGTGTTCTCAGATTGTAATCAATTTGGCTGAGGTCCGGACACGATGGGATCGACAACAATCAATAGTAGAATAAAAACTAATCTAGGAAAAAGAATATTACCGCTAGAATTGAAAACGTAAATCAAAGCAACGTATCAGGAAGCCTTAACTTAGAGTGTTATCGTTATGATAATGTGTTGTATAATCGAGGTCGTGTTTCCGACGAACAAAGCTTTCAACTCACAAATAATAAACAATTGATAAGAACATAAGGATGTAGTGCCAGCCTTATCTCTTTATTGATCTCTTTGCACATATGCTTATGTATACAATGAGAGCCTCTTGCTCTCTTTATGTAGGAGGAGGTCTTCCTTCAAACATAAATAAGCAATATGAGACTAAATTAACTAATAAGCCTTGTGGACCAATAACCCCCTTTATAGCCATTTATTGGTGAAGTGTCCACACATAATCGGTACTCGGAAACAGGCCGATATGCGACATATGTTACTGTTTTTGAAAGAAAAAGGAGGGAGGGAGGTAATAGAATTGCCTACATTTGCTTACAACTCAAATCTAGCTTTTCTGTGGCTTAGTTAGATAAGAAGCATGATTGCACTAAACAAGCTGCCTGTATTAGCAAAAAGTATTGAAATGATAATGGTTGTGTAACATATACATAAACATAGTACGTAAGTACTGTTTCTTTGACCGGTGATGATTACAAGCAAAGCGGTCTGGTTCGAAAGTAGCTTATCCCACGTAAAGAGCACAAGCCTCTAGGTCCATACTTTTCTGGACTACAATGTGAATATGTACAAATCTTAGGAAAGGACACTCTGATGGAACTTATGCTCGTTCATATTCCATGCACTTTAAAGTAGTACAAAGGACAGAATAAAAATTGACAGAAAATTATGCTTCTGTGTCCAAAAAGTATCAAGTAATGTAAAAATAAGTGCATTGTTTCATATAAACAAAAGTTACGCACACTGCATCAATTCCCATTTCAGTATAAACATTAATCATGTAACACAACGCAACAGCACTAAACTATATCTAAATACCAACTAAATGACCTCCATCAGCTAAGATAATAGAGAAGCTACTCAAACATTCCCATCTGGTGATTTCTGATGCGTGATTCAATAAAGCATCTTTCACACTCCAAACAGATCAGATGGCAGAATCATATGTCAGAAAGCAACATTCAAAAAGATAAATTGCTCCAATTGTCTGTGTTTATCTCTATATACACATTTCTACTGATCTGATGAGTAAAACATGCAGAGAAAGTTACAAGGTTGGTGTTTCTTTTCCTTCTTTTTTCCTTTTTGGATTGAGGGATACAAGGTTGATGTTACCATAGCAGTCACAGGTTGAAAATGAAAACTAAAATTTCAATTAGGTTTTTTCGTTGCAAAAAAACAAAAAACAAACAAAACTAAGGACAGCATCTTCTGTTAGTTGGCTTAAAGATTGTTCGTTTGGTGTTTGTTCCAAGATGCTAGATTCTATGTTTTCCCATATAAGAAGCGCCTCACAAGGCACTCCTTATCAACCTGAGAAGACCAAAAGGGTATCAACAGGCTTAAGCTCGGACAAGTGCTGGGTTTGGGTTTGTCAGTAGGGAAACACTCATAAACAGTTCCAAATCCCAACGTGCGAGAGCAAAGAGAAAGGAAGCGACTGGAGAACACAAGTGAGTAAGGTTAGTGCAAATGTTAGGCCCCTTTATATTTCCATTGTTCTAAAAATTTGTAGCCATTCTACAGCCGAAGATGTATCATCAACATCAGGGCCCGAGTGAGCTCTTCGCTGCTAGGACAACCTTTCCAATGGAGCGGCATCTGTTTCTGCGTGGAGGAAATTCGCAAGGAGATTCTGGTCTGGTTCTCTCAACCGATGCTAAACCTAGGCTGAAATGGACACCCGAGTTACATCAGCGATTTATAGATGCAGTCAATCAATTAGGTGGAGCAGAGAGTAAGTATACGATCCATATGTCTTCAATGTACAGAAAAGCCAGATGAATTCTTACATTCATGTTCATCACCCAGAAGCTACTCCAAAAACAGTCATGAGGCTCATGGGCATTCCAGGACTCACCTTGTATCATCTGAAAAGCCACCTCCAGGTACCAGATAATCAGAAACTCTCCCGTTAAAAATGGTATCTGTAACTGCAGCACAAGTCATCATTTGTTGGATGTTTCAGAAATACAGGCTCAGTAAGAACCTCCAAGCTCAAGCTAATGTTGGGACAACAAAGAACAGTAAGAACAAGTTTAACTTCTGTCTTTACCACTATAACGAAATTGTATAATAACTCACGAGTAATGACAATTTGCAGCCATAGGATGTGCAATTGTAGCTGATAGGATGCCCGGAACAAGTGCGCCAACAATGAGCAATACAAATGTCATTCCACAGGAAGAGAAGTAAGAACATTGCCCATGCACTTCATAATTGTATTTCATCTGAACATTGAAGTAATGGTCTCTTTTACTGGGTGCAAGAACTATTCAAATTGGTGAAGCACTACAGATGCAAATTGAGGTGCAGAGGCAGCTAAATGAACAACTCGAGGTGAGGTACTGACACTGCTCGCATAATAAGCTCTTAACCCAGATAATTCACTAGATGCACACAGTAGATGGAAATAACATAAGCTAAATCGAGCATCCAGTTAGCACTCCCATGCCAACTAAAGAGTACAAGAAAATGACTGAATTCAAAATCATTTTTTGACCTCCTTGATTGCTGCACTTCCCTCCAGGAATGACCCCATAAAACAAATTACAATCTAGACATTAGAGAACTAGATACTTTCTTCTGATTTAGGAGCAAACCTTTTTTAAATTTCAGCAAAGCAACATATCATGCATTTAGCATGTTCAACATCAACTATCAGTACAGTGGTTCTAACCTGAAATTAAATTGGCAACAGGTACAACGGCATCTACAACTGCGGATAGAAGCCCAAGGAAAGTATCTACAGGCAGTTCTAGAGCAGGCACAGGAGACCCTTGGAAAACAGAACTCGGGTCCTGCAAACCTGGAGGATGCAAAAATAAAAATATCAGAACCGGCCTCACAAGTATCAAATGAATGTTTCAGCAATGCAATGACGGAGACAAAAGAAAGTCCAAGCGTGCACAGACTAGAGCCAAGGCAAATCCAGTTTGTTGAAAGTTCAACCAATAACTGTTTGACTTCAGCTGAAGGATTCGTCAAGGAAAATAGACTACAGAACCATGGGATGCTCAAAGCATATGTTGATAGTTCATTATTTTGCAGAAAACAATCTCATGACCAGGAATCTCAATTTTCCCTTAACAGAAGCCTAAGCGAGCGTAGGATGGGTCTGGGTCATTTGCACAATGTAAAAGAGTACCACAAAGCAGAGTTTGGAAGTGAAAGTGATACGGAGATTCCACATGAGTATATTAGACCTCAAAAGAATAGCGGAGGCAGCACCACCAGTTCAGCGTCTGGAAGCAAAGAAAGAGATGCAGAGAAGCTATATCTCGAAGAACCAACCTGCAAGAGACAAGCGGTTGAATATCCAAGAGAAAGCAAGCTACTAGATTTTGAACACCCAAGTTCTGGGAAGAAACTTGATCTGAACACCCACAACATTGATGATAGTGATCAAGGTTATAGACATTTTGATTTGAATGGCTTCAGTTGGAGCTGAATAGCTGGTGGTATGTAATGTGATCAAAGAGAAGAAATGATGAACTTACAAATAATTTCTTCCAGCATTTACGCCATTTTTATTCAGTGATTAAACTACGCATGTCGAAAAAAGGTACTACGTCAGGGTTTTAGCATAGGGTACATAAATTGAGGTGTTCTGCGTTGGCAGTTTAAATCTCCCTTTCAAGAAGGAAATTCAATGACACGTGAACAGGCTGTGCAAATGAATACCAGGGGGGAAATACAGGAAATAGAATGCAGAACACAAAGATAAACAGAGAACTGCAACTAAGTCAGCATCATCCTTATCACAAGAAAACCAAGAGTAACAAAGTGAGAAATATTCATCCATATAAAGAATACCATTTTTCCGAGGCCAAGCAGTGAGAAAAACAGGAATTACCAGAACCTCACCGTCTCAAATAACACCGTTGCATAAATTTAGTAACAGAAGCTATCCATGCCATTATGGAGTTAACATTTCAGGTTTTCAGCTCAACACGTCTTGAAACAAAAAATGAACAGTTCATATATTAGTGCAGACAACTATGATCACTGTTAGCTAACATTTTAGACAAGCATTGGTACAATAGGAATGAAAACAATTCCTCCACAACGATCAGTGTTAGTCTCTACTTCATAGCACAAAACATAACCAACATAAAGAAGAGCATATGAACTGATAAATCTGGTCATCTGCATTACATAAACGTGTTTCCAGGTAGAAATCTGTCTGCGGCGCTTATTTGTATACCCAACAGGCAACATCCACTTATTGCATAATCCAATAAACAACTGCCAATGAAGGAGCAGGCTATGTATGATCTTGGTGATGCAACATGAGTGATAACTCATAAGACATGTATCTACTCCTTTATTCCTCGCCTTATTCTCAATTATACTTACTACAAGAGCAGAGCACTGTAATACTATTATGTATGTAACTACAAATACTTATGATGGAGCAGTAACAGTAATAGTTCTCAGCTTCTCCCCATGGGAGAAGTGAGAAGCGTTTGGGTGTTTGGGCATCCCTACTTCTTGATCCGGCGCACCTTCTTGGCGCCCCAGACCTCCATCCTCCCCTTGGGGCACCCGCACGGCGCGCGGAAGATGAGCACGGTGCGGCCGTTGGGGGGCGCCATCTTCCTGAGCTCCGCCTCGAGCTCGCGGTGCGCGTCCCGAGCTCGACCGGGCGCGCCGCCCCGGCCGCCGTGAGCAACGCCGCGGCCGGCAGCAGCCGCCCGCGCACGCACTCCTCCGTCTCGAGCTGGATGTCGAACTCCACCGCCTTGCGCAGCCCGCGGCAGCGCGGCTTGCCGCACCTGCGCGCGCGGTGCCCTGCCGCCTCCCACGCGACCAGCCCCGCCACGGCCGCCACCGCGGCGCCCGCGCCCGCCGCGAACGGCGCGTACGAATACGGCTCCTCCGGGTGGTACTGCCGCACCAGCTCCCCGACCTCGAGCGCCAGCATCCTGGCGTAGGGCGCGACGAGGAAGGTGAGCGCGGCGAGGACGGCGAGGAGCGCGAGCGCGTCGAGCGCCGCCATCGGGGAGTGGTCGCAGAGGGAGGCGAAGAGCCTCCGCCGCGATGTCGCGGACGCGCGGCGGGAGCGGGAGCAGTCCGAGGAGGCGGCGGCGCGGCGGTGGCGCTCGAAGGCGCGGAGGAACTCGACGAGGCTGCGGCAGTCCGCCATTGCGAGGCCGAGGCCCAGGCGAGGCGGGACGTATCGGGATGGAATTTGAGATGGGAGGGATCGAGATCTAGGTGGGGTGGGGGGGCAGCCGCCCGCGAGCCGCTTGCGGGATCGGATCGGATCGGATCGGTGGGAGGAGACCGGCGGCTGCGCCTGCTTGCGTGCGCGTGGGTTTTCCTTTGGTGGGCGGCTCGTCTCGGTCGCCGTTTCGTGACGTGCTGAGGGGCTCCGTCTGACGTGTGGCGGGGAGGAAACGAGGAGGAGGTTTCGATTTTTGGTTTTTTTTTTCCTTTTCCTTTTCTTTTTGAATTTTTTAAAAAAACATTGTAAGGTTTTTCCTTTTCATGCTCCTACCGTCAGTCGTACCGCACTCTTTTCCCTTTTTTTTTTCCCCCTTTTACCACTTTTACTTGAAAATTTCTTGTATGTTCTCTTGCTTCTAGTTTTTCAGGGGGATTGTGACGGCTTGAGTGTCCTAATGATGTGTTTCAATAAAAAAAAAATCATTTTTCCGTGCTATCCAATAAAAGGTTTTTGCTGCTCTTGGCATAATTTGAGAATAAGTAGGGACCAATTTCTGAGTTGGGATAAAGTAGGACTCAAAACTAAAGCCACATGTTGCATGATCGTGTGTGTGACGTGTGTCCCTTCTAGATAAATTGAGACATCTTCATACTATTACAAATTTTTTTATTATTTAATTTTTTATTAATATTTTAAAGTTAATTTCTCGTAAATATTATTTCCAATTCTGAATTCTTTAGTCACGCCAGAACTATTGGCGTGACAAAAACGTTGTGTCACGCCATCGGTTGCGGCTATCCAATAAAAGGTTTTTGCTGCTCTTGGCACAATTTAAGAATAAGTAGGATCAATTTTCGAGTTGGGATGAAATAGGATACAAAGCTAAAGTCACATGTTGCATGATCATGTGTGTAAAAAACATGAAAAGAGACCAACAGCTCATTAGAAGAAAAAAAAAAAAAAAACAGGCCATCGTACTCAAATCACAGCTAGCAGTTTGTTCCTCTCCGCTTCATCGCCACATAAAAACGTTGTTTTCTGAAAAGAAAAGAAAGACAAATGCCATTATACTTGGCATCCATAGCTTCGAGCTCTGAACCAAGCATCCATAGCTCACAAATTCATTACGTCGGTTTTCATATGTTATCATGTGAGGTTTTCAAATAATTCATACTGAATGGGTAGCGCAATTTATAAGCCATATACTATCATGTGAGTTTTTCAAATAATTCAGGTAGAATAGGTGACACATTTTGTAAGAGGTCTATAAACAAACACTCATTTAATAAAAAAAGAAGAAGAAACCGTGATCATCATGAATAAGAGTACGCTTTTGGTGAAATTTTTGTGCGGTCATGAATTTATTTTCATTCCTCATCTTTCTAAATATGTGCTAAAGAGACACACATGTGGTGTATGTGTATGATAATATGTGTATATGTACATCTCCTTGTAATCGAAAAAAAAAGGTATACTGAAGGTACCATACAACAATCACAGGACCCCAACAGCTGGCAAGCCCTTCCAACCATGACGCCGTGGACTCACCGTACCATCTCTCTTCATTCCTCTGGTCTTTTCTAACAACACACGTTGATGGATTGATCGATCGATTGATCGATGGATTGATGGCTACACTTCCTCTGCGACGAAATTAACAAGAAGTAAATTAAGGGTTTTTTCCCAGTAAATTAAGGGGGTTTTCTGACACTATTTCGATATGTAACTGTGAGTGGTTCTCTTTACGTGGTATTTATAAATTTGACATCTTGTATGCATCATCATCGTGCGGACTAACCTCACAAACCAATACATACACGGTGCCCCATGACCACTGTACAGATAAGCGTCGTTCACACTGTCACCGTGCGAACAAGACTCACAAACCAACACGTGTGCAGTATCATACGGCCAGCGTGCGGACGAACGTCGAATCTTGGGTTCCAACATACTGTAGGCACCAACTAATCAAAGCATCAACTGACCATCAATCAATCAATCAATCAATCCGTTCAGCCACGTCTCTCTACAAGGATAAGAATACGCATCAAAACTGGATGGTCAGGTCTAGCTGGTGGTTTAAGTTGCAAATCTAAGGTAACATCAGCTGCCCCACGCTTGTTAGAAAGTCCATATGCATTGGACAGGTTCAAGTACTGTCAATATTTCGACTCAGTCTGATGGTCAGGTCTAACTGGAAAGGACTTGCAACTTAAACCACCAGCCACGTCTCTCTACAATCAGCTGATGCTTTGATTAGTTGGTGCCTACAGTATGAACCCAAGATTCGACGCTTGTCTGCACGTTGACGGTGCGGACTACGCTCATCCACACGGTGGCCATGTGGCACTGTGCACATATTAGCTTGTGAGTCTCGTCCGCACGGTGGCGGTGTGGACAACGCTCATCCGCACGGTGGTCATGCGGCATTACGCATGTGTCGGCTCGTCTGCACGGTGACGGTACGGATGGGGTGCTAAATTTACAAATGCCGCGTGATGAGAGTTACTCTCACGATTACACCTCGAAACAGTATCATTTAGGCCCAAAATTTGTAAATTAAGCACCTGATGCAGTGATAACAATCCTATTGAGCGGCTGCTACAGGAGCACGAGGTAGTAAATGCATGGCTTCGTTAATGTTTTTTTTCTCCATGGGCATGGATGTGATGTGGATTTTTTTGGTACAAATAGCACGTTTACGATGTTTTCTTACGGAAGTAGCGGCTGTCGCAACTAAATTGCAAAATTGAAGCCTCGTCCGACCGGTGACCGTGCGACGCAATGTCCGCAGAACATGTCACCTCGTCCGGCCGGTCACGGGCCAGACGCCCCTCCACGCCGCTCGTCTGATCGATCACGGGCCGGACACCTTCCACGTCGCTCGTCCAGCCGGTCACGGGCCAGATGCCGCTCGGAACTTAATTAGCGAATGGAATTAGCGAACTTAATTAGCCACGTCTCTCGTCCGGCCGGTCACGAGCCAAACGCCCCTCCACGACACAAATTAATTATTCTGGTTCGTGATTGTAGATGGTACCGTGTTGGAGACATGCATTCTCTTCTTAATTAACGCATGCATAATTGCATATCATAGCTGCTTGCATGCACGCGTTGCGCCTTCACTAGGGTGTCGGCTTCGTGTGGGACTCACACGCACTTCAATTGGCCGGACAGTGAAGTAAAGGGCATTCTAAATGCTTGGTTGGTTGCCCTCAGAAATTTGGTGAGCAGTGAACACTTGAGAGTTTAGAGATGAAGTATTTTTTGCTGGTTCTTACGGCTCTATCTTAATTGATTCAGTGGGTCATAGAATAGGACCTGCTGTAAGTTATGCAAATAGACATAAAAACACAATGTCGTAAAAATTAATCTGGATTAGGCGCGTGAGATGTTAGCAAATTAAATAGTTATCAACCGCAAATTACATTAAATAGTTAGCAACCATGAATTACATTAAATAGTTAATAACCGCAAATTACATTAAATAGTTAGCAATCGCAAATTAAATAGTCATGTAGCCTCCTTCTCCAGCTCGAGACAAAGAGTAAATATAGATAGAGATAGATTAATTAATATATAATCTAGTATGTGGTGCAATACAGTGTTAAAGAATATCATCCACATTAAACTGATAAATTAACAAAGATTATCCTATTTGATCGGAGTACACGGGATACAATATAGCTCACTCTTCTGAGCCATTGCTCGCTGCGTTTGCGTCCGCGTCTTTGTTTTGCGTCGAGCATGTCCCGTGGGATATGTCAGCCGGTCCAAAGAGCGCCTGTTGGAACGGAGGGGTACAAAGACCGTTGAGTCTGTTGAGTGGGCGGATGTGCACCACTAAGCTAAATCAAAGGAAGCTGAGTCTGGTAAGCATCGATGTTGTCTTGTTCTGAGCTGGGAGCCACCTACAATGAATTCATGAACGACAGACTGTATAAATCCACTCTCAAATTATCCGCCCCAAGGTACGATATCTGCAACTCTGGTCATGCGAAGGAGCTCTCGCCTTGGACGTACAGTGTGCCAGCGTACCCGGAGGAGCTCTGGCCTTGAACATCTAGTGCGCCAGCGAACCAAGAGGAGCTCTGCCCTGCGTACACCCCAAACCCTGTGGACAGTCCAAACCCCGTGTACTGCTTCCTTGTGGGAGTTGGGAGTCCTGTATCCTCATCACTAGACGGATGGCCGTCACCCCCATGGTCAACTGAAGGCTGCAATACGGAACAATGTTAGTCAAAATAAATAGCATGGATGTAAACTGAGAATCTCGTACCTCCGGATGTACAATGCAGATGACTGAGAGGGAGCGTTAGTCTGTGTACAGGGTGCGGATGGCACAAGTGTTGCATCTCGATGGACTTGTGATAGGAGAATGACATGATGTTAGCGGAACGTAAGGCATAACCAAAAAACAGAACGTAGATTTGTACGTAACTTACCTCCCCGCTGATCTGGCCCGCGGATGACCGACGTGGAGTGCTATGATGTCGACTGGTCTCGTTGGGTCGTGATGACCTGGCAGGTGAGCACAGCCCCCCACTTGCTGCCCAGTACGCAGGATGTCGTCCGTCGAACGGCCACAGCTCAAGTTCTTTATTATGTTCTTCGACTCCGCGAAGATGTACTTCAAAGTTTTCAGTAGCCCTGGTGGTGTGTGTGGTCTATAGATGGCGGTCTCCGATGCGCTTGCGATGCGCTACGCCCGCTCCAACTGAAGTGAGAGACAAAACAGGTTCAGTAACGAAGAGTATAAATATCATCAACGAAATGACCGAAGTTTGTAAGTGTCTCATGGTGCTGTCATGTCACGAAGCGTTGTATCGATCATACAAGTGGTCGAGGCTCTCCTGGTGCGTCACATGCTCCGAACGCTCTAGCGGAGTACGGGTGAGTCTGGTGCGCGACCGTGGTACGTACCACTGCATGTACTCATAGTATATCCGTACGTCGTACGGTCCTTGCTCCAACAAGACCTCGACATGCGCCATCTCTGTCCAGGCCGTAATCCACTCATGCTGGAATGCTCGCCAGTCCTCAACATATCGGACCTCATTCCGAAAGGATTAATGTTAGAACAGAGGATATAGGTATGAAGTGTAAACATTAGTCGAAAGGAGTTGGGCTTACAAGTGGACGACTCGCTGTAACATCTTGCCATCGGGAGGGGACACGGCTTGGTACAAATCGAACTACCGCATTACGCGTTGCGGTGCGTAAGGCTCCACCATATGTGTAAACACCAGGTGGCATATCATCGCCTAAAGTCCGGCATCCTACATGCATCGCAAGGACAGCTCGTGTGGCGCTACCGAGGCCACGAAGTCTAGGGTCCATGGAGCCTAGATGATATCATTGTCGTGCAACGACTCGAACTCGTTGTGGAATAACGAGTAGTACCTCGCCTGTCTGTTCTTTGTCCAGCGTAGGACAGTGGTAGTCTACCGGGAGCCCATGGTGGGCCCGTCTATCGGGTCCTGCAACGAGGGGTATGGGTGGACTGCTCTATGGAAGGACAACTGCCCAACAGGAAAGTACTCCCAACTCCACAGCTGCAGGAGCACGTAGCAACAGGCAAGGCTGGGTTTGACATCGGTGTTGCGCCTCGAAGCGTCACACAACCCCCTGTATGTGACGCAGAGGATGGCTGATCCCCAACTATACTGAGGTATCGCCCCAGCCTCCACGTCAGCTAAAGACTTGGCAATGCAGACAAGTTGGGGTACACCCAATTGCCCTATGACGTGGGAAACATGACCTAACCAAAAAGATATAGAAGGTAAGAGATAAGGTGCATCTGAACAACGTCATTGGGTGCATCCTCCAGGCACTGGTTGACAAGCATTAGCCAAGTCCGAGGGACGCCACGGGCACTATCCCGCACAGGTATGCTGAACCTGTTCCCCAGCCTGGCCTTCCAGTCCGCTGGTGGACGGTCTGGAACAAGTGACTCACCTCGGATCGAGAGACCGGTCATGAATGAGACATCCTACAGGGTGACCGTCATCTCACCCCGCTGAAAGTGGAACATGTGCATCTCGGGCCTCCACCGGTCGACAAGTGCAGACAGCAGGCTGCCGTTCAGGGTGAACTGGCGTCCGACGGAGACCAGCCTCACAAAGGGCAATAAGCTCGTGTCCTGGAGGATGGGGACGTAGCGAGGGTCCAGCTCCCAGCATTCCCTCTCAGCCCGAAGCGCCAGGGGTGGAGGGCCATCCTCGTCCCCATCAATCCATGACTTGCACCGGTGATTGTCATTGTAGAAGTGCTCCAGAAGCTCCGGTAGAGACATGGCTTGTAAGACATGGAAGAGATAGACTATTAGTGAAAAATAAATTATTAGAGCTAACTAAGACCACTAAAATAACTAAGGTTAATCTCTTGCATGCATGCATGCATGGACAAGGAAGTGATGGAGGTGACTGATTACGAGGGATGAGGGGATGGGCGTAATGGTAACTTTTTGACACGATACTATGAAAAAAAAATATGTTCAGATCATTTCGAATTTTAGTAAACATGCCTAAATTATGCTGTCAGCACTTGTATTTGCATATTCTTAAACCATTTGCATCTATTAATAATGCGGTTCATACTAAAAAATAAAATTATGTTGTCTATTCATCGTTCTAGGTTTTATGGCATGTGTAATCAGACAAACGGGGGCAGTTCTCACAATCACATGGAATCTCACATTCCAACTCACAACCTAAATGCATTGCGGTAAATTTATTAGTACTAAATTAAGTATCACTAATTGATGAAAGAAAATTAATCAAGTCCTAAAAATTACAACTAATGTATTAACGACTAATATATGACTGCTAATTTATTAATACTTAATACCGACTAACTATTTTGGACTAATGAATTGAGTAAAACAATGTACTTATGACTAATTAATTAATTGGTAACTAATTAACTCCGCCTAAAAATTACAATTAATAAATTAAGTAAGATTAATTTCGCTATGAATAATTTACTAACCACAAAATTAAAAAATAAATAATGTACAAAGAGAGACGTACTTGCTGAAATGACTACTAATGAAGGTGGCAAATAATAATAAGTCACGGGAAAACCGAAACCGAAAGAACGAGAAAGCAAGAAAGCGAGCGAGAGCAGTGAGAGTGCGAAGTGAAATCGCACTCTCATGCGATTAAATAGAAGCCAAGAGGGTGCTGCAGAGGGAATCAGATTCCCTCCCACACCAATCTCTTGCATGCATGCACATGCATATAGACAGGTACGTGATGGAAGTGATAGATTAGAGGGTTGAGGGGACAGATGTTGGGGCCAGCGACGCGTCCAGCCAGGCGCGGGCTGGACGCGGCTAATTAAGTTTGATAATTCCATTCGCTAATTAAGTTTCGATCGATGTCCAGCCCGTGACCGTCCAGACGAGCGACATGGAGGGCGTCCGACCCATGATCGGCCGGACGAGCGGCGTGGAGGGGCGTCCGGCCCGTGATCAGCTGGACGAGGCAACATGTCCTGCAGACATTGCGTCCGCATGGTCGTCGACCGGACAAGGCTTCAGTTTTGCGATTTAGTTGCGACGGATGTTACTTCCGTATTAAAACGTCGAAAATGTGCTATTTGTGCCAAAAATTCTGTGATGTGAGCTCACATGGACATGGACATGGACATAGTTGGGTCATTACTATGTTATCGAGTTAAGTAATTTGTGGGCTAGTAACCAGGGGCTGAGCTGGCCTTGGATAGCTGGGGCGATGGTCCGAGGCCTATGATCAAAAGTCTTTTTTTATTAAAAAAAAAACATCAAAATACAAGTTCAGTAAAAAACAGCTAATCCAGCCTGAGGCTTAGGTCGTGACTTGCTCCACCCATGCTAATAACTGCCCTGAACAGTACTAACACGCTTTGAGTTGGCATAGGAGAAGAAGCCTTCCCTGTTTGCACTACGCATTCTCCGAAAAAAGAGGTCTCATGTTTGACCTCGAGATAGGATAGGGTGTAAACTGCACGTACCTTTCGATCGGCACGATATGCAAGTGGTTCATGGCCTAATTGCGGCAGATATCCACTGTCAGATCGATGGGCCGGTCGATTTGGGAAAATTTTTTGGCTGTTATATCACTGTTTGCGGAGGGATTAACAAAAATGGCTCCCTTCCGACCGTAATGCCAAAAATTATACAACGGATACGCCAGACGTCGACATGTGTCCAAATCCAGGCCCTAGGGGGACGGACTAGATATCTATCATGCCCGGGAGAGCCGAACAACCCCCGCTGCGCCACGTCGTCTACACCGGTCCCCTGAGGATCGGATTAGATCTCCATCGTGCTCCCAAGTGACGGACGGCCCCTGCTGCGCCACATCGCACTACTACAAAACAGGTTATACCAGACGCCTCATCACAGACGGTTCCAAAGGAGCCGTCTGTGTTGAACTTTTACAGACGGTTCACTTTGGAACCGTCTATGATATGTGCCTCATCACAGACGGTTCTTATTACCAACCGTCTGTGATATGCCACCCCTATAAATATCAGGACCCGACAGACCCCTTGCCCTAGCGCCTCTGATATGTTGTTTGGAATAGAGGGGCTTGAGAAACTTTGCTCTGTGATGGCTGTAGGAGGCTTGCTTATTTTGCTTACCGTGTTCTTGGTTGTGGGTTGCCCTGGCAACTTATGGCTATTTGACTTGCATGTTTGCTTTGTGAGGCTTGGCTTTGGTGGTAGCTCTCGGTTTGGGTGTTGTGAATGAATGCTTTGTTTCAGCAGTGGGTGTTTTGTGAGAGGGAGAAGCTTATGGGGGAGGTGCATTTCGGCTGTGGCTCTTCTCTTGCCCTGTCCACTTAGCTCTCACATTGCACTGTGGCCTGAAGGAGAAGGCCAGTGAGGAATCTCGCAGGATATTTGAAATTTTCGTCGTGAGCTCCGAGAGTAACGATCTGTAACTCTTTATATTTGCTCTAGGTTAATATTTAATCAATTTTAGTGTATTTGGTTAATAGGAGGAGTAACGTATTTGTAGTTTATTAATATAATTTAACACTACTAATTTGTTATGTGCGTAGCGTAGATGGATCGAAACTGGATGTACTGTGCGAACCGTGTGAGTGAAGAGTACATTAATGGCATGTTTGCTTTTAAAAGAGCCGCCGAGCAGGATATGTTGAATAAGGGGATAGAATTTATGTACTGTCCATGCATTGATTGCGGTAATCTGAAGATGTTTAACAACCCGGTGCAGATTGTAGGGCACTTGATTCGAAGGGGTTTCAAAAAGGGTATACATGTTGGACCAGTCACGGTGAAGAGCAGATTATACAGGAAGTTAATAATGACGGCATCGCCGAGGAAGTTAATAATGACGACATCGCCGAGGAAGTCAACGATATGCCGGATGTAGACTGTGCTTTTGATGAGGATAGGTCGCATGATGACAATCTGGATCAGATGCTACGCGATGCAGAAGAGAACTACAGTGAGAGAGAATTTTGTAAATTCGAGCGCTTAATGGAGGATTCGGGGAAACCTTTGTTCCCTGACTGCAAGCCGGAATACACACGGTTGTCAACCGTACTTGAACTGCTGAAATTGAAGGCAAACAATGATTGGTCCGACAAGAGTTTCACGGCGTTGTTAGGTCTCCTAGCGGACATCCTTCCAGAGGGAAACGTGTTGCCCAGCACCAACTACCAAGCCAAGAAGGTTCTTTGTCCATTGGGAATGAAAGTAGAAAGAATACATGCATGTCTGAATGATTGTATCCTATATCGTAAAGAGTATGCAGACTTGCATGTATGTTCTGTGTGCAAAGCATCCCAATACAAGCGTAAGAATACTGCTAAGGTGAAGTAAGGACCTCCTGCTAAGATGTTGTGGTATCTGCCTGTGATCCCACGTTTGAAGCGTTTATTCGCGAACCGAAAGGAGGCAAGATTGCTGCGTCGGCACTCGGAGGAGCGTAAGAAAGATGGAAAGCTAAGACACCCTGCTGATTCTGCCTAGTGGACAAACTTCGATCGGACCTTCAAAGAGTTCGGTGCGGAACCGAAGAACATAAGGTTAGGGTTGAGTACAGATGGAATGAATCGTTTCGGTAACATGAGCAGCCGATATGACACCTGGCCCGTGAATCTATGTATGTACAACCTTCCTCCTTGGCTGTGTATGAAGCGAAAGTACATTTTGATGTCACTACTTATCCAAGGGCCGAAGCAACCTGGGGACGATATTGATGTGTACCTAGCACCATTACTAGATGATCTTGTGACACTGTGGAACGAAGGGGTACAAGTATGAGATGCGTATAAACGAGAGAACTTCTCTTTACGTGCTATGTTGTTCTGCACTATCAATGATTTTTCTGCCCTTGGTAACCTGTCGGGCTTCAGTACGAAAGGAGCCAAAGCTTGTCCGCACTGCTTAGATGCTACGAAGAGTGTATGGCTAAACAACTCGTGCAAAACTGTGTATATGCATCACCGTAGGTTCCTTCCCAGGAGTCACCCATACCGCAAGATGAAGAAACAATTTGATAGAAATAAGGAGGACAGTTCAGCTCCAAGGGCTTTTAGAGGGAAAGAGGTCTATGATATGGTTAAGGATATCGATGTTGTGCTTGGGAAGGGGCGTAAATTAAAAACCCGTCGAAGAACATCCGAAGAAGCGGTCAATTTTTGGGACTTGCCTTATTGGGAGCACTTAGAAGTTCGTCACTGCATCGACGTCATGCACGTGGAGAAGAATGTATGTGATAGCTTGATTGGTCTCTTACTGAACATTAGTGGCAAAACAAAGGATGGTGTTAACGCACGGCGTGACTTGGTTGATGTGAACATAAGGACCGAGTTAGCACCAAAAGAGACCGATAAAGGACGAACATACCTTCCACCAGCTTGCTACACTATGTCCAAGGCCGAGAGAAACGAACTGTGCCAGAGCTTGCATGGTGTCAAAGTCCCGTCTGGTTACTCTGCTAACATTAATAAACTTGTTTCTATACAAGATTTGAAATTAATTGGTATGAAATCTCATGATTGTCATGTGATGATTGCACAAATGCTTCCTGTTGCAATTAGGAGTATCTTGCTGAAGGATCTAGACCCGCCATTATGTGTTAATGAAGTATTTTGGTGATTAATGACAAATACACTTATGAGACTTACACTCTTATTGTTATATCATGTTTAGTCTCAGCTTGGATATAAAAGAAAAAAAT
Organism: Ampelocalamus luodianensis; assembly: GCA_036346255.1. Classification (NCBI taxonomy): domain Eukaryota; kingdom Viridiplantae; phylum Streptophyta; class Magnoliopsida; order Poales; family Poaceae; genus Ampelocalamus; species Ampelocalamus luodianensis. The sequence continues at coordinate 17,389,245 of CM070625.1, forward strand.
CGAAACAGGTATGTATTCATTAATGCCAAATCTATTTGTGAGACTAACAATTCTATTGATTATCTATTGCTTAGTCTTGTTTGGATATAAAGATGAAAATACAAGAGGTATGCATTCTACTTCTTCTTATTATATCTTGTTGCATTCCTTGGATCCAAAATATAGGTTAAACTCCACCAAAAAGGTTAACTTGGATATGTGCATATGTTTCCATTACACATTTGTATATGCACACATTTAGGGGGAGTTCATTCTATATTTGTGGTTTCATTAGTATTTGATCCATATCCTCTTTCCACATATATTAAGGATCTGTACTTTGAAACATATCCTTGAATAAATTTAACTTGTGTAGTTAATATATTCATATGAGTATATACAACTTGTGTAGTTCGTATACACTCATATTTAGTATATACAACTTGTAGTTCGTATATACTCATGGTATATATAACTTGTGTAGTTCATATATACTCATGTCACTTTATATTCAATTATTTGCAATTGTGTTGTGGGACTAATTTGTGTGCTAAGATGTTTTCAAGGCTTAGTCCCGGAGTTTGAATGATGACATGAAAAGGAAATGCAAAGGTGATAAAAGATTGACATGGCTTAAGACAAAGGAGTCATGCATTGCATTTCGAAAAGCTTCTGGAAGAAGTTCAGTGGAAATCGGTATGACCGCATTTGGTAAGCGGTACTACCGATGTGCGGTAGTACGGGAGTTCATGTGGCGGAACTACCGCGTAATGGTATGACCACAAATATATTGGCAGAACTACCGCAACCCGGTTGTTCCGTTTGTTATTTGGCGGTATGTAAATTCCAAAGAAGGTGTTTTTCTGTATTTCTCGAGCCTCTGGAAATCGGTAGTACCGCATCTGAGAAACGGTACTACCGGAGAGCGGTATTACCGGATGCTAGTTGGCGGTAATACCGCACCTATCAGTAATGGCTTGTTTAGAAGCATTTATGCAGGTATATCTTGGTAATTAATGTTAATGACGTTGTGGGACTAACATTTTCCATGAGTTGGATGAATAGGTTATGTTCCAAGGTGATGAAGACTTCGGATGGCATCATGAGTTGATCGTCATCAAGTCAAGGTTCAAGAAGAGGATGCATCATGTGTTGATGCATATCAAGATCTCGAAAAAGAGATGATAATGAGTTGATCATCAAGTCAACAGAAGACTCATCATGTGTTGATTGAGGTCAGGTAAAGGATGCATCATGGGTTGATGCATGTCAAGACGATGACCCGAGCTTGAAGTGAAGATGTGTGTCATCAAGCTTCAAGTGGATAGTCAAGGCAAAGGTATGACTAGCTAGGGCTAAGGATGTGTTCCTAGTCTTTTACCGGTCTTGGTGTTTGGTTGGAAGACCGGATTGCTAGTATAGGTTGTCATACTATTAAGAGGGGTTTTGTCTAGTAGCTTGAGTCTCATCATGTGTTGATAGCTCAATCTTGCTTGCTCTAGCTCATCGTAGCATGATGCTATTATTTGCAAATGTGTTTTGCAAATAGTCGAGGCTCATGCATTTAATCCTTGTAACATGTGACTATATTTTGCAAATGTGTTTTGCAAATGATTAAAGTCCATGTACCTACTCCTTGTGGCATGATCTAAGTTTGCAAATCTGTTTTGCAAATGGTTAAGATTCATGTGTATTCCCTTGACATGGTCTAAGATTGTGTGTTGCTATTTCTTTGGACTTAGACCATGGTAGTGGCTCTTTTGAGTTGTGCTTTTTTATTTGATAAAATGTGTTTGAGATCAATCAAATAGGTGGGTTGTGTAGCCCTCTGAATAAGCTTTCAATAGAGTCAAAGATCACTCAATTTCGACATCGGAGTCAAAAGTTATGACCTTTTTACCGAGTGTTGTCTGTGCTGAAAATTAGGATGCGGTAGTACCGCCCTTATAACAGTGGTAATACCGCAGAACGGTAGTACCACCCGTATAACTGCGGTAGTACCGCACCAAAGTTTTAACGGCTTGTTTTTGAGCCGTTAATGCACCCTTTCCAACCGTTGAGTCAAAAACGGTAGTACCGGCCCTTATGAGTGTTGTATGACCGCATTTCGGCTGAGTTTGCTGATTTCAGCTCCCAACGGCTAGTTTTTGTGTGTGGGCTATAAATACACACCTTGGCCGGTTGAGAGACAAATCTTTGGCATCCCATTTCACCCACTTGAGCTAGTGTGAGCTTCTCTACTCAATTGTGCATGTGTTGCACCTTGTGAGCAAAAGGGAGAGGTTCTAGTTGCATGTGTTGCAACTAGAATTGGATTGAGCATCCAATTGTGCATGTGTTGCACTCGGTGAGAGTCAAGCAAGGGGCTTGGCTTATTACTCTTGGTGTTTGCCGACACCTAGACGACGTGGAGGCGTCGTGGTCCGGTGATCTTCTCAAGTGAAGCTTGTGAGAAGGCCCAGTGTTTGTGAGTGGCTTGGTGCTCGCCATCTCCGGAGTGGAGTAAAAGCAACCCTAGTGGAGCGAGGTGTTGATACCTCGGAGGAAGGCTTAATTTGTGGAGCCAGCCCAATTGGTTTGGGTTTCCCTCAACGTGGATTAGGGGAGACCGACAAGTCTCCGAACACCACGGTAAAACATCACTGTGTCATTGTGGTTTGCATTCTATTACTTTACATTGTGCAATTTATATTTCTTGTATTAAATTGCTTATTCATTGTGTATGAATGCTTGTCATGCTTTGTGCTATTTACATTACTAGAATTGAATAGCTTACAAGTCCTTGCTTAATTGCAATATTCTTCTATTGACTTGTATTGTTGGTGCACTTAGTTGAACCTAGTTGATTTAGGCTTTAATTTTGTAAAACCGTATTATTATAAGCTTCCGCATTAGAAATCGGTTTAGCGCATAGAAGTTTTAAAACGCCTATTCACCCCCTCTAGTCGGCTTCCTTGATCTTACACTTACCGAACAAGGTCCGAGTGGCAATGTTGAGGCTGTGTTATTTCTTCAACTCAATTGCTCAGAAGGTCATCGATCCCCAAGGACTAGATGCTCTACAGGCCGAGGTGGTGACGACTCTATGTCATTTTGAGATGTATTTCCCTCCGTCATTTTTCGATATCATGGTCCATCTCATTGTTCATCTTGTGAAAAAGATAAAGATATGTGGCCCTGTGTTCCTACGTCATATGTGCCTGTTCGAGAGGTACATGGGAATTCTCAAGTCTTACGTATGGAATCGATCTCGACCGGAGGGCAGCATCATCGAAGGTTATGCAACCGAAGAGGTCATTGAGTTCTGCGTTGACTATATGGCTCAGGTGGAACCGATAGGTGTGCCTCTATCTCGTCATGAGGGAAGGCTGGATGGTATCGGGACCATCGGAAGGAAATCAATCACTCCCGATCTGGATACGTACGCTCAAGCCCATTTCACGGTCTTACAACACATGACCCAAGTGTCCCCGTATATCGACGAGCACAAAGACATGATACGCCAACATAATCCAGACCAGTCGGAGGTTTGGATCACGAGAGAGTACAACCGTCGGTTCAACGAATGGTTAAAGGTGTGAATCACTGGGAGGTCATCAAGTGATGATACGCTACTATGGTTGGCAAAAGGGCCACAATTTACAATTGTCACGTAGCAAGGATACAACATAAATGGGTACACATTTTATACGGCAAACAGATAGGAAGAGCACAAGATGTAACAAATGTGTCCGTGATAGATGTATTCAGTACCGATGGGCTGAGTAGCTCATACTATGGGCAAATAGAGGAGATATGGGAGCTCGACTACATGCTTTTCAAGATCCCTCTATTTCGGTGTTGTTGGGTCCATCTCCCACAGGTGAAGGTCGACAAGTATGGCATCACTACCGTGGACCTCGAACGTGTCGGATACAAAGACGAACCATTCGTACTGGCTAACCAGGTTGTTCAAGTCTTCTATGTAACCGGCCCGGTAAATAAGAAGCGACACGTAGTTCTTCATGGAAAAAGAAGGATTGTCGGAGTTGAGAATATAGTGGACGAGGAAGAATACAATCAATTTGACGAGTTGCCTCCTTTCGGAGACGACATCAGGCTCGAGGAAGAACCCAGTGAGGAAGCTAGCTATATGCGCGTCGATCATCATGAAGGGCTATATTTTAATTAAGAATTTACTCTATTGTAATTAATTTATTGCATTGTCATGTGTTAATGTGTTATGGACTTGTCATATTTAATATATATTTATGGCAATGTGGACGTTCATTGTAATTTTGAGTTGAGTTCAATTAGATATGAATTTTTGAAGTCAAACGAATTGTCAGTGGATAAATTGATTTTCAGTAAAATTATTTGGAGATGTGTTATGAACTTGTCATAATACTTGTCACCAGGTTCATATGGACTTGTCATGATTGCCATTATACTGCTTGTCAATATCACAGATGGTTCTATTATGGAACTGTCTGTGATAGGAACCCTAGATCTCGCCCATTTATCTCCCCACCCATTTATCTCCCCAGTGTTAGCCCGTTCAGCTCTCGCGCGCTCCTTCACCTCCTCTAGGGTTCGCCGTAAGCCCCGACGTCGCTGCCCCCGACATCGACGACACTGCCACCGCCTCCCTCTGCACCGGCCTCCTCCCCGCGCCGCCCTCCTCCCCGTGTCGGCATCCTCCCTCTGCACCGGCCTCCTTTCCTCGCCGTCGACCCCGTGTCGGCCTCCTCCCTCTGCACCGGCCTCCCCGTGTCGGCCTCCTCCCCGCGCCGTCGACCCCGTGTCGGCCTCCTCCCCTGCACCGGCCTCCTCCCCCCGGTACTCTACCCTCTAGTCCTCTCTCTACTCCTTCCCTTGCTTTGTGATGGGTACTGATGAATGTGAGAGTTGTGGGTATGGATATGGGAGGGATGGTGATATTGCTAGGGTTTCATCATGGGGTTAGTGTTGGAGACCCTCTGTGCATGCATAGATTGTGTTGAGATATTTGGCGTGAGCAACACCTCTAGATGGCAGTGAGGATGTGTTACCTTGTCGGTTGATGGTTCGGTTGGGAATAGGGATGGCAACGGGGCCATTCCCCGTCGGGGAGTGGTGGAATATCCCCATTCCCAAGAGACGAAAAATTCCCCATCCCCATCCCCGTCCTCGGGTGCTATTCTCCCCCGTCCCCATCCCCATCGGGTTATCGGGGCCCCACGGGGACCCATACCCGCAAGTTGGATCCCAAAAGAAGAGAAAATAAGATTCATAATGTTATAAAATGAGTATGAACATTCACATGCAATACTAAAATGACAATGTTTTTTGATTAATTAGCATCTAGAAAGTAAAGGATGCAAATAAGATTATCTGGCTATCGCCTTATCGGGTTATGCGGTACTGGGCTAGTGAGCTACATGTCTTATCGGGGCCCATGCAGGTAACGGGGATGGGGAGTAGGGGAATGTCCCCATCCCCGCTTCACCCGATGGGGAATTGTATTTGCATATTAGTATCCCCGTGGGGGAAGAAATAGCCCCATCCCCGTCTCCTAATGGGTGAATTCCCCGTCGGGGAATGGGGAATGGGGCCCCATTGCCATCCCTAGTTGGGAATGGCTCACTATCCTACCCCTGTGCTGTCAGGATGTGTCATAACAGATTGCCTTCTGTTGTCTCGGTGGATATATTGACATGCTCTGTTGACATGCTCTGTGGATATTGCAAATTGACATGCTCTGTGGATATTGCAAATTGACATGCTCTATTGACATGCTCTGTAGATATTGCAAATTGACATGCTCTGTTGACATACTCTGTGGATATTGCAAATTGATCAATGGGCTTTGTTGACATGCTCTGTGATGAACTTTGTCTTATACTGAGATTGAATGTGATAGTTAGTTCATTCTTGAGCTCTATTGTATTACTTGCTACTGTCAGTTTGATATACTGTTAATTGGTTACTTTCGGTTGAATGCTAGTTATTCTGATTCTTCTGGTTCACTCTGTGATGAACTTTGTCTTATACTGAGATTAATTGAATGTGATAGTTAGTTCATTCTTAAGCTCTATTGTATTACTTGCTACTGTCAATTTGATATACTGTTAATTGGTTACTTTTACTTTAAATGCTAGTTATTCTGATTCTTCTGGTTCTTTTGATCTCTAGCATTTAAATTGATTGAAACTGTGACTTCATGTTCAATTTGATATTGTATTACTTGCTACTGTCAATTTGATATACTGTTAATTAGTTACTTTTAGTTCTATTGAGAGTATTTAGTTTTTGTTGGTAATCTAATGACCAGTTTGTGATTCTTCTAGTAGTCTGTTTGACTAGACGTTTAATCTATTTTCGATAATAGTTGAGATCATTTGACAGTTAAGCAAAGTATTGTTTAAAGCTCATAGTTTGAATTTATATTATCATATTCATTTAATGAAGAGTATAAACAATAGGATTGAGATGGCAAAGACTTGTTCTTTTGCAACTCTCCTTCTGAGAGCACAAACTATCATGCATAATTTTTTTACAGAATACTCTCAGTCACCTGCTTTGTGCATACTCAATAACTGCATACACATTTGATATGGCACTAACATACTTCTCATTTTCATCTACTTGTAATTTATCTATATATAGCCTGCTCTGATTTCAGTTATGGACCAAACATTGACCACTGATCGTCTTGTTAGCATAAATTAAATATCTGAAATTGCATATTAATTTCTGTACAATCTTAGATTATTTCTAGTGTTTGAATTTAATCAATTTGTTGAAACAATATCAGTATTGTAATAATGTTATGGGGTACAGTCCCCAACGTGAACCCAAGGCAAATCGTTTGGTTTTTTTTTTTGGTGGCTATTGTGATATTTATTGTATTTTGCTATCTTGTGGCTGTGTTGTTCATGCTAAAGAGCACTTGGGCCAGAAATTGACTCAATATGTTGGTGTAATTTCATCTTTGAAGCATAATGTTGCCAAATAAAAAAGGGTGGTTGTGTGGAGCATACCTAGGGCCCTAGGCACTACCGTCCTAGTGTGTGTGTGTGTGTGTGTATCATTTTTGGCCATGTACCCTGTGGATGCATGGTTTGGCCTTTTCTCGACATATAGAAAGAATCATCACTAAACAATAGCAACATGGAAGGATGTTTTGGGATGCACAAAACATATAAAGTTATTGAAATAGCTGTCACACAAATGATTCCATAACATGAATGCACCACCATCATTAGTAAACTTTTACTGATATATGGTTGTTTCTGATGTAGATCTTGCTCTTTATCATTGTTTCTTGAGTTGTTCGATCAATTGAAATAATCATAATTATATTAGTTTAGTTTTCTAAGGATTCGGGTTGTTCTAGCTTTTATTATTTTACATCCCTTTTACTTGTGCTACTACTAACATATAGTGTCATTTGAAATCTTTAAAAACGTTTTACTATATGATGTAAAGGAACATTGTGCCAACTATTTTTAACTTGCAAGTTACCATAGCAGGTATGAATATATAGTCAGTTTGCCTTACTCTAAAATATGGAGGTTAAGATACCGACAGATTTAGTATGTATTATGATATTTTTTGGTTGTCTACTTGTGCATAATTTTTGTTATTAAGTTCTAATCATACTTCTATTTTTGTTTATATAATTAATTTATTTACAACGTAATTTTAGTTATTTATATAGATAGCAAGTAAGCGACATGGTGTCCGCACCGTCTTCGCCGACGTCATCGACGTCGCCGAATGCGTTTGGATCTCCAAGGAAAGTGGTACGTACGCGAGATGGCAAAGGAATATCGAAAATTCCTACGGGCCTAATGACCATCACGGAGGTCAATGCCAATGGGATCCCTGTGAGTCCCCCCAAAGCAGCGGCGAGATTCCGGACCATCCGCGGGATACTTAGAAGGGAACGGGTTTCCATCACCACACTAAGCTGGGACACTGTGTCGGATGATCGGAGAGGCGAGCTGTGGAAAGAAATTTTAAAATCGTTCACTTTTCCAGAAGCAGACAAGGCACGCGTGGGACGGCAGACGTTGCTCGCGATGGGAAAGGCATGGAGGACCTTCAAGAGCACGTGGGATATATAAATTCTTGTCGAACACGGGTCGAACGCCCTTCATGATGTATAAATTCTTGTCGTGGGACATATGGGATGCCTTTGTGCAAATGAAGACGACGGCCAAATTTCGTGAGCAAAGTGCGGCGCACAAGGCTCTCCAGACACTGAATACTCACCCCCACAAACTCGGCACCGCTGGGTACGCGGGTAAAACCGCGCAATGGGCGGCGGAGGATGAGAACGAAACAAAGCTATTTGCTGAGATCACAGACGAGCGCGCTCTCTCCTGGTTGAGAGCGAGGGCATCAGCCATGTCTTCGGGCGAAATCTCTTTCACAAACCCGGCAAACCAGGAGGTGGCCAAACATGTGGTAAATATGTCAAACTACCTAGTTGTTAATAAGTCCATAACTTCATAGTGTCTATAATAACATGATGACCTCCTTGCAGCAAGCATTGACATCCATATGTTCCGAAGGCTCCTTCCAATCAGACAGGGAGAAGGATATACTATCTACAGCCCTGGGAAACAAGGAGCACCCGGGTCGCACGCGAGGCAAAGGGGTTAACGTGCCTTGGAGGGATATATTCGCAGACGACTACTACACGTACAGGAGTAGAAAGAGATGCAAGGCCGAGTACGACCACTAGTTGGAAATGAGGCTTACTGCAAGATTTGAAGGACATATAACAAGATTGGAGGATCGAATCAATCAACTCCTCAACCAGTCGCAAGGCGCCCTCGTTATTTTGGGAGCCAGTCCTACTCAACATCGGCGTCGCGTCCACGCAAAATTCCGAGCATAATGACGTCCAATTACCTATCGACGCCATCAAGGTAATGTACATCTCTGAAATGCTCCAAAGATAGACCTATAGGGCGCCTTAGCTAATTGAGTATCGTTTTGTAGGAGGCGACGCCCTGCACGCTCCAAATGAGGATGGCTGGGTTGTCTATTGAGGCTGGGCGGGGATGGCGTATCCATGCCAAGAAGGGACAGTGCAGCACGGTACATGAAAATTTAAGGGCTATCCCGCTGGAGATTTGCCCGAACGAAGAAATCATAACACTAGGGGATGCCTTGTACACTTTTATCCAGTGGCCCAAGAAGGACATCGCCCTGGACCCTGTAGTGCCACCTCAACCTTCGATTCAGAAGGCCTCTCCAACAGGACCCTCGATGACTCCACCTCAACCATCTAGACACGACCATGCCTCTCCAACATGACCCTCGATGACTCCACCTCAACCTTCGGTTCAGAAGCCCGCCTCATTGGTTCCCGTGGAGAAGACGCTGAAGGAACAAGAAAAGCGTGCCGCCGTATCGGTTCCTGAGTTGTCTCACAGGAAGACGCGTAGCGGGCAAGTCGTTAAGTCCAAGTTGAAATCGCAGAACATTAAGGCGCCTCCGCCTCCCAGGAAATACTCCCTCAGAAGTCCGTTGGTGAGCAACACCGTATTAGCCTACGCTGGACTAGGTTGTCAATCTTTGCATACCTGGTACATGCGTAAGACCAAAGATAAAGGGTACGATTCTGGAATCGTCGTCAGATACACGAAGGAGCATTTCCTCCACGAGCCGGGCCACTTCGTCGTGGGCTTCATCGACTTATTCAACTTATTCAACCTCCAAGCCCTCGATGCCTTGCTTCTACGATGCTGGACACTTTAAGTGTGTACAAACTATTGTTTATGTATAGATACATGATAAAAATATCACAACTCATTGCTTATATACATAGATACATGATGAAAAATGCCCGGGGATGCGGAGAACCGGTGGGTTTCCTCGACCCACACGTGGTCTCTGAGTAAACCATCAAGGAAAACGCATCCTACGTCGTGAAATACATAACGGCGGGATTGCTTGCTCAGGACGACAAGGACTAAATACTGGTGCCCTACAACCAGAAGTAAGCGCTTCACTACTTGCTATACAAATTTCATTTGTACTTTATACGCAACACAAACTTAGGTTTAATGACTATAGCGACATACATGATCGTAGTTTCCACTGGATCCTTTTAGTCATTGCACCAAAGAGGAACAAGGTAATATACCTTGATTTCCTACTCAGCAAAACGCACGACTTCACCATTGTGTAAGGAATACTCGACAGGTATGCTCATTTCTTCCATATATAACTCTATTGTAGTCTTCCTTCATTTGAAATGGCAGAGGTTAACTTTTTGGAAACATGTAGGTCGTTCATCGCCTATGTTGCCGAGGGAGGGGCATACAGGGGATCGAGCGCCACACTGCAACACAGGACGCGATTTTCGGTACGCGCTACAACACAATAATCCTATATCATACTTCGTAATAATGCGTCTCAAACTGATTATACATATATATGTAATTCTATTTTTGCAGTGTCACCAGCAAAAACAAGAACAATGTGCATTCTACGTTTGCCATCATATGCACGAAATCATGAGTGCTAAGATGAAGGATCCTGAGATTTGTCAATCTCGCAATAATTATTTCCTAATTATAAATTTAAATATATATGCGTACTACTTTACTCCTGCTAGCAACAGGGCTTAAACATACAATTAGATTCACTCGTTACGAGGGAGCTCTTGGAGGTTCGAGGGAGACTCTGCAGCTTCATCATGATGGATATTGTTCACACCGACGAAGAGTTTCACTCCGTCGACAACGCTGAACCACCTTCAAACAATTGATTCAATTGTAATTCACTTTGAATAGTTGTAATTCAATTGTAACTCTAGCGACAATAATTGAACATATTCTTATGTAATTGATTTTGAGTTGTAAATGATCACTTTGAGTTGTCAACGATTGATTCATCTGTGATATGTATCTATTTTCTGCATGCTTGTTGTCAGAGGGCATAGCTAGCAATTCCTGAGGCTAGCCGAAAATAAAAAAATTAGTTAGGATTAAAGAACAATCACAGACGGTTCGATGGTTACCATCAATGAAATGTACGATATCACAGGCGGTTCTAGTTACCAACCGTCGTTGATATGATGATATCACAGACGGTTTGTAACTAGAACCGTCTGGGGTATGTATGATATCACGGACGGTTGGTAACTAAAACCGTCTGTGATATCATATATATCACAGACGGTTCAGCAGACGGTTTCTGAACCGTCTGTGATAACTGTTGTTATTACATACATAACAAAACACAGACGGTTCGAAAACCGTCTGTGATGACGGTTTCGAACCGTCCATGATAACTGTTTCTGTAGTAGTGTCGCCTACACCGATGCCATGGGGGCCGGACCATGAGCGTGGCCGTGCCCCTGTGGGACGGAGCTGTTATGGCCGTGCCCCTAGGCACGGATTCCAAGTGTGGTCTCGATTCCCTGGGCACTGACAAGATCTGATTAAAAACCGCTAATATTGTTTCTGCAAATATGGAAACGCATGTCTGCGTGAACGGTGCCTAACTTTCAGATGGGCACACCAAATGACATATGTTTTCATGCATGCAGTGCTCATGGCCAGAGAAAAAGAGTTGCTTTACCTTTCGCTAATTTTGGAGCCACTGAGCTGGTAGAAATAGGTGAGCAGCGGCAGTTGATAAATCAACTTTATGCTATCATTTCTCTCCTTTACCAAACAGGATAGAATTAGAAACAGTTAATCAATCAATGTGCAAGAAAAATGCAATCGAGATGAATTTGAGAAAAGGATAGAATTAGAAACAGATCCTTGATCTGCTGTACGTACAGCAATGGAGCTGCCGGTGTCAAGGCACTGCACAGTACACACCATAGTCTCGTCAAACGTCCCAAAGGACATCTATCTTATCTGTGATCCTGACATGAATTATCTTCTGGTTGTAACTCTCGCACACTTGTCTGAACCTGAATTGTTCGCCGATCGAGACATGGACTGGAATCCGTGCCCAGGGGCACCGCATTAGGCACGTCCGGCACACCAAGGGACGTGTGGCGCGACCAGGCGGTTTACCGTGACCTAGGGCCGATTTTTTTTTAATTTAGCCTTTTTTTTCATAAAAAATGCATATTTATACTCCTGCTAGTCTTATTTCCAGTTTTGGACCCACGGGGTCGGCGCCGTGACTCACGGCGCCGAGCTAACACAGCTCGGCGCCGTGAGTCTTGGCGCCGAGGTCCCGAACCCTAGCCACCGGGGCAGCCAGCGTGGCCAATACCTCGGCGCCATGACTCACGGCGTCGAGCTGTGTTACCTCGGCGCCGTGACTCATGGCGCCGACCTCGCCACACGCATCGCGCCGAGCATTAAAAACGACCGTGGACCTTCCTCCTTCCTCTCTCTCTCTCTCTCTCTCTCGCCCGGCCGGGAGGAGCCCGCGCGCCGCGCGCCGCCTCGCCTCGCCGAGCCGGTCCGCTGCCGCGCCGCGCCGCGAGCCGGCTCCGCGCCCGCGCGCGCTTCGAAGCCGCTCCGCGCCGCCCGCGCCGAGCGCGCCGCCGCCGGCCCCCGCCGCCCCGGGCCGCTCCGCCCGCCCTCCACCCCGCCACCGCCAGCCGCTGCCACTGCCGGCAGAAGAAGAGAGCCACAGTGACGCCGCCGAAGGTAATTTTTTTAATAAGTAATTTAATTAGTAAATTTAATTAGTAATTTAATTAGTAAGTTGTAATTAGAAATTGTAGTTAGTAAATTTAGTTAGAAATTGTAGTTAGTAAATTTAGTTAGTAAATTTGGTTAGAAATTGTAGTTAGTAAGTTTAGTTAGAAATTGAAGTTAGAAATTTAGTTAGAAATTTAGTAGTTAGTTAAAAATTTTTTTAGAGTTAGAAAATGTAGTTAGTAAATTTAGTTAGAAATTGTAGTTAGTTAGGTTTAGATATAGTTAATGTAGTTAGGGTTGAGATATATAGTTAGTCATAGCAATTTTAGTTAGATATGATGTAGTTAGGGTTTAGATATATAGTTAGACATAGCTAATTTAGTAACATATAATGTAGTTAGGGTTTAGATATAGTTAGAAATTTTAGTTTGTTTAGTTACATATAGTTAGTTAGACATAGTTATTTAGTTTGCTAGGTAGCAAATTACTTGGGTAGTTATAAACTTAAATTAGTTACGTATGCAATTAGTTAGTATACTACTTTACTATTAGACATTAACAACCACCGCTTTTGTATGGATTAGATGGACAATCTAGTAACCTTGCACCATGGAGGCGATTGAGAAAGATGGTTATGGAAATGTGTCATTTGTTGGGATGGAAAGTGTGTCCTCGCCGCTAGTGATCGTCCGTCTTATGGTGAATTGGTCGCTAGAGCTCGTGAGGTTCTATGTTGTCATGGTAATGAGGATGGCATCTCGCTTAAGGGTGTACTTCACCTTGGTTCTAAAGACTCTATTTTTAGGCGGATGGTCTCAATTAACTCGAGGATCGTGGCAAAATTATGTCGATCGGTGATGAGGACCCAATATCAATGTTTGGATTTGTTTGTGGGAAGTTGTCCATTGATCCTAATCCTCATGGGCACTCACCCTCATGGGCATTCACCCTTTATGGGCATTCACCAGATTTGGGTAGTCCTCCCTTTGGACCCTCCGTTACCCAATTGTGATGCGGATGTGAACGAGCCGGTTGTGGTACCCGATGCTCAATCCGCTGAATGAGATTGAATTTCTCATCCTGCGGCCCCTCAGAGATCCCTTTGACTCGAACCATCCAAGTAAGTGTCGAGTACCACTTTAGTTTACCATTCATTAATCTATTCCTTTGTCTCAATTGCCATCCTATGTGTGGTTGTGATGCAGAGATGTTCCCGAAAATGATGGTCGCCCTCCGTGGCACCTTCAGCAACATGGATCAATTCAGTAGGGCCTCTAACAAAGGTTGATGTTCGATTGATGATGATGAGGAGCCTTATGGGACGGCTAGAGCCGTTGATTCCGATGAAGACCGGCTTGCGGCAAAGATTGACACAACAAGATATTGAGCTCATCATACACCGCCTAATCGTGATCCAAATATTGAAGAATTCAACACCTTAGTCATTCCCAAGGTGCTTATGCGTATGCGAGAGGCGACGAGTTGTTAGAGGCTCCTGGCCGGGATAGCATGGAAATCAAGAAGGGTTTGGTCTTCAAGGACTTGCCTACATTGAGAAGGTGGTTACAGTGAGTATTCATGAAGCGCAAAAGACTTTTCAAGGTTAGGCATTCCTATGTGCAACGGCGTTACACAGTGGTGTGTGAGAAGGCCGATTGTAATTGGAGGGTGTGTGCTAGGAAACAGAAGGACACAGGCAAGTTCAAGATCACAAAAATCGTTGGCCCACACACTTGTGCAGAATCAAACTTGAAATGTAGCATCGCGGTTGACATCTACCCTCATTGCGAGATCACTATACTCACATCAAGGCAGCCCAATTTGAAGGTGAGGACAATTATGGAGATGACACAGAAGATGTTCGGATACGACATAAGGTATGGAAAAGCATGGAGGGCAAAGCAGCGAGCCTGGAAGATGATATATGGGGATTGGGAGGAGGGGCACGAGCAGTTGCGAGCATTGTTCAATGCAATGAAAGCAGTTAATCCAGGCATGCATTACGAGTACATCCCCAAACCAAATGAATGGAAGGATGGAAGGCAGATTTTCTTCCGCGCATTCTCGTGTTTTCCACGAGGCATCGAGGCATTCGTGCATTGTCGTCCCGTCTTCTCCATTGATGGTACTTTTCTTCTTGGCAAGTACATGGGCACATTGTTGATAGCCATTTCCGTTGACACGCATAACACATTGGTCCTCTTGCGCTTGCTTTGGTGGAGAGGAGAACAAAGATAGTTGGGGATGGTTCCTGCGGCTTGTTCGGATACATGTTGTTGGCCCTGGCAGGGAGGTTGGTGTCATATCTAACAGACACCAGGGCATACTGAGTGCAACGAGGCCACTTTCCCTTCCTCAAAGCATCCGGATTCTCCTCCATTGCAGCCTTAGCATGGCGAACACGCTCAAGCCTCCTCTCCCTCTCCCCCCTACGCTTAGTCGCTCGCCTCATTTTCACCTCTTCCTCGCGCTCCTTTTCTGCTGCCTCCTCTTTGCGTGTCTTCTCCAACACTCCTCGCGCCGCATCCCACTTCTTCATCCCTCCATATGTCGCTTGTCCTCCTCCTTGATCTCAGTGTCGATCCACCGCTCAAAGTCACATAGCGGGAGGTTCTCGCAAAACATGGGTCTCATAAGCACGTAATGAAATGTTATTGATTCATCGCAAGAACAAAGAAAAGCCACTAATTTCTCACCAACAATCCAATGCGGATCTGTTGAGGTGTAGGGTCAAAGGCATAATTGTGACACATCCAATACCTCTGCTGCACGTGTCCTCCTCATCGATCTCGCCACCCTACAAGCATCACCGCAGAGCACATGGGCACCGAACGCCACTAGGCAAGGCAAACCGCGAACGCATTGCCCACCACTGTTGCCTAATCCGAAATACAACAAATTGTATGAACCTTACATAATATGAACTACATATTACCGACAAATTAGAATACGATGGACAAAGATTACCTTGGTTTACTAGTTTTACCACGCCTCGGCATCCTAACAAATGGGAGAAACAGAGGGACCGACGTAACTAAGGTTCCATAATACACAATACGAATCAATAAAACAAGTGAGACTAATTGCTTCAAACCCTAGGTCATGACTAACCTAATTTTGCATAATACACATGATATAGACCAAATCAATGCGTAAAAGTGAGGAGGACAAAGAGGATACCTTGCTCTCGGTTGTATGGATCAATTCAAGTTTCCATGGTGAAAATTGGTGATTCAAAAGTTCAGCGGGTTGGGTTGAGTGAAACCCGAGAGAGGAGAGGAAGAAATAGATGAAGGCTCGGCAGTATATAATTGAGCTCGTGCCGAGATCGGGCGCGAGGTCGGCGCCATGAGTCACGGCCGAGGTAACACGCCTCGGCGCCGTGAGTCATGGCGCCGAGGTATCGCCACGCCGGCCGCCCGGTGGCTAGGGTTGGGACCTCGGCGCCAAGACTCACGGCACCGAGCTGTGTTAGCTCGGTGCCGTGAGTCACGGCGCCGACCCCCTGGGTCCAAAACTGGAAATAAGACTAGCAGGGGTATAAATGTGCGTTTTTTACGAAAAAAGGGCTAAATTGAAAAAAATTCGAGACCTAGGGCCATGCCACAGCAGCTCCGTTCTCCAGGAGCACGGACGCACCAGTCTGGCCCCTTGGTGTAGGCGACGTAGCATAGTGGGGCCGTCTGTCCCCCGGAGGCGCGATGAAGATCTAGTCCGGCCCTAGGGGATCGGTGTAAGCGGCACCGTCAGGCCCTCCTAAGCATTGTGGAGATCTAGTTCGGATCCTGGGACTGGATTTGGACACATGTAGACAGTCCGCATGCCGTTTGTATCATTTTTTGCATTACGGTCGGAAGGGAGCTGGTTTTGTTAATTTCTTCGCAAACGGTGATATAACTGTTAAGAAACCCTGGATTAACGGTTAATGAGTATAATACCGAAACTATCTTTAGTGAATTTTAGTCTATAAATAGGATCTCACTGTACGCAAAAAGGTATTGATCAATGTATAAAGAGGCTCCTCTATATTATATTTTCATCTGTTGTCTCTCTGTCGATTATCTATTGTATAGTGATTGATTGATTACCTCTCTACGGCGACTACATTGTTTAACACGTTCATTGGTTCAACTGGGTACGTCTTTCTAGATCAATTTTTAGATTCTAATCTCAATTGATCTATTGAGCATGTCTTCGTGTGACCGGGTGCCAGGAGATGACCTTACCGACAAATTTCACATCATCCGTTTTTCTGATCTACATCGCTTAAGATGTAAGTGCATGCGACCATCTTTTACTTGCTGGAACTTTGATTAGCTTAGTGGATCAATCATTCAATTATTGTTTGAGACTATGTTCATCCTCCATGCGGGTGGCCAGGCCACCCGCACGCACGTGATCCTTGGTTGTCGCCCCTAGCCCCGTCGGGTTGGGTTTGCATCGCTGCAGCGATTCGCTGCCGGCACCGATCGGTGCGCCACCGTTGACCTCGCCGGGGACAAACTATGCTTTGCCGATTATTGCTAAAGACCAAACAGAAAAAGAAAGAGGGGAAACTCGATCTCGTAGATCGAATTTGAAAAGAGGACCACCAGGCCGTGCCACCATGTGCCGCCCCTCTGGCCGCTGGCGCTGCGCCGCCCTTCTGGCCGCCAGCACCACGCCGCGCCTTGCGTCGCCGAGTTGGCCGCCCGGCCTCTCACGCCACTGTGCCGTTGGTGCCGGCCAGCATGCCGTCGCGCCAAACCGCCAACCACGCCGCGCCGGACGCCGCGCCACTACGCTTCACGCCACGCGTGTCTCCGACGATGCGCCACGCACTCGCACCGCCCGCGTCCCACCAAGCCGCGCGCCGCCTGGCCACCCACCGTGTCGCCCGAAGCCGCGCGCACTGCTCCGCCCGTCGGCTGCCTCGCGTTGCTCGCACGCTGAGCCACTCGCTCGAGTGTGCCGCCCTACTAGTCACCGGCGTCGTGCCTGTAATACCCCAGCTCAATATAGAGCCTAGAATGCTACCAAATTACTCTACTGAACCAATTAATTTTAACATCTTAATAAACAATCAACTAAACATTCATTCATGAATGACACAATGCTAATAATCAAGAACCAGCACAATCTACCATTAATTAATAATAAGAATATCATCTATCAATTGAATATAAATCAATCATGATGCTTTCTCTTTATCAAACTATTCTAAGACAATCTAACATTTGCTGCACTAAGACAACCAATATTCAAATAGATACATCTAAAGCATCAATGATTAGTAAAACTACGAGGATGATAGAATAATCTAATTAATCATTTTAATCTATCAAATAGAATTAAATGAACTCAAATAACGTGATTTAAGAGCATAAATAGAACATCCATGAACACAAATAGAACATCCACCAGGAAGGGTGGTCACAGTCTGAATCTAAAGAATTATCATGAATTCGAAGTTTAGTTGAACGATCTAATTTATTTATCATGGATTGTGAAATCGTGAGGTGCGACAAGTCTACCCCTTCCCATGCATGTCGTTGCCTCAAGAGATACCTAGAAAGCACAACACAGCAAGAGTGAGTCCACGACTCAGTAAAGTACAACAGTAATACAACATAACCTCATAACCAAACAATGAGGATACCAATTCTCTTTATAAACATCAGCAATGGATAACAAACCCATCTCTTATACGTGTATGCAATGCATATGTTAAGAATGCTCTTTCTTCAACTTCTTTGCAATTACCGATAATACCGAGTAGTGTATCCGTCGATGCATACTCAAGCCTGTGCCCTCAGGCATAGGGACCTCATGCCCACACTCCACGAGTGTGGGGATCCAAACCCGTCCAATGCATGATGGGGATTCAATGCCCGTCCAATGTATGACGGGGATCTCAAAGGAACAATCCTTGGCTACCACGTAGTCCAACATACTGAAATGAATGCCATGATGCAAATTGAACTCATATTATCAATCCATCATGAAGGTATAATGTTCAGCGGTATTATCAAACATAAAACCTCATAATTAAAACATGACAATTAACAAGAATGAAATAACGCAATTCATTATCATTGCTTGCACTTGCCTCAACCGTGAGACGGAAGACAGCGACAGAAAGCTCTAGCCCCGGGGTACACCACCACCTGGCAACCGTGAATTATACTAAACATCAACCAAACGTACACAACATTGCAATGGAACAAAACGAAAACAATCGTTCCTAAACGAGACCCGAACTTTAACTGATATACTCCCAAAGTCCAAATCTGTCCAAACAGATATCTATTAAGTAAAAATCCATAACTTTCGAGTAAAAACTCCAAAAGTCATGAATCCAATTTTCCTAGAATCAACATAGGCTTGGCTATGACTTCTCAAGTGATCGAAAGGTCAAAATACCATTCAAATCCTTTGATTTTAATCCCGAATACCGTTCTGTCATCTTTGGTATCTCTGACTTGGGAAAATCACAACTTTTGTTTGGCACAATCAAACTCATTATTCTAAGACTCTCTGGAAACTAAAGAAAACTAGATTTCTTAATAAAATTACCACAATTATTCCCACTGTGCAACAATGGTTGCAAACAGTTAAACTATTCACTTCTATCCACAACAGAAGTACAGATTACAGCATTAACTTTAAAAATTCATATCTTTTGTTCTAAATGTCCAAAAAATATGAACTTGGACTCCCTGTATTAATCATGAAGTTATATACACAACTTGTGGAGATCAACTGACCAGATTCATCCATGTCCATACCCTAAATCATAGAACTAAGCTCGCTTCCTGAAACTAGAGACTGAACGGACACCCAGACTTGCAAAAATCATAACTAATTCATTATCCAACCAAAAATTGTGAATTAATACTTTCCCAAAAGCCAACGCAATTCCCCACACAACTCTAGGAGATCCTAAAAGCTGCCCATGTAACTAACAATCATACGAATTAACAGAACTACAGAAACACCAATCTACCTAGCACATTTCTAATCTGACTATCAGGGACAATTCGCATACGAATGTTTTACAAAAACTAATAGGGAATGCGAAATTACCCACGAAATCACCGCTGGATTTCGTTGAATTCCTCGCGAAGACTCCCTTCTTCTACCTCTTCCTCTCTTCCTTCCCCTCCTTCTCCTTCCCAATGGCCGGTAGCAGGGAGGATGGCGTCGGGGAGAGGAGGAGCAGCAGGAGGTGGCGGTACTGATAGCATAGAGTGCCTAGGGTTTGGTTCCCCCTCCCTTGCCTTCTAATGGGCTACCAGCCCACTCATGGGCCTTGGGCCACTATGGTCGGCTCCTCTCCTTTCAAATATGAGTTGGCGCCCATTCCTCTCTTAAAATTCTGAATTTTCTATCTTATTTTCCTTAATTATCTCCCAATTTTTATTGCACTCTCAAAATGATATTGGGGGGATTACAGTGCCACACCCCATCGTAGGCGCCACGCCACACCCCACCGCTGGCGCCACTCCATGCCCTGCTACCGGCGATGCGAGCACGCACATCAGGCGTTGCCGCCACCACGGGATGGGCACTACGGAAACCCTAGTGCCCCATCCTCTTAACCCCACCGGGTGGGCCGGGGCAGGTCGGAGTGGGACAAAATCGGAAAAGAAAATTTAAAAATTCGGGAGAAAGAAAAAGGGAAAAAATCCCAAATAATTACAAATAAACCATCGGAATTCTAAAAATTACAAGGGTGTTTTTATTGAGAAGGAAAATTTATGAAAAGGCCCTCAAAATTCTAAAAAATGTGATGAATTTTTCGCGGATAAGAAAATTTTGTAAAAAACCCTAGAGTTTGGGAATTTTACAACGGATTTTGGATTTTTATAAAATTTGCAGAATAACCCCTTGGGAATCCAATTTTTACGTCAGACTAGTATGTTCTATGATTATTTTATAGTCTAGACTCTCGGCTTATGGTTATTTGCTTTAATATTATTCTTTTTATGCAATAACCTTAAATTAATCCAAGAAACTGAATTTCTAAGGTATGTGAGCTTGCTTAAATTGTGAAACCTTAGACCTTGTACACCTTCGAAGCATCATATTTTTCATGGTTTATTTTTCTCTGGTATTGTTTGTTTGGGAAATTAACTAATGGGTTTAGTCATTCTGAAAATTGCTCTCATACCTTAAAATTTATCAGAAAATCCTAAAAATACTAGGAAATTCTGGAAAATGTATAAAATTATCTACTTAATAGATAAAAATTAATATTTACTATTTTGCACTCGTTTCATGCATTTTTTTACCAGCTGTAAACATACAGAAAATTACATAAATTGTGTAGAACATCTTTGACATCACTAAGTGGATATTTGTTCGTCCTAGATGACAACAATGATAAACCCATATTATGATCTATGGAGACCTATAGCAATCTTCCAGTTATCCCTTAACTTTGTAAAGATATCGTTTTCTTGCACGAGTTGCATTAGTAGTATAGATTCAGCTCCTATCGAGCTTGGCCCTGCTCCTACCGAGTATCTCGTATCTTTTGCTTTAGGCTAAAACCTTATGCATTATATTGTTATTTCCCAGGCTCCATAAATAAATTAATGGTCAAGGTTGTTCTATTAAAGTCTTATCTTCTAATGAATAGTTGATTAAATATGTTTAATAGAATATATTACCAGTAGTATACCTTACCTGTAGTAAACTGATCTTGCATGGAATAAATTCGTAAATAGTATGCTTGAAAATTGAAAATATGTTGTCATGCCTTGCACGGATGCCCAGATGGCAAAAGAGAAACTATTTTTCTCAGTGGCACCAGAACAAGCCTAGTCATATATTGATCTCTGATGGATCACTTTGGGTTGAAGTTATTCTGTACTTAGGGCTGAATAAGTACAGAATAACTTCAGCCCTAAGACTTGGAGTCTATGTAACACTATACCCCACCATACTAATTTCTTAATTGAAGAACTTTGTAAGCAGAATGTTACAGAGGATATATTGGTTTCATGCCAACAAAATTGTACTCATGTTGAAGTATGATTGCAAATCTTTGCTAAAACTCCGAGTTGGTTTCAAGCAAATGCTTGATGCACACGCTATCACTCGTGATTTTTATAGTTGGCATGAAAATGGGGGGTGTTGGGCATTGTGGGATATTGGAACCTAAGTGACACAAAAAATATTCAAAACAAAAGTTATGATAGGCAAAGTGGCATATCCTAGGTCAAAGCTAGAAGCAAATTAGCCAAAAGCAATAAATTAATCTAGTGTATTTTGGAAGATGATTAAAATAAATTGCATGATTATTATCCTTATTCAGTTGATATGGAAAATGATATTTACATCATTGCCGATACCCATGTTGTTGGCAACCACAATGATTGCTGCCCACGAAGAGCAATTGATTTGTATCTTCAGCAATATGTTAACCGTCAGCATGCGGGAGTGCACATGGCAAATCGACGACCGCGTGACGTAGTCACATATATGTTATGTTTAGATATGCACCGAAGCGTGCCATACTCATCGAAAATGACACATGCATAAATTAATAAGTGTGGTATGCAACTGCATCACCACCAGAAGCCATATCACTTACTTGAATCAAATATAGCTCTTGAAAGAAAAATGACCTATTGAATTTTATTGATCCTGGATGATCTAATTTTGGTCATGTTGATTCTGACATTACAAATTAAAATAAGGCATATAATTTATCACCCTTAATTAAATTTGGTGCTCCTGTTGACCAATAAATATTCTCGTCGAATAGTTATACTATTTTGGATGATTCAACTAAGATTTGAAGTCCAAAAGAAAATCTAGTATCTCTGTGCAGATTAAGTATGGTCAAATATTTATATTCCAGCATTATATTTATGTTCCTGAAGAACATCCTGTAGTTTTATGCTGTTAGAACACACTGCTTATGACCATAAGAAAATATGTTGTGTGATTATAAACTTGAAGTTTAATGATCCAAATTATTTGAGATAAGGTATGAGTAATTGGATCAAAATTTGGGTAAATAATAAATAAGCTAGTCTATAGAATAAGTCTGTCAACTCTCGACCCCCGTATGAGACCTTCATCACAGATTAATGACCAACCCGGAGTTGGAATATCCTACAGAATATTAGGATCATGTAGTTCTCTTGCCACTGCATTGATAAAAATCTAGCTCACTGCAAATAATCATCAAACCCCTTATTTAAATAAGTGCATGTTGGAGGAATAAAATATTTTCCACATGTTATCACTACTGTAGCATACATCTTTGGGCCACCACTAGCTGCTGGAGATCATGTTGGATATGAAATTCAATCAATAATGTACCCATGATAGGAAAATTTTTGGGTATGCTATTAATAAAGATCAAGTCTCGACATTAGGGGGAGAAATGCCTAATGTTCTAATGTCGTCGTATTTTCTAGAATGAAAAGATCTTTTGTATGAAGATACACGCACTACCTCAGGCACTTGTCACTTCCTAGGCACTTCTCTTGTCTCTTGGTCTTCTAGAAAACAGTCTTCTGTTGCACAATCCACTGCTGAAGCTGAATATGTAGCTGCCGCTAGTTGCTGTAGTCAGATTTTGTGGATGGTGTCCACTCTTAAGGATTTTGGGTTAAATTTTGCTAGTGTTCCTTTTTTCTGTGATAACACCTCTGCTATTAACATTGCTAAAAACTCTGTGCAACACTCTAGGACCAAGCACATAGACATTCGCTATCACTTTCTTAGAGATCATGTCGAGAAGGGTGATATTGTGCTGCATTTCGTGGAGTCCGAAGCTCAGTTAGCTGATATCCTCACCAAGCCTTTAGACCCAACTAGGTTTGCCACCTTGAGAAGTGAGTTAGGGGTAATTTATCCCTACGGGTTGGTTTGAGAGGGAGTTGGCTCTGTTCTGAACTTTCCTTGTTCTTCTGAACTTTCCTTGTTCATCTGAGTTTTTCTGGATCTTTTATGATACCTTCTTGTAGTGATATTTTCTTCTGATCTTTTTGATCTTTTTAGGCTTTTTAAGTCTTTTTGTGCATCTCATTGTATCATATTGCATTCATTTGAAAATTCAAAAAGATGTATTGTAATATAAGCTTTTCTGCTTGTCTTTTAAAATTGATGAAGCTTTGTTTATTACTCTCTTGAGCTTTAGTATTTCAATCCTTACTCAACGTCATGTCTAGTTCTTTGACTTACTAGAATTATCATACTTTCACATATGTAGCTAAGTCTTTGCTAAATGAGCTAGAACTCTAAAACAATCTGAACTATTTTTTTGCAATTTGTGGATGTTTTAGCTAGTTGCGCAATTAGTGCTCCTTTTGTGACATTGGCCATGTCAAAATTGTTGTTTTAGCTCTTGAATCTAGTATTGATCATTACTTGAGCTTCTTGTTCTTTTAAGAATCTAAAACTGCTCTTGTGAAAAATGAAAAATCAATTTGAAAGATTGTCTTGTGCTTAAAATGTGCCAAACTACTCTCACAGACTTCATGTCATAGACATGAATTTGGAGATAGTTTGATGATCCAGATGATCTCATGGGGACTGCTTGTCAAAACTGATATGAACCTCAAGATTTGTCGCCCTGGTAGAAGCTTAGGAAGAGTTTGTGGATGGCTCCTAGTCCAGGATCTTCTTCACTAAGATATACCTTTAATCAACTTCTAGTCGAAGCTTAGGAAGAGTTTGTGGATGGCTCCTAGTCCAGAAACTTCTTCACTAAGTTAGACCATTAGTCAACTCCAATATTCATTGCAAATGAAAAACTGTTGAAAAATGGGTGTTTGAGAAAAATTGAGCAAAATGATTCAATTCAGGACCTGTTTGTCTCTTAATGTGGTCATTGTTAGCTTTTTGATCTCACATTGACATTTTGACATGGCCAGTATCATCTTAGGATCCCTGTTGATGAACTTGCTAGATTTGAAGCTTTACTTAAAATGCTAAAATTCATTGCTTTATATTGAGTCTTCTAGCTTTAGCTTTGTTATATATGTCTTATCATGATTTTGCTAGCGCTTTCAGGCTGATATGTTGTTTGTGCAATATTAGAAATGCTAGCTTGTTCTTTTGGGTAATCTCCAAAGCTTCTTGTGATCAAAAATTGAAAAATAAAAAAAATGATGAAGCCACTCCATTGCATTTCATGCATGCTCCTTCTTATATTTTTTTTTCTCATTCTGCATTTGTTATCTCTGGACGAGAGGAAGGCGTGATTCCTTGATGACTCCATTGTCAAAGGGGGAGAAGATATTTCGAGATGTATAAAGGAGAAGATTTAAAAGTGTTAAAAAGGGGGAGAAAATTGGAGAATTTAAAATTTTCTGAAATTTGAGGATCATAGTGAGGGGGAGTTTCTTATTTGCATTCTTATGGTCTTATTGCCCTTTCTGAACTTGAATTGCAATTCTTGATCCACACGATGATCAAAGGTCATATCGAACAATTGTTCTTTCATGTGGACCTTAAATGAGATTTTGACTTTTTCTGAAAAATGAAGCTTTCTCGCATTCGTTTGCCTTATCTCACTTGTCTATACTATTCTGAAGCCAACTTGGTCATTTCTTTTGCTTTTTCTTGTATTTGGACCAAGTTGCGCCTTTGTGCGAAAACGTCGAGTTTTTGCCTTTCAAACCTCAAATTTTGCATTTGTTAGGAATTGCCAATGTGTTCATCAAGGGGGAGATTGTGGATATCATGGGGATATTCTCATGATATTAGGATTATGTGACAATTGGCAATGACGTTGAAGGTTTGCGGAAACACGCGTTTTCGGCAAAGATCAGGTTCTGTCAGGCCTCAGACGATCAGACCGGCCATGGTGGCGGTCAGACCGGTCGTGCCTCAAGTAGTTTATCAGGTGAACTAGCTGGCGGTCCGACCGGTCAGGGCGGCGGTCTGACCGGCTACCGCTGAGCGGTCAGACCGGCCATGAAAGTAGTTTTGGAGTTTGAGGCTGGGCCAAAAATAAAGAGTGTAGGCAAGAGAGGAGGTTCTACTGCTCTTGGTCCCATAATTTTTGGAGTCTCCAGACAAAAGTTCTATTCGTTTGAAATTTCCAGAGAGTTTGCGGATTTCAGAGTTGGGATTTTGGCTAAGTCCCTTGGTGGCGGTCGACCGCCATCCGCTGGCGCCGATCGCAGAGCGCCCGACCGCCGTGGTGGCGGTCTGACCGGTTTTAACTTGTTCGTCGGCCCGTGGGGCGGCGATGTTTGCTTGTTAGGTCAAGTTCATGAGTTTCATTGCATATGTGTTGCATGATGCATGTTTTGACTAACGTGGGTCAAGTTGTGAAGAAATTGTTCTCGGATTCGATTTGCTTGTCTATTGTTGTGAAGTTGTTTGGTGATCAACGACGGTCAACGGCGAGGATGATCGGACTAGGCTTGAGAGCCGAGGTTCGTAACGATCGACGATGCCGTGAAGTCATTGGACTCAAATATGGTGCAAGATGGACAAAGGTGACCGAACGCGCTTCGGCGCGATCGTTGAATCAAGCGACGCGGGCCTGCAAGTGCCATGGTGGTTTCGGGGGAGCCGGATGGGAGAGACTTGCCAATATGATGAGAGCCGTTGATCAACCTACACGCTATGGCAGCGAGTGCTTCGCGACAACTGACTCGGTCTTCGGAGAAGGACCGAGAAGGGGTATTTTGGTAATCTTACCAAATATCGCCTTGGTTACCTTTTGCCAACTCGCGGCGCAAGATGGTGTGTGAAGAAACGGATTAGGTCAAGAGGAGATGAAGACGACGCTTTAAAATACGTGCGTGTGTGACCCGTTTGTTTTGGGCCTTAACATGAGCCCATTAGGGTCAATCTTCTAGAAGGTCTAAACCTCCACTATAAATAGAGGAGGGAGGTGGCTGCACCCCCTCAACCCTTTCATTGTGTTTGAAACCCTAGTTTTGCTTAGGGAGAGGATTATTGCAGGTTAGGGTTCTAGAGAGTTTTGATTTGATTTCGTGCTCATAGATTGAGCTTTGTCCTCCATTTATGGAGTGGCTGTAAACCCAAATCATATCAAATCAATCCAAAGAAAGTTCTCTCAAAGATGAGTCTATTTGCTTTCTTTCTCTCTATTTGGTGATTTGGGGTCTTTCTTTGATCCACGAGTTTTTGCTTGGTTTCTTCTCTTGATCTAGCTTGCTGTGACATGTGGGAACACATCTAAAATCATCTTGATCATCAATCACCCATGAGCAAGTCTCTAGATCATATTTTCGTTTTGAGTCGGTTTTTGAACCACCTTCACTCAAATGGAGAAAGGTCTGAACTTTGGCAAGGATCTTCACGATCGTTGCTTGGAATAGGTTCCTGACATCCTTGAGAAGGTGTGTGTCAAGTTTCACGAGGTTTGGACGCACGAATCAAAAGTTAGCTCAATTTGCGTTTTGGTTTTTTGGGCTGATTTTACTGTTCATCGAGCTAGAGGTCTGACCGCCCGTGGGAGAGGTTCGATCGCTAGGCCAACCGGTCTGACCGCCCCCGTGAGAGGTCAGACCGCCCGTGACTTGGTGTTTTGAGTTTTTGTTTCTTTTGCTTCGGGGTTTTGAGTGGATTCAATACAAGTCTTCCGCTGTGCTTGATTGATTGATCTTCATAGCTTTCATAGCTATTGGAGTGAGATTCGTATTGAATCTAATTTGGGAGAAAAAGATATCGTGCTCCTATTCACCCCCCCTCTAGTTGCCTTTTCGGTCCAACAATTATTAATCACTCCTTTAACTCTCGTGAAGAGAACTCACCTTGTAGGTGAAATACCTCATGAAGAGGTTTATCATGAAGATGAAAGCCCCAACAATTTGATGTGCATATATTACAATGCTGGGAATGCGAACGACCAATAATCTTTTGTTTGGAAAATGACAAAGATCTGGTTAGTACTAAGATACTCTCGAGTCAGAGGATATGGGAGAAATATTGTTGACAATCACTTTGCCTCTACAATTGCCAAAGTTTCTGTTATGAGAACATGAATCCGAAACCAAAGTCCATAGCTAAGCGCTTGAAGCATTCATATCGGGTCACATAATGAAAGTATATGAGCCTAAACCATAATTTCTAAATAAAAGTCTTGGAACCAGGTAGTTCAGACTTGATAGGTCATTATGAATATAATAAAGTGGTGAAAGCTTTGGTTCAAAGGTCCCCGTAGAGACTGTTACTCTCCTATTATGAATGATCTAATGTTCCGTTGCATAATAATCTGGCAAATGGCATGAACAAGATATACAGTCAATGGGTTCTAAAAATCCTTGATAAGATTCTCAAATGACTCAAAATCCCTAGTATGAAGGGAAACAAAATCGCAATATATATGAATCTCATATCCAATTGTCTCTTACCTGTAGGAAGAGCATCTTCCTGAAAGAAAATTATCTTACCAGTCGATCTCTTAATCACACTAATGATCATATGATCCCTAGAAGTGGGCAAGGACACATCATGACCTGAGAGAATATAATGAGGAACCTAAATACCAAAAGTATGCCACATAAGTACTTATAAAGTGCATCTTCCACCAGAAGTTAGTGGGGATGGTGGTTTCCTCTATTACCATAAAGGTATGACATACATTGGTGATATTTACAATTAATCCTCTAAACGCCAAAACTAATACTGGTTATATTTTACTCTAGAGTGGCACAACTATCCTTTATAGTTTTGCGGAACAGGCTATTCGTTGTAACTTTAACCACTCAGAGATAGTTACAAAATACTAAGACCCTAAAAGGTTTTGATAAAATGTATCTAGAGGGCATGCGAGTTTGCAAGTAGTATTACCCCATATCCTCTGTAAGGATAATCTACCTCTGTTGTATAATTAAATAGTGCTATTTGATAAGTTAAACATATTACTCCCGAATAATGTTTATTCTAAACCTACAAATGAGTAATAGGATATTTGTATGTAAGACTCCGCATCGTAATAATCCAGTAGATTTGATCACAATATTCTTGCCTATGTTCATTTTCGTAAAATATATAAAATGCATTGGAGCAACAAGACTTCAACGGAAGTTGTGTTTAGGGGGAGCATATGATATAGTTGACATTTTGAAAATCTTAGTCAAGCCTAAAAGGTGTTGATACGATGATTACAGATTAAATTCACCTTGAAGGTTTTACCACTTAACAGTTTAGATTCAGTTTATCAAAATGCAAAGATAATGCATAGATCCTAATGATCAATACTAAATCCTGAAGATATCTGACAAATCTCTATAGTGCAAAATCTCGGAATAGATTTATATTACTTTGTGGTAGTGCAGCCATCTCTTGGCGGTCATCTAACCGGACCTTGATAGCTATTTCTACTAACAACTCCGAAAATTATTGCATTATATGAAGCTCAACGTGAATGTGTTTGGCCCAAACGTGTGATTGGCCATATCCAGAAGTCATGTGGCATTAATATCGTTGATACCTCATAATTTTTCATAAAGATAATACTGCTTGTGTTGCACAAATGCAAATGGGTTATGTTAAAAGTGATATCACGAAGCATATTGCTCCCAAATTCTTCGATCCTTCTGAACTCCAAAAGAACGATGAGGTGAAGATCCTGCAAACTAGATCTTGTGAAAATTTGGCTGATTTATTCACTAAGTCTTTGCCTACGTCTAGTTTCCAATGATGCATTCATGATATCGGAATGAAGTGGCTTGTGGAGTTGCAGGAATCATGGGGGGGAATCCCCTGAATCATAATCCATTTAAGGCTCTGAAGTTTTACCTTAATCATGAAGATTAACCCAGATGGCAAAGAGGTTGCACTCTTTTTCTCTTAGTGAGTTTTCCGTGAAAATTTCTTACATAAAGGTTTCTAACGAGGTAACAATACAATATAACTTGCGGATGCAATGTATTCTTTTCTCCGATCCCTTTTTTCCCACTGGGCTTTTAGGAGGAATTTTCAATTAAACATGTACATGATGCGGTATTCGCCCAATGGAAGTGTTAAGAAACCCTAAATTAAGGGTTGATGGGCATAATACCGAAACTACCGCTGGTGAGTTTTAGTTTATAAATAGGACTTCTCTGTACACAGAAAGAGATTGATGAATGAATAAAGAGGCTTCTCTATATTGTGTTTCCATCCGTTTCCATCTGTTGTTTCTACGTTGATTATCTATTGTACGGTAATTGACTGCGACTACATTATTTAATGATAACAGCCAAAAACTCGGTGGATTTGGAGACTGTACGTTGTACATCAAAGCCGCCGTCATGTGTCTGCGCAATCAAGAATGGAATGAAGACTGAGTGATCGATGGGCGCCAATTAGGCCCACGATGTGTTCACACTTAGCAGCAGAGAAGGCCGTGATATTGGGTTGAAATACTACTGTAGGCCACTGGTATGGGCTGAGTAGTGCTACCTCCGGTCAAGTATACTTGACGTTCAGACAAAGTAGTTCAGCCCACTTTGCATGAACCCAAGGCTTGGTTGACGTCAAGCTTTCAAAACCGGAGGGAGTATAAGAATAAAAGGCCCACACAAATTTCCCATTTCAAAACTTCTTCTCTTTGTACAGTGTGCGTTCGTAATCTTTTTTTTCTTCACAATGGACCTTGTGTAAGGCTTGTTTGGTAAAGCTATGCTCCTGTTTTCTTAGCTTTGAGCGATTCACTCCTCTGAGAATTTGAAGTTGTCTGAAGGAAGTGTTTGCTTGAAGGTTAGCTTATAAAACTTTGAAAGAGAGGATTAGAGGCAAAAAGATCATGCTACGCCTTATTTAATACTTTCAAGTATATTTGTTTCTTACTGCTTTCTATCTGTACAGTACACAAATTTCTGATGACCAAGAATCTATTTGAATGCGATATCATATGAATGTATATAAATGAGACGAATTCATATCATAGTCTAATAAAGTCCGAACAAAAAAAACAAAATACTATTTTTTGAAGAAAACAAAAACAAAATACTATAATATCAATGCAGTTATACTGGTCCTTACAAGTTAAACATGGCAATACATCTCACGTCCAGATTACAAAGAGATAGGTTTATTCATTATCCAACACAAGCATCACTTAGAACACATGCTACAAGCATCAGCTAGCGACAGCCATCATGTAGTAGCGAGAAAAGAAACAAGATGAGCCCTTGCACCAGCCAATGCTTCATACTGACGTCCATCTTTTCTTGAATTACATGGTAACCATAACCTGCAACAGCTAGTATTATTGCCCACAAGGAAAAAAATATTTCAGGCTTCATATATCAGTCGGCCACACATATGTACAACAATTCATGAATCATAGTGAGAGACCAAGCAATTCATGTCGATTATTCGTGAATCATTTATGCATCTGGTTCATGGACAAAAAAGGACCATGCATTTGCTAAAGATCTCTGAACAAATTATACATCTCTACTCAATTACAATCTATGAACATTTACAAAAATATGAACAATTACACATCTGACATCTCAAATGGAACAAATATCTCCATGGATCATCCACATGTCATTTCCCCAGTCAAGCATAAACATCAATTCCACACAGAAATTCAAAATAAATGAGAGGAGGTAGGGGAGCAGGTTGCATTTGGAAGGGTGCAGTGAAGGGGAGTAGATTTCATCGTCGCTTTTGTGAAGGTCGGGGTGGGCGCCGGTAACGTGGCACGTCGCGCGGAGCTGCCAGGGCCAGAAAATGTCGTGTGCCGCCGCGGACGCCCTCCATGCCTTGCTCAGCCGCTGCCCTCACCCCCGCTAACTCCGGTGGCAATGGTGCCTACACTACTACAGAAAACGTTATCACGCATTTGTTGGAACCGTCATCACGCATTCGCCGAACCGCTCGTGTTTTTGCACGCTCTGTGATAATCGGCGGTTATCACGCACGGTTAAAAACCGCTCGTGATAAGTGACAACACGCACGTTCTAATGAACAACCGTCGGATATCCATATATCACGCACGGCTATATTTACGATCCGTCAGAATATCAATATCACGAGCGGCTCACAATTATCACCGCTCGTGATATATAGATATCACGCACGGTTCGTAAATATAGCCGTCGTGATATATGGATATCACGACGGGTCATAATTAGCACCGCTCGAATATCCACATATCACGCAGCGGTGATAATTATGAACCGCTCGTGATATTCATATATCACGACGCGCATTTTTACGAACCGCTCGTGATATTCATCTATCACGCACGGCAATAGTTATGAACCGTCTGCGTGATAGCTCTTTCAAAGATAACTAATTTAATTTTGATTTTCGCTAGCCTCGTGAATTGCTAGCCATGCCCTCTCAAAACAAGCAGCGTAAAATAGATACATTACAGATGAATCAATCATTGACACTCAAAGTGATCATTTAACTCAAAATCAATTCGACATAAATATGTATCAAATATTGGCTAGCCTCAGAGTTACAATTGAATTACAACTATTCAAAGTGAATTACATTAATGAATCCTTCAAGGTCGTTCAATGTGTTGGAGTAGTGAAACTCTCCGCTGGCGCTAATGATATCCGTCATGATGAAGGTGTAGAGCTTCCTCTAACATCCGAGATCTCTCTCAACAAGTGAATCTAAATCTATATTGAAGATCCAGAGCTAGCAACAAAGAAGTAGTAAGCATATATATGTAAATTTATAATTAGGAAATAATTATTATGAGATTGACCAACCTCTGGATCCTCCAACTTAGCACTCATGAGAATCGCATATGATGGCAAACGAGAATGCACATTTTTTGCTTTTTGCCGATTGTGACCGCAAAAATAGAATTACATATATAGGTATAGTCAGTTCGAGATGCATTATTACGAAGTATGATAGAATTATTGTGTTGTAGCATGTACCAGAAATCGCGTCCTGTGATTAAATGTGGCGTTCGTTCCCTTGTATAGCCCTCCCTCGATAATATAGGAGATGAACGACCTACATGTTTCCAAAAAGTTAACCTCGGCCATTTCAAACGAAGGAAGACTACAATAGAGTTATGTATGGAGGAAATAAGCACACCTGTCGAGTACTCCTCGCACAAGGGTGAAGTCGTGGCCTTTTTTCATTAGGGAATCAAGGTATAGTACCTGGTTCCTCTTTGGTATAATGACTAAAAGGACCCAGTGGTGCCTACTCATGTATGTCGCTTGAATCATTAAACCTAAGTTTGTGCTGCGTATAAAGAACAAATGAAATTTGTATAGCAAGTAGTGAAGCACTTACTTCTGGTTGTATGGCACCGTTATGTAGTCCTTGTCGTTTTGAGCAAGTAATCCTGTCGTTATGTATTTCTCGACCTAGGATGCGTCTGCCAAGATGGTTTGCTCAGAGACCACGTGTGGGTCGAGGAAACCCACCGGTTCTTTCAATCGCCGGGTATTTTTAATCATGTATCTATACATAAGCAATGAGTTATTATATTCGGTATTACGTGAATGTAGAACTTGATTGTACACACTTACAAAGGTCCAAAGATCGTAGAAGTGAGGCATCGAGGGCTTTGAGGTTGAATAGGTCGAATAAGTCGCCGGCCCACGACGAAGGGGCGGCTCGTGGAGGAAATAGTCCTCCGTGTATCGATGATGATTCCATCAACGCACCCTTTTCTTTGGTCTTGTGCAAGTACTGTATGCAAACTCGACAACCTAATCCAACAGAGGCCAATATCATGCGGTGGTCGCCAACGGACTTCCGAAAGAGTATTTCTTAGGGTTAGGAGGGGGAAGCGCCTTAATGTTCTTCGATTTCGATTTGTCCTGAATGACTTGCACGCTACGCGTCCTCCTGTGAGACGACTCGGGAACCGAAACGACGACACGCTTTTTTTGTTCTTTCGGTGTCTTCTCCACAGGAACCGATGAGGCGGGCTTCTCAAGCGAAGGTTGAGGTGTAGTCATGGAGGGTCCTGTTGGAGAGGCATGGTTGTGCCGAGATGGTTGGGGTAGAGTCATCAGAGGTTGAGGCGGCACTGCAGGGTCCAAAGCGATGTTCTTCTTGGGTCCTGTTGGAGAGGCATGGTCGTGTTGAGATGGTTGGGGTGGAGTCATCAAAGGTTGAGATGGCACTGCAGGGTCCAGGGCGATGTCCTTCTTGGGCCACTGGATAAAACTGTACACGGCATCCCCTAGTGTTCGATGTCGCTGCTCGCGAATCTCCAAGGACGGCCTTAAAATTGTCATGTACCATGTCCACCTGGACCCTGGCGTAACCCTACGCCACCTGGGAACCGTGCTGCACTATCCCTTCCATGCATGGATACGTGTCAGAACCCGGAATTAATATCCCAGATCCTCTGTGCATTTCTGAACTAGTCCCATGATCAGTAGCTAGTTCACATAGTAAACAAATATGATAACAAATTCATATCACGACTTTATTAATAAACAACAGAGTTGATTACAAAGGAGGCTTACAGGCCCACAATAAAATAAACACAGCGGAAGACGAAGATATAGTAGGGTCCAGCTAATCCGCCACGCATAATCGATCGGGAAGCGGCCTAGTCGCCGAGGTCCACCTCGTAGCAAAGTCCTTCTCCTCTCAAATTTTATTTGCATAAAGCAAGTATGAGCACAACTTCCGTGCTCGCAAGTTACACCCACAAGTAAAGTAATGACATGCATATATGGATGTAACAATAGAAGGGTTTATTAGTTTATTTGCATAAAGCAAATTTCTTTTAAATACTGTACTAAGTTCCAAAGCAATTATTTTATAGCTAAAATTTATAAAATTCTCAATTTTATAGTCGATAACATTCACACATGAATGGTGAAGGATACCTCCTATCACATGGCTTCCTCGCCCAATTCCTATCCGGATAAACCAGCTTTGAAGAAGTCTTTTTCAAACAAAAACCAAAGTCTAACTTTGAGTAGTTCTGGCTAGCATGTCCATGACCACAGAAACGGCTATTTGAATAGTTTTACACTCTGCAGAGGTTGTACAACTTTACCCACATGACAAGACTTCTCTAGTTTGTCCGGCATATATCTATGCCACTGCTCACTACCTTTGGTAAGCGGTCTAGAGCATGTGTTGAGGCCTTTACAATGTTCTGTCTTAATGTGTTTGTGCCCGCTAAGATTTCACTACCATTGGACTGACCATCCTCCTAAGCCCCTCTCCGCGCGGGATGGGTCTCTGTCGACCAACACCCATACCAACAACATAGCACCAATGACACTAAGACATCACAAATTATTTAGCCAAGTCCCGACTCATACTTGGGACATGTGGTGGTACGGTATGGCGTAGCATCATGCGCCCGAAGACCGGTCCTTAACTGACTTGGGCGATTTTCCATAAAACCCCGGGCCTTAACCCTAACCAGATTAAGCCCTGCATAAACTCGCACTCCACCAATCATCCATTTCGCTAAGTCCAAACCCATTTTTATTTTACTTTTCAAGTCATTCGTAAAACTCCCATGACACACCAATGCCAAGGGTACAATTTAAACAATAATTGATCATTGGCTGAAATTCCCCAAATCAAACAAGTTTGGTCTATAAGCATGGCTAAGCAATACGTTTAAAATGATCCTAGTTCATACTATCGTATCAACCGTGTTTTATCTAGGTGTCAATGTTTTTGATTCAATATCAACATTGGTCATACAAAGGATTTAGGTATAACTATGAATTTAAAAACAGAATTTATATTACTGAATATAAATAAGCATGCAGTAATAATTTAAAAGCAGAATATAAATAATTTAAAATAATAGGATCAATATGATCAAGGGTATAACTTGCCTTGCTTGATGAGGTGACGTTGTTTTTCTTAACGGATCACCTTAACAAAACGTCTAGTGTTGAGGTGACGTTGTTTTTCTTAACAGGTCACCTAGTACTCACAAGTACTATATTCAGGTAGTCCAAGTGTACGATCACGATGATCATACAGTCAAAATCAATCCTCTTATGTTGCTCTTCAATCGGCGTCGAAATCTGATTCTCCGAAGTCGTCGAAATCTAATCGTGAAAATACGACAAATCTAACTCAAATTCAAATAAATTCAAAAAGGAAGATCAAATTAACTCCAGATAGAAATATTTTGTTTTAGCTAGCTAGATTATGATTTTAGACAAATTTTGCAACTTGAACCACCCAATTTGGAGTTCGGATGCAAAAGATATGAATTTTAGAAGATTGGAATTACATGGAATAATGAATTAGGGTTTAAAGGAATTATTGATCAAATGAACCCAAAATTAAATAATTTTGGTTTGGTTGGCTAGATCTTGATTTTATATGAATTTAGGAATTTGAATCGACAAAATCGGAGTTCGTATGAGGGTGAACGAACCCCGGGAAGTTTTAAATCTAAATAAACCCTAAAATCAGATTTTCTTGATTTAATTTTCTAAAGGAATTTCGGTTTATTGCGCAAGATGACGTCAGCAGGGATTTTCTTTTCCCGGCCGAATTAAATTTGTAAAGAAAAAAATGAAATCAGCCACTGACATGTGGGACCCACATGTCAGTGACTTGGCTCGCGGTGAACCAGGTTCACCGAGCCCAAGAAATCTGGTGCGAGTGAACCGGCCACGCGGGCGCTGACCCAGCGTGACACGCGGGCGCCACATGGGCAGAGGAGTCGACGTGGCGCTGAGGTGGTGGGCTGACCGAGACGCCACATCACCCCGACGACAAGGAGGGTTCTGGACACACCGACAACGGCGAGCGGCGGCGCGGGACCGGCGGCGAGTGATACCAGTGTGACGGGAAGGCTATTGCGCATCTAAAGAGATACTCACTGGTGGTCGGGGTTCACTGAGGTGGCCGGCGGCGAGCTTTTGGTGGCGGGGACCTTCGGGTGTTGACGACAACGGTGATCTGGCGGCCTTTTGTCGACGTGGATGATCGCCAGAGAGGGATCGTGGCACGCTGATGACGACGGTGAGGTCAATGAAGTAAGGGTGTCACTGACGGCGAGGTAATCGGTGACGAGGGCTTTGGTGGCCGACGAACTCAACTACGATTTCCGGTGGCTAGAAGCGGCGGGAGGTTACAAGGGTAGAGGGAATGCGATGAGGGAGTAGAGGCGCACCCGGGGCGCTACTTATAGGGGCGCGCGGGTTCACCGCCGTCGCGCACAAGAAGGCCGAGAGGAGCGCGCGCGATTTCGGATTAGGCCGAGATGGAAGGGGTGAGGCGTGAACGAAAGCGGCGAGATCAGGGGGCGGCAATCACGGCGGAGACTAAGCTTCGGTGGCGCGCTAATGGCGGCAGGAGAGACGCGGCTGGTGGAGGAAGGAGGTGGGGAGGAAGAAAGGCTCAGGCGGGCCCACGCGCAGGGAGAGAGGGAGGGGCGCGGGTTGTGATGGCCGTCGGATTTCCATCCGACGGCCAAGACGAAAAGGGTGCGGGGTTGAGGCGGGCCGAATGGGCGAGGCGCGGAGAAAATTGGGCCGACCGGAGATTCGGCCCAAAAGGATCTCTCACTTTTAATTGATTTTCCAATTGATTTAATTCCGATAATTAGAAAGGGCTTTAGAAAATAGCAATTTAAATCCAAAAATTATAGAAAAATTCACAGAAATTCCCTTATTTATTTTGCACTTAATAAAAATAGTTCCAACTTATAATTGACTATAGTTTTTGCAAATAAATTATTTTGGCTTGAAAAGACTTAGGAAAAAGCTTTTAAAAACTCAGAAAATCAAAGGAATTAATTAAATTTTTATTTTTCAGATAAAACCAAATAAGGCTTCAAGAACTTCAAATAAATTTTGAATTTTGACTTTTAAAACTTCAGGAATTCAAATAAAGTAATTAAACTCTGGCAAATTCTCAGAAAAACTAGTAAAATAAAATTTTTATTTATTTTTATTTTGGTAACAGAACTTTGGGATGTTACAATACGCCACCCCACGCCCAGCCTCAATAGACATCCCAACCATCCTCACTTGGAGCGTGCAGTGCGTCGGCTCCTACAAAACGATACGCAATTAGCTAAGGCATCCTATAGGTCTATCTTTGGAGCATTCCAGAGATGTACATTACCTTGATGTCGTCGATAGATAATTGTACGTCATCATGTTCATAATTTTGCGTGACGCAACGCCACTCCGATGTTGAGGAGGACTGCTCCCAAAACAACGGGCGGCTTATGATCGGTTGAGGAGTAGGAGTTGATTCACTTGGTCCTGCAATCTTGCTATCTTTTCTTCAAATTTTGCAGAAGCACTGTTCTCTTCCTTCAAATTTTGTAGTAAGCACATGTTCCAACTCGTGTCATACTCGCCTTGGATCTCTTCCCCGCTCCTATACGTGCGAGTCGTCGTGGGAATCCACCCTCCAAGATACGTTAACCCTTTTCTCGGTGTGCAACCCGGTGCTCTTTGTTTCCGTGAGCCATAGATAGTATATCCTTCTCCCCTCGCTTGGAAGGAGCCTTCGAACATGCGGAACTCGCTTCTTGCCGCAAGAGGTCATCATGTTATTGTAGACATTATGAAGTTATGGACTTATTAACAACTAGGTAGTTCAAGACATATTTACCACACGGTTGGCCACATCCCGGTCTGCCGGGTTTGTGAAAGAGATTTCGCCCGAAGACATGACCGATGCCCTCGCTCTTAACCAAGAGAGAGCGCTCGTCTATGATCTCAACAAATGGCCTTGTTGCGCTCTCGCCCTCCGCGCCCATTGCGCGGTTTTACCCGCTGCACTCAGCCGTGCCGAGTTTGTGGGGGTGAGTGTTCAGGTCCGAGAGCCTTGTGCGCCGCACTTTCCTCAAGAAATTCGGGCATCGTCTTCATTTACACAAAGACGTCCCATATATCCCGCGACAAGAATTTATACGCCGTGAAGGGCGTTCGACCCGTGTTCACGTACTTTGTGACAAGCACGCTCTTGAAGGTCCTCCACGCCTTTCGATCGAGAGCAACGCCGCTGCTCCACGCGCCAAGTCTGCGGTGGGAAAGTGAACGATTTTAAAACTTCGCCCCACACCGGCGTCTCCGAACATCCGACACACGGTGTCCCACCAAGGTGTGGTGATGGGGACCCGCTCTTCCAAGTATCCGCGACACGGTCCGAATCTCGCCGCTTTGGGGACTCACAGGGATCCCATTGGCATTGACCTCCGTGATGGTCATTAGGCCTGGAGGAATTTTCAATGTTCCTCTGCCATCTCGCATACGTACCACTTTCCTCGGAGATCTAGACGCATTCGGCGACGTCGATGACGGCGGCGAAGACGGTGCGGACGCCATGTCGCTTACTTGCTATCTATATATGCACGAAGCAATATGCGTAAGCTCTAACCGACCAGATTCAAGCAGATGTACTCAACTTAACCGAAAATGATGCACAAATGTAATATATAAAGAAGGATTGATGGTAGTTTGTGCTCTCAGAAGGAGAGTTGCAAAAGAACAAGTCTTTGCCATCTCAATCCTATTGTCTATACTCTTCATTAAATGAATATGATAGTATAAATTCAAACTATGAGCTCTAAATAAGATTTTGCTTAATCAGAAATGATCTCAATCATATTAAAAATGATCTTAACTATCACATTCAATCTCAAGATAAGACAAAAGTTCATCACAGAGCATGTCAACAAAGGCCCACCGATCAATTTCGGTTTACATATTATCAAAGTCACATCACGCATTTGTTCGTCAATACAATAGAGCTCAAGAATGAACTAACAAGATATCAAATTGACAATAGCATTCAACCGTCTGTGATAACTAGCATTCAACCGAAAGTTAGAAATTAACAAAGATATCAAATTGACAAGAGTAAGTAATACAATAGAGCTCAAAAATCAACTAACTATCACATTCAATCTCAAGATAAGACAAAGTTCATCACAGAGCATGTCAACAAAGCCCATCGATCAATTTGCAATATCATTAGTACTCACAGAGAGGAATACTCACAGAGAGGATGTCGCACAACAACTCACGGTGCGTGAGGAGGCCGTGCGGGGGAGGAGGCCGACGCGGGAGGAGGGAGGCGCGGGAGGAGGCCGACACGGGGAGGTCGCGCGTCAAGGCGAGGCAGCGTGCCGATGAAGGGGCGGCGCGTCGGGTCTTACTGGCCGGGAGGTGAACGGCGAACCCTAGAGGAGCCGAGAGAGCGCGCGAGAGCCTAAGGGGCGCGGGAGAGGAAGTGACGAGTAAAGAGCAAAACCCTAGCGGTGCGTCTTTTTATAAAAAAGATATCACAGACGGCTCTATTAAAGCACCGTCGTGATAAGATATCATGCACGTTCCATTAAATAACCGTCTTTGATATGGAGGATATCACGAGACGTTCTTTAATGGAACCGTCAGGATATTGAGGATATCACAGACGGTTCAGTAAATAGAACCGCTCGTGATGTGAGTATATCAAAGACAGCTTCTTC
The DNA here is from genome assembly GCA_036346255.1 of Ampelocalamus luodianensis. NCBI lineage: Eukaryota > Viridiplantae > Streptophyta > Magnoliopsida > Poales > Poaceae > Ampelocalamus > Ampelocalamus luodianensis. The sequence goes on from CM070625.1 coordinate 17,429,160, forward strand.
TTACTAACCGCTCGTGATATGGAGGATATCACGACGGTTCCACATGGAGCCGTCAGAGGTTCAACACAAACGGTTAGTCTTACTAACCGCTCAGGATATACTCATATCACGCACGGTTGGGAATAAGAACCGCTCGTGATATGCCACCCTATAAATATAAAGACCCGATGCACTTCCCGCCTCTAGCGCCTCGATCTCTTCTTTGGAATAGAGGGGCTTGAGAAGCTTTGCTTTGTGTTGGCTGTAGGAGGCTTGTTTATTTTGCTTGCCTTGTTCTTGGTTGTGGGTTGTCCTAGCAACTTATGGCTATTTGGCTTGCATGCTTGCTTTGTAAGGTTTGGCTTTGGTGGTAGCTCTCGGTTTGGGTGTTGTGAATGAGTGTTTTGTTTCGGCTGTGGGTGTTTTCTGAGTGGGATAAGCTTATGGGGGAGGTGCATTTCGACTGTGGCTCTTCTCTTGCCCTGTTCATTTAAGTCTCACATTGCACTGTGGCCTGAAGGAGAAGGACAAAGAGGAATCTCATGATATTAGGAATTTTCGTCCAGAGCTCCGAGGGTAACAATCTTTAACTCTTTTTATTTGCTCTAGGTTTATCTTTAATCAATTTTAGTGTATTTGGTTAATAGGAGGAGTAACGATTTGCAGCTTATTAATATAATTTAACACTACTAATTGTTACGTGTGTAGCGTAGATGGACCGAATCGATGTACGGTATAACCGTGCGAGTGAATAGTACATTAATGGCGTGATTGCTTTAAAAGAGCCGCGAGCGTGATATGTGAATAAGGGATAGAATTTATGTATCGCCCATGCATTGATTGCGGTAATCAAGATTTTTAACAACCCGCGCAGATCGTAGGGCACTTAATTCGGGGTTTCAAAAAGGGTATACATGTTGGACCATCCACGGTGAAGAGCAGATTATACAGAAGTTAACAATGATGACATCGCCGAAAGTTAATAATGATGACATCGCCGAGGAAGTCAACGATATGACGGATGTGGATCGTGTTTTGACGACGATAGGTCGACGATGACAATCGATCGATGCTTAGCGATGCGTATGAAACTACAATGAGAGAGAGTTTTGTAAATTCGAGCGCTTAATGGAGGACTCGGGAAACCTTTGTTCCCTGGCCGCAAGTCGAATACACAAGGTTGTCAACCGCATTTGAATCACTGAAATTGAAGGCGAGCAATGGTTGGTCCGACAAGAGTTTCACGGCGTTGTTAGGTCTCCTAGACGACATTCTTCCGAGGGAAACGTGTTGCCCAAAGACCACCTACCAAGCCAAGAAGGTTCTTTGTCCATTGGGAATGGAAGTAGAAAGAATACATGCATGTCCGAACGATTGTATCATGTGTCGTAAAGAGTATGCAGACTTGCATGTATGTCCCGTGTGCAAAGCATCCCGATACAAGCGTAAGAATATCGCTAAGGTGAAGCAAGGACCTCGCTAAGGTGTTGTGGTATCGCTCGTGATCCCACGCTTGAAGCGCTTATTTGCGAACCGAAAGGAGGCAAGATTGCTGCGTCGGCACTCTGAGGAGCGTAAGAAGGATGGAAAACTAAGACACCTGCGATTACGCCAGTGGAGAAACTTCGATCGGACCTTCAAAGAGTTCAAAAGGAACCGAGGAACATAAGGTTAGGGTTGAGTACGATTGAATGAATCGCTTTGAACATGAGCAATGACATAGCACTGCCCGTGAATCTATGTATGTACAACCTTCCTCCGTGGTCGTGTATGAAGCGGAAGTACATTTTGATGTCACTACTTATCCAAGGGCCAAGCAACTCGGGAACGATATTGATGTGTACCTAGCACCATTACGGATGATCTTGTGACACTGTGGAACGAAGGGTACAAGTATGGGATGCGTAAACGAGAGAACTTCTCTTCTGCGCCATGTTGTTCTCGCACTATCAATGATTTTTACGCCCTTGGTAACCCGTCAAGCCATTACAAAAGGAGCCAAAGCCCATTCGCACCGCTAGATGCTACGGAGAGTGTATGGTCAACAACTCACAGAAATCGTATATGCGTTACGTAGGTTCCTTCTCAGAGTCACCCATACCGCAAGATGAAGAAACAATTCGACGGAAATAAGGAGGACAGTTCACTCCAAGGGCTTTTAGAGGGAAAGAGGTCTATGATATGGTTAAGGATATCGATGTTGTGCTTGGGAAGGGACGTAAATTAAAACCCGTCGTAAGAACATCCGAAGAAGCGGTCAATTTTTGAGACTTGCCTTATTGGGAGCACTTAGAAGTTCGCCATCGCATCGACGCCATGCATGTGGAGAAGAATGTATGTGAAGCTTGATTGGTCTCTTCTCAACATTAGTGGCAAAACAAAGGATGGTGTTAACGCATCGACGTGACTTGGTTGATATGAACATAAGGACCGAAAGTTAGCACCGAAAGAGACCGATAAAGGACGAATATACCTTCCACCACTTGCTACACTATGTCCAAGGCCGAGAAATGAATTGTGCCAAAGCTTGCATGGTGTCAAAGTCCCGTCTGTTACTCCGCTAACATTAAGAAACTTGTTTCTATGCAAGATTTAAAATTAATTGGTATGAAATCTCATGATTGTCATGTGCGATGACACAAATGCTTCTGTTGCAATTAGGGTATCTTGTCAAACAAGGTCCGAGTGGCAATCTTGAGGTCGTGTTATTTCTTCAACTCAATTGCTCGTAAGGTCATCGATCCCGGGACTAGATGCTCTACAGCCGAGGTGGTGACGACTCTATGTCAACTTGAGATGTATTTCCCTCCGTCATTTTTCGATATCATGGTCCATCTCATTGTTCATCTTGTGAAAGAGATAAAGATACGCGGTCCCGTGTTCCTACGCCATATGTACCCGCTCGAGAGGTATATGGGAATTCTCAAGTCCTACGACGAATCGATCTCGACCGAGGGCAACATCATCGAAGGTTATGCAACCGAAGAGGTCATTGAGTTCTGCGCCGACTACATGGCTCGTGAACCGATAGGTGCGCCTCATCTCGTGATGAGGGAAGGCCGATGGTATCGGGACCATCGGAAGGAAATCAATCACCCCGACCGATACGCACACTCAAGCCCATTTCACGGTCTTGCAACACATGACCCAAGTGTCCCCGCACATCGACGAGCACAAAGACATGGTACGCCAACGTAATCCGCACGGCCGAGGTTTGGATCACGAGAGCACAACCGCTGGTTCAACGAATGGTTAAAGGTGCGAATCATGACCGGAGGTCATCAAGTGATGATACGCGCTATGGTTGACAAAAGGGCCACAATTTACAATTGTCACATGGCAAGGATATGACATAAATGGGTACACATTATATACGCATACGTGATAGGAAGAGCACAATCCGTAATAGCGTGTCCGCATAAATGCATTCGAGCATCGATGGGTTGAGGAGCTCATACTATGGGCAAATAGAGGAGATATGGGAGCTCGACTACGTGCTTTTCAAGATCCCCTATTTCGTGCCGTTGGTCCATCTCCCACGGTGAAGGTCGACAAGTACGGCGTCACTACCGTGGACCTCGATCGTGTCGGATACAAAGACGAACCATTCGTCTTCAAGCAACCAAGTTGTTCAAGTCTTCTATGTAACCGACCCGACAAATAAGAAGCGTCACGTAGTTCTTCATGGAAAAAGAAGGATAGTCGGAGTTGAGAATATAGTGGACGAGGAAGAATACAATCAATTTTGACGAGTTGCCTCCTTTCGGAGAGACATCGATCGCTCGAGGAAGAACCAGTGAGGAAGCTAGCTATATGCGCGTCGATCATCATGAAGGACTATATTTTAATTAAGAAATTACTCTATTGTAATTAATTTATTCCATAACATCATGTGTTATGAACTTGTAATCTGTCAGACGTATATTTTGATGTCAACGTGGAATTGTAATCGCTCCCGCCCTTGTGGACCGTATATTTTGGTGCATTAAAATTCATTTAATTTGGAAAATAGTCCACCGCACCACCTTTCTAGAAACCTAAAAACTAAAATTTTATGGCAAATAGTCCAACACCTTTGCAAAGAAACCGTATACTCATGCCTAATCCTGCAATGCGTCGCGCGAGAAGACGACATAGTCGCCCCACCCTTCCACACCGCGCCCGGTGCTCGTGCACCGGTGGCCATCCTCCGACAGCGCCACACCCGCCCCGCGGGCCGCCTTCTTCCCCACGCCGCTCGACCATGTCCGCGGTGAGCCTCGCACCGCTCGCACTCCGGTTGGTCTTGGCCGCTCGCACCCGCCGCCGGCCGGCTTGTTCTCGACCGCCGATGTAGTGCTTCCCAACGCCGCGCGCTCGCCGCCGTGTAGAGGAGGAGACCGAAACACGAGGGCGCGCCTTGTGGCGCCACGGCGCTCGCTCAAGGAACATGAGGCCGCGCCGCATGTCTTGGGGCGCCAAGACAAGCCCGAGGTCGACGATGAAACAAGCCCCGGGTTGCCGCGCCGCCAGTGGTTGACGATCGCGAGGTAGCGCTCGTTGTCCCGCCACTTCATCGCCTCCTCTCACTCAGCCGCCACGCCTCCCCACGGCGCATTCCTTGACACCTTGTACAAGGCCTTGCAACTCAATATACGCATATACGAAAGTCAAGATGTTAGAATAAATAGTAGTACGTCACGTATTTTGTAGGTATAAATATGTACGTCGTTAATCGTAGGTGCATAGGTCCTCCATGGTGAGGAGAGCTCGCGTCACACGGCCGCGATGTCGGCGACGACATCGTGAGAAAGAGCGCGATCACCGACCTCCTCGCCTTGGTGCCGCCATCATGCTCGCATGCTCACCTTGGCAATTGCCGCGCACGCACTCAAAACCGTGAGACGAAGAGCGATGTGAGTTTAATCTTCGATGAATTATTAATTTCGCCTTATAAAGAACTAGGAGTAATCGGCGTGCGAGACGAAGAGTCGACGGTTGTGCGATGGTGAGATGAAGAGACATATCGCGCGGAGACGAAGAGGTAGGAAATATCCTGCATGGTTCTCCTTTGGAACTGCTCGTGATGATAATATCACGAGCGGTTCTATCGTGGAACCATCAGAACCATAATATCACGACGGTTCTTTAATAGAGCCGTCTCGTGATACTAGTATATTACGAGCGGTTCTAAAATTGAACCGCTCAGTGATATTCAACCATATCACGCACGGTTTGTAAATAGAACTGCTCGTGATGTGGACTATATCACGATTGCTGAATATAGAACCGCTCAGTAATATACTAGTATCACGAGCGGCTCTATTAAAGAACCGCTCAGTGATATTATGGTTACTGCATTTGCCCACGATAGAACCGCTCGTGATATTTCCTACCTCTTCGCCTCCCGCGCGATATGTCTCTTCATCTCACCATCGCCACACTCCCGATGATTTACGCTCTTCGCCTCACGCTCAATTTATTCCTTGTTTTATATAAAAGGATCATCCGCCATTGAAGATGATCATCCACACACTTATAAGAAAATGAAATGGCCGCCTCTTCCTTGTCGCCGCATTGATAGCCTTCCCGCCGCATCGCATTTGAGCACCTCTCTCTGCGGCGCCGAATCGTCTTCTGCAGAAGAACACTGCTTCAACAGTGTCTTCACTCCTCTGCCGAGAAATTTGCCGAGCAGTGACGGCACCTTCGTCGTATTGACATCCTCCTCCACCGTGTCTTCCGGTGATCTCCCACTTTCGGCGAGTTTATCGTGTCGCCGACATGGTCCTCCAAAATGAGGTTGCACATCTCCAAGAGGCTTGCCGTGATTTGACCGCGTTATCGAGGCAACAGAAGCGACCGAATCCATCGTGCCGAGACCCACAAGCAAGGGAAGAGAGGCTATGGGCTCAATACTTCTTGATTCTACAAAGACGATGGTCTTGAGGAGACACTCAACGAGCGCGCGTCGTGGGTGGACGCATTTCGGGCTTCGTCTGGCGATCAGAACCGTCCGATGCCGATGTTGTCGCCTATGAAGTATTGAAGACGGAGATAGCAGCTACCTCCGCACTAGAAAGACTTTATTTACAAATTTTTCGTTTCTACCTTTTGAAGATCGTTATCTTTTCTTAATCTTTTGTTTAATTATATCGAGACGGTTTAATCTTTTGTTTAATTATGTCGACGTGTGATCTTTTCTTAATCTTTTGTTTAATTATATGACGACGGTTTGTAAAAGAACCGCTCAGGATAAATCGAGATCGCGAGCGGTTTTGATTACCAACCGTCAGGATACTACACAAACGGTTAGTAGAATTAACCGTCAGGATACCATGAGCACGTTCTTATTAGGAACCGTCGGATAATTCCGCACGGTTCCTAATAAGAACCGCTCTGTGTTGAGTAACTATCACGCACGGTTCCAAAGGAACCGCTCAGAGAAGCGAACACGCACTCCTTTGGAACCGCTCGCGATGAGGCGTCCAGTATGACATGTTTTGTAGTAGTGCTAGGGTTAGGGCCAGTACCTGAAAGGAGGTGGCGGTTGGAGGCTTGGAGCTGACTGTGGCAATTGGTGGGTAATTCCACCCCAACTCTGATGGCACTTCTGTAATTGGGTAGCTGCTCCGTATAGGGAGGTCACTCCGCGAAATTGCACTACACGCTGCTCCGCTCCTCAAGTGATCCAGATTGTCTACAAACTTGGACCAAAGGTGTTTGGCTTGTCTTTGGCTGCTCCAGTCGAGAGTCCGGAACCGGAGCCCTACCAAACATGTCGTAGCATCCATTTCGATAGGTCGATCTCATCCTTGTATTTGAACACGTCTTTGTGCAAAAAAAAAAAGCCGGTTGAGAAGGATTCCCTTTTTGATTGCTCCCCTTGAAAATTGTGAATTCAACAACAACAACTCCGATGGCACTTTCATAATTGAGTACTGCTCCATGTAGGGAGGTCGCTCCGCGAAATTGCACTACACGCTGCTCCGCTCCTCAAGTGATCCAGATTGTCTACAAACTTGGACCAAAGGTGTTTGGCTCGTCTTTGGCTGCTCCCGTCGAGAATCCGGGAAACAGAGCTCTATCAAACATGCCGTAGCATCCATTTCGATAGGTCGATCTCATGCTTGTATTTGAACACGTCTTTGTGCAAAAAAAATGCCGGTTGAGAAGGATTCCCTTTTCGATTGCTCCCCTTGAAAATTGTGAATTCGACAACAACAAAGGTCTCTCTTAGTTTAACATGAAGTATCAGCCATCGACACACAGCAACGGCAAGCACCCATGTATCACGTATGGCAGATCCGATCCCAACATGTGCTAGGCTAGGCGACCGTAAAAAGGACAGCTTTGGACGGGGGCTTCCGCCGCGCAGAGCCAGAAAACGAAAACGAGAGGTCGCAAAGCGCAACACCTTTACGGCTTTATCCGCCAGCGCCTCGCCACCCCCTCCACTCGTCGCTCAGCCAGCCATCCGCGCATGTGCTAGCTACTGCGTTGATTTGGAAAGCGGCATCGATACTGTCTCACTGTACACACACGCGCACACCTGTTAATCTCTTCAGATCAGAATCAGAATCTGATGCCAACGTAGTACGGAAGAGAAGATGTTAAATATTAGATACATATTGGTAGAGTGATTGATTCCTTGGTATCGCAATCGATTTATCGATCTCTTCGCTTATCTCCGACTTGTTCGTCGTGATCAGCTAAAGACGAATCTAATATACCATTCGTGGTGGCATGACGATCACCTTGCAGCATGCAGCTAGGTTCTTGCCAGGCCAGTGAGAGCGAAAAGGTTCAGGTTTGGATAACCGGATAACCTCACATGCACTCGCAGCACGTGGAGTTAACCACCGGAGGGTGGGTGTAGATTAATATAGGCCTGGGAATTTAGATGCGATCTATCCATAAAGTCAAAGGATAAAGAAAAAGAAAGGATCGTCGAGACCACATCCATGTATGTACATACGCTAATTACGTAGGAGTAGAGGAGTAGTGGTTGTGATGTGAAGTCGCGGCCGGGGAAATCTTTCTGTCCAAGTCGGGCGGGGCAGCGCCTCGCCGGCCGCCGGACAGCGCCGGTTTTGTATGCTTACGCAGGAATTAATCTGTTTCTGATAAAAATTCTACGAAATTCCTGCGTTGCAAACAGATCCGATAGTGCATCAAGCATTGCATCCAGGCCTATGATCTCGCCTATCTCACGAGCGCTCACGAGCGAGCCCAAAGTCAAAGCTCAAAACGGTGTTCGGCCGTCGGCTACCCTGCAACGGATAGAATGCATGTACTGTCTCCCTGAAGCTTACTTATGGAAAATAACCAATCGATTCCTTTCCGTTCAGACTCTTATGTCAGAACAGCATCTTCACATCTCACATCACGAGAAGTACGAGCAGTGCAGCATTTGCAGAGTTCTTTTCTAGCTCGAAGCAGAGGTCGCCCAGTTCAGGGTTCAAGAGTTTTTAGCTCACTTTGCATATTTTTTAAACGAAATAGCAAATATAGTCTTCTCCCGTTTGAGATAACAAATTTGGCACCATGATAGATTAGGCAAGCGACACATATTCCATACCGCGCTTTGGAAACATGGCAACATCCTACCGCGCTCCCGCACCGCACGATCGAGCCTCCCACGGATCCAGACCGCTGAATAATGTTGAAAGTATGAGTATTTTTCGAATTACTTTAATCTAGAAATATGGTAGAAAAATTATGAGAATTACCTTAGTCATTTTCACAAAGTAAATGAACGAGAACACTATAGCCATACTAAGATCCAGAAGGACATAAATTAGTATATCTATCTCAGTGTTTAAGTTAACAACAGATAAGAAAACTAACCAACAAATATGAGTAAGATAGACATACTCGGATCCAGTAGAAGGAGTAGCAGCATTAGGAGTTCCAGATCCAGTAGCAGCAGCAGGAGTCTTGTCGTTCGTCATGGCGTAATGGTAGTAGTCGTGCAATTGATGTAGACGTAGCAGATAATCGAATGAAGAAGAAGCGAGCAGTCGCGCGAACGCTCCCCAAAAACCTTATTCGTCGTCGCCGCAAGCCTTCGACGACGAGGGTTCCAAAGGCCTGCTCTCCCGGTGCGACCGTACACGCGCCTCGCCGGGATGAAGATCGCCAGAGATAGCAACAAAACCAAGTGGTGTTCTGTAGTCTTTCGTGGAGAGTATTTCGTATAGAGCAATCAGTCTCAGAACAAGTGCTCTGTTCATCTAAATAGCAAAAACGAAGAGGCCAGAATGGTGTTAACTGCAGCCATTAGTCACTAGTAACCGCAGCCATTAGTCACTAGTAACCTACATCCATTACTCAATAGTAACCGCAGCCATTAGTCGTTATTCACTAGTAACTGCACCGTTACTGCTAGCCATTCGTTAATACCATTTACTGCGAGTCGGTGTATTTCGATTTTCGAATAGATAAAGAAAAGCGCGCACGCACCCGACACGCTTGCGTACGCACGCACGCACACACACACACGCACATGCACCCGCACGGCACGGCACGGCTCGGCGAGGCGTGGCGTGGCGTGGCGAGGCGAGCGAGCGAGCGCGCGCGTGTATTGGTTCTCTCCAATTCCACAAGGGGGCTACCACGTTCCACCTTTTAAAGTGGTGTAACTCCCATTCAACTCTCCATATGGGACTAAACAGTTTTAGCACGTGCACATGAGCCTTTGGGATTTTCCAGGAATTAATTAGAATTAAAGATAGGCCCAGCCCATATTAATTCCAACAATCCCCCACCAGATCCCAAGGGCACATGTCAAATGCCTTGATCCACAGTATTATTTTGATATACCACTGTTTTGATGGAGATCGGTTAAGGTTGAACATCCACCTAGAACAGAAGTTACACTTATCCACAACTGCACAATGGACTAAGCCTTGAATTGACAGTTTTGTGTGAATAAGTTTTACTTAAGTTCTTAACTGATACCAGGCTGCCAAGCATCCCCGAGGGTTGGAGCATATGAGTCATACTCCTGGCCTATTCATGAGCTTCCTAGAGATTACCCTATCTCATATACTATGACTAGCAGTCGGGCTCATATAGATGTGTTCTTTCAAAACTGCTCTGTAGGACAGCATCTTTGCTTAAACAAGCCACAGAACACATTAAGATAAAAATCAACTTGCCATACAGATTTAGGAGAGAATTGCATCTCCAATGGAGTGGGTATATAAAAGTACTCTCCTCCCAGTTAACCAAAAGCTTGTTTCACCAATCCTACTTCACGGCATCTCCGATCATATAGGATGGGTTACCACTATAGTATAACTCACGTGGGTCTCAAACCCATCTCCCTCGATGCATTGTCTATCACATTCCGTGATAAACCCTTTGTGAAGGGATTTGCCAGATTTTTAGCTGTTTGGATATAATCCAAAGCTATTACTCCGGAGTTTCTCATTTTTCTGACAGATTTTAGTCTTCTCTTCACATGTCTTGATGCCTTCATATTATCCTTAGAACTGTTCACTTTGACGATCACAGTCTGATTGTCACAGTTCATCAGAATAGCCGGAACCGGTTTTTCAACCACCGGCAAATCCTTCAAGAGCTCACGAAGTCATTCGGCTTCAACAGTGGTAGTATCTAATGCTGTGAGTTCTGCTTCCATTGTTGACCTCGTTAAGATGGTCTGCTTGCAATACTTCCATGAAACAACGCCACCTCCAAGTGTGAAGATATATCCACTTGTGGCCTTAATCTCATCAGCATCAGATATCCAGTTTGAATCGCTATAACCCTCTAGTACCCTGGGGTACCCGGTATAGTGAATGCTATAACTCATAGTACCTTTTAGATAGCGCATTACCCTCTCAAGAGCATGTCAATGATCATCTCCCGGATTAGAAACAAAACGGCTTAGTTTGCTCACAACAAACGAGATGTCAGGCCTAGTACCGCTAGCTAATTAAATACATGAGTGAACCAATTATCTGAGAATATCTCAATAGGTCTCTGGCTATTCTCCGATTCTTCATAAGCAACATGCTAGGATCATAAGGTGTTGGAGAGGATTTGCAGTCGCTATAACCAAAACGACTCAAAACCTTTTCCACATAATGAGATTACAACAATGTAATCCCACCATCATCACCTCTCAACAGCTTGATGTTCAAGATAACATCAGCTACTCCCAGATCTTTCATCTCAAAATTCTGAGACAAGAAATCCTTGACTTTCTTAATCACATTAAGGTTGGTCCCAAATATCAGTATGTCATCAACATATAGACATAGAATGACTCCCTCGCCCCCACCATGGCGATAATACACACATCTGTCAGCTTCATTCACAATAAAACCTGCAGATGTTAAAGTTCTGTCGAACTTTTCATGCCACTGCTTAGGTGCTTGTTTAAGACCATACAAAGATTTCAACAACTTGCACACCTTTCCTTATTGACCATCTACTACAAATCCATCTGTTGTTCCATGTAAATTTCCTCGTCCAACTCTCCATTTAGGAAAGTCGTCTTAACGTCCATTTGATGAACGAGAAGACCGTGTGAGGCAGCCAGAGATAGTAGTACTCGAATAGTGGTCAATCTAGCCACAGATGAGTAAGTATCAAAGAAATCTTCGCCTTCCTTTTGGGGTATAACCCTTAGCCACAAGCCGTGCCTTGTACTTCTCGATAGTACCATCAGGCCTAAGTTTTTTTTTGAACACCCACTTACATCCTACAGGTTTACAACCATAAGGACGCTCAGTGATCTCTCAAGTTCCATTAGAGATAATGGAATCCATTTCACTACGGACTGCTATCTTCTAGTATTCAGCATCTGGAGAAGCATATGCTTCAGAAATTATACTTGGAGTATCATCCACAAGGTACACAATGAAATCAGGACCAAACGACTTTGCAGTTCTTTGTCTTTTACTTTTCCTCAGAATTTCATTATCTTCCTTCTCAGAAATTTGTTCAGGGGTTTGCTCAAAATATTCCATTGGAATGGCAGGTTCAGAAGTTGTATCAGGCTCCTGACTTGATGAAGTAGGCATATCTTTCATCGAAAAAATATTCTCAAAGAATGTAGCATCTCTGGACTCCATAATTGTACCGACATGCACGTCATGTACTCCAGATTTCACCACTAGAAATCTATATCCATTGCTATGATGAGCATAGCCTAGAAAAACACAATCCACGGTTTTTGGTCCAAGCTTACGCTTTTTGGAATTTGGCACATTGACTTTCGCCAAACAACCCCAAGTGTGCAAGTATGAAAGTGATAGTTTTTTCTTCTCCCATTGTTCATATGGGGTTATCTCTTTATTCTTTGTGGGAACCCTGTTTAGGACATGACATGAAGTCAATATAGCCTCCCCCCACCATGCTTTGGAAAGATCCGCTGTTTCTAACATTGCATTAACCAAATCAGTTAGAGTGCGGTTCTTTCTTTCAGCCACCCCGTTTGACTTGGGTGAATAGGGAGGCGTCCTCTCATGGATTATACCACGTTCCTCACAGAATAAATTGAACTCATTAGAAAAGTACTCGCCGCCACGATCAGACCTAACCCTTTTGATTTTCTTTTCAAGTTGGTTCTCGACCGCTTTATAGATTTTAAAGTAGTGAAGAGCTTCATCTTTAGTTTTCAAAAGATACACATAACAGAACCTAGTGGAGTCATCAATCAAAGTCATGAAATATCTATTACCACCTTTTGTCAACACACCATTCATTTCACACAGATCTGAATGTATGAGTTCTAATGGTGCCAAATTTCTTACCTCCGCAGCCTTATGAGGCTTACGAGGCTACTTTGATTGCACACAAACTTGATATTTAGAACATTTAGCAAGGGTGATTTTCGGGATTAACTCTAAACTGGCTAACCGTGTCATGCAACCAAAATTTATGTGACAAAGTCGTGAATGCCAAAGAGTAGTCTCATTACCATTGCAAACATGGTTGACAACATTATTACACAAATCTGAAAGAGATAGGCGGAACAAGCCTCCGCACACATAGCCTTTACCAACAAATTGTCCACACTTGGACATTACAAATTTATTGGACTCAAATATCAGTCTAAAGCCATCTCTACACAGAAGAGATCTGCTCACGAGATTCTTATTTATAGATGGCACATGATGCATGTTCTTCGATTGCACAATCTTTCCCGGTAAACTTCGGATCGACCGTACAACACCATGAACAAGTGGCATGTGACCCGCTCCCATTAGAATGGTGAATCCCGAGTGACCGGTAAGAAGAGAACAATGAAATATCAAGACACACATGTATATTAGCACCAATGTCTATCCACCAATCGGTAGATTGACATACGTAAAGAACAAAGAGGTAAATTACCATACCCCGATGTTCCGCCTCGAGAGTACCAACAACAACATTAGCGGACTTAGAATTCGCCATTGCGATTCTTCCACCCTTGCGTTGACTGCAATCCTTAGCCCAATAACCAGGTTCGCCACACACAAAGCAAATGCTATCCTTTGTGTTCTTCTTCTTCTTTTTGAAGCTAGTTGTTTGTGCAGTCTTGTTCTTGCCTTTGAACTTTTGAGCTTGGCCATTCTTCTTCTGTACCACATTGGCACTAGAATGTTCCTCATTACCTCTAATGTGTGTATCTTTTGCCCTCGCCTTCTCTTCAACATCAAGAGACCCAATGAGATTTTCAACAGAAAACTCTTGTCTCTTGTGTTTCAAGAAAGTAGCAAAATTCCTCCAAGAAGGTGGAAGCTTGGCAATAATGCCTCCCACAACAAACTTGTCCGGTAACACACATTTGAAGTGCTCTAGTTCTTTGGCCATGGATTGTATCTCATGAGCCTGCTCAACTACAGAACGGCTGTCAACCATTCTGTAGTCATGGTATTGCTCCATGAGATACAATTCACTGCCTGCATCCGAAACCCCAAACTTGGCCTCGAGTGCATCCCACATCTCTTTCCCAGTTTTGATCACCATGTATGTATCAACTGACTTCTCACCAAGAACGTTAATCACGACACCTTTAAAAAGGTTATCAACAGCCTCGAACGCTTGCTCCTGTTCAGAAGTAAGTGTTCCTTCAGGCTTGCCACTTGCCACATGAAAGACGTTCATGGCAGTTAGCCAAAGCACCATCTTGATGCGCCACCTCTTGTAATTCGCACCTTCGAATTTAGAGGGTTTTAGCGCAGCGGCAAAACCAGTTGACGAAAAATGCCTAGAATAAGGTTTTTGGATTGTTGAAAGTATGAGCATTTTTCGAATTACTTTAATCCAGAAATATGGTAGATAAATCTTGAGAATTACTCTAGTCATTTTCACAAAGTAAATGAACAAGAACACTATAACCTCTCCGGGATGGAGATCGCCAGAGATAGCAACAAAACCAAGTGGTGTTATGTAGTCTTTCGTGGAGAGTATTTCGTATAGAGCAATTAGTCTCAGAACAAGTGCTCTGTTCATCTAAATAGCAAAAACGAAGAGGCCAGAATGGTGTTAACTGCAACCATTAGTCACTAGTAACCTACAGCTATTAGTCACTAGTAACCGCAGCCATTAGTGACTAGTAACCTACAGCCATTACTCAATAGTAACCACAGCCATTAGTCACTAGTAACCTGCAGTCATGCCATTACTAAAAAATAACCGCAGCCGTTATTCACTAGTAATCGCACTTCTATCGCCACCATTTGTTAATACCATTTATCGCGAGTCGGTGCGTTTGATTTTCGAATAGATAAAGAAAAGCGCGCGACGCACCGACACGCTGCAGACGCTGCAAGACGCACGCGCACAAGCACGCGCACGACGCACGGCACGGCTCGGCGAGGCGAGGCGTGGCGTGGCGTGGCGAGGCGAGCGAGCGCGCGCGCGTGTATTGGCTCTCTCCAATTCCACAAGGGGGCTACCACGTTCCACCTTTTAAAGTGGTGTAACTCCCATTCAACTCTCCATATGAGACTAAACAGTTTTAGCACGTGCACAAGGGCCTTTGGGATTTTCCAGGAATTAATTAGAATTAAAGATGGGTCCAGCCCATATTAATTCCAACAAATAAGCCTACCGGACCGCGGCAGTTGGCATGTCATGCACCCGGTTGGCTGCTGTTGCCCCGCACACCCGGTCCACTGCTAGTCTCCTGCCGACCTGTGTATGCATGTATGATGTTGGAGTGTGTGTGTGGCAAGCAGCAGCAAAGGAAAGGATGTATGCATATATGTTGTTGTGTTGTGTGTGTCAGAGGCAAAAAGAAAATTGGGAGTGGTACCGCGCACCTGGAGCACGATAGGACCACGTGTCACTAACAGACCCTATTTTTTACATCAATGGAATTCAATTTCTTCTTCACTCTAATAGCTATAAAAGCTATAATAATCAAAGCACAATAACACAACGAAAGACTTGCGTTAAATCTGGAAAACCCCGAGGACAAATCCGCTCAGCCGGTCTGGCCACCAAAGCTTGGCCAGTCTGACCGCCGGTGGTCGGTTTTACCGTCGGTGGCCGGTCTAACCGCTTGGGTGAGTGGTCTGACCGCCGACCGTAGGGACAACAGTCATGAGACGATCTCAAATCGACCTAACTTTTGATTCTGACATCCAAATCCCCTGAGATTTCAACTATAGCGCATCAAGAAGGTTATAAACCTATTCCAATCGACGATCAAGACAATCGAAGCCAATGTTCTACGAATCTCTTGATTGAGGTCAAGATGGCACGAAAACCGAGGAAAATCAAATTGATTCAAAAGTTTGCTCATGGGTGGAAGATGGTCAAGATAACCCTATATCAATTCCCACAGGTTATAGCAAAGCTAAATCACATCAAAAGACCTAATATAAACCCTACGAACACAAAAAATCCAAAGGCATCAAAGAGAGAGCAAAAACAAGATAGAACTCATCTTAAGGCAAACTTGCTTAGATTGATTCAAGGAATTATTGGTTTACAGTCACTCCTCCATGGAGGATAAAACCTCAACACTTAAGCACTTAATCAATCCATCTCTCTCAAACCCTAGCCTCCTATATCTCTCCACATTCTCCAAATCACAAATTAGAGTTTTCTAGGCTTGAGTTTATGGGTGCAAATCCTGCACCCCTTCCTTTTATAGTGGAGGTTAGGTCTAGAGAGAAAAAAACTTATCGGATACCTGTTAAGCCCACACACAAACGGATTTACACTCATGCACGCTTCTCAAAGCAGACGACGAACTAGGTCTCTCAAATCCGCCTCATCGTGATCTTCGTCTTCTCTTGACCTAAATTGCATCTCTTTTGTATCGTCTTGCACCGCGGTTTCTCCAAGGTCACCAACCCGGTATTTCAACGAAGATACCAAATTACCCCTTCTCAAACATTCTCCAAAGGCCGAGTCCAATCATCGAGAAGCAATCCTATGTGTAGCCACGTGTAGATTCATTAATGGCTCTATTCATGTTGACAAGTCTATCCCGTCTGGCTCCGACCGAAACCAGCATGACACTTGTACCCAGGGGTGTCAACAGATAGAATACGAATCGAATAGTGGTCTTCCCGTATTCGTATTTTCTAAACAAATTCAAATATTGTCAAATACGAATATGAATTGAATGTTGTAACGAATACGAATCGAATACCTACGCAATTTGGTCGGATTCGGATATCCTCATAACTTACGTAATTGCAAGATATTTATGATACTTTATCCTTGTACATAGCACACCTAATCATTATAATTTATCTATTTCACCAAAAAACATGAATTCATATTAAACTAAAATACTCATCCAACTAATTAGCCATACTGCAATAAAATATGTATATTGTTTTATCGAATATGAATACGAATAGTGCGGATAAAATTTCATATGGCAAGAGTCAATACCATATTTGTTTTCATTTTTTTATGCGAATACAGATACGAATAGGGGGAATTGTTAATCGAATGAAAAAAATCTAAACCATATTCGCTATCAGCCGGATAAAACGGATAATTTGAATTCGATGGACACCCCTGCTTGCACCGACCCCAAACCACTTGATGTAACTCGTTGCACCAAACTTCTCGTTCGATCGTTCTTGTCCATCTTGAGCCATGCTTGAATCCATCCACTTCACCTGACATCCTTTATCGTTCTAGACCTTAGCTCTTCTAGCATAGTCCCGAACTCCCGATCATTCTCGTCATTGACCATAGTTGACTCCAACCCAACTGCACAATAATAGACCAAGAAATCGATTCCAGACACGAGTTCTTCGCAACTCGAGCCACGTTAGCCAAAACATTCATCATCTAACACCTATACACTCAAACATATGACTTTGGCCAAATCACCGTCTTCTTAGCACTTGAACATCCTCTGGCCGGTCTGACCATCCTACTGGTTTGATTGCCGACAAATGGCCGGTTAGACCGCTCCAGAATTTTTTTTCCAAGTCTGGATTGCATCTTCTCTGAAAATTTCGAACTCTAGCTAGTTTTTCCTCAAAACTCCATTTGTACGAGACCTGATGCAAACTCATCTCCCAACACTCCAGCATAAGTGTTTTAAAGGATTTCTCAAAATTCCAATTTTTTCAAATCGGACGGTCTGACTGTCTCTTAACTGACAGTCAGCAGAACTTCGCTGAAACTGAGGGTTTTTTCAAACACCTCAATACCATTATTAATTGGTCAACACACGGAGATTACAATCTTCCAACTATTATCTCCACATATTGGTGCCATCAGCTACAGGGATTGAGACAAGGATTGGATTGGATCGATCATAGTGGGCTCGACGGATCGAGTGACGAGGAAGGAAGAAGCTTCCATCTGAATTAACTAATTAATCCGGTATATTGTATTGACATCTGAAACACGATGAACAACGAACTAGGCATATGTATGTAGACATATACTACAAAGAGATAGAAGAAGACCCAAAGAAACTAAAGCTCCCTAGCTTGATCACTTCTTGATTTCTTAATTTTTTTTATATGCAGTTATAGCTGGTTTATTATGCTTATACAATCACTCGCTCACTGTAGCCAGGCGCTGTATATAGCAGTACTAGCAGTAAGAAAGAGGAACTGTAAATTCCAGCTTCGTTCATGCTCCTCCTGGGCCCTTGGGAGGGTCATGGCCGTTGTTCGCGCCGGGCACAGGGTAGTCGTTCACCTCCACGTCCATCCTCGCCGCCGCCCTGCCGAGCTCCGCCGCCATCGTCATCTCCTGCACGAACACAAGCCATGGTTCTTGTCAGCATAGCTGCATATCTCAGGGTTGCAATTGCAACTATATATGAATCTGCTTGCAAATCCTCCCAGTTGTATTAATTGTATTTGCAGCAACAGTTCTACAAAATCAAGATGAAACAGCAATCTAGAACTAGATGGGAGATAGGATCAGAAGAAAATACCGGAGCAGTAAGTTTCAGAGATAGCGGGTGCTGCTGGTTCCTCAAGTACAGGCTTCCTGCAGTTGCAAAATTGCATAAACAACTCAACATACGCATGGATAATCAAGAATCAAATCAGAGTAAAATTACGGCCTCCATGAATCGGCGAGATCGACTTACTTGACATGGGCACGGAGGAAACCAGGGGGAGGAGGAGGAGGCAGGACAGCACGAGGAAGGCGAGGAGAGGCTTCTTGGAGTAGCAGTACTCCATTGCTCGCAACTTGCAAGGATCAACTCTCCTGCGGATTAAGTGGCTGTCCCTCGCACACCGCTGCTGCTCTTGGGCTGATCTGGTAGGCAAACGGTGGCGTCGCCTGCTTGGGGTTTTATAGTTGGACCATGCTAAGCTAATGGCTTTCTCCCCAGTCTAAAAGGTCTCGCGCCACTTGCTTTATTTAGAAGATGGATGTTCTGCGCACCGGTGTCTTGTGGTTGTGCTTGCGGTGCTGTGATTTCTGTACCTCGGCCGGCCGCCGGCATCGAGCTTTCGACCCGTTGGGCGGAGGGTGGAGCTCTTTTAAGGTACACTTTCTGACCTCCATGATCTCTTTGGAGGTAAGAGCTACAATGAATCCTCATTGTCCGCTGTTGACGATTAACTCTGGCTAATACAAGTAATATGTTTAGCTGTTACTCCCGCTTACCGAAACATATCAATATGCCTAGCCTTGCCGGTTCGCCGCGCGCCGTGTCCCCTCGCCTCGCCCCCTGGCCACCATGCGCCCTTGTCTCGCCCACCGCCACCGCCCTCGCCCAGATACTTACTGGAGCTTTTCCCTCCAATCTTATTGCTACCTTGCTCATCTTGACTTCACACAAATTCACACGATCGCAGAATCAATGAATCACACAATGTTCAACACCAATTCACATAATGAATCACACAATGTAACACCAATTCACACAATGAATCACAATTGGATGTCAGTTGAACACTTGAACTCATTTAAAGATTTACTCACCTCACAGGCTCACAGTCTCACACTCACTGTCACTGAGCCGTTGAGTGGCCGGGCCGGAGGCCGGAGGCCGGAGCGGAGAGGAGACTGGGAGAGCCGGAGGCCGGAGCACCGAAGCGGAGAGGGAGGCCTTGCCGGGCTGCCGGGCGCCGGCTGCAGCCGCACGGCGCGCGTGCACCCTCACGGCCTCACCCTTGCCGCTTGCGCCCTTGTCGGCCGCGCCGCGCGCGCGCGCCGCCGCGCGCCTTGCCCGTCCCCGTCCGGCCACGCCTCGCGCCGCGCCTGCCGGCCCGCCCGCCGCCGCCCCTCGCTTCTCGCTGCCGCCGCGTTGTGCTCCCTCGCCGCCTCCGCTGCCGCCGCCGCCGCTGCGCCGCCGCGACTCGCGACTTGCGCGTCGTGGCCTGGCCGCTAGGGTTAGCGCCAGGAGGGAGAAGCTCAGCCTCAGCACCTCCAATCCTTTTGTCCCTTGGTGCTGGGCCGTGAGTCTGGGCTGGGGCGCTGGGTCGTGTCCGCGCCTGCGTGCTCTGTGTGTGGGGTGGGGGGTTTGGAGCTCGGGTGGCTGCCCGAGCTGGCCCGGATGGACAATCCACCCCTGTCTATAATAGTTTGTTTCTTAGCTTATTACTAAGGGGAGAGAGAGTACTTAATCTAATAAAAAGAAACAAGTCTTCCAATAGATTATTTCTTTAGCTTGTGTCTCATATTTATCGAGAGGGCCCTAAGCATTTTACGCACAACATCAACATCAAGAAGGTTAGTACCAAGACCTTTGAGTTCATTTATAATGTTGTTTAGTCTTGAATACATCTCGGTGATGTTTTCATTTGGCAACATTATGAATGTCTCATATTTAATCCGAAACCTATGCAACTTGGCTTCTTTGACCGTGGATGTGCCCTCATGAATTTCGGAGAGGGTGGTCCAAATATCATGAGCGGTTTCTAAATTGCTCACTCTATTGAACTCATCCGCGTTCAAAGCACCAAAGAGAGCATTCATTGCTTGAGCATCTAAATGAGCATTACGTTCATCTTGAACCGTGAGGATTATTGGATCAAGAGGCATAACGTAACCCTCATTTATAATTTTCCATATGTTCGGACTCATGGCTTTTAAGAAAATAGACATTCTAATTTTCCAATAAGAATAATTTGAGCCATCAAATAAAGGAGCCTTTCCTATATGCATACCCTCACTAGCCATCATTTCTCTCTTAGACGGTAAAGTCTAACAAATTGAGAGACCAAGCTCTGATACCACTTGTAGGATCAAGGATAACCGACTAGAGGGGGGTGAATAGGAGGTTTTTAAACTTTTAAACAAATTAACGAGATAAGCTAATTAATAACTTAGTCTAAAACAAATTAACGAGATAAGCTAATTAATAACTTAGTCTAAAACAAATTATACTTCTAGCTAAGCAATACAAGCACAAAGATCAAGCTAGAAATATAAATGCGGAAGAGTAAAGACTAGGAATAACCACAATGAGACAACGATGTTTTCAGTGGTATCGAAGACTTGCGGTCTTCACTAGTCCACGTTGAGGAGCTTGAACCAATCAAGCGGCTCCACGTATTAAGTCTTTCCTCGATCACTATTGGTTGTTCTTCCTCCACTCCGGAGATGGTGAACACCAAACCACTCACAATATGGGCACCGGGCCTCTTCACAATCTTCTTGAAGAGATCACGTGCAATCACCGCTAAGCCGTCTAGGAGTTCGGCAAAACTCCAAGAGTAACAAACCAAGACCTTCGCTGACGACACTCAAGTGAAATAGGATCAACTAGAATGATGAATGCACTTTGAATGAGCTCAACAACCTCTCAAAGAGTGAACAAATGAATTTGAGGAGTTGAATGAATGCACAAGGCTCTAAGGATGTTAAATGTGGTCTAGCACATCGTCCTTGAGTGGTGGAGAAGTATTTATACCCCAACAACAATTATAACCGTTGGAGAAGAAAACCCACTTTTCACCACATGCGGTACTACCGCCATGCAAGAAGGCGGTACTACACTTCTCCAACCACTACAACAGAACGGCTATAACATATGCATTAAATGACCGACATAGCCGTTTAATCTTGCAGAGCGGTACTACATTAATCGACGAGCGGTACTACGCGATGCGGTCATACCGCAAGGAGATTGCGGTACTACCATTTTCCAAGAGAGACAAAAGGGTGCTTACTGGAAAAAACATACCGCTTAACATTCGGAATAACCGGCATGCGGTAGTTCCGCTTAACACCGCGCAGTACTACGTATTCGGTCATACCGCATGAACATCAAGCGGTACTACCGCGCTTAGGTTTTGGCACCGAAACCAGAAAAGAGACTCTCTGTAAAAAACATACCGCCAACTAACGACCGGAACAACCGGAGTGCGGTAGTTCCGCACAGACAACGCCGGTAGTACCGATTGTCCTAACAGTGCATATTTGGTTTTAGAAAGAGAATCCATATGCATACATGATCCTAAATTGATCCATAAAGCACAAGACATGCCTTCAAGCTACAGGACATGATCCCTCTTAATAGTACGACATTTAACCTATAATCCGGTCTTCCATCTATTTCTCCTAAGACCGGTAAAAGAAAATAATATCAAAACCACTTGTACCTTATCCTTGAGCTATACTTGATCTTCATAAAACTTTTAGCATGCATCTTCAAGATCATATTTTCCAATGGGACTAGGCCTTGTAAAAACTCAACAAACCAATAAGTCTCATTTTCACATATTATCATAAATTACCAAAACATATTTTTATGGGCCTAGATGCTTTTCAATCTCCTCCTTTTTGGTAATTGATGACAACCTAGTTAATATGTGTGAAGAAGAGTTTTGAATATATCCAAGATTGTGAAACAAGTGTATATTCTTTTGATGACTTAACAAAAAGAAAGCTCCCCCTAAACATGTGCATGAAATAGATAGAACAACTTGAGAGCACATGTAGAGAATTGTGACAAATTTTTGGCAGAGTTTCTTTTTAACTTGTTGAAACTGAGGAAAACTTGCAGTGATAAGGAATTATCATAAAAGAAATTTCAGTAGAGATAATATCACATTTGATAATTAAGACAACCAACAAGTTCTGAACAAGGTAATACTAGGATGAAGTTATTACAAGCAATAAAACATCAAAAGACTATAATGTCTGACACCCTTAATCCTTAGAGCTACTTTCTACTTCTCCCTTTGGCATCAAAGTACCAAAAAAACATCAAGCGGTGGATCTGAGGGGAAAAGGCGGGATCCCGAGAGGCGGAGTCAGGCACTGAGCCGAGAGACTGGAGCACCGGTGGAGTACGAGTGCGACGGCGCGTGAACCGTGTTGGAGACGAAGGACGTGGAAGAGGTGGAAGACGCTGTTCCATAGAGTCAATGTCTCTATCGGACTGGCAAGTCATTGTTAGTCTCATTCTGAAAATCTGTAAGAGTTGTCCTCATCTCCTGCTGAGAGACTTTCATCTGCATCAGATTATTAAGAATGAGAGTATGAGTGGTAAGAATCTGAGCAAGAGTGGCTTGACTGTGAGAGCCTTCTGCAGCTGCCTCCTTTGGGGCAATTTCTTCTTGTTGTGCTTGTTGTGCCTGCTGTGCTTGAAAACGAATGGGGGGATTTTCTCTGGGTTTGTAAAACTTATGGGGTGATCCCAAACCACCCTGATACTCAATCTTACTAAGAATTAGGGCCATGATGTAAGGAGCATGATAAATCCGCTTTACCCTGTCATTCTTAGAAGAGACAATCCCCCTGAGGATGACATCCACAACATCAAACTTTCTCCCATGGGAGATATTGTCAATGATATTCCATGCATATCCTCGATAGCATCAAAGTTACCACTCTTGGGAAGAAAAGTGTGATTAATAATCCTATTAATCAAACTGGGAATAGGTAGCAAGCCATTAATTTTCCCAGGTACCGACATTCGATCATAAAACTCGTCTGTGTTGGAACAAGTAAAGCAGATCACAAAAGCTTATCCCAATTGCGAGTGTATCCTCGCACACGCTCAAAATCAGCCTTAGTACTCTCCACATACCGTAATGATCATCCACTTCATTTTCTTGAAACCAGGAGATACATACAAAGTGGCATAGAACTGTCTGATGATCTCTTCATCATAGTCATTCCTGAGGGCCACAAAATCATGAAGACTAACTTGCTGAAAAAGACGATATATTCCATCATATTTTTCTAGGGAGTTTATGTGAGACCACTCTATGCATTTATGATCTGCAAATTTCCTGTGATGATCATAAATTTGCTCATAGACTTGCTCCTGGAACTTGGTGTGGAATTTGGGATTTATTGAGTTGGAGGGCAATAGATATTGATCTTTGTGTCTCAGAATTGCATAGTCATCAGTTGATATGAGCCTGAGATCAATCTGAGGTTCTTCTGGATCTTCCATCTCCTCATCTGATTGAGCCTGGACTTCTTCTTCTGTGTCAGGCTCGGAATCAGAACCTGACTCATGAGGAGGAGATCCTTCCTCACTGTCAGAGCCATCCGTTGCAGGCCTTTTTCCCTTGCCTAATGGATCATCCAAAGGGTCGGCAGGAGGTTGAGTTAATATATGTTGTTATTCTCCAGGATAATTGCATGTATTAAGCCTATGTCTTTGACATAACTACAAAGCGACATGGGAGGATCAGTCTCTGACAATAACTGTCACAAAACGTGCGTATTTCATCAAACAGTGAGACACCTCTTGATACGGGACAACTATCACCCCTTCACACGCTATATAAAGAGTAAACCCGATGGATATAGGATAAAGAAGATCAAGAGGATTGAACGACAACAACAGAGACACATACAGAAGTCATTAATTCTTTGTTCTAGTGATTTCTTTCCTATTGTAAAGCATAGTCAATACAACAACACAGGGGTAGAGTTATTATTCTCTCAAGAGAAAGTTCGAACCTGTATAAAATCTCTATCGCCTTTTCTTTGTGGTCTAACTCAAGAAAAATCCCCAGTATTCATTCATAAGATCGATTCTAAACCATCGAAAAACTTGTTTTTGTTTTCAAATAGAATAGATGATGTTTTGGGTTTTCAAGATAAGTTGGTTGGTATGAATGCAATTGGGTGATGTTGGGTTGTTGAGACTTGCAGATTGGGCTAGTGGAGTACTAATTGGGTGATATTAACTGTAACATCTCAAGTCTTAGCTTATGTTTCAAATGTAAGAAAATGTGTAGCAATTAAAACTTTTCTTGCATCTTGTGTTTTATGTATGTTCTGAAAATTCTTGTAAAGGAATTATGAAAATACAAAACCACAAACCTCTTTTGACCTAAATCTTGACCCTTTAAAAACTTTTCTTGATAATCTTGTGATCATTCTTTGAAAATATTTTTTCTAAATTCTAGGGATGTTGTGTCACCCCTCTCAAAAATTCACAATTTTTAGAAATTGTTTGGATATTTTAACAGGTCAGTCAAACCAGTTTGACTTTGAGTCAAACCCTAGCTCAGAACCTTGTAGAATTTCTGGAGGAAAATGCACTGCATAAAAACCTCTGAAAATTTTATACAAGGTCAACCCTAAAGTTAGCAAGCTCCTAAAAAAAATTCAGAATTTTTGGAGTCACTTTGCTACCTTAAACAATTCCTCAAAGTTTCTCATTTCAAAACCCTAGTCAAGTCACTGTTGGGCTCGAGTCAGACCCGAGCCCAACCACTTGACTTGGTCAAGCCAAGTCCCTTAACCGCACTCGGGCGCAGTCATTGGGTGCGTGTGTTTCAGCCGTTGGATCTCGATCCAACGCTCCGGACCTCTGGTGCCGTTTGGACCTCCGGAGGTCTTGTTCAATCTCAGCCGTCTGTTTCCAATCCAAGGGCTGAGATGTTGGGTGTGGCCATCGTGACTTAGCCCAACCCTGTTGTACCTGTTAGACCTGAGCCCTTTGTGGTTGTGTCTCTGTCTCGTGGGCCCTCCGCGCGCTGGTCATCGTCTTCCCCGCGCGCATGCGAGAGCTGGCCATGGCAGAGAGCTGTTGTGTTCTGTCATGTCCTATGGGTCACTCTCAACCACTCTTTGACCTGGCATTAATTGCGGTCGACCTTTTCGCACTCAAAGTCCTCCTCTCAGCTGCTCCCATCGCTTCAAGTCCTTGTGCGGCCGAGCTCAACCCTAGCTCACCGTGGAGCTCCTCTCCTGCTTGTGACCGTTGCTCACCAGCTATAAATAGCCCCGAGCTCCTCTTTGTTCGTTTTCCAGCACCATCTTTGCTTCCTCCACTCACTTGAGCTCCTAAAATCACAGAGTCCCCAAATCGCCATTATTGGCTATGGAAGCTCTGTTGGCGACTTCGGAGCTCTAGTGGTTCTTCACCCATTTCTTTCGCTCCCTTTTGGACCTCTGTTCATCTCAAGTGTTTCCCCTAACTCAACCACCCCGAGTGGTTGGCTAACCCTGTAATGGTTAGGAAGTCGAATGGCAAATGGCGTATATGCGTAGACTTCACTGATCTTAATAAAGCTTGTCCAAAAGATGATTTCCCTTTACCTCGTATCGATCAGTTGGTTGACTCTACTGCAGGATGTGAAATGTTGAGCTTTCTGGATGCATACTCTGGTTACCACTAGATCAACATGTGTCGAGAAGATGAAGAGAAGACCACATTCATTACACCATTTGGAATATTTTGCTACGTCAAAATGCCATTCGATTTAAAGAATACTAGGGCTTCTTTTTAACGTTTGATGCAAACGACTTTTGCTACTCAACTAGGCTGAAACTTGGAGGCCTACGTTGATGATCTAGTCGTAAAAAGCAGCAAACAGCTTAATCATATCGTAGACTGTAACAACCCAATTTTCAAATTTCAGCAAAAATTAAAATTTATGTATATTTGTGGAATTTTCTGAAATTTTAAAAGCTTTTTATAAATATTTTAAAGTCAAAACAAATTTATTTGCAAAATTAAAAGCCAACATAAAGTTGGAAATAATTTTATTAAGTCCAAAATAAGTATGGAAATTTCTGTGAATTTTTCCATAATTTTTGGAATTATTTTGCTATTTTCTAAAGCCTAAACGAGTTATCAGAATTTAAACAAATAGAAAAGCAAAAGAAAAACCAAAAATAGGTTTGGGCCGAAACCCAACGGCCTCGGCCCAAAACCTCCTTCCGCACGCGGCCCAATCGGCCCACACCTTCGCACCCGTGCACCCCTCTCCATCCACCGTTGGATAAAAATCCAACGCACGCGCCGCACACACGCGCCCCAACCCATCTCCACCGCTGGATCTTGAACCAACGGTCGATCTTTGTAACCTCCGCATAGTCCGAATAACATAACCAATGTGAGCCGTGCGATCTTAATCTAACGCCGTAATCACCCACCTTCTTCCACGCCGCCCTAATGATCGTGGACCGCTGGATTAAAATCCAACGCCCGTGTTCTTTCTCCATCCTTTCCTTCTTCTCCGCATCGCCGCGCAATCGCCGCCATGACCGAAGTCGGGAAGCTCCGCTTCGTCACTGCCCTTCCTCTCTTCTCATAGTCGTGCGCAATCGCTCGCGCCTCCAACCGCCCCACTCCCACCTTCTTCCCCTTCTCCGCCGGTTTTACCCACGAACGCCGAAACCGCCGCCGCCGCCCAGCTCCTCCACGCCCCGTACTCTCCGGCGCCTATAAAGGCAGCCCCAGAGCCTCTCATCACACCGATCCCACCTCCACCATCCACATTCTCTCGTCTCGCCGTGAGATCGCCGACTGGAGTTTTGTCGCCTTCTGCCGCAAGCCTCGCCGCCGCACGCCGTCGCCGCTGACGCCGCGTCCTCGCCACCACCACCATCAGCTTCGCCATCTCGTCGCGATCCTAGTGCGCGCACCCACTCCACCGGAAGATCGCCGGAACCCCTACATCGTCGACGATCGTACCTTCGCCGCCGCCTTCGTCCACGTCGCCGACCAACGCCTCACTCTTTCCAGTCGCTGAGGTGAGCATCGTGATTACTACCTCCTCTCTCATCGGTGCACTCGCCGGACTCGCCGCAAAGACAGGCGCCGGCGACCATTGGTCCTCGCCCGCGCGCCTTCGCCGACGTGGCAGTGCCACCTAGGTGCCATCTCACCACCCCTGGTGGCGTGGCACGCGCGTGTCATCCACCTGGCGCATAGTCAGCACCCACGCACGCACTAGCGTGGCAGTCCAGCCCCACTCCAAAACCAAAAGCCTGTGGACCTAGTTCTTGTGGACCGAGTCTATGACATGTGGGGCCCACTGTTAGAATTTGTTTTTAAATCTTTTAAATTCCGAAATTCTGTTGTTGGCATCAACATTGCGCAATAAATAGATTTTTCAGTAGAAAAATAATTTGGAAAATTCAATTAAATTTCAGAATTAAGTTTAAAACTTCTAAAATTCATAACTTTTGCATATGAACTCCAAATTAGGTGATTCAAATTGCAAAATTTATATAAAATTATAATCTAGCTAACTAAACCAAAATATTTCAATTTGGAGTTAATTTGAACTATGTTTTTGAATTTATTTGAATTTGAATATTGAATTTATCGTATTTTCGCGTTTAGAATTCGACGACTCTGGAGAATTCGACCAATCTGAAGATTTAGAATTCCAAGACATCAACGAAGGCAAGTTACATCATTGACCATATTGCCCCCAGTATTTTAAGTTATTTCCAGTTTTTAAATTCTTTATTGCATGCATATGTTTGTATAAATACTTTAATGTCCTTTTTTATGTATAGTTACCCCCATGTTTTATTGTATGACCAATTTGAATATTGTATCTAACTACCTTGACACCATAGGCAAAATATTATCAAAATTAAACATATGCTTAGCCAGGCTTAGTTCACACTTACAGAATTTGGGAGGGTTTTCACCAAATTTCTACAAATTTGTTTCAAACTTGATATTGTGGTATTGTCTTACCACATGGGTTTATAAATAGAGTTTTATTCAAAATAAAATCAAAAATGGGTTTGGTTAGAATTGTTTTTAGTTTTTAAATGCTTTATTAAAATGCTGAGGATGGTTAATCCTTAAGAAAAATTGGGCGGGAAGCCAAGTGTTAGGAGGGGATCCTTCACTAAATCATTAGAGGTTATCCACATTACAATATTGTCATTTTAAAATATGATTTTAGTCTTAGTATGAAACAACCTTAGAAATTACTATAATTATTTACACTGAAAATGTTGTTTATGCAAAACAACCCCTGCCATACTCACTTGTTAACTTATGCATACATTTTAATTCAATATTGGGTGTAACTTGCGAGCACGGAAGTTGTGCTCATCCTTGCTGAATAAATCTTATTCAGGAGAAGACTCCTTCCCCGACGGTGAGGACCGGACGAGTAGGCTTTTGACCCAGACAATTGCCTGTGGCGCATCGTGTGGTTCACCACTATTATTATGTTTCCGCTATGTTTATCAATTATCATTTGATACTGTTGTTCAGACTCATTTTGTATTAAACAATTATTTATTTTATGTCATTTTTTAATTTCGTGATATGAATGTGATATCCATTTTTTGTGAGACTGTGTACACTGGAAATCATGGACCGGTGTTTGAACACAGAGAATTCGGGATCCTTCGCTCCCGGGTTCGACATAGACCTACAAGAAACATTCGACAACCTCAAAAATACCACTTGAAGCTTAATCCCGAGAAGTGTGTGTTCGGAGTCTCTTCAGGAAAATTACTTGGATTCTTGGTCTTTGCACGAGAAATCGAAGCAAATCCTGAAAAGATAATAAAGGCCATCATCCAGATGCGCCCCCCGACCATGAAAAAAGAGGTCCAGAAACTCACAGGATGCATGGCGGCATTAAGTCATTTCATCGCACATCTGAGAGAAAAAGGAAGCATGAAGGCTTCAAAATGTCAGAAGAGGCTAATGCAGCCTTCGAGGAGGTCAAGAGGTATCTTACGAGTGCTCCTATTCTGGTTTCTCCGAAACCAAGAGACACTTTTAATTTATCTAGCTGCCACGCCATAGGTAGTAAGCGCAGTACTAGTCGTAGAACGTGAGAGCGTACAACGACCAGTTTACTACGTTAGCGGAGTTTTACACGGGCCTAAGGAGCGTCACCCTCAGGTTCAAAAACTTCTATATGCCCTCCTCATGTCTTCGAGGAAAACTACGACATTATTTTCAGGCGCACAAACTAGCTATGCCATCTGAGTTTCCCTTGGGAGCGATCCTTCATAATAGGGAAACAGCGGGACGCATGGCAAAATGGTCAGTCGAACTTGGGGAGTTCGACATCCATTTTGTGTCCCGAACGGCCATTAAATCCCAAATCTTGGCAGACTTTGTCGCCGAATGGACAAATCCTGAACTTGTTCAGGATCCCCATACAATTCCCATGACCAGTGGACGATGTACTTTGATGGGTCACTTACAATAAGTGGCTCGGGAGCTGGGGTGGTCCTAGAATCTCCTACCGGAGAGACCTTAAAGTATGCCATATAATTAAACTTTTAGGCCAGTAACAACGTGGTAGAATATGAAGGTTTGCTAGCTGGCATACGAGCCGTGAAAGCGCTCTCGATTCATCGACTACTTGTGAAAGGAGACTCTCAACTAGTCGTGAATCAAGTCAGAAAAGAGTACCAGTGCTCTAATCCAACTATGTCTCGGTACTTATCGAAAGTCCGAAAGTTAGAAAAACAATTTTTGGGTTTTGAGGTACAATTTATCCCTCGAAAGGATAATTTCCTCGCAGACCAACTTGCTCATCTAGCTTCTTCCCGATCCTCAGTACCAAAAGGATTTTTTCTGGAGCAACTTCAGAAGCCGTCCCTAGTCAAAGAATTAGAGACACCTCCTATCGAAACAGCTTCTCTAGAGTACGAAGATACCTGGATGACTCCCATCTACAAGTATCTTCAGATGGGTTCTGTACCCGACGACGATCTCGAAGCAGATCGACTATCTCGAAAGGCCAAAATGTATACTTTGGTAGAAGATGTCCTCTATAAAAGAGGAACTCAAGGGGTGCTCATACGATGCATTCCGCAGAGCGAACGATTAAAACTCCTTCACGACATACACGGAGGCATCTGTGGGACTCATGCTTCTTACATAACGCTGGTCGGTAAAGCCTTTCGACAAGGTTTTTATTGGCCAACAGCCCTCTACGATGCCAAGAAACTGCTTAAAAATGTGTACAATGCCAGTTTCATAGCAGACAAATACACCAACCACTCAGGCATTGCAAACAATCCCTCTGTCTTGGCCTTTTGCAACCTAGGGCCTCGATATCCTAGGACCGTTACCCAGAGATCTAGGTGGATTCAAATTCCTTTTTGTGGCTATTGACACGTTCACAAAATGGATAGAAGCCGAGCCTGCGACTGGGATAACAACGGAAGCAGCGAAAATGTTTATGATGACATGTGTGATAACTCGATTTGTGGTACCATGTCGAATCATCATAGATAATGGCAAACAATTTTTTAGTGTAAAATTTTAGGAATTTTGCGACGAATTGGGAACCCACTTGTGTTACGCTTCTGCTGCCCACCCCCAGAGCAACGGGACGGTCAAAAGAGCGAATGGCTAGATAATGAAGGGAATTAAAACCCGAGTCTTTGACCAGCTTGTCAAACGCTCGGGGGCTTGGGTACAAGAATTACCTTCAGTATTATGGGCAATTCGTACGACAGCTAGCCGGGCTACAGGAGAAACATCTTTCTTTCTAGTTTTTGGCGCAGAAACCATGCTTCCGTCAGAACTAAAGATCAGGTCAGCACGAGTCGACAATTTTAACGACTCCGCCCAAGAACAACTTCGAGCAGACGACATCAACCTGCTCAAGGAAAATAAGAACCAGGCTCTAATCCGTTTAATAGTCTTCCAACAAGCCCTGCGCAGATACTACGATCGTAAGTGTGAGGACCCCGATTTATTCGACTTGTAATGCTTAGCCTTCCATTGACCCTAGCATCACAATTCAAATAAACCAAGCCTCGAGATATGTATACTTCCCAGAACTGCAGTATACACACCTCTTCACAAAATTATGCATCAATTCTATACACGAGAGGTTACAATATCAAAACTACAAATATACAATAGATTGAAATTACAAGATAAATAACAAACGACACAGCGGAAGCAAAAGCCATAAGATGGCGATAAATAAAAGAGCCAATTAGTGTGCCTTTACCCACAAGGCAACCAACCGGACCGCCAAGCTAGTCGTCAACCCGCAGCACGTCTCACCAAGGGGAAGCCCAAGGGGCTCACCTTCTTTCTCTGCAACAAAAACATTTAAGCGAACCAGCTGAGTACAAAAATTGTTTTTGTACTCGCAAGACTGACGTGTAAGGGTAACAGAACTATAATTAACTACATGCAAGCTTCATTTAAGTGGAGAAGGCTCTGGACTTACTTTTAGCGTAAATCAAGTTTTCATTTGCAATAATGTAATAGATTCAAAGCAATTTTGACAAACTGATTGTAATTGTTGAAATAACAGCGATACAATAATAATGATAACAATGAAAACAACCTGGAAGTGACTAACCCATTAGTCACCACAACAATAGTATGAACATCCATTCATACCAACCCATCAAGTTTTAATTAAATGGTTGTAGTCTAACTCTTGAAAAGCTTACCCAAGCGTGTCCATAACCTAGGACAAGGCTATTCGAATAGTTTTAACCCTGCAGGGGTGTACCAATGTACCCACACTTCGATCGCCTTTAAGTCACGAAGCACACTCATCAAGGTATGCAAGCACGCTAAGTCCTACGAGACTTTTTCCAATATTGTGTATTAACTACGAGCCGCTCGTATGGATAGAAATCCATACGCTTACATGGTAAAGCCGAAAAGACAACTACCCACTCAGGGTAAAGCTTTTCGGACAACTACCATGCTCCCAACACCATCCCTCCTGCGACCTCCTGCGACTCGGAGCCAACACACGCCAAAGTACTAAGTCAAGAGAGGTCCCATACCCTCTAGTGTGGTTAGCACGCTAAAATGCCTGGATAACACACACTCACAAGATGTTCGGTCCTTAATTGACCTGGGCACCATTCCAGTCACACCCAAAAACACACCAACTTACCATTGTGCCCAAGTCTAAATCATTTTGTTTTCATTTTGTTTTTAGTTTTCACAAATAAGCAGCACAAGGGCTGAATTATAATCAATAATAAGTTTTGTATGATCAAGGTCATCGACTAAGTCGATAACCGCCTAATTCTACCGGTAACTAAGCATGGCTAAGCATCATATCGTAAAAGCAATGAAAAGACTATAAATCATTCACCGGGCTCTAATTCACCAGTGAGGATAATAACCTATGGCGGTGGCAGGGGTGAATAATTTCAGGGCAACAATGCAATGGAATTAACTACCTCTAATCGATAAAATTAACTTTGACACAAAGGCATGCATACATACAAGTTAAACAAAGTATTAGACTTGAAAATAATAGGATTGAACTGGATATGATCAAACTGCTTGCCTTTGCCTTGCTAGAGATATTCGACTTGTTGTAGAGGATCACTCTCGTAATCAGTGTCATCTAACGATAAAAACTGCCAAAAGCGAAAAACAGCGAATAAACACCAGAATGCCAAAAGTATCCAAAAATTAATAACTCAGAAAATAGATTATGACTTTAGATAAATTTAAAGACACAAATTATTGGACTAGGAGTTGATTTGTATTAGTTATAAATTTTGAAATTTAAGATTATGGCCTAAGGTCTACTGATATGGGAGAGATTATCTAAAGCTTAGGTGATGACGTTTTCCTTAACAGGCTACCTAATACTCACAAGCACTCTCTTTCCAGGCATCCTATGTATACATCCATGATGATCAAACAGTCAAAATCAATCTTCTTATATGTTCTCCTCTTAGATCAACCTCTAATAGCTAACTAATTCCACCAAAATTTCCATTCGCTTGCACTAGGAAAATTTATTGTATCGGCTTACTGTCAAGTCTAATTCTATTCAGATTTTCCTTTTTTTCATATATCTTTAAAAGAGAATCCTTGGACTGTAGTGCTACTAGCTAAACTCCCCACAACTCAAACTTTAAACTGGTTAACTCATTTGAGTGGCTTGGTTTTAGTCATAGGAATAGTTGGCAGTTTGTTTTACAAGTGGCCCTACTGTTTATTTTCACATATCCACCTTCAATGTTGGTTCTTAGGTTGGTGCACCCTTTTTGTCTAAGCTATGGACTGAGCAAAGTTTCATAATATCAAATACTTACTCCCTTTTCATTTGGAGAGGCCTTAGTTCTGGCTGTTTTCAAACACCCTCATTTTATCTTTTCTGACATTGCAACCTATTAGAAGGAATTTATCTAATGGGCAGTGATGTTAACTAACCAATTCAATTATTTATTTGTTTTAAACCAGTTTAAGTGATCCACCAGTCATCCAATGGGTTTGTTATCCTATTGTCCTCCCAGATTCTCATTTAACAAGAAGTTACAAAGACAATCTTCTGATCTGAGGTGCTACCAACTGATATTCCTTCAAAATCCAAACTTCAAATCGGTTTAACTCAATATGGTTTCTAAATCACTTGTCTTTGGATTTGACATAACTTTTAGCTCCCTGCTCCTTTTCTAACTACTTGCTTTAGAATGCTACTAGCCTACTGATAATTCTAATCATCTTCAGGTTACAACCTCTGCTCAAGCAATAATTAATGAAACCATTTTGATGAAATGCTACTAACTAAATTCTTACTATTTCAATTTTCAATCTTTGTCAATTTTATTGAGATTCAAATGACAGCTACAGGTTTGCTATTAGCACCTACAGGTGGTTCCTATTGTCAGCGACAGAAGGGGCTACAGGCAGAGGGCAAACAGGGAACAGAGCAGGGAAGTCGTAGGGTGGCTCTGGCTGAAATGGAGCAGCGGTCGTCGCCGGCGGTGGAGCAACGACGAGGCGGCGGTGATGGCTGAAATGGGATGAAGGATAGTCGAGGAGGCTAGGGGAGGTCTCGGGGCGGTCGGAGAGGCACTGTGGCGGCGCGGCGACAGCAGACGGCGGCCGGCCGTGGGGGTGAAAGGAGGGCGACAGCGTAGGGTGGAGTTGGGGGCAGTTTAGGGGAAGCATGAGCATCCCTAGGGCTAGTGGAGCACACCGGAGTGGTTGGCAAAGGAGGAAGAGCTCCGAGGTGCTCCGGCGACGCGAGACGTGGCCGGCGCGGGGAGGCCACCGTGGGTAGGTCTCTGTGGGTGAATAGGGCGAAGGTGAGTGATGGGGGAAGGTTCAGGAGGTCCATGGGGTGCTCTAGGTGCAAGGGGTTGAAGATAGGGTCACCGGAGGGCTAATGGAGATGGTGGTGGCGGTTTTTGGCCGGTTTCGGGGAAGACAACCATGGCGTGGTGATTCTTTGGGTTAGGGGGCAAATTATGTTGGGGCTATTGATCCTAGGGAGTAAGGACACAAGGTGACGCGGTCTACAAGAGGAGGGACTCACCGGTTTGGCCGGAGTGAAGAGTTGAGGTTGCGGTCGAGCTCCGAATGCCGCCGGCCGTGTTGAAGATGCTTCGCGATCCCGGTGTCCCGGGTGCAAAGAGAAACAACGGGGATGAGGGATAGCAAGAGGAGATCAAGGCGAGCTAGAGGTACAAGAAGATGAGGTCCGAAGCTCATCGGTGTGGCCGGGGAGCTCGAAGGCGGCGCGGACATGGCCGACGCTTGACATTCGGGGCTTCGTTCGATTTGGAGCTCAAGGAGAGGTGAAAATGGAGGGGAGTAGCAGGGAAGTGAAGAAGAGGAGGAGAGGCAGCCATTGCTTGACTTATATAGGGATGAGGGCGTTGCATTCACGAGGAAGCCCGGGAACAAGGTGGCGGCAAACTCGGGTGCAGCGGCAGCAAGGCATGGACGCGGCGCGCATGACGCGACCGGGTGGCCTGGGCATGACAGGGATGCGACACGGTATGGGCGTTGGCCGAATGATGCGGTCGGAGCCGGAGAATCGGGCACTCGGCGGCATGCGCGCGCGCGCACGCGCGTGTCCTGTGCGCCGCGAGTGGCTTGGTGCGGTGAAGAAGATGGGCTAGCGACCGGGACCAACAGGTAAGTGAGAGGGGGAAAGGGTGGCTCGGCGAACTGGTGTGGTTGGAACCGGTTGGCTCGGGTCCGGTCGGACCAGAGGAACAGTAGGCGAGTTAGATTAGGTTTTAGCGTTGACCGAAAATAAGCAAGTTTGACCCAACGTTTTAAAATAGAAATAAAATTCTAAAAATTCTGAAAATTTTTGTGGGTATTCTGAGGTTCACATAGGATTTAGGAAAATAATTTCAAACACTTTATATATGAAAATTTGTTAGAATTAAATTATATTCAAATCTGCATTAGTGATTTGATTTCAATTTTGGTGAAGGCGAAATGACTTCTAAAAATTTGGTAAAAAAATAATTAAAATTCAATATAAATAATCTAGTATTTGAATAAATTATCTTTGGAAACTTTCATTCATACACTTTTCTGGAATTCAAATATGAACGGAATTTGAGTTTAAAAGTTTGAAATTTCAACACAAACTTTAATACAAACATCAAAAGTTTAAAATTGTGCACAAGTTTGTAGAAAACTAAGAGTATGACCAAGAGATATAACAAAAGTTTTTAAATTTTCATACTTTTATACATTTAAAATACAAACCCTAATTTGATGTTATTACAGTAAGATCCAACCTCGCAGCCTTGCTGTAGGTGACTTGGTATTGAGGCTTATCCAATCCCGGTCTAATCAGAACAAACTTTCCCCCAAGTGGGAAGGTACTTACACTGTGGTCGAAGTTACGCGTCCAGGTTCGGTACGACTGGCAATGGAGGATGGCCGCGTTCTCTCAAATTCCTGGAACATCGACCAGTTACGCAAATTCTATGTGTAACAAAACTTCCACGATAATAAAGTTTCAGGTTCTTTCTATCTTTATTGTCTTGCTTGGAGTATTGCTTTCATAACTTTTCGACCATATTTTATATGCTTAATTTTTCTTTAAACTAGTCGGAGAAAGGACACAACCACTAGTTGAAGTCCCTCCTATCTGCACGTGGTCCTGCCCACTAGAAGGAGCTTCCTAGTATCGCCTTGTTCCTAACTTTTGCTGCCAATACAAAGTTCTTGGGCTCATAAACATGATCGAAACGTTTTTAGCAAACTCTTATCACCTTAGTTTATTTATTCATCTTGAAAAATACTCTAAGCAGAGCGCACTCTTGATATTCGTTCGACTGCTTTTGGTACACTTGATCGATTTTAACTGGTCGGAGGAAGAAACACACCTAGTCGAAACTTCTCCTTTCTGCACGTGGTTCTGCCCACTAGAAGGAACTTCCTAATGTCGTTCTGTTTCCTACTCTTGCTATCAGGACAAACTTATCGAGTGCAGTGAAAAAGGTCGAATGAACTTTCAAGGTCTTCTAGATGTTTGTTTTACTCAAGCTTTCGTTCTTGATTGATTAATCTGGTCGGAAATGGTAACATCATCTAGTCGAAGCCTTTCCTTTCTGCACGTGGTCTTGCCCACTGGAGGGAACTTCCTAGCGTCGATCTGTTTATACTATTTCGACTAATGCAAGAAAATCGAGAATCGACAGCTATAAGTCGAACAAACCTCTCTGTTATCATAAACCCATTTCTTTACTATTTCCTTAGTTTATTCAAATAAACTACGCAAATAGTCGGGGGCTAGGATAAAGTTATAAACATGACTTCATTTCTTAGTCTTGTTTTCTTTTTCTAATTTGTTATCTTACGAGTTACTAACTACTCTACGAGATAATTTGCTGGAAAAAGGAAGGAGGAAGGAGGAATTACAAATATCTGGTCTGATTATTTTTCTTTTTATTATCTTACGAGTTACTAACTACTCTACGAGATGATTTGTAGGAAAAGGATAAAGATTATATATTTATGCATCACCAAAAGGATTGTTTTTACAGATCCCTATTACAGACTACTTTGATGAAGGAGATTCTATTTGCATATCCTCCACGTCCTTCTCGCCGACTGACTGCATCTCCTCGATTAACTATTCTGCTTCTGCTTCAGTACAGTTGAAGTCGGCTTCAACAGAATGAGGGTTAAGGTTGGGGTCACGGGCTTTAAGCTTTGCTAAAACAAAGCTTACAACTCCTTTGACCGCTTCTTTTATCAAGTCATTCTGGTTGATCTTCAGAGTATACACTAACTCTTGTAAGGTACCGACTTGCTGCCCAATGGCACTCGTATGAGCAGCTATCGTATCGTCGTGAGGTGCGACCTTTTCAGCACGAAGCCCATCGAGTACATTGTTCAAAAGCGAAATGTTGTCTTTAAGATTGATCTTCATCGACTTTATCTCCTCCTGGGTGCAAGTCGAAGCCTCGTAGAGTTGTTTTATTTCAACTAATCGCTCTGAAAGGAATAAGGATTAGTTAGATAAAATTATTCTACGAGAAGGAAAAATAATTTAATAGTAGGTAAAGTTTTACTTACCCGCTAATTGAGAACCTAGCTTCTCAATTTCTTGATCTTTGTATTTCGCGATGCTGACGATCTCACGAACGACCAAGGACTTTTCCTGAACCTCGATCCGAAGAGTCCCCACCTCGACCCGAAGGGCCTTATTTTTGACTTCTTTTTCTGTAAAAGAATGAGAAGTTAGGAAGGTGAAGATCAAGATTATAAGCAGTCGTAACTCCACGTACTGTTTATTTTTTCCTGCAATTCCTGAGTTGCAGAGTTAGCCTTCTGAAGCTTCTTCAGAAGGTTGGTGACCTCATCCCCTAACTTTTTGTCTCGGCTTTTTCAAAGTCGAGCAAATCAGCTAAGGTCTTTTCGTCACTCTTAAACCTGAAAAAGTTAAGGGTAGACATGAATACACAGACGAGCAGTCGTAAGTATTTCTGTGACTGATGCGTGATCGACAATTTTTCTACAATTACTCCTGGTCGTAAGTTTTTTCTACGATCAGTACCAAGTTGTAAGATTTTCTACGACAACCCCCACCGAGTGCTGAACAAGTAGTCGAACTATAAAACAATTACGAGTGTCGGTTACTCACCACCTCTCTGCTTGCTCGCAGAGTACTGCTTTCTCTTGTCGCAATTTGACAAGTTGCCGATTGTACTCGCAAATCGTAGCAACTTGTTCCACGGCTCTCTGTAGGACAGAAAGACGACGAACAGACAGGGTGAATTGGGGAAAAGTTAAGAACCCTAAACTCACCCCCGCGGTCCGTTTTATAACCGCACGCTTGAAACAAAACGCTATGGAAACTCAACGGTTTCCACCGCTTCGAGAATTGCTCTAACGGACAGATCTTTTTAAATCTGTCTGTTTGAGAAAACCAAGGCTCTTTTCACACCTCAAGCGAAATTACCTTCTTGGCCAAGTATACTCCTGGTCAAAAGAAATATCACTCAAAAAGTTTTTACTTTCGATCATAAGTACCGTGATCACTTCGAAGTCGTAAGATTTTCTACGACTACTTTGTAATCGTGAGATTTTCAACAAACTGCATCGGCCAAGTATATTTCTGGTCGAATGAAACATGTGTTGAAGAGTATTTCCTTCAACGTTTTTCCTACAGCCACCTAGTGGTCGTAGGATCTTCTACGACTCCTTGCCCAAGTAAGTTATTCTCACTTGAAGCTGGGGGGCTAAATGACGAGGATATAATAATCATCATTTTACTATTAATTCGTAATTATGTATTATAGGTAAATATGACGTCACAAAGTTACTAAGTATACCCCTTACAGTTGTAAGGGAGAGATCAATCGGGTGGTTGTAAGTCATTCTACGACCACCCCCATAGTCGTAAGTATTTCTACGATTATCGTGTAATCGTGAGATCTCCTACGATTACCTTCAATCGTAAGTCTTTCTACGACCAATATCCAGTCGTAAGTCTTTCTACGACCAATATCCAGTCGTAAGTCTTTCTACGACCAATATCCAGTCGTAAGCTTTTCTACGACTACCCCCCTGGTCGTAAGTTCTACTACGACCAGTCCTGCCACGAGTTCTCCACAAATACTAGGTCCACTCGCCAGTAAGCTCTATTAATTGTGAGGTCTGAGCAGTCAAGATACGTAGTTATACCTGGAATAACTACAGATAACTCACCATTATCTATGATTGATAACCATCAGGCAACGTGGGGAGGTTACTACTCCGGTAATTACTCTCATTATTGTAGAATAATGAGCGTATCCTGACCTGGAACGACAACCGCCTTCATACTATGGCCCTCTTTGTTTAGGCTTTTTGTCTGGCTTAAAAGCAAAAAAGCCTAAGCCTAAACAAAGGGGTGTCTTTTTTGTCTGGCTTATAAAAAGTTTAAGTCAATTTAAGCCTAAAAGCCATAAGCCATGGGAGAGGTGTTTTTTTTGGCTTTTGTGGAATATAATATCTCTTTGCCACCGAACTTTGTTAAAATTACCCTCAAAATGCCATTGGTATATAATTGCAAACCGTTTCATTTTTTTCGATCGTTTCCAACCCGACGCCTCCCCCTCCCGTTCCCCCTCCCAATCGCTGCCGCCTCCCATCTCCCCTCCCCGTCACCGCCGCCTCCCCTCTCCCCCCCCCGACGGCGCCGCTCTCCCCCCCCGACGGCGCCGCTTCCCATCCCCATCGTCGTCGCCTCCCATCTCCCCTCCCGACGCCGCCACCTCCCATCACCCCTCCCGAACGCCGCCGCTTCCCATCTCCTCCCCCATCGACGTGGCCTCCTCAAGTACGCCGCCGCCTCCCCTCTCCTCCCCCGCCGATGCCGCCTTCCCATGTGCGCTGCCACCTCTCCTCGTCCTACGCCGCCTCTCCTCGTCAGACACGTACCGTGAGGGCCGCATGTCCATTGCCGACGTGCTTCAGGCCAGCCTAGAAGATGAGATGATGGTGGCCATGGAGAGCGGCCTCCTGACAGGCTCATCGGGGTCCTCAAGATGGTGTCACGGGTAACACAGCAAGGACGGCGGCGGCTGCAGCGGTCGAGGATTGCCGGATGCAGCAAACCCTGCGCCGACGAAGAGATTGGCGCCTGTTGGGAGGTCGTGCTTCAGCAGCAAGAGTGGCAGAGGAAAAGATTCGGTTCTACCAACGTGAGGCATTCCGTGTAATTTTTAGAGGTTCTTTTAACTAGAACACATGACATGATGATACTTTTGTGTGTGCTTCCTGGAAATCAAGGTGCCACCAGATCAAAGTCCGGAGATTTCATCGTTATGATCTCTTCTTGTGATGCCACATGCCGCAAAAATCCTCCTTCCTCTGCAATGCCCGTGATTGGTGAGACTCGCACTGCTTGGTGCTTCTACATGTGTTTTCATATGTCAAATTGCGCTTGGGGATTAAGTTGATGCAGAGCTAGATCATCAACCGTATATCTGTGAAAATTGTATCAACCCAATAATCTCGGGGTCACCAAACATCTTAAGTTTTTCTGTTCTCCTAAGTCGCAAATGGCATCCGGATGTTGCTTTGGAAGCAAGACATTTGTTTTGTTTGGTGGTCGGTCTAACACCTCGTGCCGCCGGATCATTCTTAGTCGACATCAAGCCCTTTGTTTATTGTATTGATGCTTACAAATTTAGATCCGTACATTTCAGATTCCATGAAAAAATGACTATTTAAATACATGCTTAACAAGGTCCTTTAAACTCTTAAGGGTATTTCAGACTTTTCATCCTTCACACACAAACTCAATAAACCAACATCCTACAAAAAATCTGACTACTAAACAACAAAGTTTGACTTAAAAACTTAGAGGCTTATAAGCTGATTAAGCCAAAAAGCTGGCTTTAAACTATAAGCCAAAAAAGCCTAAGCTTAAACAAAGAGGGCCTATAAATAGGCATCTTTTAGAGGTAAGGGGGGGGGAGAGGAGAGCCTTTGGGAGATAATCAGTAGCGATATTAGTACCAACCTTTCTTCCAATTGTAACAAGGATACTCAATACCATACACATAGGAGTAGGGTTGTTATTTCCTCAGGG
Organism: Ampelocalamus luodianensis; assembly: GCA_036346255.1. Taxonomy (NCBI): domain Eukaryota; kingdom Viridiplantae; phylum Streptophyta; class Magnoliopsida; order Poales; family Poaceae; genus Ampelocalamus; species Ampelocalamus luodianensis. The sequence goes on from CM070625.1 coordinate 17,470,502, forward strand.
GAAGGCCTGAACCTGTATAAAAATCTCCGTGTCTCCTTTGTCTGCGTGATCAATTGTGGAGACCCCCGAATCAAATAATCTTTACGTAAGATCGGTTCTAAAACACCGACAACCTCCTTGGTTTTAATCTTGACCGTTAGAATCACCCCTTGTGCAAAAGACCACCCCCGTGGTCATTTGTGTAAGAACCACCCTTGGGGTCCTCTTTGCAAAATACCACCTTTGGTCTTTTGTAAAGAAAACCTCAGGACCTCCCTCCCCGCATATCTGAACCTCTAGGACCACCCCCTGGGTAGATCTTGACCGTTCAGAACCTCTCCATGGAGATCTGAGTCGTTCAAGACCTCTCCTCTCCTTTAGACCTTATCGTTAAGGACCTCTCCGTGGAGATCTCGACCGTTAAGACCTCCCCCTGTGAGATCTTAGCCGTCAGGACCTCCTTCAGTTTTGACCTTGACCGTTAAGACCTCCCGCCGTGAAGATCTTAGCTGTTAGGACCTCCCTCGTGTTGATCTTGGCCGTCCAGGACCTCTTCTGGTAGATCTTGGCCGTCCCAGACCTCTTCTCTTAAACCTACCCCTTATGACCTCCCTTTGTAGATCTGGACCGTCAAATCTAGATCTGACGGTCTATACCTCCTCAGCGCGCGCGTGCGCGGGTGCTGTGCCCCTGTGCGCTAAAGCCATGCGATTTCAGATCTACGGTCCCGACCTCCCCAGTTGAGTAAGTTTTTCAGAAAAGCCTGAAAGCTCTTATTTGCAAACTCCTAATTGCTTTAAATTTCAAAAGTGCATAACTAATTCATTTGAGCTCCTTTTCAGGTGATTCGAATTATGTTAAATTTCTATTTAACTAAACTTTAATCCAAAAATGTGTTTAGACAATGTTCTGTACCAGAAAATTGTGTAAGTTATATTAACTTGCTTTAGCATTAATTAATGTTCTAGAAAATTCATTAAAACTTGAAAAGTGCTTAAGTAATTCTCTGTAACTCCAAATTTAGTAAACTAAAATGTGTTAGATTCCTTTGTTAGTATGCTTTGATGTAGAGTAGGTTTTAATCTTGTCTTTGCCTCTGAAATTGACTTTGTGCTACTTTCACCACTTAGAAAAATCATAAGAAATTCATTTTAAATCCAAATGATGTGAACCCAATTTTGTTGTTCTTAGAATGTCATGCTATGCCTACCATAAAAATTTCATGCTCAAAAACTTTCTGGAAAATTGTGCCATGAACAGTAACAGAAAACAATTTAAATTGAATTATCGAGCAGACTGAAATTGTTTAGACTATAACTTTTGCACGCCTAGTCCAAATTGATTGATTCTTGTTGCTAAATTCATTTAAAATCATGATCTTCATATTGTGTAAATTTCATGGATTTTGTATGACTTTGGTTTTATAGTCTTTTTTGGTGTTCTTCGTTCTTATTGAATTTTCGCGTTTTTGCGTTAGGTTTCGAAGAATTTATTGAACCTGAGAGCGATCCTCTGCAGCAAGAGAACTACCAGCAAGATAAGCAGATGTAGCATCATTTGATCATATTGCTCCTATTATTTTCAAAATCTAATATGTTATTTGCAAATTCTATGTATACATTGCTATTTCGTTATTAAACTATTATCGATTAGTTGACCCATTAAATGCATAATCTGTAGAAAAATATTTATCCTCTACTATTGAGCCTAGGATTATCTTGCTGTGATATAGGGTTCGTTGGATGAGCCCTTGTCACTTAGTAGTTTACGAGTTAATATTGCTTAGTCATGCTTAGCTACCGGTAGAATTGGGCGGTTGTCAACTTAATCGATGACCTTGATCACACAAAAACTTATTATGGTTTTATGTCTAGCATATTTACTTTGATATTTGAGAAACTAAAACTGAAAATAAAATATTTTAGACTTAGGCACAATGGTAAGATGGTGTGCTTTTTGGTGTAGATGGTTGGTGCCCAAGTCAACAAGAACCGAACATCTTGTTACACTAAACCAAGCATTTTTACGTGCTAACCACACTAGAGGGAAATGTGACCTCTCTTGACTTAGTACTTTGGCGTGTGTTAGCTCCGAGTCGCAGGAGATTGTAGGAGGCAGATGTTGGGAGCATTGTAGTTGTCCGAAGCCTTCACCCTTGTGGGATTTGTTGACTTTCGGCTTTGCAATGTAGCGTATGGGTTTCTATCCATACGAGCGGCTCGTAGTTAATACACAATATTGGAAACGTCTCGTAGGACTTAGCCATGCCGGTATACCTTTGGAAGTGTGCTTAATCTAGTGGCAAAAAGGCGGTCTGAAGTGTGGGTACATTGGTACACTCCTGCAGGGTTTGAACTATTCGAATAGTCTCGTCCTAGGTTATGGACACACTTGTGGAGGTCTTTCAAGAGTTAGACTATAATCTTTTTACTAAAACTTGATTGGGTGGTACGAATCGGAGATTCGTGCTATATTGTGGTGGCTATTGGGTTAGTCGCCTCTAGGTGGTTAGTTATGTTATTAATTGTTACCTCGCTGTTATTTCAACAACTAAAAACTTTGACAAATTACCTTCAATCTATTACATTATTGCAAATGAAAATTGCTTTATGCGTCCAATTAACCATATAACTATCTCCTTTGTTTGAGCTTACATGTAGCTATGTATAGGCTTGTTACTCGTAAGTCTTGCGAGTACATTTTTGTACTCAACTGCATTGCTTTATTGTTGTAGAGGAGGAAGTAGATCCCCAAGGGATCGACTTTTGTGAGTTTTGCTGCGGTGGGTGCGACTAGCTTAGTGGCTCGGTCGGTTGCCTTGTGGGTTATTGGCTAACCGGTTGATTTTTGTTATTGTCATCTTATGGTGCTTTTGTTTTCGCTGTCATTTATGTTACTTTGATGTCATTTGGGCGGTCGGCTCTTTTGTAATAACTCTATATTATGTATGTCTTTTGCTAGACTTGATATTGTAAGTTGTATGGAAATGATGCATGATTTTATAAAGATGTATGTGTGCTGCAATTCTGGGAAACACATGTCCATCGAGGCTTAGGATATTTAATTGGTAATACTAAAACCATTTGGAGGTTAAGTATTACGAGTTAAATACCCCGGATCCTCACATTAACTAAGGTAGCGACTAGCGCCCCAACATTCGATCTGGGTGCTAGAATCAGACGCCTGGGTTCGCCGGCAGATCTAACTTAACACACGATCTCCAAGCATCTACCTCAAAGCCATGCAATAAAATTGTAGTGCATGCAACAACATATTATTATGTGTGCAACAAAAACGTTGCATTGCAAAAAAAAAAAAACATGGGCGATTAGCTCCCAGACGTACTCTTAGTTGCAACAATTCAGAACAGGACATGCAACAAATTAATTCACTATCCCAACAAATTTGCAACAAATTAATTCACTATCCCAACAAATTTGGCTTCTAACTCAAATAATGGAAGCAAATCCCAATCTTTCGACAAAATTCACTTTAAATTGCAGATTCCGTTCTTTATAGAAAAATGTACTTGTAAAAAATAGTATAAAGTTTGAAACAAACAATTGAATATGCAACAAATTTACAGTGTGGTGCAACATTAATCCGATGAACACGTAATAAAATTACCCACGGTTGCAACAACCCGTTACGACAAAAATGATACACAAGGTATATCATAAGATCGAAGAACACTTAGGAGATTGCGAACACACTCAAGCTTTCCTGTGGAAGCCCTTCTGAAGGTAAGTCAAAGCTTTGGACTTAAGATGACCATTTTGTTGCTGCAAAATAGCCGTTAGACCATAGTTTAATTAAATTAATGCTTTTTAACTGTTTATAAGCAGGTTTAATTTTATGTCGGTTCACAACTGAAATCCTAGACGGTTGCACAAACCTGGTACACCCTATTTGAACCATTTCAGGTATTGTCTGGTTGCTCGAGTCAAAAGTGTGAAGCCTGGAGATTTCATAACTTATTGAGAAATAACAAAGTCAATCGCATCACAAATTGCTCGGTGGTGGCAAGCTGGTTCCCTCCTCTTTTAAACAAATCATCCCATTAGCCATTGCTAATGGCCAATGCTCTGAACTTTAGTTTCTCTAATCAAACAGACACTCCAAACCTTAAGTTCTAATGCAGAACAGGGTCTCTCTCTCTCTCAGCTGGTAGATCGTGTGATGCGAATGCAATGCGCTTTTCATTCCGATACAGAGAATCTTGAGGTGATTTGGACTGATCATTAAATCATTAGTCACGACTCACGAGAGTACTACACAATAGTTGGCCTGACTGTTGATGGCCGGAGCCGAGTAGTGGCCTGTGACCACACCAGAGAGCAACAAAGTGGCCTCTTGCGACTGAGTTATCGGCTAAGACTAAAAATAGTTTTTTTGCAAGCGAATTTGTAGTAATAGTGTCAGTTTCACGTTCAAATGATAGACCTCTGTTGTGGCATTTGAAGGTAGAATCGGTGTCAATTTTTTTTAATTCACTCGCAAGAGAGTTATTTTTATTATTTCATTACGCAACAATGTCATTTGAACGTCAATGGTGGAGGCACAGCAGTTAGATCCGAACGATGAAGACTTGCAGAGGAGATTAGAGGGATGAAGGCACGATAGAGGTCCGTGTCACTTGCCAGCACGGATTGTTGACCGGTTCTAACAGTACTATCATCCATTTCCTGTCTCACTCCAAAGGTCCAAAATGGTGCAGTATTCCAAAATGGTCCAAAATCGTTGATATTTAGAATATCAACGATGCCATTTTTTTTTTTTAAAAAAAAAACTATATCAACTTTCGATTTGCCAATGAGGAGTGCGCCACTCTGATATGGTGTATGTCGCTGTGAAGTGTCCAATCAGCTGTTCAGAGTATTGACTCTGGATCTCGACGAAAATCCCGGTGGCCGACGACAGCGACGCCTCACGGACGGCGCAATTCGGGGGTTTTTTCGGAGTTTCCGACGGTGGAATTGGTGGGTGCTTGCTGACCGCCGCTTGCTGCAAAAGTTATCTGAAAACAAAATATTCCCTTTCTTCTGCTGACAGTGTGATCGAACTTGGATGCCTATTCCTTTTCTTAAAAGATAGTAGTACCTAGTTCCTCCTAATTATTCTCGTTTTTTTTTCCTTATATTGACTCGACCGATGGATGCCACGGAATGGAACAAGCATGCCGCATGCGTGAGAATTCTTTTTTATTTTGGCCCTCTGACGCTATGTAATTGTAAAAATGGTCTCTGTGCGTTTTTATTTGCAAATGTAGCCCCCTCTCGAGCGCGAAAGCCTCCTTCCGCGGTCGGCGAGTGCAGAAAGTGAGCGGGAGGTGGCCGAGCGCGGGACAACGGCCGCTTGCCGCGGTGACGGAGCGCGGAAAGGGGCCAAGAACCTCCTGCTGTGGCTGAGCGCAGGAAGTACCTGCTGCATGCAATTCTATTTTGCATTTTATTAGCATTAAATGCATTCACATTTTACTAATTTGCACTTCCTGCACTTGGTGACCGCTGGGCGCACGCACCACCTTCGCGTCCGGTGGCGCGAAAGAGCTCGAGGTGAATGCTGCGGCGGCACGGAAACCGCGCGCCCCGAGCGGAAATGGACACGTGTCGAGCTCGAGGCATTCCGCTCGGGAGGCTACATTTGCAAATAAAACGCACGGAGGTTATTTTTGCAATTACGTGGCATCAGGGGTCAAAATAAAAAAGAATTCCATGCGTGACTGGCAGCTCCGCAATCTTGGGCTCGTAAGCAAGTAAACGTCGTGCCGTGTCACGCTGGAACGTCGTGATAGATGCGCACGAACGCTTGGTCTACTTGCGGCGAGAGATTGAACGAATGGACGGTCGGGATTTGACTGCGCTGGCCTCTCGTGAGCATGCGTGTGACATTCAAAGTGGGAATCTCTGAAAGCGAAACGGAAGTGTCAAACATAAACAAAAAAAGAGGAAAATTCTCTATAACATACTGAACTTTACTTGAAAATCCGTTTAGCATCTTGAACTATAAAACCAGATATTTGATACCCTGAACTTTGCAATACAGTTCAAATAACACTTTGATCCGATTTCGTGTGGCGGTATTGCCCGCGTGCCGCGATGAGTGGAAATTTTTGCCACGGCCAAATTTAGGTGAATGATATGTGAGACCCACGGCCAAATCGAAATAGAAGAATGACTACGGGGCGCCCATGTGCTTGAATGATCCAACTTGACCAACGTGTCATCATACATGGCAAAACCACCCACTCATCGTGGTATGCGGGCATTACCGCCCTACGAAACCGGGTCAAAGTATTATTTGAACCAGATTGCAAAGTTTGAGAGGTAAAATATCTGGTTTCATAGTTCGAGTGTTAGATGGACTTTCGAGCAAAGTTTATGGTGTTATATGGACTTTTTTTTTTGACGTAAGTTATATGGACTTCATCAGCAGTCAAATCTAACAAATGAGATTAGCACTAATTTTGTTTAAAAAAATGAAATGATAAATGCGAAGACAGTCAGCGCTGATCTAAAGCGCAATAATTTGTCACGGCCCACATATAATCCAAGGATTTGGTCCAGAGCCCATAATCCAACGATTCTGGCCCACAGACCGCCAACTTCTCAAATTACCGGAGGTCGGCCCACTTGCGCGCTCATAAGAAACCCTAGCGGAACTGCGAACACGCTGCCTCCCTCCTCTCTTTCCTCCTCCGCTGCCGCCGCCATCTCCTCGCCGCCACCTACGGCATCGCTGCAAGGTAGTTCTTGTACTCCCCTCTTTTCTTTCGCACGGCTAGGATCAGGATTAGTTCTTGCGGCGGTTGTGTTACTTGGATCCTAGGTGTTACATTGGTTCTTCCATTCCGTGATGCTCTGGATTTGACCAAGAAAAGAAAATTCAGTGTTCCTGTGAGATTTTAACTGTAGATGGTTCTGGCACTTGTAGTTGATCCGGTCTAGTTATTCCTGTGCAGTGTATACATCGACTGCTATTGCTATCCATTTGGGTTTTTGGTTGGTTGTGAGTGTATGTAGTGATCCAGTTTTATCCCATTGTTCACATCTAGTTGTTTTTTTAAGTGTATCTAGGCTTCCTAGGAACGATGGAATGAAAGCACCGGTGCTGAGGCGCTATAGCCATTGTGGTTGCGTAGTTGCCTGATATTTGGTGTGCTATATTGTCATGTACCCAGGTCCATGACATATGGGGCCAGTAGAAGTATATGTGAGTGTGTGTGTTACATAGGGACCCATGTGTCATTGTAACACAACTAGAGTTATATGCCAGCTCCTGTACGCAACTGAGGGCATCGATGAAATGAATGAGCTCTGAACTTTTCCCCATCTCATTCTCTGGTTTCTCCTCACCTCCTTTTCTCTGATTCCTCATCTCAGTTCTTCCAAAGTCTGTGATTTCGATTGTGATTTTTATGTATTGATACAGATACTAGTGTTCATTCCCTCTCTATTGATTGGGGATGTAACAATTTGGTATCAGAGCTACCGATTCCTGGACACTCTTCGTTTGCTTGATCTGTAAATTCCAGGGAAACGGGTTGGTCACCATCTTGGTACCATAAATCCCCTCTCTGGTTGGATCGGCAGAACGAAGCAACACGGCGCCGCCCACCCCACTGTCTGCTTGTGCCCAAGAGGTCATGGCGACCACAGAGACGCACGACACGAGGGTGCAGCAGATGCTGCAGCAGATCCTCGCCAGGATGGACGCGCAAGGGCGAAAGCTGGATGACATGGCCTCATCCCTAGCTGCGACCACCTCTCGGTTGCTCGGCGCCGCCGCCGACTCGATGCCCATCTCCACCGCCATCAACAAGATCTCTTCCGTGGCAAACGCTGCTCCAAGCGCGGATGCCACCATCACCGACCAGGCGCCCACCAGGTGTTCGACGGGGTGTCCCGACCACTGCATCGACTGTACTACGGCTGTCGCGCCGACTTCGTCCTCGACCATCACCACCTGTGAGATCGGCAAAACCTTCGACACCGACGTCAACTTCGTGACGCCCACCAAGTGCTCGGCGTCGTGCTCCGACCACGACGGTGGCAAGCTGATGGCTACGACCAGCGTTGTCATGTACCTTGGTGACGTGTGGGGCGGCCTCAACGTGGCTCAGGTCCATGTGGTATTTGTCGAATTGTCACAAGACAGTAGGCCACGAGAGCGGCTATCACAGGAGCATCTCAAGGCGTGGTTTCAGCCGATCGCCGCAACGAGCTCTGCAACTATGGGGGTTCAGCCATGTACAGCCCCTATAAGTAAGTGGTGTATGCACGGTCCAGGATGGCTTGCGTGGTCATGTGGTGCACATGTAGCAGCCGCAAGTGACATCAAGAGCACTCTCAAGCTGGTAAGTGACCAAGACATTCGCTGCATCAACGACAACAGGACACTGACTCCAGATTGGGAAATCAGTAGTATACAACTTGAGTTTGATGAAATGCCACCATGGCAGCGAAATGACTTTAGCCCTGGAATTTTTGGAATAGAGAAGGCTCGCTCAGTGCGTGAGGTAATGCCTTCATGGAGGCTTAGCGGTTTCAGTCCCGGGAGCCAAGTTACGGGGTATCCTAGTGTGCTCAGATTTCAGGTCTTGAACAAGGCAAAGATGGTTGTTGCAATGAACATCATGGTGTCAAACAGTGGTGCAGCCATGATTGCTAATTTTCCAATTTTACAAGTGGTGTGGCTTCTGCTACCTTGGCCACCTCATGGTCGATCAGAGTTCGCGCATGGCCTAATGTCAATTATTTGCTTGCAACTCAGTAGGCCCTGGGATCCAAGTGCTCCATCAAGTGATCCGAAGAAGCATTCAGCTCAGTTGTTATTGAAGTGTTATTGTTATGTTGATTCAAGTATCCAGCAGCTTAACTTTGAGGTGAAGTGTTTCTCTATACAATATCAGGTCAATGGGGCATATGGGCATTTCGGTACTCAGGATAATGTCTTTGTTCAGCTGATCTGCACAATCCAATATCGAGTTGTTAAGGAACATGCTGATGATGCATTTTATGAGTTGCAGAATCCCCAACAGCAAATTCAGCCCTACGTCTTTGATGTGGTTCGAGCCCTAGTTCCAAGAATAAATCTTGATGATCTGTTTGAGCAAAAGAATGATGTGGCGAAAGCTGTACTAGAGGAGCTTGAAAAGGTGATGGCAGATTATGGTTACAACATTGAGCACATTCTAATGGTTGACATCATCCCTGATGCTGCTGTGCGCAGAGCAATGAATTTTGCTCTTTCCATGAGTGCGACAACAATATTCACAATTTGGCATTTGATATTACTGTACACACTGAAAACTTTTGCTCTTTACCCTGGGATACATCTTGGCTTGAGTGATTACACCAATTTTGCCACTAATGAGGATAGGGTTCAAGCAGAGCTCTGCTATTTGATTTTGGAGTGCCAGTATGGCTTCTTGCATAATACCAGCAATCATTGTGTGGCTCATATTAAGATCAATCCTTATGGTACTTTTGTGGAAGATGATGGGGTTCTGTACTCCTCAATTGACACTAAGTTCATTGCTCAAAATTTGTTGATCTTTGGTACTATGCAGACAGCTTAGCAACATATAGTTATGCATGGGAAAATTGTTGCTCTAGAACAAAAGACATCAAGACAGGGAGATGATACTAATCAACTTGCTGCTAGCATTCTAGTTGCACTGCAATGGATCAATTTTCAGTTTTCACAACTTGGATTGGATAACATTTCCACTACTCTGTTTATGGTGAAGTTCCTTGAGCTTCCTTTCTGCACTTCTCCTAACTGGATGAAAAATGTGATGACACATTCAGAGTTCAGGGACAGTAGCTTTGAGAAGTTCTATAGTTTCAATTTAGAGCTTATGTTTGAGGGCAGCCGAGGTGCTGGTACAGGCTGTCCACCTCTTTGAAATGTCACCAGCGGCATGAGCTATTGGAGAGTTCATCATTGCTGATTTTCTGCCAGTGCCAATTGCAATGGAGTAGTTGCAGGTTTCAGTTTCAGCTTGAGGACAAGCTGAATTTCAAGGGGAGGAAAATGTCATGTACCCAGGTCCATGACATATGGGGCCAGTAGAAGTATATGTGAGTGTGTGTGTTACATAGGGACCCATGTGTCATTGTAACACAACTAGAGTTATATGCCAGCTCCTGTACGCAACTGAGGGCATCGATGAAATGAATGAGCTCTGAACTTTTCCCCATCTCATTCTCTGGTTTCTCCTCACCTCCTTTTCTCTGATTCCTCATCTCAGTTCTTCCAAAGTCTGTGATTTCGATTGTGATTTTTATGTATTGATACATATACTAGTGTTCATTCCCTCTCTATTGATTGGGGATGTAACATATATGGACCAGGGAACCCGCTTTGCAGTGGAGATTTGTTTCGTGTTTCTGCTGCCAGTAGTCGCCCCACAGTTGATCCTTTTGAGTTCTTAATCGTAGTCGTGGATAGTAATTTGGTGCGAGATGTGCACACTGATCGCAGCATTTTAGGTTCTTTAGGGTGATTTTAGGAACCCCGTTTACTGAAGCACACGCACTCAGGTGCTATGGCCTTTGTGATTGTATAGCAGCCTATTCATTGATGTGCGAGATGGACCAGGGTAGCAGCTCCCTTGCAGCAGGAGCTAGCTTACTCGTTTGTGTTTCTGCTGCCTGTAAAGTCCCTATATTTGTACAGCTGCATGGTTGCTAGGGATTTTAATGCTCTGTACTCACATTCTCACTTTTCTTTTTTGGATCCTGATTGTTGTCTTTGCTTTATGGAAACTAGGCAGTTGTGAAGGTTTGTTGAAGCTGACAAGATGGTCCTGAAGTAAGTTTCTATGACTGTATTTTACGCCGTTGCAATGTGACTGTAGATTTTGTTAATCAAACTCCTTTGCTTTGTACATACTGTAGTGATGGATTTGTAAAAGCAGATTTTCATTAATAAGAGTATGCCCTGTGCATAAGAAATTTTAAGTATTTATTTTCCTTTCGCAGGACGGAACTTTGCCGTTTTAGTGGTCAGAAGATATATCCAGGGAAGGGCATTCGGTTTATTCGTGCTGATTCTCAGGTCAGCTTGTGCGTTTAATGTCAGGAATATCTCTAAGCTTATAACGTTGTTATAACAAGAATTGGTATGTCATTTACAGGTTTTCCTTTTCGCAAACTCAAAATGCAAGCGCTACTTCCACAACCGCCTGAAGCCTGCGAAGCTTACCTGGACAGCTATGTACAGGAAGCAGCACAAGAAGGTATTGTATATTAGGCAGGCAATTTTCTATTTATGAGCGCATGCTCTTTAACTGCATCAACTTCACTTTTCTGACACTGATTACGCATTTTCTTAAACCTGTTGGGTTCAGCTGAGATGTCATGCTTAAACTTTAGTAGCTGTAATGTTGTATTGCACTTCTTAAGCCATGTAAGTTGGATTCCAATAAATATCTGGCTTCTATGATTGAATGCATTTCTCATCATTCAGGATTATGATTATGTTTATACTTGTATTTAAATGCCATGTTGATTTCTTAAAATGAGCACCTCCCAGTATACATCTACATATAGAGATTTGAGATATATACATCTCGGCACTTCTCTTCTGTATCATGTAGTCATGTCCTTTGTAGTCCTATCCTTAATTCCTTATCTACGCAGTTAGTTGTTTTGTGCCAATCAGATTAATGCTCCTGTTGGTGCTTGCATTTCTTAGATGTTATTTTCCACTGCTATGTTTGTAGGATATGCATGCTGAAGCTGTCAAGAAGAAGCGCCGCACCACCAAGAAACCATACTCCAGGGCAATTGTTGGTGCTTCATTGGAAGTCATCCAAAAGAAGAGAGCTGAGAAGCCTGAAGTTCGTGATGCTGCTAGAGAAGCGGCTCTTCGGTATGTTATCTGTCATTTTATAGAGAATCACAGTGGCAACCATTGGTTTTGGTGTCAAATTTCCTTGGTGACTGATGCATGATATCTGCAAATTTCGCCTCCTTCAGCGTAGTAGTTACTAGTTATTTATCAGATAAGGTCTGTTTTTCTCTGCTATGACATTCTGTGCTTCATATTAGCTGCCTGTTCTGTATTAGAATAGTTTAGATTTTGTTTCGACGCCTATTCTTCTTGGCCTTCTGCTCCCTTTGAATTTGCATTTCATGTGCATGCATAGTCCTGCAGTAAGGGCACAAATGGAGGTTTTCCCGAACATATGTTGACATTGCCAAGAAAACAATCACGAGGCACGGCTTGTATGCATTTGCAGTGAGATCAAGGAGCGCATCAAGAAGACCAAGGATGAGAAGAAGGCCAAGAAGGCTGAGGTGGTCAAGTCCCAGAAGACACAGACAAAGAGTGCCGGTCCGAAGGGTCCTAAAGGCCCAAAGATTGGCGGTGGTGGCGGAAAGCGCTGAAAGTCGAAAGTTCTAAGCGTCGTAGGGTAGTCGTCTAAATCGTCTTTCATCAAGCTCCTTTGTAAAACGTCGGTTAGAATAATACTACTGCCTTATGTTTTAGCATTGCCAATGAAGATAATACCATGATGAAGTCGAATCCTTACATGGAAAAGGTTTTCATGCTTGTGTCCATGTTCACCTTCTTAATTTTGGGTGCTTTTTCTTCAGCATGGTTTTGAGCGGCGCTTCTATGCTCTACCATACACTAAATCGCACAAATCCTTGGCACGTTTTTGTTATATCTTTACGCAGACGTTCTTGAAGCACATTGCTGTGCTGCAGAAATGATCTGGCGTACTTGTTCACTTCATATTTGGTTCATGTTCAACTAGTTTCGGCTGAGATTTACCATGCCTTACTTTTTTAAGCATAATCTTGACTCTGATTAGCTCATCTGTGCTCTCCCACAAACTAAATCGCACAATTCTTGTGCGGCAGAACTCAGAAGTGATATAGCCTTCTTGTTCACATCGTATTTCGTGCAAAACAAAACCAAGCCACAGCAGGTGAATTGTTGCACACATGTATTGACAGCATGCAATGATGCAATGCATCCATCTCTGCAAGCTGGTGGGGCCTCGAGCGCCCAGCTCTTGTGATTCTTCAGAAATGAGCACGCACGCGTCGCCTTTTGCCTCAAGAATTCCATGGCCCTGACCCTCTTCGACTCAATCGATTACTCTCTGCTCCGGCTCGGCAAAATATAGTTTTTTTCCCTTCTAAAACGACACATCTTTTAAACAAAATAGCAAAACTAGTTTCGTCCTAATAAAATGACACGACTACCATACGAAAATACCATAACAAACCATGTGCCGCTCACTTGATCCGTGGTAGGACACGTGTTGAGCTTCTATCCAGCGGAAGACGATCTTCTGCACACTCATACCGCGGTAGGCCACCTTCCACACGGCCAATCTGCGGTAGGTCGCATGCGCACGTTCCTACCTGCCAACCTGCTGTGGTCTGGGTGTGTGATAATACCACGACAGGCGATGTGCCTCTCGCTCAGTTCGTGGCAAGACGTGTTGAGCTTCTAGTCAACGGCAGACGACCTTCTGCACACCCAGACCGCAGCAAGCCACATTCCACGCGCCCAGTCCACGGCAGGTCGCACGCGCACGTTCCTATATGCCGACCTGACGTGGACTGGGCCGCGATAGGTGGCTTGCCATGGTCTAGATATACGGCACATAGTTTACCATGATATTTTTTACACCATATAAATATTATTTTTATTATTTAGTGCGTAAGAACTAGAGTTAGTTTTGCTATTGCATTTCGAAGCAGCACAGTCCCAGGGACCGAGGAAAAACCACACACCTGCACACGCAAAAGCGTGGGCACGGCACGGATCCTTCTCCAATAAACACCCCCCGCGCCGGGCGTGCTCTCGGCTCTCCTATCCAAGTCAATTCGCCTCGCTTCTCGCGCCCAAGCCTCGACTCTCGTCTCTCGCTCTCTCTCGCCGTCCCGCTCAGCCTTGCGGAGTTGCGGACCATTAACTGCCCGTTTTTCGCGCAAAAAAGGAGCTGCCGTCGAATCACATCTCGCTCGGCTTCTTCTTCCGAACAGAAGCGAAGCGTCGCGCTTTCTACTTCAATCTTCTTCCTCCTCTGTCGGCGGCTCTCCCTTCCTCCTCCTCGGCGGGTCCCCGGCTCGCGCCCGCGAGGAGCGGCGGCGGCGGCGGCGGCCCGCACGTCCGCGAGGCGCAGCAGCGGCGCGGCTCGAGCGGCGGTGGTCCGGGCTCGCCCGCGAGGCGACGGTGCGAAGGGAGGAACGGCGGCGGCGGATGAGGTACGTGAGGGCTAGGGTTAGGGTTCGGTGGTGGATGGGCACGGGGATGGCTCTGATACCACGTGGAATTTGGGGAAAATTGTGTCTCCCGTTGGATCCCACACCCTTTATTTATAATCTAAAGATTGAATCCGTCTCTAACACTAGACTAACACGGATCTTTCTTAGATTCTGATACTAACTCACCAACAAATATTCTGTTGTGAATGGTGAAAGATGATTGCTCCTGACCTGTATGTATATCCAGGCTGCGTTGTAATGGTGGAGCTCTAACACAATTGGAATTTCCTAGTAAGGCAAGTGTGTATTGGCCAAAGAATTTTCTTTGCAATAGCCTCAAGTCGGATTTATCTATGTGATAAATTTTCTAATTACATCTATATTGGACTTTATATCATGCAGCCTGTCCAACTCCAACTTGAAATCATTTTCCCCCCAAACAAGATCGTTGAAATTCGGTAGATGCTAGTTATAATTTGTTCAAAGAGGCATCTTTTACAAAACATAATAATAGAATTAATCAATTAATGCAGGAATGTGGTATCCACATATACACGCGGGTACATTTACTATCACCACCTTCAAATGTGCCTCGAGATTGATACAAACATTCAAAATTCAGACCACCATCCCATCTTCTAATAATTGAGTATCGCTTAAACGAATCTTGAGGCACTGTTGAAGATTAAGATATGTATGTACCCGCATGTACATGTGGTTTTGCATTTTTGTTAATGCAGCGAAGTTATTTAAAATGATGATGAAGCATACCCTGTCCAGCAGTTGCTTTCAGCTTCACCCTAGTCACGACGTACTCTGATGCTTGTAGATACCATGTCCGCTACTCATATGGGCACAATGGTCAGCAAATTTAGAGAAACGGGTGGTGGTAATCTTGAAGTTCTTCAGCGAAGTCAAATGAAGAATGATACATTGACTAGACAAAGCAGCTCTCCGACTAAATCCAGTCTTGTTGGGGTACTTTTTTTCACGTTGATTTCCATTAAAATTCTTTGCCCCAGGCCCCCCTGCAGATTCGCACATTCCATATACATAGTTTCGTGCCCAAGGACTGTACATTTTAATGTTAGTTCACCTGTAAAGGTGCTAGGAAATAGCATTAGCTTACTAGTATCAGCTTTTATTCATTGATGAATTACATACAATGCAAACTTGTATATAGTTGGTTCAGGTATACATGCAATTGGATTTTTTTTTGGCAAGGAATTAGATATATGTTCAACATTCCGAGTGGATACCTTTTTGTCCAAACAAGAAAATTGTGGTAGATGCAACCGGAGTTTCATTTCCTGGTATTAACCTAAGTAACACTGGACTGCATCAGCATTCCTATAAAGAAAACAATGTGTCTAGAAAACGTGGAATGTCGGAAGACAACGAAGGTGCTACTGGCTTGAAGAAACTGCAAACACCAATCAACTTATTTGAAGATGAATGTGCTTTCTGCCATTCATTTAGAATCAGTCAGGTAATACAATCGAATCATTTGCATCTATCAAGTCAGAGGCGATCTGTTGAAGTCTTCTTAGTTCTTACTGTCACTAAAAGAATTCCTTTTTCCTATTTCAGTTTCATGGTCCGATGGTAAATTATCTAAAGGGAAAGCTTGTGTCCAGTGACAAGGGCAACTCATCAGATATCATCTATGTCCATAAGAAATGCATGGAGTGGTAAGTTTCTTTATAGACAATGTTTAACTCTTTATATTTATTTTACATAGTTTACATTTATCATCATAGCATTTTCAATGCAGATTTAAGATGCAACAATGTCAGCCCATTTTTTTAATTCTTCTGCTTAGTATTCATCTCATAGGAGCTTATGTTGATACAATCTTTTGTTTTTCCTCCCTGATAATTTTTGCGAAGGTCCCCAAGAGTATGGTACAAGGGTGATACTGTTATGAACGTAGAGTCAGAAATCAATCGTGCTTCAAAATTGCGATGCAGCAGATGCAAGCGGCCAGGAGCAGCCCTTGGTTGTTATTATAAGCATTGCAATAAAAGTTTTCATGTTCCATGTGCAATGATGATATTAGATTGCCGCTGGGATGTTGTAAGCTCTTGAATAAACTTGTCATCAATCCATTTATTTGTGCTTTTCATCACTACTGTAGTGTTCTAACATGCCTATTTTTTTTATGCTATAGGAAAATGGTCATGTTTTGTGCCCCGAACATGCATCAAAGGTGCTACTATGTGATAAGGTGAGCTCACCAAGAAAAGAGAGTGACAATTCTCCTTCCTTCCTTCAGAGGTACATGATGTTTCTTCAACCTTCATGGAATATAATGTAAAGGTTCCTGGTTATTTGATTAATCAGGAATCTTTAATTTGTATGATTCTGTGTTGCATTTCATCATTCCAGCCAATGTTCAGTCAAAGAAGAAATTTCCATCAATTGCCAAACGGAAGATAAACAAATAGATCAAGTTAACACATCAAATTCTCCTTTGCCTCTAGGGTATGTGAATGTGATCTTTCTTCACTCGCCTTGGAGATAATTCCCAGTTTTAGGATTAAACTTTAATCTTTCATTTCTATATTTCTTTGTTGTATTCCGTTGTTCCAGCTTATGTTTAGATAAACAAGGAATTCCCACCATTCATAAAAGGGAAGATCAGCAAGTAGATCAGCTTAAGACCTCAAGTTCTTCCTTGCGTCAGGGGTATGTGATCTTTCTTGACCCTTCTTGGGAGACAATGCCAAAGGTTCCTGGTCAGTTGGTCAATCATTAATATTTCCTTCTATAATTCTGTATCGTATTTCATCATTCCAGACAATGTTTGGACAAAGCAGGAATCTCCGCTGATTACCAGAGGGAAGAAAAACAAATAGATCAGCTTAACACCTCAAGAAGTTGCCCTTCGGATCAGTGGGTTTTGCTTGGTTCAGCTTTAAGTGCATCAGAGAAGGTAGCATAGACCAAAGTAGCAAACAATATTTTTTTTGGTGCATCTTGGATAGACAGCATGTTAATGGACAAATAATGTTGCAATCCTACTTTATGGACACATTTTGCATGAGAAATGATTTGCTACATCTCTAAATGAGTTATGTTCCACTCCAGCTTGTGAATTGTTTTACGTTTGTCAAGCAGGATTCCTTGAAGGAATTTGCTTCTTGGACCGATGCAACCGTGACCAAGGAATGGGCCAAAAATGTGACTCATGTTATTGTGGGCAAAAGTGCTGGTAGCACATGTAGCAGATCATATGAGGTCCTGATGGCGATACTGTTTGGGCAATGGGTTGTCACAGTTGGATGTTAGTATTGAGCCATCTCTACTTCCACTACGGTTCCAATATTTGAGCAATTTGCTTTTGTATGTTTGAATATTTGTTTACTATGTCCAAGACCATACCAACTGCTTACTTTAACAAGCTGCTGAATCTTATCTATTCACATTTACAAGTATCCATGAAGGTCACTACTCACTAGGGTTATCATAATTCCGCAGAGAATATTATTTTATTCCTGTGTTGAAGCATTTCACCTGGCTCTTTCAGGGATCATGTATTGTTTGGAGGAGCTGGTTCCAGGTCCAGAAACCTCTTATGAGGTAAAATTCAGCCATGATTCACACACATCAATCGACGGACCAAAGAAAGGAAGAATCCGAGCAGCTGAAGGGGTATGTACACATGTCCGTTTTTGGCAATAAAATTCGACATAACTATGATATATTGCGAAAATTGACCGCAGGACGCAGGTTGTCATTCGCGTAGGTTTAGGGATTTGGCTTGCAAATCTTTTGTCGGTGTTTTTTTCTCACTAGAGCCAAGTGTAAAAATGCATTGAAATGTCCATATATAAGGATGATGTTCAATGACAAAGTGGATTTCTAGATAAATTTAGATGGTTTTTGGTCAGTAAATGAACACACTTCACAGATTGCATCCACATGCAATATCTTGTGAATGCACTCTATATCTACATCCGTATGTTTTCCCATTTATATCTGTGTTCGATTCTCTTGAGAAATTTTGTACCATTACATCTGCATGACAAGAAAGTGATGCTTTGCAGGCACCGAAACTGTTTTCAGGATCGTGTTTTGCCTCAGCGCCTACATGAACCCTGAGGACAGAGAGCACATACAGGACCTCATAGCAGCCGCTGGAGGGCAGATATTGGAGGGAAGCAACCTTCCTCAGCTGCGCGAAAAACTGGATAAAAATCCCGTGAAGCCATACTTCGTCTACGACGGCGGTGCTCCAAGAGAGTTCGCTCCGAGCTCATTTCTTGATCTTCACAAGGAGATCGAGGAGGGCATGGAGTACGCGGGATGCGGAGCGCAGGTGATCAGCCACTTGAGGGTGTTCGATGCTATTGCGGCGTATGATGCGCAAGTCCTCAACCATAAGGATCACTTCACCCCGTACATGTGTGCGTGAATGATGCTGTGGCTGCACGTAAACAGTACGCATCCATAGTGGTTTTTTTGGGCATGTGTTACGAGCTTTTGGCGATAATTGTGTCTGCCGTTCAGCATCATCGGATGTGTTGGCACTGTAAGCTGTGATCAAAATGTGAAGGAAACAAATGTCCCTTTTGTTTTCCGAAAGCAAACGTACGATGCCTTTATTGGTCCTCCATCTGATCAGTGTGATTATAGATTTATTTATATTAGCTTGGTATCATATATAGGAAAATGACTAAGTACTACCGGAGTACATACTCACACACATATATATATATATATATATATATATATATATATATATATATATATATATATACTATCTACTCTCAGGTGTAGTTACTCCCTCTTTATCCACCCTTTAATCCTCGATGAGATCCGTGCGTCTTTCAGAGCCTAACGGGCTTAAAAATCACAGATATGAGAGAGACCCGATCCAATACCTCCTAGCGTTTAATCCTAGCTAACTTTTTGGAGTTTAATCTTAGCTAAATTTTTGGGAGCTTTCCTTTTTTTGAGATTTCCGGGATTGAATCTTTCCTGTTCGCCACCCTTGTTCAGATGTGCCCCTGTTCAGATGCTACTCCTGGTTGGCGACTAGCTAGGCCGATACACTCTTTCTTGGAGATCAATTCTTAATCTCATTGGCGATCAAGCTGGCATGCACTTCTTGGAATCTTGCCTATCAGTTCTTCATCTGTATGGAGGACGCAAACACCGCAAGGTATGTTGTTCACTTGTTCTGTATCCAATATCCTAATTATGTTTTTTCGTTACTGCTCCAATGTCCTAATTAGATCGCGGGTGGTTTTGATCTAGGAGCACGAAATTCCTTTGATGTGTTGCTAATTTGTGCTTTGTTCTTCATTGGTCCCGGCGAAGCTGCTAGATCCGGTCTATCCAGCGTGCATGCATCCTTAACCGGTAATGGCAACCACGAAGATATAGAGTAGATCCGGTAAAGTAGTAGAAGGAGGAGCACGGACTTCGCACCGGCGCGGGAAGGCCGAGCCGGCCAACCCAAAACCTAGCGGCGGAAGTGCGGCGAGAGGCGCGGCGGCGCTGGCCTCCGCCGCGCCAGGAGGAGGAGGCGAGAGGAGAGACCGGATCCGGCCTAGCCGTAAGGAGAAGCCGAGCCGGGCCGTGCAGCGCGCGCCAAGATCCGCGCAAGGGGGGAGCTTTGAAGGTCGGCGAGGCCGAGAAGGAACCGAGTAGCGGCGCGCTTGGACCTGTGGACCGAGCCGCGGCGGAGGAGGGCAAGGAGCCGGTCGCACTGAGAAGGCGGCGCGGCAGATCCGAGCGGATGCGGGCCGAGCAAGCGGCGGTGCTTAGAAAGAGGCCGAGAGAGAGAGAGAGTAGGAGGAGAAGAAGGGAGCCGAGAGAGGAAGAGTCCAGAGGCGACCGCACCAAGGGCTAGCGCACGGAGCTCCTAGGGGCGGCGCGTGAGGTTGAGGAAGGAAGGAGAGACCGAGCGGCGGTTGAGGAGGCGACCGGAACCGAAGCGGATCTGGCGCGCGCCGCGTCGGCAGCGCTAGGGTTAGAGAGCAGAGCGAGAGGGAGCAGGGCGGCGCTGGAGCGCCGCGAGGAGGAGCCATGGGAGGCGCGCGGGATTGGAGGAGGAGGAAGGGAATCGGGAAGAGTGAGAGGTGAGGTGTGTGCGTGGGTCGTGGTGTGTTGCGTGCGTGTGTGTGTGCTTAGGGTGTTAGTGCGTTGTGTGCGTGTGTGTTAGGTGTGTGTTGGGCGGGTGTGTGCGTGCGTGCTTAGGGCGTGTGTGTGTAGGCTTAGGCGGTGCGTGTGTGGGCCGTGCGTGTGTTGTGTGCGTGTGTGTGTGGTGTGTTGGGCGGGTAGAGAGAGAGAGAGAGGATTAGAGGGTAGATTTAGTTTAGATTTAGGTTTAGTTCAATCTCGGATTAGTTTAGATTCTCGTTGCTCGTAGTTTGGCCATTAGAATAGATTGTTTTACTTGGTAGCGTTAAAATAGTGGTGGGTTTAGGCAAGTGGCATCACGGTGAGTGCTAACCTCGATTAGACCGCAAAAGCTTTTAGTAATTAAATTGTGCTAACTTATATATCTATATTATCACTCAAATCAACTACGTATTTACTTATACTATTATTCGTTGCCGATCTTCTATGTGAAGGCTTAACGCAAGACTGGAAGCGGTGACGAGAACTTCGGCACCAACTTTTCCTACTTCTACGAAGGCAAGCGATCCTCTTGAACATTAATATAGTTACTTTAAAATATACCTATCTTGCACTATTATATATGTATTGCATAAGAATGGTTTTCCAAAACCTAAAGAAAATGATTGAGATAAGATAAGATGATTAAGAAAGAATGAGATCTATTAGGAGGGTAAAAGGGGCCCGGTCGGGAAATGCGATGATGATGTTGAGGTAAGAGGTGGGCCTTTTACATATGGTTATAATATAAGGACCAACCAACTCTTGCTCGGTCGGATGTCAGAACTCGGTGCCAACCATTTTCCCGCTTAGCGGCGAGAAAATGCTACCTTGTTACGTGACTATGCTCTCCACATCGGGTAAGTAATAGGTGTGTGTGAGTGATATGGAGGAACCCAGACCGGTGGGGATAGTCCGGAAGTGGGGATCCAAGGCGCTATATGCGCTAAGGTGGAGTGTTGAGTGCAGGATTGAAGTCGCCTCAACCAACCTCACCGTAACTCGGTGGATGATAAGGTCGTGGCTGGCTTAATGCCTGCGGAAGGTGATGGGTGGAGAAATTAATCACGTAACTGAAAACGCTCAGACTTCGATCTCGAATCCGCATCTAAGGCAATGCGGTGGACCTGCTCACGGAGAGTTCGAATAGCTATGGGTAAAGTGGTACAAAGCTCAAGTGATGCTAAACAAAACATGAATTCATGCGCCTCGAGATTGGAGTCTACGGGAACCACAGGGGGTCTTTCGTCTCTCCGAGTGACTAGTAGAGTTTTTCAGTATTAAAATTTGCCTTTTTGTCGAGATTTATTTTCTAAAGTGAGATGACTTAGAATTTGTGATAAAGAATAGAGATAGGGCATCCTTTGCATCTTTTGCTATTAATGCTTGCTGAGTACATTCAGTTGTACTCAACCTTGTTAGTATTCTCCTTTGTAGACCCTAGTCCAGCAGGGAAGTATCCCGAGTGGGGCGAGGGCACTGCAGGTACATATGAGACCACAGCGCGAAGACCCTTACTACGAGGCGCAGGCGAGATGGACACCGTGTTCGACTCTGGGACGAGTAGGAGGCCAAAGGAGTGTGGCGAGCAAGAAGAGGATTAGTCTCATTTTGGTTATGTAAATTAATGCGTGTCAGTAAGACCTTAGCCTGCGTGGCTAATCGCTTGAATAAAGGACGCTTCTATCTTATTGTTCCGATGCGCTAACTCGTAAGGCTTACTATTCGTTGAAGCGGTGTTCTACCGGCAGGCGTCACACTGCGCCTACACCGTGGGTTGCGGCTGCCACGGCGAGATGGTCCAAGGTGCAGGTGTAAAGACGACGAAGCAGCCTGAGGTGTGCGTGTTGACGGGTCTATGGCCACGCGCGCTCGCGACGAGCAGCGCTTCGGTTAGGTGACCACATGTACGGCGACTGATACGACTCGGCTTCCAGTCGCGGTGGCTCCGGCACCAGCAGCTGTGTTGCACCTGTCCATGCTTTAGGCCCATGAGCCGACGTCGGTGTTTGGTCGCACCGCACGATGGCGTCGCGGTGCTCTGATGCGGTCGCTACATTGCTCTTGTTTCAAAGATTTCTTGTGTGCATATACTCACTTCTGAATGTACTTCTTTTCCAAGATATGCATTATACTTCTTTTGATCTCTTGTCTATATGGCCTTTTCCATCGTGAGTCGTGAACATACTTCTTTTTAATTCCTATCATATCGACATACCCTCATTCACTATGAACATACAAATGCTATAGTTTCGATATCCCTCGTGTGATTAGGTTGTCGAATTTGCAAAGATGGAGAATTAATAAAAAAATTTGATGCATATGGACGAGAGCCACGCATGTACCAATCAACATACTGCATAAGTACATTCATACGTGAAATACTATTTACTTCCCAAATCCATGTACAAATGTACTAAATATTATCATAGGTGTATATACTCCCCAATTACATGTACTAATATACTCTCGAGGTATACATGCTACCTAAGTACGTACTACAATACTCCCTTAGGTATACATACTACCTAAATACATGTACTAACATACTCATACTCCCGAGGTATACATACTCCCAATTACATGTACTAACATACTCCTGAGGTATACATGTACTAACATACTCCCAATTACCCACACTAAATCTGGAATAAAAATATTGTCCATATTACCCACACTAAGTACATGTATATACTCCCCAATTACATGTACTAACATACTCCCGAGGTATACATACTACCTAAGTACATATACTAAAATACATGTACTAACATACTCCCGAGGTATACATACTCCTAATTACATGTACTAACATACTCCCAATTACCCACACTAAATCTGGAATAAAAATATTGTCCATATTACCCACACGAAGTACATGTATATACTCCCCAATTACATGTACTAACATACTCCCGAGGTATACATACTAGCTAAGTACATATACTAAAATACATGTACTAACATACTCCCGAGGTATACATACTCCTAATTACATGTACTAACATACTCCCGAGGTATACATACTCCTAATTACATGTACTAACATACTCCCAATTACCCACACTAAATCTGGAATAAAAATATTGTCCATATTACCCACACTAAGTACATGTATATACTCCCCAATTACATGTACTAACATACTCCCGAGGTATACATACTAGCTAAGTACATATACTAAAATACATGTACTAACATACTCCCGAGGTATACATACTCCTAATTACATGTACTAACATACTCCCGAGGTATACATACTCCCAATTACATGTACTAACATACTCCCGAGGTATACATGTACTAACATACTCCCAATTACATGTACTAACACACTCCCGAGGTATACATACTACCTAAGTACATGTACTACAATACTCCCTTATGTATACATACTAACTAATTTGTTAGAACTGGGCCAATATGTGTAAGGTGATCTTTGCCTCATAATAAGATCTGGAATAAAAATATTGTCCATATTACCCACACTAAATACATGTATATACTCTCCAATTACATGTACTAACATACTCCCGAGGTATACATACTACCTAAGTACATGTACTAAAATACTCCCTTAGGTATACATACATATACACGTATGATTGGTCAGAGCCATCTTGAATTCTTGATCCTTGCCGTGATGAAACCCATGAACATACGTTGTTCCATATACTACAACCGATCACAGCTTTCTACGCATACGTTGTTCCATTCCATACTTGCCCCACATTCTCGCTTGAGGATGACAAGCTAACTCAATGGAATTTACGTAATCAATGGGATGCTCCACGGCAAGTATTCAATGGCATGCTCCACGGCAGTTAATCAACAATTGCCTCACGTAGAAAACGTCAAAGACTAAGCAACGCCGGCTTGTACGTCAATGATTACGTAGTATTTGGGACTTGATTGATTTTCTTTTGCAAGGCAATAGATTTCGTTAGCGGGTTGCTAGCGACTAATATGAAGTGGTATCTAACCCAATAATTCAATCAAGTATGTAGTATCCGAAACATGTGGACGATAGATACAATGGGAGTAACTACACCTGTGAGTAGCAAATATATATATATATATATATATATATATATATATAGGATTGACCATCTGCCCATGCATGTCCGTGCTACCAAGTTCTAATTCTGGAGTCTACCGCGACCCACTTTGGCTCGATTGACTCTTGCTCCGACGAGACTCGCACATCGGCAAGCTAGTATATTGCACTGGCATACCGCTATCTAGTCCGTTACTACACGAGACGGAGCAGATTAAACCACGAGAAGAGAGAGAGAGCGAGACGCAGGGTCCGACGGACCGACTCGAACTCGACGAGTGTTTGAACAAATCATCCGGGCAGGGCCGGACTCGGTTTGGGTCGCGAGCTCGGGCCAGGAGAGGAGCGTTTGAAACGAACCACCCTCAACCCCTCCAAAAAAAAAAAAAATCTACGCTCCTGATGCTACGAATGATTATATAACACCATTCGTTGGATATGAACACGCGAAAATCACAAATCTTTATACATCTCACACTCTAGCCCCCACTCTTCTCTGTTTTTCCTTCCTACGTTGCCCCTCCATCTCGTTACAGAGGTGAAACAAATCGTCTTGGCACTGCAGCGACGACGGCGGCGGCCGCTCTCCTCTTCTGCCTTCACTTGGGCGGCATCTCCCCACTCCACTCGGAACTCGGAAGGCATCAAACAAACAACGCTTTCTTTCTCCACCTCCTGAAGCGCTCCTCTCCTAGCTCCGTGCACGCACTGTTCCGTCTCCGACCACACTAAACCAAAGCCCCCCTCCTAAACCCTAGCGCGTGATCGCATTCGCGTGAGTGGGGAGAGGGTTCGTGAGTGCAGGGGGAGATGGGCGACGACGACGAGGCTGTGGCGAGGGCCAAGCGGCTGCCGTGGCGAGAGCGAGTCCGGCATGACGACTACAACATGCTGAGGGACGCCCACCTCGACCTCGCCGCCGTCTGCCGTACGATCACTGACCCCACCGACCACCGCATCCACGAGTTTGGTGAGCTCCGCTCTTCCCCCCTTCAACTCCTACGCCACCCTCGTTTCGCGCTCTCAATTAACGCGTTCGGATGCTTCGATTCGCACCAAAATTTTAGCGCTTCTTGGTACCGACTGGCATCGTTTTGTGATCTCGGCGCTTGCTGCTAGGTCCATTGTTCAGAAGTACCGTCAGAGACACAAACTCGGATGTGCAGGAGCTGGCGCTTGACGCCCTTCTTGCCTTCTTGGTCGTGGCCGACTCTAATGCTATTGCACGGTTTGTGATCATTTGTGGATAATCGTAGATAGAATGCAGTGGCTTTTGTGGAGACCATGTGGTATGGTTCTAATGTTAGGGTTAAACAATTGATATTTGTGTCGAGGTATTTGAGGAGAAACCCTCGTTTTAGCAATTTGTCGGATTTGCCGTCAAGGTGTCGGCGATCTGACCGGCCCTGTTGGGTGAGCTGTCTGACCAGGGCTGGCGGTCTGATCGGCCAAGGGTGACTGTCAGACCGGTGGTTTGGGATTTTGAGGAATGTGCACCAAACACTTTTGTGCAGGTGTTTAGGGGTGAATTTGCACCAGGTGCCATTAAAAATAGAAACCAGACGTAAAACTCAATAGAGTTTTGCCGAAGACTCCAAAGAGGGGTGTTTTGAGAATTGGAAAACAATTTAACTGGTAGCATGTTAACGGTCAGACCAGTGGGCGGTTTGTAACAGCCCAAATTTCAAATTTCAGTAAAAACCAAAATTTATTTACTTTTGTGGATTTTTTTGGAATTTTTAAAAAGCTTTTATAATGATTTTAAAGTCAAAATAAATTTATTTGCAAAATTAAAAGCCAACATTGTGTTGGAAATAATTTTATTAAGTCCAAAATAAGTATGAGAATTTCTATGAATTTTTCCATAGTTTTTGGAGTTATTTTACTATTTTCTAAAACCTAAATGAATTATCAGAATTTAAACAAATAGAAAAGCAAAAGAAAAATCAAAAATAGTAATTGGGCCGAAACCCAAAACCTCAGCCCAGCCCGTTCAACACGACGGCCCGCACTCCCTTTCTCTTGGCCGTTGGATCAAATCCAACCGTCGCCCGCGCATCTCTCTCTCTCTCTCCGCCTCACTTTCACTCGGCCGTTGGATCAAGATCCAACGGGCCGCAACCCTTCTTCCCCGTCGTCTTCGTCCTCGCGCAATCGCGCCTGCAACCACCATCGCCGCCCTCGCACGAGCTCCGCAACGAACGCGTCTCCAACCGCTCCGACTTCCCCGCGTCGTGCGCACGACCCGCGCCTGCCGCCGCACAACCCCCACCTCCCTCCCCCTCTTTCTCCGCGAACGGGCGCACGAGCACCGCAACCGCCGCCGCACGTCCTCCGTGCCGCCGCCGCTCCCGTCCTCCCCTTGCCCTATAAAAGGGAGCACCGGGTAGCCCTTCTCCTCCTCAATCCATCCCCCTCACTGTGAGGACCCAGTGTATTTAACTAGTAATACTTAACCTCCATATGGTTCTAGCATTACTAATTAAATATCCTAAGTCTCGATGGACATGTGCTTCCTGCAGTGCAGACACGCTCATCATCACAAAATCATACATCATTTCCATACAACAATTAACACTAAGTTCAACAACGACATACATAAAGTAAAGTTATTACAAAAGAGCCGACCGCCAAATAACACAATATACTGAGAATGACAATGAAGCAAAGCGCCATAAGATGGCTAAGAACAAAAGTCGACCGGTTAGCCAACACAACCCACAAGGCAACCGACCGGGCCGCCAAGCTAGTCACCCCGCAAGCTACCACAACATAACTCACAAAAGTGAGGCCCTTCGAGCTCACCTTCTTCCTCTGCAACAAATACATTTAAGCAAAACAACTGAGTACACTAAGGTACTCGCAAGACTGACGTGTGGAATAGCATACCTATTCATATGCTACATGCAGACTTATTTAAGTGGAGGTTATATGTCTCATTTTGCACAAAGCCAACTTTATTTGCAATAATGTAATACATTTTAAAAGCAAGTATGCAAATCTGTTTTGATGTTGAATATAACAGCGAATTAATAATAAATACAAGTAACCACCTGGAAGTGACTATCCCAATAGCCACCACAACATAGCACGAATCCCCGATTCGTACCACCCATCAAGTTTTAATTAAAAGGTTGTAGTCTAGTTCTCACGGGGCGTATCCGAGCGTGTCCATAACCTAGGACGAGGCTATTCGAATAGTTTTAACCCTGCAGGGGTGTACCAATGTACCCACACCTCAGGCCGCCTTTAAGCCACAAAAGCACACTTCCGAAGGTATGCCGACACGGCTAAGTCCTATGAGACGTTATCCAATATTGTGTATTAACCACGAGCCGCTCGTATGGATAGAAACCTATACGATTACATTGCAAGCCGAAAGACAACCAGCCATCACGGGGGAAGCCTTTCGGATACTACAATGCTCCCAAAGACCATCCCTCCTGCGACTCCTGCGACCGAAGCCAATACACGCCAAAGTACTAAGTCAAGAGAGGTCCCATACCCTCTAGTGTGGTTAGCACGCAAAATGCTCAGTACGGTGGCGCAAGTAACTCGGTCCTTAATGACCCGGGCACCATTCCAGTCACACCCACATGCACACCAAAAAACCATTGTGCCCAAGTCTAAATCATTTTATTTTTAGGTTTTAGTTTTCACAAGTAAACATGGCACAAGGCTGAAATCATAAGTGATAATATGTTTTATGTGATCAAGGTTATCGACAAGTCGATAACCGTCCATTTCTACCGGAAGCTAAGCATGGCTAAGCAATTAATCCGCAAACTACTAAGTGACAAGGGCTCATCCAACGAACCCTACATCACAGCTAGTAATCCTAGGCTCATGGTAGTAAAGGATAATCATTTGCCTAAGGAAATGCATCTACTAGGTCAACTAACGACAATAGTTAAACACAAACTAGCAATGCATATATAGAATTTGTAAACAACATAAATACTTGAAAATATAGGGATTAACATGATCAAACTGCTTGCCTTGCTGGAGTTGTTCTTGCTGCAGAGGAGGATTCTCAGGTTCAATATAATCTTCGGAACCTAACGCGAAAATGCGATAAAACCCGATAAGAACGAAAAACACCAAACAAAACTCAACAGCAAAATATATCCAAATCCCATGAAATTTATACAGCAGCTAGAGGTTGATTTTAGACAATTTTAGGAACAAGAATTACTTCATTTGGACTTAGCATGAAAAAGTTATGGCTAAACTAAGTTCTCTCAGCCTGAAAAATCCTAATTAAATTAATTACGACTACTGTTCATGGCAAAAATTTCTAGAATGATCTGGAACCTGAAATTTTTATGGTGGGTAGATAAGGTCATTCTAAGAACAGCAAAGTTGAGTTTACTTCATTTGGAGTTGAAATGAATTACTTATGATTTTTCTAAGTTCTAAAACTAGTAGATCATTAACTTCAGTGGCAAGGATCATATTAAGACCTATTCTACATTACAGTACATTCCTAGTGGGTTTTAACAAAATTTAGTTTGCTCAGTTTGGAATTACAGAGAATAAGTTATGTATTTTACAAATTTTCAATGAATTTTAGACCACATTTTAGGTTGAAACAAGTTAACCTAGTTTAAACTATTTTCTGCTACCAGAAAAGAGTCTAAAATCATACTCAAATTAAAGTTCATGCTACTACGGAGCTAAACAATTCGAATTTCCTCAAAAGGAGTTAAAACGAAATAGTTATTCACATTTGAAAACTAGAACATTTAAACACTTTGAAAATCTGGAGCTCTCGGGAGGTCTGGCTGAGTTGACAAAACTGGGGAGGTCCAGACCGTTGATGCGGGATCCAACGGCTCTAGACTAGGGAGGCACAGCGTATGCGAAGGATCTCCTCGCACACTGAGGAGGTCGTGACCGTCAGATCTGGATCTGGCGGTCCAGAGCTCCATGAGGAGGTCCTACGCTAACGCTAAAAGGGAGTGCCGGACGGCTAAGATCTCACGGGGAGGTCTTCAGGGTCAAGATTTAAGAGGAGGGAGGTCTGGACGACTAGGATCTCACCGGGGAGGTCCTAACGGTCAAGATCTCCACGGGGAGGTCCTACAAGGCAAGTGTTTAACAGAGAGAGGTCTGGACGGTTAGGATCTCACCGAGGAGGTCCTAACGGTCCAGATTTGTGCGGAGGGAGGTCTTGCGGTCTTTTTCACAAAGGGCCAGAGGTCTTTTGCAAAGAGGACCCCAAGGAGGTCTTTTTGCAAAGAGGACCCCAAGGAGGAGGGTGATCCTGAGGGCTAGGATTTAACCTACGAAGGTCTTTAACGGCCAGGATTTCGATTAGGGGGAGATCCTGGCAGCTAGAGATTTCAACTAGGAGATCTAACGGCCGAGATCAACTTGAAGAGCTCAAGAACGGCTAAGACCACAACCGGGAGGTCCTAGGACTTACGTTTTTACAGAAAAAGGGATCGACGGTTTAGATCTAATTACGAAGAGATCATTAAGGGCTAGGATTAAACTGAAGAGGTCCTGGGACTTGAATTTTCGCAGACAAGATCCTACGGTCAGGATCTAACATGAGGGTGGTCTTGGACGGCCACGATGAACCCGAGGAGGTCCAAAAACTTGACAAAAACGCGACAACAGAACAGAACACCGGCTTTGGTCACCGGCTCGTCGCCGGCGGCCACGGCCACAACGGCACGGATTAACAGAGGCAAAATGTTCGCAATACTATTGCGAACATTTTGAGGGCACTTTTGTCGCCAGTGATGACCTAAATCGCCGGCGAGTTGGAACGAGGCGGAGGCGAAGGTATGGGAAAATTGAAAATATCGAAAAGCTTCGCCGCGACCTAAACCAATTGGGGCTTGAGCTCAGGGGGCTAAAATGAACTCACCGAGGCACCGACGAGGTCCGAGGGGAGCTAGGAAGGTCCAGGCGGTGGAGGAGCTTGCCGGCCGCGGAGAAGAAAGTGAGGAGATGGCACCCTGAGTAAGGTGGGCACTAATGGATGGTGGGGTTAGCTCCAAAACAGCTCCTAGAGGGCCTAGGAGCAAGTAGATAGGAAATGGAGCGCTCACGGACTTGAGACGACAAGCGGGATTTCGCGAAAATGGGAACCTCCAAATTCAACCGCCACCGAGGGACAAAACAAATTAAACGAGGGTTAATGTCCAGTGAGGTGCGAGGGAGCAGCTGGTGCAAGAAGTTGAACAGGAGAGCCACTGGAGGGTGGGTTGCACTAAGGAGCTCGAGATGCGGCAATGGCGGTCAAGTGCTTCAGAGGGGTTTTGAGCTCGACCAAGCACAGAGAAGCAAGGCAAAGCTCAAGAAGGTGTAAAGGATGGCAGCAGGGAGCTTGTGGGCTACTTAAAGCCGAGAAGGGCAAATAATGGAGAAATGGGTCGGAAATGGGGGGAAGCTCGGGTCAAAGCTGCAACCCTGACCGAAGGGATGGGAGCAGGTGAAGAGCTGACCTAGGGGGTGCACTGGCACACATTAAATGCAAGGAGACGTAGGGGGAATGGACAGGGCTTGAGCTCCACCTCCACACACGCCATGGCTCTGGCACACGCACGGGCGCGGGGAGAAGATGACCAGCGACGTGAGCAGCCCCACCAGTCAGTGACGGCAAAGCGGCTCGGTCAGAAATGCGCGAGTGGGCTGAGCCGGACCATGAGTCACGGACCCAACACACGCGCCGTTGGATTTGATTTCCACGGTTGCGATGGGAATCCACTGGGGCGGTTGGATGCGGATCAGAAGGCTGAGAATGCCCACGCATTGAAACGGGCTCGGGACGGCGCTAGGTGGTTGGACCAAGTCCAGCGCTTGAGCCGAGCTCGGTGCGCGCCGAGGAACAAAGTGAAGACCGATGAGGTTTGGATTTTAGAGCTGAAACTTTGGGAATTTAATTGAGATATCAAATCAACTCCAAAATTTATGAAATTTTAAATGGAGCTTCCTGACTTTAGGATTAACCTCCCATAAAATTTCCAAAGATTTTTGTGCACTGGAACTTTCTCAAGAAATTCCAGAAGGTTATTTCAGAGGTTTGACCAGGGTTTGACTTGCCTCGAAATTATTCAAATAATTTCCAAAAATTATGAAATAATTCAGAGGTGTCACAAAGCAACCCTAGAACCAAGGAAAATTATTTCCAAGGGTTTGACACAAGATTTCACCAAGGAGGTTTTTGACTTGAGATAATTGAGGATTTTAATTTTGGATTTCCCAAAATTCCTTTACAAGAATTTCAGAAAAGTTCAAGAGCATTAAGATGTAAGAAAAGTTTTAAATTTCTACTCACTTTCTTACATTTGAAACATAAGTTAAAAATTGGGATGTTACACTCACCCACTCTCCCTCTCTCGCACTAGCGCCGCTAGAATTCGTCGTCAAAGCCCGTCGGCTGAAGGAGCTTCCACCGCCGTTTGCGCCGCCGCCGTCGACGCCGCGCCCTCGCCGTCGTCACCTTTGGCATCATCGTCTTGCCGTGAACCTAGTGCGCACCTCGACACCGCCGGAGCCCCACATAATCGCCGCGCTGCCGTCAACCCCGACTTCGCCGCCGCCTTTTCCTCGCCGCCGGCCGCCTCCGTCATCTACTCGTCGTGTGGGTGAGCGCAATAAAGATCACCGTCTTCCTCTCTCTTCGCACTCGCCGGACTCACAGAAGACGGCGCGGCGACCTTCGCCACCTCACCCCCTTGCACGCGTGTCCTCTGACGTGGCGCCGTGTCAGCGCCCACGCACACGGCCGCGTGGCACGGTCCACCGCAACCAAATCCCAGAGCTCGGTGGGCTTGGTCCACCGTGAGCCGTGTCTATGACACGAGGGGCCCACTTGTCAGAATTTATTTTAATTCTTTTAATTTTCGAAATTCTATTGCTGGCGTCAGCATTGCGCAATAAATAGATTTTTCAATAGAAAAATAATTCGAGAAATTCAATTAAATTTCAGATTTAGGTTTAAAACTTCTAAAATTCATAACTTTTGCATATGAACTCCAAATTAGGTGATTCAAATTGCAAAATTTATATAAAATTATAATCTAGCTAACTAAACCAAAATATTTCAATTTGGAGTTATTTTGATCTATGTTTTTGAATTTATTTGAATTTGAATATTGAATTTGTCGTATTTTCGCGTTTAGACTTCGACGACTCCGGAGAGTTCGACCAATCTGAAGATTTAGAATTTCAAGACATCAACGAAGGTAAGTTACACCATTGACCATATTGCCCCCAGTATTTTAAGTTATTTTCAGTTTTTAAATTCTTTATTGCATGCATATGTTTGTATAAATACTTTAATGTCCTGTTTTATGTATAGTTACCCACATATTTTATTGTATGGCCAATTTGAATATTGTATCTGACTACCTTGACACCATAGGCAAAATATTATCAAAATTAAACATATGCTTAGCCAGGCTTAGTTCACACTTACAGAATTTGGGAGGGTTTTCATCAAATTTCTTACAAATTTGTTTCAAACTTGACATTGTGGTATTGTCTTACCACATGGATTTATAAATAGAGTTTTATTCAAAATAAAATCAAAAATGGGTTTGGACTTGGGCAAAATGATCGGAATGGTGGGTGCAGGTTTATGCACGGGATTGATCTGGTTAAGATTAAGGCCCATGGGTTGTAGGAATGACGTCCAAGTCAATTGAGAACCGGTCTTTGAGCCGCTTATTGCTATGCCATATCGTACTACCACATGTCCTGTATGGGCAGGATTTGGCTAATTAATTTGTGATGTTCTAGTATATTTATGTCATGTGATTATGTGGGTGTCGATTAGACAATTTATTCCCACTTGGCGCAAGAGGGGGCTTCCGGAGGACGGTTAGTCTAAAGGGGCGAAACCTTAGTGGGCATGAGTATACTAGGACAAAACATTGTAAAGGCCTCATGGTAATTGCTCAGTCACACGCCTACGGAAGCGTGTATTGGCCGACATA
Source organism: Ampelocalamus luodianensis (assembly GCA_036346255.1). Taxonomy (NCBI): domain Eukaryota; kingdom Viridiplantae; phylum Streptophyta; class Magnoliopsida; order Poales; family Poaceae; genus Ampelocalamus; species Ampelocalamus luodianensis. Next base: position 17,503,858 of record CM070625.1, read on the forward strand.
ACGAGCATGTCACCTCGTGTGGGTAAAGTTGTACCAACTTTGCAGAGTAGAAACTATTCGAGTAGCCGCGTCCGCGGTCATGGACATGCTAGCAGGGCCACTTAAAGTTAGAATTGTTTTTGGTTTTTAAATGCTTTATTAAATGCTGAGGATGGTTAATCCTTATGAAAAATTGGGTGGGAAGCCAAGTGTTAGGAGGGGATCCTTCACTAAATCATTGGAGGTTATCCACATTGTAATATTGTTATTTTAAAATATGATTTTAGTCTTAGTATAAGACTGCCTTAGAAATTACTATGATTATTTACACTGAAAATGCTGTTTATGCAAAACAACCCCTGCCATACTCACTTGTTACCTTATGCATGCATTTTAATTCAATATTGGGTGTAACTTGCGAGCACGGAAGTTGTGCTCATCCTTGCTGAATAAGTCTTATTCAGGAGAAGACTTCTTTCCCGACGGTGAGGATCCGGACGAGTAGGCCTTATGACCCAGACGATTGCCTGTGGCACATCGTGTGGCTCACCTCTATTTTTATGTTTCCGCTGTGTTTAACATTTGATATTTGATATTGTTGTTCAGACTCAGTTGTATTAAACAATTATTTATTTAATGTCATTTACGTTTTCGTGATATGAATGTGATATCCATTTTGTGAGATCGTACATCGGAAATTTCGGACCGGTGTTTGAACACAGAGAATTCGGGATCCTTCGCTCCCGGGTTCGACACGGTTTGACCAGTCCCCTGTTACCGGGCTGGCGGTCGAATCGGATCGACCAGTGGTTGGCGGTCTGACCACTGGTGGCCTAAAGGTCAAACCGGCTGAGGGTCGATGGTCTGACCGACTAGGGCAAGTTTATGCATAGTGAGCTGTGGTGAATTTGTGGATGTGGTCAAAGTCATGGGATTTAGTGTATAGGTGTTGCATGATATATGTTTTGGCTAACGTGGGTAAATTTACGAAAAACTTGTGTTCGAAATCGATTTCCTGGGCTATTATTGTTCAGGGACGCTTAGATCAACTACGGTCAACAACAAGGATGATCAAAACTAGACTAGGAGAGATGAGGTCCAGAACGACCGAGAATATCGGGGGAAGTGCAGTCCTCTGGTGCTTTTAGCCCAATTATCAGACGCAACCCATAACTTCCACTGTTCCACGTGAGCTAGTACATCAGCCTATTAGTCGTAGCTCATAATTTCCCAACCAGCCACCCAATAGCCCAACATCCACAAAAATTTGCAGCATAAGCTCATTTCCCAGCAGCAAACCTAGTGCTATCTCTCACTCTCTCATCGAGTGCTGGAGGTGGAGGGCAATTTGGGCAATGGCGGTGAACACCAGGACCCGAGCTCTGAGAGGGAAACACCTAGGAGACAGGGAGCAGTCGAGCGCCGCCGCTCTAGCACGAGCAATCACATGGCGGCGGGACCTTGCTACATTGGGAGAGCAGTCAACGAGACGCCGAGACTCTGCGGGAGTAAAAGCAATTCTCCCATTATGCAAGAAGAATACAGTGATAGGGAGAGGCTCATGATTTTCCAAGGAGAAACATTGGAGGTATGCTCGCTTCATAGTCTCTTGGTTTGACAAGTATAATTGGCTTGAGTATAGTGTGGAACTGGATGCTGCCTTTTGCTTTGTTTGTTAGGTGTTCAAGGACAAAACTAATTATGCTAGTGGAGATTGTTTTGTGACCGTAGGATTTAGGAATTGGCAAAAAAAACTACTAGATTTGATAAACATGTTGGAGGTATTATTAATAGTGCCTATAATCAAGCTCAAGAGAAATATGATTTTTTTATCAAACCTGGAACATCAGTTAGAGAGTATTGTAAAGATAAGTAGTGGAAATAAGATTTTGTATAAATCTTAGTTGACCTATTCACCGAAGTGCTTGAGGTTTGTTTTGCGATAAGAGTTGGTTTGTTGTGGACACGATGAAAGTGAAGAATCAAGTAACAAAGGAAATTTTCTTGAACTTAAAAATTTTCTTGAACAACATTTGAACTTTTGTACTATGTACTTTGAACTTTTATGTTCACACCCCCGTAATAATCATCAATTAATTAAATTATTTGTCTGTAATACTGATTATGGATAAAAGTGTCCTTAAACAATCATTAGATGTACCCCTTGTCACTAGTCTACAATGACAAGGGAAGATTACGACCACCTCATAGTCGTAAGGTCTACTACGACCATCTTACGGTTGTAAAATTTGCTACGACCATCCTATGGTCATAAGTTCTACTACGACCACCTTATGGTCGTAAGGTTTGCTACGGCCAGGTCAACTACAATCACTTTACAGTCGGTAGAATCCACAGACATGTGCACCCAATCGACTAAGGACTCTATACACCACTCCTTCACGCATGGTAGTTATACACATGTTGTTTGTCTCTTACATAACCGCACGTCGTTCTCTCTATCTGCGACGCCCCGTGTCATTACCCCAGGGGTAATCACACTTAGGCATACGGATTACTATTCATTTGCCCAGTAGAATACTGCTTCAATGAATAGTAAACCTTTACCAGAGTTAGCGTAGCAGAACAATAAAATAGAAACTGTACCTTTTATTCCAGTTAGCCACGTAAGGCTATGGTTCTTACATAGTAATTATAAACGACACAATGGGATTAAATCCATTCGTTTGCCTTTCTTTACTCCATCGATCTTCAATTCGTCCCCAGTGCCGAGTTGGCTGCCCATCTCACCCTGGTCCTCTGAGTCAACGCCCTCGCCTCGTGTAGTTTCATCAGTACCTGCAAGTCCTTCGTCCCACGCGGGATAGTTCCCGGCCGGACTAGGATCTATAAAGGAGAATACTAACAAGATTGAGTACAAATTAATGTACTCAGCAAGCATTAATAGAAAAATGCACTGTATGACTCATCTCTGTTCTTTTCTTCATTTTCTAGCTCAACTCTTTTCTGAAAATAACTCAATAAAACATTAGGTGGCAAATTTTAATTCAGAAAAGACTACTAGTCACTCGGAGAGAAGAAAGACCCCTAGCGGTTCCCGTAGACTCCAATCCAGGAGACTGGCATGAATTCATGATTTGATATAGCACTGCGCAGGCTTATACCACTTTACCCATAACTATTCTGAGCTCTATATGAGCTAAGTCCATCGCATTTCCTTTGATGCGATTTCGAGTTCAGAATATAGAACGTTTTCCAGGTTACGTGATTAATATTAATTTCTCCACCCATTACTTTCCGTCGGTGACGACCTGGCCACCACCGAGTTCGGGTAATGTTGGTTGGGCCAGTTCATCCTCTCTGCACCCAACACTCCACCTAGCGCTATAGCGCCTGCTTCTTTCTTTACACACTCACACCTATATACTTACCCATTGTGGAGAGCATAATTACGTAATCGGGTAGCATTTTCGCTGCCAAAACAGAGAATGGTTGGTACTCAAATCGACATCCGACCGACCAAGAGTGTTGTTGGTCCTTATATTTTAACCATATGTAAAGGGGTCCCACCTCTTGCCCTCTCTCATCCTTGCCACGGGCCCCCTTTACCAGCCATAATATTAACTCTGCTTGCATCTCATTCATCATTCATCATATCTTCTCCTTTCTTTCATTCTCATAACCAATTAATGATTTGCTTTTGGAGAAATAGTTTTGATGCAATAATTATATGATATATTAATATACAGTTTACAATTAAAATAGCTAGATTCATGTTCAAGAGGATCGATTGCCTTCGGAACTGTAGAAGAGGTCGTCGACGAAGGATTCTGAATTAACTACTCTGTCGGCGTGGGATCGTCTTCTGTAACAAAGCGGTAGCACGCATAAGGCAAAAATAAATATACAGCTGAATTTGGGCGATACTAGTAGTACATAGGTTAGTATACCCTAATTTGTTAGCACAATTTAATTTAAATAAACTTTTCGAGATCTGAACTAAGTTAACATTTCCTAATATAATCGCTCTAGTGAAAACGCGCACTATGGTCGACAACCCGCGGTTCACGCTTAACTGATTAAACTAATAGAATTAAATATCGCAATTTCCTGACTAATTACTCGCGATGCACAAAGCTACTACACAAGCTAGTTATTCGATTATTATAGCAATATGGCTATTACACTTATCTCGCAATTTAATCTACAGTATGATTTTAAGTTGGTTACTAGACAAGATTTCAATTAAATCTACTAACAGCAAGGATTAAACAGCTGAAAATTAAGCAGTTAACCTCTACTACCAACACGGCCAACAATCGCAACAATCAGATAAATAAAAATCTACCCGAAATCCTAACACTTGCCCTAATCCTAACCCTAATCATCTAAAATCCCTAATCACCCTCTCAAAACCACCAAACACCCCCACACCCTCTCTCTCCTACCCCACTCTCGGCCAAAACCTACACAGCACACGCACACACGCCCTACACCACCCACACTCCCTTCTTCCCCCAAATCTACCTCTCATCTCTCTCAACTCACTCGACGCCGCCGCCTCTGGCCCCTCCTCTGGCTCGGCCCGGCGCCCAGCGCCACCACGCCTCTCTCTCTCCCTCTCTCTCTCTCTGGCTCCTTCCCACTCCCAACCGAGCCAATCCAGCCGCAGCATCTCCCCTAGCGCTGCTTCTTCTCCCCCATTCTTCTTGGCGCCGCCTCCTGCTTCTACCCCCTGCCGCCGCCGGCTCCTCTGGCTCCCTTCGGTCGGCGCCTCCTCGTGCTGCGTCGGCGCTCCACCTGCTCGCTCCCTCCTCTGGTCTACGCCCTGCTTCTCCCGCGCGCCACCAGCCCGCCCCCGGGGTGCCGCCGCTGCCACCACTGCCCGGCCCGGATCGTGCCACTCCCCTGCGCTCCGCTGGCTCGCCCTACACCTCTGGCTCCTGCGGTCCCCCCCTCGGCGCGGCCAAAGGCCGGCACCGCCTCCCGCGTCTCCCCCCCTCACGGCCGGCCCGACCTACGGCCGCCGGCGCGGCTACCCGGCCCTAGATGCTGCTCGGCTCTCACTACTCCCCTCGGCTTAGATCCAAAAGCAAAGAGATTTATTTGCTACTACTAGATGAAATGCTCATGTGTGCAAAAAGAGTACTAATGGTGGTTTGATCTTGTTTAGGTGTGCATTTGTTGGTTGCTGGTTAAGGGATGATGGAGGGAGGTAAAAGGCTTGGTGAACAAGATGGAAAAGCTACCAAGATCTACTGAGGTTTACACCCATTTCCCCTCCTCTCTTCTCTGCTCTTTCTCCTTGCTCTGTGATGACTGATGACTGAGGGCTGAAGGATGCATGTGTTCTGCGGTGGCTTGAATGAGATTGCTATTGTGATGTGTGCAAATGAAAACTGATGACTTGAGGGATGATACTTTAATGCCTGGGGACTATGGGGTTAGCTAGGCGATGACCAGATCTGAGAGCTAGATGCTAAAGCTGCTACTGAGAGATGTTTATATGCATACTTAGCACTGATGTACTAGAGGTACCAACTGTGGGTTTGAAGGGTGGGGGAAGGAGGATGGCAGCGCCGGCCTTGAGCTGGTGCTCTTCTCCTTCCTCCTGGTGCTTGCAAGCAAGGATGATAGGCTGGGCTTCTTCTTTGGTTCTGCGCTGCTCTGGCCGCCTTGATGCTTGGTGGTGGCTTAAGGTGAATTGGTCGCTCACGCTCGCTCCTCTTTGCCTCGGCTTTGCTCGCTTTGCCCTTCACTTATGCTCCTCTCCTTCTTCTTACTACTACTCCATGGTGGGTTTATGGATGGAGGTGCTGGTGGGCAGTGGGAGGTGGGGGTGTTGGTGCTGCTTGGCTTGCTTGACAGTGGGTTGCTTGTGAACCTTGCTGGCTTACCTTGTGCTTGTGCTTGTGCTTGTGTGAGATTGTGAAAAGAAGGGAATGGGAGGCTTGTCCAGGGGGAAGGGCTTCGGCTGCCCTTATCTGATGGCTGTGCGTTCCCTTATTACCATGGTTCTATTCTTCTTCTTACCATGACCCTATCCCTTTGCTTGTGCCTAATATTTCCTTGGCCTTGCCTTGTGCTATGCTGTCTTGTTGCCATTGGCTGTGGGTAAAATGGTGCATCATCTCGGCATTCGGCCGGGAGGATGAACTTGTTGTATTTTGAGGTGAGTGGCTGCAGTGGTGGTCGGGGAATGCTTTGGTGGCATTGGATTGGCATCTTTGGCCTCTGTGTTGGGTGTTGGTGGCTACCCTTGTGGTGGGCTAATGACCACTATGCCCTTGCCCTTATCCAGATGGCTTTCACAGTGCATGATTTTTGTTGGGGGCTTTTTGGTCCATGGTTTGAAAATCACTATACGTGGGTGCCCGATTAAATTAAACGCCGAGTGATGAGACCCACGGAAGTGACAGGTATCGAAGGACCTCGGGTGGTCAGGATATCTTAGCGATCAAGGAGCCGACTAACTCCGGTTGGTCTGGGTGTCTTGATGGTCAAGGGACCGACTACTCAGGTTGCTCCGAGTATTCAGCTGCACTTCGGGAGACTGACGGCAATCTTTACTTTAATAATACTGTGGCTTGATTCTGTCTAACAATACTAGCGGAGAGTGGTTTGCGTGCAGGTTTCTTGGATGACAAGGACGACACCGGGGTTTGATGGGTCGGCGTTCGAAGAACAAGGATACAAGGAGGGCTCGGCGATATGAAATGCAGGATGTACTCTTTTTATTGCTTTGCAAACCAATCTAAGTTGTAACTATTTAAACAATACTAGATGATATGAGATAATGATGCACTTCTATTGAAAAGCTTATAATTGACTTAATTATCTAATGCAAATGGAATGTGAAATCTAATTATGATTGATGCTACTGTGCACTGATGAATGCAATGATGCGTTGCTCACAAAACGAAACCCACTAAACCAACGCTGACGGCAAACTAGAAGCTTAACGACGATCGCAAAACTACCGTTAGCTTACTGCCAAGCCGAAATTAATTACCGCTAAAAACCGATTACTGAAAAAAAAGGTTAGCTAATTACGCGGGTTCTCACACTATCTCTAGTGTACTGCATGGCGAACGTGGAGAGAGTGTATCTCTGATAATAATCGCCACCAATGTGTGCAATCAATCAACCGTCAAGGTGTCTCCTGACACATAACAACTAACACCCCTTTAGAAGTTATATAAAGGGAAACACCGGTGGATAGAGAGAGAGAGAGGACAAGAGACTGTTCAAAACCATAGAAGTCATTAGTCTTAGTTTCAATGACTTCTTTCTTGTTGTAAACACATTCAATACAAGAACATAGGGGTAGGGTTATTATTTTCTCTGAAGAAAGCCTGAACCTGTCTAAAAAACCCCCCACGTCTCCTCTTGCGTAATCTCGATCATAGTGTCCCTAGCATTTATTTTGTAAGATCGATATTAAAATATCGACAGTTGACACTATCCGTGGGGACTCACTCCGGCGATTTTATTCGTTTCTATTCTGATGCCTCCATGGCAGATGAGTGGAATGAGGAGAACTGGTTTGATCTCACAGATTACGTAGGACTCGACATGGATGCCTGATACGACTATGAGCAGAGCATCTTTTCGCCCGAGGGCAATGCTGGCTCTAGGGACCTTTCACCGAACCCAGGAGATCGCATCCCGAACAAGGTTGATAGGGGAACCTTATCACCAAAACTCTCACCAACAACACTACGCCAAGAGAGGGGGAGTCAGAATCCTCACAGGGCAAGGGTCCAAACGACCATGATTAGAGCCGCCCCGCAACAAGCATTGAAACCAACAAGGTTCCCACCTCCAAGCATTCAAGCCCGTCCAAGGCCACCATGTCTCACTCGTCAAGTCCTGAAACGCTTAATTCCAGAGCTCGATCGTCATCTATTAACAATCCGCCACAAATCCTAGATCTGCCACTGGCTAGAACCACTAGATCGACAGCCGCCTCCTCCACAGCAAGCTGGCAGGTGCGAGCACCATGGTCCTACTGCACTTTCTTGGCCTCCATCGAAGTCTTGCTTTCTAGTTGTCGTGTGGGATTGGCCTTGGGAAGTACGACAGCCACTGCCCCTCATGCCGATGAGCACATTTCCATAGGTAATGGCGGCACGCTGGCCGACGGCGGCGGTGAGGGGGGAATGGCACGAACTCCACTAGAACAACCTCTTCGCAGGAACCGAGAGGTTACCACAGAGGGGAATCGAAGCCCTCCAACTTTTTATTGGGCCTCACGGGTCTCTAGGGGGTCGGTGGAAACAACTAACAACATCCAGCTTTCCCACTATCGAGGGGTAGCCCACTGGCCTGTTGACCCGGCAAGCACCATAGGCTCCAGCAAGGACCCCCGAAGGGGGCCCAGAGGATCCAGCAGGGGCCCCGAAGGCTCCAAAAGGCCCTGAAGGAAGCCTAGGGGCATCTCGCGGGGCCACCTCGAGGCAGCATAGGAGCTCGGAGCCCCCTCGGCTTGGAGCTGCCTCGCAAGGTGTGAAGGTCCAGAGGATCCTGCTGGATCGGGCGCACTAGCCAGGGTAAACCTAGTCCAAAAGGGTCCACCACGTGTCGGAGACTACGCATAGGGGTAGGAAAAGCCCCTATAGCCCCTACCTGCAGGGGACCTTTTTAGGGTAGATTCGTAACTCATGTCCCCTCCTGTAAGGCTATAAATAGCCACCTTTCCCCATGTAAGAACTTGGAACCGATTTCTTCGGGCAAATTAATATACGCACTCCACCAAACAACTGGTCCCCTCTCTGAGGACCCCTCTGTCGACAATCAAGACGTCGATCTTACGAAAATAAAAAGGAGAAAGTGACGTGGGAAATCTCAGGAAATGAAGGGGCTGCTCTTTATTAATATGAACTGGAATTTACAAGGTATACACTAAGAACTCTGCTTGCTCTCTTGCTATCTCAGGTCTATCACACGAAACTATGGTTTGTATTCCTTCCTTCTCCCGTTCTCCTGTTACGTCTTCCTTTCCATCTTTAAATAGCCCTCGAAGAGGTGGCAGTTACTTTCGGAGAAGACGTCTGATGCGAAGCGTTGCGTCTGGTCGGAGTCAAGTGACGGTTGATACGGAATCAACCGTTCGGCGGTTATATGTCTAGGAAACATACAACCGCATGGAGGTTGTTTGCTGGTGTGTCTGGATAAGATGCGTCGTATGGCATGGAATATACACGTGTTTCATTCATCATACGGTAGAGAATATACCTTGGGATTTATTCCGAGCGTCAGTTCATACCTCCTACGAGCAGTTCTCTTGGTCGGAAGCTTGGCTTAGGCCTTTGTCCGACCAGGGTACCAATTATGTAACCTCTGGAATCTCTACGACCAGTGAGGTCGTGCACCTCAGGGTTACGACCATGAAGACGTATGGTCTTTTATATATTAAAGATAATATATAGAGGTTTTAATCCTCATCAGCTAGCCTTTAAATGAACAAATTGTGTGAACACTTTCCTTCTGATGAAATCGTATCGGGCTGATGCTTATTTAAATGCAAGGGCATTTGAAGCGGTTCAGATTCACTTTAAAGTTGAGAACTTTGCCTTGGGAATTGAAGAGTTTTGTGTCCGTTGGACTTTTTGGGTAACTCCTTATTACGCTTAGAAATTAAGCTTATAAAACCCCTTTGTAGACTTTGGGTTTTTCACTTCCTCCTTTCCTTCTTCATCTCCCGAGTAAAAACTACCTCCGACCTCCTTTGCTTTCCCCACCTGAAAGGAACCCAACCATGTCGGACCAAATCATCAACTGGTCGGTTTCCGAGTTGAGTGAGAAGAAGTTAGAGAACCTAGAGAAGATCGGGATGCTTCCCAAAAAAGACCTGATTTCTTGAGATCTGCAGCTGGGGAACATTCCAGTAGTGAAGATGGAGAAATTCCTGTTTTTCTTGCATATATTGAATGCGGATTTAGGCTACCAATTCACTCCTTTCTTCCCAAAGTTTTGGAGTATTATGGAGTTGAATTGGTGAATCTTGCTCCCAATACCATCGCCAATCTCAATATTTTTATCTATCTCTGCGAAGCGTACTTGGGGATTCCAGCAGATCTGGATCTATTCAGGTACTACTACAGAATGACAAAGTCTGGGAAGACGATTGGGACGCCTGGAGAGTGCACCTTGCTTCTCTATGACGGGAAAGCTGATGAGTACATTTTTATGTACTCGAAATCTTTGTGGTCGTCTTGGAAGAAGAGCTGGTTCTATATGAAGATCACGAAGAAAGACATCCTTTATTATTCTGGTAAGAAGGCGGTCGAGAATCCGAGATGGCGCTCCTCTACAGAAAAAGAGGGAAACGTAGGAAAATAGGCTGAAACAATCAAGTTTCTTAGTGTCAAAGGTCTAACATCTTGGCATGTGGTGAAGGATTTTTCCACACGCCGGGTTAGCCCTTTGAAGGTCCGAGCACATAAGATGCTCTGGTACATTGGTCGTAATGATACGACCAGATATTTCAAAGATGGTAAGCCATTAATGATTCCAACCAGTTTACCTATCTTAGTTGATTATTTCCATATTCTTAAATCTTTTCATTCTACCTTTACAGCTTTATCTTCTGATGAGATTAGAAGCCGGATCAAGATGATTTGCGCCGGAGAGCCTGGCGACAAGGCTAGTTTCCCTCGGATCTTAGCGGCTGTTTCTGCTGAAGAAAGGATTGAAAGACTTAAGGTAAAAATATCAATCGCTGCTTTTGTTGTCGCACATATTATTTCGATCGGTATATCATAAATCCTCTTTGGTGTGTAGTCGGTTGGGTTGAGAATCAACGAGGCCACTGAAAGATGTGAGCCAATTGATGATCCGATCTCCCCTTCGACCACACAGGATGTCAGCCTTCCAGAGGTAGGTGACCGATCATAAATAATATTTTGATAAAATATGTTCATCGCCTAACTATTTTTGATGATGGATTTAGGCGGTTGTCATACCTTCCAAAGATGGTCACCGAGGACCCATTAGTGCCTCACCGAGGCTATCGCTTTGGACGTTGACGAATCTACACCCACCGATCCGATAATCGGGACTTTATCCTGACGACATAGTCGCGGATATCGCTTCGATTTTCAATCGCGGATGTGCAAGATCTAGTCAACCCTACCGGTTTGGAACCGGTGAAATCAGTTGATAAGAAGAGGAAGGTCAGCACAACGAACTTTACTTCGATGCGCTACAAGGGTAAATTCAGAAAATCAACAAGGTACATATATTAAATGAAGAGGTCGTATTTATACATACCTTGGATCTTCCTTACCTTCTCTCTTTGTTTTTAGATCTTCGGTGTTCCGTGGCCGTGTTCGACAGAGCACCCTCGAGAAAAGGTTCTGGGAAGAAGTGGTCGTGGAGATTCCTAATCGTGATACTCCTAAAGCTAAACCGCCGAGGATAAAGTAGTAAAAGAAGCCCCCGAGCAGGTTTCGGCATCTGCTCAGGATCCCCTAGTAATCCTTACTCCTTCTCCGGAGGTAGTCATCTCGAGAGATCCTCAACAGGTTCGACCTCCTCCTGTAAATGTTTCTCGAGTTAACAAATTCCTTTTTCTCCCGATTTATCGAGGATAAGGAACTTGATGAAGCTCGGGAAAGATATCTGACCGTCAAGCTGAGATTGGTCCAGATACAATCTTTTCCGAATATAACGATATGGCAATTCGGGTAAGTATCCTACGACCATCCTTACAACTCTTTCTTTTGTAGTTTCTTTGAAAGCTTACCAAAGAAAGGGATTTTTGTTTTTGTAGCATATGGTCGAGAAATATGCCGTGGTCGGAGGACTAACCCAGCGTATAAGGTCCTTGGAGTAGAAACACTCCGATCTGAGAAGTAAGAATATTTCTCTTTTAGTTTGACTTCCTAAATTTTATTACCTTATTTGTCTCTTGTCACCTAACCTTCTCTTCCTATCATATTGATAGATTTAGAGAAAATTAAAGAAGAGACCGCGGCCAAAGAGGCCATAATAATAAAACTGAGGGAAGAAAATCAGAGTAAAGACCGGTCGATCGAGCATGCGATGACCAGACAAAAGGAGGTTTTCGACTCCTGTGAGAAGAAAATCAAAGGTAACTGGTCGTAGACTTAACCAGTATTCCATAACTCAATTATAAAAAGTATATTAATTTCTTTTTATCCACTCGTGCAGAAAAAACCCAAGCACTTGAACGAGCGGAGAAGACCCTCGAGTTTGAGCGTGGCCAAAAGGCAGCCCTTGTATTCGGTCTTGATGAGAAAATCATGGCTCTTAACAAAATGATCTTTGATATGGGATCGGGATCAAGCTTGCCTTCTTTAGGAGATCCAAATGGAAAAGATGAACTATTTTGGTCAACTCGGAAGATCTCAAAGGCCCGCTCAAAACTATGAGGGAAAACCATACCCTGACAATGAAGGAAGCTATTGTAAATGGAGTTAGTGTTGCTTTAGCAAAACTAAAGGCTTCCAACCCTCTCATTAGTCTTAAAGTCGTGGAAGAGGACTTGATCGCTCAAAGTGAAGCAACAAAACTTCTCGAGGAAGTAAGACCTCTGAGAGAAAGTTGCCGAGAAATGGAAGTCGGATCTCCATCACGTAGCGACCATCCCGTGGTCCCAATATGTAAATGGATGTAATATTTAGAATATGCAAATGAAACTTACCTTTTATCAATGAAGATCCGCTTTGTTTTATCGATGTTATTAAATACTCACATATCTCCTAGCCCCCGACTGCTTATATTAGTAGATGAACGTTACTAAAAGAAAGCAGTAGACTAGGAAATTGAGTAATAACAATGACCATGGTAAGAGTGCTGATAATGTGTATGACAATGATCCAGGAAATACTAGGAAATCATGTGGTCGGAACCAACTGACGATTTCGACTAGTCTAGATATTGCCCATTATCGAAGTACTATGAAATACCACTTGTAGTCGGAAGATATAACAAAGACCAGATTTGCTTGATAAGAAGATATGCATTAAGAATGTATGCAAAGAAAAATAAATGAAGAGATAAGTACCGTTGTTTAGAAAATATTCGATCTCGTCGATCGAATCTCAAGAATCAAGATTTGTAAAATATTTCGCAAACGTGCTCATGATCAAATCCGATCGCAATGAGGATCGAGGAAAAGGACCGTCACTAGGAAGCTCCTTCCAGGGCGGTGACCACGTGCGTAAAGGAGAGACTTCACCGTGAGGCTTTCGTGTCCCACCAAAGAGCCAAACTTGAGTAGAACAGAATGTTGAAATAAAATAACAGTCTTCAAATTCAAGAAAGAAACGAAAACCAAGTAAATCGTCTGAGTTGGTACTCCTTATACTTGTATGTTTCTTTAAGAAAAGAATATCTGGTCGTGCGTGTGTATCATTGAAGCAATGATCACGGCTAAAACTAGTGTGGTCGGTGACATTCAAGTCAGCAACCATGAGTAGTGGAGATCCCATGGAAAGGAATATCAGAGAGAATGAGAGTCTTCTCCGACCAACCAGTAACGAGAATGACATATGACCAGATGCAACAAATAATAAGTATAAACAACCACACTTATCGTTTTTTGTTTGTTTGTAAAAGGAAAAGCATCTTTATTGAAAAATGAAAGGAAATGAAATACATGAAATTAAACATAGAACTTACGCAATTGATCAATATTCCAAGAGTTAGACAAAACTTGCCCATCTGTCATAGCTAATCGCATCGATCCGTGCCTGTAACTTCGACCACGCAGTATGGACCTTCCCACTTAGGTGAAAGTTTGTTGCACCGCTTGGTTCTCGAATTTTCTTAGAACCAAATCACCTACGCTAGGGTCGTGAGGTTGCACCTACGATCGTGGTACCGACGCATGGCTTGTCGGGTAGATAGTCGATCGTAGCAAAGCTTGATTTCGCCGTTCTTCAACGAAATTGATGTCGCAAGTCGCCGCTCACACCGATCACTTTCGAAAAAGAATCGCCGAGCGTAACCAATTTTAAGTTCGAGGAAGCATAGCTTCAGCCCGTAAACCATAAAGAATGGTGTTTCACCGGCCGCACGACTAGTTGTGGTACGAACGACCCATAATACGTATGGAAGTTCTTGAACCCAAGCTCCGACCGCTGAAGTAATCGGTCGAACACTCGTCTTTTGATCCCTTGCATTATGATACCATTGGCTCGCTCAATCGCTCCGTTACTCGTGGATGAGCGACGATGTGTTTAAATGTATCTTGATACCTAGATCTTCACAGAATTCCTGAAAATTGCTGCTCGAGAACTGGGCACCGTTATCGGTGATTATACGACTGGGTACACCAAACCGTGTAATCACACTTTTCGTTAGAAATTTCTTGGCGGCTTCAGTTGTAGTTTTTACACCCGGCTCGGCTTCGATCCACTTAGTGAACGTGTCAATCATGACGAACAGAAACTCAAAGCCCCCGGGTGCTCTTGGGAAAGATCCCAGAATGTCCAGTCCCCAGGTTGCAAAAGGCCAAGAAAGAGGAATCGCTTGCAAAGCTTGAGACGGCTGATGTACTTGTCGGCTATGAAACTGACATTTTACGCACTTCGTCACGAGCTCTTTTGCATCATGAAGGGCAGTTGGCCAGTAGTATCCTTACCTAAAGGCTTTACCAACCAAAGTTCTGTAGGAATGATGAGCTCCACAGACTCCTCCATGAATTTCGGCTAGCAATTTAATGCCATCCGAGCGAGATATGCATCTCATCAACACTCGTGAGATCCTCGCTTATACAAGGTACGTTCAATGAGAGTGTATGATTTGGCTTTTCGTGCAATACGATCAGCCTCTACATCATCTTCTGGAATTAGCTCATGCTGAAGATAATTGTAGATCAATGTCATCCAATCTCTATCGTGATCGTGATGGCGCCAACCATCATCGACTGTGGAGCATCCATGTTTGCGTAATCAAGGTGTGCAACCTCCTTGCTAACATTTATGTCCTCGGAAGGCTCGACTACCGAGGGTGAATCGAGTTTCTCGAGAAAACTCCGGGACGGATGTCCTTGTGGAAGCCATCCGCCAATCGGTCCGCCGAAAGTTTTCCTTTCTAGGAATGTGTTGGATCCAAAACCAAGAAATGCTTTTCGAGTTTCCGCACTTCCGCCGATATGATGACATCTTGGTACTAGAGCATTGATACTCTTTCCTACTTGATTCGCTACTAGTTGAGAATCACCTTTCACTAGCAATCTGCGAATCCCGAGCGAACGAGCCGCTCAAGTCCGCGAGTAAACCTTCGTGATCTCGCCACATTGTTAGTAGCAAGAAAGTTAAACCAATGGCGACTTTATTTGTTCGCCAAGAGGGGAAATCAAGACGACCCGACCCCGAGCCATGCAACATCAAGGAACCATCGGTACATTGTCCACTCGCCGTGGTGCTCGTGATTTGGGCCCTTGGGTGGGTTCGTGGTTTGTCCATTCGCAATGAATTCGCTATTGCCTAGGACTTGATTGTCGCTCGTGGGAAAAAATGGAGATCGAACGCCCAAGCTCAACCACCCATTTTGATATTCGCCTTGATGACTCCTGCTTCCCGTAACTTGACAAAGAGGATATCCAGTAGGTACGACCACTTTGTGGGCTTGAAAATAATACCTTAGTTTCCTCGAAGCCATAAGGAGACCATAGAGCAACTTTTGTACCTGCGGATACCTTTCTTTGGTCCATGCAAGACTTCGCTACGTAATATATTGGTCGTTGAACATGGTCTCGCTCTACGACCAAAGACACCACTAACCGCTTGTGGCGCTGCGACCACGTAAATTAGCAATGTTTCTCCCAATCTTGGAGAAACTAAGATTGGGGGACTTGTAAGGTACCATTTTAATTCTTCAAAGGCGCTGCTTGCTTCTTTAGTCCATTCGAAACTCCCATATTTTCGGAGAAGTTTAAAGAAAGGTAGTCCTTTTTCGCCTAACCGTGCTATGAAACGACTTAACGCTGCCATACAACCGGTTAATTTCTGAACTTCCTTCTTTGTGGTTGGATCGCGCATCTGATCGATGGCGGTGATTTTTGTTGGATTTGCTTCAATTCCTCTAGCCGAAACTAGGAACCCAAGAAGCTTTCCCAACGAAACTCCGAACACACATTTCTCTGGATTTAACTTAAGGTTATGACGTCTTAAGTTATTGAAAGTCTCTTGTAGATCTAGAATATGATCGCCGGCGTTGATGCTTTTTACGACCAGATCATCAACGTAGGCTTCAAGATTCCAACCTATCTGAGGGCTAAAAGTTTTTTTGCATCAACCTTTGGAATGTTGCACCAGCATTCTTGAGACCAAATGATATTTTTACATAACAGTAAGTGCCATATGGGGTGATAAAGGAAGTTTTCTTCATCTTGTTTACTACTATTGATCCGTGGTACCTCGAATAAGCATCCAAAAACTTAACAACTCACACCCGTAAGTAGAGTCTACAAGTTGATCAATGCGAGGAAGGGGAAAGTCATCCTTCGGACAAGCTTTATTAAGATATGTAAAGTCAATACACATTCACCATTTCCCATTGGCTTTTCTAACCATTACAGATTGGCGAGCCACTCGGGTGGTCGACCTCACGAATGAACCCACTTTGAGAAGCTTGTCAATCTCCGATCGATTGCTTCTTTCGATCGATGCGAAACGTCGTAGCTTCGCTTGACCGGTTTTTTGTTAGGTCAGAGCTAGCCTATGCTCGATCACCTCCCGGGACTCGGGCGTGTCGGACGCCGCCAAAGAATACGCCCCGATTAGCTCGGAGGAAGGAGACGAGCGACTTTTCCTATTTAGGGTCGAGTCTCGCTCGACCAAGATCTTGGCATCCTCCGAGAAGTACTTCCGCCGAGTTGTACCTCTTTATCCGGTCGGAAGGTTTTGGTGTCATCTTCGGTCTTGAATTTTTGACCGCATGTTAATGGTGTTAGTTCCCCGGTCGAGTTCATCGACCAGCCTAAACACTTCCGATTGCATACGTAGGCTATCTTTTGATCGCCTTGACCGTGATTACACCTTTTGGTCCCGACATGTTCAAACTCGATAACCATAATGCGTGGCTATCGTGAATTTTGCTAAAGCCGACGACCAAGAATTGCATTGTATGCGCCTCAAGTTCACCACATCAAATGAAATTTTTTCTGCTCGAAGTTGTCGGGCTTTCCGAACGCAACCAAGAGGGACAAGTGCCCTATTGGTCTAGCGGTAGACCCAGTGAACTATGCCATGAAAGACATATTTCACCGGTTTTACCTTGATTTGGGAATCGCATGTCTTCCAAAGCACTTGCAAATAAAATATTCAAAGAACTACCCCATCTATCAAAACCCGATTAACCTTGCGCTTATTAATAGTAGGCTCAACGACAATTGGAAACCTACCGGTCGAGTCGAAGGAATTGGGCGCCTTCTTTCTTTGAAGGAGATTATCGCTCCGACCACCTTGAAGGTTTAACGGCGATCGAAGATTCGTAAGGTTGACTTCGCTCCAAGGCTTTCAGTGACGCCCGACTCGTGACGAAGAAGATGCACCGAAAATCACATCGACGGTGTGTTGAGGTTCTTGGTACTCCATTTCTTCATCACCATCTTTGTCCTTCTTGGAGCTTGTTTCCCCGAGTTCTTGAATCGACGGAGTGGTCCTTACCCGCATAATAATCTTCCGCTTTTGCCAAGCGCGACAATTGCGCAAAATCGTGTCCTGCTTGCTGATGAAGAGGACACCATTTTTTGTTTCTCTTGTAATCATTGGTCGGAGCCTTAGCCTTGCCACGACCAGTATAATCTTTTCTTCCTTTGGTAAAATTTTCAGGAACAACAAGAACCTCTTTGTCGTTGGCTCTGTCATGCTTCTTTTCCTTGAGAGTCTTCTTTTGTTTCTTTTCCGTCCTATCTAAGCCATGTTGGGGAATTTTATCCTTTCGATCAACGGCTTCGTTCCACTCGACCGCTTCACTGGCCGTAGCGTACTTGTCAGCCATGTCGAAGAGCTCGATGGTTGTTCATGGGGAATGTATAGCTAAATCCTCTGTAAACCTTCGATTTCTTAATCCCGCTTTGAAGGCTTGGATAACGGAAGATTCTGCAACCTCCGGTATTGATTTACGAACTTGGCTAAATCTTTTGATGTACCACGAGAGTCTCGCTTGATTTTTGCCGATCCTATGGAGATCGCCTTCCTTTCGTAGGCGATCATACGCACTCAAAAATTTGCAATCAAAAGGTCGCAGAGTTGCTCCCAAGTATACACGGATCCAACCGAAGGTTAAGCAACCACGATCGGCCGATCCTTCTAATACCGTAGGAAGATAGTTTGCCATTACATTTTCATCACCACCAAGACTCGATGAAGGTGGTATATATCTGAGAAATTCCAAGGGATTTTGGGTCCCATTGAATTTATCCATATTGGCCGTCGGAACCTATTTGGCCAACGCACAGCCTGGAGCCCTGCTGAGAAAGCTCGACAGCTTGTGATAGTTTCGTGGCGCCTTCTTTGAAAAGACGCCGGATTGTAATCGGTTGGAGACCGATTTCTAGGAACGGATTGTCGGCGTTCCAATGTCCCGATTCAGTCGTGGACGTTAGTAGAACGCCTTCGACCGCTTGCCTGGCTTAGGTGATGTCGAAGATCATCAGGTCCAAGCGATGGTTCCTCTCGACGGCGAAGGTGAGGATTCTCGAATAGTCTCCTCCCCTCATGACTTGTAGGTCGGAATCGTCGAGGTGGTCGCAGTGTCAACTTATCCTCAACACGACCATGCAGGCCCCTGCTTCGGGAAGAATGCTGTGATGAAGTCATGGTCTGACTTTGCAGGTGCCTTCGTTCCCGATAAGCTTCTGTGCGCTGCATCGTCTGTTGGATAATCTCCGATACTTGACTGCGAGTTGGGCAAAACTCGAGTCTCGCCGGGGTGGTCGGTATTTAACATATCCCCGACTCGCCGCAGTTTTGTATTGTTACCAAGGTCTCGAGGATTTCGCGTAAGAAGGTGTTTGATGGCTTACATCCTCCGACCTTCCGTCGATCTTGCCTAGTCCTTACATTGGTTGGGGAGGATCAGCGAATTAACCGTGAACGCCCACCGCCTCGCTACCTCGCATTTGGTGCTTGACCGCCATACCATCTCCATTAGGACGTGGTGGCGGGCAACGATGTAGGACCGCATACGGTATTGTGATCCGTATCTCCGATCGCATTGACCTCGTGCTTCCAGCAGCCGTCCTCGATGAGCTTCCGTCGTAATCAACGGAGAGCCTTTGAGCTTCGCGAAGCTTCCACGACGAGAGAGCGATCGGTGATCGCACCTCCCGAGGTTTTCGGAAGGACCTCACCGATCCGCGAATTGTCGATCGAATGTCGAGCTTTATCATCTCCACTTGGTTTACGACCAATGGAGGTTTCATTGACACCGCACCGGTGTCGGTTGGCTCTCGAATTACTAGAAGCCGCTGGTGAGTACCTATCAACCATGATCGCATCAAACGTATGTTGAACCTCGGAGTTGCGTGTTGAATTTTCGTCACCTTTTTGCCACCGAAAGGCCCGGCTTGCCGAGGCTTTGGGGTGTTCCAACGGTCGAAGCACTTCCTCCAAACCGCCACTAATTGTAGTGGTGTGTCTTCATCCATCCGGTCATCTTCGCCGATTTCTTCCCTGGGCGAGCCGGCAGAGGAGGATGATGAAGAGATTCCGTTTTCCTCCATGGCGCGCATGCATGCATCCATGTCGAGGTCGGCGTAGTTCGCCAAGTCGAACCAATTTTCTTCATCCCAACTTCCCGCTATAACCGCATTAGCGGTCACAGACGGGTAATGGACAAAGATTTGATGAGCAGAGAAAATCTTCTGAGATTCCACGCCGCGATCCCCACGGACGGCGCCAGCTGTCGGCGATCAAGACGTCGATCTTACGAAAATAAAAAGGAGAAAGTGACGGGAAATCTCGTGAAATGATGTCGCTTTTATTAATATAAACTGAATTTACAAGGTATACACTAAGAACTCTGCTTGCTCTCTTGCTATCTCAGGTCTATCACACGAAACTATGGTTTGTGTTCCTTCCTTCTCCCGTTCTCCTGTTACGCCTTCCTTTCCATCTTTAAATAGCACTCAAGAGGTGGCGCTTACTTCCGAGAAGACGCTCGATGCGGCGCTGCATCCGTCTGAGTCAAGTGACGGTTGATACGGAATCAACCGCTCGACGGTTATATGTCTAGGAAACATACAACCGCATGGAGGTTGTTCGTCGTGTGTCGGATAAGATGCGTCGATGGCATGGAATATACACGTGCTTCATTCATCATACGGTAGAGAATATACCTTGGGATTTATTCCGAGCGCCGCTCATACCTCCTACGAGCGCTTCTCTTGGTCAAGCTTGGCTTAGGCCTTTGTCCGACCAGGGTACCCATTATGTAACCTCTCGAATCTCTACGACCAGTGAGGTCGTGCACCTCAGGGTTACGACCATGAAGACGTATGGTCTTTTATATATTAAAGATAATATATAGAGATTTTAATCCTCGTCACCCTCCAATCGTTTCCAAGCATCGGGGGTCCCCCCCTCTCTCACTATCTGGTCTTTCGCCATAATAGTTGGTGTCGTCCGTGGGATCCGGTAGGAAAGTCGCGAAGCATAACTCCGAAACACTAGTATGGCCCCTTGGAAAGCCGCACCAAAGGCATCAGCGTCCGAAGCGGCCACGACACCTAGCACCCCGAGGGCCAAGCGAAGCAAAACCTCTACTGCAGCAGCGACCACCGCCATAGAGGAAGAGGCAAATAACTCCACACATGGGGATATCAACACAAGCGATACCCAGCCCACCGAAGCATCTCCCATGCCGCCCGCCGGGGAACCCCAGCCAGGGACATCGAGTGTGACACTGGCGGATCTCCACCGGGAGATGCTGAGTCTTCGGCAGCCGGAGGAAGTAACCCTCGCGACCCCACTCCTGTTCGCGTGAGCCACTGGAGCGACGAAATCCGCCCCTCTAGCACCAGCCACTGCGACCCAGCCTCGTTGCTCTGAGGGGACCCTAACTCCCCACTGAGCGCTGGGTTGGAAACGGTCCACTGGCCCCAAGGCTTCAAGATGCCGGAGGTCCAGCCCTTCGAGGGGTGCACGGACCAATCAAAGTTCCCCTGGGTGTACGAGACGGCCATTGAGGCCGCTGGGAATGTAACATCCTAAATCAGGGTTTATATTTCAAATGTAATTTATTGAGGATAAATTAAAACATTTGATGCCTCATGAAGTCATTTGAAAATTTTCTAGAATTTGCCCCTAGCAATTCCTATTTTCCAAAGAACCATGTTTCTTTGATGGAAGTTGTTGTCGTTAAAAATTTTCAAACCTAATCTTGTGATCATCCTTTGGAAATATTTTTCCTATCATCTTTACCATCTTGGCAACCTCTCTGAAAAATCTCATGATTTTTAGATTTTGTTTGCTATTTCAAAAGGGCAAGTCAAACCAGTTTACATTCTGGTCAAACCCTTAGGGCAGCAGCTTGTGAATTTTCGAGGGAGCAATGTATTGCATGAAAATTCCTAGAAAAATTACACAAGGTTGTTCTCTGTTCTAGGGAGTTCCCATAAAAATTTTAGAATTGTTGGAGTTTCAGAGCTACCCCTAGAAATTCCCTAACCTCTCAGCCTTATAAACAAAAATCCTGAAATCACTGTTCATCAGGCTCGAACCCGAGCCCGACTCGAGTCCGACCGCCAGCTTGACTCAGCCTAACCAACTAATCGCACCGCCGCACTCAACCAATTAGCGCGTTGGATTAGAATCGCGCGCTCGCATCGCTTGGGCCGACCGGGCCATCCCGATCTCCGTTAAATCCCACCGCTCTTTTGAAATTGGACTACCGCCGGGAACCACTTGAGTTCGATGAGCTAACGCGCCGACGGTTTCCACGGGCGCAGGCCCAAGCCGCGGCGCCTTCTTCTTCCTCGGCAGAGCGAGCGAGCTCGAGCTCCACGCGCCGCGCCGCTCGAGATGCTCCGTGACCTCCATGACCGCGCCGCCTCCCGACCTATCCTCGAAGCCGCAAATAACGCCGCTCGACCACCGTTGGAGCCCTATAACTCCGCCTCCCTCGCCTCAATCACTCACTTCTCCTCTCGGGTCGAGAGAGGAAGCTCGTGAGCATTCCTCACGGTAAGCTTCCTCCGTGGGTTCCCTTGCTTCCTCGCCCTTACCGTCTCCATTTTTGCTTATGTGGAGTTTTGTGTTACCTTGTAGCTCCGGTCCGCCGTGAAGCTCCTCGCAGCCTCCAGCGTGCACCCAACGCCGCCGCCGTACCATCACCTCCTTCGGTGGGTTTCTTGCTCATTTAAGTGCGCCACCATGCATGCTTTGGCTTGCTAAGTATTTCCTCAATCAATTTGGTCATCCGTCACAGGAGCTCGAGAGTCTTGGATTTCCCCATTTTCGCACAAGTGCCATCTTCTTCTCCGCGACGGTTCGATGAGCCATTCTCTAATTCTTTGCTCTTGCACCACCTCAAGGCTCCACTGATGCATCCTCCATCGCCTATTTCCTCTCTCCGTCCTCAGGCTTTTCTCCCCTCGGTAGCACCATTGCCGCCGCCGTTTCTTCGTCGCGGCGCCTCAAGCAACCTCTCCACTTCCGGGTCATTGTGGTAAGTTCACTGGACCCCTCTTTTGACTTTGCGCGTGCCATTTTGTCGCAGGCGTCTCATTTCCGCGTTGTGCTATGTTGGCCGTAGCGTCGTCTCCGCCCCTCGCCGCCGCGCGCGCTATGGGCCGCCGAGAGGTCGCCGTCGGCGCGATGAAGCGCCGCTATTGTGCTCCCACCGCACTTGATCACGCGCCGTGGACCACCGCGCCGCGAACCACCGTGCAAGCGAAGTGAGCGGAGCTCGCTGTCGGGCGCCCGACCGCACCGTAGCTCTTCATTAGAGTTTAATTGCGTTGATTAGCGTTTAATTATCAATCTTTGTTGGAAACCCACGTTTTGTTGTAGCTTTTCCTCGCTTACATGTGGGCCCGAGGCCGTTAAGTGCACAGTAGACCTTCGGTGAGCCCGTGGACTGAGCTCTTGGCTTCTGGTCCATGCACCGTGCATGTAGACCGAGGCTATGACAAAGGATTCACCGCCGCTCTGCGCATTTAAAATCTGAGATTTAAATAGAAAATGGCACTGTGCTCTGGACCGCATTTGTAAGCGTCTGTGGCTAGGATGGGTATCGGTGTAAAAGGTATTAATGTTTTTGTAAAGTCCGAAATGCTTTATTTATGAACTGAAAAATCTTTTAACTTCAAAATTGCATAAGTAATTCATTCTAGCTCCAAAATTTATGGTTCAAATTTTGTTAGTCTCTATTTTAAATGTACTTTAATATAAAAATAGGTTGAACCATGTTGCTGCTCCAGAAAATGTTTGTTAATAAAATAACTTTAGGTTAGATTTATTTTGCACTAAAAATTGTTTTAACTTCAAAAATACATAAGTATTTCTCTGTAACTCCAAATTGAGTGAATCCAATTTTGTTGGCTTCCTATAATAATGAACTTGCTGATAAAATTAGTTTTAGGTATGTTACTGTTGTTTAAGGAATTGCTAATACAATTAAATTGTGCTCATTTTCACGTCTTTGAAAATTCATAGAAAATGCATTATAGCTCCAAATGAGGTGAATCCAATTGGGTTGTTCATCTTATGAGGTGCTTGTTTTACTGTAAAAATTTCAGCTTCACCACCTTTCCAGAAATTTATGCCAAATAATTTAATTATGATCAATAGTAACAAATTGCATTTTTCAAGCTGAGCAAAATTGTTTTGGTCATAACTTTTGCATAAAATCTCCAAATAAATTGATTCTTGTTTATAAATTCATTATAAATCATGCTCTTTCTTCTGTAAAAATTTTCAGAGCATGTGGTGAAGGTTGTTTTCGAGTCTTTTCGGTATTTTTCGTTCTTATCGGTTCCTATTCGCTTTTTCGTTAGGTGCCGACGAGTGTGTTGATCTTGAGAGTGTCCCTCTGTAGCAAAATAAGCAAATCCAGCAAGGCAAGCAGTTTGATCATGTTAATCCCTTTATTTTTAAGTCTAATATATTGTTTTCAACTTGTATGTATGCATTGCTATTTTGTGTTAAACTGGTTAGTTATTCCTTTAGATGCATAACCTGTAGGTAAATGATATTCCTCTACTACCTGAGCCTAGGTTATTTGTTGTGATTAGAGTTCGTTGGATGAGCTCTTGTCACTTAGTAGATTACGGGGTCGAATTGTTTAGCCATGCTTAGTTATCGGTAGTTTTGGGCGATCATCGACTTAGTCGATGGTCTTGATCACACAATGTTAATATTATTCCATTATGTCCAGCCTTGTGTTTTACTACTTTTGCAAATCAAAAACTGAAAATAAAAATTATATCTTGACTTGGGCACAATGGTATGTTGGTGTGATCTGTTGGGTGTGATTGGAATGGTGCCTAAGTCCCCAAGGACCGAGTTACTTGCGTCACTAAGCCAAGCGCTTATTGCGTGCTAACCACACGGGAGGGATATGGGACCTCTCTTGACTAAGTACTTTGGGAGTTGTTAATTCGGAGTCGTAGGTGGTTAAAACTGTTTTTATAAGGGGAAGAGCACCTGCAGTTGCTGCGGCTGGGCCGGTGCATCCTACCCTTTCCGGTTGTCGCGACTCTTAATTAGCATCATTCATTGGGAATGTCTCGTTAGACTTAGCCATGCCTGCATACCCAAGGAAGTGTGCTAACCGTGGCGGGTGGAAAGGCGGTCTATCGTGTGGGTACATTGGTACACCCCTGCAGGGTTTAAACTATTCGAATAGCCTCGTCCTAAGTTATGGGCATTGCTTGGTAAGGTCGTGCAAGAACTAGACTATAACCTTTTAAAAACTTAAACCTGACATGGGTGGTATGAATGGGTAATTCATGCTATTGTCGTGGTGACTATGGGTTAGTCACTTCCAGGATGTTGTCATCTATCTTTCGTTATTATGATATTCTTGCTGCTATTTGAACAATGAAAATGAATTGCAAACTTGCTTTTAAATGTATTACATTATTGCAAATAAAATTTGCTTTGTGCTAAAATGAGCCATACAGCCTCCTCTCAAATCAGCTTGCATGTAGTATATGTATAGGTCTGCTAGTCCACACGTCAGTCTTGCGAGTATATTTTTGTACTCATTTGCTTTGCTTAATGTTATTTGTTACAGAGGAAGAAGGTGAGCCCCAAGGGCCTCACTTTTGTGAGATGTGCGGTTTCTGGGACGACTAGTTTGGCGGTCCGGTTGGTTGCATGATGGGTAAAGGCACACTGATTGGTTTTTGTTTATCGCCATCTTATGACACTTTTGCTTCCACTGTTTACTTAGTTATTTGTATGTCATTTGGCCGGTCGGCCCTCTTTTGTAATAACTCTATTTTGTATGCCTACTGTTTGGTAATGCGATGCTTTGGATTCTATGTCTAGAATGGAATTGATGCATGATTTTGTGAAGGGGTGTGTATACTGTATTTCTGGGAAGTATACATATCTCGAGGCTTGGTTTACTTGATTTGTAATGCTAGGACCAAGTGGATGGATAAGCATTACAAGCCGAATAAACTAGGTTCCTCACAAAGTTGGTATCAGAGCCATCCTGACCGTAGTAACCCAAGCATGGTCGTCCTTAGAATATTTTTGAAAAAGCTTATTTTCGAAGTATCAAATGGTTTAAGAAAGCTTAAGTAGATTCTCAAATTTTACTCCTTACCTATCTTAGCTTGCTCATCTCACCTTACTCTTAATTAAGTTTTGAAAAAGTTGTTACTCTCTTCCTTTCAAAAACTAGCTACTTATCGATTAAATTGGGTTTTGGGAAAACCATGAGTGTTGTAATTTGAAAGGTTGGCTGTCCATTAATGAGATTGGGAGCTTCTGGAACAGGAAGTTTCGGCCAGGAGCTTAAAGGAGCAGATTTGGATAGCTAGCTAGTAATTAGTAAATGAGGTAGGAAATGAGAGGTTAATTCAACTAAAACTTGTTGGAATAAAAGGATAAGAAGTGATATGAATTAGCTAAATACCTAATACTCTATTAGGTGGTTATACCTTAATTTTTGGGCTGTTTAGAGCTAGAGTTGAGTTCTGAAATTTTGGTCTTCTCAAACGATTGCTCGTTCCTTCCATACGGGTTGGTCGTTCTGGGAAGTTGATTTGGTGACTTGTGGTCTTGTGCTCTTTTGTGGTTATTCTTGAGTCCTTTTAATTGAGTTTGGATTTCGTGCTTTGGGTCTTGGGCAGAGCTAACTTGTCTTAGTGAAACAGATGGCCGGAGGAACCGTGAGTGGTCTGAATCACCGGATGGTCCCGATGAGGAGCTTCCACCTCCTCCGACCATGGTCAAGTCCTTATGCAGATCGAACGCAACCGCTCGGAGGACCGGCGGTGTTGGAGGTCATCGCGAGGAACACCTCCACTCCTCCGCGCTCGGATCGGGAGGTGGTGGACATCGACTCGTGGGGCTTGCGGAGTTCCTCCGCACTCGCCTCCTACCTTCTCCCGGCCCGAGGATCCCTGACGACAACGATCGGTCGCGCTCGTTGAGCGAAGCTCAATGTTGCTCGCTGCCGTGAGCAAGAGCGCACTTTTCACATCCCATCGCTTGAGGGTGCGGCACTCGTGGTGGGAGAACTTCTCGCCATGCACCCACGGGACACGTGGTCTCGTGGGAGGAGTTCAGGTCAGCTTTCCGTCGGGCTCATGTCCCCGCCGGTCTGATGAAGCTGAAGAAGAAGGAGTTCCTTGGCTCAAACAGGGGCGCAAGTCTGTGACTGAGTACCTCCATGAGTTCAATCATCTGGCGAGGTATGCTCCTACTGAGGTGGCCACAGATGAGGCCGAGCAGGAGAAGTTT
The DNA here is from genome assembly GCA_036346255.1 of Ampelocalamus luodianensis. Taxonomy (NCBI): domain Eukaryota; kingdom Viridiplantae; phylum Streptophyta; class Magnoliopsida; order Poales; family Poaceae; genus Ampelocalamus; species Ampelocalamus luodianensis. The sequence goes on from CM070625.1 coordinate 17,530,701, forward strand.
ATAGAGGGCTTGTCTGAGGAGCTGCAGGACAAGCTCTCTATTGTGGACTTTACTGACTTCCAGACCTTGGTGGACAAGGCCATCGTCGCCGAGCATAAGGCGAGAGCGCTGGGCGAGTCCCGCAAGCGCAAGTGGGAGGCCCAATGATCCGCGAGCGCCTCTCCGCCGTCTTGCCGGGCCTACGCCAGGCCCGCTCTCTTTTCACCACCGCCGAGGCCGTCGGCGCCGGTTCCTCGTCCTCCGCAGGCCGTGCCCCATTCACGTGCACCTGCGAACCAGCAGGGTGGCCCCCGCAATTTGGCTGCCGGGGTCACTTGCTTCTCCTGCAACCAAAAGAGCCATTATGCAAACAATTGCCCTAAGAGGAGTGGAGCAGCCCCTCGTCCTAATGGAGGACGCGGGCAAGGAGGTGGTCCTTCCCAGGATCAGAAGATTGTCCCCGCTGCCCAAGGCGTGGGAAGCGGTCGGGTCAACCACATATCGGCTGAGGAAGCACAGGAGGCACCCGACGTTGTGTTGGGTACGTTTTTTTTTTGTCAATTCTCACCCTGCTGCAGTATTATTTGATTCAAGAGCTTCGCATTCTTTTATTTCGAGATCATTTGCTATTGCTAGTAATCTTCACTTTGTTCCTTTGGGGGTTCCGTTGCTTATTCGCTCTCTGGGTTCGGAAATGAGAGCCAATCAAGAATGCTGGGATGTTCCTATTGAAGTCGAAGGAGTGGGATTCTTGGCGAATCTCATCCTACTCGACTCAGCAAGTCTGGATGTGATTCTTGGCATAGGTTGATTGTCCCAACACTTGGGGCAAATTGATTGTGCCAAGAAGATGGTCTACCTCACCAGCCCCTTTGGCGCACAGGTTGGGTTTTCACCGTAGCTGCGAGGGCCACATCTTTGTGCTCTTGAAGCGAGGCCAGTCTTGGAGATTCAGGATGTTCCTACAGTATGCGACCTTGCGGATGTCTTTCCTGAAGATTTGCCTGGGATGCCTCCGGTTCGAGACCTGGAGTTCGTCATCGAGTTGCTGCCCGGTACCGCTCCAATTTCAAAGGCGCCTTATCGGATGCCTCCTAATGAGTTGGAGGAGTTGAAGAAGCTCCTTATCGCCTGCTTCACCACGTGTAGGTTGATCAACGGCTCCTTATCGTCAAGTCTCTCCCGTCCAGATCCCACCGGCACCACTGAGCACTTGCAACGACTCCTGCACCGCTTGATCCAACCAGTCGCACCGAACTGCGCGCTCAGTCACCTTTGTCCATTCTGCGCCCCGCTTGAGTCCTCTGACCTCACCCGGCATCTTTGATCGTTCTGGACCTCAGCTCTCCAAGGTTAGTCCTGATCCTCCTTGCCGTTGACCGTCATAGATCTACAAGCCACCTGCACAGCAATAGACAAGCAAACACGAATCTGGGAACAAGTTCTTCACAACTTGACCCACGTTAGCCAAAACATGCATCATGCAACACATATGCACTAATGAACATGAACTTGACCTAACAAACACACATCGCCGCCACGCAGGACGACGAACCAAGTCACAACCGGTCAGACCACCACCCTTGGTCGGTCATCGCTTCCTCACGGCCGGATCGCCCACCAAAGGCGGTCGACCGCCACCCATGACTTAGCCAAATTCCACTCGTAAATCGCAACCTCTCCGGAAATTTCAAACGAATAGAACTTTTGCCTGGAGGCTCCAAAAATTATGGTACCAAGAGCACTAGAACCTCCTCTCTTGCCTACACCCTCTATTTTTGGCCCAGCACAAAAATCCAAAGCCACTTTAATGGCCGGTCTGATCGCTAAGCGTGAGACGGTCGCCACACGCCGGACGCCACCGGCCGGTCGGACCGCCAGCCACTCACAAGCAAAACAACCAAAGGCACGGCCGGTCTGACCGCCACCATGGCCGGTCAGACCGCCTCAGACCTGACAGCATAGGAACTTCACCGAAAACGATGGTTTCTCCCAACACCTCGACGCTATTGTCAATTGTTCAACACACTAAGATTAGGATCATATCAACATGATCTCCACAATCTCCCCCTTGATGAACACATTGGCAATCTTCTCAAAAATGCAAATTGGAGGTATGAAAATGAAAATACCCGACGTTTTCGCGCAAAGGCACAACTTGGTCCAAATGCAAGAGAAAGCAATTGAAATGACCAAACTAGCTTCAAAATAGCATAGACAAGTGAGATAAGGCAAAAGAAAGCATGAAAGCTTCAAATTCCAGAGAATCGACAAAAATCTCACTTAAGGTCCATATGAAAGAACAATTGTTCTATTTGACCTTTGATCATTGTGAGTCTTCAATAATTGCAATTCAAGTTCAGAAATGACACTAAGATAAAAAGAATGCAATTTCAAAACTCCCCCTCACTATGATCACCAATTTACAAGAGAAATTTTCAAAATTTTTAATTGACCCAATTTCTCCAAAAAGCTAAAACTCCCCCTTTGACAATGAGAAGCCATTTCTTCTCCCCTTTACAAGACTTCTCCCCCATAACATCCTGAACTTCTCCCCTTAACTTGAAATCTCTTTTTCACATTTTTTGCCAAAACTTCTCCCCCTTTGACAATGGATTCATCAAGGAATCATCCCTTCCTCTCATCTAGAGATAACAAGTGCAACAATACAGAAAAAGAAAAAGAAAAAGAAAGAGCATGCATGAAGTGCAATGGGGTGGTTTCATTTTTGTTTTGATTTTTTAATTTTTAGTAAAAAGAAGCTTTGGGGATTACTCAATTGAACAGGCTATCATTTCTACCATTACTCAAGATACAAGCCTGACAAAGCTAGCAAGATCATATTAAGACATGTATAGCAAAGCTAAGCTAGTGAGCTCAAAATACCACATGTTGTTGGATTAAGTTAAGCAATGCTTCAAAATTAGCAAGTTCAACAACAGGTATCCTAAAGTGATAATGGCCATATCAGAATGTTATTGTGAGATCCAGAAGCTAGCAAAGACCATCTTAGAGACAAAAAGTCCTGAATTGAATCATTTAGCTCAAATTGTCTCAAAACCTCAAATTTTTCAACAGATTTCATTTTCAATAAAGATTGAAGTTGAGTAAAGGTCTATCTTGGTAAAGAAGATCCTGGACTAGGAGCCATCCACAAACTCTTCCCAAGCTTCAACCAATTTTCACAATTTATTTTCTTAGCCATGTGCTAGCTCTCAAGCCTTGCCGCGACCATCTCAAGCACAAAAAGCTTAAAAGAGTGGTCTAGGTCATCCAAAACTCCCCCTGAGTTCATGCCCAGTACAATGGCAAGCAGTCTCATGAGAAAGAATTGGTGAGATCAGTTCTTTCGCACAAAAGAGGTCATCATTTTTTTTCATTTTGCAAAAGAGCAATTTTATAATCTTAAAAGAACAAGAAGCTCCAGAAATGCTCAATGTTAGATTTAAGAGCTAACAAAGCAATTTTGACAGGGCCAATGTCACAAAAGGATCACTAATTGAGCAACTAGCTAAAAGATCCACAAGTTGCAATTTATAGTTCAAGTTGTTTAATAGTTCTAGCTTAGTTAGCAAAGACATTGCTGCACATGTGAAAGCATGATAATTCTAGCAAGTCAAAGAACTAGACACGATATTGAGCAAGAATTGAAATACTAAAGCTCAATAGGGTAATAAGCAAAGCTTTATCAATTTAAAAAGACAGAAGCAGTAAAGCTTATATTACAATGCATCTTTTTGGATTTTTCATTTGTATCCAATATGATACAATGAGATGCACAAAAGACTTAAAAGCCTAAAAAGACCGAAAAGGATCCGAAGAAAATACCACTTGAAGAAGGTATCAGATAAGATCCACAAAACGTTCACATGAATAAGGAAAGTTCAGATGAATAAGAAAAACTCAAATGAACAAAGAAAGTTCAGATGAACAAAGAAGGTTCAGAAAAGAACCAACTCCCCCTCAAATCAACCCATAGGGATAAATTATCCCTAACTTGCTTCTCAAGGTGGCAAATCTTGTTTGGTCAAAAAGCTTTGAAGGGAGATCTGCCAAAAGTGCCTTGGACTCCACAAAAACTAGCACAAAGACTTCAAACTCCAAAAGATTTATAGGGAAAGCAACTTGAAAAGCTAGGGAGCGAAACACCAACACTAAAAAGCTTACAGGCAACTCAAAAACCTGCTAAGACTAGTGATTGGGAGACAAGCTCGACCTAGACTGTGAGAAGAGTACATCCTAGCAAACCATGGGATAAGAAGAGTGCATAGAAAAGACACGTGCTAGAACAGAGCCTCTTATATACCCTGAACTCAACAAACCCAAAAGCTATGCAAGGTAGACTAGGGATACCATACATAAAAGTAAGGTATAGAAGCTCGAACCTGAGTTACACTGCTTGGCAGTGAGATGTAGTCATGATGGATGAAGATCCATTCCTTAAAGCTCCAAAAAGTAGTTGCGCTCACCCATCATCCTCATCTCAAAATTCCTTCGTCTCCTAGAAGTGATAACCAGCATTGAATGCACAAATGAAGAAGAACCAACAACTGGAGTCTTTGACCACTTGTTGGACCACATGTTCTTCTTCTCAACTGAAAAGGCTACACCAAAGAGACAGAAAAAGTCTATGCCTTGGTACTGGGTTAGTGAAACATTATCTAGGGAAAACAGTACCAAGACACACGACTAACAAGGATAGCGGCAAATGATCCAAAGCTCATAAAAGCATATAATCAATAATTCAGAACATGAGCATGAAGATAAACAAATCAATTGCAGCACATGCTATCCAAAATATGACAAAGCTCAAACTATCCTTAATCCACAATAAGACATAGGAGCAAGCAAACAAGCACATAGCATATCACACACCACATATACAATCAAAGATAAAGCATGCTGGTGAAAGCTATGGCAAGACTCATGCATCCACAATTAACAGTATGACACAAAAACCATGTAAGCATAAAGCATGTTAGAGAACAAATCATGATCAAGGTATGCTAACATGGAATCAAGTAAGAATGTGGATACATATAGAAAAAATCAACACGAGCAAGATTAATCATGTACAAAACAACACAGGCTCTTGAAGACAAATCCAAGCTTATACATCCATGGAAATAAAGAACAACAGTCTAATACATGGATACATAAGAAAGAATCAATCATGAGCAATATAATAAAGGTACAAGATAGCACAAGATCATAATGACAAAATCATGCTCATACAACCATGGAAATAATGAACAACAATATATTACATGGATATATAAGTAAGAATCAACAAGAGCAATATAACAAAGGTACAAAACAGCACAAGCTCATGTTGACAAAACCAAACTTATATACCCATGGAAATAATGAATAACAATCTAGTTCATGGATACATAAGCAAGGTACTAGCAAAGGCATGATAAAAGATATCAAAAGAATAACACATGCCAATATGATACACGTGAGCACAAAACAAGCACAACATGCTAAGATTGAATAATCATGAAGGTAAATGCATGAAGGTATAAGATTGCTCACAAAACATGTGAAGACACCGATCATGAAAGCACATGCCTCTTGGAGGCCATTATTGAGGTGGAGAACCATCAAGAGTCCCAATCAAGTAATGAAGCAGAAGATCAAAATCTTTTAAGTCCATGTTCTCCAACTCGCATTCTCGGTACCTACACATGAGAAAGGCAAGGTATCCAAACCTTGGATCCCGAAGGGTTAGAGAGCAAATGCTTGGGAACCCAAACCTTGGACACACCACCACTAGAGGCAGTTGAACCATTATGTGAGTTAGCATGATGTAAATGATGGTCCATGCAAGAAGATCCAACATCATCCTTGGAGGCACGCCGCGAGTGGATAACTCGAAGAGGAAAACGAGGTCCATCTCTAGAAAAGCGGCGATGACCTTGCTTGAAAGCACCATGATGTGAACCAACAAAAACATCAAAAGAACTTACACATCCTCGCCGTGGGTGTGTACCTCGATGAACAAAACGAGGTCCACCCCTTGGAAAACGGCGGAAATCCTGCCTCGGGGCAGCTCGTGGACTAAAACCAAAATCATAGAAACCATGTCCACGATGTTGTCCAACACCACTAGAAAAGGTGTCAAGGAAGCCATCAACAAAGCGAGTCATCGTGCTAGGCTCTTTAGTGTGCATGTCATGAGAAAGACTATGCCCACTAGGAGACTTAGAAGCATGAGCTCGACGCAAATGTTTTGCACGCCGAAAGCAGAAATCCATAAGATGTCCGTTCTTCCCACAAAAAGAGCAATGGTGTAAAGGTCTACTAGGAGACACGGTCCGAGAGGACAAGGCACCATTAAGGCTCAAAGAAGAAGTCCTGGAAGAACTAACATCAAGACTCGTCCTCGTATCGGCACTAGACTCACACATGCCACGATAAAGACCATGTGTGTTCCTAGAGGTACGACGGCGCACTCGACGCTCATATTTCAAACGGCGAAAGCAAAACTCGAAAGTGTGTCCATCTTTCTTACAAAAGGTGCAATGATACTTCTCTTTTGAAGATGTAGTATCATTTGAAGAAGAAGCACCTTTGTCCTTTGAAAAACGTTGGACAACACAAGAAGGGTTCGAAAGAGTCGAATCTCCTAAATAAGAGCTATTCAAAAAGATGGAACAAGAACCAACATCAAGTGACTCACTTTTAGCACAAAAAGACTCCAACTCCAAATGCAAAGATTCAAGAGAAATCTTAAAAACATCAATTTCAGAGTGAAAACAAATACAAGAGTCATAAGACTTGGCGCTCATATCATCGCGCAAAGAATCAATCTCGCTCTTCAAAGAAATTCAAGATGTGCAAGAAATTAATGATGCTTTTGAATTAAGCAAGCAATTTAAAGCATCAATTTCATTTTCTAAACAAGCACAATTCTTACAAGAGACTAAACCATCCTTAAACGATTTTTCATAATCAAAGCACATGCTACAAGGCCTAGCTTTAATATCAATAATTTCAGCCCTAGTATTCTCTAATAGCTCAAGGTGAATGGAATTAGTCAATTTTAACTTGTCAAATTCAACAAGCATGCCTACATGAGAATCACAATTATTTCTAGCCATAGAAGTAAGATTGCCTATTTCTAACTTAGCATTGTCAAGTTCATGATGTAAGGCAACACAAGAATTACATGGCATAGAAGCATTTGATTTCAAATTTTCATTTTCAGCTTTTAGGCATGCAAGAGAATTATTCAAGTTATCCATGTCTATAAGTAATGAATCATAAGCACACATGGATGTTTTCAATTCGGAGAGCTCATTAGATAAATCACCCTTCTCTGTTTCTAATAATTTCATTCTTATCCTTAGAGCTAGCAATTTAGAATCATATGAATATAAGACATTTACAAGTTTTTCTTTGCTTACCTTGCTTAGCTCGAGTAGGGGATCATCCTCGGGAGAGTCATTGTGATCATCCTCGAAAAGCTCTCCATTATGTTCATCCTCAAATGCCGTTGCACACATACCAATGGGCTCTTTCTCCTTGGGCTCCATGCGTATCTCATCTCTGAAACTAGGACAATCAAAACTAAAGAGACCGCTACAAATATCGCAGGAGAATCCCTCCTGAACCGACAACACCATTATTGCAACTTTAAACGTCTTGTCATGACTCACATCAACGATAAAAGAATCATGCCAAGATGCAAGGAAACACTCACAAGTCAGCACACTAGTCGCCATGCTCAAAGATCGATTAAGATCACAAAAGAGCAAACGAGGCTCTGATACCACTTGTTGGACTGGAAAGGCGACTAGGAGGGGGGGGGTGAATAGGAGCACGCTCAACTTTTTCACAAATGATCGGATTCAACACGATGTTTACTCCAATAGCTATGAAAGCTATGAAGATCAATCAACAAGCACAGTGGAAAACTTGTATTGAATCCAATCAAAACCCCGAAGCAAAATAAACAAAAACTCAAATCACGAGTCTCGGGCGGTCTGACCTCTCAGAAATCGGGTCGAGTATTTTGCCTAGCGGTCAGACCTCTCACACGGGCAGTCTAACCGATTTTCCTAGCGGTCTGACCTCTCAGATGGGCGGTCTGACCTCTAGCACGATGAACAGGAAAATCAGCCAAAAAACCGAAACTAAAATCGGCATAACTTTTGATCTACACGGCCAAACTTGACCAAATTTGGAACACACCTTCCTAAGGATATTAGGAACCTATTCCAAGAAATGATTGAGTAGATCCACATCAAAGTTTTGACCTTTTTCCATTTTACCGAGGGGGGTTCAAAACCGAGCAAAAATGAAAACTTGATCTAGATACTTGCTCGTGGGTGATTGATGATCAAGATGATCCTAGATGTGTTCCTACATGTCACAGCAGGCTAGATCAAGAGAAGAAACCAAGCCAAAAGCTCTCAAGAGCAAAACCCCCGAAAATCACCCTTTCTTTCACCAAAACCGGGCAAAAAGGAAAACTTGATCCAACAACTTGCTCGTGGGTGGATGATGATCAAGATGACCTTAGATGGGTTCCCACATATCCCAGCAAGCAAGATCAAGAAGAAAAACCAAGTAAAAACTTCCGGATCAAAGAAAGCCCCAAAATCACAAATAGATATGATGAACACAAAGAGATACAATTTGTGAAATCTTTCCTTGGATTGATTAGATAGATGGATGATTGATGTTTACAGCCACTCCCACATGGAGGACAAAGCTCTATCCAAAAGCACACACTCAATCCATCCCTAGAACCCTAACTCTCCACCTTTCTCCCCAAAACCCTAAAACACAAAATAGGGCTATCAAATGAGTGGGGTAGAGAGGTGCTGGCCAGCACCCTCCTCTATTTATAGTGGAGGCTAGATTCTAGGGAATATTCCATTAGGGCACCCATTAAACCCTAACACACAATGGGTTAACACACGCACGCATTTTAAAGCGCCATCTTCATCATCGATTGACCTAAACCGTTTCACCATGCGCCGACCCGCGCCGCGGTTTAGCCAAAAGTCACCAAGGCGGTCTTTGGTGAAATTACCAAAATACCCTGCCTTGATCTTTCTCCAAAGACCAAGTCCAATCTCGTGAAGCAATCGCCTACTTCGCCACGCGTGTAGGTTGATCAACAGCTCCTTGTCGTCAAGTCTCTCTCGTTCGGATCCCACCGGCACCACTGAGCACTTGCAACGACTCCTGCACCGCTTGATCCAACCGGTCCGCACCGAATCGCCTGCTTCGGTCACCATGTCCATCCTGCGCCCGCTTGAGTTCTCTCGACCTCACCGGCATCCTTAATCGTTCGAACCTCGCTCTCCAAGCTTAGTCCCGATTCTCCTCGCCGTTGACCGTCATAGACCTGCAAGCCACCTGCACATCAATAGACAAGCAAACACGAATCCGGAAACAAGTTCTTCACAACTTGACCCACGTTAGCCAAAATATGCATCATGCAACACATATACACTAATGAACATGAACTTGACCTAACAAACACACATTGCCGCCACGCAGGACGACGAACCAAGTCACAACCGGTCAGACCGCCACCAAGGCGGTCCGATCGCTCCTCACGGTTAGACCGCCAGCCAAAGGCCGGTCTGACCGCCAGTCCATGACTTAGCCAAATTCCAGCTCAAAAATCCGCAACCTCTTTGGAAATTTCAAACGAATAGAACTTTTGCCTGGAGGCTCCAAAAATTATAGTACCAAGAGCACTAGAACCTACTCTCTTGCCTACACCCTCTATTTTTTGCCCAGCTCAAAAATCCAAAGCCACTTTAATGGTCGATCCGACCGCTCGGCGAGGCGGTCGATCCGCCACACCGCCGGTCGGACACGCCTCGGCCGGTTGGACCGCCAGCCACTAACAAGCAAAACAACCAAAGGCACGGCTGGTCTGACCGCCACCAGGGACGGTTAGACCGCCTCAGACCTGACAGCATAGGAACTTCACCGAAAACGAGGGTTTCTCCCAACACCTCGACGTTATTGTCAATTGTTCAACACACTAAGATTAGGATCATATCCACATGATCTCCATAGAGGAGGCCGAGGAGGTCGCGGCAGGGGCCGAGGATGCAAACGCAGCGGCAAAAGATAGCCAGATGCCCACGCCGTTGTCGGAGGACCCCCACTACATTGCGACCTCCACGGCGAGGGCTCGCACACAACTAAAGAATGTCGTACCATTGCGACCATGCAGGATTACATGAACCGCAGCCAACAGTTGGCCGAGCGGGAGAACAGGAGGGGGGTGGGCAACCAGTTGCCCGCCCCACCGCTGAGGCCCCGCATAGAGGAAGGCCATGGGGAACATCGCCAGAGGATCGTAAACATGATCGTAGGTGGATCCTCCCTCGGCATAGCATCCAAAAGGCAACAGCACGCATACGCTCGACAGATTCACCACGTCGCAGTGTACCCTACCTCAAGCCCACCTCGCTACATCGAAATACCTATCACCTTCAGCCCCGAGGACGCACGGGGGTTGTATTTTCCACATCAAGACCCTCTCGTCATCTCCGCCAACATCGCGGATTTCGAGGTAAGATGCGTCCTCGGGGACAGAGGAAGCTCGGCGGACCTACTATTCGCGGACACCTTCGATAGGATGATGATCCCTCGGGGTCGCCTATCACCCCCAGGCATACCCCTGGTAGGCTTTAGGGGAAGACCAGTGATGGCCCTAGGTCAGATTGACCTAGCCGTCACGTTTAGCAACGACTTCGCATCCCGAACTGAGTGGTTACGTTCGACGTCGTCCAAATGCCCTACCAATACAATACCATCCTCGGTCGGGCCACGCTGAACACCTTTGGTGCAATTGCATACCAGAATTACCTCTGCATGAAGCTCCCCACACCGGAGGGCATAATCACGGTGCGAGGGGACCAGGACCTGGCAAGGCAAATAGAGCTGGACGTGCTTTTGCCAGCTCGCCACGTCCACACAGTCGAAGCAGACGCGAGCACCCACACCGGCGCCGCCTCGGCAAGATGGGCGCCGAAGGCAAAACCAAAAGGACAACTTCGGAGAGTGTCCCTGAGCGAAGCGTCCCCTGAGAGGATGGTGGCTCTCGGGGCGGAGCACCTAGCAGAAGCACACGACACCATTCTCGAGGTACTCCGCAGCAATGCGGATGTCTTTGCCTAGGGCCCGGAGGACATCCTCAGCATGGCACAGGGAACCATTGAGCATCACCTTGCCATCCGAAGCGACGCACCCTCCTAAGAAGCAGAAGTTGTGGCGCATGTCGTCAGAGCGACTCAAAGAGGCCAAAAAAGAAATCGCCAAGCTGCTAATGGTGGGTGTCGTTCGCGAGATCAAACACTCCGAGTGGCTGGCCAACCCCATCCTAGTGCAGAAAAACACAGGCAAATGACGCATGTGCGTTGACTTCACCGATCTCAACAAGGCGTCCCCGAAGGACGATTTCCCCTTGCTTGGCATCGACCAACTAGTGGATGCTACTTTGGGCTGCGAACTGATGAGTTTTTTGGACGCATACTTTGGGTACCATAAAATATTCATGGCTAAGGAGGATGAGCCAAAGAGGGCCTTCATCACCCCCGTAAGGACCTACTACTTCACTTGTATGCCATTCGGCCTGAAGAACGCGGGGGCAACCCTCACCCAGCTCATCACAAAAGTACTAACCGGCCAGCTTGGCTGCAACGTGGAGGCTTACGTCGACGACATAGTAGTCAAGAGCAAGCTCGCAGCATCACGCATGCAAGATTTACAAGAAACGTTCGGCAGCCTCCCGGTGGAAGGGGTCAAGCTCAACCCCGAGAAGTGCGCCTTTGGCATCAAGGCAAGCAAACTCCTAGGGTTCCTCGTATCCGAATGGGGCATCGAGTCCAACCCCAAAAAAGTCAGAGCCATCTAAGAAATGGAGCCCCCCGCAGCGCCCAAGAGGTGCAAAGGCTAACAGGACGCCTCGCGGCCCTCAGCCGATTCCTCTCCCGCTCAGCGGAACGGACCCTTTTTTGGCACATACCCCTTATCTCAAGTTTTTTATCAAACCAATCCATTGACACAAACTGTTCATGGGCGAAAAATGAGTTGTTTGGGTCCTGGAGGATTGACGAGGAGAACTGCAAGTTTTCGGAGCCGAGATATTCATCCGAGTCACTATGGGTGTATTTGTCCAATTGACACGTCCGAAAGGAATCAATGTTGGACTTACTGGATCCTTAGCTATTCATGCGAGAATTGACCACTGGTGGGGGTCCATAGAGAGTCCCTTTTATGAAATATCTGGAAAAGCAAAAGAAAAAAAAAGATGAAGCCTTTCTGATGGACGGATGACTATTAAAAGGCATTTCAAGAGCTCAAACAATACCTCGCCCAGCTACCAAGCCTAACCAGCCCGAGCCCAGGCACGAAGCTCTTGCTATACCTCGCCGCCTCCTCGGCGGCGGTAAGTGCAGTTCTTGTTCAAGAAAGCAACGGGCAGCAACCCATCTATTACATCTCAGCGGTTCTCCAAGGTGCTAGGACCTGATACACGGAGCTGAAAAAGCTAGCGTATGCCCTGTTGATGGCCTCGCGCAAGCTCCGACACTACTTCCTAGCTCATGCCATAATGATCCTGACATCCTACCCATTAGCACTCATGCTGCGGAAAAACGACGCCTCGAGCCGAATAGGCAAGTGGGCGGCTGACCTTACCTTACGCCCTTTGACATTTCGTTCGAGTCGCGCACGACCATCAAGTCGCAGGCCCTGGCCGACTTCATCGCCGACTAGACCCCCCCACACCGAGCAGCAGCCACCAAGCCAGATCGAGGCACCATAGACGATATACACCGGCGGGTCATGGTGTGCCATGGGAGCTGACGCAGCGGCCATCTTGGTTGCACCAAATAGACAAAGCATCTCCCACGTGGCCCGCCTCGACTTACACACAACCAACAACATCTCGGAGTATGAGGCCCTGTTGTTGGCACTCCGTAAAGCGTGCGCTCTGGGAGCGAAGCGCCTAGTCATCAAGAGCGATTCCCGCCTCATGGTGGGGCACTTCGACAAGTCATTCATAGCCAGGGACCCTGAAATGGCCAGATACCTAGCAGCGGTCCGGGCGGTAGCAAAGCACTTCCTCGGCATCACCGTCCAAGCCATCCCAAGGAGCAGCAATGAGGCGGCAGACAGGTTAGCAAAGATGGCTAGCTCCGACGAGCGCCCTCGACCGGAGGCGTTTTACGAGATATTGGGAGCCCCATCGGCCGTGCCCGAAGCACAAGGGGCTGCGCCCGAAGCATAATGGGTTGTGCCCGACGCACAAGGGGCTGCACCCGACCCACAAGGTGCTGCACCCGAAGCATGTGGGGCCGAGCGCTTGGTGCTCCCCATCGACGAGGTGGACTAGCGCGACGCCATCATCAAATTCCTGCAAGGAGAAGAGCCTGACGACACCACCGAAGCAAACCGCCTCCGACACCGGGCCAGAAACTACCGCATGGTTAGCGGCCAGCTGTACGAGGGGGCGTCTGTGCTCGTTCCTACAGTGCGTATCCTGGGAGGAGGGACAATCCCTCCTAAGAGAAATCCACGAGGGGCTCTGCGACGCGCACCAAGCGCCTCAGGGCCTCATGGGGAAGACCTTCCGCCAAGGTTTCTATTGGCCGACAGCGTTCAAGGACACGCAAGACCTGGTCCAACACTGCCAGGGGTGCCACTGGGCCGATCGCAACTCGAAGGCACCCGCGGTACCACTACAGCCCATGCCCCCTGTTTGGCCCTTCGCACGATGGGGCCTCAACATCATTGGCCCATTCCCAACGGCCAAGGGCAGCCTCCGCTTCACCTTTGTCGTCATTGAATATTTCTCCAGATGAGTGGAGGCCGAACCTGTCGCCAAGATCATGGCCGCAGCGGCACAACGGTTCGCATGGAAGAACATCATCTGTCGATATGGGGTGCCGCGCGACATCATCACAGATAATGGCACCCAATTTGACTCAACGTCATTCCAAGCATTCTGCCAAAGTGTAGGTACAACCATATGCTTCGCATCTGTCGGACACCCCGAGTCCAACGGAGCGGTTGAGCGAGCCAACAGCAACCTTCTGGCAGGGCTCAGCAAGCGCCTGATAGGCTTACCAAAGGGGCTTTGGCCCAAGGAACTCCAGCGCACTATGGGCCATCCGGACGACACCAACGTGGGCCACGGGTTTCTCCCTATTCAAACTCCTCTTCGGCGACAAGGCCATGACCCCAGGGGAACTCACGGCGAAATCCCTTCGAGCAACATCAAGCTGCCCCAGAAACCGGGAGACATCCCTTGACCTCCTGGAAGAGCACTGCGTACAAGCCATATCAAGCATGGCCAAGTACGCCGAAGGCGTCGCGCAAACCTACAACAGAAAGGTTAGGCCCCGCGCCCTAGCACGTGGCGACATGGTCCTCAAACGAGCCGCAAATCCCACCGCTCTGGGCAAGCTAGAGTCCAAGTAGGAAGGACCATACATCATTACCCACAGCACGAGGGCAGGCTCCCACCACCTCGCCACACTGGAGGGACACCAGCTAGCCCATACATGGAATGCCAAAAGCCTCCTATCCTTAGGAATGTAAAAAGCCGGCTACGCCCGGCCAATCACCCCCGCCTGCCTTTGAAGCGACGGGGGCATGTACAAAGGCAGCCGTGTAAACCCTGTGCATTTTCCCCCTTCAAGTAAAGCAGGCAACACAAAGCACACTCACTCCCAGGAGTGGGAAGTGTATAAACCGACACCGCGCATGGCCTTCGGCCCCGGTGCACATCGTTGCCCTCCGCAGGCACGAGTGTATAAACCGACACTGCGCATAGCCTTCGGCCTGGTGCACACCGTTGCCCTCCGTAGGCACGAGTGTATAAACCGACACTGTGCATAGCCTTCAGCCCCGGTGTACACCGTTGCCCTCCGTAGGCATGAGTGTATAAACCGACATCGCACATGGCCTTAGGCCCTGGTGCACACTGACGCCCTCCGTCGGCGCTAGTGTATAAACTGACATGCCGGGTTGGAGAACCTGGAGCCCTGGCATGCCGCCGGGCTCAAGGCGAGCCAAAGCGGCTCCTCAGCAGAAGGCCCCGACGAACTAGATCTGGACTCAGTAGAACCCATGGAGCGAACGAGACTAGGAAGCGCGAAATGAGATAGGGAGGAGCGGGGCCAGGAGAAGGTGGTCGCCGGGACCGGAGTGGTCCCCGTCGGGTGGGCTGGTGGCCGCCGCCGCCGGAGAGGCAAGCGGCGCAGGGGAGAGAAAACCTAGGAGTCTTTTCTGGGATCTAGTATTTTCTGCAGATTTAAGGCTGATAATTGAAGTTTTAGTTCAGCCCCATAACCGTCGCAGCAACGATATAATGATCTGAGGGCATTCCCAATGCATAGTTTCCATAGGCTATTTCTACACATACCACATCATATAGAAATAACTCTAGATACAACCTTACCAATGCATAGTTTCTGCTGATATAAGTGCATTGGGAGTGACACTTGGCCAAGATCAGGGAAGGCTGCCAAGCACATCAAGATTCAAGTGTCCTGCCCATGTTGGCCAAGTCTCCAACCCCAACTTTATGTACAAATGTACTTCAACCACCTCCAATTCAGAAAGGCGGCGATCGAGCTTGTCTACCACATCCACAAGTTGATGTGCGGCGAGGCTAGCGGCGGCAAGTAGTAGCTCTCCAGCCCGTAAGCCTGAGTCACCACCGGCCCGAGCCCCGTGCAGGACGCCTGAATGTCGTCTAGGTTCAGGCCGGTGAACCAGCCATTGTTGTCCTCCTTCACCGCCACATCGAGCTCATGCGCGGTCATGTCCTCGTAGGAGTAGTTGTTGACATCCGAGACACCGTGCGTCTCAACGCTGTCCGACAGCGTCTCAACCGTCACGGCCTCGGCTGACCTCTCCGCTTCCGCCTTCGCCTTCACCTTCTCCCAGTTGTTCTTCTTGTTGTACAGCCGGCACAGCACCCACTCATCCAGCTGCAAACAGAAATAACCATCAGTGACAACTGACAATGCAACTCCGTGTGATGCAATGGCCGTGGCGCGCGCCGACGGCGATAGTACGTACGTTTGCTCAATTTATTAGCTAGTACCTTGCTGTGCTCGGCGTTGTTGCGGTGGGCGTCGGCGAGGCGGTACTCGTGCATGATCCAATCGGTCTTGACGCCCCGGGGCGCCCTCCCGGAGTAGAATACGAGCGCCTTCTTGACCCCCACGGCGGCCACCGGCTTGTTGGCGCCCGTGGCCTTCCAGTACCCCCTCCCCGCCGCGCGGTTCGGCCGCGTCCCGTTGGGGTACTTGCGCCCCCGCGGCGTGAAGAAGTACCACTCCCTCCTCCCGAACAGCGCCCGCTCTGCACACACACGTACATATATACATGCACGTTAGTACAACGTTACAAGGTTTTGTTGGCCCAAAACGAGGACGAACACACGCTCGGTTTTTGGGCCAACAGGTTCGTGCATGCAAGGTGTAACAATGGCAGACGACCGGCTACTGCTACTGCTCGATGTGACCGAGGAAATTACGTACGTACCTGGGAGGTCCCAGGGGTCGAAGCGGTAGAGGTCGACGTCGGCGATGATGGGCACGGGGGGCGGCAGCCGCGCGACCTTGCGGCAGAGGTAGTGCGTCACGAGCTCCTCGTCTGTGGGGTGGAACCGGAACCCGGGCGGCAGGTTCAGCGCCGCCTCCGCGTCCCGGCCCTCACGCCGCGCGCCTGATTCCATCTCCGCTCGTAATCCGCGCTGCTTCCTCCTGCGCGATCGCGCAGAGCCGAACCGTACGTGCCGAGCGGACGATCGAGTCGGACGGGTGGGTGTTCGACTAACTTTGGGTTGGGTTGGGTTGGGTTCGTCTGCTGCCTCGATGTGCCGTGCTGCGCGGCGCGGGTGTGTATTGTTGGGAAACCGGGCCCAGGACCGGGAGTCCTGGCCCAAGGTGGGCTCCTCATCCCAAACCCTAGAAGGGTCGTAGCCTATAAATAGGGGGTGCTATTCATTGTAATTGATTGATCGATGGATGAAGGAATAAAGAGAAGCAAGAAGTCCCCCTATATCTCTGTGTTCTATCTCTTATTCTGTTCTTGTTGTTCATGCATTGTTCTTACGATTCTACGCTTGTCACGGGTGTCGCTCGATTTGGACTCGCCAGCGACGGTTCCTCAACACGTTATCAGCACGATCGACTCTCCTCGCATCAAAAAGGTAACCGTCGATGAACGACGCTCGTAGATTGAATCGTTTTTCTAGATTGCTTTCAATTCTGCAAATTTGGCTTTCTAGATTGATTTCCTATGGTGCAAATCCTCTCTAATCTACCGCGAGCCGACTTGAAGTCGCCGGCCAAGCCGATCGGTTGAATTGCATGAAAGAGACGATGTTGATTGCACCGTAGATCACCGCATGAACAGGAATTGCATGTACAACATTGCATCTCATATATCTACATACATGAACAGTAAAAGAAGGAAAGAAAAACGACGCAGGCGCCCATATGTCGTCATGTCGCCCGCATGCGGCCAACGCTGTTTGCATCATCGGCCCGAAGCCGCGTTGCCGGCCACCCGCACGTGATCGTGCACCCTCCCCGCCTGCCGAAAGATCAGCGGGTTGTCGTAGTATTGATGTTCGTCATGTGATCATACGAACGATAAACATATGAACAATACGAAAAAAAGGGGTTGTAGAGCCGCGTCGCCGCCCGGCCAGAAGCCTGCATTGCGTCGCCGCACCTAGCCCCGCATGGCGGCCACCCGCCGCGGCGCGCCGCCGCCTCGCCGCTCTGCCCGCGACCACGCCGGCCGTCGCCGGCGAAGTCGGCGCCGGCGAATCAGCGCCGCCCCACGCCGGCCGAATCCGGCATCGCCTCACACCCGCGACGCGACGCGTGGCCCGCCCCCGCCTCAAGGCCCGTCGCCCGCAGCGGCTCCCGGCCGCCGTCCGGACCCGCTCCGCCGCCACCTTGCCACCGCGGCCGCAAAGAAAAGGTGAGAGGGAGGAAACACGGCCGGCCGGAGCGCCGCATCCGTTGGCCGGCAGCCGCGCCGCCCGGAGCGCCCTCCGCTCAAGCCTGCGCCGGGCCCGTGGCTCGCCGCCGCCTGCCAGCTGCACCGCTCCGCCCGCGCCGCACGAGCTCCGCCTCCCCGCGCAGAAATGCCGCCGCCGGCTTGAAGTCGCCCTCGCCGCGCGCCCCGCCGCCCCACTGTGTTCCACTGCGCGCCGCAGCGCGCGCCGCCACCACCGGCCGCTCGCACCGGCCACCTTTTGAAGCCGCCGCCACCGGGTGAATAGGGGTAGGGAAACCCTACCCCATTTTTTTGAAGTGGCCGGATAAGGCCCCCTACGTGGGCCGAGGGGGGGTATTGGGCCATCAAAGGCCGGCTTGTAGCCAGCCCATGCGATGAAAAAAAAAGAAGAAGAAGGGGGCAGCCGGTGGAATTTTTTTGCAAAAAGGACCCTCGTACTTCCGAAAATTACGAGAATCTCTTCGCAAATAAGGAAGTTTGCGGAAAACCCTTTGAAATTACTAAAAATTACGCGAAAATTTTCTCTGAACTGAAATCTCGCGTTTTAACCCCTAGAAACTTGCGCTTCGCGAAAAGTCATTTTCCGAAGAAAAGGGCCTCGGAATCAATTTTGAATTAGTTTTCGATTTGAAGCATGTTTATTCTTGTTATTGTTATTTCTATGCAATTTATTTATCAGATTTACTGTTTTGATTATCCGTGATTATTTATATTACTTTTAATCACCAAAATAACGAGAAATCTTGAAAAATGCGTGAAAAATACGGATCATGAACCGGAAGTTCGGATAGCATTATGAGAATTTTGCAACCATCTTACACAAATTACCAGCAGTAATCTTATGAATTTTGGCTCGAATATGAAGATGATCGCATCACGAATCGATCAAGAACCGACCCAAAGATGGTCGATTTTGTATAAAATTTGTATCGCTCTTCAATTACGTGGTAATGTAATCACGGATGAGCGAGTAAGATGGAGAAGATTTTTCTACCTTTTACCGAATGCGGTGCAATCCGCACGCAACTCATCACAAGACGGCTACATGTAGTATGTCGAATTAATTGATATCATGCAAGTTGCGAAAACCCAGGATGGTGTTCTCAGAAAGAACTACATCTCGCAGCCACCTAATAGCAATGTTGGCTATGAAGCCATTGCTAGCAGCTACAAGGTGATGAAGCCTCTCACAAATGAGAGGAGCAAAAAGGGTAAGGTCGTGCGTCGCACATTATTGATGCTTTACAGTCTAAGAAGAAGGGCAAATGATAGCATGAGGCATATCTCGCCATTGCAGGCATAGAGGATCCACGTCCATTAGCTTCACTTATGAATGTGAACACCAAAGAATGCAGTCCCATCATCCCTCCTTTGGACATCACAGCGGCCACAGCCGTAGCTGCCCAAGAGGAGAAGATCGCGCATGGAGCCGATTTAGGCAGAAGTTCCTGAATACTTCGCCTATTAGATCTAGTGCACGCATTGCACTCGGACCTTTTATAGAAACTTGCAGTTTGTAATTGAAGCAGAATTTTGAATTATTGAATAATGGTTGCAAGCTCTAGGAGAGCAAAGCATTAAATTCTTATTATGAGTCCTGTAAGACTTATTTTCCCGTCTTTATAATAGCAAGTTACGTTCTGATATCTGAAGTATTTTATTTATGTGTTGCTTGCTTTCTACATATTAATGAAGTACATTATATTAGAACGCGTGTGTTTGCCGTATGGAGGAAGTGTGCTTAGCACGTGGCGGCACAATGAAAACCATCCTAAGAGAAACGGAAATTTTCGGTCAATGATCAAGAAGAATGCCGGTAGTCTTACGACAATCGCAGACAAATGATACTTGTATAATAGGCTCGTGAAGGGCCACAATTATACTCCCAATGGGCACAACTTTGGTCATTGAAGAAGACTTGTTGTACCTGAATCGACTAGAACTCTCAAGGATATTTGCGCTAACAGCCGTGTAGAGATCAAGAAGAGTATGGTGCAGAATACTGCTCATTACAAAGCGTGAAGAAAGTGAAAAATAGCATTAGAATGTCTTCCTTCATATGAAATGGGCTATACTACACTAATATTAAGGCACTGCACCTATATAACCTTGAAAACCGTATTTAGAAGCTCAACTTATCTATATCGGCATGATAGATTATGCGCCTAGGTCTTAGGATAATGAGAGATATAATTAACAATTCACGTGGACATAATATGAATATAAAGATTTTCCGAATCCGAAGATTTTGTGTGCCCGCATGTGGCACGGAAATTAATTACCTTTTGCTCAAAGCGAAGGATGAAGTCCTCGCATTCTGGACCGTATCCAGGAGACTTTTTATGTCTTATACAGCCTCGTAAGGGTCAATTAGATATTTTATAGTGCTCATCAATGCTTCCTCGGAATGGTCGCGACGATGTTTATTGTCTACGAGAAACCATGCTTTTGCAAAGCCAATCTCGCAGATAATTAAATTAGAAATATTTTCCCTGATCATCATATGAAGTCCACCTGAATGGACAACGCCGGAGAATTTACTTTGAAAGCATTTGATGATTATTGCATGAAAATGGGAATTAAAAGTTGAGCATTCTGTACCGCATATCCACACCCAGAATGGACTAGCAGAACTTTGAAGAATTGTAATTTACCAACTATATGTTGGGGACACGCAGTCCTGCTCGTAGCAGCTCTCATCATTTTTAGACCGTCGGCCTCTAACATCCATCCAACTATGCGACTAGCGCAAGGGTCAGTACTGAAAACTCCTCATCTTCGCAGGTTTGGTTGCAAGGGTTATATACCTATACCACCACCGTGGCTGAAAAATGATTCGATAGTACATTAGATGAGGTTAGTTTCCCGTCATTAGGGGGAGGAAATCAACCCTTGATGATAATGTCGGGAAATAATTGAAGTCTAGAAGACAATTGAAATCCAGAAGATAATTAAAAATCTATGCATATGACCCACGCACTAGTGAAGCAAATAGAGAAGTCCAGAAGATAATTGAATTGAAGTCTAGAAGACAATTGAAGTCCAAAAGATAATTGATTTTCAAGTATTAGCGAATCAACTGCTAGACTACTTTAGTGATTTGAAGAGCGTGAATAGTAGCATTTGCACGCAAGCAATGCACCGAGAGGGTTGAAATACCATTGAAGGTATCCTAATCCCGTCCGAGGCCTCGGAATAAAGGACGAGAACTCCGGTCCCTCGAATCCGGAAGTAACCGGGACGCTGGTGAAAAAGGATAAGAAGGACTTGACACAGCCGATCACCGAAGTGCCCCGAACCAGAAGGGTAACCAGTTGAGACTGGCATCGGTATGGAACCTTCGTAAAAGGCATACGAATTGAACATCCACATGAAGGAGACATCGCATGGATGTGCGCACACATCGGAGTTGAAAAACTAAAGGACTTGCCCGCAATTGGAAGCAAGGTGAACAAGTAGAAGCATTAAAAGAATCGCCTTGAAGAAATAGCTATAAGCTTTATGACCTTAGGAGAATATTTGAATATGACAACGACCAATGTCGACAATCATCAATCTTGATCCGAGCACAGACGCTCGATAAATGAAAGAAAAGATCAGATTGAGAAGATTGGGAGAAGGCAATAGAAACCGAATTACTCTTTCCGATAAAAGAAAGACGTTTGGGCACGTAAGCGCACGTCTCTCCTTGTGCACCCGTAGGGTATAAGTGGGTATTTGTTCGAAAGAGAAATGAAAAGATGCAAGGCTCGTTGTACAAGTTTTCACCGACATCCGTAAGATGATAATGAAGAAACCTATTCCCGGTCATGGCGGAACTCCTTTAAATATTTATCTCAATGGTAGTGAACTTGAAGTTAGAAGTGAAATTGATGGATGGGGTACCAAAGATACCTTTATGAAATATTGGATTCGGACATTTATATGAAGATACCTGAATGTATCACTGTCCCGAACAGAGCAAATAGAAACATGTACAGTGTGAAACTCAGAAAGTCATTGTACGAACTTAAGCAATCAGCAGAATGTGGTATAATCGCTTGAAGCGACTTTCTATGCAAGAAAGGCTACACAAACAATGAGAATAATCTCTGTGTATTTATACGACGATCCCAGAATGGATTTTGTATAATCTCAGTGTATGAAGATGATCTGAATATTATCGGAACCCTGAAGGATATTAAGAAAGCAAACTCTTACCAGAGTTGGAGTCAAATGAAAGGTTTGGGTAAAACCAAATATTGCTTAGGCTTGCGCTTGAGCATGCCCTTGAAGGAACATTATTGCATCAGTCAGCCTACACTCAGAAGGTGTTAGAAAGGTTCGACTTGGCAAAGGCATACCCTTTGAAAGTGCCAATGGTCGAAAGATCTTTGCAGCAAGACAAAGACTCATACTGCACCTAAAGAAGAGGGGAGGAAGTCCGGGACCGGAATTCCCACACTTAAGTGTAATAGAAACACTCATGTATTAAACAAATCGTACTAGAACGGACATTGCATTTGCCGTGAACCTATTAGCAAGGTATAGTACGAACCTACCAAAAGCATTGGCGGGAAATAAAGGACATCTTCCGATACCTCCAAAGAAGCAAAGAACTTGGTCTATTCTACGAAAGAATCAAGACTTAACTATGAATGGCAATGCGATGATGGGTACACAGAGGACCCGCATACATGATAAATTGCAAACATGCTATGAATTCATATGTGGTGGAACCGCAATTCCATGAAAATCGTCTAAGCGAGTCTTGTATCGACTTGACGAACCACTCGGAAATAATAGCATTGTATGAGGCCTCACGAGAATGTACTTGGCTTCGCGGATGATTCACTACATCTAGCGCTTATGTGGATTGAACACCGCACCAACCCCACTATTATCAATGAAGATAATGCGGCTTGTGTTGCACAAGTGCGAGATGGGTTATTGTGAAGAATCCTCTCACAAAGCATATCAACCCCAAGTTCTTCTATGCTCATGAATTGCAAAAGATGAACGTAATCAAAGCACTGCATACTAGGTCATGTGAGAATCTGGCAGATTTATTCACTAAGTCACTTCCAGCATCTAGCTTTGAAAGGTGCGTACGTGGAATTGGAATGATAAGACCTAGAGAAGTGCAGAATTCAGGGGGAGAACCTTCACAAACTCATTACTAAAGCTTGATCACGAAGATCGAGTACCCAAAGAGCAAATCCTGGAGATTAAATGAAATTGGGTGGATTGTACTCTTTTTCCCTTGACGAGTTTTCCTGAAGTTTCTCGGCTAAGGTTTTTAATGAGGCAATTCGAGCAGCATAACGGAACATGATTCATGTACTCTTTCTCCAAATTTTTCCCACTGGGTTTTTATGGAGTTTTGACGAGACATGGACATGAAGGATGAGTGCCCAAGGGGGAGTGTTGGGAAACCGGGCCCAGGACCGGGAGTCCTGGCCCAAGGTGGGCTCCTCATCCCAAACCCTAGAAGGGTCGTAGCCTATAAATAGGGGGTGCTATTCATTGTAATTGATTGATCGATGGATGAAGGAATAAAGAGAAGCAAGAAGTCCCCCTATATCTCTGTGTTCTATCTCTTATTCTGTTCTTGTTGTTCATGCATTGTTCTTACGATTCTACGCTTGTCTACGAGGTAATCGCTCGGACTGGACTCGCCAGCGACGGTTCCTCAACATGTATATATATATGGGTCCTCGGCGTGGGCCATGCGGTGCGCCCCGCGCCGAGGGCTCGGGAAGACGGGAAGCTTCGCGCGTGGAAAAGGGTTTGGACCTCACCTCGGTTGCGTGGCTCCGTGCCGAGGCATTTCCGTGACGCCTGCAGGGTTAAAAATGGCAATCAGCGAATGGAGACCGGATCGGATTAGAATCTGAACCTTTTTTTTTCCGGTACATTCAATTTAATACGGGTCATCTAATAGTTCAAATTAGTTATGATTTAATTATACTACATCTGTTACTATGAGTAGTAGAATCTCGAGAGGTAGAATTGTAATTAACAATACGGGGATCATATGCTACAAGAGTAATATTTCTTACTCTAGTTGAAAAAATCTATAATACTCTTAAAAAAAATAAAAAAATCTATTACACTCTTAACAAATCAATGATCAGATTCGCACCTCTTCTTTTTTTCGGTACTAGTGTTATGATGTGGAACTTTCCGATCGAGCACGTGATGAGTTGGACCCGACGACCGGTGCGACTGGTGGCGCTAGCTGCATGCATTGAACCCGCCTAGGTGCATGTGGATGGATTTGGACAGCCCGGCGTTTCGTTCCTAGTACCTGTGGACTAAGGCACGGCGAGTTGGCAGTGGCCTGGCACAAGACACAGGCTGCATGCATGCACGCTGACAGGAAAAGCTAGGGTAGTGGGAGACATCGGTCTTCCACTGTTTGCTTCTTGTCGGGTTATATACGCTGCGACGGCTGTGATTGTTGAACGCTGGGCTTAAATGGCACTATTTCAAAGTGTAATTTCGAGAATAACTTTTTTTCGTACGGTATTTATAAATTTGGCACTTCATTTGTATGATGACGGTGTGGACGAGCCTCATGCCTGACATGTGGCACCTCGCCGGTGCGAGGTGCGGACGAATCTCACGCCGACATGTGGCACTTCGTCCGCACGGTAGGCTCCATCACACGGTGGTCGTGTGGACGAGAGAAAACCACACGGTGGCCGTGTGGACGAGCCTCACGCCGACACGTGATACCTCGTCCGCACGGTGGCAGTGCAGAAGAAGGCTCCACCGCACGATGGCCGTGCGGACGAGGCTCCTCCGCATGGTGGTCGTGCGGAATTCACATATATCAGTCTCTCAACTCGTTCAGTGATCATTTTTGCGAATACGACGGAAAGAGAGCCATTTACGTTAATACGTCCAAAACAGTGCCATTACGGCCAAAAATTCGTGATTGTTATTATTTGGCTGATGAGCTTACCGTAAAGTTCAGTTCAAGGTTAAATTGGTTTCCTCTTGATCTCGAGCCAAACCAACACCGCCTAAATAAGAGAAATTTGAGAATTTATCACTCGAAAATACGTGGTCTCAAGGATATGCTTCCTCAAAAGGTTGAATCTGATGTATAAAGAATACGCGCCGCCGTCTATAAGATATCATTTTCATCACTTTTCCTTATTTTTCTGGTTTTTAAGACCCTTTCCCCCACGTGCTTAAGCCGAGTGGTCGCAACCGTGCATATCTGGTCCAGGCAAATTCCAAGCGAGTCAGGGATGATGACGCAAGCGCCTACGCGACAGCACACGTTGATTAATTTCCTGGGCCCGATGGAAGGCGGCACCACGCACGCATGGGCTCGGCTTGACCATCAGGCCGTGGACCAGATTCCCGGCTGGAATCCACGTGCCCATCCCACCCTTTACCTGACGTACATATGCACAGAGACAGGCTCACGGCTGATGTGCTCGTTTTCGATCTGTATGCATGAACCTTCCCTCCAGGCCTCCAGGGCGGTAGCCATGATTAAAACGGCTGGATTAATGTGAGCGATTTTATAGGTGTTTCTTATGGGCGGTGCATGCAGTGAAAATGCAAATTAATCAGATCTAGAAGTTTTCTAATATTCTAAAAAATTAGGAGATATAGGGGGCGATTATAATTCTATATTTATCCCCACACAATTTCAATTTCAAGATCAAACTCAATCCTATTTGCTATATACGAAATATATTTGAGTTTGATCTTGAAATTTTATGAAGATATAAAAAAATACCCTCATTTACATTTGGTAATTTGTTGGGAATTTTTGGAAACTTCTACGTTGGAATTCACATTTTTCACATAATATTTCGCCTTTCTTGACTAATATATGCACTTTTGACATAACATCATTAACACTTTTGTTGAGAATTTCTAGCCCTTGAGAGTGAACGTAGTGACTTCTTTTGACTCTGCTTAGATAAGATAATAGAAATATATATATGTAAAACGAAGTTACTGATAAGGAAATGCATTGATTACACAATTGAATTTGTGCATGTACATGTTAAAAGATGGATTAGTGTAAGGACTTAGGAGTAATACCCCCAAACCCTTTGTGTATTCTGAATTAGTCTCATGATCAGTAGCTAGTTCACTCAGTAAACAAATATGGTAACATCCATAATTTGCAAAACTTTATTAATAAATATCATAGTTTAATACAAGAAAGACTTACGAGCCAACAATAAAGAACACAGCGGAAGACAAAAAATAAGCAGTAGAGTCCAGTAAATCTGCCACAGGCAATCGATTAGGATAACGGCCTAGTCATCGAGATCTTCAGCAGTTGCAAAGTCTTTCTTCTCTGAACAACATTTTATTAAGTAAGGGTGAGTACAAAAATTTACTCCGCAAGTTACATCCAATAACAGAATTATAATGCATGCAAGGATATACCAAAGGAAGGCTTATGTGGTTGAATTTACGTAAAGCAATATTTTCTTTTAAAATATATGTACTAAGTTCGAAAGTAGTTATTCTCTAACTAAAACTCATTTTCTAAATTATCAAGTTTTATAGTAAGATAACCTCCAAATAATAATTGGTGAAGGATATCTTCTTATCACATGGCCAACCACCCAATTTTCTAATTAGATAAACTATCCAAAACCATTTGATAAAGTCTTTTAAAATCAAAACCAAATTCTAACTTCAAGTGGCTTTGCTCAGCATGTCCATGACCGTGGACACAACTATTCGAATAGTTTTACACTCTGCAGAGGTTGTACGACTTTACCCACAAGAGATAATCATCTTATAATGTTCGCCTAACACACTTTCGTAGGTGTGCGACTAAGCGATTATCATAAGACATTTACAATGCGCCATTCCAACGTAATTATACCCGCTAAGGTTTCGCTTCTTTCGGATTGAACAGTCCGCCGGATTTAAGCCCCCTCGCGCCATATGGGAATATATAAAAAGTAGGTCATTCTGACACCCACACAACCAGATGGCACAACCACGGTGAAATGTTATAAATTATTTAGTCTAGTCTGGCCCACTCCAGACTTGTGGTAGTACAGTGGGGCTTAGCAAGATGCTGCTCGAAGACATGTCCTTAACTGACTTGGACGACTTTCAATAAAACCCCTAGGCCTAAACCATTCCCGAATTGAGCCTGTGCAACAACTTGCACCATCCAAACGTCCATTTCACCCAAGTCTAAACTAGACCTGTTCATCGGCGGCCCGGCCCGAGCCCGACGCTGTCCAGGCCGGGCTTGGGACTGAAAAGCCAGCCCGACCCGAAATCCCGGTAAAAATAATTTTAAAAAACAAAAATATATTTATTTAATGCTAGGAATGAATTAAATATTAGTTTTTTATTCCAAAAAATGATTAAAATAATTTTTTTAACTGAAAATATGATTTTCGGGCCGGGCCAAGCTCGGGCCTGCTGATTTTTGGCCGGGCTTTTCAAGCCCGACTTGAAGTCCGGCCCGGCCCGGCATTTGAACAGGTCTAGTCTAAACCTATTTTTATTTTATTTACCAAGTCAAATCATTTTATAAATTTCTATGGTAAAGACAATACCATAAATCATTTTATAAATTTCTACGGTAAAGACAATACCATAGTCTCATTTTAAATCATAGTTGAATATTTGGCTAAACTCCCCAAATTAAACATTTTTGGTCTAAGCATGACTAAGCATATTTTTTTGTAAAAAGCATCTTGTCAATACTATTGTATTAACTTAAAGGTTTATCTAGGGCGACAAAGTGTGAGGGATTGATATCCAAAAATTGTCAACTTTAAGATCAGTAAGTCAACCATCAATATTAGAATCATAATCTCCAAATATATCTATTATGCTTGTTGATCCATCAACTTCATTGTTTACATTATTCCACCAATAACTGCAGATCAACCAAACACTACTATTCAATTAACTCCACCAATCTCATTAATTCTCTACAATTCAACCAATGCACATGAATTCCATTCATGACTTACTATAATAATCCAACTTCATTCTTTATTCATACCTAAACCTGATCATCTTGTCAAAACTAAACTTCTAACAATCACTAATAATACATTCATTTCCTCTAAGATTTCTTCTAAATCCAATTATTCAATCATAACCCATACATCCAATATAACCAAATTATCCTATTAATTCCACAAAGTTTGCACATACTTTTTTATTCAACCAATCCACCAAAATCAACATCAAGAATTGTTATGAAGATCCATCCTTTTTGTATTTCAATCATTACCTTTACTGGATCAATTTCTCAATACTAATTCTTCAACAATTTCTACAATCTATTTAATTCCGCCAAAATGTATTTGTATAATCCAATATCTAACAATCATGTATTTCTAATAATTCAATATCCATCATTAATGTAATCATACAATCCAATATCCAACATTATATAATCCTATAATCCAATATCCAATAATCATGCATTTCTAATAATCCAATATCTAACATTAATGTAATCCTACAATCCAATATCCAACATTATATAATCCTATAATCCAATATCCAACAATCATGTATTTCTAATAATCCAATATCCAACATTAATGTAATCCTATAATCCAATATCCAACAATCATATATTTCTAGTAATCCAACAATGGTATATTTGTATAATCCATCAATGATATATTTTTATAATCCAATCTTTTCATTTTCTAAATCCAAAATATATCACACTCAGAATGATTCTCCATACTACATGTCTTGACAATAAATGGCTATACAAGTGTTTGGGATTTAGCTATAATTTAAAGATAGGAATTTAAATTACTTTGAACAAAAGTAAGCATGCAATAATAATCTAAAACAGAATTTAAATAATTTAAAATATTGAGATCAAACGTGATCAAATGATGTAACTTGACTTGCTCAATTAGTTGTTGGTCTCACACGATGTCGAAATCCGGTTCTCCGTAGTCGTCGAAATCTATACGCGAAAATAAGTCAATTCAAACAAACTTCAAATAAAATTCCAATAAACTCCAAATTAAATAATTTCAGTATAGAAAGTCAGACCTTGATTTTAGATGAATTTAGAAATAAGAATCGATGGAATCGAAGTTCGTATAAGGGAGAATGAACATCCTGAAGATAGCAATCACATGAAATGATAGAAAAATCAGAAAATGAGGAAAGAATATTCTTGGAAGATGTTGTGCTGATTTCTTTTTACAAAGCAAAGCATAGCAGAAGGGGGAATGACACATTGGGCCCACTTGGAAGAGATAGCAGCCAAGAATAGCAGAGCTAGCCAAGTATAGGGAGAAGCATGTTTGGATAGGTGTTTACAAGGGTTTATTCGCATATAGCCAGGTAAAAAAGATAGCCGGAGCAAAGATGAGTAGAAGTCAATGAAATGTCTGTGAAATGTCTGTATAGTCCAGGTTTTTTTCAAGACATTCATGGATAGGCCCTTGTGAGTTCAGGAGAGAAAGAGATAAAGGGAGTGTCAGGACCTGGGATTAATACTCCCAAATCCTCTGTGTATTACTGAACTAGTCACATGATCAGTAGCTAGTTCACACAGTAAATAAATATGGTAACATCCATAATTCGCAAAACTTTATTAATAAATATCAGAGTTTATTACCAAAGGCTTACGAGCCAACAATAAGGATCACATCGGAAGACAAAAGTAGTAGAGCCCAGCTAATATGCCACAGGCAATCGACTGGGGTAGTAGAATCTAGCTAATCAACTAATCTGCCACAGGCAATCGACTGGGGTAGTAAAGCCCAGCTAATCTACCACAGGCAATCAACTGGGGTAGCGGCCTAGTCATCAAGATCTTCATCAGTTGCAAAGTTCTTTTGCTCTGAATAATATTTTATTAATCAAGAGCGAGAACAAATGAATATACTCCGCAATCTACACCCAATAACAGAATTATAATGCATGCAATGATTTATCAAAGGTAGGCTTATAGGGTTGAATTTGCACAAAACAATATTTTCTTTTTAAATATCTGTACTAAGTTCCAAAACAGTTATTCTACATTAGAAATTAGTTTTAAAAGACAGTTTTATAGTATGATAACATTCATCCAAGAGTGGTGAAGGATACATTCCTATCACATGGCAAACCCGCCCAATTTCCCCAATTGGATAAACTATCCAAAATCATTTGATAACATCTTTTGAAAATAAAACCAAAAAACTAACTTTGAGTGGCTTTGCTGAGCATGTCCATGACCGTGGATATGGCTATTCGAATAGTTTTACTTTGCAGAGGTTGTACAACTTTACCCACAAGAGATAATCAACTTATAATGTATGTTTCACACACTTTCGAAGGTGTGCGACTAAGAGATTATCACAAAGCCTTTACAATACCACGCTCTAATATTAACCCGCCTGATGAGCTTAACCCCAAGTCGTGGAGGTCATTTACCATCGACCCGGAGCTCACCGTTGCGGGGGAAATCCTGCCCGGATATGGAATTGATACCATCGACCGAAGCAAGCCCCTACAGACATGGATGTCTTTTACCATCGTCTGAACGAACTGAAACACAGCCTGCGACATAATGCTAGAACGTTGTAAATTATTTAGCCTAACCCGTCCCACTTGAGACTTGTGGTAGTACGGTGGGGCTTAGCAAGATACGGCTTGAATATCGATCCTTAACTAACTTGTACGACTTTCCAAAATAACCCATGTGCCTCGATCATAGAAATGACTCGATCCCGTGCATCAACATGCGCCATCCGAACATCCATTTCGCCCAAATCCAAATCAATTTCTATTTTGTTTTGTTGTTCAAAAATCATTTACAAAATTTTTATGGTAAAACAATACCACAGGCTTATTTAAATCATAATTGAACATTTGGCTGAAGTTTCCCCAAGTAGCCTTTCTCGGACATATCGTGTTGGCAAGAGGAGTTGCAGTAGATCCCGCCAAGGTTGAAGCTGTAATGGATTGAAGGCAACCCAAATCCGTTACCCAAGTAAGAAGTTTTCTTGGATTAGTTGGTTATTACCGAAGATTCATCAAAGGATTCTCCAAAACTGCTAGACCTATGACTCAACTTTTGAAGAAAGAAAAGAAGTTTGAATAGACAGATACTTGTGAGCAAACTTTCCAAGAACTAAAGAACAAACTAGTATCTGCACCTGTGTTAGTCTTACCTGACATCCCCAAGGACTTTGAAGTTTTCTGTGACGCCTCTCGTCAAGGCCTTGGATGCGTGCTGATGCAGGATGGTAAAGTTGTCGCTTATGCATCTCGCCAATTGAAGCCTCATGAAGGAAATTACCCGATGCATGATTTGGAATTAGTCGCAATTGTGCATGCCTTGAAAATTTGGCGGCATTACCTCATCGGTAATCGCTGTGAGATTTTCACGGATCACAAAAGCCTGAAGTACATCTTCACTCAGTCAAAACTCAATCTTAGGCAAAGGAGATGGTTAGAACTAATAAAGGATTATGACCTTGGAATCTATTATCATCTAGACAAAGCAAATGTAGTGGCAGATGCCCTAAGTCGAAAAGGGTATTGCAACACTATAATGGTTCAGGAGAGTCAGCCAAAATTGTACAAAGAATTGAGACATCTGAACTTAGAGATTGTTAACCAGGATGTATAAACACTTTGAAAGTTGAACCAACCGTTCAGGCCCAAATCAGAGAAAATCAGAAAGAAGATGAAGATATTAAGGAAATCAAGAAGAACATGAAAAGAGGAAAAACCCTAGAATTTTTTGAGGATGAACAAGGTACCATTTGGTTTAGTAACCACATCTGTGTACCTAATCACCAGGAAACAAAACAGTTGATTCTAAAGGAAGGCCATGAATCACTTTACTCTATTCATCCAGGAAGTACCAAGATGTACCAGGATCTGAAGGAAAAGTACTGGTGGATCAGTATGAAGTGAGAAATTGCTGAATTCATTGCCCAATGTGATGTATGCCAAAGAGTCAAAGCAGACCATCAAAGGCCAGCTGGATTGTTACAACCTTTACCAATTCCCGAGTGGAAGTGGGAATAAATCGGCATGGACTTTATTACCGGATTGCCTAAGACCCAATCGGGATATGATTCCATCAAGGTTGTGATTGACCGGTTGACTAAAGTGGCACAATTTATACCAGTCAAGACCACTTACAGAAGCAGTAAATTAGCAGAGTTGTACATGGTCAGGATCGTTTGTCTACATGGAGTACCCAAAAGGATAGTGTACATCGTAGTTCACATCTAGGTTTTGGAAAAGCCTGCATGAAGCCTTAGGAACCAGGCTCAACTTTAGTACAGTGTACCATCCTTAAACAGATGGACAAACAGAGCGGGTGAACCAGATTCTTGAAGACATGCTTCGAGCCTGTGCTATAGATTATGGAAAGAGTTGGGATTAGAACCTTCCTTATGCAGAACTCTTGTACAACAACAGTTATCAAGCCAACTTGCAAATGTCCCCATTTGAAGCGTTGTACGGCAGACAGTGTAGAACCAAGGATGCTGAAAGTAAAGTAAGGACGATAAGAGAACGATTGAGAGTGGCTCAATCCCGACAGAAAAGTTATGCTGACAACCGTCGTAGAGAATTGTCCTTTGAGATAGGAGATTTTTTCTATCTCAGAGTAACTCCACTCAGAGGTGTACGAAGATTCCAGATCAGAGGAAAGCTTGCACCAAGATTTGTGGGATCGTATAGAATCTTGGAAAGAAGAGGCGAAGTCGCCTATCAGTTAGAGCTACCGGCATCTTTATCCGTAGTTCATAAAGTCTTCCACGTGTCACAACTGAAAAAGTGTCTTCGAGCTCCAACAGAGCAGACACCACTGGAGAGCATCGATCTTCAAGAAGATCTCACCTATGTGGAGTAGCTGATCAAGATACTCGATGTCACGGAGCGCGTCACCAAAAGCAAGATCATCCGTTCGTGCAAAGTCCAGTAGAGTAACCACTCAAAAGAAGAAGTCACCTAGGAACGAGAAGAAGATATGAAAGAAGAGTATCCCCACCTTTTTGCTAACCAAGTCTGAATCTCGGGGTCGAGATTCCCTTAAGGGGGGTAGGTTTGTAACATCCCGGACTTTTGAGCTTTTGAAAAATTTAAAATAAAATTAACCATTTGCTTTATTGGATTAATGAAGCTTAAACTTGAAATTTTAGAAAAATAAAAACAATTTAATTTGAGTTAATTAAACTTTAACCAATTAAATTTTTTTGTTTATTGGTTTTCTTGGTTTTTCTGGAGTTCAAAAAGGGATTTCCTTTTCTCCTAAAAGTTAAAAATTAATTTGTTTGCAAAATAAAAAAAACTAAACTATAGTTATAAATAATTTTACTAAGTTCCATTTAACTCAAGGAATTTATGTGTATTTTTCTTGAAATTTTTGGACTTAATTAACTATTTCCTAAAAAGCCTTTTCTATTTTCTGTATTTATTAAATCAAAAATCCTTTTTAAAACCCTCTTTCCGCTTTGGGTCGAAAGCTTCCGCCTCCGGCCCATTTCAATTCTCCCCGGCCCGTTTCCGTGCGGCCTAGTCTCCCGCTAGCTAGCTCGCCGCTCCTCTCTCTCTCCGCCGACAGTGGGTCCCACTGTCGGCCGTGCCGTCTTCCTCGCTTGTCTTCTTCCTCGTGCGCACGTTCGTGTTTTCTGCGGCGCGTTCCTCGCCGGCTCCACCTGCTCCCGTCGCCTCTGCGTCCTTCCCCGACCGCGCCGTGTCACCTCCCGCCTCCGCTGCGCCCACTGCTGCCCTAGCTCCCCGTCCCTTCGCCCCTTTTTCCATGCGACGCCCATGCCGCGCCGACGCAAAGTCCGCCGCACCCATCCCGTCGTCCTCCCTCCCCACTTCTGCCCGGGGCCTATAAAAGCACGCACTCCGAGCCCCTTCCTCTCCTCTCTCGTCTCCCCCACTTGTCCTCCTCTCTCCCCCTCTCCGTGCGCCATATTTCGCCGGTGAAGAGCTTCGGTCGAAGCTTCTTCCGTCGCCGTTAGCGCCGCCGTGGGAGCTCCTCAGTCGCCGCCGTCGCCACTCACTCCGCTGGGCCACCACCGGAACCCTAGCGCCGCCGCAAGCTCATTCTCGTCGACGCCTTTGTCCCTCACCACCGGCCTTTTCTTCGTGCCCTCTCGCCGCGAAGGGGAGCACTAGAATCAGCGCAGCGCCCTCATCCTTTTGGCACCCTTCGCTGGGCTCGTCGTGGCACGTAGTGCCGGTGAGCCTACGCGCCCGTAGCGCCGCCGTCCCCGCGCTGACGTGGCCGCCACCTAGGCGCCACGTCACGGCCACCTCACCCTCCTCGCTGACGTAGCTTGCTCGCGTGGGCTAGCACACGTGGCACGGCGTTGTGCCACAAGCCGGGTTCATCATGGACTCCGTGCGGTCGTGGACCCAGTCCATGGTCACGGGGCCCACTCGTCAGCCGCTCAGCCCTTTTTCAATTTAAAAATAAATCCAAAAATTCCCCTTTTCATCATTTCTTGTATTTGTAAACTTCCAGAGATCATATCTTCTTCGTTCGAACTCCGATTCGAGCGATTCAAATTTCTAAATTCATCTAAATTCAAGATCTAGCTATTTGCACTAAAATTATTTATTTTGGAGTTCATTTGAATCTCATTTGAATTTTATTTGAATTCGGCCCGTTTTCACGTGTAGATTTCGACGACTCCGGAGAACCCGAATACTTCGAAGAAGTAGATTATCAAGCATTTGAGCAAGACAAGTCATACTCTTGATCATATTGAATCCCAGTATTTCAAAATATTTAAATTCTATTTTGAACTATTATTCCATGCGTATTTAAATTAAAGTAATTTAAATCCCTGTTTTAACGTTATAGTTATTCCTAAATTCTTTGTACATCCAAATTTGTTATGAAATTATCCACTCCTTGTCACCATAGCAAAGGTTAGTTGGTACATTAGTACGAACTAGCACGTGTCGCAAAAACTCTGCGCTTAAACAAAGCTTAGAAAAAAACATTTACTTTGGGGAATTTAGCCACAAATTCAACTACGAATCAAAATGCTATTATGGTGTTGTCTTTACCATAGATAATTATAAAATGGTTTGACCTGTTAAACAAAATAAAAATTAATTTGGACTTAGGCGAAATGGATGTTTGGATGGGTGCATGTCTATGCACGGGATCGACTCATTTCTATGGTCGAGGCCCAGGGTTTGTTTGGAAGTCGCCCAAGTCAGTTAAGGACCGGTCTTCGAGCCGCATCTTGCTATGCCCCATCATACTACCACATGTCCCGAGTGAGCGGGACCTGGCCAACTAATTTGTAATGTTTCACCTTGGTCGTGTCATCCGGTTGCGTGGGTGTCTTTTATGACCTACTTTTATATATTCCCACCTGGCGCAAGAGGGGGCCTGAACCCGGTGGGTTTCTATCCAAAGGGGGCGAAACCTTAGTGAGGCGGGACTACGGTGGGATGATGCATTGTAAAGGCCTTGTCACGTGCTCTAGGCTGCTTACCTACGGTAGTGACTAGTGGTATCGACGGATGCCAAACAAACTAGAGAAGTCGTGTCATTTGGGTAAAGTTGTACAACCTCTGCAGAGTGTAATGAACTATTTGAATAGCCGCGTCCACGGTCAAGGATATGCTAGCAAAGCCACTCCAAGTTAGATTTTGGTTTTGATTTTACAAAGACTTTATCAATTGGTTTTGGGATCTCTATCCAAATAAGTTTTAGGGTGGGTAGCCTTATGATAGGAGGGTATCCTTCACTACTCTTGTGAATGTTATCTGACTATAAAACTTAAGATTTGGAAAATGAATTTTATCTATGTAATAAATTACTTTAGAAACTTAGTACGAATATTTAAATGAAAACTGTTGCTTTATGCAAATTGAGCCATATAAGCCTCACATTGATAAATCCTTGAATGCATTATCTGTTACTTGACGGGTGTGACTTGAAGCACGATTGTTGTGCTTACTCTTGCTTAATTTAATTATTGAGCGGGAGAGGAATACTACGAGGAGAATGAGAACTTGAACGACTAGGCTATGCCCCCAGACGATTGCCTGTGGTGAATCGTGTGGTCTACCTTACTGCTTTTGTTTTCGCTATATTTTGCTTAATGGCTTTATGCCCCTTTTGTAACAACTCTAATTATCCACTTTTGTTCGACTGTGTACACTAGCTGTTCCTGGACTAGTGTATGAAGCACAGAGAATCCGGGATCCTTCGCTCCCGGGTTCGATAAAGGTATTCTTATAATCAAACATCCAACAACCCGATATCCATTAATAATCTATTTCTATGATTCAACATCCATTAATCCAATATCCATCAACAATTTGCTTCTATCATCAAACATCCATCAACAATCTAATTTTATCCTCCAATCTCCATCAATATAATGCTATAATTTAATCTCCAACAATTCCATCTTTTCACTATTCATCAATAGTCTATTCCTATAATTCGATATTCAACAATAATCTATCTCTAAATTTTAACATCCAGAAATCCAACAATAATCTATTATATCATCCATTCAAGTTATATTTCTATAGTCCGATAAAGATACATTTCTATAATCTAGCAATCATCAATCATGTATCCCTATAATCCGCATCTATCAATCGTTTATCCTATAATCCACATCCAATATCCAACAATTATGTAATCTTATAATTCAATATTTTTAATTTCTAACTCCAAGATATATCACACCCGTAATGGTTCACCCTACTATCTATCTTGACAATATAGGGCTATACAAGTGGAATTGGGGATAACTATAAAGCTTAAAACATGAATTAAATTACTTGAATTTAAATAAGCATGCAATAATAATTTAAAATAGAATTTAAATAATTTAAAATATTGGGATTCAAATATTATCAAAGAATGTAACTTTTCTTGCTTAAATAGTTGTTGTTCTGAAACGGCATCGAAATCCGGTTCTCCGAAATCGTCGAAATCTATATGCGAAAATAAGCCAAATTCAAACTAAATTCAAATTCAAATTCAAATAAACTCCAAATTAAATAATTTAAGTTTTGAAAGAAATATATTGAAATTTGATGAATTTAGAAATTTGAATCACTTGAATCGGAGCTCGAACGAAGGAAAACGGACTCTCGAAAGTTTGAAAAACACATGAAATGATGAAATTGGGGATTTTCAGAATTTATTGAATTGATTTTCTAAAGGAAAATCAATTATTGCGTCATGATGATGCCAACAACTGGGAAAAGGATTTTGTATAGGAAAAGGAATTGGGCCACTAACATGTGGGCCCGGGTCTTGTCGATTGGGTCCACGGGTTTTGTGTCGATCCACGGTGGACCGATGCACGAAACAGTGCCTTGCCACGTGTGCAAGACACGCGGGTAGCCACACAGGTGTGACAGGGCAGCCACGTGGGCAAAAGGGACGAGGTGGCGGCCACATGGCGGTGTGGTGGCGGCCACGTCGGCACAAACCGGCGGCGGCTCGGGCGTGGAGCTCGCCGGCGCTACACACCGCGCGAGGCAAGCGGGTGTGCGCAAAAGGTAGAAAAAGAAATACCGAACCTAGTGCTCTCAGTCACGGCAGCAAGGCGCAAGGAGTTGCCCGGCAGCGGGAGAGAAAAGTCGCGGCAAAGTGCCGGTGAAGGCGGCGATGGCGATCCGACGGCTCGGAGGAAGATGGTGCAAGCACTGTGCAGAACGGGTGACGAAGAATGCGAGGAGGTAGTCGATGTCGATGCTGCGTCCTTGCCGACGAGATGAGCTTCGGGTGGCGAATAACCTCAAGATTCCGACGCTAGGGGGAGAGAGGAGTGAAGTGGTGAGGGTGAAAGGGAAGGGGAGGAGATGGCGCACATGGTGACGCGGCTAGAGGGGCGAGGGTTCGGCATTGAGGCGGCGTGACCGGCGCCTAAGAAGAAAGAGGGGAAGGTGGGGGCGTGGCTCCGGACGGAAAAGAGAAAGGGGGAAGGAGGGGAAAGGAAGAGGAGGTGGCGTTGTGTTTTATAGAGGGAGGGGAGGAGCTTGGCATGGGGCGCATGAGAAGCCGACGTGAAGCGCAGATGCGTAGGGGATGGGCGGCGAGGTCAAGGCATGGGTGGGAGTAAAGGGATGGGTGGCAAGGTCAGGGCATGGGCGCGAGCGGGCAACGCGATGGTGATGACGCCAGGAGCAGGCGCGAAGAGGATGGGAGTGGGCGACACGGTCAACAGGGGCGGCATGGGCGGCCAACGGGAAGAAGGTGGGGGAGAAGAAGAACAGGAAGGGGAGGCATCGACAGGTGGGTCCCGTGCGTAGTGAGAGAGAGAAGGGTGAGAGGGGGTGGCTCGGCTGGGCCGGCTCGGGAGGTGGGCTAAAGGTGGAAAAAGGAAAAGTCGGGGAGGAAAGAAAACGGCTGAAGGAAAATGGGTTTCGGCCCAACTCTCATTTCTGGATTTTTTTATGTTTTATTGATTACAGAAATTTAGTTAATGGAATTAGGCTTTTAAAAAATAGCAAATAGAATCCAAAAATTAAGGAAAAATTCACAGAAATTTCCTAACTTATTTTAAACTTAATAAAATCATTTCCAACTTTAAGTTGGCTTTTATTTTTGTACATAAATTATTTTTATTTTTTGGAAATTAGGAAAAGACTTTTTAAAATCTAGAAAATTCAATTAATTAATTTTTTTATTTTTAAGTTTAAATCCAATAAAAACTTAGAAACTCAAATAAATTTTATTTCTGACTTTTAAAATTTAGGAATTCCAAGAAAAGTAATAAAACTCTTTTAAATAAAATAATAATTTTATTAATTTTAAATTGGTAACATAACTTTGGGATGTTACAAGGAGAGCCAATGACTTGGGGACCCCACATGGAAGTGGCTCTCAGGCCAAAGGAAAAGAAAGAAGAAGCAGTAGCGCACTTCACAAGGAGAAAGCAGGGAGGCTTGGGGCTTGGCGGCAGCGCCGGCGCTAGCGAAGGGCAAGGTGGTGGCCAGCGGGGAGGGTCACAATGGTGGTAGCGGCGGCGCACGGGTTTCACATGGCGTTGGCGATTGGGCGGTGTTCCGACGAGGAGAGTGAGAGCCATGCGTAGAATGTGGCGCGGTGAGTCCAGCGGTGGAGACGGTGTTGCCGGAGACCCATGGGAGGCGGCGAAAACTGTGGCGAGGGAGCTCGGCGGGCGGCAACAAGAACTCGAAATTCGACGAGGAGGATGGGAGAGGGGAGGGGAAACTTGGGGGCTGGGTGGAGGAGGTCTGGGAACACACCGTGACACGGGTGGCTCCGGAAGAGAGTGACCGGAGAGGGGGAACAAGGGAGGAGATGGCACGACGAGTTGGGGAAGAAAGAGAATGGTGAGTTGATGTCGGCGTTCCAGGCAAACGGAGATGAGTTAGCGGGTGATGTCTGAGGCGAAACGAAGAGGAAGAAGGGACACGTCGTGCTCCCTTTTATAGGCGACGGCGGGGAGGGACGTGATGGGGAACACGGCGGGATTGGCGGCGCGATGCTGGGTGTAGAGCGCGGGCACGCGCGGGGCAGCTTGGTTGCGTGGTACGGGGAGAAGGGAGGCAAGGGGGGTCCGGGCGAGGCAGGGCATGGGCGCGAGAGGCGCGTGCGACGCAAGGTGCGGGCACACGATGGCAGCGCGCAGCATGAATTGCGGCAGCAGCTGCGCGGCATGGGCGGCATTAATGGCGTCTGCGGCGTTTGCGCGGTCAGACAGCAGGAGGCGCGGGGTGGCGCAGTGGGGCGAGGAAGAAGGCGACGCAGTGGCGGGCCGCGGCAGCGCATGGGTCAAGCGCCATGGTGCCTAGCTTTCTCGGGAAGAAGAATAGGAAAATAGAGAAAATAAAAGAAAGGAGAGAGAGGTAAGAAAAGAAAGAAAGAAAGAAAAAGGAGAAAAAGAAAAGAGAGAAGGAAAAAAGAAAAAGAAGCAAAATAAAAAGGGAAAGGAAGAAAATGGAAGCGAAAAGGAAAAGGTTTTCGGTTCAAGAAAATTCAAATTTCAAAAATTGAATTTGGATTTTGGCGAAGAAATCTAAATTTTGAGATGAATTCAAAATAAGAATTTGAATTCGGGATTTGCCGCAAAAGATTTGATTTGGAACAAAGATTTGAATTTCAGACTTGGATTTAATAATTTTAGAAATTCCAAAAGAAATCTGACACTTTAAAATAAATAATTTAAATTAGATTTTTGAGAGAGAAGCTGAATTTTGGGGAAAACCATAAAATAAATAGAATTGCAATGAATAACGAAGAGACTTGGAAAGCCCAAAAATTTATAAAATTAAATAAACCAATTTTTTAGTTTAATTTAAGTTTGATTTATTCATATGAAATCGGTTTATTTTCTAAAATTTCAAATTAAGCTTAAACAAAAAAAAGAGAAAATTTCGACTGGTTCCTTTTATTTTCAAAACTTCAAGAAGGCCCCAAAAATGGGGTGTTATTTTTGAAACTTAATAAAATTATTTCCAATTTAGAGTTTGCTTTTATTTTGCACATAAATTATTTTAAATTTCTGGAATATAGGGAACCTTTTAAAATTCAAAAAATTCAAGAAATTAATTAAAATTTCCTTTCTAACTTTAAATCCAATTAAAACCCTGTAAACTCAATAAATTTATTTTTGACTTTTAAAATTTAGGAAATTCAAAAAAATTAAGGAAACTCTTTTAAAACTCATAAATTCTAATAAAATAATAACTTTATTTATTTTATTTTGGTAATAAAACTTTAGGATGTTACAATTAAAGAAGATGAATAAGAGCATGCTTCATCGAGACTGGTTACTAAGGACTAATACTGGAGAACCATACGGGAGCCAGGACAACTCACGTGCTTTGTACTAGTAGAACATGTCAGTGCTAGTGG
Organism: Ampelocalamus luodianensis; assembly: GCA_036346255.1. NCBI lineage: Eukaryota > Viridiplantae > Streptophyta > Magnoliopsida > Poales > Poaceae > Ampelocalamus > Ampelocalamus luodianensis. The sequence goes on from CM070625.1 coordinate 17,571,523, forward strand.
GCAGTGTTCATCCATGGTAAATTAATGCTGCGTTGTTCGAATTCTTACCTCGTGGAAGTAAACTAAGATTTTTTTAAAAATAATATTATTTTAAAAAAATTACAAAACTAAATAGTCGCAAAAAATTTACAGAACTAGGTCTCTGTCGCCACTTCGAATAGCGATAGGTTTATGTTGCCATTCCAACTGACGACAGGGACTCTGTTGACCCCTATTACTTGAACTGGCGACAAGAAGTGAACATTGCTCCTGTCGTCAATTGATCTGGCGGCAGAAAAATGTACCCAACGAAAACCACATATCTCAAACTAGACTAGCCACCGAAAAATATAATGTACAATATACTACACTACGTAACCGTACATTCAAAACTATGTAATCCATTCGGCTAAAAAAATTACCTAAAACGTGGACAACCGAATGAACAGCGCTTCGCTAGCTTCTCTCCTCCCCTCTTTCTTTTTTCAGAATAAATATGAGTTTTCCTTCAATTTTAAGGTTTCAATGATCTTTTATAGTGAAGATTGTATCGCCATTTGAAATAACAATAGACACTTGCGGGATCTTTATCGCCATTTCAAATGGCGGTTTTCCAAAATTTTACAACCAAAAAAAGGAGTATCCTATCACCAATTCAACAAGTGACAGAAGCACTGTTCACTTCCTATATCACCAGTTGAACTAACGACAGAAAGTTGGAACGGCGACAAGGATCAATAGAGTCCCTGTCGCCATTTCAAGTGATGACAGGGACCTAGTTCTTTTTTTTTGGCAACTATTTAGTTTTGTAAAAAAAATTTAAAAAAATAATATTATTTAAAAAAATCAGTAAACCAAGATACAATTGCTACAACCCACTTACTGGTCGCGAGCAAACCTTTTACACCGAGAGCAAATCACGACGATTTGCTTCTCGTCTGCTTGCTGGCTGTTGCTTGAATCACAACGGATTAAGAATTTTTACCCCTCCAACCATGAAAGAACATCCTTCAAAAAAAAAACCATGAAAGAACAAGGAGCAGCTTCCAAATCCAAAGTATTGGTACCTTCTGAATTATAACGAACAGGAGCTAGTAGCCTAGTACAAGTCTGAATTTTAAGCAAGTCAAAACGACCAAACCATTTACAGTCAAAAAGACCAAATCAAAATTACAATGGCCCTACTGGTTACGGCCAACGAATTATTCAGCGCGCTTTGCTCAGCTACATGTCTACAACTCTACCAACAGGGCTGCCAGCCAACACACAGGAGCTCCGTTCACTACAGCATGCATGTCCTGTTCGGAGGAAATGAAATTTAGCATGACAAAGTAAGTTAATCTCGTTCTAAAAAAAGCGAGTTAATCTCGACAAAATGTGCAGTTTCCAGAAGTGCTTACAGTCATTTTGAACGAATGTGTTCCATCTAATTACCAGATCAGTCCAACCCAAGAAATTTGAAATGTTTTAAATGCAGGAGAACCTAGTGCGGCAGCTGCAAGTGCAAATTAGTACGTCAGAAAATCAAGTCCTAAATGTATGGAATTATGACACTACATAATAGAAACACACTATTGAAGACCAAAACCCACGATTATTGGGACTCAAAATCCTGACCATATATTTTTCATCTAACATTTTGCCCGGCGGAAGGGAGGACAGGTTTCTTCTCTACTGCCTCGTATTGGAGAACAAAGTTGTCCTGCAATCAACAAATGCTCAGATATAAATTTTCTGATACACGAAAAGGCTAGAAAGTCTATCAAGGTTTCTTTAGATGATGGAACCTTATGAACTGTATCCCAAATGTTTGGGTCGAAACAAATGTAGGACCCTCGTTCATAACTTGGATTTTTTACAAGAGGTGCCACATTCGGAGCTCTTGTGAGCCACACACGGTACTCTCTGTGGTAAAACCAACCCTTATTGTATCTGAAAAAAAATGGAAGCAGCAAATTGAGTTATCTGACATACCAGGCCATTTTGACTAAAAAAGATGGAAAATTGAGAAAAGAATATCTAACAGAAAAATGATGAGTGGAACAATCATATTGTTATATCTAAGGTAAGTCAGGAAGCATGATTATGTCAAGATAAGCCTACAAAGGCCATCAAAGAGTTTTCAGTTGTAATTCCGTCAGTCGTAGATAAGGAGTTTGGGTTAAAATAAAATGAAAGAGGAATCACTAGCAGCCAATCGTGCTGTAGTAATATCTGTTCCTGAATACTACACAAGATAAAAAGAAGAGTGAACACGTCAACAGGGTCAACAATAGTATGGGGAGCGTGAATAGCAACCACCAAGTGAAGCTCCAATAAAACAGTGCAGTTAAAAAACAAAGGTTGAACAGCAAAGAAAAAAAAAAGGTAGTTCAAAGAATATTCAATCAATGCATCTCAGCATAAGAAAGAAGATCCAACAGGTAAGACCATTATTCTGCCCATATGCTTACATACAATATGACAGGATGCAAGTTCATTTAACAATATGGGGAACAAATGAATGATTGATACTAAAAATGTGCAGGTTTGTGCTTACAGTTCATTCGCAGCATATAACTGAGCGACATCCTTGGGCATACTGCAAAAAGAACAAAGTCAAATAATGCATAGCCTAGTAATAACAAATGCACAGTTCATTCAACTCAATGTACCTGTAGAAGATGTAGAATAGTGTCAAGGGGTGAAACTTCTGAAAATGTAATGGCTGCAGAGGAGAAAAAATTGTAATGTCCAGGAACCAGGAGGCTATTGGTAACCCAAATGTTGAGGAGCTTACTTGCAGTGTTGGAGGTTGCTCAGCGGAGAAACAAGCCGGGATTTGATAATCAGGTTCTCCTTTAGTCGGTTCATTTGACCATGGAGAGCCAAACGTCTTGTAAAGATTATCTGGAGAGTTCAAATTCAACCCTAGTGTTGTCAAATCAATCCCTAAAGCAAGAGATGTTGACCCAGGCTCTTTCAATCTTATTACATTCAACAGTCCAAGTAAACAATATGGATCTGTGGCAGCCTGTGTTCCCTGAACAGACTTTAGACTCTGATCCTTATACGATTGTGGACCTGAAGATGTCTGCAACCTAAATGAATTTTGAGTCTGCGGTTGATGGTATTGCTGGATAAGTTGCTCATAAGGCCCCGAATTAGAAGATGGGCTCGGAGAATTTACCGGTCTTAGTCCAATATTTTCAAGCCCAGTATTTTGAACCTAGTAAACACAGTGACAGTCCAAATTCAAAAAGCTTAGCAGGCACCAAATATCAATTTTTTTTGTAGGATCGTCACCTACTGCTCCCTAAATAAAAAATTGAGTTGTGTTCCTAACTAGTAAGGGTGGTGTGTTCAATCTTGACTATTTGCTGATGATGTAAAAGAAAATACTAGCATACCGAATTAGCACTCTGCTGATGTTGTTGACGGGGTGGATAGCTACCTCCCAAGTTAAAGCCAGATGATCTACCCATCTGTAGAATCATATGTGTGGAAATTTAAGAATAAGCACGTATAACAGATCTGGTATCAAATAATAAAAACATGAACTCACAGGATAATGTTGTGCTTGCATAATATTTACATTCTCATGAAGGTGGTCCTTGTGATGCAAATCCATACCATAATCTGAGGAGCTACCTTATATTCCAAAGAAACATATCATAAGGTAATATCCAAAAAAAAAATGTTACCTCAAAACATAATCAGTAGAAAGGAAAATGATAGAACAACTTTCATGATCTGAATTTAGTCAAACAATTTCGACGGATCAAATTGTAATACATATAAAATGATTACTGATAACTGATAAAAGCATATCGATGATGTTAACTAAGCTTGCAAGAAAAGGATAAACATATGCCAAATGGAAAATTGATAATAGGACCAGGACCATGAAATGTGGTTAAAAGAGAAGAAAACAGAGAAGGAGTTGATGAGATATCAAACATTATCTTGTAAATTGTAATGCTGAAATATAGTCTATAACGGCAGTATGTTGACAATGGAACTGTCCAAATAACAAATATCATTAAGAGATGAAATGCAAGGGTAAAAGCTAAAAAAACTAAAATGCTAACAAGGAACAGATGGTCATTCAGATTCAGGTCAGAGTTGTCCACTACGTGCATAATGAGACTAGCAATGGTGGACACACACCTTTATATCCTGGTAAAGCTGGAAAATCTTCATTCTGAATGCTGAATTCCTGATTTTGTTGCACAATGGTGTTAACGCCGACTCCTTGCTTTCGCAATGACCCTTCAAATTACAAAATAAGAAAAGTTAGTTAACCTAATATAATATTATCTGAATAGTGAAGATTTTTTAGTGCTGCAACATTACCATATTGCCCTTGACCACCTCCAGCAGAATTAGGTCGCCCAGTTAATTGAGGAAAATCATTTATGTCAAATGGAGAATTATCACTGGAGCTTCCATCATGTAGCATTCCTGAAGATCCTAAAGAACTGTTTCCTGCCTGCACTTGGTTCTGAGATAAGGTTCCTCCAGGTGCTGGATAAGAACTTCCAAGCATGTTCATGAATTGTGGTGATGCTGGTAAAGAAAGAAACAAACAAAATAAAACATAAATTACTAAACTAGAATCCCAGCACTCACACCTTTTACCAAAAAAAGGAACCTTCCAAGCTCTTAACGTTAATAAACACAGTTAATTCTATACACATTTTAGTTGCTTCCTTTGGTCAACATATATACTGTAGTGAACAAAACGGATGACCCCCAAAAACAGCAGAAATAACAGCTAGTAAAAACCATGGCAGATAGCCTCAAGATAGTGGCACTGCTTTATAAATACAATGGCATTGATTAACACTTCCGTTCCCCATGTCAATTTCCAATCAAATTGAACCAATTTATAGTTCGATCTGTGAAAGCTTCAAAGACTTATGGGTTCTCCTTCCTCCACCCTCTCACCCATTCTTCCACTTTCATATGACTGAAATGTACTTTTCAAATCTTGCCATGTGACTGTCATTAGTACCAAATCACTTCCATATCCAGCCAACAAGAGAGACAAATTTAAGAACAGAAGCACATGGATTCATCAAAGAAGCATGGAAAGTCCAAAAGAATAAACAAAGATAAACATTTTAACCATATACCTTGTTGAAGCATACTACTCATTCGGTTGGATCCTTGGATACTAAGAGCCCCACTTCCAGAGATGCCACTCAAATTCATACGAGATGCAATACTAGGCATAGACAGCCCTGCAGAGCTTACGCTTCTCCCAATATTGCTCCCACCCACAATATTCCCCACAGAATTTGTTATTCGTGGGCCCAAATTCCCCAAAACTGGAGAAGCTGCCAACCCAGTAGCAGAATTGCGGTTACCACCATTAGCCAAGTTTGAGGATAAACCTTGTATTGAACCACCAATAGCATTCATGCTACTACTAAACACAGGACTTCCCCCAACATTCATACCTCCTCTGTTGCTGATCCCAGAATGCCCATGAGGAATCTACAAAAGGGGAAAAAGGAAAATAACAGTCAAAGTGACATCACTCAGCAAGAATAGGAACAGGGTGTGGACTGTGGAAGAAGCGAAAAAAACCTGAGACATGGATGCTGGAAGGTTATTTGAGGGAAACCGGCCACCAGAAATATTACCCCCAGGTAGTGGAACCCCTGGGGGTGGAATACCAGTCAATGAAGCATTCCTTGGTGCTAGTGATCCAGACATATTTGTAAGATTGAGATTTCCATGAATGTTGTGCAACCCTTCCAAGTAGTTCAAAAGAGTTAACTTACGAGAAAAGGAGGACTTTGCGACATGTGTCAATGGACTAACAAAATAAAATATTGCAATATTTATTAACCTGAGTGACGGAAACCTGGAATTGATCCAGATTGACCAGAAAAGGTTGATGCAAATGGCCTTCCTGTTGAATCTGGATGGTTTGGGGTGGCCCCACTAATGTTTGACTGCAAAAAGTAATAAAATAAGTTCCAAACCTGTCAGAACCTATAATTGGAACATTTTAATATGCATTTTGTGCCCAAAAAAAACGATGAATCAAACAGTAATGAGAATACAAACACAAGAACTTTTGTTCAAAACATAGCTAGTAGAACATGCCATTATCACTACTCAAAAGAGCACTAAGTAGCCTTCAAGAAATAAGAGAAAATGAGCATTGAGCAGCACAATTTGTAGGCATAGCATTTTCCTTTCAATTCAGCAATAGTTTAATGTCCCCTTTGTGAGATAGAGCAACTAAACAGAGAGCAAATAACATACAAAATTACCATGTCCAGAAAAGGACAAGTTATACGAGTCACCCATAAACAGGCAAGAGAACTATGAAAATGGACTATGATGATTTACTGGACGGACAAAGAGAAAATACATAACCATATTAAGTCGGCAAGGAAGAGGGCTTACATTCAGTGATCCCGACATTGTGATGATGCCCAAAGAACGAACAAGCCAAGAGAAAGTCAATACTATTCCCCTAATTGCATGATACTGTTTATCCAATCTGGAGTCCAAGAAGAGACAATACATGTGTAAGTAATTTGTACAGCCAAAGTCCTCCAAAAATGCAGGTTACTTTTCAATGAAACAAAAAGGAAAGGATTAATGCATTCTGAACAAATGCATGTGCAATACATTATACATGCAATGCAGGACCAAAGTTGAATACCTAGATGAAAACACTAAATAGTAAGAAGAGATTAGAGCTCTATTTGGGATTTCAGTGCTGCACTGGGTTATGTTGTGAAGTAAAGTATCTATGGAAATTGGAAAATATTGCTACATCTAGCAATCTAATACATGTTATATTGTCAAAAAGGCAGTCATGGCGAGACAAACGACTTGCGATATAGTTATATTAGCCTAATCAGCACATATATATCAGAGAAAAGGAAAAGAGAAGAGGTATGGGCATATGGACCATTACCACACTCAGCCCACTACCCCACTTAAGCCCAACAGCCCATGTAAGCACCACTCCCTCCCCTCCCGTGCCCTAGTACCACAAGGCTCTCTACAACCGCCGCCGCCTCATCCTCTCCTCCACCTCTCTCTCTCTCTCTCATGCATCCTCTCCCTCACCCACACCCTCTCATGGAGGCTTCTTCTACTGCGGTGGCAACGACTTGCGGCGGCGGCGGCTAGGGTTACCTCCCTCCCCACCGCCACACCCCCCCCCCCCTCCGGTCGCATCCCGGTGCCAACCCAGATCGCAGGCCCGTGATCTGCGACGCGCGAACCGGGGTCGTGGATCGCGGTATTGACCCGCGATCCCAGTGACTATGGTGCAACCTTCAGGACCAACTTTGTATTTTTAGAATATGCAACTAGAATTTTGATACCTAAATCGACAAGAAAAAAACTAGGCAAACTAATACAGAGGATAAATCATGATTACCTCCAGGTTTACACCAACTAGAAAGCTACTATCCAATTTCTACAAAGCAAACCAAAAGTTCTAAAAGATTACAAAAGAAATTTAGACAAAGAAAAAAATTAAAAGAAACAAACAAAATTACCAATACCGAACAAACACAGGCCAACTATGGCCAATGACTAGAACTTGCGACCCGGCGAAGTCTAGGACTAACAGTCCGCAACTCTAGGGTGCAAACTATATTATTTATGGATGTTCCAACTGGCTTAGAGGGCCCTCATATTTATGGGCCTCCATACTAAATCTAAACATGAAAACTAGCGATGTGGTACTAAACCAATAGCATATTTTGGATTAGCATGAGATGCAGACTCCAAACTTACTTTCCAAAACTGGTAGGCTGCTTCCGAAAATAGACGGTAGGGAAAAAACAAGGAAAATTCTCCAAGGGAACTTCATCCAACCAGTATGTGGGCCTCTTCAATCGTGGGCCTGGGCCTTGTGTTTGACCAGGTCAACAACTCTACCTATTTAGTAAACACTCGCGGTGAGATTGGAGAAGTCACATTAATCCTAGAGGCGGTAAACTTCACCGCATTAAACGAGGAAAAAAGGAAAAAGGAGCCTCGAAATTCCCACATTGTTCGAAAACATCCGGCCATTAAACTGGTGGGATCATATTTTATCGATGGCGCACATCAACACTTCTAATTTGTAAGACACTTGTGTAGACACAAAAATGTACACAGCTCAAATTCTTTCTTGTTGTTAATGGGGAGGAAATCTTTATATCTTAGCTTTGAAGGGCATAAAATATCTTATTTGGCTTAGATGAAACAAAACCTTGCCTTTTCTCTCTCTACTAAGTACTAACTAGAGAGATAAAAACATCCAAGAAAAAAAAATAGAGCTTCTTGCTCATCTGAATGTACAATCCCCACACATCACCTCGTGCAGACCCATTCTCCTTCCCTATGATTTCTTGATTGGACGCGTTGCCCAAACTATGAAGGTTACTGAGGGAATGAAGCCATGGCAACTTTCTTTCAGGCCACCACTTTTTGTACCCAATTTGTATGATCTCACATCACCTTGGTTGTCCAATTTTTTATCTGGTTTATATGAGTCAATCAAAGTGAGGAAAACGCCTTCTGCATTCATTGGTTCTCTGCCTACTGTTCCATCTCCCACAAGCATTAATTTTGAGTAGGCTAACAGAAAAAGCATGCCTATTTATATGTACAGACAGGTGGTTAAAGGTCTGGTGTAGTTCAAATCTCACTTATTATGCCAATATATGCTATCATTTATGTATTATATGGTAAATTAGACTGATCTCCTTGCTAATTGGAATAGAAAATATTGTAGGCTTCATGCTGGTTTGATCAAGTCTAAACATTATCATGCTAATTGGCAATATAATTCCACATTAATTAGTAGAAAAAGGAAATATATATTCGTATGTTGAATTCCAAATATATTGCCCGGATTTGCTAGACTCTAAGGGGTTTGTTGGAAAGTAAAATAATCTTAGACCCGTTTAAAGCAAAATCACATATGGCTTGAAAATAAGAACCGTGTAATCGTGTATATATCTGTCTAGCTGCGGTATATTTCTATGATGAGATGATATTAATGCAGCATTTCAAACAAAATAGGTGGGAAAGGCTAGTGAAGATAGAAATCTCACATGGTTTGGCTGGTTTGTCGTCAATCTTATCTTCCTATAGAAGGTAAAAGTATTTTTTGCACCATTATCTGAAATCTGAATCTATCCCTCCAGGAACCTTATAACCTACTGTGTCTGGAATTATGAATCTAACTCTGACATGAACAATATAAATGTCCGGAAGCTCCATTATTATGTCCCTGGAAATTTGGCACGGATACCAAAGGTTTCTTATTATATCCCCTCATGCTTTCCAGGTAGCTACTCCAAAAAAAAAAGACATCGGGAGTTTGAGGCTCCCATCGGCATACCATCAGAATTAGAAGAATTGCGATGGCGAGGAGAGCAGAACAATGCATATCCAGCTTGCCCAAGCTCATGTCCGGCGTGCGCACGAGGTCTCGGACCAAGCGCAATGCCGTAATCACTCCCCATCACAGTTGCCACCCAAAACGGTTCATGAAACCTACTTATTCAAAAGCAAAGCAATCTCAAACGTAGCCTAACCACAACTCTTCCACCACAAACAGCACCATAGCCTATCCAACAGGCTGCTGATAAAATTCGAGCGCTGCAGACAAACACAGAGCACTCTGCAGCTCGAGTTCAGAGACTCGATAATCTTGAGACCCTAGCTCACTCAGGTTCGTTCCAGGCTTCCAACACCCAGCCAGAGCCACTTCGAATCTAGAAAAAAGCCACAACTAAATCAAACCTACACCCACGGCGATGCGAAGTTGGAAGCCACTCCAACCCCCAAACGAACCCACCGCCCGCTGCGAGCCCAAATGCCACGGATCCAGCAGCCGGCCAACCCCCCGCGCGCGCGCACGGCGGCCGCTCGCTGCCTCCCACCCACGAGAAGGCTCGACGAATGGCGAGAGGATGGAGAGGGCTCTAGAAGAAGGTTCGAGAGAGAGAGAGAGAGAGAGAGAGAGACCTGACGAGCTGACCGAGGCGAGCCGAGGCCGCGCACGCGGATCTCTCGGCGTCGAGGCGTCGCGGTGAAGACGGGAGAGACAGACAGGAGGAGGAGGAGGAAGAGGGGGATGCGGGAGGCAGCGGGAGCGCACGGCCGGGAGATGGGAAGCGGTGCGGTGGTGACGTGGTGTGTGTGTGTGTGTCCACCGTGTCGACCTGGCCCATCTGAGCCCAACCCACTCCCTCATCAGGCCCAACTCACCGAAGGCCCGATTAAAACTATCGGGCCAGGTACGGCCCGTGTCCATCTTTCATCAGGCGACCCCAAACTCGGCGTAGATCTCACCGTGGGCGTGGTTCACCTCGCGAGATCGGAGAGGGACGGGGAAGAAGCAGCAGCGCAAAACCCTACTGCCTTTCTTGACCTTGCGTGCCTGCCTCCTCAGATCTCCGATCCGATCCGTTCCAGGTGAGACGAGGCGTCATCTTTAGCTGCCCTGTGTGCTTCCGATTCTTCGCCTTTGTTGCGAAGCTCTTGATTTCTGCTGTTGTTGTTGTTGTTGGGGATCTGGTGTGTTGCAGATGGCGAGCACGGGGCGGTCGATGCTGCTGTCGCTGCTGCTGTTCGCGGTGACGCTGTCGCTGCTGGAGATGTACCGGGGGAAGTTCGCCTCGTCTGAGCTCATGACCATCGCCGGCGGATTCGTCAGCTCCCTCCTCTTCCTCCTCCTCCTCACCGTGCGTTCCCCCTCTAACCCCCTTGGTGCTTCTAATTTTTTGCACGTGATGGTGGGAAGCCCTCACCGTTGTCCTCTTCCCGGTTCGCTCGCTAAATTAGTGATACGATTTGCAGAAACTTGGTTCTTTGATTCTTCTTCAGTTAGCTAAACCCGATCGGCAGCGTAGTGACATGTTGGGGTGTGGCTTTCGAAGCAATGGGGTTGCGTAGATGTTCTTAATCTCTGGGATAGGAACTAGGTGGCGAAAAAATGGTAATCCAGTTCACATAGCCCAAATACCATTGAGTGGTTGGTGTCTGTAGCAGGTATCAAAACACCATAGCAAAACATTATTTTCTGTCTGCAGCAGTGTGTAATTGCATTGTACTTCCCAGACTAACTACATAGGCAAGTTTTTAGCTTCAGAGGATCTGAATTTTGGAAGCTAGTTTCTTGATGCTATGTAAGTTCTTCGGCTTCAGTTTTCATCACCCAGAGTAGCTCCTCATATAGAAAATGCCCTTCAATTTGAAACTTGCGATGCTTTACTTTATAGGAATACCCTTCAATTCGAAACTCACATTGCTCTACTACATAGGCTAAGTTGCCGATTGCTTCCCACAATGCGGGCAACCATAAACAACAACCGAGGCCCTGTTTGTCTAGGATCTGCCTCCAGCTGGAGCTATGGAGCGTTGGCTTCTCAAAGTCAAGAAGCTGGAGCTATAGGGGTGTTTGGACTAATAGGTTCAGCTCCTCCATTTTAAAGTATAATTGACTTTTTAGTCCTGTAGTAAAAACCTTGTCTGTGGTAGTTGTGTGAGGTCATGTCCACTTCTACATTTTGAATCCACAGAAGCCACCAAAGAGTAATGGGCTCTGAATTCACCCTAGACGCTCTGGCCAAACATCCCCTAAGCCCCAAAAGCTCCTCGAATGGACATAGCTGCTCTATAGAATTATTCATGGCCAATTCTCATAGAATCCATCTTTAAAATGGTATGCTTGGTCCAATTTTGCTTTCTCTAACAAGAAACTAGTGCAACCAGACCCTCGGCAAGGCAAAACATAGTGAAACTAGCACATAAAACCGCAGTAAGTAGGTGGTGCATACATTTGACTGACACCTTTTTTATGGTTTTGTGTTATAAGAATGATGAGTTCTGTAGTCATCAACTCTTTCCGTAGCAAGTGTTATTTTGCTGCATGGATTTTTGGAATGTGCTAACTGGAGCAAATTTTGCAGTTTATTGGGAACTACCAAGAAGCCAGTGGCATTAGAACTGGGTGGGGTGCAGGTACATATAGCATATGACTTCATTCTCATGGTTTCTTGTAATTTTTAATTTGGACGTTCTGTCATCACTGTTGTTCTTCCTTTTCAGTTGTTGTAGCAGAACTTGTTGCTCTTATTGTAGCTGGCACTGTCCACCGCGTTTGTATCACAACATGGTATGCCACCTTTAACGTACTTCACTGATTTCTTTGTACAAGTGATTACTGCTTATTTGGTCCCGGGAACCCATCGATAGACCCAAGTGATTCCTGTATTCTAAATAAGCCAGGTCTTGAGATTATCCAGAGATGCTAATGTTAGATGTGCTAATGGAATATTTTCTTGTGAACTTCTGTTCTGCTTGGGTGGAGAGAAATGGAAATAATATTTATAGAACAGAAAATATTTCTTTCCCTTTTTTGCAAGAGGAGATGGGAGTGTAAGTTAACACATTCACACAAAGTTTAATGGGATATTATTAGAAAAATGCTACCCTTAGGCTTTTTGCATGTTGCAAAAACTGTATTAGATTGTGCAAGATTCTCACTAAAAACTCATTGCAATTTGTTGGTTACATGTTGTCAGTTCCTGACAGGAGTTATAGGATGCATGGCTAGCAACTGAGTAAAATCCATCTATATAAAATATCGAATTAGTGATCCTTCTACAGCCAGTCAAATTTAGAACGAGTAATTGTTGCATGCAACAAAAGTCCTCCAGCTAGTTGGAAAAATTCAGCCACCTAGTAATCAAGACTTTGGAGAGTTAAAGTTATTTAGTAGTGGTATTTTTACCTGCGTTGGTGTGAAAAGATTTGCTCTATCTACCATGCTGTTGACAAAGCATTGTGTGGTGCTCACACATTATTGACAATTTGATAGAGCTTATATTACTCTCGTACATGATGAAGAAGCATTTTCCAAGTGTTTGTGTGTGACGTTTTTTTTAAATAAAAAAAAAGTGTGTGTTGGGACATATCACATGGAACCAGGGCAGAGGCCTTGGTGGAACCTACATAATGATGTTAGTGACTGTTCCTCTAGTACAAGATCTAGCAGGGGATAGACATAACGCCGTTTTCAAATTATTATAGAGAGCTCTGCCTTTTCAATTCGAGCACTGCTTTTTCGTATATTGGTGCTTGTGCTCATTCCTTCCATTTTTTGATGGTTTATCTGTGCACCCATGCCACACTCCTTATGAACTAACTTATCTTTTTGTTCCACTCTGCCGCAGCTTCCTATTTTCTGCTGGATTCCTTTACGAGGTTGACAAGCTATCCGGGATGATTCTTGCAAAGAGTGAGTCTAGAGCGCGGCGGCACTGAGCAAAGATATTCATGTACTGTTACTTATTTTGTTGATCGAATCAAAATCAATACTCACACCCACCGTCGGACTTCCCAATCCATTTAGCTTTTTTCACGAGGCATATAGAATTTGAATTCTAGGTACTCATGTGTTTGCTCAGAGGTCACATTTTAATTTATCAAATCACATTTTGACTGGGTAATGTGTCTTCTGCCAGTTGTCCAATAACATTGATTCACTGCATTTTGGTAACTCGTGGTTCGTTGCATTTAGTCTCGTCTAGTTGCACATGTTTATTGTTGCTTGATCGGTTAGGATTTTGCCTTTGTCAAGCATGTTATTTAACAGTTTGTTCGCATTCTTTTCCACGCTGGGTTTTCTTGTAGTAAAGCCACCGTCGCGCAGACATTTTACACACGCAAACACAATCTACGAAACATTCTTAGGTTTACTTTTGAGTCGGTTTTGACAGTTTCATTTCAAAAGTAAACCTGCTCAAAGGTAAACCTAAGAATCTTTCGTAGATTGTGTTTGCGTGTGTAAAATGTCTGCGACGTTGGCTGACGTGCGAGCGTGGTGCGCAGACCACTTCCCCGGCCGTGCGTCGGGTGTGGTACCCTGCACCGTATCTGCCGTATTTTTGCCTGAGATTGGTGGAGCTGACTTTTTGGCAGATATAATTTTTAACCCGTATTTACACAAATGATCACCAAAGTCGTGTATTTGTAGGAATAGCATTGTTGGCGCAGCATGGCGGTCGCCGCCGCGTGGCCCTCCTGGCCGATCTTAGCATGTTGGCACATAGTCATTGTTTGTCAACGTGTTTTTCTTTTTTTAAAAAAAAATATAATATAAAAAATTCCTACCGTGTAAAAAAACTGTGCTACGGTGGTTGGCGCACGGCTGTAGTATTTTTTTCTTTTTAAAAAACATATTTATTCATAAATTTTGTAAAAAAAATAAATAGAGTAAATAGAGTCAAAAAATTATGAAATTTTTTATAGAGCCTTCTGACACAGTGTACTTGTTTGGGTAATTTTTAAAAAAAATTATCCATTCTCAATTGTTCTCAAAAATTCATTTAATTATATTATTGGCAGGAATTTTCGAGCAAAGTTGAGAATGGATAAAATTTTAAAAAAATTACCTAAGCAATTAAACTGTGTTAGAAGGCGCCACAAAAAATTTCATAATTTTTGAACTCAATTTAATATATTTAAACTTTTTTACAAAAATTAGGCATAAATGTGTTTAAAAAAAAAAAAAAAAAACTGTGCTACGGCAGGGTCACCGTACGCTAGCGCCACGTGGCGGCGCGGGAGCCATTGGTGCACGGTGATCGTGCGCTAACGGCGCTATTTCTGTAAATACACGACTTCGGTGGTCATTTTTGTAAATACAAGTTGAAAACGTGTTGTATCTGCCAAAAATTCGGTGAAACTTGGGGAGATCTCTCTCGTTGCCGCCACGTAACTATGCAAGTGGACACCCATGGTCTGCTATTCACGTGGGAATATCATGGATGAACAGTATCATAACATTTCCTAGATCTGAACATTGTAATAACACAGTGTTTTGCTACAGTATTTGTGAACAGTGTTTATAAACAGTGCTTATAAACACTAGTTTAGCTGCAGTGTTTTAACCTCAACCGTTGTTGTTTTTTGATCCAACAGATGTTACACGATATCATAATACTGTTCACCCGTGATATTGCTTAGCAATATCAGAGGATTCGTTTTCATGGGAAGTACCCCGAGGGTCCTTTGGGTAGGAAGTGCAGGATATGTTCTCAGAGGTTTGGGAAGCCGATGCATTTGCCTGCGCGGTGAGATCTCTCCCCTTACCGGGGGTACAGAAGGTGAAGGAACTCCGATCACCGGAGACGCACACCGGAATTCATTTCCGGTGACAAATAGGGAAGCCTTGAATTGAACTTAGGGCTGCCCTTTGCCGCTTTGCACGCTCACTTTATATGGACATGAGATTTAGTGGGGGACTAGGATAGCTCGAGGCATGCGCGCTATGCAGGCTGCTGTATTTTGACCGGGGCTTGTCCTATCCACTTTGTGTCGAAAGTCGTGTGTATATATATATATATATATATATATATATATATATATATATATATAGAGAGAGAGAGAGAGAGTACTGTCTTGTTCTTGTTCTCAAATAAATGTCGTGTAAAACACGTGCACAATATTTTAAAACTTTAATCATTAATTCGTAGAAAAATATTTAGATTTGTCACAAGAGAATTATACAAGTGGATTTGTCATTGAAAGTATTTCGACATCATTATATTTTTATAATTTTTCGTGACATATAGTTAGAAAAAATAGTGGTCAAATACATATATTGAAAGATCATATCAATATCTAAAACGATAAGTAAAAAAGAATGAAGGTAGCACCATTCAGTATCCCTCGACTGTTCCAATAAAAAATCATGTGCAAAGGGAAAAAAAAAAAAAGCAGCCCAATCAGAAGCCAGGTAGCCACTAGAAGTCGTCCTCTCCATCAGCCATTATGAGTACTAGAAACCCGCACGCGCCTTGATGCACGGAGCTGAACAAATTCGACAGTGATTAGGAGAAAGAAAGCTGGGGATAGAACCTATGGTTGAAAAGGAGAATTAATAGCAAATAGTGAAATTTAACCTAGCATAAACAACAACTTATATGGACTGTAACCTAGTCTGAAAAGAGTCGATCGGAGTACTTTCGTTGGTGGATATAATTTTTTCTTTTAGAACAGTGATCATATTCCATGTTCTGAAGTAACCTATAGTTAGCCAACTATATCCCGGAAATAACACAAGATGCAAAGATGTCCTGTAATATGTAAGAAAAGTGTAGTCACATTCAATACTTAGGACCTGTTCCATATTTATACAGGCACTAGATATTGTCTATCACAATATAATGTAGTTATTAATGATTCCATCTCAGCCTGGAATATGTGAGTGTACAAAGGTGGAGATTATATAGATTCTTAATTCGAAGATATGTACTGTTGGACCAGCAAGTAAGGAAGTCCCAGAGTCCACAATAGCAGCGCATCCTTTGGCACAGAAGCTAGTTGATTGGCTATCAATAAGGAGATCCACCATTTTGAACTGCCAGTAACCTTTGTAGATCACAAGAAAAGGACACAAAGATAGGTGCTCTACACGAACAGAAACAGAAAAGAACCGAATTACACTACATTTCCCACTAATTGTGTTGTAACAGCAAAAAGAATAGATACATCAGAAAGTAATTAGTGAAACCTTGGGTGCGCGTGATGAGGAATCCCTACATCAGAAAGTAATTAGACAAACACCTGACACAGAAAAGGAAACGAACTGCACTAACAAAAAGAATAGATATGAGAGATAACGAAGGACTGACCAGAGTAGGAAAAAACAAATATGTCAAAACAGACAGCAGGCAAAAGTATACAGAAACCAAGAACACAACGCAATCAGGGGGAAATGTAGCTGTCAAAATACCAGAATACAAAATAGAAGAAGCGTGAGGGGAAGTACAACAAAGAAGAGATAGCATCGGGTTGTACCCAAGAAGGGGCTAGGTCCAGCGATCACACAGAGGTCCATACTATTCAGCTAAACAGGTGGAGCCCTATAGACGCAACTACACATAGAGATTTAGGACAGCAACAATGCTAATGGATTGAAGGTACACTATAAAATTTGGATCTATGGATCAGTTAGGACATCACCCACTCCCATCGAGATAGACACAACATAAATCCACACATTGAGTTCATGCCTCTGATGAACACAGTTCACAAAATAATCTCAAAATACAAGATAATAAGCGTATAAGTTAATTTTGTGCTTGCAGCATAACACTTTATATGTCACCAATAGTTTCCCCTGCATAACACTTTATATGTCACAAATAGGTTTTGCTGCAACTGTGCAGCATAACACTTTATATGTGATAACTTACAAGCGTAAATTAGATAGGTGAATCTATCTCTCTGCAAAAAGTGCATAGAAATTTGAGTTGATGTCCTTAAATCTGTTTAAAGGTGGCATCATACCTTCAAGAACTCAGCAACCTTCGATGTCCACTGCTACTGCTCATAAGTGCTAGAATTGCCATGCCATGTAAACATTGCATTTCCATATTGTAATACAAAATACTCTGTGGAGCTTAAAGATGTGGCTACCTGTAAAATAATAACTGATTAGTTAAAGGGAGAAATAACACGATTTCTATACAATATCATTGTAGATTTCAAAGGACTTTCTGTACAATTTCAGAGGTAGACTTAGTTGTTAGAAGTTGGCCCAAAGGTCAATATTTTTACAGAAAATATTGGCACCTCTAACTCAAAACACTATTTTATTATATAATTCAATATAAAAAAAGACCCATCTCATCCAAGTTATCGACAAGAATAACAGACAGCTAGGTGATACTGCATCAACTTGAAGAGCTTTATTGTTATGGATTGTTGTCTCAGATACTTGAATTAGAGTTATGCCTTCAGCAGAGTAAGTTTCATTGTCCACAACCTTTTTTTTCTGCGATCTTCTTGTATCCAGAACAGATTCCGCCCTACATGATTTGTCAAAATTTAATACTTAGCAGATATCCTCGTAGTAGTGTAGCTATATATTATTCAGATCTATGGTGTTGAGCTATGCATCCCTTACAGAATGATAACATAAAAAAGAAGCAACCACTCAAGTGGTGGGCAACTATCAAACAAGATATATTCAGCAACGGTTGTACCTTCAAGATAACCATGGGCTGGAAAAGAGCAACAAATTGTGGTGGTTCCTTCCCTTGATAAAGGCGTCCCTACAACACCACTACTAATAAATCTAACTCTTCTCTTATTAACAAATATGGTAAGCACTATGAAATAAAATGCAACAACAGAACAGGTCTTCCTTTCAATGAATTCCACATTGTATTAGCTAATTGAGCTGCCATCACTCGATCATCCTGCGCAGAATGAATCAAAAAAAGTAAATATCGATCCAAGCTGGCCAGCTCACTTCTACAAGAGCATGATAAGTCCTATTGTTGTTAAAAAAACGAAGAACAGTGACCAGCTAACATAAACGTTGCTCACTTATAGCATAAGTTTATACTTACTGGCACATCTATACTAATATGAAAGGCGCAATTTCAATTTTAAGCTATATATGGAAATATTTTGGATGGCAGATCCAGAGTATCCTACCCATCCATTCACCAGACCGGAGGGCCGCAATTCAAAGTTGGTCCCAACAAATCCAAGTCCCAAGCATTCAGAGACTAACTGCTGCAATACCTCGGCCTTATGCACGCATCCTAATTTTATGAAGGGGGAATTCATTATTTGCCCTCCATTTAGATCCGTTTTCAGAATTTACACCTCTTCCCGACGTAATATATTTTTTGCCCCTCACTTAGTCTGTTTTTTCGCTTTTTGCCCTCTTTGCATTATTTTAATAATATCCAGCCATTTCCCCCGTTTTGACCATGCAAAAATACAACTTTGCCCCTTGGCTCATTCTTTTCCCCATCCTCTTCCTCCAGTATCGTCGTCCTCGGCTAATCCGCCCCGCCTCCGACACTCCCAAGGTAGCCAACAACAACTCAAAACCTCACCGCTCTCTCCCCTCCGCGACTCCGCAATGCCCGGTCTCCTCCACCTCCAGTCCACGTTGCTCCCCTCGGCGTCCCTGCTCCGCCGCGATGGCACACCCACCTCCTCCGCCACTGCGCGTGCCGGGTGGAGGCCAAGATCCGGGAGATCTTCATGCCGGCGCTCAGCTCCACCATGACAAAGGGCAAGATCGTCTCCTGGACTGCCGCTCGAGTCCGACAAGGCTGACATGGACGTCGAGACCTTCCACGACGGCTTCCTTGCCGCCGTCCTCGTCCCCGCCGACAAGTCCGCGCCTGTCGGCTCCGCCATCGCGCTTCTCGCCGAGTCCGAGGAGGAGATCCCCACTCGCACAGTCCCAGGCATCATCCTTCTCCTCCACCCCAGCCTCGCCACCGCCTCCCCAAGAAACTGCCGCTCAAGAAGCATCCCCTCCTCCTCCGCCTCCGGCACTGTGGCGAATCGTCGCCCGGAGGAGACCTAGTGTGCGGCACAGCCACGTGCCACGCCGAGAGCCAGTGAAGCGAGGGTGTGCGAGAGGAGACGGGAGGAGCCGCAGCGGCGGACCAAGGCCGGAGGCGGCGCCGGGTCGGAAGAAGCACCATGGGGAAGGTGAGCTGGAGGAGACCCAAGCGGCGGCGCTGGCCACCAGGCCGCACCGGATAGCCGGGTGAAGCGGAGGTGCGCCAAAGGGAGGTGAGGAGGAGCCGCAGCGGCGGACCGAGGCTAGAGGTGACGCTGGGTCGAAGAAGCCCTGTGTGTGTAACCATGAGGAGATAAGAAAGAAGGGGTAAAAATGTCTTTTCGCATGTCTTATAACGGAAAAACAGACATATATTAATAAAATAATGCGAAGATGGCAAAAAGCGAAGAAACAGACTAAGTGAGGGGCAAAAAATGTATTACGTCGGAAAGGGGTGTAAATTCTGCAAATGGATCTAAGTAGAGGGCAAATAATGAATTCCCCCTTTTATGAATGACCATCCTAATCTAATCGGGTAATGTGGGTTCCACATGTGCACAAATTAGTGAATATAAATAGTTTTGCAGAAAGGTTCAAACATAGGTTTTATCGAAATACCTGACCAACAAAACTATAAATGCCACATCACCAAGACCGATGATCGCACTAAAAAGTATCAACAATTGGAATAATGTGAAAAAAACATGTAGGCCATCGTTTAAGTTTGGCAACATGCAAAGTATTATTACCAGCATGCTATCCTTCCCAATCCAGTAATTGAGATAATATTCTTCTTTCTTGTCACCCGAATGATGTGTGTAAAGAATGACATCAATGCATTGCCATCAATAATAATCTACACTGTAAAATTTTCCAATGTCCTCTTTTCGTAGGGCAATCTTAGCATTGCCATCAATGCACCACACCTGAAATACAAACAATTTATTTAGTAAGGACAATTCCATTAATCAATTGTACGTATGTTGTAATCCAATATGTAGTAAACAATAAGTTACGAACCAAGGATTAATCAATTGCACATATGCTGTAGTCCAATTTATAGTAAACAATAAGAGCTTCTTTAGTCTTGACATGGTGTGCATACAAAAACAACTGTTTCAACTTCACAAAAGGCAAGACATATTTTTTGTTCTCTTAAATCAATGCAAATGTACATATTGGCACCAAAAACCATTCTACGGAAGGACTCAGAAATCCTCCTAGCAGACCAGTAGCACCGGCACCTGTAATAAAAAAATGATGAGGAATTCATCAAAATTCTTGCTATGCACATCTCTGATTCCTTCAGATTAAAGGATGATGACTACAATAAACGGGTAAACGTGAAAAATGGAGAATTGTTGTTCTCTAAAGTTCCTTCTTTTCTTGAAAAATCTACTCCATTAAGTTCTCAAATGACACCACCAACTACACAAAATCGGACATATACCTCCTCGATTCGGGGTTCTAAAGATCAAGCGGGGTGTTCCCAGGAGGAAGCCGCTACTGAATTACCCTGATTTGTGTTGGGTTGGAGACGAGATCAATCCTTGATTCTTCTGTGCTGCTTCCTCGGTGAGCTGTTCGGTGGATTCGAGAAGAGTAGGAGGCGACACTAACGAAGCTGCCGTCGAACCCGCGTACGTACTCAAAACCAAGGAAAAGAAAAGAGACGGAAGAGGAAGAGGAAGAGGACAACAACACGGCAAGAAAACAGGTAGACGAGAGGAAGAAGACCTCGAGAAGGAAAGACGCATAGATCCAGGGCGAGACAACTCCTCCCCACAAGAAACGAAACGGCAAAAGGCCACACACAAACATGGCGACACAGATCGAGAAAGAAATGGCACTTCCTTCACGGGCGAGGAAGGGACACAGATCAAGAGAAAAATGGCACCTCCTTCACGGCCGAGGGAGGTGGAGGGGGAGGACGAAGCGGTGGCGGTGGCAACAAACTACCATTTTCGTTCCGCGCGAGGCGCCGAGTCTATCGCCGGCCGTTGGGGGTGGAAGCAAGGGCAGGGGAGGAGAAGGGGGAAGCGAGGGCGTGGAAGGGGAAGGGGAAGGGGAGGGAAGGGGAGGGGACGTGTAGAACTCGTGGAAGGAAGGAGGAGAGGGCTTTCGTGGTGAAGAGGAAGGAGGCAGGAGTGGGGGGAGGGGGTGGCGAAGAAGGAGGGGGGAGTGGGGAGCCGAGCCAGCGGGGACGGGGACGAAGCAGCGGGGGTCAGGGAGGAGAGGGGGAAGCAGCGGAGGAAACGAAGGGCGAACTTCACTATAGCGATCCGGAAGGTCCCTTTACTGTGTATACACGACGACACACGGAAGACGGAGGCAACCGAAGAACCAGAGAAGAGCACGTGCCGGGCTGCGTGGCGAGCGGAGTGATGCGAGAAATCCTTAGCTCCGATCGAACGACGAGGACAAGCTGAGAGGAAAATCCGACGGCTAAGAAAAACGTGGCGACGTGGCCACCCTGCCCTCAGCCCCTTTCTGCCTCGTTTTATACAAAGAGATTAAAAATTTCCAATCGAACGTGTTAAAGAACACAAGATCTGGCGGGACGACCACCCAATTGGTCCTTGTCCCAGTTGCATGATTGCATCGTGAACCTGACAATTCAGAAGAAGCATGTCGGGTGGGTCGGACGGATTCTTCTTAAGTTTCTGCAGTGATCTCGCAAAATCTCAGTTGACCCGTACTCGATCGGCCAATGTTTTTTTAGAAAGGAAATCTCTCAGCTTTTATAAAAAGCTAATATCCAAAAGGATCGGCCAGTGTTGGGCCGCGATAGCTACTCGCCACCAACTGTCGTCCGATAGAGATTCAACAATTGCATTGCTTTCGAGAAATGTATTAGCGTTGGTTTTTCAATTGCATTAGCAGTCGGCTCCCTCTCTCTTTCCTGCCGTTTGACCAATGGGCGGGTTGACCTCTTCCCTGCGCGCGCTGGGAAGAAGAAACTTCAATGGACATATAAAGCGAGGAGGCGTGGTCGCTCGCCAGCTTATAATTCGCAGCTCTCTCTCCTCCCTCCCTCCCTATCAGTTTCGCCTTGCGACGGATAGAGAAGGAGCGTTTCTGACGGGAGCCGGATAGAGAGGGAGAAGCGCTCTGCTCCGACGTGCTTCCTGGCCCCGATCGCCGTGGTCGCCGCGAGGAATGAAGGCGGCGGCGCGGCGGGCTCTGCCGCTGCTGCTCTTGCTGCTGCTGGCCAGTATACCGGCGGGATTCTGCGACACCAACGCTCAAGATGGTTAGTCTGATTCTGATCAACTCTGCTTCTTGTATATGCGGTCTGTTCTTTCCATTTCGTTTATTAAGCTTGCGGGGAAGATAATCATGGTAGGTGCTACGAGGAAGAGAAACCAGACAAATTTGTGACCCAAAAGTAATCTTCTTTTGTGAAAATTTTTCGACAGTTTCCGCGCTCCAATCTCTGATGAGCCAATGGAGCAACTACCCGTCAAGCTGGACGGCGTCGACGTCCGGCGACCCCTGCAGCGCCCGGTGGGATGGGGTCATGTGCAACAACGGGAGGGTCACATCACTGTGAGTACCAGCCAGTGGCCGTGCAGTTCGTTCCCTGTATCAAATTCAATCGCCTGGTATCATGCAAATACCTTTGTGTAACATCATGCGTGTCTGTTTGCAGGAGGCTATCAAGCGTTAACCTGCAGGGCACACTGAGCAACAGCATCGGCCAGCTAAGCCAGCTTGTTTATCTGTAAGTCGCTTCCCCACCATGAAAACTCTAGCTGCAAACTGCCATGATTTACATATCATGCATGAGCTTGGAATTTGGATGCTGTAGCATTTCAGATTATTCAGACTGTTGAACTAGTCAGAACAGTTTTGCTTCTAGTTTCTCAACTCTGCTTTCTTGAGGGTTAAGCTCAGCTGACCGAATCAAGTTTACCAGGTATAAGTTTGACTATTTTGGTAATGTAACATGGATTAGGTTGTTTAGTTGATTAAGACCAGGTAATAATGTATGACGCAAAATCCACGTGAACATATACTGTCAGAAACAAAACCTGGATGAAATGATCTGTAAAGTTGTGGAGTCCCACTGATTTACCTGCATGAGAGAAGAAAGAATGTACTAGCTGATAACACACAAGCACTTGCAGGGATGTTTCCTTCAACATTGGTCTCGGTGGTCCGATGCCTGCTTCGATTGGGAACCTTGCGCAGCTTACGACACTGTAAGTGATGCATTACTCGTTGTTGTCAATCCTGGCTTTTCTCATCAGACGTACAAATCACCAAACAGACTTACTGACTTGCACAAATGCGCTGTACTTGTCAGGATCTTCGCTGGTTGCAGCTTCACCGGGGGCATTCCTCAAGAATTAGGCAACCTCCTCCAGCTCTCGTTCTTGTAAGTAGACTAGTTGGTTCAGAATTTCAGATGAAAGTTCCATCACAATTTTTTGTTCATGTTTCTTTTGACTGGACTGGAAAATTAATGTGGTGCATTCTCTATAGGGCCTTGAATTCGAACAAGTTTACAGGCAGAATACCGGCTTCACTTGGCCTACTCTCGAGCCTCTACTGGCTAGACCTGGCTGATAATCAGCTCTCTGGACCTATCCCGATCTCATCATCAACGACACCAGGCCTTGACCTACTTACCAATACGAAGCACTTGTAAGTTATTTCAATCTTAATTTCTGCCCTTGATCAATTAAGCAAGATCAGTATGTAAGCACGTCCCTTCCGATTGTTTCATCTTTCTAAATTTTAATTGTTGAACAGCCATTTCAACAAGAACCAGTTATCTGGAACGCTTACAGGCCTCTTCAACTCTAATATGACTCTCATACACATGTAAGGGATTGCCAGATTTTCAGTCTGTATTTCGTATGGAAAAACGTATCCTGTTTTAAACTACACTATTCATTTTTGTCAGACTATTTGATAGCAACCAATTATCTGGCTCGATCCCAGCTGAGCTTGGGGGCGTTAAAACTCTCCAAGTACTGTAAGTATCTTCAGATCAATAAAATTCACTTTTTCTCCAACAATTGTTTGGTCATAATCTTAAACCCGCTTTGCGTCTTCGACAGTCGATTGGATAGGAACAGTTTTGTGGGAGCAGTTCCTTCTAACATCAGCAACTTGGTCAACCTACATGAGCTGTAAGTGACCTCTGCTGATCTTAAAAGACCAGTCAA
The DNA here is from genome assembly GCA_036346255.1 of Ampelocalamus luodianensis. Taxonomy (NCBI): domain Eukaryota; kingdom Viridiplantae; phylum Streptophyta; class Magnoliopsida; order Poales; family Poaceae; genus Ampelocalamus; species Ampelocalamus luodianensis. The sequence goes on from CM070625.1 coordinate 17,596,024, forward strand.
GATAAGATATTTTATGACACTTGACGTGCCTATTTTTGAAAATGTTGTCTTCTGCAGGAACTTGGCAAGCAACAAGCTAACTGGACCAATGCCAGATCTCAGCAGCATGAACGTATTAAATGTTGTGTAAGAAACTGATTATAATTCTTCCATGCTGCATTGTCCAATACTCCAGTGATATAAATTGTCGAGATAATGACTGATGAATCCATCCTTTAATAACTAGGGATTTAAGCAACAACTCATTTGATCAGTCCGTTGCCCCCAACTGGTTCTCAACTTTGAGATCTCTTACTTCTCTGTGAGTTATCTAAGACTGTTGACTCCTTAAATCATCTCACTACGATAATTTCACACTAACCGCAATATGTTTTAATCACTCAGATCAATAGCTACTGGAGGACTTTCTGGCCAGGTCCCCAAGGGACTCTTCACACTGCCCCAGCTGCAGCAAGTGTAATTTTCTGGCAACTTATACTCAAAATAAATTCAATAAGAAAAAGGAAACCCCCATTTTTACCTGTTTTTATCGCTGATGATCAGACAGTGTACTGAGCAAAAACGCATTCAACGGGACACTTGAGATGACAGGCAGCATCAGCGAAGAACTGCAGATTGTTAATCTCCTAAATAACCAAATAGTCGCTGCCAATGTCCCCACAAGCTACAACAAAACACTGGTGTAAGAACCTGCAAACTCAGCACCAAGAACTACCCATTGCTTCTTTTCTCCACCCATTTCACCAGCATTGCCTTTGTATTTGAGTTTTTTTAAAAAATAATATATTTTTAAAAAAAGAATTGCAGAAATAAATAATCGATTTTTTTTACAAAATTAGACCTCTGTCACCAATTCAATTGGCAACTAGGATCTGTCACCATTTCAATTTGTCGACAGATACCTTGTCATCTATGGAACAGAGTTATGTCGCCGATTGAATTAGCGACAGCTTCTTATCGTTAATTCAATTGAATAAGAGGGCTTGATCAATTCAATTCTACGGAGAGAGATGCCAAGCATATATCTTTATTTCAATTTATTTAGTTTCTATTGTCAATTCAATTGGCAAATCTGACTTACTTTTCTGTTAGCAACAGGGTTACTATTGCCAATTGAACTAGTGACAACCCTCTAGGTCTAGTTTTGTAAAATAAAAAAAACGACTATTTATTTCTGTAATTATTTTTTAAAAATATATTAAAAAAATATTTGTATTTTGCCTGCAGGCTCATGGGGAATCCGGTGTGCGTGGATACAGATTTCTCCGGTCGATTCTTCTGCAGCATCCAGCAAGCCAACATGAAAGCATACACCACTAGTGTGACCAAATGCGGCTTGATAACCTCGTGCCGTAGTGATCAGAGTCTGGACCCTGCAAACTGCGGCTGCGCCTATTCGTACAACGGCAAGATGGTCTTTAGAGCGCCCTTCTTCACGGACTTGACGAACAGCGCGACATTTCAGCAGTTGGAGACGAGCCTCTCGACACAACTGGCACTGCGTGCCGGTTCAGTTTACCTCTCTGGCATCCACTTCAACAGTGACAACTACCTCCAAGTTCAAGTGAATCTGTTTCCATCATCCGGGATGTCCTTCAACCTGTCGGAACTGATAAGGATTGGCTTTGATCTCGGCAACCAGACTTACAAGCCACCGACAAATTTCGGGCCTTATTACTTCATTGCAGATCCATATGCCCTCTTGTCAGGTACTTGAATCTCAGCATGTAAAAGACTACCATTTGCATTGTAGTAGTATGATAGTGTGAAATTCACTAAGTTTCTGTGTCAGGTGCTGCTGCTGCTGCTGGTAAAAAATCTAAGATCAGTACAGGTGCTATAGCTGGAATTGCAGCAGCCGGTGGACTACTTGTGATTGCCCTCATTTTCATGGCGATATTTGCTTTACGACAGAAGAGAAGGGCTGACAAACAACCGGAACGATCAGACCCTTTCGGTAAGGATCTGATGCATTGAGATTTCTGTTGTCACCAACGACGCCATTAAGCAATTTGTGCGGAATGAAACATAGAAGCTGAGGGAAACATAGAATAGAAGCTTGGCAGCTGACCATTATTTTCACCAAGGCAGAGTCCCAGATCCATTTAAAACTAAGACACATTAACAGCTATAAACAGTACCAACCGACTAAAATCAACCCTGACAAGAACAATAAACGTTGGAACTGAACTGAATTTTGTTCCAAAATTCCAGCTTCGTGGCGAACTTCCCAGAAAGACCGTGGAGCGGCTCCACAGCTGAAAGGGGCAAGGTCCTTCTGCTTTGATGAACTGAAGAACTGCACCAACAATTTCTCAAATAACCATGAGATTGGGTCAGGAGGCTACGGAAAGGTGTACAAAGGAACCCTTGTGGATGGGACGCGGGTCGCGATCAAGCGAGCGGAACCTGGGTCCATGCAAGGCGTGGTGGAGTTCAGGAACGAGATCGAGCTGCTCTCCCGGGTTCATCACAGGAACCTGGTGAGCCTGATCGGCTTCTGCCACGAACAAGGGGAGCAGATGCTGGTGTACGAGTACGTCTCCAATGGATCACTCAGAGAGAACTTGATAGGTACATCTGAATCAAACCACTCCATACCATTACCACAAATCTATATTTGCATTTTTAGTTTTTTTAACCATTAAATTTCGCTTGAGATCAAAGCAATTGAGCTGTGTATATGTACGGCCATGCAGCGAGAGGGACGTACCTGGACTGGAAGAAGAGGCTGAGGATCGCCCTCGGCTCGGCGAGAGGGTTAGCGTACCTTCACGAGCTCGCCGACCCGCCGATCATCCACCGGGACATCAAGTCCGCCAACATCCTCCTCGACGACAACCTCAAGGCCAAGGTCGCCGATTTCGGCCTCTCCAAGCTCGTCGCAGACACCAAGAAAGGCCATGTCTCCACTCAAGTCAAAGGAACACTGGTAAGCTAGCATATACCCCTACTACTCCATTACTTTCACCTTAATCACTTTGCCAATATCTTATCATAAACATAATTTGTAGATAAAAGTTAATGGAAAACCATTTAAACATGTTTTGACCTTGTGTCGTTAGGGTTATTTGGATCCGGAGTACTACATGACGCAGCATCTGTCGGAGAAGAGCGACGTGTACAGCTTCGGGGTGGTCATGCTGGAGCTGCTGAGCGGGAGGCAGCCGATCGAGAAGGGCAGTTACATCGTGCGCGAGGTCAGGATGGCCATCAACCCGGCCGACCACGACAGCTACGGGCTGCGCGCCGTCGTCGACCCGGCGATCCGGGACGCCACGCGGACCGCCGGGTTCAGGCGTTTCGTGCAGCTGGCGATGCGGTGCGTCAACGAGTCCGCGTCGGCGCGGCCAGCCATGAGCGCCGTCGTGAAGGAGATCGAGGCCATGCTGCAGAACGAGCCCGACAGGGACGGGGGCGCCGGCTCGGCCGGCTCGTCGGCCACCGAGTTCGAGGGCGCGGGGAGAGCGCGCGCACCCGTACAGCGACGTGGAGATCACGAGGGGGTCGTACAGCGACAACGCGTCGGATTATATGCCCTTCTTTGAGGTCAAGCCCAAGTAGAATTTAAGGCGTTGTTTCAAAAAAAATTCATTTTAGCTTGTGATGAATTGTAAATTTTGTTCGTTTGTTATAAATCGTTTATTAGATTCTTTATTCATCGTTATTCAAGTTTTTTACCATGGGTTTGGATACCAAACGAACCTCTTCAGATATGAAGATCATCAATTTACCCTCTTTTGCAATCGGTTTCGCTGCAAAACTTGCTGCTCTAGCTCAATGCCCACGATTATCACGAATCGAAAGGTTGCATGCACCACGGAAGCTGCTGTAAGCAAGGCTGTCAATAGCGCGATCCGTATGGTGCTCTCTCTTACAAACATATATACTCCCTCCGGTCCTTAAATAGTGGCGCCTTAAAATGTGTGCAGTCAAACCATATTAATTTTAACTAAATATATTGTTTAAAACATATGGTTTGGATATATGAAAATGATATAAGTGATATTGTCATGAAAAATATTATCATAATATTGTATTTTTACAATTTTTTAATATATAGTAAGATAATTTAGTGGTCAACATAGCATGTTGCTGTTGACTTTGAAGAATAAAAAAAATATCACTCTTTTGTGATCAAAGAGAATACTGTATTAGATCATTCTGACTCGAATCATACGTTGGACCCATACTAATAAAAATAATGTTCTAGAACTTGCAATCTTTATAAACACGATTCTCAATATACGATCCTATCATGGTCATACGATCTTAATTAGGGAATCTCTACTGTTTGAGCGTCCGACACGAAGCGTTCTGTGCGGACACTCCACTCACTAAACTCTCCCACCTGGCATTATATATCTAGTGAGCAGAAAAAAATACAAACACTTCTTAACCACTTGGTCCTCATTCACTCAACGCCTCCCCCTACCCCTGCCTCCCCCCTCTCTGCATTGCTTCAGCAGGCTCTTCTCTAGCTGAGCACCACTGTTGAGCCCCTCTCTTTCCACACATGGCCAAGTGTGGACTGCACGAGCACAGCCTCCGCAGGTGCCATTGAGTTGAGTCGGGCACTCCTGCCGCTGGGGTGGCCGGACGGTGTCGAAGGATTTGGTGGCGCAACTAGCAACGAGGTGGAGCCGCCACCTCGGCCAGTCATATCCAGGCCTACTGAAGGCTAGGAAGCAAGATCATGGCCTCTTCCTCCTTCGACGAGTTTGGTCTTCACCACTAATCGCGCGCTTCTCCTCCGGTTAGGCTTTGTTGCATGCGTTTTTTTTATTGTTGCATCTCGCTTCCTCCATTGTTGCAAGAAGTTTTTTTGTGCAATGTCTCTTTCTCAGATCTAGTAGCATAATGTAATTTTCTTGCAGTTGGAATGATTTGTTGTGCAAGAGTATTTTTTATTGCAATCAGGTAATTATTTTGTTGCGATGATCAAGGTTGTTAGAATCGCGATCCTAAATCGGATCGGAGGTTCTTTTCTTCAGCAGGATCGCAAATCGTAGGATTGATGTAAAATCTAAAATCCTATTTGATTCTACCAAACAATCATTTTTTAAAAAATCTACCTTGTATTTTAACACTTCTACATTTTTAAAAGTATACTTTTAGAACATTTGTTTACCAAAATGTAGTTCAAAGGAAAGATAGTTTCTTATTTATGGAAATTATAATGGACATGAATAAATAAAAAGTAAAAAATTAACAATGAAATGGACATATGCAAATAATTATTTATGATAAATCACTACAATTGGTAGAATCGGATAGGATCGTATGAAAATTTTGATCATGATCCTACAAAAAAATTGCTAGAATTATAATAATATTTAGATTCTACCAAATTAAGACTCTACTATAGAATCGGATCGGACCATTCAATCTGGGTCATAGGTCGTAGAAACGTAGGATCGTATGACTAGAATCGAGATTCTGACAACCTTAGTGATGATTTTGTTGCACAAGAATGTAACCGTTTTGATTTGTTGCACAAGAGTAAATTTTTGTTGCGGTATGGATGTCTATTTGTTGCACAGAGGAATCTGTGCTTGTTGCATCGAGTTGAGAATTTATTGTATTTATGTTGCATGGGATGAGGATTTTGTTACAGATTTACTAAATAATTATTGCATCTAACCGTTTTTTTGTTATGTTGAATCGGATGACTGTTCAAGTTATTTCCCTCTTGATTATACCAAGCGAGATTGATCCTACCTAGAATCCAGATCTTAGCAAGCTTGTCCCAAGCCTCACTCGATTCCTCGCTCCCGTGTGCCGTTTCGTTTTTCTGTTCGGAACAATGGAAAAAGGAGGGCTACCTGCCTGGGCCGCTGATTAGGATTTACAGATTGGGCCAATCATTTGTGTATGTTGTTGGGCCTAGGTACGGAGAAATCTGAAAATGCGCAGGTCAAATCTACTTCCGGCGCTACTCCGCCCATGGCTTGCTGCGCGCCACGACCACAAGCTAGCCAACGGCCAGGTCGGCACCGAAGCCGTCTTGACCGATCATTCGCCGAGACCTCGCGCACGCGCGAACTGGTCAAGCTCAAGCAGCGAGGGATCGATGGAGCGCCAACGGCGGGGACGTACAGATCAGCGCGGCGCGACCGGCCATCTCGGCGGCGTCCTAACCCCGCACCGGCGCACCGCTCGTTCCCTCGCCCTCCCGAGCTATAAATCCCCGCCCCGGCGTCCCCTCCTCACTCCGAAGCTCCCCGGTTGACCTCCCCGGTCTCCTATATACCCACCCATCTCCACCCTACTACCTCTAACGCAACCAGGGACGTCTTCCATGGTCTCCTCCTAGATCCCCGTGTCTCGCCGCAACTCCTACATTACAATCCTTCAAGAGAGCACCACTCTCGAGACTCAAGAGCGCCCGCTAGCCCGACCAGCCCGCCTGCCACCGAGATCGATCGAGAGGCTGTCGTGAAGTGAGATGGCGGCGACGACGACGCGCGCGACCGTGGCGGCCGGCGTGCTGCTGCTGCTGTCGGCGCTCGGCGCCGTGGTGCGAGCCGAGGACCCGTACCTGTTCTTCGAGTGGCAGGTGACGTACGGGACCAAGACCCTGCTGGGCGTGCCCCAGAAGGTGATCCTCATCAACGGCGAGTTTCCCGGCCCGAGGATCAACTGCTCCTCCAACAACAACATCGTCGTCAACGTCTTCAACCGGCTCGACCAGCCGCTCCTCTTCACCTGGAACGGGATGCAGCACCGGAAGAACTCGTGGCAGGACGGGCTGCTGGGCACGCAGTGCCCCATCGCGCCGGGCCAGAACTGGACCTACAAGTGGCAGCCCAAGGACCAGATCGGCAGCTTCTTCTACTTCCCATCCATCGGCATGCAGCGGGCGGCGGGCGGCTACGGGCCCATCAGCGTCGTCAGCCGCCTCCTCATCCCCGTCCCCTTCGACCCGCCGGCCGAAGACTACGAGGTCCTCATCGGTGACTGGTACACCAAGGACCACGAAGTCATGGCCCGCCTGCTCGACGACGGCCGCAGCATCGGCCGCCCGGCGGGCGTCCTCATCAACGGAAGGGGCGGCAAGGACGCGTCCGCCACGCCCATGTTCACCGTGGAGGCTGGCAAGGTGTACCGCTTCCGCGTCTGCAACGCCGGCATCAAGGCGTCCCTCAACTTCCGCATCCAGGGCCACGACATGAAGCTCGTCGAGATGGACGGCTCGCACACCGTGCAGGACGTGTACGACTCGCTCGACGTCCACGTCGGACACTGCTTTTCCGTCCTCGTCGACGCCGACCAGAAGCCCGGCGACTACTACATGGTGGCCTCCACCAGGTTCATCCACGACGCCAAGTCCGTCTCCGCCGTCATCCGCTACGCCGGCTCCAATACCCCGCCGTCGGAGCACGTGCCCGAGCCGCCGGCCGGCTGGGCCTGGTCCCTCAACCAGTGGAGGTCCTTCCGGTGGAACCTGACGGCCAGCGCCGCGCGGCCCAACCCGCAGGGCTCGTACCACTACGGCCAGATCAACATCACCCGCACCATCAAGCTCCTGGTCTCCCGCGGCCACATCGACGGCAAGCTCCGGTACGGCTTCAACGGCATCTCCCACGTGGACGCCGACACCCCCCTGAAGCTCGCCGAGTACTTCAACGTCAGCGACCAGGTGTTCAAGTACAACAAGATGGGCGACGTGCCCCCGGCCGTGAACGGCCCCCTCCGTGTCCTGCCCAACGTCATCACGGTCGAGTTCCGCACCTTCATCGAGGTCGTCTTCCAGAACCCCGAGAAGAGCATGGACTCCCTCCACCTCGACGGCTACGCTTTCTTCGCCGTCGGGTACGTGTAAATAGGATCTTCTAGTTCTGTACCATACAAGACATTAATGCAGCCGCACGCATGCATGCTCGCCCGGCCGGGCTGTCTCGATCTGACGTACCTGCCCGCTCGTGAGTGCAGGATGGGGCCGGGGGAGTGGTCGCCGGAGCTGAGGAAGACGTACAACCTGCTGGACGCGGTGAGCAGGCACACGATCCAGGTGTACCCCCGGTCGTGGTCGGCGATCATGCTGACGTTCGACAACGCGGGCATGTGGAACGTGCGGTCCAACATCTGGGAGCGGCACTACCTCGGGGAGCAGCTCTACATCAGCGTCATCTCGCCGGCGCGGTCGCTGCGCGACGAGTACAACATGCCCGACAACGGCCTCCGCTGTGGCAAGGTCGCCGGGCTGCCGCTGCCGCCGTCCTACCTCCCCGCCTGATCCACCATCGATCGTTGTTTCCGTCGTTATGTCCGTTGCTCTTGGCATTTTTCTTTTGCTTTGGCGGAATAAGCACCGGGGCTCATGCATGCGCGCCCCCCTCAAAAGAACAAAGACGAAAGAAACCGTAGGAAGAGTAAGAAATTAACGTCGGCTGGGAACGCATAAATGTAATCTCGAGATGCCCTCTCAAATCATTGTAATGGGAGTTAACTTTATCACACCATTTACCTGCCCCATAAAGCATTACAGATGGTTGCGTTTGTTGATTACAGCTTCTACTAGTATTTCAGTTTATCTTGTTGGAAATATATATAATATTTTAATTTCAGATTTTATCACGAGTAAAAAATCATACATAACTACGGAAGCATAAAGCTATGCTAACAGCTGATAACATATTGTATTACTAATCATACGCAAAGATAGGATTATCACTTGATCGCACAAACAACTTACAACCGGGCTTGATGAAGAACAGAAAATAGTGCATACTCGATGCAGCGCAGAAAGTAGATGAAGCAGTGCGGCAAGTAGTCACGCAGATGCGCTGCCCAAAAACCTTATTGCCGCCCATGCAAGTGAAATATGTGATAATAGTTCGGAGATACCTGCCCACCCACTTTCCTGGTGCATGCCGAGGAGAAGTGATGACTCGGTTCGACAATACAATACACCAGCACAATTCAATAGAGAAGGAGCAGAAGAATATGAGAAAATCGATTGTTTAAGGTCTGAACGTCTCTATATCCTTTTAAAGTTGAGACAATTACTCTCTCTAGTAACTGTATAATAAAGCACATAATGAACCACTAATAACCAGTGTTTCTTTTTCGGCTAAAAATCGGCCATATTGGTTCTGCTGGCCACCCCCAGTAAGAATCCAAACCAGCTTCAAAATTTTCAGCCCAAGTTGAAATGAGTTCGGCTAGCCCAAATGAGCCCATTTGCCCTCAAATCGTTCCCTAGGTCAGGTCACAGCACGCGCACACAACTCATTCCTCCCCACTGGGCGATGGCGCATGGGAGCTCCCCCAAATCCCCAATCTTCTTCTCAATTCCTCCTTTGCTCCTCTCCGTTCTTCTTCGGCGGCGCATGGGAGCTTCCCCAATCTTCTTCTTCCCTAGCTAGCGGTGACGCCGGCGAGTCGGCGACCCCATCCCAGGGGTCTTCTTCGACTCCTCCCCGAGGCCCAAGCTCCCGAGCTCCTCCTTCGCACCTGCGGTGCATGGAGTGCGACAGAGGCACTACGGAGGGGAGCGGTGGCGGGTGCGGCGCGGGTACGGTTCTCCCCTGGAACTTATCTCTGTGGATTGTTATCATCCCCTAATTATTGTGTGTGTTGTTGATTGATTTGAACTTAAACTTGTTGTTGAGTATTTTGAGTGCTTGAGTATTGAGTATTTGAGTGATGTACTGCTGCCAACTAGTTGTCTGTGAAGTTGTTGATGTCTATTTAGAAATTGTTGAAGATTTTCGACCAATTTCAGCTCATTTTTAGCTGATTTTTGTTTAAAATTCAAAATTCAGTTTATAATCGAAATCAACCGAAATATTTCGAAAATCGGCCACTGCAGATCTATCGGTACCTCCCGGTAAAAAAAAAACGAAACTGGTTACCAAAACCCTGTTGGTAACTGCTAATTCAAAAACCAATTAATAGTAATTAAGCAGTGTTTATCAGCTCCTAACGATACCCTGGTCTACAGCTTCAACCAGTGACCACACTGGTCTTCCAACTAGTGTAGTTTGACCCGTATAAAAGGAGAGAGAGAGAAATACACGATTAGCAAAAGTAAGGTAGATTAGGTTCACGACGTGCGTGTGTGTGACTTTAGCTATAATTCTTCTCATATCACCCCATGCCATGGGTCATATGTTTAAAGAGATGGAAATAACTCCACTTTATAAATTGCTCTCTCACCACTTGACTAGGCAATATGAGACTAAACCATGCATGCTTTAGGATTTAAGAAACGAATAGGCCTTTACACTTATGGGCCCAATTCTAACAACCCCCCACCAATTCCAAGGCAAGCAATAAAAATGATGATAAAGACTATTGTACTGAAGTGCTGTTAATATACCAGTCTTTTAGTTAAGTCCCGTACATGTTGAACATGCACCTAGAATAATAAGATTCATCTTCTCGCAGCTGATGAATGGACTATGCCTTGAATTCACAACTTTTTATGATTAAATTTCACTTGAAATCTCAACTGATACTACGTTGTCAAAGAACTGTGCCTAAATGGAGTATTATTTGGCCACACTCTCTTATCTGCTTATGTGCTTTCTAGAGAATGCACTATTCTCGAGAACTACGATCTCACATTTAAGCTCAAGTATATGTATTCATTAGTTATTATGTAAGCTAATATCTTTTTTCCTCATTAGACACTAGAATACATTAAGACTTTAAGTCATCCTTCCATACAGTTGTTAGTACTTTGTCTATTAGGATTCCGGTACATATATTATTAAAATGTACTCTCTTGTTACAACATCGACTTATTTTTCCCATTACCTAAGTGACAGGATCTCCGATCAAGAAGGTATGCGTTACTGTTGAGTTGTAACTCCAATGGGCCTCATTCCCATGTCCATAGACGCAACGGAATCGACTTGCGTGCTAGCTCCTCTGTGAAAGGGCATGCCAGATTTTTCTCAGTGCATATATAATTCACAGTAATCACTTTAGAGTTCCTCAGTTTTCTGAAGATTTAAGCCTACACTTCACGAAATTGAGGATTTGACCAACACTTTGTAGTCGTTCAATCAAGCATCACATGATTTGCATCAAGATGGGAAAGATGATAACGATTTCTTGTGAGAAGTTTGATCCTAAGCCCTCGGTTTTTCTTTCTTCCTTGTATCTCGAGCGTCAATTCATGGTCGAACGGTTCACGAGGCAATGCATTTGGTGCCTTTGTTCCCCCTCACCCTAAAAGGCATTATGGCATTCAAACAACAAATTCATCTTGAACTAATGTATGCATTATGTTCTACCTATCTATCCATCGTCCGATAGGAAGATTCATAGTACAGCATGGCTATCTTGACCGTTTTGCTGAGTTGGCAAGGACTAGGATATACTATTTGGGCAACCACGCGTTGTCGCGGCGTCAATGAAGAACATAGTTTGTTGTTGTGTGGAAATAGATACTTATGTATTTGGGCATGTCAGAAATTCAACGGATCTAGGATTGTAAAGAAGAAGATTGATCTACAACATAGCAAAATATGGCACAAAAAACAAACTAAATTGGTTCAGAGGTGCCATCATTGGTCGAAATATTCATCGGCTATAGGTAAATTGCTTATGCCATAGACTACGGTAACATCAATGGAGAATAGAAAATACATCTACATAAATTCCACTGAACTATTCCCACAAGACTAGTCTAATTCATAAGGGGCAAAGTAAAAAAAACTGTAGATGGCTTTTGTAGAGAAGGGCTACTGAAAATGTAGATAGGCTGTAGTAACGATGACAGTGTACAGATTGATTAGCATCTTCATTTTCTCCCTAATAAGGCGCCATACAGAATATTATGGCATTGTTTGTTAGATAGGGAACCTATGGCGAGAGATGAATTAGTGTGATTAGTTGTGGTAGACACTAAATCTTCCATTTACACAACAAAGCGGTGTGGCAGATGGTGAGCAAGGAATGTATCCATTTGTATAACAAAAGAGCACAAAACTATAAATATTTGGCAGGGTAACATATTTAAACTTTATTTGTTTTAGAGATGTTTATGTTTGAGCACTGGAGCAAATAAAAAATAAAACTAAAACTAACTTGATAAGAAGGGCACGGATATAAAAAACATAGGCTCCGACGTAAGTAATATAGCAATCTAAATAGGAAATTGATTCTTCATTGTAATCAATCATATTATATGCAAGAAATCATTTTCAAGAGAAATGAGGTCAAAGGAAGCTGGATATCTTATGTAAATATGTAGCATATGATTTCCAACAGAAAAAAGAGCAGCATACAATTAGATGGTAGAAAGCCTCATTACGGTATGGTAAGGAAATACGAAATGAAATTTCAGAACTCACAGCATCCCACAGCCTCAACAACAAGCAATTTGTTTGGTTTGTAATGTAAATGAACATCATACATGGTTTGTAATATAGAAAAATAAAATGGCAACAACACGAGGGATATGGTTTCTAACAACAGCGGAGGGATATACAAAACAAAATGGTACTAACTATTTTGCACAAAGCGCAGAAATAAGCTGTTGAAATTGCTAGTTAAGTATCATCTAATGTACGAACTATTCAAAAGGCATAAGAGGATCTTCTTTTCACTAATATAAACACACCAATGCTAGGCTTTTGTAAATTCATGGTAAATGTGAACTACAACATACTCAATCTCATGCATGTAAGAAAGCAGGGTACTTACTTCGGAAGTGCAGTATACACATGTACAACCATCTATAACCTTTTCTTGTTCAAGCGCGGAACCTTCACCGTGAAGTGACATAGACATAAATAAGCAGAACGAAATCGTTGCAATGAAAGGCTATGCATCTTCTCGGCAAAAAGTCTGAGACTTATGGGTATATAACAAAACAGAAGCATAGAAATATCTTGGACTTTCATAGTTTGATAGCAACCTACAATGAAGTAAATGATATTTTATCATGTACGCCTTGTCATGATCTATGGCAGGTAAATGACTATGGTTTTTTCTCTTCTATTGATAATCCTGCACTGTAGGACACGATCTTTGCGTATTGTCAGGACTGAATATAGACAACTCAAGCCTACATTTTTTTTGGAGAAATAAACATATGAATTGCTTCAATTCTAGTAATGAAAATGTTATCAGTCATCCTTAAGAATGGAGGAGATCAATCGAAGAGAAGCAAAATGAGTCGCAAGTACATAATACCAAGTTACGAATCTATGTGGAAAGGCAGTAAGCATAAAGTGTCCATATCTAAAAGTTCGAAGTTGCAAAGCTAAACCAATAAAATTGTAGGGTCAGACAGTATTGGAAATTGGAAATTGAATATACCACATAGCAAATAGCCATTGCTACTCGCTAAAGAACAATACTGATAAAGGGAGCATAGACCAACTTACTTGTGCAAGAAAAAAACATAGCCAAACAGCAAGTGTCTAATAGACAAATTAATATATCATGGCATCATGTATAAACACTATAGTCTCATTAGCTTAACAAAAAAATGTAGGAAAGTCATCATTTCAAACTCATCATGTAGAAATTCAGAGCTAGATAGATGGAAGCAATTTGTTTCATTCAAATGTGACTAAAAAAGATAACTAAATCGACCTTAAAAGGATATGGACACACAATGCAAGGAAAACATGTTTAGTATAACACCTATTGCTTCTCTGTTGAATAAGACTTTATTAGTATCCTCCATAAAATGCGAACAATCCACAAGAGCCAAATGTAACACCCTGAACAACACAGGCCCAGAATGCCACTAAACTACACTAACTATTAATTTTAACAATAATTAACACTAAATTACAACAAGCATATCAATGATAAAACTCATCCATGACTCACAATAATACAAGCATAACGATATTGGCAATCATGGATAATTAATTATTAAGAAGCATGGCAAGATAATAAGCAAAGATCAATACAAAACCAATCCAATTAAGTCTATTAAATGAATAATCAACTAAGACTAAGCAATAATATCAAATCCTAATTATAATTCATCACTATAATAAAATGTCCCATGGCCACTGTTTCATGTAATTAAATGTATGACGTGAATTCAAGTGTGCGAGCCCTTCCCATGTGCAACGTCGTCGATGGTTGCCTAAAAACCACAATAGAGCAAGCGTGAGTCTACGACTTAGTAAGCACAATAATAAACAATAAACAATGATTAAGTAACTATAAACCATAACATCATCAACATCAACTGTTTTCTTTTCTTTATTCCCATACTCAATCATCCAATTCCCTGTTCATTCAATGCATCCATACGCTACATGTCCACATGCATTTTGTTCACGTATACCAGTATAGCGTGAGTGAACACTCTTGACATGTTCACTCTCAATCCCGTCCTCTTCAAGGATCGGAGACCACCTCTACTCCCGTGAAGGTGTGTGATCACCATGATCACCTTCTCTTATGCAATAATGCTTATGGATGCACAATTATTCATAGGTTCATCAATAATACCATCATCCAACATTCTCAAATGCATCAATACGGTTAGTTTCGTAACCATTCGCTTATTTGAAATTAAGAAGATAAAAGTATGAACAATATAATGGTAATGAGTGGTAAATAATACATTAATCGACCAATGAACATGTCTACCATGCACTTGCCTCTTTATCCCCGTGAAGCTGGATAGCGAAGCAGTAGCAAAGCGTTAGAGACCACACTCCCTAGACAAATATGGCAATACACAACTCAAAATCTCAATATTACATCACTCATACTTTATAATTATCGTCATCGCACGTCTACTGCAAACCGACCCAATTAACCCAAAACTACCAGATACATTACCCGTTGTCCCAGTAGTAAAGCGACTCTAACTTATTCACCCGAACTCTAAATTCAACCATCTAAAACTTTCTGGAATCCTCACAAAAAAACTACAACTTTCTAGTTATGATGAACATCTGATTTACTATTTTATGCCCTGTTTTTTCCCCAAAGACCGTCCTAGAATCTATCAGGAGAGTCCGCTTTATAATTTTATATCTTTAATTCTAAAACCTGAAAATATATGAATGGTACCAGTCCTAGAAACTACATAAAATTTTCTATATTATCCAAGTTATCACCACATTTTAATTTTGCCATCTACTAAATGAAACCGACCTATCTTCACGACGTTTGCCAACTACGTCCAAAATCTAGACAGTGACCTTCCCGAGGTCGTATCTTTTTGCTCGCCACTCCGATTTTAATGATCCAAACCTTTCTGAAAAGCTAACGAGATTATATAATTTTTCTCTAATTGGCTCGACCTCTTAATCCGAGCCTAAATGCCCTAAATCATCCCCGCAAGGTTCTGCACCTAACCTTGACGAACTAAGGCCGATTCAAAGCTAATTTTCCTCTAATCAAAACGACCTACAAACTTAACAATGACTAATCCATGGCAAAACCTAGGGATTAATAGGGTTTACCCTTGATGATCTCGATGAATCATGGGAATCCGCGAAAGGGTGGCGTGGCAGTGGGGGTGGCGGCGCGACAGCAAGGGGAGGTGGTGGCAGCACACGACAGTAAGGGGAGGCGGTGGCACCCTAGGGCAAAGGGTAGGAGGCAGCAAGCAGGGGGTAGCTAGGGCAGGGCTGCTGTCCAGCTCGGTCCTTTTATTGGCGTCAGCCCACCTTGGGCCTTGGTGCTGTGGGTCGAAAGCCCACGGCCCAAGTTTTCTCATTTTTCGAAAAACCTCACTAATTCTTTTAATTCTCTCTCTAAAGCGTTTCAGGATATTACACCTGCGACCGGGCCAATACACGCCAAAGTACTAAGTCAAGAGAGGTCCCATACCCTCTAGTGTGGTTAGCACGCTAAAATGCTTGGTTTAGTGTAACAAGATGTTCGGTCCTTGTTGACTTAGGCACCATTCCATCACCGAAAATCACACCATCATACCATTGTGCCCAAGTCTAAATCATTTTGTTTTCGTTTTAGTTTTCATAAGTAGACATGGCACAAGATGGAAATCATAAATCATAATAAGTTTTGTGTGATCAAGGTTATCGACAAGTCGATAACCGCCCATTTCTACCGAAGCTAAGCATGGCTAAGCAATTAATTCGCAACTACTAAGTGACAAGAGCCCATCCACGAACTCTAAATCACAGCAAGTAACCTAGGCTCATGGTAGTAGAGGATAATCATTTGCTAAGGAAATGCATCTACTAGGCCAACTATTAAAACAAAATAGCAATGCATACATAGAATTTGTAATCAACATAAATACTGAAAATACTGGGATTAACATGATCAAACTGCTTGCCTTCTTGCTGTTGCTCAAACTGTTGTGGAGGGTCGCTCTCGGGATTACCGCAAATGTCGAATCCTAAGCGAAAGGCCAAAAAGAACCAAGAACAACCAATAAGACGAGCAACACTAAAACAAAAGAGCAAGCAAAATTTATCCAAATACGACGAAATTTATACACAAGGTAGAATACGAATATACCTAGATATAGAAACTGGAAAAACCTAATTTGGATTTGTGGTGCAAAAGATATTGCCTAAAAACACATTTTCGGCCATAATTAGCACTGTAGCAAAAATATTTTCTAGAAAGATTTTGAAGCTGAAATTTTTATGGTAGCTACCTACTGGTATAGAGGTAACCCATATAAAATTTCAGGTCATTTGGAGTTAAAGGGATTTAGTTATGATTTTTCTAAGATGCAAAATTAGCATAATGCACTTTCGGGAACAAAGATATGTTCAAAACTAATTTTACCGTGAAGTATACCAACAGAGGGGTTTTCTAGAATTTATCATATACATTTTGCAGTTACAGAGAATTACTTGTGTATTTTATAAGTCTTCCAGGATTTTCTAAATGCTGAAAATAGGTACTAAATCATTAATCAAGGTTTCTGTTACAATCTTGGACCTACCATCATTTTTACATTAACATTGGGTTGATAACAAATTTATCAAAGTTGGAATCATTCATTTTGGATATACACGAGCAAGATATGCATTTTCTAACGTTTTATCCATTTTACGGAATATTCAAAATGACGAAACCAAGTTATTCCTAGTTACACAATTTTACATTCTTGGAACATGTTTAAATCCATTTTTATAATAAGCTAAAGTGATAACATGATTTATTTCAGTTGGGATTAACTAAGCGATTAAAATGAATTAGTTATGAGTTTCTAAAGTTTTTACATCATTTTGGTTGATAAACAATTGCTTACGAAATACGAAACAATCAATAAAAGGAAATGGCGTGGACAACCCCACAACCCTTGATCTAACATCCTACGGCTTACGGCCGAAAATAGCGCACGCGTGTGACAAATGAAACCCACCGTTGGATCAAGATCCAACGGCTCACTGAGTGTATGCAACCGGACGGTGCGGTTGCTTGAGGCCAATCGGCCGCAGATCGCGATGGATGGGCGGCCCGAACGCACAACAACCGGATTGTCCGATTGCACGATCTCGACCATTGATCGCAAGATCGGCCGCGAGCGGCGAGGGAACCGGATGGTCGAATGCATGCAAGATCCGGGCGCGGATCACAAAATGGACGGCGGCTATAGATCGAAGTTCAAAAGAGTGCGACGAGTGGGACGCATGTCGGTGACTACGAGTCACGACCGCAACGATTTAACCCGTGCAGTACCTGCTGGGCCCAATCGGCGACCCGAGAAGGTTTCCGACGAGATTAAGTGCGACATCTTTATTAATCAATGATTAAGCATTAATGATGTCGGAGCGGTGTGGAGTAAACAGAGATTGATTTAACCAACTCGTGCATAAATCCAAATAAATCCCTTGAAACAAACTTGTGAACCACTTGAAATAGCATGGTTCATGGAACTACTCTGTTAAGCAAGTAAGAAATGCTCTCATGAAAATTCCATGTTCCACGTGTAATATGTTTTCGAAGGTAATGCTTAATAGCATGCCTGGCACAACATCTATTGTTTGACCATTGAATAAGGCTTTATCAATATCCTCCATAAAAAGGGGAAAATCCAGAAAAGACCACCTCATACATAAATATGAAGAAATCCTTTCTAACAAACTTGTGAACTACTTGAAATAGCATGGTCCATGGAACTACTGTAATTATAAAACTCAAATGAACTTCGCATAGGAAACATCATACTATCAGCATGTAACTCTCACAGTCCAAGCCTCCAAGGTACTTACTACTGTACCTGCATATGCTAATTTATAATCATCTACCATGAGCACAATAAGGTCCATAACCATGAGCAACACGTAAGTAACAACAGTGATGAGGACATCAACCCATCGCTACTCCACTCATGTTCACCACGTCATTTTGGTTCTATGTCAAGCAAGAGTTCCAGTGGGACATGTTTTGAAATCCAATTCGGCCTCCAGAGACAACACCGACTTCAAACGTGCATAGAAGTCGCATACAAACTCCGTTTGAGATGTTCTTGGGCTTATTTGAAAGCTTATCTCGTCATCTTTCCAACTGATCTAGCCTCACTTCCAAATTCCTTCTGTGCGCACAGCAATCGCTAAAAAAATCTGGCGCTAATTCTGAATCCAATGCAAATGGGTGATGCGCCACCTCCACTTGGGCCCATAGACCTTATAACCCTAGGGGGCCTGCGTCCACCCCTTGGCCATCACCCTCATATATTCTCATGTGTGTGACACTTTAGGGTTTGGATTTTGTTTAGTTAAAAGTTAGCTACATTACAACTTCGTGTATTAGCTTGTGTCGACTAGACCAACCATAATACCACTTCAGAATACCACTTTATCTAGTACTTCAATTCTATTTGCAATTTCAAATTGCTTATTATCTTGTTCTTGCTTGTTCTTCAATTGCTTGTAGGAATTGATCTTCGTGGTCAGATCGATCGCGCTTCTAGCAAAGTCGATAATAATCTTGGAGTTGGTTCAGTGATTGCTGGGCATATTGGTCATGTACGATTGGTAGCCAAATCGTAGGAGTCGTCTCCTCAAATCGAATTATCCATCTCATTGAAAGATCGAGACACCCATTGTCGCATCAAACAGCTAGGATAGTCAGGCTTAGTTGAACACAATTTTTAGTGGATAGAATGTAGCTAAATAGCTATTTTCCCTCTTACTGATTGATGCACCGAGGATAGAGCAGGGGCAGCGTCATATTTGAACTACTTGGATTTGTTAGCAAAAAAAAGATACGCATGTAGCACTTTATTCTAATAACCATAAAAATTTGCATAATAGAGGAAGTGAAAAGTAGATGTATAGCCTGGAATAAAGCATAAGGTAAAAAGTCATAAAGTGGGTTTAATCTAGCACAAATGAAATCATAGCAAGATCGTTGTACATGTTGCAAACACGAAAATACCTATTTATTTTGTATGGTCACGATAGCAAAATGTGTAGGTCAGCAAACTCAGAAATGAAATGGATCTATGGTAGTGGAGAACTACCTCAACCTCTTGCTGTGAAGAAACCTGCACTACATCTTAGGGAAAACTTAGCTAATACAATACAGATGAAGTATAAGACAATCCTATAAGTACAACACACACAATAGGATAGAAAACAAAAGAGGCAAATATGCAGCTAACTAAAGAAGGAAACAACCAAAGATGTAACTAAACACACCTATAATGAGTTTGTGGTCTTGTGGGTCTAAAAGATCAAAACTTCACTTATATAGTTTTGTAAAAAATGTAGATGGATTTAATGGGAGTGATAAGATTAATTTGGAGAATCATGGCACAATATTGAAGAAAATAAAGATAATATATGTAGGAAGGCTATGCATATGAACATCACATGCACATACATGGATTTGGAGCTTTGGGATTTTGACAAACAATCAGTAGATGTGAAATTAACCAATCGGAAGACAAATGTGCACGGGATAGTAAATATAGCAAGAGCGGCAGGAATCTATGGGGGGGGAGAACTAACGAACCCAGATGTTAGTGTCGCAGTCGGACAGGCGGTGACGCCAAGTGATGATGAATCACGGAGCTCACCACAAGAAATAGGTTGCGTCGGTCGTGGGGGGTTTGACGCCCGCATTGAGCCGTTGCTCGACATGCTACCTCCTTGTATTGCTAATTGATTCACCCTGTAATATCCGAATAGGCACGTACTGTAATACCCGATTATTCGATATCGAATGCTGTAAAGATTAGAGAGGAAATAAGTTAAAATTCAGAATTTTAGGAGAAGTATGGGCCGCCAACCCATATTCGAGAAGAGGGGAGCGACCATAGTGGCCCAAGGCCCATGAGTGGGCGGAGCCCATTAGAAGGCAAGGGAGGAGGGGACCAAACCCTAGCCCCATTTGCTACAGATAGCCACCATGCTACAAGAGCCTGTGCTCTGATAGCGGCGTGCTCACGCTGCCTCCGCCAGCTGCTGCTCCTCCTCTCCCGGCGCCATCTTCCCCGCCGCTTGTGGCGACCGTGGGAAGAAGAAGAAGAGGAAGGAAGAGAGGATTGAAGGAGAATTTCTTCGTGGGATTTGATCAGCGATCTCCGATGGTTCTACAAGGGTAATGATCGATTTCCCTCGCTGTTTAGGTTGTTTTAGATGCGAATCCGATTAGTTTGATTGGATTGAATTGCTGCCGTTAGAATTTTAGTTCTGTCCCGAATGTTGCGTGGCCTGTTTCGTGATCTTAGAGGCCGAATTTGGGTTGTCCATCTCCTAGAGTTTTGTAGATATTGATCTTAGCTTTCGGTGGCCACCAAGAACACTGAATTCCGACGTACGGATCAAAAGTTATGATAGTTTTCGTCTCTGCTGTCTAGAATCCTGACTAGAATGAACTGTCAAGTTGCCTTTTAAAATATGAGTGGGATAATGGAAAATTCCAGGATTTCACCCAACTAGGTTATTGTAGGCCTTGGTCTTAGATTTTGATATCGATAAAGAACGCAAATTTTGGTGTAGCCAATTAAAAGTTATGACACTTTCCGTGCTGCTGTCCAGAATTGCGGGAAGATCTGACAGACAGTGTTTGTGGGTCTTGTGGAAATTGATACATATAGAATTCGAGGTTTCCATCAACTAGGTTGTTGTAGATAATTTCATTACCTTTCAATCAAACCTGAGAACACCCCTTTTCGAGTTTTAGATCAAAAGTTATGCCATTTATACCGCTGTTGTCCGTATAGACTTTATGCTAGAATGTGGTTTAATTCAAAGTAACGGGTATATTTTAGATGGTGGGATTGGGGTTATGAGTTAGGGCGATGCGAGTAGTGTCTTGATGACTTGGTTCTTATTGAGTAACTTTGGTGTAGGGGGTGAGGCGCCAAGGTTAGCGGCTTCTTCGTTGCCTCCCAATGCATCGCAACGCTAAAGGCAAGTACAATGACTTATGTGTGTTTTGTAAACCCCAGATGTTCGTTGATTGGTATGGTGTTTTATTGATATGTGAGATGCTTAATGTTCATGTGCTATCCACGGGAGTGGAATGTCCACGGGAGTGGAGGTTATGGTCGACAAGAAGGTTATGATGATTATGTTCTTTGTGTACGCTCTTTCATATGTGTGGAGATGATATTAACCATTGTTCATAAATTTATTCATGCATTCTTGTTCATGTTCCGTCCACGGGAGTGGAGCTCCACGGGAGTGGAGTCTAAAGTCCCATCAATTCCAAGATGGGCAAGTGAAGTCCCACTATTCCAATGTGGGCGCTTTTGGACACCGTATGAAACGTTCTTCATACGGTATTTTGGATCCCCGTATTTCGATAAATACGGATTAAGTGAACACCGACGGTGTGTCACTTGCTATACCGTATAAGCTCGAGTGCGGTCCAATCAATTCATGGCATCCATGCATTACAGTTCTTTCTTTCAGATACTTCTTTGTACCATAATTTTACATGAAGTATGTTCTTGTATTCGTTGTACTTGCTGAGTCCCAGACTCATTCTTGTTTGTTGTTTTATTTTAGGTGGCCGTTGATGATAATTCTATCGGGAGGGAGTAGACATGCACTACACACACATCACCATATTCCAGTTTCAATAATAGAACTTGGTTGAATTCCTTATTTGTTTAGAGATAAACTGTAAATAATTGAGGCGTCATGTGGATGATGTCTTCTGTTTGGTCATGGATGTTTATTTTCTGCTGTGATACTTGACCTGCATAGGTTCAGATTTTATTTGTGTTTTTTTATGCCTTATGAGCGATTCACTTTCCATTCGTTATAACTTGGATTATTGCTTCAATTCTTATGATTGTGGATGTATGTTAGACTCTTTAGGTGACATTTTGGCTTCTGGATAGCCAGGGTGTTACACGTACACCAACAAATCTAGTTGGATTACATGTTTATGAGATGGGAATCCGAAAATTATGCATCAATGGTGGATCTGAAATCATCTAAAGGAGTTGGTTTGGGATAGAAAGGGGGAACTCACTCTCCAAAACCACCGAGTTCTGGCCAAATTGATGGAGATTGATGAGGATCTAATAATCCTTATTTTACTATTTATCTGTAATTAGTATTATGGATACATATGACATCACATGGCTATTAAATATACCCCTTATAGTCTTAAGGGGAAAACTAATCAGGTAGTCGTAAGTTCTTCTATGACCATCCCCATAGTCGTAAGTCCTCCTACGACTACCACGTGATTGTAAGTTCTTCTACGATCACTTCTGGTCGTAAGTCCTTCTACGACCAACCCTGCTACGACTTCCTCATAGTTAATTGGGTCCACTCGCTTGCAAACCCAATTGATTACGGAATCTGAGCAGCTAATATACGCAGTTATGCTCTGGAGTAACTGCATGTAACGCACCATTATCTCTGATTGATAACCGCCAGGCGACGTGGGGAGGTTACTACTCTGGTGATTACTACCATTATTACAGAATAATAGAGCGCCTCTTGACCTGGAACGACCATCTCTTCACGTACTATAAAAAGGACTTTAGTCAAAGAGAAAATGGGTGATTGGGAAGCGATCGGTAGTGACACTAACCTAAGTCTTTTCCACTGATTGTAATTAGCATATACAATACAATACACACAGGAGTAGGGTTATTGTTCTCCCTGGAGAAGGCCCGAACCTATATAAAAATCACGTGTCCATCCTGCCTACGTGATCAATTGTGAAGACCCCCCCGAATCAAACAATCTTTACGTAAGATCGGTTCTAAAACACCGACAGAGATGAACAGAGGAGAGGAGGAGGATGCATAGTGGTCCCTGAGGGCGAGCGAGCAGGCGAAGATGCGGCGATGTGGTGGAAGGGGGTCGGGAGAATACACAAGGAGTGGAGGTAGCCACGCGAGGAGGGACATGCCACAAGGGACGCGAGCGAGGAGAAGGTGGTGGAGATGGTGGAGGAGCTAGTGTGGGTGGTGGCAGCAGCGCTGCGGGCCGAGCGACGGCGGCTACGGTGATGGACTCCGTCAGGGCTTGAGTGAGTGAAGAGAGAGAGAGAGGGGGAGGGAAGGAGGCACATGTGCATTTCTGTATGCATTCGGGGCGATGCTTAGGGCGGGGGAGCCGCCAAACGAATGGGTAGGATTGGAAGCCGAGGGATCGAACGGACACGAAGCCGCTGGCGCTATGAATAGTGTAACAGTAAAGAGCTATGTGGCGAGTTTCTACGCTGACATGAAAAACTATAATAAGGTATGATACGGTGGAATGATAGCTACATTGCAAATGTTTCCGTAGTCAACGAGACACAGAGGTTCGAGCGTTCAGGAAGATCTCATCCTAACGATTAAGCCAGTTTAGACTTGTGCGAGGAACCAGCCAACCTTTTTATACATGGATACAGGATACACACGAAGGATGAATTTTTAAAAATAATATTATTTTAAAAGATATTTACAAAAATAAATAGTCGCCCCAAAAAATTACAAAAATATGTCACTATCGCTGTTGAATGGCGACAGAACCTCGCGCCACCACATGGCCAGTTCAACTAGCTATCGCCGATGAATCGGCGCGAGAAGTTGCGAGGTTCTGCCGCCGCTTGAATCTAGCGACAACATTCGCTATAAAACCCCAAAAAATCAGTGCATAATTCATTTTAATTCCAGAAAATTACAAGAGAGAGTTCGAGAGGGAGAGAAGAAATAGTAGCGAAGCTCTGTTGGTTCATCGCGGAGGAGAGAGATTGACAGAGCATCAGTTTCGAGCGATCATCTTGCAGGTAAATTTTTCTGAACTATGTACGTTACATCCAAACCTTTATAGGTTAGCAAACAAAAATAGCGACATAGAATTGAGTAGATTAGATAAATGTAGTACATATTTTGAGTAGTGTAGCAACAAAGAATTGTGACAATAGCGACATAGAATTGAGTAGGCTAGATAAATGTAGTCGAACTGTGTAGTACATATTTTGAGTTGTGTAGCGACATAGAATTGTGACAATAGCGACATAGAATTGAGTATGGTACATTGTGAGATAAAGACGAAGTAGCTGATTAGGTCGGAAGAGCAAAGAGAATAAGTGTGTGCGGTTATTATTTTGTTAGTGCGCTGTTATTATTGTGTTAGTGCGCGATCAATATCTTGTTAGTGCGGAAAATACCATTTAAACTAGAAAAATAGAATGACATGTATTAAATTTGTATAGAAAATTCGTAGTTGCTACATAGGCTATGTAAAGATGCATGAAAAAATATGAACTTTTTTTTGCTGCATTTTCAGGTATGGCAGACGCGAGTCAGTACGAGTTGCTTGACCCAGTGATTGACACGCGTCACCGTAGCCACCTCGTACCGTGCTCCCCCCGGAGTGCGAGGCGCCGATAGAGCTTGGGGTGTTTCGGCTACGCACCCCCATCAGGGCATGGAGGCTGCACCGAGACTGGATTCCGAGGTACGTGAAGTTGTGTTCTTCATGCACTCAATCGCGGTCTGATTATTTTATGTTGACTCCTGTTTGTGTTTAATCGTTTGGACGCAGGTTGAGAGCGGCAGGCCTCCTTCCACTCGCGAGGATGGTGGAGGCGACGATGGAGGACGATCAGGACCAGCATGCTGGTCGTACGTCTAGGCGTTTTCCATACGATCGGGCCCTGCTGACGGCGCTAGTTGACCGCTGGAGGCCAGAGACGCACACGTTCCACCTCCCGTGCGGGGAGATGACGCCGACGCTACAGGACGTGAGCTATCTGACCGGGTTGCCATGCGCAGGCGCTCTGATGGCGGCGCACGACGTCCCGGTCACGTGGCGCACGGACCTCCTAGCCAGGTTCCACGATGTGCCGCCAGCAATGGTACGGAGTTCAAAGACCGCACGCCCACGCTGAAGTGGATTTATCAGTTCTACGTAAGTGTTTGTAACTATTGTTCTCTCGCAACAATTCATATGTGAACCTTGCTGATGTGTACGTGTCTTCTTGCAGCCCGAGCGTATGGCGGAGAACCCAGGGGACGTCGCTGTTAGGAGGCACTTTGAGGCCTACCTGTTATGGTTGTTCGGGTGGGTCATGTTCCTGGGCTCCCACCGCGACAGCGTTGACAAGCACTACATCCGGTACGCGCGTGAGGTGGCAGACTCACCAGTCGACCAGATCCCGCAGTACGCGTGGGGTCCGGCCGTCTTGTGGCGTGGCGTATCGCGCCTCAGTGCGACGCGTGCGGCGTCGCGCACGATGGCTCCATCCTCTCGGGATGCCCGCTTCTACTGCAGCTGTGGTCGTTGGAGCATTTCCAGATCGGACGACCACACTTGGACTTGGGAGCGTACGAGGATAGCTTGTACGTCCCGCAGGACGATCTGGATCGGCCGACCATGGGCACTGTGTGGTGCCGCCGACGGGTTAGTTTCTGTCATTTATTGTTTTCGTATTGCAATCACTATTTCGTGTGCTTAGTTTGCAGTGTTCTATTGCACAGGTCACCTTCACGCCGATCACCTTGCAGGGCTCTTACCCAGAGTACGTTGCGATGTTCTATCAGCTGACCGATGACTGCGTCATCTGGACACCGTACAGTGACGCCAGGGTGATCGCGCGGGCCCCCAATGGACTGTCGGTGCTGTGCACGCGAGACTACCTGTACTGGTACACGCGGAGTGACTTAGTGCATGATATCTTCATGGAGGAGTACCAGGTACAACGTGTCATGCGCCAGTTCGGTCTTCGACAAGAGGTCCCAGCCCCTTGGGGGGAGGCGGGTGCCGGCGCACGTACACGCGTAAGTTCACTCTTTACTTCATTCGTACAATATGTGTCACATCCGCACCAAATATTTTTCTTGCCGTCCACAGGTACACTAGGAAGGGTGTTCGTGGCACGACGTCCTGGTCGGACCGGATGGCCCCTTGGGTCGACGGTTGGAGTAGCGCGCCGGAGGACCTCTTCCAGTGTGGGCAAGATCAGTACGACCCCGAGACGTACGGCCAGTACATGGAGTGGTACGCTACTCGGACGAGGCTTCGGTGCGTCCGGGTCGTGCCTGACCCTCCTCGACATGAGGCCGCAACGTCGGACACGTACCCCACTCAGCCGGACTCCGCTTTCCACCGCCGCGTGCATCGAACGGTCCTTATTTCATATTTAATTTGACATACTTAGGTCTACAACTTGTTGATTACCTGTGCAGGTGGATCTGCACCGGGAGATTGTCGAGTTGGTAGACTCCGCGTAGCACATGACAACGCTGGCGGAGACCAGAGGGCTCCTGCAGCGGATCAGGGAGGCAGGGGGTACGCGGAGTGCACATCGAGACGGGGCGCACGCCAATCGACCCGGTGGACCGACCGATCCCGGGCGAGGGTCACCGAGGTGGCGGACACGACCTCCTACTCCGCTGGGGCGCACGCGTCGTCGTGGCGGTGGGGGGCGAGCACCTCGGGACATGCCGGAGGTGAGTACGACACGCTCACATCACTTCTTCATTTCGAACCTCGGAAGTTTGTAACAACTATCTTCTGTTACAGGTCCTCAGCTCCACCCGTACGCGAGCCAGGACTATGCTGCGTCGTCCGAGCACATCTTCGGACCAACAGGTAAGTTTCGCTTGATCGAGTAATTTCCTTTCCGCCATGGTTATGTTTGTAACGTAATTATTCGCAGGAACGGCTTGGGAGGACGATACATTGTCGCCAGACAATGTATACCTATCGGCACCCATCGAGGACTTCTTCAGGGATCCGCGTGACACATAGTTCTCTTTGGAGGCTTCTCAGCTGTACGGTGCGCCGAGTTCGTCCCAGCCGACGCAGACTCAGCCGGCGCAGACCCAACCAACGCAGGAGCAGCCCCTGGCGACACCACCGCGGGCTACTCGTGCGTGTCGGGTAGTCAGGCAGCCCGACCCTCTGACGTACTCGCAGCAGCGACGGGCGAGGCCCGGGACGACACGCGGGGTGGCCCCTAAGAGGGGACGCCACTAGATATTGATTTCTGTTTACAACTATTATTATGGTAGCCATGTAAATTTTATTCTGTTTGCAACTATTATTATGATATTATCCAGTTTCGATACCAAAAGCTTTTGAATACCACGTGATGCGACTATGAAACTTTTGACAACGACGTGATGCGACTATGAAACTTTCGACAATGACGTGAGCAAACGACCTAGCTTTCAGGACGATGTCACCAGACGCGCTAGCTTTTTAGGACTATTTGACCCCACGAGCTAGGTTTTCAGGATGATGTGACCAGACGAGGCAGCTTTTCAGCACGATGTGACCAGACGAGCCAGCTTTTCAGAACGATGTGACCAAATGAGCCAGCTTTTCAGGACGATGTGACCAGACGAGCCAGCTTTTCAGGACGATGTGACCAGACGAGTTAGCTTTTCAGCATGATGTGACCATACGAGCCAGCTTTTGAAGGATTGGGTGTCCGTCCGCTCTAGCTATAAATACAGCGCAACTCGTCCAACAAGTCCACAACAGCACCACCAAGTAGAAAACATGGACAAGGAGAAGAAATGGGAGAAAACCCGTAAGCTTTTGAAGGGTTTGGTGTCTCCTCATGAGACCAGCGCTCGCTATCATGCCGCTAGTCACGAACCTTTCACACACAAAACTTTTCCAGAACTTGTGGATCTGAGGAAGCTACCTCGTAGTACGCCCAATGGTTCTGGGTCGAGCCGCGACCCCCCACCTATGCCCGCGGAATGCCCTCCGGAAGGGCCCCCGATAGGGGTAGCGCCACCCTATCTTTGTGTCGGGGCGCCTCAAGTGCGCCAAATCAACCGATGAGTGGACCATTGGGCGGCGCTATTGGTGTCGCCAAACTACGCCGTGGGGACAAGAACGACAGCATCCGGTAATGAAACGTATTTCATGGTACAATGCTATTTTTCTTCGCGTAACGGCGTAACGAACTCTCTTTACCCACTGCAGTCTCCGCCACCCCTATGCGACTTCCGGCAGTGGATCGACGACAAGATCCACCCCTACGACATGTGCTCTTTGCTGACACGGAAGAGCTGGGCCAGGGAGAACATCGAGACTCGTGAAAGGCGCCTCAAAGAGTTGAAAACTGAGCAGGCCGAGCAAGGTAGGCGGGACAGGCAGCGTGAGGAGTAGGAGCGTGAGCATGTGAGGCGACGGGAGGCTGAGAGGGAGCGAAAGAGGGCCATCGCGGCGAGAGCTAAGGCGCAAGGCGAGGAGTACAACGCCAAGCTGGGCTGCAAGGGTAAATGGCCACATTCCACTCAGTAGTTCTACCATAGTCCTCCACAAATCCCATGTATTTCAATTTCCCTAAAGACATGCGTGTACCGTCCTCGGTTCGTTATCCTGCGTGCCATGTAACCCCTTATTCTGATGAAATGTCTTATTGTTATCGTTGCGTCATTTCTCCAAAGTTCTCCAACAGAGTTGTGCAGGAATTCCCGGACTCATTATAATATCACTTCGTACTTATAAATCATTAATCCCTCAATCGTCCTCGAAAAAATCTTGCAACAATGCACGACATATTTTAAAAAGATATTTACAACAAGAAAAACCCGCCGCAATAAGTTACAAAAATGAATCCCTGTCGCCAGTTGAACCGCTTGTCGCCGGTTCATCTATGTATCGCCAGTTCAACTGGCGACAGGAAGCTATCGCCGTTTAAACTGGCGACAAGCCCTGACCTGTATATAACCCTCTTCGAACTCTCGAAATTCCACACAGGACTCAGTCTTACTCAGCAAAAAGAGAAGGAGAGAACAGAGAGTAGGAGAAAAGCTAGCGAAGCGCTGCTCGTCCAGTTGCCGACCTCTCGGGTAATTTTTTTAACAGAACGGATTACATGATTTTTTATGTACTGTTATGTAGTGAAGTCCGTTTTACATACTTTTTTGTGGGCTATTTAGTTGCACATATGTAGTTCATCGTGTCAATGTTCTTCACACTGCAGTGCGTCAAATATGTCTGACGTCGTCAATTTCAAAATTTACTACGGCCGAGGGACTATTATGGAGGGTCCCGAGGGAATTGATTTGAGTTATTTCGGTCGTGACGCGTGCCTAGCAAGACCTGAGCAACGTACATTCGGTGCTGTGATGCGGTGTTTGTTCCACACGTTCCAAGTGGATCGTGATGTCTACGATCTAACATTGAGTTGCCTTGCCCCCTAGGCAGGACAGCCCACGTATTGGGAGTTAGTGCAACTAAAGGGAACAAATTCATGGCGGTCGTATGTACGCATGGCGAGGAGAGGATGGAAATTGGTCCTTCGGTCCAGCGTTTGCAAACCCACTCCTGCATCTGCGTCGAAACAAGTAGGAGTTGCCGACACCGGGAAGAAATAGGTGACTCGGTACGGCGCACACAATGGTAGAAGGGCAAGAGGTTGCTGATGTCGTCGACGAAGGCTATGCCGAATTACCTCATTCAGTGAGACAAGCTAGTGGCCTTGCTGACGAGGGGGAGGAGCTTGAAGACCTGGTGCAAATGATGGATCTCAAGACCGTGACTACATGACATTGTTCAAGATGAAGGTTACGATGGCGATGATGATGCGACCAGCCAGCGGTTCCATCCGAGTGGAACACATACCAGTTCGAGAACCTCGTCGTCAAGGAAGGCTCCCATGTACCGTGGGAGTACGACCAGAGCGAGGTCAAACTAGGAGCTACGTACAAATGCAAGGAGGCCGTGCAGGATGCGGTCAAATTCTGGGCACTGTCGGTGCGTCGCACATTCACCGTCGTCAAGTCTACCCCAAGATGCTACGACGTGAAGTGCGGTATAGAGGGATGCCCTTGGCGCGTGCACGCATTTCAGCCCAAGTGGGACACCTACTGGAAGTGCTCCATAGTGATCCCTCACACACGCGTCGTCGTTGAGTCAGTGCGGTCCCACCGGAACCTATCATCAGGCTTCATCGCCAATCTCATGTATGGTGAGATCGTGGATAACCTAGATTTTGAGCCACGATCCATCATTCGGGCCATTAAGGTAAGGTTCTAGTACACTATCAGCTATGCCAAGGCTTGGAGGGTAAAACAGAAGGCATTGGAATCAAGGTTCGACACGTTCGAGGATTCCTACCACAACCTCCCTGGGCAACTCCGAGTCATACAAGACAGGAATCTCGACACTCATGTGGACATTCAAGACGCCACGCATCCGAAGTGGCCTAATAAAAGGGTACTACAACGAGCATTCTTCGTCTTTTGTCCATGCATCAATGCATTCCAAGATCGTCGTCCAATCTTGTGCATCGATGGCACGTTCTCGATGGGAGGTACAAGGGCGACATCGATCGCAATAGCGACGAACGGAAACAATCAAGTTCTTCTTCAGGCATTCGCTTCGTTGAAAGCGAAATACGGATAATGGTTGTGGTTCCCGAAGAATGTGAGGATTTACAGTGTAACCGTCCCAACGTATGCCTCATACATGACCGCAAGATGCGGCTCGCTGCGTGCAATAACTCAACTACAACGAGGAGAGAACGTACCACTTTCATGGCCGGATCTACAGAGAAGGTGGTGCATGAGGCACTTGGGTGCGAACTTCTATAAGCAGTTCCGCAACAAGGACTTGATGAATCTATTCAAGCGCCTGTGCAACCAAAACCAGCAGCGTAAGTTCGAAACACTCTGGAAGATTCTGGACGACCGGACCCAAACCCACAGAAGAGAGGCAGCGAGAAGGGCCGCCCCAAGCGCTGACCAGGCCCCTGAAGCATTGCCACATCTACCCAGAGACGCTCCTAGTGTCACGAGGAAAACAGGAGCACAGGTCAAATGCTTCTTAGACTGGATTGAGCACGAGCCTAAGGAGAAGTGGTCGCTGCTACATGACAGGGGTGGTGCTCGATATGATATCATGACAACCAACCTAGCTGAGGTCTACAACTGGGTAATGCGCGGCGCCAGGTGCCTCCCTTTGGTTGGTATTGTGGAGGCAATTCTCCGCGGTACCACAAACTACTTTGTTAACAGATGCAGCAATGCGTCGCTCGCCATGGCAAATGACAGAGTACTCTACTCCGCCATGATCACCGCATACATGGAGGAGAAGAGCAAGAAGGGTGAGATGCACCGGGCATTCAAGATGGGCACGAGGGAGCTTCGCTTCGAGATAATGTGCAGGGATAAAGGACGTCGCGGGACTAACCGTGAGAGGATCACCCATGAGTGCACGCTACGCCGCGATAGTTGCGTATGCACTTGTAACAAGCCCCTTCTTCTGCATAGGCCCTGCTCCCATGTCATGGCCGCCTGTTCGACGGTGGCGCAACATCCCGGGCAGTACCTTTCTCACTATTTCACCAAGGAGGCGGTGATGCAAACATGAAGTGGAGAGATGTATGGCTACGCCGTTGTTGGCCATTTCACTGGCCATCCAACCTGGGAGCAACTAATCTGGGCCGCGGACATTGCTAGGCTCAAGGAAAGGTTGGCGGCGGCAGTGCACGCGCATCGAGAACGATATGGACGAGGCAGAAGCCGGACGTCGCACGAAGAAGTGCTCCATTTGCAGGGAGTCTAGGCACACCTTCAAGACATGCCTCACGCGAAATACTCAGGACCAAGGAGACATCGACATTCCGGACGTCGCTGCGGGGACCTCTTCCGGTGCCCCGACTAGAGGCAGTCCACATGAGAGACGTTGACATCGCGACCGCGAGAAAAATATTATTATCAATGTTCTGAATTATCATTTCAATTAAGTGTTATGATGTTCTGCTGCAAGTTCTGTAATATCAGTGTGCATGAATTCCCGAACGAATCACAATATCACTTACCTTCCTCTTTACGAATCGTTCATATCTCAGACATCCTCGCTAAATTCTCCAAAAATTTATCGTAGTAGAACAACATACGACGATGATAAAATGTTATTGCGAGTCTAACAGATTTCTTACCGTTTAAAATTTACGAAAAATCACAAACTGCATAAGTGGAATAGGCAAAATCCAAAATTGGCTAGGGCTGAGGTATTTATCGCCGATTGAATCGGCGATTGATTCTATCACCGCTTGAATCGGCGATTGATTCTATCGCGATTCAATTGGCGATAAATACCTCAACTGGCGATAAATAGCTCAATCGGCGAGGAATTTCTGCCGCCATTGAATCAGCACAGGACATATTTTTGTAATTTTTGGGGGTGACTATTTATTTTTGTAAATATCTTTTAAAATAATAATATATTTTTTAAAAATTCCACGAAGGATCAACTTATATTAATCCATGTGCTATATTTTGTTAGAATTATGCTCTACTAACTTCATCTCCCTAAGCCCCAATTTGATAATAGCCACTAAAATTGTATTTCAAAGTAATGTATTCTTGAAACGAGGTTTCATGGTGATTCAGGACATGCAAGTACCGGTCATTGCATGCGCTGGAAGTCTGGAATTTACCATCAGCGCATTCAGGGTTGGAGCTAGGAGCAGTGGCGGATCCAAAACAAAAATGATTGGGGGTCCTCACTCCTCATATACATCATACATATTTAATTATCAAGTAAGATGGCCATGTTCAACTAGGATATGGCTTAGGGTGTCATCTCATGTTGAGTTTAGCGTGTTCACACTATATTCCTCAAGAAACCGAAGAAAAAGAGGTGAAGAAGAAGTGAAGAGAGACTGGGAGAGAGGGGCTGTCAGGCAGGGGAAAAGAGGAGGCGTCGGGCAAGCTGGGCAAGGTGCCGGGCATGCAAGGCAGGCCGAGCAAGCGGGGCAGACGTGATTGGTAGGCTAAATAGGCCGGCCTTGACTCGCTGGACCAAACATACTTATACTGGTCCGGCATAACATAAACAGCCAGCGAACCATACCTAGACCTCTCTAGCATCCGACACAGCACGGCCTATCTAATAGCCGTGCCAGAACGAACCGAGATAAGCCGTATCTCGTCAGGCCGTGCTGGCCGGCCGTCCATTTGGCCATCTGCTCGTCGCGACCTCGCAGAGTCACAGTCCCACGCCAACAGAAAAGGATAAAAAAAAAAGGTGGGGAAAATCCTTACAAAACGACGGAGCGATTCGCCACACGAACTCCGAGGCCCAGAAAAAAGGCGCACGAGCAAATGCACGGCCTCACCGCCGCCGTCTCTTCCTCCTCCTCGTCACCGCAGCGGCACTCTAGAAGCCACCGCCGCCGCCTCGCGCTCTTCTAATCCAGCGCGGCCCTTCTGGAAGCTCCCGGGGCCACCTTTGCTTAGGGCGGCGCGGCGAGTGGGATGAAGGGCCAGGCGGCCCCGGCGCCGAAGAGGCGGTGGCGGTGCCTGGCGGCCACGGGCGCCGCACTGGTGCTGCTGTTCTTCTCCGTCGTCGTGCCGCTCGCCGTGCTCCTCGGCCTACACAAGCGCTTCCCCTCCGGTCCGTACCTTAACACCCCCCCCCCCCCCCCAAAAAAAATCCTACCTTTTCCTCGCTCTCTCTCTCACAGCTCCCAGATCTGGACCTCGCGTCCGGTTTGCCGGTTTGAGCTCGGTCTCGGGACACCCCAGCTGGCCAGCTGTATGCATGGTTCAATGATCCAATTTTTGTTGATTTTTGTCATCTCTGCAGTGTATTTGGGCGACGAGAGCGCCGTGTCGGTGAGTGCCAATTGAATATAATTAATCATGTTTACGTTATTTGGTTTATTTAATCTAATTTGATCGTTGTTAAGATTTGCCTTGCCCCACGTTTCTGCTGCGCAGGTTTATGGCGGCAGAGGGGGTGGTAGTTGGGAGCCAAATCCATCGGAGGTAGGGGTCCTCATCATTGCCATTTCTGGGTTATTTTTTGTTCCATTTCCCTAAGTGTCCCAATCACATGGAGTGTGGTTAGGTGTGTCCGCATCATAGTTAGAATTGGTCAATGCTGGATCGTGTGGGAAGAAAATAAATCTTAAGATCAGTGATGGTTGATGAATGCTTTTTTCCAGGAAAATGACAGCACGCCTGCCAACAAGGCTGTGAAGAAGTTTTCACCGGCTATTCTAAAGGTTTGCAATCGCACCCACCCGCAGTTGCTTGTGTGTATTAGTGCGTGTTTTAAGTAGCCTGCTTGTTGTGAGTTGTTATCATGCTGTGTAGAATAAAATTGTGTAGCTTCAGTTATGGCCTCATGGGCAGTTCTAAGTGGGAGTGCTTTTCAGTACATGGTCCATGACCCCATGTTTTGGAAATGTTTGTCTGCTTTACTTGTTTTGTATGGCTCCCTTTTGCAGTTCTACCGCAATCAGGGTACTCTTTCTTTCTTTAATCTGGGTACTATTTCTTTCTTTTTGTAATGCCTGAGCTCAAAGGGGTTCTGAACTGTTAATCCTCAGTGTCTCTGGAAGGGCACCGGCGCCCCCATAATACATGATTGCTCATTAATTAGGGGCAGAAATGCAAAATAGATAACCAGAGCAGAAAATAATTATTTCTACTTTGAGCCCTCTAATTTTTGTCTGAGCCAACAATGGTGGATAATTTAGCTGTATCCTACAAGAATAGCACTAATAAGAAAAACATCCAACTAAATCTGTATGTTGGGCCACCACTTGCTGTAATTATTGTCATCTATATCCATATGGACATTTTGATGATTA
This sequence comes from Ampelocalamus luodianensis, assembly GCA_036346255.1. Lineage (NCBI taxonomy): Eukaryota > Viridiplantae > Streptophyta > Magnoliopsida > Poales > Poaceae > Ampelocalamus > Ampelocalamus luodianensis. The sequence goes on from CM070625.1 coordinate 17,630,935, forward strand.
TTTCAAGGGAAGCTATTGCTGTAAACCGGATCGTTAAGAGAAAGAAAACTTCTCTTAGAACAGCACATTTATTTAGAGTGGAGATTTTTTGAATAAAGAGTGCATTTTATCATCTCGTAAATCTTGTTTATCTACCAAAACATGCATATTTTTATTATCTGGCCAAGTTAACTGACTATTCTTCTGACAGGACTGGACCGATACAAATGCGAGTCATACCGACACAGAAAACAATGGGATCAACAGCCATCCCAAGCTTGACAATTTTAATAGCAATACCTCAATCTATCAAGGTAAACAGGGCTCCTTTTGTTGTCTACCTTAGTTTTAAAATTTTGAGTACAAAGGGAAATATTTATCTAATTCTTATTTTAATGTACAGGCCCTCCTATCCAACAAACTGTAACTTTGGAAAATTCATTTTTACCGAATGTAAGAGCTACAATGCTTAATAGTTTTTTCCCCATCATGCTACCGTCTCTTGCAGTAAATTTACAGGCAGATTTTTACAAGAATTCATGAGTAGAGCATGCTAAATATGGTTTGATATGTTTTTTTAAGAACTGTTTAAGTATCATTTGGAACTTATATGCAAGGTTTTCGTAGATTACATCGCAATGATAATGGAACCTTTTTGCTTGATCTATCCCCGTTGCAGATTACTGACACTGACCTGAAGGGCAATTTTGAACAAGGTTTACCTGGTGATGAGAGTGTAAAATCCTGCCAGCTTGAATTTGGAAGCTATTGTCTTTGGTCTGTAGAACACAAGGAAGTCATGAAAGATTCTATAGTGAAGAGACTCAAAGATCAGCTCTTTGTTGCAAGAGCTTACTATCCCAGCATTGCAAAACTTGAGGGGATGGAAAAACTTTCACGTGAAATGAAGCAAAATATCCAAGAGCATGAGCACATGCTTAGTGAGGCCATATCTGATACTGATATTCCTAAACTGTAAGTAACCTTGCGGCATTACTTTCTTCAGTTCTCACTATAACATATTGTCTCAATCCAAATTCCAAACAGAACGGCTAACTTCAGAAATCAGAAGTTTATCCCACATGGAAATCTTGGAATTCTTATTGTTCACAGTGGCTGCAAAATATTCTTACACATCAAATGTGACAAATGATATTTCAGCAGTCTGGCTTTGCACCTGGACAACATCACTAATTCCTTGTGCTTTGCAGCTTTTTTTTTTTTTTTTAAAAAAAAAATCTATGTGCATGTGGTATCCACTATGATATGATATGCATGCAGATACAGAAGTCATGTCTTATTGACACTTTGACAGCATATCATTAGTAGTTGTTCTTTGTTCAAAGAAGTTGATTGATCATTACCTGAGTCAGAAATCTGTTCTAACTATGTGCATTCAATAGGAGTCATGGGGGACCAGTAAGTGCACATGTTGGCTGGTGGTAACAATTCACTAGCTGGGCAACATAATCCATTGACCAGTTACAGTTAATGAGTGGTCCAGCAGTCTTAACTAGAAAGAAGGCTAAGGATTTATCTCTTTCCTCACGGTAGATCTTATTTTTAGCTCACATTATTTTGTGATGTGTTATATGTTTTGCATCTTTGTGGACCATAGTAATGATAGTATGTAGTTTGCTTGAGTAACATTAAAGTGAGTGAGCTAAAATTGTGATCTTGGGAAGAATAGTTTGCCAATAATAGTACCGGACTACCGGTAAGTTGTATGTTGGAAGGAACTGAGTGGACTGATGCACTGATGGCTCAAAGTGAAAGTAGACATTGCCAACAAACTTTTTGCTTATCAACTTAACTTTCGAATAACAGATTTTGTTGCATATATTGAAGAGTTTGTTATATTGATTCTTCTTTGTTATTTTTGAAGTCATGGAGTCAATATGGCAAAGATGGATCAGACAATAGCTGCAGCAAAATCATGTGCCATCGAATGCACTAATTTTGAGAAAAAGCTGAGGCAATTGCTTGATATGACTGAAGATGAAGCTCATTTTCATGCAAGGCAGAGTGCACATCTTTACAGTCTTGGAGTTCAGACGCTACCCAAGAGCCTCCACTGCCTTTCAATGAGATTGACAGTAGACTACTTTAAATCCTTTGCTGACATGGAGTATTCAGATGCGCAAAAGCTTGAAAATCCACTACTCCGGCACTATGTTATTTTCTCCACCAACCTTCTTGCGTCATCCATGACTATCAACTCAACTGTGATAAATTCTGAGGTATGGCATTGCATATAGTGCTGGACCAGGTACTTATTTGAAAATCTGCATCATGTCACTCACCAGTTCTCTTCAGTGTTTCAGGAATCAGCAAATGAGGTTTTCCATCTTGTCACTGATGCACAGAACTTCTATACATTTAAGAATTGGTTCATCAGGAATTCTTACAAGGAAGCTACCATCAGTGTCCTTAATTTTGATGATTTCCAAGTAAAACATTTGGATAATAGGGAGGTTGAACAATTATCACCATCCGAGGAGTTCCGCATCACCTCCCATAGCAATGCTCGAATGTTGAACACCCTAATGAGAATTGAATATATTTCAGTGTTTGGGCACTCCCTTTTCTTGCTTCCTGAACTGTTTAGCAATCTTAAAAGGGTGATTGTTTTGGAAGATGATACTATAGTTCAGAGAGACTTGTCGCTCATCTGGAACCTTGATTTGAAAGGGAAAGTGATTGGTGCTGTCCAGTCTTGTCGAGTTATATTAAGGCAACTCAGAGCATACTTGCCTGGCTTCCCATATGATGCTAGTTCATGTATCTGGATGTCTGGAGTGAGTGTTGTTGATCTCGATAAATGGAGGGAACATGATGTCACTGGTATTCATAATCGGGTACTCCAAAAGGTTAGTATGGTAGTAACGCTTAGCTGCTGTCCTTTTCTTGTGTTTTTTTCTACTAAATTTGTGGTTAGATTTGACATCTAAGGATGGGGCATTCATCACGGTTGAACTCTTGCTTTTGTGTGTGTGTTTGTGTGTGCTGTACTGAACTTACTCTACTGAATTGTGATCATAACTCAACTCATAAAATAAACCAGCTTGATGCCCTGAACTCGTGCATTCACCATAATTTGGTTTCCTGTCTGCAAGTAGGCAGTAGCATGGTTTCTTTAAGTTGTCCAGCCCTATTCTTTACATGTTTAACTTGTTAAGCCAAGAGTTCGTAAATTCTTAACCTGATAAAGGTGTGCTTATGTCTCACCTCTAACAGCTGCAACATGACACGGAAGCGTCGTGGAGAGCTGCATCACTACCTGCAGGCCTGCTTGCTTTTCAAGATCTGATCCATCCTATTGAAGGCCATTTGGTCCAATTTGGTCTTGGTCATGACTATGGAGTTACTCATGGTGCCATAAAGAGAGCTGCCATACTGCAGTACAATGGTAACATGAAACCCTGGTTAGAACTCGGCATACCACGGTACAGGAAATATTGGAAGAGGTACCTGCCAAGGGACGAGCCATTTATGGTTGATTGCAATGTGAATCCATGAATACGGAAATTCTGTGAGTTTTGGAATTTGGAATTTGGAATTTTAAGTTTGCATGGGATGGTCGATGGACAACACCATCTCTGCAATACAGCAAAAGTTTGCAACTGTATGCACGGAAAAATGCGCAATTTGATCGGAAGCAAGCTCCTTCAATGAGCACCGCACAAATTGTGATTATTCAGGATATTGCTGAGGTGTGAAGGAAAGTTGCTGCGGATTTCTGCAGACGGGTTACCTATCGTAGCTGAGGTGTGAAGGAAAGTTGCTGTGGATTTTTGCAGGTGGGGTGGTCTATCGTTCCTTTTGTTGTTTGATAGATGTACAGTGAGGATTGGATTGGACAAAGGTGCTGAGTTGTACATCAGCATCACAAATTGGTTTTGAGGATGTGTTGTAGTTAGGTGAGTCTTTTGGGTTGTAGAGTCAGTAGTCAGTAGATTAGGTTCTTGGGAATTGGGATATTAGCCAAAATTTTCCTGAATATGTTCTGTGCCCGCCCTGTTGAACTGATGCCCGCAATTCTTTTTGGCCGTTGATGCACTTAAATTCACGCAATGAAAATATTCTTTATCTTCCTCCAAAGGGATATCTTGGATTCTTGATAGGTATTTCTGTGCTCCTGTTTGTTCTGTTCAGTGCTCTTTCATGGCTCATCTTATGTTTTGTCAAGTCTTTGATGCCTGACTGTACCTGGGCGGCTGGGCGAGTCTTGAACGCTGGCTGCTCCTCATTTCGCCAGGCTGCAACTCGCAGGTACAAATCTCTTTCGAGCCTTCTAATTCCAACTCCATTTTGATTAAAAACGAATGAAGAGGCAAATGAAGATAGTATAAACATTCAAAGTAGTAAAAGTTGGGTTGAACAAGTAGCACATATACCAGAGCTGGTCACTGGCAAGTTGGCCCAGCAGCCACAGTGCATTACATGTACTGTGACTGTCTATGTGAGCCCACTTGCAAGAGACCACCCTGGCATGGCATGGGTGATAGCTTAGTACTGCATCATCACTGTGTACTTACTGGTACTAATCAAAACGTGGATAACTAATTTAGTTAAGCTCCGGCGTGTGGGGGGGCGCACCACGTCCACAGGGAGACCGCGTAGAGCGGAGCGCCCTTCCACCCCAGCCGCACCGTGCCGTCGTGGTCATCCGCCACCGTGTAGCCCAGCCCCGCTGGGCACGCCCCGGCCAGCAGCTGTGCGCGGCCGCCGGCAGCGGCGCGCAGGAAGCCGTGCCGGGCGAGCTCCGCCGGCCAGCTGCCAAACCTCTCCCCGCGGCCGCCCCGCCCCGGCCCGCCGACTGCCAGCACGTTCCAGATCTCCCTGCCCAGCACGCCGTGCTCCACCAGGTGCCTGCTCGCGTCCTCGTCGGCCGGCCGTGACGCGCCCAGGGAGTCGAACACCGCCGAGTAGTGGTGCAACGCGGAGACGAAGCGGTCCAGGAAGTGGCCGTGGCCGCCGTCCCCGGCCGGCCCTCTCTCCTGCTCCACCAGCGTCAGCACATTCGGCTCCAGCCACCGCACCAGCCGCATCGTGGCGCCGTCGTCCCCGGCCGCGTCGTACATGGTGTGACGCAGCCAGTGCACGGCCACGGCCTCTCCTGGCCTCTTGCTCGGCAAGTCGGCGATCGCGTCGACGTCTCCAGGCCGCTTTGCAACGGCGTAGAACTCAAACGGTATGCTCAGCTTGCTCGCCAGCCCGGCGAGCTGGTTACCGGTGTCGTGCAGCACCGACGCCGACATGCCGAAGCCGGTCACGCGGAGAACCGGCGGGCCGCCCGGCCGAGCCGCCAGCGCGGGGAGCAGCGACAGCCACTGCAGCGCGCCGCCGGGCACGACGTCGAGGTCGACAATGTGGACCAGGCGCTTGCTGTGGAAGGCCTCCAGGATGGCCTGGTTGCACGCCAGGTAGGCGAACCTCGCGAACGGCGCGACGTTGTAGAAGGCCCGGAACGCGGCGTGGATGCCCGCGCACGGCGGCGCCAGGGGCGCGCAGACACCGATCCACGAGCCCATCAGCCGCACCGCCATGGCCCTGGCGAAGTAGGCCACGAGCCGCTCGCCGCACGACGACGCGTACGGCGAGGCCATCTGCGACAGCTCGAGGAGCGCCCCGTTGGCGTCCGCGAGGTTGCCCACCGACATGGCCACCGCGCACTCCATGAGCAGCGCGATCATCCGCACGCCGTGGGCCTCCTCCTCCTCGGCCCTCGCCACATCCTTCCGCTCTTCCACCGCGCCGTCGCCTCCCTCCTTGGACACCCCCTTGCACGCCCCTAACCCCACCTGCTCGTCTGTCTCGGCCGTCGCCGGCTCGACGAACTCCGGCACGTCCTTGCCGGTACAACGGTCATTGGCGTTAACTAGTCCGTTGTGATGAGGCAAGAAAGGGTGTGGCAGTGGCAGGTTGATGCTGCCAGTGCCAGTGCTGCTGCTGTACAGGTACTGGTGATCATGGAACTGCATCAGGCCTAGAGAATCATGCATGTCTGAGCCTCTTCCTGTCATGTAGGTGATTGATCATCAATCAACTAGGGTTTTGCTTTTGCATTGTTAAAGAGAAGATTAGCAACGAGAGAGCAATGACTATATATATGGAGTGTGAGTGTGAGAGAGTGACTTAATAATGCTAGTATATTCATGTCATGTTGTATTACTAGGTCAACCTGGAAGCTAGTGGCAATGTGAGAGGAAGTTGCACGGCAGGAATCTGTGAAGCAGCAGCCTGATGATTCGTTGATCTGTATTCGGATTGGCCAGTAGGCTTGGCCGGCACAATGAGCTGCTGGGTTTGGTGTTTATCCAGGGGTCGGTAAGCTCTGGGTTAGCTATTGGTTTTACTGCAGATTTAAGTAGCTAGGTAGTGTGCTGGGGTGTGCAGCAGGGGCGGAGCCGGTGTTGGGGCTACTTGGGGCTCTAGCCTCACCTCCGGCCGCTCGACCCCATACACCGGTATTGAATTTTTGGGCGTGTAGACGGTATAGGACCGGTAGAAATCGAGCAGCTCAGTGTCTGGATGAAGAGGAATGAGAAGTGCGGGCAGTGAGTTCTTTAGTGTCCGTGTAACACCTTGGTGGGCTGCTGTTTTGTTGTTTGTTGGAGACTCAATCGGTGGAAACTGTCTCCTACTCTGCCGGTTGCTCATTGCTTTAAGGTGCAAACATACATGGCATTGGTGGCGGCTCAGCGTGGGCAACTCTGTATCTCTCTATGTGAAGAAAACAATTGGGTTAATGACCATTTCAACTTAGAGGTGATCACGATTTCACAACCATTTCATTGTGACGTGTGATTTTTGTAAGAAAATATGGGAGAAAAGATTGTTTTTTTCTTGTTAATTCCTAGAGAGGTTTATTTAAAACTAATATTGGTGCGTGTGATGTACATTTCTATGTACTTGCACGGAGAAAATCGAAACCGAACTAGAACCCCCGGGAAGGATCGCACAAGATGACAACGCAATTAAAAATCAGTTAAAATGGATTACACTGGAAGTACTGCTTCTAGAGACTAATTATGTCTGGTGTTTCTCACAAAAAATGATGTATAGTTTTTATTTTACAATAGAAAATGCACATCGTCGCAAACTTTTCCCGTTTCTGTGTGTCAATCGCTTGGTTAATGACAAAGCGTAAAAACGTAACATATGAAACCAAAGTAACCATGTTGTTAACCAAACAAAACCATGGTTTTGTTTTATTATACAATGTTGTGCTGTATGCCATAGATATTTGCTAATCATAATTAATTTTGGGTTCTTCCCGAACCAGCTAAGCTTGAAATTGTCTCCGAGTTTCCGCGTAAGCATTGGGTCAATTAATTAAGAAATGTATTTTAAAATCATGAGAAGGATCGAAAACCAAATATCATGCTTACCCGATTGATTACTCTACTATATGTAAGAATTAAGAAGAAGCAAATTAAAGAAGCAGTAGTTTCTTTTGCAATGATGAACTAGCTAAATGAACATCGAAAGTGCAGTTCACCTCTAAGTGGGAGGCAAATTCAAGGATGATGACTACTGGCTCATGCAGCGAATCAATGGCACTGTATCAATTAAGAGTTTAAGACCAGCAAGCTTGAGATTGTTAGATGTATATTATTGTCTGTGTATTTTCTCCGTTGTATAAAGGGTTATCTGCATATATACCACACATGTACTTGTATATATATTGGCATATTGGTCTTATGATGAATACAAACACTATTTATAACATGGTATCAGACCACCTTCTACTCCTTCCCTCAGGTATATCACCTTGGATTCTTGACTCTGGTGCTTCTTTTCATATGATATCTGATTCCAACAATTTCACTTGCATTGGTTTTTTTAGCTGATCCTATCACTGTCTAGACAAGCGATGGTACCTCTCTCTCAATTGCAGGACGAGACTGTTGGTTGGGTAAACGATCATATCCCGTTAGGGAGATCAGTTCCATGTTATATGCTAGGTGGAAAAGCCCCACCTGTGGCTTACAAGGAAAGGACTTACAATAGGCAAGAGATTAAAGGAGAAGGAGAGAATCACGTATGACCGTTGAGGGTCAATGCCGCATGGTGAACTACCCAATGCAAAGTTGCGGCAACCCTTTCTCTGACAAAGTGGAAATCGATCTCAATATGTTTTGTGCGGGCATGGAAGACTGGATTTGCAGATAGGTAAGTGGCACCAAGGTTGTCACACCATAGACATGGCTTGTCGTTGAGAGAGATTCCAAGTTCTTTTAGCAGTGCTTCAACCCAAATGATTTCAGCTGTGGCATTGGCAAGAGATTTATATTCGGCTTCAGTGCTGGAGCGTGACACAGTTGCTTGTTTACGAGCACTCCATGAAATTAAATTAGGGCCATAGAAGATGGCAAAACCTCCAGTAGAGCGCCGATCATCAAGACAACAATTGATCGCATCCGAAACCCACTGAGTAGAGTAGAGGGTGACTTCTGCAGAGTAAGTCCAACATTGATTGTACCTTTAACATATCGTAAAATCCTCTTAACAGCTGTCCAGTGTGATGTAGTCGGAGCATGGAGAAATTGACAAATCTTGTTAACAGAGAAAGATAAATCGAGATTTAGTCAAGGTCGCATCGAGACCTCCCACAATACTCCTGTAATGAGTGCTATCTTCAGTGCCAAGTGGAGTGCCATCAAGTAAGGACAACTTCTCAGAACAAGAGAGAGGTGTAGGACAAGGTGTACAGTGTTTCATGCCAACGCGGGCAAGTAAGTCATTGGCATATTTTTCTTGATTCAAGAGCAGCCCATGTGGTGTTTTCTGGACTTCAATCCCCAAGAAGAAATGGAGATCACCAAGATCCTTGAGAGCAAAGTTATCATTCAAGTCATGAAGTAAGGCCGAGATAGCTTGATCTGAGGAGCTAGTCACAATGATGTCATCAACATAAATCAAGACAAACATAGTAATATCTGACTTGTGATAAATAAAGAGAGATGTGTCAGCCTTGGATGAATGAAAACCAAGAGTAGTGAGTTTGGCACTGAGTTTGGAGTACCATGCTCGAGGAGCTTGCTTCAGACCATAGAGAGCCTTGTCCAACTTACAAATGTGATGCGGAGCGTGAGGATCTTCAAACCCAGGTGGTTGTTTCATATAAACCTCCTCTTCCAGAACGCCATGCAAAAACGCGTTCTTGACGTCCAACTGGCGTAAGCTCCATCCTCTTGATACTGAGATAGCTAAGACAAGGCGAATGGTGGCTGCTTTGACAACCGGACTAAAGGTGTCTTCATAATCAATACCATACCTCTGTTTGAAACCTTTGGCTACCAATCGAGCTTTGTACCTATCAATTGTTCCATCTGCATTTTTCTTGATACGATAAACCCACTTGCAATCAATCAAATTTTTATTGGTGCTAGGTGGTACGAGATGCCATGTGTTGTTCTGCATCAATGCATCATATTCAGCTTGCATAGCATTATGCCATTTTTCATCAGTCAAGGCATCCGAGAGATTATGTGGTTCTCCTGTAGATGTTAGCAGGGCATAACGAATTGTACCATCTTTGTAAATTTTCGGATTCGTAATACCTTTTTGGAGCCTTGTACGCGGTTCAGGTGCAGGTAGGGGCACAGGATCCTCGTTCACAGAAGATCCAAAGACCGCTGCGAAATAGAGGCGACGTGATAGGAATCGCCTCGCAGATCCTCGCGACGAGGCGTGGCCGTTGACGTGGGTGTGGCTGGTGTAGAAGATCCCGTGGATCCCGTTGATCCGGGGGTATTTAAGGCGATGGAGACCCGGTCGGGCGACGTGGCAGCTTCAGAGCCACGAGTTGGCGTTGAACGCGCGACGCGAGCGCAAGGTTATCGGGTGGACACCGCGTCCGCCGCTGAGCGGGAGATGCCGCGCGTAGTTGGCGCAGGTGGTTGGCCCGAGATCGAAGATCGCGCGCGATCCGCACCGGATCGGTGCGGCGGTTGCGCGATCCGCGGGAGTAGTGGTGTTGTTGTCGTGTTCAAGCAAGAGAGTAATTTGGCCCGTTGACTCGATTTGTGCACCGCTTGGCCGATTCTTCACGATGATTTGTTTGTGTCGTGGTAGGTGTCTCCAATATATTCCTGCACTGAGTATGGTTAGTGGCGGTACAAAATGCATGTGATCATGATTAGACATACCCTCTATAGTAGATGATGTGGGAGACAATTTTTGGGAAGAAGAAGGAGTTCTTGACTAAGACGAGATCCAAGATTTTGGTGGAGAGAGGCAAAGGAAAATGTTTTCATCGAAGACGACATCACGAGAAATATAGACTCTCCCGGTAGACACATCGAGACATTTGACTCCTTTGTGTAGAGGACTATAGCCGAGAAAAACACACCGAGTGGAGCGAAAAGCTAGTTTGCGCTTGTTGTAGGGACGAAGATTAGACCAGCAAGCACAACCGAAAATGCGAAGAGAGTCATAGTTTGGCTTGAGATGGAGAAGTTTTTCGGTTGGTGTTTCAAAGTTTAGAGTTTTGCTAGGAAGCATGTTGATAAGAAATGTGGCTGTTAAGAAGGCTTCGTCCCAAAATTTGAGTGGCATGGAAGCATTTGCAAGTAAGGAGAGGCCAACTTCAACTATATGGCGATGTTTTCTCTCGTGGAACCATTTTGTTGATGAGTATGTGGGCAAGAGACATGATGAGTTATACCAATCTTTTGGAAAAACAAATTGAGTTTCTCATATTCACCACCCCAATCTGCTTGCATGGTTATGATTTTGCGCCAAATTTATGCTCAACAAATTGTTGGAAATTAAGAAAACTTGGTAGACATCGGATCTTTTCTTAAGCAAATAGATCCATGTGAATTTGCTAAAATCACAATAAAACTTACGTAATATGAGTGTTTACTAAAAGTTGGGGCAGGACCCCAAACATCTGAGAAAATTTGTTCCAAAGGTACAGTGGAAACACTAGTAGAAATAGGATAAGGTAATTGGTGACTTTTTGCTTGTTGACATGGATCACACACATAAGGATTTATTTCATGCGAATGAGCAAGATTATTTTTCCGAAGAATGTGTTGAACGATGAACGAAGATGGATGCCCTAGACGACGATGCCAGGTGGAGGATGAAGGCTTGAGTGTGATGAAGGCGTGCTTGGAGGAACTGTAGAGGTAGGCACAAGAGGATATAAACCACCATGACATGGGCCTTTAAAGATGATGTGTTTCACTCGATCCTTAATCAAAAAGAAAACGGTGAAATTCAACAAAGGCATTGTTGTCTAGGGCAATTTTGTGAGTAGATAATAAATTTTTGAAGCACTAGGCACATGTAGAATATTTCGAAGATTGAGGGAACTATGAGGGGTATGAATAATCGAATGACCAACATGTTTAATTGCCATACCTTGACCACTCGCATTGTGGATTTGATCATTGCCCTTGCAGTGCTCGTGAGTAGATAATTTGCTCAATTCTCCAGTGACATGATTTGTGGCGCCGGAGTCCATGTACCAATTTGTGTCCACTCCGTAAGAGGCAATGTGTGCGTCTTTATCTTCAGTGTGAGAGTCATCGTCATCATCCCCGTAGCGCCACCAGCACTCGCTTGCAGGATGCCCATGTTTTTTGCAAATTTGACAAGTTATGTCTTGATGAGGAGAGGGTATACGATGACCACGACCACGACCTCCTTTGTTCTGCGGGCGACGACCAGCATCATGGCCATCACGCCGTGGGGGGCGCCCTTGCTGATGTCGGCCAAAACCACCGCCGCCGTTACCACCTCCACGGTGGCCACCACCATAGCCACCTCCCGACTCGGCGGAGCCACCACCACCTCCACCACGACGAGCAACATTGACCGAGGAGGAAAAGAGGTAGGTTCCTCGGACTCGCCAACATTTTTGGCGATAATCATAGGCAAGAAGTTGGTTGCGCACATCGGCAGAGGTAGTGGTGGGAATTGCATTAACGGTGGTAACTGCACCATTGTACTCACCATGGAGTCCAAAGAGAAGATATTCCTTTAGTTCTTCATCTGAGACGATCCGCCCGCAGCAGCCGAAGTTCAGAGGCGAATCCTTTCATCTTGTTGATGTAGACGGTGGCGGTGAGATCCTCTTCTTGGTGTTGGTGAGGGCGGTGCGCAGATCCCGACCGAGCCTTGGTTTGAGCGAGAACTTGGCGCCGATGGCGGCCTGATTTCAGAAGCGTGCTCCGTGCCGAGGAGATCGGCATGGACCTCTTGCGTGATGTACCAAGAATGTAGCCGACGACTTGTTGATCCTCGAGATCCGATCCCATAGGCCGGATTGGGAATCGTAACCTTGTTCTTCTCCGAATCTTCAACCTCCATTGTTTTGTTGGGCGCGGGTCGGTGCGTCGAGCACTCATGACTGCGCTCCGCGCAGCGTTTGTAGCACCCGCCTTCCGTAAGAGGAAGTTGGCTTGCGTTAGTTTCTCCGACGAGACCTCCAAGGGTCGCCGCTGTGGTCGTCGACGCCATGGTCGAGGATGACATTATTGGGAGGGAGGGAGGAGTTTTGTTTTCTGCTATAGGGGACGCCAAGGAAGAGCGACTCTGACACCATGTTGGTTGGGTAAACGATCATATCCCGTTAGGGAGATCGGTTCCATGTTATATGCTAGGTGGAAAAGCCCCACCGTGGCTTACAAGGAAAGGACTTACAATAGGCAAGAGATTAAAGGGAGAAGGAGAGAATCACGATGACCGTTGAGGGTCAATGCCGCATGGTGAACTACCCTCTTGTATCAGGCCAATGATGTACATAATATTGTCTAACAGAGACCACTCTTTCAAATTCCTCTTTTCATGTTCCTGTTGTTTCTTATGTTCCCAAATTAACCATGCAGCTCATATCTGTCGGTCAGCTCACCGATCATGGTTGTCGTGTTATTCTCGATTTTGATTCTTGTTCTGTTCAAAATCGACGCACGGGGACTCTGGTTGGTACTGGCCCTCGCCGCCGTGACTCACGGCGTCGCTGGGAGCTTAACTGGCTTCATCTTCCTTCCGTTGCCCTTGCCAGTCTTGTCGCCTCCACCACTGTTGTCGCTTCTGTTGCATCCTCCACTGTGTCTTTTGCTCAATGGCATTATCGATTGGGACATCTTTGCGGGCCGTGTCTATCTGCTTTACTTCGTTGTGGTCTTTTAGGTCTGTCTGGTGATGCTTCTCTCAATTATCAGGGTTGTAAGCTTGGTAAACAACTTCAACTTTCATATCCTTCTAGTTAGTCAGTGTCACAACGTCCTTTTGATCTTGTTCATTCTGATGTATAGGGTTCGGCTCCTTTCATTTCGAAAGGAGGTTATTGATATTATATAATTTTTTGATGAGGACATCAACTCTAAGAATGCAACCACTGCTTCGACTCGCTGCACAACATTCTCTACTTCCACCACATCCTCTCCGATGGGACTTTCGGCTACTGCACCGCCATATTCCCCAGTTGGACCGAACCACGTCTACTCATATGAGTCGAGCGTCGTCTACATGTCATGGTGTTACGTCCACATGTCATGATACCGCGTCACCAATTGTTGGCTCACAGGCTATATAATGTATTGGTCGACAACTTAGCCCATCTGTTGGACGTCCTGGCCTATCTGGCGACCGACCACCTCCTAGGCTTGTACTATTCATGTAGGCACTATTCATATGTGAACAGTACTGTGAACAGTACCACGGCCTAGGGTTTCTACCTCCTGGCTGCCCTCCTCATATAGGAGTTGTCGCCCTTTAGTTTTGCTTGGGTTTTTCTTTTAGAATTTTCTGCATAACAGTTTTCACCGTTCGTTCGGTTTGAGAAACCCCAACTTTGTGAGCTTCATTATTATTCGCAATACAATTTCAGATTACATCTTCTACTCTCTTGCTTGTGTTCTCGATTCGCTTGCAGGAGATAGCCTTCTTGGTGAGGTTAACCGCGTTCGGCATGGTTGATAACCAACGGAGCAGTTGTGTAGTGATTGCGAGGGGTTCGATCTGTTCGGTTGGAGCCTTTGGATCATCAACGTCGTGTTCTCCACAATCGACGTATCAGTACATTTCGAAGATCGGGCCAACACTCCCATCAGGTGGTATCAGAGCGAAAGTTGTCTGTTAGGTAATCAAAGTTTTTTCCCTTTTAGTTTAGTTACTGTTTATCGTCCTAAAATTCAGAAAATTAGCACCACAAAATATTGTGTTCGTCGTGTTCTTCCGCTGTCCCATCACCCCTTGTGCCATTGCAATTTTTCTTTTCAGTATTGCTTGTTGAATTTTTTGTTACATCGTCGTGTCAAGTGTTGATTCTAGTTCTAGTTGGAATCTAGTTCATCGTTGTCTAGTTTGCATCGTGTTTCCTTTGCGTAGCTTCATCTTCATGTCAATTTCTGCCGCGCCAACCCTCACTGCCGCGCCACCACAAAACCCTGCCGCGCCCCACATCCCCCTTCTGCCGCACCACCACGACTTTCCTACCGCGCCACCACGACCCCCCCGTCGCGCCATACCCCTTGCCGCACCTCCACAGATCATTGCCGCGCCACCACCCAATCCTGCCGTTTACATCTGGCTGCCGCGGCCACCCCACCACTCCCCTCTCGCGGCAATCCAAACACTCCAAGCCGTTGTCAAGGCGCTGCCGTCTCTGCCCATTGTCTCCTACCCGCAGCACTGAAACACTAACCATCTCCTACCGCGATAGCAATTCCCTACCGCGCCTAGCTAGCTCCTACCGCGGCAATCCAGTGCTTCTGCCACTGCCGCCGATCCTTGGCAGGATTACAAGGGAAGTCCTAGTTCGGTTTTATCAAGAGAAGGAAACTCTATTTCGGTTTGGCCGACGGTTGAGTTTTGGTTTGTGATAGATAAGAACAAGAAGGAAGAAAAAAGGGAGTTTGATTTCGGGATCCTCCAGAGAAGAAAAAAAAACAGAGAGAAAAAGAAAAAAAACAGAAGAGAAAAAAAAAAGAAGAAGGCAAAAGAGAGAGAGAGTCTATCCTGCCCGAATTTTGAAAAGCTATCAAACCTTCGCCAAATCTAGTGAAATTTGGTGGAGCCCTTCTTGATATATCCAGAAACTGTCACAAAAAATTTAAGCACGTTTGGCCCACGGGATCAAAAGTTATAGCAGTTTGAAGTTGAAACCGAAATGAATTCTAGTCCGTTTCCGACACACCTTCAGTAAAACAGGCATAACTTTTGCATATGGAGTCAGAATTCGATGTTTTTGTGTTCGTTTCGAAGCTATTGATGATGCGTATCTGAAAATCCGACATGCAAAGCACCTTTCACCCTACAAGACCCCCAAAATCGGCCATCTTTAGCCCCAAAATCGTATCACAAGTTTTTGGTTTTCTGTTTTTGGCAATTCTTTCGGTCTTTTCTTCGGAATTTGGGGTTTGTCCAGTTGAGAAAGTTGTAGATCTCGTTGAAACCTTTCAAACGAATATATATAAGCCATATAAAACTTTGCCTTTTCATCATTTGAGACTAGCTGTTGTTTCTGCTCAATCTAGAGGGTTGTTCGCGTTTTTACCGATATCGCTGTTTTGTGCTTTACTTCACGCGAATAATCTTGTGCCCTTAGAAAGAAGTTTGAATAGTTGGCTAGCGTATCTCCTAGCACTTGTTGTGAGGTTCTCCTTTGCTTACATCAAATCACATTGATCGTTGCGTGTGCGTACATACACTTCTGCATAGGACTTTGATTAGCTAGCTGTGATTAGACTAGGATCAGCAACTTTGACAAGTACTTTGAACAATCTTTCAACTTGCATTTACTGATTTTATTATTGCTGATCCTTTTGCTACCATATCGTGCCTTCCGAGCTCCACCTACTCTTGATCAGAACAAATCCCCTCTTGCAATCGTACTCATGCTCGACACGGTATCACGAACCAACCACCGGCTGTACCATTTGTTGTGTGCTTTGGTAAGAACACTTGTAAGAGTGTGGTAAGACGCTTGAGAGTGTGTGATTCCACCTTCCATCACCTAATAGTTGATAGGGATAATACCTTTGTGTTGTCTTTTGTTTTCTACTAACCATGACAGGTGACTCGTCTTCGGAGAAAGAGTGTGTGTTAAAGGGAGAGCTCATGATGCTTTTGGATAAACAACTCGCTACCATTAATGAGGACATTGAAGGAAAGCTATAGGCTACTACAACCGCATTACAGCGCTCAATCAATGATAGTATTGTAGCGCTCACTACACGCCTTGAAAGAATGGTGAATCGACCACCTCACAATGGATGCGAGTATGATCACAATGTAGCCCAATATCTTGAGGAGGGATATGATAATGAGAGACAATACCGTGACACCGGCGTTGCCCAAGATGCATGTCAACGACATCATCTACATCACAATCGTCACGGTATGAGAGGTAATCATTTTCAGCACCACAATACTTGTGTTAATGATGACCCATTTGCTAAAGTTAAATTTACCATACCATATTTTGCGGGTGTTTATGATGCTGAAATTTATCTAGACTAGGAGATGACAGTTGAACAAAAATTTAATGCACATCTAGTTCCTGAAGTACATAGAGTCAGACAACCTACTAGTGAATTTAAAGATTTTACTATCATTTGGTGGAATCAAGTAGTTAATTCCGGCTTAGCACCTGATACATGGGATAGATTGAAGGTAGCTATGCGTGCTAGATTTGTTCCTCCTGTTTTTAAACGTGATATGCATAAGAAATTACAACGCTTAGACCAAGATAATAAATCTGTCGAGAAATATTATCAAGAACTACAAATAGGCATGCTGTGTTGTAATATTGTTGAGGATGAGAAGGATAAGATGGCTCGTTTTTATGGAGGCTTAAGGCGTGAAATTCAGGACATAGTAGATTACAAAGAGTATAATGATATTAATAGGTTGTTCCAGCTTGCTTGTTTGGTAGAAAAGGAATTGCAGGGAAGACAACAAAGGACTAGGAGCAACTTTGGAAGTACGTCTACATCGAGATCGATGTCGGGGCAAGCTGACACAGCCCCACCTCCTACTTCTCAGCAGCACTGCCACCACCGTCACGTGCACCTGAGGCAAGTAAATCTACTAGTGTGCAGGTACCAGCGCAGAGCTCTTCATCAATTGCTTCCACGGGTCGTACAACGGGGATTGTGTGTCACCGTTGCAAAGGGATAGGACACGTCATGAGAGATTGCCTAAGTCAGCGAGCATACATTGCGACAGAAGACGGTGGTTATGTAAGTGCTAGTGATGTTGAGGATGAATATGCTCTTACAGCTAACCTTGCAGGTAATGATGATGACCAAGAGGCGGATAGCGATGGTGAGAAAATTTTAGGTGCTGATGCTACAAAGAATTATAGGATTCTAATTGTGCAACGAGTATTGAGCACTCAAAGAGAGCACGCGGAGAAGCTACATCGCCATAATTTGTTTCAGATGTTCCTCATCGTCAAGGATTGCCGTGTTCGTGTCATAATTGATGGCAGGAGCTGTAATAACTTGGTGGATTCAGGTTTGGTCAAGAAGCTTGGCTTGACCACACGTGCGCATCCTCATCCGTACCACATTCAGTGGTTCAACAACAGTGGTAAGGTTAAGGTAACACAATCTGCGAGAGTGCACTTTTTCATTGGTTCCTATCATGATGTTGCTGATTTCGATGTAGTGTCTATGCAAGCATGCTCACTTTTATTAGGACGTCCATGGGAATTTGATACCGATACAACTCATCATGGTAGAAGTAATAAGTATTCTCTTATGCACAAAGGAAAGAAAATAACTTTGCTACCTCTGACACCTGCTGAAATTGTGAAATGTGAACAAAAGATAGCTGAAAATGAGAGAAAAGAACTTGAAAATGAATATGAAAATCAGCAAATAGTGAAGAACGTTTTCCCATCTAAAAAAGCGAAGTTGGCACATAGTTTTAGAACTGAGGGAATTAAATTAAATGATTGTGTCATGCTTGCAACCAAACCTAATCTTGCTGAAAATTTTGATAATGATATGCCATGCGATGCTTTGAAATGCAAAGATATATCTAGCTCTATGCTGTCGGCTGTCACTAACTTTTTGCAGAAAAATGATGATTTGGAGACAACGATTGAGTCGAGGACGACTCAAATTCAAGAAAGGGATGATGATGAGGACATCAACTCTAAGGATGCAACCACTGCTTCGACTCGCTGCACGACATCCTCTACTTCTACAACATCCTCTCTGATGGGACTTTCGGCTACCGCACCGCCATATTCCCCAGTTGGACCGAACCACGTCTACTCATATGAGCCGAGTGTCATCTACATGTCATGGTGCTACGTCTACATGTCATGGTGCTGCATCACCAATTGTTGGCCCACAGGCTATGTAATGTATTGGCCGACAACTTAGCCCATCTGTTGGACGACCTGACTCATCTAGCGACCGACCACCTCCTAGGCCCGTACTGTTCACGTGGGCACTATTCATGTATGAACAGTACCATGGCCTAGGGTTTCCACCTCCTGGCCGCCCTCCTCATATAGGAGCCGTCGCCCTTTTGTTTTGTTTGGGTTTTTCTTTTAGAATTTTATGCATAGCAGTTTTCGCCGTTCGTTCGATTTGAGGAACCCTAACTTTGTGAGCTTCATTATTATTCGCAATACAATTTCAGATTGCATCTTCTACTCTCTTGCTTGTGTTCTCGATTCGCTTGCAGGAGATAGCCTTCTTGGCGAGGTCAACCGCGTTCAGCACGGTTGATAACCAACGGAGTAGTGGTGTAGTGATTGCGAGGGGTTCGATCTGTTCGGATCGAGCCTTTGGATCATCAACGTCGTGTTCTCCACAATTGACGTATCAGTACCTTTCGGAAGATCGGGCAACACTCCCATCATTTTTATTGATGACTTTTCTCGACACACATGGATATATTTTATGTCATCTCATAGTGAGGTTCTATCTATTTACAAGACCTTTGTCATCATGGTCCATACTCAGTTTGACTCTCCTATTCGTGTTTTTCGTGTTGACTCTGCTGGCGAATACTTGTCAGGAGTCCTTCGTGGTTTTCTTGCTGAGCAAGGCACTCTCTTTTAGTTTTCTTGCCCTGGTGCTCATGCCTAGAACGGTGTGACTGAACAAAAGCATCGTCATCTTCTTGAGACAGCTTGTGCTCTTATGCTTACTTCTGCTGTCCCACCACACTTATGGGCTGAGGCTGTTTTCTACTACCACTTTACTGATTAATATTCAGCCTCCTTCTGCTCTTCAAGGTGGGATCCTAGTTGAGCATATCTGTGGCAAGACTCCTGATTATTCTAGTTTTCGTCTCTTTAGATGTGTGTGCTATGTTCTTCTTGCACCTCGTGAGCACACTAAGCTTACTACTCAGTCCATGGAGTGCGTTTTTCTGGGCTATAGTGCTGAGCATAAGGGATATCATTGTTGGGATCCTGTTAGCCGACAGATGCGGGTTTCTCGGGATGTCACTTTTGATGAGTCTTGTCCTTTCTACCCTCGTCCTTCTCCTTCCACCACTCTAGTATCTCTTGTCGAGCCACTTTTTCCTTGACTTTTCCTACCACCCCCATAGTCACCACACATCCATCACAGCCTTTGGCCTTTTTGGTGCCTCCTTCACCGTCTCCTTCACCACCGCCACTCTCTCCAGAGGCTCCTCCTGGCCTTGGTTACTCGTCATCCGTGAGTTGAGAATTCTTCTGATGCGTCATCTTCTTCGGCCTCTCCTCGATATGTTCTTTGTGATCGCCAGTCTATCCGTCCTCCTGTGCGCTTTTGTTTAGCAGCTCTTGCCAAACCGACTTCTTATCGTGATTCTGCTATTCATTAGGAGTGACAGCATATGATAGCAGAGGAGATTGCTGCCCTTGAGCGTACTGGCACGTGGGATCCTGTTTCTCTTCCCGCACATGTTACACCTATCACGTGCAAGTGGGTTTACAAGGTTAAGACCCACTCTGATGGTTCTCTTGAGCACTACAAGGCTTGTCTTGTGGTATGTGGTTTTTAGCAGGAGCATAGTCGTGATTATGATGAGACATTTACTTCTGTGTCTCACATGACCACCGTTCGCACTCTTCTTTCTGTGGCGTTTGTTCGGGTATGGTCCATCTCTCAACTTGATGTCAAGAATATTTTTCTCAATGATGAGCTACGTGAAGAGGTTTATGTGCAGCCACCACCGGGGTATTATGTTCCTGAGGGTATGGTTTGTTGCATTCGCCGATCTCTTTATGGCCTCAAGCAAGCTCATCGTACCTGGTTTGATCGTTTCTCTTTTGTTATCACTGCAGCTGGTTTATCTGCCAGTGTTCATGATCCTGCTCTCTTTATTCACACTTTACCTCGTGGTCGAATGCTTATCCTTTTATATGTTGATGATATGATCATTACTAGCGGTGATTCTCAGTACATCTCTTTTGTGAAGGAGCGATGTAATGAGCAGTTTCTCTTGTCTGATTTGAGTCCTCTTCGCTACTTTCTTGGGGTTGAGATTATTTCTACACATGAGGGCTTCTATTTGTCCCAAAAAAGTATATTCAAGATTTTCTTGATCGTGCTTCTCTTACTGATTAGCACACCGCTGAGACTCCTAAGGAGCTTAATGTTCATCTTCAGCCCACTAATGGCGAGTCTCTTGCTGATTCTACTCGCTATCGTCATCTTGTTGGGAGTCTTGTTTATCTAGGTGTCACTCGTCCTGACATTTTCTACCTTGTGCGTATCTTGAGTCAGTTTGTTTCTACTCCCACTCAACTCCACTATAGTCATCTTCTTCGTGTTCTATGATATTTTCGTGGAACCATCACTCGTCGTCTGTTTTTCCCTCGCTCCAGCTCTTTACAGCTCCAGGCATATTCTGCTGTCACCTGGGCTAGTGATCACTCTGATCGCCGATCTCTCTGCTTATTGTGTTTTTCTTAGTGGTTCTCTCATTGCTTGGAAGGCTAAGAAACAGACATCAATTTCTCATTCGAGTGCTGAGGCTGAGTTGCGAGCTATTGTAAGATCGAGGAGGCCGACTAGAGGGGGGTGAATAGGCGTTTTAAAACTTCTATGCGTTAAAACTGAATTCTAATGCGGAAGCTAAATAACAATTCGGTTTAGCACAATTAAAGCCTAAAGCAACTAGGTTCAACTAAGTGCACCAACACTACAAGCCAATAATAAATAGAGCAATTTAGCAAAGACTTGTAAACTATCAACTAATGATATGATCAATAAAATACATACAAGATAGCAAACATACAAATGAATAAGCAATTATACAATGAATGTAAATTGCACAAAGTAAAGCATATGAAAGCTAATCACAAAAGACACGGACACAATGATGTTTTACCGTGGTGGTCGAGACTTGCTTCGTCTCCCATAATCCACGTTGAGGGAAACCCAAACCAATTGGGCCGGCTCCACAAATTAAGCCTTCCTCCGAGGTATCAACACCTCGCTCCACTAGGGTTGCTCTTACTCCACTCCGAGATGGCGAGCACCAAGCCACTCACAAACACCGGCCTTCTCACAAGCTTCACTTGAGAAGATCACCGGACCACGACGCCTCCACGCCGTCTAGGTGTCGGCAAACACCAAGAGTAACAAGTCTCCAACTTTCACTTGAACCAATCAAGTGTCAAAGCTCTCGTGGATATTAAATCCACCACCTAATGCAACACATGCAATAGGATTTGCCTCTCAAACCTCACTAAGTGCAACACATGCACAAATAGGAGTAGAGGGCTTGCTCTTAGCTCAAAGGAACTCAATGGGATGCCAAAGATTGCCTCTCAACCGGCCAAGGGGGTATTTATAGCCCCCCACACCAAAAACTAGCCGTTTGGAGACGAAACAGCAAAAAACTAGCCGTTACAGCCTTTTGCGGTGGTACCGCACTCACAAGGGACGGTACTACCGTTCTGCGGTACTACCACTGTTATAACGGCGGTACTACCGCTCCGCGGTACTACCGCAGTTATACGGGCGGTACTACCGCAACCCGATTTTTAGCACAGACGACACTCGGTAAAAAGGTCATAACTTTTGACTCCGATGTCGGAATTGAGTGATCTTGGACTCTATTGAAAGCTTATTCAGAGGGCTACACAACCCACCTATTTGATTGATCACAAACACATTTGATCAAATCAAAAAGCACAACTCAAAAGAGCCACTACCATGGTCTAAGTCCAAAGAAATAGCAACAAACAATCTTAGACCGTGTCAAGGGAATACACATGAATCTTAACCATTTGCAAAACACATTTGCAAACATATATCATGCCACAAGGAGTAGGTACATGGACTTCAACCGTTTGCAAAACACATTTGCAAAGTATAGTCACATGCTACAAGGATTAGACGCATGAGCCTCGACTATTTGCAAAACACATTCGCAAATAATAGCATCATGCCACGGTGAGCTAGAGCAAGCAAGATTGAGCTATCAACACATGATGAGACTCAAGCTACTAGACAAGACCCCTCTTAATAGTACGGCAACCTATACTAGCAATCCGGTCTTCCAACCAAACACCAAGACCGGTAAAAGACTAGGAACACATCCTTAGCCCTAGCTAGTCATACCTTTGCCTTGAGCATCTTCTTGAAGGTTGATGACGCACATCTTCACTTCAAGTCCGGGTCATCGTCTTGATATGCATCAACCCATGATGCATCCTTTACTTGACCTCAATCAACATATGATGAGTCTTCTCTTGACTTGATGATCAACTCATGATCATCTCTTCTTCGAGATCTTGATATGCATCAACACATGATGCATCATCTCCTTGAACCTTGACTTGATGACGATCAACTCATGATGTCATCCAAAGTCTTCATCACCCCGAACATAACCTATTCATCCAACTCATGGAAAATGTTAGTCCCACAATGTCATTAACATTAATTACCAAGATATACCCGCATAAATGCTTTTGAACAAGCCATTATCGAAGGTGCGGTATTACCGCCAACTAGCATCCGTATACCGCTCTCCGTAGTACCGTTTCTCGATGCGGTACTACCGATTTCGGAGGCTCGAGAAATACAGAAAAACACCTTCTCTGGAATTTACATACCGCCACATAACAAACAGAACAACCGGGTTGCGGTAGTTCCGCCAACATATTTGCGGTCATACCGCTACGCGGTAGTTCCGCCACATGAACTCCGGTACTACCGCACATCGGTAGTACCGCTTACCAAATGCGGTCATACCGATTTCCACTGAACTTCTTCCAGAAGCTTTTCGAAATGCAGTGCATGACTCCTTTGTCTTGAGTCATGTCGATCTTTTATCACCTTTGCATTTCCTTTTTATGTCATCACTCAAACTCCGGGACTAAGCCTTGAAACATCTTAGCACACATGTTAGTCCCACAACACAATTTCAAATAATTGAATGTAATTGGTATGAGTATATATAAACACGAAGTTATATATATACTCAAGAGTTATGTTTCAAAGTAGATCACAAGGATCAATACTAACGAAACAACAAGACCATAAGTATATATAAACTACACAAGTTATATATACTACAAGTATATACGAACTACACAAGTTGTATATACTAAATATGAGTGTATACAAATTACACAAGTTGTATATACTCACATGAATATATTAACTACACGAGTTAGATATACTCAAGGATATATGAGCATATATGAACTACACAAGTCTCATATGCTCACATACAAGTATATATGAACTACACAAGTTATATATACCAAATATAAGTGTATACAAACTACACAAGTTGTATATACTCATATGAATATATTAACTACGCAAGTTAAATATATTCAAGGATATATGAACATCCATGAACTACACAAGTTTTATATGTTCTCATATACTCATATGAATATACTAACTACACAAGTTAAATATATTCAAGGATATGTTTCAAAGTAAAGATCCTTAATATATGTGGAAAGAGAATATGGATCAATACTGATGAAACCACAAAATATAGAATGGACTCCCCCTAAATGTGTGCATACACAAATGTGTAATGGAAACATATGCATATATCCAAGTTAAACTTTTTGGTGGAGCTTATCCTATATTTTGGATCCGAGGAATGCAACAGGATATAATAAAACGAAGTAGAATGCATACCTCTTGTATTTCCACCTTTATATCCAAACGAGACTAAGCAATAGACAATCAATAGAATTGTTAGTCTCACAAATAGATTGTCATTTATGAATACATACCTGTTTGGATTTTTGCTTTTATATCCAAGCTGAGACTAAGCATGATATAACAATAAGAGTATTAGTCTCACAAGTGCATTTGTCATTAATCACTTAATCACTTGCATGCCTTCATGATTTTCACCTTTATATCCAAATAAGACTACACAATATGTATATCAATAAAAGTGTTAGTCTCCCAATTAGATTTATCATTAATCACCAAAACTCCATTACCACATAATGGCGGGTCTAGATCTTTCAGCTATGGCTTTGTTGACTGCGGAAGTTACTTGGCTACAGTGGTTAGTTACTTGAGGATTTTGGTGTTTCTGTTTCAGCACTCACTCCTGTTTTGTCCGACAGTATATGACTATTAGCATTGCTACAAATTCGGTGAAGCATGAGCTTACTAAGCATATTGGTGTTGATGCTTCCTACACGCGGACACAGGTATAGGGCCAGGTTGTTGCTCTTCAGTATGTGTCTTCAGAACCTCAGTTGGCAGACTTCTTCATATAGGCGCAGATCAGAGCCCAACACAACTTCTATCTCTCCAAACTTCATGTTGTTGATCCACCATAAGTTTGAGGGGGGTGTTAGATGTATATTATTGCCTGTGTATTTTTCCCATTGTATAAAAAGTTACCTACATATATACCACATCTGTACTTATATATATATATTGATTCATTGGTCTCACGATGAACACAAGCGCTGTTTGTAACAGAGACATCGGCCGGACTAATTGGCAGCAACATCATCAAGCCGTCGCGCTCATCCCTGCCTCCACATGTCAAACTCATTGTTTCCTATGTGCTAACTGCTAAACAAAGCAAGCTCTAGCTTGCCAAATTGACCTGGTATTCGTGATAATTAAGGCCATGCGTAGATAGTACTATATAATTCATGAAATGGTGGATCAGATTGACACGGGTTGAGTACAATCATCGATGACAAGCTGAAGGTGATGCCTACTTCATGCCTTGTTTGCACATGCATGGCCATATGCAGGAGATATCACTAAATATTACAGAGACAAGCCTGGTAGACAGGCGACTAGTAGAACCAAATGTAAGCTATTGGTTGATTAAACTTCTCCCTCCATGTAGCACGCGGCCGGTGGCCAAGGCCAAGCCAGCAATTCCGCGTGAATCTACTGGCTGCCTGTATATATCTGCATAAACATATGCTTAATCTATTAGCAATTGCACGGGCACATCGAGCCAGCTGGTTTGTAAGAATTGCATCGCAATCCAAGGGCGTGCACGGCTCCCTTGCAGGTGGACACATGTAATACCTGGAGAGCAAGCTTAGCATCAGAAGGACTAATCAGCTAAGCGAAGTTGACTAAGCAACAAGCCAACAAGTAGTGGAAACTGACTGCTAGAGTAGAGTGACACTGGGTCAAACATGGCTACTGCTGCTGCATATATATTTTTTTACATTTACAGTGGAAAATGACTGCTTACATAGTTACATCAGGAGATCATATGTTCTTGCTCCCTACCATCGATCGAGGAAGACGAGTGAAGCAACAGCATATGCTACTAAACTTCCCCCGAAATGTCGTAACTGCGAGGATGTGGATAAGAGTTGCTGTTTCAGTAGATCCCAACGTAGAATGTGCTAGCATTAAGTAGCGGTAGTAGGGCTGCAGGCGCAGGGGGAGGGGGAGGGACCGACTGAAGTGAGTTTCATTACACAATTGCTCCGCCATTTAAAGGCTTGGGCGGATCGATTGAGTTGAAGCCAAACTTATATAATTTTTGTGATGTATATTGTTTCCTACTTTCGTGTCCGAAATGTAAGTCATGCGGTCACATTCTACCTCGGTGGGCCTGGATGTTCTTCGAGACAAGCTAAATGACCAAGTGTTTGCTTCTCATGGATAGATTAAACACCAAGTACATGCTGCGCGGGAGGCATTATAATATGGAGGATGATGATCAATATTTTATCCTATGCCGAAACAATAAAGAGGAAACAATCAATCATTTATTTTTTGACTGCAGCTTCAGCACCTGCTGTTGGAATATCGTCGGCTTAAACTGGGACAATGTAGATAATGTCCAATTAAAGGTAAAAAGAACGCGATGACTATTTTTATCATTGCAACATGAGAAATTTGGAAAGGAAGATCTTTGACAATGTCATGCCAAGCGTCTCAAATTGGAAAATTAAGCTCAAGAATGAACTCACTCTGCATGTGCATCGAGTAAAAGATCAACATAGGGAAATTCTATTTGTCTGGCTAGACTCAATTACTTGATTGCTCTCTCCCTAAGGGATTCTTTTCTGTACGTAAACCTTTTATTATATATATATATATATATATATATATATATATATATATATATATATACCGTAGGGGTGTCCTCCTACTGTTCACAGTTAAAAAAAGAGAATGTGATCGCAGTTGAAATGGAAAAAACTTTGTATACTACTGTAAATGTTCCGGATTCTTGATCTGCCATTGCTAAATGATATCTTCTTTACGTGTCATTACATTTCCAAAATGTTACCCCTTTATACCACTACGTTCAACTTGTTAGATTAAGCCCGTTAGAATTTTCCATAATACACATTCTACCCTTACTTTCTTCTCCTCCTCTCAACTCTCTGTGTGTGTGTGTTCTCCTCCTCTTTGGACCGGTCAGATCCAACCCTTACTCCGGCCTCTTTGCCTCCCTCTACCCGCCAACCCGTGTGGGACCCTCCCTTGGCCACCTCTTCGCCTCCCTCCGCGGGACCCCTCCTCCAGCTGCCTACTCACCTCCCTTCCCTGTCTCCACGGCCTTACAGTGCATGGCTGATTTTGCTTGGAGGGAGAAGGAAGAATAAAACAAGGTAGGGGCAAAACAGTATTTATGCAGTCACTTCACGGATCGACTAATCAACAGTGGCAAATAAGAGTAAGATTTCGAAAATGCAATAGCATACCAGGGAGATGTTACTTGGCAACCTTCGATATAATTTTTTTCTGGGTTGAAACAACGGACTCGACGCGGGAGCGAGCAGGAGCAGCTGCCTGCACAGCACCGGCCCAAAGAAACGCGTCGTGGGCACGGAACTCCCCGAGAATGGACGGGGGGATCCGCGCGCCGCATAGCGCGACCACGGGCCGCGAGACAACGGGCAATCTGATTCAGACACCCGAGTCGAATTCGCGCGCGGTGCGCGAAAAAAGTAGGCCGTGCCGCACTACGTTTCCGTTCGCCAGCCGCTCGGGCCGCCAAGACCGACTCCCGCAGTCCCACTCCCGAAGTCCCAAGGTGTTGCGTTTGGTGGTCGTTGGATTCCACCGTACGCACGTATAGCGCGCAGGCTGAATCGAATCCGGGACCGGTTCACCTCCGCGCCCGCACGCGGTGTGGTCTGTATATTGCGGACGCAAGTCGTGCAAGGGCTGCACCGGCACGATCTATCGATCGAAAATTCGAAATCGATGGCGTCGTCGGCGTGGGACGCGGAGCTGGCGGAGTGCGACAAGCGGGTTGTTACGATCACCAGGTTCCTGCGGGCCACGGTGGTCGGTGGCTATTGTGGCGGAGCACAATAGCGAAGCGGAGCTGGCGAAGGATGCTGCCGAGGCCACAGAATCCGCCGTGTTCTTGGTCAAGACCATGGTGTCCGAGGCGGAGTTTGTCAAGTAGCTCGCCGCGAAGCTCGTGGGCAGTCCGAGCGCCGAGAAGCCGGTGGAGGCGTTCCGTGGGCACGCGGAGTCGGTAGAGACGCTCGGGGCGCAGGCGGAGGAGTTCGCGGCCGCCATGCCCCGCCTGGTGGCCGAAGGGCAACAGCACCAGTGCTACAACCGCGCCGGCGCCGTCAAACTGGATGACTACCTCCTAGACAAGGAGCCGGCCTGCGCGCTGGAGATTATGGCCCTTGCCGATCCGAGGGGTCGTGGAGATCCAGAGGGCTGTCGCCAAGATGCCGGTACTGGAGGACGCTATCGGTTATTTAATTGGACTGTTTATTCAGAAGTTGTCTGAAATTTTTCTAAGTTTAAATCACTTATTGTGATCATTGAATCAATATCTAATTATATGACATCCATTAAATCAATATCCAATCATATGACAATCATATAACACACCCATCTCTACACAAATCCAATGGTCACAACAAGTGACTTAAACTTAAGTAAATTTTAGGCAACTTAAAACTAGCAAAACTATATTTAATTATATTTCTGCCACTGCAAAAGGCCTCGGTATATATGTTTACCATCCCCCACTGAATGGCAAGGTACATCAATTATTTAGAGTTTGTTTTCCACTTTGATGCCAAAATTTCCAAGACCAAATTGTTAGACAGCCGTGCGCCAGAGCTTTAAGTTGAGGTTTTATTGAAAATTTTAGCGCTGGGTTGGCAAATTTCTATTTTCTATGTTGCTAGACTGAATGGCAAGAAAAAAAAAACTTTCAGCACAGCAAAAACTAATTTTCAAAGCTAGAAACTAAATGGAGATCTCTATTTATAAGGTGAATTAGCTTAGCTCATGCTTTCTTAAGTACGAGTCACAATTTTAAACTATTAGATAAAAATGAGCATCACACATCTCAAAGCTGACCCACAGGTCGGGAAAATCAAGTTAGAGTTAAAAGAAAAGTAAGGCGACTTACAAATATTAAAACCGAAAATAAATAGTGGACTAATGGAAGAACCGATTTAGAGATACGCAGAACTAAAGAATTCCATACTCCCATGTTCCCTGTGACAGAGCTATCACGCTCAGTTTAGACGTGCATGCACTTATTTTAACTAATAAAAGAAGGAGTTTACGTCCTCGTAGCGGTTGGTCTCTTCTAAGGATAAGTTCTCGCCCTGCCACCCCCTTTGACTCGTGAATATATTTATACCCTCACTTCTTTCGCAACCACCAAAACCATCGCCGGCCCACTTCTTCTTCACATGCACACACCGAAATTCGTCGTCGTCCCACTCCTTCCTATCTCGTCCCATGACTCGCCACCTGTGCCCGTCCGGCATTCGCTTCATGCCTTAGAGATCCCGACCCACTCCAGCACTCAATCTGCGGGTTGCAATGGCAACGTGCACGAAGACGAGGGTATCCGACAATGTAGGAGACAGTGACGCAAGGAGGTAGTGCCGACAACAGAAGAAGGTAACGGTGAGCGGAGGCGGCGTCGGGGACGGGACAAGGCACTGGGAGGGAAGGGATGAAAGGAGAAGACAATATCTTGAAAGAGAAGTGGCGGCGCCGAGGAAGGGATGGAAGACAACGATGGCACACAAGAAAGATGCAGAGACGAAGGTGTCCTTCTCTTGTCGCGCCGCCGCCTCGAGTTCACCACACTGCGTCCTCTTCATCCTAATCCTCCCCTGTGTTGCCACTACCCGATGCTCCGCGCCGACTAAGCAAGCATTGCTCCCTCCGTCTCGCTTACCACCACGACGCCGCCACTGCCTCCTCCCTTGGCCTCTCACCTCATCGCCGCAATGTGCCTGACGAGGGCTGCAGAAGCCAGTGCCTATGAGAATTGAGTCATGGTTTGGGTTCAAGGTCGAAGAATGTGGTCATCGATGCGTAGCTTTCTTCCTTGTCAGCTGACAAATGGCTGAAAATAGGCAACACGTCGGAGAGGGAAGTCGGCATCAACTTCAACTTCCAAAGGTAAACAATCTATGAGTTCAAAATTTTAATTTCTGGGTAGTAGTAATAAGTGATGCAATATGCGGAGTTAATGTTTCTGTTTATATATGTGTGAAAGAATATTGATATTTATTATGCAGTTTAGGATCCCGTCTGCTGATATGTATCACTCTCTTTTGGGGTATCCACAGAAGCATCGTGTGATCCATACAGCATATATTCATGTATATTCTATAGAAAGCACCAGTCAGCTAATTAATGGCACAACCAAGAATTAGAGATAAGGGGACCAAATAAATCATACAATACAATAATATTTGATAAAAAGACCAAATAGTACTAATACAATCAAATTTTGTTAAAATCTACCGAGCTAAAATGCAGACTTTGGAATCACGGGGGACCATGGCCCCACCAGCACCCCTCTCCCTCCCCCTTCTCCACTGCAGCTGATTTTTTTCGACAACACGCAAAAGGTTTGCCCCAAAAAAACAGAGTTCAAACTTGACCCGCGGTTCAGTCCGTTGTGGTTGTAGGTCGTCAATCTTTTTTTTTTTAATAGTTCTAATTTGTCAACGAGCAAGGAGAAAGCAAGTCTCACTCAGCTGATGAGTTCAAACTCTTCAGGCTCGAGCCAGGACCTTATAATCTTTTTAGTATCACAATTTCCAAGGTAACATGATTCTGTGCGGCCCGATCATAAGCTCCCGAAACAATCCCGTGATCAGATTTGCTCCCTCCGTGCACGTAGTTAAAACACGTTAGTGCGTAGCACATATGCACGGCGGTTGTTACAATGTGACTGCTGAGGAACGACGAAGTAAACAAGATCAATCGCAGAGAGACACGAGATTTAACGTGGAAAACCCTCCTAATGCGAGAGGGAAAAACCACGGGCGCCAGCCAGCAACAATCTTCACTATATCGGGGTGAGGTTACAACGTCGGGGATTTACAACTCTGATTATCTGTCCCAAACAGAGGCTTACAGGATATATATATATCAGGAAACTCTAATTCAATTAGGATCCATACCGCGGGGGGCTTCACCCCCCGCACCCCCAGGCGTCCCTGGGTGCACGGCCCTTGCACAATGGGCCGCTTCAGGACTCCGCTCCGCTCCAGCCCTACCCCTCCGACGACGGGCCTCCGCTACGCTCCGTCCAGAAGCTGGCCTAATTGATGCATAGAATTTAGATCACAAATCAACAACAGTCGTCCTCGTCATCTCGCCCTAATTTGCATCCAAAACTAGTGGATCTCTTCCTCGCCCTAGCCACCACCTTGGCACCAACAAGCCACCGCCGTCCCACTGCCGCCTTCCAACACGACTGCTACCGTTGAAGACGTCGCCTCCCAACACCTACTTACACCATCTACACACGTGAGTACGTTTTCAGTAGAAACTCTTTGTGAGATTGCGAATCTATTTCTAACCTCTATCTTTCTAGGCGGGAATGCACTCATGTGTTTGCGTGATGGTGTTCATGTATGCTATTCCTTATAATCAAAGAAAAACATATGGATGTTTCTTTTAGGGGAGCAACATATGAATGTGGTTCATGTCGTGGATGGCTGGCCTTTTTCAGGCCTACGCGGGCGAGAAAATGACATAGATCTCGTAGTTTTTCTTTTGTAGGCCGCCGTAGTTTAGTCGAATTTATATGTACGCTGTGCCTGAAGGGATTGCACTTGGACCCCGATTCCCCGAATATTTTGTTGGATTGCTTCATTGTTTCAGTTGCTCTGCCCGCACTGAATATCTTCGAGTTTCCGCAAAGAATTACACTTTACTGAGACATGAAAGAAAACCAGTAATCTAGTGTGGAAAATTTTTCCAGCAGCAAGAACATGCATCTCGGGCGGTATTTGGCGTTCTTCACAGGATCGACTAGGTTTTCTTGTGCCAAGGCTATTTGGAAAGCTCAGGCACCTCTAAAGTCTTCATTTGGCTGGCTATTCGGCGGAGATGTTGGACTGCCGATCGCCTAAGGCATCACGGACTACAAAATCAGGGAGTTTGTGTTTTTTGCAGGCATCAGAAAGAGTCCATAGATCATCTCTTAGTTGGTTGTGCTGTTACTGCACAAGTTTGGGCTCGGTTCATCTCTAAGACCGGCATTTGGTGTCCTATGCCTAGCGGACAAACCACCCTTCAAGACCACTGGTTGAAGGCTAGGAAGGCCACACCGAAGAGTCTAAGAAAGAAAACTGATTCTTGTATCATTCTTGTGTCCTGGATGTTATGGAAGGAGCACAATCAAAGGATCTTCAACAACATCGCTAATTCCGTCGATCAAACTCTCCAGCTTGTTCTCCAAGAGCATCAGAGTTGGCGTATGGCAGCGCACGGTCTGGACGCTGGCACTCAGGAGTAGTTGTTTTGTCGATCGCTTTCTCTGTTCATAGTTTTCCATCGTTCTCGTTGAGGTCGTTTTGTCGTTGCGCCATCCTGTTAGGGGTCGTTTGATTGCTTAGCAGAATCGTCGTGTTTAGTCTGTAACTATTAGGATAATTACTAATGTACCCCTGTACCTGTACATGGCTATATATATGAAAGGCACCCCCCCCCCACTTGGGTGTGTGGTGATTCCCCCAATCTCATTCTACATGGTATCAGAGCACCTCCTGGCTAAACCCTAGTCCACCCCACCCCAACCCCTCCCGTAAAAACCCCTCCCTCCCCGTGGCCTCTCTCTCTCCCCTAACAAACCTCCAACAACTCCTAACTAATCCCCAACAGCCCCAACAGCCCCCTCCCGGCCGAACCCCCCCCCACCTCCCGGCCGGCCTGCCTTCCCCACCGGCGCCTGCCACCACCACCACCCGGCGCCACCACCCGCCGGCCTCCCCTCCCGCGCCTTCCGCCACCTCTCACCTCTCCCACCTCTCCCTCCTGGCTTCCTCCCCTCGGCGCCACCTCCGGTGCCACTCACCCTCCTCTGTGATCGCCTTCCCGGCCACTGCCGCCTACCTCCGGCCGCCGCCTTCCCACCGGCCGCAACCCCATCCACCGGCGCCACCTCCCTTTACCCCGGCCACCCTCTCACCCCTCCCGCCGGCTTCTCCCGGCCGCCTCTCCTCCCGCGCCACTGGGCTACCTCCCCCCCGGCCGCCTTCCCCACCGCCGCACCCCATCCACCGGCGCCACCTCCATTTACCCCCGCCACCCCCAACACCAAACCTCCTTCCACCGCACCCTTCCCGGCCGGCCGCACCTCACCACCCGCCACATCTCCACGCATGGCGACGTCCTCCTCGTCATCCGGTGCTACCATGGCCTCCACCGATCCGGCGTCGCGCCGCCCATCTTCGTCGCCCCTCGCGCGCGCCGCCAAGTCGCACGTCCCTGACTCTAGAGTTGAAGCGCCCCAACTTCAACCGGTGGTCCTCGTTCTTCCTCTCCCTGTGCGGCAAGTTCGGACTCCGCTCGCACGTCGACGGATCCGCCGCGGCACGCCCACAGGATGCTCAGTGGGAGATCGCCGACTCCTGCGTCCACAGCTGGCTCCTCGGCTCCGTCGCGGACGACGTTCTTGGCCTCGCCCTCGCGCCTGACCAGACTGCCCGCCAGCTGTGGGTCGCCATCGAAGCCCTCTTTCAGGCGAACAAGGCCTCCCGCGCCGTCTTCCTCAGCCACGAGTTCCACTCCATGGCGCAGGGTACTCTCTCCATCGACGAGTACTGCCAGAAGATGAAGGCCACCGCCGACGCATTGCGTGACGTTGGCTACGCCGTCCTCGACTCGCAGCTCGTCCTCAACCTGCTGCGCGGCCTCAACCCTCGCTTCTCCAGCACCTCCGACAACATCGCCGACTCCGATCCACTGCCCAACTTCGCCACCGCCCGCGAGAAGCTGGTCTTGAAGGAACTCCGTCTCGCCAACGAGGCCAAGGTCGCCACCGAGACTGCGCTTCACGCCGGCACCTCGCCCTGCGGGGCGGCATGCCACGCTGCCGGCTACGGCCAGGGCACCGGCGGGGGTCACGGCCACGGTGGTGGCAACTCCAGCAGAGGCGGTCAGTCCGGCCGTCACGGACAGGGCAACAACAATCGGAAGAAAGGCGGCCGCGGCGGTAACTACCAGGGCGGCGGCGGCAACCGCGGCGGCACCCCGCCGGCCGGCCCTTGGATGTGCTTCACTCCGTGGCGCGATCAGCGGCAGCGATGGCGACCGCAGGCGCGCCGCAGCAACCGTGGCGTCCTCCACGGCCGGCATCTGGCGCGCACCGCAGCGCACACCGCTTTGCGCCACCCGATTCGGTGCGCGCCGCCCGCTACTGCTCCACCTCAGCAAGGTGCCGGCGGGTGGGATCAGGCCGGCCTTGTCACCGCCCTGAACCAGATGGCGCTTCAGGGCGCCAACAACTGGGTTCTCGACACCGGCGCCACTGCTCATATGTCGTCGACAGATGGTATACTGCTCTCCCGCATACCCCACTCCAATTCCTTCATTACTGTAGGCAATGGCAGCACCATACCAATTTCCGGTCGCGGCACATCCACCCTACCAGTAGCTGACACCACATTTCACCTAAGCGATGTCCTCATTGCTCCCGCTCTAGTGCGCAATTTGCTTTCTGTTCGTCAGTTCACTCGCGACAATAACTGTTCCATTGAGTTTGACGCCTTCGGTTTTTCTGTTAAGGATCGGCGGACGGGGCGCGTGATTTTTCGCTGCAATAGCCGCGGGGACCTCTACACCATTCCTTCGCCCACGCCCCACGCTTGCGCCTCGCCACCTCGTCCACCCTGTGGCATCATCGCCTTGGTCACCCCGGTCCTTCCGCCCTCGCCAAACTACAACACATGTCGGTCATAGCTTGTAATAAAAGTCCGCGGTCATTGTGTCATGTCTGTCAGCTTGGCAAGCACACGCGGCACCCATTTAGTAGTTCCACGTTTGTCACTACTATTCCTTTTGCTTTACTTCACTGTGATGTTTGGACATCTCGAGTTCTTAGCGCTTCCGGCTATAAATACTATCTTGTGTTACTTGATGATTACTCTCATTTTTGCTGGTCGTTCCCTTTACGCCATAAATCTGATGTGCAGCGTCATATTATCGATTTTGTAGCTTTGCCCATACACGCTCGCATTCGCCCAAATGCTTCCAAGCCGATAACGGCACCGAATTCGTCAACAATGCCATCACTACCTTTCTTACTAGTCGCGCATTGCCTTACGCTTTTCGTGTCCGTACACCTCGCCACAAAACGGCAAAGCCGAGCGCATCCTTCGCACTAT
The DNA here is from genome assembly GCA_036346255.1 of Ampelocalamus luodianensis. Classification (NCBI taxonomy): domain Eukaryota; kingdom Viridiplantae; phylum Streptophyta; class Magnoliopsida; order Poales; family Poaceae; genus Ampelocalamus; species Ampelocalamus luodianensis. Next base: position 17,665,955 of record CM070625.1, read on the forward strand.
AAACAACACCATCCGCACCTGCCGATTCATGCATCCATGCCTCCACCCCTCGGGCCAAGCTCTAGCTGCGCCACATATGTGCTTAACCGCGCCGCCCTCCTCTGCTCATCACAAGATCCCCTACCGCCTTCTCGCACCACAAACTCCGGATTATTCTTCCTCCGTGTGTTCGGCCGCCTCGTTATCCGAACATTAGTGCCACGACACCTCACAAGCTCTCCTCGCTCGACTCCATGCGTGTTCCTTGGTTACCCTCCTCCCACAAGGTACCGTTGCTCGATATGTCCACCGTCGCATTATCATCTCACGCCATGTTGTCTTCGGCGAGTCGTGTTCCGTTCGCCTCGGCACCTCGGCGCTTCGTGCGCCTTCACCGGATTTTTGATGCAGGACTATCTTCAACGACGAAGCTCCGCTTATTGGCGTTGAGCGACCGCTGTCGCCGCGGTTGCTCCTCGTCAGCGAGGTTGAGCACCGACCTCCCGACCGCCATCATCTACGCCGGTCCTCGCACCGACCGCCGACTAGTCGGCGCCCCAACCGCCGCTCGCTGCGGCGGCGCCTGTCGACCCTCGCTCACGGCCGACGCCCGATCGCTGCTCGCTGCGCGGCGGCGTCCATCGTCTACCACGGCGATCGCCGCCGCCCGGTGCCCCGACACTTCGACACCCGTGGCGCTCCCGCGCCACCGCCACCTTCGCGCCCACGACGCGATCTCGCATCGGCGATCGTCCCGCCCACCGCCTCAACCTCTCGCCATAACGGCCTCGCCGATCTCGGCGAACTACCGCAGCTGCCGCCGCCCGGGCTGGCGCGCCGCGATGGCGAGGAGTACAAGGCTCTCATGGACAACGGCAATCGGCGCCTCGTCCTCGACCGCCGGTGCTAACATTGTCACCGGCAAGTGGTCAGACAAGCACAAGTTCCACTCGACGGCTCCTAGCACGGCACAAGGCTCGCTGGGTCGTCCGAGGCTTCTCCCGAGCGCAGCCGGCGACTACGACGAGACGTTCAGCCGGTTGTCAACCGCGACGATACGCACCGCTCCTCGGCATTGCCGCCTCGCGTGCGGCCTGCTCACCACTCGATGTGAAGAACGCCTTCCTCCACGGCCACCGAGGAAACCGCTCATCGCCAGCAGCACTGCCGGGCTTTATCGACTCGCCAACCCCGATTATGTCGTGCCTGCGCAGGTCATCAGACGGCTCAGCAGGCTCCCGAGCGTGGAACCGGCGCCGCCTCGACATCCGCCGACGGCTTCATCGCGACCAAGTCCGATGCATCTCTCTTTGTTTACAAAGATGGAGATAGCGTCGCCTACCTGCTTCTGTACGTCGACGACATCATCCTCACGGCATCGTCACCGGCTCTACTTCAGCACATCATCGCGCGCCTCCACTCGGAGTTCGCCATGACGGACCTCGGCGACCTGCACCACTTTCTCGGGATCTCTGTGACGCGTGACAGTGACGGGTTGTTTCAGTCCACACGCCAGTACGCCGTCGATCTCCTCCAGCCGGGCATGTCCGAAAGTGCCACCGATCGCGACGCCGCCGATGCCCGACAAAGCCGCCGCCACCGACGGTACTCCGTGGTGACCTGCCGAGTACCGGAGCCTCGGCGGTGCACTCCAAGACCGACCGACACGCCCGATCCGCCTATGCCGCCCAAAGAAGTTCGCTTGTTCATGCATGATCCCGCGAGCCGCACCTCGCTGATCGAGCGCGCATCCCGCGTACGTCAAGGGTTCACTTTCGCTGGTCTTCACCTCGGCGTCGGCACCGTCAACCGGATCATCGCCTACCCGATGCCGATCGGGCGGGCTGCCCGACACGCGCCGCTCCACCTCCGCCTGCGTCTTCCTCGGCGACAACCGGTTTCTCGGTCGCCCAAGCGCCAAACCACGGTCTCCCGCTCCGGCCACCGGGCGAGTATCGTCTTTGTGGCTCGCGTCGTGGCGAATCTTGTTGGTTGCGGCGGCTTCTTCAGAACCGCACATCTCGGTCTCCGTCGCGACGGTCGTTATCGCGACAACGTCGCTGCCGTCTACATGACGGCCAATCCATCCATCATCGCCGCACGGCATATAGAGATCGACATCCACTTCGTCCCGTGAGAAGGTTGCTTTGGGACAGTTCGAGTGCTCCATGTTCCTCGATACACCGGTTCATGGATATTATGACCAAGGGTCTCCTGCATGCTTGTTTAGTGATTTCCGGACCAGTCTGTGCGTCCGTGATCCTCCCGCTACGACTGCGGGCGGGTATTAGGATAATTACTAATGTACCCCTGTACCTGTACATGGCTATATATATGAAAGGCACCCCCCACTTGGGTGTGTGGTGATTCCCCCAATCTCATTCTACAGTAACCCCTCATTTATGAGGGTTTGATTTTGTTTGTTTGGTTACTGTTTTTTTACATCTAATGAAATGAGCTTTTGCACATCCTTGAAAAAAAAAAAAAAAGAACATGCATCTCCTTTCGTCCAACCCTATTCTGTTTTTACGCTTCCACTGTGCTTCGTTTTGGACAGGGCTTTCACCATCCCCTTGCAAATCTTCCGGAACCAGATGAGGTTCATCGTCGAGAGCACCGGCGGTACCGTCAGTATGCTGTAGAATCCTACTGGGAAGACTGTCCTCACCTGCAAACAATAAAAAAAAAAAACACCAGCACACAAAAGTTTAGTAAACGAAGAATATGTGTTTTAATTTCATCCCCCGGTTAGTTAGCATGACGATGTGATGATTAATTACCTGATCGAAGTGAAAGTACAAATGAGCGAAGAAATACACGAACAATATGATCCGAGCAACCTGCAAGCAAGCATGCATGAGATGAGTAACTAATTACATAAGAGAATGGATCGGACACGAATGCTGCTGTGTATACATACACAAGAGAAGTAGGGTCATACCAGCCATCCGACAAACAATGCCAGCCCATTGTACAAGTAAAGCTTAGAACCCTTCCGGCCAGCAATGTCCAGATACCTGGAGAAAAACATGGCATTTTCAGAAGGAATGCGTGAGTGATGGCGATCGGCTCAAACATGAAGAAGCATGTTTTTTTTTTCTGGTGAGACTAACAAGCATGATTAATTATTAACACTCTCTGAACTGAACATTACCATCTGAGGTTCACGAAGGTAGTGGTTGCTTCAGTGAAGAGGATCATCAGGATGTAGACGTGCCCTTTGCCACTCAGCAGAGCGAGAGAGATTGCATACATGGATAGTCCATGATGCAAGAGCTGAACATTATTGATGCCACCAGAACAGATTTTTATATCACCAGGAACAGTAATAAAAAAAGGAGTACATGTGTCAAGTTCAATGTGTGATAACACTTACGTATTCCTTTCCTCCTAAAGAAGGGAAATGCCACAGGATCATCACCAAGTCTGTCAAGAAGTAGCCGAGAGACACCTGTGGTGAAGTCAAATAGCACAGCGATTAAACATCAAGCGTGCAATTTTCATCAACCATTTTTGGGATATCTACTGCCCATGTAATTTGTGTGCATAATACAGTTTAAGTGCAAACTTACCCCAAACATGGCATCAGAGAGCCATGATTTTCTATCAATTACGATGGCGTTATCGACGTCCTTACTGAAGAGGTCAGATATCACCAGCAGATAAAAAGAGACTGCTGCAGCAACCAACGCATGGAACGTGGAGAATCCCCTAAAACATGGTGAGATGCGAGTATAATTACCATGAGGGAATATCTCCAACAAATAAAAATGACAAAATCTAGGTATCTCTCACCTGTTGTTCCACTCAACTCTGTGTATTTCGTTTAGCCCATTGTAACCCTTGAAGCACCGAGAGCTAATTCCGCGAGTTATATCATATACCTATAGGAATGAATATCAGCTATTCAGTGGCATAATACAAAGCAGTATATATGTAGAATAAATTCATGTAAGCTCAGTAACACTCCTCATCAACCATGGCACTTAAAGATTGGATAATTGAAGGTGACAGATCAATTGACAAGTAGGTCAGGTCTATCTGTTAAATTCTGACATGGTACATGCTTATGGGCCACTGGAATTCAGACTTTCTCATGGTACTTTGGTCCTTCAGCATTTGGGATGGAACAATTCAGTTAGCTTCTCAACTGTTTTGGGGAGCAGGTTATATCATCAAGTCATGTACTTTCTAGGTCTGGTCTGGTCAGAAGCAATTGCCCAGCTTGTAGTTCTGTACTAAATACTGACAAGCTAACTGATCCATAATCCATTCAGTTTTTTAACAGCTTGTGTACACTCCACTGAGCAGTGGTGGAACTAGAAAATTTTGTGTTAGAGGTGCACCATTGATGACGAAAGATAAAGCTATTAAGCAATTATCGATTGAACGAATGTTAGTATCAGGTAAACCATATATTATGAATATTGTATTCACATGACACTTAATGTTCTTATATAATTAGTTGGGTTTTTCAATCAATTGACTACTTTACACATTTAGTTGTGAAAACAACTTAATTTTATGGAGTGATAATGATAACAATTACTAACATTGATAAATAAAATATAAATATGTGTAAAAATATTATTAAAAATGTATAGACATTCCATAAATTTTTATTGGTATACCACACGGCCCGCATAACAGTTCGCGTATCCTACCACTCGAAAAACACGTATGGTTTTAGTACATCTATATTTAGTATGTCGGCATTGATCCGGCCTATTTACGTCACAAATGTCTTCAAAATTTGTAAGCAAAATATCTATTAGTTTTGAATCATCACACTCATTGTGGTGGTCACAATGGCGCAAACAAATAGAGAATTGGACACTTGATTTTTTAGTTAGAAACTAAATAAATTCCTAAGAGCTAAATAAAATAAAACACTTTCGTACCATTCATATGGAGCTACATAGGTAGAAAAAAAATATTTTCTACAAAATCTGAAAAAGGATATAGAATACAATTTGCATCTAATTATCTCAAGTATTATTAAATTACAATCAAATTCAATTTATATTAAAACTATAGCTAGAAAATGTATGTACTAGCTATGCCGGTGCATACCGGACACTCAACTGGCTACGCCCATGATACCCAGTCGGCTTCGCATGCAACAAGACCCTCTGTCTGCTGGTCCAACTCACTCACTACAAAAGAGCTAACGGAAGTGTCAATTCCAACTCAGTGCAAAAAAAAAGAGTGGTTGCTTTGCTCCTTGCAAACGTTAATGGCCCCAATATTTCGAGAATCAAATCAGCATCTGTCCACTTTTCATGCCTGGTATCACAACTTTAAGACTTGTTTGGATAGTGAGAGATTAGAACTAATTCATTTGGATTAAAATGGATTTTAGTTCAAATTCCGAGTCAATCCGAAGGGATTGAGTCGGATCACAACGTATCCAAACAAGCTCTTAATAGGAAAAGAATACACCGATACGCGGATAATTTTGTCCTATGTAAAATGATTGCGTAATAGTAGCAGAATGTGCAATTAACCTTGGTAATAATCATAAAACCTTTTCTTCGCACCAGGAGTAAACACAGAGTACAAGACTGTTCTTGCTCCAACATAACACTTAAGTGCCAAAGCACGAGGTGTTTTTAAACTAGAGTCTAGAAGAGGATACTGCATACAATGCACAAATGCATCATGGTAAGGTCACTCAAAGCTATATGTCCACTAATCAGGGACCTTTAATTCCCAGATTTTTTAAAGGGAAAAACTGAATCTTGGCATAATATACCAGCCCTGCCTCCAGAAAGGAAAGATATTTGGTTTATACACTCTTGCTAAATGCCAGAGGAAGAAAACAAAGAAGCACCAGTTCAGATTGTCAGGATGGGAGATCTTCAGCAAAATTGCGCTATTGTGTGGAATTAACCTATCAGGCATGCAGCCTCGCATTGGGCTGAGCAATGAAAGAAAAGAACTTACAGCTGCACACATGGCGACTCCGGCAAGAACCGACGCCGGCCACAGGATCTGCTCCTCGGGCCCAAAATTCACGTCCATGCCTCTTGGCCCAATCAAAGAGCAGAGCTAAAGGGAGATATGTAAGAAATCCCTCGGGTTAGGCGCCAGGAGATTAACCTGATCCCAGAGGACTTGAACCTCCAATCGATCGTTGCAGGGGTGTCGTTTTTTGGGTGTCAACGCTTGACAGTTTTGTGGTGCCTTAGCTAGAGAGAGACCTAGCGATCGAGTCTGCTATGCTCTCTGTTTCTACCTAGTTTGTTTCTGCGTTTTGCACGGCTTCCCGGGTTTAAAAGGGGCCAGTACGAGGACGGGGTGATGTGTAGGAGGTGCGCGCGCCGAGGACTCCATGGACAGTGTGCGTCAGTGTCCATGTTGCACAGCTAGCATCCTATCGTTGTTTTTTCTCGGGTCAGACGGTCAAGCTCAGGCACGCCGGACTAGACTAACTAGACTCCATGTGCAGACTCAACCGAGTCTATTTTGTTGGCCACATTTCTGCAATAGTAAATCTAAACCCTACTCCAGTCATTAAATGCAAAAATGACACTGTAAAGTTACCGGTGGCCGACACGTCGTCGAGTCCGCGTGCCTGGGGCCCGGTGCCGCCGCGTCGCCCGTGGCCCCCCTTCGCACGCACGTTGGCGCGTCCGCGTGCCCTCATCCGAGTCCATACCTCCAGCGCACAGACTCGGTGACGTGTCGGCCACCGGCGACTCCGCGATGCTATTTTTGCATTTGATGTCCGGAGAAGGCTAGATTTGCTATTGCGGATGTTAACCGTGCTAATTTAGCCAAAAAAAGAAGAAGAACCCTTCTCGCAAGGGACCGGAACTACAGTAAAACGATGGAGAGAAGCTCGGGAAACAAGAGCCAACCAATCAATCACGGTGCAATAAACCAACGTTAATGTACGCACGACGTTCGACAAAGTTAATAGCGTACCGCATTTTTTCTTTGAACTTAACGGTGTACCACACGTTAGAGCATACACAAAAGCGTGACGTCGGTTGTCCATAAGCTCTACCACGTAAGACACGAGATGATGCGGATGAGAGAGGGAGAGCATAGAGAATTGTATTTGTCTCTTATGCAGTAGTCAAATGTAACATGAAAAATAATAAATATTATACTTAGAGGGGTTATTTATAGAAATATGTAAAAAAACAATCCATTATAGGAGCTGTCTTTAGCGCTTTCTATAAATGATATAGAAATATACTTATAGACAACGATCAGTATACCATTGCGGTTAGTAGACATTACGTACGTTGGAAGTCGAGGAGTGGTCCGTGGCCAAGAAAGAGGCGAGGTGAAGATCGAGCACGCACGCGGCACGCCAAGGGGCTACTAGACCGGCCGGCGGCCGGTCCGGTCCGGTCGTGACGTGCGTGCGTGCCGTCAAACATGGCAGCCATTCTTGGCGTGGGCTTCGTTCTCGCACGGGCCTGACTGAGAAGCGGGCCCGCTCTCTTCTTTTTTCTCTCTCTCTCGGCCTTGCCATTTTGGTTGCTCTCCTGATTATTCCGAAATTTGCATGGGCCTAAACAGAAACAAAAATAAGCCCATTAGTCGAATAATACTAGCACCCCTTCGTGGCCCACCTCCGCGCGTGTGATTCAAAGCACGGCCCAAGGTGTCTCCGCGCTAGCAGCGACGGGACCCCAAAACCCTAGCCTCACCTGGTATATAAGGCAGCTCCACCGCGCCGCCTCCTCTCGAGACCTCTACTCCGCGCCGCAGACGCTTCCTCCTCGCCGACGAGATGGTACGTTCTCCCCTTCCCTCGCCGGTGGATCCTTTGGTCCGTGCTCTCCGCGTGCGGAGCCTTAGGTTTCCTACCTCGTTCGTTGTTGGAATCATCCCGATTTGTGGTTTTATCGGTAGCTTGTCCTCGGCGCGTTAGAAATTACTATGCCTTTCCGGTTAGATTTCTCGAGGTTTTGGTTTGTGTCGGGGAGGAATCCTGCTCGGAGTGCGTGGGGCGCTGGGGGTATTTGTTAGGTCTTGTGGATGTTGCTAGTGTTTTGTGCTCTTGCATTTTTTTTGTGCTTGGTACGAATTGTCGCACTGGGAATTCCTACGGAATAGCATTACCGTCTTGCTGTTGGTGAAATGCACGTTTTTGCCACCCGATTGATTAGACGAGGATTGAGTAATAACAGTAGAATAGGGCATTTGGGGAAGAAGGTACTTGATCATCAGCTAGAATTGTGTACCACTGAAAACTTGAGCTTGAAAATGTGCCACAAGATAGCTGCTATCTGCCGTCATCTTCATTTTTGCAAGCTGATCAATTAGCATGATGACTAAATAATAATTACAGTAGAATGGGGTTTCTTGGGTAGTACAAATGCTTTCCTCTCTATTGCGGAGCTTTTGTGAGATACACGTCCATGCGCTTCAAGTATGTACAACTAATTATGTCTCGAGATCAAATGTGCAACTAGTCATAGAAAGCTGCCACGACCACAATATTGAAAATTTGGAGTTAGATTCACATAAGCAGAGGTGCACACATATCAATTGCTACTAAAATTATTATAACCATGTTTTTTTATGTGCTGCATTTGTTGATAGTAGCTCACCTTGCTGTTCACTATGCTTGTTGAGGAGTGCTTTAATTTCTTGTGTTTGTGATGTTTGTGCAGACGAAGCGCACCAAGAAGGCTGGAATTGTTGGCAAATATGGTAATGTCATTGGGGCTGCCAAGTTCATTATTGGACAATCTCATGAATGTTTGCTAACTCGTGATTCTGTGTCATTATAATATCAATGTTATATAGGTACCAGGTATGGTGCCAGTTTGCGTAAGCAGATCAAGAAGATGGAGGTCTCCCAGCACTCCAAGTACTTCTGTGAGTTCTGTGGCAAGGTAAATCTGTCAATGATTGTAATCATCACTTGTCTGTCCTGTTTCTAAAATTACAAGTATAAGTTGTTAGTTTTTGTCTCGCATGATGTCTGTTAAGATGGCTACATGAATAACATCTTAACTCTGAAGTGACTTGGTTGTTGAATAAGCTGGTTTACGCAACATACTTCTATAGTAATCTCTTGTATCATCATTGGACATGCATACAATATGTTCATGAGTTCTTTTGAGTTTCTTCTAGATAGGGAAATCTTTGATGAAATTATGGATTAGAAGCCTTCTTTTGTTTGTTTTATTGTGTATCACTTGCTGCATGTTCCCTTCACCATAACTAATGCTGTTCCTGATTCACAGTTTGCCGTGAAGAGGAAAGCAGTTGGAATCTGGGGGTGCAAGGACTGTGGAAAGGTTAAGGCTGGTGGTGCTTATACCATGAAGTATGTGCTGATGCCGAGTACACCTTTATTTCCAAGTAGCTACACCATTTTCTTCACTTGTGTTTGCTAATTTTGTTGCTTTGCACTTCCAGCACTGCTAGTGCGGTCACTGTCAGAAGCACAATCCGTCGCCTGAGGGAGCAGACTGAAGCTTGATTGCGGTCGGTTCGAAAAGGAGTCGTTGGATTTTGTAGTTCAATCAAGACTCTGAAGTTGCTATTTTTCATATTTAGCTGAAGGCACAATCTTCGGTGTTCACTATCTGTATGGTCACTAAAGTATCTTGCCACATTGTGCACTTGGTTTCGATCATACGCGAGTGCTTTCTTGACGTGTGTTCCTATTCTCTTGTCACAACGAATTCATAGGTTTCCCATTACAAAATATGAACCAATTACGACTGGTAGTGATGCTGTGTGTTCGATATGGCTGTGAGGACATGCAGAGCGTAAGCATGATCCCTGGCGAGCTTCTGCATCGAAATACACTGACCTGTCGGTGCGCTGTATGGTGCAGTTAGAACGCTGGCAACGAGCTAAAGACAGGTCAAAATCAGGCGATGGACACCGCAAACTCCCCGGACGACCGGCCAAAAACGAGAAGCTCACGCTCACTGCCGGGCGTGCTTACTTTGGCCTTTTCCACCCTCCGATCCGTTCGCGCTCACTGCACGCTCTCCCTCCCAAGCCTTTCTCCTCTCCTGCAAATCTAGCGACGACGCACAGTCACAGACACACGCCGCGCGCGCGCACGCGAGGAAGAAAGTAGGCGAGCAACCCGCCCTCCCATGCGCCGAGATGGACACGATACTAGAGGCGGGGACGGCCGGCGCGCTTCCGCCCAAGAACGTGACGGCGCAGATGGCGCGCGGCGGCAACGGCTCGGCCTCCGGCGCAGGCGCGGTGGTGTGCTACTCGCCGATGATGGTCACCACCTACGGCATCTGGCAGGGCGCCAGCCCGCTCGAGTTCTCCCTCCCGCTCTTCATCCTCCAGGTGGCCATCATCGTCGCCACCACCCGCGTCCTCGTCCTCCTCCTCAAGCCCTTCCGCCAGCCTCGCGTCATCGCTGAGATCCTCGTGCGTATACAAGACGTCCATTAAAACTGCAACACCATGCGTGCATGCACGAATCGAGTGCTGGCATGCATACACGTACATTAATTGTTGTTGTGATCGGTGTAGGCCGGCGTGATCCTTGGGCCGTCGGTGATGGGGCAGGTGGCGACGTGGGCGGTCACGGTGTTCCCGGAGCGGAGCCTGCTGACGCTGGAGACGGTGGCGCACTTCGGCCTGCTCTATTTCCTGTTCCTCGTCGGCCTCGAGATGGACATCAACGTCATCAAACAGTCGGGGAAGAAGGCGCTCATCATCGCCGTGGCGGGCATGGCGCTGCCCTTCTGCATCGGCACGGCCACTTCCTTCATCTTCCGGCACCAGGTGTCCAAGAACGTGCACCAGGGCTCCTTCCTGCTCTTCCTCGGCGTGGCGCTCTCCGTCACGGCCTTCCCGGTGCTCGCCCGCATCCTCGCCGAGATCAAGCTGCTCAACTCGGACCTCGGCCGGATCGCCATGTCCGCTGCCATCGTCAACGACATGTGCGCCTGGATCCTGCTCGCGCTCGCCATCGCCATCTCCGAGGTGAACAGCGCCGCCTTCTCCTCCCTGTGGGTGCTCCTCTCCGGGGTGGCCTTCGTGCTCGCCTGCTTCTACGTCGTGCGCCCGGTGATGTGGTGGCTCGTCCGCCGCGTCCCCGAGGGTGAGACCATCGGCGACGTGCACGTCACCCTCATACTCACCGGCGTCATGATCGCCGGCGTGTGCACCGACGCCATCGGCATCCACTCGGTGTTCGGCGCCTTCGTCTACGGGCTGGTCATACCGAGCGGGCCGCTCGGCGTCGTGCTCATCGAGAAGCTCGAGGACTTCGTCACGGGGCTGCTCCTTCCGCTCTTCTTCGCCATCAGTGGCCTCCGCACCAACGTCACCAAGGTGCGCGACCCCATCACCGTGGGGCTCCTCGTGCTCGTGTTCATCATGGCCAGCTTCGCCAAGATCATGGGCACCATCCTCATCGCCGTCTCCTACACCATGACCTTCCGCGACGGCGTTGCCCTCGGCTTCCTCATGAACACCAGGGGGCTCGTCGAGATGATCGTCCTCAACATCGGAAGGGACAAGGAGGTAATTAATCCACACTAATAAATTCACTGCACGATCAGATTTCTGTAATGGGCGCATGATTGATGGCTGCAAACTTCCGCAAGTGACATTAATTGGTGTTCTGGTTGAAACCAACCTGCAGGTGTTGGACGACGAGTCGTTTGCGGTGATGGTGCTGGTGTCGGTCGCGATGACGGCGCTGGTGACGCCGGTGGTGACGACGGTGTACCGGCCGGCGCGGCGGCTGATCGGGTACAAGCGGCGCAACCTGCAGCGGTCGAAGCACGACACGGAGCTGCGCATGCTGGCGTGCGTGCACACCACCCGCAACGTGCCATCCATCATCTCCCTCCTCGAGCTCTCCAACCCGACCAAGCGCTCCCCCATCTTCATCTACGCGCTCCACCTCGTCGAGCTCACCGGCCGCGCCTCCAACATGCTCGCCGCCCACCACTCCGCCTCCAACCAGAGCCGCAGCACCAGCTCCCTCCCCGGAGCCAGCGAGCACATCTTCAACGCCTTCGAGAACTACGAGGCGCACGCTGGTCAGCCACCCTTCCTCCATTACTCCCTGTACGAAAGCATCCATGCAGGATGATGCAAATGCTGTGTGTATGTGCAGGAGGCGTGTCGATCCAGGCGCTCACGGCGGTGTCGCCGTACCAGACGATGCACGAGGACGTGTGCATCCTGGCGGAGGACAAGCACGTGTCGCTCATCGTGCTGCCGTTCCACAAGCAGCAGACGGTGGACGGCGGCATGGAGCCCATCAACGCGTCCATCAGGGGCTTCAACGAAAGCATCCTCTCGTCGGCGCCGTGCTCGGTCGGCATCCTCGTCGACCGCGGCCTCAGCGCCGCCACGGCGCGCATGGCCACCGTGCACCACGTCGCGCTCCTCTTCTTCGGCGGGCCCGACGACCGCGAGGGGCTCGCCTACGCGTGGCGGATGGTCGAGCACCCGGGCGTCTGCCTCACCGTCGTCCGCTTCATCCCACCCGACTACACGGCGCCGGAGCTGGCGTCGCCGCAGCTGCCCGCGGCAAGTGTCCACTCCCGCGCCATCACCATTATCCCGGACAGCGCCAAGAGCGAACGGCAGATGGACGAGGAGTACCTCAACGAGTTCCGGACGCGCAACATCGGCAACGACGCCATCCTGTACGTGGAGCAGGTCGTGGCCAACAGCGAGGAGACGCTGGCCGCCATCCGGAACCTGGACAACGCGCACGAGCTCTACATCGTCGGCCGGCACCCCGGCGAGGCCAGCTCTCCGCTGACGTCCGCCCTCACCGAGTGGATGGAGTCGCCGGAGCTGGGGCCCATCGGGGACCTTCTCGTGTCGTCCGAGTTCTCCAAGATGGCGTCCGTGCTGGTCATGCAACAGTACGTGATCACCGCGCCGCAGCCGGCGGGGGGGTCGGCGGTGGCGGACGACCCCGTGCGGCAGTACGTGACCAACGCCAACCAGCGGCCGTCGGTGGGGCTCGGCGCGAACCAGATGGGCCGCGGCGGATGGAGTGGCGGCGCCGGTGGGTACTGACCTCCGACTTCCGAGAGCTGCACGCACTCGTTGGTTACTCGATAGGGTTTAAGGCGTACGTTTTTTAGGGAGTTTGATGGTTGTGTCGTGTACAATTTCTAGCTGATTAATCGCTTCTCTGTCTGATATGTAGACGTTGTGTTAATTTTGTGAATTGTGATTGGTCCCTCCATTAGAATGAGAGTTGACGAGACAAGTTACCCTAACTGCTTGCTTGTGTTGATTAATTATACAATGCTTTAGAACGATCGATGTATATGGCAACTCTTCTTAGCACATGTTACATTTGTTCGTCCAAGCCTCTGAGAACAGTCAATCTCGTTATGTCGATTATCAAAGCATCTTAATAGTACCAAATTAAACAGCATTTTCAGTAAAAAAAACAAGCATTGAAATTACACATGGAAGCTGAATAAAATTGTCAACAATTTATCTTGGCATTCTGTTCTCGAAAGGAAAGAAGTCTCTCTAACTCTAAGGGCTGCTTTAGCCGGAAAAAATCTATAGGATTTGGTCCACAACTTCATTGATGTGGACCAATTTTATCATATGACATGTGTCATTTTACGAATCTCAAAGCGCACAACCTCATAAATCACTGATGTGAATTTTCACGAATTGAATACTAAACACTACCACATCACGCTTTGAGATTCGTGAAAGGACATATGTCATGCAGTGGAGTTGATCCATATCAATAGAATTATGAACCAAGTCCTATAAAAAAAATCCGCTTTAGCCCGGGTGTATATATGGACAGCATAATCTTCAGTGAAGACCAACCAGCACGAGTGCAGATAACCACAAGAGAAGTCTGCAGGGAAAAGAGGATATTCTCTGATGGCCCAACGTTTTTCCGGCCTAACAGGCCAACCATTGGAGCGCAGGTCCATGACTTGTTGCTCGGAACGAAAGCCCATCTACTTCACCAAGAGCTTGCCTTTATTATCCTTTCTATCTGCTTCTGATGAAGCACTAATAGTTCACTGATACATCGACTGATGTGCCATCATGTCAAGAAGAAAAACAGGTCCTATTTGGAACGCAAAAAATCCGCACAGAAAACAGTTCAATTCCCGTGTTCCAAATATCATCAGGACGTTACCGAAGAAGCTAGCAGTATGCAGCAGAGCACTGCATCTGCGTCAAGGAAAGCAGGCAACCGATGGGACGGAGGCGTCGATCGAGCACCATCTGCACGCCGCAAACGCCAAGGGGATGCGTCATTTTGTGCAGCTTCTATCCACTTTTTATCCGGCGGAGCCAACTCCAAGCCTTTCTTGGATCACTAACCCTCGTCAGTCATCATCATCTACTAGCTACCTAGCCTTTTATTATCACGTCCTTTCTTTAACCCCACATGGCTTGTTCCGCCGCATGGAGCCCGCCGGCGCCTGTGCTTCCCATATTCTCTATCTCGTGCTTGCCCCCTTGCAAGGTGATACCCCTAGTGGCCGGCGGCCGGCCCTTGCATCACCACTCATCATCGTAAGACCGTTTGGAACAGACCAACGACCTCCTTGATGATCACTACTACTAGTAGCCAGGACAAGCGTCTTCTTCTCCTCCTCCTCCTTGAGATGGAGGGTCAAGTGTCATTGGTTATCGAAAATGCTGTGCCTGTGAGCTTCTATCCATCCATGGAATTTCCTATACGATGGGTTTGTTTGTCAGTGATGATATTTTTATTTCTAAGCATAGTAACCGTGGGTCGATTAAAGGGCGTGTCACGGGCGGGTGAGATCCGACGTCCGCAAGAACTCCCTACGAAAAGACGCAGAGCTAGGTGGGGGAACAAGTAACAACGCAATGTGAAGTTATGTGCGGTGGTTTTTCCACGGGAGATGAGATGCCGGTGTCAGCCATGGCCCATGCATGGAAGAACTAGATGTGCTGGAGAGCGACACTGTTGGAGACAAGATTGGACTCCTGGGGGAACATGCTGCCTTGTTTTCAGGGTCGTTGGAAAGCCAGGCTCCCCATAGGCTCTCCGATGGGTGTGGCAAACAGACACCATAATGATGGTTGTTTAGCCCTAATCATGTCACTAATAAGTGTATCTCTCACCCATTTATTTGGTTGCCCTTCTTAAACATGCATTGCTACTGTATGAAATCTTTCAGGAACACTGATGATCGGTGAGCGGACTTGCTTCAGAAAAAACCTTCTTGTGTTCAGAACATCCGGATGGTTTTCTGAACAATACTGAAATTTTTACCATGAATGGTGACTTGAATTAATTCCATGCCAAACTCAAGCAATTCTTGTCTGTAAGTATTTGTCCGGATTGGGGTAGAACCACTAGTACGATTTTTTTTTCCTGTGACCAACTGGAAGCAGATGCATGCTTAATGGAGGGCGTGTGCGATGAGTCATCCATCTCAGAAAGGTGATCTACTTAGAAAACTGCAAACGTCTTCGTGAAGGTTTTATAAAGATGGAACTGCTTCCACTCACTCGTAAGCTTTTCCAGGAGATGGTCTACAGATATTGACAATGACGAGCCAGGGACCTGTGTGTTAATGTTTCTTTCTCGTAATCTTTTCATTTGTTTTGTCTTAATTAGTCCCATAATAACATAAGATGAGCTGTAAATAGGTTTCTTTTCTCTGTTAACTAGCAGGATGGCCAACGCATTTAAGCGATTAGATTTATTTTAAAATTTATAGTATCAAATTATATAACTTAGATTTTTGATAATATATTTACATATTTTATAGTCTATTTAGTTTTTTTAAGACATCATAACATTGGAAATGACAATAGAATCTTACAGGAAAATACAATTTGAGAAACTTAATTGAAGTATAAGTTTTGATCGAAGAAAATCATTGAGTAAGATAAGTTGCTGGGGGTTCTTATAAACGTAACCACTCTATTACGTATGGATCATGTAGTTGCGTGTCTCTATTCTTTCCTCATTAGTTACTCTTTTCCAAAAATGTATGCATGCACATACACCATGGACGACCTACCTTGAACATATCTTCTATCACATGCCGGCCTCCCCATCAAATCATGTGTCTTCTATCTCTTCTTGCTGCCACAGCTTTTCTGCTTAACCTCTAACAACAAGTCCAATTCTTCATCGATCTCTCTACCCCTTCCAATGCAATACTCTACCACATAGTTATATTTGACTTCGCTCCAATTATTGTTTAATTCTGACCAATGCGACATCAAACATGCATACACCTGCAATCGTCACTGATCCCTGCCAAGGACACTCGTCATGCTCTCTCATGTGGCCCCAAGCCTATTCCCTACAGATAGGGGTGAAAACGGATCGGAAACGGACGGATAATGGCTTTGTCATATTTGTTTTCATATTTTTTTTCCCGGATACGAATACGAATAGTATCGAATATGAATACAGAGCGAATACGAATCGAAACGAATACGGTCACATATATTTTTTGGAATATGAAAACCCCTTAAATTGTATGCCAGAAATTAACGAAAACATATAACTAATTTATTTGATGTAAACATTCATTAATTATTCATATTTTCAGCAACCACATATAACATTGGCACTAGCAAGTTACATTAACTAGTTCATTACAAATATAACACTTAGTTTACCATATTTAGCTCATAAGTCATAACTCACAAAGTCATCACGCATTCACACTTAGTTTATCATATACATAAAATTTAGTTCACACTAACATCGATTAGACTGTATGGTTAATCTATATGCAAATGACTGTAACATCACAAAGTATGTTACCAAAAATAAAATTAATAAAGTTATTATTTTATTGGATTTTTTGAGATTTAAAAGAGTTTTCGTTAAAAAGGAAAAAAAAATAATAAAATAAAATCAATTATTTAATTTCCTAGTTTTTAATGTAAAAAATAAAATTTATTGAGTTTTCTAGATTTTATTAGATTTAAAGTGAAAAAGAAAATTTAATTAATTTATTGAATTTTTTGGATTTTTAAAAGGTTTTTCCTATTTTTAGAAATTTAAAATAATTTATATACAAAAATTAAAACCAACTTTAAGTTGGAATAAATTTTATTAAGTTAAAAATAATTCAATGAATTTTTGTGATTTTTCTAGGATTTTTGAACTCTATTTGCTATTTTCTAAAAGACTATTTGATTTGTTGCATTTTCTGATATTCGAAAATCAATTAAAATCCCCTTTTCTCTTTTGGGCTGAAATCCCAAAATCCTCTTTTGGGCCGACATCCGGATATCCGGATAATCCGTATTTGTTTCTGTTTCCGGCAAAAAAAATTGAATTCGTTTTCGATCCGAGAAAAATCCGACCCGAGACATTCCGAATCCGTTTTTATCCGGGTCGGTCGGAAACTATCCGATCCATTTTCACCCCTACCTACATATGTGTCATCTCTACTCCGAGCTCTTTGCTCATCTACTTCTGTACGCACATGCTTCTATTCGTATAGATGCATGCATGTATATATGCATGCATGATGTTATACATACTCGATGTCCTCTTCTCCTGTGTCGGTTGCTCCTCCTCTTTAGCGTTGGCCAACTCAACATTGTGGATTCCTCACTAAACACGGCGACCTCTCATCTTCATTAATATTGACATGTCCTGTCTAATGCTATAGAGAATCTTCTTGTCATCGCTATCACTAGTGACGTCATGCCTCTCACCAATGATGTCACACTCCTAGCTATCCCCATTTCGTCCATAGTTCGCTTTCAATTCAAAGCTTCATCTTCTCTCTGTTAGGACTTCCTCATCATCGAGCTTCTTTGGCCACTGACTTCTTCAACAATACCGACACTCACCACTCATCGTTGCGGCCCTTGGCTCTTTAGACTCTGTCGAACCCGGGAGCGAAGGATCCTGGATTCTCTGTGTTTTACACATTAGTCCAGGAATAGTTATTATACACAGTCAATAAAAGTGGATAGCATAACCATACAACGGCAACTATTGAAATAATTAAAGTTGTTACAAAAGGGGCATAAAGCCAAGAGCAAAATATAGCGAAAACAAAAGCAGTAAGGTAGACCACACGATTCGCCACAGGCAATCGTTTGGAGGGGCAGCCTAGTCGTCCAAGATCTCAATCTCCTCGTAGCATTCTTCCCCTGCTCAATATTTGAATTAAGCAAGAGTGAGCACAAACAACCGTGCTCGCAAGTCACACCCAACAAGTAATAGATTGTAATGCATACAAGGATTTATCAGTGGGAGGCTTATATGACTCAATTTGCATAAAGCAACATTTTTCATTTAAATATTCATACTAAGTTTCTAAAGCAGTTTATTACATAGCTAAAATTCATTTTTCAAATCCTAAGTTTTATAATCAGATAACATTCATTAACAAGTGGTGAAGGATACCCTCCTATCATATGGCTAACCGCCCAAAAGTCAATTGGATAGAAATCCAAAACCATTTGATGAAATATTTTAAAAACAAAAACTAAAATCTAACTTAGAGTGGCTTTGCCATCGTGTCCATAACCATGGACACGGCTATTCGAATAGTTCTTAACACTCTGCAGAGGTCGTACAACTTTACCCACACGATACGACTTCTTTAGTTTGTTTGGCATCCGTCGATACCACCGATCACTACCTTAGGTGAGCCGTTTAGAGCACATGACAAGGCCTTTACAAAGCGTTATCCCATCATAGTCCCACCTCGCTAAGGTTTCGCTTCCATTGGGCTAACCACCTGCTGGATTTAAGCCCCCGCTTGCGCCATGTGGGAATACATGAAAGTATGTCGTAAAAGACACACACGCAACCAGATGACACGACCATGGTGAAACATTGCAAATTAATTAGCCAGGTCCTGCTCATTCAGTACATGTGGTAGTACAGAAGGGTTTAGCAAAATACGTTCGAAGATCGGTTCTTAACTGACTTGGGCGACTTCTAAACAAACCCTGGGCCTCGACCATAGAAATGAGTCGATCCCATGCATAGACATGCACCCATCCAAACATCCATTTCGCCAAATCCAAACCAATTTTTATTTTGTTTAACAAGTCAAATTATTTTATAAATCTCTATGGTAAAGACAATACCAAGGTTGAATTTGTGGCTAAATTTCCCAAAGTAAATATTTTTGAGCTAAGCTTCGACTAAGCACAGAGTTTTGAACATGTTCTAGTTCATACTAATATACCAACTAGCTTTTAACTAAGGTATCAAGGGTGATTCAAACAACAGTCAAGTGTGGATATACAAAGGAATTAGGAATAACTATAAAGTTAAAACAGAGATTTAAATTAGTTGAATTTAAATACGCATGCAATAATAGTTTAAAATAGAAATTAAATACTTTGAAATACTGAGATTCAATATGATCAAAGGTATGACTTGCCTTACTCGAATGCTTGAGGATCTACTTCTTCGGAGTACTCGGGTTCCCCGGAGTCGTCGAAATCTACACGCGAAAATGAGCTACTTCAAATAAATACAAATGAAAACAAATGAACTCCAAAATAAATAATTTAGCGTAGATAACTAGATCTGAAAGTTAGATGGATTTAGAAATTTGAATCGCTCGAATCAGAATTCGAACGGAGGAGAATGGGCTCTCAGAAGTTTGAGAATTACATGGTCGGAAGAAGGTTCGACTAGTCGGAGGGAAGTTCGACTACAGGTGGTCGGAAGGGGGTTCAACCAACTAGTCGGAAGGCTTGGACTACCTAGTCGAAAGGAAGTTTCGACTGGTCGGAAGGTTGATTCGACCACTGGTGGTCGAAGGTGGTCGAATGAAAGCTTCGACTACCAGGTCGAAAGAGGGATACGACTACTCGATGTGGTCGTAGGAAGGATACGACTACACGACGTGGTCGTAAGAAGGATACGACTACTCAACGTGGTCGTAGGAAGAATACGAGAAGGATACGACTACTCAACGTGGTCGTAGGAAGAATAAGAAGGAAGAACTCGGCTACTCGACGCGGTCGAAAGGATAAAATAGCAGAACAGGGTACGGGAAGTTGGTCAAAAGAATAAGAGAAAGCAGGATACGGGAACTCACCAGAACAGAGAGAGAGAGAGACTAGAAGAGGCTGGTGGAGGGCGGCGAACGGCGCGGGCGCTCCAGCGAACTCTTCGACGGCGAGGAGGTGACGACGCGGGTGCTCCAGTGAATTCTCCGGCGGCGAGGAGGTGACGGCGCGAGTGCTCCAGCGAACTCTCCAATGGTGAGGAGGTGACAGCGCAGGTGCTCCAGCGAACTCTTCGATGGCAAGGACAAGAGGAGCCTCGGGTAGTCGCGGTCTTGTGAAGATGGAGGTGAAGACAACACCGACGGAGGGGCTTTGACGGCGGCGCTAGAGGTGGTGGCGAGCTTGGAGCTCGGCGAAATGAGGGCGAGAGAGAGAAGGAGAGAGAGAGAAAACAAGGAGGGTAAAAGGGCTCCCTGGTGTCCTATTTATAAAGGAAGGGGAAGGATCGAGCGACAAGATAGAGCAGTGTAAAAAGGGAAGGAAAAATACGGCGGGGCGGAGACAACAGCAAGATGGAGCGATGTGAAAAGGGAAAGAAAAATACGACGGAGCAGAGACAACAACATTTAATGTGCACGTATAGGGACAGGATAAGGGCAAGCGCGACAGCATTTAACGCGCACATCGCTGAGGAAACAGAGAGAGGAAAGAGAAGGTGTGCAGGGGCTGATAGGCGGGGCTGGTCAAAACTAAAAGGCAGTTGAAACCAACAGACTAGTCAAAACCAAAGGGCTGGTCGAAACCAAAAACTGGTCGACACGAGAGAGTGATCGAAAAGGAAGGGTGATCGAAACCAAAGAGGTGGTCGAAACCGAAGGGTGGTCGTAGGAAGTCCTGGAGGGAGGTCCTGAGGAGGTCGAGGGGAGAACGGAACGAACAGAGAAAGAGGATTTTAAACACCAGAGAACTCCAGCAAACTCCAAACCAAAATTTAAAATTAGTTGAAGTTAGATTTAGTCATTTAAATTATTTTTAATTTTCAAAATCTCAAGTTAAGCTTTAGAACTTCAACAAAACCAAATGGTTATTTTTAATTTAAATTTTTTCAAAAAGCTCAGAAAAACAGGGCATTACAGACTCCACCTTCAACGACTCTGGCGAGTAGAACACCGCTACCCCAGCTTATCACTTCTCCATGAGTCAATGTTTTCTTGCAGGACACATCGACATTATTGCAATCTTTCATGGTCTCCTCCAACACCATTCGTTTGTTGTCATTATAACTTTTATTTTTATTCAAAATTTTGGTCATTGTTTATTGGAGCTCGTATACAAATCAAATTGCTAATTTTGTTTAATTTATTTCAAATTTTATTTATTTAGGGATTTTACTTTGGAATTCGTACGAAAATAAAATTACATTTTTTTTATTTTACTCCGAATTTCAATTATTTTTTTGTTGGAATTCGTATACAAATCTAATTTCTAAATTTTCTTTAATTTTTATTCTGAATTATAATTATTTATGGATTTTACTTTGAAATTCATATGAAAATCAAATTGCAAAATTTATTTATTTTGTATTCGGAATTTCAGCTATTTTTTGTTGGATTTCATATGCAAATACAATTGCTAATTTTTGTTTAGTTTTTATTCTGAATTATATTTATTTGGGGATTTGACTTAGAAATTCATATCAAATCTATTCCCAATTTTAGTTATTTAGAGATTTTACTATGGAATTCTTATGGAAATCAAATTGTATTTTTTTTTTTTGAATTCCAACTATTTTTGTTGGAATTCGTACACAAATTCAATTTCTAATTTGTCTTAATATCTATTCCGCATTACAATTATTGAGCGATTTTACTTTCGAATTTGTATTGAAATTAAATTGCTAATTTATTTTTTATTCTAAATTTTAGTTATTTTTTGTTAGAATTCATATACAAATCTAATTTCTAATTTTGTTTAATTTTAATTTTGAATTATATTTATTTATAGATTTTACTTTGGAATTCGTATATAAATTAATTTGCTAATTTTATTTTATTTTTTATTCTGAATTTTGTATATGTTGGATTGTAATTGACATGGACTCTTTCTTTTAATCTATACCATTGTTACCCTGACCCGTCAGAATCGACGGTGTAGATCTTTTTTTTTCACCGATTAACGTGAGAATTTCTAGGTTTTGAAAGCGAAGGTGATGGCTTTTTTTTTTCTATTGCTTTAATAAGATAATAGATAGATTATACCAGAAAATAAAAGAGGCGGATTAGTGGGAAAGTGCACACTTCCATCGAAAAACCATAAGACAAATCTCGCTCAGCGAGATCTCGAGAATCAAAATGAATCTGAACAAATTCCCGCTCATAATGTTCTTAGGCTTTTCTTCTGAAAAGTTGCTTAGCTTCTACAGCATTTTCCATTTATTTCTTTGAAACAGGTACATCATTTTCCATTTTTTTTTTAAAAAGTAATCTTCTAAAGCATTTGATGCACCAAGAAAAGGGGCCAGAGGCCAGAGCTCACATGCAAATACCCTGAACTTTGATGGACCTTTAGTCATGCTAATAAAAGTGAACTGCATAAGGTGAGACAGTGAGGAACTATAAACACACAGATAGCTTGCAAGCTAGCACCAGCAGCACTAACTGTCATGGACCGACACTTTGCTTTGTGACTGTGTCTGCCTCATCTTCTGCCTGAAAAAAAATGGCAATTCTGCAGACAGATAATGCTGCTGCCATTTCCAACTCCAATCAGCAGAATAGCAGATGACATCTGATTGACCGATATCAACTACATAACAGTATCTCTTGGACTCTTCCAATCATCTCCTGACACTGGCATGCAGCTATGGATACTGGATAGCAGTAGGAGTAGGTCGATCGATCGAATATAATGGACATAATCATTTTCTCTACGGGCACCAGTGTCCCCTGATCTAATCATGGAGGGACCTAACAACACAACAGGACGCCTACTTGCTCGCCCATTTGTGCATGGCTCATCAATGACTCAATGCTGCTGCTGCTGCCAACTCTGAAGCCCCCCTCGAAATATCAGAAGGAACAGGGAATGGAATGGACCAGAAAGCTGCTGAAATGTGACCACTGACCAGAGATGAAATGTACTTTTCGTACTGTTTGTGTTGATCGAATCAATTGTAGCACAGGCTCGGGACCTTAGCCACAATCAGACAGGAGATTTCTGCTTGACTATAGGCCAGCACGATCTAACGCTTGTTTGGAACGCAAGAATTTCGCAGGAATTCCTACAGGATTTCAACAAAATATCCGCATTCGAACGAGGACATCGGCTGTGTTGTACTCTGGGCAGAAATTTGAACTCTGCGGACCTTAGCTGAATACTGGTTACATATAAGGCTTACAAAAATAGTTGCTCCATATAGGTATCCGTCCAAATTAGTAGGCGCACCATACATGGGCCAAGAACAAGAAGAGGTGAATGTAATAATATACGGAGGAGAAGCCAAGTCAGGTCAACTTCTTTCCATCTTTATCGAAATGAAGCTAATGGCGCAACAGCAGCAAAAAAACTAAGCAAATATCTCAACCGCCTTCGAAGCCAGGTGAGGAGAATGCTCTAGAACAGCGGTGGAAGATCAATTTGTTTAATCCCGATATGGACGTGATCTATTGACCGAGAACATCGTTTTCCTGTGCGATTTAGAAGAAAAAAAAACCTTCAAGTTCCTGACCAATTCCTCAACTGTATTTGTTGCCCTGGAATTTTTTTTATAGATCTTATTGCCACCTAGCCAGCTCTGTCCATTTTTCTACATCTTGGACTAATGATAAGAATATCTAATGATTGGTTAAGAACAGAAAGATGCTCCGAAGATTGTATTATGGAGCTTATATTAAACAAAACAAGTCAAGTTTTCTCAAGAAGAATATGTGCTACAGCAAATTTAATTTATTAATCAATTAATATAGTGCAAACGACTGCACATATAATATACATAACATGCTGTATATAATTGCGAAAATCTCTGCATTATACCCTATAATTCAAAAACAAGCAAAGCAACAGATTAATTGATATCATAGAGATTTAAAAGTACTTAAACTTAGTTGGATCTCACTTTTCTTTCCTCTGAAAAAAAAAGTATATGGAACATGTACTGCACCAACTAGTTACGATCA
This sequence comes from Ampelocalamus luodianensis, assembly GCA_036346255.1. Taxonomy (NCBI): domain Eukaryota; kingdom Viridiplantae; phylum Streptophyta; class Magnoliopsida; order Poales; family Poaceae; genus Ampelocalamus; species Ampelocalamus luodianensis. The sequence continues at coordinate 17,690,017 of CM070625.1, forward strand.
GCTACCAGCTGAAGGACCTACGTCGGATGCAACCGAAAAATGCTCTGACAGAGTCATGCATCAATTATCAGTAGTTAACATTCGCTACACGATAGCATTGCAAAGCTTTCTTTAGCGACAAAAGATCAAGTACATGGTTTGCATGCACTAATAATGTAATTAATACACGCCGTGCTTGTCCTATATAGCCACCCGTAACCTGGCTTCTCTGATACCACCCCCAATTCAAGCCCCGCTCTCTGATCTTTTTGATGGCGCAGTGCTCGCAATGTGATCTGATCATCAGCCACCTAAAACAATCGGCCGCCTTGTCATCCTCGTTGCCTTTTTAATCACTCTAAATGTATGATAGAAGTATAAAGGCGTGTACAATAGTACAGACAGCTGTTATTTATAGTAACTTTTCATGTTACCTATAGATAACACTATAGACAGGTTATACAATGAGTTATTTTTTCACTTGTTTTTATACATAACACAATTTTTTAATGCTTTTATGGACTTAAAGACATTTCCTCTTAGTTCTGGTAATACAGTCGGCTACATGATTGTAAATAATACATTTCTCTTTCTTTATTTTCTTTCATCCACATCAACTTAAGTCATACGTGGCAAAAATTATAGACAACTAATGTAAGCCTATTGATCTAAGTTTCTTAATTATCATTAGTAACCGATCAAATCCTTCGTCAACATATACATTTCGAGACTCATGGGTGATACAGTATATACAGGAGTGCATAAGTACATTTTTTTTTATAGATTCGTGGACGTGTGATTTATTGCTTGTGTACAGTACATCGGTTGGTTCGGACTACGAATCGATGAATTTAATGAAAGAAATAAATTCGACAAGTTTGTGCTCCAAACTAGTACTTCCCGTTCACAAAAACAAGTCGTTTTAGAATTTGTGCAGTCAAATTTTAGAAACTTTGGCCATCGATACATTTTTAAGTATTTAGATTAGATACATGAAAAATCATATATATAGATTATCTCAAAAATACTTTCATAATATCATAATTTTATTGGTTTTTATAAATATATTACAATAGTAATTGCTAGTCAAAGTTATATTTTGAAGACCGTATCATTGTCTAAAACGGCTTGTTTTTGTGAACTGGAGGGAGCATAAATCCTCTAGCAACCCTGCCCAGAATTATTATTGTGGACTTCCAATCCAGCAGATTGGATGATGCAAGGTTGAGTGCTCGCTCTACATATATTTAATTTCTTTGCAGAAAAAAATTGGAGTCTTCCTCCGTTCCACAACAAATGAAGTGCGTTGACCTTGAGCACCACCACTGGTTAAACTACCACTGATACGACTTAACCATTCGGTTTTTTCCATGTAAAATAATCTCACAGCAGCGGCATCCAATCGCGGTCGCTGTAACCTAATTTGGCCACTCTTGATTAGCGAGATAAAGATCTCATTGGGATGGAATGATGGGAAGGATCGTTCCTTCGCTGCCACTAATAAGTAATAACAAATCATATCTGCCTTTGTAATCTCCAGCCGACCACGCCGGCACGCCGGCAGAGCGGCTGCATCCCAGCCGCCGCCCACGCGCGCTCGCCCCCTCATCCTTGCCACCCGAGCCTCCCCTTGGCGCCACGCGTCGGGCCCAGGCCCACCTCGCGCGCCCTCGTTTCTATCTGTTTCGGGAGACGATTTTGACTAGCCAGCGTCGATAGATTCGAGCAGCGCTACGCTAAGCACTAGGGAATTTTCGGTTTTGCTAATTTTTAGTTACCTAAAAAAAATTATTCATCAATTACCAATAATTATATAGTATTAAGCCTAAAATTGCAGTACCAAGTGATATACAATTTTAACATATCTACTGTAATTTTTAGTTATATTTGTTTTTGTATTCGTGGGGTTCACCTGATTTACCTTTATCTAGTTTAGTTTTTTTTTTGTATCTGTAGGGTTCACCTACATTTACTTTTGTCTAATTTACAGTTTTTTTTTGTCTTAACACGGAAACTTGTGGTATCCATTAGATCAAAACCGTACAACTAAAAAAGGTGACTTATGGGTAAAGAAATTTCAGTCGGACACTCATTTTCGGGTTTACTTATCAAAACCCTACAGTTAAAAAAGGTGACTGATGAAAGAAATTTCAGTCACTTTAAGCATAGACGCTCTCTTTTTTAAAATCTTTTGTAGTTAGCACGACGGAACTGATAATGACCACAGGTTTGGATCGATGCCGTGTTTAGCTAGCTAGCGCATCGTGAGGATTAATTAGTTAATCAGGGTTGCATTGCATTGTTGTGCTATGTGATTTGTTTTTAGTTTGTGTGATAGCAGTGCTGTGTATAAGTTGTGGATTATAGCACAAAACGAATGAAGAATTCAGCATGTAATGGAGTAGTATCCTCAAATCTAAAATGATTTGAATAACGTTTTTCTTGGTTTTGGTGCTACAATGGGACAACAATAGAAGTCACCAAAAATTCTATGTGGCAAATGCTATAGACGTAAGCCCATTGTACATGCTCTAAAGTAGTATCCGGCGTAAGGTAGAAGTCATGCTTCGTAATTGTCACTGATATCGGTGATATCGGTTCTAACGGTACCCCAGTTAAATTGCAAACTAGGTTTAACCTGGCCCAATTTGAAATGGGGCCAACCCAAACAAGCCCATTTGGCCTCCTCTAATACTTGCCCTAGTCACGTACCGACTCCATCCTCTCCCTTCAGTTTCAGTGGCGGCTCGATTTGGCCTTCTCTTCCTCCTCCGATCCTCTCTGTCCTCTGCTCCTCTTCATCGGGCGGTAGTGGGCTTGAGGCATAGCGTGATGATGGCAGCGAGGGTGGATGGAGGGCTTTCCATCTGTATTAATCTTCTTTGCATTTTGTTGTCAAAGATTTTTTTGGCCAATATATGTCCGATATTTTCGACCAATTTTAGGACATTTTTTAATTCAAAATCTGGTTTGAATTTTTCGGCCAAAATCAACCGAAAAATTCCAAAAATCGGCCAAACCGGTCCTATCGGTACTCCTGGTAAAAATAATTCAAACTGGTTATCAAAACTCTAGGTAGAACGTCTATGTAACTAAGGGCATGTTTGGAACATGGGCGGCGGCAGGGGGGTGCCCGTGGTGCACGGGCACCCCCAAAAATAAATGAATTTTTTTTATAACTAGGTATCACCACGGGCACCTCTAAAAATAAATAATTTTTTTTAAACTAGGTATAAACTGTAACATCCCAATTTTGGGCTTGTGTTTCAAATGTAAGAAAATGAGGGGAAATTAAAACTTTTTCTTACATCTTGTGTTTCCTGTATGCTTTGGGTAATTGTTGTAAAGAGATTATGGGAATACAAAAAAATCACAAGTCATTTCGACCCACATCTTATTCTTCTTAGTCATTCTTGTTCCATCTTGTGATAATCTCCTGGAAATAATTTTCCTAAATCCTTGGGTTGGCTTGGGGCTCCTCCGAGCGATTCTACAATTTTTAGAAATTGTTTGAATGTTGTTGAAGGCAAGTCAACCCAAATCAAAATCTGGTCAAACCTTGGACCAGTACCTTGTTAAATTTTTGGAGGAAAATCCACAGCACCAAATCCTCTAAAAATTTTATGCTAGGTCCTCGTTTGAGTCAGCCAGCTCCTGTAAAAATTTTGTAATTTTTGGAGTCGGTTTGCTGCCTCAAACAATTCTCCTTAGAGCAGCTCCTTCTAAAACCAAAAAAACTAAACCTGGTTGAGTCAGACTCGGGCTCGGACCCGAGCCCAACTCAACCGACTTGGTTGGACCACGTCGCCAGCGCCGCACTTTCGGGCTCAAGCCGCTTGCGCGCAAACCGAGTCGTTGGATCTCCATCCACCGCTCACGACCTCCCCCTGATCCATGGAGCTCTTGAGTGCCCTCAGCGCTTCGGGGTGGTTCAGGCCTTTGGATCTTCATCCAGCGGTCCACGACCTCCCAGGACCTCCTCGCCCGCGCAAGACCTCCCCACCTCGGGTGATCTGGGACGTCCAGGACCACCCCATGCAAATCGGGATCGTCCAGGACCTCTCCCTCGGCTCTGTTTCTCTTCCTCACGACCTCCTGGAGGTCTGGTCATCATGGTTTTCCCGCACCCATGCGTGTGTCAGGGTCAGAGCAGTTGGGGGCAGTGAGATGTCACCTTTTGTCTATTGTCAACGGCTCTTTTTGCTGACATGCATTTATTGCCAGTCAGCTTTAACCTCCAAAGTCTCCACCCTGCTCTGCCCTACCGCCTTTGTCAAATCTGATCCACCCATGGCGGGGCATGGTTCATGCTCACAGTAGGCTTTCCAAGCTCCCAGGCTATACATAGCCTGAAACCTCCCTTCTCCTTTTCCTTCTTCGTTCTTTGTTGTGCTTGAGCTCCCTCATTTGAGTTGGTCCTCAAACTCAAGCACCTAAGAACACCACCCCATACCACCATTGTCGGCTTTGGAGCTCTTTGAAGGCCTCGAGCTCCAAAGTGGTTCCATTGGTTCCTTTCTCCTCCTCTGGTCCTCTCTGGTCACCTAGGACCCTCCTAATCTCTCTCGGTTTGCCACTCACGGGGTTGACCACTTTGCGGAGATCCCGATTCGGCCGAGGAGCACCTCCTTTCTTCCTCGACTCGGTGATATGCTCGCGCCGCCGCTCCTCCGGCTGCTCGGACCTTCCCTACACTCGGGTGAGTTCATTTAGTCCCGTGGGGCTCTAGGTTTTAGTAGCTTAGCCCGTAGCGCCGGTTATGTCGCTTTCGGTTTTGCCGAAAAGCTTGTCCTCCGCCATTCTCGGCCAGCGGCGTTCAAGGCTGTCGCCGCCGTCGAGAGTGCCTCCGCTAGGTCCGCGCACTATTGTGAGTATATCGGTGCCCTTGGTCGGCGCCGACGAGGTCCCCATCGCCGGCGGCAAGCCGTTAAAAGCGCTCGGGAGTGTTGCCGGTGCAAACTCCCGTTTTCGTCATTTTCTTAGGACAGCATTAATGCCCAATCATTGCTAATCATTGGCGCATTAATCTTGTCTTAATCTGAGCCGTAGTGTCTCTGCATGTGGGCCCTAGGCTTGGTCTGAAATCCAGAAGTTATTAATGTCCTTTTAGATCCTTTTATTACCATTCATCAGCCGCATTAGTTTTGTCGGAAGCCGTCACTTTGGTCGTGTTCTGGGTCACCGCTCAGACCACCCCCACGACCTCCTGGACTTGTTGTCCACCGCTTAGGACCTCCTTAGAATTAATCCGAGTCGTAGGACCATCCTTGGGGTCCTCTTTGCAAAAAGACCTCCCCTTGGTCATTTTGCAAAGACCACCTCAGGACCACCCTCGGGGTCGTCTTTGTAAAAAAGCCACCCCTGGCCTTTTACAAAGAAAACCCCCGCTCAGACCTCTTAGGCTCAATCCTGACCGTTCACGACCTCCCCGGTTTAGATCTGAGCGTTAGATCTCTTTTGTCAAATCCTTAGCGCCGACCTCCTCGCGTCGATCCGGACCGCTCAAGACCTCCCTAGGTCTAATCTCAACCGCCCGGATCTCCTCTGTTAAAACACTATCGCTAGGACCTCCCGAGAAGATCTTGGCCATCCAAGACCTCCTCGTGTCAATCTCACCATCAAGACCTCCTCCGGAGATCTTGACCGCCTAGGACCTCCTCCTTTGGATCCGTAGCGTTAGGATCTCCTCCTCCGGTCTAAACCGTTATATTTAGATCTAACGGGCTAGACCTCCTCCGTGGATTTAGCCAGGACCTCCTCTCGGAGATCTAGACCGTTGGGACCTCCTCCGTGAGATCCTCGACCGTCGACCTCCTTCCTGGATTTAAAGCCTTAGACCTCCCTAGTGCTCGGGACCGCGGATCTCGATCCGACAGTCCACGACCTCGATAGGCGCTAGGACCTCCTTTGCATGCGCTGTGCATGCATCGATCGTGGCCGTTGGATCGATCTCAACGGTCCGCACTCCCCCAAAGCGGGAGGAGGTCTTGTGTGCCAGTGCTTCGAGTGTCGTGGCCTGCGATGCAAGATCAACGGCCCACGACTTCTCCTTTGTCTTCCAGCTCATTTGGACCTCCGAGAGCTCAAGACTTCCTAAGTCCTTTAATGTTTCGAATTTCAAAAGTGCATAACTTTGTCATTTTAATTCCTTTTTGAATGAATCCAGTTGCTGTAGCTTTGGTATAATGTGAACTTTAATCTGAGAATGAAATTAGGTCTTGTTTTGTAGCAGAAAATGATTTAAACAGCATGATTTTGTTTAGTGAATATGGTTATCTAGAAATTCCTTGAAAACTTGTAAAATACATAACTTTCTCTCTGTAATTGCAATCTGAGCAAACTCAACCTGGTAAAATTTGTCTATAGACATGCTTTATGATGAACTAGGCTTTGTCTTTATTCATGTTCCTGAAAAATGGTATATACTAGATTTAGAGCTTAGAAAAATCATAACTAATTCATTAGAACTCCAAATTGTGCAAACTCAGTTTTGCTGTTGTTAGGATACTATTATCTACCTACCATAAAAATTTCAGACCTTAGATCATTCTGGAAATTTTCGCCATGAACAGTAACAGATAGGAATTAAACTGGATTTTTCAGGCTGAGCAAAATTGTTTAGGGCATAACTTTTTCATGCTAAGTCCAAATGAAGTGATTCTTATTTCTAAAATTGTCTAAAATCAACCTCTAGCTGCTGTAGAAATTTCATTGGATTTGGATGTTCTTTGCTGTTGAGTTCCTTTTGGTGTTCTTCGTTCTTATCGATTTTTATCGCCTTTTCGCGTTAGGTTCCGAAGAATTTATTGAACCTGAGCACTCCCCTCTACAGCAAGAACAAATCCAGCAAGGCAAGCAGTTTGAACATGTTAATCCCAGTATTTTGAGTATTTATGTTGATTACAACTTCTATGTATGCATTGCTACTTTGTGTTAAACTATTGTCGTTAGTTGGCCTAGTAGATGCATTTCCTTAGCAAATGATTATCCTCTACTACCATGAGCCTAGGCATTGCTGTGACTTAGAGTTCGTGGATGAGCTCTTGTCACTTAGTAGTTTGCGAATTAATTGCTTAGCCATGCTTAGCTTCGGTAGAAATGGGCGGTTATCGACTTGTCGATAACCTTGATCACACAAAACTTATTATGATTTATGATTTCCACCTTTTGCCATGTCTTCTTATAAAAACTAAAACTGAAAAAACAAAATGATTTAGACTTGGGCACAATGGTAAGATGGTGTGATTTTCGGGTGTGACTGAAATGGTGCCCGAGTCAACAAGGACCGAACATCTTGTTACACTAAACCAAGCATTTTAGCGTGCTAACCACACTAGAGGGTATGGGACCTCTCTTGACTTAGTACTTTGGCGTGTATTGGCTTCGGGTCGTAGGGAGTCGCATGAGGGATGGTGTTGGGAGCATTGTAGTGTCCGAAAGACTTCACCCGTGATGGGATTTGTTGTCTTTCGGCTTGCAATGTAAGCGTATTGGTTTCTATCCATACGAGCGGCTCGTAGTCAATGCACAATATTGGAAAGCGTCTCGTAGGACTTAGCCTTGCCTGCATACCTTCGGAAGTGTGCTTTGTGGCTTAAAGCGCGTCGAAGTGTGGGTACATTGGTACACCCTGCAGGTTAAAACTATTCGAATAGTCTCGTCCTAGGTTATGGACACGCTTGGCAAGGTCTTTCAAGAGTTAGATCGCAACCTTTTTATTAAAACTTGATGGGTGGTACAATCGAAATTCGTGCATATGTTGTGGTGGCTATTGGGATAGTCGCTTGTGTGGTTACTTGTATGTATCTTTATTACGCGTTTACATGACAACAAAATAGATTTGCAAACTTGCTTTCAAATGTATTATATTATTGCAAATAAAGTTGGCTTTGTGCAAAATGAGACATACAACCCCCACCTAAATAAGCTTGCATGTAGTTTATGAATAGGTCTGCTATTCCACACGTCAGTCTTGCGAGTACCTTTGTGTACTCAGTTATCTTGCATAAATGTATTTGTTGCAGAGGAAGAAGGTGAGCTTGAGGGGCCTCACTTTTGTGAGTTGTGCTGTGGTAGTCTTCGAGGCGTCTAGCTTGGCGGCCCGGTCGGTTGCCTTGTGGGTGTATGGCTAACCGGTCGACTTTTGTTCTAGCCATCTTATGGCACCTTTTGCTTCCGCTGTCTTTCTTGTATATTGTTCTATTTGGCCGGTCGGCTCTTTTGTAATAGCTTTACTTTGTGTATGTCGTTAATGAACTTAGTGTTGTATGGTGTATGGAAATGATGTGTAATTTTGTGATGATGTGCATATGCTGCAATTCTGGGAAGCATATGTCCATCGAGGCTTAGAATGTTTAATTAGTAACGCTAGAACCATTTGGAGGTTAAGTGTTACTAGCTAAATATTCCGGGTCCTCACATAAACACTCAGCAGTTGAGCACTTGGGCTGGCCATTTCAACAATTCAACTCACTAGGCTACCAACCAGAGCAAGTCGTCAGGCACCCGCACCCGCACCTTCCTAAGTCATTGTACAATCGATCACAGATAGTAAGTACTATCACAAAAGACTAGTTGTACAAGTTAGCGAAGGCTTTTGGTATCTGTTCTGACGAAACATTTTAGTTCTTGGTGCAACCTTTTGTTCCTGTCATGGTGTCATCTCGGCTAGCTACAATCGCCAACTGAAACAATCACTTCTTGATGCACACCTACAGAGTACCAGTAATTTATTTCAGGGTATAACCATGGGCGGAGCCAGTAGAGGTGTCCGGACACATCAAAAAATCAAAAATATTTTCAGGGATCAGTTCTGTATTTAGGTCATATTCATAGTACTCCTTGGTGTGCACTCTCTTAGAAGCTCATCTCACAGCCCACGGCCCGCTCGTGCCTACACCAGCCCACAACCATTTCATCACTCATCAGCCCACATCCATCTCTATCTCCAATACTCCAACTTCTCCCCAATTTGGTTCCTACGGCTCGGCGGGTGATGCGGCGCGGAGAGGAGGAGCGGTGGGCGGCGTGGCACTAGTGTGGGAGCAGCAAATAGCAGTAGGCGACGTGCCACTCACTAAGACCAATGGTTTTGCAGGTGTGCATGGAGCAACTTCCATTTTTCTCACATTCATACTATTATACAAGTCATTTCCTAAATTGGTTACTATAGTAATGACATGCGAAAAGATATTAGTAGAGAATTTTCTCTGTTCTTTTTTTCTTGACATTTTTTTTTACTTTTAACGGGCAAATTCTTGCCTTTGTTGGGCGATGCGTAGTTTGAAGCAGTGAAAACTTTTTCGGTGAAATTTTGGTGGTTATCGGCGAAAATCGGATCTACCAGACCCCTCCGGTAAAATTTTCAACCGGCCAAAAAATATCGGATTTGCTAGTTTTTTGACAAATATAAAGAAAATTTGTAACCATATGCAAACACAAGAGTGCACATGCCATGGTGGAAACACCCTTAGTCTTGAAGAGGTTTGTTCTGGGTTCGAACCTTGGCTATGCATTTTTTTTCGTATTTTTCGTTTTACTTCACAAAAAAAATCAAATTCCGATTTGAAAATTCCGGCCGAAATAAATCTGAAAATTCCAGTAACCGCCGGTAACCGGGTCTATCGCTAGGTTCCGAATTTTTTTTCCGAGCCGGTAGCTTTTTCCTTGGTTTGAACTAATCGTACCCGGTGTTACTTTGTGTGTGCACTCCCAACACCAAATTTCTGGCTCCGCCACTGGTTTGGAACATAGAAATTTCACAATAATCTTGAATGAAGCAGTTTAATTCTGCCTATAGATATTGTGTAAGATTCCTACATTTTCAGCGAGTCCGAAGTGATGTGCCAAATTCCTATTCAGGAGAGCTTTGCTTCTTTTAAACGCCAACTTCTCGGAGGAGCCGGTGGAGCCAGGCTTCCGTGTTTTCCTAGTTGGCTTAAGCTTTCGTAGTGGAGAGCTAGCTTAAATTTACAGAGCTAAGCTGACGTAGACTACGCGCGATGATTTTTTTTTTTTTTTTAATGAATGAAAGCGACTACGCGCGATGATTGGCTACCTGACTTCTTACTTTCCAAGATGGAGTTCAGCTTAAAGATGATGCAAATCAAGGAACTAGCCGGCTCCAATGGGATCTTGTTGAAGTTCTAGCATTTAGCAATACTCACAGAAGAAAAAAGCTAGAGGGAAATCAGATCTGTTCCCACTGGGAGCACTTGTGTTGATCTAACTGTAAGTCTGTAACTCAACATACATGTATGATGTTCCTTAATTTGTCCAAAGTTCCAAATTACCACTACTAATCTTGCTTTACATAAACAGTGGCAGGGCATTATGAGGGAATTGTTTATGCCATCCCCTGCCCCATACACAAGTGAGAGCCATCAGCCACATAACCCCTCCAACCCAACCTAAATTACCCAAGGGGCATTTCTGTCCATGGCGCGTGTATATATACTGCTCTTGTCCTCCATTCTCAAACCGTGACCTAATCATAAGCTCGCTCGATCTCATCAATCTCCCTTAGCGAACCAACTAACCACCGCGCGCTCTCTTCTTGTTCTTCTCCTTGCTCGATCTCTACTAGCTAGTCTGTCTAGGCATGGCGAAGGTGCACCCGAACGTGGCCGTGCCGTCCCTACTCGAGCCGGCGAGGTCCGGCGGCGGCGCGAAGGCGGCGGCTGCTGCTGACGATGACCAGGAGCCGGTCACATTGACGGTGTGGTGCAAGTCGCTGCTGTTCAACTGCCGGGGGTTCACGGTGTTCGACGCCAGCGGCAACCTAGTGTACCGCGTGGACAGCTACGCGTCCGACTCCCGCGCCGAGGTCGTGCTCATGGACGCCGCGGGGCGCCCCGTGCTCACCGTCCGCCGCAAGAAGATCATCAGCCTGGGCGGAGACCAGTGGCTGGTGTACCCCGGCGAGGAGACGAGCCTGCCGCCGCTCTACGCGGTGAAGCGGGCGGTGCAGTACATGCGCGGCGGCGGCGGCAAGTCCATGGCGCACGTCACTCCCTGCTCCGGCGTGGGCGCCGCCGCCCACGGCGTTGGCGGGTACGAGGTGGAAGGGTCGTACGTGCGGCGGTGCTGCGCGGTTTACGACGAGCAGCGGCGCGCCGTGGCGGAGGTGCAGCAGAAGGAGGCGGTCGGCACGGACGTGTTCCGGCTTGTGGTGCGGCCGGGGATGGAGGTGTCGCTGGCCATGGCCGTCGTGCTGGCGCTGGACCAGATGTTCGGGAAGCCGTCGCTCCTCAGGAGCTGGTCCTCGTAGTTCTGTCTCTGTGTCGTTCATCAATTTTCTTAGGTCCTTTTGCTTCCTCCTCCCCCCTCAATTGAAATTTCCAACATTGTTGGGCCTGAGAGCCAAAGAAGAACTGCTAGCTCTTGGTTGCCTCTCTCTTCGTTCGATATACGAAGATCGGTCGGTCAATTAGGGGTCTCCCATATATTGCGCATGGAAATCAGATCCCTCTTGGTGTGCGTGGTTTTGGGCTTTTTGACAGTAAACCACGCACTATGTAAAGAGGGATGAAATTGTAAATGCTTTTAAAAAAACAAAAACAAAAAAAAGGGGTCACAGTAGGCCAATCTCCCTCTCTCTGTCTCCTCTTTTTTGGTTTTTGGTAGCTTCTGTCGAGCCTGAAATCTGAATCGCATGTCAAAAAAACCCTTGGCCAGCTTTGCTCCGGCGGTTCAGCATCCATAAAAGGAAGGAGACGCATGCTTAAACACATTGCATTTCGGCTCTTCCCCACTCCCTAGCAGAGCTCCTGCACAAACGCATATACGAAGCCTGAACTGGCGAGACCGTGACTACATGCTAGATCAGGGCCATCTATCCATCCATGCATCCATCCAAACACTTTGCCTGCCTGGGATTCTCATTCTCCCAAACAGAAAAAGGTTGGCGCCGTGTTCCTTTCCAGATAGCAGAGCGAGCCGAGGCGTACGTCGTCGGTCCAGCTACGAGCTAATGACGGTGCGCGTGTGGAATTTACATCACCGAAAGTTGCGCAACCACCGTAGCCTGACTCTGTGCCTCGCCTCAAGATAATATTGCGGCTTGTTCTCCCAAGCGTGCACTATGCTGTCAGTACGGTAGTGGAGCACATCACGTAGCGCCGCAACAGTGTGTGCTCAGAAATCAGCTAAGAGTGTAAAGTTGTGTTGTACCAAAGTTTATAGTACCAAAATAAAGAGTTGAGTTCTTGTGTGTAAGAGTTGGTCTCCTATGGTGAGACGTACTTCTAGTATTTAGTGTTTGTTAGTTGTGATTTGATGCGAGCGGCTTGGTCATCCGGAATCACAACAGTCTTGCCTTTAACGTGAGTGCCTTGCTGTCCGGATGATAGACAAAGCACTAAGTAGTAAGAAGGAAAGACTATATAACTTAGGATAGTTCGTGTAGTATGTGTACAAGTCCTCATTAGTGTGGGTATTACGGTCACCTCGATTCCCAACAATTTGTATCGATTCTCAATAATTGGTACCAAAGCCACGTTGTCCGGACCGTCAGAAGCGGGTGGATTATAGGGTAAACGCTGGTCATTTACATTGGTTGGTGCAGTTTTTGGTAAGCACATGGCGCTTACATTGCTCGATGTGGCACCGAGAGGCGTTGAGGGGTGATTTCGCTAGAGATCACAGTCTAGGACTGTGAAGATCACTGATCTGGGACCAAGCAAAGTTGACGCTAGGCGTCAGTCGAGATGGCGGATCTCATGAGTGCAAGTAGTGGAATGAAGAGGCTCAATAGTCACAGCTATAGCTATTGGCAGATCTACATAGAGCCCTACTGCAGGGTCAGAACTTATGTGTGGTCATTGCAAGCACTAAGACAACTCCTACAGAGAATGCAGAAGCCTTGTAGAAGTGGTGCATCAAGGCGGGCAAGACTATGTTCGTGTTGAAGATGATGATCGATGAGGACCTAGTGGAGCACATCTGAGATGCAGAGACACCGAAGCGGCTTGGGCGACATTGGTGAAGCTATTCACAAAGAAGAACTAGGCGCGACTCTAGCTCCTAGAGAATGAGCTTGCAGGTATCTCACAAGGCACTCTAAGTATTAGTTAGTACTTTAATAAGGTGAAAAATATTTGTCATCCGATATCTTAGCTTGACCCTGAGGAGAAGACCAGCGAAACAAGGATGAAAATGATCATCACCCATGGCCTAAAACCCGAGTATAGTGGGTTTATGGCCATAGTGTAACGATGGCTAAAGTAGCCATCATTAATGGATTTGGATAATTTGTTTGCTAATTAGGAGGCATTAGCCAAGCAGATGGGCAGGATCACCCTAAAGGAAGAGGATGGAGAATAGGCACTCTTCATCAACAGAAAAAAGGGTCTATTTAGAGGTCGAGGAGAGACGAAGGAGAAGTGAGAAGGGTGTTGCCCAAAGGAGAGCAACAATTCAGGAGAGCTCAACGAGGAAGTGAAAGACTTGCAAGGGATTGTTGGAGTCCAAAGAAGTGCTCAGAAGGAAACGTGGCTACTGCAAGAGATTTCATCCTGAAGGGATGCATCAGTGAAAAAGAGTGTGATGCTCAAGCTCAATGGAATATGAGTTTACTTTGTTGGAGACTCGATGTAGCGTGATCATCCATCAACTGATGGTGTGACTCTAGAAAAATCTAGAGAAGAAGAAGAAGAATGGGATGCTGAAGGTGGCTTCTCCACAGATGTGATAAATCAAGATTACTTGGGTGAGCTTCTAGTATTTGGATACGATAGTGATGAAGATGGGGAGACTCTCACCGACAATGACAAAGATACTATGTTGAAGGAGAAAGAGCATATATCTTCTAAAGTTGAGAAGCCTCACGAGAATAGTGACGTCGCAGATAGAGCATCGGTTATCAACAAGGATATGTCGATTCATATTAAGGAGAAGTTTCTAGAAGAAATCAAGGATGAAATACAAGGTACGCATGATCTTACCCTTAAGGAGCTTCGCATAGGTCCACTTGAGGTCAAAGAGCATGAGGTGAAAGTTTAGAGATCAAGGACACCAAATCCTAGGCATGATAGTGCTACACTTGCTCAAGTTATTTTACCATCATACAAAAGACATCAAGGAGGCAAGTGTGGACAAAGGTGAGGAGAAAAGTAACTTGCAAGATAGAGGAAAGAATGCACCATAGGTCCGATTGACAAAGAAGAATGAGGAGGATCAACTGAAGGGCAAGCAGCCTACATGGCAGCAAGAGAAGAGGAAAGGCCGAAATGGCAAAGCGTAGAAAATTCCAGGTCATCATCAACCAGAACAGAATGAAGTATACATTGAGGACTGTTAAGAATTAGTGCAATGCATACTTCCCTAAGGTTCTAGAGAATTTCTCAAATTGGCATGAGTTAGAGATATTTTCTAGGAATACTCTAGAACAAATTGCTTTGCCATGCTTCATTGTAAAGTAAAAAAAATATCTAAAAACTAGATATTAGAGAAGAAGAGTGTAGAGGCTAGGATATTTTGTATGAAGGGTTTGGATGGTTGCCATTTGGCACCAATCCAACAGTCACATTGTAAATAGAGGTGTCTTCCACCCCATCCATAAGGCCACCAAGCCACCATGAGTCTACAGTGTTAGGGAGAGCCATGAGAGATGACACTAAGGTGGAGTACTAGAGTAGCCACTAAGAGTGTAAAGTTGTGTTGTAGCAAAGTTTATAGTATTGAAATAAAGAGTTGGAGTATTTGTGTGTGAGTTGGTCTCCCACGGTAAACCGTACTTCCAATACTTAGTGCTTGTTAGTTGTGATTTGACGTGAGCAACTCGGTCAATAAAGAGTTAGGCTCTCGTGTGGCTATGGCTGTGTTTGTGGCTCCCTCAATCATAACGTTGTATAATATTTGATATGCAGGGCAAGAATTCTGTTTACCATATTTAATAGAATCGATTTGACATTTTATGGATATCATGGGGATATAATCGTAGTATGTTGAACAATTAGCAATAACATTGAGGCGTTTAGAGAAACCCTCGTTTTCAGGAATTTTCAAACTATGTCAGGCTGAGGAGGTCATACTAACTCGGGGCACAACGGTTAGACTGGTCACATGCGGCGGTTTGACAAGCCGAAAATTCAAACTTTGGATTTTGGAAATCGGCCAAAAAAAATCACATATGAAGGAAGATGAGAGGATGCGTTCGCACTTAGTCTCATTGAAAATGGAGTTTCGAGGAAAAACTAGACATAGTTTGAAAATCCCAGAGAGAGCGCAATTTGAGCGACTTAAAATTTTCCTAAGTCTCGGGCGGTCTGATCGGCCATTGGTTGGTAATCAAATCGGTAGCCAGTCTGATCGGCCAAAGGGACGGTCAGATCGTCTATGGGTGGCGGTTTGACCGGCCATCTCTGTTTCATGCGCCGAGAAGGCGGTGAATTTCGTGCGATTAGCCAAAGTCATGGGTTTCAGTGCTTATGTGTTGCATGATACATGTTTTGGCTAACGTTGGGTCAAGTTACGAAGAACTTATGTCCGGAATCAATTTCTTGGTCTATTGTTGTGCAGGTGGCTTGTAGTCAACGACGGTCAACGATGAGGATGATCGGGACTAGGCTAGGAGAGCTTAGGTCTAGAACGATAAAGGATGCTTGGTGTAGTCATTGGACTCAAGTATGGTGCAAGATAAACAAGAATAATCGAATGGGAAGTTTGGTGCTACGGGTTGCATCAAGTGGCGTCAGGGTCGGTGCAAGTGCTATAGTGTTTCCGATTAAAACCGGATATGAGAGACTTGCCGAGATGAAGAGAGACATTGATCAAAACCTACACATAGCGAAGTATAGGATTGCTTAACGACAATTGGACTCGGTCTTTGGAGAGGATCGAGAAGGGGTATTTTTGTATATTCGCTAAAATAACGGATTGGTGGCTATTGAAGGAACCATGGCGCAAGACAGCATAAGGAGAGGCAGTTTAGTTCAAGAAAATATGAAGATTACGAGAGATGGATTCGAAGCCCGATTCGTCATCTGCTTTGAGAAGCATGCGTAAGTGTAGACCTGTTTGTGTGTGGGCTTAATAGGTACTCGATAAGGTTTTCTCTTTTGACCTAGCCTCCTTTATAAAAGGAAGGGGTGCAGGATTTGCAACTCTTGGACCCTTCCACGTATAAACCCTAATTTGTGATTTGGAGAAAGCGGTAATAGAGGAGGCTAGGGTTTGAGAGAGACGGATTGATTGAGTGCTCAAGTGTTAACCTTTTGTCCTCCAAGATGGAGTAGCTATAAATCAACAATCTCTTGAATCAATCTAAGCAAGATTTACCCTAAGATGAGTTCTTTCTTATTCTTGCTCTCTCTTTGATGCCTTTGGGTTGTTGCGTGTTTCTTTAGTTTTCTTTGGATCTTTTGTTGTGATCTAGCTTGCTAGGACGTGTGGGAATCTATCTAGGGTCATCTTGACCATCATCCATCCACAAATATGTTTTTGATCCTATTTTTGGATCAAAGTTTGAATTTCCTCAGTTCTTATGCATGTTTGATCTCATCCAAGAAATTCAACTAAACTTTTTTAGAGAACAAGTGCTCAATGAACTAATAAAATGAATCCTTCTGGAATATCTAAACACCTTCGACGCATTAAGAACTCATATTACTTCATGTATATCTTTTCATGGTTCTTATGAAATTCATACAATTTTAGTGTCTAATTTTGGACATAGTACTTATGGTTAAATTTTGACATTACTTGCTGTTGGCTCAGCTCCCGGAGAGAACTCGCACATTGTTTCCTTTCTGGAACATACGCTCACAAGAAGATGAACACATATGAGTTTTGCGACGCCTAACCACTTACATATTTTCTCTCTCTGTTATTCCATTGCTTATCGTATTACAAATTGGTTACAATATTTTTTATAGCTGCAATATGACATGTAACCCCCCACTAACACCACTACCTCCACTACTTGCACTAGCACCACTACATGCACTAACTAATTACTCTATTAACTAATTTGTAGTCACTAGCTCTACTAAATCTACCATGCAAACTGACATGCAAAACATTAAGAAGTCAATATTATATCTAACAATTTTCCCTCTAATCTTGACATGCCGAATCACCGTTGCGGATCGCTCGCAACCTCTTACCACGCTCAGCAGCTTTCTCCTTGTTGCCACACGTAGCGGGCTCTTGCACGACTCATCACGCCATTGACAATCTTCGACACTTATCTACAAGAAGTTACGCCTTCCCACTCAAGCACGGATTAGCAATACAAACACCTTTTATGTGTCGCCAAATACACGCATCCGCTTCTCTACCACGTGGTGCACTCCTTAAGGGACAGTACAATCGCCCTCACCACGCGATCACTCTTGAGGGACAATACATTCGTCCTCGCCATCAGCGACCGTGAACATGGACGCCACCATAGCTCATTCACTTGGCAGTTCTTCTCCCAGAGACACGGAGATGGCCACCAATTGCATCTTGCATTACCGATTGTCGACAACGCTCCTTAGTAGTAGGTATTTGGGAGACATGCCGCCTCACTCTTCACCGTTATCTCTTTGCCGCCACAACTTCATCGCCGGTGGCATGTCTCACCGGGCGACCCCGACCTTCGATTCTTCTAGCGACGACGGCCTCCATGCCATCGCTGTTTGTCGGCCTCATGCCGACTTGTTTCCAGCGGCTTTGCACCGCCACACCTTGACGCCGCCGGCCTCCACCTCTGGTGGAGACTACCGTCATCGACCTACTCCGTGGCGATCACGTCGCCGCCACCAGTGCGCACTTCACGTGCGATTCCGGCACACCGCGCTGGCCTCGTCATGGCCACGCGAACCTCCATCGTCGTGCTCCTAAGCGCATGGTGCTATAGTCGGCCGTCGCCGACACTCGTGCACCTCCGCCCGACGCGCACCGCTGTGCGCGCCATCACGCCGACCCGAACGCACGTCGCCATCCGATCGCCGCACGATCAGCTGCGGTAGCCTCTCACCTCACTTGATCAGCCGCTACACGCGACACAACCCCGCTCTGATACCAATTGTTGGCCCAACTTCTGGAGAGAACTCGCACATTGTTTCCTCTCTGGAACGCACGTACACGAGAAGATGAACACAAATGAGTTTTACGACGTCTAACTACTTGTGTCTTTTCTCTATTCTCTTTTTCCATTGCTTATCACATTACAAACTGGTTACATTGTTTTTTATAGCTGCAATATGACATGTAACATCTCCACTAACACCACTACCTATACTACATGCACTAGCTAATTACTCTATTAACTAATTTGCAGCTACTAGCACCACTAAATCTACCATGCAAACTGACATGTAAAACACTAAGAAGTCAAGATTATATCTAACACTTGCTATCGCCGGACGCCGCCCCCTGTCGGCCCTAGAGAAGAGTCCAGCCAGGCGCCGACCGCTGGCCACGCTAGCGCTACTACGCTAGGGTCCTAGGGAGCACTGGAGTAGGCAATAGCGCCGCCTGCGCTAGGTAGGAGCAGCCGACAACGTCGCCCAGTGCCTGGGAGCAGAGCGCCTACGGTCCATCGATCGTCACTCGCCCTGTCGCCCCACCTAGCATCGTCACCTACACCGTCACACACCCAACCACCCAGCCCACCCTACACCCACACCCACCGCCTCACCCGCACTCGCTATGGTTGGGAGAGTGAGATCAAGAGAGTGGAGATTGGATCTGTCGATGCAGGCGATCTGATATTCTAGAGTGGACAGTGGAGGCAACGATACTCGATTGGGCATTTGGGCTAGGTAGGCCACAATTCAACAAAACAGGCATGGCCAGCCTAGTGGGATGATTGAAGACAAGAACAGAGGCTCGGAGTCAGAGCAACGATGCAAAACTCTTCAGTCTTCTCCGACACCAGTGGTATCAAGGAACCAAGGATGGAGGAAAGACCAGGAGTAGGAAGGACTCCAGACCAAAGGAAGCTCTAGCGGATGCCAAAGCTTGCCATAATGGCAGGTCCGCTCCTGGTCACACTCGGCTCAGGACAGAGGTAGGGGACTAGTGGACTAGTGAGAACTCGGAGACGTATCAACATCTCCCAACGCTACAGGCTATGGTAGAACGCATGACATATGTTAATTCTACAACAAATCTTCTCGGGGTAGAGAATGGCTGGAGACCGCTATTTCGCAGAAATAAATAATAATCGCCTCGACGGAGAAGCGCCTCATCGATAAGGGCTGGAGGCATCTTCGTGGCCAGCACAACCTGAGGGCTGAGGCTTTGTTGTTAATTAATTCAATTACAAATGAACACCACCTTTGTCGTCGGTGAAAGCTGCTGTTTCAGCTCTCAATTCGCCCACACATGAACAAGGCCTTGCCGGTTGCCAGTGTAGATCTCGTCGCGCTCTTCATCGTAGTACAGAGCGGTGATGTCCTTGAGAGCCTCTGAGACTGTACTCTGGAAGTTCCATGTTTTCTTTTGCTTGCACATTTCTCCAGCCTTTATTTTGGCCAGGCATTTTCCAGTCAGTATGTTGCTGATATTTATAGAGCCAGCTGCATTCAGGGAAACAAAGATGAGTGGTCCGATTATATTATCAACAAACATGTGTATCATGCTCGTTTATCTTCTGGGAAAAGGTGGAGAGAAGACAATCTGAAAACAGATCTGTTCGTGTTTTTTTTTTTGGTCATGGCAGAGGATGAGATCATGCAACAGCAGGTTCAATTAAACTAGTTCAATGAGAGCAGTGCACGGAACATGAATGGACAATGAAAGAATGTGATGACGGGAAACCAGAATAGATAACTGTAGTAAAATACATGACCAGATAAGCAATATATCCTCCAACAAACAACAAAGAAGATCAAATCTTACCATTTTCTTCTGAGGATGAATCATTGGAATCAGCCTTGCAGTAAGAAATAATAAGATCTTGATCACTGGTTATGTATATGTTGTTGGTATTGCAGTCAGGGTGCCACAATAGGTGATCTTCAAATGATGTCACTAGTTCACCTCGGAAATTCCAAACAGCTACAGATCGATTCCGGAAAGTAAGAAACAACTGCAGCTCGTACAGAAAGATAAAGGCAGATGGAGTCATGAACTCGGTCCTGCTCACTTCTGTTAATTGGAAGTTTCGCACCTACAATAGTGTGAGTTAGAACCCTAAGCAAGAAGCAAAATTGGTTTTGCTTGATTGGGCTAGGCATTAAATTGTCACCTAGGGAAAACACTTACATCAAGTATTTGAAGATTCTCTCCTTCCTGCTTGACCAGGAGTTTTTCATTGAACTGTTCAATGAAATCCACCTTCTTATTACGATGAAGAAGGTGGTGGAAAGACTTCAAAACTGCACCATCCTCAATAGAAAGAATCTTCAGAGGAACAGAGCTGCTTGTTCTTGTATAAATCAATAGCATTATACCAGGACTGTCACAAGTTAACAAGTAATTAGACAAGAGACAAATAAAACCATGTATCCCTAATTCCCTACTGAAATAGAAAATCAAATCAAATATTTTAAACTGGACGTACACAGAAAAAATCCAGCTCTGTTAAGCTGCATAGCAACACCACAGGTATAAGATTACTGTTGTCCTTCATATGTGCATTAGATATATTCTGGCTTTAATTAGTTCGGTCAATTTAAAGCATGCTTAAGTGTTGAATTTGTTGTTAGGAAGAGAAGAGGCATTCAAATGATAACACATAACAGAACAATTTGTTGAACAGCAAAGTGATAAGGCAAGTCCAACTTAGATTATTTGATAAGGTGATTCAGGGGAAAAGGAAACATGAGAAGAAAGAAAAATAGAGTTACCTTATCTTTATTTCTTGAACATCCTTATCAGATATGGAATATAGTAGCGTGTAGTTTTTCAAGTCGAACACCTTGTAAGTGCTGTTTGCAGAATGAGATGCTGTCAGGGCAGTTTCACAATAAGTGCATTTTGTAGCCATTACAGAAATTTGTGTACCTGTCTTGAGCAGAGTAAGTCAAGACCTTTCCATTGACATCATCAAACTCCACGAATCCAGGCCATTTCAAGGACTCTGTCTCAAAAAGAGGGAAACCAGCATCCGGTTTTGCTCGTCGTATATACCTTTGAAATAGTTGAACAAGGTCTTTAGCCAGATGACAGAATCAGAGATTCACTACATTGACAAAACAAATGGAACACAAAGCTTACTCTATTCGAGTTGTCCTGCATCGCAAGGCACTGAAATTCTCAGAACCATATACTGACACAGTAATGAGTGACTCGTTATTCTTGTTGTAAAATAAACTGCGGATAACTTCATCTGGACTTCCATTCAGAAGGCATATTTTCCTATTTGTCACTGGAAATATAAGAAGGCGTTTCAGTATGACCACGTGAAGCAGAAGTACACCACAGGAAGACAAGCATACCTCTACTAAAAGCAGCACATACTCCAGACTGTGATAGAGCAAAAACTATATCACGTGCTGCAACTATCTCAATAATTTTTGACCTTTTCCTCAAGCAAGGGAGTAGCAAACTGATCTCCTTAGGATCATGAGTGTCAAACTCTTCCTAAAAGTGAAAGCAAAGATGCATGATTAGAAAGCTAGAGAGAAGGTCAAGTGATATTACAAAATCGGAAGTGAGATAAAATCGCTACTACACAGACAATGGGAGAGGATCAAAAGTGCAAGGTTGACAGTTCTAATAGGGTGACTTCTGGCCACAAAGTTTTTTGTGGAGCATTCCAGCTTCCAGGTGCTGATGATAAAACAAGTCAATTTTGCTGAAACCAAGCAGGTGCCCCTACTCTCTTTGCTCAGCGCAGGATAAACACCACTAAACTGTTTGTCTGAGCAGTGCAAAGTCATGAATAACCAGGACACCCAGAGGCAACAGTCAAGTACTAGATGAGCAACTTGTGCCAGCATGCATAGCCAACTTGGCATCACAGAAGTATTAAATAAATCAAAAACAGCTTGTCTCAGAGGCCGTAGACAAAACATAACAACCACCATTTTCCATGTAGGATTGCAGCAACCCAACAATTGACAGGAAATCCCCACTTTATCAATCTCAAACATTGGTGAGAGTCCACAACTCCACATATCCTTTTCGCTGAAGCAAATATGTGATACCAAATCAACATTGCCCTAAACTAATCATAGGTTGCACGACGCAGCCACAGACATTTCACACTCAGGTACACAATTGAAAATACAATTTTCCCTCTTCCTCAAATCAGCATTGCTCCCCAAGCTGCTGTACAAAACACAGAAATCCTTTTCATCCCATCTGGCAAAACCAGCGTAGCACAGCATTCGCCAACCCACGCCAATCCCAATTACCACCAACAATTCACCAAAACCTAAACAGGTCTCACGTTCCCACTTCCTATGCCCAGTGAACCCTAGCACCCCACCGGAACCACAAATCGGCTGCCCGAGGAAAGAGAACAAGGGCCATGGCCTCCCAGAGGCGCAATTCCTCACACTCAGCAAACCCAACCTCGCCGATTGCGCACGCGAACACAACCGAAATGAAGCTAGAAACAAGTGCAAGCGCGCGTGGCGAACCTGCAACCGTATGTTGCAGAAGCGCTCCTGCGCGGCGCTCATGGAGAAGGCGCGGTCGCGGCGGGAGCTGATCTCCCTCCGCTGCAGCTTGCGCACGCTGTTCACGACCGCCTCCTGCCTCGGCCGCTTCCTCGCCACCACCCGCCGCCCGCTGCACGGGCGGGGGCTCGCCGAGATCCGCCTCGCCTCCATCCCCGCAACCCCGCCCGCCCGCCTCACAGATGGATCGCGCCACGCAGCCAAGGCAAGAGGCGTGGCCTTAGGGTTTGGGGAGCTCGAGCTCGGGAGTCGGAGATTGGGGGGAGGAGATAAGAGAGAAATAGGGGAGGGGGCATGTGTCAGGGAAATGGACATGTGCTAAAGATGAGGCGCCTGACAGGTGGGCACCACGCGTCAGCGAGGCGAGGGGCGGAGCGCGGGCGGGATCGAAACGTTGGGTTTGCTGCTGGTTTGAATTTTTTTGCGTCGTGTCCGAACGAACAGGGACCTAGCCAGCTAGCCTTCACTTTTGGACCCGCACCGACGTGTGGGCCCAAAAGTAGAATTACCCCACCTGTCAGTGACAATTGTACCGTTTGGCTAGCACGGAGCGTCCGGGATGCGGAATTTTTTTATTTATCTCGCGGTGAGCTGGAGCCTGGTGTGGAGTGTGGTGGAGTGTTCCCTTTTTGGAATGGTTTGGTTTGGGCCTTCGAAATTTGAAATGAGGCGCATGGGTTGGTTGCTGTAAAAGGTAAATATTGGGGAAACGGGGCGGCGAAAACTGAAAAGGCTGTCTGCCCAGTGAGGTGTAAATAGAGCTGCTCAAACGGGCTGTGCCGGTCTAGTCGGTCCGAGATACGACATGACTTGTATTGTTTATAGGCTAGACTGGCACAACACGACAGTTTGGATCGTGTTTGGGCCACCACCCTAGCACGGCACGGCAAGGGCATAGCCTAGCACGGCCAGCTAGGCCTGTTTATTTTTAATATACATATATGATTTTATTTCATTTATTAATATTTATATGATTTTATTTTCAAATTTTAATACTTGTATGGTTTATTTTGTAGTTTTTAAATTTTATATAGTTCATTTTATAACTTTATATGAATTTATTTTGTTTTTTAAATATTATATATATATATATTCTAGATTTTTATTTTTTTGAATTTTTTCTAATTTTTTCGAACTTAACAGGCTAAGTGGGCTGAAAAACCCATTAGACTAAACGGACTCGTGTCGGTTCAACACAACACGAATGGCCAATGGGTCGTGCTGGGCCACCTCCCCGACACAGCACAAACCGTGCCGACACGAGCCCGTGTCGTGCCGGGCCGGACAGCAATTTTGGCCAGCTCTGGTTGTAAACTCACTTGTTCTCCTTTTCTTTTTTGCATATAGTACTTGCTATATAGAGCTTATTCAAATTTGATAGAATGTGCTTAACTTGATTATGATTTCCCCTAACTCCGACTTGTAGATTCCACGCGATCTCGAGTCTCAAACATTTTTCTCGGCATAGCTTTGTTATATATACAGGTGAATTTGTTATAGAACGGTTGCAAAATTCTTGCAAACAATTCGATCTGGTGCTTGCGATGGAACAATTTTGTGAAAATTCGTTTATACACACTCACACTGTTCTCGTAACTCTGGTCACGAACCGCATCGATTAGTAATTCGGATTGTTTGATGATTCAACTACACGATATTGCCGTTGCTACATCTGTATCCAAAACAGCACTAGTACTCTGTTTCATCAGGCCTCTGCCTTTTTCTTGTCTTTACTGTTACATGCTTAACCAAAAAAATGTACTTGTGCCTCAACTTTTTAGGCACATTGTTTTTCATTTGTAATCAGCCGAACCAGCAGGTAGATCCCGTGTATGACTAGTGAGTAGCACTATGTAACATCCTAAATTTTTAGCTTTTAAATTTCTTTTGTGTAGTTTAGCCCACTAAAAAAATCAGAAATTATGCTTAATTGGAAATTTAATAAATTAAAAATAATTTAATGTGAATAATCTGAACATAAATTTATTCCAAAAGTATTTTATTTGAGTTATTTGTGCTTAGATGTATTTTCCATATTTTTCTGAGAATTTTCCGAGTTTATTTGCTATTTTCTGTGGCTATTTCCATTTTTCCTGTATTTTATAAAAATTAAAATCCCTGGAAGGCCGAGTGGGTCGAATACTTCCATCGGCCCACTCTCCTATCTCTTTCTATCTCAAGCCCAGGGCCTGTTTCCTTCCCTCACCGACCCCCTCCCCCCTCTCTTTCTCTCCACCTCGCCCAACCAGCCCACTTCCCTGCCGAACCCTAACCCTAATGGGCCATGTCGCCACCCCCGCCCAAGACGTCGCTGCCCCAGACTCGGCGTCCGTACCGTCGCCGATTCGGTTGGTGTGGTGCGCACAACAAGGCCTACTATAAATAGTCAAGCACCCCGCGAGCACCGCCTCCCCGTTCCGCAACCCATTGCACCGCAAAGCCACCGAAATCACCGAAGAAGTCATTTTGTCATTGTCTCCGGCGATAAGAGCCGTCGCGTCTGCCGGTTCTCGCCACGTTCCCCGCGCGCACCGGTGAGCCAATCGAAATTTCACTCACGTCACCTTGTGCTCCTCCTTTCAATCTACTTGCACCTCCAATTTATTTGGTGTTTGTCCATCGTGCGCATAGATCGAAGTCATTCAATCTTCTCAACCGCACTGCCTTTGCTACCTGATTCACTGCCATCGATGAGTCTCCGTCAAAGCCGGCCCCCCGTCGTGTTCATCGCTCCGCGTTTTACCTCGTGTGCACCATCCTATCGTCGAAGTGTCGCTCGTCGTCGTAGCCGTCATGCGTCGCGTCGCTGCTCATCGGTGGCTGCCACCGACGATGTCAACCACACCATCGTGTTCGCCTCGCCGTCCTCTCTGCGATGCACCCTTTGCCGGGCGAAACCAGCATTAACTGTCGTCCATCGGAGCGCCGCTGCCGTGCCGGTGCCATCAGTTCCCATGCTCGCCGCTTGCATGTCGACCACATCTGGGTCGCCGTCCCAATCAGTCGCCACTCATGTAAAACCCTAGATCGGTTCGTCGTAGACCCTATCCATCGTACACAGAACCATTGACGTGTGGGTCTCACCTGTCAGACACTATTCTATGAACCTACTTCACCGTAGACTAGTGCACCGAACCCATGAACCTGGTCTATAGACCGATGACCCCACCTATCAGTCATAGCTATTTTTCCAAAAAAATCCTGAAAGTAAAATATTCCTATAATATTCCCTAGACCCACCTGTCGTACACTATTTTATCTCTCCTTTTTTAAGTTTTCGAATTAACATACCCGAGTCACTTTCCAGAGTCTGTTCTTTCTCATACGGGCTTCGATTGAGCTCATTCTATTTTCTAAATTAATTTAAAATCAAATCCTACCTTCCAATATTTGTATTATACTTTTTGGAGTTAATTTTCATTCTATGTTGGTATTTATTAGCTTTTCTTTATTTGTTGTGTATAAACGTTGGCACTTCAGGAGCATACGAGGGAGTGGAGCTAGCTCAAGACCAGGACCAAGACTTGTTTCATAATCACAAAGTTATTTTGTTTCAAATTATTGAATGCTATTTCAATTATCAAATGTTTTGCATGAGTCTTTTTGTGTCCGTTTGATTTTATTTGAAATCCAAATCGAAATGCCTCAACTTGATAAATTGACTTATTTCTCACAATTCTTCTAGTTATGCATTCTCAAACCACATCCCTGGGCGGGTCTCAAACTCGTGATCTAAGCCATGTCTATCTAGCAAGAGTTGAACACATTGAGCTATCATGTTGAGATTGCTCTTCTTACTTTAGGGCAGAAACCACTCCTATCTTTCTTTCTCTCAATATGCTGAAAGGTGAGAATAGTTCGTCCACTCTCTTCATTCGGTTCTCTCCACCCCTGCTATGTTTCATATTGCTGATGGTTTTTGGTTTGTCTCCGCTGCGCTTGTTCTTTTGCTCTTGTGGGGATGGTGGGTTTCTCTGTGGATTTACGCTTGTTTGGCTTCATTCGGCCATCTCCCTATTGTGTTCTTTGATTTCGTTGCCAACATCCTGTTCGTGCCTCTTCCATTTTCTCTTTGTTGGTTGGATCTTGCCTCATCCTTGCATCCCGGTTTGGTCGGCTATTGTTGAGGGTGATTCCCTGTTGGTTTCTCTATTCGCCCTCTTCGCTTTGGTTTTTATTTGGTTCGATTTGGTCTGCTCTGTGCGTCTTCTATTTGGGTTGCTTTTCAATTCTCACTTCGTTCAGCTATTGTTGTGGGTGTTCCTCTGTTGGTCGGTTTCCTCTATCTCTTCTTTGACCGCTTTTGAGGTTCCATTTTAGTGTGTTCTTGGGTTTTGGTCCTATCATATTGTGTATGCCTCTTCCTTTTCTCTTTTTTGTTGGATTTTTGCGTGTTCTTGCACCCCACTTTGGGCGTGTACTAGTGGGGATGATTTTCCGTTGGTTTCTATACTCTTCCTCCTCGCTAGTGTTTCTGTTGGGTTTGATCCTAGCTGATCTATGTGCCTGCTCTTCGATCGGCGCTCGCTATCGCCATGTTGCTTCCTGCTTCTTCCTCCCTTCTCTTTTTTTTAAAGTGCCTTTTAGGCCTCCCTTCATTCAGCTGTGTTGGGGGTGTTCTCGAGCTGATCGATTTCTTTTGTTTCTTTTTTCCCTTTTGGGGGTTTGATTTGACTTTGTTCTTCCGTTCCGTTGTTATTGTCCTGTTTGTGTTTCTTAGCTTTTCTCTTTTTCGATTGGGTTTGACCTCCTTCTTGCATCCCTGTTTTTGCCAACTATTGTTGGGGATGGTTCCCCCTTAGTTCCTCTCCTCATGTTGGGGTTGTTCCCCTGTTGGTCGATTTTGTTTGCTTCTTTTTTCCCCTTTTTTTGAGGTTCGATTTTAATGTGTTCTTCTCTTCCGTTGTTGTCTTGTTGTTTGTACCTCTTATCTTTTCACTTTTTTGGTTTGGGTTTTACCTCATTCTTGCATCTCGATTTTGGCCGTTACTGTTGAGGATGATTCCCCTTTGGTTTCTCTCCTCTGCCTCTTCGCTATGGTTTCTGTTGGGTCCCATTGTAGGTCATTTAGCGTCGTCCTATCTTCTGTCCCCCTCCCCCTTTCTTTTTTGGGGGTTGATTTTTACATTTCTCTTCGTTCGGTTATTGTTAGGGGTGTTCCACCATTTTTTGTTTACTTTGCTTCCTTCCCCCCTTTTTTATTTGTTTTTTGTGGGTTTCTACACACCCTTTTGTTCGTGTTCTATTTAGTTTTGCTCTTCCTATTCGATCGGCTGACTTATTGATCCTATTTTGCGGATACTTTTATCCGTGCTCTCTGGTTCCTTTCCTTCTCGGTCCGATGCTCTCTCTTCTTTTCTGTACTATTGTCTGATATGTGTTGTCGTGTGCTCTGTCTTATCTGTTTGCTTCGTCTTACTTTTACAGGTGTTGTTGTTTTCTTCCACTTCATCCGAACATTGTTGTCTTCTCGCTGTTGCCCGCTCCTGTCCTGTAGTGTATGCTTTCTTTTAGCCACTGTTTCTTGTCATTGTTTTATATCTGCGTACTTAGTCATACTGTATCGAACGTTTGGTTGTTCAGTAATCTACATACAGGCCTACATGCACTCGCTTTACAAGTTTACATATAGATTCTGCGAATTTGCTCATAGTGCTTTTGCAGTTCCATTTAGCATCAAGGCCTTAGAGCTATTCTATAGCTATCTTACCAATATATTGTTTTAATAATTTTGTACATAGCATTGCTTTCTACAATAGTGCATAATCGCTTCACTGCTGTTGTTCTGGTTAATATGCTTTTTTACATAGCCATAGTAGACAACTCTTGTTTTTTCCCTGATTCAGCTAAGTACATACTGACCTATATGCACTTGCCTTCCAAACTTAGATGCATATGGTGCCATCCACTTATAGTGCTGGTACTGTGTCGTTGGCTGATGAGCTTTTGTAGGTATCACACAGTATGATTTGTATCTTTACATTCTAGATAGTGCATCGTATTCAGCGTAAAACTCACTGATAAATGTCTATATTTTGTGCACTTCGACTTGTATGTCCTGCTACATTCTAGAATAGTCTCTAATTATTTCGACGTTAGTGTTATTATCTATATACTTTCTTATGCGATTGGATCTACAAACTAGATTCGTTGGTGTTACTGTCTATATATTTCCTTTTAGGACAGTTTTGGGCTAATTTTTTCCAGTTTAGATGTCTATATTTTGAAGGTTAGATTTTGTTCGTCATAGGCCTCTACTCAGACATATCTAAGAGGCGGATCAATACACGGCTTAACACATTTAGATGAGCTCTGTGTACTGACATGTTCTATATATGTTGATACAACAAGCAACTATTTCCCTACATATGTAGTAACGACTAGAGTCAACTAACGTATAGCCGCAACCATAGCCATATTTCTATGCATTGTTATGTATTCTATTGCATACGATTATTTTCCTATCTGTGATGCTATCTTGTGTATAGATTCTATGTTTTCTTTATTATTCTTTTGTTCAGACCATATCTCTATACTTATTCATGTAGTTCACTTCGCTCGCTTTCGCTATCTATATTGTTACTTATTCGGAATAGTTTGTATCATCTTCACCGTCTCAACATTCGGACCATATATCTATAGCTATTGATGTGTTTACTTATGTTCGGTGCTTTATAGATGTAACATCCCAAATCTGGGTCTGTGTTTCAAATGTAAGAAAATGAGTAGAAATTAAAATTTTTCTTGCATCTTGAAGTTGTTAAATAATTCTATAATTCTTGTAAAGGGATTATGGGAAATCAAAAATCAAAATCTCTAATGACTAAAGTCAAAAACCTCCTTGGTGAAAATCTTGTGTCAAACTCCTCGAAATATTTTTCCTTGGTTCCAGGGATGCTTGACAGCTCCTCTGAATTATTTTATAGTTTTTAGAAATTATTTGATAATTTTTGGACGCAAGTCAAACCAGTCAAATTCTTGGTCAAACCCTAGAACAAGCCCTAATTATTTTCTGGAGAAAAATGTTGTGCATAAAAACCTCCGGAAAATTTACACAAGATCTTTCCTAGAGTCAACAGCCTCCATTTAAAATTTCATAATTTTGGGAGTTAGGTTGCTATCTCTAATAATTCCCCAAAGTTTCAGCTCAAAATTTAATCCCTAAGTCAGCCACTGTTCCTTGGGTTCGAGCCACTAGTCTCGGTCGAATCAACTAAGTGCACCTCGTGCAATCTCAGCCGCCCAATTAAAATCCAACCGTCTCGGCCGTGTGCAATCTCGACCGCCCATTTAAAATCCAACCGGCTCCACCCGTTCGTGCGCCTTCCGACCCGAGCCACTTTCTTTCTCTGGCTGGTCGTCTCGCTCGCACTGGTCATCGTCTTCCTCAGTGCCGCGCGCGTGCGGGTGTGCCTAGGCGTGGGTAGAAGCGAGCGTAGTGCGAGGTCACCTCGGTGAAGACCTTTAAACGGCTCCTTCCTGCAAACATTAAATGCGCGTCGTGCTACCGCCCCCGAAGTCGTCTCTGTCAGCACCTTTACCTACTCGGTTTGCCCATGGCAGCGCTTTGACCCCCGGGCTTGCTTTGCTTCGGCCGTTGCTTCTCTGGCTACTTAAGCTCTTCTGGTCCCTCCTTAGCATCCTTTCCACACCACCAAGTTTTGCTTAGCTCCCTCCCTACTCTAGTGAGCTCAAGCAACCGAGAGCCTCAAACCGCCATTGTTGAGCTTTGAGCACCTCGGTGAAGCTAGTGCCCCAGTGGCTCTTCCTCTCCTCTCTTGGCTCCAGCATGAGTCCTTCACCTCAGTGGTTATTAACCCTAACCCAATTTTGGCTGCTTCAACAGGGAGTAGCTAAATTTGGAGGATTCCCCCTTTTTCGGCTGAAGTCCTTCACTTTCTTCCTCAAGTTCGGTGAGTGCTCCATCTCCTAATTACTTGCTCATAGACCCTCTGTGTGCTGTCTTGGAGCTAATCCCACCATCCATTTGTGCTCACTTTGCTCAAGGTGCCACCTCCTCACTTTCTTCCCCACGACCGGCAAGCTCCACCACCGCCTAAGCTTCTCCGGCCGCCTCTGGTTCCTCTCTGCCTTCAGGTACCTCCCTAGTAGCCCCTAGAAGCTCGGGCACCCGCTTAAGTGAACTGTTGCGGAGCATTTGTCATTTTCGTATTTCGGCCGTGTGGTCATCTTTGCTCTCCTCCGGCTTGCCGGCGTTGTGGGCCCATTCCAGTGCTTGGTTCCCGCCGTCGTGCCTTGGGTCGCCGGAGACAAGCCGGGGAACGCCCTCGGGCTATTGTCGGACGAGCGCGACACTGTGTCGTGGCCGTTTAGGACAAACATGTTCATTAAGTGCTAATCGGTAATTAATCAGTGATAATGATTGGTTAGAATTAGATGGGTAGCCTTAATTTCACTTCCGTGCTACTGTCGGGTGGGCCCGTGCCTTAAACACGCACTATGCGCGTGCATAAAAACCCCGGGCGTGGTCTGGTGCCACTGACATGCGGGCCCAGCCGTTTAAACCTTTCCCGAGCACTGTGCTCAAGTCATTAAGACTAATCATTAATTAATCTGCTCTAATCATTGGGTTAAACCTTTAATAACCATCCTTTTTCCGTGCGACACTGTCGCTGCCATGTGGGCCACCCTATTAAATTTTCCCGCACGCTGTTACGCTCGCGTGTGGCCAACGGTCGCTGACCAGTGGGCCCACCATTTTGAAATCAGTGGGTGAGTGCACTCAAAGCCGCACGCGTGACTCTAAGTCACTGATAGCGGGCCCCGCTTGTCAAGATTCACTGTGCACGGGCCGATTGGCTTGATCGTTGTTAGCCGTCCATTTTGAGATCTGCGGCTGAGATCGTTGTGCCGTTAGGACCGTCCGAACCGCACTTTGATCTCAGCCCTCCATCACTTGATCAACGGCTAAGGTTCATTGGGCCGTTCGGGCCATGAACAGTCCCGTTAAATCTCAACCGTCCATTCTTGATCCAAGCGTATGTTGCTTTTTCTGAAAATCTAGTCACTGTGCTGGCCGCGCGCATGGACCGTTGGATTCCAGATCTACGACCCATGTGCATCCACGTCATTTTAATTCGATAAAGCCTGTTTTTATTCCCGGTAAGCATTATTTGCTAACTAAAAATTCCATTAAACTTCAAAAACTCATAACTAATTCATATAAATTTATTTTCGGTTGATTCAAGTTTTTATAATTCAGTTTTGAGCTAAAATTTAATCTAAAAATAGTTTTAAGCTCAGTTTAAATCCAGAAAAATGTGCTAATAGATTAATTTGTGTTTAGGCTTTATTTGCTATATCAAAAATTCATTTAACTTGAAAAATGCATAACTAATTCTCTGTAAATCTTTTTTGAGTGAATCCAACTTTGTTTGCTTCCTCTGTTAATGAACTTGTTGCTAAAATTAGTTTTGAGCATGTTACTATTTCCAAAAAGATTACTTATGCATTTAACTTTTGCTCATTTTTATGTCTTTAAAAATTCATAGAAAATGCATCCTAACTCCAAATGAGATGAATCCAATTGGGTTGTTCATATTATGAGGTGCATGATTTACTGTAAAAAGTTTAAGTGCACCACCTTTCTATAAATTTATCCCAAACAACTTTATTATGATGAACAGTAACAGATTGCATTTTTCAAGCTGAGCAAAATTGTTTTGATCATAACTTTTGCATTGGGAATCCAAATCAATTGGTTCTTGTTGCTAAATTCATTAAAAATCATGCTATTACTGCTGTAAAATTTTCAGAGCATTCGGAGAAAGTTGGTTTTTGAATCTTTTCGGTGTTCTTCGTTCTTATCGGTTCTTTTCGTTTTTTCGTTAGGTGTCGACGAGTGCATTGATAACGAGAGTGTTCCTCTGCAGCAAACTAAGCATCATCAATAAGGCAAGCAATTTGATCATATTAATCCATTATTTTCAAGTCTAATATATTGTTTACAACTTGTATGTATGCATTGTTATTTTGTTGTTAAATTATGGTTTGATTAGTGGATCCTTTAGTTGCATAATCTGTAGGTAAATGATATTCCTCTACTACTTGAGCCTAGGTTATTTGCTGTGATTAGAGTTCGTTGGATGATCTCTTGTCACTTAGTATATACGAGTTAAACTGCTTAGATATGCTTAGCTATCGGTAGTATTGGGCGATCATCGACTTAGTCGATGATTTTAATCACACAAATGTAATTATATCTCCATTATGTCCAGCACTTGTGCTTTGTTAATTTGTAAGTCAAAAACTGAAAATAAAAATTGTTTCATGACTTGGGCACAATGGATGTTGGTGTGATCTGTTGGGGGTGATTGGAATGGTGTCTAAGTCCCCAAGGACCGAGTTACTTGTGTCACTAAGCCAAGCGCTTATTGCGTGCTAACCACATGAGGGGGATATGGGACCTCTCTTGACTAAGTACCGGGAGGTGTTAATTCGGGGTCGCAGGTGGTTTAAACTGTTTTTATAAGGGGAAGAGCACCCATAGTTGCTTCGGTTGGGCCGGTGCACCCTACCATTCGGGTTGTCGCGACTCTTAATTAGCATAATTCATTGGAAATATCTCGTAGGACTTAGCCGTGCCGGCATACCTAAGGTAGTGTGCTTCATCATGTGGCAAAAAGGCGGTCTGGCGTGTGGGTACATTCGTACACCCCTGCAGGGTTAAAACTATTCGAATAGCCTCGTCCTAGGTTATGAACATTGCTTGGTAAGGTTGTGCAAGAACTAGATTATAACCATTTAAAATTTAAAAACTTGATATGAGTGGTATGAATGGGTAATTCATGGTCTGGTTGTGGTGACTATTGGGTTAGTCACTTCCAGGATGTTGTTGTCATCTATCTATTGTTATTATGTTGTTCTTGTTGTTATTTAAATAATAAAAATAGATGGTAAACTTGCTTTTAAATGTACTACATTATTGCAAATAAAGATTGTTTTGTGCTAAAAATGAAACATACAACCTCCACTTAAATAAGCTTGCATGTAGCATATGTATAGGTTTGTTACCTTACACGTAAGTCTTGCGGGTATATTTTTGTTCTCAGTTGCTATGCTTAATTGTTTGTTGCAGAGGAAGAAGGTGAGCCTCAAGGGCCCTCCTTTTGTGAGATGTGCTGTGGATTCGACGACTAGCTAGTGGCCTGGTTGGTTGCCTTGTGGGTAAAGGCACACTAATTGGCTTTTGTTTATTACCATCTTATGGCACTTTCGCTTCCGCTGTTTACTTAGTTATTTGTATATCATTTGGCCGGTCGGCCCCTCTTTTGTAATAACTCTATATTATGTATGTTTTCTGGTTTGTGTTGTGCTTCGGTTCTATGTGATTGAATGGAATTGATGCATAATTTTGTAAAGGGGTATGAATACTGCATCTTGAGAAGTGCATATATCTCGAGGTTTGGATTATTTGATTTGTAATGCTAGGACCAAGTGGATGGTTAAGCATTACAAGCCGAATAAATCCGGGTCCTCACAATAGAGGAGGAAGGACTTACTGGTAACGCAACGTGTCGGTGGTATATATGTCCAAATATTCCAGAAGCTACAACCCTCACAGCTAGGTATACAACTCTACAATTAAAAACTTACGATTATATAGTTTGTTGCTGAAATAACATAGTTTCTACTAATGTATCGTTTGTTTTGCTCCTACACACCTATCTAATTCAATTTTCTGCTACACAGTATGCAATACCATTTTGAATCTGTATCCTGTGTCACTTTACATGATCAAATCCCGCGAACCAATACTCCTTCCAACCAAATGGAAGAAAAAATGCTCAAGGAAATACTTGACATAAATCCTTTTGATTTCTCGGTTAGTTTTTCCCATTTAGTTCTTTCTCTTTATTTTATGATTATCCTTTATAAACACACCCTAAATAGATTTCTTGTATCTACATGTAGCCTAGTGGACTTAGATGCACTACCATAATTGCTAGACTAAGCCCGATCAAACATGGTGGTTTTTCTCTTGCAATAAATGTAGTAGGAAGTTTGCTCAAGACAACAGTTCATACAGATGCTCATCTTGTCCCATGTATCTTCGTTGCACGATAACTTGCTATGTAGGTTCTTGCAGTTTTTCAGTCATTCTGTGCATCCTGCTCCACCATGGTGTTATGGTTACCTAGCGTTGATCTTTCTATTATGTAAGTTTGTTAGTGGAGTCATCTTCTTATGGTTCTAGCATACCTTATACATGGTCGATACCGTATCTCATGGAATTGATTTAGCAATATTCTATGCTTTTCTTTTGTCACATTGATACATATTTGCGACCGTGGGCAGCAATTCCTTTAAAAACTTGTAGCATTCATAGGTACATGAACATTCAACATGGTACATAGATTTGACCCAGCAAACACTTAGATCTATGGAGATCTCTCACCATCTTCATATGACTTTGGCTATGGGATAGAATCTTTTTATTCAGATATATTTTCTTATTACCTACATAGTGCTATCGCATAGCCATGGCCATATTGTTCAACAGACGCTACCTTACTAGATGTTTGTAAATTTCAGAACCTACGAGGTAAAGAGCTCAATTATTGTTTACTAATATTCGTAATCATCTTGATGTGCTTAGTGTAGTGCATTTTTTCCCTATCTATCTTAGCCCGTCTATGTTCCATCCTCACAGATTGCACAATATTTTTCAGCCTAACGTGTGCGCCGTCCAATGATATCACTACTTCTGAGCCTATCAAAGAGAGTTGTCCAGAGGCAGAAGCAAAGAACCAAGTTTAGGTATGCTATCTATACCAGGATCTTTACCTATACCTATTGAAATCCCTATTCCCTCCCAGAGCTCACGTACTAATTTGAATCATTCTTCTGCTCCTATAGTGACTTCGACGGAGCATGCTGCCACAACATAGCTTACATTTTGCTCCTATGCTAAGAATCCATGCTTTGTGCTCTCTGTTGGATCCACCAGTACTCTGTTTTATCTAATCTACCCTTAAAAATGTATGGTTTGTTTCTGTTAGTGTTGTACTGCTTTATATGTACTGCCAGACTTTATAGCATCTATGTTTTCTCTCTACTGATACACGCTCACTGTTTTTAACGTTTTCGAACAATCACATCTATATTAGATCACGATCAGATATTGCTTTTGGTACTCCTTTATAGTCTATATCTAGCAGCATAAAATACTTTGCATTTTCCTACACTCGATACTTTACGTACAAACTAAGACTCATCAAACTACATCCCACTGATGGGCATTATTGCCTGCCACGTTCTGTACTTTTTTTCAAGCGTTGAACAATATTCCATCTTCTCATTAGATACAACAAACTGGATAATTGACAAAACTTGTTTCGGCTTGGATAGAACCTATGCTCAGTTTTAATGTGGCCAACTTTTGTCTCATCTCTCATAAGACTTATGTTGGAGAAGTGCAGATTTTCTTTTGTTTGTTCTTGGATATAGACCTACCTGAAAGTGGTTCATATCGAACTCATATTTCTGTCCGTCTATTTGGTGCTTACACCATCATGCGAACTATCTCTCTGCAGCTACCTTCCCAATAGCAGTTATTTATGACCAAACATACCCACATGTATGTTTTGCTTTCTCATTACTTTGTAAATTTGTTGTGTGCCTCATATTTAGTCTCTAATATGTTCTACAATCAGCATACTTATTACACAAATGCTCCTGGACATATAATTAGTCTTGGTATAACCGATCCTGGACATACAAGTAGTCTTGGTATAACCGTAAATATAACTTCTGGACCTATAGTTCCGTTCAGTACAACCATAGACGTGTCCTTCGCGCGTGCCATGGCGCTCATCGGGCTCTAGTTAGTTAGATGATATGAATGTCTCACCTTGGTCAACTTGAGGACTTAACTTTGTGCGCCATTGAATTGAGCCACATCATGTAACCATATAACACCCTGGCTATTCGGGAGCCAAAATGCTACCTAAAGACCTAACATATAACCATATAGTGGATTAACATATAACCATACAGCGGATTAATTTCAACAATAATTAATCAACTAAGCTAAACATATCATCAACAATTGGAACATAAATAGGAATGTAATAATGGATCCGCTACGTTATCCTATCAACGAATATTCAATGAACATAAACAGTTATTTAAACAAACTCAACGTTAAGTAAGGTATCATCCGAGTCTAAGTTTATTTATTACAATCCAACAATTAACGAATGAAAGGCAGTAACAATTCTTTTATTGAGACTAGTGTAAAGTGAATTGAGTGGGTAGTGCATGTCTACTCCCTCCCAAGAGATTCATCACCAACGTTCACCTAAAAATAAATAAACAAAGCAAGAGTGAGTCCAAGACTCAGCAAGTACATTGAATGAATGAACAGATAACCAATATGAACAAGACAACCTCTTCACAATTTCTGAACATACCACGAATGAATATTTAAGAATGCATGATATGAATGAAATTAATCAAAGGATGGACTGCACACATGCTTATACCGATATAGCTAGTGACACACCCGTCGGTATTCACTTAAACCCGCATCTTAACAAAAATGCGGGGATCCAAATCCCGTATGAAGAATGTTTCATACAGGTGTCCAAATCTGCCCATCCTGGAATTAATGGGTCTTACGTGCCCATCCTGGAATTGATGGGTCTTTCTAATACACTCCCGTGGACGGGACATGCAATGTCCAAATATGCCCACATTGGAATGGTGGGTCTTATATTCCACTCCCGTGGATGAAACATGCACAATGGATGCATGGAATGAAGTATGAACAATGGAAGACGTCATTTCTAAACATAGAATCAACACATATGAAAGAACATAGACATTTCACCTTCTCATGTATCATAGGATACCACAACATGAACATTTAAGCATTCATCAATCATAATCATTAATATTAGCAAGGTACTTGCCTTCCGCGTTTCGACGCGTCAGTAGGCAACAACGGTGCTCCTAAACCCGAAGCTTCGCCGCCTAAACAATTAAGTAATTGAAATAAGAACACATTGCACACGACACTTCTAAACAACATTCTACAACGCTTCCCCGGTGACTCAAGATTCAACTAAAAACTCTAATCTGAAAACTGACAACTCAGGCTCAAATCGAAATTGGACAGCAGCACGGTAAAAATCATATCTATTGATCTGGAACTCGGAATGGGGTGAGACCAGTTTATATGGATTCTTAACTGACATATCTACAATATTCTAGTTGACAAGATAACCCAATTTGGCCAATTTAATTTACTAACAGTTAGATGAAATAACAGAACAGAATCTGCCTAAACAATTAAGATAGTAGTACTAAATAGATCATAACTTTTAATCTACAACTCCGAATTGAGCGTTCTTTAACAATATGAAAAGGTTATGAAATTCTATACAATAAACTAGTTGAGTTAAAACCCTGAATCATCCATTATCATAAACATAATTTAGGAGACAATTTGAAAGGTAGATATCGTCAGAATTCTGGACAACAGAAACTAAAATGATCGTCACTTTTGATCCGTGCGTCGGAATCAGGTGTTCTTGGTGGCCACTGAAAGCTAAGAACATTTTCTAAATAACTCAGGAGATCAACACTTCTGATTCGGCCTCTAAGAACCCGAAATTGCCCACGCAACATACTGGACAGATTCGAATCTACCGCAGACATACTTTGATCCAATCAAATTTAATCGGTTTCACTTCTACGACTAATCAAACAACAACAACCGGCAATCGTTACCCTTGGAGACACGTGTGCCCGCTGAATTCCCCCGCTAGATGCTCATCTCCTCTTCTTCTCCTCTCTCCCTCCACCTTTCTCCTTGGCCGACAGCAATAGGAGAGCACCACCAAGAGGGAGCAACAGAGTGCAAGGAGGAGGGTGTGTACTGTAGCAGCGACGAAACATTGTAGCAATACGTGCTACAGTGGTGGGCTAGGGTTTCTCCCTCCTTTTATTAGTGGTCGGCCCTTCATGGGCCTCCTAAGCCAAAGTCCGAAGCCCAGGTTGCCAAAGAATTGCAGATTTCCTCTCCTCTAAAGTCTAATTTCTCTTTTCACTGCTTATTTCATTACAATAAGTTGGAGTATTACAGAAAACCCCATTTTTTTGTTTACTCTCCTTCCTTAGAAACATTCGGGGTATTACAAACCACATGCCTAGGATGTGGCATGTCTAGCTTAGTAAGTTACGAAGCCTTGACATTTGCTATCTCAGGAAGTAGACTAGACTCAGTGTAAGGGTGGAGGTGTGGACTCATCTGTTGGGCCACATTTATAGACAATTCGTCATTTATGTATCCAACAGTGCGCTCCGGGCCAACACATGTGTGGGGTTCAGTTACCAGCCTTACGCACACCAAGAGGGCCAGCTGTTGAGATGAAGTTTCAGAAATGTTTTGTTGTGATCTTCTACATGCAAATTGATTGCATTTTATGGGTAAATTGTACACCCTTTACAGAGTGTTAACAATATAATCGAATAGCCGCATCCGCGGTCATGGATATGCTCAAGATTCCACACGAAGGGTAAATTTTTATAAAATAAATCTAGCCGAAAAAACTAAGTAAATATGTTAGGAAGGATAATGTTTTGTGCAAATGATCAAATTCTTGTTTACCTATTATTATGGTTTCATTATCCTTTCAATCTATTATTCATAGTCAAATACAAATATCGCTTTGTGCAAAATAACCTTAGTAGTTATATCATTGGAATAACTCATCATCTATACTTGCATTTTGTGGTACAACTTATTTTTTGAAAGAGCATGATGAGCTAGAGCTATAGCCGAGCATATATATAAAGAAGAAGAGAATTGACCCAGTTTATAAGGGAAATCGGGCCCAAAAACCTTAACAAATACACGGTTTCAGAGAGAAAAACCGGCAGCCAACCCCGAGACGATAATACAACCTCAACTCGAATAGAACGACGCCCACACCAAAAGCCACAACCAGACAACATGCAAGACCAACCCAACTCAACTCGCGCACAAACCAACCAAACAACTGTCTCCCTCACAACTAGGTCGGCGGAGCCTTGCTCCCACGCCGCACCTCTCTGCCTCACAAATCGGCAGCGCGTCGCTTCGGAGGAGCGCGCATTGGACCAAATTGCTATTGTGAAGCGCCAATCCAGAATGAAGAGCGGTCGTGAATCGAGGACGTAGGGGTAAACCTACAGAAGAAGCCGTCGGTTCAAAACGAAGAGAGCAAGGGCTTCTCGAAGCGATGCCTTTAGGAAGGTAACGACATCAATGCCGCCGTCGCCCATCCGGACACCCGGACAGGGTTTTCACCCGGAGAAGCATCTAGGGTGGAGGAGACGCGATAATGTCGCCTCTAGGGAGGGAATGACGCCTGAGGACGTCAACGACATTGGCACCAGCAAGCCGGGCAGAGCTTTCGCTCGCGGCCCCGCCCGAAACTCGCACAAAGGTGGTGCGCCAGCGACCCTCGCCAACAAAGACTAGCACCGGCAACAACACCGCGCCGACGTGGACATCCACGTGCACGGTGCCACCTGGAACGCGCACACAGAGACACAGGGCACCACACCGGCGAACACGAGCCCTGACCCAGCCGTGCCCTGCAAGCACATCCACCATGTGCTGCTCCGTGCCCACGGCTACTCCCCCGACGAAGCCCGCGACTGGAGGACGTCGGCATGCCCACGCATAGAGGGGCCGCGGCCGAGCACGTCGGCACGTGCAGGACGTGCAGCACGTCGGCGCGCCTATGCACAGAGGGACGAGCAGAGGGACGGAGGCCGTAGAACCCGACCCAGGACGGCCGGATCCGACCACAGCCACCACCAACGCCGTGCAAAGATGGCAGTCGCCACCCGAAGAAGAGACCAGCGGCCGGACACCGCCAGAGCGCAGATCCGGCCAAAAGAGCGCTGATCCGAGCACCGACGACACGCCGCCGACCACCACCACGCCGTAGCATCGGAGAGGCGCGGATCGCGGCGAGCTGGCCGCCAGGACGTAGATCCGGACAGCGGTTGACCCGCTCCGGCCAGGCCAGAGCGGATCCGGCGAGGACACCACGGGCCCGGCGAGGACCTCTCGACGGAGAAAAACCAGCCAGCGGGGGAGGAGAAAGGAGGAGGGGAGAGGAGAAAGGAGGGGAAGAGAGAGAGGGGGCTGCCGCTGCCGAAGCAGGTCGCCGATGGCGGCGGCGGCCGGGCGGGGTGCGACGAGGGGGGGCGCTAGGCGGCGGGGTGAGTCGCCTCGAGATGCCCTGAGGGGAACGACGCGAGGCCAAAAGTTCCCAACTGGTACAACTTATTGAGTACTTCATGTACTCACTCTTGCAATAATCTTTGTTCAATGGGAGAAATGGAGTCAACATCCGCTTTGGATGAGTACTACGAGGAGATTGATCGTTAGGTCTTGTTCCCATACGGTTGTCTGTGACAAATCGATGAGTTTCCGTTGGAATTACTTTTGTTGCACCGCTGTTATTTTCCTTAGGGTGGTCATGACTTGAATTGGTTATAGCCTTCCCTGGTCGTTACAAGTATCACCGACCAGGGGTAGACGTGAGGACTATTTAGAATATCATTATCTATAATGAGTATTATAGATAATTATTTTCATTAATTGATGATTATTGAATCCTCATCGTATGTACAAACCTATCTATGCTGATCATATGAAAATAGTATATTACATTTGATATATTCTTGAAAAGCTAGTGTGTTCATTTTTAATATATCATTGTAGCAGAACAAAACTTTATAGTAAAACTTAAATATGTGACGGGTGAGACGAAACCTAGTAGCCGGGGTTGAACCGGAGCACCAAATAGCACACGTATAAAAGCCAAAAAAAATGTCACTCCCACGTGTAAAATCATAAACCGCACAATTCCTACGTACAAATAGCATATAAAAACCATGCGACCGGAGACAGACTGGGGAAGGGGAGGTATTTATAAATTGGAAGTCAAGTGCATACATACAAGTACAAGTACACATATACGTACAGTACGTTCTCTCATTTGTATATTACAACACATGCATGTTGGAGCCGCTCACAACTTGGCCTCGTTGCGGCACTCCTGGCGTCGAACCTTGATGTCGGCGACACCGGTCACGACGCGACACACCGACCTCGCCTCGGCGCTCCGCCTCACGAACCCAAAGAACGTGATCCGCCCCCGCACGTCCGTCCTCGCCTAGAACTCCATCTCGCCGGTGAGCACGCCCCCGAGCACGGCCGCCGCCACGACCGAGTCGGCCTGCACCGTCAGGTTCAGCCGCATGTCCGTCGCCCCGCGGCTCAGGACGGTCCCGGCCGGGACGACGGCGTCGCCCACGGGGGCGCCGCGGTAGAGGAGAGCCGCGGTGGCCTAGCCGTGGCGGAACGCCGTGGGGTTCGGGTTGCCCACGCGCATGGCGAGGAGGAAGGTGACGTTGAGCCTGTACTTCGTGTCCATTTAGGATGGTTCAGAGACATTAAAGGGAATTGCTAAATGGTACTCGAGTGTTTTTTTGTTTGTGAGTACTCAAGTTTTTTATCCATGTTATGCTTGGTGATTTCTCTCTAGACAATGTGATAAGTGAGTAATCAATTTGTTTAGGGATGTCGAGAGCTGCAACATAAATGAATATGTATGTTTTTTTGTAGTTTTTTGTGTGTTTTTTATAGATTATTTTGTTCCTCTTTTTTACATAAAATCACACCATTTTTTAC
The DNA here is from genome assembly GCA_036346255.1 of Ampelocalamus luodianensis. Taxonomy (NCBI): domain Eukaryota; kingdom Viridiplantae; phylum Streptophyta; class Magnoliopsida; order Poales; family Poaceae; genus Ampelocalamus; species Ampelocalamus luodianensis. The sequence continues at coordinate 17,732,275 of CM070625.1, forward strand.
ATAATTTAATTTATGTAAAACTAGTATATAACTTATGTAAAAATTCAGTGTCTAAAAAATAGAGTACTCCCAGATAAAATAGTACTCAGATGAGGGGGAAAGAGGCAAAGTGATCTAATCCATTGAATCTAGATCTGAGAGTTCAAAATTTGAGTACTATTTTGGAATAAAGCACTCAAGTACTCCCTAGACACCTCCGACATTAAATTAAACAACGGAATTGCCATGCATCTGTCAACAGTTTTTTGATATGAGAACTGTCAGTTTTTTGTGCGTTGGATTTGGCTGTAAGATTCGTGCGGCTCAGCTTTGGATCCCAGGTTAAAACCCGGAACCCGATAACTTTTTGCTGACGACATGCTTGTTTTTGAAATATTATTCCTCGATCCACGCGCCTGTGTTGCTTGACTCACGCTTGATCGGGTGGAATTCTCTGGAGTCATTGCCTCTTCGTCCAGTCAAGCGGCTCACGGGCGAAGCTCTCTGGAGATCTGAGGCTTCTGCGCGTCGAGAGGGGAGCTCTCCGTATAGTCGTCGACGTTCGGGAAATTTTCTCTACTCGTTGAAGTTCTTCGTCCATTGCTGGCTACATCTTCGTCGTTTTGTTGTAATTTGTTCGCTCGATCTAATAATGTTGCAATTTTAGGGTTCTTGGCTCGTAGATCTCACCATTTTTTGTGCATGAGATGGTTCTCCTAGTTCTCGCCTTGTAGATCCGGCGTTTCGCATCCCATTTTTTCGAATTTTTGCGCTTAGGGTTCATTGCGCATTCCGCTTGTCTTGTCGTCGTGGAAGTATTTGGATGGTTTTGATGGATTAATGTTTGTCGTGCTGTTTTGTGCGGTTCTAACTGCCGAGATCTATTGAATAGCCGAGTGGATTTGGTCGTTGCCAACAACTTTGTTGTCTTTCCCGTGTAGTTATGAGCGTATAGGATAGATATGGCCATTTCATTTGTCATTTCTGTGTTCGCTTGGTAGATATGATTGGCCTTTTGTCATGCTTAGTGCAAAAAGTGCATTCTTTGCTTGTTCGCATCGTAATTTTAGTTTAAGCTTTTAGATGGATGAGGTTTTGTTGGAGTTGTTAAAGCCATGTAACTAGTAGTGACGTTGTTTTATACTTGATGAATAATTGAACTTATTGATTGCACTTCATAATGGCGGTAATTTGGTGGTTACTGGGACCAGTTTAGATTTTGACATTGAACCATCTTGTTGCCTTGAGGTTGGTTCTGTTGCATCCTCTGGTTGCAAAAATGAAGTGTACTACATATTACTGAGTAGATGTTGACTCCTTATGGCTCTACTGAGTAAATTTTTGTATCGCATCAGTATAGTACATTCGATGCTGCTTTCTCAAGCACAAGTGCTTATGATTCAGCTTAATGTGTTCGTTGTGTTGCAATTTGCTATATGTGTATATCCGGATGTCCTAAACTTTTGAAAACAAGATCATAGTTATTGGATTCCCACGCTGACTGAAAATTAGATCCAAAATAACGTATGCATTTCATTTACCGCAGGATTTCAAGTCTGCCACTCTTTGGGAGGAGGAACTGCTCGTATGGGTACCTGCTCATCTCAAAGATCGGGAGGAGTACCAGATACGATGATGTTGACATTCTCGGTTTTCCCATCACCAAAGGTGTCTGACACTGGTTGAACCTTACAATGCTACACTCTCTGTTCATCAACTTGTTGAGAATGCTGATGAGTGCATGGTCCATGACAACGAGGCTCTTTATGACATCTGCTTTCGCACTCTGAAGCTTTCTACATACCCACTTGTAAGTGAAAACATACTGTAATTAGGCTTCTGCGCTCAGTTCCTCTACTCTGCTCCCTGTAATTATTGATCATTGATTTTGTATCTTGGTACAATATAGTGGTTTATAGTCATGTCTATGTTAGATGCCATCGTACGAATTTCTCTTCTGAGGCAGTAATGAATCAGATGGTCCCTATTTTCCATTGTTGCGTATTTTTAGCGCTCTGGGCTACTGGCTCTACTTGATCCAATTAATGAAGGGGATTGCTATATAACTTGTGATAGTTTTTTGAAGCAAAAACTGTCACTTTTCTATTCGTTAGATGTGCTATAAGATTCGCGTTGTTATCCTATATAGGGATCTATCTACACATAATGTGATAGTTTTCTCAGTAAAAAACTGTCACATTTTGAAAGTTTATTTACAACTCTATTGTATATAAATTACAGTGAATTATTTATGTAATTTTAGTTCTTGACCACTGTAATTATTCTTGAAAGTCTTAGTAACTTGTATTATTTTTGGTCACATACATGATGATACTCTATGCCAAATTTATTATGATTTTTTATTCGGAACATAACGAGTTCACTACATTGCCGTATTTTGTTGAAATATAAATTTTTTTTGTCTTTGTTTTTTCTCAACCTCTCAAAATACATGTGAAGAACATACCGGGTTCACCATATTATCGTATTTTGTTGGTATATAATTTTTCTTGTCTGTTTTTGCTCAACCACTCAAAGTACATGTGAAAAACATAACAGGTTCACTATATTGCTGTATTTTATTGGTATATAATTGTTTTGTCTTTGTTTTTGAATCATGTGATGGAAATATAAGTTACTAAGACTTTCAAGAATAATTACAGTGACCAAGAACTAAAATTACATAAATAATTTACAGTTCATTTCTGCAGTTTTTATGGTTGATGATGTTATGTAAAGTTCATTAATTTGTACTGTAACTTTAGTAGTGTTATCTTTCAATTCGTTTCTCTTGTTATTCTTCTATTTCTTTTGTAATTGTAGTAATCTTATTTGTATTTAGAGTGGGGGTCTGGTAGAAGTTCTTTGAATGATCAATGATATTCGTATAGTTGCATGGTTTTACACTGCCATGTCCTAGTTCTAACTGAACTAGTTTTTTTTTGTTTGCTCTTGTTTTTTCTATTCATAATGGTTAATGTTTTTTTTTTCAAATTCTTGATAGTCGGGTCTTTTAAGTTAGTTATTTTATTTTCTAAGTGTGGTAGTGTCATTTTATTCAGTTCATTTTTATTGGAACGTATTATTATTATTATTTTCTTTTAAGAGCTGTGTAAAGGGAATTAGTAGCTTGGCTGGTTTACTTATGAAATGATATGGGGGTATGGTAGCTGTTGGAATATACATTGAGTGCATTATTTGTACTGTGAGCTGTTAGGGGAAGTGAGGTTCAACTTTGAAAAATGTGAGCAACTAATGAACCAACTCTGTAACTGTAGTATTATAATGTTTGTAAGTTTTTTTTACAGTTCATTTCTGCAGTTTTTACATTTGCTAATGTTAGGTAATTTTCATTAATTTATTCTGTAACTGTAGTATTATAATGTTGGGTTTTGCTAGTTTTACATTTGCTAATGTTAGGTAATTTTCATTAATTTATTTGATCAATGGTCACAACAAGTGACTTATCGTTAGTATTATAATGTTTATGAGTTCTATTTTGTGAGTTCTCAATTTAACAGGAGGTTAGTTCAAGGTTTACCTTGTATTTCCATTTGTTTGGTGGTTCTGTTGATTTCTTCGTCTTCTTTCTTTTGTGATCTGAAACCTCATATTCTTCAGGTTTGCTCCTTTCTGTGTTCATGTTTGCTTATTTCTCCCTCGCCAGATTTCTTCCTGTTTCTCTTCTCCTAGTTTTTTTTTCGTTTTTTGATATCTCATATTTGCCTTTGGTTATCAAGTTTGTTGCATTTCCTGTTGTTTTTACCTGCGCTGAACCATGGACCCAAAGCTCACACAGGCCCAACAAGAAAAAGGCCAGCAAGGCTGGCAGCAAGAGAGAAAGCAAAGGCTCCAAACAAGATGTGTTTGGCCCTAAACACAAAAAGTGCATAATGGGCCTGAATCCAATAAGATGGTTTGTTTTTTTTTGTATTATTAGTTGTTTGATCTGTACGTTGCTTCTTTTTGTTGGTTTGATCTAAAGGTGGAGAATGTGACAGTTTTCTCCAAAGAAAACTGTCATATAATGTGTAGACAGACCCTTTTTTTTCACGTGCTAGCTAGTACGCAGTACGACTTTACAAAACGCAACGCCAGATCCTTCAAGATGTACCTATGCCGGCCATGCGTATGTATCAGTTGCCGTCCTGGGATTCCTGACCGACGCGGCGGATGAGGAGGCGCAGCCCGAACTCCGGCTCGATGATCAGCCGGAACGCCGGGGAGTGCCTGTAGTCCGGCGAGAGCGCGAACGCGAACCGCGCGAGGACGACGGCGAGGAGCGTCTTGACCTCGACGAGCGCGAGGTTCTGGCCGAGGCAGGTGCGCGCGCCGAGGCCGAACGGCATGAACGCCTGCGGGTGCTTGCACGCCGCCGCCACGCCGTCCCGGAACCGGGCCGGGTCGAACCGCAGCGCCGTCGGGCCCCAGGCGGCGGCGTCGTGGTGCATGGTGGAGACGGGGACGAAGAGGTAGGTCCCCTTGGGGGCGCGAAGCCTCCCGAGCCGCATGTCGCGGAACGTCTCCCGCACCACGAACGACGACGGCGGGAACAGCCGCAGAGTCTCCTGCACCACCATGCTCACCGTCCTCATCCTGGAGATCATGTCGAAGTCCGGCGTGGCTGCGGCGCCGTCGCCGCCGCAGACCTCGAGGACCTCGGCGCGTGCCCGGTCCTGCCACTCCGGGTGGGCGGCGAGCAGCATGAGGCACCAGGTCGCGGTGACCGCGCTCGTCTCGTGCCCCGCGAAGTAGATGTTCTTGCAGTTGTCCACCACGAAGTCGTCCGGCCGCGGCTGGTCGCTGCTGTTCTCGATGATGGAGCCCAGGAAGTCGCGCTCCGGCGACGACGACGACCCCGCCGCCGCCCGGCGCTCCCTCACAACTTCCATGATCAGCGACCGGATCTCCTGCGTCAGCCTCCAGATCCTCCGGTTCTTCTCCGTCGGCAGATACCTCAGGGAAGGGATGGTGAAGATGACACTGGGCTCCGCCATGAGGCCGGAGAGCGCCCTGAGCCGGAGGAAGATCTCCCGCCCTCTGGAGTAGTCGGTTCCGAAGCAGGCCCTGGAGATGACGTCGAAGGAGAAGCTCCGGATGTCGCCGTCGATGCCGACCGCCGCAACGCCGCCCGGGGTGGCGTCGACCATGCCCTCCCACGAGGTGAGCAGGGGCTGCGCCGCGTCCACCATGAGTTCCACCATGCCCCTGACCTTGGCCATGTAGAACTCGGGCGCGATGACCTTGCGCTGGCGTGCCCAGCAGGCGCCGTTGGCCTTGAGGACGCCGCCGCCGAAGAGGGGTTCCTGGCCCTTCTGCAGGTACGTCGGTTTGCCCATGTCCAGCGACACGCACCGCCCGATCTCCCGGATCAGCTCCGGGTCCGTCACGTACAGCGCCGGCCGCCGCCGCAGCCAGTACAGGTACGTCTCCCCTGCACGCACGCACGACAAGATATGAGACGCCGCGCGGATATATATATTTTTTGATCCGAAAGTTCTTTTGGGCCTTGGAAGTTTCATTTCGTTTTGTTTGGGCCTTTGTTTTGCTGCGCGGTGCATCCGCTGGATCAGCCCGTCGTTTTCTGGTAGGCCGCCCGATTTCCTGATTAATGGGCCTTTTGACTGACACATCTGCAGGGAAGAGAAGTTGACAGTTCCTCTCTCTCTCTCTGCTGATTATGGATATTGCCGTATTGGCAAAGGTTGATCTTCTAGCATTCGTAACACCAAAAGATGCAACAATCTATAATTTACCACTTTAAAGGTTGGTTGATTCACAATATGCCATTTGGCCATTTAATTGCGTTTTCCTCCCCATGGCAAAAATAAGAAGGCTCTCAAACTGGCGGAGGCTTTGATCATCAACTTTCTCAGACACTCGGGGCTTTGTCCTGCAGCTGTGTTTTGCTAGTAAATTCCTTGGTCAATGTCGGCAAAGAATCAAGTCAGAGCAAGCTATGGACTGCTGAAGCTTCAGTAAACAGAGAGCTGGACATGTGAGTAACATCGGTTTTGTAACTCTATAAAAGGACGTACCGAGTCTACTTGTGTAATAGATGGTGAAAGTAGGAATGACAATCTTGCCCGATTACCCGCGTATCCGATGGCAAAAATCATAATAGAAGTAGGTATGTTATTCCTTTATTGCCCGTGGGCATGTTTATGGGGGGGCAAACTCTGCCCAACAGGCAAACGGGCATGGGTACGGGGAGCTCTACTCGTGTCCGTTCTACCCGATTACTCGCCATCTTCTACTGACAGGTGGGCCCACAATTGAAAAACCCTAGATCCAGTCATAGCCGCCAGCATGCCACTCACCTCCCCTCCTCATCCACCAGACCCAAGCATAGCCGCCACTCGCCTCCCTCCCATTTCTCACTCTCTCCTAGTCTCCTCCGCCACACCGCACCCATGCCCATCGCTCTCCCACATCTCTCACTCTCTCCTCAACGACAACCTCCTCCCTCCTCCCGCCCGGTCGCCGCCCCTCCTCATGCCCCCTCCTAACCGCCCCCTCCTCCTACCTGGCCGCTGCCCCCCTCCTCATGCCCCGCCGACGTCGACGCCGCTCGCAAGGAAGGAGCCAAAGATGAGGGCGGCCTTCAATCTCCACAACGTCGACAAACCTCAACGCTGCTACCGTCGGTAGATCGATGCGGCCACCACCGGAATAGGTACATGCCCACACTTCCATACATCTCCCACTTGGATCTGTGATTTGTGAGTTTTCTTGCTACTCTTGCGGTCTTGTCGCGTCCTCCACCACCCGGCTGCGCCCTCCTCTCCTCCTCTAGATTTCCCTCCTCACCGCCTCCGTCCTCCCGCTCGGCCGCACCGCCCCTCCTCCCGCCAATCCCTCCTCCCGCCCGGCCGCACCGCCCCTCCTCACGCCCCCGTCCGCTCACCCGGACGCGTCACCACTATCCCCAACCACAATGAGGTGTGGGTGTGTGGCGGGCACACCCCACGGCGATGGACATGGGCGAGGTTCTCTCGCCGTCGCCCTTTGAGGGTATGCCCGTGGGGGAGTTTTGGGTTGGTGGACATGGGTATAAGCAAGCATTACTCGTGCCTACCACGCCCGATTGCCATCCCTAGGTGAAAGGATCAACGTGGTTATAATGTTTCATCTTCTGAAGGAATCAATGGCTGTAAGGTCTGGTGCATAGGGGCAATATTGTCCTTTCACACCGGTAAAAGTGGGAAAAAATGGAGAAAAGTGCAATTAAATGTCCAAAATGGCATACCGTGAATCAACCAAGTTTAGAGTGGCAAATTCTAGATTACATCTTTTGGAGTGTCAAATGCTAGAAAGACAACCTTTGCAGTGGCAAACAGTGTTTTAGCTACTAAGCTAATTCTCTCTTCCTAAGTTATCTAAACATACACTGTTAGATAGGCTCTATCTGTTTTTTCGTCCTAACTCCGCCACTGAGTACTTACTACATATAAAGAATAGTAAATAAAAGTTAAGCTCGCTCCATGTCTCCGTGAACGATCTATGCGCACATGCAGATCCACCTATGTTCTGTGCACCTGTGCATGTATCTCTCCAGGTTATTGGGCAAACCTGTTGACCAGCCTTACAAAATCCGGGTCAAAGCTACTGCAGAATCCTCATCCAACTGGCTTACTGTTCCGTGGTATCTTGGCAAGAAGATTCTCCCGATCGCAAGTAGACTCCCAGCTACAGTTGAATCTTGACCAGGGAACAAAATTAAAACGCAAAAGGAATCCGTACCGGATTCTCGTGGCCCTGATTGAATCCCATGCATGCACCGTAAGTTTCTGATGGCAGCAGCTGCCTAAGTCAGTTGACTTTGGAGCCTCGCTATGGGGGTCCCAGCTCACATCCTGCTGACCAGCGTGCACACCTCTCAAGATCTGACGATTTTAAGCAAAGCTCACAGGTCTTCGATTTGCAAGCCACCTTTCGTTCGCGGGCATCTGAAAGGCTTTATCCAACGATCCATCCATGTTTAGTTAATAGCTTGCCATCCAAGGCTCTTAGGTGTTTGGTTCGAGGAACCACCAACTATCCGATCCCAACTCCCTAACTCCGAACACGCTAGCTTGAATGAATGAGGTGGTCACTCAAACCAAACACCATGTTTATTTCTTAGGCTCATGCCATCCCGATTGTGCAGGATATAACACTATCATTTACTAAGACTTCCAAACGAGAGTATCTAGTCACAAAACAATATCGTTTTGGACATCGACACAATCCTCAAAACGTATCTTTGACCACTTATTTTCTGTTATAATATATTTATAAATTCTAAAAAATTATAATATTACAAAAGTACTTTTCGAGACAAATCTACGCATATGATTTTCACGTATTATGTCTAAATATTTTTTAAAAAAATATCGATAGCGAAAGTTTGACTCTGTGTACCTCAAAACGATATTATTTTGTGGCTGGATCACTTGAGGGAGTAACTTGGCAGAGAAGTGATCGTGGCATTGGGGGCAGATCAGGCTTTACAAGCCCACTTGCATTGCCACCCAATAGGCCGGGGCGGGGACGACTCCGCATTAGGGGTGAAAACGGATTGGATATAGTTTCCGATCGATCCAGACGAAAACGGGTTCAGAATGTCTCGGATCGGATTTTTTTTCTCGGATAATTTTCGGATCGGAAACGAATACGGTAGGCATGCTATCCGGCGGATACGGAAACGAATACGGATTATCTGGATAAGACAGAGTCCGGATATCCGGATTTCGGCCCAAAAGAGAAAATGAGGTTTTAATTGATTTCTGAATTTCAAAAAATGCAACAAATCAAATAGTTTTTTAGAAAATAGCAAATAGAGTTAAAAAAATCCTAGAAAAAATCACAGAAATTCATTGAATTATTTTTAACTTAATAAAATTAATTCCAACTTAAAGTTGGTTTTTATTTTTTGTATATAAATTATTTTAAATTTATGAAAATAGGAAAACCTTTTAAAATCCAAAAAAATCAATAAATTAATTAAATTTTCTTTTTCACTTTAAATCCAATAAAATCCCAGAAAACTCAATAAATTTTATTTTTAATTAAAAACTAGAAATTAAATAATCAAATTTATTTTATTATTTTTTCTTTTTAACGAGGAAAACTCTTTTAAATCTCAGAAAATACAATAAAATAATAACTTTATTAATTTTATTTTTGGTAACATACTTTGGGATGTTACAGTCATTTGCGTATAGATTAACCATCCAGTCTAATCGATGTTAGTGTGAACTAAGTTTTATGTATGTAATGAACTAAGTGTGAATGCATGATGACTTTGTGAGTTATGACTTATGAGCTAAATATGGTAAACTAAGTGTTATGTTTGTGATGAACTAGTTAATGCAACTTGCTAGTGCCAATGTATGTGTGGTTGCTGAAAATATGAACAATTCATGAATGTTTACATCAAATAAATTAGTTATATGTTTTCGTTAATTTTTTTCATACAATTTAAGGGGTTTTTATGTTCCGAAAAATATCTGTGACCGTATTCGTTTCAATTCGTATTCGTATCCGGAGTATTCGTATTCGTATCCGGGATATTCGTATTCATATCTGGATCCGGGAAAAAAAATATGAAAAAAAATATTACAGATCCATCATCCGTCCGTATCCGATCCGTTTTCACCCCTACTCCGCACCCTGATGAAAGCAACTACGGTGTGGTTTACCGTTCGTCTTACGTGAAAGCGACTCGTGTATGTCCCGATCGATCGGTCGACTCAGGCATACGTGTCATTGACATGTTGTCGCGCGATCGACGACGTGCGTCTTATCCATCTGGTCCATCGATCGTCGATCGATTGATCTGATACCTCTGCAATTATCATTTAGTCTGCAACTGAGCGCATTTTAATTCCAAAAAGGCAGATCTCTGCACACTGTGCTTCAGTACGTACTGCATGCGATGCCGTCCTCCTCCTAAGTCTCCATCTAAGTATATTTGTGTGCTAGCTCAACCAAGAAGGAAATCGTGACATATAATGTGTGATCGATATATGCTGTCCTTCTTCAACGTCCTACTAGAGCTGTGAGTCAGGTCGTGCTGTGCACGACGGGACTAAGGCCATGGCGGCACGGACATGGCTCGCCGTGTCGTGTTATGCCAGCATGGATAGCCGTCAGCAAGGCTCGGCTTGGAACGATGATGCGTCGGGTCGTCATTGGGCTGTGCCGGCACAGACAGGGCACATGACGTTTTCACAGCACAGCGTGCATGATCTTTTCATCTGCTGCGATCTACGACTACGAGCCCTAAAGGTTAGGATTAATAACCTACTAGTCAATGGCACTGTAGGGGAGGCAGCACGTATAATTGATGCACTCCTATATAAATCATTAAGAGCTTGTTTAGATAGTGAGGGATTAGAACTAATCCTTTCGGATCGGAAGGGATTTTAGTTTAAATTCCGAGTCAATCCGAAGAGATTTAGTCGGATCATAATGTATCCAAACAAGCCCTTATTTAGTATGTGCCAATTTGTTGTTCCTTAATTCACTTTTACAAGTTGCAAATTAAATGTTTCCTAGTTAGGATGCTACTGTTGATCATTATTTATTTATTTAGTGGTAGCATACTACTTACTACTCCCTCAGTCAAAAAATACAGGGCATATGTAAGGTATTGTCCATAAATATAGTGTTCATATTACAATGCAGAAATAAGTGTGTTGTCTCTTCTATACCCCTAATAAATATTCAACGTTACTTTGTATTCCCTACATGTATTAAATATAGTATTTAGAGATAATAATTAAGGGTTGCCTAGTCATTTTCAATGTCTCGTTGGTATATGTGTAAGACAAAATTAATACGCCCTATATTCCTGGACGGGGAGTACTGTTGAACTTATTCGGGGTAGTCCTGAAGAAGCAAGATGGAGAAGAATTACTACTATACAATTAGTCTTATGGGCGAAAATGTTGTTTAAGACTACTGGGTGGAAGATCAGTTTAACTATTTGCTTGTGTTGGTCAAACCGGCCTTTACTTAAATTAGGGGAGAACAAGAAGATAAATAAACAATATACAATTACGTGTGGGTAAAAAGTGCTGTCATATCCTACGTACAGCGCATTATGTAATGATCTGGTCGACATCCTTCTTGTTTTTAATTATGATCAAGAAAATAACAATATATTTTTCATAATTTAAAAAGGAAGAAGAAATCAAGAATCCTATATAACTAGCATCATGGGTGTAACCAAGTCTTTTGATATACATAAATTCTGCTCCAAGTTTCTGTCAAGATTAATTTATATATTTCTCACAAGCTGGGAGCAATTAATATTATAAGGAAACTACAGGTTGGCAAGCTAGGATTTTGCCTAGTCGATGCAATTACAATATTTAGGGTTGAATTTAGGACCCTACAGTATATCACAAGCGGGGACGGAGCCACTTAGCCCAGGAGGGTGTATAGGACAACTGATTCAATTTCGTTTTACCGTACCAAATTTTATGTAAACATAGATGTACTATACAGTTTAAATCTAATAACTCTATACACGTGTATGTACGACATTGACACATGATCTCCCGTCATTTTCGTTCACCAAAATAGCTGGTCGGACTTGAACTCTAGCCTATAGATCGACCACTCGGAGGCTACCGGCTAGGCCGGCTTCCAAGTCAAAAAAATGATCTATGCATATATGGATCTCTCATTTGAGGCCACGTGTGCAAAATTACCTCAGCGAGTACGTACTTATTCTAGCTAGCTCTTCTCCAAAATGGAGTAGCGTACGTGTGTGCTAGCTCCCCACACAGTGCCTCGAGATTCCCACTTGAAAATGGATAGGCATCGGCGACGTCGTCAAGAGGGCGAGCTTTGATCGGCGTGCTTGGACAGCTAATGGCAGAATATACGTGCCCGTTTTCGGAAAGCCTACCTGACTACTCACTATCTTAATCAGGTCAAATGCATCTAGTAATTAGTAACTAATTAATTAGGATCGTAGTATATGACAGCCACACACTAGCTAAGATGCATGCATGGTTGGGGTCGGTCTCATAAGATAATAGTACTAGATTAGAATTATATATGGCTGGTATGTTTTGCTTTTTTTTTTTTTTTTTGCAAAACACCCCGTACAACACAAAGACACTCACATGCACGCATATCACCACACGTACGCACGCATTCACACACACGACACTTACGAAAGACTAGACGAGCAGAGAATACCTACGTGAATCTTAGGATTCGATCCAGTCAGGAGAGAGAACGATGTCTACTAGCTGGGTTCTCTGCTTGAATCCTAGGTCGGTTTTGCTTGAATTAATTTCACCTGCGTCTTTTTGAGGGTACGACGCAGACATATGCAAAATGTAAACATATTTTTTATGCAAATAGTTACTCTATGTTTATGTGCTTGTAAGGAGTGGTTGCCAATAATTAGCACCCTATGAGCCCGATAAAAACACAAAGATCTAAACTAAAACTACAATGTTTTACTATAGTAAATGTTTCTATGTTTCCGCGGTGTTTGCTGTATTGTTTACTCACCCGTAAATCACTTTTTACACAGTGATCCTTTGTATTACAGGATCCGGATCCAGCTCCTACTAGGTAGCTACCAGCTCATGGACAGTGGACCGGTGGATGCTAAATTGCAAACCATAGGTCAAACCAAACGGTCCCCCAGAACCATGGCGTGCTTATCACCTCAGCAATTAATACATGCATGCATGTGCACAGTATACAGGTTAAAAAGTCACCTCTCCAAAGAAAAACAAAACAAAACAAGAAAAGTCCGATGGATCGGTACGTCGGCCAGATCGTACATGGAGTTACAGTATATACCCTAATTGTACGTACATGCTACGTACTGTGTACGTGCTATAATCTGTAGCTTACCTAGCTAGCTAGGTTTAGCGAGGCAGCTCGGTGTTGTCTAATCATTAGTCGGCTGCCTGTGGTTATTAATTATTCCAAGGCTTCATGATCCAGGACAGTTGACTGCGCTGGTTCTCAACCACAGTTTCTACCCTGCATTAATTGGTTTGTTCTCTTTTCTTATTTGCTAACTTTCTGATGTTGACTTCAGTGACAGACTCAAACCCTCTCGCTAGTATTTCTCTGCCCCACACAGTAGTATTTCTTTTATAAAAACTCATCAACATTTAGTACAACATATTTAAACTCGGGTAGTTAGCAAGGTTTTGGTGACCGGCTGGTACCAACGCTTAACCGGAAATCTCAGCGTGGGCCGATATATTTTTGAATCGGTCAAATTTTTTTGGATATTTTCGAATTCAAAATTTTTTGGCCGAGATTTCAGAGATCTCAGCCGGTAACCAAATTTGGATTCAAAATTCGTGTAAAAATCTCGGTCGAGATTTTCCCGAGATTTCTGGTTAAAGCTGTATCAGGAAATCTCGGTCCAATTACCGTTGGTAACCAGAAATCTCGGTGACTTACGGTATTTTTTTTCTATTTGGTTTCCCTTATTGAATCTAATTATACTATATAGTATAGTTGGCCCTGTCATCTCTAATTCATGGTGCATGAGAACAATTAATACTAGTAGCCATGAACATAGTTAGCAAGCATGCATGTACTAATTAAACTGAAGCATGTGGCAAGACAATTTAATTAATGGAGACGTACCGTATGCTTTCCTCCACTTGTCAAAGTAGGGGAAGATCCTCTTGCAGTAGTCGTCGAAGCCTTCCTTCTGGAAGTCACGGCCGCCGGCCTCCTCGGCCGCCGCCGCCGCGGCCACCCTCGCCTGCATCTCGGAGAGGTTCCCCGACAGGAACGACGGCGGCGGCGGACCGTCGATCCCCTGCCGCTGGAAGATCTCCCCGACACGGCGCGGCCTAAGCCATGCGGTAATGCAGAGGTAGACCACCGCTGCAACAACGGTGGTGCATGACCCCACGAGCACGACAAACAACGAGAAGCTCTCCATGATAGTCATCATGGTCTCATGGACCAGCATACAAACTCTCTCTCTCTCTCTCTGCAGCTAGCTCTTGTGTATGTAATTCCTCTCTCTCTCTCTCTCTCTGCAGCTAGCTCTTGAGTATGTAATTCCTCTCTCCCCTCCCACGGGGACTCTTATATAGACATGGTACTAGCGTGGTTGGATGAAGAGGCGTAGGAGAATTACACTAGTCGATTACGCACTGTTGTGTAATGTGAAACTCGTATGAGTACAAGCTATGACAGAACGCAAGTACTGGCTGTACATATAGAGGCAGGCTCTGTCTGGTTGAGGTAGTAACGGAAAGAAAGGAGAAGCCGCGGGAGGGGATGCTAGCTGGTGGAGGCCATGCCCCTTACTATTTTAAAGTTTGCATTTTAGCTCTCTAGATTTTAACAAAATTTGATAGCATATCAGTACTATTTGTCCTCTCTTATCAAATATTGTTCTAATTGTGTGACTTACTTGGTCCATATTATCTCTAATTATTGGCTCTGCCACCGGGAGAAACTGCACGCCTTCTAAAATAAGGTTGAAAATGAGGTTCAAATTTGTGACCTTGATCTTCGCACTAAGTGCTTTACCACCATAATACAGAGTATTTCTGCATAGCCAAATTAACTTACTATTGCTGGGTACTCTCTCTGTTTCACAATATTTGTGCATAGCTCACCATGCGCACAGAACAACGAAACACTAAATCTAAGAAATAATTAATGATAAATGACCATACACCCCTATTAAATGATATATCACAACCACGTAACTCTTCGGAAGCATTTAAATAGGGTTAGAGAGGGGGGAAATTGCAATATATATATAACTACCCTCTATTCTCTCACGGACAAATATATTGAAACAAATACTCCCGAGTTTATGGACAAATCTAGTGAAACTGATGGAGTAGTATACTTCATTATTACCCTGAAATGTTACAATCTACAGTAGTAAGAAAGAATTGAAATTTCACCGCAAAAATAATGCAGACGTATATAGCCTGAATCCTGTCGAGCAGTGATACATGCCATATGCGTAGGCATAGGGCACAAGACATCGCTTTTCCGTTGTTCCTACACAATAGCTAGGTAGGGGCCAGAGCATACCAGAACGACTTTGTTTTAGCTTCCTTGTAGGTGTGTCAAACGAGTAGTTTTTGCGGTTTCTCGCATTAAATTTGATTCTTTATGTATATTCTCCGGGGTCATAAATATGATTGGATAGGTGCCACAAATCAAATACTACTCCTTGAAGATAATTAGAGAGATGAGGGCGTTATTAATTGTTAATTTATACTCCACTGCTAGTAGTAAAGTCAAGCAAGCAAGCAATCAGTGAGTACTAGCTTATTTGGGTATATACAATAAGTTGTCTTTTTTTATATATCTCTATAGACAGCTTATCCATGTACAATGTATATTGTTTCTCGTATTACAGTCGACTACTACATGAAAGACAACTTAATTCTCTAAGCTTCCCATCTCTTATCTCTAAGTTTCTATTGTACATGCTCTTTGGAGTTGTGTCGTTGAAAATTGAGAATAATATATATAGTCTGTTGTTATATATATATATATATATATATATATATATATATATATATATATATATATATATATATATATAGCCTTTTATATACTCCTATGTAGTTATATATAGTCCCTATTCCGTATCTCACAATGTAGGGAGTATCTTACGCAACCGAGAGTATGTATGTGTAGTATACGAGTATATAAGACCACATAGGTGGTATTCACACCTTTTCAGGGGTGGTATGTATAATTTTTTTGACATACTCCTTTTTATGTGCGAATACGAAGGTATTTACAAAATATACTAAAAACTATAGACTCTATTGCAATTTTTTCGTGTGGTTCACATTGGAGTATCTTATAATTAGTATATGAGTATACCCAAAGTGATAAAGGAGTATGTCAAGTTCTTTTAGGTGGTATATGAAAAGTGAGAGTAACTACACCTGTGAGTAGAAAGTATTTTTCATATATATATATATATATATATATATATATATATATATATATATATATATATATATATATATATATATATATATAAGGAAACTATATTGTTTTATATTCAAATGTGTAGCGTGTTCAAGTGGCAAGGACCGATGGGAACATTTTCATAATTCAGGGTCATATTGATGACTAACGGGTATTATATTTTTAAGGGAAAACAGCGGGAAAGCATCTGTCTTCGATGCATGGAAACTTCCTCGATCAGCTTAAATTAAACGTTCCCTACGAAATTCCCATATGTTCCGATCAGACCATGAAACTTACGTATAGGTGCTCGCTTTTGATGGAAATCACGTAAAAATCACCACATATGAGATGAATAGAAATACCATTTTTACAACTCACTAGCTAGTGTCCACACCTACCAGATTTAAGCATTTCCACATGCCTGTCCAACTCTGAAGAAAGTATCATCTCAAGAAACAAAGTCATATCCAAACATCCAATTAATCCAACGTATAATAATACAGGCACGGAGTACAGTACTACTACTCCCTTGAGTTCATAAAAACAAGTCGTTTTAAAATACGTGCAGACAAATTTTAGAAACTTTGATTATCTGTCTTTTTGAATATTTAGATTAGATACATAAAAATTATATGTGTAGATTCATCTTGAAAAGTACTTTCATAATATTATATTTTTTTATTTTTTATAAATATATTATAATAGTAATTAATGATCAAAGTTATATTCTGAAGATCGTGTCGATGTCCAAATCGACTTGTTATTGTGAATCGGAGGGAGTACTTAGTATTGAACAGATAGCAAGGAACAAATGTGGAAAGCAGCGCATGCAAGGTAAAAAAAATCTTGGCATATTCTGGTTGAGAGGCACATGCAATTAAAAAGGTCGGTGAGTCGTCGACGGTGAGTGTGTGTGTGAGCTCACCGGTGACCTGTCTTGGATGCATGGGCCGTACGTGGCATACAGGCCCACAGCTCCAAGCACTACACGTGTACGGGCACGAACTCCTTGGGCGCAAACCGGATTAAAACCTGGCCCAACCTAGCTGGTTGCTACTCCTGCGTAGAGGTGTCCATATCCATTGTAATCGTTTCCGAGTACTTTTCCGTTTCGCTATATTTGCCTTTATGAGTATCTGTTACCAAGTACTCGCATAGTCTCACCATATTTGTCTATGGAGTATATGTTTTAATATATTTATTCATTAAGAAAATATAGAGTGTAGTTATTATATATATTTTTCTCTCTACCTCTATTTAAATATTTTGAAAGATGTTAAGTAGTTGTGGTATATCATTTAATAGAGGATATGTATTGTTATTTCTCATTAGGTATTTATTAAATTTAGTACTTCAGTACGGTAGACCGTGAGCAAATATAGCGAAATGTAGTGAGCAATCGTACGCCAGTGCATTAATTCCCGGAAAAATTGCACCGTTAGATCCGTCTGTCCAATACTTAAAAAATTGAGAGCCCTACTCACTTTTTGAATAGTCAAGCAAGATTTCAATTTATTGGGGACGGTGAAATCCGTACCCCGCTATAGAGCGTAGAACAACAGTATGCTAGCTAGCTAGAATCATTATAGAAAAGTGGTCCGGCCTTGTAGTACCTAGCTAGGCTAGTGAGGCAGAGAAACGTCCTAGTAGCTGTTTGGAACGCGGAAAACTGTACACCGAAGAAGAGTTCCCGCGAGGTGAGTGGATAGATTGCGAGGTTTTCTTTTCGAAAGCAAGATAGGCTACGACGATTTTCGCATCAGTTGCGCTCCTATGTACGATCAAATCGGATTAATTTGGTGATA
Organism: Ampelocalamus luodianensis; assembly: GCA_036346255.1. Taxonomy (NCBI): domain Eukaryota; kingdom Viridiplantae; phylum Streptophyta; class Magnoliopsida; order Poales; family Poaceae; genus Ampelocalamus; species Ampelocalamus luodianensis. Next base: position 17,750,004 of record CM070625.1, read on the forward strand.
TATGCATGGGATGATCGAGAACAGCTAGCGAGTTTTTGGCTCGTAGGGTATTATTGATGGACGCTAATAGCAATTTTGGTACCTTCCCAATATCAATACAAAAAATGACACCATCCACTGTGCTTCACGGGCCGGACTCCCCACCGCACGCTACAAGTGAAATCTGAACCTTAGGGCATGGACCAAGCTAGTCCGATCAAATCTCCGAGCTAAAATCATCGTGGATATAATTTTGCTAGGTTCAATAAACTGTCCACATTAAAATCATTAAATGAATCTCTTGGATTGAAAGCGGCTGAGCAAACAAGCAATTGAGAGCTTGTCTCACTAAAGCGACTATCAAGCTCTTGAACTAGCCAATCTATAACATCATTGAAACAATCCACTTCATAATGATGCTTGTTTGTAATTCCGATTTCTTCCTAGACTTTTGGGATCAATATATGCATCTACCATCTCTAACCTTGCTATACCATGAACCTCACAAAACTCATTCACCTCATCCAATAATTTGCTCCACCCATCTCTTCTAAGGTTACTCAAATGCAATCTAGTTGATTTCAAGCACTTCATAGCATTCACAATGTCTTGATCCTTGCGTTGCAATGCTAATGACAAAGTGTTTGTGATGGTTAATGTGTCCAGCAACAGATGCAAGAAAAATACAAAGTCAAAAGATTGAAAGTACACTAGAAGATTTGATGCTTGGTCTCTATTTTTCCAATCTCTATCATCCTTTTCCACAAATTGTAACACTTTAACAATTGTAGGAAACATGTCAACCAAACTTTTTAGAGTTTTATAATGGGAACTCCAGCGAGTATCTCCAGGTCTTTGAAGATATTGCTCTTGATTTAACCCTCTCCCAGTTTCTAGTTGTCCACAACCTAAGGCCTTTGTCACTTGTTCATGGTTGATATCTCTAATCATGTCCCTTCTCTTGGCTGATCCACCCACCACATTTAATAAGCTATGAATCATGGTTAGGAAATTACTAATACCCTTATGCTTTCTCACAACAGCCACAATGACTAATTGAAGTTGGTGAGCAAAACAATGAACATAATATGCTGATCTACTTTCTCGCATAATCAATGATTGCAGCCCAGAGAACTCACCTCGCATATTGCTAGCACCATCATATCCTTGACCTCTAACTTGTTTTAAGCTCAACTTAAATTTTGCAAATAGAGAATCAATAGATGACTTGAGACAAGCAGAAGTTGTTTCACTTACATGCACAAGGCCAACAAATCTCTCTTTCACAATTCCACATTTGTCAACATACCTTAAGACCACCGCCATTTGTTCTTTACAAGAAACATCTCTTGACTCATCAACTAGTAAGCAAAACACATCATCTCCAAGTTCTTCAAGAATAGAGTGAATAATTTCATTAGCAAAACACTCAACAATGTCTGTCTGGATGTCATGAGCCACCATACAACTATTACCTGCAATACCCACCGCCTTCCCTAAATTCGGATCATGTTGTGCTAAGCAATCATAAACCTCCAAGAAATTCCCTTTGTTCAAAGACTGTTTTGACTCATCATGGCCACGGAAAGGCAAGCCTTGCTTCAATAATAGCCTAGCAAGTATCAATGGATCCATTCAACCGAGTAAAATAAGCCCTCTTAGATGCTTCACTTGCTTATGCAAAACAACATCTATGTGCTGATTTCTCTGTAACAAATCATCACACTTCCAGAATGCCTTGGGACACGGCTTGAGATGAGCACACCCAAGTGCTAGCTGTAGTGCCTTGGAGGCACGGTGGCCAATACTGGCGGCGTTTTTGCGAATACGAGTAGTCGGAGGTTGCGCCGCTCCTCAATCCGTTGGCTCGCTGCTGTTTTTTTCTAAGAAGGACATTGGCTCTGCCGTGGGATCGAAGTCGTGCCGTATACTATAACATAATTCTCAATGGAGGCACCGCCGTGTCCGCCCCTTGGACACGACAGAGGGCAGATGAGTGGCGCAGGTGAGTTTGAAAATTGATTAAAAATAATTTTGACACTACTTAACACTATTTGAAGCACTATTTAACACTTTAAAAAATATCTTATTTTTACCTCACACTCGCAGGTTCAAATGTATTATCATATGAACTAGAAGAAATTCTCATAATTTTTTCACATAAAATCATGGCGCAGCACAGCTCATACAACTTCAAACATGGGTGTCAATTGTCCCAATCGCCACCCTTCGCAGCTTTCGGTGGCTCGGTGAGTCGATGGACAGTGCATGTAAAACACTATTTGGCGACGCGACCGCGGGCAGTAGTACACCGTCACCGGTCGCAGTGGCAAGCAGTAGTACACCGTCACCGGTCGCGGCGGTGGGCAGTAGTAAAGGTTCTTAGGTGATTAGCCCAACGGGGCGGCGGGCCGTAGTTAAGGGCATAATAGACTTTTCTTTGTATTATATTTTCGTAAGGGTATTGTGGAGTTATCCAACTATGATTAAAAATGTTACTCTTGTGCTATCTGATCCTCACATGAGCAATTACAATTTTACCCACTTCGGGATTCTACTACTCATACTATCAGATATTGTATAACTAAATCCGAATTAATATGAACCATTTGATAGAAAAGAATGGATATCCCATATTAAATTGAGTATACCGTCGTAGAAGAGCTGAAAAAACGTACGTGTGCGGTGCGGCATTGGCAGGAAAGACGTCCAGTACTACTCGATCCTGAAGCAGATGCAGCTCGTCCACCTGTAATTTCTACTCTTTGAGAGCGAATACAATGACTTATTTTTCTATCGTTTTAATAATATAATAGCTAGATTGGTGCCCATGTGCATACATCCGCTGTATTTAGGCTGGGGAGAGATCGATGTGGTGCTTGTGCTAATGTGCTCGGCTTGATCTGGTATAGTATATGGGTTAAGGCCTGACGATCATATATACATTTCTCCGAACTTTTTTTATTATTTAATTCTTTTTTAAAATTAATTTTAAAGTTAACCCCTCGCAAACTTTATTTCCAATTCTGACCCCTTTGGTCACGCCACCACCCGTGGTGTGACCAAACAACACTGTCACGCCACAGGATAAGTCCCCAAAATCGCACTTTTTGTCACGCCACTGGTGGTGGTGTGACCAAACAATACTGTCACGCCACCACCAGTGGCGTGACAAGACTTTGACGAGAAATGGGCTGGCGTGACAGTGTTGTTTGGTCACGCTACGGGTGGTGGCGTGACCAAAGAGGTCAGAATTGGAAATAAAGTTTGCGAGGGGTTAACTTTAAAATTAAATAAAAAAAAGATTAAATAAAAAAAAATTCCATTTCTCCCCCCTCATTATTGTGCGATTTTTTTTTTTACTAAAAGAAAGTAAAGATGTTAATTGAGGATCCCTTCTATTCCTTGAACGAATATAATGTGTGTGCTTACGACATCCGCGTATATCAGTCTATGACTGGAAAATGCAGTCTCCATCTCGAACTTTTCAAACTCATCTCCCATCCTTTTCTAGAGGGGAACCAATCCGCTGTGCAGGACATCCAGTCGAATTTCTCCTCAATTACCATGCATGCACAGTGATAAGAACCGGCCGTCCGGACTGGCAAATCTCCGTCGAGCAGGCGTACGTACGTGCGACTAAGCAGAGAAAGTGACGATCACCAAACAGCTAGTGATCGACTCTGGTGCCCTATCTAGAGAGAGAGAGAGAGAGAGAGATTGACTTTGCCTTCAAGAAGATCGACTCGGTAGCAATAGCATGCATCCGTCTCCTTCGTCGAACCTGTATTTCTGTGACTGTGAGGTCACGCGTGTAATTAGTCTCTGAAGAAATCGATCGGTGTGCGTGACATCTGGACGCCTCTACGGACGGGAAAAGAAAAATGCCAGTACGACAATGCTCTTTCCGCATGCAAATCTTGCGATAGATAGTGCACACATATGCATGCATTTATATTTATATAGGGGAAAGAAATTTGCTGAGCGATGACCTCCCAGCACAGTTTGATCCCCCACTCCGGATGAACAGCGGGTAGGACTAGGAGGGGCCTCGCGCAAGGCCCACTCCACCCAATTTTCTTCGGTATATATATATATGTTATGTCATCCCTTAGCACAGCTGCCAACTTACATCTCACAAGTTAAAGTCTTTTCTTCATGTCATCTTCGCCTGTATTAACTATTTTACGTTTAGATTAGCACCCACCGTGGTGTGTCCTCTTCGTTCAAGCGAAGTCGGGCATAAGTTAATTAGGAAGAAATCTATATAAGTATATAGCACTCTAAACTTTGCTCAAAAGTCCATCCAACACCCTGAACTATGAAACTAGATATTTAACACTCCTGAACTTTACAATCCGGTTCAAATAACACTATGATCCGGTTTCGTAGGTAGCGTTGCCCGCGTGGCACGATGAGTGAGCGATTTTGCTACGTAGATGACACATTGGTCAAGTTGGGTCAACGACGGGTGGGGCCCACAGGGGTTTCTCTCCCAACGAGCTACCAACCGCGCTTCCATGCTTGCCACCCCCTATAACTCCTTTCTCTCTATTTTGATTTGGAGGAGAAGTCCGTGTGGGTTCTACCTGCCATTCACATAAACTTGACCAGCGTGTCATCCTACGTGACAAAACCGCTCACTCATCGCGCCACGCAGGCAATGCCACCATACGAAATCAGGTGGTGATGTTATTTGAACTAGATTACAAAGTTCAAATGGTCAAATGTCTAGTTTCGTAGTTCGGTGCGCTTGATGGACTTTTAAGTAAAGTTTAGGGTGTTATATAGACTTTTTCCGATTAATTAAGCTAGCATTGCTAATGGTTTCTCCACCGTGTCATATACTACATAAGCTTGCCGATCAGTGAGGTTTCCTGTCTTTAGACGTTGGGTTGACTATCGCATATGGAGTATATATAGTCTTTTGCTTAGTCAAAAGCACGTGTGGGAATGCTGGATTTTTCTTCCCGCTAGGAAAACAAGAGAAAAGAGTAAATTTCACGTAACTACACGTATATTGTTATAATTATCGAGGAACTACGGATATAAGAAGACGTTTCAAAAAACTATAGATTTAGAGCTCATTTGTTTCACTGAGCTACGGATTTAAGAACTCCGACAGACCAAATCCACCCGACAGCCTCACATACATCTCATTGCCTGTTCGTAGTCCACCCAACTTCGCATACATCTCATTGCCCGACGGTTAAAGTTTCACGCTGCGAAGTGATGAGAGGCGACATCAAGTCTGCTCTGCACGCCCAAAACCCGTTGTCATGTGTGCAATCTGCATGTCAATAGGCCGCCACACATATGTGGCGTGGCATCCACACATGTACAAAGTTTGAATGAGTCAGGGAGAATTGAGTCGCTGTCAAGTGGGCCCAATCGCCAAGACCAGTATAGTATAGTTCTTAAATATATAGTTTTGCGTATAATTTTACATCTAAATTTGTAACTTTGTGAAATTGATTCTTAAATATGTAGTCTCTCGACATTTATGCCAATATACCTGTACTTATGTGAATTTTACTGAAAAAGAAATGAAAATGCAGCAATCGATGTTTGCCTTACACTGGAGATTGGGCCCATGTTCTCTCTAAAGAATAGGGCTAGTTTGGTAGGCCTTCCCAAAGTAAGTTGAGCCGCATGGGCCTTGAATTACGCAAAGCGGTGTTTATGGGCCGAACAATGAACTTAAGCCCGTTGTGACGCGCAGCACGGGCCCCGCGGGGAGTGGGCCCATATTTCCAGCGTGGCGCTCTCTGGCCCGATTAATCGGCTTGGTTAGGGAATCTCCAACCTCGGGAGAAAAATTCCTCCGCTCCTCGGAACCTCTCGGATGCTACGATAGGTGGATAGCCTCCGCTCTATTGACGAAAAAGGATATGAAATATTCGATTACTGTATTTAATAAGATATGAATACGATACATATCTTTCTATTCATTTAACAATTTTTCTCCTATTTGCATTTGAATTCATAAAAAAAATATGGATACAGATATGGGATGGAGTTTTTCGATCCGAATTGTTATTTTATCCGAGTTATCCGTATTCGGATTCGATGGAGTAATATAAGTTTTTTTATTGCAGTATACCTAGGCCCTGTTTGGTAGAGTTCCAGATTCTCATTTTTCGATTCGCTCGATTCTCTCGATAATCCACTTCTCGAGAATCGAAGTCGTCTGATGTGATGTTTATGGTTGGTTGACTCTAAAAACCATATGAGGGAGGATTAGAGGCAAATAGATCATGTTACCCCTGGTTGTAATAATTCAATTGTATTTGTATCTTTCTCATATGTTTTTATGCACAAATTAAAGAATTTCCCCCTAAATTTGTTTAGACCATATGAATGTATATACGTTGTATTTGTACACAATACTAGGTGACATTGCAGTTACACTTCTTGATGGAGTACAACTGTTAGCAAATAATGAATTAACGCACAACCATTGATTGTGTACAAATAATGCAATGTTTAAACGAATACTTTCGTAATGCATGAACATTACAAGTTACGTAAACACATAAACTAGATCATGCTCGCATAAGCAATAACTGCCTCTGAGTTGGAGATATTGCATTCATATCGTATAAGTGTTCAAATGATAATTAAATGCTATCACATACAAGTATTGAAATGATAAATGAGTAATAACAAAATACCATAAAATATCACAAGTAGTGTATCCATCATCCGGATTGAGCAATTGCACTTGGGAAGGCTCTATTAGGTGCTATGAATAAAGCTAACCTACAGTGTCACTTAAACTAACACTCTAGAAAAATACAACTTGATCTCTGAATGTAGACCATCCCACAGGCAATGGGAACCATTTGAACCCGGCTAACCAGCAAAGCAATTTTTGATGGATTAACACGATAGCCTAGCTTCTCATATATGTATTTTATGGGGCCTCCTGTGGTCTACTGTTTCTTTTTCTTTACAAAGATCCCTGCATCTTCACTTTGGCCATAGCGCAGCGTGACTCTTTCCCTGATTCTTCTGTTGGAGTGTATTACCAAGCAGCTGCTGCATCTGAGATGCAAATGTATCATCCAACACCTGCAGTATTACACGTTTATTTAACCGTAGCAGAGATGAGGAGCATCAACAAGCAAACACTGAATAAATGGGCCGTGAGTAGTACAAGGGGACTGTAGGAACATGAACTTACAGATACTGCGACTCGAGCACCTTCATACCAAGCTCTGTTTTCTTTGCGATTCTCCAGGAAACTCAAGACATCCTAAAAATAGGTTAATTAACACATGTGATAAGGGGGGGGGAATGGTTCTATTGATAATTCATATACCTGTCCCATTTGGTCCCAAAAACCTCAGCATATGGCTGCAAACACATGAACTTCAGAGACTTTGTGCACATGACTTATTACCTCAATTAGCTGATCCTTTAACGCCTGCATCCTGCTGCGAATATCAGACTCCATCACCAATTCTTTTGAATCCTGAATGATCTTCTTAAGCTTTGTGGTATTTTGCATGCGGGTCTACATACAAAAATAACAATAGATAAGAACCCTGTAGTTTTCAACAAGCATAAGTGCATAACAGCACATTATCCATATAAAGTGACAGTAAAGCTTGTGTCTCCATAACTAGGTCAATGGCTAAATTGCTGCAGGTGCAAACAGAAAGTAGAAGGCTAACAGGACTCACTATAACCAAGCTTAATTCACAAAGCTTTCCTCAATGGAATTCTCACACCCACATAACAATCCACCATAATAAACCGATTAACATTTGCAATACGATAAAATATCAAGATTCATATCAACTTCAGTTAAAAACATTCAACAATGGAATCCTGATTACATCTTGCAGATCCACTGTGGAACTAGCAGCATGGAATGAGAAATTTATGCAACAGGATTCACAAGCACCTTCATCAGGATCAGGTTCTCTGTGGTACTTCTCATCAATCCTCAACTCGGGTTAAGAATATTAGCATTTGAAGAATCATCAGGATCAGGTTCAAGGCAACCAACAGAGCTTTGCTTGCCAACATCATCAGGATCAGGCTCAGAATAACCAATGATATTTCATTCCGTAAATGATCTAGAACCTGAGCACCCTGATGTCCCAATCGCTATATCCACATGCATGGCATGATTATCATCTGGGTCTAGTTCCACCTTCACATTTCCTGAACAAAATCTTGACCAACAAAATCAAGAAATGTTGATAAGCAGCAAACCCTGACAACACACGAGCACTTGCTAGTGAACTTGATCCTCCCCCAAGCCTGTGACCAGCAACAAGAGTGTCTGGTTCCAGAACAAATTCATCTTCATAAGAATCGAAGATTTTGCGACCACTCATCACATGTCCAGCGCGGAGTGGGGATGCCAGGGGGGCGCGAGGAGGGGATGCGGAGGCGGAGGCGGGGGAAGCCAACACGGAGGGGGAGGGGGAGGGGGAGGAAGCCGGCGTGGAGGAGGGGAGGCCCGTGCGGAGGTGGGAGTAGGGAGCGGGGGAGGCGTGGAGGAGGAAATAAATTTTCTGGGGGAGGGCCTCCGCGAGGCCCTCCCTAGCACCGTTGGATCTTTCTCCCCTCGCTTTGCTACAGTACACATGGACGGTGGGATCCGAGGGGCCTCACGGAGGCCGGGCCCCAGAAAATTTGCTTCCTGTGGAGGAGGCCGTAGGGGGGCGGGGATGAGATGGGGGTAGTTGGATGGCATTTGTGGGTAATAACTATGAACTTTAAGGGGTAATTTCGTTTATGCAAGGTTGGATTCTCACGAGAATCTACGGGAAGGCTGCTTCTCCTTGCTAGTTCATTTTCGAGATAGCTCCTCGCGAGAAGCAAAATCTAGTGGTTTTGAGAAGTTGGGTGTTTGGTACTGCTCCACGAGATCCAAACGAGAAGCTAGGAGTAGAAACTGTACCAAACAGAGCCCTAATTAGTTGGACAAGTTTTTTTAGATTCAATGTGAATTAATGTTCCTTTAGGTGGAATAAATAGATTATAATGATTAAATGTGACTATGTAACGATAAAGCGTCATTAATATCTTCACATTACATAAGTTACGAGGATGCAGATCCGACCGAATTGAGTACATATTCGTATTCAGATTTTTCTTATCCGAATTGTTATTTTATGTGAACTATATTTGTATTCAGATTTGATGAAGCAATATAAGTTTTTTTGTTGCAGTATACCTAATTAGATGGAATTTTTTTAGATTCAATATGAATTCATGTTCCTTTAGGTGGAATAAATAGATTAGAATGATTAAATGTGACTATACAACGATAAATCGTTACTAATATCTTCACATTACATAAGTTACGAGGATATCCGGATCCGACCGAATTGAGTACATGTTCGATTTGAATTCGTATTCGAGCATATTGGATCCGTTTTCATCCCTACTCTGCTCAGCACGATCTTCGCTCGGTTTTGACGGCTGGAAGCCGTGCCGATTCACAGGCTCCGCTCCGCTGCATTACGCGGCGAATTCATTGTACGTTGCATTCGCGGGCTCTACTCCATTGCATCGATTTCCCCCCTCTTGGGAGGTTGGCAATTTATGCGACAACTTTGAGGTCATGGAATATCAGGATGGGTTGATCACACCGCGCGATGGGAGCTCGCATGAATGAATAAAAAAAGTTGGGTAATGATAGTACACGGACGTACGGCGTGAAGGAAAAAAACGGAAGCCTCTCCACCACTCATATTCAATCTTATCTTCTCCCATGCAGCTCCTTCAGTGACCTACCACTCATTTCACTTTCCCTACCTGCGCTATCTCTCTCTCGCCTCATTTCACTTTGCCAAGTGCTCTCAATGGAGGTCATTCTCACTGCAATCATGGGTGAAATTGCCAATAGATATGTATCTTTCTTGATTGGTAAATACTCGAAGGAAACAACGGCCACCGTGGAAAAGGGCCTACAAAGCCTGAACCGACTGCTTCTACGGGTTCACGTCATCGTCGAGGCGGTGGAAGAGCGGCATATCAGAAACCAAACAATGGTGCAACAACTGAACATACTGAGGAAGGAGATGTACAAAGGCTACTACATCCTTTGACAACTTCAGAAACCAAGCCAGTTAAGAACACAAGGCTAGAGAAGATCATGAAGTGAGTCCCTCTTTTGCCCTCTCCAAATTCAATCCTGCCAAGCGTCTCTTCCTCTCCAATGGTGGTACACAGTGTGTGAATGAACCTCAACAAGTGCCCAAGGAGATGGGGTAATGAAACATGATGTGAGACCTCCTCCACTAGTCCACCACCCCCACCGGATCAGGACGCTGCCACCACGGCCACGGAAAAACTCGGCAGGTTATCCTCTGTTGTTTTTGATTCTGATGTTGCGACCTGTTAAAAAAATGTTGCGACCGTCGAAAAAAAATATTGCATCCTGTTCTTTGAGATGTTGCGACCTGTTAAAAAAATGTTGTGACCTGTTGAAAAAAATGTTACAACCTGTTGAAAAAAATGTTACAACCTGTTGAAAAAAATATTACGGCTGTCGAAAAAATATTGCATCCTGTTCATAATGATGTTGCAAGATTTTTTCTTATGTTCGGACTATACTTCCTGTTGGTTTGTATATGAATTCTGATACGTTGCATCTTTTCATTTTTGATATGGTGGCACCCGTCAGAGAGAACAAGTTACTTAATGTTTATTTATTTTGATTCTGAAATTTTTAAGATAATATTGCATATGATTTTTTTGATATATTGCCACAAATGAAAAATATGTTGCAACAAAAACGTACGGAGCTAGCGCTTTGCACCGTAGTCGCGCCCAAAAAAGTTTGATGCTTTTGGTCCCCGAAACGTCCGAGTCCGGCGCAAATTGGATTCCAAATCCATCCGGACCGCGAGGTAGGGGAAAGTAAGGAAGTAGCAGTAGTAAGAGGAGGAGTACTCGCACTGGCGGTTTCGAAAACTGCTTGTTTTTGCTATTTCTGGCGATAAATTCGCCGCCGAGCTGCTGCTCTCGCCCTTAATGTATATTAGCATCTCGTTACGATCAGTTGCGTTTGCGCTTCGGGGGACGCGATTTCGGTTGGAAATCGGCGGTTTTAAACGAATTTTTGTTACAATTACTTCGTTGCTGATTGTATATTAGCATCACGTCGGCGCGGACCGCAGCGTTGGATTGACCAGCGGCGGGATTGGTTATGAAGGCAGCGAGAGCGGGGAGAATCTTTTTGATTTAAATCTCGATGGCGAGGTCCGTGCTGGAGATGGCGACGGCGGCGGCGGCGGCGGCGCAGGGCGGCGTGGCGGGGGCGTCCGTGCTGGGCATGCTCAAGTACGCCGTGCTGCCCATCGCCAAGGTGTTCACCGTCTGCTTCATGGGCGTCCTCGTGGCGTCCAAGCGCGTCAACGTTCTCCGGCCCAACGGCCGCAAGCTTCTCAACGGGGTAACACACAGACTCTCATCAGCCTACTGTTAATTATAGCCTGTAAATAGAAGGTAATTGGACATGCTGGAAGGTGCCAGTGCTGGCATGTGATGTATCCCTTCTTCTTGAGTCCAAGCCTTGACTGATCATCTCGTCATTTCGGCGTTTTTGCAGCTTGTGTTCTCGCTACTGCTCCCGTGCCTCATATTCACGCAGCTTGGGCGGGCAATCACAATTGAGAAGTTGCTGGAGTGGTAAGAGCAATATTTGATTCTTGGATTAATTCCTTATATTTTGGATTAATTCCTCATATTGACTTCCCTTGGCAACTGTATGTGGTGTCCTGTTGTATCAGTCATGCCAATATCATGCTTCCCTTCGATTCTTTTCCGGGTGACTTGTTTGTATTGTCGGTCTATGTACATGTCCTTAGGCAATATTGGCCAGTTTTGTATGCTGTACTTGCTGCTGGGCGATATCAACACTTACGGCGGATACTGTTAGTAATCCTTGCGCATACATTAGTTAGTTAGCTGCATGGTTAGTTAGCTGCATGCTTCTGTTAGGGTCTTTGCATGCGCGCATGAGCACCAGGTGTGTGGTTCGCCGTGCGCGCGGTAGAGGTCGTGGCCGAGAATAGCTCGCCACGGACCTGGGCTCTCAGCCGTGAGCAACGTCGTGGGCGTGGGGATGGACGCGCTAATCACGCGACGTGCGGCAAATGGCCGGGCGTTTTGCCTTGTATTTTCTGTATTTAATCAAGTGAAAGATAACAGAAAACGCTGCCACTTCCTAGCAGCACAAAATCATCTGTGTCCACTTCGTGTTCACGTGTGTGTTCATCCTCTCCGACGAGCTCGAGGCCTGACAATTGGTATCAGAGCCAGGCTGAGTTCCCGTCGCCATGGTCACGCCACCGAGGTCCCGTGGCCGCACTCCGCCGAACACTGCTGGTGCGGGCGGGTCCGGCAACGGCAGGGGCGGTAGATCACCATCACGCTCGCCGCCGCCCCATCTGAGACGCTCGCCACCGCGTCGTGCACGCCGGGGCGCAAGCCGTCAGCGGGAGGTCGTCGTCGAGCGCGTGATCAGGGAGACCGGCGGCTCGGGAATCGGCGCAGATTGGCGAACAAACTCGACTCATGGTCCCTGCTGATGAAGCTCAAGCTGCAGGCTCGCCACCTCTGGGACGCCGTCGACGTCGACTTCCACGACGACCGCACTGCGTTGGAGGCAATATGCAGCGGCGTTCCTCCGGAGATGGTTCCCACCCTGGCGACCAAGCCGTCGGCCAAGGAGGCATGGGAGGCGATCAGGACGATGCGGATCGGCGACGATCGGGTGCGGAAGTCAGCGGCCTGAGCACGCGCGCGCCGGTACGAGCGGTCGCGTTCGCGACGGCGAGCCGATCGAGGACTTCGCGCTACGTCTGTCGAACCTCGTGCAGCGGCTGGCGATCCTCGGAGACCCAGAGCCGGAACCGAAGGTGGTCGCCAAGTACCTCCGCGTCGCTCGACCGAGGTACAAGCAGCTCGTTGTCTCCATCGAGACGCTCCTCGACATCGACACGCTCTCCATCGAGGAGGTCACCGGCAGGCTCAAGGCGGCGACCGACGATGAACCGACGCCGGCGCAGACTATCACCGCAAGCCCGCTCACGGAGGAGCGATGGTCGGGCGTTACAAGCGGGACCAAGAGTCCGCCGCGCGCTCCCACTCGGTGGCGCGGCAAGGGGCGCGAGCGATCACGAGGCGTGCGGCTCGAGGGCGAGTCGGGCGGTCCGGACGACGTGTGTAAGAACTGCGGGAAGAAAGGCCATTGGGCCAAAGACTGCCGCAGCAAGAAGAAGGAGGAGCAGGCTCATGCAGCCCAAGACGACGAGCCCACACTCATGTTTGCCCACGGGGCCGTGGAGGAGGTTACGTCACACATCCGATCTTCTTCCTCTCAGGTGCCGCCGATCTCCTTCCTCGAGCTCGTGGAGGCGGGTATCGCGCCGCCGCCGCAGCAGAAGACCGGATCCGCGCGGGTCTCGACACGGCGCTACGAACCACATGACGGGATCTCGCGCCGCGTTCTCCGACCTCGACACCGGCATTATGGGCACGGTTCGTTTCGGCGACGACTCCGTCGTCAAGATCGCAGGCCGCGGCACCATCCTGTTCGCCTGCAAGAACGGCGAGCACCGCACCCTCGCCAACGCGTACTTCATCCCCCGCCTGACCACGAACATCATCAATATCGGGCAGCTCGACGAGGTGGGGTTCCAGGTGCTCGTGGAGGGAGGAGTGATGCGGATCCGCGACGAGGAGCGCCGCCTACTCGCCAAGATCCACCGGAGCCCAAGCCGGCTCTACGTGCTCGACGTCGACATCGCACAGCCGGTGTGCTTGGCTGCGCACGCCAAGGAGGACGCGTGGCTCTGGCATGCTCGATTCGGGCATGTCAACTTTGGCGCACTCAGGAAGATGGGGCGCAAGGGGCTCGTCCGCGGCATGCCTCTGCTGGACCACGTAGACCAAGTCTGCGACGCGTGCCTCGCCGGCAAGCACCGACGGACGCCGTTCCCGCAGCATGCGCTCTGGCGTTCAACTGAGGTGCTGCAGCTGCTGCACGGGGACCTTTGTGGGCCTATCTCGCCATCTACGCCCAGCGGTAACCGCTACTTCCTCCTTCTAGTCGATGACTACTCACGGTACATGTGGTCATCATCGCTACCCAAAAGGATCTTTGCGCGCGCGCGATCGAGCGCATCGGCGGTTGCGAACGCAAGTCGAACAGCTGGTTCGTGCACCGCGCGGACCGAGGAGGAAATTCTGGCGAAGACTTCGAAGTCTGCGCCGGCCGGGCTTCGTCGCGAACTGACGGCGCCCTACTCCTCAGTGAGCAGCGTGGTCGGCGCGCAACCAGACCGTGGTCGGGACCGCGCGGAGCATGCTCAAGGCGAAGGGGCTCCCCGGCGAATTCTGGGGTGAGGCGGTCACCACGGCCGTCTACCTGCTCAATCGTTCCTCGTCCAAGAGCGTGGGTGGCAGGACCCCCTATGAGCTCTGGACCGGCAACGCCCCTGGCGTTCAGCACCTGCGCACGTTCGGCTGCATCGCGCACATGAAGGTGACAACGCCAAAACTGAAGAAGCTAGATGACAGGAGCAGGTGCACCATCTTCGTCGGCTATGAGCCAGGCTCCAAGGCGTACCGCGTCTACGATCCTACGACACGGCGCGTCCATGTCAGCCGCGACATTATCTTCGACGAGGCGACGCAGTGGACATGGTTCGATGACCACGACGGCGACGCGAGGGACTTCATCGTCGAGGAGCCAGGCTTGGGGCAGCCTGACGTGATCACCACCACCAGCACGTCTACACACGCGCGTACACCGGCCAGCACTACTGCCTCACCTACGCCTTCATCAGCACTTGATGCTGGGAACGCGACGCCAGGCACGCCGTTGGCCCAGGACACCGGTGCTCCAATCGAGTTCGTGTCGCCGCCTGGTGCCGGCGCGTCACAGCAGCTGGACGCGGACCACGACGACAACGCCCCACTCCGGTACCGCGACATCGATAACGTACTGGGGCCGGCCACACCACCGGGTCTCGCCGCACGGGAGCTGGAGGAGCGATTCTTCTTGGCGGCGGCCGGCGGTGTCATTCCAGGAGGCTCTGGAGCACGAAAGCTGGCGCCATGCCATGCTCGATGAGTTCACCTCCATTGAGGCGAATGATACTTGGAGGCTCGTTGATCCACCGCCGGGAGTGCGACCGATCGGCCTCAAGTGGGTCTACAAGATCAAGCGCGATGAAGCTGGGCTCATCACCAAGCTCAAAGCCCGGCTCGTCGCCAAGGGGTACGTCCAGCGCCAGGGAATCGACTTCGACGAAGTGTTTGCCCCCGTGGCGCGCCTGGAGTCCGTGAGGCTGTTGTTGGCACTCGCTGCAAGCAAAGGGTGGGCAGTCCACCATATGGACGTCAAGTCCGCTTTCCTGAACGGAGAGCTCCTGGAAGATGTCTACGTCGAACAGCCGCCGGGGTTCGTGATGAAAGGACAAGAAGCGAAGGTGCTCCACCTGATCAAGGCCCTCTATGGACTTCGTCAAGCCCCGCGAGCATGGTACTCCAAGCTCGATGAGTCCCTGATCAAGCTCGGGTTCCGGCGGAGCACGTCGGAGCATGCTGTCTACCTCCGCGGTGTGGGCGCATGCCGCCTCATCGTGGGAGTCTATGTGGACGACCTGGTGATCACCGGAGGGAATCCACGCGACATCAGCATCTTCAAGGAGGAGATGAAGGCAACATTCAAGATGAGCGATCTCGGGCTTCTACGCTACTACCTCGGGCTGGAGGTGACGCAGATGGGGAGCGGCATCACAGTCTGTCAGAGTGCCTATGCTGCGAAGATACTCGAAGGTGCCGGACTGACTGGGTGCAACCCATGCAATACCCCCATGGAGTCTCGGCTAAAACTCAGTAAGTCCAGTTCAACTTCTCCGGTTGATGCTACGAAGTACAGGAGCATTGTGGGCTCTCTCCGGTACCTGGTGAATTCAAGACCGGACTTGGCATTCTCGGTGGGGTATATCAGTCGGTTCATGGAGAACCCGACTACAGAGCACATGGTGGCCGTGAAGAGGGTGCTGAGGTACATTTCTGGAACTTTGCACTACGGCTGTCATTACCAGAGGAAGAAGGAGGCTCAACTCACCGGCTACAGTGACAGCGATCTGGCCGGTGACATTGATACAAGGAAGAGCACCACTGGAGTTCTTTTCTTCCTCGGCTCCAGCATCATCACATGGCAGTCTCAGAAGCAAAAAGTGGTGGCCTTATCTTCCTGCGAAGCCGAGTACATCGCCGCCACTACAGCAGCCTGCCAGGGTGTCTGGCTGGCCCGGCTCCTTGCTGAGTTTAAAGGAGAGAAGAGCAGGGCCTTCACACTGAAGATCGACAGCGAGTCTGCCATTCAACTGAGTAAGAACCCAGTTTTTCATGATCGCAGCAAACACATAGACGTAAGGTATCATTATATACGAGAATGCATCGATGAGAACAGGGTGACACTTGAGTCCGTCGGGACGGTTGAAGAGCTGGCAGACATTCTGACGAAGGCTTTGGGACGAGATCGCTTCTGTGAGCTTCGTTCCAAGATCGGCGTCATCGACGTTCAAAGTGTGCGCAAGGCTTAGGAGGAGAATTTGTTAGTAATCCTTGCGCATACATTAGTTAGTTAGCTGCATGGTTAGTTAGCTGCATGCTTCTGTTAGGGTCTTTGCATGCGCGCATGAGCACCAGGTGTGTGGTTCGCCGTGCGCGCGGTAGAGGTCGTGGCCGAGAATAGCTCGCCACGGACCTGGGCTCTCAGCCGTGAGCAACGTCGTGGGCGTGGGGATGGACGCGCTAATCACGCGACGTGCGGCAAATGGCCGGGCGTTTTGCCTTGTATTTTCTGTATTTAATCAAGTGAAAGATAACAGAAAACGCTGCCACTTCCTAGCAGCACAAAATCATCTGTGTCCACTTCGTGTTCACGTGTGTGTTCATCCTCTCCGACGAGCTCGAGGCCTGACAGATACCATGACTCAGAAATACCCACCCAACTGCAGGAACTGTGTAGAAGAAATTCATTGTTATTTTAAGGATTTTAAAACGACAACTATTATTGAGCGTGCTAGCTGATCCAGCTTCAGTGCTCAATTTATTGCCCAGCCTGATGTACCATTGTGAAGGCCTGTCATTCCAAAATTCCCCATGTACTTACATCCTGCTTCCTTCTTGTAAAATATTTAAAACAATAACTATTGTTGAGCTAGTGCATCCAGTTTCAAAGCTTGGTTTTCTGCCTAACCTGATGTGCCCTTGTGAAGCTGTCATGCCAAATTTCCCCATATGCTTACATCCGGCGTTCCTTCTTGGCTTCTTGATAACACTTTCTGACGGTTATAATACTTCCGCGTTTGCAGGTGGTTCGTTCCAGTAAATATTGTTCTGGGCGCAGTGTCTGCTTCTTTGATTGGCCTTGTAGTGGCATGTATCATACGACCCCCTTATCCATACTTCAAGTTCACCATTATTCACATAGGAATAGGTTTGTACTTTCTTCACGCCCTCTCTTCTGAAAATTGTCGCCTTCTCATTTATCAATCTTCCTGCGTTATTTATATATCTATCACTGATTTTAATGCAGGCAACATAGGAAATATACCTCTTGTCCTTATTTCAGCATTATGCCGCGACCCATCTAATCCATTCGGTGACTCCAGCAAATGCAATCAAGATGGAAATGCATACATATCATTTGGTCAATGGGTATGTCTTTTTCTTCTTTTTTTCTGGAGTTGCACATGTTCTCGTTCAACTCGGAATAGCAAAAGCTATCAATCCAGGAGGACAGCCCAGTATTCATGGTGGGCATATGAATGTTAGTTGAGGTACTTATCGTGACCTTTTTTTTTTGCATGGTGCAGGTTGGTGTGATTATTGTTTACACCTATGTGTTCAAGATGCTTGCTCCACCACCGGGAGCTACCTTTGACAGCTGCGATGAGGACAAAGAAAAACTTCCAATCAAGGCTCCTCGTGAGAATGGCGCGTCAGGTGTAATGAAGCATCCATCAAGTGCTCACGGTGATGTACATGAGGAAGAGCCTCTGTTATCTGCAGAGGAGGAGCAAGACGTTGTTCCTTCTTTACGGTCAAAAGTAAGAACTACGCAGAACATATAGCTAATTCAGCTTGTATCTTGTTGGCAAATAATTAGAGCTACTTTATTTGTCATTACCAACGGAAAATAACTATTTATACTCTATTGATAACTTGATGCAGATAATGAGCCCTGTCAAATGTGTGGTTAGATTCCTAAAAGAGAAGCAGCTCATTCAACCACCAATAGTTGCATCAGTAAGTATTAAAATTTCACTTGTATCACTGTCTCAGTAATTGCTAGAAAAATGTGTATGCTGCATTCTAGCTTTCACTGTTGCTCCATACTATGAAACAGGTTTTGCAATCATCATTGGTGTTGTGCCGTTCTTGAAGAATTTGATCCTCACAGATGACGCACCTCTATTCTTTTTCACAGACGGCTGCCTCATTCTTGGGTATTGTCTCACTTTCAGTTCCTTCTGCAATATATAAGTCTCCTGCCAGATCCATAATGATTATAAATGTCTTACAATGTTTCTACATGTTTTAGGGAAGCTATGATTCCATGCATTTTGCTTGCTGTTGGTGGCAATCTGGTTGATGGTAAGCTCGATTTTGTTTTAACCATACCGTGATGCAATTTTACACTTGTAGCGCACTCGTCATTTTGTCATTTGAGTATTTCTCTCAACTCCATACATGTGGATTATTATTGTTTCAGGCCCTGGTGAAGGAAGTAAGAGGCTTGGAGTCGGACCACCGTCGCTTGTTTTGCTATTTCTGGCGATAAATTCGCCGCCGAGCTGCTGCTCTCGCCCTTAATGTATATTAGCATCTCGTTACGATCAGTTGCGTTTGCGCTTGGGGACGCGATTTCGGTTGGAAATCGGCGGTTTTAAACGAATTTTGTTACAATTACTTCGTTGCTGATTGTATATTAGCATCACGTCGGCGCGGACCGCAGCGTTGGATTGACCAGCGGCGGGATTGGTTATGAAGGCAGCGAGAGCGGGGAGAATCTTTTTGATTTAAATCTCGATGGCGAGGTCCGTGCTGGAGATGGCGACGGCGGCGGCGGCGGCGCAGGGCGGCGTGGCGGGGGCGTCCGTGCTGGGCATGCTCAAGTACGCCGTGCTGCCCATCGCCAAGGTGTTCACCGTCTGCTTCATGGGCGTCCTCGTGGCGTCCAAGCGCGTCAACGTTCTCCGGCCCAACGGCCGCAAGCTTCTCAACGGGGTAACACACAGACTCTCATCAGCCTACTGTTAATTATAGCCTGTAAATAGAAGGTAATTGGACATGCTGGGAGGTGCCAGTGCTGGCATGTGATGTATCCCTTCTTCTTGAGTCCAAGCCTTGACTGATCATCTCGTCATTTCGGCGTTTTTGCAGCTTGTGTTCTCGCTACTGCTCCCGTGCCTCATATTCACGCAGCTTGGGCGGGCAATCACAATTGAGAAGTTGCTGGAGTGGTAAGAGCAATATTTGATTCTTGGATTAATTCCTCATATTGACTTCCCTTGGCAACTGTATGTGGTGTCCTGTTGTATCAGTCATGCCAATATCATGCTTCCCTTCGATTCTTTTCCGGGTGACTTGTTTGTATTGTCGGTCTATGTACATGTCCTTAGGCAATATTGGCCAGTTTTGTATGCTGTACATGCTGCTGGGCGATATCAACACTTACGGCGGATACCATGACTCAGAAATACCCACCCAACTGCAGGAACTGTGTAGAAGAAATTCATTGTTATTTTAAGGATTTTAAAACGACAACTATTATTGAGCCTGCTAGCTGATCCAGCTTCAGTGCTCAATTTATTGCCCAGCCTGATGTACCATTGTGAAGGCCTGTCATTCCAAAATTCCCCATGTACTTACATCCTGCTTCCTTCTTGTAAAATATTTAAAACAATAACTATTGTTGAGCTAGTGCATCCAGTTTCAAAGCTTGATTTTCTGCCTAACCTGATGTGCCCTTGTGAAGCTGTCATGCCAAATTTCCCCATATGCTTACATCCGGCGTTCCTTCTTGGCTTCTTGATAACACTTTCTGACGGTTATAATACTTCCGTGTTTGCAGGTGGTTCGTTCCAGTAAATATTGTTCTGGGCGCAGTGTCTGCTTCTTTGATTGGCCTTGTAGTGGCATGTATCATACGACCCCCTTATCCATACTTCAAGTTCACCATTATTCACATAGGAATAGGTTTGTACTTTCTTCACGCCCTCTCTTCTGAAAATTGTCGCCTTCTCATTTATCAATCTTCCTGCGTTATTTATATATCTAACACTGATTTTAATGCAGGCAACATAGGAAATATACCTCTTGTCCTTATTTCAGCATTATGCCGTGACCCATCTAATCCGCTCGGTGACTCCAGCAAATGCAATCAAGATGGAAATGCATACATATCAT
This sequence comes from Ampelocalamus luodianensis, assembly GCA_036346255.1. Classification (NCBI taxonomy): domain Eukaryota; kingdom Viridiplantae; phylum Streptophyta; class Magnoliopsida; order Poales; family Poaceae; genus Ampelocalamus; species Ampelocalamus luodianensis. The sequence goes on from CM070625.1 coordinate 17,770,449, forward strand.
TTGGTCAATGGGTATGTCTTTTTCTTCTTTTTTTTCTGGAGTTGCACATGTTCTCGTTCAACTCGGAATAGCAAAAGCTATCAATCCAGGAGGACAGCCCAGTATTCATGGTGGGCATATGAATGTTAGTTGAGGTACTTATCGTGACCTTTTTTTTTGCATGGTGCAGGTTGGTGTGATTATTGTTTACACCTATGTGTTCAAGATGCTTGCTCCACCACCGGGAGCTACCTTTGACAGCTGCGATGAGGACAAAGAAAAACTTCCAATCAAGGCTCCTCGTGAGAATGGCGCGTCAGGTGTAATGAAGCATCCATCAAGTGCTCACGGTGATGTACATGAGGAAGAGCCTCTGTTATCTGCAGAGGAGGAGCAAGACGTTGTTCCTTCTTTACGGTCAAAAGTAAGAACTACGCAGAACATATAGCTAATTCAGCTTGTATCTTGTTGGCAAATAATTAGAGCTACTTTATTTGTCATTACCAACGGAAAATAACTATTTATACTCTATTGATAACTTGATGCAGATAATGAGCCCTGTCAAATGTGTGGTTAGATTCCTAAAAGAGAAGCAGCTCATTCAACCACCAATAGTTGCATCAGTAAGTATTAAAATTTCACTTGTATCACTGTCTCAGTAATTGCTAGAAAAATGTGTATGCTGCATTCTAGCTTTCACTGTTGCTCCATACTATGAAACAGGTTTTTGCAATCATCATTGGTGTTGTGCCGTTCTTGAAGAATTTGATCCTCACAGATGACGCACCTCTATTCTTTTTCACAGACGGCTGCCTCATTCTTGGGTATTGTCTCACTTTCAGTTCCTTCTGCAATATATAAGTCTCCTGCCAGATCCATAATGATTATAAATGTCTTACAATGTTTCTACATGTTTTAGGGAAGCTATGATTCCATGCATTTTGCTTGCTGTTGGTGGCAATCTGGTTGATGGTAAGCTCGATTTTGTTTTAACCATACCGTGATGCAATTTTACACTTGTAGCGCACTCGTCATTTTGTCATTTGAGTATTTCTCTCAACTCCATACATGTGGATTATTATTGTTTCAGGCCCTGGTGAAGGAAGTAAGAGGCTTGGAGTCCGGACCACCGTCGCCATCATATTCGCACGCCTGCTCTTGGTTCCAATTGCTGGGATTGGCATTGTCTCATTTGCTGACAAACTTGGATTTATTCCAAAAGGCGACAAAATGTTCAAGTTCGTCCTGCTACTGCAGCACTCTATGCCCACATCAGTATTGTCAGGTATGAGAAACTATAAACTACAGCTACACCATGCCTGTTTTGCATGCTAACCAACCTTGGTATGGACTATGGAGTATAATGGTCAATTGTTTTCATTTACAGGCGCCGTTGCGAATTTAAGAGGGTGTGGTAAGGAATCAGCTGCAATATTGTTCTGGGTGCACATTTTTGCTGTCTTCTCCATGGCAGGATGGATTGTTCTCTACCTAACCATGCTCTTCTAGGTACTTGTCCTCCCTTTCTGCCAGACTTGTGTACATTGTTAATTCTGGGTTTGCTCCAGTGCATATGATCGTAGAGTGCCCTGTCGCCTGAATTACTCTAGTTTCTAATGTTTCAGGTGAATCTTTTTGCGCTGTACAGGAGGATATAATCTGAGATGTTTATAGAATACTTGTTGCTGTGACTCGCACGATGTCCATGAATTCATGAAACCAAGCCAGCATCTGCACGCTGCAGTTTCACGGCATTGACAAATGCCAGAAGCTGCTACGTAATTTTGGTTTGGTCTAACCGCTGAAAATAGTAGACAAGGCCAAGAAGACAATGCGGCTATTGCTTGTTCATATCATTCATTTTAGTGCATATTTTGTTCATTATACTTGTACTTATGGTCATTTTACTGGAGCCTTGTAATTGAAACCGTCGGTTTTGGTTTATTAGCATCGCTAGGTCTAAATGCTGTAAACTGCGTTTTTTTTTTTTAAAAAAAAAAGCGGTTTGGAAATGTCTTAGTACATGGCATATTTCCAGAGACATGAGCATGTATCGTAGCACAGATAATTTGGATTTAATCAACTTACATGAGTACAATGAATACTACTTGGCTGCATGGGGAAAAAGGATAATAAAAGAATCTGGTTAATTTCAATTTATGCCTGATTCACAAATAACCTAAAAAAACTCCAGGCCCAAGATTCAACTATTCTTCGCCCCACCGGAAAGGAATGACAAAGCTGAATTTTTCGCGCAGAAGCGCATAGCAACAGAACATGCAGATGCGATTCACATGATAATACAGCAGTACACATATTACTCAACCTAGAAGTCCTGCAGCTCGTCAACCGTCTGTTGACTCGAGTATGTGCACCTGCTGATCAATGAGTCACAGATACAGCTTTTAGGTTTCCTGCATGACGTATCTGGAAATACTTCCTTGCATTGACTAAAGAGACGAGCTGGAGAAGTTTATTCCTGTCTTTGAAATGCACATCAGCAACGGCCTACAGCCATGATATTTCATTCAGGTCTATAGCTTCTCTTGACCTGAGATCATTGCGTGTCTTCACAATCATCATGCTTTTGTCATCTGAGCTTTGTGGTTCTCTGATTCTTTCTGAGATACATTCTCTGGAAGATTTCAACTTATCCCAGAATATCTGGCAGTCTGGAACTGTGGATGAGCACATGGCGCATGTAAAGGAAACATTCAGGCCTGAGAGATCATTCATGGGCTTCTTACCTGTTGTTCCTTTGTTTCTTCCCTGAACTTCTGCTTGAAATCTTCAGGGCCTAACAATTCTGAAGCACTTGCGTTCATCTCTTCAGAGAGCTTTTGTGCTAGTTCACACCGTCCAGCCTTCTTTAGGTTGCTGATTAGTGCACGATAGACATAAATTGAAGGTTGATGTGATTTTTCATATGGTCAAACATTTCAAGGGCATCGGCAATATGACCAGCCCGCCAAAACTATCAATTAGTGCGTATATGTTCTCAAATCTGGACTGATGCCTCTCTCAAGCATTTCTCTTGCGAAGCTTTTACACAGATCTAATCTTCCAAGCCTCCGCAGGCAGTTTATTACTGTATTATATGTTACAATGTCAGGAGAATGGCCAAGTTCGTCCATTAGCTTAACCTCATGAAGCATTTGATCCACCAGACCAGCTTTTCCTAGCATGTCCAGAACGGTGTTGAATGTGACGACATCCAAGCCTGTCTGGTCTTTCTTCAATTCTTCAAATATGATCAAACTTTTATCAATGTGTCCATATTTAGCTGTGGCAAAAATAATGCGATTCACCACTGTAGGATCTCTACCATGTGTAATCTCCAAAATTTCTCTTACGAACTTGAGTATTAGTTCAGGGTCATCCAAATTCTGAAGGGCCCTCGCGACATTCATATAAGAAGTCAAATCAGGAGCAACTTTGGAAAGCAGCAAGTATCTGAATACCTTGGCAAAAAGAGTGAAGCTGTTTGCTTCACCTATTTGCTGCAGTAACATATTAAACGTGCCCAAGCCTACATGGATCTGCTCATCGTGCAAATGCCGCAGGATCCGAACAGCATCAGGGACGTTTCCCGATCTGCAGAGCTTCTCAACATAAGCATTGCAAGATGAGTCATCAAAAACAGTTCTACTTGCAGAGGTAGAACAGCCCCGATTAAAAGCCTCAATAACCTCATCCTCATCACCGTCTGCTGCACTAGACCATCGGTGGCACTGCACAGTCATGGCTGAACTAGCACATCTAGCGGGGCAGTCCTCGAGGAGCAAGGCACGCATCAAACATCTCTGGTGGCAAAATGCAGAAAGCTTATGTGATCAATTTACAAGTCAGAGTGCCAGCTATGCAATGCAAGAACAAAGGTAAAAAAACAAACAAACAAGAGAACAAGTTAAAATGTTTCACCATATAATCCTACTATTAGTTTCTGAATTCGGACAGAAGGCTTGAACTGAGTGCTTGCAATCCAGCATCTTCTTAGTCAAAATGATCTTGGCTCGTGCTCAGTGCTTAGTGTTTACCAATTACCATAGTATCATACTCACTAAACCTCCCAGCAGAAATCCGAATAACAAACAAAATAATTTATTAAACCCTCACAGCATGGGCTAAGAACCATCCATGCTTGAGGCCAGCAACCTCCTAGGCTTGCCGAGAACTGTAATAGCCACACAAAGAAACAACCCTTAATATCTGATTTGAAGGGTGGCTCTCCGCTCTCGAGGCAGTAAAACGCAGGTGCGATTTCGGTGGTGTTGGGCTCGAAGTCGATCAAATTCGCGCGTGCCGGCGCTAACCAACGAAGTTGTAACCAATATACGAAGTTTGTGCAAAACAATAGGGGAAGCGCGAGGAGAGGTACCGGAGCGGAGAGAAGCGCGGCGGAGGAGGCGACCGAGCGTCGGAGGACCAGCAGCGCCGCGGCCGGGGAGAAGCGCCGCATCTTATTACTCTCGGCCGCCGCTCGCTACCAGCCGCGTGTGCCGAGGCCATCCGACGGTCGACGGGAGGGCATCCGCGCCGCTCTGGAGATTTTTTGGATGGTGGTGGTGGTGGTGGGTGGGAGGCGGGGCGCACGGCACGGAAGGTGTTTGCGGAAATGCTTCTGAGGGCCACGGACGGAGGCGGGGAGCCGAAGAAGACGTAAGCTCACAACGCCGCAACGCAACTCAAGGCCTGGAGGGGAAGGCAGGGGAAGCCCGGTCGGCAAAGTGTTTTTGAGTTATGAAATGTACAAGAAAAACCACATTGGCTACATAAACGGTATATATTGTTTTTTTTTTTTGATATCATAAGGATATACTTGATACAATTGGCAATGACGTTGAAGGTTTGTGGAAACACTCATTTTTGGCGAAGTTCAAGTTTTATCAGGTTGTAGGTGGTCAGATCGGTCAGCGCGGCGGTCAGACTGGCCTGTGTGGCGGTTTGACCGGCCACCTCTGGCGGTCAGATTGGCTAGGTCTTTGGCTAAGAGGCTGGCGGTCGGACCGGCCAATGGACAGCGCTCTGATCAGCTATAAAGGGTCTTTCGAGTTGTGAGCCGGGCTAAAAATAAAAAGTGTAGATAAGAGAGGTGATTCTTCTACTTTTGGTCTCATAATTTTTGGAGATTCGAGTCAAAAATTTTATTCGTTTGAAATTTTCAGAGAGGTTGCCGTTTTTCAGGGAGAAAATTTGACTAAATCCTTAGGTTGGGCGGTTAGACCGACCGAAGTATCACCGCCATGGGTGGCGATCGATCGATTTTAACTTGTTCATTGCCACTTGGCAGCGATGTTTGCTTGTTAGGTTAAGTTTATGGGCTTCAGTGCATATGTGTTGCATGATGCATATTTTGACTAACGTGGGTCAAGTTGTGAAGAATTTATTTCCGGAATTGATTTCTTTGTCTATTATTGTGCAGGAAGCTTGAAGGTCAACGATGGTCAACGGCGAGGATGATTGGGACTAGGCTTGGAGAGCTGAGGTCCAGAACAATCGAGGATGCTGCGTAAGGTCAATGGATTCAAACATAGCGCAAAATGGACAAGGATGATCAAATGGGCAATTTGGTGCGACGGGTTGGATCAAGCGGCGCGGGGGTCGGTGCAAGTACCATGGTGGTTTCGATGGGAGCCGGATGTGAAAGACTTAACGACATGAAGAGAGCTGTTGATCAACCTACACGTGGCGAAGCATGGAAGTACTTCATGAAGATTGGACTCGATCTTTTGAAAAAGATCAAGAATGGGTATTTTGGTAATTTCACCTAAATACCGACTTAGTGACCTTTTACTAACCCATGGTGCAAGACGGCGCAAGGAGAAGCGGATTAGGTCAAGAAGAGATGAAGATGGTGCTTTAAAATACGTGCATAAGTGAAACCCGTTTGTGTGTGGGCTTAACGGATGCCCATTAGGGTTTACTCTTCTAGAAGCTAGCCTCCACTATAAATAGAGAAGGGTGCTGGCCAGCACTCTCTCAACCCTTGTATTGTGAAAAATCCTAGTTTGTGTTTAGGGAGAGGAAAGTGGGGAGATTAGGGTTCTAGAGAGTTGGATTTGATTTCGTGCTCATGTGTTGAGTCTTTGTCCTCCTGAATGGAGTGGCTGTAAACCAACATCTTATCAAATCAATCCAAAGAAAGATTTCACAAGATGAGTCTCTTGTGTTCTTACTCTCTATTTCGTGATTTTGAGGTTTTCTTTGATCCGCGAGTTTTTCTTTGGTTTCTGGCCTAGATTTAGCTTGCTGTGATATGTGGGAATACATCTAAGATCATCTTGATTATCAATCACACACGAGCAAGTTTCTAGATCATATTTTAGTTTTGACTCGGTTTTGAAGCAATCTTCACTCAAACGGAAAAGGTCAGAACTTTAATAATGATCTTCACGATCGTTGATTGAAATAGGTTTCTGACATCCTAGAAAAGATATGTTTTAAATTTCATGAAGTTTGGAGTCGTGGATCAAAAGTTAGACAAATTTGTGATTTTAAGTCTCCTGCCAGATCCATAATGATTATAAATGTCTTACAATGTTTCTACATGTTTTAGGGAAGCTATGATTCCATGCATTTTGCTTGCTGTTGGTGGCAATCTGGTTGATGGTAAGCTCGATTTTGTTTTAACCATACCGTGATGCAATTTTACACTTGTAGCGCACTCGTCATTTTGTCATTTGAGTATTTCTCTCAACTCCATACATGTGGATTATTATTGTTTCAGGCCCTGGTGAAGGAAGTAAGAGGCTTGGAGTCCGGACCACCGTCGCCATCATATTCGCACGCCTGCTCTTGGTTCCAATTGCTGGGATTGGCATTGTCTCATTTGCTGGCAAACTTGGATTTATTCCAAAAGGCGACAAAATGTTCAAGTTCGTCCTGCTACTGCAGCACTCTATGCCCACATCAGTATTGTCAGGTATGAGAAACTATAAACTGCAGCTACACCATGCCTGTTTTGCATGCTAACCAACCTTGGTATGGACTATGGAGTATAATGGTCAATTGTTTTCATTTGCAGGCGCCGTTGCGAATTTAAGAGGGTGTGGTAAGGAATCAGCTGCAATATTGTTCTGGGTGCACATTTTTGCTGTCTTCTCCATGGCAGGATGGATTGTTCTCTACCTAACCATGCTCTTCTAGGTACTTGTCCTCCCTTTCTGCCAGACTTGTGTACATTGTTAATTCTGGGTTTGCTCCAGTGCATATGATCGTAGAGTGCCCTGTCGCCTGAATTACTCTAGTTTCTAATGTTTCAGGTGAATCTTTTTGCGCTGTACAGGAGGATATAATCTGAGATGTTTATAGAATACTTGTTGCTGTGACTCGCACGATGTCCATGAATTCATGAAACCAAGCCAGCATCTGCACGCTGCAGTTTCACGGCATTGGACAAATGCCAGAAGCTGCTACGTAATTTTGGTTTGGTCTAACCGCTGAAAATAGTAGACAAGGCCAAGAAGACAATGCGGCTATTGCTTGTTCATATCATTCATTTTAGTGCATATTTTGTTCATTATACTTGTACTTATGGTCATTTTACTGGAGCCTTGTAATTGAAACCGTCGGTTTTGGTTTATTAGCATCGCTAGGTCTAAATGCTGTAAACTGCGTTTTTTTTTTTTTAAAAAAAAAAAGCGGTTTGGAAATGTCTTAGCACATGGCATATTTCCAGAGACATGAGCATGTATCGTAGCACAGATAATTTGGATTTAATCAACTTACATGAGTACAATGAATACTACTTGGCTGCATGGGGAAAAAGGATAATAAAAGAATCTGGTTAATTTCAATTTATGCCTGATTCACAAATAACCTAAAAAAACTCCAGGCCCAAGATTCAACTATTCTTCGCCCCACCGGAAAGGAATGACAAAAGCTGAATTTTTTCGCGCAGAAGCGCATAGCAACAGAACATGCAGATGCGATTCACATGATAATACAGCAGTACACATATTACTCAACCTAGAAGTCCTGCAGCTCGTCAACCGTCTGTTGACTCGAGTATGTGCACCTGCTGATCAATGAGTCACAGATACAGCTTTTAGGTTTCCTGCATGACGTATCTGGAAATACTTCCCTTGCATTGACTAAAGAGACGAGCTGGAGAAGTTTATTCCTGTCTTTTGAAATGCACATCAGCAACGGCCTACAGCCATGATATTTCATTCAGGTCTATAGCTTCTCTTGACCTGAGATCATTGCGTGTCTTCACAATCATCATGCTTTTGTCATCTGAGCTTTGTGGTTCTCTGATTCTTTCTGAGATACATTCTCTGGAAGATTTCAACTTATCCCAGAATATCTGGCAGTCTGGAACTGTGGATGAGCACATGGCGCATGTAAAGGAAACATTCAGGCCTGAGAGATCATTCATGGGCTTCTTACCTGTTGTTCCCTTTGTTTCTTCCCCTGAACTTCTGCTTGAAATCTTCAGGGCCTAACAATTCTAAAGCACTTGCGTTCATCTCTTCAGAGAGCTTTTGTGCTAGTTCACACCGTCCAGCCTTCTTTAGGTTGCTGATTAGTGCACGATAGACATAAATTGAAGGTTGATGTGATTTTTTCATATGGTCAAACATTTCAAGGGCATCGGCAATATGACCAGCCCGGCCAAAACTATCAATTAGTGCGGTATATGTTCTCAAATCTGGACTGATGCCTCTCTCAAGCATTTCTCTTGCGAAGCTTTTACACAGATCTAATCTTCCAAGCCTCCGCAGGCAGTTTATTACTGTATTATATGTTACAATGTCAGGAGAATGGCCAAGTTCGTCCATTAGCTTAACCTCATGAAGCATTTGATCCACCAGACCAGCTTTTCCTAGCATGTCCAGAACGGTGTTGAATGTGACGACATCCAAGCCTGTCTGGTCTTTCTTCAATTCTTCAAATATGATCAAACTTTTATCAATGTGTCCATATTTAGCTGTGGCAAAAATAATGCGATTCACCACTGTAGGATCTCTACCATGTGTAATCTCCAAAATTTCTCTTACGAACTTGAGTATTAGTTCAGGGTCATCCAAATTCTGAAGGGCCCTCGCGACATTCATATAAGAAGTCAAATCAGGAGCAACTTTGGAAAGCAGCAAGTATCTGAATACCTTGGCGAAAAGGGTGAAGCTGTTTGCTTCACCTGTTTGCTGCAGTAACATATTAAACGTGCCCAAGCCTACATGGATCTGCTCATCGTGCAAATGCCGCAGGATCCGAACAGCATCAGGGAGGTTTCCCGATCTGCAGAGCTTCTCAACATAAGCATTGCATGATGAGTCATCAAAAACAGTTCTACTTGCAGAGGTAGAACAGCCCCGATTAAAAGCCTCAATAACCTCATCCTCATCACCGTCTGCTGCACTAGACCATCGGTGGCACCGCACAGTCATGGCTGAACTAGCACATCTAGCGGGGCAGTCCTCGAGGAGCAAGGCATGCATCAAACATCTCTGGTGGCAAAATGCAGAAAGCTTATGTGATCAATTTACAAGTCAGAGTGCCAGCTATGCAATGCAAGAACAAAGGTAAAAAAACAAGAGAACAAGTTAAAATGTTTCACCAAATAATCCTACTATTAGTTTCTGAATTCGAACAGAAGGCTTGAACTAGTACTTGCAATCAAGCATCTTCTCAGTCAAAATGATCTTGGCTCGTGCTCAGTGCTTAGTGTTTACCAATTACCATAGTATCATACTCACTAAACCTCCCAGCAGAAATCCGAATAACAAACAAAATAATTTATTAAACCCTCACAGCATGGGCTAAGAACCATCCATGCTTGAGGCCAGCAACCTCCTAGGCTTGCCGAGAACTGTAATAGCCACACAAAGAAACAACCCTTAATATCTGATTTGAAGGGTGGCTCTCCGCTCACGAGGCAGTAAAACGCAGGTGCGATTTCGGTGGTGTTGGGCTCGAAGTCGATCAAATTCGCGCGTGCCGGCGCTAACCAACGAAGTTGTAACCAATATACGAAGTTTGTGCAAAATAATAGGGGAAGCGCGAGGAGAGGTACCGGAGCGGAGAGAAGCGCGGCGGAGGAGGCGACCGAGCGTCGGAGGACCAGCAGCGCCGCGGCCGGGGAGAAGCGCCGCATCTTATTACTCTCGGCCGCCCCTCGCTACCAGCCGCGTGTGCCGAGGCCATCCGACGGTCGACGGGAGGGCATCCGCGCCGCTCTGGAGATTTTTTTGGGTGGTGGTGGTGGTGGGTGGGAGGCGGGCGCACGGCACGGAAGGTGTTTGCGGAAATGCTTCCGAGGGCCACGGACGTAGGCGGGGAGCCGAAGAAGACGTAAGCTCGCAACGCAACTCAAGGCCTGGAGGGGAAGGCAGGGAGGGGCGGCCCGGTCGGCAAAGTGTTTTTGAGTTATGAAATGTACAAGAAAAACCACATTGGCAACATAAACGGTATATATGGGTTTGTTTTTAGTTATGCTGTAGATTTATACTCACAGCTTATAGCGCCAACAATATGTTTCTTCACAGTTTGCCTATATTGAATGTGGCGCAATAGTACGGCTTAACGATGTACCCAATTCAGTCATAAAAGAGCAACGTTTTTTTTTACTTTTAAAGCCAACAAAATACTCATTTGGCCATTAAATTCTTTTATCATATATTAAAAAAGTTGTAAGAGAGTAATACCATGAAATAATGACAAATTCGTAATCATTTTCATATATCTAAAGCGTCGTGAAATTATCTCCCAAGAGCTTACTCGGATAGGACAAATTCGCTCCAAGATTCTGATTCCCAGAATAGACCATGTCCATGAAGACACACCGCACCGAGACTCTATAAAAGTCTATATGTTTTAGACATATAAATGTAAATTTAGATGCAATCTGGGAGGTTATAAATAGCCCTCCACCATGTAACCAAGAGAGGACTTCGATTACATACAACATGGTATTTAGAAGCCCCTCGCTTTTTGTGACTTCTCAGAGGAAGTAGTTACACGTATCCCTCTATCTCGTCAATGCAATAAATTAACATCTTGTTTCAAGAATCAAAGGCAACAGCAGATTAGTTTGTTGCTATACTTGTGGACACCCTCATCATCACTGAATGTACACATCATCCAGATCTTATATGATCGGGCATATCATCAGCCACCATGGCAACTTCTAGCTGTGGGGGTGAACCTCAACTTTTTTTTGCAAGAGCATCCAATATAAGTGAGAAATAAGTGAAAAAGCCTATAAAACAAATAGAAAACTATAATAATTAACTCTACAAAAATAGATAATCACATATTTGATCTCACGAAGAGACAGAGGTGAAGGAGTGGCTTCACCACTGCCAAAATGTCAATAAGACCATATGGCAAAAAGAGAAAAAGATGAAAAATTTATCTGCGTTGTACTGACTTTTTTTTCTTGTAATGCAAATATGTGCAAAGTTTTTGCGCGTTCTCGAGAGAAAAAGACGGGAAATTGCTAGGGAGTATGGATGGATGTGATCCCGCGCGCGCGGCCTCCGCCTCCGCGGCCTCAAAACGCGGGCGAAGTTAGTTACGAAATAACGGCCACGACATGCCCACTGCTCTCTGCCCGTGGAATGGAAGCCATGGAGGAGCACACCGCCTAAGGTAGGAGGACTCCTTCCAAGAACGGCAACGACACGAGCGCCTCGCGGTCCCTCCCGGCGATGGCGTACCGGAGGAAGCAGGGCATCCAGCGGTCGGCCACCTTCGTCGAGGACCACCGCCAGCCGTCGCCGGGCGACTCCTCGTCCCCGGCCATCGCGTCCCCCCGTGCCACCCGCTTCGCCGACGACAGCCTCCGGCTCGACCGCTCCCTGGCGGCTCATGACATGCTGGCGTCCACCGCGCGCGGGGACATGCGGGCCTTCGCTGACGAACGCTTCCCCGCCTCGTCGCCCCAGCGCGACGGCCCGCCGAGTGATCCGGCGCAGGTGCGCTCCTTGTCCACCTCCTCCTTCGCGTATCTGTGATAGAATCTCGCTCCGGTGTTTCTTATCAATAATTGGCAATGCCATTGTGTTGATCTGATCTGAACTGTTTCAAGATATGTGATTTTCTATTGTGAAAAGCATGCGGTAAATTTGCATTCATCAGATTTGTCATGAACTAACTAAAGACAGTGTAATCTAATCCTGTCATCAAGTCAGATTTGCACGAGGACCGAGCGTTAGCTCGGGTGGCTGGCTACGCTGCTGTGCGAGCAGCCCACCCGGTTCGATCTTGTGGTCGAATTCTGGCATATTTCACCAATAAATTTCCTAGGGTTGAATAGTACACGCACACGTGTGTGTTTTCAATAGTTAAAGCGTGTGCTCGCGCTTCATGAGGTCTGTGCAATCTCTATTCTAGATTATGCGTGTGTTAAGGACGTATGTATGTGTGGGTGTGCGTGTGGTGTGTGCGTCCGGCATGTACTTAAAAAAAGTCAGATTTCAACTCATCAGATTTGTCATGATCTTACTGCTTGCCTCCCCTTTTTCCCTATTGGAACAAATGCTTATGTTTCTAATCTGGCAATTTGAGAAGAGAAAAATGTGTAAAACAAGTTGCTGAATCCCATTACTGAACAATCTGATCTCAACGTTGCAGGATCCTATCACCCAGCTGTACACATCGATTAGTGGCTCACATGATGATCCTAAGTATGAGCCATCGAAAAAAGATGAGGCAAAGCATGGATTCTGGGGAGTTTTGGCACAGCAAGCCAAAGTAATGCTTGACGAGAATGGTTCCATAGAGGACGGCAGAAATCAGGCTCTGGGCTCATCAGGAGGCATTCAGGTAAGAATTCTGAAACAACAGCAACAACAAAAAATAAAGGCTGTGGCGCGCATCCATCAGGTGTTCGAACGATAAGTCGATGATGCCGTCTTCAGATTTTGTTTGCAAATGCAGCTCTTTTCATTGAATCCATTTGACAGCATGCTTCATTCTCCTTCCCATGCTCACTTCAATTTAACCAATGCTTAATTTGCTTCCCACATGCCCCATTTCAGCCATCTCAATCTCGCTGGTCCTACGACCGGGTCCAAAAGTCGGAGAACTCTACATTGCAGAAAGGATCAGAAGGGGGCAAACTAGACATTGGAGGGAAGATCAAGAATGTCCTTGAAGTAAACCCTTAATTTCAGAGCGAATTAAGCATAGAATGTTCAGTCCTTGTCAGCATTCAGAGGTTGATGGACCTTGATGCGATCAATGGTTTACAGGAGGGCCTGACAACAATGGCCGAGAACAGAACGGGCGCCGAGGTCCTCCATGCCCGGAGGCTGCAGATCAGAAGGAAGGCTTGCAGCATGGACTTTCGAAACACCAATCTGAGCTTGGCCAGTCCAGACATGTCGCCGATGCTAAATGATTTGGAGTCTCCCCAGATCAAAGCTTCTCGCGACGTAAGGTGCCTCCTTTTTTGTGCGTTAATTAGAGTGTGCCGCTAGTTTTGAGCTGCTGCAACAACATTAGCAATGCGAAACTGTTTTGCAAAACTGTAAATGCAAGTATCCAAGTACTTACTGCACTTATGAATGAGAGAGAAGGATCAGGGAGAAGAGAAGCCTTTGCTACTTTTTTTTTCTGTTGTTGTTGTTCATGTTCGGTTCCTTGTTTTGTCGATCAAAGAACAGCTTTCCACTCTGGTCTATGCCCCCCTCCTCAGGTAGCGAACGCCATGGCCGCCAAGGTGAAGCTGCTCCAGCGGGAGCTGAAGACAGTGAAGGCCGACCTGGCCTTCTCCAAGGAGCGGTGCGCGCAGCTGGAGGAGGAGAACCGGCTGCACCGGGACGGCAACCACGACACCGACGAGGATCTGGTAACTAACCATCCTCTTTCTGCGTGCTAGCTCCTCGCTAATGGTGAACGGCGAAGATGTCTGCAACTGCATGCATATATGACACGGCTGCTGCGTTGCGTGCGCTTCGTCAGATACGGCAGCAGTTGGAGACGCTGCTCGCGGAGAAGGGGCGGCTGGCGCACGAGAACACGGTGTACGCCAGGGAGAACCGGTTCCTGCGGGAGATCGTCGAGTTCCACCAGCTCAACATGCAGGACGTGGTCAACCTCGACGAGGATATCGAGGAAGAAGACGAGCAGGACGCCGGCACCGATCGGCCGTACGATGATCTCCGGACGCTCTTGCCGTCCTGCGGCCAGGTGCAGGAAGCGGCGGAGCAGACGCCGGGTTCCCCGGGCAGTGCCCCCCACTCGCCCTCTCGTTACGCTGGCAAGGAAGGGATGTTGAGGACAAACAGCGGCGCCATCCACGCCGAGTCGTCGCCCATGCGCCGGAGCTTCAAGGGTGACGATGGTTCACCAGAGACGACACCGATGCGCCGGAGCTTCAAGGATGACAAGGGTTCACCAGAGGCGTCGCCCATGCGCCGGAGTTTCAAGGACGACGATGGTTCACCAGAGGCGTCGCCCATGCGCCGGAGCTTCAAGGATGACGATGGTTCACCAGGGACGACGAACGATGATTGACTAAAGGCCTAGTGTTTGCTGAAACAATGATGTATGCATGTAGAGAAGAATACCTTCTGTCTCTGATTTGTTGTTTTGTCCAATGTAATTCCTAGTTCCTCTGATCATATATGGTGAGAATAAAACAACTCTTGATTTGAGCAACACATCCATGGACTCTGCCCCCAATAAAATTCTCATTGTTTAGGTGAGCCTACAACCACTGATAGTGTCCATTGATTCAGCATTTTTAGAAGGAAACAGCTACCAAAAGCATACTTGATAATTCAACTTTGGAATTTCACAATTTTATCGTCAGATTGTTCCATTCAGAGTCAAATCATCTTTAAGTACAAGCTATTGCTACTCTTATTCTGATCATAACAATTGCACCAAACCAGTCTGAACTCTGAACTGCTCTAACGGTTAGATACAGACAGACGTACATATAAAACGCCAACAACAACAACAAACAACACTTTATGAATCAGCTCCGGGGGAGAAATTGGATGGTTACAATTCACAAAGGAAACCAATTTTGTTTGATTAAACAATTCTGATACACATTATTCATCCAATGTTCGGAATTTGTAAACAAAAACATAAGCCCTGGTTCCCATCATACAAGGAAACTAAACAGCAGCAGTTCTGGGCCTCTGAAAGTGCTTCGTCAACATCCAAGAAAGATCAATGCTGATCAATATCCTACAAAAAATAAGTATTGCTGTTTCAGTGCATTTATATTACAATCACAACAGAGTTAACAAGCATATGCAGTACGCATCATCCCAATAATACATAAAAGAAAGAAAACATGTTGATGCATAATAAAGAGAAACAAAGGTGCTCAATTTCCAGAGTTAAGTGCTAGCCATAGATAAGTTATTGCAAAACTACAGCCACACATCACAGATTCTGTTTCCAGATAATCCAAATGGGGAATTTTCCTTAATACACATTTCCTCTACTCTACTAGATTAGAATATATCCCAGCAAATTCTACCAACTCTCTCTCTCTCTCTCTCTCTTACATTCTGGTTACTAGCAACTTTACACAATAGGAAATTACAAGAGAGATTGAATAAGAACTTGATTTACAGGTTACATCACCATATATATGAAAGGAAAAATGGACTCAAGATTATCGGTTGACAGGAACCATTGGATTCAGTAATTCAATAGGAGATTACAAGCAGAGAGACTAAATGGCAATGTAACTCACAGCTGCAGAGACATAAAAGGGAATAAGGACTTAATATCTGTTGAAAGTAATTTGGCAACACATTAATATCTGTTGAAAGTAATTTGGCAACACAAATCTTGTGGCTAGCAGTGTGATCACAATATCAGCAGTTCATCAAAATGAAAGAAAAAAATGTTTTGAGTAAAGCTAATAGTAAGTTGTTAGCTTTGGAAAACAGCATTTTCAACAATGGTAATCAAACAATGGCAAGGCCTAGTGATAAACAAACATCAAACATAGAATTATCATCAGCACTAATGTTATTCATGAATTGGATGTTGAATGCACAGTAAGGACAATACTATTGAGGTAAATGAGAGAAGATAGACTTGGACAATCACAAGATGACGATAGAAAAATAAAGAACAATATAACATGGAGAGCATGTTGCAAGTCTACTATTGCTTGTGCAAGAGATCATGGTTTTGAGACTTCAATGGAGTGGGTTCAGTGGAAACCTGTCAAGGGTTTTCTGGAGACTGAAGAGAGGCTAAAGTATCTAACTACAGTTGCCTAGATCAACATTCTTTAAGAAGTTAGAAAAAGCAAATTGGTGAAACAGAACTAGCTCAGGGTTGTTCATTACAATGACCAAAAAAGAAAACTAGAGGAAACTCTACCAGCCCAAGAGCATAACTTCACTTCCCCACTCCAAAAGCCCAATTAGATGACATTTACCCCGACGTGCAAGAGCAAAATGTGCTCTACGACCTCCCAATTTTACACTAGCCCTACAAGGCTAATCATATAATGCAAGAACCCTAGATGTAGCATCACTTCTACAGAGATGTAGCAACTGCCACTGAATAAAAACCAACCAGACCAAAATCTACCGCATTACAATCCAATTCAGTCAAGCATCACAGTGGTCCAACAGCATCACAAGGTCTCCAGCAAACTGCAACATACTAACAATTAACCATGACAACCCCCCTGTGGAAATCCCCACGAGGAATGTGCAAATTTCCACCAGAAGCGCCTGAAAGTTAAGATTTCTAGCGCCAAACCCTTAACCCCCACCGAAAATATCCTTGTGGAAGCACAGAAGGGTTCTACTGGTAACCTAATCCCAACACCAAATCGAACCCAAACCCTAGAATCCCGCATCGTAGCACCAATCCCACCATAACGCCATGCCACCAACCCCAGAGAGCAGATTCCGGCGTCATGGGATCAGATCCGCACCTAGTTGCCTGAGGCCGGGTCCATGAGCTTCTTGTCACGGCGCTCCATGGCGACGTCCCACATGTCGTTCCCGATGTGCTTCGGCTGCACCCAACCGAGACCCAAAAAAACCCACACGATTTCAAACGAGCGCCTCAGCACGAGAGATTTGGATCAAGCGGATCGGGAGAGAGGGGAGGGGAGAAAAGGGAGAGCAGTACCCTGCCGTGCGCGGCCTTGTGGATGAAGTACTGGGCGTTGCCCATGATGCAGAGCATGCCGCCGATGATGCCCAGCGGCAGGATGGCCTCCAGCCAGTGCAGCCGGGCCATCGGAAGCCGGACGGGGAGACGACGACGGACGGACCGAGGCGGAGGCGGCGGCGGCGGCGGCGAGATTGCCGAGCCTTCGCGAGCTATCCAGCGGCGGTGGGGGCCTGTGTCGCGGAGGCGGAGGCGGACGGGTGGTTTGGACTTGTGTGGGTGGAGGGTCAGATGGGTACTGTTGATCTGGCACAGGCACGGGACGATCCGTAGTTTATGAGCCGTGTCTGTCTAATACGAAGTTTTGTACTGTGTTTAAGCCATAACCCTAGCACGATAGACCTGTTTGACACGATACAAATAGTGTTAGAACACAGCCCATCTAGCTCACGTGCAAAGAGATCGAGACGTCGAGCCAGCAAACCACGGAGGGAGGGAGACGGGAGGAGAGGAGGGCGGCGTCGACGCGGAGAAAGAAGGGCCCAACGCGGAGGAAGGAGGAGGAGGTGGCGCAGCACGGGCCGACGCGAAGGGAGGAGGCCGGGAGGAGAGGACGGGGCAGCGCCGACGCGGAGGAAGAAGGGGCTGGCGCAGAGGGAGGAGGAGGAGGAGGTGGCGCAGCACGGGCCGGCGCAAAGGGAGGAGGCCAGGAGGAGAGGAGGAGGCTACACGGCGGGGCCGGCATGGAGGGAGTAGGCCGGGAGGGGGTGGCGCCGGCGTGGGGCGTGGAGGTGGAGGACGGCATAGGCGTAGGGGGCCCAACGCAGTGCGGGCCGGAATAGGGGGCGGCGTAGGGCGACGCAACCCCGGACGAGGGTCGGGGAAGTGTGGGAGGCGGGATGGGTTGGGAGGCAAAAGGGAAGCGCTGGGGCGAATGAAGGAGATTTTTGTTTGGGCAGGGGTTTTTTCGCCAATGCACGTTTAAGTGGGAGGTGGGTTTGGCTCGCTTGATCTCAGACGCAGATTTTGTATTGAATGGCCTGGATCGGCTATGTTCACATGTCCACCAATGCGCTCATGTGCATCAGATATGTTGCCTTATTTGAGCGAATGCATGTATTGAGTTTATCTCTGTTTTGCATGTAATTTGCTAAAACTGGAGTTTAATGTAAACATGTGATTGCCTCTTGTTCTATTAGTGACAAGTTTCCTGTGTGCTTTATCTTAACAGATTCAACAGCTTTCTTGCTTACTGCCGGTGCAAGCTTGCCAACATTTTGCATTGTAATGAACTGTCCCAAATTCACAGAAATATTTGCATGGTGTGCTAATGCTAAATTTCATATGATTTGAGAGCACACAGTTCAGAGCATTGAACACCACAACGTTGAGAGGCATGTCTCGTAAAATTGTCTTGCTGGTTAATATAAGATCATGATTTTTGAAAAGTATTGGCAGCATAAGCTTATCAGATCATGCTTTTATAGCAGTACAATTGCCTGGCTCTCTCATCCCTTCTATTTCCCTGGACAGATCTGTTTGTTGTTACGAACATCCATTTTTCTTTTAGCTAAATATGATGGCCAATGGAACCTTCCAATTAAACCCATGTGGCAACTTATTTTCAGAAGATCCACATATGTAGGTTTATTGTTCTATTTTTAGTTACGGCAGATATTTAACATCTTGATTGTTGTATGCAATACATCTTCTTAAGTTGTCTGCTAAAATCATGCTCTCCCCTGAAGTTTATGGAGACAGGGTCTGAGCTTTGTAATAATTATTTTGAAGTCAGCTCCACATGCTGCTATCTATGGCGAACTTTGCACTTGCTTCTTTTGACCACTCAAATTGAAGGTTCACCTTTGCTTTAACTATTCCATTTCCCCTTCTCATGGCATTTTTAATGTTTATTTGCCTGATTGATTTTTATCGTACGGTTTAAGATCCAAGCATGCATCTCGCATGGGATTCAGATCTTCTGACATTGCAAAAGAAATGATAGAGACCAACAGTGTCGTGACATTACGACGATTTGAACCGTCTGATTTAGGATAAACAGACCATATCAATTGCTACAGTGTCATCATAGCATTTGCTACTGTGTTTATCTACGGTGCAGTGTCTCACCCGATCTTGTCCTTTGCTTTTTTATCCAACGGCTACGAACTAATGTCATAACACTTACTGTAGCACATGATATTGCTGAGGATGCACGACCGTCTCCATGGGATATGGAGAGAGAGATGGGGCGGGCTTCACTCGGTTGGAATGTGCTGGCCAGGCTACTGGGCTCGGTTGGATGAGTCCCCACCCCAGGTAGAACCGTAGAAGAGTGGAATTTGTGAGGAAATATATTTTGTTTTATGTACTACAGTCTACAGAAGTATTTTTCATGTGCTTTCTACAGATAAACTCATATTATTTTGTTTTATAAATCTATAACATATGGTATGTTTTATTTGGGATCCATTGCGTTGCACGGGCGGTCGGTACTAAAAATTCATGTTCTCAAGAGGAAAAAAATATCATGTTCTGAACTTTTGAGGCCTGTGATATTGCTCTCTTGGAATGTGCTACACTGATGAACATGTACTACGGTTTACATTTGTAGCTATCTATATTGTTCTTTCCGTTCACACTTTTCCCATAGTTATCATGTTTGTGCATTACTGCATTTGTTTGACCACAAACATCAAAATAGGTGGCCAAATCTAGAGGCGCGCTATTTTACCTACGATTTGTTTGACAACAAACATCAAAATAGGTGGCCAAACCTAGAGGCATGCCACCATCTAGTGCTTGCAATTCAACAAATTGGCCCAAGTTGCACCGGGACGAGCGACGCGTTCGGTCACCAAACCCGGGGTTGGAACTCGTGTTTTTCGAGGGCGGAGAGACGGACCCGGGTGGGGATCCGGTGGGTGACAAGGGCTCCTGGATTTGTGCCAAAATCCCCCAAAATATTGCCACTTTGCACGAAGCAAGAGCATGGAAAAGCCGGGACAAACAGAGCGGGGATGGGGATGGTGCTTTTGTCTTGGGTCAGGAGCCCCCTCTTTTTCCCCGGCTGTGACAACAAGGTACGTGGGCGTCGCAGGCAGCGTATGGCATCGGGGGATCATGCGCAATGCAACGCTTTTTGATCTCTTTTTCTACTAGCGTTTTTCTGGCAATGGCACGGGGCTGACTGGTACAACAGTTAAAACTAGCTGAATGTCCGGCCGCGTTGCAACAGATTTTAAATAAACGTAACATAAGTTATAAATTTAGAAAACTAATATATATAAAATATGTATCTCGACGAATAAAAGTTTTATACATAATTTATATCCAATCAACAAGCTACATACATAGATAATTTAATTATCCACATAAAACCCTTCAAGTAACTTATGCACATGTTTATCTATAAAAAATCACACCAACTCAAGTGGTCGAGGGTGGATGGCAGACTCACCACCACTATCAAGTCATTCTTTTATAATAGTAAAAGAATAGGAAGACAAGGAAAGATGTTGATTGCATAGTTGCATTAGCTCATGGGGCTACTTCACATTTTCACACCTGTTGAAAAAACATTCTCCATATCTGCAATATTTTTGAGTTTTGCCTCGCAAAAGACTGTCATGTGACCACATAGTGAACTCGGCAGCCATAGGGCTTGTTTGGCACAGGTGTAGCTTTTTTGAAAAGCGGCTTCCAACTAGGCTATAGAGCTGAACGGCTGTAGGGCTAAACGGCTAGGCTGAAGAGGTTTGGTGTTTGTCTGGCTGGCTTTGAGATAGGCAAACTACAGCTTCTGAGATGGAGAATATCTGAAATGCCCCTAAGGCAAGTAATAGCTTGTTTGATGCCATATAACGTCAATTAACGCAATTGACGATAATTAGCGATAATTAACAACAACTAACTACAATTAACGTAATTGACTACAATTAACACAAGGGAAAATTGGCCACGTGATACTACAAATTGACACACTTTGCCAACGGACATCTAGAAAGCGGGGTTACGCTAGAACACACTATAAAAATATGTAATTTTACCGTAGGACACTGATACCATTATTTTATCATTTTCGGACCGGAGGGGGGGAGAAAAGCACGTGAATTATCAATTTTGCCCTTCCTGCCCTCTCTCCCCTCATCTCTTTCTTCTCCCTATTCTATTTCTTCTCCCTTGGAGCTCTCTTGGCCGAATGGTGGCTCAATGGCGCCACCTCTCCTAGCTCCGGCTCGGTCCAGCCGCCGGTGCGCCTCGGCCCTCCATGGCGCCGCCCGTGCTCCTCCTCGCGCCTGGCTCCCTCGGCCCTCCATGGCGCCACCTCTCCTGCTCTCGGCTCGGTCGATGCCACCATCTCCTACTTCGGCCCGGCCTACGGCAGCCTCACTCATGCGCCCGGCTTACCTCCCTACTACTTTTATTTCCAATTCTGACCTCTTTGGTCACGCCATAGGATAAATCCACAAAATAGCACTTTTGGTCACGCCACTAGTGATGGCATGACCAAACAACACTGTCACATCACTAGTGGTGGCGTGACAAGAACTTGACAGGATACATGTTGGCGTGACAGTGTTATTTTACCACGCCACGGATGGTGACGTGACCAAAAGGGTCAGAATTGGAAATAAAAGTCACGAGAGGTTAACTTTAAAATAAAAATAAAAAAATTAATTAATAAAAAAATTCCGACTAGTACACCAGTTAAAACTAGCTGAGTGCTAGCTGAGTGTCCGTGCGTTGCAATAGATTTTAAATAAACATAATATAAGTTATAAACTTAGAAAAAGTAATATATATAAATTACTTATCCCTACGAATAGAAGTTTTATACATAATTTGCATCCAATCAACAAGCCACATACATAAATAATCTAATTATCCACAGAAAATCCTTCAAGTAACTTATGCACATATTTATCCACAAAAAATCGCACCAACTCAAGTGGCCGAGGGTGGATGACAGACTCACAACTACCACCAAATCCTTCTTTTATAATATTAAAAGAATAGGAAGACAAGGAAAGATGTTGATTACACAGTTGCACTAGCTCATGGGGCTACTTCACATTTTCACACCCGTTGAAAAAACATTCTCCGTATATGCGATATTTCTAAGTTTTGCCTCGTAGAAGACTATCGTGTGACCACACAGTGAACTCGGTAGTCCATAGGGCCTGTTTGGCACGACTGTAGCTTTTATGAAAAGCGGATTCCGACTAGGCTGGAGGGTTGAACATCTGTAGAGCTAAACGGCTGGGCTGAAGAGGTTTGGTGTTTGTCTGTCTGGCTTTTAGATAGGCTGGCTGCAGCTTCTGAGATGGAGAATGTCTAAAATGCCCATGAGGCAAATAATAGCTTGTTTGATGTTATTTAACGGCAATTGATGACAATTAACGATATTTAACGACAACTAACTACAATTAACGTAATTGACTATAATTAACGATGACTACAATAAACAATTATTACATAAATAAATACAATAAATAATTAATCACAATAAAAAATATTACATAAATATTCACAATAAACCATTATTACAATAAAAATTATTGCATAATTAATTAATTTACAACAGAAAACAAAAAGAAAATTAAAAGGAATAGGAACATCGGCCAGGTTTGCGGCTTGGCGGCAGCCTACTTGTTTGTTCGCTAAAAATGCCAAAATATCATCGATTTCCTACTTTTTTGTACGTAATTTTTCTTGAAAATTTATAGTACCGAACTTTTATCTTTACATAACTATCATTTATGCATTTGTATTCACGACAAACATGTTACTTTCTTAACATTTTTTCAACGATTACAATTGGAAATTATTAAAGAATTAACATTGGAGAATATAGCTTGAGGTGCACCACATTGCAATTCTTGCTTCGAAGAAAATAACTTTGTTTTTTTTTTGCAATATTCATAGGTACAATCGAAATATTAGGTACACCGGGAGTAGGAAAAAAGGTACAAATTACAATATCAAAAGTGATAAATTTTAACTACTACATTTGTTCCTAGAGACATGCACATCTTCGTCCATTTAAAGAAATCACCCATTGATACTTCCAACCTACAGTCACAGAAGATAATAGAGCAACAAAATAGTACCAAAAAATTGTTTCCTAAAAAAAGAAATTTTAGTAGTTACACTTTGAGACCTCTAATTAACATGTCAACAAGTTGAACAATGCAAGTGGTACAAAAAAAAGATATCAAAATAAAGAAGTTCCAGTATATTGTATACATTCCTTAGCAATTTGATATTAACAACATGCTTGCATTTTACGCTCATCCATTTCCAAAGCAGAGTCTTTTTTTCTCCATGTTTGTTAGAGTTTGCCAAAGAACTCTATGTTGTCTACCTGTTTTCTCACTGTGTCAACTGCCTTGGAAAGAAACTTCAAGCTGTCCTCATCGCATTCTTCTTCACGCTTTGCTTTCACTGATTGTGTGATTTTTTCCAAGGCTCCTCCTCGCTCAAAGTACAACAAATGAAAACATCCAATGAGTTCATGTTGTATAGAAAAAGAAAGGCTTTAAACTTCTTACTGGTTCTGCCCAAACAAAAGGGCGGGTATAGAAAACAAAAGGTTACTATGGATGATAGGAATTCTCACACATAAGTTCTCTTTCCTTAGGGGCACCTTCCCTGCGCATATATGTTTTGGGAATAACACCTTGAGCATATTGTTTCTCCTGATAATCAACCTACAGCCATAAAGAAAATGAGCAGCATATTCATTAGGGCAGAGAAGCACCAAAATAGTCCTAAAAGATGCACATAGCAGACACGACACGAGTGTTGCACTAAAAATGTGAATAGGCATATTCAATTTTCCCTTTGGATTCAGTGTTTCCTCAAATAAGTTAAACCGATAATAAAAATTATTGCAGCATATCAGGAGCTATAAGAAATAGGTCGAGAGTAATCAAATGAAGATTTTCCATTCCATTTCAAGCTCAACACCCTTCCAACCAAAAACAAGCATGATAACTGGTAATTAGCACCAGATTTCAATTTCACATGATCACATCACACCAAAATAGGTCAGAGAATGATCCGTACATTTGCATCAACCTAATATTTAGATTCCAGCTAATGTGTATTTCACGCACCCAAACATGCAATGAGAACACGAAAAAATAGTTCGTTACTTCATTACTAAACTTGAATCAATATCAACTCCAATGATGCTTCGACAATCAAATTTTAGTGCTGCACAAGGTTCAGAAATAAAAATGAGAAACTTTGTTAGTCATGAAATGAGAAATCACTACCAACATAAAAGGTAACTATTAATTTCTAACAATGCATGGATCAACTAATATCTTGCATAATCTTTAATTTTACTTTGATCATAAAGGATAAGAAATGAGAAATCTACAAAATGCCCCTTTTTCTTTAGTAGTAGACAAAACTAGGTGTGTGAAAGAACAATGCTTGGTGTTCAATAATATATACATGTCTAGTTTAGATGATGGAATACTTTTGCTTGTCTTGTTTTGTATGCTAACCTAAAAATGCAAAGAATGTATATACTGGATGCTACAAGCAATCAATTCAATATTATTCCATATTCATTTGTAGGATACTATCGACGATCAAGACGTAGATCTTACGAAAAGAATAGGAGAGAATGACGTGAAAATTCTGGGGAGATAATAGGACTGCTTTTTTAAATATGAACTGGTATTTACAGGGAATGCCTTCTAACTAGATGGTGAACTACCCCTGTTTACACTGAGAACACTGCTTCTTACGCTACAATGTCAGACTTAAAACACCAATCTAATGTCTATGCTTTAGTCCGATCCGAGACCTCTTTTGCTCTGTCCATGCTCCATCTTTAAATAGCTCTTGAAGGGGTGGCAGTTACTTCTGGAGAAGACGTCTGTTGTGAAGCGTCGCGACTGGTCGGAGCGGGATGACGGTTGATGGAGAATCAACTGTTCGGCGGTTGTATGCTTGTGAGATACTCAACCGCATGGTGGTTGTTCATCAGTGTTTCAGGATGAGAAACATCGTGTGGTATGGAATATACGCACGTGTTTCACTCATCACACGGTAGAGAATATACCTGGAATCGATTCCAAACATCAGTTCATACCCTGTACGAGTAGTTCCCTAGTCGGAGGTTAGGCACATGACCTCGTCCGACCAGGGTACCCATTGTGTAACCTCTGGAATCTCTATGACCAATGAGGTCGTGAACCTCAGGGGGTTACGACTATGAAGACGTATGGTCTTTTATGTATTAAAAATAATATATAGAGGTTTTAATCCTCGTTAGCTAGCCCCCGAACTTTAAATGAATAGGTCGTGTGAAAACCTCTCTTCCGATGAAGTTGTATCGAGCAGACACTCATTAAATGCAATGACATTTGAAGCAGTCTATATTCACTTTAAAGTTGAAAATTTGCCTTGGGAATCGAAGAGTTTTTGTGTCAGTTGGAAAAAAATTATTCGTTGGACTTTTGGGTAACTCCCGATTGCAGTTAGAAATTCTGAAGCTATAAAAACCCCTTAGTAGACTTTAGGTTTTTACACTTCTTACTTTTCCTCTTCATCTCCTGAGTAAAATTGCCTCCAACCTCTTATTCTTCAACCCTTCTTTCTTTCCTCATTAAAAAAAACTCGACCATGTCAGACCAAATTACCAACTGGTCGGCTTCCAATTTGAGCGAGAAGAAACTTGAGAGCTTGGAGAAGATCGGGCTGCTTCCCAACAAGAATCTGATTTCTTGGAGGTCAGCGGCTGGAGAACATTCTCCGAGCAACGAAGATGGGGAAATTCCGGTTTTTTCTTTCATATGTCGAATGCGGATTTAGACTACCAATTCACTCCTTCCTTCCTACAGTTTTGGAGTATTATGGAGTCGAATTGGTAAATCTTGCTCGCAATGCTATCGCCAATCTCAGCATCTTCATCTATCTCTGCGAAGCGTACTTGAGGATTCCCGCAGATCTGGATCTGTTCAAGTACTACTACAGGATGACGAAGTCTGGGAAGACGATCGGAACGCCTGGAGAGTGAACCTTGCGCCTCCATGAAGGAAAGCTGATGAGTACATTTTCATGTATTCAAAATCTTTGTGGTCGTCATGGAAGAAAAGTTGGTTCTATATGACGGCCACGAAGAAAGACAACATTTATTATTCTGGTAAGAAGGCGGTCGAGAATCTGAGATGACGCTCCTCCACAGAGAATGAGGGAAAGATAGAAAGATGGGCCGAAGCTATCAAGCTTCTTAGTGTCAATGGTCTAACATCCTGGCACGTAGTGTAGGATTTTTCCATGCGCCGAATTAGTCCTTTGAAGGCCCGAGCATACCTAATGCTCTGGTATGTTGGTCGTGATGATACGATCAAAGATTCCAAAGAGGGTAAGCTCTGAGTGATTCCGACCAGTTTGTCTGTGTTAGTTGATTACTTCTGTATCCTCAAGTCTCTTGTTTACCTTTACAACTTTATCTTTGATGAGATTAGAAGCCGGATCAAAATGATATGTGCCGGAGAGCCTGGCGACAAGGCTAGTTTCCCTTGGATCTTAGCGGTCGTTTCCGCCAAAGAGAGGGCCTAGAGACTTAGAGTAAGACTATCGACTGTGCTTTTTTTCCTTTGTCGTACATATTATTTCTGATCGGTATACCATAAATCCTCTTTGATGTGTAGTCGGTCGGGTTGAGGATCAATAAGGCCACTGAAAGATGTGAGCCGATTGATGATCCGACCACCCTTACTACCATACAAGATATCAGCCTTCCAGAGGTAGGTAACCGAACATAATTGTATATTTTTTATAAATAGTTTTCATCGTCTAATTATCTTTGATGATTTATTTAGGTGGTTGTCATACACTCCAATAAGGTTGCTAAGGACACATCGCCATCGGCTCTTGTTTTGGAGGTCGATGAATCTACACCCACTGATCCGGCGACCAGGGACCTTATCCTTGACCAACTGGTCGTGGATATTGCTTCTGATTTTCAACCAGTGGATGTGCAAGATCTAATCAACCCTGCTGGTTCAGAACCGGTGAAATTGGTTGAGAAGAAAAGGAAAGTCAGCGTAACGGATTTTACTCCGATGCGTTACAAGGTTAAACTCAAAAAATTGACCAGAGATCCCCAACAGGTTCCACCTCCCCTTGGAAATACTCCTCAAGCTAACAAGTTTCATTTCCCTCCCCCCTCCCCGATTTATCGAGGATAAGGAACTTGACGAGGCCTGGGGAAAGATATCGGACTGTCAAGTTAAGATGGGTCCAGATATGATTTTTACCGAATATAATGACTTGGCAATTCGGGTAAGTATTTTATGACTATCTTTATAACTCTTTCTTCTGAAGTTTCTTTGAAAACTTATCAAAGAAAGAGACTTATTTTTATAGCATACGGTCGAGAACTACGCTGTGGTGGGAGGGCTGACCCAACGAATAAAAAATCTGGAGCAAAAACACTCCGATTTGAGAAATAAGAACCTTTCTCTTTTAACTTGTCTTCTTATATTTTATCATCATGTCCCCTTTTGTAACTAAAGTTTCTCTCTTTATCATATTTGATAGATTTAAAGAAAATTAAAGGAGAGGTCGTGGCTAAGGAAGCCATGATAATAAAGCTTAAAGAAGAAAATCAAAATAAAGACCAGTCAATTGTGCATGCAATGACCAGACAAAAGAAGGTTTTCGACTCTTGTGAGAAGAAAATCAAAGGTAACTAGTCGTAGACTTGACCAGTATTCCATGACTCCAATTTAAAGTATATGTTGATTCCTTTTTATCCATTCGTGCGAAAAAACTCAAGCACTTGAACGAGCTGAGAAAACTCCGAGTTTGAGCGTGGCCAAGGGGCTGAATTTGATCGGAGTCTTGAAGACAAAGTCAAAGCTCGGAACAAAATGCTTTTCGACCTGGGGTCGGGAACGCAACTGCCCATTCTAAAAGACCCTGCGGAGAGAATCAATTTTCTTGGCCATCAACTCGAAGATCTCAAGAAAATGATAACACTCTTTCGAGAGAACCATGCCAGAACAATGAAGGAAGCTATTGCGAATGGAGTTAGTGTTGCCTTGCCGAAACTAAAGGCTTCCGACCCCTCTGTCCATCTTGGAGCTATTGAAAAGACTTCGACTGCTCTGAAGATGAAGCAACAAAACTTCTCGAGGAAGTAAGGCCTCTCGGAGAGAAAGTTGTGGAGGAAATGGAAGTCGAATCTTCATCACGCAGCGACCAGTCTGGTGGTTCTAACAAGTAGATGGATGTAAAATTTAAACTTTGTAAATAAAACTTACCTTTTATCATCAACGAAGTTCTTGTTTTGTCTTATCAATGCTACTAAATACTCATATATTTCCTAGCCTCCGACTGCTTATATTAGTAGATGAACTTTACTAAAGAAGCAGTAGACCAAGAAACTGAGCAATAACTACGACCATGGTATATGTGCTGATAATGTTTGTAAAAAATGATCTAGTGAATACTAGGAAATCATGTGGTCGGAACCGGTTTATGATTTCGACTAGTCTAGATCTTGGCCATTATCGAATCACTGGGAGATACCACATATAGTCTGAAGATATAACAAGACTTGTTTTGATGAGAAGAAAAGTATGCAAAAAAGGAAATGATAAGTATCTTTGTTTATATAAATTATTCGAAACTGGTCGTAATGAATCTCAAGAATTGAAGATTTGTAAAATATTTCGCTAAACGTGCTCATGCTCAAGTTCGACTGGCAGCGAGGATCATAGGAAAAGGACAGTCGCTAGAAAGCTCCTTCCAATGGGCAGGACCACGTGCAAAGAGGAGAGACTTCGACTAGGAGGCTTTCCGTGTCCCGACCAATAGCCAAACAAGAGTAGAACAGAATGTTGAAATAGAATAGTAATATTCGAAATATCGAGGAATAACAAAACCATATAAATTATCTGAGTTGTGCTCCTTATACTCGTATGTTTCTTTGAGAAAAGAGTATGTGGTCGTGCGTGGGAATCATTGAAGCAATGATCACGACTAAGACCGATTGAGCTTTTGACAATTAAGTCATAACCAATGAGTAATGGAGATCCCTCTTGGATTTTTGTAAAGGGATATCGAACATAATGAGTGTCTTCTCCGACCAATCATCAACAATAATGGTATATGACCATTAGCAATGAATAATAATTATAAACAACCATACTTATCATTGAAAAGGAAATACATCTTTATTGAAATATGAAATGAAAGAAATAAATAAAATTATACAAAGAACTTACGCAATTGATCAATATTCCAAGAATTAGACAAGATTTGCCCGTCCGACATAGCTAATCGTACCGAACCTGGTTGGGTGACTTCGACCACAGTGTATGGACCTTCCCACTTGGGTGAAAGTTTGTTGTGACTCGCTTGGTTCTGAATTTTTCTGAGAACTAGATCACCTACAGTTAGGTTGCGAGGTTGCACCTTACGACTGTGATACTGACGCATGGCTTGTTGGTAGATCGCTGATCGTATCAAGGCTTGATTTCATCGTTCTTCAAGGAAATTGATGTCATCAAGTCGTCGTTCACACTGATCATTTTCAGTAAAACAATCAGTCCGAGTATAACCAATTTTTAGTTCTGGAGGAAGCATGGCTTCAGCCCCATAAACCAAAAAGAATGGTGTTTCACCAGTCGCACGACTAGTTGTGGTACAAACGGCCCATAACACAGAAGGAAGTTCTTGAACCCAAACCCCTAACCGTATAATTAACTGGTCGAAAACTCATCGTTTGATTCCTTGCATTATGATACCATTGGCTCGCTCAATTGCTCCATTACTCTATGGACGAGCAACAGAAGCGTAATGTATCTTGATATCTAGGTCGTCACAGAATTTTTAAAAATTACTGCTTGAGAACTGGGTACCGTTATCCGTGATTATACGACTGGGTACACCAATTCGTGTGATCACGTTTTTTGTTAGAAACCTCTTGGCAGCCTCAGTTGTAATTTTCATAACTGGCTCGGCTTCGATCCATTTAGTGAACCTGTCAATCATGATGAAAATGAACTCATAGCCCCCGGGTGCTCTTGGGAAAGGTCCCAGAATGTCTAGTCCCTAGGTTGCAAAAGGCTAAGAAAGAGAAATTGTTTGTAAAGCTTGGGACGACTGATGTACTTATCGGCTATGAAACTGACATTGTACGCACTTCGTCACGAGCTCTTTTGCATCATGAAAGGTAGTTGGCCAGTAGTATCCTTGTCTGAAGGCTTTACCGACCAGCGTTCTGTAGGAATGATGAGCTCCACACACTCCTCCATGAATTTCGGTTAGCAACTTAATGCCAGCCGTTTGGGATATGCATCTCATCAACACTCCGTGAGATCCTCGCTTATACAAGGTACGCTCAATAAGAGTGTATGATTTGGCTTTTCGTGTTATACGATCAGTCTCTACATCATCTTTTGGAATAAGGTCATGCTGAAGATAATTGTAGATCGATGTCATCCAATCTCTACCGTGATCGTGATGACGCCAACCATCATCGACCTGTGGAGCATCTATGTTTACAGAATCGAGGTGTGCGACCTTCTTGCGAATATCTATGTTCTCGGAAGGCTCGACCACCGAGGGTGAATCGAGTTTCTCGAGAAAAACTCCAGGCGGGACGGATGTCCTCGTAGAAGCCATCCGTGCCAACTGGTCTGTTAGAAAGTTTTCCTTTCTATGAATGTATTGGATCTGAAAACTGAAGAAATGCTTTTCGAGTTTCCGTACTTCCGCTAGATATGATGACATCTTGTTACTAGAGCACTGATACTCTTTCTCTACTTGATTCGCTACTAGGTGAGAATCGCCTTTCACTAGTAATCTGCGAATCCCGAGCGAACGAGATGCTCGAAGTCCTGCGAGCAAACCTTCGTATTCTGCCACATTGTTAGTAGCAGGAAAGTTTAACTGAATGACGTACTTTATTTGTTCGCCAGTAGGGGAAATCAAGACGACCCCAGCGCCCGAGCCGTGGAGCATCAAGGAACCATCAAAGTACATTGTCCATTCATCGTGGTGTTCGTACTCGGGCCCTTGGGTGGGTTCAGGGTTTGTCCATTCGGCAATGAATTCTGCTATTGCCTGGGACTTGATTGTTGTTCGTGGGATGAAATGGAGGTCAAACGCCCCAAGCTCAATCACCCATTTTGCTATTCGTCCTGATGACTCCCTGTTTCCTAGGACTTGACCAAGGGGACACCCAGTTGGTACGACCACTTTATGGACCTAAAAATAATGTCTTAGTTCCAGATGAAACTCCGAATACACATTTCTTTAGATTTAACTTAAGGTTATGACGTCTTAAGTTATTGAAAGTCTCTTGTAAATCTGGAATGTGATCGTCAGCGTTGATGCTTTTTACAACCAAATCATCAATGTAGGCTTCAAGATTCCGACCTATCTGCGGACTAAAAGTTTTTTGCATCACCTTTGGAATGTTGCATCAGCATTTTTGAGACCAAATGACATCTTTACATAACAGTAAGTACCATATGGAGTGATGAAGGAAGCTTTCTCTTCATCTTCTTTACTCATATTAATCTGGTGGTACCCTGAGTAGGCATCTAAAAAACTTAACAACTCACACTCGGAAGTAGAGTCTACAAGTTGATCAATGCGATGAAGGGAAAAGTCATCCTTTGGACAAGTTTTATTGAGATCTGTAAAGTCGATACACATTCGCCACCTTCCATTGGCTTTTTTAACCATTACAGGATTGGCGGGCCACTCTGGGTGATCGACCTCACGAATGAACCCAGCTTTGAGAAGCTTGTCAATCTCCGACTGGATTGCTTCCTTCCGATCAGGTGCGAAACGCCTCAGCTTCTGCTTGATCAGTTTTTTGTTAGGCTGCAAGGCTAGCCTATGCTCGATCAACTTCCTGAGGACTCCGGGCATATCGGACGTCTGCCAGGCGAATACGTCCTGGTTTGCTCGGAGGAAGGAGACAAGCAACTCTTCCTATTTAAGGTTGAGTTCTGCTCCGACCAGTATCTTGGCACCTTCTGGAGAAGCGCTTTCGTCGAGTTGTACCTCTTTTATCTAGTCAGAAGGTTTTGGTGTCATCTTTGGTCTCGAGTGCTTGACCTGCATGGTAGTGGTGTTAGTTTCCCTGGTTGGAAGTTCGTCGACCAGTTCCAAACATTTTCGATCACATGCGTAGGCTATTTTTTGATCGCCTCGAACCGTGATGACCCCTTTTGGTCCTGACATTTTCAAACTCTGGTAACCGTAATGCGTGTCTATCAGGAATTTTGCTAAGACCGGACGACCAAGGATTGCATTATATGCGGTTTCGAAATTTACCTCATCAAATGAAATCTTTTCTGTCCGGAAGTTGTCAGGTCTTCCAAACGTAACTAGTTGGGACAAGTGCCCTATTGGTTTGGCGGTAGATCCAGGAACTATGCCATGAAAGGCATATTTCATAGGTTTTACCTTGGATTTGGGAATCTGCATGTCTTCCAATGCGCTTGTAAATAAAATATTTAAAGAACTACCCTATCTATCAAGACCCGATTAACTTTATAGTTATTAATAGTAGGCTCAACAACAATAGGGAACCTACCTAGTTGAGTCGAAGGGATAGAGCAATCTTCTTTGCTGAAGGAGATTATTGTCTCCGACTACCTTGAAGGTTTAACGACGATCGAAGATTCGGTAAGGTTGACTTCCCGCTCCATGGCCTTCAGATGACGTCAGGACTCGTACGAAGAAGATCCACCAAAGATCACGTCGACAGTGTGCTGAGGTTCTTGGTACTCCATTTCTTCGTCACTGTCTTTGCCCTTCTTGGAGCTTGTCTCCCCGAGCTCTTGTATTGAGGGGAGTGGACCTTTACCTGCATAATAATCTTCCAGCTTCTTTTGCCAAGCACGACAATTACGCAAGGCATGTCCTGCTTGCTGGTGAAGAGGACACCACTTCTTATTTTTCTTGTATTCATTGGCCGGGGTTTTAGCCTTGCCACGACCAAAATAATCCATTCTTCCCTTGGTGAATTTTTCAGGAACCGCAAGAACCTCCTTATCGTCGATTTTGCGGTGTATCTTCTTCTTAAGAGCCTTCTTTTGCTTCCTTTCTGTCTTATCTAAGTCAGATTGGGGGATTTTATCTTTTCAATCAATGGCCTCGTTTCACTCAACCACCTCGCTGGCGGTCGCGTACTTGTCAGCCATATCGAAAAGCTCGATGGTTGTTCGTGGGGGATGTATAGCTAAATCCTCCGTAAACCTTCGGTTTCTTAATCCCGCTTTGAAGGCTTGGATGACAGAAGATTCTGCAACCTCTGGTATTGAATTAAGAACCTGGCTAAATCTTTTGATGTACTGTCGGAGAGTCTCGTTAGATTTTTGCCGGATTCGGTGGAGATCGTCCTCCTTTCCAGGGCGATCGTACGTACCCTGAAAATTTACAATCAGAAGGTCGCAAAGTTGCTCCCAAGTATACACTGACCCGACCGGTAGGTTGAGTAACCACGACCGGGCTGATCTTTCTAATACCGTGAGAAAATAGTTAGTCATTATATTTTCATCACCACCAGCGGCTCTGATGGCATTGGTGTATATATGGAGAAATTCCAAAGGATTTTGAGTCCCATTGAATTTGTCCAGATTGACCGGTCGGAATCTATTTGGTCAACGCAGAGCCTGGAGCCCTGCGGAGAAGGCTCGATAACCTGTGATAGTTTTATAGCGTCTTCTTTGGAAAGGTGCCGGATTATAATTGGTCGGAGACCGATTTCTAAGATTAGATTGCCGGTGCTTCGGTGTCCCAATTCGGTCGTGGACGTTGATAGGACACCTCCGACCGCTTGCTTGATTCAAATGATGTCGAAGGTCATCAGGTCCAAGCGATTGCTCCTCTAGATGAAGTGAGGGTGAGGATTCTTGGAACAGCCTTATCCCCTCATGACTCGTTGGTCAGAATCATCGAGGTAGTCTTGGTATCAACTGGTCTTCAACACGACCATGCTGGCCCCTGGTACGGGAAGAGTGCTGGGATGAAGTCATGGTCTGACTTTGTGAGTGACTTCGTTCCCGATATACTTCTGTGCGCTGCATAGTCTGTTGGATAATTTCTAATACTTGACCTACAAGTTGGACAAAACCTAGAGTCTCTGCCAAAGCAGGATCAGAAGTATTTAAAATATCTCTAACTCACTGTAGGTTTTGTACCGTTACCCAAGGTCTCAAAGGGTTTCTGCCAGAAGAGGGTGTCTGATGGCCTGAAGCCCCCGACCTCCTGGTCGGTCTTGCCTGGTCCCTTATATTGGCTGGTGCAGAACCAGGCGAATTAACTGATGGACGTCCACCAGGTCTGTTACCTCTAGCATTTGGTGCCTGACTGCTCGTACCATCTCCATTATTATGTGGTGACGAGACAACGTATGGAGGACCGTATACGGTATTTTAATCTGTATCTCCGATTGCATTGACCTCGTGCTTCTAGCAGTGATCCTCCGATGAGCTTCCGTCGTAATCGATGGAGAGTCTTTCAGAGCTTTTACGAGAAGCTTCCATGATGGAGAGTGGTCGGTAATCAGCACTTCCTGAGGTCTTCGTAATGGTCTCAATCTGATCCGGCGGATTGCCGATCGTATGCTGAGCCTTATCATCCCCGCTTGGTTTATGACTAGTGGGGGTTTCATCGACACCGTCACCAGATGTCGGTTGGCTCCTGGAATTACCAGAAGTCGTCGGTGAGTACCTGTCAACCATGATCGCATCAAGGGTATAGTGGTCCTTGAATTGCGGTGTTGAATTTTCGTCACCTTTTTTGCCGGTCGAAAAGTCCGAGCTTGCAGAGGTTTTTGGGTGTTCCGAACTGGTCGGAAGCACTTCCTCTGAAACCGCCATTGATCGAAGCTTCCTCATCCAAACCGCCATTGATCGTTTAGGCTTAGGCTTTTTGGCTTATAGCGGTGTATCCTCATCCATCGACTTTTGTAGGATGTTGGCTTATTGAGTTGTGTGTGAAGGATGAAAGGTCCGACCCTCCTTGCATGTATTTAAACAGTTATTTTTCATGGGATCTGAAAATATGACGATACATGCATTTGATATCAAAATGGATATGGCGCGATGGCGCAACGAACCGCGATTCATATAACGGAGGAGACTGAACTGTATGATGAAATATGAAGAGATCATCCATGGGCACAATATTATGGTCCTTCTGCATGGAATGGAAATAGCTGCGGCCTTTCTCTACAAGCCCTGAACGGCTACAAGCAGAGAGGACACCAATAAATGTTACCCCATCTGGCTTCACACCCTTAGCCAACATCTTCTCAAACAAATCTATAGTTTCTTTTGCCTTCCCAAATTGAGCATACCCTGAGACAAGGGCTGTCCAGGAGACCTGATCGTGAAACGACATTTCATCAAACAAGCGGTGCGCATCCTCGATGCTGCCACACTTCCCATACAAGGTAACTAGTGCATTGTACACTGTAATGTATGGCATCAACCCTGAGACAAGCGCTAGACAGTGGAACTGCGCTCCCTCTTCCAGGCTTGCTAGGTTAGCGCAAGAACTTATAACACTGCCCAGAAGGGGAGGCGGCGGCGTTGGGGATGGGGAGGGAAGGCGGCGGGGTTGGGGATGCGGCGTCGGGGCAAGGGATGTGGCGGCGTGGGGATAGGGGGTGCGGCGGCGTTGGAGATGGGGAGGGGAGGCAGCGGGGTTGGGTGGAGGAGAGGGGAGGCGGCGGCGTTGGGTGGAGGGGAGGCGACGACGTTGGGGAGGGGAGGAGGCGGGTGTGGGAGGCGGCGGCGTTGGGGAGGAGGAGGCGGGTGTGGAGGCGACGAGAGGGGGAGGCGTCGGGTGGGAGCACCAGGCAGGCGTCGGGTTGGGAAGGATTCGATGGAAAAAAAGAAACGATTTGTATTTATATACGATGGCAATTTGAGGGTAATTTTAACGGTTCGGTGGTAAATATATATTCTATTCATAAAGCCAAAAAGCATCTCTCCCCGGCTTATGGCTTTTAGGCTTAAATTGGCTTAAACTTATTATAAGTTTAACAAAAGCACCCCTTTGTTTAGGCTTAAGCTTTTTGCTTTTAAGCGGACAAAAGCCTAAACAAAGAGGGTCAAGAGACTTCGCTTTTCCGCATGGCGGATGCATACGTCCATGTCGAGGTTGGAGTAGTCCGCTGTGTCAAACCAGCTCGTCCCAACTTCCCGCCATAACCGCATAAGTGATTACAAATGGGAAATGGACAAGGATTTGATGAGCAAAGAACTTCTTCCAAGATTCTATGCCGCGTTCCTACGGACGGCGCCAACCGTCGATTTATCAAGATGTCGATCTTACGAAAGAATAGGAGAGAATGACGTGAAAATTTTGGGGAGATAATGGGACTTCTTTTTAATATGAACTGGGATTTACAGGAATGCCTTCGACTAGATGGTGAACTACTCCTGCTTAACCGAGAACATTGCTTGTTACGCTACAATGTCAGACTTAAAACACCAATCTAATGTCTATCCTTTAGTCCGATCCGAGACCTCTTTTGCTCCGTCCATGCTCCATCTTTAAATAGCTCTTGAAGGGGTGGTAGTTACTTCTGGAGAAGACATCTGTTGTGAAGCATCGCGACTGGTTGGAGCGGGATGATGGTTGATGGAGAATCAACCGTTCGGCGGTTGTATGCTTGT
Source organism: Ampelocalamus luodianensis (assembly GCA_036346255.1). Lineage (NCBI taxonomy): Eukaryota > Viridiplantae > Streptophyta > Magnoliopsida > Poales > Poaceae > Ampelocalamus > Ampelocalamus luodianensis. The sequence goes on from CM070625.1 coordinate 17,807,168, forward strand.
GAGATAGTCAACCGCATGGTGGTTGTTCATCAGTGTTTCAGATAAGAAACATCGTGTGGTATGGAATACACACACATGTTAGTTCCTGCCTGAGGTTAGACACGTGAATATAAGCGCAGCTTGTATGCTTGTGAGATAGTTCCCTGTCGGAGGTTAGACATAGGATCTCGTCCCACCAGTGGTACCCACTGTAACCTCTCCGAATCTCTACGACCAATGAGGTCGTGAACCTCGGGTTACGACCATGAAGACGTAGGGTCTTTTATGTATTAAAAATAATACATAGAGATTTTAATCATCGTCAAATACAATTATAGACACTATCCCCTCTGATCAATGATCACTCTTCAGCAATAACCTAAAACATCTTAGATTTAAGGCATCTGTCTTTTACCTCTAAAAGCAAAAGAATATCATCTTTTACCTCTAAAAGCAAAATAATATCACATAATTTACGAATCCTTCATGAATAAACAACCTAATTGAATAGATTTCATAGAATAGTTAGACATGAGATCGAGAGAGGCCCAAATCCTTACCGAAGTGGGAAGTAGTGCCTGAGGCGGCAGACTGCTTGGCGACAAAGGACCCCTTGAGATCACACTTGACATCGGTGGCCTTTCGCCTGTCCTCGCGCCTAGTGGCCTACGAGCAGCGGTAGGGGAGGGAGGAGGAGGGCGACGGTGCCAGGGGAGGAAGGAGGAGGCGACGGGCTGCTGAGGAGGGAGGCTGCACAGGACAGTCAGAGGAGATAGGTGGCGCGGGCCTCCGTGCTCATCGGAGGGAGGTGACACAGGCGGCCGCTTGTTGGGTCGGAGTTAGAGGAGGATGGCCTGATTCGGTGGGCGGCGCGCCCGGGCGGTCAGGGCCTGAGGCGACGTGCGAGATCCAGATCGGCGCGCGGCTAGGAGGAGAAGGAGAAGGGGAGCGGGCGGGCGCCACTCTAGGAGGAGGAGAAGGGAGGCACCGCGTGGGAGGAGGAGGTGGGGCATCGGCACGAGAGGAGGTGAGAAGAGGAGGGCGTCGGTGGAGGAGAAGAGACACAGCAGGGAGGAAGAGAGACACGCCATGGGGGAAGGAAGAGGAGAAAAGGGTGGGCGAGCAAGGGCGGGGCCTAGGGTTTCGAGCACGGGGTTGGGGTTTTGTGCGGTGGCAAAAGCGTAATTACCTCAAATTTCAGGGTAAAGTTGGAATGGGGTGGGAAGCCACGGAAGTCGCCACGGTGGCTTCGACTTTGGCCTTTTCACGATAACGAGCTTCCGCTTCGAGAAAGCCGTGAAAAGCCCCGCTTGAGACATATTTCAACAAAGAGGAGTGTTTTTTTGAAATTATTTTTTTATTTTTTTACAAAACTAGGTCGTCGCCAAAAATTACAAAACTAAGTCCCTATCGCCATTCGAATCGGCGGCAGGAACTGCAGTTCTTATCACTGATCATGACAGAAACCTAGGAATTTTTAAATATAGTAAATGAGCTTAAAAATTACTAATTTTTAGAGGCCTCCCGGACTTCGTTTTCCTGCATGGCGCGGATGCATACGTCCATGTCGAGGTTGGAGTAGTCCGCCAGGTCAAACCAGTTTTCCTCGTCCCAACTTCCTGCCATAACCGCATGAGTGATTACAAATGGGAAATGGACAAGGATTTGATGAGCAAAGAACTTCTTCCAAGATTCTACGCCGCGTTCCCCACGGACGGCGCCAACTGTCGACGATCAAGACGTCGATCTTACGAAAAGAATAGGAGAGAATGACGTGAAAATTTTGGGGAGATAATGGGACTTCTCTTTTTTTAATATGAACTGGGATTTACAGGGAATGCCTTCTGACTAGATGGTGAACTACTCCTGTTTACACTGAGAACATTGCTTGTTACACTACAATGTCAGACTTAAAACACCAATCTAATGCCTATGCTTTAGTCCGATCCGAGACCTCTTTTGCTCCGTCCATGCTCCATCTTTAAATAGCTCCTGAAGGGGAGGTAGTTATTTCTGGAGAAGACATCTGTTGTGAAGCATCGCGACTGGTTGGAGCGGGATGATGGTTGATGGAGAATCAACCGTTCGGCGGTTGTATGCTTGTGAGATAGTCAACCGCATGGTGATTGTTCATCAGTGTTTCAGATAAGAAACATCGTGTGGTATAGAATATACACACGTGTTAGTTCCCTGGTCGGAGGTTAGACACAGGAATATAAGCATCGGTTGTATGCTTGTGAGATAGTTCCCTGGTCGGAGGTTAGACATAGGATCTCGTCCGACCAGGGTACCCACTGTGTAACCTCTGGAATCTCTACGACCAATGAGGTCGTGAACCTCAGGGGTTATGACCATGAAGACGTAGGGTCTTTTATGTATTAAAAATAATACATAGAGGTTTTAATCCTCGTCAGATACAATTATAGGCACTATCCCCTCTGATCAATGATCACTCTTCAGCAATAACCTAAAACATCTTAGATTTAAGGCATCTGTCTTTTACCTCTAAAAGCAAAAGAATATCACATAATTTACGAATCCTTCATGAATAAACAACCTAATTGAATAGATTTCATAGAATAGTTAGACATGAGATCGAGAGAGGCCCAAATCCTTACCGAAGTGGGAAGTAGTGCCTGAGGCGGCAGACTGCTTGGCGGCAAAGGACTCCTCGAGATCACACTTGACATCGGTGGCCTTTCGCCTGTCCTCGCGCCTAGTGGCCTACGAGCAGCGGTAGGGGAGGGAGGAGGAGGACGACGGTGCCAGGGGAGGAAGGAGGAGGCGACGAGCTGCTGAGGAGGGAGGCTGCGCAGGGCAGTCAAAGGAGATAGGTGGCACGGGCCTCCGTGCTCATCGGAGGGAGGTGACGCAGGCGACCGCTTGTTGGGTCGGAGTTAGAGGAGGATGGCCTGGATTCGGTGGGCGGCGGCGCGGTCGGGCGGTCAGGTGTCAGAGGCGACGCGCAGATCCAGTCGGGGCGGCGCGGCTAGGAGGAGAAGGAGAAGGGGAGCGGGGTGGCGTCACTCTAGGGAGGAGGAGAAGGGGAGGGCACCGCGTGGGGAGGGAGTAGGTGGGGCATCGGCACGAGAGGAGGTGAGAAGAGGAGGGCGTCGGTGGAGGAGAAGAGACACAGCAGGGGAGGAAGAGAGACACGCCATGGGGGAAGGAAGAGGGAGTAGTGCGGGTGGGCGAGCAAGGGCGCGGGGCCTAGGGTTTCGAGCACGGGGTTGGGGGGTTTTGTGCGGTGGCAAAAGCGCGTAATTACGTCAAATTTCAGGGGTAAAGTTGGAATGGGGGTGGGAAGCCACGGGAAGCTGCCCCACGGTGGCTTCCGACTTTTGGCCTTTTCACGTATAACGTAGCTTCCGGCTTCCGAGAAAGTTGGTGAAAAAGCCCCCGTTTGAGACATATTTCAACAGCAAGAGGTGTTTTTTTTTGAAATTATTTTTTTTATTTTTTTTTACAAAACTAGGTCATCGCCCCAAAAAATTACAAAACTAAGTCCCTATCGCCATTCGAATCAAGCGAGGAACTGCAGTTCTTGTCACGGTGGCATGCAAAACCTAGGAATTTTTAAATATAGTAAATGAGCTTAAAAAATTACTAATTTTTTTGTGAGGCCTCCCGACATAGTATACTTGCTTGTGTAATGTTTTCATAATTTTATACATTCTGAATGTGTCTCCGAAATTCATTTAAGTATGTTGTTTTTAGGAATTGCTAAATATATAAAATGAGGTAAAAAATTATGATTTTTTTTGAACGCTCATTACATAGTGTACTTGATGGTGTAATTTTTCTAGAATTTTATATGTTCTGAAGTTGTCTAAAAAAATTCGGAATTTAGGTTTCCGATGCAATGTACTTGATTGTGTAAACTCTTAATTTTAGAGACAATTTAAGAACATATAAAATTCTGAAAAAATTACACCGCTAAGTACACTATGTAAGGAGCATAAAAAATATAATTTTTGGACCTCATTTTATATATTTAGAAATCCATACAAATAGTATATTTAAATAAATTTGGGAGACAAATTCAAAAAGGATAAAATTATGAAAAAATTACACAAACAAGTACACAGTGTCGGGAGGCTTCACAAATTTTTTTGTAATTTGTTGAGCTCATTTGCTATATTTAAAAATTCCTACGTTATTATCGCCAGTTGAGCTGACGACAGGAACTCTATTGCCAATTGAACTGACGACGAAAACCTGTAGGGTCCCTGTTGCCAGTTAAACTGGCGACAGGAGTCTGTCGTCAGTTTAAACGATGACAGGGACCTAATTTTGTAATTACGACAATTTAAATGACTACAGAGGCCTAATTTTGTAATTATTTTTTACGACGACCTAGTTTTGTAAAAAAAAAATTAAAAATATTATTTCAAAAAAATCGCAAGAGGTGCTGAACAAGGCACACACCTTTTTTTTTTTTTTTTTTTGCTGCTACGATTACTCCTCCTACCACTCATGCTCTGCACCTGCCTCCCAACATGCACCGCTGTGTACTCGCCCTAGCAATCGCAGAGCATCGTATGCCTTTGATCTGCCCACACCACACCCATCTCACCAAACTCGCCTGCGGAAACGCGATGGCGCGAGCACGTGTAGATGACACGATCACACACGAACGTGCATGCAACGGTGCTTAAAAAACTACTCGAGTCCAGTAATCCATGCCTCCATGTGCATGTCCCAAGTTCCCGATGTACGGTCGCCATTTTTAGAATCCGCGAGCACACGTAGACGTCGGGGGTGACGTTTGCCATGGCGCTTCGTCTCGTCGATGTACCGGTCTCCTTGCCCCCTTCGGCCATCAACAGCTCTGCTAGAAAGGAGGGTGAGCTTCGTGTACCTGCTTTTCCCCGTCGGACCAAAGTTGCACGGCCTCAAACGCGATCTTTTTGTTTCTTCCAGAGCAAAACAAATGTGCGTAAGCTAGTGGTGTTCAAATAGGCCGGCGCCACGGCACGGACTCGATTAGGTCCTGCCCAACTAGCTAATCGGTTCGTGTCGTGCTGGCTCGTGGGTCAGGGTGTCGATCCAAATACGACACGTTGGTCTCTCGGGCTATGCTGGGTTGGTCCGGACACGTTTGGTTTGATTGGGCCGGGATAAACATGGAACCACGGAGAAAGCATCTGGCCTATGCCGCCGCGACCACCTCCTCCTCCGTATCCGTGCCCGGCCGCTGCCCACCACCTCCTCCTCTGTGCCTGGCCACCGCTGTTGCCTTCTCCTCCTTCGCGCCCGACGCCGGCCTCCTCCTCTATCGCCCTATGTTAGCCGTGTCATGCCGGTTCGGCCCAGAAACAGTGTCAGTCCGTGCCATGTCTGGACCAAATCAACACGGGAGCGGCACAACCCATTTGGACAGCTCAAGTGCCACTAACAAGTGAAGTGAGCCCCTAGTTATTATTTTCGGGCATGCACAGTTTGACTATTTTGTTGAGCATATTTTTTTCTTGCGAAAAATGTGGTATGATGTACACACTTTTATTTTTCTTGGGGCAACGATGATTTAGGTTACGATTTTGGCCTTACATTTACCGTCTCTTTGATCTTTTGTTCGGGAATAGTAGGCAGGTAGCAATGAAACAACGAGGACACTATAAGTACTCTGTGCCAAAGTCATTTGGCGAAGAAGCACCATCCGCCAAATGAAATCACAATCCGAAAAGGATGGAATTCATAACACGAGCCACACGAGGACATAAAACTGGACGTGCCAAATGAAAGCTGCGGTGGATTTGTCTCCCAGTGTTTCGTCCGTTCAGAAATGTATGATGTTTTAGAAAATATGCAGTTAAATTTATCTAACTTTGACTAATAATATATAAAAAATTATTTGGATTGACCATAGGTAAATAGTATCATTAGATTTTTCATGATAAGTATTTTCGTAATATAATAATAATATATATTTTTTTACTAAAATAATCATATAAAAAGTAATGATCAAAGTTAGGTATTGGAGACCATACCGATGTTCAAAACATCGTACATTTTTAAACCGAGAGAGTAGTATTCTTCCTCCTCCAATTGAAAAGATCTGTGAGCCTACCAAGGTCAAGATCGGTGTTGTTTATCTCGTATTTTGCATGGAACACCGTTTAAGTCCTAGCATAAGCACCAGCCTGTGTTCATGTGATAAATTCAGCAGTGAGAGTCTAGAATTATTGATCGTTGGGGCTCGATGTGTTCCGGTCTTCCAGGCGATGAATTGCAGGGACTCGTACGCACATGAGCCCTCGAAAGTCGCAGACTCCATCAGCCCATGCCCCACCAGTTTATGTACGTATCTGCCTGAGTTAATCTTTCTTTTTTTGGTGAACCAAAGAAATCCAAATGGCACCGACTAGCTAATTGCTACTCAAATGTTTGACAGTGATGCAGGCGATGTGCGATTATGGGCCAGATTCCATCAGACTACATGCGACATTTTCTTGCTAGCTTGTTACATGCAGATGCAGTACTGTTATTTTGCATTTTTTTGCCACATAGCAGAAAGGCAATTGGATCGAACTTTGTCAGGCAAATGACACACTCGAGTAGTTAAATTTATGGGTCTATCTACACAGAATTCGGCTGTTTTCTCTGTAAAAAATTGTCAGATTCTGAAAGTTTATTTACAACTCTATTATTCATAAATTACAATAAATTATTTATGTAATTTTAATTCTTGATCACTGTAATTTTTTTTGAAAGTCTTAATAACTCATATTTCCATCACATGATTCAAAATCTCACATGTACTTTGAGAGGTTGAGCAAAAATAAAGACAAAAAATAAAATTATATACCAACAAAATACGGCAATGTGGTGAACCCGTTATGTTTTTCACATGTACTTTGAGAGGTTGAGCAAAAACAAAGACAAAAAATAAAATTATATACCAACAAAATACGGCAATATGGTGAACCCGTTATGTTCTTCACATGTACTTTGAAATATTGAGCAAAAACAAATATAAAAAATAAAATTATATACCAACAAAATACGACAATGTGATGAACCCATTATGTTCCGAATAAAAAATCATAATAAATTCGGACCCAATTCATCAGATGAGAAAAAGTGCAAATCTAAAAGCATATTGGACGAATGAAAATTCAACTATTATGATTTTTTCGTACAGCATATCAACAACACGAATCTTATAGCGCATCTAACGAACAGAAAAAGTGATAATTTTAGCTTCAAAAAACTGTTGGAAGTTACATAGCAATTCCCTAAATTTATCTCCTAAAGCTAGTTCTCACGAAAAAACATTATCTTTAAAAGTTATCCTCCAAATCGTAGAACCGTATGACTGTATATGGCGAAATTAGATTCGACTAAAACAAAAGCAAAAAATATGCTACTTTCACGGAGCCCCTAAAGGACTTGTGACCATCAGATCTCGACTATCTGGTGTGACATGTATACGTCCTTACTGTCTTGCTATCTTCGACTCCTTTTTTTTTTTTTTGACGTTGCTATCTTCGACTCTAGTATGAGACCGTGAGATCTCAACTATCTAGCGTGGCGCGAGGCCATCGTATCTCGGGCATCTAGTGCTTGTGGTTCTATCGTAAACTCTAGTCACCCGAGACCACCCCATCACCGCTATCTATCATGACGCAAATTATGTCTAGTTATCGTCAACTGTAGCAACATGAGACACAAACACGTCTCTAGTTATTGTCGACTATAGCTACGTGAGACCATCAGATATCAAGTGTTCAGTGTGACACAAACATATCTCTAGGGATCGTCAAAACTCCAGCGACATGAGACCATAAGATATCGTTTGTTTAGTATGACACAAACATGTCTCTAGATATATATCATCAACTTTAGTGACACGAGACTATCATGTATAGCTCGACTAATAGTGCGACGACGAAAAATATAACTCGTAGGTTACCGTCACTGGCCCTTTCTAACAGAAACCCGACATCGACGTCAAGTCATCAATACATCGATAACTGTAGCATAATTGCACCATTTATATTTTTTCCTTACATAAAAATTGCAAGATTAGCCATAGCTGGCAAAAATAATTATAGGTCTAGCAAGCGGCGGAAAAAAAAGTATTGCTCCTTTTAAAAAACAAACCATGTTATAACATGACTAACACAAAATGTTGATGCGCTTCCAGTTTAGAACAAAACATTATAGGTGTGTAAAACTAGAAAATTCCCAAATTTATGAGTTGCCCCCTTATAAGCTATGACACATCGACATATCACATCTCACAACATGTTTGTTTCTAGAATAATATTTACAAATAGTGACATATATCTCTCTCAATAGTAAAACGGCAATGCAGAACAGGGCAAGTAGGTTGCTGCGTGATCTTGCAGCTACCCCTGGGAGTCAGGGGCTTATAAACCCTACTACGAGGACTAGGCAAACAAACAGGAGGGGGTGCGCGGCGCCTGCGCCTGCGTCTGCGCCTGCGTCTGCGTCTGCGTCTGCGCCCATCGGACGTCGTGCGCGGCGCAGGGTTTTGCCGATATTTTCCTAAAAAAGGTTATTGCCACCGTACCGAGAAAAGAGAAGAATACAAGGCGAAAAGAATAAAAACACACAAACACCTCTCCTCCTCTTCCTTCCTCCCGTTCGGTTCCTTCCGATTGGTGCCTGGGCCCAATCGGACCCGGCCGCCGTCGCCATGGACGGCCTGCACGGTACGGACGCCTGCTTCTCCCCCGGGAGGGCCATGTCGCCGCAGGTGAGGCCCCCTGCTGGGCCGCCGGACGTAGGCGGGTAAGATGGGAACGCTGAGATTGGGTTTTGTTTCTCGGGAAGAGGAAAAGGTTGATTCTTTGGTGTGTTCTTGGATGGCCGGCCGTCTGAATTGCGCCTTTGATTTTTCTTGTGTGCCTGGGTCGGATTGGATGGCGCGTGGTTGGATTGCGGTGGCGCAGCCAGTACTTGGCGGAGCTGTTGCAGGAGTACCAGAAGCTGGGGCCGTTCATGCAGGTGCTCCCAATCTGCAGCAGGCTCTTGAATCAAGGTGAGAGGTTTGATCCGGTTCTTAGACTCCATTGTTCTGTTTCTTGAGTGGATAGCATTATTGGATTAGATTGGAATTTGTCTTTGCTGATTCACGGTGGCTTAATTCCTCCTCTTACTTGTCTTTGGTTTATGCAAACTTTTCTCGGCGACTATGTTTCTGTTTAGGGAGGTGCAATGCTTTTGTGTCAATAGGTCTTGAAAGGATGTAGCTTGGTTATTAAGAAAAAAAGACTGTATCTTTTCTTCAGTGGCAGGAAGTTTTCCATGTTCTTATGTTAATAGTGTCTGCTAATGTTTGCTTTTGCACACATGCTACCAGAGATAATGCGGGTGTCGGGCATGCTTCGCCAACATGGTGTTGGGGACTTTGAGAGGTTGCCGGTCGCAAGTCCAAACCAGATGCATCCATCGTCCCCCATGCCCAACTTCTGTGGAAATGGTTTTGGTCCCTGGAGTGGGATGCATCCAGAGGTAATTGCGTTAGTTATCTAACATGAGGATGCTACTATATTCAGTCATCTATCATATTTGATCACTTGCAAGCATCAGCTGTTAAGCCTTTATGCAACAAAGAATGCTATGTAAGGTAAGTTGCACTAGACATTATTGAAAGTGTGATGTAGGCGAGGAAGGAAACAAAGAAATACGATAATGACGACGGTTTTGTTAGGAGCCATTCCACATTAATATGCTGTTCTCATCAAGTTTATCCATCAAGGCCCTCTTGAAATACAAGTGACTTTCAAAGAGTACTATGTATGCCCTTTCGAAAAAAGACTGCTATGTATATATGCCAACAGTTCCAAGTGGTATTATGATCAGCTTCTCTGGAGTTTTGTGCTGTTAGATGACCCACGTCTCCCCTCCCTCTTTTAACCCAAATACTTTGAATAAATAATCACCACAGGTACCTTCAGAACATATTATCAATGTAAGATATGTAGTGATGTTTAAACTCATTCTCTGTCAATTTTCATCCCATACACTACTTGGAAAATGAGCATACCTTTTCATATAAAAGAACTGCACAATTGCATATCTGTTCCATTCATAAAGAGTGAAAAAGTGGTGTAAAATTAATTTACACCTAAAGTAACAAAGACATAATGCTATAACTTAGAAGATGAGTACCACCAAATTCCCTGGTGTAGAGTCACAAAACTACCTTGAAAGTGAAAGGAGTTTGTCATACACCAACAAATCAGTATTAAGATCCTCTTCCACTCTCAACTAATGTTCCAAACCACCACGACCACCATTGATTCCTATCTTATTGGTCTTGTTTCTTCCATCATGTTCCTAATAGCAGACCACCATCAGTCCAAGCTCTGATCTGAACCTGTAAGATTATCCTACAACACTTGCAACACTCAGCATTGCATTTACCTGCGCTAACAACAAAATTAGCGCACCGTAGCAACAGATGTGATGTTGTTTTGCTCCTGGTAATACATGTGTCAAGTGGAACTGTGGGAAGATATGGCCAACCTTGTTTTTCTAAATTGTCTGCAGTACATGCTTTCCTTGTATAGGCCACCAAGCAAAGAACTTTCGCTACATTGGCAACCATATTGTCCAAATCACCTATACTCTCTGAGTTGTTTACTTGCCATGAAGAGAGAGCTCAGAGCTGTAAGCTGAGTTGGTTGAGAATCACCAACTCAATTTTTCATTCCATGTGATATTATTACAATATTATCTTCCATTTCTGGGTTCACTTCTGTTTGTAAGAAATGCTTGAAAAGAAGTTGCAATACATTCAAACAGATACAGCTGCTTTTTTTTTTTTTGTTTCATGTGGTGCCCTCTGATTTAAATTATTGAAGTTTAACTGGATTGGTGAATTTCGATAAAGATTTGGCAAATCCTATGACTTTCTCTTAAAGTGCTTAAGGCATTATGTAATGAGTATGTGCAACCATTTTTATACTGAAGGATGTGATGCCGTACTTATAAACAGGATCTATGCTTGATATTGTTATATTTGTGAATTTGATAATCGCAAAGAAATAAGTAGATATCCCTATAACAAGTTAAATATTGCCTCAGCGTATTTTCAGAGTAAAGTTTATGAATTGAGGGTACATATCCTTACTACTGAAGGCTGAAAAAGAAAACCAGGCTGATTTGTTGCTCCTAGTTTAGAATTAATATCACGGGCTTCCACAAAGAGGTAATTTCTTCCATTATATTTTCATTTAATGAGAGCTAGCAACTACACAATCCATTTTTTCTTCCTTAGTGAGAGCTGAAATGTGGATATTTGGAGCCTTCATTTTGAAGAAAGAGAAACCTTGATGCTTAGGATTTTATATGTAACTGAATCATGGAGATACTTAGACAGCATTAGGAAATCTGGAGGAACGTTCTTGTTCAGCACTAAACTCTCACCCATTTCTTAATTTTTCCATATTATCTCCTAAGAAGTACGTCACCTTATCATTCTATTATTGGTCAGAGAGTAGGTTTTTCTCAAGGACCTGCGGGTTGGCAAGGAGCAGCACAAAGCCCCTCTTCTTATATTGTCAAGAAGATCTTGCGGTTGGAAATACCAACAGATAATTACCCTAATGTATGTTCTTATTTTTCATATTTGTAATGGTTACTGGTATGGAATAAATATTGACTCTGCTTGCTGTTCTTCGTTCAGTTCAATTTTATTGGCCGTCTTCTTGGACCAAGGGGAAACTCGTTGAAGAGGATTGAAGCATCTACAGGTTGTCGTGTTTTCATCAGAGGGAAGGGCTCAATTAAGGATCCTGGCAAGGTAAACCCTTTTTTCTTGTGGAACATCACTCTGGAATTAGGCAGATATCTTAGATATAGCTGTGTATCCATATCTTACATCCTCAATTGTTACGTTGTTAGTTATATTTGTGCAATAGGAAGCAGGCACTTGTCTTATTGTGTTCAGCGAGCCTGCAATGCTTACATGTTGTTCTTTTCATTTCATAAAGGAGGAGCAACTCAAGGGAAGGCCTGGCTACGAGCACTTGGATGATCCCCTGCATATCTTGATTGAAGCTGAGTTACCTGCCAATGTCATTGATGCAAGACTTGCAAAAGCACAAGAAATCCTAGAAGAGTTGTTGAAACCAGTGGTATGCATATTTGTCTCGACTCCTCTTATCATCCTTTCCATTTTAGTCTGCAGCCATTGAACAAAATAACAAGTTGAAATATCCAAACGTGGCAACAAAAGAGCTTCGCATGTAGTGTCCTTACCCTATCATCATCCCTAATCCAGACACGAGTCCTTGAGATATTAACGTTTGTGATAATGAAGTAGTAAACTGAACCTTACCTTAATTGCACCTTTTTTCCCACGTTCATTTTTACAAGGTTATTTTCCTATCCCAGCTGTTATCTCATAACGTGTTTGTTCTAGTAATCTAGTGCATTACTAAGTACTGACCTAGGATGCACCAATACGCGATACCGGTACGGCGGTACGGATACGATGATACCCCATTCTCCAAAAAACCCGATACGGATGTGTGTGTGTGTGTGTGTATAAGTGTACTGAAAGTGATAAAGAAGTATAATATGTTTGTTTAAGTGGTATATTAGAAGTGGAAGTACATACTCCCGTATACGAAACGGGCGTCCTATATATATATATATATATATATATATATATATATATATATATATATATATATATATATATATATTAAAAATAGTAAAAATATAAAATATGATACTTGATAAGTTTGAGTCAAGGGTTTACCAATGTATGTAAATTTGTCCATGTACTGCACAGCCCTACATACTTATGCATGGATTACTAGTTTACTACCCTAGTCATGCGCAAGTCTGTTGCTCAGTTGCTCTTAAAGGGTTTCAGTTAAAGCTCTCAGCTCATTTCCCAGACACCAGTTCGACATAACATCCCATTTCCCAGTTCAGAGCCTGCTACAAGATCTGAGAGAAGGGAACAAAGAAGAGTAGGGAAAGGGAACACATCTGGCTGGAGCCGCCGGCCGCTGGAGAGGAGGGACCGAGGGAGCACCGTCGGCGCGCAGGAGGGGGCGCACAGGAGGGAGGGAGGCGTAGCGCACGGGTCCGGCCGTTGGAGAGGAGGGACCGAGGGAGCACCGTCGGCGCGCAGGAGGGGGTGCGGAGGACGGGAGGGAGCGCACAAGAGGGGTGCACGGGAGGGAGCACTGCTGGAGGAGTGGAGGCCCAAGGGAGGGAGCACCGCCGGCCGCAAGTCACTGCTCGCCGGGAGGCGCACGGAGGGCTGGAGGCGCCGTGAGGAGGATGGAGGCGCACGGATGGCTGCACGCGCACGGGGCAGTGATTTAGGGTTGGGTGTGGTGGGCCGTTCGGTTTGGGTCATGAACAGTGCAGTTTCTTTTCTTTTTTCCCGGCTAGGGCTGTATTTTGTACCGTATCGGTCGCTGTATCGTGGCGTATCCGGTATTTTTTTTTTTTTTTAATGTAAACATTTCCGATACTTCCCGATACGTATCGGGGCCATACTCGTACCCGATACGTATCGGGATACCGGTACTCCACCTTCCAGCCGTATCGGCACATCAGAGGTACTAACCCACTAGAACTAGCACAATTCTTTTAGCTAGCACAGTATAATAATTGAACGCAATGAAGTGTTTTCTTTAGAAATGCATGCACAATCAACTTCTTGTCCTTCTCGTTCTAAATCCTAATTCTTTCATGTTTTGCTATATAGGATGAATCACAAGACTACTACAAGAGACAGCAACTCCGAGAACTTGCTTTGTTGAACTCACCACTTCGGGAGGAAAGTCCGCACCCAGGTGGCGCTTCTCCCTTCAGCAATGGTGGCATGAAACGAATGAAACAATGACTGCAGAGGCTTGTTCCTCCCCCTTGACCCTCCAGAAACTCCGACCAATCCATGCCTTCACAACTTAATTTTTCATGAGCAAGCTTTCATGATGGTGTTGGCATTGTGCGATATCTGTTACTACTAGAATTTTGATCTCCCGTGTGACATTAACTTGTGACTGACAGATGATCGATGGGTAGCGAATCCTCCCTCTTCTATGGCTGTATAATTAGAACATTTGATTTATTTGTTGCTGGTAGTGCTGAGATATGGTAGTGTGCAGAGTTCTAAGTTACTGTGAGCTAGAGTACCGGGATTTATCTGACTTTGGTGACTTGTCTGTGCAACATATTGCGAGTTGTTTATCAAGGAGTACTACCAAGATGAAATACTCTAAATCTAACCTCTCGATAGACAAGTCCTATATGCTGTTGTTTATTGCTGCTATTGTCAGAATACACACTGCAAACAAAATATTACCTGCAGTTGATGCTTTTCTGCAAGCCTTTTGGTAGCAGAGCTGAAAAAAATCTTGTAGGCAGGAAGACTTACCTTGCCGATAAGCAGTCTGCAATTTTTCGGGGGCACGGTAATTGGATTCTGGACACTCGATATGCAATGATGGAACACATTCTACAATCGATCATGTTCAGAGATTGCTACGAAATTGCTATGTGCTCGTTTTGTGTTCAGTAATTGCTAGGAAATTACACCTTGTGCAGGACATGTCCCTTCGTGGTTGCCACCTGCCAGCTACTACCATTACTAGACCAGGCAAGAGCTTGAAAGTTCAGAGTTGTGCTAGACCTTGTTTAAAAGGACTAGAAATTTATGCTAGACAAGCAGAGGCAACTTCGGGCCTTCCACTCAGAAATGGCACCCTGTCCCACAATGGTACTATAGGGAAGCGGCACCCTGTTCAATCAAAGACTGGATCTACTGCCGCTGGTATTACAACGGCAAGTGCAATCTTTGTAGTAGGAGCGATCTTGAGCTCTTGACTGTTCAAAGCCATCTGATGGCTACCTACCGATCAGACAATTGACAACCCCACCATCTCATTTTTTTCCTTGTGAAAGCTTATCTTGGATATTATAACACTGGCGTGGAGCGATAAGATTTATTCTCCCACACAACATATCTAAGAATAGAGGATTCGAACTCAATTGACTAGCCCACCATCCGTAGTGCTAACAGCTGACCCGTGAGACTCTTCTATCTCGGATATTATAAAGTTAATCTCGGATATTATCGGTGTCGAACGGATAAAATTGCTTGAGTTGGAAAATTCAACAAAGTCTGGCCCCTAGGGGCACGGTAATGGCGAGTCCAGCTCCCCAGGGCACAGTGAAGGCAGGTCCACCCCCAAGGGCACGGATGTCCCCCTCGTGTCCGTCATCATTTCATGTGAAATTTGGGAATAAAATCACATGAAGTTTGGGAATAAAATCACATGAAGTTTGGGAATAAAATTTGAAAAATGAAATTGACGAAATTTGGGAATAAAATGAGAGACTTCACAATGCAATTTGCGAATTACATGACATGTAGGATTTGGTTACGTGCATTAAAAACGACGGAATGCATGAATCAACAAGCCAAAAATCACATAGGATACATGTGCACCTTTTTGAAATAAAAAATAAGGAGGATTGGAACAAAGTTAATTAGTCTTGGCGGCCCATCGGTCCCTTTTCCTTGTCTCCTGACTGCCTGCGATGATGGTCAGTCTTGAAGGCAGCCCTGTTCCGCTAGACGGGCTGGAAGATTGAATGATGTTAGCAGAACGTAAGGCAAAACAATAATCAAGATGCAAATTGAACATAACTTACCTCTTTGATCCGGAGTGTGCCAGGGCGACGGGGAGCGCTAGGATGGCCTCCAGTTTCACTAGCAAGAGTCTTCCCCTTGTCGACCGGTGCCTCTTTTTTTTTATACCAAAAACAGGAGGGGAAACTCCCCTACTGTATATATATATTAATAAAAGAATAAAGTATAGAAGAGATCAGGGGGGAAAGAATTTACTCCAGTTAACTAAAAGAGGATTAACCAAAATCTCTCAACCAAAGTACAAAATTCTGCTGAAGAGAAGGTTTGACCCTATGAATAACCATGGCAAATGCTTCCATGAAAGCTCTCTTCCAAGTTGATAACGAGGCAACTCCATTATTGAAGATTATGTTATTCCGAATGATCCAACTTACCCAGCATGCAATAATAACTATTTCTTTGAAAAAACAGAACTGGTATCTGACCTTGCCAGCTTGAATAAGGTCTAGAACCGAAAGAGACAAATCTCAATCAAACCCAAAGCATTGCCAACAATGTGGGCTGAAAGGGCACTAAAAAAACAGATGCTTCGAAGATTCCATCATGTGACCAGAGCATAGCACACATTCAAAATTCCGAATCGGAAAATGCTTCCGTCGAAGCAATTCTTTAGTATTTAATTAGTAGGTCTTTCAGGAGTAGCCAGAAGAAGAATTTGTGCTTACTCGGACAATAGGACTTCCAGAACCAGACACAAGGGAGCGAAATGGAGCTTTGACCCATCAGGTGAGTATAAGCCATCTTAGGAGTAAAAACACTACCCCAAATGAAAGTCAAAATATCAGCAAACTCAAGCTGCAGTTCAAAATCTTGAAGTTGAGAAGTTAAATCCTGGAGTTGAAGTAAGGCAGTGGGCTAAAGAAGAAGATGAAAATTAGCAAGCACATCTTCCCTGTCAAAAACTGAGAGACCAAAGCATCCTGATTCTTTGCAAAGGAAAAAAAAAAGATAAGGCCAATTGCTTAACAGGAATCCAAAATTCCACAAATCCTTCCAAAAAAGATAGGAGTCTCCATTGTACACAGAGCATCTTGAGAAGCCCTTAAAGTTCCCTAGCAAATGAGTTATGTCTTTCCACCAAAATGAACCACATCTTCTACTTGAAATGGAAGCCAACCTGTTCTGATAGAGAGCCATCCATGTCAAGTTGATCCAAGGGATATCCACTTTATTAAAGAACTTGTACAGATGCTTCAATAACAATGCCTTATTTTGTACATGAAGGTTCAAGATACCCAGACCACCCTGCTTCTTTGGTCGGCAACATCCTTCCAAGTTACTAAATAACCACCTTTCTTGTTAATATCCGATCCATGCCACAAAGGGTTTCCATCGTTCGAAGGTCTCATGTTGCTTCGCGCAGTTGAACATGTACTTCTACTAGATGAACGTTCTATCGTACATGTCTGGGCTATTGATCCATTGGAAGAAGTTGCAACACATCTCCTGCTGCCATTATGCACGGATGAAGTTAGGGATATGTGGAATCCAATGTAAGATGTGAAAAATCGATGTGTGTGTAAGATTCACTTACGAGGATGTTTCTGCACATGTAGTATGCCTGGGCGGCGATCACCGGGTGTATGGATTGAATGATCTTCGGCGGTTCTTCACACACACATTGTGGGCGTAGAAACTCTAGTGGTACTAGCACATCCTTCATACAACAATCCGGCTAGATTTTAGTCTTCTCGGTAAGCCACTTATACTTTCGCAGCATCTTCGCATCTCCAAGGCCGACCTAATGTTATGCTCTAGCTCATAGAACAAGGGCGAGTTACTTCGGAACAAATAAAATGATAAAATACATACCCGTTAACATAAAATTATGTACACAAAGGCGTAAATATTATAACACTACCTGTTTACATAAAATGACGTCCCCTAACATGCAAACAATATAATTAATTACGACATAGAATGATGCTAGAAGAGCTCGGTTTGTTAGGGCAATCTTTCATGGAGTGACTAAGGGTCTTGCATATCCGGCACTTCCTCACACGGCCCTGGCCCCCATGCTGGTTGTCATCTATGTCATTTTGGAAGCATCCCTTCCCAGTTGCCTTCAAGGTGTTGAGATCCAAAAATACAATTTTGAACCCTATGTGTGTAATGCACTAGTCTAGGATCACGCTAGTGCACACAGTGTCAACATAGATGAATATATGTTGGACCGAAACGACGACTAGAGGGGGTGAATAGGAGCACGATCTCTTTTTCACTTTGATCGGATTCAATACATTTTTCACTCCAATAGCTATAAAAACTATGAAGATCAATATACAAGCACGGAAGACTTATATTCAATCCAATCAAAAACTTGAAGCAAATAGACCAAAAACACCAAGAACTCAAATCCAAATGAATTGGGCGGTCAGACCTCCTTGTAGTTGGCGGTTAGACCTCTCCATGGGCGGTCTGACCTCTCTCTTAATGGCGGTCTGACCTCCATGCCAATGAACAGTAAAATCAGGCCGAACTCAAAATCACAAAATGGTCTAACTTTTGATTCGCAACTCCAAACCTTACCAAACTTGAGACATACCTTCTTTAGGATGTCAGGAACCTATTCCAATCAATGATCATGAAGATTATTGCCAAAGTTCCGTCCTTTTTCCGTTTGAGTGAAGGTTGCTTCAAAACCGAGTCAAAACCAAAATATGATCTAGAAACTTGTTCGTGGGTGATTGATGATCAAGATGATCCTAGATGTATTCCCACATATCACAGCAAGCTAAATCTAGGTCAGAAACCAAAAGAAAACTCGCGGATCAAAGAAAACCCCAAAATCATAAAATAGAGAGCAAGAACACAAAGAGACTCATCTTGTGAAATCTTTCCTTAAATTGATTTGATAGGATGTTGGTTTACAACCACTCCATACAGGAAGACAAAGACTCAACACATGAGTATGAAATCAAATCCAACTCTCTAGAACCCTAACTCTCCACTTTCCTCACCCTAAGCACAAACTAGGGTTTCAACAAATGAAAGGGTTCAGCAGGTGCTGGCCAGCACCCTCCTCTATTTATAGTGGAGGCTAGCTTTTAGAAGGGTAAACCCTAATGGGCACCAGTTAAGCCCACACACAGATGGGTTTCACTTACGCACGTATTTTAAAGCGTTGTCTTCATCTCCTCTTGACCTAATCCGCTTCTCCTTGCACCGTCTTGTGCCGTGGGTTAGCAAAAGGTAACCAAGGCGGTATTTAGGTGAAATTACCAAAATACCACTTCTCGATCTTTTTTCAAAGACCGAGTCCAATCTTCATGAAGCGCTTCCATGCTTCGCCATGTGTAGGTTGATCAACAGCTCTCTTCATGTCAGCAAGTCTTTCCCATCCGGCTCCCACCGAAACCACCATGGCACTTGCACCGACCTCCACGCCGCTTGATCCAACCCGTCGCACCGAACTGCTCGTTCGGTCATCCTTGTCCATTTTGCGCCATGCTTAAATCCATTGACCTCACCCAACATTCTCGGTTGTTCTAGATCTCAGCTCTCAAAACTTAGTCCCGATCATCCTTGCCATTGACTGTCATTGACCTTCAAGCTTCCTGCACAACAATAGACAAATAAATCGATTTCGGGAACAAGTTCTTCGCAACTTAACTCATGTTAGTCAAAACATGCATCATGCAACACATATGCACTGAAACCCATGAACTTGACCTAACAAGCAAACATCGCTGCCAAGCTGGCCAGCGAACCAAGTTAAAACCGGTCAGACCGCCACCCACGGCCGGTCTGACCACCCCCTGGCCGGTCTGACCGCCCAGCCTAGGGATTTAGCCAAATTTCCTCCCTATAAAACGGCAACCTCTCTGAAAATTTCAAATGAATAGAACTTTTGACTCAAAGTTCCAAAAAATTATAAGACCAAGAGTAGAAGAATCCCCTATATTTCCTACATCCTCTATTTTTGGCCTGGCTCAAAATTCGAAAGACCCTTTATGGCCGATCAGACCGCTGCCCATTGGCCGGTTCGACCGCCAGCCTCTTTGCCAAAGACCTGGCAGGTCTGACCGCCAGAGGTGGCCGGTCAAACCGCCACACAGGCCGGTCTGACCGCCACCCTGGCTGGTCTGACTGCCTACTGCCTGACAGAACTTGAACTTCATCGAAAACGCATGTTTCGACAAACCTTCAACGCCATCGCCAATTGTATCACCATCCAAAGATCGTGAGCATATCCCCATGATATCCACAATATCGATCCACATAAGCGATTAATAGAGTAAACGATTAATTTGAATTGCAAATAATAGTTTTGACCTTATGGTCAAGTTTACAATTATTAAGCCACGCAGGGCTAACAAAGAATTAAATAGCAGCAGAACAAATAAACTCCAGCGGAGATCCCATCAATTCACCACAGACAACCGACTGGGATCAATGGCCTAACGATCAGCACCTTCGCAGAACTCCTCCTCGAAGGCAGGCGAAGACTCCTCCTCTTTTGTAGATTTGTTTGCAGCAAGCATGAGTATACAACCGTACTCGCAAGACATACAACAGAATACAATGTATAGATGCAGTCTTATTCCAAAGGAATGGCTTCTGTGGTTCTTTTGCAGAAATGCAATATTTACAATTGAATACAATAATAGAATGAAAGCATAATTCAAAAGAAATAGGCGATAATAATTTAACAGTTGTTTTTACAAAGACACAAAGCTAATCAGTTTAATTCACATAACCATATGACTTAAGTCATACAGCTCCCATCCCAAATATTTTATGAAAATCTACCCCTCGTGTGAAATCCCCGAATATGTCCGTGATCTCGGACGCGGCTATCCGAATAGATTGGTTAACACTCTGCAGATGTTGTACACTTTACCCACATGATACAACTAGTGTAGCTAGCACTAATAATAACAAAATATTTTAGAAACTTTATCTCAAATATTGACACTCCCGATGTGCTTAACCGCCAGATAGTCCCACATAGGAAGCCAGTCCGACACACATCGTTGGACAGGGACACAGCGAACCACCCCGTGATGCGACTACTTGGTAGTACACACCTCCACCCATGCAACACAGCCTAACCTACTACCTGAGTAATCAATGCCAAGAATCCATAACTTGCTAAGTTAGGCCCGTCCCATCAGGCATGTGGTCATACAGTAAGGCTCAGTTCAATAGCGCACAAAGTTAAATCCTTAATTGACCAAGGAAGGACTTTTAATTTCTAGCTATGTAATACAGATTAAACCCATGCACATAGCTCCATCATAACAAAACACAATACCACTTGTCTCCGTCTAAATCTTTTTTCACCCTGTTGGTTAAGTGCAACGTATGCCATTCGCGAGTAATAGAACATAGCGCACACAATTTTACATATATTCTATAATCACTTAGTCAGGTTTATAATTGCGACTCGCATAAGATGATGACTCGTAGCATGGCTAAGCAATCTATTCGCCTCTAACCAACCCATGTTGGTGCTACGATAATACCAACTAAATAGTAAACCAATCTAGGGTGACAAAAGATCATGACATAATAATAGACAAGGTGGATATAATAAGTTGGATTGATAACTAAACCTAAAAGCATTTAAATAATTACTTAAAGTAAACGCAATACTTTGAATCAAAGTACTTTAAAAAACTGGGATTCAACATGATCAAAGGTATGACTTGCCTTGGAATAGATGTAGGTACTGGTCTTGATCTTGGGGCACTCCTTCTCCTTCAAAGTTTCCCGAAGTATCAACGTCTACTCGCAACGAAGCAAATAAATAAAACAAATAAATAACAGAGATCAAACAAACTCCAAAAATTAAATAAAAATCTTATATAAATAGATCTCAAATTTCGATGAATTTAAAATTTTGAATGGGCACAATCAGAGTTCGGATGAAGAAGATATGGGCTTTGAAAGTTTGAATCTAAATCAGCTACAACCACGGTAGTCGGAAGATCTACGACCACGCATAATCGGAAGATCTACATCCACACGTAATCGAAAGATCTATGACCACAACCAGTCGAAAGCGATGAGCAGCACCCGAACGAATAGTACTCGAACGAACAACCGATGGCGAGGGCTCAGGTTAGACTGGCAACGACGAACGGTAGTGCTTCACCGGCGGTGGGTGGTATCAGGAGAAAGCTAGCGCTATTGCTCACTCAGGGATGCACTCACGGGTGGTCGGAGAGGACGGTGGTGGCCGGCGGTGAGATCAAAGCGGCGGAGACCTTCGGGTTTTATCGGATGAAGGCTCTGGTGACACTCTGACAACGCGGAAGGGTTATGGAGGTAGCAGCTGCAATGATAGACCTGGCGGTGCAGTTGACGATGACGCGGCAACAAAGGAGGCGACGAAATTCGAAGAATTCAAGTTTCCGCCGAAACCCTAATTCTTCCAATCACGGTGGTGCTAGGGCTTCGGGGTAAGCGTGGGTGGTGACTTTGGGATGCGGGGACATTGGCGAACCTTAGGGCCCTATTTATAGGGCCGGGCGGCATAGGATAAGGAATCCACAAATCGGAATTGATACGAGCTCACTGGATTTAGAGATAGAAACGGAATTAAGATGGGATTTTGATCCGAATGGATGCGAAAGAGACAAAGATCAAGTTTGGGAAGATTTATCAGGATCTTTTACTTGGCAAAACCATTTTGTCGAACAGGGCTTCTAGAAGGTGACCATGGCGGACGCGAGCGGGACTCTGCAACGAAGACAACAACGCAAAGACAACAACGCGAAGTCCAAGTCAAGCTTTTGAGTTAAATTCAAATAAAATCAAATGGTGACTTTTCTCCCTACTAACTATTCAAAAGATTTTGAAAGCTCAGAAAATTTGGGATGTTACACAAGGCTATGTTCGGGTCCCCATTTCATCCTCTCCAGCCAAAGATCCCTATAGTTCTTGTCCACGCCATACGAGTGGAACTCAACACTCCATGTCCTGGAAAGATGGTGCATGTTGTAGTACTCAGAGATGTACGACGTAGATATTTGCCTGACTCGCGCACACACCTTGTGCACAGGCGAGCATGACTTGTGCAGGAGTTTCGGCTTGTTGAAGGTGTATGTAGCCACATCACCTCGGGTGTAAGCATGTTTTATTTCCCTATTGGCATGATTGTTGACATATTTTTGCCTCAGCCAGATCTCGTACTTCCTCCTCAGGCCATCGATCACCTGGATGTCGTGCACATGAGCTTTTTGCATTTTCTAGTCCATAAACCTTTGCATGTTTTCGGCCAACTGCTTCCTTTCTTCCAGCTATCGTCTCGCTGCAATGGCTCTATTAATAAAGTAACCGACCGTGCGAATCCAAGTCTCAATGATCATGGTGATAGGGAGGCACCGCACACCTTTCAGCACACTCTTGTACACCTCGGACATGTTGGTTGTCATAATGTCGTACCTCGCACCGTCGGTGTCGTATAGTGGGACCATTTTTCCAACTCATGAGTGTGGAGATTAATCTACTCAAAGAAACTAATGGGGCTCCTGTGTAAGATCCCAAAGTTTTGTTACTATTTAAAATTGATAAAATTATTATTTTATTGGATTTCCTGAATTTCAGAATCTTTTTTTGAAGCTTTAAAAATTAAAAAGGAACCATTTAATTTATCTTCATCTGTTAAAAGCTTAATGTGAGATTCTAAAAAAATGTAAATATTTAATATGAATAAATCAAACTTCATTTAAAATCCAAAAAAATGGTTTATTTGATTTTTTGGATTTCCTTGGATTTTGTCCAAATTCTTTTACTATATTCTTGAAGTTCAAATTAAAATATTTCCTTTATGTTTTTCCCAAAAATTCTTTTTCTTGGTTGTAAAATTTAATTTAAATTAACCACTTTAAAAGCATTGGATTTATTTTGGAGTTTTTGCATTTTATTGAATTTAATAAAACATATATTGATTTTCAAGAGAAAATATTTTAAATAATTAAAATAAACTTCCAATAAATCTAAAAGTATTTTATTTGGTCTTTTAAGGTTCCAAGGTATTTATAAATTTTTCTTGAAATTTTTAGACTTATTTTCTTTCTTTTCTATCTCCTCCATTTCCCTACTCATCTTCCTCCCGAAGGACATCTCGTGCTTCCCATGGCCTCCCCATGTCGCCTGCTCTGGCCATGCCCTGGCCCGTGCCACTCCCCCATGCCCTGCGCCCTTAACCGGCTCCCCATGCCGCCCCATCCCCAGCCCATCCCCGGTCGCACAGCTCTGCGCCGGCCATGCTGCCTATGTCGCCGCCGTCTCCCAACCAAGCTGATCCCCTCCCTTTCCTTCCCCTCCTCTTCTATAAAATGGGCACAGCAACCTCCCCTCCTTCCTCCCCCTCCTCTCCCTGGAGCCATGCCAAAACTCCCCAAACTGAAGCTCCATTGCTCCCCAAGCTCCGGCCAAAACTTCTCCTCCTCCGTTCTCCCTCTCCAATCATCCATTCTCCATGCCACCTGCTTCACGGCGTGCCCCTCGATCTCCTCAACCCATCCCCAGAGTTCGTCATCTTCTCTCGCCTTCTTCTATCCACAATCGAAGCTTTACCGCCACCGGTTGAAGCTCCTTTCTTCTCGCGTTCTGTCACCGTTGTTGATCTCTCGACGACATCGTCACCACAGTTGTGTTTGCCTCACGACGTTCTACGTCCTCCTCCCTTCCTTTTCTCCGAAGCACCGTCGGTTCGTCGAAGCCCCAATCTCGCTCACGTTGCTTGTCAAACCGGGTGCCGCATTCGCCTATATAATTGAGCACCACGTACGTGCTCCTAACCTCCCTCTTCAAATCGCTGCCAACCCCACTCTCTAACTCCTCCCCATCTGCCCGAATTTTGTCGATGATCGTGCGTTGTCGAAGCTCCTGCTCCGCCGGACTGCATCACCATCGAAGGTCCTCTTTTTGAGCCACCACCACCGTTGGATTCGTCGCTTCGTGTTCTGCGCGGTGCTCCCTCTATCTCGCTCAATGCAGCGCCGGTTCACCGGCACCACCATTCCCTTGTGCACCTTTTTGCGCGCTGCCACCGCACTGGACCTCCGCCGGTGACGCCACCACCACCTTCGGCTTCCTCTCAGTGCCAGCATTCCATTTTGCCGGTTCTCGGCCACTACCGTCGCTCCCCTCGCCGGTGCCCATGCCATGTCTGAGCTCTTATTCCGTTTTGCTTGTTCTCTGTGCTCTATGCATCTCTTCATCTTTCTTCCTTCTTGCTTGAGTGTCTTCCATGTGGGACCTCTAGTATTACACAGTAGCTTCTCTCCACATCCTTCTCCAACTTGCTGGTGGGCCACATGTGGCATTCTCCCTTTTTTTTCTTTGCTCTGTGTAAACCGAAATCAGCACAGCCTTTCAATTGAACTTTCTCTCTCTTCCATTTCTATCATTTTATGTGAGCATAAACTTTTGGATATTCGTTCTCCTTCAAACGAACTCCTATTCCATTGATTCTTGTTCCTAAATTCATCTAAAGGCAGTATCTTTCTTTTGGTACTAATCTTATAATTTTTGGATTTTATTTGAATTTGGCCTGTTTTCGCGTGTAGATTGCGACAACGTCGGAAAGCCGGATTTCGACGTCGTTTGAGAATAACAACTAATTGAGAAAGTCAAGTTACATCATTTGATCATATTTGAATCTCAGTATTTTAGATTATTGAAATTATGTTTTAAGTTATTATTGCATGCTTATTTAAATTGAAGTAATTTAAAATTTTGTTTTAAGCTTTATAGTTTCCTAATTTCATTGTATGGCTATTTATTATCAAGATATGTAGTATGGATAATCTTTTCGAGTATGGTATGCTTTGGAGATAGAAATAAAAAAGGATTGGATTGCAACAATACATGATTGTTGGATTATTGGATATTGGATTAATATGAGTACATTATTGTTGACGATTGGATTAATGGATATTGAATTATTAGAACTAGATTATTGTTCAAGATTGGATTAATGGATGTTGAATTATTAGAACTAGATTATTGTTGAAGATTATAGTGATGGATGTTGAATTATTAGAAATAGATTACTGTTGAGAGATGGATCGTAGAGGTAGACTATTGTCGGATATTGGATTATCGAATTTTGGATATTGAATTATTAGAAATACCTAATTATTGGATATCAAATTGTAGAAATACATTGTTTTTAAAGATTAGATTATAGAATTAGATTATTGTTGGATTATAATATTATATAATTATTGGAGGTTGGATCAATGGATTACATTATTGTTGGATCATAAGATTATAGCATGATCGGATTATTAGAAATATACTATTGAGGATGATAGAAATACATTTGTTGGAGTTCGGATTATAGGAATAGACTAGTGATGAATACTGAAAAGATGGAATTGTTGGAGATTGAATTATAGCATTATATTGATGGAAATTAGAGGATAAAAGTAGATTGTTGATGGATATTTGATGATAGAAGTGAATTATGTTTGGATATTGGATATGGATTATATAAATAGATTATTGATAGATATCAGACTATTGGATGTTTGATTATAAGAATACCTTATTAGTGGATAGTGGATCATGGGATCACATGATGGATAGATGTTGGATTATACAAATACATGATTGATGGGTGTTGGGCTATTGAAATATATAATTGTTGAGAATGGATAATACTTTCGTAAGTTGAAGGAAAATAATACTTTCGTAAGTTGAAGGAAACAATGATCGTGAAGACTTATAGAAATAAATCTTTGTTAGATTATAAAAATAATCTGGGTTGAATTGTAGAGAATTGATGAAATTGGTGGAGTTAATTGAATAGTAGTGCTTAGTTGATCTATAGATGTTGGTGGGCTATTGTAAACAATGATGTGGTAGATCAAAAGACATAATAGATTGATTTGGAGTTGTGATTATATTGATGGTTGATTTTCTGATCTTGTAATTGACAACTCTTGGATATCAAACCCTCACAACTTGTCGCCCTAGATAAAACTCTGGTTAATGCAATGGTATTAACAAGATGCTTTTATTTTAAAAAACTTAATGCTTAGACAAAGCTTAGACCAAACATGTTTAATTTGGGGAACTTGAGCCAAATGTTTAATTATTGTTTAAAATGATGCTATGGTATTGCTTTTTACCATAGATTTTTTTTTTAAAAAAAGATTCAACTTGGAAAATAAATAAAAGTTGGTTTGGATTTGGGCGAAATGGATATTTCGATGGTGCATGTTGATGCACAGGATCGAGTCATTTATATGATCGAGGCGTAGGGGTTATTTTGGAAAGTCGCCTAAGTCAGTTAAGGACTGGTCTTCAAGCCATTTCTTACTAAGCTCCATCGTACTTCCATAAGTCGGGAAATGGGCATGACCTGGCTAACTAATTTGTAACATTTCATCGTGGTTGTGCCATCCGGTTGCGTGGGTGTCCGAGTGATATACTTTTTATATAGTCCCACATGACGCAAAAGGGGGCTTAAATCCGACGGGTTTCCATCCAAAGGAAGTGAAACCTTAGCGAGCGAGACTACAGTGGGATGGTGCATTGTAAAGGCCTTGTGATAATCTCTTAGTCGCATATCTTCGGAAGTGTGTGAGCAAACAGTATAAGATGATTATATCTTGTGGGTAAAGCTGTACAACCTTTTTAGAGTGTTAAAAAACTATTCGAATAGCCGTATCCACGGTCATGGACATGCTTAGCAAAGCCAATGCAAAGTTAGATTTTGGTTTTGTTTTCAAAAGATGTTATCAAATGATTCTGGATAGTTTATCCAAATGGAAAATTGGGCAGGTAGCCATGTGATAGGAGGGTATCCTTCACCACTCTTGTATGAAAGTTATTTGACTATAAAACTTGAGATTTTAGAAAATGAATTTTAGTTATAGAATATTTTCTTTAGAAACCTAGTACAAGTATTTAAAGAAACATCTCTTTATGCAAATTCAACCCTATAAGCCCTCCTTTGATATATTCCTGCATACATTATAATTCTGTTATTAGGTGTAACTCGCGGAGCACGGTTGTTTGTGCTCACTCTTGCTTAATAAAATGTTGTTCAGAGGAGAAGGACTTTGCAACTACTGAAAATCTCAGTGACTAGGCCGCTTCCCCAGTCGATTGCATGTGGCAGATTAACTGGGCTCTACTACTCATTCTTCGTCTTCCACTGTGTTCTGTATTTACTGTCTCGTAAACCTTTCTTGTAATCAACTCTGATCTTTATTAATAAATTTATGCGAGTTATGGATGTTACCATTTTGTTTACTGTGTGAGCTAGCCACTGATCATGGGACTAGTTCAGTAATACACAGAGGATTTGGGAGTGTTAATCCCGGGTCCTTACATCCTGGATTCCCCTCTCGCGCCCTGCTGTCCCTCCAGAGGGGACTCCCTTGTATGCCTCATAGTCCGATGTTCGAGGTCTCTCTAGATGGACTCAATTTTTTGCCTCTGGTTTTACATGCACAACGCTTTGAACGTCTTCATTTGTTCCTGACTGTGGAACCACGTGAAGAAGTTCGATGGAAGATGCCTCATGAAGCACTAGGTTTCCACATTGTTCCATTGGTATAGGGGTTCTGTCCCATTCTCATAGTGTTGAGAGCAGACAACAACAACCCAACATTACAGTCTGTAATAAGGCATACGTTACGATGGTAAATTTTTTTGAAAGAAGCTGGTCATTCGCGGGCCGCCACAGTGGTGAGAATGATGCCCTTGTATCTCTCGGTGAGGAAAGTGCCATCCATCATGAGCACCGGACGACAACACTTGATGCCCTCTATGGCCTAGAAGAAAGCCCAGAACACACGGTCCAGTATGTAGCAGTTAGGGCATTCATTAGGATATTCTCTTTGCATCTTGTTTATGTACGTGCCTTGGTTTGCTTCGGTAATCTGGGGAATTATCCTTGGCACATGGTTGTACGTCTTCTCATATGTCTCGTACATGACCTCGATCACCTTCTGCTTGACTCATCGGATCTTGTTATAGCTGACTGGGTAACCAACCAGATTGACGGCTTTTGGCAACATCATTTTTGGGGAGACGTACATGTCCTTCACAACTATTAATTAGTTGTAGTTAGTCATAATTCATTAGTCCCAATTAATTAGGTCATAATTAACTCATCATAACTAATTAGTCATAATTAATTAGTCGTAGTTAGTTAATCATAGTTAGTTAGTCGTAATTATTTAGTCATCACTAAAATAGTTGTAATTAATTATTCACAAATTATTTGCCCAAATTAGTTAGTTCTAATTAATGTAGTTGTAGTTAGAGAATCGGAATGTGACTTACGTATATGAGGCCAATACAACTAATTAATTAGGACAAATTAATTACAACCAATTAATTGGGTCTAATTAATTAGAACTAATTAATTATGATTAATTAATTAGGACTATTTTAATTACGATAAACTAACCGCAAGTAAATAATTACTACTAACTATGACTTATTAATTACGACTATTAATTACAACTAACTAATTTGGACAAATAAATTACAATTAATTAAATAAAACTAATTAATTACAACTATTTTAATTATGACTAACTAACTACAACTAATTAATTACGACTAAATAATTTAACACTAACTACACAGTTAATAAACATAATGCATACGAGAAAAATTACCTCCTCTAGAAGATCTTCACTTGATGTCGTACTAACTCTACTAAAACGACCGCTAAACACTCTCAAATCAAGAAGAAAATCGTAATTAATTTCGTGCGATCGCCGCTCTCGCCGCCGATCATCTCGCCTCTACGCAGCGGAATGGTTTTGGTGTGGAGGAATTAGAGCGCATCACGGGGTTTTATAGTTGTGCGAAGGCCGACCGTGAAGCAACGGGAAGGAATCCGATTCCCTCCCATGGGCGATGTGCCGGTTTTTTTGCGCATGCAGGCGATGGCAAGAATCTGGGGTATGCCCAAAATTACGGATTTTCGTTCAAAACATTAAAAAAATCACATGAAATGACGGGCGGCGGGGGAAGGGGGGCGTCCGTGCCCCCGGCGCACGTACCCGAAGAGGTTCGGCCCTAGGGGCATAGTGGAGGCTTGTCCGCCCCAAGGGCATAGATGTGGTATGTTCGGCCCCTAGGGCCACAATGGAGCTAAGTCCGGCCCACTGGGGCACTGATAAGCCTACGTGTCATGTCCGTGTGGCTCCGCGGTGCTAGTTTTGCACTTGACGCAGAGAAAAGGTTACCTTTGTTAATTCGCGCATCAATATTGTCAAATACGCCAAAACTAAGTTTGATTAGTTAAACTGTGCTAACATGGAATTCACGCATCAACAGTGCCAAAGCCATAGCATGAGGGCGTGGCTTATGATTTTTTTTTTGAAATAATATTTTTTAAAAGAAATTTACAAAAATAAATAGTCGGTTTTTTTACAAGACTAGGTTACTGTCGCTATTTGAAATGGCGAAAGGGCCCTATCGCCATTCCAAATGGCGTCAGTAGCCTAGGCATTGGCGATAGTAGGCCAGAACAATGCAGGGAGGTCCCTACCGCTAGTTGAAATAATGACAGTGCCCTATCGCCACTGCAACTTGCGGTAGGACCCTGTTGCCATTTTAACTGGTGACAGAGACCTCTGTCTGTTTTTATTGGCTATTTCTGTCCACATATTTTGTGGACAAATCACAATGATATTACAAAGTATTCAACACAACATCATCACATTTTTTTGTCGACAAATCACAACGATATTACATAACATTCAGCGCAACGTCCTCACATATTTTGTCGACAAATCACACCGATATTACAAACAATTCAGCACAACGTCATCATCTAGTTTTTCGACAAATCAAAGTGATATTACAAAGCATTGGGCACCACATATTTCAACAAGGCAAACTTTTCCCATGGCTGCGACCTCAACGTCCGCCATGTCAACCGCCTTGAGTGGGGAGGTTGGATGAGGTCCCTGCGGCGACGTCCGGACTGTCGATGTCTCCTTCATCCTATGGATTTATCGTAGGGCATTTCTTGAAAGTGTGCCCAAACTCCCTTTAAATGGAGCACTTTTTCGTATAACACCCGGCTTTTGCTTCGTCCATGTCATTCCTGATACGTCGTCCCTGTTGTTAGCCAACCTTTTTCTTCAGCCTATCAATGTCCATTGCCCAGATAAGTTGCTCCCAGGTCGGATGACCGGTGAAATGGCCAACCACGTCGTAACCATACAGCTATGTACTCCAGGTTTGCATCACCTCCTGCTTGTTGAAATAATCAGAAAGGTACTAGCCGGGATGTTGTGCTATCGTCAAACATACGACCATAACATGTGAGAAGGGCCTATGCAGAAGAAGGGGATTGTTGCAAGTGCATACACAACTAGGACGACGTAGCATGCACTCATGGGTGATTCTCTCGCGGTTCGTCCCGTGACGTCTGAAAGCATCTAGGCCTCTAAAAAGGTGTTTTTGGTAATTAATGATAATATGTTATATGAGACTAGTATGATTATTAAGTGTTTAAAAAGGTTTAGTCCCGGTGATGAGTACAACAACATGGAGATGCATACTAAAGGTCGTCATGAAGATCAATATGGCTCAAAGACAAGGTACAAGTAGTTTAGGATCATTTTTTTGTTTACCGATCTTAGGAGAATTGGTTGGGAGATCGGATTATAGGTTAGATGCCGTACTATTAAGAGGGATCACAACGAGTAGCTTTATGTTCTTGTGCATATTGGATCAATCTAGGATCATGCATTCTTTTGGTATTTGTGTTGTTTGCCAATATCTGATTTTCTCATAGTTTTCAGTAGTACCGATGTGTTCTTTGCGGAACTACCGCTCGAGCGGTAGTACCGACATTTGTGTGACGGTACCTCCGGTGTTTGTTTGGACCGTCCGAAAGTTTCTCATATCGTGTGGTTAAAACCTTCGGTCCGAACGTTTCTTTGAATCTGGATCGTCCATGTGGACACTCCTAGTGTTTAAGCTGATCTGGTCGTTCTTATACTTACGGTGGTACCGGCGAGTTAGTTGCGGAACTACTGCATCGCGGTAGCACCACTTATAGCGCTGTATGTTTTTTTTTTCCAGAACACTTGTTTTTCGGAGATTGTTTGCTCTCTTGAAGAGAGGTAGTACCACAGTAGTTATAACGGAACTACCGCACCCCCGGTTCTTCTGATATTTTTAGCGGTACGTTTTTTACAGAGTGTGTGTTTTTCGGAGTTGGTTTGATTTTTCGTGGAGCGGTAGAATCGGAGTGCAACTCGCGGAACTACCGCAACCCCGGTAATCCGAATATAAGTAGCGGTACGTTATTTCCAATATTGATGTTTTTGGACTTCAAAGTTGAATGAGTGCACCGGCTTTTATTCGGAACCTCTGATAAAATGGAACTACCGCATGATAGTTGGCGGTAGTACCATGCCGAATTCTCAACGGTTATATCAGAGCAGTTAATGCGCGTCTGCGCTTGTCGTTATTTACCGTTTTGGGATGGTGCGATAGTATCGGCCGTTCAATGGCGGTACTACCGATTATGCTGATTTTTTCCTGTAATCTAGTCCCAACGGTCGTATTTGTTGTGAAGGGCTATAAATACCCCTCCACCTGCTCTTAGACAGAACAAGTGCTTACACATTTACATCCTTGAGCCAAGAGTATTCACTTCACACCTCATACTCTCTATTGCATTCATTGTGAGGTTGTTGAACAAGAATTCGAGTGCATTCATTCTAGTTTGATCCATTGCACTTGAGTGCCGTCAAGCGAAGATCGTGTTTTATTACTCTTGGTCTGCCAGCACCTAGACGGCTTGATGGGAGTTTGCACGGTGATCTCTTCAAGAAGTTTGTAAAGAGGTCTGGTGCCATTTGTGATTGGTTCGGTGTTCACCATCTCTAGAGCGGAGGAAGAACAACCACTAGTGAAATCGAGGGAATGCTTAATTCATGGAGCCAGCTTGATTGGTTCAGCTTCCTCAACGTGGACTAGTGAAGATTTCAGTTTTCAATACCACGGAAAAAACTTCATTGTTTTCACTGTGGTTTTTTCTTGTCTTTACTTTTAGCATTTACAATTCCAGCATATCCTGTGCGCTTGTTTTGCTTAGCTAGAATTATATCTAGTCTTGATATTAGTTCTTTACTGTCTTGAGTAGCTTAAATTGTTCTATCCTCTTGTTGCTAGACAGCCTTGTTAAAATTATCTTGCTTAGAGGTTTAATTTGGTCGATTAAATTTAGAAACCTCCTATTCACCCCCTCTAGTCGGTTATCCTTGATACTATAATGTCCTTTATCCTTGCATAGTATCTCGAAGCTCCCTTGTGCCCATTTTGAATGTCCGGTGCATCTCACCCTTCTTGCTCTTCTTCTCCATGTACTTGGTGATCATGGTAGAGTACAATACTCTGTCATTTGTCATGGCGAGCGATGCATTGTTGCTTCTGTCAACAAAATAATTTGTGGTACCGCGGAGAATTGCCTCCACAATACTAACCAAATAAATGCACATTGCATCGCGCTTGACCCAATTGTATACCTCGGCTAGATTAGTTGTCATGATACCATATCGAGCACCATCCCTATCATGTAGCAGTGACCACTTCTTCTTAGGCTCGTGGTCAATCCAGTCCGAGAAGCATTTCACCTACACCCCCATCTTCCTCACCACACTAGGACCATCCGTGGTAATGCTTCGAGGGCCTGGTCAGCGCTTGTAGCGGCCTTTTTTGCTGCTTTCTATCTGTTTGTCTGGGTCCGTTCATCCAGAATCTTTCAGAGTGAATCAAACTTTCGCTGCTGATTCTGGTCATGCACAACCTGTTATGTAGGTCCACCCATGGGGGTGGTTCTTTCTCTCCTTGTTATTGTTGAGTTATTGCACTCAGCGGGCCCGCATTGCCGATCATGTATAACGCATACGTTGGGATGGCTCTGTACAATAGAAATCCTCAAATTCCTCAGTGTAACAGCCCAATTTTCAAATTTCAGTAAAAATTTAAATTTATTTATGTTTGTGGAATTTTCTGAAATTTTAAAAGCTTTTTATAAGTATTTTAAAAGTCAAAACAAATTTATTTACAAAATTAAAAGCTAACTTAAAGTTGTAAATAATTTTATTAAGTCCAGAATGAGTATGGAAATTTCTGTGAATTTTTCCATAATTTTTGGAAGTATTTTGCTATTTTCTAAACCTTTTATGAATTAACAAAATTAAAACAATAGGAAAAATGAATTTAAAACCTCAAATAGTGTCGGGGCCGAAACCCACCGGCCTCGGCCCGAATCTTCTCCCGCCACCCAACGGCTCGCTCCATCGCGCTATCACGCGCGGTAGTTGGATTAGAACTGACGGCGTGTGATCCTAACTTACCGCTTCGCTTGGTCTAATCTCAACCGTTGGATCTTAATCCAACGGCTGCGCCGAGATTCACTTACCGCTTTGCGGGATCTAATCTCGACCGTAGGTTGAAAATCGGACGACCCCGAGTCGTCGTCTTCCTCGCGCCGCAACGGTCGCCCGCCATTCCCGCACGCGCCCGAGCTCCGCTAACGGCCACATCGCACGCCCCCGACTTCCCCGCGACGTGCGCACGAGACCGTGTCAACCTCCGCCGTTTTCCCACCACCTTCTTCCCTCTTCTCCGCGGCAGTTTCGCCCACGTCCACCGAAACCGCCGCCATGACCCCCACCTCCTCCACGCCGCTCCAGAGCTCCCGACGCTATAAAGCGCACCCGGTGCGCGATTTCTCCACGAAGCCAAAGCCATCACTCACTCCTTCCTCTCCTCCAACGCCGCCGCAATTCTAGTTTTGGTGTTTTGTCGCCGGTGAAAACCACGGTGCTCGCGCCGATGACGCCCGACCACCGTGGACCACACCGCCGACTTCCCCATCACCGGAGCTTCCTCGCGCACCTCTCCCTCGCCCCGGAGCACCTTCGGTCGCCATCGCCGGCAACCACCGTGCTTCTTCCTCCGCTCCGGCACCAATTCCGGCCACCACCGTCGCCCGTCCGTGCCAATTCAGGTACCATCGTGTTCGCAATAATCGTGACTACGTGTTGGTACCACTCGCCGCCGGTGAACCTCCGCCGCTGGCCGTTGTCGGCCGCGCCCGACAATTTTTGCCGCCGTCAAGCCGACGTGGGCCGCCACCGTGGCACCACCTGGGCGCCATCTCAGCAACACGGCCCGCGTGGCGCCGTGTCGCCACGCGCACACACCCACGTGGTCCGGTCCACCGTCGCCGCTTCTTCCAAAGCTCGGTGGGCTAGGTCCACCGTGAGCGCGCCACCGACACATGGGGCCCGCTTGTCGAAAAATATTTTAAATTCATTTTATTTCCGAAATATCGTAGCTGATGTAATCATTGCGCAATAAATAGCTTTTAGTAGAAAAATAATTCGAGAATTCAATTAAATATCGATTTGGATTTAAACTTCAAAAATTCATAACTTTTGCATATGAACTCCAAATGGAGTGATTCAAATTGCAAAATTTAGATAAAATTATAATCTAGCTAACTAAACCAAAATATTTCAATTTGGAGTTAATTTGATCTATGTTTTGAATTTATTTGAATTTGAATATTGAATTTATCGATTTTACAGATAGAATTCGACGACTCCGGAGAGTTCGATCAAACTGAAGATTTAGAATTTCAAGACATCGACCAAGGCAAGTTACACCATTGACCATATTGACTCTAGTATTTTTAAGTATTTTCAGCTTTTAAATTCTTTATCGCATGCATATGTTGTTATAAATATTTTAATATCCTGTTTTACATATAGTTATCCCATGTGTTATTGTATGGCCAATTTAAATGTTGTATCTGACTACCTTGATACCATAGGCAAGATATTACCAAAATTAAATATATGCTTAGCCAAGCTTAGTCCACATTTACAGAATTTGGGAGGGTTACACCAAATTTTTATAAATTTGTTTCAAACTTGATATTGTGGTATTGTCTTACCACATGGATTTATGAATATAGTTTTATTCAAAATAAAATCAAAATGGGTTTGGACTTGGGTGAAATGGTTGGAATGGTGGGTGCAGGTTTATGCACGGGATTGATCTGGTTAAGATTAAGGCCCATGGTTTGTAGGAATGACGTCCAAGTCAATTGAGGACCGGTCTTTGAGCCGCTTATTGCTATGCCATAACGTACTACCACATGTCCTGTATGGGCAGGATTTGGCTAACTAATTTGTGATGTTCTAGTATATTTATGTCATGTGATTATGTGGGTGTCGGTTAGACGTTTTATTCCCACTTGGCGCAAGAGGGGGCTTCCGGAGGACGGTTAGTCTGAAAGGGCGAATCCTTAGCGGGCATGAATATATTAGGACAGAACATTGTAAAGGCCTCATGGTAATTGCTCACCACACGCCTACTGAGCGTGAATTGGCCGACATAACGAGCATATCACCTCATGTGGGTAAAGTTGTACCAACTCTGCAGAGTAGAAACTATTCGAATAGCCGCGTCCGCGGTCATGGACATGCTAGCAGGGCCACTTAAAGTTATTATTGTTTTTGGTTTTTAAAACACTTTATTAAATGCTGAGGATGGTCAATCCTTATGAAAATTTGGGCGGGAAGCCAAGTGTTAGGAGGGGATCCTTCACTTTGTTATTGGAGGTTATCCACATTATCTCATTGTCATTTTAAAATATGATTTTAGCCATAGTATGAAACTGCCTTAGAAATTACTATGTCTATTTAAACTGAAAATGTTGTTTATGCAAAACAACCCCAGCCATACTCACTTGTTTCCTATGCATGCATTTAAATTCAATATTGGTGTGACTTGCGAGCACGGAAGTTGTGCTCATCCTTCTTTGAATAAATCTTATTCAGAGAAGATCTGCTATCTTGACGGTGAGGACCCTGGACGAGTAGGCCTTTTGACCTGCACGATTGCTGTGGCGCATCGTGTAGCTCCCACTATTATTATGTTTCCTCTGTGTTTATCTTTTGACATTTGATATTGTTATTCAGACTCATTGTATTAAACAATTATTTATTAAATGTCATTTACGTTTTCGTGATACGAATGTGATATCATTTTTGTGAGACTGTGTACGCTGGAAATCCTGGACCGGTGTTTGAACACAGAGAATTCGGGATCCTTCGCTCCCGGGTTCGACAAAAGTGGTATCAGAGCCATATCGACTATAGGTCATAGCCCACGGTAGAATTGGTAAAACCATTAAGGACTATTTTTCAAAAAATTACAAATTATTTACCTGTCTTCCAGAGTCGTACTCTTCCTTTCTCTATTAAAAAGATTTCTAAACTCTTCTCTCTCCTAAAAATTGTAGATGGCCGAGAGACCGACCCGTATCTCCCATGGAGTCTACGCTGGAGAATGGGTGGATATCGTATGGAAGATGATGCAGCATCTGAGTTTCACGAAGAGACCCACATACCAAGGATACAAGTATATCGTGGGACAGCAGGAGCGCTGGAGAGTGGAGGTTATTCTCTACTCTAACTTCGCGCCGGATACATCCTTCCACATCTTCGACGCCCCAATGCGTCGGGAGACCTTCGAGGACGGCATCCAGGACGCCGCAAGAAAAGCCGTCCGCCGACTTCGCTACACCTACGACGCCCACTTTTGGGATACTGCATTCCAGTATTACCCCATGCACATCCCCACCCGCCAGGCAAAGGTGCCTTCACTCGATGGAGAACGAGGATATGCCAGAGATCACCCACTGTGTGGAGTTAGCCAAGGCGATGGATTACGCTTATGGCAACACCTGGACGAGCCGTACTGCTCGGGAGGCTAGAAGTCGCAGAGGAGAAGTTGAAGGCGTAGGCCGAATTGGCTCTGTACAAGAAGGGCCAAGGCAGTACCTGCAACTCCCCTAACTACACCCCATCCACCCCATAGATAATTGCTTTTTCCCTCCATAGATATTTCCTTTTCCCTTTAGTTCATTGTTAGCCGCGAATTATGAGCTACTAACCTTCTGTGGTAGCCATAATTGAATGAATAAAATAAAGAACTACTTTGAAAAAGAAATTTGGTTTCTTTGTTATGCAATTGTGTGCTTTTTGGGCTAATATAAAATTACTCCCCCTTAGTACGACCCTTTCTTCTCTTTCCTAAGCCTTTGAAAAATTCAGCACATGGTGAACACCCGCACAGGAAATGGCAGCATCCAAGGTCAGAACAGCGGGAATACCGACAACCATGAACAGCAAGT
This sequence comes from Ampelocalamus luodianensis, assembly GCA_036346255.1. Taxonomy (NCBI): domain Eukaryota; kingdom Viridiplantae; phylum Streptophyta; class Magnoliopsida; order Poales; family Poaceae; genus Ampelocalamus; species Ampelocalamus luodianensis. The sequence goes on from CM070625.1 coordinate 17,844,973, forward strand.
TCAAGACCTCCCCACCGCCACGGCAGACTGCATCGCAACAAATGATGGCCAACCAAACTCACCTCATCGACTTGCCGCCCGATCGCCAAAGAACTCGAACATACAAGCCGCGGCAGAAGCATCACGCGCAACGCAGCACCAAAGACACCCTCCTCAGCGGGTGACCATGTCGGAGTTCATGCGCATGCGCCCTCCGACATTCTCCAGCAGCACCGAACCGATGGATGCTGACGATTGGCTTCGTGCCATCGGGAAGAAGCCGGACATCGCCAGCAGCACCGACCGCGAGAGGTCCTATTCGCCTCCCATCACTCAATGGACCAGCCGAATGGTGGGACAACCGCATCTCCCACGCCAATGCCCAGGCCATCTCGTGGGACGAGTTCGTCAGAGCCTTCCGTCATGCACACATCCCTGCCGGCCAGATGACATTGAAGAAGAAGGAGTTTCATGCGCTCCGCCAGGGAAATCACTCGGTGAGCGAGTACCTCCACAGGTTCAACCAACTGGCCCGCTACGCCCCGGCTGATGTAGCCCGAGATGAAGATCGGCAAGAAAGGTTCCTGGAAGGACTGAATGATGATATTTCCGTTCAGCTCATCTCCTAGAACTTCACCGACTTTCAGCAGTTGGTGGACAAGGCGGTCCGCCAAGAAGCCAAACACCACGAGATGGAGAACCGCAAGCGGAGGATGGCCGCCCAGAAGTTCAATGCAGGAGGCCTTCCCAAGCCTCGATTTATTCAGCCGCAGCGTGGGAAGTTCCAGACTTCCACATCTCGAGTTCCAGTGCAGAACCAGCGCCCCAACACCTCCAACTTCCGCAACGCATCAACTGGAGGACAATTTCAGCAGAAGAGCTCCGCTCCTCAGTGCGGAGTGACTGTTTCCATCGCAACGAAACAGGCACTACGCCAACAGATGCCCCAAGAAGCGCGAGCGCCGCATCTTCCAAGCGGACAGAGCCACGACCATGGCGGCATTGCAAAGCCGTCGGGACGAGTTCATCAAGGGCGTGTGAACCACGCCACGGCCGAGAAGCCAGCGCGCGGATGTCGTGCTTGGTATGTTTCTTGTCAATTCAATACCGGCTTGCATGCTATTTGATTCGAGCTTCGCATTCATTTGTATCAAATAAGTTTGTGGGCAAAATGGGTTACCTATATCTCCTTAACCAATTCTATGATAATCCATTCCTGGCGCAGAATGAGAACTAGTTCTCTGTGCGAACCTTACTCTCGAAATATCCGAGTATCTTTCTTAGCGCACTTGATAGTCTTGCATTCCCAAGGTTTGGATGTCATTCTCGGAATGGACTGTTAGCCAAGAATCATGGACAAATAGATCGCGCTAATAGGTCTATCACTCTCACCAATGGAGACGGAATTTCATCGAGTTCAAGCCCAAGACTGCACTAATGGAAGTTCCATCCTCACCAAAGATGAAGGAAGTGAAACTCAAGACATACCGTAGTCCGGAATATGTCGATGTCTTTCTGATGATCTACCTGGCATGCCACCAGATAGGGACGTAATGTTCTTAATTGACTTAGTCCCAGGGACAGCTCCAATATCGAAGCGACCCTATAGAATGCCAGCTAATGAGTTAGCGGAATTGAAGAAACAGATTGAAGGATTGGCGAAGCAAGGGTACATCCGACCCACCATCACCTTGGGAGCACCGGTCTTTGTTCGTCAAGAAAAAGGACAATAGCATGAGGATGTGTGTTGATTACAGATCACTCAATGAGGTGACGATCAAGAACAAATACCCTTTACCCAGGATAGATGATCTATTCGATCAGCTGAAAGGAGCAAGTGTCTTTTCAAGATTGATTTGAGATCCGCTATCACCAACTAAAGATCGCACGTAAGATATTCAAGACAACCTTCACCACGGATATGGACATGCGAGTTTACGATGATGTCTTCGGTTTGACAAACGCCCTCGCTTATTTCATGAATATGATGAACAAAGTGTTCATGGAATTCTTGGATAAGTTTGTGGTTGTTTTCATCGATGACATTCTCATCTACTCGAAGGATGAAGAAGAACACGAGCATATCGAATGATATTGACAAGCTCGAGGAGCACCAACTCTATGCCAAGTTCAAGAAAAGTGAATTTTGGCTAAGTCAAGTGGCATTCCTTGGACATATTGTGTCAGCAGGAGGAATCGCAGTAGATCCTGCCAAGGTTGAAGCCGTATCAGATTGGAAGCAACCCAGGACAGTCACTAAGGTGAGAAGTTTCCTTGGACTAGCGGGTTATTACCGCAGGTTCATTGAAAATTTCTCTAAGATTGCAAGACCCATGACTCAACTTCAAGAAGGAAAAGAAATTTGACTGGACAGATGCCTGTGAAGAAAGTTTCCAAGACCTGAAGAGGAGATTAGTCTCAGCACCTGTGCTAGTCTTACCCGATATCCGTAAGGATTTCGAGATCTTCTACGACGCATCCCGTCAAGGTCTCGGATGTGTGTTAATGCAGGAAGGCAAAGTAGTGGCTTATGCATCCAGACAGTTGAGACCACATGAAGGGAATTATCCAACACATGATCTCGAGTTAGCAGCGATTGTGCATGCTTTGAAGATCTGGCGACATTATCTCATTGGTAACCGCTGTGAGATTTTCACGGATCACAAGAGCCTGAAATATATCTTCACACAGGCAGAGTTAAACCTTCGACAGAGAAGATGTCTAGAGTTGATAAAGGATTATGATCTCGGAATTCATTATCATCCGGGCAAAGCAAATGTAGTTGCAGATGCTTTGAGCAGAAAGGCTTATTGTAATACCATGATGGTGCGTATGATCACCGGAATCGCATGAAGAGTTGAAGCGTCCAACTCGAGATTGTCAGTCAAGGTTGTGTGAATGCTTTGGAAGTACAGCCAACTCTTCAAAGTCAGATCAGAGAAAACAACTAGAAGATGATGACATCAAGGAAATCAAGAAGAATATGCGAAGAGGCAAGGCTCCAGGATTCGCTGAAGATGAACAAGGAACTGTGTGGTTTGGGAACGCGCATTTGTGTACCTAACCAGCAGGAGTTAAAGCAATCACTCGATGGAGGCTCATGAAACGCCTTACTCCATTCACCGGAAGCACCAAGATGTACCAGATCGAAGGAGAAATCTTGGTGGGTCGGCATGAAGCGAGAAATTGCCGAGTTAAATGCGCGCGGTGATGTGTGTCACGAGTTAAGGCGTAACATCGAGACCACCGGATTGTTACACCACTACCAATTCGAATGGAAGTGGGAAGAAATTGGCATGGATTTCATCACCGGACTTCCTAGGACCCAATCGAGATATGATTCTATCCGTGATAATTGATCGGTTGACCAAAGTAGCTCACTTCATTCCCGCCAAGACTACATACGAAGCGGCCGGTTGGCGAGTTATATGTGGCTAGGATTGTTTGTCTACACGGATACCCAAGAAGATCGTGTCCGATAGAGGTTCTCGCCACATCAAGATTACGCAAAGTGCGCATGAAGCCTTAGGCACGGACTCAACTTGATCTGACCTATCATCCTCGAGACGGATGGTCGACGAACGCACCAATCAAGTCCTCGAAGACATGCTCCGAGCACTGCCTCGAATTTGGACAAAGTTGGGACAAGAATTTGCCGTATGCAGAATTCTCGTATAACAATAGCTATCAAGCTAGTTTGCAAATGGCTCCATTTGAAGCTTTGTATGGAAGAAAATGCAAAACTCCACTTCTGTGGGATGAAGTAGGAGAACATCAGCTCTTTGGACCTGAGTTAATCAAAGATGCAGAAAGTAAGGTCAAAGCTATAAGAGAACATCTGAAAGTGGCACAAATCCGACAAAAGAGTTATGCCGATAACCGCTTGAGGATCTAAACTTTGAGGTAGGAGACTTGGTCTATCTCAGAGTCACTCCACTCAGAGGAGTAAGAAGATTCCGAACAAAAGGAAAACTCGCACCCAGATTTGTGGGACCATACAAAATTCTAGCCAAAAGAGGTGAAGTAGCATATCAGCTTGAGCTGCCAGAAGCCTTGTCAGCAGTGCACGATGTCTTCCATGTATCCTAGTTGAGGAAATGCCTGCAAGCACCAGAAGACCATACCTTCCTGGAAAGCTTCGATCTTCGAGAAGATCTCACCTACGTGGAGCGACCAATCAAGATTCTGGATGTCGCAGAGCGAGTCACTAGAAGCAGAATCATCAGATCATACAAGGTGCAGTGGAGTCATCACCCAGAGAGTGAAGCCACTTGGGAAAAAGAAGAAGACCTCAAGACCAACTATCCCGACCTCTTTGTTTGGCCAATCCACGAATCTCTGCCGAGATTCCCTTAAGGGGGTAGGTCCATGTATGTAATTTTCAAATTTCAGTAAAAAATTTAAATTTATTTATGTTTGTGGAATTTTCTGAAATTTTAAAAGCTTTTTATAAGTATTTTAAAAGTCAAAACAAATTTATTTAAAAAATTAAAAGCTAACTTAAAGTTGAAAATAATTTTATTAAGTCCAGAATGAGTATGGAAATTTATGTGAATTTTCCATAATTTTCGGAAGTATTTTGCTATTTTCTAAACTTTTATGAATTAACAAAATTAAAACAATCGGAAAAAGGAATTTAAAACCTCAAATAGTGTTTGGGCCGAAACCCACCGGCCTCGGCCCGAATCTTCTCCGCGCCGACCAGAACGGCCGCTCCATCGCTATCACGCCGACGTTGGATTAGAATCCAGCGGCGCCGATCCTAACTTACCGCCGCTTGTCTAATCTCAACCGTTGGATCTTAATCCAGCGGCGCGCCGAGATTCACTTACGCTTTGGGATCTAATCTCGACCGTAGGTTGAAAATCGGACGACCCCGAGTCGTCGTCTTCCTCGCCTTCTTCTTCCTCGCGCCGCAACGGTCGCCCGCCATTCCCGCACGCGCCCGAGCTCCGCTAACGGCCACATCGCACGCCCCCGACTTCCCCGCGACGTGCGCACGAGACCGTGTCAACCTCCGCCGTTTTTCCACCACCTTCTTCCCACTTCTCCGCAGCAGTTTCGCCCACGTCCACCGAAACCGCCGCCATGACCCCCACCTCCTCCACGCCGCTCCAGAGCTCCCCGACGCCTATAAAAGCGGCCGGTGCGCGATTTCTCCACGAAGCCAAAGCCATCACTCACTCCTTCCCTCTCCCTCCAACGCCGTCGCAATTCTAGTTTTGGTGTTTTGCTGCCGCCGGTGAAAACCACGAAGTGCTCCGCCGCCAGTGACGCCCAGCCACCGTGGACCACACCGCCGACTTCCCCATCACCGGAGCTTCCTCGCGCACCTCTTCCTCGCCCCGGAGCACCTTCGGTCGCCATCGCCGGCAACCACCGTGCTTCTTCCTCCGCTCCGGCACCAATTCCGGCCACCACCGTCGCCCGTCCGTGCCAATTCAGGTACCATCGTGTTCGCAATAATCGTGACTACGTGTTGGTACCACTCGCCGCCGGTGAACCTCCGCCGCTGGCCGTTGTCGTGCGCGCGAGACAATTTTGCCGCCGTCCGACGCGGCCGCCACCGCGTGGCACCACTGGCGCCATCTCAAGAACACGGCCGCGTGGCGCCGTGTCGGCGCACACACACACCCACGTGGTCCGGTCCGCGTGTCGTTTCTTCCAAAGCTCGGTGGGCTAGGTTCACCGTGAGCCACCATCGACACATGGGGCCCGCTTGTCGAAAAATATTTTAACTTCATTTTATTTTCGAAATACTGTAGCTGATGTAATCATTGCGCAATAAATAGCTTTTTCAGTAGAAAAATAATTCGGAGAATTCAATTAAATATCAGATTTGGATTTAAACTTCAAAAATTCATAACTTTTGCATATGAACTCCAAATGGAGTGATTCAAATTGAAAAATTTAGATAAAATTATAATCTAGCTAACTAAACCAAAATATTTCAATTTGGAGTTAATTTGATCTATGTTTTTGAATTTATTTGAATTTGAATATTGAATTTGTCGTATTTTCGCGTATAGAATTCGACGACTCCGGAGAGTTCGATCAAACTGAAGATTTAGAATTTCAAGACATCGACCAAGGCAAGTTACACCATTGATCATATTGCCCCCAGTATTTTTAAGTTATTTTCAGCTTTTAAATTCTTTATCGCATGCATATGTTGTTATAAATATTTTAATATCCTGTTTTACATATAGTTATCCCATGTGTTATTGTATGACCAATTTGAATGTTGTATCTGACTACCTTTATACCATAGGCAAGATATTACCAAAATTAAATATATGCTTAGCCAAGCTTAGTCCACATTTACTGAAATTTGGGAGGTTACACCAAATTTTTATAAATTTGTTTCAAACTTGATATTGTGGTATTGTCTTACCACATGGATTTATGAATATAGTTTTATTCAAAATAAAATCAAAATGGGTTTGGACTTGGGCGAAATGGTTGGAATGGTGGGTGCAGGTTTATGCACGGGATTGATCTGGTTAAGATTAAGGCCCATGGTTTGTAGGAATGGCCTTAAGTCAATTGAGGACCGGTCTTTGAGCCGCTTATTGCTATGCCATAACGTACTACCACATGTCCTGTATGGGCATGATTTGGCTAACTAATTTGTGATGTTCTAGTATATTTATGTCATGTGATTATGTGGGTGTCGGTTAGACGTTTTATTCCCACTTGGCGCAAGAGGGGGCTTCCGGAGGACGGTTAGTCTGAAAAGGCGAATCCTTAGCGGGCATGAATATATTAGGACAGAACATTGTAAAGGCCTCATGGTAATTGCTCAGTCACACGCCTACGGAAGCATGAATTGACCGACATAACGAGCATGTCACCTCGTGTGGGTAAAGTTGTATCAACTCTGCAGAGTAGAAACTATTCGAATAGCGCGTCATGATCATGGACATGCTAGCGGGCCATTTAAAGTTAAATTGTTTTTGGTTTTAAAACACTTTATTAAATCTGAGGATGGTCAATCCTTATGAAAATTTGGGCGGGAAGCCAAGTGTTAGGAGGGGATCCTTCACTTTGTTATTGGAGGTTATCCACATTATCTCATTGTCATTTTAAAATATGATTTTAGCCATAGTATGAAACGCCTTAGAAATTACTATGTCTATTTAAGCTGAAAATGTTGTTTATGCAAAACAACCCGACCATACTCACTTGTTTCCCTATGCATGCATTTAAATTCAATATTGGGTGTGACTTGCGAGCACGGAAGTTGTGCTCATCCTTCTTTGAATAAATCTTATTCGGAGAAGATGCTATCTTGACGGTGAGGACCGGACGAGTAGGCCTTTTGACCTGACGATTGCTGTGTGGCGCATCGTGTGGCTCCCACTATTATTATGTTTCCTCTGTGTTTATCTTTTGACATTTGATATTGTTATTCAGACTCATTGTATTAAACAATTATTTATTAAATGTCATTTACGTTTCGTGATCTGAATGTGATATCATTTTGTGAGGCGTATGCTGCTGAAATCTGGACCGGTGTTTGAACACAGAGAATTCGGGATCCTTCGCTCCCGGGTTCGACACTCAGGAACCACAACCAGCTGTCCGTATTCTCGCTTTCAACGAATGTGAATGCCATGAGACGAACTTGATTGTTCCCGTTCGTTGCTGTTGTAGTCAGTATTTGACCCTTGTACTTTCCAGTCAGGAATGTGTCATCCACCAATCCACGTACAAGATTGGATGGTAGTGCAGGAATGCATTGATGCATGGACCAAAGACGAAGAATGCTCGCTTCAGTACCCTCTTATTACCCCACTTTGGATGCGTAGAATCTTGAATGTCGACATGAGTGCTAGGATTCATGTTTTATATGACTCGGAGTTGGCTAGGGAGGTTGTTATAGGAGTCCCCGAAGGTACCGAACCTTGATTCCAATATCTTCTGTTCTGCTCTCCGCACCTTGGCATAACTGATTGTGTACTAGAACTTTGCCTCAATCGCCCGAATGATGGATCGTCACTCAAAATTTAAATTATCCACGATCTCATCGCACATGATGTTTGCGATGAAGCCTGATGACAGGTTCTTGTGGGACTGCACTGACTCAGCAACGACACATGTGTGAGAGACAACTATAGTGTATTTTCAGTAGGTGTCCCACTTAAGCTAAAATACGTGTACTCACCAAGGGCATCTCTCTATATCGTATTTCACGTCGTAGCATCTTGGGTTAGACTTGACGACTATGAATGTACACCGCACCGATAAAGCCCATAATTTGATCGCCTCCTGCACGACCTCCTTGTATTTGTACATAACTCCTTGCATGACCTCGCTCTGGTTATACTTCCACGGCACATGATGTTGATGAAGTTGATGAACTGGTATGTGTTCCACTCGGATGAAACCACCTGATGTTCCACAGATTCCTCGTCGTCGGATCCTTAATCTTCTGACAATGACATGTAATCCTGGTCTTTTAGATCTATCCTTTGGACTAGGGCTTCCAGCTTCCTATCCTTTTCAGCAAGCCCACTAGTTTGCCTGACTAAAGGAGCCCTTTCCACAGGGTCTTTATCGATAGGATCAGCAACTCCCGGACCTTCGACCATTGTGTGCGCCATGCTGTGGCTGGAGTACCCGACTTCTTCTTCGGCATCACCACCCCCTTCTTGTTCAGCCGCTGATGCAGGAGTGAGCTTAGCACATGCCTGGGCCAAAAGGACCAAATCCCACCATTCCTCCCTCGCCCTGCGTACATTTGACTGCCATGACCTTGTTCCCTTGAGTTGCACTAACTCCCAATATGTGCCTTGTAGTGCTCGGTTGGCAAGACAATTCAATCTCAGATCATATATAACATGATCCACATCAAATGTGTGGAACAACCACCGCATCATAGTGCCCCATGTACGCTACTCTGGTTTTGTTAGGGTCACAGTCGTCGATCAGAAATAACGCAAATCAATCCCCACAGGACCCTCAAGAATAGTCCCCCTAACCGTAGTAAATTTTAAAATTGATGGCGTCCGACATATTTAACGTACTGCACCGTAAATAAGATTTCCACGATTAACCACATATATAAAACTAAACTACCTACTGAAAAGGATTATGTACAACATACCACACTACGTAACCGTACATCAAAAACTATGTAATCCATTTGGTTAAAAAAATACCTAAAAGGTGGACAACCAGACGGGTAGCGCTTCGCTAATTTATCTTCTCCCCTCTCCTCCTGTTTGCTTTTCTCCCTTCCCTCCACTCTTTCTTTTTTTGCTAAATAAAAGTGAGTTATGCCAGAATTTTAGTGCATTTTATAAAGTAGATTGTGCTGTCATTTGCAATGGCGACAGGGACTTACGGGATCCCTGTCACATTTGAAATGACGGTTTTCTAAAATTTTAATATTAAATTTTTTAGAGATTTGCGAGATCTCTATCACCATTTGAAATGACGATATGATCATGTCGCCAGTTAGAGTGGCGATAGATCCCTATTGCTAGTTGCAAGTCCATATCGCCATTCTTTAGACCAAATAGCGACAAGGCCAGTAGCCTAGTTTTGCAAAAAAAAAATAATTATTTATTTTTGTAATTTTTTTTAAATAATATTATTTAGACTATCCACGTGTCCGACTGGACACACTGGACAGCCAGAGGCAAAGATACAGATGGTACCGCTACGTGTCAGCGTGCCACGTTGCCGTACGAGTGCCGTACGACCTGTCGGATGCTCACAGTCCACGAAGAATCTCTCGGTTCAAAAGTTCAAATTCGAAATGTCAAAATTCGTGGGGCACCTCCAATAAGGCAAGCGCTCTCACCCTTTCTCTACAAAAGAACTCGAAAGGACTATTTCTTGTTCCCCTGTCTCGCGTCTCGCTCTCCTGAAGAGAGAGAGAGAGAGAGGAGAGGGGAGGGGAGAGATTCTGCGGCGAAGCCATGGCGACGGACGCGAGCAGCGCCGCCGCCGGCGCCGCCTACGAGGAGGAGCGCAGGAAGCGGGTCCTGGGGAACCTTAAGCACCTCGAGGTAATCAGATTCTCGCTTCTTCCTTTCCAACGCCGAACACGGACACGGACACGGACACGGATGAATCCATGAATCCCCTTCTTTCTTCACCTTTTTTTTTCTTGTTTGATAAGTATATTTGAGATGCTTTTGTCCTGCAAAATCGATTTCTTTAGATGGCGAGTGCGCGGAAAAAAGGAAACATTTCGTGTGTTCCTCTTTGCCGATTTGAGCTGGATTCTTTCCTGCGGCGTCGTTCTGTTGGTTTTGCTAAGGTTTGGGCCTTTTACTCTGCGCAGGATTTGGGTATATCGAAGATGTCCAAGAGCTTGCTCCAGGCCGCAAGATTGCAGGACAAAGTACTTGCAACGATCTGTATCACGAGCAGGAGTTGGGTTGTTGTATGGCGGATTGATTTCTTGCGCTGCTTTTGCAGAGCACTCGTGCGAGCCCAAAGTCGAGGAAGAAGTTTGAGGCCACTACTGAAGTGAGGCGCTCATCGAGGGCGAGGACTTCAGTTTCGTACAAGGATGATGTGAGTTGTTGACCTCTAGCCTCTGCGCTATTTTTATGACTTGGTGAAATATGCTGCCATGTTCATGAAAGTCGAGGAAGATATTGTCGTTATGTTTCTAAACAAGCAGTTAATAAATTACCAATACCTGAAAATGGTTTGCTGATCCTGTTTTTTTTTTCTTTTTAAATTCACGGTAATCCCAAATGAATCCTTAGTGACATGATCTTAGTCCCCTTATTGAAGTTGTACCTTTCCTGTGAAGCTGTGCTCTAGCATGATTACAACAACATGTCCTATGGTAACGTTTGTGTGATATGTCATGCGATCTGATACTTGCTTAGAGTTGAAGTGCAAGGAAGATTTATGTTGTTCATGAAGTGATGAAATATTTTGTGCTTTGCAATGCGAATGTTGATACTAAATTATGCTTTATTTGTTGCGGCAGTTTGATGAACTAGATAGTTTTCTCCGTCGCAGAAGGTATTTTTTTTCATTTGGTTTGTTGATTTATATTAGATGTGGTTGTGCCCAGGCTTAATGTAATTGGCTATTTTCTTGTGTTTACCAGGGGTTGTAAGAGTGCAGAGTATGGAAGGGAATACACTGGAAGAATTTCTTCTAATGAACAGCAGCAGCGTGCTTTTAGAAGAGCTGAGAAACTTCAAGATAGTCTAGACCCTGAGAACCCATCGTTTGTTAAGACCATGGTTCGATCACATGTGTCCAGTTGCTTTTGGCTTGTAAGATGTTTTCTCCAGAATACATTTAACTAATTTTGGTGAAATATATATGATCAACTAACAATTGTGGTTATGATTTTTCCCCCCATCATACAAGGGTCTTCCTACTTGGTTCTGCAAAAAGTATCTGCCTCCCAGAGAAGTTAAGATGGTGTTGGAGGATGAAGAGGGTGTTGAATTTGATGCAGTCTACATTGGAAACCGAACAGGTCTGAGTGGTGGATGGAGAGGATTTTCGATGCACCACAACTTGGAAGATGGGGATTCATTGGTCTTTGAATTGGTCGAGCCTGACAGATTTAAGGTAATATCTTGCCTTAGGTTCGATACCATATTCCACACTAATCTACCGTACAGATTTTCATATCATGACTGCAAAAACTTGCAGACAATCCCGATCTTGTCCCAACTCCCAATTAAGGAACCTACATAGACTACATAGAAGTGAAAACAAAATCATAAATTTTTGACATAAATGTCCTCGAAGAGCATTCATGAGCCACACAATGAAGTTTTGGAAGCGATTGATCGAGCACCGTTTAAGAATAGTGGCTAGTGTGATGACAAACCAATTTGGTTTTATGCCTGGGAGGTCGACTATGGAGGCGATTTTCTTGACACGACAGTTGATGAAGAGGTATAGAGAGCAAAAGAAGGGTCTTCACATGGTGTTTATCAACTTGGAGAAAGTCTATGACAAAGTATCAAAAAGGGTCATGTGACGGACGCTTCAAAGGAAAAAAGTCCCAACAAAATATGTTACCCTAATTAAGGATATGTGCCAAAATGTTAGTGACTAATGTCAGAATATGTGATGGTGATACTAGTGATTTCCCTATTAAGATAGGACTACACCAAGGGTCAGCGTTGAGTTCATACATTTTTGCCCTAGTGATGGACGAGATTACGCGGGACATTCTAAGCGTTGAGTTCATGTATGCTTTTCGCTAATAATGTAGTGTTAGTTGATGAGAGTAGGATACGTGTCGATAGGAATCTAGAGATGTGGAGGAAGACTTTAGAATCGAAGGGTTTTAGATTTAGTAGGACTAAAACTGTGTATATAAAGTGTGATTTCAGCGGTGTCGGGGTAGATACTGAAGATGTTAGGCTGGACGGACAAGTAGTGCTTAGAAAGGACACATTTCGATATTTGAGATCAAGGTTCAAAAAAGCGCTAGACGCTAGTCGGACGGTAGGCCAGGACCTAACGTCTAGGCGGATTAAGCGGTGACTAGGCGACAGTGCAGAGCAACCGACAGCATATTAGAAGCAGAAAGGCAGCAAATTGGAAAGCCGCATAAAATCCCAACCAGCCCCACGTCTCTTGGTCAAAAAGTGAACAGCAGTGTAGAAAAGGCTGTAGCAGCATGTTCTTTAACCAGCACCAGCCCACGTCTCTGGTCCTCTCTCTTTTCTACATGTCTTCCAAGTTCCAAGAGAAAAGCAGGTCTTCTCTCTCTCTTTCTTTTCATATCCCTTTCCCCTCAGTTCCTCGCACGAAGACTTGAACTCCATCCTCTAGCCACGTAGGTCGCAACGGCAGCGGCGAGCAGCGGCAGCGACCTCGGCGACAGCGATGGTTAGGCTTGCCTGGTCCTGTCTCTTCCTCATCCATTTCCCCTCAACCCTCTAGTTGCCTCTCCCCTCACGCCGTCTCGCCTAGAGCCGGCGCCCGCCATCGAGGACCGGTTTTGACCATCTAGCCGGCCCAAGGCGGCCCTCGCGCCTAGCCTGCTGCCTTAGGCGAAATCACAGCGGCTGCTCCCCGCCGAACGCCTAAGCGGTGCCCAGACCCGATTTCTGGAACCTTGTTTGGGATCAATGCTACAGCGTGACGGAGAGATTGATGAAGATGTGAGCCATTGGATTAGACCAGGGTGGGTGAAATGGCGCTAAGCATCGGGTGTCCTGTGTGACAAAAAAAAGTTCCTCAAAAATTAAAAGGTAAGTTCTATAGGACGTGTAGAATTAGATTGGGGGAATCACCACACTCAGGTATGAGGGGTGCCTTTCATATATATAGCCATGTACAGGTACAGGGGTACAAAGGTAATAATCTTAATACACTTGCATGATGCGTGGCGGTAGGATCACGGACGCCTGATGGTCGGAAATCGATAAACAAGTATGCAGGGAGACCCTTGGTCATAATGTCCGCGGCCCGGTGTGTCGAGGAACATGTAGTACTCGAACTGGCCCAAGGCAACCTTCGCGAGCGAAGTGGATGTCGATCTCGATATGCTTCGTGCGGCGATGATGGGCGAGATTGGCGTCATGTAGACAACACCGACATTGTCGCGAAGGCGGCCGTCGCGATAGTGACCGAGATGTGTAGTTCTGAAGAAGGCATCGCGCGCCGGCGCTCGGCCACGACATGCGCCACGGCCGACGATATTCCGCTTCAACACCGGGGCGGGAGGCCGTGGTTTGGCGCTTTGGCGACTGAGAGACAGTTGTTGCCGGAAGGAAGCCGGAGGTGGAGCGGCGCGTGTCGACCCGGCCGCCCGATCGGCATCGAGTAAGCGATGATCGGTTGGCGGTCGACGCCGAGTGAAGACCGGCAGAAGTGAACCCTTGACGTCTGCGGATGCGCTGATCGGTAGCGCGCGGCTCGCGAGATCATGCATGAACAAGCAAACTCTTTGAGCGACATAGGCGGTCGGGCGTGTCGGGGTGATCTTGGAGTGCGCCGGCGAGACTCGGTACTCGGAGAAGTCGGCCACGGAGCGCCGTCGGTGGCCGGCGGCTTGCCGAGCATCCGCGGTGTGCCGTGGTCGGGTGGCACTCGGACATGCCGGCCGCGCCGAGTAGGTCGACAGCGTCGGCGCTGCGACGAGAACGGCCGTCAGCGCCGCGCGTCGCGAGATCCCGAGAAGTGGTGCGGTCGCGAGATCCGTCATGGCGAACTCCGAGTGAAGCGCGCGTGATGTGTTGGGCGGTCTGCGGTGGCGAGCCGTGAGGATGATGTCGTCGGCGTCTGAAGCGGTGGCGGCGCTATCTCCATCTTTGTAAACAAAGAGATGCATCGGACTTGGTCGCGATGGCCGTCTGGCGGATGTGCGGCGAATCGGCCGGTTCCATGCGAGGAGCTGCTTGAGCCGTCTGATGACCTGCGAAGACAAACATAGTCGGGGTTGTCGGGTCGATGAAGCCCGACGGTATTGGCGATGAGCGGTTTCCTCGGTGGCCGTGGAGGAATGCGTTCTTCACATCGGTGATGGATAGGCGAGCACGCGGGCTGCGATCTTGCGAGGGCGGTGCGGATCGTCGCGGTTTGACAGCCGGTGAAAGTCTCGTCGTAGTCGACACCGGCCGCTAGGAGAAGCCTCGTACAACCAGAGCTTTGTCGCGGGTGGAGCCGTTGTCCATGAGAGCCTTGTACTCCTCGCCATCGCGCCGCCAGCGGGACGGACAGGTAGCGCTGCGGTAGTTCGCCGAATCAGCGAGGCCGTCGTGGCGAGAGGTTGAGCGGTGGGCGGGGCGTAGGTGCCGATGCGAGATCGCGTCGTGAAGCGCGAAGGTGTCGAAGCGGCGGTCGGTCGCCTGGTAAACGATGGGGCGCCGCGCGCGCGCGAGGCGTGATCGAGCGTCGGCCGTGGCGAAGGGCGGCAGGCGCTGCCGCAGCGCGGAGCGGCGGTCGAAGCGCCGACTAGTCGGCCGATCGGTCGCGAGGGACCGGCGTAGATGACGGCCGGTCGGGAGGTCATTGCTCAACCTCGCGGCGAGGACAGCAGAGGCGTGCGATCGCTCAACGCCAAGAGGCGGAGCTTAGTTGTTGAAGATAGTCCTGCATCAAAAATCCGGTGAAGGCGGCGCGAGAGGCGCAGAGGTGCCGAGGCGAACGGAACACGGACTCATCGAAGACAACATGGCGTGAGACAATAATGCGGCGGTGGACATATCCGAACAGCGGTACCCCTTGTGGGAGGAGGTAACCAAGGAACACGCATGGAGTCGAGCGAGGAGAGCTTGTGAGTGTCGTGGCACTAAGGTTCGGATAACGAGGCGGCCGAACACGGAGGATGAATAATCCGGGAGTTTGTGGTGCGAGGTGGTAGGGATCTTGTGATGTCTGAGAGGAGGGCGGCGCGGTTAAGCACATATGTGGCGGCGGCGGGCTTGGCCCGATAGGGTGGAGGCATGGATGCATGAATCGGCAGAATGCGGATGGTGTTGTTGATAGTGCGAAGTAGGCGCTCGGCTTTTCGTTTTGTGGCGAGGTGTGCGGACACGAAAACGTAAGGCAATGCGCGACTAGTAAGGAAGGTTGTGATGGCATTGTTGGCGAATTCGGTGCCGTTATCGGCTTGGAAGCATTTGGGCGAATCTTGAGCGTATGAGCAAATGCTACAAAATCGACAATATGGCGTTGCACATCGATTTATGGCGTAAAGGAGCGACCGGCAAAAATGAGTAATCATCAAGTAACACAAGATAATATTTATAGCGGAGCGCTAAGGCGGAGATGTCCAAACATCACGGTGAAGTAAAGTAAAAGGAGTAGTAGTGACAGACGTGGACTACTAAAGGGGTGCAGCGTGTGCTTGCCAGGTAGCGAGCATGACACAAGGACCGCGGACTTTTATTACAAGCTATGGCCGAGCATGTGTTGTAGTTTGGCGGGCGGAAGGCCGGGGTGACCAAGCGATGATGCCACAGGGTGGGCGAGGTGGCGAGGCCGCAAGCGTGGGGCGTGGGCGAAGGAATGGTGTAGAGGTCCCGCGGCTATTGCGGCGAGTAATCACGCGCCCGTCAGTGGATCCTTATGAAAAAACCCAAAGCGTCAAACTTAATAGAACACTTATTATCACGAGTAAAGCGGCGAGCAGACGGCAAGTTGCGCGCTAGGCGGGAGCAATGAGGGCGTTCTTGAGGTGAAAATCGATGCCGACAATCGGTAAGGTGGATGTGCCACGGCGAGAAATGGGGATGGTCTTTGCCATTGCCTCGGTGATGAAAGAATTGTATTGAGGTAGGCGGGAGAGCGATATACCATCCGATGACGACATGTGGCGGTGGCGCGGTGTCGAGTACCCAATTGTTGGCGCCTGAGCGCCATTTAGTTCGAGCGATGTGAGCGGGCCGATCCCATCCGCGGCGCTGGGCTGCGGTGCGATCGGCGAGCAGCGTGGCTCGGCCAGGTGGGTGCAAAGCGTGTGCGCCGGGATGTCGGCCGTGAAGGGCGCCACGGCTGCTGCGGCGCGCCTGCGGTCGCCATTCTTCTTTGCATCGTGCCCGGGTAAAGCACATCGAGGCGGCCGTGAGTGCGCCGCGATTCGCCGCCGCCGCCAGTAAATTGCCGCGCGCCGCCTTTCTTCCGATTTGGTTGCCACTGTCGTGGCCGCCGCCGCCGCCTTAGGCGGCGTCTTCGACCGCTATTACGAATCGTCGCCGCCACCGTGGCCGTGTCGCCGCCGGCGCCAGTCGTGGCGGTGGCGTGGCATGCCACCGCGGCGAGTGCCGGCGTGAAGCGCGATTTGGGCGACCTTGCGTTCGTTGGCGAGGCGGAGTTCATACGGACCCGACTTCGCGTGCGGTGGCGAAGTTGGGTAGCGGATCGGTCGGCGATGTTGTCGGAGTCTTTGGAGAAGCAAGGGTTGAGGCGCGTGGCGAGTTGAGGGCGAGTGCGAGTCGAGGCGGCGTGGCCAGCGTCATGCAACGTCGGCGGTGGCCTTCATCTTCTGGCGATGCTCGTCGATGGAGAGTACCTGCGCCATGGAGTGGAACTCTTGGCCGAGGAAGGCGGCGCGGGAAGCCTTGTTCGCTGAAGAGCCCGATGGCGACCCAAAGGCGATGGGCGATGCAGTCGGCGCGATGGCGGCGAGGGCGTCGTCCGCGACGGGCCGAGGAGCGGTGTGGGCGCAGGAGTCGGCGATCGCCAGCTGAGCATCACGTGGGTGTCGCGCGACGAGCCATTGACATGAGCGGCCGAACTTGCCGCGGGGAGAGGAAGAACGGAGACCAGCGGTTGAAGTTGGGTCGCTTCAACTCGAGTCACGGGGCGTGCGACTTGACGGCGATCGTCGCGTAGGAGCGGCGAAGATGGCGGCGCCGCGTCCCGATCCGGTGGAGGCCATGGTAGCACTTGATGACGAGAGGGCGTCGCCATGGCGGGGCTAGATGGGGTGGGGAGTGCGGCCGGTGGCGAGGAGGCGGCCGGCCGGGTGGGAGTGGCGCCGGTGGTGTGGGGTGGCGGCCGGTGGCGATGGCGCCGGTGGCGCGAGGTGGTGGTTGGGGTTGGGTGGGGTTGGCGGGAGGAGGCGGTCGGGAGGAGGAGTGCGGGAGGGGGGTGGCGGTAGGGGATGGAGGGTGGCGGGAGGAGGCGCGGGAGGAGGCCGGCCGGGAGGTGGCGGTGTAGGGGTGGAGGGGGTGGCGGTGTGGGGATGGAGGGTGGCGGGAGGCGCGGCGCGGGAGGGCCGGCCGAGGGAGGCGCGGGAGCGGGAGCCGGTGGAGGGTGGCCGGGTGGGAGGGGCGGCGCCGGTCGGGTGGGAGGGGCGCTAGGGTTGCGCCGAGATGGGGGGAGTGGCGGCTGTGGGGGAGGGTGGGCTAGGGTTTGGCCCAGAGTTGCTCTGATACCATGTAGAATTAGATTGGGGGAATCACCACACTCAGGTATGAGGGGTGCCTTTCATATATATAGCCATGTACAGGTACAGGGGTACAAAGGTAATAATCCTAATAGGACGGAGATCGACGTGCGATGCTATATGGAGCAGAATGTTGAACGACTAAAAGATAATATATACAGAAGATAAATGTAGCGGAGATGAGGATACTGCGGTGGATATGTGACCACACAAGGCGAGATATGTAGCGGAGATGAGGATACTGCGGTGGATATGTGGCCACACAAGGCGAGATCGAATATGCAATGAGGATATATGTGATAGGGTGGGGGTAGCATCAATTGAAGAGAAGCTTGTTCAACATCGTTTAAGATGGTTTGGACGTCTCCAATGGAGAACTTCTGAGGCACCGGTATGTAGTGCAATTTTAAGACGTACTGAAAACGTAAGAAGAGGTAGAGGTCGACTAAGACTAACGTGAGAGGAAGCAGTTAAAAGAGATTTAAGGGATTGGAATATAGCTAAAGAATTAGTTTTGGATAGTAGCGTATGGAAGTTAGTGATCTATGTACCGGAACTATGAGAAGGTTTAGGGACTGTATTTTAGGCTCTCGGTTCAGATGACATGATGTACGGCTTAGGATTTTAGTTTTGTAGGCTTTTTTTAAACATTTTTATTTTATTTTATTTGCAAAACTCTCGTCTCTTTGATTTTGAGGAGGTTTTATTCCTAGCCTACCTTGACTTGTTTGGGACCAAATGTTTTATTATTGTTGTTGTTGTAATGTCCTTGAGCATAACTGCATAAGAGCCCACTAGTGTATCGATGCATGTATGGCAAGTTCAGGAATAGCTTGTTCCATGTTCTTATACTACTGTACCTTTGTTAGATTAGTATCATCAAGCTGAGGCATTGTGTTGCATTTGTATTTATAAATATGAGGCAGCGTGACTGCGTGAATATCCTGTCTATATTCATTTTTGCTTTTGCACTCAGGGCTAGCATTTTGTTATGTATATGCAGGCATGCAGCATTTTTTTTTGGGTCGACTTATGTAGCCTTGACATGCGATTCATTATCTGTTACAGATCTACATTATGAAAGCTATTGATGAGGATGTAAATGAGGCGGAGCCGGATGATAGGAACGCCGATGGGGATACAAAGGACACCAATCCAACCAAGGAAGATCCTGATCAGAAGGATTCACCTGTTGCTGAACACCATTCCAATCCTGAACCTCTAAAAGGCGCTAAAAGAAGAAAACTCCGTGGACGGCGTTATTTTGCTAATTAATTACATCAGACTTGAAATATAGGTACTTTGCACAAGTATGTTGCTGTATTAGCGATGTGCTTTCCTGTCAGGCCACCCGTTTTGCCTATTTTGTTGGCCTGTTCTTTCTTATATTATGGGTGTTTACTAATCACACTTGCATTGCGGCAGCCGATATACTTGTCAACATAGTTAGGCCAAGATTACATGTAAAGGAATGTTTTGACAATCGAGCATTCGAATCCCTCTGTATGATGCAAATCTGGTGTCACAAGTGCTGTAATGTTGGTTTCTCAGTGCTTCTGTGTACATGTTGGCATGTTGCAAGAGAGAATCATTGCTCATGTCATTATGTGTGTACTGGAACCAAGAACTTCTGGAGCACACAACTATGTCCATATTCCTCGGCTGTTCATTACAGGAAGCCGATTAACAGACCAGAAAGCAAAAAAGAAATGGCAAAAAAGCTCCTGTCACATTCTCTAGTTTACATCAAGGCCGAGCAATGTACAAAACAAGGGGCCTGGGAGTGCAAGTCCATAATGTTACAAAACATTGTTGCATATTTACAAGTAATACATTACGAAAACGCCAAGATTACTGAGGAGTCACCATCCTAGAAAGCATGCCACTACTTGCATCAACACTGCCAGAACCAGAAGTTTGCGAGACGAAGAAAATCCCAGTTGCTGAAGAAGTTGACGTCGATTTAGTCATATCAGCTGAGTCTGTCTCTGGAGTTTCCAGCAGAACAAGCTCCACCTCTGGCATCATCCTCAAGATGACCTCAAGTTCTTGGACAATCTCCGACATGAAAGGCCTAGCATCAGTCTCATCCTGGCAGCACTTGGTTGCTAGTGAGAGGAACCTTCTGATGCATTCTGGAGGACACAAGCCCATCCGACTATCGATGATTTCGGAAATATTGCCTGACTTGTAAGCTTTGTTTACCTATGGCAAGGGCAAAATGTAGTTTTTCAGTTAACTATTGTTGTTTAACTTAAATTCGTATATGCTGAACTATATGTGCCTTTTTCTTCAAAGTAAGCACAAACACATGTTGAGTCCGCCCCTGATATCCCCTCATCAAAACTTATTATAGAGTTTAGAAAAAATTGTGTGTATCCCGAAAGATCCCCGCATCCTTTATTTTTAGTCAAAAAGTTGATCCAACTTTAATACAAGGTTAGATCCGACTCTAACATGACTGGTTATTTAGATTCTAATACTAACTCACCAACACTTATCACCGATTGACAACCAAGGTTCATGATAATAACATACAGACCATGCTTTATATGGATTTTCAACGGATTTCCAATTGTTAACTAAAAGTAATATTTAAAGCTGAAGATTGTGTACCTCTCTCACTATGTTTTTACCATGCTCAATTGGCTTCATCCCAGTCAACATTTCGAGAAAGACAACGCCAATGCTATATACATCGCTTTTGTCCGTCAATTTATGAGTTAGGAAATATTCTGGATCAAGATAGCCCTACCAAATGAAAGGATATAGTATTACTTCCCTTAAAAAACGATATAGTATTACTGCATAAGAAAGCATGGCAACTGCAATATTGCCGATGTAACTAACACATACTGGGGTGCCCTTAACAACGGTGGAAACATGAGCTGGCAATGTCCCTTCAACATCCGGTACTGGAGCCAGCCTCGAAATACCAAAGTCAGCCACCTTCGCGACGAATTTGGAGTCCAACAGAATGTTGCTGGCCTTCACATCACGGTGAAATATAGGGGGATTTGCTTCCGTATGTAGATACAGAATTCCTTTTGCGGCACCCAATGCAATGTGCAACCTCAAACCAAAACTGAGAGATCGTTTGGACTTCGCTGTGATTGGCAAATGATGTAAAAATAAGATGAGGTGCTTATAGTACTACTGTACTAGAATAATGTCAATGATAACAAGTCCAAGTCTGACACAATACACTTTCAAAAGGTACATACAAGCATGAATCACTGAAGAAATCACATCACATTATAAGATTCAGGAAGCTGATGACTGAATGGTTGATCACTTGATCTTGATTTCAAAGTCCATGAGGCCCCAGTTTGGGTTGGCCAGGATTGGGCGGGATCCCATTCCTCCCAAATTGGGCCTAAGTGGAAAAGACAAAAGTGTTGTGGTGCTTGGTTGGGTACAAGTCTGAGGACTGAGGGTAGGACGTTTACCCTCATCTAACCGTCGGCAGGGCTTTTCCCTGAGGTGGTAGAGAGGCTCTAATGCCTGATTTTTTTGAAGAGGAGGGATACTACATAACTTTGTTTATTTGTTTGCTTAATGACAAAGGATAACAATGCCGTGCTTATATAGTGTCGGCCACCTAACAATCCAATCTAATCTTTCCAACTATAAAAGATAACCTTCATAAGATAAGATCCTATCCCTCATAATAAATTATACCTAAGGAAACTAATCAAACCACCTAGGGAAAATAGCTAACATTGGTACAGTACGCCGGGATCTTAGACCATAACATTATACCCCTCTGGGTGACGCAGCTCGTCCTTGAGTTGTCAGGTGGCTATGGACAAAGACCTTCGTGTCCCCATGTTGAACGCGTGGGGGGGGGGGGGGGCACGATGACTACACCACGTCGCATGGAAGGGGGTCAGCAAAGCCACGATGAACAACAATGAGGACATCAACCCTCCAGCGTTGGTTGATGTCGCAGCATTCACCGGTGGCAAGGGCAACCAACACAGGGCAGCAACAACATCCTTCTCGCCCTAGGATGCAATGATTGTGGGAGAGTTGCGACGACGTCGCTGACCCCCACATGGCAACCGTTGCTCTCCACACCTTCAGAGGCACGACGTTGACCGGCCGCGTGAAGATGGTCGTTGGACGACGACAAACTTCTTCATCGGTGAAAGCACCCATGGTGCAACCAAGGATGGCGTGGTTGACTGAGGAAGCTT
This sequence comes from Ampelocalamus luodianensis, assembly GCA_036346255.1. NCBI lineage: Eukaryota > Viridiplantae > Streptophyta > Magnoliopsida > Poales > Poaceae > Ampelocalamus > Ampelocalamus luodianensis. The sequence continues at coordinate 17,866,996 of CM070625.1, forward strand.
CACCGGTGCTGGGGAAGGTGGTGGCGGTGTGACCATGGTGGTGATAGCGCCTCCTGCTGCTCCTCCACTTTGGGCAATGTCGCAGCCGGCAGGGATGGTGACTTGACCAGCGGTGGTGACATAGGAATCGTAGCGACATGCTGCGCCTTCTTGTCCTAGCCCGCCTTCAATTCCAACAATAAGGCCTTGATGTTGGTGCAGAGCTCAGTCCAACAATAAGGCCTTGATATTGGAGCAGAGCTCACTAGGGGATAACTTGTCAATGTCGGCATTCATGGCCTTGATCGCATTGACCTTAATCCTATGGGTAACAAAAGCCATGGTGAGTGGCTCTGATACCAAATGTTGTTGCGTCTGGTTGGGTACGGGTCCAAGGACCGAGGGTAGGGCGCTCGCCCTCATCTAACCGCAGGTAGGGGTCTTCCCTGACGCAGTAGATGTAACATCTCAATTTTTGAGCTTTCAAAAATCTTTTTATGTAGTTTAGGTCCTCGAAATTTTTTACCAATTTTCCTTGAGTTAATAAAGCTTAATTAGGAATTTTCAAAATTAAAACAATTTAATATGAATAACTAAAACTTCAATTTAATCCAAAACAATTTTATTTGAGTTCTATGTGTTTGGTATTTATTTTGGCCCATTTTAATTTCCAGCCTTTTCTCTAAATCAAAAATCATTTCTAATTCCAATTCCTTCTTGGGGCGAATTGGCTCCCTCCCACTCTCTCCTCAGGCCGCCAGCCCATATCCTCCATCACCCACAGCCCAGCCCTACTTGGAGCATCGGCAACCTGCTCCATTCCCCGCCTCACCACCTGGCCCATCTCCCTTCTCCGTCCAGCCCAACTTCCCAAACCCTAATGTCGTCGGCCCATCTCGCCACCGCCCCTAGCCCCTGCCACCTCCATCGCCCTAGCCCACCTAGCAGCAACCGCTTCCGCTGCTACGCGTGCGTCGCCGCCCTCGGCGTGCACGCCAAGGCCTCAAGGCAATAAAAGCCCCGAGCATCCTTGTTTTCCGCACCCTCGTGACTCGCTGCTTCCGTTTCCCTAGCCAACGCTGCCTGGGACGTCACTATTAGCCGCCGCCTCGGTCATCTCCTCCAAGTCCAGCGCCGCCCGTGCCGCGCCCGTTCTCCACCGTCGCCGCTCCTCGAATTGAGTCCTTCGGCCATCCGTATTGCCTCAACGTCCTCCGCCAAACTCAACAACCGGTTGGAGCTCCCGAGTGTTGGATCACCGATGCCAACTTCTTCCTCATGTCCGATTGCGCTCCGCCACCGAGAAACCTCGCCATCGTGTTCCCCGTCGCCTTGGTGAGTCCCTCACGAATCCGTTTGCATCATCCCATGTTCCACTTCCCGATCTACTATCCCATCTCTTGATTTCAAGTTTTGTTCACCGTGTGCAGAGATCGAGTCCATCGCTCCCAACTCTGACAGTCAACCTTCGCCGCCCGATTCCGCCGCTGTCGCTGAGCACTCGCCTTCGTCCACCACATCACCACCTTCCCCGCGCCACATTCTATCCCATGCGCGTGTCCTCGTCGTTGTTCTATCGCCAAAACCACCTCACCATCCGTCGAGCTCACCCACCGCCGCTCTCTGTCGCTCGCTCACTGGTGTTGTCCTTCGGTTGTCGCGCCCGTGTCACCGGGTTCGCGTCGTCCTCTCCACGTTGCACCCCCCTCCGAACACTTCGCCATTGTCGCTACCACCGGTGACCATCGGGCCTGAGCACCGTCGGTGCCACGTCGCTGCCCCATCACTGCCACCTCTCTGCCACCTCTATGCCATCCCCGCCTCATCAGCGCTCGTGTGGCACACTGAGCCCAAACCTTGGATCAAGATTTCTGTGGATGCGATCCACCATGTGCCGAGTCCCTTACACGTGGACCCCACCTGACAATGCACTATGACATATACCTGGCTCGCCGTGAACCAGAACCCTACCTCGAGGAACCAGTCCATGGACCAGTGGACCACATGTTAGTCCCTCATCCTTTTCTGGAATTATTTTAATTCCCAAAACCCTTTTAATTTGTGGACCCACTTGTCAATTCTCTATCCCTTTTTCTTTTCCCGAATTTCTCTCCCGACCAAACTTCCGAGAATTCGTTCTCTCTCGTCCGAACTTCGATTGAACCGTCAAGTTTCTAAATTCATCTAAAATCAAGCCCTATCTTCCAGTACCATTCATTTTTAATTTGGAGTTTTTTTTGTTTGTATTTGTGCTTTCTCCCTCGTTAGATGTTGATGTTCCGGAATCGTCTGAAGGAGCTGAAGGCTAAGGAAGTCGAAGACCGAAGATAAAAGAACAACAATGTTGCTATAGCAAGGCAAGTTGTGCTTTGATCATATAATTATCAAATGTTTTACTATTTCGGGATTATCTATGCAACCTATTTGGTTTATGCATACCTTGTGAATTGTATGCCATGAACATTTGTCATCCTAGTTTGGTTAACTACTAGTTGGTAACTATTGTAGAACCAACGTGGGTTGGTTAGACATGATTAATATGCGTAGCCTTGCAACGGATTATTGATATCATTTTGAAATGATAAACTCATACATGACTAAGTGATTATGAAACGTCTTTTTGAATAGCTGTGTGTTGTATGTTATCACCTGTTGATGGTATGTGTTGCACTGTAATCACTGTAATCAACAGGGTGGAAAAAGGTTTAGACTAAGTGGAGTGGAAAGAACTGTGTGAATTGGGGTGTGTGTGCGTGGGAGCCGTGTGCTATAAGCTGTGTGCATCTATGTGAACATGCTCAGGGATTAATTGCATCTTGTGGATAAGTGTGCAACCTCTGTAAAGTGTTAAACAATCTATTCAAATAACCACATCCGTGGTCATGAACATGCTCAGGGATTTCACACGAGGGATAGATTTTATAAAACAAATCTGCGTGGAAAGCTAAGTGAATGTGATAGAAAGATTATGCTTTGCGCAAATGTTTAAATTATTGTTTACTTTTTATTATGATTTTACTATGCTTTCAATCTATTATTCATATTCAAATGCAAATGTCGTTTTTTTACAAAATAACCTTAGTAGCCATATGCTTTGGAATAAGTCATCATCTATACTTGCATTCTGTGGTACAACTTGCTAAGTACTCCAAGTACTCACTTTTGCTATAAACAGTATTGCTCAGTTGTTGAGGACTATATCAGTGCATCGTTGGTCAACAAAGACTACTTCAAGGATCGTGGAGAACTAGGTCGCGCTACCCAAGTCGATTACCTGTGAGCATATGGATGTACTACACTGAAGTTATTTTGTTTCTTTCCGTTGCAGCTTATTTGAGATATCCACCTTCTGAGGCATTAATCATAAGCTTCGACCATAAAGTCGCTATTCTGATAATTAATGTTAATTGCGTATTTCTTAGTTATCTTTGCACGTGGAATGGTATTTTATCGATGTTGCCACTGTGTGTATTAGTGTGATCCTGGACTAGTGCAGTATACACAGATGGTCCAAATTTGCATATTCGGGTCCCGACAGTAGGAGTCTCTTGAGGCCTAATTTTAGTTGAGGAGGGAGATGAGAACTTTGTTTATTTCCTTGCTTAATGAGAAATGATAACAATGCCGTGCTTATATAGTGTTGGCCACCTAACAATCCAATCTAATTTTTCCAACTATAAAAGATAATATTCCTAATAGATAGATCTTATCCCTAACAATAACTTATACATAAGGAAACTAATCTTTACCCTAGGGGACTAATCAAACCAACTAGGGAAATTAGATAACGGTGCTACGATACCGCGGTATTGTTTCACGTGTTGCTACAGTGACTCACAGGGATCTTAGACCATAACAAAAGGTAGAAATAATTGACAATGTTATTCGCCAAATACTTACCAGAAAGATGATCACGTAAAGTACCGTTTGGCATGAATTCATAGACCAGCATCTGCAAAACACAATTTCGCACGGCGGCATGAGCAACATAAGGTAACAGCAATACTCTTCAGTATAACATTAAGCACATCTTATCAGGATGGTGTTAACAAAATACCATTTCTACATAAATAATTTAAATCAAAGAGATGCACCTGTTCATCTTCATCACAATAGCCAACCAATGAAACCAGATTGCGATGATGCAATCTGGATAACAACTCTATTTCTGTGCAGAACTCCCTCGAACCTTGAAGAGAATCCTCGTGTGCCCGTTTGATTGCTACAATTTCTCCATCAACTAGAATTCCTTTATAGACTTTTCCATAACCTCCTTGACCAACTTGAGCTGATAGGTCAAAATTGTTTGTGGCAGTAGCCATTTCTTCAAATGTGAAGCATCTTACACCGTCAATTCTGACAGAAAACCTCGACACTGCAAATGGTAATATGGTATACGTTTTCAGGTGGTATCTCCTGAACAAGATGTTTGCCATCAAAGCTTAAAATTTATTCCCACAACCAGATATCCGATGATCTTAAAGCAAATGAACAGTTATGTGCAAGGCTAGAGCATGTATCTTATTTCTTACAAAAGTGCCATGAACAATAGAGTCAGTAAATAAGCCTGAAAGTGTACATGGTGTGATATCTTATTACTTACTAAAGTATAATGACTTACATGACCGTCTTGAAACTGTTTTATTTGATCTTGAACACCTTCTCATTATAAGAATAGTAGCTACTGAAGAAAGTGCAATAGCGCCAGCTATTGTACCTGCCAAGATACCACCTAGTGCAGCCTTGCTTAAACCTGATGAAGCAGCATTTGAAAATTCTGCAAAAAATATGACAAACAAAAGACATGTTACCAGTAATTGCTGGAGTGACTGGCAAAGCACAGTGTGGCAATACAACTGAATGAATCGCATGTCAAGAAAAATTAAATTTCGATTGCTAGTCAACTTATGCCTCTAAAAAATAAACATGATACTTAATTTTTATCTTCTATAATAATCTTAACAAATATTTATACATAAAAATAAATTGCTAATGACAACTAAATAATACAGATTGTTTTTTGACAAGAATAATCTAGATTGTTGTGTTGCATGCAGTCATAATCTATATATACTGCTGTTCAAACTAAAAGAAATTCTATAAAAGTTGTCATTGTGTACTCATTAGACCAAATAAGCTAAAATCGTAATTTTCATCATAAAATTATGTTCACACATTAGCTTCGAAGCGTACATACCATCTGCATATGAGCCAAGTGTGAAGTTGAGAAGCTCATATGGGCCAAACACATCTGAAAGAGTAATTTCCCATCCAGCAAGTACGTGTCTGAGTCGCACAACCTCAGACATATTGAATAAACTTGTATTACTTGGAAATAACTTCAGATGCATGTTGAGCCTTGGACCCACCTCCCATATGTAGTGCTCAATATACAGCTGGTAACGAAACAGCTGCAACAAAGACGCTAAGTTGATCTCGAAGTCAACTTCATAGGGACGAAAGTCTGTGAGTCCTGGACTCTTCAGTCGGAGTCCAACTCCAACTGGCATGGCGCAAAAACAAGGTATAGGGGATGAAGGATTGTACTCATAATTTGTATCTGTTGGGCAAGGCCCACAATTTAAGTTAGAGCCTGGTTCCTGTTTAGATGTTTGCCGGCTTACTGACTGGGGTTCGCAAAGGTTGGTTATCAGAGCTCCACTAGAATTCTCACATACAGGGTTTCCATATAGCCTGCACAAAATGACAACAGTGCTTATTACTATCCATTGCATGAAAAAAAAGTCAGTTAACAAGGGAATTGAAGTATTTTCTATGTTCCCTGAGAAAAGGGCAATCTTCAGTTAGACAGTTACAGCCAGGGATCCAACAACCGGTTCCGGAGGGAATCCCGGCTGGCCGGCGGGGATGGTAACCGGCCGGTTACCGGTTTTCTCGGAAAAAATTCGCTCGAATTTGATTAAAAACCATCCAAAATTCAAAAAATAGAATTTGAACTTGCAAAACCCGGAAAAACCGACCGGGATTTTGGATCCCGGACCCCCGCCGGTAGCCGGTAACCGGCGGTTACCGGCCGGGAATTTTTTCCTTGGTTACAGCTCTGATTTTCACTCAAATAATACGATACAAGTGTAGGATGCAAAACTATTTGGCGATTAACTGATTATGTATATCTATTCTCGAATTGGAATTGTGCAGCCTAAAAACTGTTATATAGAACTGTCATGGCTGGGTGCTGTTCACACAGAACAGTACTACCCGCGGTTATTACAAAAGATTTATTATTTAGGAATCCATCTATTAGGTATTTGATATTATTTATTAGTTAGACAAGTTATTATTAGATTAGATTGTTAGATATAGGTTTTCTTAGTGATTATCTCTTAGTAGTCAAGTCGGGTGGTTGTCCCTATAAAAAAGATATCATGTATCCATTATAAAAAAAGCAAGAAAGATGAATTAATGTAGTCTCCTTCTCAAAATTCTATCATCTTAGCCTATAGTTTAATCTCTCATCCCACCAAACCGACGCTGCCCGACGTTCTTCTTGGCAGTGTTTACCCCGTTATGAACTAATAAGGTTTGTTACAAGAACAGTAAGCTGGGTCTCAAAAAAGAAAATGTCTGTACCAGCTCTAACTTGACAGATGAGGTGGTGTTAACCACCAAAATGGAGATCAGCTATGAAAATTGCATGGTCGGAATTAAGTATGCATCCGAACAAATACTATGGATACGTTTCTGTAGGAATGTACACTGATAATGCATTGCATATATGCATGGGAACGTACATGACAGTAACATTTGGCGGAGGATTAAATGAAGCCGGAATTGTCTGTAGGGAATTATTTTGGAAGTCCCTGCGTTATTAACAAATGCATTAGATATATATAGTTAGAACTAGCTGAAAAAATTACTTCCGCAAAAAGGATAGTACAGAAGAAGGCTTCTATTTCCAGTAAGAACAATGTCATTCCAGATTGTCGAGGGAACAGCACCATCTAGACGGTTGTTTCCAACTGACCTGTAAAATGAAATTCTCATGGGCTTCTAGCAAAATAAAGCATAAAAGAGTGTATAATTACTTGAAAACTATTACATATGTTTGCTTACATGTGTTAGAATAAGACTCTTGTATATGGTTTATGGTTTCCTTATCTGTATATGGCAACCCCTTTTGTACTCCCTATATATATTGCCCATTGTGCCTCTTGAATAGATGAACACATTATTCATAACATGGTATCAGTGATGGATAAGTCTCTGTGTTGGCTTTTGCCGCCCTTTAAGGACAGCATCCTTGACTGGCGGTTAGCATCTCTTTAGGACAGCATCTTTGGACAGAGCATCTTGGACTAGCTTTAGGACTAGCTTTAGAGGACAGAACATCTAGGACAGAGCATCTTAGACTAGCATTTTGGCATATGCTTGGCATATACTTGGCTGATTAGCCCTATAAATATGTATCCCCAACCCCTCAGGTTGGCATGGCATTGTGAAGAGAAATATACAAGAAAAATTGCCCCATCTCCAAGTGTCATCCTCTCCATGAGAGTAAGGATCTTGCTATCACCTCAAGCAAGAGTCCAATAATAACAAGTGGTATCGAGCTATACTATCCTCGTAGCTGAGCATCTCTGCTCATCTCCTTCTCGGCCTCGCGCGGCCCGGCCGTGCGCAGCGGCTCGGCCGCCCACGCTCACTCCTCTCGAGACGGCGGCTCGTCGAAGCGAGCCTCTCTCACGCAACACCCCGATGGCGCGCCATGTCGCGCAGGCGATCTCGGCCTTCGGCCGCCTTGAGCATGCGGCGTCGTGACGGCCGAGCTTCGCGCGGCAGCGACGGCCGAAGGCGGGCGAAGACCATCTGCGGCGGGGCGGGCAGCAGCGGCGGCGGAGGTGGAAGCGGCGGCGGCGGCAGATGCGGCGCGTGCGGCGCAGCGGCGGTCGAGGTTCTCAGGGCGGCAACAGCAGCTCCATCTCTGCGATGATAGCCGACGCGACCTTGAGCGGCCCAGAGGAAGCGGCGCGAGCAAGCGGCGCGATGGCGGCGCCAGCGCCCACGCGCGCGCGGCGATCGAACAGCGCGATCGCGGTGGTGGTGCTCTGGAGGAGGCGCGCGCGGCGGCGTGCGGACGGTCGGCGGAGGCGCGGCCTTCACGGCGACGCGCTCTCTCCGGTTCGGTATCGTGGTCACCACGAATACGGTATCGTCGGGGCGTCGGCTCGGCGGCGGTGGCCTACCCTCACCAAGTCCAACTTCGTCGAGTGGGTCGCGGTGATGAGGTAAAGCTCAGTGCGGCATATGTGGGATGCGATCCGATGCGGCGGCGTCGACTACAACCGAGGATTGGCGGCGGCGATGCTCTCATCATTGCGATCCGCCGAGATGCGATTCGCTTACCAACAAGCGGTGCCAAGGAGGCTTGGGGCGCCATCGGCTGCGCGCGCACGGCGGCGGCCGCGCGCGAAGTCCACACTGCGAGCGCCGCGCGGAGTGGGAGACCACGGCCTTCAAGCGGTGAGGGACGTTGATGACTTTGCTCTTCGTCTCAACACTCTGCTGCGGTTAGTGCGGTTCGGCGATGACACCTACGGCGAGAGAGGCGTGGAAGCTCTTTCACTGCGCCCCCCAGAAGTACAAGCGGATGGCTCGCTCGATCCAGTCTCTGCTGGACCTCTCCACGATGTCGATCGAGGAGGCGATAGGTCGCCTCAAGGTCGTCGACAGCGATGAGCCACAGTCTCTCTCGGGACCCGTCACCATTGGCGGAAGCTCCTCCTCGCTCGGGAAGCGGTGGTCGCCGACCAAGGTGACGAGGAAGAAGGAGCCTTCTTCCATGACAGCGCCGCGGCGTGGCAAGCGCGGCAAGCGCGCAAAGGGCGTGGGCGCCGAGCGCGCCGCCGGCAAGCAAAGCGGCAGACGAGGCGACTCTGCCACAATCGGCAAGCTTGGTCATTGGGCCAAGGAGTGTCGATAGCCACGACGCGGCGAGCCCACGTCGTGCGAGCGGAGGAAGAGGAGGCCGGCTCGTTGCGTTGCCCGTGCGAGCATCGAACTACCTCGGCGGCACCGCCGCACGCTCTTTCTCGCCCTTGCGAGCCAAAGCACCGCGCCTCTCGGCGGCGGCTCGGCAGCGACAAGACCGGCGGGTGGTGCCTCGACACCGGCGCCACCCGCTACATGGCCGGCGGCGAGTTCTTCTCCGAGCTTGACTCTAGCGTCAGAGGCTCAGTCAAGTTTGGGGCGCCTCGGCGTGGAAATCAAGGCGTCGGCTCGTCATCTTCACCGCGTGTCACGGTGAGCATAGGTCGCTCACCGACGTCTACTACATCCCGATCTGCGGAACTCCATCATCGACTTGGGATACCGATGAGAGCGGTTCGCGTGTCGAGATCGAGCACGGATCTGCGGTTTGGGATCTTCGCGCGCCGCTTCTTGCCAAGGTAACGAGCGCGAATCGCCTCTACATCCATCACGTGCGGTGGCACAACCCCTGTCTGTCGCATTGCTCGTCGGGCGGCGGCGTGCGATAACGCAGCGCTGGGCACCTTCAGCCCGAGGCCACAGGCGGCTCGGTGCCACGGAGATGGTGCGAGGCTGCCGTGCCTCGACCATGTGGAGCGATTCTGCGGCGTCGTGTGTTGGCGAAGCGGCGACTCCGCTTTCCCAGCGAAGAGTTTAGAGCCAAGGAGAGGCTCGAGCTCGTGCGGGACTTGTGTGGCGGTGACACCACCACACCGGAGGGCGGCGCTACTTCTGCCGCTCGTCGGCGACCTCTCCGCTACATGTGGGTGATGGTCCTCGGCGGCAAGGAGAGGCTGCGGGCGCCATCGAGCGCACGCAGTCTGCTGCGAGGCGAGTGCGGCCGTAAGCTGCGCCTGAGACAACGGCGAATTCACGGCGGTGGTCGCGTCGTCTTCTTGATGAGGCATTGGCGCCACTACTCCGCGCCGTCATGCCGCAGCGCGAGCGGCGTCGTCGGCGCGCAACGGGCGGTTGTGGGGATGGCTCGGGCTCTCGCCAGCGAGAGAGCCCGTGTCTTACGGGAGAGGCGGTGGTGGCGGCCGTCTACATACTCAGCCGTTCGCCTACCAAGCGCTCGGCGGCGGGGCCGTGCGAGGCTTGGCATGGCGTGGCGGCGGTCTCCCACTTGCGGGTCTTGGCTCCTCGCGTTCGCCAAGGAGCTTGGCCACATCGGCAAGCTCGGCGGCGTGAGCACTCGGGTGTTCGCCGGCTCGCGGAGGCTCGAGGCCTACCTCATCCTCGACCGTGTCACCGCAGTAGCGTCGCATCTCGCGTGGCGTTGTGTTCGGCGAAGGCGGGCGGGCGTGGACAAGGCGGTGGGCGGCGGTTCGACCGACTCGGGGACCGTTGTCGACTACGTCCATTTCGAGAGCGGGAGCTAGCGGCTCGTCTTCCGAAACTCGTCCACCCCGACACCTCGCTCGCCACGGCTCGGCGAGTGCTCCACCACTTTCGCGCCGGCCACCACTCTCCTGCACCGGCGGCCACACCACCGGGATCGGCCCCAACAGCTTCAGTCCACGACGAGTAGCGCACGGTGGAGTTCGCTACTCCGTTGTCTCACGACGAGGACCGCGTCGACGTCTACCACGACGACGAGCCTCTGCGCTACCGAACCATGGACAACATCCTCGGTGCCGCGTCCACTGGGCAGCGCGGCGAGCGACCAGCGGGCGCACTTGGCGTCGCGGCGGCGGCGAGCCGCCCTTTCACGAGGCGGGAGATGGGCGCCGTCGGCGTAGCCGACGTGGGGCCGGCGGATCTTCTGCCGATCACCGCGCGATCACCCTTAAGTGGGTGTTCAAGCTGAAGCGGGATGAAGCCGGCGCCATCGTCAAGCACAAGGCTCGCTTGGTGGCACGAGGCTTCATGCAGCAGGAGGGGGTCGATTTCGACGACGCCGCGCCCGCGCGCGCATGGAGTCCGTTCGTCTTCTCCTCGCACTTGCGGCCCGGGAGGGTTGGCGCGTCCATCACATGGGCGTCAAGTCGCCTTCCTCAACGGCGACTTGAAGGAGGAGGTCACGTCCGTCGGCCGCCGGGATTCGTCATCCGGCAAGGAGGCAGGTTCTCCGCTGCGCAAGGCTCTCTATGGCTTGCGGCGAGCACCACGAGCCCGAATGCTAAGTGGACTCCACCTCAAGCAAATGGGGTTCGGCAGCGCACACGCAGGTGCGGTCTCACCGGCGGGCAGGCGCGAACGCCTGGCGGTGGCGTCGTCGGCGACTTGCGATCACCGCCCCAAGGAGGCCGAGGTCAAGCGTTCAAGGCGAGATGAAGACCGCCTTCGGATGAGCGACTTGGGGCTCTCTCCTTCTACACAGGGATCGAGGTCCACGGGGCGGCTCGGCATCTCTTCGCGCGGTGCCTCGCCAAACGCATCGTGGGCCGGGCGGTTTCACCGATCGCAACCCGACCACACTCACATGGAGGAGAGGTGGGCGAGCCGTGAGAGTACGGCGGAGGAAGTGGGCGCGACGCAAGATGCGCGCGCATTATGGGCGACCTTCGCTACCTTGTCCACAGCGTCCGGTTGGCGTTCGCCGTCGGCTCGTTAGTCGGTTCATGCGGCGGCCCGACGACGAGCATTAGCGGCCGTGAAGAGGATCCTCCGCCACGTTGCGGGCACCTCCGACTACGGCTTGCACTACCCAAGGTCTTTGTAACATCCCATTTTGGTTTGTGTTTCAAATGTAATAAAATGAGGGTAAATTAAAACTTTTCCTTCATCCTTTACTCTTGAAACTTTTCAAATTCTTGTAAAAGAATTTTGAAATTCAAAATCAAAATCCTCATTTATCTCAAGTCAAAACCTTCAGGTCAAATCTTTTGTTAAACCCTTGGAAATAATTTTCCTTGGTTCTAGGGTTGCTTGGTAACACCTCGAGTTATTTCATAATTTTTGGAAATTATTTGAAATATTTTAGAGCAAGTCAAACCTTGACGTCAAACCTCTGTTTTAACCTTCTCGAAATTTTTGGGAAAATTCCGATGCACAAAAATCTCTGAAAATTTTATGGAAGGTTAACCTAAGGTCGTGAAGCTCGGTTAAAATTTCATAAATTTTGGAGTTGAATTGATGCCTCAATTAAATCCCCAAGTTTCAGTTCAAAAATCAAAACCTAATCGGTTTGCACTTTGTTCCTCAGTGCGAGTCGACTCGGGCTCGAGTCACTTGACTCGGCCGAGCCAACTAATCGCACCGCCACGGCGAAGGCGGCGCGCGTCATCGGCCGTTAGATCTCCATCGGACGGCTCTCATTCGTGTAAGCATTCGGACAACTCGGTTGCCCTTTGATGCTCGTGGTTGGATTTCAATCGGCGATCGGCGTTCGCCGATCCGTTTCAACGTGATCGCGCGCTAACCCTTGGATGCAAATCGGACGGTGGCCATCGTCGTCCTCCTCTCGCCGCTGCGGCCGCGCCATGGCGGGCCGGCGTGGAGTGCGCATGCTCTGTCACTTCCGTCTTCGCAGCGGCTCTGCGCAGCGCATTAAATGCCCGTCCTCCACGCCTGTTTAGTCGTCGTCTCAATCGCTCCGTCGCTCACGGCGACCGCGGCAGCAGGGAACCCGAGGCGAGCAACGGTGCTCTCGCTCTTCACCGCTACTTAAGCCCCGGTCACCTCCGTTGGCTTCCTTTCCTCTCCCGCAGCCTCTCTTGCACCCTCGAGCTTGAGCGAGCCCATACCACCCCAGCGCCCATCTCGCCATTGCCGAGCTTGGAGCTCCATGCGCCGACGGTGCTCAGGTGGCTCCTCGCCCCGATTCTTCCTCCTGCTCCTTCCTTTTACCTCTGTGGTGCTTAACTCTCACCTATTTTGGGTTTCCTCTGAGGCGTGGGGATTGGAGTTTTGGGGCTCGCGTCGCCATGATGCCCCTTTTATTCTCCGTGCAGGTAAGACCCCATTTCCCAATCCACGCCTCCTGGAGCTTCTCGTGGAATTGCGGCTCATGGTACCACCCTGTTGCTAGTTTGGCCTGTGTTGACCTCCGGTGAAGCTCTTCGCATCGCCACCGACTTCGCCGCCGCCGCTCGATCATCCTCCGTCTACCCCAACCCCGCATCATCTTGATGAACCCTCGTGAGCTTGGCTATCCGTTTAGCTTTTCTTTGCACCGTAGTCATGGTTCCTGTTTGGTCGCGCCGCCGCCGCCGTTAGCCTCGGCTCGCCGCGGCTTTGATTTGGACTCGGTTGGTCGCGTTACGTCCATAGGACCGTCATAGCTTTTGCACCCGTCCATTTGGCGCGTAGCCTAGCCATGTCATCGTTTTCATTTTCGCCGTAGCACTCCTCCGCCTCGCCGCCGCGCTGCGTCGTCCGTCACCATTGGCCTCGCCACGGTGCCATCAAAGCGCATAGTGCTAGGATCCGTTTTGACCCTTGGCGCGCGCCGCCATGGCGATTCGCCGGCGACGAGCCGAGCAAGCTCGCGACGAGAACTCCTCTGTTGTCGGGTGGAGCTCGGTCGAGGCGGCGTGGCTCATGCGGTCGTCCGATCTAGAGATCTACGGCCCTCAGCTCTCCACGTCGTCGCCCTATTCCGCGCGCTCAGTGCCTGTGTCGTTTGGATTCAACCGGGAACGTCCGATTTGAGATCGACGGCTCTCAATCGTCCACGTCTCCGGGTGTTAGGAAAATCCCCGAAAATGCTAAGTCCAAAAACGGAAGAACATTAGGGTCTTGTCATTTTCATATCTTTGTCATCTTAGCTCCAAATTAGATGATTCCAATTTTGTTAGCTTCCTTATAACTTGAACTTAAATAGAAAAATAACTTGAGACCATGATAAAACCTGGAAAACCATTTTCAAAAATAGTAAACAAGTGAACTTAATGCTATTTTTCAGAACTTTAGCAAACTTGTAAAATGCATAACTTTTAATCTATAGATCATTTTTGTATGAATCCAATTGGTTTAGCTTCCACTAATAGTGTATTTGCTAGGAAAATCGGTTTCACAAATTTTACTGTTTTTAAAAATCATAAGGATCATATTTTAGTTTAATAACCTAAACAATTTAGACAAATCATAACTCTTTCAATATAACTCCAAATGACCTGAAATTTTATATGGGTTACCACTATACCAGTAGGTAGCTACCATAAAAATTTCAGCTTCAAAATCTTTCTAGAAAATACTTTTGCTACAGTATCTAATTATGGCCGAAAATAGGTGTTTAGGGAATATCTTTTGCACCACAAATCCAAATTAGGTTTTTCCAGTTTCTATGACTAGGTATATTAGTATTTTACCTTGTGTATAAATTTCGTCGCATTTGGATAAATTTTGCTTGCTCTTTTGTTTAAGTGTTGCTCGTCTTATTGGTTGTTCTTGCTTCTCGCTTAGGCTTCGACATTTGCGGTAACCCCGAGAACGACCCTCCGCAACAACTTGAGCAACGACAAGCGAACAAGCGATTGATCATTTCCCATTGATCCCATTACTTTTAAAGTCTAATATTTTGTTTAACTTCTATGTATGCATTGCTATTTTGTTGTTAAATTGATTAGTTAGACCTCTAGTTGCATAATATGTAGGTAAATGGTTATCCTCTACTACCCGAGCCTAGGTTATTTCTTTGTGGTTAGAGTTCGATGGATGAACTCTTATCACTTAGTGGATTACTTAATGAATATTGTTTAGCCATGCCTAGTTATCGGTAGTATTGGCGATCATCGACTTAGTCGATGATCTTGATCACACAAATACTTATACTACTCCATTATGTCCAATCCTTGTGTTTTATTGATTTACAAATCAAAACCGAAACAAAACTATATCTTGACTTGGGCACAATGGTATGTTGATGTGATCTGTTGGGTGTGTTTGAATGGTGCCTAAGTCCCCAAGGACCGAGTTACTTGTGTCACTAAGCCAGCGCTTATTGCGTGCTAACCACGAGGGGATATGGAACCTCTCTTGACTAAGTACTTTGGGAGGTGTTAATTATGAGCCGAGTCGGTGGGTGTGTTCTTGTGTGTGTGTTTTGGAGGAGCATTAGCGCACCAGGTTAGGTCATCTAATGTGTCTTTCTCCCGTGGGTTGCGGCTCTTAATTAGCATCGTCCATTGGAAAGCGTCTTGTTAGACTTAGCCATGCCTGCATACCAAAGGAAGTGTGCTAACCGTGGCTGGTGGAAAGGCGGTCTATCGTGTGGGTACATTGGTACACCCCTGCAGGGTTAAAACTATTCGAATAGCCTCGTCCTAGGTTATGGACATGCTTGGTAAGGTCGTGCAAGAACTAGACTACAACCTTTTAAAAACTTAAACCGACATGGGTGGTATGAAGGGGTACTTCATGCTATTGTTGTGGTGACTATGGGTTAGTCACTTCTAGGTTGGTGTTGTCATCTATCTATTGTTATAATTGTTTCTCTTTTATTTGAACAATAAAAGTTAATTGCAAACTTGCTTTGAATCTATTACCCTATTGCAAATGAAAACTTGCTTTATGCTGAAAATAGTCCAGAGCCTCATCCACTTAAATAAAGCTTGCATGTAGTTAATTATAGTTACGTTATCTCACACGTCGGTCTTGCAGTACAAAAACAAGTTTTGTACTCATCCGCTTTGCTTAATATTAATTGTTACAGAGGAAGAAGGTGAGCCCCAAGGGCCTCGCTTTTGTGAGTGTGTTGCGTCTTTGTTTGGGACGATTAGCTTGGCGGTCCGGTTGGTTGCCTTGTGGGTAAAGGCACACCGATTGGCTTTTGTTTATCGCCATCTTATGGCCATTTTGCTTCATTGTGTATTTACTTATTTGTATGACTTTTGGCCTCGGCCTCTCTTTTGTAATAACTCTCTTTATATTATCTATGTCTTTCGCTTGTTGTTTTTGCTTGGCTCTATGTGTATGAATGGAATTGATGCGATTTTTGTAACGGTGTGTATACTGCAGTGCAGGAAGTATACATATCTCGAGGCTTGGTTTATTTGATTTGTACCGTTAGGACCAAGTGGATGGTTAAACAAGACAAGCCGAATAAACCGGGTCCTCACAAAGTTGGTATCGAGCCATTAAACCGTAGTAACCCAAGCTTGATCGTCTTTAGGATATTTTGGAAAACTTAATTTCAAAGTATCAAATGATTTATGAAAGCTTAAGTAAGTTCTCGATTTTATTCCTTACCTATCTTAGCTTTCTATCTCATCTTGCTCTAATTTGAGTTTTAAAAGTTGTTCTCCTTTCCTTCTCTCAAAAGATAGTCATTATCGCTTAAATTGGGTTTGGGAACCAATGAGTTTGGCAAATTGAAGTGTTAGCCGCCTCTACAAGATTTTGAAGCTTAGAAGTTGAAGATTTCTGGCTAGGAGGCTTGGATGCGAACTGGACAGCGAGCATTCAATTTCCTGACAGCAGACTCAAAGGTTCTAAATAGGGTAGAAAATGAGGGGTTAATCAATTAAAACTTGTGGGAACAAAAGGGTAAGATGTGATACTAGTTAGCTAAGTATCTAACACCTATTTCGTTGATTTAACCTTGCTCTTGAGTACTGTTAGGCTTGTTGTAGTGTGCTGAAATTTTTATCTTCTCACACTATTACTCGTTCATTCAATACGGGTTAATGGCATTGAGAAGTTGAGCTTGGTTTGGAGTTTCCTTGCTGTTTTGGAGCTTCTTTGGAAACATTTAAAGTGTGTTTACTTGCTGTTTTGGCTTTCGGTTAGAGTGATATCTCATTCCCCTAATCGTTAGTTTTTCGCTTTCATCAACTTCTAGTATTAGTGTGTTGATTGCTAACCTAAGTTTCTTGAACCAGGATGGCTGGAGGTACTCATAGTGGCCGTGGTCGCGACCGTTTGGATGAGAGCTCCGCCTCCTCAGACCATGGTCGAGGTCCTTCTTCGTCGAGCGCAACTGCTCAGAGGGCGGGAGGGTCTCGCTGGATGTTATTGCGCGCAACACCTCCGCTCGACCGGTGCCTCGTGATCCGGCGGCGGACATCGATCTCGTGGGGCCTTGCGGAGTTTCTTCGCACTCACCCCACGCTCTCCGTGTCCGAGGACCCATTGACGCGGATGACCGGCCGCGTCGAGTTGAGCGTAAGCTCGACGTTGCTCGATGCTCGACCAGATAGGCACTTTTGCCTCCCATCACCGCAGGGGCAGACTCTCTCCGCGGGAGAACTTGGCCATGCAGCCCGCCGCCACACCGCCTCTTGGGATGAGTTCGGACGGCGTTCGCGAGCTCACATCCTGCGCAGCTTGATGAAGTCAAGAAGAAGGAGTTTCGCGCTCAAGCAAGGGCGTAAGTCGCGATGGAGTACTGCACGAGTTCAACCACTTGGCTCGTTATGCTCCATCCGAGGTGGCCACCGATGAGGCCAAGCGGGAGAAGTTCATGGAGGGCTTGTCCGAGGAGCCGCAAGACAGGCTCTCCATTGTGGACTTTGTTGACTTTCGTGCCTTGGTAGACAAGGCCATTGTTGCCGAGCACAAGGCGAAGGCGTCACGAGTCCCGCAAGCGCAAGCTGGAGGCCCAATGGCCGCACAGCCGCCTCTCCTCGAGTTGGCATGGCATTGTGAAGAGAAATATACAAGAAAAATTGCCCCATCTCCAAGTGTCATCCTCTCCATGAGAGTAAGGATCTTGCTATCACCTCAAGCAAGAGTCCAGCGAATAACAATCAGAGCTAAGCTCTAACCTAGCTCTCCTTCCGCTTCTGCTGCCGTCGCCGCCGCCCCGTGTTCCCGGTCGTCCGACGCCGAGCATCACCGTCGATCCGAGGCCTTCCCGCCGCCGGATCCGTCGCGCCGCCACTGGATCTGCCGCGGCCACCATGGTTATTAAGGCGGTAAGGCGAGGCGAGGCGACCCACCCCCCTCACACCTTTTAAGCGGTAAGGCGTGAGGCGAGGCGACGCCTTACATATGCCTAAGGCGGCAGTGCAAGCAGCAGATCGGAAGGCCGCAGAAGATCTCAACAGCGATTGGAAGCTACGAAGATCCGACCACGAAGATCTCGGCCGACCGCTGCCGCTTTGCCGTGCCGCCCTACCTCGCCGCCGCGCTAGTCTTTTCTCTGCCGGCCGCTCGATGAAGGTCACGCCACGCATTTGCACTTCATCTTCTTCGCCGCCTCTCGCTCTTCGCCGCGCGCGCCTCGCTCCTCGCGCCTTCGCGGCGCCATCTCCTCCACGCCTCCTCGCCTTCGCGCCGCCATCTCCTCCACGCTTAGCGCCGCCTCCTCGATCCGGCGCAAGCGGGAGATCCGAGGCGGCGGCTTTGTATGGTGGAGGAGCCATCGTCGCTGCTCCAGAGGTCCTCGGCGACGGCTTGAGGAAGGTGTCGGCGGCGAGCGACTTCGCACCTTGTCGATTTAACTCCAAGATCCAGCTAGCTCCCGCTCCTCTCTTCTCTCCTTCTACCTCCCTCTCCACCAAGGCTCGAGCGAGGAGGAGGTGCGCAGGCACGAGGAACCACGGCGAGAGGTCCCAGGAGTCGCGCGCGGCGGCGACGGGAGCCGGGAGGAGGAGCCGCGCGAGGAGGTGGCAAGGCGGGTCGACGTAAGGCGGGCGACGCTTAGCACCGGCGGCGCCTGCCGCCTAAGCGCCGCTTTGCGACGCCAGGCGACGCTTAATAACCATGGCGCCACCCCGAGCCCGTCGTCGCCGCCGCACACGGAGGCCGCGGGTTTCGCCGCCGCTTGATCGGAATCCGACGCGAGGCCGCCGCTGCCGCCGACGCCGCCGCCGGAACCCGACGCGAGGCCGCCGCAACCGCCATCGGGACCGACGCCGCCGCTCGTTGGTCGCCCGACGCGAGGCCGCCTCCGCTAGTTGGTTTGCCGCCGCCGCTGGTTGGTGGACCGACGCCGCCACTCGTTGTCGCCGACGCGAGGCCGCCTCCTCCGCTGGCTGATCGCCGCCACCGCTCGTTGGTCGGCCGCCGACGCCGCCGCCACTCGTTGGTTGGCCGCTGCCGCAAGCGAAGGGAAACCCTAGCGCTTCGGTTTCCTTTGCTTGGGCCGTGAGGCCTTAACAGGCCGGTTTTTGTGAGCCGGTAAAAAAAAAAAAGAAAAAAAAAAGAAAAAAAGAAGAAAAAAAACAGTACGTTGTTCTAACCGCCGCGCCGCTCAGCGCCGCCTGTTAGACTTCGTTGCCTTGGTCGCCGCGTTGTCCAGCGCCGCCTACCAATGACTTCCGTTCCATTAGCTGCGATCCCATTCTCGGGAACCAAGTTTAATGGGACGAACTACAGGTTGTGGTCTTCACTCATGGAGATCACCCTCGATGGTCTCCGCCTCTGGGAACATGTCACTAGTGCTCGAGCTTGTCCGCCGTCGCCGGTTCAGCCTTTCTCGAAATTTACTATACGCACCTTCTACGTAAGACGAGGTCGCCAAGACGAGGCGACGCGCGCCGCCACTGCGATGAGGCCTTTCAGTATGCCATAGATGCTTTTGAGCGCTGGTGTGCTGACGAGGCCCGTGTTCGAGCCATCCTGCTGGTCAGCGTCGACGACTCCATCCAGCCAGACATTGTTGGTCTGCGTGCCACTCGCCGATCCGGGAGTACTTGCGCGAGCGATACCAGCAGAGCAGCGATGCTCAGTTCTTTTCGCCCAGCGTGAGTTGGAGACGCCGCCAGATCGACTCTCCGCCGACGACTTCTTCCAAGCCCCGCGGTCTCGGCGCCCGCTAAACGAGCTCGCTTCTCCGCTCTGTCGAGTGTCATAAAGCGCATATGGATCGTGATCGCCGCTTTTATGACTTCGTCACCGTCTGCGCCGAGTTTGAGCTCGCTGGGCTCAATCGCTAGCCGCCACCACGACCGGCGCTTCTGAGGCTCTTTCGACGCCGTCTTGAGGAGCTTAGCGCGTTTAGCGGCCTGCTTGTTCCGACCGTGCTTGCTACCCTTCTTCTTCGACTACACCGCCGGCCGCGCCGACTACGAGATCTTCTCGCTTGTTATGCATTTACGCTCTGCTTTTGCACCAACCGGGTTGGTGCAATTATTGCAAGAACTTCGCACGACTACGGCGTTATGCGATGACGCAAAAAGTAGAACAAGGCGCGGGACGACCCAAGGGCAGAGGCCCTTCTCGACGGAGATGCGGACAGTATGTCGAGACCTTCTCAACGAGGTGATTCTGTTCGCCAGCTCGCTGTGCTCTACTTCCAGCCTCTCTCACACCAACAGTTCTCGCTACCTAGCTCGACGTCTCCTCCGGTACTTCTTGGTTCTGGACTCGTGCCTCTTTCCACATGACACCGACTCACATCTCTCACTTCATAGGACCTCTGTTTTTCCTATCTCGCTTCAAACACCGATGGTACTCCTCTGTCTCATCGTGATCGAGGCACTCTTTGTCCACCGACTTTTCTGCTCCAAATTGCTTCTCATGTTCCTCGACTTACCATGCGGCTTCTCTCGGTGGGTCACCACCGATCTCACTGTAGGGTTGGTTTTGACTCACACTGCTTTGTTCAGACCGGCTGCATGTGCGGTATTGGGATCGCCGGCGCGTGTAGGATCGCCGTGGTCTCTACATCCTGATCGCTCCACCTTCCGTCCACTTCGCTTGCTCTTGTCACCTCTACGACTACTTCCACCGCCATCGCTACCACCACCTCCGAGTTTTTGCGCAGGGCATCACCGCTTAGGTCACTTGTGTGGTCCCGCCTTTCTTCATTAGTTCGTAGGGTGTTCTTGGACGTGTTATCATTGACACGACCATGTTTTGTCGTGGTTGTAAACCGGGCAAGCGGCTACACCTTCCTTATCATTCTAGTGAGTCCTTGTCTTCGCGCCTTTTGACTTAGTTCATTCGGATGTATGGGGACCGCGCTATTATCTCTAAAGGCGGGCATAAACTTTATGTAATCTTCATTGATGATTATTCCGCTTTACATGGATTTTCCTATGTCTAATCGTGGTCGGGCTTCTTGCGATCTATCGTAGCTTCGCAACGATGGTTCATACTCGCTTGATTCTCCCATCCGCATTTTCGCTGTGATTCTCGCCACGTGCATCGCTCGGGCGCTTTTAGACGCTTTCTTTACGAGCGGGCACTCTTACCGCCTTCTTGTCCCGTGCCCATGCTCGAGAATGGGGTTGCCGAGCGCAAACATCGCCATCGATTGAGATCGCCCGCACTCTTCTCCTTGCCTCTCACGCCCACCACGCCTGGTCGAGGTCGCTTTCTACCGCATATCTCATCAATATGCGACCTTCCATCGCTCTTAAGGGTGTCGGCCCCATAGAGCGCCTCTACTCTCGAGCCTCCAAGTACACTCACCTTCGTGTTTTTGGTTGTACTTGTTTTGTTCTCGCTGCGACCTCGTGAGCGCACTAAACCGTCGGCCCACCGGTTGAGTGTGTGTTTCTTAGTTATAGTTCGAGCATAAGGGTTATCGCCGGGATCCTTCTACTCGACGGATCGTGGTTTCACGAGACGTTGTCTTTGACGAATCTCGACCTTTCTTCTATCGAGATTCGGCTCCTCCGTTTCCATCGTTGAGTCGATTTCGTGGTGGTCTCTTCGACTCTTCACCCATTTCTCCACTATCACGCCTTTCCTAGTCCGTCCCGGTGGTTCCTTCGTACCTCACCTCCGCACGCTTCCTCTGCAAAGACCGCCTCTTGTTCCCGCACCACCACCGCCTCGCTCGGTATTCACTACTCTGCACGCCCTTGTCCTTACCGCCTCCTCTCACGTATCTTGCCGACACCCACATCCGATCCTCCCGATGATGCTCCTCGTTACGCCCTTCGTGGCCCGGACATCCTCGCGACCTCGATCGTCTTGGATTTGCTCCGATAGCTCATGCTCTCTCTGTCACTGAGCCTACTTCTTATCGTGAGGCTGCTCCTCATTCTGAGTGGCAACTCGCTATGGCAGAGGAGCTTGATGCTCTTCGACGTACGGAGACTTAGGATATTGTACCGACACCTGTGCATGCTCGTCCGATCACGTACAAGTGGGTGTACAAGATTAAGACCCAGTCTGATGGTACTATCGAGCGCTACAAGGCTCGTCTTGTGGCTTGCGGCTTTCAGCAGAAGTACGGTCGTGACTACGACGAGACCTTTGCCCCTGTTGCCCATATGACCACTGTTCGCACTCTTATTGCGGTTGCTTTTGTTCGCCGGTGGTCTATCTCTCAGCTTGATGTTAAGAATGCTTTTCTTAATGGTGTTTTGCATGAGGAGGTCTACATGCAGCCACCACCTGGGTATTCTTCTCGATGGGCATGTATGTCGCCTTCGCGCGTGCTTTTATGGCCTCAAACAGCTCCTCGTGCACGGTTTGCGCGCTTTACCTCGCTGATTACTGCTTTGTCGGTTTCACCGCGGTTCCCACGATCCCGCTTCTTTTGTCCATATCTCATCTCGGGGTAGGACACGCTTCTTCAGATGTTGATGACATGCTCATCATCGTGATGATTCCTCCTTCATCACATATGTGAAGAAGCACCTCGATGAGCAATTTTGATGATCGATCTTGGTTCTCTTACATACTTCCTTGGGATTGAGGTCTCTTCCATGCCTAAGGGCTACTACCTCTCCCAGAAGGCATGTCCAGGATCTTCTTGACCGTGCAGTCTCGACCGACACTCTGCACCCGAGACTCCCATGGAGCTATCCCTCCAGCTTCGTGTCACTGATGGCGATCCCCTTGAGGATCCTACTCGATATCATCTTGTTGGGAGTTTGGTGTACCTTGTGAGCACTCGTCCTGATATTGCTTATGTTGTTCATATCTTGAGTCAATTCATGGCTCGTCCTACCCATCTTCACTACAGTCACATTCTTCGTGTTCTTCGCTACTTGCGGGGGACCATCTCTCGTCGTTTGTTTTTCCCTAGCTCCACCTCACTGCAGCTTCAGGCGTACTCCGATGCGACCTGGGCTAGTGATCCTTCGATCGTCGTTCTCTTCTCGCTATCGTGTTTTCTTGGCTCCTCCTGATTGCCCGAGGACTAAGAAGCTGCATCGCAGCTTCCGCTCGAGTCAGAGGTGAGTTGAGAGCTATGGCGCGATGACGCAGAGATTACTTGGTTAAGGTGGCTACTTGCAGATTTTGGAGTGCCTATGATGGGACGTACGACTCTTTTATCTGACAGTACAGGTGCGATCAATATTGCCCGGGACCCAGTGAAGCATGAGCTCACCAAGCACATTGGTGTGGATGCTTCATACACTTGCTCACAGATGCAGGAGGGAGTACTTGCTTTACAGTTTGTGCCATCAGAGTTACAGGTTGCTGACTTCTTCACGAAGCCACAGACTAGGGCACAACATTTGTATTTTCTCTCCAAACTCAGTGTGTGTGATCCACCATGAGTTTGAGGGGGGGGTGTTAGAATAAGACTCTTGTATATGGTTTATGATTTCCTTATCTGTATATGGCAACCCCCATTTGTACTCCCTATATATATTGTCCATTGGACCTCTTGAATAGATGAACACATTATTCATAACAACATGCAAATGCAAATGCATATTTATTTATTTAAAAAAATCATGCAGGGTGTGATTTTGTATTAATCCAGATAAAATGAGTACAAATTGTAAACCAATTATGGGTAGATCAAAATATGTACCTGCAGAAATCAATATAATCTCAAGTCTTAATTTAATCAAATATGATCTAAAATTTATACTTATTCAAATTTGGAATAAACTGAAGCAGATGAAAAACCATATTCTTATTTAACACAAAGATGTCTGGAGAAAGAATTAGCAAGCTAAATGTTACACTTACAATAGCTGTAGATTAGGAAGCCCTGAGAAGTTTAACGGGATAATTCCATTAAGCATGTTGTGTGACAAATCACTGCCAGAAAACTAGAAATTAGCACAGTGATTGAAGAAGATGAACAAACATTATCAAAGCTACATACATCGTAGTGATATTTGAAGCAAGCTTATTAGCAGGTATAGATCCTGTCAGCTGGTTCCAGCTAAGATCCCTGAAAATGCATGTGAGGATTAGTTTAGTCATCGGTGGAGTTAATTCCTGAACTGCATGAACTGAAAAGCTGGTTACCCATTGTTAATGAAGTTCTCAAATGCCATTGCATTTTTATGGCAGAAAACTACTACTCTAATCTCAAAACACAAACCGTCCCAAATGGGGAGCATCAAGTGCCACATTCAAAATGACAGTCAGCAGCCATGATTTCAAAAGACATTAAAATAATACTGAGGCGTAATTTCAGCAGGACTAGTGTACTCACAAATAGCCAAGTGGAGGTATGCCACTCAGATCGGGAATAGCTCCCTGCAAGCTGCAGTTCCTAAGACTCCTGATAACACAAGAAATATTCTCCTCAGTTTTTTGCTAATTTGGTGCGAGTGTAAGCATTATGGAAATTGGGTATTGGCATGTTGCAATTGCCTTCTGAATAAAGACTGAAACTAAATTATTACATGAAAGGTATTTATACTCTTATAGACTAAGGGGGAAAAGGCAGAAATATAATGATAAAAAGACAGAAGATTATGCTCACAGCTTTAATAGTTTGGATATGTTGCTATATGTAGAAGGGATGGAACTTCCACTGAAGTTATTGTTGTCAGCCTGACTAAAAACAGAAATATATATGAATATAAGAAACGAGTGTATGTTTTTATGAGAAGAAGATTTCCTCGGAGTATGACAACGGGGTACATACAATATTTTCAAAGCTGGTGCCTCTGCTAATTCTGTAGGAAGAGGTCCAGACAAATTGTTGTTGTCAACAAGGCTGTAAAGTTTTGGTTACATTACAAAACAAAGATTAATTCCATATTTCCTGCTATAACTTGCATAACAAGAAAAATGTGGGAAAGAAATAGACTTCCACATACAGGTGAACAAGTAAAGGCAATCTGGACAATTCGGATGGGATTTGCCCACTTAATGAATTGTTGTTCATGTGACTGAAATGAACAGGACAATTGAGGTTAGAACTAAGCTCACAGTGAATAGCAAAGCATGGAGAAGATGGGAATGAATAACTCTTACATATGTTTTACACTTTTTAAGTTGGCAAATGATTTAGGTATCGGGCCTGATATTTGGTTTTGGTCAACTTGTAACCTGTTTAAGTTTTGAAGGTTGCCAATCTCATCTGGTAAAAAACCAGAGAGCTGATTGCCATTCAATAGTCTGCAAAAAGCATGAAAACAACAACAACAATTAACATTGTTTTATAAATGTGTATTCAAATGTTATTGTAATTGTTTCTCTTATAAAAATAAGCAAAGTAACAAATGGTGTGGTTCTGTGACATACATAAGAAGGTTCCATTGATTTATGTGCATACTGAAGAGGGGAAGTAAAACTAATAGAATAAAAGGACTTACATAAGTTTGAGTGTAGTGATATTGCCTATCTCTTTTGGGATGCTACCGGTCAAACTGTTCCACATAAAATCCCTTCAAGAAAAACAACAGTTAGTTAACATAGGATAGAATAACTTGAGGATCAAGAATAAACATCTACTCTAACCTTGAAATAAGCAATCAATATTGAGACTGAATCGTGTCTACTGGTTGATTACTCTTTTCTTCTGTAATTTTCCAGCAAGTGGGATAATTTAAACCTTTCTGTTAAATTGCTAGTAAGGCACCATGAATTTATGTATGTATTGAAAAGTGAAGTGAAGCTAGCAAGGCTTAATATTTTAGAAATACAGGAGAACTTAAGAAAATTAGCAAGTTCAACCATCAGAGTAATACTTACAATGTTTTCAGCTGAGATAAAAGACTGACCTCTGGTGCCAAAGTTCCAGAGAGGTTCCTCTTAAACAACTGTCTACATGGAGTAACATACATGCTATCAGGAACAAATTGAACTTGACAGGAACAGGATGCTAGATAATTATATTCCATATTGTGCTGAGATAAAAAGATAAACAAATATTACCAAAAACATAATATGTCAAACAAACAGAAGCCTTAGAAAAAAGCTCCAACAATGGCTGGGAATCGTAAATTTTAGGCCTTATACAGGAGTGAGGTTCCACGTTAGTAACTGTTAGAGATATATGTATAGTGTGTTATTCCCCATTGTTATGAGGGGTTATTTGCATATTCACCACCTGTACTTTGTGTATATATACTGGCCCTTTGGCCCCCTGGTAATACAAGTTGTTATTCCTAACATAGTATCAGAGCCAATTAGGTTTACCTCTTCCGGACGCGCAACTCGTCCTCCCCTACCCTAGCCGCCGCCGCCGGCTTCCCTCCCTCCTCTGCTCCTGAAGAGCAATGCCGCTGCCGCGAGTCGCCGCTCCTGAAAGAGCCGCGCCGCCCGACGCTGCCGCCGTGCGTCGCTGCTCCTGAAGAGCCGCGCCGCCGCGCGGCTGAAGGCTGCGCTTGTTTCTCTTCAGGACGACGACCTCCTTCCTACCGAAGTCGCGAGAGAACCCGCCACGCCGCGCTAGCCAAGTCGAGGCCGCAACGCATCGTCTTTGTCGCGTCTTCTTCTCGGGCTGCAGCCGCCGGGCTCTCTGCTCGGGCCTCTACCACCGGGCTCGGGCTCGGGGCTCTCCGCTTCAGCGGCCGCCCACGATCGACGCCGCCGCTCGCCGCCTGAGCGCCTCGCTTAGGCGCCGCTTGCGCGCTTAATCCGGCCGCCGCCTCACGGTTTTGCCATCGCTCACACGAGGCCGCCGCTGCCGCCGGAGACACCCGCCGCCGCCGCGAGCGGCAGCAGGGAACCCTAGTTCCCGTGCGCTCTGTTGGCTGCAGCCGAGTGACAGCCCTTTTAACCGAGCCGGCCTAGTAAGAAGCCACCAAAAAAAAAAAAGATAAAGAAAAGAAAAACGTAGTTTAACCGCCGCGCCGTCGGTAGCCGCTATTAGACCGTTGTCTTGGTCGCCGCGCCATCCGGTAGCCGCCGCCACCAATGGCTTGCTCCATCACCGCGATGACTCGCTGAGTGGTCTTTGATGCGATACCACTCCGCCTCGTGCTCGCCGCCGTCCACTGCTACACCGATCGCTTCCACGCCAAAGACATCGCTTCCTCCGTGGCCGCCACAGGTGGTGGTGGCGCCTCCATCTGGCGGTGGTCGCCTCATCGCTTCCTATCGCGACAAGGTCGGCCACATTGAGTCCCAATGCTACAAGAAGCAGCGGCATCTTTCACGCCGTTCTTCTACTAGCACTGGCACTGGTGCTTTTCCATCGACGTCTGCATCGACTCTTCGCAGCTTCTCTCGAGGCGGGAGATGGCCACCGACGCCGCTTGCCGCCGTGTTCTCCTCGGCGAGTTCTCAGGTTTACATCGACTCTTCGCACGCTGCGAAACTACCCCCTACACAGTCCGGTCCCTCCCCGTGGATCCTTGATTCTGGAGCATCTTTTCACATGACTTCTGATTCTTCCACTCTGTCTTTCATTACACCTCTTGATTCTCCTGTTAGTGTTCTTACTACTGATGGTACATCTCTTTCTGTCTCTGGTCGCGGATCTCTTAGCAACTCATCTTTTCATGTTTCTTCTGTTGCTCATGTTCCTCGCCTTACCATGCAGCTTCTTTCTGCTGGGCAGATTACTGACCTTGGTTGTCGGGTTATTCTCGACTTTGACTCTTGTTGTGTTCAGGACCGCCACACAGGAGCTTTGGTTGGTTCTGGCCCTCGGCGCCTTGACTCACAGCGTCTCTGGGAGCTTGACTGGCTTCACCTTCCTTCCACTGCCACCGTCGCCACGGCCTCTCGGCTTCGCCACTCCGCCTACCGCCTCTTTCCAAAGGTGGCATCACCGTCTTGGTCATCTGTGTGGATGTCGTCTGTCGTCTTTAGTTCGTCGTGGTCTTCTGGGGTCTGTCTCAGAAGACGTGTCTTTAGATTGTCAGGGCTGTAAGTTAGGTAAATAGATTCAACTTCCTTATCGTTATAGTGAGTTAGTGTCTCAGCGTCCATTTGATTTTGTTCATTCAGATGTTTGGGGTCCGGCTCCCTACGTTTCAAAAGGGGGTCATCGATATTATATCATATTTATAGATGATTTCTCTCGCCACACTTGGATATATTTCATGTCTTCTCGTAGTGAGGCCTTGTCTATCTATAAACAATTTGCCACTATGGTCCACACACAGTTCTCCACTCCTATTTGTGTCTTTCGTGCCGACTCTGCTGGAGAGTACCTCTCTCGTTACCTGCGCAGCTTCCTTGCTGAGCAGGACACTCTCACTCAGTTCTCTTGTCCTGGTGCTCATGCTCAGAATGGTGTCGCTGAGCGCAAGCATCGTCACCTCCTTGAGACGGCTCGTGCAATGATGATTGCCGCCTCTATTCCACCTCACTTTTGGGCACATCCAGCCCTCTTCTGCTCTTCAGGGTGCAATCCCTGTTGAGCGTCTCAGTGGTCTTCTTCCTGACTACTCTGCTCTTCGTCTGTTTGGCTGTGTTTTCTACGTTCTTCTCCCCCCTCGAGAACGCACCAAACTGACTGCTCAGTTTGTTGAGTGTCTTTCTGGGATACAATGCCGAGCACAAGGGCTATCGGTGCTGGGATCCTGTTGGTCGATGGATGCGGGTTTCTCGGGATGTGACTTTCGACGAGTCTCGTCCCTTCTACCCACGTCCTACCTCTCCTTCGGCTTCCTCTGTAGAGTCTCTGTCCTTTTTTACCTTTCCAGATACACCTATATCTGTCTTGCCCTCGTCCACCCGCCCAATTTAGTCTCCACATATTCCTCCTGTTGCCTCTCCGCCATTGTCGTCGCCTGCTTCGTCTCCTGCGGATCCTCAGACTCCTCCCACTACAGCACCTTCTTACCCTCTCTTATACACTCGTCGACATCGTATTGAGGATCTTCCAGATGAGCCATCTTCTCCTGATGCTCCATCTTCTTCTGATGCTCTATCTTCCCCTGATGGGTCATCTTCTCCTCGCTACGCTCTCCACGATCGCTACCGATTCGCCCCGATCGTTATGGTTTCTTTGGTGCGACTACTCATGAGCTTTGTCTCCTCACGGATCTCAGCACTCATCACGAGTGGCAGCATGCCATGGCCGAGGAGATTGCTGCCCTCGAGCGTACTGGTACTTAGGATCTTGTTCCTTTTCCATCTCACTCTCGTCCCATCACGTGTAAGTGGGTCTATAAGATTAAGACTCGCTCTGATGGCTCTCTTGAGCGCTATAATGCGCATCTTGTTGCTCGTGGCTTCCAGCAGGAGCATAGTCGTGACTACGACGAGACTTTTTCTCCTGTGACCCACATGACCACTGTTCGCACTCTTCTTTCGGTGGCGTTTGTTCGCCACTGGTCTGTTTCTCAGCTTGATGTCAAGAATATCTTTCTTAATGGCGAGTTGCGTGAGGAGGTCTACATGCATCCGCTACCTGGGTATTCTGTTCCTGAGGGCATGGTCTGTCGCCTTCGTCGCTCTCTCTATGGCCTTAAGCAAGCCCCTCGTGCTTGGTTTGAGCGCTTCTCCTCTGTGATCACTGCTGCTGGTTTTTCAGCTAGTGATCATGATCCTGCGCTCTTTGTCCACACTTCGTCTCGTGGTCGGACTCTTCTTCTTCTGTATGTTGATGATATGATCATTACCGGAGATGATTCTGAGTACATTGCCTTTGTCAAGGCTCATCTTAGTAAGCAGTTCCTTATGTCGGATCTTGGTCCACTTCGTTAGTTCCCTGGGATTGAGGTTACTTCCATTCCAGATGGTTTCTTTATGTCCCAAGAGAAGTATATTCAGGATCTTCTTGATCGCGCCTCTCTCACTGATCAGCGTACTGTTAAGACTCCCATGGAGCTCAATGTTCATCTCTGACCCTCTGATGGCGAGCTTCTTTCTGATCCGATTCGCTATCGTCATCTTGTTGGGAGTCTTGTCTACCTTGCTGTTACTCGTCCAGATATCACTTATCCAGTCTACATTCTGAGTCAGTTCGTTTTTGCTCCCACTCAGGTCCGCTACAACCACCTTCTTCGAGTTCTGCGATACCTTTGTGGGACTATCTCTCGCTGTCTCTTCTTTCCACGCTCCAGTTCGTTACAGCTTCAGACTTATTCGGATGCTATTTGGGCCAGCGATCCCTCTGATCGTCGGTCTATCTTTGCTTACTGTGTTTTTCTTGGTGGTTCTCTCATTGCCTGGAAGACGAAGAAATAGACTGCAGTGTCCCGTTCGAGCGCAGAGGCTGAGTTACGAGCTATGGCTCTCTTGACAGCAGAGATTATTTGGCTACGGTGGTTACTTGAGGATTTTGGTGTTTCTGTCACTACACCGACTCCTCTCTTGTCAGACAGTACAAGTGCTATCAGTATTGCCCGTGATCCTGTGAAGCATGAGCTCACCAAGCATATTGGTGTTGATGCTTCCTTCATGAGGTCTTATGTGCATAATCAGGTGATTACTCTTCAGTATGTGCCTTCAGAGCTTCAGCTAGCGGATTTTTCCACGAAGGCTCAGACTCGAGTACAGCACGGCTTCTACCTCTCCAAACTCAGAGTTGTTGATCCACCATGAGTTTGAGGAGGGGTAGAGATATATGTATAGTGTGTTATTCCCCCATTGTTACGAGGGGTTATTTGCATATTCACCACCTGTACTTTGTGTATATATACTGGCCCTTTGGCCCCCTAGTAATACAAGTTGCTATTCCTAGCAGTAACATGGTGGGAAAAATTAACAATATCAAGGGAGATGCACAGTACCAATAAAGGTAGCTCTTAGTTCAGTTTGAGTATAAGATGTTATCTATGGCAATACGAAACTTGTAAGACTATCAATTATTTTCTTGAATAGCTTATGCATGCATGCAGGAAATATGTATTTTATCAATAAGCCACAGAACACATAGACATTAGCATTTAATTGTAAAACTACTTTTTTATGAACAAAAGCTCATTACAGAAATATGATAACTAAAACAGATAGAAAGAATAAATGAAAATGTAGATATGATGAACAACTTAGGTAGAACTAGAAGTACTAATCATACAATTCTGTTATATGAAGATACTCGTCATTCATTTTGTGGCAGAAGACTCCTGTCCAATTTGATGTGCATGGATCTCCCCTATTCCAATTCTGAAGATTATTCACAGGATCAACTAAGCTTCCCTTGATAGCCCTGAGTGCATCGACTGCATTATGAGAAAGAAAACATTCATTTTGCAGCAAAGGTTTTACAAATTTACACAGAAGAAACTCATTGAACATAGTGAGAAAATACTATTTGCACTGAACATCTCATGTTTCTTGGGACAGAAGAGATTATCCAGGATAAGAGATAACAATTCATTTTTCTTGTTATGAGTTCTCCGATAGAACTGTTAGATGTTAGATATGTAGTTTGAATAGGATGCTTTTTGTATATTTACCTACACCTGTAACTTAAATATTTTGGCTTTTGGCCCATTAGAATAGAATTAAGGATTCATTCTAACGTAGTATAGCCATGGCTCTCTCTCCCGATCCTTTTTCTTGACTCGCGCCGCCGCCGCCGCTGCCGTGCCTGCCTCGCGCCAGTCGCCGACCCCTGCTCCCTCTGCTCCGGACTCTACCACCGCCTCCCCTGCCTCGGCCTCGGCCCCGGCCCGGATTTGCTTCGTCGGTCGCCACCCTCAGTCCCGACGCCTGGATTTGCGCCGCCTGAGCTTGGACCGCGCTGCCCCGAGCTCTGCTCGCCGCCCGACGCTCGGACCGCACCGCCCCGAGCCACTCGATGCCCGGATCCGCGTCGCTCGAGCTCAGACCGCACCCCCACCGCTTCCTCTGCTCCACCTGACCCCCGAGCCTCTCCTGCTTCCTCTGCCCCCCCAACCCCGAGCCGCCGTCGTGGCTGTAGTGCGAGCACCGCCGTGTTATCCCCGCACGCTAACAACGCCGCCTTCGACGACTCCTCGTATTCCACCTCCGCTTGGCAGACCAACATCGGCACCGGCTTCGATGAGGACACCGAGATCGGCCACATCGAGGCGGAGATCCTTCGCCTCTCCTCCTGCCTCCACCACCTTCGCTGGGTTGAGGCCCGACACCGCCCCGAGCTCCTCCCTCTGCTCCCGGTCGGCGCCGCCGTCACCGGTGAAGCGCTTGTGGGCCCAGGCGAGGTCCCCACGAGCCCATTGCTCCAGGCCCAGCTTGGCTTCTTTGGCCTGAGCCGCTGCTGCTCCGGAGCAGCCCCAAGGCGCCGCCCTCGAGCGTCGCTGCCGGAGCTTGCCTTCCCGTGAGCTGCTCCACGAGCACACCGCCCCCGAGCCCCTGCCTTGGACTCCCTCTCCCGACGCTGCCTCTGCTCCGCCCCACGCGGATCGAGGCTGCTCGGCTTCCAAGCTTGTTGCAACCACCAAGCTGCTCTGTGGTCATCGCCGCGTCGGGTCTTCACTTATGGCTACCACCGGTGGACGTCCACCGAAGGACTCTGGTGGATCTTCCACTCAGGAGCTGGTAACTTGCGCCAGGGCGCCTCTCGTGACACCACGCATTAGCTCATCTCCTTGCTCCAGCTTCGCCGTGTCGGCTCATCCTTAGATTTTTCGGGTTTTTGCTCCTCAAACTCTTGTTTCTCAGTAGTCTTCTTTACTTCCGCCACATTTCTCGTCTAGGATCTTGTCTATGTGGATATTGGATTCTAATGCTTCTTTTGAAATAACACCAGATTCTACTCACTCACTTCTGTGTCCCACAGCTCTTGCTTCCACTGTTCAGACTGTAGATAGTATCTCTCTTCCTATTGCAGGCTGAGACATCTTTTCCACTTCTTCATTTCAAGTTCCTGAAGTCTCTCATATTCCCAAACTTTCTATGCAGCTTATGTCGGCTGGTCAGATCACTGATAACGATTGTCGTGTTATTCTCGAGCCTGACTCTTGTTGTGTCCAGGATTATCGCACGGGGACTCTGCTTGGTACTGGCCCTCGGTGTCGTGATTCGTAGCGTTTTTGGGAGCTCGACATGCTACACCTTCCTTCCGATGTCTCCACTAGTCAGCCAACTACTATACATGTCTCTGTTTTTGCTGCGTCCTCTACTGTTTTCTTTGCTTAGTGGCACCATCATTTGGGTCATCTCTGTGGATCGCGGCTGTCGTCTCTAGTAGATCGTGGTCTTCTTGGGTCTGTTTCTGGTGACACATCTTTACCTTGTACGGTTTGCAAGTTTGGCAAGCAGTTGTAGCTTCCCTATCCCTCTAGTGAATCTGTTTCTGCTAGTCCTTTTGATCTTATTCACTCTGATGTTTGGGGTCCGGCTCCCTTCATTTGGAAATAGGGTCATCGATAATATGTGATCTTTATTGATGATTATTTTTGTCATACTTGGATCTACTTTATGTCCTCTCGCAGTTAGATTCTCTCTATTTACCAGATGTTCGCCACCATAGTTCGTACTCAGTTTGATTCAGTCATTCGTGTGTTTTGTGTTGATTCTACTGGGGAATACCTATATACTATTTTGCGTCGCTTTCTCGCAGAGCAGGGTACTCTTTCTCAGTACTCTTGCTTTGGTGCTTATGCTCAGAACAACGTCTCTGAGTGTAAGCATCATCACTTGCTTCAAACACCTCGCGCTTTCATGCTTGCCTCTTCTGTTCCACTTTACTTCTGGGATGAAGTTGTCTCCACTGTTGTTTTTCTCATCAACATGTTACCTTCCATTGCTCTTCAGGACTCTACTCCTGTCGAGCGTCTCTACGGTCGGGCTCCAGAGTACAGCCACCTTCGTTGTTTTGGCTGTATCTGCTTCGTCCTTCTTCCACCTCGTGAGCTCACCAAGTTGACTGCTCAGTTAGTTGAGTGTGTTTTTCTTGACTACAATCTTGAGCATAAGGGTTATCACTATTACAACCTTGTTGCACGATTGGTGAGGATCTCTCGGGGCCCTTACTATCCTCGCACCCCTATTGTCAGCTCAGATTCTCTTGTTGAGGCGATCTCCTTTCTAACTTTTCCTAGCCCTCAGCTTTCCACTTCTGTTTCGCTTCCGCCTCCACCTTCTTCGCGTCCCTCTCCTCCGGCTCCACCTGTTCCCTCTCCGCCGGAGGTTACATCCAACTCTTTTGTTGAGATTCCATCCTTTGCCTTGCACTACTCTCACCGTCCTCGACCTACTTCTTCTTCTCCAGTTGAGCATTCATCATTGTTGAGCTCTGTTCCCAACTCTTCTTCTTCGTCCTTGCTGGGTCTTGCTCCACCTCCTCCCAGATACGATCTTTGTGATTGTCGCACTATCAGGCCTCCTGAGTGTTACCGCTTCGCAGCCGCTGCTCTTTCTAAGCCTACGACCTACAGTGAGGCCGCTGCTCACCTTGAGTGGCAACTCACGATGTCTGAGGAGATTACTACCTTGGAGCGTACTAGCATTTGGGATCTTGTGTTTTTTCCTGCGCATGTCACTCCTATCACGTGCAAGTCAGTATATAAGATCAAAACCTGCTCGGATTGTTCTCTTGAGCGCTACAAGGCTCATCTTGTGGCGTGTGGTTTTAAGCAGGAGCATGAGCATAACTACGATGAGACCTTCGCTCCTATTTGCTCCCATTCAGCTCCACTACAGTCACATTCTTCGTGTTCTGTGATGTTTTTGCGGAACCATCAGTCGTCGCTTTTTCTTTCCTGCTCCAGCTCTCTGCAGCTTCAAACGTACTTTGATGTGACCTAGGCTAGCAATCCTTATTATCGTCGATCTCTTTTTGTGTATTGTGTTTTCCTTAATTCCTCTATGATTTTCTGGAAGACCAAGAAGCAGACTGTCATCTCCTGTTCGAGTGCTGAGGCTGAGTTGCAAGCTATGGCGGCGTTGATCGCTGAGATTACTTGGCTTCGGTGACTGCTTAAGGATTTCGGTGATTTCGCTTCTGCACTAACTCCTCTCTTATCAGACAGTAATGACACGATCAGTATTGCTCGACATCCAATGAAGCATGAGCTCACTAAGCATATTAGCGTAGATGCTTCGTACATGAGATCGCAGGTGTGGGACCAAGCTATTACTCTCTTCAGTTAGATGAATTATTCACTAAGTCACAAGTCACATACTCGAGCTCAACACAATTCTCTCTCTCCAAACTCAGTATCGTTGATCCACTATGAGTGTTAGATGTTAGATATGTAGCCTGTATAGGGTGCTATTTGCATATTTATCTACATCTGTAATTTGTATATTTGGGCATTCAGCCCATTGGAATAGAATTAAGGGTTCACTCCAACAAGAACTTGTTCATTTCACCATGGTAGCATAAAGGATCACAAAATTATGTTCCTATTTACTGTTTTTTTCTTCTTCTTGTTTTTTTTTTTTTTTTTTTGAGAATGCCTAGGAGAAACTAGGTATTTTTTTCCTTAAGAAGAAGATTTTTTTTTTGTTCTGGGATTGCCCCTCCAGAACCGACCGAAACACCAGTGCTGAATCCCGAACTCAAGCGTTGGCGGGCTGTGCAGCCCCTGCTCCACAAGCCAAATGAGCAAACTCACTTCCATTTACGGTGTTTTTCTAACAAGAACTATCTATAACATCGTTCTCCGGTAGATAGACCTGCTAACTGGTTAGGGGTCATTCTACATTATCTAACAATCTTGTGTACCGCAAGTAATAGTTTGGCTCATTATTGCCCCGACAGTGGCCAACTTCTTCAATATATAAAAGCGTGTGACCCCTAGTATAACTAATCATTGGCACGGCTTAAACTGTTTGTCAATGATTGATGATAGTAGTATAAAGAAGCAGGCACTTAATGGAACCATTTAAGACAAGCCTTCAAGGATGCCCGCGTATATAGAAGAGCTAGTGAGTACTAGTATGGAAGCATTATTTCCTTCACATCCATCAGATATTTCAGAGCTAAGAAGAAACTCCCAAACATCAAAAATCTTCATCAGGAACACATATCGGATAGTATTATTAATATGGTATAATGGGCTAGTAGGTGCTACAGTACCCCGATTGTTTCACCGCTTTGTTGAGGAGTGTTAACTCCAACTGTCTAGCTCAAAGAACTAAGAAAAGGCAAATTAATTATCAAGTACATGCCAGCAAGAGATTACCTTCCGAAGGGTCAGTACTTTGCCCCACTGCAACATCCAAGCAGGGGAGCAGCACAACCAGGATAACTGCACAAAGGACACCTCCAAACTTGGCCATGCTTCGGACAGAATTAGCACCAGCTTGTCATATCCCCAACAGCACAGTTTCCAAAGCTTCAGATCCTAACCAAGAAAAGTAAGAGAGTTGATCAATGCTTAGAACCAGGGATCCAAATCTCGTTCCCGGGGAAATTCCGGTCGCCGACCGGGAAAAAAACAGCCGGTAATTGGATTTTCCGAAAAAAAAAATTTGGACGGAATTCGATTAAATTTGCTTAAAAATCATCCAAAATTCAAATTTTGGAATTTGACTTTGCAAAATCCGGAAAAACCGGCCGGTTTAGGGTTTCCTGGTACCCACTAGTAAGTTCGGTTATAACCGGCCGGTTTTTTGAACCCTGCTTAGAACTACCAAATTTTGGAGAGGAGTGCAAATGAATAACTAGCTATATTGCAATAGTCCAAGGGGCTTATATATGAGTACATAGGCCACACACAAAACTATACCCTAAAACACTAGGAAATACCACAAGTACTTTTGCCACATACAACTAATAACCTTAATACCCTCTCAAACTCAAGGCATATGCAATAGCATTGAATTTGAAAAGGAAAATACTAAGATATATATATATATATATATATATATATATATATATAAGAAGTTTTTTTCCTACTCCCAGGAGTAGTTACTCCATATTCTGTATCTCACATATCTCACAACGTAGGGAGTATCTTGCGCAACCGAGAGTATGTATGTGTAGTATACGAGTATATAAGACCACATAGGTGGTATTTATACTTTTTCAGGGGTGGTGTGTATAATTTTTTAGACATACTCCTTTTTATCCTCGAATATGAATGTATTTACAAAATATGCTTAAAACTATGGACTCTCTTACAAATTTTTCGTGTGGTTCACATTGAAGTATTTTATAATTAGTATATGAGTATACCCAAAGTGATAATGGAGTATGTCAAGTTCTTTAGGTGGTATATCAGAGGTAGGAGTAACTACTCCCGGGAGAGCCCGAGGAGGTGGTGCAATGCGGTGTTGGAGTTAACGCTCGTTGAAAAGTCTGCGACAACGAGGATCCTTGAATTCTCATATCCGATGGCGGCGACGATCTACGCTGGATCCGGTGAGGATGAGGCCGATGACGAAGAGGAAGCCTGGATTCGCTGCCGACATCGATGGATCCTGCCAGATCTGGCGAGGGAAGTTGATGGTGATAGCCGAGACCAACTGATCCGGTCGGTGATGATGAAGGCGAGCTCCGGCGACGAGGATGGCCAGATCCCACCCGATTTGGCGGGGCATGAAGCACCTTTTCCAAGTGCATCCGTTGCTCAAGGCTACATCGGCAAAGCCAAAGGAGGGCAAGTGGTGTAGCACAGCGGCCCAAATGTCGGGCTAGAGTCGAGGACGACAGACGATTGTGTCCCGAGGTAGGGAAGCTCGGGGTGGCAGCAGGCCCCGGCGGCGGTAGTCCGAGGCCAGTAGGCTTGGCGCAGCGGCGATAGATCCGGGGAAGAAGAGACCTGAGGCGGCGGCACCGACCAGAGAGAGAAGCAGATCCGGCTGGGAGAAGGAGTGCGAGCTCGGCCAGCTCCAGATCCGACCGGTGATGGCGAAGGCGAACTCAAGGACGACGGTGGTGAGCCAATGAAGATGATCAGATCCATCGAGGGGCAACGCTGGGGAAGAGGTAGCTTAGATCCAGAGCCGGCGAAGTCAAATCGGGGCTCCTTGAGCTTGATTCGACGCTGGCGGTGGTGGAGGGATGACCGGCCATAGCAGCTCGATGAAGAAGAAGATGACTTGGGAGCTCGACGACGAGGAGGGATCCGCATCTGACGAGGAGGATGTCAACGATAGCGATGGATCCGGGCTTGATCCGTCGGATCTTGACGTGCTGGTAGACGGATCGAACCAAAAATGGCGAAGAAGCGGCGGCGGTGACAAATCAGGCGACGAAGAAGGCACGGCAGCAACAGATCCCACCGATGGAGCATTAAGATGACGAAGGCGACCTTGGTGTGAACAAGCTAGCGACTGACGACGACGAATCCAAGCTCGATCCGACGAGAAGCGAGCTCGGCGACGACGAGCAGCACCCGAATCCAGGCCCGACGACGAGGAAGACTACGGTGGAGGCCAGCTTTGTAGAGGAAGGCGATGAAGGGTGATGAGGACTGTTGCTGGTCGTTAACCCCACGATGAGCAGATCTGAGCTCGATCCAGCTGTTGGGGAGCACGAGGACGACGAGGATCACCGGATCTGGCGAGGAAGCGAACTTGGGGACGCCTGCTGCTAGAGAAGAAGGCTGCTGGAAGGGGGAG
Organism: Ampelocalamus luodianensis; assembly: GCA_036346255.1. Taxonomy (NCBI): domain Eukaryota; kingdom Viridiplantae; phylum Streptophyta; class Magnoliopsida; order Poales; family Poaceae; genus Ampelocalamus; species Ampelocalamus luodianensis. The sequence goes on from CM070625.1 coordinate 17,905,294, forward strand.
ATGAAGCTTGGTGTTGCTGCTGCTTGATGACGAGGCAAAGAAGAAGACTTGCTACTGCTACTCGAAGAAAACTACAACTAAGAGGTGGCCGGCCCTGGGAGTAGAGATTGTTCCTCCCGAGGGCATTAGCAGAAGAGGATGGAGGCTAGACGTTGGATCGATGCTCTGATACCATGTCAGATTTTGGAGAGGAGAAGTGCAAATGAATAGAAAGCTATATTGCAATAGCCCAAAGAGCTAATATATAGAATACATGGGATACACACAAGACTAAACCATAGAACACTAGTAAATACCAGCCCAATGAGCTAATATATAGAGTACATGTGACACACATAAGACTAAACCCTGGAACACTATAAAATACCACAAGTACCCTTGATACATACTACAAATACCCTTAACAAGAACCGTGTAACACCTAATGATCATGACTACCATCATTGTTCATGAATCATGATGCCGACTGTAAGATCTGAAAACATATACTAGTTTTCTTTGCATCAATTTTTAATGGAAGGGGAAACAATGGCCAGATGGCCAAATAAGATATTAGTCACATGCATACAGCTGTGCACCTACCCCGGTTCTAACAACCTGTCTGGCTTAAGTATGGCTCAGATCGATAAAATCAAACCCTTTTCTTTTTAAGTAGAGACAAGCAAGCGAGAACTTGCATATGCTACTCATCTTCCGCAGCAATGAAGTCGACAACACTGACAATAACATCGTCCTAATTCGCAACCACGACATGCCAATTTTTTTTCAACAATAGAAGAGAATAACTCTTTTCGCCTCTGCATCAAGATACACGCCGTTAAAACTACTAGATGCAGCAGGTGCTTGCATACGACGTTGATGGTACAAGTATTGACAAAGCTACTTCGAAAATGATGCTGCAGATAATGTTTTCTCTTAGAACAGAACAATCTATCTTAAAATGGAGCTTACAAAAAAAAAAGATATTTTCATAATAACTCGACAGTACGAAATTCGAGAGGAACAGACAGAAATGCCGAAAGCCATCAAATCAAACCGACCCGAGACAAGATTTTATGAAAGAAAAGAAAAGGAGCGCCCAAAACCCAATAATTTCTTATTCTTTTTGAAAGTCTAAAACCCAATAGTTTCTTGAGAATAAGGCAGAGAAGAATCTAAGTGGAGGCTGGAGCAGAACAAGATTCGCAAAACACACAAGAACGACACCAGTAGACAGTAACCGTCCAAAAAGGGGGGAAGGAGTTCAGAAAGCACGCACCTCGAAATCAAGCCCAAAATTCCTTCTTGCGAGAAGAACTCCAAGAAGCCAAGAAACTGGCGGGGAAGACGGGGGCAGAGGTGAAGAGGAGAGGAAGGCGGGGGCAGGGGGGCAGGCAGAATGAGAACGCAGCCTTGCTCCTCCGGCTTTTCACCTCGACCCTATCCTCTTGCTTACTAGTTCAGCGCCCGCACGAGCAATCGAATCCGGCTGCGCGGGGGTTGCGTGGCTTGTGCCGTGCTGGTCACAGCGATCTGAAGAGAGTGAAGAGACGAGAGAGGTGACGACTGACGAGAGACGATATGTGGAATTGGCGCCGTGGAGTCCCCGTCACTCAATCAGAATCATTGGCTCATTGGCTCAGTGCCATTGTGCCAAATGCCACTGCCGGTCTTCCCACTTCGGCACTTCGGCTGTTGCCATCAGGCCATCACGGCGGCGGTGGCGGCGAGCCGGTGAACGAGGAGCAGCCGCAGAAGGCGAGCGCCCACATCCTGGAGTCCTGGACACTGGGGATCAGCCGGCCCGACGGCCTGAGTAGCCAACGGCGTGCCGGTGACCGTCTCGGCCAGGGCCTGCGCCGCCTCAAGCTCCGCTCCGTTACCGACGACGGCGTTGAGGCCATGGGGGCCGAGCTCAGCGCGGATCCGGAGGCGGTGGCTCGAGAGGCCCGGCGGCCGTGGGGAGGAGCTGAGCTTGAGGCGGCTAAGGCCGAGGCGGTCGGCGACGAGCGAGTAGGAGAGGAGGAGGCCGCGAGACGAGGCAAGAAACCAACGGGCAGCGGAGGAGCTCACCGACCTCGCCGTCGCAGCGTGCCGCCGCCGCTCCTTGCGCTGGTGCCGGTGGCTGATTCTGCTCGGGCTCGACCAGCGCTTCCTTGCGCCGCCGCCTCCCCTTGCCTCGGTTCTTCCCTCCCCTTGCCTCGCCGCTCCATCCATCCCCGCCGCGCGTCCTTGCGCGGTTGCGCCGCCGCCGTGCGCCCTCGCGGCGCCGCCGCCGCAGAGCGAGAAGAGAAAGGGAAGGCCGACAGGAAAGGTAGGGTTGGGGTTGGGGCTGTCGAGTGCGGCTTGAGCCTTGCCCTTGTGCTTGGTGGCGTGGTGGGCTTAGGTTAGTGGGCTGGACGGCTGGTGGCTGGTTCGGCGTGGAGTCGTGGACCGCGTGGTGGGCTGGTCTGGTGGGGCAGTGGGAAGTGGGTTGCGCGCGCGGACGCGGACAAGATTCGATCGAGAAATAGTTGAAATACGATTTTTCAGTATACTTTCCACTATATATACCTAATATACCTACAAAACAATAGATTTTTTCCTAAAAATTTTGGGTCTACATCTGTACACCCATGTCCCTATACTAGATCCGCCCCTGGGTGGCAGTGCCCGACGAGAACCCTTGGTCAGCATGCCCAGAGCTGGCCAAATGGATGGTCCGGCCCGACACGTCACGGTATGGGCCCGGCGGCGCCCCATTCTAACCCGCCATTCGGCCCAAATACTATTCGTGTCGTCTTTGGCCGCCACGTCAAGGTGGCGATCTGCACGCCCATCACCCTTCGTGTCGTGCGTGGTCGGTGCCAAGACGCCCATTTAGCCCATCGAGCCAAATGTGGTATGTTTAGCCCATTTGGCCCGATAGAATGAAAAAAATCCAAAAAAAATACAGAAAAATTAAAAAAATATGTAGAATTCAGGAGTAGACATGAAAATTGAAAAAAAAAAATATGAGACAACCATATTGAAATTGTAATAGAATTTTATTAATGTTCAAATAGCTAACCCGTTAAAACATTTGTCATTTAGCTTATAAGACATGAAAAAATAAAAAACAATCCTAGAAAAAATATATATTTAAAAAAACCAAAATAAATTTATATATACTTATAAAATAAACTATATGAAATTTAAAAACTACAAAATAAAACCATATAAGTATTAAAAATAGAAAGAAAATAATATAAATATTAATAAATAAAAATAAAATTATATATATATATTAAAACAGTATCGTGCCTAATGGGCCGTGCCAGATCCGGTCGTGGTTGGTCGGGGCCAGACTATTTGTGCCGTCTTGTCTTGCGCCCGTGTTTGTGAATAGTATTGTACCGTGCCGACCCGGATCAGACCAACAGTATCGTGCCTCGTGCCGGTCCATCCGGCACGACCTGTTTGACCAGCTCTAAGTATGCCTTCCACAGCCAACCACAACGCTTGGCACCAAGTTCTCCTGTGGTTGGGCAATTTAATTAATGCACCATCTAATCAACATTTAGATAGTACTTTTGTATTCAGTCTTCAATTTTTTTTTGTTTTAGAATCGACTACCTCAAATCAATTGGAACGACCCAAAACATTACTTTGAACAGCCTCACAAGCAACATTGCAGATGGCCTTATGCCTTAGCATGTGCTATCGTTTTTAGTATATGGAAGACACACCCACTCATATCACGCGTATATACGCATGTACATCTAATACACATGCTATGAATTTTGTAGAGGATCATGGTCTCACGGAGTACAAGCATATACTTTTATGGTACTCTAAATAAACAAGTACATTGTGTCGATCTTATGAATCAAACAGAAATCACAGATTTATCCTGTTCTCTACAATTCCAACAGGGGCTATTTAAGCGACGCACTAGCGTGCGTGGTGTTGTGTGTGGCTCACATCACACATGTGGAACTTGCATGGCACACTTGGAGTTTTTTTTTTTTGCCGATTTGGTATTGTTCGTACATAGAATAGCAAAAATAATAATCTCTTCAAAAGAATTACAAAAATATCACCGAGGAACCGCACAAACGCGCCACATATCCAAGTCTGTTCCCAGGGGCCTGAAACACATCGTCCGTGTCCCAAGAGCACGTTTTTGGCACGTCTAACCCCAGGGGCACGACACTGCCCAAATCCGCTCCCTGGGGGCACGACAATGGCCTAGGCCGTCCCCAGGGGCACGACAATGGGCCAGGCTGGCCCAGGGGCGCGGTAACTGTGAGAACCCGAGAAAATTAAACTAATCTAAACGTCACTAAACTGTAATTAGCAATAAATTAAAATTTTCTAAAGCAGAACAAATCATAATCGCAATTGACTTTGAACGCATCGCCGCACAAATTCACATAAGAGGATACTATCAAAATTCAACAACAGAGCCTGCAATGTAAAATTTTGCCACAAGAATAATCCATCATCATTATAAAACTCAAAGTCGATTACAATTAGAAATCATTACAATCATACATACAACCGTATACCATCTCTGAAATAATTTACATTGTAAATTCATGACAAGCGAAAGTAGAAAATTAAAAATCAAACGCAGATTAAATTACAAGAATCAATCTCCAGAAATGGCAACATGAATGAGTAAAGCGATAATAAAATATTGCTACATAATAAAATACTGTTACACTCTCAAACTAATTGCAAGCAAAAGTAAAATATTACAACCCAGGATTATTTACAAGAATTTATACATGCAGAAATAAAATAATAATACAATCTCCGAAGTAATTACAAAATTTAATTACAACAGATCCGAATATATAAATTACAACTCTGAGTAAAAGTACAAAAGAAGGAAATAAAGTCTTGCATTCATCTCACTAAAGTCATCCTTGCCATTTCAACCAATTATCTTACACCTGCATTTCATCGACTTATTTCTACTGCAGTAAAACCCAAAATTTAGTAGCCAAACCACCCTTTGGCGTAGTAGGGCAGCAAAGGGACAGGAGCAGGGTAATAAGGATTAGGGCCTTAGTAAAAAGGGGAATGCACAGCGCAAGATAATGGCAGTCGAAAGCCCCTACCCCATAAGTTTTCACCCCCAATCAAAACAGCAAGCCACATTCATTCACTTCGCAGCCAACACAAGAGAGCAAGCAAGCCTCACCATCATTCTTTCTTAAAGCACAACCAAGGGCAGCGCCACAGAGGGCACAAAGCTAAATCACCACTTGGACCAATAGCTTTTATCCCATATAGTTCACAGTAGAGGGCAAGAATGGATAGGATCATGGTAAATAGGAATAGGGTCATGGTAAAGAGGGCATTGCACAGGCAGGAGATAAGGTAGCCGAATGGCACCTCCCCTATCAGCCCTCTCCCCCCACATAAGCCTATTGCTTCTCATGCCAACACAAATATCACCAGCCAGTACTCCTCCCTATTGTTGGAATTGAAGCTCTCAACTCTCAATCTTTATCACAGAGATGTATACACATGCATATGAGATAAGCATACATACACACGAATGGGAGGCGCAGTGGGACTACATTTCTCTTCTATGATATTCCATTACTTGCGTACTAGATACAACCAAAGCTAAATAGACTTACACTGGGGATTAACAACCACTGCAGTCCACCTGACTTCCTGGATTAGTGCATGGACTCTCGCTCGGAGCAACTGAAGGATCTAGACCTGCCATTATGTGTTAATAGAGTTTTGGTGATTAATGACAAATCTAATTGTGAGACTAACACTTTTATTAATATACATATTATGTAGTCTTATTTGGATATAAAGGTAAAAATCATGAAGGCATGCAAGTGATTAATGACAAATCCAATTCATTGGATAAACAAAAAGAAAAAGTCCAAACAGGTATGTATTCATTAATGACAAATCTATTTGTGAGACTAACAATTCTATTGATTATCTATTGCTTAGTCTCGTTTGGATATAAAGATAAAAGATCAAAGAGGTATGCATTCTACTTTGTATTCATATTTATCCTATTGCATTCCTCGGATCCAAAATATAGGTTGAACTCTACCAAAAGGTTAACTTGGATATGTGCATATGTTCCCATTACACATTTGTGTATGCACACATTTAGGGGGAGTTCACTCTATGCTTTGAGGTTTCATTAGTGTTGATCCAAATTCCTTTTCCACATACTTTAAGGATCTTTACTTTGAAATATATTCTTGAATATATTTAACTTGTGTAGTTAATATATTCATATAAGTATATTAGAGCATATGAGACTTGTGTAGTTCATAGATGCTCATATATCCTTGAATATATTTAACTTGTGTAGTTAATATATTCATATGAGTATATACAACTTGTGTAGTTCGTATACACTGATATTTAGTATATACAACTTGTAGTTCGTATATACGCATAGTATATATAGCTTGTGTAGTTATATATATTCATAAGAGTATATTAGACTTGTGTAGTGGATATATACTTATTGTATCTTTATATTCAATTATTTGCAATTGTGTTGTGGGACTAATGTGTGTGCTAAGATGTGTTCAAGGCTTAGTCCTGGAGTTTGAATGGTGATATGAAAAGGAAATGCAAAGATGATAAAAGATTGACATGACTCAAGACAAAGGAGTCATGCATTGCTTTTTGAAAAGCTGTAAATGCATTTGAATTTGAGTTTTGGAAGCTCTAAGTACTTCTGTCAGAAATCGGTAGTACCGAAGGCTAACCGGCGGTAGTACCGCATCAAGCGGTATGACCGCGCATTACTTGACGGTATTACCGGGTTTTGATCGTCACAACCAACTGAACGCTAATGCGGTACGACCGGTTCTTGCAGCGGTACTACCGCATTGCGGTCGTTCCGATTTCTAGTTGGCCGTTGGATAAAACCAGAACCGATGCATTTTGGCTCGGAGCTCTCTTTGATAATCGGTTGTACTGCGTTTGTAAAACGGTTGAACCGCACTGCGGTCGTACCGATTTTTCTAAGGTGGTACGTATTTTCCAGAGAGCATGTCTTTTCGGCAAAGTTGGAAACCCTGCAAACGGTAGTACCGCTCCTTCGTGTGGTACGACCGGACCAAGCGGTAGTACCGCAACTTGGTTGGCGGTTGTACCAGTCCAGGTTTTTCAACAGCTTGTTTAGAAGCATTTTGCAGGTATATCTTGGTAATTAATGTTAATCATTATGGGACTAACATTTTTCATGAGTTGGATGAATAGGTTATGTTTCACGGTAATGAAGACTTCAGATGACATCATGAGTTGATCGTCATCAAGTAAAAAGAAGAGGACGCGTCATGTGTTGATGCATATCAAGATCTCGAAGAAAAGATGATCATGAGTTGATCATCAAGTCAAGAGAAGACTTATCTTGTGTTGATTGAGGTCAGGTAAAGGATGCATCATGTGTTGATGCATATCAAGACTCGGGATGAAGAATGTCATCATGTGTTGATGAGCATCAAGTCAAGATCCCGAAGTGAAGAAGATCATCATGTGTTGATGATATTCAAGTCATCATGTGTTGATGAGTTTTCAAGTCAAGAACCCGGACTTGAAGTGAAGATGTGCGTCATCAACCTTCAAGAAGATGCTCAAGGCAAAGGTATGACTAGCTAGGGCTAAGGATGTGTTCCTAGTCTTTTACCGGTCTTGGTGTTTGGTTGGAAGACCGGATTACTAGTATAGATTGCCGTACTATTAAGAGGGGTCTTGTCTAGTAGCTTGAGTCTCATCAAGTGTTAATAGCTCAATCTCACTTGCTCTAGCTCTCCGTGGCATGATGCTATTATTTGCGAATGTGTTTTGCAAATAGTCGAGGCTCGTGCATTTAATCCTTGTAACATGTGACTATACTTTGCAAATATGTTTTGCAAATGGTTGAAGTCCATGTACCTACTCCTTGTGGTATGATCTAAGTTTGCAAATGTGTTTTGCAAATTGTTGGGATTCATGTATTTTCCCTTGGCATGGTCTAAGATTGCTTGTTGCTAATACTTTGGAACTAGACCATGGTAGTGGCTCTTTGAAATTGTGCTTTTTTATTTGATAAAATGTGTTTGAGATCAAATCAAATAGGTGGGTTGTGTAGCCCTCTGAATAATCTTTCAATAGAGTCCAAGATCACTCAATTCCGACATCGGAGTCAAAAGTTATGATCTTTTTACCGAGTGTCGTCTGTGCTGATTTTGAGCTGCGGTACGACCGTCATGTAAAGAGCGGTACGACCGCCCAGAACGGTTGTACCGGCCCTTGTGAGTGCGGTACGACCGCACCAAGGCTGTAACGGCTAGTTTTTGGCTGTTTCGTCTCCCAACGGCTAGTATTTGGTGGAGGGGTTATAAATACCCCATTGGCCGGTTGAGAGATAACTTTTGGCATCCCATTTCACTCCCTTGAACTAGTGTGAGCTTCTCCTCTCAATTGTGCATGTGTTGCACCTTGTGAGCAAGGAGAGAGGTCTCTAGTTGCATGTGTTGCATCTAGAGGTGGATTTCGTATCCACTTGAGCTTGTGTATTCGTTGCACATGGTGAGAGTCAAGCAAGGGGCTTGGCCTATTACTCTTGGTGTTTGCCGACACCTAGACGGCGTGGAGACGTCGTGGTCCGGTGATCTTCTCAAGTGAAGCTTGTGAGAAGGCCCGGTGTTTGTGAGTGGCTTGGTGCTCGCCATCTCTGGAGTGGAGTAAGAGCAACCCTAGTGGAGCGAGGTGTTGATACCTCGGAGGAAGGCTTAATTCGTGGAGCTGGCCCAATTGGTTTGGGTTTCCCTCAACGTGGATTAGGGGAGACCGGCAAGTCTCCGAACACTACGGTAAAACATCGCCGCTCATTCATTGTGTATGAATGCTTGCCATGCTATGTGCTATTTACATTGCTTAAATTGAATTGCTTACAAGTCCATGCTTGATTGATTATTATCAATAGACTTGTATTGTTGATGCACTTAGTTGAGCCTAGTGGATTTATGCCTTATCTGTGCAAAATTGTATTTGTATTAGCTTCCGCATTAGAAATCGGTTTTAGCGTATAGAAGTTTTAAAACACCTATTCACCCCCCTCTAGTCGGTCTCCTCGATCTTACAGCAACAAACTTACAAACCGCGTCTTGTGCCATGCGAACTAACACTAACCGGCTAAGACTCAGTACTAGTGCATGACATCAAACAAACTAAGTACTTGGTCCACTAACAAGCAGGATCGAATCCTATGCCATGACCACAACGTGCATCTGGCCAAAACATCTACATGTGCGAACTAGTCCCTACATGTAGCTACATGCAACACTAGATGCAAAACTACTACTTTGTCAAGATTAAACCTAACATTTTCCCCCCTAATCTTGACATGCTGACTCACCATTGCTGAACATCGCACCTTGCTTGTAGACACACGCAACAGCCTCCTCTTGCCGCCATCACCGGCTTCACGCCGACCCTTGTAGTAGCATCACGCTGTCATCTCCATGAACACAGCTTCGCACTACGCCACTACTCCAGAATTCCAGGGCAACGCTTGTACATGCATGCATCAACTTTCGCGACGCACGCCTTGACCGCTTCTCGCCCGGACGTGCGCCACGACTCGGCCAAACACCTGGCCACAAACACATGTATGGCTAATTCCAAGTAACACATGCGTGCACTCAACTCCTGGCTGCTGATCAGCTCACTACTCACTGCCAATCACCCGCTACGCCATACTACACGCTTCAACTAACTTGGACTCTAGCCACTATACATGTTACACTCACACATGAACACAACTAGCATGTAACTAATGCAAAGAAACAACAAGATGCACTGCCATTCATGGCCTGCTCGAGTGCTCGAGCACCGCAGCCTCTCGCTGCTAGTCTCGACATCGCAATGTCGTTGTTGCCGCATCGTGTTCACCGCCAAGCCCCATGTCGCCATCCGGCCACGCAGCGACACGGGGCGCTCGAGGCCGCCGACCGCCGCACCCGTCGCGCGCTACTCGGCTGCCTGCGAGCCGCCACATCCCGATGATCTTGAGGCTCTGATACCAATTGTTGGAATTGAAGCTCTCAACTCTCAATCTTTATCACAGAGATGTATACACATGCATATGAGATAAGCATACATACACACGAATGGGAGGCGCAGTGGGACTACATTTCTCTTCTCTGATATTACATTACTTGCGTACTAGATACAACCAAAGCTAAATAGACTTACACTGGGGATTAACAACCACTGCAGTCCACCTGACTTCCTAGATTAGTGCATGGACTCTCGCTCGGAGCAACAAACTTACAAACTGAGTCTTGTGCCATGCACCTACACGAACTAACACTAACCGGCTAAGACTCAGTACTAGTGCATGACATCAAACAAACTAAGTACTTGGTCCACTAACAAGCAGGACCGAATCCTATGCCATGACCACAACGTGCATCTGACCAAAACATCTACATGTGCGAGCTAGTCCCTACATGCAGCTACATGCAACACTAGATGCAAAACTACTACTTTGTCAAGATTAAACCCAACACCCATTTCATTTCTCAGCCAAGAGCATCCCCTCATAAACCTCCTTTCTCATAGAAGCTCCCACAAAGCTTTCCCCAGCAAGAGCACAAAGCCAAAGCTCCAACTCTCAAGCTTTCTTCCTCACATCACACATCCACAACCAAGAACAAGCCAAACACCATTGCCTCACAAGGCATAGCAAGAACCCAAGGCAAGAACAAGCAAAACTTCATCACCATCCACCATCCAGACCGCAGAGAGTGAAGGAAGAAGGGAGCAAAGGTGAATAGGAAGACCAAGGGGAGCTGGATCGGCGTCATCGACGGCTTCGAATTAGCAAGAACAACAGGGACCAAAAGTGACCAAAGGAGCACCAGAAAGCACCACAACCACCATCCACTGCCGTTCCATACCCAACCCAAGCCAGCAAAGGTAACCCCATTCATGCTCACTTTGATTACTTTGCCCAACTAGAACCACCCATGGAAACCAACTCCTTGTACAGAAGGCACATCCCACTGTCACCATTTTCCCTACTATCATTTTTACCCAAGTCTAACCTCACCTCATGAACTCAAATCCATTCACAGAGCACTAACAATAGCTCTCAAAGCATCCTAGTATCCATCACAGAGCAAGGGGAGGGATCAAGGAGTAGAGAGGAAGGGGGGTTGTACCTTAGTGCGAGCCGCGACCGAACCTCCACCACCACCAGTAGCAAGCCACCCCATCACCATGAATCATGCATGCACGAACATCAGGGAAACCACCTCCATCACAGCACCCATGCATGAGCACAAGGCAAAACCCACATCAGTGAGTATCTGTCGAACCCGGGAGCGAAGGATCCTGAATTCTCTGTGTTCAAACACCAGTCCAGGATTTCCAGTGTACACAGTTTCACAAAAATGAATATCACATTCATATCACGAAAACGTAAATGGCATTAAATAAATAACTGCTTAATACAAAAGAGTCCGAATAATAATATCAAATGTCAAATGATAAACACAATGAAATAACATAATAGTGGGAGCCACACGATGCGCCACAGCAATCGTCTGGTCAAAGGCCTACTCGTCCGGTCCTCACCGTCAAGATAGCAGCTTTCTCCGAATAAGATTTATTCAAAGAAGAGTGAGCACTACTACCGTGCTCGCAAGTCACACCCAATATTGATTTTAAATGCATGCATAAGGAAACAAGTGAGTATGGCAGGGGTTGTTTTGCATAAACAAAGATTTTCAGCTTGGATAAGTATAGTAGTTTCTAAGGCAATTTTATACTACTGATAAAATCATATTTTGAAATGACCATGATATAGTGTGGATAACCTCCAAGGATAAAGTGAAGGATCCTCCTAACACTTGGCTTCCCGCCTAAATTTTCATAAGGATTAGCCATCCTCAACATTTAATAAAGCATTTTAAAACCAAAAACAATTTAACTTTAAGTGGCCCCGCTAGCATGTCCATGACCATGACGCGCTATTCGAATAGTTTCTACTCGCAGAGTTGGTACAACTTTACCCACACGAGGTGACATGCTCGTTATGTCGCCAATTCACGCTTAGTAGGCGTGTGATCGAGCAATTACCATGAGGCCTTTACAATGTTTTACCCTAGTACATTCATGCCCGCTAAGGTTTCGCTCCTTTGAACTCGATCGCCCTCCTAAGCCCCTCTGCGCCAAGTGGGAATAAAACGCCTAACCGACACCCACAAAATCACATGACATAAATATACTAGGACATCACAAATTAGTTAGCCAAATCCTGCCCATACAGACATGTGGTGGTACGTTATGGCATAGCAATAAGCGGCTCAAAGACCGGTCCTCAATTGACTTAAGGCCATTCCTACAACCCATGGGCCTTGATCTTAACCAGATCAAACCTGCATAAACTCGCACTCCACCATTCACCATTTCGCCAAGTCCAAACCCATTTTGATTTTATTTTGAATAAAACTTCATTTATAAACTCATGTGGTAAAACAATACCACAATAACAAGTTTGAAAACAATTTGTAGAAATCTGGTGTAAACCCTCCCAAATTATGTAAATGTGGACTAAGCTTGGCTAAGCATATATTTAAATTTTGGTAATATCTTGCCTATGGTATCAAGGTAGTCAGATACAACATTCAAATTTGGCCATACAATAACATATGGAATTAACTATACGTAAAACATGATATTAAAATATTTATAACAACATATGCATGCAATAAGGAATTTAAAAAAAAAACTGAAAATAACTTAAAATAATAGGGGCAATATGTTCAATGGTGTAACTTGCCTTGGTCGATGTCTTGAAATTCTAAATCTTCAGATTGATCGAACTCTCCGGAGTCGTCGAATTCTATACGCGAAAATACGACAAATTCAATATGCAAATTCAAATAAATTCACAAACCTAGCTCAAATTAACTGCAAACTGAAATATTTTGGTTTAGATAGCTAGATTATAATTTTATATAAATTTTGCAATTTGAATCACTCAATTTGGAGTTCATATGCAAAAGTTATGAATTTTTGAAATTTATACCTAAATCTGAAATTTTATTGAATTTCGCAATTATTTTCCTCGAAAATCCATTTATCGCGCAATGATTACATCAGCCATGATTTCGGAAAATAAAAGATTTAAAAGTATTCTGACAGGTGGGCCCCACGAGTCAGTGACTCGGCCCATGTGGACCAAGTCCACTGAGCTTTGGGACGACGGGCGCGGTGGACTGGCCACGTGTGTGTGTGTGGCGCCGATCGAACGCCGCGCAGCGCCACGCAGCGTATGGTGATGTGGCGCCTAGGTGGCAAAGCCACGCGGCGTGAACGGCGGCGACGCGGACGCGCCGACAACGACGATCGGCGCTCTCCGCGAGGTGAGTGGTCGCAACTTGTAGAGGGGATAAAGCGAACACGATGGTACCGCTTTTGGACACGAATGGTCGCCGAGTTGACCGGCGCGAGCTTTGGGCGCGAGAGGTTCGGTGTTGACGACAACGGAGTTCCGGTGGCGCCCGAGTGATGAAGGGTCCCCGAGGTGGCTCGGTGTCGGTGAAGACGATGGCGCACCACCACGGCGGCTTGGCGACGTTGACGGTGGCGAAACTTCGAGTTTTTCCGCGGCGGCGAAAACCCTAAACTCACGATTACGGTGGCGGTAGAGCTCAGCGGAAATGAGAGTTCAGAGATGAGATGAGAGCGTAAATGCGCTCCCGTGGTGCCTTTATAGGGGCTAGGTGGCGTGGGAGGTGGGGGTCGTGGCGGCGGTTGCGGCGTCGTGGCGAAACCGTCGCGAGAAGAGGGGAGACGTGGGGAAAAAGTGGCGAGGTGGATGTGATCGTGCGCACGCCGCGGGAAGTCGGGCGTGCGAGGAGACCGTTAGCGGCTCGTGCGCGCGGAATGGCGGGCGTCGCTGCGCGCGCGAGGAAGAAGAAGGCGAGGAAGACGATGGTCGCGGGCCGTCCAATTTTCAACGCACGGCCGAGATTAGATCCGCGGCGTAAGTGAATCTCGGGGCACTGTTGGATTAAGATCGCGCGGCCGGATTTGACCGAGCGGCGGTAAGTGAAAATTTGGCGCGCCGTTGATTAAGATTGCACGCTCACATCGCTTATAACATTCGGACCGCGCGGTGATTGTATAAGATCCCGACCGCCGTGCACGATCGAGCGGTGGAGATCTGGAAGGTGCGTGTGTGCGTTGCGCGCGTTGGATTAAGATCCAACGGCGGATGAGGAGGTGAGAGAGAGGGTGCGATGGTCGGTCATGCGGGCGCACATGGGGGTGAGTTTGGGCCGAGCCTTTGGGTTTACCCAAACACCGCTTAGAGATTTTCTTTGCTTTTCTATTTGTTTTAATTCTAATAAATCATAATAGCTTTAGAAAATAGCAAAATACTTCCAAAATTATGGAAAAATCACGAAATTCCTACACTCATTCTCGACTTAATAAAATTATTTCCAACTATTTGTTGGCTTTTAATTTTGCAAGTAAATTTGTTTTAGCTTTAAAATATTTATAAAAGCTTTTGAAAATTCAGAAAACCACAAACATAAATAAACTTTTAAAATTTACTGAAATTGAAATTTGGGTTGTTACAAACCTACCTCTTAAGGGAATCTCGACCGAGATTCGTGGATTGGTCCGCAAAGAGATCGGGATAGTTGGTCTTGAGGTCTTCTTCTTTTCCCATGTGGCTTCACTCTGGGTGATGACTCCACCGCACCTTGTATGATCCGATGATTCGCTTAGTGACTCTCTCATGACATCCGTAATCTTGATTGGTCGCTTCACGTAGGTGAGATCTTCTCAAGATCGAAACTTTCCAAGAAGGTATGGTCTTCGCGCTTGCAAGCATTTCTCAATCGGGATACATGGAAGACATCGTGCACAATGGACAAGGCTTCGTAGCTCAAGCCGATATGCCACTTCACCTCTTTTGGCTAGAATTTTGTATGGCCCCACAAATCAGGTGCGAGTTTTCCTTTGTTCTAATCTTCTTACTCCTCCGAGTGGAGTGACCTGAGATAGACCAAGTCTCCTACCTCAAAGTTTAGATCCTCCGACGGTTATCAAGATAACTCTTTGTCGGGTTTGTGCCACTTTCGAGATGTTCCCTTATAGCTTTGACCTTACTTTCTCGCTCTTTGATTATCTCAGTCCAAAGAGTTGATGCTCTCCTACTTCATCCCACGTATGGAGTTCGCATTTTCGCCATACAATGCTTCAAAAGGAGCCATTTGCAAACTAGCTTGATGGCTATTGTTATACGAGAATTCTGCATACGGCAAATTCTTGTCCCAACTTTGTCCAAATTCCAAGGCACAGGCTCGGAGCATATCTTCGAGGACTTGATTGGTGCGTTCCGTCTGACCATCTGTCTGAGGATGATAGGTTGTACTGAAGTTGAGTCTGGTGCCTAAGGCTTCATGCAGACTCTGCCAGAATCTTGATGTAAACTGAGAACCTCTGTCGGACACAATTTTCTTGGGTACCCCGTGTAGACAAACAATCCTAGCCACATATAACTCTGCCAATTGACTGCTTCTGTATGTAGTCTTAATGGGAATAAAGTGAGCTACTTTGGTCAACCGATCAACTATCACCCAGATAGAATCATATCCTGATTGGGTCCTAGGAAGTCCGGTGATGAAGTCCATGCCAATCTCTTCCCACTTCCATTCTGGAATTGGTAGTGGCTGCAATACCCACTGGTCTCGATGTTCGCGCTTAACTCGACGACACACATCACAAAGAAAGCATTTAACTCAAGATTTCTCGCTTCTGTCGACCCACCGATTTCTCCTTCGGATCCCGGTACATCTTGGTGCTTCCGGTGAATGGAGTAAGGCGTTTCATGAGCCTCCTTCGAATTGATTGTTTTAACTCCTGTTGGTTAGGTACACAAATGCGGTTCTCAAACCACACGCCTCCTTGTTCATCTTCGCCAATCTCGGGCCTTGCCTCTTCGCATATTCTTCTTGATCTCCTTGTTGTCATCATCTTCTAGTTGTTTTTCTCTCGATCGACTTTGAAGAGTCGGTTGTACTTCCAAAGCATTCACACAACCTTGACCGACAATCTCCAAGTTTAGACGCTCCATTCTTCATGTAGTTCTTTGTTCTCCTTCCGCACCATCATGGTATTGCAATAGGCCTTTCGCTCGTGGCATCCGCAACTACATTTGCTTTGCTCGGTGATAATGGATTCCAAGATCATAATCTTTTATCAACTCTAACCATCTTCTCTGCCAAGGTTTAATTCGCTGTGTGAATATATACTTCAAACTCTTGTGATTTGTGAAAATCTCACAATGTTACCAATGAGATAATACCGCCAGATCTTCAAGGCATGCACAATCGCCGCTAACCTGCATCATGGGTTGATAATTCCCTTCATGTGGCCTCAATCGCCTCGATGCATACGCTACTACCTTGCCTTCCTCGCATCAATACGCATCCGAGACCTTGACGGGATGCGCCGCAGAAGATCTCAAATCTTTATGGATATCGTAAAACTAACACAGTGCCGAGACCAATCTCCTCTTCGTGTCTTGAAAACTTTCTTCACAGCATCCGTCCAATCAAACTTCTTCTCCTTCTTCGAAGTTGAGTCATGGGTCTTGCAATCTTAGAGAAATTTTCAATGAACTCGCGGTAATAACCCGCTAGTCCAAGGAAACTTCTCACTTGGTGATCGCCCCGGTTGCTTCCAATCGACATCGCTTCAACCTTGGCAGATCTACCGCAATTCCTCCCGCCGACACAATATGTCCAAGGAATGCCACTTGACTTAGCCAAAATTCACTTTTGCTGAATTTAGCATAAAGTCGATGTTCTCGAGCTTGTCCAAGATCATCCTCGATATGCTTCTCGTGTTCCTCTTCATCCTTCGAGTAGATGAGAATGTCATCGATGAAAACAACCACAAACTTATCCAGAATTCCATGAACACTTTGTTCATCATATTCATGAAATAAGCGGGCGTTCACAAACCGAATGACATCATCAGAACTCGCATATCCATATCCGTGGTGAAAGTCGTCTTCGAATATCTTCTCGATCCGATCTTCGCTGGTGATAGCTCGATCTCAAATCAATCTTCGAGAAGACACTTGCTCTTTCAAATGATCGAATGATCATCTATCCCGGTAAAGGATATTTGTTCTTGATCGCCACCTCATTGAGTGATCTCGTAATCAACACACATTCTCATGCTATTGTCCTTTTTCTTGACGAACAAGACCGGTGCTCCCAAGGTGATGAACTGGTCTGATGTAACCTCGCTTCGCAGCTTCTTCTATCTGCTTTCTTCAATTCCGCTAACTCATTAGCCGGCATTCTATAGGTCGCCGATATTGGAGTTGTCCCGGACTAAGTCAATTAAGAACATGACGCCCGATCCGTGGCATGCCGTAATTCATCAGAAAGACATCGGCATATTCTCGGACTACGTGTATGTCTTCAAGTTTCACTTCCTTCATGCCGTGGTGAGATAGAACTTCCATTGGTGCAGTCTTGGGTTTGAACTCAATCAAATTCCTTCTCCATTTGTGAGAGTGATAGACCTATTGGCACGATCTATTTGTCCATGATTCTTGGCTAACCATCCATTCCAAGAATAACGCCCGACATTTGGGAATGCAAGACTATCAAGTCCGCTAGGAAGGATACTCCGATATTTTAAGGGTGAGGTTCGCATAAAGAACTAGTTCTCATTTCGAGCCCGGGAATGGATTATCATGGATTTGCTAAGGAAGATATCGTAACCCATTTTTGCCCACAAATTTATTTGACACGAAAGAATGCGAAGCTCGGAATCAAATAGTAATCAAGTCGGTATTGAATTGACAAGAAACATACCAAGCACAACATCCGTGCTTGCTGGGCTTCTCGGCGTGACGTGGTTCACACGCCCTTGATGAACTGCCTTTGACGGCTGCGCGCGCCGCCGGTGTGGGCTCTGGTGTTGGCTTGAAGACGCCACGCTGCCGCTTCTTGGGGCATCTGTTGGCATAGTGGTCTGTTTCATTGCAGTGGAAACAGTCACCTCGCACCGAGGGGCGGAGCTCTTCACAAATTGTCCTCCGCTGATGCGCCGCGGAAGTTGGAGGTGTTGGGGCGCCGATTCTGCACCGGCTCTAGATGTGGAAGATCGAACTTCCCACGCCGCGGTGGTTGCGGCCGAATGAAACGAGGCTTGGGAAAGCCTCTGCGTTGAACTCGGGCGCCATCCTCCGCTATGTTCTCCATCTCGTGATGCTTGGCCTCCCGGCGGATCGCCTTGTCCACCAACCGTTGGAAGTCGGTGAAGTTCGGGAGATGAGTTGGACAGAGATATCGCCGTTGAGTCCTCCAGAACCTTTCTTGCCGTTCTTCATCTCGCCACATCACCGGGGCATAGCGAGCTAGCCGGTTGAAACGGTGGAGATATTCGCCACCGAAGCGATTGCCTTGGCGAGTGCATGAAACTCCTTCTTCTTCGGTGTCATCATGCCGGCAGGATGTGGGCATGACGGAAGGCTCACAAACTCGCCCCACGAGATGGCCCGGGCATTGGCGTGGGAGATGCGTAAATTGTCCCACCATTCTCGAGGTGGTCCGTTGAGTGATGAGTGGCGAGCAGGACCTCTCGCGATCCGTGCATTGTGCGATGTCCGCTTCTTTCGATGGCACGGCCAATCGCCGCATCCATCGACTTCGGTCTTCTTTGGAGAATGTCTGAGGACGATACGCATGAACTCCGGCATGGTCACGCTACCGAGAAAGGTGTGCTGCGTGCTCGAAAGGCGCGTAGCCGCCGTTCGTTGTTCGAGCGTTGTTGAGCGACTGAGCCAACAATTCAATAAGGTGAGTTTGATTGGCCATCATCTGTTGCCAATCCGGTCTTGTTGCTGGTGGTGGGGGAGTTTGCTGAACATGCTGCTCCTGATGGTCGGTATTTCGTTGTTCGACCTCTAGATGTCGCCATTTCTGTAAGTGTGTTCACCATCTGCTTGAATTTTCCAAGGACTTAGGAAAGAGAAGAAAAGGTTGCAGTAAGGGGAAGTAAATTTATATTAGCCCAAAAGCACACCAAAACAAGACAAAGAATCCAAATTTCTTTTTCAAAGTATTTCTTTATTTTATTCATTTGATTATGGCTACCACAAAAGGTTAGTAGCTCATAATTCGCAGCTAATCGAATAACTAGGGGGAAGCAAACATCTAAAATGGTGGAAGTAAAACATCTATGGGGTGGATGGGGTGTAGTCGGGGGAGTTGCAGGTGCTGCCTTGGCCCTTTTTGTACAGAGCCAATTCAGCTTCTGCTGCCTTCAGCCTCTCCTCTGCAGCTTCTAGCCTCCCCTGAACGATAAACAGCTCGTCCAGGGTGTTGCCATAGGCGTAATCCATCGCCTTGGCTAACTCCACCTGGTGGGTGATCTCCAGCATATCCTCATTCTCGACTGAGCTGAAGGCACTGCCTAGTCGAGTGGGGATGTGCATGGGATAGTACTGGAATGCAGTATCCCGAAAATGGGCGTCGTAGGTGTAGCGAAGTCGGCGTACGGCTTCTCTTGCCGCATCTTGATGCCGCCTCGAAAGTCTCCCGACGCATTGGGCGTCGAAGATGTGGAAGGATGTATCCGCGCTAAGTTAGAGTAGAGGATAACCTCCACTCTCCAGCGCTCCCGCTGTCCCACGATATACTTGTATCCTTGGTATGTGGGTCTCTTCGTGAAACTCGATGTCGCATCATCTTCCATAGGATATCCGCCCATTCTCCAACAGAGACTCCATGGGAGATACTGGTCCTGTCTCGGCCATCTACAATTTTTAGAAAGGACAAGAGTTTAGAAATCTTTTTAATAGAGAAAGGAAGAGTAAGACTGGAAGACAGTAAATAGTTTGTAAATTTTTTTAAAAAAATAGTCCTTAATGGTTTTACCAATTCTATCAGGCCCCGACCTACATCGATATGGCTCGATACCACTTTTGTCGAACCCAGGGAGCGAAGGATCCCGAATTCTCTGTGTTCAAACACCAGTCCAGGATTTCCAGTGTACACAGTTTCACAAAAATGAATATCACATTCATATCACGAAAACGTAAATGGCATTAAATAAATAACTGTTTAATACAAAAGAGTCTGAATAATAATATCAAATGTCAAATGATAAACACAGAGGAAATAACATAATAGTGGGAGCCACACGATGCGCCACAGGCAATTGTCTGGGTCAGAAGGCCTACTCGTCCGAGTCCTCACCGTCAAGATAGCAGTCTTCTCCTGAATAAGATTTATTCAGCAAGAGTGAGCACTACTACCGTGCTCGCAAGTCACACCCAATATTGAATTTAAATGCATGCATAAGGAAACAAGTGAGTATGGCAGGGGTTGTTTTGCATAAACAACATTTTCAGTTTGGATAAGTATAGTAGTTTCTAAGGCAATTTTATACTACGGATAAAATCATATTTTGAAATGACCATGATATAGTGTGGATAACCTCCAAGGATAAAGTGAAGGATCCCCTCCTAACACTTGGCTTCCCGCCCAAATTTTCATAAGGATTAGCCATCCTCAACATTTAATAAAGCATTTTAAAACCAAAAATAATTTAACTTTAAGTGGCCCCGCTAGCATGTCCATGACCATGACGCGCTATTCGAATAGTTTCTACTCGCAGAGTTGGTACAACTTACCCACACGAGGTGACATGCTCGTTATGTCGCCAATTCACGCTCCGTAGGCGTGTGACTGAGCAATTACCATGAGGCCTTTACAATGTTTTACCTAGTACATTCATGCCCGCTAAGGTTTCGCTCCTTTGAATCGACCGTCCTCCTAAGCCCTCTTGCGCCAAGTGGGAATAAAACGCCTAACCGACACCCACAAAATCACATGACATAAATATACTAGGACATCACAAATTAGTTAGCCAAATCCTGCCCATACAGACATGTGGTGGTACGTTATGGCATAGCAATAAGCGGCTCAAAGACCGGTCCTCAATTGACTTGGCGTCATTCCTACAACCCATGGGCCTTGATCTTAACAGATCAAACCGTGCATAAACTCGCACCCACCATTCCACCATTTCGCCCAAGTCCAAACTCATTTTGATTTTATTTTGAATAAAAACTTCATTTATAAACTCATGTGGTAAAACAATACCACAATAACAAGTTTGAAAACAATTTGTAGAAATCTGGTGTAAACCCTCCCAAATTATGTAAATGTGGACTAAGCTTGGCTAAGCATATATTTAAATTTTGGTAATATCTTGCCTATGGTATCAAGGTAGTCAGATACAACATTCAAATTTGGCCATACAATAACATATGGAATTAACTATACGTAAAACATGGTATTAAAATATTTATAACAACATATGCATGCAATAAGGAATTTTAAAAAAAAACTGAAAATAACTTAAAATAATAGGGGCAATATGGTCAATGGTGTAACTTGCCTTGGTCGATGTCTTGAAATTCTAAATCTTCAGATTGATCGAACTCTCCGGAGTCGTCGAATTCTATACGCGAAAATACGACAAATTCAATATGCAAATTCAAATAAATTCACAAACATAGCTCAAATTAACTCCAAACTGAAATATTTTGGTTTAGATAGCTAGATTATAATTTTATATAAATTTTGCAATTTGAATCACTCAATTTGGAGTTCATATGCAAAAGTTATGAATTTTTGAAGTTTATACCTAAATCTGAAATTTTATTGAATTTCCAGAATTATTTTCCTACTGAAAATCCATTTATTACGCAATGATTACATCAGCTACAGTATTTCGGGAAATAAAAGATTTAAAAAGTATTCTGACAGGTGGGCCCCACGAGTCAGTGACTCGGCCCATGTGGACCAAGTCCACTGAGCTTTGGGACGACGGGCGCGGTGGACTGGCCACGTGTGTGTGTGTGTGGCGCTGACTGGAACGCCGCGTGTGCGCCACGCAAGCAGAAGGGTGATGTGGCGCCTAGGTGGCAAAGCCACGTCGGCGTGAACGGCGGCGACGTTTTCGGACGCGGCCGACAACGACGATCGGCGGCTCTCCGGCGAGGGTGAGTGGTCGCAACTTGTAGAGGGGGATAAAGCGAACACGATGGTACCGTTTTGGACGCGAATGGTCGCCCGAGTTGACCGGCGCGAGCTTTGGCGGCGGAGAGGTTCGGTGTTGACGACAACGAGTTCGGTGGCGCCCGGAGTGATGAAGGGTCCCAAGGTGGCTCGGTGTCGGTGAAGACGATGGCGCGACCACGGCGGCTTGGCGACGTTGACGGTGGCGAACTTCGGAGTTTTTCCGCGGCGGCGAAAACCCTAAACTCACGACACGGTGGCGGTAGAGCTCAAGCGGAAATGAGAGTTGAGGAGATGAGATAAGAGCGAAATGCGCTCCGGTGGTGCCTTTATAGGGGCTAGGTGGCTCGAGGCGCGTGGGGAGGTGGGGTCGTGCGGCGGCGGCTGCGGCGTCGTGGCGAAACCGTCGCGAGAAGAGGGGAGACGTGGGGAAAAGTGGCGAGGTGGATGTGATCTCGCGCACGTCGCGGGAAGTCGGGCGTGCGAGGAGACCGTTAGCGGCTTCGGTGCGCGCGGAATGGCGGCGGTATTGCGCGCGAGGAAGAAGAAGGCGAGGAAGACGATGGTGCGCGGCCGCCCAATTTTCAACGTCGGTCGAGATTAGATCCGCGGCGTAAGTGAATCTCGAGGCACTGTTGGATTAAGATCGCACGGCCGGGATTTGACCGAGCGGCGGTAAGTGAAAATTTGGCGCGCCGTTGATTAAGATCGCACGGCTCACATCGTTTATAACATTCGACCGCGCGGTGATTGTATAAGATCCCCGACCGCCGTGCACGATCGAGCGGTGGAGATCGGAAGGGGTGCGTGTGTGCGTTGCGTGCGTTGGATTAAGATCCAACGGCGGATGAGGAGGTGAGAGAGAGGGTGCGATGGTTGGTTGGCATGCGGGCGGGCATGGGGTGAGTTTGGGCCGAGCCTTTGGGTTTCTACCAAACATGTTAGAGATTTTCTTTGCTTTTCTATTTGTTTTAATTCTGATAAATCATAATAGCTTTAGAAAATAGCAAAATACTTCCAAAAATTATGGAAAAATTCACAGAAATTCCCACACTCATTCTGGACTTAATAAAATTATTTCCAACTATTTGTTGGCTTTTAATTTTGCAAGTAAATTTGTTTTAGCTTTAAAATATTTATAAAAAGCTTTTGAAAATTCAGGAAAAACCACAAACATAAATAAACTTTTAAATTTTACTGAAATTGAAATTTGGGCTGTTACAGTATCTATAACAAAACACTAAAATCTGGAAATGAATCTCATGCTTCAACCTTGTGTCGTCAAAAGTTAAACCATTCAACATCAGTAAACCAAAACATAACAAGAAGTAATTAGGGAAATAAAGGGAAGGGGGAACCGGGCCAGGGCGGCGTAGGCGGCAACGGGCCGACGACGGCCGGAGGCCAAGCCGTGGGGCCGAGCTGGGGAAGAGGGGGAGGCCAGGAGGAGGAGGAGCTGGAGGGAGAGCCGAAGCGGCGCTGGCCACCAGGCCGCGCCGAGGGAGGGGAGCCAGAGGGAACAAAGCGACGGCCGGGAGCCACGAGGCGGCGGCGGCGGGCCGGAGGGGGAAACCAAGGAGCCAGCGGCGAACGCAGTAGTGGAGGTGGCGGCGGCGCGCCGGGCCGGGCAAGCGAGCGGCACCGAACCGGGCGGCGACGCCAAAAGTGGAGGGAGAGAGAGGTGGAGTAAGAAGTGGATTGGGGGGGGGAAGAAGATGAGGCAAAGAGGAGCCAGGGGTTGGGTTTCAGCTGTGAGTAGATAAGGGAGAGAGGGATTAGGGTAAGGAAGTAGATTAGGTGGGAATAGGATTAGGGATTAAGGGAAAGGAGGATTAGGAAATAAAAAGTAGGATTTGGTAATTAGGGAAAAGAGGTAAGAAATAAAATCTAACGAGAATTAGTAGTAATAAATTCAGATGAATGCGGGTATTAGTAAATATCGACACTATGTAATTTTTGGACCAAGCGAATTCGTTTAACGCCGTGTGCGATGAAGTAACAGTAGACCGAACTAGTAGAAAGGAAATGCAAGAAAAAGCCGTAAAACAAATCTGAGATTAATTATTGAAACTAATCACCGGCTTGAACCGCTAAAATAATTAGATAGTTTGATGTGTTAGAAATACTTTAATCCGGTTAAAATAATCAAAATAAACAACCCGGGTCTATTTAGAAAATTAGATAGATGCTTACGAAATTAAATAAAAAATCACTTAGACGTATTTGCGTGAATAAAATTTGATAGACTTAGTGAAAGATAGATACGAGTAGTATTTTATTTCTTGCACGTTAAAATCGTAAGTTTCGTCAACCAGCGATTCCTAGAGCCGACAGTTTAAAATAACCGCAGTTGGGGAGTGCTAACTTAACGGGGGTTTCAAAAAAATGTTATTAAAATAAAATCCACTAGCAAAAAGAATCATCTGACTACTGTACACCTAGTAGCACCAAAATGCCACTAAGTATTTACTTATTTACTTATTTATTTTTCGCTTCGTTACGCAATTGTAGCAGACGAACCGACGCAGGCAACAATAGTTGATACAAATTTCATCGGCGGCGATCTTTTCTACAATTCTGAAGGCAAGCTATCCTCTTGAGCATAAATATAGTTATCTTAAATGTAAACCGTATATTGCTATATCATATACTTATTGCATCAAAATTATTTCTCAAACTCAAATCACTTAATTAATATGAAGATGAAAGAAAGGAAAAAGATAAGGAAAAGATATAATGAATGATGAATGAAATGAAAGAAAGAGTTAATATTATGGTTGGTAAAGGGGGCCCAGGGCAAGGATGAGAGAGGGCAAGAGGTGGGACCCCTTTACGTATGGTTAAAATATAAGGACCAACAAAACTCTTACTCGGTCAGATGTCGTATTTGAGTACCAACCATTTTCCCATTTCGACGGACAGAAAATGCTACTTTGTTACGTGATTATCCTCTCCACAACGGGTAAGTAATATTGCATGAGTTGAGTTAGGGAAGGTCCTAGACCGGTATTAAAAGTCTGGAAATAGGGGAATCCTAGGCGTTATAGTAGCGCATTGTGGAGTGTTGGGTTAGTATCCCAACCAACATTATTGGAACTCGGTGGAGAATTGGGTATGCTCAGGACACCGACAGAAAATAGTGGGTGGAGACTTAATCACGTAACTTGAAAAACATTCTGTATTCTAAACTCAAAGTCGTATCAAAGGAAATGCGATAGACCTAACTCATAGAGAGCTCAGAATAGCTATGGGTAAAGTGGTACAAACCTGGGCAGTGCTATATCAAATCATGAATACATGCCAGCCTCCTAGATTGGAGTCTACGGGAACCGATAGGGGTCTATCGTCTCTCCGAGTGACTAGTAGTATTTTCAGAATTAAAAATTGTCACCTAATTTTTCAGAGAGATATTTCCAGAACCAGAGATGACTAGAAAATGATGTAAAGAACAAGAATGAGTTATACAGTGCATTTTTGCTATTAATGCTTGCTGAATACTCTAGTACTCAACCTTGCTAGTATTCTTCTTTGTTAGATCATAGTCCGACCGGGAGCTATCCCGAGTGGGACGAGGGACATGCAGGTACCGCTGAGGTCGCAGGAAGCGAGGGCGTTGACTATGAGGACCAAGGCAAGGCAGACGCCTTATTCGGCGGAGGAGACGAGTAGAAGACCGATGGAGCAAGAAAGGTAGGCGAAGGGACTTAATCCCATTTTGCAGTTGTAAATTACTACGTGTGTGGCTAACTGGAATAAAAAGTACAGTTTCTATTTTATTGTTCTGCTGTGCTAACTCTGGTAAAGGCTTATTATTCGTTAGAGCAGTGTTCTACTGGGCAAACGAATAGTAATCTGTATGCCTAAGTGTGATTACCCCTGGGGTAATGACACGGGACGTCAAAGTAACCCCCCACCCACCCCAACTGCTATCATCATTTCATGTCAAGTTCGTTGTCCGCCGTCATTTCATGTGAAGTTAGCGAATAAAATTTAAAAATGAAATTGATGAAATTTTGGAATAAAATTTAAGTGAATTCATAATATAATTTGCGAATTACATGATGTGCAGGGGTTTGTTACGTGCATTAGAAATGACAACAAGCACGAATCAACAAACTGGAAAACACTTACCATGCATGCACGTCTTTTTTGGAATCGAAAAAAGGGAGGATCGAAATTATAATTAGTCTTGATGGCGCATCGGTCCCTTCCCCTTATCTCCTGGCTGTCTACGGTGGTGGCCAGTCTCGAAGGCAACCCTGTTATGCAAGACGAGCTGGAAGCTTGAATGATGTTAGCACGTTCACCAGACGAAATCAATAATCAGGATGCAAATTGAACAACACTTATATCTTCGATCCGGAGTGTGCCAGGTGACGGGGAGCACTAGGACGACCACTGGTCTCACTAGCTGGAACCTTCCCCTTGTCAATTGCAACCTCTTCAATAAGGTCGGATGAAGTTAGAGATATGTGGAATGCAACAAAAGGTGTGAAAAATCGATGTGTGCATATGATCCGCAGACAAAGATGTTCTCGCACGTGTAGTACGCCCGGGCGGCGGTCACCGGGTGTATGGATTAAATTATCTTCACCAGTTCTTTGCACACACATTGCGGGCGTGGAAACTCCGATGGTACTGGCGCACCCTTCATAGAACAATTCGGGTAGGGTTTAGCCCTCTCGACAAGTCACTTGCACTTCCGCAACATCTTTGCATAGAAATCTGATGACGAGTCCGACATCCCCAAGGCCAACCTAATGTTTTGCTCTAGCTCATAGAACAAGGGCGAGTCAGTTCGGAACAAATAGAATGGTAAAATACATAACTGTTAAGAAAAAATAACGTACATAACGGCACAAATATGATAACACTACCCATTTACATAAAATGACAACCCCCTAACATGCAAACAATATAATTAATTATGACACAGAATGATGCCTAGACGAGCTTGGCTTGTTGGGGCAATCCTTTATGGAGTGACCAAATGTCTTGCATATCCGACACTTCCTCGCGTGGCTAAGGCCCCTACACTGGTTGTTATCTATGTTGTTTCGAAAGCGCCGCATCTGCCATTGTCCCTTCCCAGTTGCCTTCAAAGCTATGTTTGGGCCCCATTTCACCCTATCCAGCCAAAGATTTCTATAGCTCATGTTCACGCCATACGAGTGAAACTCAGCACTCCATGTTCTGAAAAGATGGTGCATGTCATAGTAGTCGGAGATGTACGATGTAGATATATGCCTAACTTGTGCTTTGTACACATGCAAGCATGGCTTGTGTAGGAGCTTTGGCTTACTGTAGATGCATGTAGCCACAACACCGAGGGTGCAAGCATATTTTCTTGCCCCTAGCATGATTGTTGACATAGTTTTGTCTCATTCGAATCTCGTACTTCCGCCTCAAGTCATCGATCACCTGGATGTTGTGCTTACGAGCTTTCTGCATCTTCTGGTCTATATATCTCTGCATGTTCTCGGACCACTGCTTCCCTTCTTCCAGTTGTCGTCTCATTGCGGTGGCTCTATTGGCGAAGTAACCGACCATGTGAGTCTAGGTCTCCTCAATGATCGTCGTGATACACTACACCATGGCACACTATTAAGGGCAATGCAACTGCCGGGAAAAACTACGTTCAAAGGCAATTTATCTGCCGGCAATTACTTTTCCCGGCACTTATGGCCTGCCCGGTAAAGTGCTGCCGGGAAAAACAATTGCCGGCAGATATGTGTATTCCCAGCAGTTAAACCGCCCTAGAAAAGTAGATTTTCCCCGGCAGTTAGCTTTTCCCCGGCAATTAGCTTTTTCCCGACAGTTATAGTATTGCTGGCAATTATATATATTACCGGCAGTTAGACGACCCTTGATTGTTGTTTTCCTCGGCAGTTAGACGACCCTTGATTGTTGTTTTCCCCGGCAGTTAGACGACCCTTGATGATTGTTTTCCCCGGCAGTTAGACGACCCTTGATAAGCATTTTGAAATTAAAAAAAAGGGCATCGATTTCAGATAATGCATTCCCACACTGCCTCATAATCTTAGCACAGATCGTACCTTCGGTAGAGTTTCAAGCAAAAGTAAATCATGGGACTATCAAGTCAATAAGTCATGAATGAGATTAAACAGATTAACAGAATATACAATGTTGAGTTAGAAGTGACTATTTTTTTGAGTTAGAAGTGACTATTTTTTTTCATATGTGAACGACATTGAAATATACCTGAGGCTATACATAATCTAAGATGTTGCTACAATGTTAGGTAAAATTAAAATGATATGGAATTAAGATGACGATAGTTTCATATGTGAACGGAATGGAACTAAGAGTCGATTTTTGACTAAAGCTAAAGCATGATTGAGCTAGTCCTATTCTTGTGCATGTTACAACTAGCAATAAAATTTAAAAGCAAAAAAGGCTTAACTGCGCCGTTAACTAATTAGATATGCTCCACTAAGTTGTCCTCTTGACTTTGATGAGCAGGATTCATCTACGTCGATCTCACTCGTTCAACAAAGTTTCAGGTCGCCATAAAAAAGGCAAAAGTTTTTGGAGGTGCTCAACTTTCTAACCGCCTATATACAACTACTATATATAGTATCCTTATATGTTATCTATAAACAATATTAAAGACAGTTCCTACAATAAGTTCTCTTTTTATATGTCTATACAGACAACTCCTCTATGTATGATGTGTCTTGTTTTTCGTGCTACAGTTGATTAATGCATAAAAGACATCCCAATTTTCTATGCTTCCTCTCTCATCCACATCATTTTGTGTCCTACGTGGTAAGACTTATAGACAGTTGACGTCACACTATTATATATGTTCTAAGGGCATGTACAATGGTGTGATATCAGCTGTCTGTAAGCTTTGCCATGTAGGATACGAGATGATGTGGATGAGAGAGGATAAGCATAGATAATTGAGCCATCTCTCATGCAGTAGTCGACTGTAACACGAGAAACAAGATACATGAATAAGCTGTCTATAGTGTAAAAAGACAACCTATTATAGAAACTGTCTTTAACACTGCCTATAGATGATATAAAGTGATATTATAGACAACAATTGTTTATACCATTACACATATCCTAAAGTAAATCAATGCAGACTTCAGCATGGGAAAAGATCTGTGCTGATGGAATGAGCGAATAAACCAAGCTTCCAGATGGTTGAAGATGAGTTGGCGAAATGATCTTGCGTTCTTGCAAGTGCCAATAGGAGGGTGCTGACTGACTGACTGACCGACCGACCTGCATGTCATCTGTCATAGCGGTAGTTTTCTGTGCTGATGGAATGAGCGAATAAACAAAGCTTCCAGATGGTTGAAGATGAGTTGGCGAAATGATCTTGCGTTTCTTGCGAGTGCCAAGTGCCAACAGGAGGGTGCTGACTGACTGACTGACCGACCGACATTCATGTCATCTGTCATGGAAGTAGTTTTCTGGAACGGGCGAGTGGTTCGTTGACGTAGCTTTTCTTTTTTACGCAATAGCAAAACTAGTTCGTTTATATTCAAAATAATAAAAATAATATATTTATCATACAGAAATACCGCGAAAAGCCACATACCGCTCACCCAGTTGGCACCTATCACAGACTAGGCACGTAGCACAATCTGTCCGCGGTCTAAGCGCACGGCAGACTACCTAGACTGGGTGAGCAATGGCTCTCTGCGGACTGGGTGAGTAACACGTGATTTTCCTTAACGATTTTGCACAATAAAATTGTTATTTTTATTATTTCGGACTACTCGGTTGAAGAATTAAGTAAACGGCGATCCAAGTGGCACTGGATAAGTACCGTCCTGGGACTGGGAGGTTGATTGGAGAACAATTTCTTCGTTACATCCAGAGTATGATGTGTTGTACATAGACCACTGATGGACACAATCTCCTCTGAAACATCTAAAAACAAGGATACATACAGTACAGATGAACAAGGCTCAGAGTGCAGGGAACCAGATGTTGCAAATAACATCATTCGTTTAAGTATTGTTGCATTGGTAACCTCCTGATCATTTTTGTATTGTAGAAAATTGTGGCTGGGTATTTGTAGAAAATTGTGGCTCTTAGCCAGAAGAAACTGTCGACAACAGTCCATCCAAGCCTCACATTACTCTTGTAGAAGAAGCGGGTGCCAGCCCGCCAGCGCTAGAATCTGGGATACCAGAACATGCCCTTGATGCCTTGAGGGTCAGCTTCAAATCCTAAGTTCTTGTAGAAATCTACGACTGCAGTTAATTAAATTGGAGGAGCAAAATGTTGAACAATTCGTTAGTCCATTGAAATGCTATTAATGTGGTGAACTTTCTGATTTTTTTAATGATCTTTTCATGTTTTCCTATAGTTCTTGCGTTATTCGAAGGATGAATTTGCCTGTTTTGCAATGCCTTAACAACAAGCCAAAGGTATATGCGATGCATACAATTCTAGCTAGTTATTCTACTCAGATATGGCCTGTAAATTTCCTCGCTTTTGCCACACAAAAAAATCTGTCAATGTGCTCGAAATTCTCACCTTTATTATCTGCAAACAATGTAATATTGCTGATGTCTCTCTGGAGCAAAGTACGGATTACTTTCTCCATGAGTGCTTTACCGAGACCTTGACCCTGAAATAGTTCCAGGTCCAAGCCATAATCTTTAATATAACAAACAGAAAAGGTTGACTCAAATTGTCATAACAAAAAACAGAAAAGTTGATCAATTCACCTGATAGGAAGGATCAACAAGAACATCCCAAATTGTAGCATTGAAGGCATGGTCTGAAGTTGCTCGTGCCATACCAATCAGTTGCTTCCTATCTCCTCCCTCTGTCAAATAACTTCTACAAGTACACTCAGATGTTCATCATCTAGAAAAATGAATTTCTGCAAATAATCTTCAGATTAGGAGATGTGATTCAACTTATGCGTAGGATCACATAAGAGCCGGCAGCGATGAAACAATGAGGCAAGTACCTGTTTCTGAAGACCTAATTACTGAATGTAGTGTAGCGACCAAGTAGCTGTTTCTTAAGGATGCTGCTATTTTCGTTAGAGGTCTGCGTGGCCATCCAACCTATGAGATCAACATTACAAACATAAATATTTGTTATGGAAGAAACTACTAAGGGAACACATGAACTTGGGAAAACTGAATCATTGAAATACTCCCTTCAGAATGTTGCTTTAGCTCCGTTCTCTTTTTGCCTTTTTGCAATTTCTCATACCTTCTCAAATACTGATGTTTATCACCTATTAAAGCTCAATATATTTGTACGATCAAGTTCATACTCAGTGTTGTGGATGTCATGGGGATATGGCTATGATCTTAGCATGATGATACAATTGGCAATGGTAGCAAGGGTTTGTCGAAACACTCGTTTTTAGAATTTTCAGGTTTGCTGTCAGACATAGGCGGTCTAACCGGCCATAACTGGTGGTTACTGGCTAGGGTAAAGGTCAAGTAACGGCCGGTCTGACCGGATGGCCGACGGTCTGACCGGCCAGAAAAGTCAACGTTGAATTTCGATAAACTTGATCAAATACTTATGTGGGAATGTTAGGAGATGTGTTTGCAGTAGGTTTCGTGGAAAATGGAGCTTCAGGGCAAAACTAGACAGGTTTTTTACTAAAAATTCCAGTGAGCGCCATTTTTAGTCCTTAGCCGAATTTGGGCCATTTTCAGGCTCTGTTCATTCGTCGGCAAGGCGACAATGATCGTGGGTTAGATCAATTTCATAGGTTTCAATGCATATATGTTGCATGATGTATGTTTTGACTAATGTGGGTAAAATTGCGAAGAACTTATGCCCAGAATCGATTTCTTGGTCTATTATTGTGCAAGAGAGTTGGAGGTCAATGATGGTCAACGGTAAGGATGATCGGGACTAGACTTGGAGAGCTAAGGTCCAGAACGATCGAGGATGCCGAGTGAAGTCATTGGACTTAAGCATGGTGCAAGATGGACAGAGATGACCAAGCGGGAAGTTCGGTGCGACGGGTTGCATCAAGCGGCGCGGGGGTCGGTGCAAGTGCCATGGTGGTTTCAATTGGAGCCGAATGGGAGAGACTTGCCGACATGAAGAGAATCGTTGATCAACCTACACGTGGTAAAGCATGGGATTGCTTCATGATGATTGGACTCAATCTTTGGAGAAGGATTGAGAAGGGGTATTTTGGTAACTTCATCAAAATACCGCATTGGTGATCTTTGGCAAAACCGCGGCGCAAGGAGAGGTAATTTAGATCAAGTGAAGCTGAAGATCATGAAGAGACGTATTCGGGAAGCCCGGTTCGTCATCCACTTTGAGAAGCATGCATGAGTTTAGACCTGTTTGTGTGTGGGTTTAATGGGTGCCCGTTAAGGTCTTCTCTCTAAACCTAGCCTCCACTATAAAAGGGAGATGCCCAGATGTGTAGTCTTCAAGTCCTTCCAAGAGAAAACCACTAATTTATGATTTGGGGAAAGTATAGTAATTGAGGCTAGAATTTGTGAGAGATGAATTGATTGTGTGCTCAAGTGTTGAGCTTTTGTCCTCTATGGAGGAGTGGTTGTAAACCAACATGCTTCTCAAATCAATCAAAGCAAGATTTCCTCAAGATGAGTCTCTTGTTCTTGCTTTATCTTTGGTGACTTTTAGGATTCCGATATTCCTTTGGTTTTCCTTTGACTTCTTGCTGTGATCTTACTTACTGGAACATGTGAAAATACATCTAGAATCATCTTGATCATCATTTACCCACGAGCAAGTTTTTGGATCAAAGTTTGAATTCCCTCGATTCTTATGCCCCTTTGCCCTCATCTAAGAAATTAGTGGAACCTTGGCCTCGATCTTTCTGATCGTTGATTGGAATACGTTCCTGACCTTCTTGATGAGCTATAGTTGAAATGTGAGAAGATTTGGATCACTGGATCAAAAGTTGGGTTGTTTTTGTGATCTTCTCGGGCCGCTCCCAAACACCTGCGGTCAGACCGGCCAACTACGGAGGTCAAACTGGCCAGTGCCTTGTGAGGTGTTTTGTGTGTCTTGTCCCGGGGTTCATCGATTTCAACACAAGATTCCGCCGTGCTTGTAATCTCTGATCTTCATAGCTATTGAAGAAAAAAAGAAGTTGAAATTGGTCGAGGGTCGAGAAAGAGTATAGCTCCTATTAACCCCCCCCCCCTCTGTAGGTCGCCGTTTCGGTCAAACAAACGTGCTAGCAGGTAATGCCTACTGATAATAGCCAAAAGGAAAAATAAGGCAAATCATACTATGTTTGATGAATTGCTCTGTTGCTTTTTGGATGAAAATATAGAGGTCCTTTGAGAACAGCACATTCTGTCAAATATTAATACTTTTATATACCATGACATCAACTAGATCCAACAGTACCATGAGTATTGCAACCTTTAGAGGTACACTACAATAATAGAGTAATAAACTATAACCTAACACTGCAAGAAATATCAAAGTACTTTGGAGAAAGATCACCTTATCACATAAGGCTTGGAGATCATATACATCAACATCTCCGGCTGAAGAAAATATGATCTGTTCTGTGCTACCATTAGGTAGTGTCCTTTCTACAAGTACTAGTTCCTCGGGCAAAGGTTCTTCCTCTTCAAGTGGTGTTGATGGTGGCTCAACTGTCTCTGTACTGTTATTACTTTTCAAAAAGCTGTAAAACAAATGTGTCAAATTATTTTCCATAAGATACAAATTTAAGGAGCATTACGCAAGACTATTGGATATCACTCCAAAGGTATGTAACATACAGTAAAGCCTCTATGATATGTTCACCACAACATTTAGAGACCCCCTTGTTAATTGGACAAAAAAAAGGAAAATTTATCGAACCACTTTCTCTAGAAGACCCAGATTGTAGCAGCAAAAAATTCTTTCTTCCAAGATGAACAGGCCCCATTAGATCTTTATATTGTTCTCATGATTAACACGTTTTTTAATACTATATGATTAACATGAGAATTTCTAGCTGCTTGCATCCCCCTCCCTCCTCCTGATAGCCTAATAAATGAATTGTTGGCAAGGGTACACAATGCACTTTACCCAGATCTGAGAGAGTCCCATAAACCAGCCTTCAAGGACCAAGCTGCTCCAGCCCGTCTTTTTGCTGCAATCAAAACATGATTAGCATTTAGCTATCAGTTCAGCAAATAAACAGCTAAGCTTCATGAGCAGGTCCACCAGAAGTCACAGAACACAAAACGAACAATAAATCAGCCTAAGAGCAACTAGCAGATGACGAAATAACAAAGGTCCACACGTTTATTTTGCTGTAAAGCTTAAATATTTATGCAGCCTGTGATCATCTAGCTAGTGTCATGTCGATTTGTAAGTGCAATCTGGTTCTAAAACTTTGCATGTGCAAATCTAAGGAAGAATTCATGGTATCATCTTCTCCCAAGAGCTATATGAATAATGTGGCTGGCATTTAGCAACAGGAAAGATGGAAGAAAGGGATCAGCTTTGCCAAAAATCATGCCTAGCGAAGTTTCTGAATTAACCACCACATCGGTTTGAATGTTTGATGCTAGTTCTTGGCAGACTTGGAAACAACCATCCCTAATCTCATTCGATATACTGCTAGTCTGACAACCACCTAGTTGGGTCATTGCTATCTGCTAGCCTAACATTTGGACGCCTGCACTGCAAGTCTGCAACCCAACAAATACACTAGAAATGTTTGCATTAGCTTCACGAGGTCCCATGAACTAACCACCGCCACTCGTGGGAATCGGCCGCAATGTGGAAGGGGACATATCGTACCTTGCGTCCGATTGTGGAGCAACCTGGGCGTGAGAACCTCACTCCGCGCTTCCAGACGGCACGCCGTGGGGATGCAAACACCGCATCTGCGACAGAATCAGCACGGACAAATTAACACACCTTTACAGACCGTGGGAAAGCAGTACCGCACAGTCAGGCACAGGAAATCCACCACAGAATTAGCGAGGAATGCCGTTCTAGAACCAAACAGCAGCGCCCAAATCAAGAAACGGGGTGCCGCCAAAAAAAGAATCCCAAAGGGGAGAGAACTTTGGGGCTGCGTGCAAATCCTTACATAGAGGAGGAGGGAGTAACTGCGGAGGCGGGTGTCATCGCGCGTCTCCGGGAAGACGGAGGAGGTGAAGGAAGGAAGGGGACTCTGAGTACGAGGAGCTGCTCACGGACGGCCAGTAGTCAGTTCTCAGTCGTCGGGGTGGTGGATAAGGTCGGGCGGGTGCTACTGAAGGGGAAAAGGCGGCGGCAGCAGCAGCAGCAGCGGCGCTCCTTTCCGACCGAGTCGCTCGCAGGAGGCGCTGGACGGTCGGCCCAGAAACGGCGCTGCGGAGGGAGATTTCGGCCTGCGCCGAGCGTGTCCGTTGCCTATAGGAGTCATAGGACTACTCCACGCTCGCTCCGTGCTGGAGGATCGGCTCATGGGACAGACAACAGGTTATACTCAGGTATCTCCTTCGTTTTGCAGGTTTAGAAAATACTATAATAATTCTGATAAAAAAGGCAAATAATTATAGAAATTCTCTCATTAATTAAGAGAGAAGATCTGCATCACTTATTTTTTTGAGACCGATCATAACGATGTAGATTAATCATATATATATAACCTATTACAATTGTATAACAAATACAACTATATTTTTGAAAGGCGATAGCGCGATGTAACAAATACAATATGTTGCAATATCTAGCTGTGCAATTGCACAGAAAATTCCACTAATTTCCAGTAACAATGAAGTTCAATTTCCTTTCTGGAACTATTTCCTTATTTGAGTGAGAAATTGAGAATCCTCTGTGACCCATATATTGCAGTACATCCATCCGACTCTGTCATGCCGAACAAGTGAGAAAAGAACATGCTTTATGAAGTATAACTGAAGGTTCAAGTAGAAATTTGTGTTTAAAACAAATATCATTTCGAGTAGTCCGAAACTCCAAATAGCCCAACTGACAGCTGCAAAGCCTATCAAATGTAGGAATTCATTCCCGGGTAGCTTCTGCCCAGACCAACCGTAAAATTCAGCAGTAGATCTTGGCTTTGTTGTAATCCCAAAACAGCTCCCAATCACACTCCAAATACATGATGCAACGGAACATTGGAAGAAAAGGTGATCAATAATTTCAGTTTTTCCACACGTGTAACATCTATTAGTCCCTTGGCACCCACGCTTGAGAAGATTGTCCATTGTACGAATCAACTTCTTACTGATCAACCATAAGAAAAATCGAATTTTGATTGGTATCTTAAGCTTCCAGTCAAGTGTATATGTTTTGATTGGTTCAAAGTTTTCCATAGCCGGAATAGAATGTCCAGGTTGCAACTGCTTTTTTTTTTCAGATAATAGAAGAGAAAAATCTCTGCAACTGCTTATATAAAGATTTAAGTGCATTTGTTTTGTAAGTTTTTCCCCCACAGCAGAATGTCTTCGTCATCAGTCAAGTGTATTCCTCTGCACACGTCATTGATCTGAACCAACATCTCTTGTTGATGCTCAGACAAATGTCTCCTGAAGCTGATGGACTGTTGACCACTAAGAACTTGTTCGACTGTGAATTCAGGTTGATCTATAATATGATAATGCTCACGGAAAAGAATGGCTAAAGGAGGTTCTTTTATCTAGACAATTCTCAGAAGTTAGAACATAATATAATCTGGGTTCCTTTGCCCAATTTCCAAGCACATCTCTCATACAAAACTGGCCTGAGTTTTAAATGATCTGACCAATTTCGAGAATCTCCAGGCTTTTGCTTGATTTGGAAACAAGACTTTGCTTATAGCCATATAGGACGACTTTCTGTTTTGGGTCACTTAGGTAAAGGAACATCCTTTATTTTAAATTTTCTGAGGTAACAAGTTCCTCTTACTGCAGCGGATTCCTTTTGCATGGTTTGGGTAATGCTGTCATGTGTGCTAGATCTATGCAGCTCGCGTTTCAAGATTTTTTTTTCTATTTTCTTTATTTATTATGGTTAATGGTTATCGCAGGATAGTGTCAATGCTGATAATTTCTTACGTTATTGTTGTTGCTGTATTCTATAGCTCAAAATCTGTAGCGGTCAAGTAAATTATCTACGCTCTTGCTGCCATTTGGATCAAACTGATGTGTAACCAACGGAGTGGCCAGATATTGCTTCATTTTAACTTAGCTGCTATTGATATTGTGTGCACTATCTGCTATATATTCTACACGTGGCTCGTAGCGCGGGCACGTCAGCCCACGCTCCCCCACGTTAAGCGAGGCGCACCAACTCGTGCATTTCCTGCGTGAGATCGGCGGTAAAACACATGTGTGCGCGTTGCAATCGGCAGTAAAACTCTCGGTATCGTCCAATCTGGGAGTAAACCCACATAGATTCTTGTTTTGTACGTGAATGTGTCTTTCTCTTGTCGTAGCAATAGCTTTTGATTGGAAGCTGTAATTCACTAGCGCTTTTCACCAGTACCTTGGTGACGACGAGGGTAACAGAATGATATAAATCTCGCAAATAAAAATCTCTCTGTGCATTTACTAAAGAAGATTTACTGCATCAAACGGTTCCTTGTTTTGTACACGAACGTTTCTTTTCTTTTTTTCGTAATAACTTTTAATTGGAAACTCAAATTTATGAACAGTTTTCACCGGTAGCTTGGTGACAATAAGGGTAACATAATGATACAAGTCTCGCAAATAAAAATCCCTCTATATGTTTACTAAAAAAAGATTTACTGTATCGCTAAAACAGATTTACTACGTCCTCTACATAACTTTACTGTTATCTTAGCCAACTAGTACAAACAAGTAGACAACTAACTAGCAAACATTAGCTCCTTATTTTGTACACGAATATTTCTTTTTTTGTTTTTGTAATAACTTTTGATTGGAAGCTCCGAGTCACAAACGGTTTTTCCTAGTAGCTTGGTCACAACAAGTGTAACAGAATGATATAAGTCTCGCAAATAAAAACATATCTGTGCGTTTACTAAAAAGGATTTACTAAATCGCTAAAAGATATTTACTACCGCCTCCATTTGACTTTACTGCTCTGTTACAAAAAAAAAAATTACTGGCTGGACTTCACTTGTAGTTTACTGTTCTGTTACAAAAAAAGATTTACTTCAACCTCCATATAACTTTACTTCTCTGTTACAAAGAGATTTACAGTAACCTCTACATGACTTTATTAACATCTTAGTCAACTAGTACAGACAAGTAGACAACCAATTAGCAAACAATCAGTTCATTGTTCGGTACATGAATGTTTCTTTTCTTGTTTTCGTAATAAATTTTGATTGGAAACTCCGATTCATGAATGATTTTCACTAGTAGCTTGGTGATAATGAGGGTAACATAATGATATAAGTATCGCATATAAAAACATCTCTGTGTGTTTACTAAAAAAAATTTACTGCTCCGCTAAAAGATATTTACTACAACATTCACCTAACTTTACTGTCATCTTACCTAACTTTTACGGACAAGTAGAGAACTAACTAGCAATCAATATGTTCCTTGTTTTGTACATTAATATTTTTTTATTTTCGCATTAACTTTTGATTGGAAGCTCTGATTCACTGATAGCTTAGTGACGACGAGGGTAACATAATGATATAAGTCTCGCAAATGAAAATATCTCTGTGCATTTACTAAAAAAGATTTACTGCATCACTAAAAGAGATTTACTACTGCCTCCACATGATTTTACTGTTCTGTTACAAAAAGATTTACTGAACTCCACTTGTAGTTTACTGCTCTGTTGCAAAAAAAAAAAAGATTTACTGCAATCTCCACATGACTTTACTGCTCTGTTACAAAAAGATTTACTGCAACCTCCATATAACTTTATTACCATCTTAGCCAACTAGTACGGATAGGTAGACAACCAACTAGCAAACAATCAGTTTCTTGTTTTGTACACAGATGTTTTTTTTTTGTTTTGCAATAACTTTTGATTAGAAGCTCCGATTCACGAACAGTTTTCACCGGTAGTTTGGTGACGATGAGGGTAACATAATGATATAAGTATCGCAAATAAAAATCTCTTTGTGCATTTATAAAAAAAAAAGATTTATTGCATCACTAAAAGAGATTTACTACAACCTCCACATGACTTTACTGCTCTGTTACACAAAAATTTACTAGACTCCACTTGTAGTTTACTGCACATCCAGTCATGCGCGTATGAAACAATGGTAAAAAAAATAAACACGGTGATACGTATGACAGTAAAATTGCTATTACAATTAATTTCGATCTTGTCATAGTGTGCACTGGACGTGTAACATCACGCATGGAGATCGTGGGTTACTGGACCAAAATAGCCTGTTCGGCGCTCCGTAAAGGCGGCTCGGTCCGCGCACGATGGGCTGACGTGAGTTATTGTGTATGTATATATATATATATCATTGTAGTTCCGCATTAGAAGATATTAATTGTCAAATTAGCTAATTTGGCCTGTAAATATAGCTAATTCGGTGCATTTAGCCTTTACTGACTGAACTGAACTGGTAGCATCTATTCCCTAGAATTCTTTGTTATGAATATATCATAGGCATGCTTGATTCGGTAGTTGTAAGAATACCAGAGCCTATGATCCCCCAGTTTTACAGTATCTACCCTAAGGTAGGTTAGTTAGTGTCACACTAGAAACCATCTAGTTAATCCATGTCTCATGGAAAAGTTTCAGAGAAAAATAAATTATCTGAATCTATGTTGCCTAAAAGGGTTTGACACAGAACTGTCTGTTTTGCTAACTTTTTTTTAGGAATAAGTCCATATTACATCCCTGAACTTTGGCGAGAGTCCAAAAAACACCCTAAACTACAAAACCGTTCACTTTACACCCTCCAACTCCGAAAACCAGATCACCCGACCCCCTCGGGACGAAATCAGCTGGTTTTGGTCCTAGCTGGCATCCACGTTGGCCGATTTCGTCCTAGCTGACATCCACGTTGGCCGGTTTCACCACGTCATCTTCTTCTACATCCACCCACACTGTGTTCCGGTTTCGCCCCTGTCCAGCCCGATGCTCCACTGCCTCGACGTGTTCCGACGCAGCCTCCGCCGCGCGGGCCTGCAGCCCACCCCGCCGCTGCCGGCGCGGCTATGGCTCAAGAAGTGGTCGGGGCTGCGGCGGCAACAGTTCGTGCACTGCGTGTCGGAGCTCCAGGAGGCCGGCGTTCCACAGTTCGGCCAATGCCATGGCCGCCTCCGTGCGGGTGTTGGCCTTGTCGCTGCCCAGCGCGACGACAACGTGACCGACGAAGATGGCGGAGACGGCTATCTCGGCGATGTAGCGGAAGGAGGCCATGTTGCGGAGGAACCCGAACGCCGACGCGAGGCCACGCCTCCGCGCGCCGCAACGGCCGCCATGGCATCCCGCGATGCGGCGGTGAGCGGGTGCAGCGCCACACACGCGTGCTCGGCGCCGGCGCCGCCGGACTCGAGCGGTGGAGGACGCCGATAGGGAGCTGATGGAGGAGGTCGCCGGAGTCGAGCATCGCGGAGACAGCGGAGACGGCGGCGGCGGCGGAGGACGCCGGTAGGGAGCCGATGGAGGAGGCAAGCGAGTCCAGCGCCGCGGAGCGGGAAGCGGCAGAGCCAAGGGGTAGGCGGGGGAGCAGGCCATCGGCTCCATCACCACCGGAAGCAGGGGAGACGAGCAGGCGCGCATCGGCGGCGAGCGGGAGAGCGAAGCGGCGGAGGAGGACAACACCTGCACGGAGGCGAGCAGAGCGGAGAGTGCGGAGGCGAGGGGCGCGAGGAGCGGCGTAGAGGAGTGGAGAGAGGATGGAGGTGAGCAGTGAAAATGAAATGGAGAGAGTCTGCCAAAGAAGAAGGGTGCCACGTCATCGAAACATGTACACGTGGACATCACGTCAGCGAAAGATGTACACGTGGACGCCACGTCAGCTAAAACCAGGGTTGTTTAGGGCGATGGGGTTATTTGATCTGGTTTTGACAATTGAGGGATGTAAAGTGAACGGTTTTATAATTCATAGTGTTTTTTGGACTCGATCCATAGTTCAGAGAGGTAAATTGGACTTATTCCTTTCTTTTATGTCATAGCTACAAATTTTGGTGATCATATACTTCAAAACACACTTTATCTAGCTCCAGTGAGACAGCATTCAAAGTGCTTAGCATGTGGCAATGTGGCATTATTGTGCTCAACTATCAATCTTCCTCACCCAAACTTTAAGGGAAATTAAAGTGGTACACTTCATTGCAAACAGGTTATATTTCTTAAAAAGTACTGAGAAGACGAACCACAGCTAGTTCTCTCCGCACTGACTGCTACTAAAACCTGAAGTCTCAAACTAACTCTGCACTGTGGACAGCGAGGATCACTACGAAGCCCTCTGTTGATGCAGTCCGGGTGGAACAGGTGGCTACAATGCAGCACTGCCACCTGTTCCCCAGCAGCAAACTGTGTCATGCATATCACACACATCGTGTGCGCGCTGTGCCCTCCGCATATGCCGCCCCCTCTGGCGGGCATGCAACAATCGGTTGCTGCAAAAGTCGGGCTGCATGCGCTACACGTACTTAGCAGAAGAGTCATCGAAGGAGAAAGGTGGCAATAGCAAAGAAAATCGCGCTGGCGATGGCAGCCATCGCAATAATGGATATGGCCAACTCTGAGAGGGGGTGCTGCCCAAAGATATCATTAGGTTTGGTCTAGGCAGGACTGCAGAAGCCACAGGTGGGCACGAAGGGCAACAGCAGATGGCCGCGCGCGGAGACGCTGATTGCAGCTGCAAAGCAAGCGATCGGATCAATCCTGACTGCTTGGACTCGGACGTGAGCAAACAAGCTGCAGGAGGTGATGAAACGATAGAAGCTAGCTTCGTATGTACTCCCCTAAAATAAAATTATACATAGTGATGTTTTCTCTCCTACTGCGAGTCGTCTTCTTGAATCCCAAGATCCAACTCCTACTGATCGGTGCAGTGGTGTATCCCAGAATTAAATTTTAGGTATGACGGAGTCGCAAACGTGGACCAATCATTCAAAATCAAAGCAAAAAATAACAATTCATTTGGGACAACCATGTGAAAATAGAATTGAGAATTGAGATGATAGCGAACTTACTAGCCTTAGATTTTGACATCGCTACCGCCGCTCACAGCCTGCCTGCCCCTTGCCCCCTCCCCCTCGGCTCCTCGGCCCCTCCTCAGCCTCTTGAGTCCTAGGAGGTGGGAGCAGCACTGCCACGTGCCCATGCGGCCACGCCGCACCGCCGGCTGCCTGTCACCAGCACCCCCGCGCTGCGCCCTGCGCGCCCACTCCGTCTCTCACCCCACCGACGCTCATGCTAGGGTTTGCCGCCGCCGCACACTCGAGCCTGCTTGTGTGGGCCACCTTGAGCCCACCGCCAACCACCCCGAGTCTTCCTGTCTGGGCCACCCGAGCCCACCTCTGACCACCTCGAGCCTCCAACGACCATATTGTCAGCCGCCCTAAGCCCCCCAACAGCCACGCCGCCGCCTAGGGTTAGGATGCGCAGTGCTTGCCCCTCACCCTATGCCGACCTCTCAGCTCCCCCATTTGGGAATTTGGCCTCATGAGGTGGGTTGGGCACTTGGGCTCACGCCTCATGGGAGACGGAAAATTGGGCCACGGACCATGACCGAGCAACTTAAAGTCAGCCCAGGAGTCCACTAGGCCAGCAATGTGTCTTCTCGGGATGGATCGCAGGGTACAACAGCACAACATCCACTTGTGTCTTCTCCGACGTCATCTGCTACCAGAGAGGAAGGAGGCTAGGAGGGGGTGGGGGTAGGGGTAGGGGTTTCCGGACTTGCCATAATGGTAGGTCCGGCGCCCTGGATCGGTGGAGGAGAGAGGGGTGTACCGGTGGGGCCATGGCCTCCTTATAATCTCAGAGTTTGCATTTTTAGCTCTTTAGATTTCAATGGAACAAAAATTAACAGTATCATAACTATTTGGCCCCTCCTATAAAATATTGTTGTATTGTGTGACTTATTTGGTCCCTTTTATCTCTAACTCTTCACTCCGGCATTGAAAAGCCTCCTCCAAATACAACCGAATCGCCACATCGTATGTATTCCTTGTTTGGGACTAAGTGACTAACACATCAACTCAATAGGGAAAGATAACAAAACCTCTACCCCATTTACTCAAAATACACCATTCGCTAAATCGGACAGTCATCAAAATACGAGATTTCCATCACAGTAGCGGCGGAGCAGAATTCGGAGTACGTTGTGGCAGCGATGTGCCAGTCTGATCACCTAGTGAACATCAGCGACACAGTAATCCACAATGAACAAATTAACACCGGCATCTTCTGCCCTTATAATTGTCAATTTTCTGAATGAAACATTACATGAATGATCTGATGGTGCGTCGTTTATTTCTACTACGTAAAAAGAACAACACGTGCATAGGTCTGGTGGACACCGTACTCAATTGTTCAACAGCTTTCACCCTGTTACAAATGTGACCATCATTCCAGAGATTATTGAGGATGACTGACAAAGAAATAGTCGAATGCAAACAGATCAGGAACCGGTCCTGATTTATTCCGAAAAATTAAGAGCCCAAGAAAGCTTTATTTGGATGCTTGCTGACCGAAGAGTTTCTTCCTGATCTGCAAGAGGCGAAAAGAGAACATTTAAATAACCGGATAACCATCACGCATGTGTACATATATGCTGCGTTTATATACCTCAGGAAGCTTTTGTCTGAAAGAGACATCCACCCTTGCATCCAGCGTGTTGTCACAGACGATCTTGCCATCCTGCGATGCAAGCACGACACCTCCAGAGCTGTTCATGCATCCAAAGCAAACAATTAGGACATAAATTGTCAAGCCCTCCACAATGAACACTCCTCCTCTTCATTCTCTTCAGTAAAGGTTTGATTACACATTTACACTTAGCAATTCATGGAGGCAGGCTAGTAGTACGTACCATGACAGTCCATGCGCGTCGCGGCTGCTCTTCTG
Source organism: Ampelocalamus luodianensis (assembly GCA_036346255.1). Classification (NCBI taxonomy): domain Eukaryota; kingdom Viridiplantae; phylum Streptophyta; class Magnoliopsida; order Poales; family Poaceae; genus Ampelocalamus; species Ampelocalamus luodianensis. The sequence goes on from CM070625.1 coordinate 17,949,300, forward strand.
CGGCGGGAGGTACACCTTGTTGTCGATGATGATCTTGGGGAGGTTAACCTTGGTCTTCTCAGCGTACTCCTTCTTGGCCGCCTCCAGCACGGACTCGACGTGGCTGCGGTCGGCCTCCCTGCAGCGCAGCACCAGAGACGGCTCCCTCAGGCGAAGCAGGCTCTGAAGAACACAGTCACCGTTAATTACTCTGAATCTCTGGTCCAAACTGTATTTATATTATATAGCAATGTGATCGAAGCGAAGAAAGAGAGAAATTTGCAACCGGTTAGTCGATTAACCTGCACGATTAGGCCTTTGAGGACCTTCTTGTAGGCGTTGGCGTCTTTGGTGACGCGGAGGAGCCCCACGCCGGCGCTCTCCTTCATCTCGGTGACGATGTCGTCCTGCGCCTGAAGCACCTTGATGCGCGCCGCGTTGAGCTCCGTGGAGTACTCGCTGCATGCATCCGATCGAAGCCGCGATGATTAGGGTCAAGTCATTGCATTTCTTGAGTGAGATGAGGTGTAACGTGCTCACATCTTCCTGCGAACGTCCACTTGCTTCTCCTTGCGCTCGTAGTCCTGCCTGATCCTCCTCTTCTCGGACTCGACGAGCTGCAGCTTCTCTATGTTGAACTCCTGCATGCAGGCAGGCATTCGGAGTTTGTTCTCAACGTTTAATTTGTCGAACAAATGCAAGAATCACGAATCAAGCAGAACAATCTAAATTAACGGGATATCTAGAGATGCTGTAAGAAAGAGATCGAGGTGACACGGTAATATGAAACCTCCTCTGCGGCAACGGAGATCTCGCTGGCTTTCTCCTCGGCCTCCTGCAGGATGAACCGGACCATCTGCTGGATCTGCCTGCCGACGTCGGCATCGTTCATCTTGGATTAGTTCGTTGGACCAGCTAGCCCTCAATTTCTGCGTCTGCTTGGTATCTCAATTCTCAATCTCTACTGCTTCTACTTCGCAGACGAAATCAAACTTGTTCTAAGGTTCCTGTGTGCTGCTTTCCCCTTGGATGGACGAGAGACAAAGGGAAGACAGAGAGCGCGAGACCAACGTAGAGTTCGGATCCATGCATGGAAGAAAAAGAAAGGAGAGGTGAGGAGGGAGAAGAGAACTGGTCGTTGCATTCCGCGCCAAATTTGGCCTGCAATTTAGGTGTCTGGAGTCTGGACCATCTTATCTTGGCCCGTTCGTTTGGTGATGGACGGCCAAGGATGCATCAAACTGGCCTGAATCACCAGGCCCATGGCTATTAGGATAGAGGACTCGGCCTAAGCCTCTCGCCTCCGCCCACTTTCTCCCCCTTTCTGCTCCCTCTCCCTCTGGCACCCCCGCCGCCCGCCGGTGCACAAGAGGGCCAGGACAGTGGCCACGCGCGGGGCGGATTTGTCGTCCTCGTAGGGTTTCTCCGCCGTGAAGGCGGGCCGAGCTCGCCAAGCACGCGGAGTGCATGAAGTCGAAGTCGAATGCTCTGGTGCGCACCCGTTTCTAATTTCTTGGCTCACTGAACAGAACCGCTTGATGCGCCATGAAGCTGTTCGGGTTTATATGATATCAAACGCAATGGACTGGGGTGGGGGGGTGGGTGCATTGTTGTGGGATTTTTGTGGTCTGGAATTTGGTTCCAACACCCTATGCACGCAAGGTCTTTGAGAAAATTCCGGTGAAGCCTACGTTCAGACCACCAGTGTGGGCGTGTGGCAGTGGCAGTCGGGATTGCGCAGGCACTTTGCTTGCCGGTCCGTGCCAGCAGCGAACTGCGCCGTGCTCTGCCTGCGAGGCTGGCCGTCCATGATCCTCGTTGGCTCCTTGCGATCGCAAGCACTGTGATTGCTACAATACAAATATTTGCTTTTGGGACTGAAAATGTGATACAGCCATATAGATTACTTCTTACTTTTGATATGTGCTTTCGTTAAATTTAATTTCTTTGCAGAATATTTTGCTTTCGATACATTCCCTTTATTTCCCTTGCCCATTAGGAGTTTAGTTTAGACTTTAGAACCGACATTACATTTTAGGAGAGGTGCCTGCTTGTAAGACATTGATTTGTCATTGGTGTACCGCAATGGCGATTCTGGGTAAGTGGGTGCTTCATACTGAAGTTTAGACTTTAGTACAGTGACGTTATATTTTAGAAGTGCCAGCTTGTAAGATATTGATACTACAACGACAATTCCGGGCAGTGCATTTTGAAATTATTTTTAGTTTTGGATGAGAACTGATCTGTTGACTTTAACCACTTGTAAAGAAGGTTTGCTTAACTTATCAGCTGACCTTATATCAGGAAAGAAAAATCTGGTCAGACGACCATAGGATTTTAATCAGTTACCAATGTGAGTATGTGGTCACGAATCCAATTATTTTTTCTAGATTTTAGGAATCATTGAATTTTTCCACTGAAACCGGTTAGTTCATCTCATGTTGTTCTTGGCAAATAAAATGGCTGAAATCCATCTGAGTTACAATACTTTAAAGCTGCCCATTCTCGGAGTACTTCAAAACAGCAGATTTCCCCTTTATTGTGGAAGCCTGGATCCAATTCTGTTATACAAGAGCAGCTCTGGTTGGAGCAGAAGCTGCATCAGGGATGGAACAGCAGGGAGGTCAACAAGTAGACAGAAATGGCACCAGCATCATTCATCACTTGCTTCATGACCCCAGGGGCCATGTGGTCAGTGTTGAGGCCTTGATGGTTGTGGGAACAGGCCCTTATGCTTCGTCGCTGCTCTTGGATCCCACCGTCTGTGTACACACTATTGTTTTTCATCTTTACATACACGATTGGGTTCATGCAGTCCTCATCCATCAAGAATGAGCTGTATCCAGTTTGGGCCGTCTCATTCTTTGCAGTCCTTGAGTGCACCAACTCTATCACTGCTTATGAACTTGATGACAATAAGCAATGGATGAGGCAACTTGTTCAGTTAGTTCTCTACTACACATGTTTCTATGATGCTTCAGTATATATCAGGTGATTTTGTGCTTATCAGTGTCAGTTTCCTGTTTGCTGTAACATACTACAAGAATTTTATGCGAATCTGTGCCTGCGTACTTGCTAGCTGTTCATGGGATTCAAGCAAACTTCTTGCTGACTGCATGAAGCATGATGCTGATTCAAATATATCTAGGTATGATCCCATTAGCTTGGAAGGCTACAATTACCTTGTGTGCTGGGCTGGTGCAAAGATCAGGTCTGAACCTCCTTACTATCGAAAGCAGTTGATTGCAACTGAAAATGTTGTCACCATTGAGCAGATCTGGCATTTTGATGGGAGACTGATGAAGTCTGTTGAGGGTGCCCAGTTGAAAGATGTCTGCCTTTCGTTTGCCTTGTACCATTTGCTCAAGCGATGCTACTTTGGGTTTTCTTGTGCTGAATCTGCCTTCAAAAGACTCATGACTTCGTCTTTAGAGGGCTGTTAGCCAGCGAAGAGGACCACAATAGGGCATTCAAGGTGATAGAAGTAGAGTTAAGTTTCCTATATGATTTCTTCTTTACCAGGTACGCCTTCATGTATTATCAAGAATGCAAAGTATTCTACTCCACCATTATTTCAGTCACATTGATCTCTTTGGTTATACTGGCTGTAACTCATGCTCGAGGAATAGATTATTCTTTAAGCGACATGACCACAATGGAAACCAGGAGTGCTGATATTGATATTACCATGCTAATTTTAGCAACACTTGCTTTTCTGGAAATTTGCAGCTTACATTATATTGGCTCTCTGACTGGGGTAAAGTTTCATTAACCTGTAGATATGTCATTCATCTTCGGTGGAAAAGGCATAAATTCATTGAGAGGGTACTTGCTTTTCTCTGTAAGATTACCTTGTATCCGTGCTGGCAGACTAAGATTGGTCAGTATTGTTTACTTGAGTCTTTTCAAGGCAATCTTTGCATAAGAAGGTTGAACAATTTCATCAGATGGAGTAATATTATGTGTCCTAGAGATCTAGAGAAGATGGGCATCAACATGACTGCCGTGGTAAATGATCGCAAAGAAGGAGTTCCTATTATTGTGCACCATGAAGTAAAGAAAGCAATTGTGCAATCTATGAAAGTTAGCAATGGCCAGCTATCCAATGGAATGTTCTCGTTAGCAAGGAATGGTCTTATCGAGCAATTCTCCTGGGCATGCTGGCAAGAGACTCAAACACACACTATCTTGATTTGGCATATAGCCACCAGCTACTGCGAAATTGCACTTGCACCTGTTGGGTTGATCTTCGGCTAACGGCATCCCGAGATCCCAGGGAGACCACGTCTCCACTCGCAATAAGAACAGAGGGGGTTCGGCAGGCCATCTACGACGTCGTTCTTGGCTACCAAAACCCCGCACAAACCCGATCGTTTTGGAGCGCTAAGGTGAACGAAGACCCAGGACCGCCGGCCTCGTCCACGACCACCACTACGTTCACCGATGCCTCTACACCGACCCCTCTACACCTCCCGGCCGCTACACCGACATATCCACACCCTAATGGCGTCATCGGGTTCGGGTATGTCACAATCACGCTTCCGCTCTATTGTTTATGTAGGTGTTCATGTTATGGAGCTAGGGTTCATGTCTAAGTTCGAGTTTAGCCCTAAGATCATGCCCACATTTGGTATCAGAGCCACCCTAGCTCTCCTTGAACCCAAATTAGTCAAAACCGAACATGATTTTGCTGGATCTAATGATTAATAGTTCAAATCTAAAGCCTAGAGGCCCGGATCTATTGACTAAATGGCTCAGATTAGCATTTAGAAGGAGAGGACATCAAAATCTTTTCAGGAACCCTAATGAAATCCCGAGAAATCCCAAAATCAGTACCACCCGAGCCCTAAAACCCGAATCAAAACCAATGTTTGGCGGCGGATACTTACGTTTTTTGTGGATCTGGAGATCCTCCGATCACGGGCGCCACCGTAGCCCCACTCGACCGCCGCGCGCGCAACCCTCGCTGCACGCACGCGGCGAGAGAAGGCGGAGGCGCCGTCTTTCTTTGAGCCGCCGCCATCGATGCTCCTCGCGCTCGCGCGCTGCCGCCGGGGCGTGCGCCTCAGGCCGTCGCCTCGCGCATGAGCGCCGCTGCCGTCGCCTGCGCTTTTCGGGGAGGAGAAGGGGAGAATGGCGATTAGGGTTAGGGTTTTGGTCTTTTGTATCGCTCGCGTTAGCGCTGTGCCGTCCGATTAGATCCGACGATCGATTTTTTACGGGCCGGCGCAAGGTTTTGGGCTGAATGTTTTTCGGCCGTACGATCGAGATCCGACGGCGGCTGCGTTTTCCGAGCCGACGGAGGGGAGTTTGGGCCGCGCGCGCGTGTTTTGGGCCGTGCGCGTGTGCTTGGGCCGAGCATGTGGTTTGGGCTGTTTTTTCTTTAGGGCAGCCCATGAACAGTGTTTTTTCTCTTTTTCTTTTATTTTCAGTGCATTTCTTTTATGATTAAGTCTTAATGCACTGTTTTAATTATTATTTTGTTACCCAAATTATGATATATCATGAATAAGGTATTATTAACCAATATTATGCTTAGTCTCTGATTAAAATTGAACCAACGAGATATTTTAATTAGAGATTTTTACATTTTATGTTCTGACATTTTGTATGCATACGATTGCATTCTGACCAACGTTGATTGTAATCGTGTGTAGCCACATTAATTGTTTTAGTTCTATTTCATCTTCTTCCCAACGGTGATGTGAATTAGGACTATAGTTTTTGCATGTTATTAATCAGACCAACGTAGGGTTAATTGCATGCAACATATTTTTATGATTATTTCTAATTTATGCCCTGTATCTTGGTATTCAACAATAAATGCATCAAATGTCGCTGCCACAATCGACAACATTGAGCAGCTTACGGGGAGTAATTTTCCCACCTGGAAGGAAAGGATCCATGTTGTCCTTGGGGTTTTAGATCTTGATTATGCTTTAAGGGTGCCAGCTCCCATTCCCCTCACTGAGGGTGAAGAAAATTATGATGACAAAAAGAAAATTTATGAAACTAATGCTGAGAAATGGGAGCGGTCCAACCGTCTATCACTTATGATTATGAAGACATCCATTTCAGTTGGGATCAGGGGAGCAATCCCCGATTCTGAAAATGCTACAGAGTATCTGGCATCAGTTGAGGAAAAATTTAAGGGCTCCACAAAAGTTTATGCCAGTACTCTAATTCAGAGGCTCTTGACAACTAAGTATAATGGATCCGACAGTATTAGAGAACACATTATGATGATGACTGATATGGCCGGAAAACTTAAAGGCATGGACATGGAAATATCTGATGGTTTCCTAGTCCATTTCATCATGACTTCTCTTCCTTCTGAATATACAGCTTTTAAGATCAATTATAATACTCAGAAAGAAAAGTGAAACATGAGCGATTTAATCGCCATGTGTGTTCAGGAGGAGGAAAGAATAAGGACGGAAAAGAGGAATCTTGCACTTCAAGTTGGTGGCTCCAACAAAAGGAAGTTCCAAGGGGACTTCAAATCTAAGAAAAAGCTGGCGTTCTCCCCCAATGCAGATAAGTCGGGGCCTAAAGTGCACAATGCACCTAAGCCTCATTTGGCTCCTGCTGGAGCACCTAAAGGGGGTGAATGTCATTTCATAGCAGCGCCAGGCACTTTCGGAAGGACGTGCCGGATTCCTAAAGTGGCTCGCAAAGAAGGGTAATGATACAATAACTTTTGTTGATGAAACTCTTTATGCTAATTTTTCCATTAATTCCTGGTGGATTGACTCAGGTGCAACTGTGCACGTTACTAATTCTTTACAGGGATTCCTTACCGCGAGAACACTAAGAAAGGGGGAGCGAAGCCTTAGAGTCGCGGATGGAAAGGAAGCCGAAGTAGAATCAATTGGATCAATTACATTAGTTTTAGACAACGGCTTCTCGCTTCGTCTCAATAATGTAGTTTATGTTCCTTCTATTAGGAGGAATTTAATTTCAATTTCTTTGTTGGACGATGAAGGTTTTAAGTGTGTTTTTGGTGATAATAAATGTGTTATTACGTTTAATTCTAATGATGTTGGTCTTGCTTTTAGACGAGATAAACTCTATATGCTTTCCCTTAATGAATCTCCTGTATCCTTGAATGTGTGTGATGCTAAGGGTAAAAAGAATAATGAGACTTCTTCGAAATTGTGGCACTGTTGTTTAGGCCACATTTCGAAGGGGAGAATGGAGCGTCTCATTAAGGAAGAGATTCTCCATCCATTAGATTTCTCTGACTCAGACCATTGCATTGATTGCATTAAAGGAAAATATGTGAAACAAATAAAGAAGGGAGCTACTCGCAGCACAGGACTTTTAGAATTAATTCATACTGATATTTGTGGTCCTTTTCCTGTGACATCAGTGGATGGTTTTGATTCTTTTATCACATTCACTGATGATTTCTCCCGTTATGGTTATATCTTTCCCATTAAAGACCGATCTGAGTCACTTGATAAATTTAAGATATTTAAAGCTGAAGTTGAAAATCAGCACAACCTAAGAATTAAAGTGGTAAGATCGGATCGTGGGGGAGAATATTATGGAAGACATGCCTCTTATGGGCAAATTCCTGGCCCTTTCGTTAAGTTTCTTCAAGAAAATGGCATTCTTGCCAAGTATTCTATGCCAGGTGAACCTCAGCAGAATGGAGTAGCTGAGAGACGCAACTGTACACTTATGGATATGGTACGGAGCATGCTCAGCCACTCTAGTTTACCAATTAGTTTGTGGATGGAAGCACTAAAGACAGCTGCACATATTCTTAATCGGTTTCCCAGTAAATCAGTACCTAAGACACCTTATGAATTATGGACTGGGAGAAAACTGAGTATGAAATATTTACAAGTGTGGGGTTGTCGTGCTGAAGCTAAGATATTTAATCCACATATTAAAAAATTAGACTCTAAAACAGTAAGTTGTCATTTTATTGGGTACCCTGATAGATCCAAAGGGTATCGTTTTTACTGTCTTGATAGGACAACTAAGTTTGTGGGAAAAGGCACGCTATGTTCTTAGAGAATAATGAGGAGCTGGAACCCAGGAAAATAGATCTTGGGGAGAAGCGGGTTTATGTTTCTTCACCGCTTATCCCAGAGACCTTTATTCCTGTGTCTCAGGTGGTTGCGCCTCTAGTAGAAAATACTGTTGTTGCACCCACTGTTGAGGTCCCTGAAATTCCTAATGTTGTACCTAATGATGAGCCTCAGCAGTCTCCTGTCATAGCTAATGAACCTATTAGAAGATCACAGCGGGAGAGAAGATCTGCCATCCCAAATGATTATGTTGTATATATGAATGAGGATATTAATGATATAGGGAAGGTAGATGATCCCACCTCTTATAAGGAGGTCATGATGAGTGAACATTCTCCTAAGTGGCTTGATGCCATGAAGGATGAACTAAAGTCTATGAGCACTAATGATGTATGGGACTTGGTAGAAATTCCTGACGGAGTCAAAACAGTAGGCTGTAAATGGGTCTACAAAACCAAGCATGACTCTAAGGGAAATATCGAAAGGTTCAAAGCAAGGCTTGTAGCAAAAGGCTTCTCACAAAGAGAGGGAATTGACTATAATGACACCTTTTCTCTTGTCTCAACTAAGGATTCATTCAGAATCGTAATGACACTTGTAGCTCATTATGATTTAGAGCTGCATCAGATGGATGTTAAAACGGCATTTCTTAATGGCGACTTGCAAGAAAATGTTTACATGGCTCAACCAGAAGGTTTTGTCGTGAAAGACAAGGAGCATATGAGATGTCGACTTAAGAAATCAATTTATGGCCTGAAACAAGCGTCGAGGCAGTGGTACCTCAAATTTGATAAGATAATAAGGAATTTTGATTTTAAGGAAAATGAAGTTGATAATTGCATATATGTTAAGTTTAAGGGGAGTAAATTCACCATCTTAGTGCTTTATGTAGATGACATCTTATTGGTCAGCAGTGATAAGGATATGCTGTTTGAGACCAAGAGATTTCTTTCATCTAATTTTGATATGAAGGATCTTGGTGATGCCTCTTACGTTCTTGGCATTGAGATTCACCGAGATAGGTCCAAAGGAATATTAGGTTTATCTCAAAAGGCATACGTTGACAGAGTACTGAAGAAATACAATATGCATAAGTGCTCTGGCTCGCCTGCTCCTATTGTTAAGGGCGATAAGTTTGGGACATTTCAATGTCCAAGGAACCAATATGAAACTGATCAGATGAAGTCGGTTCCTTATGCTTCAGCTGTTGGAAGCATTATGTATGCTCAAGTATGTACACGCCCTGATTTAGCTTTTGTAACCGGGATGCTTGGCGATATCACCAACTCGGGACCGGACCACTGGAAGGCCGTTAAGAAAGTCTTGCGTCAGATGCAAGCTACTAAGCATTTCATGCTCACATACAAGAATTCTGATAACCTTAAAGTTGTTGGTTATTCAGATTCAGATTTTGCGGGATGTGTTGATACTAAGAAATCCACGTCAGGTTATATCTTCACACTCGTTCAGGGAGCTATCTCGTGGAAAAGCTCCAAACAAACCCTTACGGCATCTTCAACGATGCAAGCTGAGTTTGTGGCATGTTATGAGGCCACCGGGCAGGCTGTATGGCTTAAGAATTTTATCCCGGGACTTAGAGTGGTAGACGAGACTCGAAACCGCTCACCTTATACTGCGATAACGAACCCGCAGTCTTTTATGCGAGTAACAACAAGTCAAGTGGTGCTGCCAAACACATTGACATTAAGTATCATGTTGTGAAAGATAGAATCCAAGATCAAACCATTAGTATTAAGCATATTAGTACTAAGTCAATGCTTGCGGATCCGCTTACTAAAGGCTTACCACCCAATATTTTTCGTGATCATGTTGCCGGCATGGGATTATTGGAAAGCCTCTGATTCTGGATAAAAGGACCTTAAAGAAAACCAACTCCCATTAAGTATAATGAATATCCACTTCAAGATAGGATAGTACACTATAGATACTGAGGTTGTATGACATTTCATTGGTCATGCGACGCATTGTCTTGGTGTGCTATTTTATTGAGAATGAGCTTATGATGTTAGCCTTACGATCAAAGGGGAGAATGTTGGGTTGATCTTCAGCTAACGGCATCCCGAGATCCCAGGGAGACCACGTCTCCACTCGCGCCCTGATTGGAGGCGCGGACAACTACTTTTGGTTTGGGTCCCGGTCACCTAGCGTAATAAGAACAGAGGGGGTTCGGCAGGCCATCTACGACGTCGTTCGTGGCTACCAAAACCCCGCACAAACCCGATCGTTTTGGAGCGCTAAGGTGAACGAAGACCCAGGACCGCCGGCCTCGTCCACGACCACCACTACGTCCACCGACGCCTCTACACCGACCCCTCTACACCTCCCGGCCGCTACACCGACAGATCCACACCCTAATGGCGTCATCGGGTTCGGGTATGTCACAATCACGCTTCCGCTCTATTGTTTATGTAGGTGTTCATGTTATAGAGCTAGGGTTCATGTCTAAGTTCGAGTTTAGCCCTAAGATCATGCCCACAGCACCACCTGACTTGGAGTTAAGTGAGAGCCAAGAACAAGGGGATATTCTAATCCACCATGATGTCACCACCAAACTATCAAGATATTGCGCATACTTGGTTGTGTTTGTTCCAGAATTGCTGCCAGATCACCAATATGATACAAAAGGCATCTTTGATGAGGTAGAAAAGGAAGCAAGGGAACTTCTGGGAGGTGAAAGATCGTTGCAAGACAAGTATCAGGTAATGAAAAACTTGGGGGAACTAGAGGAGACGATTTTTGTGAAGGGAGCAAAGCTTGGTAAGCAGTTAGAGAGCATAACAGACTGTACAATGTGTTGGAAGGTGATGGCAAACTTCTGGGCTGAAATGATTTTATATGTTGCGCTATCAGATAATGTAAGAGGTCACATTGAACGCCTTATACGCAGTGGGGAGTTTCTGACTCATCTATGGGCTTTGCTCACCCACGCAGGCATTGTGGATCTAAGCAAAGATAGCCAGAATTTGTAAAAATTCGGTAACCCTCCAAACAAAAGTGCATCTTTGTTTGGTTCTGTGATTTAAAAAAAACTAGAGAAAATTTTTGATATGTTTGTTTGGTCAAGTTCGTTGTTGCTGCTGTAAAGTTTGCAATGACCTTGACGCTTTTATTAAGTGAAATGAATTGTTTGTCGAAACCAGTAGTATGTTTCATAATTCATCTAGGCTATATGCCTGTATGGTATATTGGTATTGCTGTGGCGTGGATGTCTCTGACTATTTGTACATGTAACTGGTCCAATGCTACTTCTGTTTCTATGGTTTGTCATGTTTTTCAAACTTACTACAATTTGCATTGTGATTCATAGTTTTGCATTTTATTTCAGCTTTCATTATGTGCTAGATGATCTAAGCCTATTTCCAGTCTCTATCATTGTTGGTTGTTTGAGTTTGCATTAAATTGTTCTTTATTAGGTAAAAAGGGTGAACTTGCTCCCCTTTTGTTTGTTGGATTGGATCTCATGGCTACCTAGTCTATCAACTCTTTATAGCCAAGAGAAAGATCAAGGGAGTTAGCAAACAGTTCACGAGTGAGCCGGATGCATGGTTTATTGCAGCTAGAGGCAAGAAGATTGGAGATGAAGTGGTTGAAAGTTGGAAAAGTGAAATGGCATCCGAGCACAAATGATTAATGTCTCATTTCAAGGTAACTGGTACGTGAACTTTTTTTTATTTAATCTTTTTTTGAATTTTATTTTAAAGTTAGCCTCTCACGAACTTTATTTCTAATTCTGACCTCTTTGATCATGTCACCATCAGTAGCGAAACAAAACAACACTAGCACGCTAGCCTGTATCTTGTCAAGTTCTTGTCACGTCACTACTAGTGGCGTTACAGTGTTGTTTGGTCACGCCACTGGTGGTGGCGTGACAAAAAAAATACTATTTTAGCAGACTTATCTTATGACGTGATAAAAAATACTATTTTAGTAGACTTATCTTATATCGTGACAAAAAATACTATTTTAGCAGACTTATCTTATGGCGTGACAGTATTGTTTTGTCATGCTACAGATTGTGGCGTAATCAAATGGGTTAGAATTAAAAATAAAGTTCACGAGGGATTAACTTTAAAATAAAATTCAAAAAATAATTAATAAATAAAAAAAGTTCCTGGTACGTGCAGGTGCCATCATTCTTCAGACCAAATCCTCCATCGGCCTACAGCTAAGATGTCGCTTTTGCATTTCCTTTCCGGTGGAAAATAGTGCTTAAATCTTCTTTGCCTTTGGCATTTTTAAGTTTGGTAAAGTATACTATCTTAAAGTTTGACATTGAGGTTGCAGCTTACTAGTAGTTGCAAATTTCCAAGACTTCACAAGTACTGCAGGATGCATCATTTGTCAATCAATTTAACATCTGAAAACAGATACAAACAAGCACTACGCAAGTAACCTCTACCAAAACCAAGCACTAGACAAGTACAGTAGTAACTGTATGTACAAAGGAAAATGCTCAGCGTACGACGATTTCGTGTATGACAAAAAGGCGAGTCCGCCTGTGTCTCCGCCCACGCCACCCCGGCTACCCGCACCTTCGTCTGCTACCTCCTCCTCTTTCGATCGGCCCGTGCTCGCCTCCTCTTCGGCCGCCCCGCAGCCACCTCCTTGCCCGCGCCGCCGTTCGTGCGCGCCGCCTGCGCGCGCCTCGCCCACGTGCATACGACGACAACCTAGCGGTGCGCCTGTGCTGCCTGCCACCTAGCCGTCATGTGTGTCGTACGTGCGTACAATGATAAATCGTCGTGTGTATAGCACTGCTGATATACAAATATACCAAGTTATATGTTAGAAGAGTACACTTGCGAGTTCATTGGCTCAGAGGTCACACCACTGGTGATAGCGTGACAAAAAATGCTATTTTAACGGATTTATTTTATGATGTGACAGTATTATTTTGTCACATCACAGATGGTGGCGTGACCAAATAGATCAGAATTGGAAATAAAGTTGACGAGAGATTAACTTTAAAATAAAATTCAAAAAATGATTAATTAATAAAAAAAAAAGTTCCTGGTACGTGCAAGTGCCATCATTCTTCGGACCAAATCCTCCATCGGCCTACAGCTAAGATGTCGCTTTTGCATTTCCTTTCCGGTGAGAAATAGGGCTTAAATCTTCTTTGCCTTGGCATTTTAAGTTTGGTAAAGTACTATCTTTAAGTTTGACATTGAGGTTGTAGTTTACTAGTAGTTGCAAATTTCCAAGACTTCACAAGTACTGCGGGATGCATCATTCGTCAATCAATTTAACATCTGAAAACAGATACAAACAAGCACTACGCAAGTAACCTCTATCAAAACCAAACACTAGACAAGTACAGTAGTAACTGTATGTACAAAGAAAAATGCTCCGCGTACGAACGATTTCGTGTACAACAAAAAGGCGAGTCCGCCGTGCCTCTGCCCGCGCAACCCCGGCTACCCGCACCTTCGTCCGCTGCCTCCTCCTGCGCGCCTCCGGCCCACATGCGTACTCCAGCCCACGTGCGTACGATGACAACCTAGTGGTGCATCCGCGCCGCCCACCGCCCAGCCATCATGTGTGTCGTACGCACGTACGATGATAAATCGTCGTGTGTATAGCACTGCTGATATACAACTATACCAAGTTATATGTTAGAAGAGTACGCTTAGCGAGCTCATTGGCTCAGATAACTGATGAGAGCACAAGTATCGAGTCTCCTTGACGGACTAGGACCTTATCCTCTTGCTGTACCTGAAATTCCCAGGTTCTACTGATCACTGGGAAAAGAATGCAGGTCTATCCATGATCCATCCACAGCTTGGCACTGCCATTCCCTTCGTTTTTTCCCCCTGTAGTTGAAATGACAAATGACAAGTTCGGTTGCATTGTCGTGCAGTACAGACAGTTTTGCAAGAGCAGGACCATGCGGCATTATGGACGGGATAGGATGGGGATCAGGGAATGCATGGCATGTGGAGGCGGGCTTGACCGCATGTTACATGTATCCTCCCCAGAAGCTCGACACGAGGAGCCAGCAGTTCGTCCCACCAATAACCGGTGAGGATTCCAGTCACCTCCACTAGCAGGTATCTAATCTTAGGTTTTCTGTAGGATGATTACTGCACAATCAATTGACTCACTATAACACCCTCTCCTGATCAGTTATTTTTTACTACGTCCTAAATCTAACAGCACCATTGCTATATCACAGAATGAAATATACATGGAATATCGATCTGGTCAAACAAATTACTGAAGAGTAGTGCTTCTACGCTCTCAAGATGCGCTAAACAAGACAAATCGGTCATTCAAGTCTTGCAGTAGATGAACCAAGCTGTGAGCAACAGATGGAGGAGCATTTTATATGGGCTAGTGAACACTTCTTTCTTCCCTCTTTTGAAGGACCAACATGCATCCTGCCGCAGGTGGATTCAAGTGAATCTTCGGGAGTGGACAGGACATCCGATTCAATATTGTTTTACTTTATCAAAACCTACATACGCATAGATGTGCACCCTATAGTTTATATTAATTCACTTCACATACATGTGGTGGCATGTATGGTAATATCCGATCGACTCGTTCTGAATCCGCCACTGTATCCTGCCCTGTTCCTGGTGAGATGACGAAGAAAGTTGCATTGAGCGGCTGCAACGCATTCCAGGACTGGCCAGATCCCGGCACAGTGCCCCCGTGCCCGGTTCCTGGCGATGGATCGGTCGACGCGGCAACCACCGGTCGCCATCGCCCAACTAACGCGCGGGAGACGTCGCTGATCACATCAGTGGATGAGGAGTGCCCTCCCCTCCCGTCCGGGCCACCAATCTACGGGGTGCGGCCGCGAAAGCGACTGCCGGGATGGGGTGGATGGCGCTCCACTGTCTTGCTTTAATCACACAAGAATTTCTCTCGTTCTTCCTCCTCTCGAGTTTTTGGCGGATACGGTCGGTTTGCAAACCGCATTTACATTTTTGACCATGCGCAAACTGTATTTGCAGAAATGGCAACGCGGGCGCGTCACCTGCGCCAGCGCAGCCGTGCCGCGCCGCCGCCGTGGCGCGCGACGCCCACCCTGCGCCCGCCGTCACGTCACGTGGGCGCCACGCCACCCCGCGCCGCGCTTTTTTCAATTTTTCTTTTTTTAGACGTAGAAATATTTTTTTTAAAAAAAAAAATTGCTACAGTGTGGGCGCACGCTCACCCTGCGCCCACACTGTAGCAAAATTTTGTTTTTGTTTTTGTTTTTAAAAAAACATTTATGTTTATTTTTGTAAGAATTTTTAAATATAGTAAATAGGGTCCAAAATTATGAAATTTTTATGGAGCCTTCGACACCGTGTACTTACTTGAGTAATATTTTCAAAATTTTATCCATTATGAATTTTCTCGAAAATTCATTTAAGTATATTGTAAATAGGGTTTCATCATTTCATGTGACTTGGAATGATTTCATGAAATTTTGTCCATTATCCCACCGTCCCTCCTCCCTCATCCGCACATCTGTCGCCTCGTCCGAAATTCCGGCACCAAATCTTACAAAATTCCCGGCGCCAACGCCGCGGCTCATTCTCCGCTTCGCTATAAATACCGAACTCTTGCACTCACTCGTCGCTTGACCTTGATTGATTACTTCCCCCGAATGACTGATCGATTACTTCCTCCGAAGGCAGGTAATTTGTGCTATGCTTTTGCCGTTATTATCGTAGTTATAATTAGTCAGTCTTAGTCAGCTAGTCGTAATTAGATAGTTTAGGGGTAATTAATTAGTCGTAATTAGTTAGTTGACTAGTAATGAATTAGTTTAGTAATAATGAATTAGTTTAGTGGTAATTAACGTTGTTAGTCGCATGTAAGAAAATGTTATGGCTTAAATTGGATACTTATCTTTTCTTAATTTCAAAATTTTTTAGATGTGTTTCATGAACACCTGCGCTGAGAAGGGGGGAGGTTTCTGTGTAGAGTTGTGGTGCATACTTCAGGGTTTGGGCTACGTCTACCGACCAGATTATCATGGCTTCACTATCAACAAGTACGGCAAGGAAATGTAGCGCGTCAAGGTCACCGCTCACTCAAGAGCCATCTACGAGGAGACAGACCCTACCACTTCACGGTAGAGAGAGAGCCAGACAAGCTCGGGATGCAAGATGAAACCCTAATGTAGATGCTATTCTTTAATACTGCATTGCACTACAGGCTCGATAGGTTTGTACATAAACCAAATAGGCAAAATACGTGGCGTGTAGATCATATAACGATGTACCGTAGCCTTCGAAACGCACACGAGTCGGAGGTTACGGTACATCGTTATATGATCTGCATGCCACGCATTTCCCTCAGTTGGTTCATGTACAAGTTTATCTAGCCTATGGTACAATACATTATTAAACAATATCATCCAATGCAGTGATGATATTGGATACAGTATTAAAGAATATCATCCAATGTAGTGATGATATTGGATTGCCGCTGGGATGTTGTACGAGAGTGACAATTATTCTTCCTTCCTTCAGATATCTCCAATGGAATTAAAATGCAGCGTATTTTATGCAGCGTTTTTTTATACATTCTAAGTCACATGAAATGATGAAACCCTATTTACAATATACTTAAATGAATTTTTGAGAAAAATTCATAATGGATAAAATTTTGAAAATATTACACAAGTAAGTACACGGTGTCAGAAGGCTCCATAAAAAATTTCATAATTTTTGGACCCTATTTACTATATTTAAAAATTCTTACAAAAAATAAACATAAATGTTTTTTTTTAAAAAAAACAAAAAACAAAAAACAAAATTTTTGCTACAGTGTGGGCGCAGGGTGAGCGTGCGCCCACACTGTAGCATTTTTTTTTAAAAAAAAAAATATTTCTACGCCTAAAAATTGAAAAAAAGCGCGCGCGCGGGTGGCGTGCGCCCACGCGACGACGTGGCGGCCGGTGGCGCGGCGCGCGGGTGGGCGTGCGCCACGGCGACGTGGCGGCGCTGGGCGCGGGGTGACCATGCGCCCGCGTTGCCATTTCTGCAAATACGGTTTGTGTATGGTCAAAAATGTAAATACGGTTTGCAAACCGACCGTATTCGCCGAAAATTCTCCTCCTCTCTGCTCAGCTCTACGTATTGAGGTGTGCTCCTGTGTGTTCCTTTCTCTGCTGCATCGTGTAAGCTACCGGTGGATCTGGTGCAAATGTCACTACTCATGAGTGCCTGTAAATCGTAGATTAGGAAACATGTACAACCTGTCTGCCGAACGGGTGGTGTTCAAGTGCGAGTAGATTGTTCGATTTTTTCCCTAACAGCTTGAGCTTTTGGGACCGGTTGGAGTACGAGACTTAGTACATGCATATAAACATTTCTTTAATTTTCTCACTTTAAGGTTAGTCGACGGCAGATAGATCTCTAGCATCTCCGATGTTCGCTTTTTCCAGTACCAGGCTAGCACCTGTTCTAGTCCAGGTACCGTCCAGGTACCGGCGCTAAGGAAATCTTTCGGAAATCTTCCCCAGTACGGTTCGTGTGTCAATGAGTAGGGGATGAGAGAGAGGATGATGATGGAAGATAGAGAAGGGATGCTAAGACAATGGAGTGAAGAAGTAAACTTAGCACCTAAATGATGTAGTAGTGACGTAACATTTTTTAGTGCTCTATATGTACTACACGTAATGCGGTCTCAGGATTTATAGTAGTGGTGTTCAAATTTTTTTTAAAAAAATGTTCGATGGAAAGTGTAAGGTCCACGTTAGCAACAAAAAAAAACAGTGTACAAATTGTAATGCTAGAAACAAACATCTCAAAATAATTTAGAGAATATTAGGTGTAAAAGGTGTTATGTAACAAGTTAGTTGCGTTACCATTTTAGAAGATGTAATATTATTCTTCAAAAATTTATAGAGAAGGTAAAAAATGTGGGAACATAGAGTAGTAAATTGCTAATTTTATCGGCCTTGCAAGTTTTTGAAATACATTGGGAAAATGCATTCTTTTATATTTTTATCAGAATAAAATATACAAGTTGTTCAAAAAAATGTACAAGTTATTGAAATTCTAAGCAACAACAAAAGAAACAAGATCTCAATAACTTTTGCACCTATCAAACTAAAAAGAAAAAAACAAACAAACAAAATCAGGCTTTGAGAGAAAGACCCGATGACCAACCAGACAAACCTAGCTCTGTGTCGTACTAATGATTTTTGCAAATATTTTAGGTGTTCATCTCACATGAACCACTATAAAATCCGCCCCTGACTACACGCTGTGAGAAGGCGATGCTACAGTTTGTCCGATGAAGTTTACTCACGGTAGCACATGGATGCAACTGAACGGTTCGGTAAAATTTGATCTTTGCCTACAGTGTATAGTTTTAAAAAAGGTATGAACTTGGCCGGTACACACTTGAGAAATTCCTTTTGTCAGGGTAGGCCGGTACAGAGCACACCATCACTGTCGACCACGCAACTGGGTAGGCTACATGTGTATTATCGTAGTGCTGTACTGTATGTGGCCCTCCGCACAAGTACTACGCCGTAAGTGGGCAAGATCTGAAGATCTGACCTCATGTTCAGCAATAGTTCTTCCTTTCCCGGTTACAACAAGCCATGCAAATACTAGTCATTGGTTCAAATCCAATAGTAGGTAAAACCGGCCGAAACCCCCCGCTTTTGCCAGCATGACAGCAAGAAATACGTACACAAATGGACTCTCTGAAATAAATAAAGGCGGTACTTGCACAGGTTTAAAGCCGTCCAATTGTACAACAAGATGGATCAGATCAAACACTGGAACCAACACCAGTACCTGCAAGATATTAACTACCAATAAAATGGCAGAAAGGAAACGTACATCCAAGATTCATGCTAAAACAAAAATTCGTTGTGTTGTACTTTTTTTACATTGCAAAGATGACACCAGCATGGACACACCTCCTCCACCACCCGAGCACACACGCAAGTGTATCTCTTATCATACACCTATAATTGTGAAATATGGTAATAAATCTACGACATAACGGAGCGTGGACTTCCCCTACTTAATACTTGTGTGCCGAAAATCCTCCTCCTCCACCACCACACAAGTATGCACGCAAGTGTATCTCTTACCACACACTCATAATTGTAAAATATGGTAATAAATCCACGACATGACGGAGCGCGGACTTCCCCATTTAAGCGCACTTCGTTCCGAAAATCCTCCTATCACATAGGATCCAGATCGAACGGCCTAGAATGGAGATTGCACGTGCATCGTCTAGGAGATTTGGCAGTGCCAGCTTTGCCAGGCTGCCGGTAACATCACATTGCGTTACAATACATCTCCGAAAAATCCTCATCAAACAGCAAATCATCCACTGACCAGCCACCTGATTATTCCGACCAAGCCAAACATTGCTCCTACATATTTTTTTTACTACGGCCTGACAGTCACTAACAACAGGCAGACCTATTGAAAACCATGCCAGCTGACATGTGGGCCCTCAGCTACCTGGACCCCACATGTCATCGTCTGATCTCGGGGCCCGCACCTGGCCTAGAGACCTATCCGACCATACCGAAGGCGCCCGCGCCGACTCCTCCTGAGACTTACCGCTTACTTTACTCCATCTCCGCTCAGCGCCCGTGCAGAGCGCGAGCTGACCGTCGCCGACACGTGGGCCGCGAGCTTCCGTGGGTCCCACGTGCCATCGTCCCGCCGTGAGGAGGGTCGCGAACCTTTTACGGCGAAACAAAACAAGGCTTCGCTTCAGTTCGCAGCAGAGGAAGGCAGAGAGAGCTCACGCTCACGCTCACGCACCCCCACCCCTCCACTCCTCCCTCTCTCCGCTTCCCTCCTCCTCGCGATCTCGCACAGCTCGTCTCATCTCGTCGCGCAGGGGAGACCACCGCCCGAGCAGCAATCGCGGGAGGAGAGAAGCAGCATTGCCTGGTTCCTGGAAGGGCGGGCTCGAACCGAAACTTCTGGAGCCTTCCGGATCCGGATCCAGACCCGCCTGCCGGTCGCCGGAGGTAGCCGTAGTGACATCGGTTTGGCTAATGCTTTAGCGAGTTTGGGGGCTTTTTAGTGATTTTTTTCGGGGGGAGGCGGGGAATTTGCTGCGGTTTCAGGCTGCTCTGAGATGGAGGACCTGTTGGATTCGGAGATCGGGAAGAACGATTATGACTGGTGATTATCAACTTTTGCTTGCTTACTCTTGGTTTATTTTTCTCCCTTTGGTGCCTCCTGGTTTTGGCTGATTTCTGCGTGTCTATGAGATGATCTATCTCTGTACTGTGTTCAGTTAATTTCCTTAGGGATTAGTGTAGTATATGAAGGCTGCTCTTTTCTCTCTCTTTTTACGCTTGATCTTGGAGTGCCATGTTTGTTTTGTTCCGGAAAAGAATGTGCCGTATTGCCAAAAATATCGTTTCTCCTTAGAGATAGTCTTGGTGGTCGTTGCTGTTTGGGAGGAAATGGATCATCACTGCGCTGACTGAGCGAAGTTGGAACATCAAATATGCAATTGGATGGATTGGATTGGCCTGTGTGGGCTCTTCCCTTGGGAGGCCAGCTTGGAGCTTGATAATTGGGCATTCGGTACATATATACGCAATTTTGTCTCGTATAGAAGGGGAGAGAGGAATATACACCTTTTATGAATTATGAGAATCCTATTGTTCGTGAGGTAAATCTAAGGCATATGCTGAGGTCAAGTAAGAGGCATTAGAATGAGGATCGATTGTTCGTGCGCAAATTTACCATTTCTATTATTTTTCCACAGTGTTTAATGGTAAACAATTACGTTGTTTTTTCTTTGCCGTGAAGAACGATCATCGATTTGTTTGGTTTATTTTTCTTATTGCAGAAAGCTAGTAACCAGTTTCCTGCTTAATTAATGGTTTGATCCTCTTGTAAATACATGTCAGCATGTGTTTCTACTCTAACGTTAAGTAATTTGCGATGTACTCCTCAGGCTTCTAACTCCGCCTGGGACGCCCCGTGTTCCTGCACTTGAGGTTGCTGAGAAAACGCCATCCTCAAATATATTACCTAAGCGCACGGCCACTAGATCATCCTCAACTACTAGAGCGTCAAGGGTATGTACTATGTAGTATTCCTGTTTAAAAAATGGATTTGTTAATATTTTGTAAGTTTTATTTTGCAATCTGCTTCGTGTTTCCTTTTCTGCGCAAGTTGTTTCGCAGTTTATTTGGCAAAATTTTCTCCGTGGCATTGGAATTTGATAATGGTGACCACTGACCAGCTTTGCCTATTTTTCTAAAGACAAAATAAGGAACATATTTATCTAAGTTGCATTGCACCGTCAATTAGATTGGAGAGCAGTATCTCCTGGTAGAGCAGTGTGAAACATTTCTAGCTCATGTGACCTGCTTTCTGATTGAAATGTGAATTAGTGAAATATAGTCCCTCCCAGTGAAAAGAATTAATGAAATGTAGCTGAAATTCAGAAGCGCAGTGTTTCATCTGTGTTGTAGCGGTCGCATTTGGTCGGGGACCCGCCCTGTAACTAAACGCTCGTTGTTTTCTTTCCTAATGCAAAGACATGCAATTCTTCTGCATGTTCTATAAAAAAATTAGAAGCACTGTGATCCGAAATGCTTTGCAGTTTTACTTATCAGTTTATTTCTTCGAGAGAGAAAAAAAATAGTCCCACTTGATAAATGGGTTTTTTTTTACCTTATAGTTCAATCATATACAATCTGTTGAAGTATGTATTTATGTCACAGGAGTGTACTTTGTGGAAATACGGAAAGATTTTTTTAGCAAGTTTCATATTGGAATCCAAGACTAGTTAATCGGGAAACTTGGTGATAGCACACATCTTTCTTATTTATCTACTCCAACCATATAGTCAATATCTGCATTATTGTTTCTCGGAACATTTTATTCTAAATAGCTAATCGCTTCGTTATCTATCTCAGCCAAACTCTGCTGATTATAATTAGCATTTTTAATGTTAATGAACATTGCTTTTGCAGCTTTCAATATCTCAAACAGAGAATGGGCATTCCACAGTTCCCACTAGACCAGCCAGAAGTAACTCCGTCACTCGCCCTTCTATTCAATCCACTCTCATGTCTAGCAACAACAGGACATCAGTTCTCAATACTAGCATTTCCTCTGTCAGTTCAAGACCTACAGCCCCAAGTAGACGAAGCAGCACTCTTATTTCACCAAAACAATCAGTTCCAGCTTCACGTCCTGTGCCAGCAAGGTCCTCTACTCCCGTGAAAACTCGTCCATGTACACCAACCAAAACTCGCCCATCTACACCAGCCAAAACTCGCCCATCTACTCCTGTGAAAACCCGTCAAACAGCATCGAACTCTACAACTGACTCAGCTGCTGCCAAGACCACATCCACACAAAATTCAAGGCCATCAACTCCAAACTCTCGGTCTCGAATTATGTCCAATTCATCTTCAGGTTCAATTCCTGCAATGAGCCGCCCCGCATCCATAGGTACAATTCCTGCAATGAGCCGCCCAGGCTCATCCTCAAGTAATGTTCATGGGATAAGTCGTGCCACCTCATTGTCCTCGAATACAGTTCCTTCAATGAGCCGCTCCAGCTCACGATCATCTCAACCTACATGCCAGCCTGCAATACGTTCATCGGCCCCATCTATTGGTCGCTCTCCCTCTGTTGGGCGGACTTCTAGTAGCAGCAGCTTTACATCTATCAGCCGACCTGCAGCTAGTAGTGGCCGGAATTCAGCACCTTCATCAGCTCCATCATCTCGTCCAAGTTCCCCAAATCCACGACCCCGAGCTCCAGTGCGGCCACTTGATATCCCTGATTTCCCAAATGAAACCCCACCAAATCTAAGGACAAAACTGCCTGAACGACCACTTTCTGCTGGTAGATCACGACCAGGAATGGCTTTAGGAATAAAATCAACCTCAAATGCTGAACCATTAGCTGCCTCAGCTCCTGTGAAGAAGGTCTCCGTGCCTGCTGTGAGTCGAAGTAAATTTTGTGATGCACCATCAAAGACGTCTACTCTCTCAAATGGACACCAAAATAGACAGGCTGAAAGGTCTGTTGTTGACAGTCAAGCTACTAGAGTCGCTCGGCCTGTCACAGGCGCAGATAATGGATTTGGGAGGTCAATATCAAAGAATTCACTTGACATGGCAATCAAGCACATGGTATGTTTCTTCTTATGTTCACATTATAGTAAATACATCCTGCTGTTTTAGTTGAAGTGTTGCATTGCTGTTGTGTTGCCAACTTAGTTCCTTAATTTGTTATTTACTGTAATCGACAATCACTTTAGGATCTGTTATTACTAATTTTCCGCATTTAGTCAAAATAGTCATGTTTGCCGCTTTAGGCAACATTGCAAGCCAGTGTATTTCTTTTTTTACGAACACACAAAAGGCTTGCATGTCGATTTCGATAGATGGAGGAGAACAAAAACAAAAGAGTGTGATACAACCCGTGTTACCGGGACACACGAGTCCAAAGTTTATTTGTTGTGTTGACACACATCCCCATGTTGACACTTGTCAGACTCCTTGCGACGTGTATCAGCAACCCATGGAGAGTCCTTGTGAGGAGCAGAAGGGAAGAACTAGCTTGGTACCGGTGTTTAGATAAATCTGTTGCAGAAGGAGAGGAAATAGATGCCGGTGCTCTGGCATGGTTTAGAGAGTTGTTAGAGGAAAGAGAGTCGGTGGTGGAGTGGTAGTGCTTGGTTGAAGGAGCATGTGAAGGAGAGTGAGGCTAGTTTGATGAGAAGGAAGAGAGGGAGAAGAAGACTAGAGGTGCTACAAGAGACCTCGACTGTAATACTTTTTTATTTATTTTTACATCTAACAAGGTATTGGACAACTTTGCTAACCTTTTTAAAAGGCTGAGTGACGTGCAAGTGGTCTTTGTTGTGACTAGGTGATGTTAACAATATCTAGGATGTTTTGTGGTAGTTATGTAGTGTTGTGGTAGTGTATCTAAATTAAATATTTCATTGCATAAATTATTTTGTTTTTATTTTTGAAGATAAAAAGAATATATACTAGACGAATCCCGAATCCTATTTTCTAGAGCTTGTCGAATCAGACACCTGAATCCAGTCAGATTCCGACACCTCTGTCTGTGTCCAAGTAACACTGGATACAACGCGTGGTCCTCCGGCCGGCGCACTTCAATCGGAAACTAAACTACTCTAAGCTATTTCAATTTTCAAGATGGAAAAATCATTAGTGCAAGTGAATCTGTCGTATGGTTTCAGAATACAGATAGCCTGAATCGGAAAACTACATTTCGTATGTGTTAGTACGAAAATCTTATCTAGTGATATAAAACTAATGAGTTGGAAAACTGCATTTCGCATCTGGAGGCCCTCTCAAGTCTCAAGTGATGTGAAACTGAAAGTTTCTTGACTGGATCCTTGCTAAACTTCATAACTTTTGGTTGGACCGTTGCGTGATCAAACTGCTGCAGAGAGATCCGTAATTCATGTTCATAAATGAAATAGTGTCCTGATGTCTCTAGCTCTTTATCGTTGATTTTTTTTTTTTTTAAAGAAACTAAATTACACCAATACTCTTACTTGTGATAGGACATTCGGCATAACTTGGGTGGCATTCGTGGTGCATCCCTATTTCCCCATAGCATCCGCTCAACCTCTGGCAAGGTCCGGCAAATTCGAATGTCTGATCCAGGGCAGCCCATCTCAAATGGTGATCGACATTACACCGACAACGGCAGCATGAACGGGCACTTCTCTGGGGATTTCAACGGAGCTCATTCACGCAACGGTGGCAGCTCAACCGATTCGCCAGACCGGGGAAGCATCGGAACCAAGGAGACCCTGAGCGAGCTGGATATCTACGGCAGCTCCCGCTACGAGGCGATGCTGCTGAGGGAGGACGTGAAGAACACAAGCTGGTTGCACGGCTTCGACGACAAGTCCGACCAGAGCCCGTTGTTCGACCATCGGTTTGAGCCGCTCCCAGAGCCGTTCAGCCCGCTATGACGGCCGCTGCCGCCTGTAAAGTTGTTCTCGTCACTTGTTCTTCCTGTTCCTTTGTATTGCAAGTTGTGTATGCCCTTTGATCTGTTTCTGCTTTGTTGGTTCTCGTTCCGCACGTACGTCCCCCCGTCCTTTTTTTTTTCTGGAATTGATGAGACGGAGAGAATGCGGGGTTTGGCCCCCTTAATTTATTATCGCTGGAGGGTCGGTTTCCGTATATTGTTGTACTGAAAAAGAAGGTACAGAAATTGAGAAACAGTGAAGATTTGTTAGTTATTGTAATGGCCTTGGATGCTCATGTGATCATGTCATACGCTGATCTCGCAATCGATGCTTGTACTCGGCTGGAAGTTAGAGCAATGTGGCAGTGTAGAGGCTCGAGTGCCAGGATGGCTTCGTAGTTGCCGACAAGGCCCAACCAAAACCACCCTGACAACGCAAGACAGCAAGAAGAGGTGGGTTACCGGCAGAGCGGCGGCAGCCGGAGGCGTGCGGTGGCGGAGTCCGTAGCCGTAGGCGAGCCTCCAGTCGTGGGCACACGACGGGCGCGGACTGAGGCGGTGACGCCACCGGCGCGGCACATCCGGGTGGCAGGGAACCGTGCGACTTGCGATGGCTCGCGGACGCGGGGTCGCGACGAGTAAACTAACCCAACCGAGTAATGATGCATGGCACGGAGCACCGGATGGAACCAACGGCCCGCTCCCAGTTTGGACCACGCGAGACCGGCATGGCACGGCACGGCACGCGGCGTGCCCCGCTCTGCCTCGCGCGCGATGGCCGCGGTAGGTGGTCATCGCGCGCCGTGAGGCGGTCCTGGTCCTCCTGGACCTGAAGTGCCGTGCCGATTGGTGCATAAAGGCCCATAAGAAGCATGCACCCATGTACAGATCCACCCGGAACCTTCGCATGCAACACTCCAATAGATTTTTCCTTCTTGTTGGGGGTATACAGACCGGATCCGGGACTAAAATTTAGGGCAGTTAATACGAGACAAGTCTACAAAACAAAAATTAAACTATCTTTTAAAATCATGCATAAATAGAAAGGGAATATGGTGAAAACGCGAAATGCAATGGAAGAACCTCGGTGAAAATGTTCCTTTCTCCTTTTCTTGCACTAGGGTTCACTATTGCTTGAGCCCTGAGTCGTTCGATGTTGGTGCGGTGCCTGATAATTTGGGTCTTGTGGAATTGATTGGTGAGGAGAGAGAGAGAGAGAGAGAGAGAGAGCTAAGTGAGATAGGGCCACAGGGGATAATAGGTTAGTTGGGCTCGGCCCGTTGGCCTAACAAGGTAAAAAAAAACAACCTTGTATGGTCCAAATCTCTTGAATAGTCATCTTCTACCTCCAATTCACCTCGAAGCTAATAGGCATGATACTCATGGATTGGTGAGGGGAAGGGGGAGAAGGTGGGGCTAGAGGTACACATACTAACCCCGTTGGGTCCGTCACTGTCTCGTACATTTATGAACAAGAGGAACCGCTAACCTAACCAAAATGTCTAGTGCGCATTCTCCTTGACCTTGGCGGCTTGGCCTATCTCTTGGATCGCGATCGCACTAGGTTGGTGATTACATGTGACCTAAAATAAACGATGATCTGTACATGCATCATGCATCTTCCCCGTTAATTTAGTTTCTGTACGTGAGGACCCTACACCTGATCTCTTGGCAAAATGCGAGTGTGGCTAAGTGTGGCTCTGTGCTGAAACACATCACTCGTGCGTGTTGTGTAGCCCTCACTCCTCAACCTCTCTGACCTTGACGACTGGCCAATACCGGAACAATCTTCAGAAACTACAACCTGCCCACCGCAAAACAAGTGCGGTGGTGGGAGATGGTCGCCGCACGTCCTTCTGGTCAGCTGTCGTGCGGGCCTGACGAGGACACGCTGAGG
Organism: Ampelocalamus luodianensis; assembly: GCA_036346255.1. Lineage (NCBI taxonomy): Eukaryota > Viridiplantae > Streptophyta > Magnoliopsida > Poales > Poaceae > Ampelocalamus > Ampelocalamus luodianensis. Next base: position 17,976,173 of record CM070625.1, read on the forward strand.
ATAGTGCTTCTACACACATAGCATCAGCACCGGACATAGGGTCAATGACACGAGCACGGGCACATCGTGGAACAACAGGTGAACTCGTTTCTTAGATTAATTAATTATTTAATTACAGAATATATGATATTACCTAATGATTGTTGTTTACTTGTTTCTATTTGCGGAGAATTGATAGAGATGTTGCTGATCAAGTGTGATCAGATTGAGCCCGACCAGATTCTGATCGAGACCGACCAAATCTAGAGCTTGTCAGACCAGTTTCTGCTCAAGTCCGGTCAGATCCTGTGTCGACTAGTTCCGTCGACCAGCCTGTGTCGACCAGTTCCTTCGACCAACCTGTCGTCCAGATCCTGTTTCGACCAAGCTACTTAAGGAAGTTATGCTCTGACCTGACTGATGTTAATATACCAGAACGTCCTGCTTCGATACGTTTTGGAAGTCTTGTTCTGTTTTGATTGCGAAGTCTACTTCGAACCTAACTCAAAGATTCTACCGGATAGTGATCCGCATGAAATAACAGTTCTGGTTAGTTACGACTTCAGAACCTAGCGTCGACTTAGGCTACTATAAGTATTTGGGTGTTGTGGCACCAATAGATTAGACTTTGATTATCGATTTAACTATTGCTATAAGGCCTCTCGCCGTAATTGAAGTCTCAACTTAATCATTCAATTTTGAGTGATTCATCTTCTGTTGTTGCTCTTGTGTTTCTCTAGATTCGCTCGGGCGATTCTTCGTGAACATACCAATTGTGTTTGACACGGTTGGTAACCAATCGAGGAGTGATGTAGCGATTGCGAGGGTTGCTAGTCTCGAGTGGATCTTGATTAGCCAACCCTTCGTCAATGTCGCAACTCAAATTATCGGATTTGTCCTACAACGGAAGATCGGGACAAACTTGCATGCACACATCTTAAGTCGATGCGTGTGCATATCAGGTGCTATAAGAACTTTCGTTGCCGGTAGGAATTCATCTATCCTTAGTAGTAGATTACTTTTGTTATTTCCTAAATTCCAAAATTGTCTACAAAAATTATCCAATTCCTAGCACGTTGTGATTTCAATCTGTTATTTCAGTTTACTTAGTTGAATTTGTGTCCGTTCTAGTCGTGTCTACTTGTTGATCGACCATGATGAGGATCTAATAATCCTGAATTAATTAAGTTATTTATTTGTAATATTTATTATTATAGAAAATAATGTCTCTTATACAACCTTCAAAGGTACCCCTCAATATTAACAATGAGGGAGATCATACACACCTAGTAGTCGTAAGCTATTCTACGATCACCCTATATAGTTGTAAGTTCTTCTACGACCATCTATTGATTGTAAGTCCTACTACGATCACATTATAGTCGTAAGTTCTTCTATGACCACCTATTGATCGTAAGTCCTACTACAATCACTTCATGGTTGTAAATTTTACTACGACCAAGTCAGCTACGACCACCCTATAATCGATAAAGCCTACAGACATGTGGGCCCAATCGACTATGAACATTTGTGCGTTGTGTTTAATACACGTAATAATTAATATGTATCGTTATTTCTGAGATAATTGCACGTATTAAACATCTATCTCTAACATAACCGCAAGGTGACATGGGGGATATGTCTCTGACAAAAACCGCCCTTAAACGTGCATATTGCATCAAACGACAAGGTGCCTTTTGACGTAGACAACTGTCCCCTTCATGTGCTATATAAGGAGTAAAGTCGGTGGAGAGAGAGAACAAAAGAGGATCGAGTGATCAAGCAATCAAGATATTCAGCAGCTACAACAAAAGATAGAAGTCATCAAACCCTAGTTTTAGTGACTTACTTCTTGTTGTAAACACAATCAATGTAGCAACACAGGAGTAGGATTATTATTCTCTCAAGAGAAGGCTTGAACCTGTATAAAATTCACGTATCCTTTTTCATGTGGTTTCACTCTAGGAGAGCCCTCAATATTCATTCATAAAATTGTACTAAACCATTGACAGATCGGTTCTTGCTGATCGACCGGTTCTTGTTAGTCGTTTGGTTTTTGCTGATCGATCGGTTCCTATTGATTGTCGTGTTTATCATCTTTGTCACATGTGTTATTTCGTTCAAGTTATTTTAGAAAAAAGGAACAATTGTGCAACATCTTGTGCAACAGAGTTAAAAAATGTTGATCTTGTAAAAAAATCTGCACGATTGGTCAAATTGGTTGAGCTGCAACTTTGACTAGTTATTTCCGATCTGGTTTGTTCTCCGATCATCACTCTGTGTGACCAGTTGAAATCCGTTGAGGGTCAAGTTCCGACCACTACTTTACGACCAATGATTCTTATTATGGTTGTTCCGATCAAAGCAATTAAGACTAGTACTACGCAAACTATTTTTCAACTTTGCAACTTATGGAATTTTAGTTTGTTTTCCTTGTTACAAATATATTCCATGCCTAGAACTCCAGATATTTGTCAATGATCACAAGTACCGGTATATTTGTAATCGATTTACTGACTTTCATTTGAAAGTTGCCACGAACCAGCACCACATGAGCAGTCCACAAGAAGGGTAAGAGCTTCAGCTGATAAGATTGTGAGTTTCGAGTGCAACTTTCAAATTTGTAGTCTGTAGGGCTTGCTACAATATTTGGTGGTAACAATGGTAGGGTCTCAAGCATCCCAACATGACGCCAAACATGGTGTTTTGAATGAAAGTGATGGGAACTTTCAAGGCCTAACGTCATGTGCTCATCAACTGGCAAACGTTTTCCATTGTGACAATGAGCGTCTGTGCATGATCAAGTCATTCTGCATTTGGAGAATGTGGAAAAAGGCTTGGAGGACATTGCCAAGCATATTACACAAGGAAATTTTGTTGACCAGATTCTAGATCATCGATGCGAGATGACAACATCCACCATTGTCGATGTCGTAGCCACCACTATTCCTTAACGAGGATCGAGTGATCAAGCAATCAAGAGTACGATCCCCGGTGATATCGACCCTTCTTTTCTCCAAAGAAGGCATCATGATCTCATTACCGGATGTCTAGCGTTCTCGCCCGATCTCCAAGCGGTTCGCTGGCTACCACGGTTTCGACCAGTGAATATGGAGAAGTTCGATGGGTCACAGAATCCCATCGAGTTCCTTCAGATCTACATGACCACAGTTCGAGCAGCAGCAGGAGGAGAGCGCGTCATGGCGAATTACCTTCTAATTGTGCTCGAGGGATCTGCTCGATCGTGGTTGTTAAATCAACCACTAGAGTCGATCTATTAATGACAACATCTCTATGACCCACTACTGGCCAATTTCCAAGGCACGTACAATCGTCCTGGGAAGGAGAACGACCTACATAGGATGAGACAGAACGACCATGAGACATTACATCAATTCATCAGACGTTTTAGTTATGTTCGTAATTCCATACCAGAAGTTTCTGATTCATTTGTTATTAGAGTTTTCAAGTAGGGAGTCCATAGTAGAAGAATCACAGAAGACATCTCTTTGAATCCTCCTGCAATTATCATCGAGCTCTTTGAGATGGCTGATCGATATGCGGCTGCTGCTGAAATAGTCGAATGGGACAAAACCATCGATCAAGACGATAAAAATTCTTAAGAAGCAGGCGAAAGTAGCAAAACGAAGGAGAAAAATGCCAAGAAATCTAAAAACAAGAGCAAAGGCCACAAGCCTCAAACCAACAGTTCTAAGGGAGTCTTGCCGTAAGCGATAAGGTGCCTCAAGGTTCTAAACCGTACTCCGACCGAGGCAAAGGAAAACGCCCCAAACAGAAGAATGACAAGCCAAGGTGGTATCCTTTTCATAAAAAGGAAGGACACGACCTCTGCAATTGCCGAGTTTTCCAATGAAAACTCGAAGACTACTACATTGACAAAGGGCCTCTTCCCACACTCGAGGAGGTTGGACAAGCCAGCGGTCGAAAGCAGTTAGATGACGATGAGGAGATGTCGTTCCAAGATTCTAATCCTTATTTCCCGAGTACATCCACATAGGATGTTCTTGTTTCTTCAAAGGGCTGACACAGCGCGTGATGAGATCCTTCACCATGTGCCAACTCGTGAGCCTCCCTTCTTTCAAGTCTTTTATGGCTTGAATGTAGGGGGCAATCCGGTTGAGGTCGGTGGGAATCGAGTCCCAGGAAAAATTCTTCTCGGCAGCTTTGCCTACAAAGAAGAGGCTATCTTCACTGCTCGTTTTCTAGTAGAACCACTTTTTTTCTACCCCGGCCATGACGACCGGGTGAACATCTGAATGTACTCTTTGGTCTTTCTGTCGTGGAGCTTTAGGCCACAGCTTCTAGCCATCCCAGCCTGTCTGCTCATCCTGTAGTAGTACTGGAAGAGCTCCAGGTCTGATGGAATCTCCAAGTAAGCCTCACACAAGTACACGAACACGCTCAATATTGTGATGGAATTGGGAACAAGGTTCACCAATTTCACCCAAAGTGCTCGAGCACGAGTGTAAGGAAGGGTTGAGCGGGCAATCGAAGGCCACACTTGTAGTAAGCTTGAAAGACGGGGATTTGGCCGATCTCCCCCGACGGCCAATGCTGACCAGCAGCTTCAATCCACTTCACAAGTTCCTTTTTTGGGATCTTCTTGGCAGTAACCAGTGCTTTGATCTTCATCGCATCCATCTCCGATTCAGCCCACTTAGAAGCGGTTCCAGTCATCTTCTCTAAGCTAGTTGGATTTGGATTTGGAAAGGCTTGGAGGAAGGAGGCGATTCGATCGGCGGCGGAGAAAGTAAGAGCTCGAAGAATAGTGGAAACAAACGGGGAAAGTAAGAACCTTTAAATCACCCCCGCAGTGAAGTTTTTATAACCGCACACTTACGTTAACGATCATGGGAACTGAACAGTTTCTACCTCTTTGGGAATTGCTCCAACGAACAGGTTTGTGAGAGTCGATTGGGATTCATAAAATTGTCCATTCGAGAAAAACAAATTTGTCTTTACAACTCAACCGAAATTACCTTCTTGGCCAAGTTTACTTCTGGTCGAATGAAATGCTAGTCAAAAAGGTCTTTGCTTTTGACTACCATCATACTACGATTACCATATAGTCGTAAGATCTTCTACGACCTCTTCTCTAAGTAAGTCATTTTCACTTGAAGTTAGGGGGTAGATGACAAGGATATAACAATACTCAATTTAGTTAATTATCTGTAATTCTTATTATAGATATTAATATCTCCATACTGGTCTTAAATATAACCCTTACTCATAAGGAAAAAACGAAGTCATCTGGTCGTAAGCCTTTTACGACCAGTCTAAGGTCGTAAGTCTTTCTACGATCATGTTGTAGTCGTAAGATCTTCTACGACTTGCCCAGTTTTGACCAGCCTGGCCTCGATAACCCTCTAATTAATAAAGCTCGCTGTCATGTGAGCCTAATTAATTAGGGAGTTGTATGTGTCGTGTCTGATGCACACAGCAGTTAGCATACGTAGTTATCCTCAGTAATAACTATACATTCTCTTCTTCGACAATAACTATCTGGCAACATGGAGGATTTGTCTCTCTGACAGTAACCTTCATCAATAGTTCATTATTTAGAACGTTAGGACGCCTTTTGGATTGAAGGAACTGCCACCTCCTCACATGCTATATAAAGGCTGAAGTCAGAAGGATAGGACACGATCAAACAACCAAGCAATCCGGAGTACAAGACATCAGACTTTAGTCTTCCTCTTGATTCTAATTAGCACTCTCAATACCATACAACAGGAGTAGGGTTGTTCTTCTCTCCGGAGAAGGCCCGAACTTGTATAAAATCACTGTGTCTACTCTCTGCACATTTCCAATCGTAGGAGACCCCCCGAAACAAACAATCATACGTAAGATCGGTTCTAGATCGCCGACAAAGTCTTAACTTAATCATTCAATTTTGAGTAATTCATCTTTCACTGTTGCTCTTGTGTTTCTTTGGATTCGCTCAGGCGATTCTTCGTGAATAAGTCAATTGTGTTTGACACTGTTGGTAACCAATCGAGAAGCGGTGTAGCGATTACGAGGTTTGCTAGTCTCACTAGATCTTGGTTAGCCACCCGTTCGTCAACATCGCAAATCAAGTTATCGGATTTCTCCTAAGTCGAGACGTCTGCATATCAGGGCCCTTCGTGATCTCCTCCCGGCTTTGTTTTCCCACACCGAGCTCCCCCATGCCACCTTTGCAAAAGTTCTAGCATTCGGAGTGCGGCCCAACCTGGTTCTGCGCTTGTCAACTTTGGTCGCATTTGGCTGTGCTCGATGACATGATGGTTGTTGTTGTGCTCACCCCTGATGCCGACCTGCGGCTTGTCTGGTCACCCGAAAAATCCCCTGGAGCTTCAGTCTGCATGGCTGTACAAGCAGCACTCAACCACTACGTAATTGTGCCCAAACTAGCTGTTTGTCTGGCATAATGTCATGCCACACCGCCACACTAGGTCAAATTCTTCGCTTGGCTCCTCATGAATGGCAGCTTGCATGCAAAGTCCAACCTGCTCTAGAAGGACTTAGTCGATAGCAACGCTTGTGAGGCCTGCAGATCCGCCGAAGAGGACACCAACCATCTGTTCTTCATCTGCCTATTCATCAAGCAGTCACGTCTGGTTGTTTATTTCGAACTCCACTAGTTACTAACAGCAATTTTCTCTGACAAGTCCTGAGTTCCACCCGTTCACAGGGTAGGAGTACGTGGAGCCATCCTCCACCTTCGTGCCACAAGGAATGACTATTTTGTACATGCATAACATACTATTTTATCGTTTTCGCCATGTTTACATGCATAACATAATATTTCACAGGTCGTACACCGCTTTGGGACGAGGAGGTGGTGTCGCATGAGGAGTCACGCTCTAGGGACTTCGACTTCGACCAGGGTGGCGGTGGGCCTTCGCACGACGGGAGCAGCCAGGTCTCCGTGGGGACTTCACAGCTACATAGTGTGCCTGGGCCGAGCCAGGCGACATAGCACTCTCTTGCGATACCCCCTAAAGCTACTCGCGTCGGTAGGGTACCTCAACCGCCAGAGCCATTGACGTACTCGCACCAGTGCACACAGCTGCACCGGGCGAGAGTAGGGGCCACACGTGGGGTACGCCCCAAGAGGGCGCGCGAGTAGATACTTGTTCTTGTAAATATCAATCATGTCATGTAAATCTTTTTTTTTGTATAACTTACATTATCCTAGTCTCGTGTTTAGATACTATTTATTCTTGTGTCTACAGGTAACCATGTGAGAAAGTCAGCATCACGACACCCTATGCAACCCTGCTTCTAGCCTTTACACCCCACTATTGCAGAGCAAGATGACTGCACATTGCGACGCTACTGTTTCAGACCGAAAAGATTGCACTTTGACAAACCACCTTTTTAGACCTTGAAGATCGCACCCGGTCGCGCCACACACTGCCACTTTTGTAGACCGATATGATAACATACTACGACACTACCTTTTCAGACCGAAAAGACCACACTACGTCATGCCACCTTTTAAGATTGAAAAGACTGCACCCTGTCACGCCACACGCTGCCACTTTTGTAGACTGAGATGACAACACATTGCGACGCTACCTTTTAAGACTGAAAAGACCATACTTTGTCACGACACTTTTTCAGACCGAGATGACAACACACCACACACTGCCACTTTTGCAGACCGAGATGACAACACCCTGCAACGCTACCTTTTTAGACCGAAAAGACCACACTCCGCCACGTCACCTTTTCAGACCGAAAAGACCCCTTTATAAAAGGAGGGAGAAGAAAACTGGAGAAGAGAGCTGGAGGAGAACACTACACCACCACACCCAACACTTCACCAAAAGCTTGGTTCACACAACAGAGAAGGAGATGTCAGACTCATCGGCGAACTAATACGTAAGATGTCGCAAAAGCGCGAGTGGCTTGGCGAGAGAGCTAAACTCTACCCGGATTATTCTACGAAGGATGCACCGATACCACCGGAGTTCCCACGCCTGCAATGTGTGCGAAGAACTGGCTAAGATCATCCAGTCCACACACCCGGCCATGGCCGCCTGGGCATCCTACACGTGCGGGAACGTCCTCGTGAGCGAATCTTGTACACATAGATTTTTCACATCTTACATTCTATTCCACAAATCCCTAACTATATCTGCGCATAATGGCAGCCGGAGATGCAATGTAACTTTTTTCAATGGATCGACGACTCAGACATATACGATAGGGCGCTCATCGAGCAGAAGTACATGTTGAACTTGCGATGCGAGCCAAGACCTTCAAACGCTGAAAACCTTACATAACTCGACCCTACTGAAAAGACGCCAAACGAGCCCAGGAAAGCTGGTTAGTGGTGGATGACCCTCGAATAGGAAGTTGAGTACAACTGGGCCGAGCGCGCGGCGCACAAGGAGAAGGCTCATGCTAGTGAGATCATAGGCCGTCCTAGCGCTCCCCGTCGCCCGGGTGTAGTCCGGATCGAAGAGGTAAGTTATGTTCAGTTTGCTCCCTGATTATTAATTTGACCCTATGTTGTGCTATCATAACATCATTCAATCGTCTAGCCCGTCTCGTATAGGGATGGCAACGGGCCATTCCCCGTCGGGGAGTGGTGAAACATCCCCATCCCCGAGATATGGAAAATTCCTCATCCCCATCCTCGGGTTCTATTCTCCCCCTGTTCCCCATCCCCATCGGGTTATCGGGGCCCCACGAGGACCTATACCCGAAAGTTGGATCCCGAAAGAAGAGAAAATAAGATCCATAATGTTATAAAATGAGTATGAACATCCACATGCAATGCTAAAATGATAATATTTTTTGATTAATTAGCATCTGGAAAGTAAAGGATGTTAATGAGATTATCTGGCTATCGCCTTATCGGGTTGTGTGGTAGTGGGCTAGTCGCCTACATATCTTATCGGGGGGGCGTGCGGGTAGCGGAGATGGAGAGTAGGGGAATAGCTCCATCCCCACTTCACCCCAATGGGGAATTGTATTTGCATATTAGCATCCCCGTGGGGGAAGAAATAACCCCATCTCCGTCCCCTAATAGGTGAATTTCCCGTCGGGAAATGGGGAATGAGGCCCCATTGCCATCCCTAGTCTCGCAGAACATAGCTGACTTCAAGACTGGCCGCCATCGCGGGCAATCCAAAGACAAGAGGAAGGGGTCGATGGGCCGTCAAGACTAATCGATTTCATTCCGATCAACCTTTTTTTTTATTCCAAAAATATGCACATGTATCGTAGGTGTGTCTCAGTTTGTTGATTCGTGTATGCTGGCGTTTCTAATGGATGTAACCAAACCCAGCGCACCATATAATTCGCAATTAAATTATGAAGTCTTTCAAACTTAAATCTCTTTTCTCAAATATTTCGACTATTAAATATTATGTAATCTTTTCTCGAAGGAATCGGTTACACAAACGATACAATCAAGACAACAACGATCATGACAACCCTAAACTCAAATATATTTTTTTCATTTCGCTCCGACGGGAGCTGCTTGTGTCATTGCGCCGTCGAACCCGTGTTCTAAATTGCATTGCTGATCTTGCATTCTCTACTTCACATTTCGTTATCTTCTTCAATTTTGGATTCCGAATTACGCGAATAGTTCAAGATATTACAAAAAAAACTTCGTGAGATACACTAAATTTTTAGGCTGAATTATCTACACATAAATTTTAAAAATAAATATAGGACCTTGTCGTCATTCCAATTGTCGACAGTATCCCTGACGCTAATTGAAATGGTGAATTGCGATTTGCCAGTTCAATTGGCGACAGAAACCTCTCCACACTGTTCTAATTATCGACAGGGATACTGTCGCCAATTGAAATAGCGACATGAAAATTTCGCCATTTGAAATGACGATAGTGACCTATTTTTTTGTATTTTTTACTATTTTTTGTAATTATTTTTTAAATTTATATTATTTTTAAAAAATCGTCGTGGTCACACGACGTGGCCTTCAGAGCGTGCGAACCAGACTTCAAGGTGGATTTGGCACCCTGACGCCACGTAAATTGCAAAAATGGCTCCCGTGCCACTTTATTTGCAAAAGTAGCCCCCCTCCATCTCCTTCCACGGTCGGGGAGTGGGGAAAATTACCTTCTGCGGTCGGAGAGCGCGGAAAGTGGCCGAGCGAGGGACCAAGGCCACCGGCGCGGGAGGTGGGTTGTCCGGCCACTTGCCGCGGTGGCAGAGCGCGGGAAGTGACAGGCCACTGAGCTTCCGCATTTGGGAGACGCGGAAAGAGCTCGAGCCCACCACCTTCTGCTGTCGTCGCTGGTTTGCCGCTGGTCCCCGCGCCAGAGAATTGCCGCGCTGGCCACCAAGCTTCCACAGCCCCCGAGCGCGAAAATGGACATGTGTCGTACCCAGAGCATTCCGCGCAAAGAAGAGAGGCCAAATTTACAAATACATCGGCACATAAGTTATTTTTGCGATTCACGGGCTTCGTGGGGCCAAAATAAAAAAAAGTTGCGAACCATAGCGATTTCGAAAACAATAATCTCTCTGACCTTCTGGACAAGCAGACGTCAGTTAAGTACAAGCGTCTTGTCCATTGCACTATCATGACTGACAGGGGCAAGTAACCATTGGTACAGAGCCTTTGTTCAGGGTTCAGACATCAGAGTCCTGCACCGCTGCAACCACTCCGATCGATCACATGAATAACTATTACGAAAAAAATCCAGTGGGGAGGGCTGGGGGAGGCCCCTCCCCCCGGCGAATCCAGCGGCAGCTTCCTTCCTAACTATTAGCAAAGCACAAAAGCAAAAGACCAAAGAATAGATGGCAGAATTGTTACAGTTTTACTCTGAACTTTTTTCCCCTTTGTAGAACAAGCATTAGTTGCCCGGGTACTGGGTACCCACTGATCGAAAGCTAGCAGGTACAGTATTAGTAGCAAGGCTGAACTTCGCACTTCTCAGGAAAAGAAAATGATGTGACGGTGTCCATGTGCCGATCGACCAGTGACCACCAGCGTAAATGATTGCGATGTTTGTACAAAGTTGGATGTAATTGCAAGCTCTCAAAGGTAGCTATTGACATCATAATTGATGCTTGACGCGCGGACCTTTCTATGGATCGGAGTAGTACCGTTTGGTTCCCTAGTACACCCCCGTTAATTAACTGTGTGATGTGCCACAGTAACAAAACAATTACCCTGCCTATTAGGACAAGGTAATTAATCTAGCGATTTTTAGTGGTAACGCACAGTAGCAATTCGAATCTCTAGGGCACATTTTTAAAGAAAAAATAAATAAATGAAAAGCATCGATCCAAGTCAATGCTCTCTAACTCAGAAAATGTTCAATATAGCTTGGAGTAGTTTGAGTCAAAGAGCTCCGCAAAATGTAACTACACAAGTTCATTAGCCTCTGTTTTTTTTTACCGGTCGTTTTGGACATTGATACGATCTCTAATATGAACATTTAATCTTTATTTTAAAATTATATGTTAGTAAAAATTATTAAAATTATAATGATATGAAAATATTTTTGATGTCAAATCTAGTAATATCATTTTCATGTGACAAATCCATCCAAGTACTTTGCATATTAGTGGCCTAAGTTTTAAAAGGTTGACTACAACTAATCTAAAACGACGTCTAAAAAATAACTGAGGGAGTATCTGCCCGTTGTTTTACCTTCCGGACATCAGTAGCTTTGTAGTGGCACCAATAAATTACTAGTGTTAAGTCTATAGTTGTATGTACTACTGCAGTACTAAGATACTTTATGACGGATTAATAATTTGCAGACGAGGTACAAACTGCCACGAGCATTACACATGATGATCCATATGATAATGGGAAAGGTACAGGTACATGTTGTTAACCCTTACAAATCGGGGCCCACGTGTCAGAAACAGCGACCCTCTCCTAGGCTCCCAGCTCGCCCACGCCGGTCATCTTCGGGGACAAATTCGTCATTTACTAGCTAATGCCCATCACAATTCAGATTTTTTTTTAAATAATACATTTTTAATATAATTAAAGAAATATCTGTTTAATATAATTACAAAAATGGGCTCATGTTGCCTTTCCAAATGGTGAAATGACTGTCGCCATGAACACAGTGTGAAATATCTTTGTCGTCAATTCAAATAGCGGTAGAGACTTAAATCGTCATTTAAAATAGTGACAAATCTTGTCGCCAATTCAAATGGCGACATAGCCTGATTTTTTTTCAAAAAAATAGAAAGTAACGGTATACAATATTAGCGGTAGTACATATGTTACACATAATAATTTGATGCACGATATAATATCAGTACATCGGACACCACAACTAAATAGGACATACATCATCACACAGTTGTTTGACAAATCATAATAATAGTAAGCAGAATATTCATCGCAACATATTTCAAAAAGATAAACCATCCACGTGACTGCCTCCTCCATGCCCTCCATGTCGACTTCCACGGTGTCCACCTCGAGTGGGGCGGTCGGATGAGGTTCTCGCGGCGTCGTCTAGACGACCGACCTCTCCTTCACGTTGTTCCTTTCTCGTATGGCAATACTTGTAGGTATGTCTGGACTCCTTACAAATAGAGCACTTCTTCGTACAACGTTCGGCTTCTGCTTCGTCAATGTCGTTTCTGATATGTCATCTCTACCACTGGACAACCGTTCCCTTCAACCTATCAACGTCGGCGGCCCAGATCAGCTCCTCCCAGGTAGGATGGCCATTGAAATAGCCAACCACGTCGTAACCATATAACTCTGCACTCCAAGTTAGCATCACCTCCTCCTTAGTGAAATATTCAGGAAGGTATTAGCTAGGATGTTACATCAACATCGAACATGCGATCATCACATGTGAGCATGCCCTATGCAGAATCAGTGGCTTGTTGCAAGTGCATATGCAACGAGCGCAACCAAGCATGAACTCGTGGATAATCCTCTCATAGTTCGTCATGCGACATCCTTTCTCCCTACAAAGTACCTCAAAGTGAAACTCCCCGGTACCCATCTTGAATGCCATGTGCTCACCCTTCTTGATCTTCTCCTCCATGTTTTTGGTGATCATGGCGGAGTATAGTACTCTGTCATTTGCCATGGAGAGTGACATGATGTTGCTTCGGTCAACAAAGTACTTTGTAGTGCCGCGTAGCATTGCCTCCACAGTACCAACCAAAGGGATGCACCTCGTGTCGCGCATGATCCAATTGTACACCTCAACTATATTTATTGTCATGACACCATACTGAGTATCATCCTTGTCGTGTAGCAATGACCACTTCACCTTAGGCTCGTACTCAATCCAGTTCGAGAAGCATTTCACCTGCCTACCGGTCTTCCTCGTCAAATTGGGACTATTTGTGGGTAACTCGAGCAATGACTCAGGGAGATTTTCAGCGCTTGTGGTAGGCTTCTTCGCTGCCTCCCTTATGTGCGTCCTCATCCGCTCATCTAGAGTTTTCTAGAGTGTGTCAAACTTTCTCTGTTGGTTCTGGTTGTATAGCCGCTTGAAAAGGTTCAAGTCATTGTTGTGAAACTGTTTGCACCCATACGCCTCATGCACAACCTACTCTACAAATCCACCCATGGAAGTGACTTGTGTTGCCCTTGTTGTAGCTGGGTTATTACACTCAATGGACCTTCATGCCAATCATGTATGAGGCATACGTTAGGACGACCCTGTATAACATAAATCTTAATGTTCCCTAGAAACCACAACCAATTGTTGTTGTTCTCGCTTTTAACGAATGCAAATGCTATGGGAAGAACTTGGTTGTTCCTGTCTGTCACAATTGCAGTAAGTATATGCCCCTTGTACTTCCCAGTCAGGAACGTGTCATCCACGCACAAGATCAGACGGCAATGCTGAAGAATCTAGGCCCCATTTGTCGTGTTTTGGTAATTAAGGACAATCATGTGGTTTGTACTAATTTGTTTGTCAAGAAGTTGAAAGGGTTATTCTCGGACGAAAATGAAAGAGCGCTGAAGGATCACATCTAGCTTAAGGTAAAGGTATCTAGTTTATAGGACCTTTTATATTTTTACCGGTCTAGGAGAATGAAGAATAAAAGGCCGGATTGCTATATAGGAAACCGTACTATAAAGAGGGATCAATTGTCTAGTAGCTTGAAAGCTAAGGATGCCACATTGCTCAAATCTTAATTGGTTTAAACTCGATTTCATTTGAAATGGTCTGGCCTTAATTTCATTGTGTTTTATCTTCAAGGCCGGACTGGCCGATAGCCCGGGCCAATGACACGGTCAGCTTTTTCCAGTAAACTCCCTCTCTGCGTTTTTTCTTCGGCCGGACTAATCGCAGGCAAAATCCCGGACTGACCGGACCTCCGGGTCGAGGTCCCGGTCAGCTTTTTCCAGAGAAGGAAGTTTTGTGTTTTTACTGAAATTCTTGAGTCCGGACTGACCGCCGACATATATGCGGACTGACCGGTCCTTCGGGTTAAGAAACCCGGTCAGCTTTTTCCATAGGAGAGTTTTTGCGTTTTGCTAAATTTCTTGGGTCCGGACTGACCGGACACATAACTGCGGTCTGACCGGATCTCGCCGTAACGGATAGTTCCTACGCATTTAATGCGGAGCAGTCGACCGTTATTTAGAAGCCCGGTCTGACCGGCCACATACCTGCGGACTGACCGCATTTCATGGTTTCGTGCTCCAACGGCTAGTGCAGTGGGTTGAGGTTATAAATACCTCACCCACTGCAGCAAACAAGTGTTGTTGAACCTCATTTAACACTCTTAAGCTCCTTTGCTTGTTCTTACACTCTTGAGAGCGTTGATTTCATCTTGCAAAGGTTGTTGAGGTTTTTTCCGAGTGCATTGATTAGAGTTTGATCTTTGTGGCACTTGAGCATCTTCAAGCGAAGAATCATTGGTCTATTACCTTTGGAGATTGCCGTCTCCTAGACGGTTCGGAGTTTGCGTTGGTGATCTTCTCAAAGGAGATTGTGAGAAGGCCCGGGCATTTGTGAAGGTTGGAGCTCGCCTATCCGGAGTGAAGAAGAGCTACTACTAGTGATCGAGGAAAGTGCTTGTGTGGAGCCGGTTTGAGTTGATCAAGCTTCCTCAACGTGGATTAGTGGAGACCGGCAAGTCTTCGAGACCACGGGAAAACATCGGTTGTCTTCGTAGTGTGGTTTATTCTCTTGCTCTTTACTTTGTGTATTTACTCTTATAAGCTATTTGTTTATCTTGTCTAGATTTTTTAGCTTATCTTGCTAGTATAGTGCACTTAGATAGCCCTAGAATATTTAGGCCTTAATTGGTGAAATTGTTTTTCATAGGTTTATTTTGGTAAAATCGTGTTTTAGCCAAAAGAATTTAAAAACCGCCTATTCACCCCCTCTAGTCGGTTATCCTTGATCCTACAAATGTCGGAATGGATTGATGCATGCACCGAAGACGAACAATGTTCGCTTCAGTACCCTCTTCCCAGCGAATTTTGGATGCATGGAATCTTCAATGGCAACATGAGTACCGGGATTCATGTCCTGTATGACTTGGAGCTATCCGAGCAAGTTGTGGTAGGATTTCTCGAACGTACCGAACCTTACTTCAAAAGCTTTCTATTTTGTCCTCTACACCTTAGCATAACCGACTGTGTATTGGAACCTTGACTCTATTGCCCGAATGATGGATCATGGCTCGAAATTCATGTTATCCACGATCTCGCCGTACATGACATTCGCAATGAAGCCTGATGACAGGTTCTGTGGGATTGCATTGACTCAGAAACGCACATGTGTGAAGAATTACTATAGAGTATTTCCAGTATGTGTCCCACTTAGGCTTGAATGTGTGCACTTACCAACGGTAACCCACTATCTCGCACTTCACGTGGTAGCACCTGGGTTAGACTTCACTACCATGAATGTCCGCCGCAGTGACAAGGTCCAGAATTTCACAACCTCCTGCACCGCCTTCTTGCATTTGTGCATGGTTTCTTGTTCCACTCAAATTGAATTGCCTGATGTTTCCCATCATGCTCACCATCGGAACCTTCATCTTCCAACAATGCATCATAGTCCCGGTCTTCGATCGTCATTCTTTCGATTAGGGTTTCGATTTCCCCACCTTCGTCTACAATCCCACTAACTTTTCGAACCAAAGGAGCTTCTACGACCCCGTCTTCATCGGCGACATCAGCAACTCCTCGATCTTCGGACGTTGTGTGCGCCACATTTTGGCTGGAGTCTCCAACTTCTTCGGCATCACCACTAACTACCCCTTGCCCACTCACGATCGCTCGCCATTTTTAGGTATGCGTGCCATGATCTCGTTCCCTTGAGTTGTAATAACTCCTGTTGTGTGCCCCGTGGTGACCGAGTGACAAGGTAGCTCAATTTCAGATCGTGCAGAGCATAGTCCAATTCGAAGGTGTAATACAACCACCGCATCACAGCGCCCTATGTACATTGCTCTAGTCTTGTTAGGTTAACGATCATCGATTGGAAGTAACGCGAATCAACCCCCTCGAGATCATCCAGAACAGTCCTTTGACTGTAATAAAATTAAAAATTGATTGTATCCAACATATTCGATGTACCGTAAATAATATTTTCACGATTAACCACATATCTAAAACTAAACTACACACCTAAAAGGATGCACTACAACATACTAGACTACGCGCCCATACATATAAAACTATTTAATGCATTTATTTTTAAAAATACCTACAAAGTGAACGTCCGGACGGACAACACTTCACTATCTCCTCTTATTCCTCTACTTCTCTCCCCTCCTTCTTTTTTCCGAATAAAAAGTTATTTTTTTGAATTTTATGGGTCTTTTATGGGGAAGGTTATCTCACCATTTGGAATGGCTATAAGGAATTACAGAATCTCTGTCGTCATTTGGAATGACGATTTGTCTAAACACCGTTCCAAATGGTGATAGGGTCTTTTGGCATTGTTCGGTGGGTGACTGGGCTTCTTATCGCTATTTTAAATGACAATAGGACCATTTTGCTATTTGGAATGAGGACGTAAGTTTTATTTTTATAATTTTATTAAATAAATATTTATTTATGTAATTCTACTAAAATATATTATTTTAATAAAAATTCCCCAACCCACACGCCACGCGCCCACTTCTCTTAAATGCACAGCGAGTTTGCACACAGACGCGCACCCGCCCGCAACACCTCTCCCGGGGGCATCACACTCGCACAGTGGCACTGCACCGAGAGGGAGAGCTCAGCTGCTCAGGGTCGGGGGCTCGGGGCGCGCTCGCCGGTCGGGAGGGGCAGGAGGCGGTGGTCGTCGGCCGGCACGGTCTCCGGTGGGGGCGCGCGGCGGAATGTGGGCAGTTTCCAGGACGGATCGGGCTGTTTCTTGGAGCGATTCTTGGTGCAGACCTGCGTGATTCGGCGTTTTGACCCTGGTTGGCGACGGAGAGGCTCGAGCCAGAGGCGAACGGTGGCGCCTTGGAGGGGGCAGTTTCTTGATTCGTGCGGCCGTAAAGGTCGGAATTCTCTTCCCGGGGGGCGTTCGTGTTGGTTCGTTGAGTGTTGGATTTCCATGGGGAGGAGCATGGCGCGAGTGGAGTTCAGCTCTGGTCGCAAGATTGGAACTTGGGATGTTTTTTTGCGAGGTATGTCGTAATTCAGTATTTTGGATTTTTTTTTTGCGAGGTATGGCGTAATTCAGTATTTTTCCAGTTACTGCTTACTGTAAAAACGATTTTTAGGGGTAACAATCATGCTTGAGTATAATGTAGTTTGTTCCTGTCATTTCTGTTGCAGCAAATCACGATTTCGTAAAATATGGCTGGTCGGTTGTTTGATGTGTGCTTTTTTCTTTAAAAAAGAAAAAGATGATGCATGGGTATCGTCCTTTTCTTAGTGTTTGAGGAGTTCAACACGCTCTAGTGTTTTACTGTGATTAATTACTGCCATTTTTAGCTCCCATTATTAGATTTGGTAGTTACTTAATCTTGATCCTTCCAGTGACCATTGCTGCACCTGTAAAAACTTGGAGCTGTAAAATAAACAGTGGGTCTGATTGTGCAAGCGGCAGATTTTACTTGTGCGATTCCCAAGCTCGAAGCAGTAGGTGAACATGAAAGCATGAGCTCTTATAATCTTACTGTTGCAAGAAAAGTACTATACTTCTACTGTTGCAACAGTGTATGGAGCTTGAGACGGATAGCTTTTGCTTTGCACATTCGTCCTATGGTGTGAAATGTGAGATGTCTTGGTCTCGCATTGTGCCAGGGTGTGCCGTGCTGCGGCCCATGATCACACCCATTAATGAGCAGAGCCCCAGTCTTCCTCCAAAACCCTCATCTTTTCTTCTCCCCTTTGGTTTCTTGCATCTGAGACCACCTGCTTTATGTGCCGAGCTTTTGGTTTCGTGCTGTTACCTTTTTTCCAAAGCATTTGGTCCTTCAGAAAACAACTGCATTAGATGTAGTAATTGAGTCTAGGTTTGGTGCTCTGAAGTGTAGCTTTTGTGCAAGGGAGTTCACCAATGTGCTATGCCTTTCCTTTAGAAATTATAAGTCTTATTGGAACAGTGTCTTGTCACTATCCTTCTGTCCGTTCTGGTTATGACTTAGCGCATTGTTTAGGTGCGGTGGCTATTTTGTTCAGACAATGGAGTTATCCTTTACAGAAAAGGCTAAAGTGTGATAGCTACTTTATAAAAGATATGTATATGGCACACGATCCCAGCTGCCCCATTTCAGAAAAGCTCGAGATAAACCGGCACAGATTAGTTTGGGTGTGGGTCTTTTGGTTGAGACTAAAGAAAAGACAAGAGGGGTCATTCTGTTTGTGTTTCCTTTGGGAGGGGAGTTTGCTATGTAGCTGTTGAGAAATATAATGGTCCCCAGAACATATCAATAGGGGGCATCGCTTTGTCATTTTGTCATGAATTTGTGCTTTATTCCAAGAATGAGCTTACACCAGCTTTAGATGTCAATAATGAGAATCAATTATGGTGCAAAGTGGGTTCCTCATTATGCTGAGAGATAGCTGGTGGTGCAGGGGCTCTTAAATATGTGGGAATTTCCAAAGAAAGCTGTATTTTACTGTTTTTATAAGCTACTCTCCCTGTTGTCATTGGAGTTAATACATTGCCTCTACATAACTTGTGTGTCAAATCCTATTAGTCTCACAATAATACAATATATGCCATTCCAGTAAACATATTTGCTTTAGCAGGACCAGGAATCTGATATAAAATCAGACCGTGGTTTGAAAAGCATGAAGGGTGGAAATGCTCCTTATAAGTTATAAGCTGTTAATGGACAATCCCACAATTCTCTTGGTAGTTTTGTGTGATTGGGTCCTTTATAGAACATTGCAATGACAGAAGGAAAGAGTTACTCCTCTTTTGCCTTTTTCTAAGATTTCTCCAGCATATATATTTTTCCAGTTAGGTGCTTAGTTACTTCTCTTTTGCCTTTTCTTTATGCTTCATGTTCTTTATCCAAAATCCTTTGCATTTCTTTTATTTTTTCCCACTTAAAAAACTGAACATTTATAATATGGTCTTGATTCTCAATGTTATGAGCCACTCTCTTGAGTCTTGACTTTTGTTTCCTTTTTATGTGGCAGGAGTGAAGCACTGATGGGGGACTCCTTGATTATAATTCTGGTTATCCTTGTTCTTCCATCCAACCCTAACAATGCAACATCTTATTATGCTCGTAGCTTTTCTTTCTGCTGCTCTTTTCTTTCTGCACCTTCCTTGTGCCATAGGTGCTGACCTGAAATCTGACAAGCAGGCCCTTCTTGCATTTGCTGCATCTCTGCCCCATGGCAGAAAGCTCAACTGGACTGTCACAACCCAAGTCTGCACATCTTGGGTTGGGGTTACATGCACATCCGATGGGAAGCGTGTGCGTACACTTCGGCTGCCTGCAGTAGGACTCTTTGGTCCTATCCCCTCAGACACACTTGGCAAGCTTGATGCCCTAGAGGTGTTGAGCCTTAGATCCAATCGTCTTACTATTGGTCTCCCCCCTGATGTAGCATCCATTCCTTCCTTGCATTCTCTTTACCTTCAGCACAACAACTTGTCTGGAATAATACCAACTTCACTATCTTCCAATCTAACATTCCTAGACCTGTCGTACAACTCATTCGATGGAGAAATCCCATTGAAAGTGCAAAATATCACTCAACTTACTGCATTGCTTCTCCAGAACAATTCTCTTTGTGGAGCCATCCCTGACCTTCACCTGCCCAAATTGAGACATTTGAATTTGAGCAACAATAACCTGAGTGGGCCCATACCGCCTTCCCTGCAGAAGTTCCCAGCCAATTCTTTCTTGGGGAATGCTTTTCTATGTGGATTTCCGTTGGAACCATGTCCAGGAACCACACCTCCTCATTCTCCAATATCACCATCGCTCCAAAAGACCAAGAAAAGCTTTTGGAAAAGGCTTAGCATTGGTGTCATAATTGCAATAGCTGCTGGAGGAGGGGTATTATTGTTGATTTTGATTATCATACTCTTGATATGCATCTTCAAAAGAAAGAAAGACGCAGAGTCTGGCACAGCTTTGTCTTCATCCAAAGGAAAGGCTGTTGCAGTTGGAAGAGCTGAAAAATCCAAGCAAGAGGACAGCAGCGGTGTTCAAGAAGAGAGGAATAAATTAGTTTTCTTTGAGGATTGTTCGTATAATTTTGACTTGGAGGATCTCTTAAGGGCCTCAGCTGAAGTCCTTGGAAAAGGAAGTTATGGGACCACCTACAAAGCTGTTCTTGAAGATGGCACAACAGTGGTGGTCAAGAGACTGAAAGAAGTGGTGGCGGGAAAGAGGGATTTTGAACAGCAGATGGAGATAATTGGCAGGATTGGCCAGCACCAGAACGTTGTTCCATTGCGTGCTTACTATTTCTCCAAGGATGAGAAGATATTGGTGTATGACTATGTCCCACCCGGCAGCCTTTCTGCTGCTTTGCATGGTATGTTATTTATTTTGAGTTCCAACTCATCTGTTTGAATCATTAAGCCTTTCATTGCATGTTACAATTCTGTTTTGAATTTTGAGTTTGTTTGTGGCAATTGAAGCTATTAACTGTGTCCAGCTGGAAATGTAGAGTACTGAATTAGATGTTTGGTAAATAGTTAAAGACTACTGGGTGAACATGTCACAACCTTAGTTCATCTGGTAGTAGAAGGGAGATGGTGCATGGGGAGAGAGGCGCACAGCAGCTAGGAAAGGAAGAGATTGAGGGAGACGTGAGGAGGAGATAGTATTTTGGTTTATTCTTTGTTTTCAGTAAGCTATTGCAATTATTATTTTTTCTGAATAAGATGATTATAAGATGTATAAATTCCTTAATACTATGTCAAGGTATACCTTCCTTACTGATTTTCTGGTTATTAATTTTGGATTTCTACTTTGGAGTTGCCATGAACAGTCTAAGATAATTGCTTTTGTAGCTAGAATGTATGCGTAAGAATAAGTGTGGTCTTATAGTGCCTTGCTTTTCTGTTACCTATTGTGAGGTGTCACACCAATATCGACTCGCGATCTGCCAGCACTTACATGAATAACTTTTATTGCACAAATTGTGGGTGCAAGTAGGTGTAGTGGGGTTGGCCATGGTGTTACATATCTATGATTCAAGTTTTTGCTTGTGATTTGAACCTAGTGCTGACACGCAAAGTGTGTAAACAGAACAGGAGGGTGTAGAACTTTGACATGCTTATAACGTAATTTCATAACTAATACAGTTTGTTCTTATTTCTATTTCCTCCAATTTGTTGCAAGTATCTCGGATGTATTCTGCACTGCCTGGAAACCTCAAATTTTGTTGGTCAATCAGGATTTTAGGGGATGTATTTTCAAGCCTTGCCTTTGTAGCATTTCCATGGTTCTTTACTTCTTTTCCTTTCACCTGTATTGCCAACTTATTGGCCCTGTTTGTTTAGGCTTAAGCTTTTTAGCTTATAGTTTAAAGCCAGTTTTTTGGCTTAATCAGCTTATAAGCCACGACCAAAGTCTAAGGCCAATCATGTGTGACAATTGCTAAGAACGGAATGACATGGTTAGGGCAGTTTGTTTAGGCTTAGGATTTTTGGCTTTTTAGCTTATAGTTAGGGCAGTTCTCTCTTTAGTAGTTTACTTGAAATAGAACCCACAAGGCCACGACCAAAGTCTAAGGCCAATCAGGGAAAACATTGAAGAAAAGAATATATCATGTGTGACAATTGCACTTGCTTAGCTATTAAGATACTAGTGAGAAAACAAAAGGAGGATGCTCTCAGGGTCAACCAAGAATTAGGGAAGCCGGCGGAGGCCGGTGGCGTCGAGAGGTCTATGGAGGCCAGCGGTCGTCAAGGGGGGATGGGGGGCGACGGTGGTCGTGGGAGGAGGACGGCAGCGTCGGGGCGGAGGACACGACATAACGTGTGTGTGTGGGCGGCGTTGGGGCGGCGGTGTTGGGGGCAGCCGGGAGGAGATGCATCGGGTGTGAGAGCCGAAGGGAGGGGAAAAGAACGGGTGGAGAAGAAAAAAATGAAAGGGTTTGCACTTATATACGAATTTTATTTTAAAGGTAATTTCAACAAAGTTCAGTGGCAAAAGGATATTTTATTCCGTAAAAAAAAAATCCCTCTCATTGCTTATGCCTTTTAGGCTTAAAATAGCTTAAGTTTTTTATAAGTTGGATGAACCCCCCCCTCCCTTAGACTTAAGTCTTTTTTGCTTTTAAACCAAAGAAAAAGCTTAAACAAACATGGCCATTATCTGGAAGTATAACTATATGACTAACTTGCTCATTATGTGTACATGTATTGAAACGAAATTACAGAATCGCAGACTTACGGTTGATTATAAATTATCAGGGAATAAAGCTGCTGGAAGAACTCCATTGGACTGGGAGACGAGAGTAAAGATATCTCTTGGTGCTGCACGTGGAATTGCTCATCTTCATGCTGTGGGAGGCGGAAAGTTCACCCACGGCAACATCAAGTCAAGTAACATTCTTCTTTCACAGGAACTCAGTGCTTGTGTCTCCGAGTTTGGCCTTGCACAGCTCATGGCCACTCCTCATCCTCCTCCACGGCTCATTGGATACCGTGCACCAGAGGTCCTCGAGACTAAAAAGCCAACACAGAAATCCGACGTCTACAGCTTCGGTGTACTTCTCCTTGAGATGCTAACTGGAAAATCCCCTCTTAGATCGCCGGGGCGTGAGGATTCCATCGAGCACCTCCCCAGATGGGTGCAGTCTGTGGTTCGAGAAGAGTGGACCTCCGAAGTTTTCGATGTCGACTTGTTAAGGCATCCAGACATTGAGGATGAGATGGTTCAGATGCTCCAGCTTGCAATGGCTTGCGTTGCCATTCTTTCTGACCAGCGACCTCGGATGGAGGAGGTGGTCAGGAGGATTGAGGGTGTCCGGAACTCCGACTCTGAGACGAGGACGTCCCCTGAGGACAAGCCAAAGGAGGAACCCATCCAAATCACTTGATGACACAGCAATAACATGCCATTTGAGAGTTGACACAAAATAAGTTTGATTGTTTCTGCCTGCAAAGTCGATAGTTCTGTGTCTACTGAAGCTTTTCTGTTGATGTCTGATCATTCTTTAGTAAATTCTTGATTTCATGGTGTTAGTCCTGGTGATTGTTTCATTTCAGTAGCTCTGCTGATCATCATAGGGTGTCATGGTGGTATGACGTCATTTGATCTGACTCTTTGGAGTATGATTCATTGAATGTGCATTCTGCTTTGTCACTTGCCAGTGAAATTTTCTCCTATGCTTGGCTTA
This sequence comes from Ampelocalamus luodianensis, assembly GCA_036346255.1. Classification (NCBI taxonomy): domain Eukaryota; kingdom Viridiplantae; phylum Streptophyta; class Magnoliopsida; order Poales; family Poaceae; genus Ampelocalamus; species Ampelocalamus luodianensis. Next base: position 17,999,877 of record CM070625.1, read on the forward strand.
AGACATAAGTATCCCTGGTTTTTTTTTTTCCTGAGGTACAGTTATTTACAAAGAAAGCGAGAATTATTTGTGACAATTGTTACTAACAATTCAATTCAAATCACTTGCTGCTGCCTTTCTTGACAAGGTTGGTCTGGATCCAATACGGTCCAAAATGTTGACGTTTCAACTTCCCATCGGCGTATATTTTCGGTAAATATCAACTCAACATTGTTCCAGTTCGAGCTTGACTCTTTTCTACCGATTCACCACGTGAAACAATCCATTCATACTCCTTTTTTTTTTTAAAAAAAAAGATTGCATGCATACTCTTTTTATCCCATGTTATGTGCTTACTATTACATAGTCATCCGAACTGAATTTTTTTTATTTAATCATTTTTTAATATATTTTAAAGTTAATCCCTCGCTAACTTTATTTTCAATTCTAACCCCTTGGATCACGTCATGACTCGAATCATGCTGTCACGCCACCTACCTCAGCGTGGCCAAATTTGCCACGTAAGCCCCTCTCGTGCGCATGTCATGCCAGCATGGAGGACAAGCGTGGCTGTTGTCAGGCCCGCGAGAATGGCATAACAAGCCTGACTTGTCACGTCAACGCTTGTGACGTGACAGTGGTGGCTATTTTTTTAGAAGGGATTCCCATATGAAGAAATTCTACGATTGTTGCAAAAGATACGTGGACCATTTGGTAGGAAAGATGAAATTTTCATGCACAAGTTTACTGTTTTATGTGCTCATGTACATCGTATTTAACATTTGATTTTGCATATACATCTGGTCAAAAAAAATTAAACTTGATTTGAGATAGCAAGAATTGAACGGTGCTAATTGAATGCATAATCCTAGGCAGTAGATATTTTTTCAAACCTACGATGTTCTTAGTTTGAATGAAGGGATGGATGAATAGCCAGCCACATCTCATCCTATTGCAATGATTGGTGGTGCTCATCGTCACTTAGGGGTCGAAGACCATTTAGTGCCTAATTTTTTTTTCAGAATACGCCTTTTGAACCTTTATTTTTTATGTTGTGCTCTGCCTTACTACGCCAAGAATTAAATGCAAAAATAGAACGAGATTTGAAATCAACTTTACAACTCAGTTGCGAATTGAAATAGACTTTATAATGCAGTTGCAAATTACATGGCGCAGGGTTTGGTTACGTGCATAAATGATGTTAGGATAATACAACGTCGGGCCAAATTAATTGTGAGACCCCAGTTTATTAAGCTTGTAATACTTAACCTTCCACTGGCTCTAGTATCACAAACAGAATAACCCGTGCCTCGATGGACACGTGCTTCCCAGAAATTGCAGCACACATACATCATACAAAAATATGCATCATTTCCATACAACATATGATAACAAGTCTACCAAAAGACATACATAATATAAGTTATTACTGAGCAATGTACCACCAAATGACAAGTATTAAGAAGTAACAATGAAGCAAAGATGCCATAAGATGGCTTAAACCAAAAGACGACCAGTTAGCCACATAACACCACGTGGCAACCGACCGGTCGCCAAGCTAATCGCCCACACACCGCCACAAAGACAACTCACAAAAGTGAGGCCCTTCGGGCTCACCTTCTTCCTCTGCACACAATAAGCAATGCAGGTGAGTACAAAGATGTACTCGCAAGACTTACGAGTAACAAGCCTATACATAGCTACATGAAAGCTGTATCAAAGGATGTTGGTTATATGGTTGTTTGGACGCATAAAGCAAGTTTCATTTGCAATAATGTAATAGATTGAAAGCAATTTAACAATTCAGTTTTTAAGCATTGAAATAGCAACAAGTAACAATAATTAACAAGTAACCACCTAGAAGTGACTAACCCAATAGCCACCACATATAGCATGAATCCCTGATTCATACCACCCATCAAGTTTTAATTTAAAATGTTGTAGTCTAGTTCTCACGGGGCGTTTCCGAGCGTGTCCATAACCTAGGACGAGGCTATTCGAATAGTTCAAAACCCTGCAGGGGTGTACCAATGTACCCACACTTCAGACCGCCTTTAAGCCACATGACTTAGCACACTTCCAAAGGTATGTCGGCATGGCTAAGTCCTACGAGACATTTCCAATATTGTGTATCAACTACGAGCCGCTCGTATGGATGGAAACTCATACGCTTACATTGTAAAGCCAAAAAGACAACTACCCCCTCGAGGTAAAGCTCTTTGGACAACTACAATGCTTCCACACATAACCCATCTTATTTTACCACAATGCAACACACACACGCCCACCTGCGACTCGTAGTCAACACACGCCAAAGTACTAAGTCAAGAGAGGTCCCATACCCTCTAGTGTGGTTAGCCCGCAAGAATGCTCAGAACGGTGGCGCAAGTAACTCGGTCCTTAAATGACTAGGGCACCAATCCAGCCACACCCAAAGATCACACCATCTTACCATTGTGCTCAAGTCCAAATTGTTTTGTTTTCAGTTTTAGTTTTGCAATTTGAACATAGCACAAAGCTGAAATATAGAGATTATAATAAGTTTGTGTGATCAAGGTTATTGACGAGTCGATAACCGCCCATTTCTACCGATAGCTAAGCATGGCTAAGCAACAAACTCGTAAACTACTAAGCGACAAGAGTTCATCCAACGAACCCAAAATCACAGCAAGATAAACCTAGGCTCAGTAGTAGAGGATAAATATTTGCCTACTGATAATGCATCTACTAGGTTAACTATCGATAATAGTTAAAACAACATAGCAATGCATACATAGAATTTGCAAAAAATATATTAGAATTTGAAAATAGTAGGAGCAACATGATCAAATGATGCTACATCTTCTTGCCTTGCTGGAGTGCAGGATCTGATGGCTGTGGCTCAGATTCGATATCAATATTATCTTCGGAACCTAACGCGAAAAGGCGATAAAATCGATAAGAACGAAGAACACCAAATAACTCCAACAACAAAAAACATCCAAATCTAATGAAATTTATACAGAAGCAAGATAATGATTTTAGACAATTTTAGGAATAAGAATTATGCAATTTGGATTTAGTACAAAAAAGTTATAGCCAAAATACACTCTCTCAGCCAGATAAATCAACTAAATTAATTGCTGGTACTGTTCATGGCGAAAATTTCTAGAATGATCTAAGGTCTGAAATTTTTATAGCAGGTAGATTATGGCATCCTAATGACAGCAAAAGTTGAGTTTACTAAATTTGGGGTTATAATGATTTACTTATAATTTTTCTAAGTTGTTGTTAGAACCCGGGATTAACATCCCAGATCTCCTGTGCATAACTGAACTAGTCTCATGATCAGTGGCTAGCTCACACAGTAAACAAATGTGATAACACAACCATAAACGTTAAAAGTTGTTAAATAACAACAGAGTTGATTACAAGATAGCCTTACCGGGCAACATTAAATAAACAAAGCGGAAGGCGATGAAGAAGTAGTAGGCTCCAGCAATCTGCCACAGGCAATCGACTGGGGTAGCGGCCTAGTTGTCACGATCCACACTTGAAGCGAAGTCCTTCTCCTCTGAAATTTATTTGCATAAAGCAAGCATGAGCACAACTTCCGTGCTCGCAAGTTACACCCGTCAAATAACAGATTGACATGCATATATGGATGTAACAAAGGATGGCTCATAGTGTTATTTGTGCAAAAACAGCATTTGACATTAAATACCATACTAAATTCAAAAGCTCAAGCTTTATAAAATCTAGAATTGATTTTGTATTGATAAAGATAGTGTAGGCACCAACCAACACCAACATAAACACGGGCACCAACCCGGGGTTTCAACCCGTAACTTTTCTCATGGACACCCATCCATGTCAAACTATTTTATAAAAATATTTTGAAATCGAAGTCTAACTTTGAGTGGCTTTGCCAACATGTCCATGACCGTGGACACGGCTATTCGAATAGTTTTACACTCTGCAGAGGTTGTACAACTTTACCCACACGAGATAATCAACTTTTAATGTCCGTCTGACACACTTCCGAAGGTGTGCGACTAAGTGATCATCACGAGGCCTTTACAATGCGCTATTCCACCATAGTCCTCCCTCGCTAAGGTTTCACTCCCTTTGGACTACCCGTCCGCAGAGTTCAGGCCCCCTCTTGCGACACGTGGGACTAACAAAAGTCATGAAAGACTACCCACCGCATCAATAGGAACGACCATGATGGAACTTTGCAAATTAATTAGCCAAGTCCTGCCCATACAAGACATGTGGTAGTACGATGTTGTCGAACCCGGGAACGAAGGATCCCGAATTCTCTGTGTTCAAACACCAGTCCAGGATTTCCAGTGTACACAGTCTCACAAAAATGAATATCACATTCATATCACGAAAACGTAAATGACATTAAATAAATAACTGTTTAATACAAATGAGTCTGAATAATAACATCAAATGTCAAATGATAAACACAGCGAAAATAACAATATAGTGGGAGCCACACGATGCGCCACGTGCAATCGTCAGGTCGAAGGCCTACTCGTCCGGTCCTCACCGTCAATATAGCAGCTCTTCCCCGAATAAGATTTATTCAAAGAAGAGTGAGTACTACTACCGTGCTCGCAAGTCACACCTAATATTGAATTTAAATGCATGCATATGGAAACAAGTGAGTATGGCGGGGTTGTTTTGCATAAACAGATTTTCAGTTTGAATAAGTATAGTGGTTTCTAAGGCAATTTTATACTATGGATAAAATCATATTTTGAAATGACAATGATATAATGTGGATAACCTCCAATGATAAAGTGAAGGATCCTCCTAACACTTGGCTTCCGCCTAAATTTTCATAAGGATTAACCATCCTCAACATTTAATAAAGCATTTAAAACCAAAAACAATTCTAACTTTAAGTGGCCCCGCTAGCATGTCCATGACCATGACGCGCTATTCGAATAGTTTCTACTCGCGAGTTGGTACAACTTTACCCACACGAGGTGACATGCTCGTTATGTCGCCAATTCACGCTTCGTAGGCGTGTGACTGAGCAATTACCATGAGGCCTTTACAATGTTTTATCCTAGTACATTCATGCCCGCTAAGGTTTCGCCTTTGACCGACCGTCCTCCGAAGCCCCTCTTGCGCCAAGTGGGAATAAAACGTCTAACCGACACCCACCAAAATCACATGACATAAATATACTAGGACATCACAAATTAGTTAGCCAAATCCCGCCCATACAGACATGCGGTGATGCGTTATGGCATAGCAATAAGCGGCTCAAAGACCGGTCCTCAATTGACTTGGGCGTCATTCCTACAACCCATGGGCCTTGATCTTAACGGATCAAACCGGCATAAACTGCACCCACCATTCACCATTACGCCCAAGTCCAAACCCATCTTGATTTTATTTTGAATAAAAACTTCATTTAAAAACTCATGTGGTAAAACAATACCACAATAACAAGTTTGAAAACAATTTGTAGAAATCGTGTAAACCCTCCCAAATTCTCAAATGTGGACTAAGCTTGGCTAAGCATATATTTGAATTTTGGTAATATCTTGCCTAAGGTATCAAGGTAGTCAGATACAACATTCAAATTTGGCCATACAATAACATATGGAATTAACTATACGTAAAACAGATATTAAAATATTTATAACAACATATGCATGCAATAAGGAATTTAAAAACTTAAAATAACTTAAAATAATAGGGGCAATATGGTCAATGGTGTAACTTGCCTTGGTCGATGTCTTGAAATTCTAAATCTTGATTTGATCGAACTCTCCGAGTCGTCGAATTCTATCTGTAAAATCGACAAATTCAATGCAAATTCAAATAAATTCAAAACATAGTTCAAATCAACTCCAAACTGAAATATTTTGGTTTAGTTAGCTAGATTATAATTTTATATAAATTTTGCAATTTGAATCACCCAATTTGGAGTTCATATGCAAAAGTTATGAATTTTGAAGTTTAAATCTAAATCTGAAATTTTATTGAATTTCCGAATTATTTTCCTACGAAAATCCATTTATTGCGCAATGATTACGTCACTTCTGATGAAATCAGAATTAAATCAATTAATTTATAACTCGACATGCGGGCCCCAAGTGTCAGTGGGCCGGCTCATGGTGAACCAAGTTCACCGAGCCTAGGGAAGGACGGTGCGATGGACCGCCACGTGTGTCGACCGCGCCACGCCGACTGTGGCGCTGAGGTGGCGCTGCGTGGCAACCACGTGGTTGGACCACGTCAGCTGCAAGCCGGCGGCGGCTCGGCCGCGGGCTCGCCGGCGGATGGCGGTGCGGCGGTAAGAATGGATGGTGCCAACAGGGAGAGGAGAGCACGGGGGTTACGATGCGCACCAAAAGGTCACCGGAATCGGAGGAGAAGAGGACGGAGTGTCGTCGGAGTCACCGGAATCGGAGGAGAAGGCTCGCGGCGGCCGGCGGGAGAAACCTTCGATTACGGCGAGCTCAAGGCGACAGGGGGCAAGTGGATGGTGGATTCGGGATCGGTGTGAATAGAGGCTCCCGGTGCTCCCTTTTATAGGCGCCGGGAGGGTCCGAGGCGGCGCGGAGATGGTGGAGGTCGTGCGCAGCGGTTGCGGCGCGGCGGCGGTTTCGGCGAATTCGTGCACGAGAAGAGGGGAAAAGGTGGGGATCGTGTGCGGTGACTGGCGCGACTCCGTGCACACGATGCGGGGAAGTCGGGGGAGGTTGGAGGCGCGGTTGCGGGCTCAAAGCGCCAAAATGGCGAGTCCACGGGTGCTCGCGCGAAGAAGAAGAGAGGCGGCGCAGCGAAGACGATGAGTACAGGCCGTTGGATTTCAATCCAACGGTCACAATTATAAGTAGTGACGCGAAGGGGTACGGGTGGAATTTGGCCGTTGATGTAAAATCTAACGGTGCGGAGAGAGGGAAGAAGCGTGTGTGGTTGATAGCCGTCCGATTAAGATCGGACGGTGGGAGAAGTGAGAGGCGCGCGAAGTGTGGGTGAAGTGGGCGCGTCTTGGAAGTTTGGGCGGGCCGGTGGGTTTCGCCCAAACTGAATTTTGATTTTCTTTTGATTTCTCAATTGTTTTAATTTGTTAATTCATTTAGGCTTTAGAAAATAGCAAAATACTTCCAAAAATTATGGAAAAATTCACGAAATTCCCATACTCATTCTCGACTTAATAAAATTATTTCCAACTATTAGTTGGCTTTTAATTTTGTAAATAAATTTGTTTTAGCTTTAAAATACTTATAAAAAGCTTTTGAAAATTCAGAAAACCACAAACTTAAATAAAATTTTAAATTTTACTAAAATTTGAAAATTGGGTGTTACAAACCTACCCCTTTAAGGGAATCTCGACCGAGATTCGAGATTGGTTAGCAAAGAGATCGGGATAGTTGGTCTTGAGGTCTTCTTCTTTTCCCAAGTGGCTTCACTTTACGGGTGATGACTCCACCGCACCTTGTATGATCCGATGATTCGCTTCGTGACTCGCTCTGCGACATCTAGAATCTTGATTGGTCGCTCCACGTAAGTGAGATCTTCTCAAGATCAAGCTTTCCAAGAAGGTATGGTCTTCAGCGCTTGCAAGCATTTCCTTAATCGGGATACATGGAAGACATCGTGCACAATGACAAGGCTTCGTAGCTCAGCCGATATGCCACTTCACCTCTTTTGGCTAGAATTTTGTATGGCCCCACAAATCAGGTGCGAGTTTTCCTTTGTTCGAATCTTCTTACTCCTCCGAGTGGAGTGACCACGAGATAGACCAAGTCTCCTACCTCAAAGTTTAGATCCCTCCGACGGTTATCGGCATAACTTTTTGTCGGGTTTGTGCCACTTTCGATGTTCCTTATAGCTTTGACCTTACTTTACGCCTCTTTGATTATCTCAGTCCAAAGAGTTGATGCTCTCCTACTTCATCCCACGTATGGAGTTCGCATTTTCTCGCCATACAATGCTTCAAAAGGAGCCATTTGCAAACTAGCTTGATGGCTATTGTTATACGAGAATTCATCATACGGCAAATTCTTGTCCCAACTTTGTCCAAATTCCAAGGCACAGGGCTCGGAGCATATCTTCGAGGACTTGATTGGTGCGTTCATCGACCATCTGTTTGAGGATGATAGGTCAGATCAAGTTGAGTCCGTGCCTAAGGCTTCATGCGCACTCGCCAAAACCTTGATGTAAATTGGGAACCTCTGTCGGACACGATCTTCTTGGGTACCCGTGTAGACAAACAATCCTAGCCACATATAACTCGCCAACCGGTCGCTTCAGATGTAGTCTTGACGGAATGAAGTGAGCTACTTTGGTCAACCGATCAACTATCACCCGATAGAATCATATCCTGATTGGGTCCTAGGAAGTCCGGTGATGAAGTCCATGCCAATCTCTTCCCACTTCCATTCTGGGATTGGTAGTGGCTGCAACAATCCAGCTGGTCTCTGATGTTCTGCCTTAACTCGCTGACACACATCACAGCGAGCAACGAACTCAGCGATTTCTCGCTTCATGCTGACCCACCAGTACCTTTCTTTCAGATCCTGGTACATCTTGGTGCTTCCGGGGTGAATGGAGTAAGGCGTTTCATGAGCCTCCTTAAGAATTGACTGTTTTAACTCCTGTTGGTTAGGTACACAAATGCGATTCCCAAACCATACTGTTCCTTGTTCATCTTCAGCGAATCCTGGAGCCTTGCCTCTTCGCATATTCTTCTTGATCTCCTTGATGTCATCATCTTCTAGTTGTTTTTCTCTAATCTGACTTTGAAGAGTCGGTTGTACTTCCAAAGCATTCACACAACCTTGACTGACAATCTCCAAGTTTAGACGCTTCAATTCTTCATGTAGTTCTGGCCGCTCATTCGCACCATCATGGTATTGCAATAGACCTTTCTGCTCAGGGCATCTGCAACTACATTTGCTTTGCCTGGGTGATAATGGATTCCAAGATCATAATCTTTTATCAACTCTAACCATCTTCTCTGCCAAAGGTTTAATTACACTGTGTGAATATATACTTCAAACTCTTGTGATCCGTGAAAATCTCACAATGTTACCAATGAGATAATGCCGCCGATCTTCAAGGCATGCACAATCGCCGCTAACTCCGATCGTGGGTTGATAATTCCCTTCATGTGGCCTCAAGCGCCTCGATGCATAAGCTACTACCTTGCCCTCCTGCATCAATACACATCCGAGACCTTGACGGGATGCGTCGCAGAAGATCTCAAATCTTTATGGATATCGTAAAACTAACACAGTTGCTGAAACTAATCTCCTCTTCAGATCTTGAAAACTTTCTTCACAGGCATCTGTCCAATCAAATTTCTTCTCCTTCTTCAGAAGTTGAGTCATGGGTCTTGCAATCTTAGAGAAATTTTCAATAAACCTGCGGTAATAACCCGCTAGTCCAAGGAAACTTCTCACTTCGGTGACCGTCCTGGGTTGCTTCCAATCTGATACGGCTTCAACCTTGGCAGGATCTACTGCGATTCCTCCTGCTGACACAATATGTCCAAGGAATGCCACTTGACTTAGCCAAAATTCACTCTTGCTGAATTTAGCATAAAGCTGATGTTCTCGGAGCTTGTCCAGTATCATCCTGATATGCTTCTCGTGTTCCTCTTCATCCTTCGAGTAGATGAGAATGTCATCGATGAAAACAACCACGAACTTATCCAGGAATTCCATGAACACTTTGTTCATCATATTCATGAAATAAGCAGGGGCGTTCGTCAAACCAAATGACATCACTGTAAACTCGTACAGTCCATATCTGGTGGTGAAAGCTGTCTTCGGAATATCTTCTGGTCTGATCTTCAGTTGGTGATAGCCTGATCTCAAATCAATCTTCGAGAAGACACTTGCTCCTTTCAGCTGATCGAACAAATCATCTATCCTGGGCAAAGGATATTTGTTCTTGATCGTCACCTCATTGAGTGATCTGTAATCAACACACATTCTCATGCTATTGTCCTTTTCTTGACGAACAAAGACCGGTGCTCCCAAGGTGATGAACTGGTCGGATGTAACCTCGCCGCAGCTTCTTCAATCTGTTTCTTCAATTCCGCTAACTCATTAGCTGGCATTCTATAGGGTCGCTTCGATATTGGAGCTGTTCCTGGGACTAAGTCAATTAAGAACATGACGTCCCGATCCGGTGGCATGCCAGGTAATTCATCAGGAAAGACATCAGCATATTCTCGGACTACAGGTATGTCTTCAAGTTTTACTTCCTTCATGCTGGTGAGGATAGAACTTCCATTGGTGCAGGTCTTGGGTTTGAACTCAACTGAAATTCCTTCTCCATTTGTGAGAGTGATAGACCTATTGGCACAGTCTATTTGTCCATGATTCTTGGCTAACCAGTCCATTCCAAGAATAACGTCCAGACCTTGGGAATGCAAGACTATCAAGTCTGCTAGGAAGGTTACTCCGGATATTTCAAAGGTGAGGTTCGGGCATAGAGAACTAGTTCTCATTTCTGAGCCCGGGGAATGGATTATCATGGGATTTGCTAAGGAAGATATTGGTAACCCATATTTGTCCACAAATTTATTTGACACGAAAGAATGCGAAGCTCCGGAATCAAATAGTACTGAAGCTGGTATTGAATTGACAAGAAACATACCAAGCACAACATCCGGTGCTGCCTGGGCTTCCTCGGCCGTGACGTGGTTCACACGTCCCTTGATGAACCGCTCGACGGCTGCAGACGCCGATGGTTGTGACTCGGTGCCGGCTTGAAGACGCCGCTGCTGCTTCTTGGGGCATCTGTTGGCATAGTGGCCTGTTTCATTGCAGTGGAAACAGGTCACTCCTGCAGCTGAGGGGGCGGAGCTCTTCACAAATTGTCCTCCGGTTGGTGCGCCGCGAAGTTGGAGGTGTTGGGCGCCGATTCGCACCGGCTCGGGTGTGGGAGATCGAACTTCCCACGCCGCGGTGTCCGCTTCTTTGAATGAATCGAGGTTTGGGAAAGCCTCCTGCGTTAATCTTCTGGGCGGCCATCCTCCGCTTGCGGTTCTCCATCTCGTGATGTTTGGCCTCCTGGCGGATCGCCTTGTCCACCAACTGTTGGAAGTCGGTGAAGTTCTGGGAGATGAGTTGGACAGAGATATCGTCGTTGAGTCCCTCCAGGAACCTTTCTTGCCGTTCTTCATCTCTGGCCACATCGGCCGGGGCATAGCGAGCTAGCTGGTTGAAACGGTGAAGATACTCGCTCACCGAGCGATTGCCTTGGCGGAGTGCATGAAACTCCTTCTTCTTCAGTGTCATCATGCCGGCAGGGATGTGTGCATGACGAAAGGCTCTCACAAACTCGTCCCATGAGATAGCCTGGGCATTGGCGTGGGAGATGCAGAAATTGTCCCACCATTCTGAGGCTGGTCCGTTGAGCTGATGAGTGGCGAACAGGACCCTCTCGCGATCTGTGCATTGTGCGATGTCCAATTTCTTTCCGATGGCACGAAGCCAATCGTCAGCATCCATCGGCTCGGTGCTGCTGGAGAATGTCGGAGGACGCATACGCATGAACTCCGACATGGTCACCCGTTGAGGAGGGTGTGCCGGTGCCTGAGTTGCGGCGGTAGCTGCTGTTGCCTGGTTGTTCTGAGCGTTGTTGAGCGACTGAGCTAACAATTCAATAAGGTGAGTTTGATTGGCCATCATCTGTTGCCAATCTGGTCCTGCTGCTGGCGGTGGGGGAGGTTGCTGAACATGCTGTTCCTGATGGTCGGTATTTCCGTTGTTCTGACCCTGGATGCTGCCATTTCCTGTGCGGGTGTTCACCATCTGCTTGAAATTTCCAAAGACTTAGGAAAGGGAAGAAAAGGTTGCACTAAGGGGGAGTAAATTTATATTAGCCCAAAAAAGCACGCAAAAAAAACAAGGCAAAGAAACAAATTTTTCTTTTGCAAGTAATTCTTTATTTTATCCAACTGATTATGGCTACCACAAAAGGTTAGTAGCTCATAATTCGCAGCTAATTGAACAACTAAAGGGAAAGCAAATATCTAAAATGGTGGGGGTAAACATCTATGGGGTGGATGGGGTGTAGTCCGGGGAGTTACAGGTACTGCCTTGGCCCTTCTTGTACAGAGCCAATTCAGCTTCAGCTGCCTTCAATCTCTCCTCTGCAGCTTCTAGCCTCCCCTGAACGAGATACACTCGTCTGTGGTGTTGCCATAGGCGTAATCCATCGCCTTGGCTAACTCCACTGTGGGTGATCTCCAGATATCCTCATTCTCGGTGGTGAAGGCACCGCCTAGCCGAGTGGGGATGTGCATGGGATAATACCGAATGCAGATATCCGAAAATGGGCGTCGTGGGTGTAGCGAAGTCGTGTCGGCTTCTCTTGCCGCATCTTGGATGCCGCCTCGAAGTCTCCCGACGCATTGGGCGTCGAAGATGTGGAAGGATGTATCCGGCGCTACGTTAGAGTAGAGGATAACCTCCACTCTCCAGCGCTCCTGCTGTCCCACGATATACTTGTATCCTTGGTATGTGGGTCTCTTCGTGAAACTCGAATCTTGCATCATCTTCCATAGGATATCCGCCCATTCTCCAGCGTAGACTCCATGGGAGATACGGGTCGGTCTCTCGGCCATCTACAATTTTTAGAAAGGACAAGAGTTTAGAAATCTTTTTAATAGAGAAAGGAAGAGTAAGACTCTGGGAGACAGGTAAATAGTTTGTAAATTTTTGAAAAATAGTTCTTAATGGTTTTACCAACTCTACCGTGGGCCCTGACCTACAGTCGATATGGCTCTGATACCACTTTTGTCGAACCCGGGAACGAAGGATCCCGAATTCTCTGTGTTCAAACACCATCCAGATTTCCGGTGTACATGTCTCACAAAAATGAATATCACATTCATATCACGAAAACGTAAATGACATTAAATAAATAATCTATTTAATACAAATGAGTCGAATAATAACATCAAATGTCAAATGATAAACACAATGAAATAACAATATAGTGGGAGCCACACGATGCGCCACGTGCAATCGTCAGGTCGAAGGCCTACTCGTCCGGGTCCTCACCACAATATAGCAGCTCTTCCCCAATAAGATTTATTCAAAGAAGAGTGAGCACTACTACCGTGCTCGCAAGTCACACCTAATATTGAATTTAAATGCATGCATATGGAAACAAGTGAGTATGGTCGGGTTGTTTTGCATAAACAACATTTTCAGCTTGAATAAGTATAGTGGTTTCTAAGGCAATTTTATACTATGGATAAAATCATATTTTGAAATGACAATGATATAATGTGGATAACCTCCAATGATAAAGTGAAGGATCCTCCTAACACTTGGCTTCCCGCCAAATTTTCATAAGGATTAACCATCCTCAACATTTAATAAAGCATTTAAAACCAAAAACAATTCTAACTTTAAGTGGCCCCGCTAGCATGTCCATGATCATGACGCGCTATTCGAATAGTTTCTACTCTGCAGAGTTGGTACAACTTTACCCACACGAGGTGACATGCTCGTTATGTCGGCCAATTCACGCTTCCGTAGGCGTGTGACTGAGCAATTACCATGAGGCCTTTACAATGTTTTATCCTAGTACATTCATGCCCGCTAAGGTTTCGCCTTTGATCGACCGCCCTCGGAAGCCCCTCTTGCGCCAAGTGGAATAAAACGTCTAACCGACACCCACCAAAATCACATGACATAAATATACTAGGACATCACAAATTAGTTAGCCAAATCCTGCCCATACAGGACATGCGGTGGTACGTTATGGCATAGCAATAAGCGGCTCAAAGACCGGTCCTCAATTGACTTGGGCGTCATTCCTACAACCCATGGGCCTTGATCTTAACCAGATCAAACCCGTGCATAAACCTGCACCCACCATTCCGACCATTACGCCCAAGTCCAAACCCATCTTGATTTTATTTTGAATAAAAACTTCATTTAAAAACTCATGTGGTAAAACAATACCACAATAACAAGTTTGAAAACAATTTGTAGAAATCTGGTGTAAACCCTCCCAAATTCTGTAAATGTGGACTAAGCTTGGCTAAGCATATATTTGAATTTTGGTAATATCTTGCCTAAGGTATCAAGGTAGTCGATACAACATTCAAATTTGGCCATACAATAACATATGGAATTAACTATACGTAAACAGATATTAAAATATTTATAACAACATATGCATGCAATAAGGAATTTAAAAACTTAAAATAACTTAAAATAATAGGGGCAATATGGTCAATGGTGTAACTTGCCTTGGTCGATGTCTTGAAATTCTAAATCTTCAGTTTGATCGAACTCTCCGGAGTCGTCGAATTCTATACGTAAAATACGACAAATTCAATGCAAATTCAAATAAATTCAAAAACATAGTTCAAATCAACTCCAAACTGAAATATTTTGGTTTAGTTAGCTAGATTATAATTTTATATAAATTTTGCAATTTGAATCACCCAATTTGGAGTTCATATGCAAAAGTTATGAATTTTTGAAGTTTAAATCTAAATCTGAAATTTTATTGAATTTCCAGAATTATTTTCCTACTGAAAATCCATTTATTGCGCAATGATTACGTCAGCTACAGTAAATCAGAATTAAATCAATTAATTTATAACTCTGACATGCGGGCCCCAAGTGTCAGTGGGCCGGCTCATGGTGAACCAAGTCCACCGAGCCTAGGGAAGGACGGTGCGGTGGACCGCCCACGTGTGTGCTGACCTGGCGGCCACGCGACCTGTGGCGCTGAGGTGGCGCTGCGTGGCAACCACGTGGTTGGACCACGCCACCGCAGCCGGCGGCGGCTCGGCCGCGGGCTCGCCGGCGGATGGCGGTGCGGCGGTAAGAATGGATGGTGCCAACAGGGAGAGGAGAGCACGGGGGTTACGATGCGCACCAAAAGGTCACCTGAGACGGCGGCGATTACCGACGGCGAGGGATTAGGCGGTGGCGCGGTACGGTCGTCGACGAGGCAGGTGCTCGGTGGCGCCAGCGGCGCGGTGAGCACTGTGTCGGCGGCGGTGTGGCGAAGCCGTCGGTGGCGGCGACGAGGACGGAGTGTCGTCGGAGTCACCGGAATCGGAGGAGAAGGCTCGCGGCGGCCGGCGGGAGAAACCTTCGATTACGGCGAGCTCAAGGCGACAGGGGGCAAGTGGATGGTGGATTCGGGATCGGTGTGAATAGAGGCTCCCGGTGCTCCCTTTTATAGGCGCCGGGAGGGTCCGAGGCGGCGCGGAGATGGTGGAGGTCGTGGCGCGCGGCTGCGCGCGCGCGGTTTCGCGACTCGTGCACGAGAAGAGGGAAAAGGTGGGGATCGTGTGCGGTGGTCGGCGCGACTCGCGCACACGATGCGGGAAGTCGGGGGAGGTTGGAGGCGGCGGTTGCGGAGCTCAGGTGCGCCGAAAATGGCGGAGTCCACGGGTGCTCTCGCGCGAAGAAGAAGAGAGGCGGCGCAGCGAAGACGATGAGTACAGGCCGTTGGATTTCAATCCAACGGTCACAATTATAAGTAGTGACGCGAAGGGCTACGGTGGAATTTGGCCGTTGATGTAAAATCTAACGGTGCGGAGAGAGGGAAGAAGCGTGTGTGGTTGATAGCCGTCCGATTAAGATCGGACGGTGGGAGGGGTGAGAGGCGGGCGCGGAAGTGTGGGCTGAAGTGGGCCGCGTGCGCGAAGGTTTGGGCCGGAGCCGGTGGGTTTCGGCCCAAACTGAATTTTGATTTTCTTTTTGATTTCTCAATTGTTTTAATTCTGTTAATTCATTTAGGCTTTAGAAAATAGCAAAATACTTCCAAAAATTATGGAAAAATTCACAGAAATTCCCATACTCATTCTGGACTTAATAAAATTATTTCCAACTATTAGTTGGCTTTTAATTTTGTAAATAAATTTGTTTTAGCTTTAAAATACTTATAAAAAGCTTTTGAAAATTCAGGAAAAACCACAAACTTAAATAAAATTTTAAATTTTACTAAAATTTGAAAATTGGGCTGTTACAGATGTGGCTTAGCAAGATGCGACTCGAAGACCGGTCCTTAATTGACCTGGGCGATAACCAACAGAACCCTGGGCCTCAACCTACCCAGTTGAGCCTGTGCATAAACCTGCACTCACCAGACAACCATTTCGCTCAAGTCCAAACCATCATTTTATTTTATTTTTTAAGCATTTGTAAAACTCCCATAACACACCAATGCCAATGGTACAATTTAAACAACATTTGACTTTTGGCTGAAATTCCCCAAATGAAACATATGTGATCTATAAGCATGGCTAAGCACAATATTTTTCAAATGATCCTAGTCCATACTATTGTATCAACTAAGTTTTTATCTAGGGTGACAATATGTTTGCTTCAATTACCAAAGTTGGCCATACAAAGGATTTTAGGCATAACTACAAATTTTAAAAAAAGGAATTTAAATTATTGAATATAAATAAGTATGCAGTAATAATTTGAAACATAATTTAAATAATTTTAAATAATGGGTGCAAATATGATCAAGAATGTAACTTGCCTTGCTCAAATAATTGCTCTCAAACGGCGTCGCAATCTGACTCTCCGAAGTCGTCAAAATCTATACGCGAAAATAAGCCAAATTCAAATTAAATTCAAATAAGATTAAAAATAACTCCAAATTAAATAATTTTGAATTGGTTAGCTAGATTATAATTTTATACAAATTTTGCAACTTGAATCACCCAATTTGGAGTTCAGATGCAAAAGTTATGAAGTTATGAAGTTTAAACACAGATTGGATTTTACTAGAATTACTTGATTTATTTTTCTAAAGGAAAAACTAATTATTGCGCAAGATGATGTCAGCTACAGGATTTCGGAATTTAAAAGAAATGAAATTCATTTCTGACGTGTGGGGTCCACATGTCGGTACTCGGCTCACGGTAGACTGGGTCTACCGAGCCGGTTGGACTTAGTGCGCTGAGGTGGCACACAAACACACACGTGGCGCCGACGCGTGCCACACCGGACGACACGTGCGCGCATATCTGCCGAGGTGGCGAGCCATGTGGCGTGGCACGTCACATTGACAACGCGGCGCTCGAAAACCAACGACAACGCGAACGGCGGGTATCGCCGCGTGGTGGTACCGCCGTGTAGCTAAGGTTATTGCGAACTCAAGAGCTAGCTCCGGTGGTCGAGGTGGATGGTGGTGGCGTGGCGAGGTCAAGCGCGAGTGGCTCGGTGTGGATGACAACGGGTTCGGTGGCGTTTGGGCGACGAAGGGTCCCGAGGTAGCTCAGGTACGGTGATGCCGATGGCGTGACCACGGCGGCTTAGCGGCGTCGGCGGCGCGCGAACTTGAAGTTTTGCCGCGGCGGCGAAAAACCCTAAACTCACGATTACGGTGGCGCTGGGGCTCTAGAGCTGGTGTGGGTTGGGGGTTTTGGTGCTGGGTAGGAGGAGATTCTATGGGTCTATTTATAGGGGCTGAGGGATAGCTGGGAAGCTAGATCGTGTGCGAGAATTTCGCGGCGATTGCAGGACCGTGGGCTTACCGGACGCGGGGAAGAAGGGATAAGAGTGAGGACGTGTGCGGCGGTTTAAGGAGATGCGATTGGTGGGGTTGACGCGGTAAAATCGGGTTGTTATGCCTGTTTTCGAAAACGAGCTCCAAGCTCAACAATGGCGGTTGAAGGCTCGGCGCGTTGGAGACGAAGACCGGAGGTAGACGAAGGGCGTGGGCCATTGGATTCAGATCCAATGTTCACGGTTGTTAGTGGTGACGTGGGGTAACGGGGTGCACAATTCGTTGGATTTTATTCCAACGGTCGAGGCTTAATGAGGTAAGTAAAACGTGGGTTAACTCCTGGCTGTAGGATTTAGATTGAAGGGTCCAGATTAGAAGGGAGTTTAGATCTCCGAAGAGGTATTGAGATTTGGCCGTTGGATTTAAATCGTAGGGCCCTAATCGATTGGGACGTTCGGGACTCGCGAAGCCTCAAGGAATCGTGGCTGTTGATGTAAGATCCAACGACTCACGTTGTTTGGGACGTTCGGGCCTCCCGAAGGCTACGCGAACGATGGCCGTTGGATTGAAATCCAACGGTCGATGAGCTCTGCGGTGTTTTAACGCGTGCGTGCGTGTGTGGCTGACAGGTGGGGTCAGGATGTCAGAGAGGGAGAGAGAGAGGGCGCGGGCGTGGGAGGAGGTTTTGGGCCGAAGATTTTGGGTTTCGACCCAAAGCTATTTTTTATTTTTCTTTTGCTTTTCTATTTGTTTAAATTCTGATAATTCATTTAGGCTTTAGAAAATAGTAAAATAACTCCAAAAACTATGGAAAAAATCACATAAATTTTTGGAGTTATTTTGGACTTAATAAAACTATTTCCAACTTATAGTTGGCTATTAATTTTGCAAAATAAATTGTTTTGGCTTTAAAAATACTTAGGAAAAAGCTTTTAAAACCTTAGAAAAAAATTCTGGAAATTAATTAAAATTTTACCTTTCAGTTCAAACCAAATAAAACTTCAAGAAATTCAAATAAATTTTAAATTTTGACTTATAAAATTGCAAAACCTCAAATAAAGCAATGAAACTCTATCAAATTTCAGAAAATCCAATAAAACATTAACTTTATTTTATTTTTATTTTGGTAACATAACCTTGGGATGTTACAAACTTCCCCCCTTAAAAGGAATCTCGTCCCCGAGATTCGGAGAGGCTAGAAAGAAAGCTAGGAATACAAGGTTTTCAACTGGAGTTGTTATCGTCCACATCCTGCTCATCATCCGACATAATTTGAGTTGTGACATTGTACAGACGTCCTTGTTCAGAATTTTGCACCTTCTTGTTTGCTTGCATGATGTTGACTGCTGGGCTGGCTAGGTTTGCTGCCTAGTGCTTCTTTGGACATTTACTGGTGAAATGCCCAACCTCATGGCAATTGAAGCACGTGATGCCTGGAATATAGGATGAGTCCTTCTGTGCCTAATCACCACCAGATGTGTTGGAGGACTCCAAGTTGATTGGGTTGTCTGCTGTTGGCTGGGATTTGACCTGATACGATGAAGTCCCTCTAGTTCTAGAAGAACTCCCCGAGTTGAACTTCTGTGCAGTCATTCTCCTCTTGCGATTCTCCATCTCCCGGTGTTTGCCTTCTTGATGAATCGCCTTGTCGACTAGCTGCTGGAAGTCTGAATAGTCCTGGGAAATCAGTTGTACGGACAATTCATCATTGAGTCCTTCTAGGAACCTTTCCTGCTTGTCTTCATCCTTAGCAACATCATTAGGTGCATATCGTGCCAGTTGATTGAACTTGTGCAGGTACTCATTTACAGAGAGGTTGCCTTGGCGCAGCGAATGAAATTCCTTCTTCTTGAGGGTCATCATGCGGGAAGGGATATGTGCATGGCGGAAAGCTCGCACAAATTCATTCCAGGTGATGGCTTGAGCATCAGCATGCGAGATACTGAAATTGTCCCACCATTCGGAAGCTGGACCCATGAGCTGGTGCGAAGCGAACAACACCCTCTCACGATCAGTGCATTGAGCAATGTCCAACTTCTTACTAATTGCCCAGAGCCAATCATCTGCATCCATAGGCTCAGTACTGCTTGAGAAAGTTGGCGGACGCATCCTCATAAATTCTGACATACTAGTCCTTTGGGGTGATGGTGTTGGAGTTGGAACTTGGGACGCTGTAGCTTGTCGGGTTTGATTGTTGTTGATGGACTGGGAGAGTAGTTCGATCAGACGGTTTTGATTGGCCATCAACTGTTGCCACTCTGGTTCATTGATTGGGGCACTTCCATTGTTGTTGGAGTTGGCTCCACCTCCTGGGTGACGAGGGTTCACCATCTGCTGTTTACTCCAGAGAGTTAGGGAAGGAGACGAAGGATAGGGGAGAGACAGATAAGAAGAAATAAGGGGATAGAGTGAAACAACCCTTCCGAACAAAAGAACCATCTTAAAAGCTTTTCAGACAATCTTAACACAACGTTCTATTGATCGAGACTCTTTTAATTTGGTGAAACGACTCAATACACAGAGTGAGTCTTAGCAACTTAACTATATGGCTTGGCTGACAAGGCATCTTCTGCTCGTGGTCTTTGATAACGGTGCTTCTTTGATAGCTTCATGCCATGTGGTCTTGAACGTAAGGGTTTGACCATCTATAGAAGTTTATAAGGAAGGAGGATCCATATATATTATAAAATGGTGAAGAAAGAATTAGGTGAGAGTTTCTATAAGGAAGCTATAGATAGACGACCAAGATGAGAAGGGAACACATTATTTTTCTTGTTTATAAAATAAGTTTTGAAATTTTTAACTAACGGCCATTCTAACTAGGTCACGACCTACAGTCGATATGGCTCTGATACCACTTTGTCAGAACTCGGGATTAACATCCCAGATCTTCTGTGCATAACTGAACTAGTCCCATGATCAGTGGTTAGATCACACAGTAAACAAATGTGATAACACAACCATAAACGTTAAAAGTTGTTAAATAACAACAGAGTTGATTACAAGATAGCCTTACAGAGCAACATTAAATAAACACAGTGGAAGGCGATGAAGAAGTAGTAGGCTCCAGCAATCTGCCACAGGCAATCGACTGGGGTAGCGGCCTAGTTGTCACGATCCACACTTGAAGCGAAGTCCTTCTCCTCTGAAATTTATTTGCATAAAGCAAGCATGACCACAACTTCCGTGCTCGCAAGTTACACCCGTCAAATAATAGATTGACATGCATATATGGATGTAACAAAGGATGGCTCATAGTGTTATTTGTGCAAAAACAACATTTGACATTAAATACCATACTAAGTTCAAAAGCTCAAGCTTTATAAAATCTAGACTTGATTTTGTATTGAAAAAGATAGTGTAGGCACCAACCAACACCAACATAAACACGGGCACCAACCCGGGGCTTCAACCCGTAACTTTTCTCATGGATACCCATCCATGTCAAACTATTTTATAAAAATATTTTGAAATCGAAGTCTAACTTTGAGTGGCTTTGCCAGCATGTCCATGACCGTGGACACGGCTATTCGAATAGTTTTACACTCTGCAGAGGTTGTACAACTTTACCCACACGAGATAATCAACTTTTAATGTCCGTCTGACACACTTCCGAAGGTGTGCGACTAAGTGATCATCACGAGGACTTTACAATGCGCTATTCCACCATAGTCCTCCCTCACTAAGGTTTCACCCCCTTTGGACTACCCGTCCGCAGAGTTCAGGCCCCGTCTTGCGACAGGTGGGACTAACAAAAGTCACGAAAGACTACCCACCGCATCAATAGGAACGACCATGATGGAACTTTGCAAATTAATTAGCCAAGTCCTGCCCATACAAGACATGTGGTAGTACGATGTGGCTTAGCAAGATGCGGCTCGAAGACCGGTCCTTAATTGACCTGGGCGACAACCAACAGAACGCTGGGCCTCAACCTACCCAGTTGAGCCCGTGCATAAACCTGAACCCACCAGACAACCATTTCGCCCAAGTCCAAACCATCATTTTATTTTATTTTTCAAGCATTTGTAAAACTCCCATAACACACCAATGCCAAGGGTACAATTTAAACAACATTTGACTTTTGGCTGAAATTCCCCAAATGAAACATATGTGATCTATAAGCATGGCTAAGCACAATATTTTTCAAATGATCCTAGTCCATACTATTGTATCAACTAAGTTTTTATCTAGGGTGACAATATGTTTGCTTCAATTACCAAAGTTGGCCATACAAAGGATTTTAGGCATAACTACAAATTTTAAAAAAAGGAATTTAAATTATTGAATATAAATAAGCATGCAGTAATAATTTGAAACATAATTTAAATAATTTTAAATAATGGGTGCAAATATGATCAAGAATGTAACTTGCCTTGCTCAAATAATTGCTCTCAAACGGCGTCGCAATCTGACTCTCCGAAGTCGTCAAAATCTATACGCGAAAATAAGCCAAATTCAAATTAAATTCAAATAAGATTAAAATTAACTGCAAATTAAATAATTTTGAATTGGTTAGCTAGATTATAATTTTATACAAATTTTGCAACTTGAATCACCCAATTTGGAGTTCATATGCAAAAGTTATGAAGTTTTGAAGTTTAAACCTGAATTTTGGATTTTACTAGAATTACTTGATTTATTTTTCTAAAGGAAAAACTAATTATTGCGCAAGATGATGTCAGCTACAGGATTTTGGAATTTAAAAGAAATGAAATTCATTTCTGACGTGTGGGGTCCACATATCGGTGACTCGGCTCACGGTAGTCTGGGTCTACCGAGCCGGTTGGACTTAGTGCGCTTGAGGTGGCACATAAACACACACGTGGCGCTGACGCGGCGCCACACCGGACGACACGTATGCACATACGCTGAGGTGGCGAGCCATGTGGCGTGGCACGTCACATTGACAGCGGCGGCGCTCGGAAACCAACGACAACGGCGAATGGCGGGGTATCGCCGGCGGTGGGTGGTACCAGCGTGTAGCTAAGGTTATTGCGAACCTGAAGAGCTAGCTCCGGGTGGTCGAGATGGACGGTGGTGGCCGGCGGCAAAGTCAAAGCGGTGGAGTGGCTCGGGTGTGGATGACAACGGGGTTCCGGTGGCGTTTCGGAGCGACGAAGGGGTCCCCGAGGTAGCTCTGGTGACGGTGATGCCGATGGCGTAGACCACGGCGGCTTGGCGACGTCGACGGCGGCGAAACTTGAAGTTTTGCTGCGGCGGCGAAAAACCCTAAACTCACGATTACGGTGGCGCTGGGCTCTAGAGCCGTGGGTTGGGGGCTTTGGTCTTTGGGTAGGAGGAGATTCTAGGGGTCTATTTATAGGGGCTGAGGGATAGCTGGGAAGCTAGATCGTGTGCGAGAATTTCCCGGCGGTTGCAGGATCGTGGGCTTACCGGACGCGGGGAAGAAGGGATAAGAGTGAGGACGTGTGCGGCGGTTTAAGGAGATGCGATTTGTGGGGTTGACGCGGTAAAATCGGGTTGTTATGTCCGTTTTCGAAAACGAGGTCCAAGCTCAACAATGGCGGTTGAAGGCTCGACGCTTTGGAGACGAAGACCGGAGGTAGACGAAGGGCGTGGGCCGTTGGATTCAGATCCAATGGTCACGGTTGTTAGTGGTGACGTGGGGTAATAGGGTGCACAACTCGTTGGATTTTAATCCAACGGTCGAGGCTTAATGAGGTAAGTAAAACGTGGGTTAACTCCTGGCCGTAGGATTTAGATTGAATGGTCCAGTTAGAAGGAGTTTAGATCTCGAAGAGGTATTGAGATCTGGCCGTTGGATTTAAATCGTAGGGCCCTCATCGATTGGGACGTTCGGGACTCGCGAAGCCTCAAGGAATCGTGGCCGTTGATGTAAGATCCAACGACTCACGTTGTTTGGGACGTTCGGGCCTCCCGAAGGCAACGCGAACGGTGGTCGTTGGATTGAAATCCAACGGTCGATGAGCTCTGCGGTGTTTTAACGCGTGCGTGCGTGTGTGGCTGACAGGTGGGGTCAGGATGTCAGAGAGGGGGAGAGAGAGAGAGGGCGCGGGCGCGGGAGGAGGTTTTGGGCCGAAGATTTTGGGTTTGGGCCCAAAGCTATTTTTGATTTTTTTTTTCTTTTGCTTTTCTATTTGTTTAAATATTGATAATTCATTTAGGCTTTAGAAAATAGTAAAATAACTCCAAAAACTATGGAAAAAATCACAGAAATTTCTGGAGTTATTTTGGACTTAATAAAACTATTTCTAACTTATAGTTGGCTTTTAATTTTGCAAAATAAATTGTTTTGGCTTTAAAAATACTTAGGAAAAAGCTTTTAAAACCTCAGAAAAAAATTCTGGAAATTAATTAAAATTTTACCTTTCAGTTCAAACCAAATAAAACTTCAAGAACTTCAAATAAATTTTAAATTTTGACTTTTAAAATGGCAAAACCTTAAATAAAGCAATGAAACTATATCAAATTTCAGAAAATCCAATAAAACATTTACTTTATTTTATTTTTATTTTGGTAACATAACCTTGGGATGTTACAGTTGTAAACCTAGCACATGTTACTTTACCGAAATAAAATCATGTTGAAAACCTATCTTGAATTAAAGTACACTAACAGAGGAATTTAACAAAATTGATTTTGCACAAATTGGAATTATACAAAAAGATGCATTTAACAAGTTTTAATTCTATTTCTGGAATATTCTTAAAATGGCTGATATCAAGTTGTTAATGTTTGTGAAACTTTCTGTTACCGAAACTTATCTAAAAGCATTTTTAGATTACATTTCATTTGAACATGAATTTATCCCAACTGGAATCAATTAACAAGGAATTATAACAATTTAGTTATACATTTTCCAAGCCTTTCTAGAATTACAAGGACATTAAATAATGGAAGAAATGAGTTAATAAAGCCTATGACATTTTCTGCTACAAAAACAAGTCTAAATGTATTTTTAAATTAAACTATAGTGATACATGAATTTAATGCAGTTGGAAACATCTAAAAAGGATTTAAAATGAATTAGTTGTGAGTTTCTAAAGTTTACTACAATTTTTAGTTGATAAGAAAATGCTTACTGAAATATAACCAATCTTAACAGAAATAAACAACGTGGACGCTCGTGGGCCGTTGATGCGAAATCCAACGGGCCACACGCACGGAGAACAGCGCACGCGCGCGATTCCCAAAAGGAGCCCACCGTTGGATCAAGATCCAACGGCTCACGTGGAGGGAAACACTCGGACCGAGAGAATGCCTCGACCACCCACAGCCGCAGATCTCAAGATGAACGGCTCGGACGGCACCTCCCTGCGAGGAGTCCGAATGCACTCGCGATCGCAGCCGCAGATCAAGCGATGGACGATCCAGAACGTTTAGGAAACCGGACAGTCCGAACGTTTTTCTAGATCTGGGTCGTTGATCACAAGATCGACGGCCCACGATCATCAAAACGCTACGCACACCCCCGAGAGATTAAGTGCGCCGGGAGGGGTTTAATGAGAGGGCCCATATGTCAGTGACACAACGAACCAGATTAAGACACACTATACATCTCTAATGATTAACAATAATTAGATCATTAATTGTGTCTTAACGACGACGGCACAGAGGGAGTCTCGTCCGGCACAAACCCGAGCGAAAAGAATGGCTTGCCGTCGGCGGCTCCGGCTACGGCGGCGCAGCCTAAAGACTAAAATGGATTCGCAATAGCCTTGCGATCCCGATGGTGGTAACCTCGCCACGTGGTTGTGCAGAACGCCGGCTAGCCGGAAAATAGCGACGGTGACCAACTCGGCTAAAAGCGAAAACGCAAGAAAAGCTTCGCAGCAGTCCAGAGAAGCGTGTGCCAAGCATCTAAGGACTAATAAGAAGCTACCTTGACCGAGATGAGCTCCAAAGATGGCCGGAGAAGGTCTGACCACGATGGAGCTTGCCGGACCCGAGGAAGAAGATATGAAAACAGAGACCTCAGCCAAAATGAACACCACTGGTGGTCAAAATAGCTACACAATAGCCCATATGAGCTTCATGAGCAATTAATTGAGAAATAGAGCACTCACCGGAGCTGAGGAAGAAAGGGGATGGTTTCGGTCGAATTTGAACAAACCCCAAATTTGTCAAATCCTGCGAATGAAACCCAAAATTAAGTGAGGGGAAATGATTAGGTTATTAAGGAGTTGAAAAGGGTACAAGAATATTTGAAGATGAACCACTGGAGCTTCATGATCCACAATGGAGCTCCACGGGTCAACAATGGTGATTTGGTGTTTTTGGTGTATTAAGCTCCAACAATGAAGAAGGAGCTTTGGATGGTGTAAAAGAACACCAGGAAGGGGTTTTGGGACCTTATATAGCTAAGGATTAGGGTTTGGCAAGAAGGAGCCTCTCGGGTGACAATGGTTTAGGGCACAAAAGGTGAGCCGAAAAGAAGTGATGGGGATGTAGGAGTAGGTTGAGATCGTGGCCGAAAGCACCCTACAATCCCTAAATGTCGACTAGGAGTGGCTGTTGGGGAGCACGATTTGACTCAAACCATGCCTCTCTCTATCTCTTTCACTGTTCGCGCATGGCGCGAGGTTGAAGACGACCAGAAAAGGCTCGGGCGATTTTGAACCCTTGGATTTTGATCGGGCGGCTGATATCGTGCCACGCTTCTGAGGTTTTAAACACAATAGAGGAGATTGTGAGCGTTGGATTCTAATCCAACGGCTCAGACCGATCAAAACAATCGGAAGTCCAAATGTCTCCTGCGACGAGGACGGTCCGATTTTAATCCAACGGCTGAGGTTCGCCCAAGTCTTCTGAAATTTAAATCAACAGAGAAGATCGAGAGCCTTTGGATCATAAATGAACAGCCACGATTTACCAAGACATTCGGAGGTCCGAACGCTCACGCGAACATGGGCCGAACGATCAGGATCCAATGGCTGAGATTGAACGCGCGCTTTTAAAAGGAGGCCCGGTGTAGTTAGTTGACTGGACCAAGACAAGTGGCTCGAGCCCGAGTCTGACTCGAACCCAACGCACAGTGAGACTAGGTTTTGAGTTTTAAATAGAGCTGAGACTTTGGGGATTTATTTGAGATAGCAAAACAACTCCAAAATTTCTGAAATTTTTACTGGACCTTGCTAACTCAAATATTAACCTTTTGTAAAATTTTCAGAGGTTTTTATGGAGTGCATTATTCTCCAAAATTTATGCAAGGCTCTGGTTTAAGGTTTGACTGAAAGTCAAACAGGTTTGACTGCCCTCTAAAATTATTCAAACAATTCCTAAAAAATGTAAAAATTTTCAGAGAGGTCACATACCATCCCAGGAACTTAAGAAAAATATTTCCAAAGGATGATCACAAGATTTGAGATGAATGTTTTTGGAAGACAATGTTTTGGATCAAAAGACTTGTGACTTTGTATTTCCATAATTCTTGTACAGGAATTGTTTAGAACATACAGGAAATACATGATGTAAGAAAAAGTTTTAATTCCTACTCATTTTCTTACATTTGAAACACAAGTCGAAAATTGGGATGTTACATTAATAATTATGATGCATATTGAACATAATTTACATATTCGATCCGGAGTGCGCCCGGGCGATGGGGAGCGCTAGTACGGCCGACGATCTCACTTGCAGGAGCCTTCCCGTTTTCTGCCGCGCACTTGGCCCCGTTGTACTCATCTTCCAGTTCGGGTGTCCTCCACCACCACCTTGCTTTTTTGGGCTTGTCCGATATCTTTTCAGTTGGGTCGGGTACATAACGTGTCCAACGTTTGAAGGTCTCAGCTCGCATCGCATAGTTCAATATGTACTTATACTGGATGAACGCCCTATAGTAGATGTCCGGTCTGTTGATCCATTGGAAGAAGTTGCATTGCATCTCCGGCTGCCATTATGCATGGATGTAGTCAGGGATTTGTGGACTGGAACGTGAGATATGAAAAATCTTTGCGTGTGCAAGATACGCTTACGAAGTGGTGGCCGCACGTGTAGGACGCCCGAGTGGTCGTCGCCAGGTGTGTTGTAACATCCCAAATTTCACATTTATAAAAAAAAAATAATTTAAAATAATTAATTCAAAGGTTTGGATTTTGAATTGGAGTTCCTGCTAAATCAATCCAAATTCTGAATCCCCATTTTCAGAGCCTTTTTAAAGCTTTAAAAATAAAATGAATCATTTGTATTTTATTAAATTAATTTAAAGCTTAATTTGAAATTTTAGAAAATAAAAAATATTTTAAATGATTAAAATAAACTTCAATTAAATTCAAAATTAATTTATTCAATCTATTCAGGTTCTAGTGATTTTTGTGGATTTTTTTTTTGAAAATTTCCATTTTTTTTTGATTTTCCATATTTTCTTTTCTTTTCTTTTCTCTCTCCTGCTTTGTCTCTTTCCTTTGGACGTTGTCTGGTTCGGTTCTTCTCTGTGCTTTCTTCACAACTGTGCCACCCTTGCCGCCGACCACCAGCCACCGTCACCTGGGCCCAGCACAGCGCCGCCGCCACCGCACCCCACCTTCCCTAGCCACCTGCGCCCAGCACCGCGCCCAACCGAGCTCTACCAGAGCTTCAGTCTGCATCCATGGCCGATCACCATTCTTTATCCCTTTTCTTCGGACTCGAACATTCAAAATCAATTCCATCTGAGGCATTACAACCCTCTCATCACCACCCTCAACCCCCAGCCATCAATTTAATGTTTCCTCCAATTGCATTCAATTTTCCATTTCCTGTCGTTCTTCATTTGCAACCCGAAATTGTCGCTCTATTCCCACGGCATTCCTCGTTGACTCAAGCATCGCCTTAGCAGTATAAAGAGAGCATCGCGTGTTCCCGTCTCTCCTCTTCATTTCGCCTCAAATCGCACCCTCTGACTCCTCACTGTTTGTCTGGAATGCCCGACACCATCCACCTTCCTCCCGAAGTCCGGCGACGACGCAATCGAATTGATCCCCTCTCCGGTCACTCTTTTGCTGAGCCACCTGCGTCACGTCGTGTCCCCGAAGGTCCTCATCCACCTCCCCAATTCTCCTCTCCTCTCTCGCTTCCTCCTCTCCGCAATTGGAGCTTTTCTCGCTGCGCCGCGTCGCTTCTACCGCAGTTCTCGGCGCTGTCGACCTCTCCTCGCCGCCTTCGACCCCACCACCGGCTTCACCTCATGACGTTCTACCCCGTGCTCCCTTCCTTTTCCCCAAAGCGTCGTTGGTTTGCCGAAGCACCGCACCACCCGCCGCCACCGTGCGCCCCGATTGCCGTTGTCGCCGCCTCGCTCCGTCTCTGGCGTCGTTGCCACCACCATTGGGTAGAGGACCTCACCGGGGTTCAATTTTGCCTGTTCGCTGGCCACCTCGCCGCCTGCCTCACCAGCGTCGCCGCTGCTCTTTATGCTCCAGGACGTGCTCTCTGAAGTTGTTCTCTGTAACTTCTTCTTTTGTGTCTTTGACCTCTTGGTCCCACTGATCTTTGACCTCTTCTTTCCCTTCAATTCTTCTCTGTTGATTTCCTAGCAATTGGTCCAAATGTCATACACAAAAAATACTTTTGCTCTTGTTGCTTTGTCCTGCTCTGTTAAAACAATCGAAACAACCAAAAACAATATGATTTTAGTACAATATATTTTCTGATTTTCATCATTTCATGTTATTGCAAACTTTCGGTTATTCGTTCTCCTTCATACGAACTCCAAATTTGTCGATTCTTTCTCCTAAATTCATATAAATTCATTATTTTCCTTATAGTATTTATTTTATAATTTTTAGTTTTTATTTGCTTTCTGTTATTTATTTGGTTCATTTCACGCGTGTAGAGTTTGACGTCACCGACACGAATTTGGATCAATAGGAAGCGCTAACCTCCAACCACACCGAATGTGGGTCTCCTTTGACCATTTTGTACCTATGATTTTTAAATATTATTTTTAGTTTTAAAGTGTTATGCGTTGCTATTTCATTTTAAATGATGAGTTTAAATTGTAGGTTGTTAGTTAAACATAAAACTTGTTAATTTCTTCCTTGATAATTGTACCATATACCTTTGTAACCCTAGCATAGAAATTTTGTAATATTGATTACAACTTTGTGGAATAGTTATACATGGTAGAATTGCTTAGACATGCTTTTCGGTCTTGATCAACCTTTGGGGGAAAATCATTATTACCATTTATGCTTTATTTGGAAAATGTATGACATTAGGTAATATCAGTATTTGAAAAATAAAATAAAATGATGAAAATCTGTTTCGACTTGGGTGGACAATAAGTCCAGGCGGGTGCAGTTAGAGCATGAGAACTTGTATTGGGTAAAGTTCTGCCCAAGTCATATTAAGGACCGACGCTTGTGACTATCTAAACTGAGCACTACCGTACAACCACATGTCCTAAATGGGAAGGATCTAGCTGAATAATTTACTATGTTCTAGCATTACTCTCGTAGGCTGTAGAAGGTAGAAGTTACCTAGGTAATGCAGACGATGGTAAAGGACGTCCATGTCTGTCGGGCTTGTGCCGTGTGTTGGTAAATGATGTCCAAGTCCGGGCAGGTTATCCCCCACAATGGTGAGCTCCAGGTCGATGGTAAATGACGTCCATGACTTGGGGTTAAGTTCATTGGGTGGGCTAATGTTAGGATAAAGTATTATAAAATCCCTGTGATAATCGCTTAGTCGCACATCTTTAGAAGTATGTGAGCGGACAGTATAAGCTGATTATCTCGTGTGGGTCAAGCTGTACAACCTCTGTAGAGTGTAAACTATTCAAATAGCCATGTCCACGGTCAAGGGCGGGCAAGGTGTGTTTTCACATGATAGATTTTAGTTTTGATATCAAAAGAGTAAATTTTGGGAACCGGGAGCAGTTGGGACTCTCGGGTAGTTTCTAGCAGCTAGAGCCAGTTAGGCAGCTAGAGCCCTATCTTATAAACCCTGGCAGCTAGAGCCTTGATGCTAGTGGTTGGTAACTAGAACCTCCACTAGTGATACAATTAATTTATTTATTGAAACTACGTTTGTCAAATGCGCTTTATGAAAATGGTTTAAACTTAAAATATTGCTTTGTGCAAAAGAACCATATAAGCCTCATTTGTTAAAACTATGCATATGCATTTTTCCCGAGACACACGAAGTACTTTATGTACTCACATGCTACACTCAAAATAAATCTCAGAAGCCTTCAATGATGTCGAGGACGACTACGACTACTTCGCTTGGGCATCCGGAGTACTAGGTTGCGCTCCCCAATCGAACGCCGGTGGGCAATTTGATGGGCCACAACTCGGAGTTTATTATTTGTTGTTTCTGCTGCTGTAAGACTCAATGTCTTTTGACATCTTTTGTAATAAGTGGCTATAAGGTCTGTACTCAGTTGTTTATTAATGTTATTTTGTGATTCGAACTTGTTATCAACAATGTTTTCACTGTGTGCACTAGCTACTGATCTGGGATTGGTGCAGAAATACACAGAGGGTTCGGATTCAGAAATTCGATCCCGACATGTGTGGACTGGATAATCTTAGCCGGTAGTTTGCACACACTGCAGGCGTAGGAACTCCAGTGGTATCGACGCATCCTTCATAGAATTGTCCGGGTAGGGTTTAGCCCTCTCTGCAAGCCACTTGCGCTTCCGCAACATCTTTGCGTAGAAGTTCGCTGATGAGTCCGACATCTCCTTCCTCTCAGTTGTGTAAACCAAGCTTTGGTGAAGTGTTGGGTGTTGTTGTGTAGTGTTCTCCCCCATATCTCTTCCACCTCTTTTTATAAGCAGATGTGGTGTAATGCTCATGGTGGAGGGAGAGCACACAAGAAACTGGTGTGAAAAGGTGGCATGGCAGAGTGTGTTCAATTCTAAAAAGGTAGTGTTGTAGTGTGTTGTTACTTTGGTTTGAAAAGGTTGCGTGGAACAGTGTGGTCATTTATATCTGACCAGTTTGCGTCCAAGTGTGTTGTCTTTTTGTTCTAAAAAGCTGACGAGGCAGAGTGTTGTCATATCCCTCTGAAAATTTGCCGCGGTAGAGTGTGGTCTTTTCGGTCTGAAAAGCTAGTGAGGTAGAGTGTTGCCATGTCGATCTGAAAAGCTAGCGGCAGAGTGTGGTTATTTCTATGTGAGTAACTAGTGCGACAGAGTGTGGTCTTATCGGTCTGAAAAGCTACCAAGGGAGTGTTTCGGTCTTTTCTGGAGATGGGTCTTGTCACGCCATGGGCACTGACGTGGCCTAACCGTGCGCCACTAGCATTTCCATGTGAGTAGCTAATTGCATGACTCGTCCTTCGCCAAAGCAAGGTGTTTGGCAGCAGCCGCACCCCAACGCTCGTCGTCATTGTATACATCCCTTGCACGGGTCCACCGATCCACAAAGTATGAGTTGGTTTTCTTAAATGAGTACTCCACAATGGCCGATACTGGCATAGCACAGATGCCCTTCAGAACATTGTTGAATACCCCCGAGATGTTCGTGGTCATCATACCATACCTACATCCACCTTCATCATATGCATGTGCCTATTTCATCTTGTGCTGCAAGACCTCGTCCAACCACTTATTCCCTCATTCGTTGATCAGTCCTCTTAGCTCCATCAGCTTGGCCTTGAAGTCCCTTTTCTCCAAACAGTCGCACAACAGTTTGAACTTTTTTATGACATCTTCCCTACTACATTGCTTAAAAAAATTGGCCGCTAAGTGACGCATGCACCACCTATGCAGCACATCCGAGTGTCCATCTAGTTTGCTCTTCACAGTATTCAAAATGTCATGGTGCCTATCCGAGATGATGCAAACCTTCCGTCTAGGCCCAACAAGGCGTAGACGAACTATATCCATAAACCATTGCCAGTTTGCATTGTTCTCACCCTCAGTAAGTGTGAATGTTAGTGAAATCAGCTAGTCCTCCGCATCAATACCCACGACGACCATCAAGGCACCATAGTACTTTTTGGTTAGGAATGTTGTGTCAACTGATAAGACATGCCTGCAATACTTGAAGGCATCTTTGCATTGCCCGAAAAACCAGTACACCCACCCGTGAACATGTTTCATAGCTCCTTCATCGAGTTCTGTTTGGTTCCCATGCCAAGGATAAAACTCTATGCCCGGGTTCTTGGCCTGCATTACGGTTAGGATTCGAGGAAGCACCAGTAAGCCTCCTTCCAACACCCCACAATAACTGCAATCGCTCTTGAAATGAAATTAGCGGTCGCCTAAAGGTGCTCCCCAGACACTCGTATAGTCCCACAAGAGTGTGGTTGTTCCACATTCGTTATTTTCCATTGCTTATCCCTAGTTTTTCGTCCCCGACCTTCTATCTGCACCTCACGGTATACCTCTTGTTCACATCAGAGTGTTGTACTACAAACAGACGATGGTGCCTCACTGAGTATTCTTGTAGTCAAACCTTCATATCCTCCATACTTACAAACAATATATACTTGCGTATGAGGTCATTCTCCGAGTCTGCAATGCCATCTCTGCTCTTCAACCCATTTGCACATACCACGTTACCAACCATTTTGACATCCTCGAATGTATGCACTAACGAGGTCTCACCCATTACACTTTGAAGAACCCGGCCTTCCTCATAGGAGAAAAGTGGAGCGAGCACTTTGTTTTTGGTTGAGCTCCAACGTTCATCGGACTCAACATCACGGACTGTTCCATCTCTGAACACCTCCTCATCAAGCTTGTTGTTCATTACAACGCTATTGAAATCAGTCACGGTATCACTACATGGCGCTACAAAGAAACAGACACATATTACAAATCCACCAACGGGGAGCATCGTTGTTAAGGCCGACGTCAATGACCTCTTGGAATGGTTGCTCCTCCATTGGGGGGCCTTGCAAAAGTTCCACAGTGGATTCAAGTTCCTCCATAGTGCTGTTCACCACATTCGTATTCTTTCGCATATCCTCGCCAATGATGGTCCTCTCCACCACAACCTCTAACTACTAAACCTGAGATGCGAGCATAACCTCCTTGTATGTATCTCAATCATTGTCGCACCAGATTGGCATCAACAAGGCATACACCTTTGAACCTAGCCCAGCATCATCCCGTCCCTCCATTCCGACAACGACCCCGAGCTCATCCCATCCAAATGTTGACTTGATCCTCGTCAGAAGAGTTCGAAAGTCTGGTGATTTTCGAAACACAAGCACAGTTACTTCCATGCTAACAAAGTCAGGAAGACTCTCTGTTTGGCTAACCGGTCCACCAGTAAAAATACATACAACTTTATCCATCTACATCCAACAATGCGAACAAAACATTGCAAAGTCAGTACTAAAGTAAGAATCCAGCTAAGCCAAATTTTCTTTTGTTCCTTTAGGAAAAAATAAGTGCGGTATTACTTGGACTCACTGAAGTTGGAATTGCCAAAAGCAAACATAATCCACAAAAACCAAACAAAGAGGCTTAGAGGGATGGATCTTTTAGATACATATGCATGCATGTTATGCTTCTCACCTCACATTCAAAAAATGCATACATAACTAGAGACCCACACCATGCCTCTTTATTGAGCAAATTCTAAAATTTACATCTTCGCAATGTTCATTACAAAAAAGTTTGGCATGCCACAGGGTTAGTTAAGCAAGCAATTCAGAATTAATTTATTTAGTCAACCAAGCAATTTAGGAAAAAAAATCAGAATTAAATTAACAAATTCAGAGAGAAACAAACCAAAATTTAAAAAGGCCATTTCCCATTACTACCCTCCTATTCTAGGAAAACTGAACATGAACATTCGTACCACCATTCATGTATCTGAAAATTATGAAAGAACCTTTTAAAAAAATAGTTGCTAAAAATTTGATTAATATGCTATAGAAAAGACCAATATACATGTAAATAGGGTGCAGACTTTTAGATACATTTGCATGCATGTTATTTTCCTCACCTCACATTCAAAAAAATACATACATAACTAGAGACCCACACCATGCCTCTTTATTGAGCAAACTCTAAAATCTACATCTTCGCAATGTTGATTACACAAAAGTTTGGCATGTCACAGGGTTAGTCAACCAAGAAATTCAGAATTAAATTATTTAGTCAACCAAGCAATTTAGAGAAAAAAAAATAAATTGACAAATTCAGAGAAAAATAAACAAAAATTTAAAAAGGACATTTCCCATTACTGCGCCCTTCCTACTCTAGGAAAACTGAACCTGAATATTCCTACCACCATTGATGTGTCTGAAAATTATGAAAGAACCTTACAACAATAGTTTCTAAAAAATCTTACTAATATGCTATAGGAAAGACAAATGTACATGTAAATAGGGTACACACATTTTGATTAGTTCCAAAGCTTGAATATGCTTGCAGACAGAGGAGTTTACCAATTGGGGGCTAAATCTGCTTCATGAATATATCAAACAATGGCACCTTCGATTTATCCCTTACAACCCCCCCCCCCAAAATGTTTGAAATTGATACTCAAATAAACTTCCGAAAACATACTGACAAGGATACATTTTCATACTAACTTCGAAAACCAAACTATGACTCCGATTCCTCTCACTTCAGCTGCAGGCACCTGTGTTTTGACATATTCACATCCTTTGTAGGAAAGTTCTTTTTAATTCTCACTAGTGCTTTCTTCTACTATTTTACTAAAAAAACTTTTCCAGACAAACACCATTGTGATTCCCAAATCCCAACCCTATATATTTTGTTAAAGATGTTTATGCAATTAATTAGTTGTAGATTGATTTGTGTCTTCACACAAGAAACTTGATGACATGCCAAAAAAAAATTCTATAACCGCACCTAGATCTGCAAAAAAAGTTTAGAGCTTGCTTACAAATCCAACAGAAGCTAAAGTATGCACATGTTCTAGACCTAATTTGCTCTGTAATTAAGCAGGGTAGTATCACTTTCTTTCCATTATGCTACAAAAATGAACAAAAACACTCATTTTGTACTGGTAAATTTTTATAGGTACAATCAAAAGTTTTTTGGTTCTATTGAAACTGGATAAATTTGAAGTGATTCATCTATAAAGGTTGCCCATTAAATCCATTTACATGCCTAAGTTCACTTAAATGGGAAAACAATATAGTCACAACAAACAAATTGCTCTCAAACATCCAATTTGGCCAAAACCGTAAATCCACAAGTCTAACTGATTTATTCCGAAAAAAATGAGGGAAAACCAATACATCAGTGAAGCTAGAACCGAGGAAGACAATGTTCAACACACATGAGACAAAATGAAGGTATAGGACGGCCAGTTCACCACAGAAAGTGAATTCATAGGGTAATCAATCATACATAGACAGGCAAAACAAGGAAGTTGGTTTGGTGCTACCACATGCAGAGTTATTGGGGAAACATCAGTAGGGGAAAGCTTAATACCAATAATAATTTGCGTGCATTTACCATGGGATTTACATGAAACAGGGTATCAAAATACAAAGTTTACTAAGAGATGATTATATATGACTTAGAGAAACACAATCAATACACTGACATAGTACACCAATCAAGTGAATCAACTATCAAAATTCAAAAACAAGGCAAGTAATAACCGATTTAAATCCACAAGTTGCAACAAACAAATTACTCTCAAACATTCAATTCGGCCAAAACCCTAAATCTACAAGTCTAACCGATTTAATCCGAAAAAATGGAGGGAATGGGTGAGATTACCTTGGGGATGATCTCCACAGGTTTACAGACTTTGAATCGGCTCCAAATCGATGGATATTGGGAGGTTGGGTGCGGGGAGGAGAGAGGACACGCGGGAGGAAGAGAGGGGGATTGGGAAAAATAAAGAACTGGATGGGCACCGTCACCTAAGTCACCTCTGTCACGTCACACGCGTTGGCATGACAAGCCAGGCTCGTGACGCCAGGAGTGTTGGCGTGACAATGGCCACGTATGCCCGTCACGCTGGCACGACGTGCACGGGGGCCTACGTGGCAGGTTTGGCCACGCCTAGGAGAGTGGCGTGACAGAATGGTTTGACCGCGCTGCCGCGCGTTATAGCATGACCAAAGAGGCCAGAATTGAAAATAAAGTTAATGAGGGATTAGCTTTAAAATATTTTTAAAAAATGATTAAATAATAAAATAATCTCTTTGAACTGTGTGGAATCATGATGGCATGTTCATGGATAGTGATGATTCGCCTTTTCCTGGTAACATTT
Source organism: Ampelocalamus luodianensis (assembly GCA_036346255.1). Taxonomy (NCBI): domain Eukaryota; kingdom Viridiplantae; phylum Streptophyta; class Magnoliopsida; order Poales; family Poaceae; genus Ampelocalamus; species Ampelocalamus luodianensis. Next base: position 18,036,458 of record CM070625.1, read on the forward strand.
GCAACATTTTTTTTGCAAGGAAATATTTATAAGATTTTTGTTGGATAATTGATTAACTTTTAAAAAAAGGACTAAAACTTTCTTATTTTTTTCCTAATTAGGAGGTTAGTTCTCATTCATCAAAGGTAGGAGAACAGTGAGAACGAAGACAATTACAAAGGAAATCGGGCACTTGTTTTGGTCAAAACTCAGAACATAGTGCGTATTTGGCTTGCTTGACTACACGATGGTCCTATTCCTTTGATCTGATCTGATCTGATCCAACAATGCCAACCTTTTACGATAGAATATCAATAACCAAGTTGCAACCTGCCAGTACCTTGTTTTAGATTAGTGAAGAAAACAACTTGTAGTACATGCGCATCAGTATAGTGGTTCTTTACTTGGTCTAGACTACATATACTTCTTTTCAACTTGGAGATCGATCATACTTTAGTGACTGAGGTTAAAAAAAAACTTGCTCGTGAAAGAAAAACGAAATTGGCAAAGTTTCTTCACCTTGTACAAGCTTAAGGGGATTTATCATAAAAATAGAATACATAGAGGTTTTTGCAGTTATATGCGTCATCCGACTCATGTAGGAAACTAAGGTTGAATGATTTCGTATGATAACACAAAATTGCATTTATGATGGTGGCGACCTATCTACGGTGAAGAAACTTTGTTCAAATATCCTATGTGTGTATACCAATGATGTACTCCAAAATATAAGTAATATTTGAACGATATATTCTTATTAAACGATATATTTGAACAACTCAAACATCTTTTACATCGTTAATTGCAAAAAAGGGTGTAGGATAGAAACCACAATAACGAACTCTATGACCCCCTCAATAAACATATATTGTGAAACAATAGCATTACCAATAAACTAAAAAAATATATTGTTAACGGGACATTTAACTTCGGAGTATGGTTTTCCCACATGTGCATGCACTATCCCCATTGTTCAACATGCTTTGAGATTCATGCTCTCTTTTCTCTCCTTTCTTTGGAGTGGGGATTGAGGGAAGAGAGAGAGAGAGAGAGAGAGAGAGAGAGAGTGTGAAGGAAGCGCACAAATCTCAGTGCACAATGAAGCGGGTGCATGTACAAGCGGTTTTTATTTTTAGGCCCTGTTTGGGGGAGCCGTAGCTTTTGCCAAAATCTGCATTCTGGCTTTCTAGGCTAAAAACAGCTGTAGCTGATGGTTGTAGCTTTTCTTGATAAATCATTTGGCAATCTGGCTTTTTGTTAGGTCGGCTGGCTGTTCTGAGTCGTGAAATATTTGAACTCCTCCTAGGAAATAATGACATGTTTATGTGTTGATTTAGCATTAATATGATTATTTTTTATTTTCTTTCCAAAAATGCAATAAATTGCATCGGTTTCATACTTAATTCGGGGAAAAAAAACTAGGAACATACAACAATCTCGTATGAATCCATGTCTAAAAATCGAACGGATCAATTAAAAAATTGTACACAACAATCCATGTCAAACATCTATGAAAACATATGAACAACAATCAAATCTGCACAGAAGTAATTGATTTTTAACAACATTCATCAAATCTTGAGCTAACAGCGGCATTGGCAGGCCTGCTTGGTGCTGCCCAGACGACGTGGTCGACAATGTCGGGGGGAGACGGTCGTGAGGATGCCCGGGATGGAAGGGTGTGCCAGATCTGGAGCTGGCGGCGGTGATGGGAGGGAGGCGATGGCGGCGTGGAGTTGCTCTCTCCAGCCAAACAGGGGTGGGAGCGCGAGAGGAACAGGTTAGGGTTTCTCTCTTCAAGCCCTTTTATTCGGTGGTCGTGGTGGGTAATTTCCACAAAATCTAGTGGCAAAATAATAAATCCAACCCACAAAAAGCCCACAATGCACCTCTTGCCCAACTTTTGGCCTATGGCTTATATCAGTTCATTGTGGCTTTTGGCTTATACCCAAAGCAGTTTCGAAGCCATGCTGTTTGGGGGACTTCCGCCTTTTTGGAAACATAAGCTGGCTTTAAGCCCCTCAAACAGGCCCTTAGTTAACTTCGAAAGCAAAAACTATAGATACCAATAACTAAACAAAAGATTGTGAAACAGAGGGAGAAGCATTTTTACCTATTGGAATCAACCCTACTAGTTCCATAAACAATATCATTTCCTTACCTAAAAAGAGTTGTAAAAAGTAGAACATAATAGATTCCCTTTTACAAGATTTGTCATTTAATTTTGGAAACAAAAATGAAGACCAAAGAACTTTCCAAGCCCAAACCCGCCAAATTATAAAGGAGATTGCTAAGGAGTAGGGGTGCAAACGAAGCGGATAGTTCCCGACCGTCTGTCCACCTGAAAAAAATTTAGATCTTATTCAGAGCGTGAAATCGGATATCCAAGATTTTTCTCGGATTTTGAATTCGGAGTCGGATACGGAAACAGATTCAGGAAGGAGGTATCTGTCGGATTCAGAGATATTCAGATAATTTATTGGATAGTATTCATAAACACTGTCTCGGATATCCGGTAAACTCTAGGCCCAGTGGGCCAGAGAGAGAAATAAGCCCACGAGGCTTTCCAATATTTAATTATTTTTTATTTGTAGAAAAATATATGAAAACCAAATAAGCCAAGAAAAATAGCAAATGAACTCAGAAAATCCCCAAAAAAATATAAAAATACTTTTGAACATAAGGAACTTAAATAAAATACTTTTGAATTTAATGGATGTTTGGTTTATTCATATTAAATCATTTTTATTTCTAAAATTCTATTTAAGCTTTGTTAAATTATAGAAAAACATGAAAATTTTATAAAACCTTATTTTAAATAAAAGATTTTGAAAAACAAAAAAAATTGGGACGCTACAGATTTGCACCAATCAACGTTCTATCTATCCCTAACTAGTTATTGTTATTGGTATGTAGGCTTTGTATATGTTGTATTTGTCCTATTATGTAGGTGACTAGTTACATTTTCGCCATCTTTTGTACTGCTATCACTATGACTTGCTACTTGCTACTACTTCTTTAACTAGTGATAGTGTGATGTAGTTAAATTTGCTTGTTAAATTGCTAATGTAGTTGCATTTTGGACATGTAGTTGTTGGTGATATGTCCTAGAGGTGATCATGGAGATGATTGTATCACGTCTATGTTTATGATTTATAGAATATGTTCCTTGGATGAATTATATTTTATAAAGATTATCAAGTATGTGACTTGTTGGTGAAACTCTTTGATAGTTATATGATTTTATTCTAAAAGTATCCCTGATCGGTTGCCAATGGTCGAGACACTATTGGCTTATCAACCATCACAAGTATTGATTGATGATCATATTTCACTGGTAATAGATATGGGGATATCGAATCAATAATGTGAGCACATGTTAGTACACTTAGGGGTTGTCAAACGCTACTCCGTAACTGGATAGTTATAAAGGTAGCTTTCGGGTATGCGATGAAACATGCGGAGAGATATGACTGCTCATATACGAGATTTCCCCCCTAACATAACAGTAGAGATATCTATAAGTCCCTCGATGTGGTTGGATAAAGAAAGTGCATGACTGTGCCACTAGTGGTCAAAGAGTTGACCACACAAAGTTATCCATCACTAAATCGAGAAAAGATTGAACAATCTATGGATGACGTATATCTTACCTAGAGTTCGACCAAATATCGTGAGGCAAAATAAGAATACACAAACAAGTCGTTCAGTCCGACCAGATACGAACTGGTTGTATGGAGATACGGACTGGTCGTGAGCTTATCGTAGATGATCACTAACTGGTTAGCGAACTGGTCGTAAAGAGTTATGAATTGGTCGTATGGAGATACAAACTGGTCGTGAATGATAAGGACTTGGTCGCAGATCATATTGCATAAGGTTCGTTCGATATTATCTTTGTGTGTATTTGAGAATCATTATGTCCTGCTAGGAACCGCTAACTAATCGTGGTCGAAAAGGAGTTTTTGAGTCACAACCGATTACACACGAACCTACCAAGTCACACACTTAACGGTTTGGAACAAACGAGTTCGGATAGGATCCATTATGGACTCTTTTATAAGGGAATACATGGGGCTGTTGGGGCATAAGAGTTACACCACTGAAACCCTAGCCGCCATCTCCCCGAAGGCACTGACCTTGCACGTTGATGCTAGCACACTGACGTACAATGTTCCACCTCTGGATGTGTGGATACCATAGAGACACTATTGCGGTTGCTGTTGCATTGATCGAGGACGATCCGTGACCTACACAATGAACACGAGAGGTTGTTGGAGGAGACGATCAATGCCGAGGATGTTGGACGATTGACTACGACCACTATATCGACGCGCTCGACGTTGGACCAGGCTGCTCCAACTCTTCTCCCGCTGCACTACGCGTCTAGTGGTAACAATCTATTATCTCTTACTTGCATAGCTTTCTGGTTTACATGGTAGAATTTTGAAATTATGCACTAGTGTAGCCTACCCGTATCCCTCTAGTAGTATGGTTGATTGATCTTTATATGTGCGATACATATGGTTTTTGTTTTTGCGTAATATCTAACTAAATATTCATGACCGACACAATTCGTATTCAGTTCAGCCTCTGTATTCGTGACCGAGACTATCCACATTTGTATTTGTATCCGGCACTATCCGTGTCCGACTTTGATTCTGAGAAAAAAATAGAATAGGATATGGGATGAGTGATATCCGCCCGTATCCGCTCTGATTGCATCCCTACTAAGAAGTGCTCGAGTACTTCCTCACTTTGGGCTACTAGAATTTTGATTCGCCCACTTTTGTCTCACGATTCGTGCTCCATGTGGCTCCGACGACCGACGGCGAGACTCCAGCGAGGTTAGAGTTAGGGTTGGGTTCATTTGGGGTTAGGGTTGGGTTCTTCAGAGCCCCGGGTATAGAGGGAGGTCAAGGGGAGGCGGCAGACTAGCGGTGGCGCCGCCAGCGCTACGGGTCAGAGGAGGGTGGTGGACGGTAAAGGTCAACGAGGGCGATGGGACGAGAGCAGTTAGGAGGAGGTGGGAGGTAGTGGTGGATCCGGCGATGGTAGCCGTCGAAAACAAGGAAGAAGGGTGGTGCGGGGGCCTCTCGTCGGAGAGGAGGAAGACGGGGAAGGGGGGACGGCGGTGGCTCGGCCAGAGAAGAGGAAGACGGGTAGATGTGGGAGTGGCGATGGATCGATCGCCGGCACTAGGGATGGCGACGACGTAGCGACGACTAGGGTAGGCGGTGGCTATGGTTGGGGGGAGGGAGAGGGGATATATATATGGTGTGGAAGAGAAATGTTGACCTAGATCCAATGGTTTTAATTCGGCACCGATGATATTTTTATCAATTCGTTCACGAAAGAACTATTTTTACCATTTTATCACAAAGCATTACCATTTTAACTAGGACGCGACTAGCACTCTGATGTACGGTCTGAGCACTAGCGCCGTACGCTGTTGCACGCAACATCTCAGGACAACGGTTGCAACATCTCATTACAAAGCGCACAACAAAAAGGGTAAAAAATGTTGCTGCAACAACAACAACACGATCTGAGCGTTACATGAAAACAACAATATTTTTAAGGCACATGCAACACCTGCAACAAAATTTGACATCCTGCGACATTCAATTTTTTTTTGGAAAAATCTCATTCTCAATCATTTGTTACTGCAACACTAAAAAATACAACCCCCAACATCTCAAATCACCTGTTGCAACAATAAAATCCTATAGATGCAACATGCAACATTTTTAAGGGACATGCAACACCTGCAACTCGCCGGCATCACCCTCGATGATAGCGCCGGCACGCTCGGCCTTAAGCTCCGAATAGCACGACAATTGCGAAGGAGAAGGTGGCCGGGCGCGGAGAGACCTAGACACAGGGAGGTCGTGCGTGGGGGTTGCGCAGGTGCGATCGGGAGCACAAGGGAGTGGGGGCGCTACGGAGACAGACTGACGTGGGGTGGTGGGTGCTGCCAGGGAGCGGTGGAGGAGGTTGGACGCAGAGGCGAGGTAGCCGTGAGCGGAGCGAGGCCAAGGTGCAACGGAGATGGGGCGACTGAGGTGGCTAGCCAGGGGCACGGAGGCGAGGTGGCCGGCCGGCAGTGGAGTGAGGTCGGGCGCAGCAAAGCTAGGGCAATAGGAGATCTGGGTACGAAGGCGTGGCGGCTGGTGGTCGGACGCAGAGGCGATTTGGGGGAGAGAAAGAAACACGCGAAGACAATTTGGGGCAGGGGCGGAGATGGGTCTCGAGCCGGTTGGGCAATGGCCCGAGGCCCAGAGAAAATGGTAGTGGAAATTTTGAGTAAGCATACAAAAAAAAATGCACAGTGAACAGGCCCTAGGTTTACCGGCCGGCCCGAGGCAGCCGGCCCAGCGGAGCGGCCCAGACGCCAGCGCCAAGCGACGCGCCTACCCTAGCCGCCTTCCTTTCGGCCGAATGGAAAGGTACCCTGGAGCAGCTCCTTCCCCAATCCATCTTCTCCATTTCTCCTCCTTTGTCAAACTTCTTTCCTCCTCCTCCTCCTCCCACTGGTGCCTTCCTCCTTCAGCGCCGCCTTCCTTCCTCCGGCCGCTGCCGCCTCTGGCTCCCCTCCCCCCGGTGCCTCTGGCCGCTCGCGCCTTCGGCCCGCCCTCGCTCACCCGCAGCTCCCCTTCTAGCGCCGCACCCGGTCGGCTCGGCCAGAGCTGCGCCCGGCCGCCGGTGTCCCCTCATGGCGGCATGTCGCCACCTCCCCTCTTGCGCTCTGGCCCGTGCTCCGCCTCTCCTGGCCCGTGGGGACCCCCCCTCTAGCTCGGCCCAGCCCGGGTCCAGCTCTGTGCCGCCCGGCTCCAGCTCCCTCACCTCTCCCTCTGGTGGACTGGCGGCGCACCTCCTCCTCCTCCTGCTGCTGTCGCTGTTGCTGCTGCAGGAACACCAGCTTAGCAGCTCCTGCACGGCGACACGACACCCACCGAACCCGGCATCTGGTAGAACAAATTTTGTAAGGCATTGATATTAGTGTAATTCAAATTTGATGTATTTGTCGTGTCCACTTTGGTGCTAAATTTATCATCTTCCTGCAATTAGGATCAAAATTTGGGCAATTATGCTATTCTGGTTTCTTGGTGTTGTAAACTTGTAATTGGTTAAAAAAATGGCATTGAAGTGTTAATTCATGAAGCAGTTGTCGGCCAATTTTTCTAGAGTTGAGATGAATAGAACATGAGAAAGTGATATATTGGTTTTCTTTCGACCTGGTTGATGAACTGATGATAATGTTTGTTCTCGTTCAACTGTGTGGGAAACTAGTGATCTTGATGCGATTAGCAACTATTCTCGGAAAAATTCCTAAATCAATTTGTTGCTTTTGTGATCTGGTAGAACAACTTGGGTAATCTTGCTTATCACATGCTTTGCTAGTTAGTGTGACACATCATTTGTTGTAATGTGAAATGTGTGAACACCTAGAGCCAAATGCTATATTTCTGTGAATCGAGGACATTTTGTATTTTAAAGCATTGTGAAATTGTATTAGCTTACATGTGAAAATAAAACAATTGATGGCAAAGTTGACCAATTATTTCCTAGTAAGTATCATGTTAACCCTAATTTCCTTCCTTGTATCTGCTGTTCAGAATCTTCAGACTCGAAAGATAGTTCAGACTATTCTAGTGGATGAAGGGCACTTGTATCATGAGCCATGCGAACAAGTAAGAAATAGTGAGAATTTGTAGGTGTTTTACTCAGTTCTATTTGTTATGTCCACGTCTTTCTGTAGGAGTTCCGTAGTTCTAACCTGGAAGTTGTTCTTATCATTGGGACATAGGTATGTCATATTTTTTTTGCTATGTTTTATCTATTTTGTCGTATCGTTAAATATCGAATTCAAATTTTATTTCGATTGTGTATTCGTGTTGTACTTTTGTTATATCTCAATGTTGATAGTATTTGATGTTAGTTATAGACTTATAGCCCTTTAGTTTTGGGCCTGAGGCTTTGCCAAATCTCGGCTCCGCCACTGATTTGGGGGAGAGGGAGGAAGAAGTACGGTATAAACACCGGCTCGGGTTGAGGGCAGTGGATACTGTTTGAATAGATAAGAAGTGGGATGTTTAAGTGGATAAGAAGTAATAAAGTAAACGAATCGGATAGTGAACGCGTAGTAGCATTTTCCTTTTAACTAAAGACTCGCCGACGCGAACCCCACGCCTCGTTTCAACCCCGTCTCACACCACAAGCGATTAAGCGAGGGACCCGGAGCGGGAAAAAAGAAAAAAAAGAAAGCACAAAGGCGCTCTCTCTCTCCTCTCCTCTCCTCTCCTCTTGCCGTCGCCAACCTCTCGCTGCAAAAGGTGGAAACCTTCGCCTCCCCAACCCACCCCCATCTCCTCCTCGCCTTCCTCCTCCGCTTTTTCGCGTGTTTTTTTTTGTCCCCCGCTTCGACCAGATCGGCGCGGGTAAGCTCCGGCCCCTCCCGATCCGGATCCGTCCCGTACGATGCGTGCTTTTTCCTCGAATTTTTTGGTCGACTTTATCGTTTTGGTTGGTAAGACGCGGTTGCCTCCGGTAGATCTGCGCTTTGGTTCGATTTGGCGTGCGCGGCGGCGGCGTCGCGGGGGTAGGGTCGTGATTCGGGGGGATTTGGTGCGCGGTTGCTTTGTCCCATTGGGTGATTGGTGTTGGGACTCGATAGGTTCGGTCTTACGTGCGTCGTGGTTGGAATGATTTGGTCAATCGTGCGAGATTTGTGGTGATGAATAGGTAGAAGTTATTCGCTTGTTTGTCGTGTATGGACTGTATCTAAGAATTTTAGGGATCGCTCGTTCAGCCTTTGATGAAATCCTGAGATGATTGAGGCTGATCTCTGGGATGCGTGAATTGATGCACTGATTTCACATCGGTGCCAATTGTGCAGTGGTTTCTCATGAGAAGGGCTTGGTTTGTTGTTACTTGTAGCTCGGTTTGATGACTTCCTACAAGACGTGGGCATTTAGGACGTGTGATTCTGAAACATTACTAATATGTTGGTACGCCGGGCTGAACTGCTAATTCTGATAAATTTCTGATGGATAGCTTGGCTTCCAGAGTGGAATGTTTGGAGTTTATACATGAATTACGAGGTTGTGTCGTCATCATGGAGTATCGGGTTGTCTGATTACTCAGCTTTAAACTGTCAGCTTTTGGATTTTTTTTCTTTAGGAATTAGAATCTGGTTGTTGTAACGATTGTTTTATTTCATCGGTAATGATTTTTAGGTTCTGAGTTTTGAATATGAGTTGTTCATATCCAGGAGATTACTTTCATGTGCCTGTTGGACTTGACAATCGCTCAATCTGATGGTTAATGGTGTTCGCTAAAGGGTCTGTCAAGAATTGTAGCATAGGTATTGGAGTTTAGAATTGTAGAAATTTAATTGAGACATTGACAGAAATGTGGATTTCTCTTAACCTGATATTCGTCTAAAATAGGTGGTGCTTCTGACAGACACCATAGTTAATTCTGGGGTCATAGCTTGGGTGCAGTAAATTTGCTTTATCAGTTAGTATGTTGTCCCTCCCTCATGTAGGTTCAAAATGACCAAAACAACAAAGTGAAGTCAATGTTAGGGCTTACTCTTGAAGCACTTATGATAAACCAAATAACCAATTCAAGTGTTGAACTATGCCTACAAAACTTGGTGTTTGTTTCTTGTGTTGGCAATTTAGTGAATTCTCTGTAACACCTGACTAACATAATTTTACTGTCATTCATCACTTCCAACTCTGCTTTTCAATGTGCAAACAGATAGGACCGATTACAATTTTTATACTTTATAAGTATGTACATACATTGACTATTCATTTTACTTAATTCTTAATGTAGACAACAGGAGCTTATCATGGCTTCAAAGCGTATCCTCAAGGAACTGAAGGACCTGCAGAAAGATCCTCCCACATCATGCAGTGCAGGTTCGTGTTATTAGTGGAACTATGGAGGATTAGATATGATGTCTCTAGATATGTATAAACTCCATTGGACACACTCCATTTTAGATGTTATACTTATGGCATAACACACTATATTTGCTCGCCTACCCTTTTTTTTCCACGTTTTACCCTGGCATGGCATCTCATGGACTGCAATTTTCATTTGTACATTGTTCAGGTCCTGCTGGTGAGGATATGTTTCATTGGCAAGCAACAATTATGGGACCACCCGACAGTCCCTATGCCGGTGGTGTTTTCTTAGTGAACATTCATTTCCCTCCAGATTACCCCTTCAAACCTCCAAAGGTCAGGACTCAGGAGCAGCATCTTTTTTTAAAAAAAACCTCACTTTTGTCCACTTCAGTTCGTGTATTATGTGTGCTCTGCCTAGCTTCATAATCCTGGACAACTTGGATCTGCAATTTATCAGTTGTTTCATTTTATCCTTCTCATGATCATCTTTTTGGGGAGATAGATCATGTAATGTTGTCCCTCCTGATATGTGCTGTATTACTTAACTATTGATTCTTTTCTCCATGTGCTACTCATGGTATCATTGTAGTCCTTTTATTTGCTGCCATAAAAACATCTTAATTCTTAAGTTATACCTGGTGTGCATTGTTGTCTGCACCATTTTTCTGTTGGATGCAATGGATCTGTTGTATCCTTTCAGAGTAGTAAGTTGTAACTATGTTAGTGATTTGGTAGACATGAGATTTTTGTTTGCAACTTCATCCAGCTTTTCTTAATTTATACACGACTACTTGTTATGAGATGGGCTAGATGCCAACATGCCAAAAGAAAAGGGCATGTTAAGAATGTCATAGATGATTGTGTGTATTACATCACTATAATAAGATCTGGCTGCTAACATATATAACACAGTGCCTTTAAAAAACATGTAGATAACCCAAGATCCATCTACAGCACTGGTTAGATGTTTTTTCACCTCAAGCTCACCTATTAACAATCTGCTTTAGTATGCTTCTTCGAGGACTGTACTCCTTTATACTTCTTTGAGTCATTAACCGTGAAGTACTAATCCCACACTGAAAGTATGCACTTGGACCATATATTTGGAGCATATGTGCATTTTGTTCATGTTTGTGCCTTTTTTTTTATTTTTTATGCGTCTCCTTTTTAGGTATCTTTCAAGACAAAGGTCTTCCATCCTAATATCAATAGCAATGGAAGCATATGCCTTGATATTCTTAAGGAGCAGTGGAGCCCTGCTTTGACGATCTCCAAGGTTCTAATTATTACTTTTTTTTTTCTATATTTGTACACATACTCTGCTCTTATCAAAATTGATATATGCTTAATAAAAATGAGTAAATCAAAATGCCCAATTATACAAGTATGTTTTTCTGACGGGTAGCACTCCTTTTCATTGCTTCAGTTCTCTGAATTTTGCCTTCTTAATGAATCCAATCTTGTTATATGCCTCTTGAAAATTGGAACGTTACTTGTTTGCTGCTAGCTATTCCTGTCCTGCCATTGTGATAATCTGCATTATTTAAAGGCGCTATTGTTGTTTAACCAATAACCATCGATATAATTCTCCAACACATAGGAGTTGAAACTTTGATGTTGTTTCTTGTTTTTACTTTATTGTAAGTTTGTAACGTGATTTGTGGTTGATATTTTTTCGCTATTTCGTATTTCAGATGTACTTTAATAACATCTCAGCGAACAATTGTGGCCTTATTTCAGTTGCATGCTTACACTGAATTCTTTTTCCCTGGATAACTTTAGCATATGTATTAGTACTATTGCATTAACTTACTAAAATATGAATTGTTCAAATGTGCATCATTTTGATCCCTTTTCAGTTATACTGTAGTAAGTAACCTTTAAATGATTCTTTTGGAGCATCTGTTCCATTTTTGTCTCCCTGTTACGCATTAGAACTGTGTTAACTCTGATTCTCTGAAGTTGTCCATATGCATAAAGAGCGTGTTTTCGTGTGATTCCGCATATGGATCAGGTTTTGATGCAAGCAATGCGTTAATGCTGTGTTAAGCACTCAACACCTTGAAGTGTTTTCGTTTGATTCCGCATATACATCAGGTTTTGATGCAAGCTATGCGTTAATGCTGTGTTAAGCACTCAACACCTTGAAACCATCATATAGATGCTATAAAACTTTGGTGTTAATTACTGATGTGTTGCATGTTCGGATGTTCCAGGTCTTGCTCTCTATCTGCTCCCTGCTGACTGACCCCAACCCGGACGATCCTCTTGTCCCTGAGATTGCCCACATGTACAAGACTGACCGGTCGAAGTACGAGGGGACAGCCCGCAGCTGGACACAGAAGTACGCCATGGGTTGAGAACCCGTGCTGCTCGAGTGCTGACGATAGTTGTGTCGTCACAAGAAATTATTTATGGGCCATTATTTCCTTCAATTTGTTGTCGGTTGTGTGTATCTGATCCATCTAGGATCGTAACTGTTGTCAACGTCGCAACCTGTCATCATCGCCATCCTTAGTGAGATTGGCAGACATGCATGCCTATGCATCTATGCTTGTTGGGGGGACCTTCTTTAGGGTCGTCGTTATTCGACAAATGTTCGTCAAAGACGTTTGTTTCGTGACCTCTGGCAGTTAAGTGTTCTCGTCCAGCGTTTTTGGTTTTAGGCTGTAGTTCATGTCATGTTATCATGTCTAGGTTCAACCTTTTGTTGGTCTCCGAAGCAGAGCATGGTGTAAGGGTTACCCTCGCCTAGAGCGGTAGAGGCGTAGAGCTCGAGCCTCCAAATGGGTTTCACTTGCAGCAGCTCCGTGGGTATGTCAGAAGCTGACGGAGGCGACAACGTAATTCCACTGGCTCAGCACTATGCGGTGTCGGCTGCCGCTCGCCGCCACCTCCACTCAACACCGTGCGGCCCGCGTGCCGCTTCCGTCAGGCGTTGGCTGGTCGTCAGCCGCGTGCACCCTTGCCGTCGCTTCGCCTTACGGCGGCTGCACGCACGCCGGCCGGTTGCCGCTCAGCCACCGGGTGGGCTGCGCCGAAAGTGCCCGTGCGTGAGTGCACGGCTTCCCGGTTTGAAGCATAATCCGGGAGTGCGAGGCTATATGAACAGATAGATTTTGCAGGCCCAAGGTGGCAGAGAATGCTTGCCACTGGTAGGTTCCTTCGCGCAACACTAATCTTGGACATGCTGCGTTTCTTTTTCCTTCTTGCACTGCTTGCCCTTGCCTGTTTCCATGAACCCCGTTCCCAGCCACTCCCTTCTCGGGCTATTTGCAGCAGATTCTTTGATAATCACACCCCTGTTTTGACGGTTTTAACTGCTATTAAAGACAAGGGCATTTCCGTCATACTGGCGTTGCTACGGTTAACAAGGTGCTGGTCGGTCCCTCCCCTCCCCTAGCCCCGGCGTCACCTGCTTCTCCCCGAGCCCCCGTCGCGGTGGGCTTGCAGAGGTATGTATATGCATCCTCGTATCATTCTCTCTCAACAATGTATTCATGATGCATGCTATTGGTATGATCTGGACAAAGCTTTTCACCCGTGGTTCCAACATAGGTTCGGAGAGTCTACATTTTCGTGATTATATACATTGTGTGAAACATGGCAGTATCGTTGTTGTTTTTTTTGTGTGTGGGGGATTATGTCGATTAAAGGTCATTTCTTTGTGTTCAAATGATGAAATCGTTATTGGAGGTTTCCCTTTCTACTTTCTAATGGTTCTGTTTTATGTATCTCCTTTTTTTAAAAAAAAAAATGCTCCTGGGATTGGTATTGGAACTCTTGCATCCTGAATGGGTGAATATGTTGAGCAAGATTTGTTGTCGTGTCAACAACTTGTTTGTTCTATTGATTTTGTCATGGTTGTGACTTGTGGTCATCAAATCGGTTTGCAATCATTCTAAAGAGCAGAACGTTTTCAGCTTGTCTGTTCTTGTTCATACTTCTACGGTCTTTGGCCATCGTTTCGAAATGCCGAATCGCTATTCACCAGTCCTCATATATGTATTTATTTTGGAGAAATTTTATGGTACATTCTACTAGTAAGTTCAAATCTGATTATTGATTTGTTAAGGATATAATAGACTTTTCTTTGTATTTCGTGAGAGTGTTATGGATTTTCCCAACTAGGGTTGAAAATCAGCTCTTGTGCTATGTGATTCCCACAGAGACAATCACAATTATACCTTTATTAGAATTCTACTACTCATACTTACCGGTGTAGTATAACTAAATCATAACTAATCTGAACTATTGGATAAAAAGAATGGACAATTCATATTAAATTGAATGTACCGTAGAAGAGCTCTTATTTTGAATTTACCATTGATCTCGACTCGAGCATCTATCTATGTCAATCAGTTTTTTTAACTATTTGGTCTCATGTTACATAAATAGCATCCTCTTTTTATTGGGTTACTATCATTGTCATCAGCACTGAAAAATTATACCTACATTTTTTTTCCATCAGCAGAGTCCAGGAGTCCAGAACTCCGGATATCCTGACGAATTAGCTCGAACCAATGGGGAATTGCTGTGGCAGCGTAATAAACTCTTACTCCGTACAACGCATTTACATCTTTGCTCATTGAATCATGCATTGCCACCTCGTTTCATTTGCTGTGCTTGTCATGCTACATACTGCATCACATTTAGTAATTACTAATTAGTATCCAATCCATATACGCATGGTTTTGCTGAAAATTTTTGCTCAACTGAGCGAAAGGTTCAAAGGCAAGCCATTTATCAGCTTGTACATTTGTAATTTGGGAACTTGTATCATGCTTCTATTTGCAGAGTTCTGTAGATGCTGAGGAACAGCTAGACTACAGCGCCGGAAATGTGACTGTTATTCTCGATCAAAGGAGTTGGGAACAGAAACTGGAAGAAACAAGTGAACTTGGCAAAACAGTAAGTAGCCTACATGACTACTGTTGGTGAGTCAGTATTATGATCTATAGTAATGAGTCGTGTTAAAGTCGGATTTAATTTTTAGACTATAAATAAAGAGTGTAGGTATCCTACGGCAGATACACATAATATTATTCCCGAAACACCACAACTACTTATAATCAATGCTATAACTTAACACATGCTCCTTGTGACTCAAGGATAGGTGTATGCGACTTTCAATTTTATAATCCCTTCAACTGATTAGGTTAACCATGAGACATGTCCATCTGCACAGGTTGTGATAAAATTCAGCGCAACTTGGTGCGGCCCGTGTAGGAACGCTGCTCCTGTATACGCTGAACTTTCTGTGAAGCATTCTGATATTGTTTTCGTGTCCGTGGATGTAGACGAGCTTCCGGTAAACAAATGTTCAGAATTTTGCCCATTGAATTTTACTTTGAACATAGAAAACTTTGAAATAAATGTTAAAAATTAAACGTCACTTTAAAATGCATGATTCCTCAGGAACTGGTCTCACGATTCGACATACGTGCAACCCCAACATTCATTTTCATGAGAGACAAGGAGGAGATTGATAAGCTGGTCGGAGGCAACCAGGTAGATCTTGAGAAGAAGTTCGAACAGTTTTGCTGGCAGAAGTGATATGTAAGCAGTCTTTCGCCGATTAATCACTTGGCGTCAGTCGACAGTAGAACTTCAGATGATTGGCTGAAACATCAGCACAGAAATTTCACCAGATGAGCTCTATGAGGAATCTGCGTAGGTTGGAGAAACTGACCAACAGAAGTAGGATTTCTTAGTAGTGTCGAGATCATCTGTCATAAAATGTTCAGCCCGCATTTGGGCAGTAAATTAAGTTAGCTAGTGTCTGTAATTCTGCACCACATTGTTCAAGTAAACTCACAAAACACTGTAAGTATGTAACACCAGATCGATGCCTTCTTTTCACTCTATCTTGATCCCTCCAATGAGTGATGATTATACAGCAGAAGTGCCAATGCCATTGGTGATCATCGCATGCCAGGGATTCAGCAATGCACGTCTATATATGCAGGATCCAATCATTCGATGTGCATATATGTAACCTGTGCCCAGCCATTCCATCCTATTTGCTCAGTGACAGCCTCGACAAGACGGCCGCGGCCTGGTCGCCACCCAGCAGAAAATACGGGTGCCGCAGAGCCGCGGCGGCGGACAGCCGGCCCCGGCCTCGCTCCGAAATGAGCTTCGTGGCCAGGTCCCACCCTCTCCCGGAGTCGAGGTCCAGTATCTGCAGGTCGGGTCTCCGCCGCGTGGTCTCCCGCCACCTGTTGAGGTCGTAGCCGGCGGCCTTGAGCTCCGTGTTGAAGTTCTTGAGGCCCGACGGCGACCTCAGCATCGGCGTGGCCATCTGCATCAGCACTATCCCCGCCGAGTACATGTCGAACAGGTCGGGGTTGTTGAGCTGTAGTAGCACAAGAAAAGCAGCAATCAGTGATGATTGATGACAGTGGCAAGAACAGGTCAGCAAGAAGTGATGAATGAAGATGACCTGCCAGAGGATGGGGGACAGGATGGCGGCGATGGGCTCGGCGGGGGGCTGGGGGGTCTCCTCGGGGAGGACGTAGAGCTCGGGGGGGCAGTAGTCCGGGTCGAGGAGGGCGCGGTCGGGGACGTAGTTCTTGCCGATGCGGAGGTCGGTGGCGGCGCCGAAGTCGATGAGCTTGACCTGGCCGCGGCGGGTGACGACGAGGTTGGAGGGCTTGATGTCGCGGTGGACGATGCCGGTGTCGTGGATGCGCTTCAGGGACGTGACGATCTGCCGCATCACCTGCTTCACGACGAGCGCGGCGCGCTTGAGGGAGTCGGCGCCCTGCAGCGCGCGCCCGAACATAAGGGGCTCCAGGTTGAACGGGAAGTTGCGGTCGTTCAGGTAGTTGGCCAGCGTCCGGTCGCCCTGCAGCAAAAACAAAAGCCGTCCAAATGTTAGCGCGCGCGACGCGCGGTGGTGTTTGGACGTAACGAACGCCAAGCGGCCAAGGTGTGTGTTCGACGCGACGCCCAAGAAATAAGGGTTCGTGACGTCTCGGGGCACGCGCGGCGCTTCTCCTCCCGGCAAATGTTTATGACTAGGGCTGGAAAAATAGCTCGAGACTCGTAGCTCGGCTCAGGCTCGTAACAGCTTTATTCGTGAATTTTCGAGCCGAGCGGAGCGCACCTTTCAGCTTGGTGGAATTTCGAGCCGAGTCCGAGCCGGCTCGCGAGCCTATTTGGCTCATGCGATTCCCCTCCCCACGTTGCTTTCCCCTGCAGGCTGCAACCATTCGGCCCATTCCCCTCTCCTCCTCCGTTTCCAACTTTCCACCCCACCCCACCCCACTCCCTCCTCCTCCGTTTCCCTTTGCTTGCAGCAGCCAGCAGGGGCCTCCTCCCCGCCGCCTCCCGTCCCAGGCCGAGCAGGGCCTCATCCCCAGCGCAGGCGCCGCCCCTGTCGAGTCCGAGCAGGGGCCTCATCCCCGGAGGGGCCGCTGGGTCCTAGGCTCCTGGCTGCCCGCGCCACCCCCGTCGAGGCCGAGTAGGGGCCACATTCCTGGAGGGCCCGCTGGTTTTGGCCGCCCGCGCCACCACTGCAGCACACGGCGCTGCCCCCACCGTCATCGCGCCCCTCCCCAACTCTGGCCACTTCCTCTCCCACCGCCTCCCGTCCGAGGTCGAGCAGGGGCCTCATGGCCCTCATCTCCGGCGTAGGCGCCGCCCCCCAACGAGGCCGTCGAGGCCGAGCAGGGGCCTCAATGTCCCATCTCCGGCTGTCCTCGTTACAGATCTGAGCAGTGAGCAACAAACTACTAGAATGAGGATTTTGATTCTTGGTGTTCCAAATAATATTGTTTAGATCCATGGTTGTTTGGGGGAAGTTTGTCTATGAGAATATGTGATTGGAATTAGTTGTGTGAAATATTGTGTTCTATGGAATTAGTTCATGAGAATCCATGGTTGTGTGAAAATTGAAATCTGAGCAACAACAGAAGCTTTGCTTGGTGGTGGCCACTGTCTGTTCTTGGCTCGCGGCCGGAACGAGCCGGCTCGAGCCTTTCTCCGAGCCAAGCCGCCTTTCTGGCTTGTGGCCGGAACGAGCCGAGCCGACTGTTCAAACGAGCCTGACGGCTCGGCTCGTTTCCAGCCCTATTTATGACCGGTCAGGAAAGTTTTGAGTTCAAGTTCGTCGCCGTAAGCAAGCGCGTGGTGTGCCCAGCTTCAGTCTTCGGCTTGTTTATGTTGTCGAACTACGGCAATGCGGAACAGAGTAGCAACTGACCTTTTCAATTTTCAATATAAAATGTAGTACCGTAAGAGGCCTATTAGCTCAGCTGGTTAGAGCGTCGTGCTAATAACGCGAAGGTCGCAGGTTCGAGACCTGCATGGGCCAAATGTTTTTGTGAATCATTTTTGCATAATTTGGATCATGGAGTTTTCTGAAGTGTTGTATTTAATAAGTACTAGTTCCTTGTAGGTTAGCCTTCAAACTTTTGAAAACAAAAGAGCACGAGAATACGAAAATAGGAAAAATAAAGGAATTCAATTTGATGTGATCCTAAAGGTTTATCTGGTATGAGATCATGTGCCGGAGCAAGTCGACCTACTTCAAATTAAACTGTGCAAGTCTCCAATTATCATTGGGCTTGGATTTGTAAGGTCTTGTCAGAGTCATTGTTAATCGTTAGTGCCATGGAAGTAGTGTATTTGCCGTCAAGAGCGGAACATCTAGTTTGGATAACCATTCGAGTCGATCGCAGTCGTCATACATACCTCAAACTTCCAGACGAGCCATTTGCCGCCCATGACGAACTCCGACTTGGTCTTGTCGGCGACGAAACTCCCGAGGAACTCCGCGCACGACTCCGGCGCCGCCCTCGCCACGCGGTAGTTGAACCACTCCTCGTAGTCGCCGCACTCTTTTGCTCCAAACGTCCCCACTTTTATCTGAAACAGAAAAACACATGTCAGATCTGCCATTTTACCGGTTATCAGTACAAGTTTGGACCTCAACTCAATACACCTCGATCGGACGGACCTTACCTTCTTGAGTATGACCTTCTCCTTGTACCTGTCGTCGAGGTCGAGCCGCATCTTGGCCTTGCCGACCCTCTCCTCCACGACGCCGTTCCTGGGCACGACCGCGCCGGAGTACACCACCCCGAAGGAGCCCTCCCCGATGCGCTCGCCGACGACGAAGTCGCTCATCTTGAGGCTCCTGCGGCCCAGCACGCTGTCCAGAGCCAGCTGCAGCGGCGCCAGCACGTAGGTGTCCACGGCGCCGCTCAGCACCCCGGGCCGCGCCGTCAGGTACAGCCACGTCACCGCCAGGAACCCGAACAGCGCCCACCGCTCGGCGTCCGTCATCCCCGCCGTGAGCTCGTGGAGCCGGGAGAGAGCGCCGCCGGCCCCGCGCACCACCGGGTTGGACGCGTCCAGGTGCAGCGCGCTCAGGAGCTCGTCCGGGATGACGGCCGCGCCGCCGTTGGTCGTCGCGTAGCCGGCAACCGGGCTGGACGGGTCCGCGCTCATCAGGAGCTCGTCCGGGACGACGGCCGCGCCGGCATTGGTCGCGTCGCTGACCGGCGGCGCGCTCAGGAGCTCGCCCGGGATGGCCGCGCCGGCATTGGCCTGGTCGCCGGCCGCCGGGCTGGACGGGTCCGCCTGCATCGCGCCCTTGAGCTCGTCCAGAAAGGCCGCCCATCCATCATTGGTCGTGTCGCCGACCACGGGCGCCACCTGGTTGGGCGGAACACCCAGGAGCTCGTCCGGGACGGCCGCGCCGCCGTCGGTCGCACTCGCGCCGCACTTGATCAGCTTGTGGACGTGGGGCCTGGCGCTGTATATGTGCGGGTGGAGAAGTGCAGGGTACTTCTTGGCGAAGGTGGCGGGGGGCAGGAGGGATGAGGCCATGGAGGAGAGGAAGGGCTCTCCTCTCATGGGAGGAGGAGCCAGGGAGGCAGGAGGGCGTGTGTGTTTGAGGAGAGGGTCGAGGAGTTGGAGCGCAGCTGAGGCTGCAAGATGTGCTACGTGGCGGGCAGGGGCCTGTTATCCCAGCCATTCAGGTGGGATAATGCGATACTGACTTCGCCAGTGTACGAATTGTTAGCTGCACCTGGGCCGAGTGGAAAGGACATGGGCCGGAGAGTATACACTGGGCCACGAGAATCCACTCAACTTGTCAGAGAGGCCTCAAGCATGTAACTCAGCTCGAGCATCTGGGCTCCGAAAGCCAGTAAAATGGTGCAATAAGAACTATAGAAGCTAGGAGTGTTCGGCCATATTACACACGAACTTTGCGGAAAATTTGCAGCAAATAGTTCAGTCCCATGCCCGCGTTTCAAACAAAGCCCGAAACTCGAGCCTGGACAAAACAACCACCTAACCTACAAAGCAATTCTTTTCACAAAGTGCAACTTAGGGGTGGATATTGAGCCAGGTATTCGTCTTACCGAGTTTTTCTCGAAATTGAGACAGTTTGATTTAATATTTTTATTTATAGTTTGAAAATATTTTTAGACAGAGCTAACGAGCCGAGCCAGAGTGAAATCCGATTTCATTTGAAATTGACTCATTTTAATATTTAACCAAATAATAAGTCTAAGTGAAACAATTTTGAATCATGCCACCGAGCCAAGTT
Organism: Ampelocalamus luodianensis; assembly: GCA_036346255.1. Classification (NCBI taxonomy): domain Eukaryota; kingdom Viridiplantae; phylum Streptophyta; class Magnoliopsida; order Poales; family Poaceae; genus Ampelocalamus; species Ampelocalamus luodianensis. The sequence goes on from CM070625.1 coordinate 18,056,927, forward strand.
TTTTTCCACCCCTAGTGCAACTATCGAGACATCCCGATCCAGCCTCGCTTGACAATGAAAAGTGAACATAAGAACAAAACAAGAAGAAAAATAAAGAAAAAGGTAAAATTTTGGTCCCTCGACTATCCCCGGAGTCTACTTTTCATCCCTCATCTCTAATACCGTTTACTTCACATCCCCAAATTTTAAAACCGGTGCAAATGATGTCCCGATGCTGGGTTTGGGTGATGTGGCATCCTACTTGGCATCTAAGCTGGCATGGCGTCCACGTCAGTAGGTAAGATATGTCTACCAGTTGGGTGATCTGGCATCTAAGTTGACAATTTGACATGGTCTCTCTCTATGGCAGTTGGACCTCGACCATTTAAAAAAAACATTTCAGCCCTCTGTTAGTATGACGAGTGGTTCCAACCGATGATGCGGTATTACACATACAACGGATGGGAATGAGATCTCTTCTACCGTTTCATTCCCAAGGACCAAGCTGCAATTTTTAAGCTGTGTCCCGGCTCCAACTTCCTAATGATGGCCTCTTCTGCTCACGCTCAGCACTAGAATATTTCCCTTGGAGTGCTGTGGCTTTGCTGGCTCAAGGCAGGAAGGCTCTTAATTTCTCGGTGTTCCTCCTCGTTCTTCCTTTGTCTTAACGCGTCAGAAACCCTTCCGTTGAGGTCTATCGTGCAGAGCAGCCTTCTGCTTTTGAGGCATTCGCCTTATCATCGGCGGGTCGGTGAAGAGGCGAAGAAGAACCGGAAGGATATATTCTGAAGATTTTGACGACTAGGTGAGTTTATCCGTTCTTTCGTTTGCACTCTTGGAATGAACTTTGGCATTTCGTCGTGCTATTCTTCCAATCTTCGTCCAATATATTATCCTGACTCCGGAACCCATGAGATGCCTGTCTTGAAAAAACGACAGCTATGCTAATTTCACACCTTGTTCCGGACGCGAATCCTCTCGATACTATGCTAACCATGCTTGGAACGTTGATTTCCTGTTTTCCTTCTCCATTTTCGTACTCTGCCTGAAATTTGTCAAGAAAGATCGTCCATAATTTTGCATTAGCAGACCCTGATTAGTTCCTGATACTCCTTATTTTGCAAGGTCGATTTCACGCTTTGTTTGAAATCGACCAAAAGCCATCCTTAAATGTAGTGGTCAATTCGCCATAATTGGTGGTTGAAGAGTCGCATACTCGCAATGAGCAGTTACCTACATATTAGCCTAATTCAAGGCGCATTTCATTGATTGAATTGAAGTCTGTGGGCTCTGATAATCTCGAGCGTTCTATAAATCTTTGAAGCCAACAAATATGCTACTTATGTTTCCCCTGATCCTTCGGTAGAAACACCGCGACGGCGATGCAGACGGGGGAGATCAAGATGCGGTTCGGCCGGTGCCCGTACTGCCGCACCATGATCTACCAGAACCCCAAGGCCGTTATCTACTACTGCAGCAAATGCCGCACTCCAATCCGAGGTACTACGTACACACAGCAGCTGTAATCCTAGAACAACGCGTAATGTTTTGCTCTTGCAAGTCGCCATGAACCTGATGATGCTACTTCATTTTTCTGCCTCTGAAGGCAAGGACCCGGAGCCAATGGACGAAACCGACTACGCGCTGAGCAGGCTGGAGATCCTCTCTGCCGACACGGCGTCGGTGTTCTCCGACGAGCTCGACGCTTCTTATTACACGCAGGCTTCGGTCCTCGACGTCGACCGCAATCAGCCTCCATTGTTGAGTAGCTCCACTTCTTCCAATTTCAATGCGGACAGCCAGGAGATTGCGCATTCCTCATCGTCAACATACAGAGGCTTCAGTTCAGCTCGGGTAGGTTCAAATGAGCAAGATGAGGTTTGGTCACCGAACAAGCTCGTCGATGAGCTCCGGCCGTCGTCTCGACGGACGAGGCGGCCGTCGAGCTCTTCTGAGTCGAGCATTTTGCGTTACGATTTGTCTGTCATGGATTCAGAGGAGGGGTCCTGCACGCTAAGAAACGCGTGCGAGCAGCAGCAGCCGCGACAGCGATCGCCGCCGCTGAGCTCACAAGAGCTCGGGACGTCTATTGCCTTGTCCGGACCGGAGCCATCCACTGTTGCGGCGTCGCCCCTGACGGACCCGGCGTTCCACAGGGAGCTGCTGCAGGCGCTGGACAACCTCCGAAACTTGATCGCTGCCATCGAATTACAGCCGCGGCCGGCGAGCAGCGCGAGGGCGGTGACGCGGCGCGACTCCCGCTTCTTCCGCCGGCTGGAGTCGCAGCTCGCGCAGGCGCTGCCGGCCGACGCCGAGGAGCACGACCCGCGCTGGAATGCGAGCATCGGCGCGTCGTGCGCGTCGGCGTCATCCAGCGGCCACGGCGAGCGGCCGGCGATCGCGCGGAAGCACCAGTGCCGCCCGATCCTGGGGGGCGCGCCGTTCGTGGTCTGCGGCAGCTGCTCGGAGCTGCTGCAGACTCCGACGACGGTTCCGTCGCGGAGGAGGACCACCAGGCTGCGGTGCGGCGGGTGCGAGGACGTGCTTGAACTGACGCTCCCCGCGGGTGTTGCTGGCTCGGCACACCAGCCGAGCAGGACGTGCTCCGCGCCGAGGGCGTCCGGCTCCGGCAGTTGCTACTGCTCGGGTGAGCTGGAACGCGTGGTGGGCAGGAGCGGCGGTGAGCTGCAGCCGCCGCCGCCGCTGCACCGCGCGTTGGGGTGCAGTTCGCCGAGCCCGCTGCTGCAGAACCGGCGGCACTGATCGATTTTTGAGCGCTTTCCTCCTCTTCTTTTCTTCACTAGTGCCAGTGGTGCTGACAAATAGAGTGCTGGCCTGCTGGGACAGATACTGTGGTAAGTTTAAGAGGAGCTTTTGTTTTGCGGATTCTCGAGGTTTGCTGTGCTCCTTTTGCATTGTTGTTCGATGCTTACGTGTACAAACGTACGGTGATTCCATGATCATTTCATCAGTAGAATTTAAATACAGCACAGCAACATTTCCGTCCCAGTCTCTTAGTCTAAGCGGGTACGCTGAAATTTCACATGATTTCCCAAAGGGGCTGGTCTGACTAGCCCAAATAAATAGACCGGGATTTTAGTTAAATTTTTTGATACATCCGTCACAAAGATAGACGGAGAATTTGTACTTTGTTTGGCATATGGAGTCTGCAAAATTTCCTCATTCTAGACGGGCCTAAACCGCTACTCCTGCTTGGTACCTCGTTGGGCGTTTTTCAGCTCAGATGGGTAGTACATGTTGGGCTTATATGGGCTCCTTTTCAGAGCGGCCTGCGCGAGTTTTTTTTTTCTTTCCATCTCGTCCCAGGAACTGTCACAGGGTGCCCTAGCTAGCCCAGCTCTCTCTATAAGAGCCGTGGCGCTCTTGTGCGCTCCCCCATCCCACTCCCTTCCGCCGCCGCCGCCATCGTCCCATCGGAAGGGTTCCTCCGGCTCCGACCTTGTTTGCTCCCTCTTCTCTTGTTCTTGCAAATTGGTTTATTTGTGGTTCTGGAAATGGAAAGAGCGTTCCTTGTGATACTACATCGATTGAAGTGATCACGGGGCGAACGCTACAGCCTTGGAGCTCTTTCCTACAAGAAAATAATCGCAGGATTTAATGCTGGCCGGCCGATCCAAATGGCTCGCCAGTTTGGCTTTTCTGTGACATTCTTGTTGCCCACATCGGATCTTTTTGTCGTAAATTACATCGAAGATTTTTTTGGTCCTCTTTTCTTTTCTAGCGTACATAGCTGTTTCTTTGAATTACCTCATTTTTTCCCCGCATGGAGCGATCCGCACTCGGCTGCGCCGCACGGCGGCCTGCTGCTTGCATTCTGTGTTTCAAAAGATTGGAAAAAGAATCGGTTTCACAAAACCTTCGTTTGGACTGAACGAAACGAATGCTCTAAAACGTTCCGGACTTAGGACTGTTGTACGGCTGAGCACGCTCCTGATGGTGATGCCGACTGCCAGGGATCGGTGGCGCATTCCGGCGGCTGTCCGGGCAGCCCGGCGGAGAGGGTGAAGAAAACGGGCCGGCTGCTCGGCCTCATGTGCAGGGCCGTGGGTAGGCTGCTGATGGGTTCAAACCCAATCCAAACCCAACCCATACGGCCATACTACAAAAGAAAACTAAAAGAATCCAATCCCACCCAACCCAAATAACAACCCAACCCAAATAACAGCTCTGGAAATCAACCTAGTTAAACCAACTAATACTTGCATCCAAACCAACCCAATCCGTATCTCCACCCACGGATTGAATCCATTCAAACCCGAATTTTTTAAGCCCATATCAAACCAACCTAACTCTCATTAGTATGCTCAAACTCGTTTCGCCTGTCCAAACTCAATCCGAATTAAAATCCAATCCATTTAACCCATTTCCACCGGGCCTAGCCGCGTAGGCCTGTGTGCAAGTACGCCGGCCCGATAAGAGTTGCCGTTTGGCGACGGCCAACTCCAACCCAGTAAGATCTGACGCTTTAAAGGCCAATTTTATTGTGGTGGCTAGAAAGATGAGACGCGCGGAAGGTTTCGGGACTGTTGCGTTGCGCCCAATAACAAATAAAAGTGCTTCCACTAATTTAAGTGTGGTCTTGACAGTCTCAGGTTCTCAGCTAGTGTGAAACCATGTGATCGAGGGTGGTCATCCAGGTGTATGGTTGGCATAATCTGGGGTTATTGGCTTAATTAGCATGGTCACGCAACGGACCAGTAAAAATGTGGATGATATGTACCTCTTGCCGCGCTCTCACCGCTCGGATCCACACGTGGCGGGCTCCCGTTTGCCTGGATCCCTGCCGTTTGCCTGGATCCCTGCCGTACGGTAGGCGGCAGGGGATCTGAGCAGTGGGGACATGGCAGGAGGTACGTACCGTCTGCCGACATATTCTTGGATGCTATTTTTGTTATTTAATCGTGTAATAGCATCAATTAAGCCAAAACTCGCATAATCTATCTTTATCCTTTTTCTGTTTTTAATGTCAAGGCAACCCTGCACTACTGCATGAGCATGACACGGCTGCACCGCATGGCAGGTGCCAACGCAGATATTGCAGCTGCACGTTGCTGACGCTCTCTCTGCTTACGCAAGGGACCTGACGTCGCAGGCCACTTGCTCTGTACCATCTTGGTTACTGTATTGACTAATGCAAATTCAGCGTATGGGCTCCGTTATTTTATCCTGCGCGTGATGCTTAATTTTATATATATATATATATATATATATATATATATATATATATATATATATATATATATATATATATATACATATAATGGAGAATGATTGTTTTTATTCTGTTGATTATTGTGAGATACTGCCGCGTTCTACTGCAAACAAAACACAAATATGTGTTTGTGTTGTCAAAACTTGAATAGTGTAGTCAGGTAAAGACTAACAACCTATATGGCAAGGATTCAATACTTGAAAAATTATACTAAAAAATCCACACAAATAACCATCAACCTATGGTCGACGAGAACCGAACTAACTCTCACGTCATCAACAAGGTGCCACGTTGTTAGACTATGCTATGATTAATGTCAATTACTTTTTATTACTTTGCATTCGTGTAAAGTAAGAAAATTTTAATACTATGAGAATATTTTAAAGAAAAATTTAGCGATATAGTTTTCATATAGACAAAATATTTTTTAAATTTAATAATGTTCAACAGTGTATATGTATTCTAAAACATCAAATAAAAGAAGGCGGTGAGACTTGAGAGTAATCAGCACAAAAATAATATAAATGCCGATCTTAGCATATCTCAGTGGTGTTGTATCTTGTCTCTCTAGCTGATAACTAGAATATGATTTCCACCAACCACAGCTTAGGTGGGTTATTTCTATGAATTTTTCATTTTAATTATCCAGGATTAAAATGTGTGATCAACGGGTTGTGGACTTTAAGATGACTACATAAGAAAACTGTCCCACTTTCTTTAAAAAAAATAGATAAATATGCCACTATGTACCTGATTACGTCAACGACCCTAGATGAATTCTCACACGTCCAAACAAGCTAGATCATAGCAAAAGACCCAAAGAAAACCAAACGAACACACACAATCCCAAAGACATCAAAGAGAGTAAGAACAAGAGAGAACTCGTCTTGGGGCAAATATTGCTTAACTTAGCTATATATGTATCTTGGTAGCTTTTCAGTACTTGATATGTCTTGTGCAATTTAAAAGTGCTAGCTTGTTCATGTTAGGTAATCTTCAAAACTTCTTGTTCTAAAAAACTTGAAAATCCATAAAATAAAGCAACTCTATTGCATTTCATGTGTGCTCCTTCTTATGCTTCTTCCATGCATTTTAGACTAGAAATATTTGGATGAGAGAAATGCGTGATTCCTTGATGACACCATTGTTAAAGGGGGAGAAAACAAAGGAACAAACAAAATCCCAAATGCATCAAAGAGAGAGCATTAATTTATTTTGTAATTTTAAAGTCTCTTCTCTTCTTTTTTTATAGCCCTTTCCCTTGAAGATATCAGGGAGCGGATCAAGATGATCGGTGCTGAGGAACCCGATGAAAAAGCCGATGTTCCTCGAATCTTGGTTGCTACCTCTCTAGAGGAGAGGATAGAGAGACTCAGGGTAAAATAACAACCGGTTTTCATTATTTATGTATTTTCCGATTGGTATGCCATAACACCCCTTTTTCTTAATGTGCAGTCGGTCGGGTCGGAGAGCGGCGAGCTTACCGAGAGCTCGAATCCTGCTGCTGCCCGACCACTTATGCTCCAACGACCATTCAAGATGGTAGCTCCTTGGAGCTAGGCCTTTATTACAACCCTGAAAGTTTTTATTTTAAGCCAACTATTTCTCTTATGAGAAAAAAGAGCATCGTAGGGAAGTATACATCCTAGATGAAGAATTTCATCACCTAACTAATCTTGGTTAATCAGAGAGAGAGAGAGAGAGAGAGAGAGAGAGAGAGAGAGAGACGCCGATCAGAGCAACGGTGGTCGTAGGTTCCAGAGCGGCCGTGATCGACCAGACAGTTGCTCCTGAAGCAATTGTTTCAATGATCGATGAAGCCACGACTTCCGAATTGGTGGTCGGGGAGATTTCTTCCGACCTCTGGTCGGAGGTGCGAAGGTCGACCAGCCCTACCGAACAAAACCAGTGAAGTCGGTCGAGAAGAAGAAGAGGAAAATAAGCACTCTGACTACACTCCAGGGCGTTTCAACTTCAAAACCAAGAAGATCATGTACGTACAATAAAAAGTTACATAAATTCATAGCTTTACATTTTCTTGTATTATGAAGTTTTCTCCTTCCTTTCTTTTGTTTTCATAGAGCCTCTGGTACTCCGATCACTTCTGATGAGAGTACCCCTCAGGAGGAAACTCTAAGGAAGGGATAGTCGAGCCAGTCCTCGAGCAGGTGGAAGCGCTAGTGCCTGCTCCTACTGCTCAAGAATTCTTGGAGGCTCCGACCCCACCTAGGGAGGCGGTTAGATTGGTGGGCAATTTGACCAGCCATCTTTGTGTTCATGTGCTAGGGCAGCGAAGAACTTCGTGGGAAGGGCCAAAGTCATGGGTTTTAGTGTATATGTATTGCATGATGCATATTTTGGATAACGTGAGTCAAGTTGTGAAGAACTTGAGCCCGAAAATGATTTATTGGTCTATTGTTGTGCAGATGGCTTGGAGTCAACGACGGTCAACAACAAGGATGATCGGGACTAGGCTAGGAGATTTGAGGTCTAGAACGATCGAGGATGCTAGATGAAGTTATTGGACTAAGTGTGGCACAAGATGAAAAGGATGACCGAACGAGAAGTTCGGTGCGACGGGTTGCGAGGAAGTATGGGCAGAAGGGCATCCGCAATAGTAAGTACCCAGGTAATTAACTAGCTAATAACTATTTATTACAAGATTCCTATCAGATAATGCAAGAGATCAGGCTACTCATCGATCATTTGATCGATCCTGCAGGTTCTACTTCCGTTGCACCTATAAGGACGATCACGGCTGCATGGTCACCAGGCACGTCCATCAATTGGAGGCCGGCCCCTCCCTCTATATCATCACCTACTTTGGCGAGCACACCTGCTGCCTGGACGGCACCGTGGATGACGACGACGAGTCACTACCGGCGCCGTTCGTCACCAACTTCGGTTCGACCACCACCGACCGAGCAACCACTATTACAGAAAAGGTCTTCATAGACGGTTCAAAAATGCTATCACAGACGGTTTTGTGAACCGTCTGAGTCTATGGGTCAGTGATGACATGAGTCACCACATACGATTTTTAAAACCGTATGTGATGATGCATACTATCACAGACGGTTATTAACTCAGAACCGTCTGTGATAATCGACTATCACAAACGGTTTGTGTATGTAACCGTCTGTGATAGATGATGCATCACATACGATTTGTAGATTAAATCGTCTGTGAGAGATGATGCATCACAAACGGTTTGTAGATTAAACCGTATGTGAGAGATGATGCGTCACAGACGGTTTTTAGACTAAACCGTCTGTGAGAGATGATACATCACAGGTGGTATGTCCTAAAGAACCGTCTGTGATATTCTTTTGTATTAACAAATCTATTTTTGTTTATTGGCTAGCCTTAGGAAATGCTAGCCATGCCCTCTGAAACAAGCTGAAACACAACAAGTTGTATACATCCAATTCACATTCATTTCAGAAACAAGCACATCCAATTAACTAAAATTAACTATTCATGTATATTTACACACATGTATCGTTAAGTTTAATCTACATTGTGGAACTTCCCATCCGAATTTATGACCTCACGGTTCAAGAATGACGCAATATGTCCTCGAATTGTTATGAGTTGGCTCTGTTCCAACGAAGTTTCCGCGATGGTTGCAACCTGTCACTAGTAAGATTAAATTCATGCATATATAAATTGATAAATATGAAATAATTATTGTAAGATTGACAAACCCGAGGATCATTGGTTATCGCGGAACCGACGAGTAGTTCGATGTTGTGGCAAACATAGAATCCACAAATGTTGCAGGACGGCGGCTGCTGGTGGCACTGCAAAAATAGAATTGGTTAGTTCGAGAGGCATTACTATGAAGTGTTATATAGGATTAATGTGTACTAGGAATACTAGAAATTTTAGATCGTGTCGCAGAGTCCCTCCCTTGCATATACCTCCTTTTGCAAAGTACGTCTTGAACGACCTACGTGATTCCAAAAACTTAACCTTAACCATTGCAAAGAAAGGAAAGACTGTACAATAGAGTTATCTATGGAAGAAATGTGTTTACCTGTTGATTAATTGTCGGATAACTGTGAAGTTGTGTTTGGCCCTCTGTAGGGAATCTAGGTATATTACCAAGTTTCGTTTTGGTATAATTACAATTAAAATCCAGTGGAACCTACACAGGTATGTCGCCATGGTCATTAAACCTAAGTTCGTGTTGCTTATAAAGTACAAATCAACAAGTATAGCCACTAGTGCAGCACTTACTTCTGGTTGTAGGGCAAAAGTATGAATTGCTTGTTGCGGTGAGCCAGCAATGAGTCCGTCATGTAATGCTCGACGAATTTTGCATTTACCTTGATGGTTTGCTCGGAGACCACGTGTGGATCGAGGAAACCTACCGGTGAATTCCTTACTTCGGTTTCAGAAATCATGTATATATATATATACACACAAAAGCAAGGAGTTATATATAATATTTATCGGTATTACACGAACATTGATCGTGATTGTACACACTTACAGTGTCCAGCATCGCATGAGTGAGACTTTGAGGGAGTCGAGGTTGAAGAGAGAGAACATGTCATCGAAGGTCACCGTGAAGACACAGTCTTGAGCCTCGTGGTTAAAATGATCCTTCTTGAACTTGATGGTGACACCCGAGCGTCGTTGTTCATCCGTCTTGTTAGCCTATTCCATGTACTATGTGTGCAATCTCGTGCAAGCTAATCCTAGGGTAGGGCTGTCTAACCTCTCGACCAACGGCTCGCCTAGCATGAATTTCCGGGCCAACGATAAGAAGGAGATATTAGAACAGGAGTCGACCGTCTTCGATTTGCCCTTGCTGCCTCGCTTTGTACAGGTCGACTTCACAAGAGTCGACCGAGCACGAGGTGTAAATGCATTTGATGCACCGGGCCCTTGCCGCTTCGGTGTAGGTAGCTCCGGTGCAGATAGCTCCGGTACAGATACTTCCTGTGAAGTTGACACCGGTGCAGGTAGCTCCAGGCAGATGTCTCTCTTGGGCCACTGGATGAATGCTCCAATGGCTTGCCCTAAAGTGATTCGAATCAAATGTGATTCGATCTGCGCTTGGTTGTCAAACATCTTCAGATTCTCGTAGTCAATGCATGGACAATACATATATTCTATCCCTTTATTCAACATATTCCTCTCGGTAGCTCTTGTAAAAGCACACAAGCCATTAATGTACTATTTACTCACACGGTTCTTAGCGTACATCCAGCTTCGGTTCATCACACGGTTCGTGTTGAAAACCTTGGAAATAAATAAAAGGGTGACCATGGTCTTCACTGCGATTTCGGCATAAACGCCCGAAACTACTCAAATTAAAGGATGCTTATGCTCCAGTAGCTCACCTCAATCACAAAGAATGTGTCAATGAAGTCGGCCGGGAAAGGTTCAAGGCAGCTGGTCGTCGGTGAACAGAGGCAACGACGGCAAGCTCCTCGGTGACAGGTCTTCTCGGTGGAAATAAACTGAAACGAAGCACATGCACAGCTTTAGGGTGACATATAGGTGGGGAAATCGACCTTGGTGGGGTCGAGCACTCACCGGAGAAGAGTTGGCGTCGATGGTGACGGCGGCGACAGCTCGGCGTGGGTGACAATAGCTGAAATGGACCACACGATCGAGTGGGCTCAGTGAGGTGAGGCGATACTAAAACTAAGTACGGAGTGGTGCCGTTGGACTCACCGTAGCGCCAGAGATGGAGAAGAAGACCATTGATGAGTACACTGCAACAGATGATATAAGTAAGCGAGCAAAACGGCGCACCGTCTGTGATGGAATGATTATCACAGATGGTTATTATTAAGAACCATCTGTGAAATATCACAGAAAAAATTGTCTGTGATATGTAGCAATATCACAGACGGTTATTATTAAGAACTGTCTGTGATATTTCACAGACGGTTTTTAAACCAAAATCGTCTGTGATGTCACGTAATACAGACTGTTTTGGTCAACCGTCTATAATGAGGTGTTCAGTATTAGCCTTTTTGTAGTAGTGAACAAAGCGGCTCGCCCTGGACGTACTCTGATGATGACACGACGTCATCGCAGGTGTGCAGTTTTCCGGAGGTGGAGCAGCGATCTGACATGGCCAAGGCGGCCGAACTCATCGAGGAGTCAACGCCGGTGCCGGAACCGATGGGTTTGAGCTCGCCGGGTTTGGAACCTCAGGACGGGTGCTTAGACTGGGAGCTCGTCGAGAGCTCATTTGACATTGGTCAATTCATCAACCTGGAGCACCTTGGTCTGCTTCAATAGAAAACAAAAATTGCAAGGTTCTAGTATGGATAGATCAGTAGATACGTACATCTTGTGTATTATTCAGGCAAACGCAATACCTTAATTTTGGATATGTAGCAATTAATCGCCGGCCGGCTGGCCGGTAGTTGCAATTAGCTGCTTTGTCAGTGTTCAGGCTTCTTAATTAAGAGGCAAAATACGACGTGAGAGATGTAATAAAATGGTCAGCGAGCAATCTACGTGATTTTATATTGTTCCAAAGTCCAAACAGAGATGGACGTAATTTTTTTTGTTACAAGTTGAGTTTGCATCATGTTTTTAGATCATTGGTAGGCCATAGGCAACAAATCCATCATTACGACGGATCGAAGGTATTGGAAGAAAATGTAGCGTAACCGATGGGTATGGTGATTGTTGACGGTGGAGGCCGGTGAGGCAGTGCTGACAACTGCTTCGGGATCAAGACACCATCGACGGTGGTGATTGCTCACTGGCATGCACAGCGACAGGGAGGTGGCGTGCAAGTACAACCGTGGGGAAGGGCGGACCTAGGATTAAATTTTAAGTATGACGGAGTCGCAAGCGTGGATTAAAGAAGATAACCCAAAATCAGGGAGTTGGCCACCGCGCGCCCTGGCCTCGTCTCGCTGGCTCGCCGCACGCCCGACGGCCCCTCACCCCTGGCCACCGCGCGCCCTTGCGGCCTCGCCTCGCCTCTAGCTGCCTTGCACCTGGCCTTGCCCGCCGCCGCCGCCAGCTTTTTGGTCAGGGTTAGGGGATTGAGGAGGTGTGAGAACTGAGGAGACCTTGAGTGGTGAGCCTGTGAGGAAAATGAGGATGCGTGATGACTAATGAGCCCAATTAAATAAAGCCCATGAGACTGCTTGGCACTCGGCAAGTCGGCAGCCTCCTCCTCGCGGCAACCTCGCGGACGCCGATGCCGTGGATGTTGGGGGGCCGTCCTGGGTCTAACCATGTGTGTGTGTGGAGGGGGGGGGTCAAAGGGAGGGTCTGCCCCTGCGTGGGTGTGAGTGGAGTGGGATGACTGAGGTGTGCAGGAAATTTTAAGGTGATCCGATGGTCCAAAATATGGTATATTATTATTATTATTATTATTATTATTATTTTGCAGAAGAAAGGGCAGCTTTCAATCCCTACAAGTATTAAATTAATTAGTTGGAAAATCCCTCGAATTATGTATTGCGTATACGTCCATTCCATAAAGCATATTAGCCTTTCAGTCTTGTTCCAAATTATGAAGGTGAGCTTGTATATTTAATGCTAGTTTATCTCTTTTGCACTTATTTATTTCATTTTCTTGAGTATGCAAATGCGTAAGACCACTCACACAAATTATCGTCTCTCGTCTTTTCCAAATCACTTAATAGAAGGTAAGTTAAATTTTGTTTATGAATTCCTCAACACGTAAACTTTTTCAACTTTTTATACCCGGTTAAAATACGCTTGATCAGGGGCGGATCCTCCTTGGTTCATGGGTGTTCAGCTGAACTCCCAAAAATTTGGAGCAAAAATCTTAGTATATATGAAGTATAATATATGTATATATAATGAAAATTAAGTTCATTTGCCACGTCGTGGCCATCAGTGTCTAGCCACACCGCGTACAGCGTCCGGCGTTCGCGCACAAGGCCACAAAGCCACAGCGCACAGGGCATAGCCCACAGGCGGTCAGGTGCATGAGCCAGGCCACAAGCCCACAACCACACTCCGGTCCAGAAGTTCAAAGGCCTAACTCCCAAAACCATTTCCTCAAGACCTCAAACCCTAAATCCCAAATCACCGAGCTAATATGTCGATCCAGGCCTCCAGCGCTGCGCAGTGAGCACTCCAATACTCCATCTTCATCAGTCCATCCATCATCATTGCCGGCAAGGCCACCGGCGGCGCCGGGGAGGAGGAGGAGAGGCGCGAGGCGCCGGGCGGGCAGGAGGCGGCGGCGCGCGGCGCGGGCGAGGAGGCGCAGCGCGGCGCCGGCGGCGCGCGGCGGAGGAGGGGCGCGGGCGCCGGCGAGCGGGCGAGGCGACGGAGGAGGAGGTGGTGAGGCGTCCGACGACCGGGGAGGCGGCGTCGACTCTCCATTCTCCAAGCTCTGAGCTGCCTCCGAAGTTCGACCCCGATTCCCTCACAGGCTCCAGGGCTTCGCCGCTCCGGCCTCCGGGCTCTGCAACTCTTCAATCGCTAAATCCTCGAGCCAAGCGGGTATAACCCAAATACCCAATCTAGTGATGTGTACCAATAGGAGCAATTGGCCCTTTGCTTACGTTATGTTGATAAACAAGGCAGAGTTGTTGAGAGGTTTCTCAGCATCGTCCATGTTGAAAACACTACCGCTTTGACACTTAAAACAACAATTGAGTCTTTGCTTATAGATCATTCATTGAGCTTGACACGAGTCCGTAGGCAGGGATATGATGGAGCTAGTAACATGAAGGGTCAAGTTAATAGTCTAAAGAAACTAATTATGGATGAGTCTCCTTTGCTTATTATATTCATTGCTTTGCCCATCAACTCTAGTTAACTCTTGTTGCTGTTGCTAAGGAGAATGGTGATTGTGTTTGGTTCTTTCAACAACTTGCATATTTGTTGAATGTTCTAGGGATGTCTTGTAAAAAGATACAAATGCTTCGAGTAGCTCAAGCTCAACGGATTGTAGAGGCATTAGAATTGGGTGACATTGAAACTGGCCGGGGTTTGAATCTAGACATGGGCCTAGGTAGGCTGGGTGATACTCGTTGGGGATCCCACTATAAAACTGTTATGCATGTCATTTTGTTGTATCCTTTAATCCGGTGAGTTCTTATAAAGATGGGAGAAGATCACACTTCTAGCATAGAGGCTATACAAACTCAAACTATGTTGATATCATTTGAGTCATTTGAGTTTGTTTTCATGCCACACTTATTGCTAACCATATTTGGGTACACAGATGACTTAAGCAATGCTTTGTAAAAGAGGAATCAAGATATTGTTAATGCAATTGATCTCATTTATTTGACAAAGACTCAATTGTAGTTATTGTGGGAGGATGATGGATGGGAAACTTTTCTTAATGATGTTACTTCCTTTTGTGTGAAGCATGACATTAAAATTGCAAAAATGGATGATTTCTATAAATCGGTTGCAATATCTAAAAGGTTCTTAAAAAAAAGTCAAGAATCTTAATCGCTTCCATATTGAAATGTTTTTAAGTGTCGTTGATAGACAACTCAGAGTTTAATGACAGGTTTGATGAGGTAAACACGGATTTGCTTCTTTGCATGTCTTCATTCAATCCCGCTGATTCATTCGCTGCTTATGACAAGGAAAATCTGGTTAGGATTGTTCAATTTTATCCTAAAGATTTCTCAAGCACGGAATTGATGCATCTTCCCTTTCAACTTGCACACTTCATTATTGATATGCGTAGAGATGAAAGGTTTAGAAAAATGAAAAATCTTGTTGAGCTATCAATTCTGCTTGTTCAATCAAAGAAGAACCTCCATTATAAAATTGTTTACAAGCTTATCAAATTGATGCTAATTCTTCCCGTAGCAACTGCTAGTGTTGAGAGAGTATTTTCTTCAATAAAGTATGTGAAGAATAAGCTAAGAAATAGAATGAGTGAGCAATACTTGAATGACTTCTTGGCCATATTTCTTGAGCGAGAATTTTTCCTACAAGTTAAGGATGATGTCGTCATATCTCGCTTCCAAGGCATGAAGCACCGTCAAGTTAAATTGTAATTTTCTTAATTATTTTGAAATTTCTTTAAATTATTTGAGAATTAAGATGTTATCTCCCGTACAAACAATTAGTACTTCCATTATCCATTATTACCATCGTGGATCTTTATGTTCTATATTGATCAATATTTTTGTAACTTCGAATACCCATCTTGAATATCCTGAATCCGCCCCTGCGCTTGATAAAGGTTTCGAGGGAGTATATTGCAACGATGAAGTCTTCACAATCTCCGTGATTTAACTACTACCATGTTGCCGGAGTGATTAGGGAGACACCTTCGCTCCCTTCTTTGTTCACAGCTTGTTTTGCAACAACTGGGAGGGGAACGGGGGTTTAGAGGTAGGAGTTTACAATGGGATCAGGCATGAGAGTTTGCTTTTTAATCTTAGTCCCTTGTTTGGTAAGAGAGATGGGACATGGTGATGGATTGCTTTATAGTTTCTAAGATATCTTAACATAAGTAATGATGAAGGATTGAAATGTATTGCTCCTAAATGCCCTTACAATTCCCACTTCCCTCAATGAGTTTAAAATGGTGAGCGGTATGCCTCAAACTCTCAATCCGCATCCCACCTAAATTCGCATGTCCATCAATCAAATAAGAGATTTTATAACTCTCACTCCTAAATTTTTGTTCCTTCTCTCCAATTCACTCCAAACAAACAAGCCGTCATGAGTTTTTTTTTTTGAGCGGGAAAAGACTTCCGATCTCTATTATCTCTATTAGAAACCCAGGGGTTACTTCATCATGCATGACTGCACGAGTAATATATACACCATAAATAGATAGACATGCATAATTAAGAGACAAGCATGCATGTGATCAACCATGTGAATGCTTATGAGTACACCTTAAGCCACTGGCCAAACTGTTGTACATATATAGGGAGTGAAGACCTTCGGTTATTTTCGTTTTAGATTCGTTCCTATCGTTAGGCGTTACCGAAGACGGGTGTGTTTGTACACGCGACTCAATTTTGCGCGCACGCGTTAGGCGCAGCACGGGTGAAAGTGGCGAAACCTGAGGATTTTGGGAGCTTGGTGGCCGCCGGGGGATCACCTCGCTGGGAGGCTGCGTTTCTCGCCGGCTGTGCCGCTCGGAAGCGGATACATGACAGGACGCAGCATTCGCGCTCGGATGCACGGTAAATTGTTGGTAGGTTTTCCTCGGCGCCGCTAGCTTGGATCGGCCAGTCCGTAGGAAGCATTAAGCTGCCGCTTAGTCCGGCCCAACAAAAACAGGTGTTCGGTCGGCCTGCGAAGGAGAGAAGAGCTCGATCTCCGACGTGCTGGGCCACGCCCAAGAGGCCCCACAAAGATTGTTAAAATATTGTTAAAATATTGAGATCCGGCGAATCCGGCGCCGTTGACGCATTTGTCCGTGTCTCTCTCCAAAGATGCTTTTCCCGTTGTGCAAAGTCGGAAGCAAGACTAGACGGCGTAAGAAGGGAGGGAAAAGTGCGTGCGAAGCGTACGCACCAATCGCAACGAGGGCTGGCTTTGTCGTCCCAGCCCCCAGGTAGTGTGAAACCATGTGGTGGTGGTGGCGGTGGCGGTGGTAAAGCACGTGCGCCCATGGTCCAATCGCGTCGTTCCTTGTAAACTGCTGCAAAGCACCGCACCCATCGACCTGATCGAAAGGTCGCCCCGAATGGAATAACCACAGCAGAAAACAATTTATTTGTCCTCACACATAAGTGTGTCCCCGTTTCAAGAGTACATGGCAGTTCGCAATTCAGTGTGACATGACGCGGGTGCCGGCGCGACGACTGGAGCGTCACGTTGCTGACGCTGCCCGTGCTGACGTACAAGGCCCTGACGCGGCAGGTGCACCTGAGCTGGTGAGGAGGCTCCTGGAAGCTGATGCAACTAGTGGGTGAGAACGTGGGTAGCAACTAGCAAGCCTCGTGTTAATCTCGTGGTTACCCCCACTGACAAGCGCAGATTTGCTGAACGGGCTTAATTAGCTGTGCTATGCGTGCTTGATGCCATCACGAATTGATTAGTGCGAGATTGGAGTTATTGGAATCGTGAAATCTAAAACACTAAACTAAAAGTAGATGACGTTTTAGAAAGATGTGAGTAGCCTGATGTATCTCGAGACTTTGTCAATGTCTAAAACAATGTCTTCACATGTATGTTATGTGAATTTGTTTCAACTTCCACGTTGGCGTCAACTTGTTTCAGCTAAAATTAAGATTGCTTT
Organism: Ampelocalamus luodianensis; assembly: GCA_036346255.1. Taxonomy (NCBI): domain Eukaryota; kingdom Viridiplantae; phylum Streptophyta; class Magnoliopsida; order Poales; family Poaceae; genus Ampelocalamus; species Ampelocalamus luodianensis. Next base: position 18,074,338 of record CM070625.1, read on the forward strand.
CAAATTGACATCACCAAAATTATGTGGTAAATCCATTGTGATTGCGCGAAATCTCAACAAACATGCTGTTACCTCGTCGGCAATCTTTACAACATGATCATTTCACTAGATGTCGTTTTAGAGAGACATGAGCAGACAGTGCCGAGCTGTATCATGAGATGTCCGAGACAATGTCTCCACATGCATGCTCCGTGAACGAGTTCCAACTTGCGTGCTAGTGCCAATTTGTTTAAGCTAAAATTAGGTCCGCTTTCAAATTGATACTACCAAAATTATAGGGTAATTCCATTGTGGTTGCGCGAAATCTCAACAGACGTGTTGTTCCCTAGTCAACAATCTTTACATCGTGATCATTCCACTGACCACTGTCCAAATGTGCTTTAGATTGATGTAACCATTCAGCTGATCTCAATTGCACGTGCTGCGAGCAACTTCTTACGTGTAGTACTAAAAAAATTGCGGCAGCCAGATGACGTCAGACCCGGACGTCACACAAGCTGGCGTCACGCCGGGAACTCCTATCGATCACGATCAGTGCAAAATGTTAAGAAACCGGTCCAGGTCGGCAGACCTGGTCTAAGGTGAGTTTCTCCTCCTAAATCCTAGTAGGATCGTAGCCTATAAATAGAGGGTGCTATTCATTGTAAATGATTAATAGTTAAATGAAGGAATAAAGAGAAGCAAGAAGTCCCCCTACATCTCTTATTCTGTTATTATGTTCTTGCATTGTTCTTACGATTTTGAATATTGTCTACGAGGTAATCGCTCGGACTAGACTCGCCAACGACGGTTCCTCAACACGTTATCAACATGATCGACTCTCCTCGCATCGAAAAGGTAACCGTCGATGAACGACACTCGTAAATTGAATCGTTTTTCTAGATTGCTTTCAATTATACAAATTTGGCTTTCTAGATTAGTTTCCTACGGTGTAAATCCGCTCTAATCTACCGCGAGCCGACTTGAAGTCGCCGGCCAAGCCGATCGGTGGATTGCATGAAAGAGTAGATGATGATTGTACCATAGGTAGTAGATACAATAGCGTGAAAGACACCATGTGCATGGCACCACCTGCAAGCGACTGTCACTACCTCCGCGATACGTTACTGGTCGGCATAGTCCGCCATCACACATCGCCACGGAGGCAACGACAGAGCCACGCCGCCAGCAAGCGGCAAGCATGCACATGTCGGCATGAAGCCGCGCCTCCGTTGCAATCTCGTATAACATCGTATTGCATCGCATACATCTGCACGAATGAACAGTAATCTCGAATTTTTTTTTGCTGCCGGCCATGAAGAGCAGAGCCCCGCCGCGCCGCTCGTCGCGGCAGCGCTTCGTCTGCGCCGCCGCCAGCAAGAAGAAGCACCGCGTCACCGCCGGCCAGCGATCGGTGCGGCGCGCCATGCGCCGCTGGCGGCCATGCTACCGCCAGCCGGCGCCGCAGCCGCCACCGCGGCCGCGCCGCCCAAGACGGCGGCCGACCGCCCGTAGAGACAACCGGAAGAAGAAAGAAAAAAAAGGTAGCCGCCGTCGGCCGCCCGCCGCGTGCCCACGCCCGTTCCGCGGCCGGGAGCGCCATCACAGCCGCGCCACCGCGCAGCGCGCGCGCGCCGCGCCGCGCCGCCGCCGCGACTTCCCCGACCATGCGCCGCTGGCCCGCTCGCGCCGCGACGCCTCAAAGGCGCCACTGCCGCCGCGCCGCGCCCTGTGCTCCTATGGAGCTGCCACCGCCACCCATAAAGCATCGGGGTAGGGAAACCCTACCCCGTGATGCTCCTCTTGAAGCCGGCCACATGGCCTTTTGGGCCGGGGTAAAAGGCCGGATGGGCTGGGCGATTGGGCCGGGCAAACGTGGGCTGGGGAAGGCCGGATGGCCCAAAAGAATTGGGTCGACCCTCGTAAAAGAAAAAGAAAAAAAAACGAAAAACCCATTTTTTTTGCAAAAGACCCTGTGGGATTCTCAAAATCACAAGGATTTTGCGCGGGTGAGGAAATTTTGCATGAAGGCCCTCGTAGTTCTAAAAATTACGATAATTCTTCGTGGATTTGGAAATTTTGCGAAAACCCCTCGGAATTACTGAAAATTGCGCACAAATTCTTCTCAGAACTGAAATTTTGCGTTTTAACCCCTGAAACCTGCAGTTTTCGCCGAAAAGTCATTTTTCAGCAGAAAAGGGCCTCGGGAATCCATTTTTTTGCATTTTTTTTGAACTTTTGAAGCATGTTTATCTTTGTTATTATTATTTCTATGCAATTTATTTACTGTATTTGATTATTATCTGTAATTGTTTATATTGCTTTTAATCATTGAAAATAGCAGTAAATCATGAAAAATATGTAAAAAAATACGGGAGTATGAACCTAGAGTTCGATGAGCATTATGAGAATTTTGCAACCATTTTATGCAGATTACTAGCAGTAATCCTTTGAACTTTTTGCATGAATATGACTGGCATCACGAACCAGTAGTTCGAAGAACTGACCCAGCATGGCCAGATTTTGTATAAAATTTGTATCAGTCTTCAATTCTGTGATAATGTAATCACAGATGAGTAGAAGATTGAGAAGACTCTCTACCTTTCACCCGAACGCGGTGCAATCCGCAAGCAACTATCGTCAAGACGGCTACATGAAGTATGCTGAATTAATTGACATCATGCAAGTTACAGAAACTCAAGATGATGTTCTAAGAAAGAACTACATCTCGTAGCCACCTAGTAGCAATGTTGGCCATGAAGTCACTGCTAGCAGCTATAGGGTGATTAAGCCTCTCACGACTGAGAGGAGCAAGAAGGGTAAGGTTGTGTGTCGCATATTATTGATGTTTTCCAGTTTAGGAAAAAGGGCAAATGACAGCATAAGGCATACCTCGCCATTGCAGCACAGAGAATTCACATCCATTAGTTGCACATTATGGATGTGGATATCCCAGTAGCAGCCCCCATCACCCCTCCTTTGGACATCGCAGCAACCGCAGCAGCAGTTGCCCAAGAGGAGAAGATCGCCATAGAACAGATTGAGGCAGAAGTTCCTGAATACTTCGCCGATTCGATCTAGTGCACGCAATGCACTTGGATCTTTTATAGAAGCTTGTAGTTTGTAATTGAAGCAGAACTTTGAATTATTGAATAATGGTTGCAAGCTCTAGGAGAGCAAATCATTAAATTCTTATTATGAGTCCTACAAGACTTATTTTTCCGTCTTTATAATAGCAAGTTACGTTTTGATATCTGAAGTATTTTATTTATGTGTTGCTTGCTTTCTGCTACATATTAATAAAGTACATTATATTAGAACGCGTGTGGCGCCCTATGGAGGAAGTGTGCTTAGCATGTAGAGGCACAACTAATACCATCCTGAGAGAAACAAAAAAATTCAGTCGATCAACAAGAATGCTGGTAGTCTTACAACAATCGCAGACAGCGATACTTGTATAATAGGCTCAAGAAGGGCCATAATTATACTCCCAATGGGCACAACTTTGGTCATTGAAGAAGACTTGTTGTACCCAGAATCGACTAGAACTCTAAAGGATATTTGCGCTAACAGTTTCTACGTAGAGATTGAAGAAGAAAATGGTACAGAATACCTGCTCATTAGAATATCTTCCTTCATATGAAACTGGGCTATACTACACTAATATTAAGGCACCTGCAGCCTATACTGCCTTGAAAATCGAATTTAGAAGCTCTGAACTTTTCTATCTCTGGCATGATAGATTATGCCGTCTAGGTCTTAGGATAATGAGAGATATAATTAACAATTCACAGGGACATAATATGAATGTAAAGAATTTCCCGAATCAGGAAGATTTTGTGCGCCCCGCATACGCCACCGGGAAATTAATTACTAGACCTTTTGCTCTGAAAGCGAAGGATGAAGTCCCTTCATTCTTGGACCGTATCCAGGGAGACATTTGTGGTCCTATACAGCCCCTGTAAGGGTCATTTAGGTATTTTATAGTGCTCATCGATGCTTCCTCGGAATGGTCGCACGTATGTTTATTGTCTACGAGAAATCATGCTTTTGCAAAGCCAATCTCACAGATAATTAAATTAGAAATATTTTCCCTGATCATCATATGAAGTCCACTTGAATAGACAACGCCGGAGAATTTACTTTGAAAGCATTTGATGATTATTGCATGAAAATGGGAATTAAAAGTTGAGCATTCTGTACCGCATGTCCGCACCCAGAATGGACTAGCAGAACTTTGAAGAATTGTAATTTACCAACTACATGTTGGGGACACGCAGTCTTGCTCGCAGCAGCTCTCATCAATTTTAGACCGTCGGCCTATAACATCCATCTACCTATGCAACTAGCGTAAGGGCCAGCACCGAAAACCTCTCATCTTCGCAGGTTTGGTTGCAAGGGTTATATACCTATACCACCACTGCAGCGAACTGCATTGGGTCTTCTCCGAAAGTCCGGGATATACATTGGTTATGAGACAACATCCATAATCAAGTATTTGGACCCTATGAATGGAGATTTTCATAATACCCGATTCGCTGATAGTACATTAGATGAGGTTAGTTTCCCGTCATTAGGGGGAGGAAATCAACCCTTGATAATAATGTCGGGAAATAATTGAAGTCTAGAAGACAATTGAAGTCTAGAAGACAAGAGAAGTCCCGAAGACAATTGAAGTCCAAAAGATAATTGAAATCTATGCATATGACCCGCGCACTAGTGAAGCAAATAAAGAAGTCCAGAAGATAATTGCAGTCCAGAAGATAATTGAATTAAAGTCTAGAAGACAATTGAAGTCCAGAAGATAATTTATTTGCAAGCATTAGCGAATCAACTGTCAGACCAGTTTAATGATTTGACGAGCGTGACCAAGTTGCATTTGCCTGCAAGCAATGCACCGGAGAGGGTTGAAATACCAATGAAGGTATCCCTAATCCCGTCCAAAGGCCTCAGAATAAAAGGACGAGAACTCCGGTCCCTCGAATCCGAAGTAACTGGGGACACCTGGTGGAAAAAGATGAGAGGGACTTGACACAGTCGATCACCGAAGTGCTCCAGAACTAGAAGAGGAGTCAGTTGAGACCTGGCATCGGTATGGAACCTTCAGAAAAGACATACCAGAATTGAATATCCCCATGAAGGGAGACATCAGCATGGATGTGTGCGTACACATCAGAGCTGAAAAACTAAAGGGACTTGCCCCGCAATTGGAAGCAACGGTGAGCAAGTCGAAGCATTAGAAGAATCGCCCCCTTGAAGAAATAGCTATAAACTTTATGGCCTTAGGAGAATCTTTGAATATGACAACAACCAATGTCGACATTTACTTTGCAAAGAAACTTGCCACAATCATCAATCTTGATTCAGAGCCTGCATCGCTCGCTGAATGAAAGAAAAGATCAGATTGAGAAGATTGAGAGAAGGCAATAGAAATTGAATTATTCTCTCCGAATAAAAAAAAGACGTTTGGGCCTATAAGCCGCACGTCTCCCCTTGTGCACCCCGTAGGGTATAAGTGTGTATTTGTTCGAAAGAGAAATGAAAAGAAGCAAGGCTCGTTGTACAAGGTTTCACTGGACATCCAGAAGATGATTATGAAGAAACTTATTCCCCGGTCATGGATGAAACTCCCTTTTAAATATTTATCTCAATGGCAGTGAACTTGAAGTTAGAAGTGAAATTGATGGATGGAGTACAAGCATACCTTTATGAAATATTGGATTCGAACATTTATATGAAGATACCTGAATGTATCACTGTCCCGAACCAAAACAGAGCAAATAGAAATATGTACAGTGTGAAACTCAAAAAGTCATTGTACGAACTTAAGCAATCAGACAGAATATGGTATAATCGCTTGAAGCGACTTTCTATGCAAGAAAGGCTACACGAACGAATGAGAATAATCTCTGTGTATTTATACGACGATCCCAGAATGGATTTTGTATAATCTCAGTGTATGAAGATGATCTGAATATAATCGGAACCCTAAAGGATATTAAGAAAGCAAGCTCTTACCTGGAGTCGGAGTTCGAAATGAAAGGTTTGGGTAAAACCAAATATTGCTTAGGCTTGCAGCTTGGGTATGCCCCTGAAAGGATATTAGTACATCAGTCAACCTACACTCAGAAGGTGTTAGAAAGGTTAGACTTTGAAGAGGCATACCCTTTGAAAGTGCCAATAGTCGGTTCTTTGCAGCAAGACAAGGACCCGTACAGATCTAGAAAAGAGGGGGAGGAAGTCCTGGGACCGGAATTCCCACACTTAAGTGTAATAGAAACACTCATGTATTGAACAAACTGTACTAGACCGGGCATTGCATTTGCCGTGAATCTATTAGCAAAGTATAGTACAGAACCTACCAAAGGCATTAGCAGGGAATAAAGGACACCTTCTGATACCTCCAAGGAAGCAAAGAACTTGGTCTATTCTACAGAAAGAACAAAGACTTCACTATGAATGGCAATGCAGATAACGGGTACTTGTAGGACCCGCATACAGCCAAATAGCAAACAGACTATGTATTCCTATGTGGTGGAACCGTAATTCCATGAAAATAGTCTAGCGAGTCTTGTACCGACTTGACGAACCACTCGGAAACAATAGCACTGCATTTAGGCCTCACGAGAATGTGCTTGGCTTCGCGGATGATTCACCACATCCAGCGAGTCATGTGGATTGAATACGGAAAAAACCCCACTATTATCTATGAAGATAAAGCAGCTTGTGTTGCACAAGTGCAAATGGGTTTTGTGAAGAATTCTCTCACAAAAGTATATCAACCCCAAGTTCTCCTATGCTCATGAATTGCAAAAGATGAACGAAATCAAAGTACTGCATAATAAGTCATGTGAGAATCTTGCAGATTTATTCACTAAGTCACTTCCAACGTCTAGCTTTGAAAGATGCATACGTGAATTGGAATGATGAGACTTAGAGAAATACAGAATTCAGGGGGAGAACCTTCACGAACTCATTATTAAAGCTTGATCATGAAGATTGAGTACCCAAAGAATAAATCCAAGAGATTAAATGAAATTGGGTGGATTGTACTCTTTTTCCCTTGACGAGTTTTCCTGAAGTTTCTCGGCTAAGGTTTTTTAATGAGACAATTCGTGCATCACAGCAGAACGTGTATCATGTACTCTTTCTCCAAATTTTTCCCACTGAGTTTTTATGGAGTTTTGACGAGACATGGACATGAAGGATGAGTGCCCAAGGGGGAGTGTTAAGAAACCGGGCCCAGGTCGGCAGACCTGGCCCAAGGTGGGCTCCTAATCCCAAACCCTAGCAGGGTCGTAGTCTATAAATAGGGGGTGCTATTCATTGTAAAGGATTGATCGTTGAATGAAGGAATAAAGAGAAGCAAGAAGCCCCTACATCTCTGTGTTCATCTCTTATTCTGTTCTTATGTTCTTGCATTGTTCTTACGATTCTGAGTATTGTCTACGAGGTAATCGCTCGGACTGAACTCGCCAGCGACGGTCCCTCAACACAAAAATCACGTGAAACCCAGACGACCACACCCTGGGATAAAACCTGCTATTTTAGTGCTAGTGTGTCCAGTAACAATGTTGTGGCCAAACTCTCGTACACCTTGGCTCAACTGGACGTGTGACCCACATGTCACTGTGTGAGCTAGAATCGACTGGATTCTTCCCTTTTTTCGAGAAAATAGTAATTTATTTATCTATTTTAGCTTAACAAATTAAAGGGGTATTCTTGATGCAAGTTCTCTATTTTGAATCCGATTCGTGTAAGAAGTTTAAGAGATTTATGTAAAACCCCAGCCTGGTTCATCCCATTGCTGAAGCTTGGAACATAACAACGAGGATAGTTTGTTTGTTTCTAAACTGAACCATCCACGCCAACTGTACGTACAAATTCATAAAAAAGGACAATTTATAGTCAATAGATCGATTCACATGTTATTTTTGTCGCGAGAAATAATGGAGTTTAGTTGTGTGGTTGTGATGCTAGTTGTATATTTTTTTAACCCCCAACTAGCAGGCTTTTGTCTTGCGTAGCCCGGAAATGATGTAACGTTTTCTATGCATTTTTCTTCTCAATGGAAAAGATACGTATATAGTTCTCATGCATATTTGAGAAACAAATGTCATGTTAAATAATGGAGTTTTTCATATCTGTAGTGGAGTATATATAACTGCACTTGACCAATAAGGAATCATATGTGTTAGGCAATATAATTGCTGTGTCATGCAATCCGGACTACCATAATTAGAAGGATAAGTATAGCATGTAATCCAACTAATTATGGTTAGGATCGACCCGGATTTTATCCCATGTAACCAATGTATATGTGCTATATATACATGAGAAAAGGAGGACACGAATTGTGGCCTCTTCCCTAATCCTCTCTCAACGTTTCATGGTATTAATTAGATTCTTTTTCCTGAGGCACCGCTTCCGCAACCCTTGGCTCGATCTTCCTCCCTGATCAGCTACACCTCCCTCCTTCCTCTCCTGCGCCATGGGTGATGGCAAGGAGCTCACCGGCGATGGCAAGGACAGCAATGGCAAATACTCTAACGCCAATGCCCTTGCCCAACTTTGGGCATAGGTCGTCGGCGTCAATATCAAGACGCTGGTGCCGATCACTTTGATCCTCAAGTTCGGGAACTACAGCAAATGGTGCAACCTCTTCCAAGTTGTCGTTGACAGGTTCACGCTTGACAACCATATCACCACGGTCAACAACTCGGCTGATCCGGTGTGGAAACGGCTCGACCACACTGTCCTCTCATGGATCTACGGATCCATCTCCTCAGAGATCCTAGACATCGTCACGGAGACGACGACCGCGGCCTATGCATGTTAGATCAGGGTAGAACAACTCTACTGCAACAACAAGAAGAGCCAAGCTCTCTACCTCGCCTCTGAGTTCCAAAACACCATGCAAGGAGACAGGTCCATCTCAGACTATTGTCTCAAGCTAAAGACCCTGGTCAATGCTCTTCGTGACGTCAACTTCGACATTACCGATGAGAACTTGGTTCTCACCGCCCTAAAGGGTTTGAACCAGAAGTTTGATAACGTGGCAATGTTCGTGTCTTTTCTGCCGAACTTTCCTTCATTTATCCAGCTCCAGTCGATGCTCCAACTCCAGGAAAACAAGATTGCCAGCTACGACGATGATCCTTCTCTGGCCACCACTCTCTACACCGACAACCGGGGCGGGAGTCAGAACAACGACAATGCAGTTTGGCGCAGCAACGCTCCTACCAACACCAGCTACAATGGCCACGTCAACCGTGGCCAAGGTGGAGGCGGTGGCCATGGTGGCAGCGGCAAAAACAACCGCTAAGGCAAAGCCAAGAACAAAGGTGGCGGCGGCCAGTACAACGCCAGCGCTAGGCCAATGGCGTACAACCCCTGGACTGGAGCCATCCAACTCTGGCCCATGTCTGGAAACCCTAACGGGTTTGCTGGGTCCTCAACTAGGTGTGCCACGCCAAGCCGCGCCACAAGGCTTCATGGTTGCCATGCCCCCGACGCTATTCCAGTACATGGCACCCGTAGCGCTGTTCTAGTTCGTGCCACATGGGATGCAACAGGGCTTCTCGCCAGCCACGCCAACGAGCGTGATCGGTTTGCCATCTTGGGATCCAACGGTCTCGTGCACCTGTTCAACACCATGACGCTGCAACCTCCCGGTAGTGAATGGTTCATGGGCACAACTGCCACGACACACATGTCTGCCGATGCTGGTATTCTCCATTTCCTCTCTTCCAACCCCCCGTCTCGACACGTAGTAGTCAGTGATGGCTCTCCCCTCTCCGTCACTAACTCCGACCATGCCATCCTTCCATCTTTTCTTCCTAATAGACCACTTTATCTTCGCCATGTCTTGGTTACTCCTCGCATTATCAAAAATCTAGTTTATGTTCGTCAGTTTACTTCTGATAATAATTGTTCCATTGAGTTTGACCCTCATGGCTTTTCTGTGATGGATCTTCCAACCAAGAGCGAGATAATCAGGTGCAGTAGCACGGGTGATCTCTACCCGCTCAACTGTCCTTCACATCCGCCACACGCTCTTGCCACCTCCACCGACAACTCCACCCTATGGCACCATCGACTTGGACACCCCGGTCACGATGCCCTCCGTCATCTTGGGCGATCATCCGCCGTTCCATGCAATAAAGAAATAGATAATAGCAATGTGTGCCATGCATGTTAGTTAGGGCACCATGTTTGCTGCCATTTTCTTCTTCTATTAGTCGCACCACTCGTCCTTTTGAACTTATTCACTGTGATCTGTGGACTTCTCCTATTGAAAGTGTGTCTGGTTACAAATATTTTCTAGTGATACTTCACGACTTTACACATTTTCTATGGACATTCCCTCTGCGACTAAAATCTGAAGTTTTTGCCACCATATCTTTTCGTGCACTTGTTGATACGCAATTCACGACCAATCTACAAACCATCCAATGTGATAACTGTCGTGAGTTCGACAATATGCTGCACACCCTCACCAACACACACGGCATACATATTCGTTTCTCGTGTCCCTACACATCCCAACAAAATGGCAAAGCCGAACGTGTCATCCGCACTGTCAATGACATAGTTTGAACCCTTCTTTTCCAAGCTAGCATGCCACCTAGGTTTTGGGTTGAAGCCTTACATGCAGCAACCTACCTTATCAATCGGCTTCCCACCAAAACAATCTCCGAACCTTGCCCATTTGTCGCTCTTTTCTACATCACACCCTCCTACTCCCACCTACGGATCTTTGGCTATCTATGTTACCCTAACACAACAGCTACCATGCCACACAAGCTAGCTCCACACTCTACCGCTTGCATCTTCCTTTGTTACTCTTCTCACCACAAGGGATATCGTTGCATGGAACTTTCTTCTTGGTGGATCATTATATCGCGACATGTTATTTTTGATGAGTCCATTTTTTCGATGGCTCAACCTCAACCACTCCTAATCTCTAGCAGGATACCGAGCCGTCTTTTCTCCTGCCCATCGTGCCTCTCACCGCGGCCCCACTCCGTATTCCATCGCGGCATCCGCGGTTGAGTCAGTCGCACCCCCTCCTCCCACCGAGCCTGTGGTTGCTGCACCACAAGATGCACCGCCTGTTGCTGTCCATGCCATTCCTACTTCGGTTCATCCCATGCAAACCCGCAGGCGCGCAGAGAAATCATTCCTCCACCCGATCGTCTCAGCCACAATGCCGGTCGCCCTTGGTGTGTCTTCCCCCATTCCCAAAATTGTACACAGTGCTATTAAAGATCTAAATTGGCATGCTGCCATGGTCATCGAGTACCAGGCTCTTTTGAGCAACAACACCTGGGATCTCATGCCTCCACCTTCCAATGCCAACATTGTTTATGGGAAATGGGTCTTTCAACATAAACTGAAATCGGTCGGTACTCTTGAGTGCTACAAAGGACGTTGGGTCCTTTGCGGGTTTTCCCAAGAGCAAGGGGTGGATTTTGATGAAACTTTCAGTCCTATCATCAAACCAGCCACCATTCGCATTGTTCTCTCCATCGCTCTCTCTAAGAACTAGCCAATTCACCAACTCGATGTCAAAAATACTTTTCTACATGGCACTCTTTTTGAGGTGGTATTTTGTCACCAGCCTACTAGCTTTGTTGATTCATCCAGACCGAAACATGTGTGTTAGTTGAACCATTCCCTCTATGGCCTCAAACAGACTCCTCGCGCCTGGTACCAACCTTTCGCTACATACATTGAGACAGTCGTGTTCATCTGCTCGAAATCCCACACCTCTCTCTCTATTCTTCATAGCATGTTGGGTACGGCTTTTCTCCTTTATGTCGACGACATCGTCTTGATGGCTTCGTCGCCATAGCTCCTTACGCGGATCATCACCGCTCTCAGCTCAGAGTTTTCTATGACGGACATGGGGGACCTCCACTACTTCCTCGGCATCGCCATCTCACGTACCTCTTCCGGCATGATGCTCTCGTAGTCCAAGTACGCTGCAGAGATCATCGAGCGAACCGGTATGGTGACTTGCAAGTCGTCGCCCACACCGTGGACATGTCACCCAAGCTGGCAACAGATGTCGGCCCTCCTGTTGCAGACCCGATGGCATAATCAATTGCTAGGTTGCACGGACTAGTTATCCATAATCCTACGTCGTGAAGATCGAGACAACCCCACCCCGCATTAGTTGGGCATCAGTTCATCTTATCTTTATGTGGCGGTTGAGGCTACGAGTACTAGAGAGTGCACACAACTATTTAATGTAGCAACTTGAGATGGAGAAGAAGTACATGTGCTTGGTGTGTCATCATCAGCATATTCTTAAAAAGTCATTAAAAGCAACAATGTATTTATATGAAAAATAGCAACTTGGAAGAAATTTTTGAGAAAATCACAGATCTGATAAAATGCTGAAAATTTTACAAAAGGAACCATACTGTGTTAGAAGCCTCCACAAAAATTTTAATAAATATTGGATCCCATTTACTATGGTTAGAAAATTGAACAACAATCAACTAGTTTGAAAATTTGAAAACCTAATTTGAATTCCCGCTGGAGTTTTAGGCCGAAACCCAACTCGGCCCACTTTGCTTGCGCCCGCTCCAGTACCTCTATTCCCTCTCACTGACATGATGACCTCACCCATTAGGACCCTTCATCCACCTCTCGCTCGCGTGCCGGCGCACCAGCTCACCTCGCCCACTCCATTGCTCGCCCATGGTTCAAGACCGCTGCCCACAAAATTGAATCTCAACCACCCCCATCACCCCCGCCTATTTTTGCCCATGCTATCCACCCCATTGATGGCCCATTTTCCCATGCGAACGAAGAGAACCGAGGTCGCCCGTGAGTTTCTCGCACAACCATCGGCATCTCGTCGTTCTTCTCACGCATTTATTCCAGGTACTTAAGCAATAGAGTGCGCATTGACATCCTCAACTCGTCCACGTTCTATTTTGTGCAAACCTGAGCTTAATCGCTCCTTGGTTTTGCGAGAACAGTTGTGTCGTCTTCGACACTAGTGAGCGTGCCACTGCTGCTCTGTCGCTCTAGTGAGCTTCCTCGCCCTCGACTTTCGTGTCATTTTGATCCTCATGCATCACTCATCCCTCTTCTTTGCTCAATGCAGATCCAGGAGTCTTGTAGTTGATCACGTTCTCCTTCGTGTGAATCGAGCCTCACCATCCGATCTGAGCCACCGCGTTCCCACCACTCCAGAAGGTTTGAACCTCTCTTGAGTGCGTCATCATGTGTTGCGACTCCCCTACAACTAATCCCCTCACTTAACGCATGCTAGTTCGTGTGAATTCGAGCCTCACCATCTTCTTCCTCATTCTCGGCCACCGTCGCTATTTTTGATCTTCCTCGAAGCTCGGTGAGTCCCCATCCAATTCCTCGCAACTACACCATCCCTAGAGCACCAGTGAGCTAACACGCATCTTCTTGTAGCACCTTCAACTTCGAAGCATGCCATCACCGTGAACCTCATCATCGACGCCGTTGTTCAACATCGACAAGCCCTTCCGAAACTTCCCCGACCTTATCTTCTTCACCCTCGTGACCGTGGTGAGCCTCTGGTCCTAATACGCGGATCATTTTGTCTAGGGCAAGGCCCTAGTGCCCTTTTCACCTTAGCCACCCATGGCGCCGCCGTGGTTGCATGCTATCAGCTCGCCTCCGGTGACCCTAGGTCCCCGCACCTAGCCCGTTAGCATCACCTGGACTCACTAAGTCCAGTGTGTCTCTCCTTTAACCGGAGGAAGCCTCCTTCGCCGAAGTCGTCGCAGACCCGAAACTCCTCGCCGCCTCTGCCGTAACACTGCTTTCGGCCATCTCTATCGCTGCCACCACCACCCATAGTTTTGCCCTTCTCCCTTCTCCCCTCTTTCCATTCCACCGCTCAACATCACCGCTCATTGCGCCATTCGTTGGCAGCGACCGCGCCATGCCCTTCGACTGTGCAACTCTGCTCCTCTCTCTCCTTCTCTCACTGATCGGTGGGCCCAAGTGATTAATGACTAATCAGAGCAAATTGACAACGCTTAACACACTAAGTCAATGACATGTGGGACCAGCTGAAAATATAATCAGAAATCTAATTTAAAACATATTTAGTAAATGAGTCACTAACGTGTGGGATCACTCACTATTCCCGATTTTAAAAACATGTTTTAAAACCGAGATACTAACATGTGGACCCCAGCTGTTAGTAGATTAAAATCAAAAATAGGTTTAATCATTTAGTTAATAATTAATGAGTCTATGACGTGTGGGACCGCCTTTGTTTTATAAATAAAATTAAGAAAATAAAAATATGAGTCACTGACAAGTAGGACTCACATGTAAGTTAATAAAATTCAAAAAAAATAGAGAAAAGTCACTTTCAATTCAGAGGAAAATATGCTGAGAAAAGTCACTTTCAATTCAGAGGAAAATATACTTTATCTGTTGGAAAGTGTAAACCTCAGAAAATATGCTTGCAGCATCACCCTTTTCTTACTTGCTGGAATTTTCAAACCGAAGCAAATTAAAATGATAATAACTTTTGCATACGAACTCCAAATTGAATGAATATTTTTTATAAATTCATATAAAATCATGCTCTGCCTGAATATGCAAAAAAAAAAAAAAATTGGATTTTGTTGTTGTTGAAATTATTAATTTGCTATCGGCTCTTTTTGAATAGATATCGATACTTCGAATGAAATTTACGACAATCCTCCATCCACACACTTTGAGATACCAGAGCAAGTCAAGCACCTCCATTGACCATGTTGATCCTACCATTTCATTTATTGTACTTGTTTAGGCAATAAATGATGTTGAATTGGGTTTTTTTGAATGCGAATATCACATAAATGTTTAGCCAGGCTTTAGTCCTTACTAAAATTTGAAAGTGGATGGAATATTGAATATGATTTGGGAGATTTTGAAATGATGATTTAGAGGAGTTACATCTGTTAATTTTGTATAAAAATAAAAATGAAAAACCTAGATTACGACGCGGGCGAGTTATAATATGAACTGATGAATGCAAGAGAGTTTCTCGCATGTAGATAGGGGGAGATCCTCGCCCGGATCAATTAAGCATCAAACGCCAGTAAGTTTTATCTAAGCCTAACCGTACAACCACATGTGTCGGTATAGGACGGTCTTAACTAATTAAGTCATAAAAAACTAGCCTTGTATGTTGGTAGGCCGTAGTAGTACGTGCATGTTGGATTGCTCGAATGGGCTCTCTTCACCGAGGCGTTGGGTCCAAAACCTTCCGACACAACGATTAATGCCTCACTTTGACGGGAGTTACCCGAGATTGAAGTGAGGGTTTTCATTGCTAGGCTAGTGCAAAGCTAGGACTAGATGATATAAAGGCTTCGTTACGTGCTATAGACTGCTTACTGAAAGATCATGCACGGTGGTATCGACGAATGCTGGATAAACTAGAGAGTTCGTATACTATGGTTAAAGTTGTACACCTCTGAAGAGTGTAAATCTATTTAAATAGCCGTGCTCACGGTCATGAGCATGCTTAGTGCAGTATTAATAGGTTTAGTCTCTACTTTCACAAAAAAAGGTTTTGTTGGAAAAATTGGGATGGATAGTTTTATGATATTTGAATTGAGTGTCATGTCTATGGCTAAAAATAAGGTGTTAGTCGTAGCCAAGGAGGGTTGTGATTTGTTATTTATCAAGTTACTTACCTGTAGATTGTTTATCTATTTAACTGCTCTTTAAACTTCCGTTGCAAAATACTATGTATTGATATTGCAAATTAAATTTGCTTAATGCTGACAGACCTGTTCAAACACCGGGCCGGGCCTGCAAAAGCCCGGTGATAAAACACCAAGCCTGAGCCCAAAATGAGGCCTGGCTCTAGTGCATTTTCCAGGCCCAAGCCCAGCCCGACAAAAAATCTCAAAGCCCGTAGCTCGACCCGAAGCCCGGTGGTACATACAGATTACAGAATGATAGATTGAATGCAACGAACATTCCAGGTCCATCCATGTCACCTTGTGTACATACAAAATTACAGATGGAATGCATGGAAGGAAAATTAAGAAAGAGATCAAGCAATAGAAAAATAGGAAGATGGCCAGCTTAGTCTTCCATGATACTCAAGTCAGAACAACTCATTACAACCAATTTAACTCTAATACTTCTCCACAACCACATAATTCATAGTTTTAAATGTACATTGCACAACAAAAAATAGAGCCAAGATCAAGACATTAGTTATAATGTTACATAGCCAAATTCATAACACAGTGCACTTCGCAAATTCATAACACAGTGCACTTCACAAATTCATAAATAGTCAAAATGCATTCTAATAAATAGGTAACAATTAACAATTAGTCCAACTAGTGACAACTCCAGAAAACATCCATATTCCATAGTCCATATTCCAGAAGACAAGAATTTTCATCTGAATTGCGGTTGCTAGACATTACATTCCGAATCTGAAGAACTTTCATCAACATTGGAACTTTCAACATTGCTTGGAGTGCTCGCATTAGCTGCAAAACAAAAGACAATAGACAATACTATTTGTGAGGCATACTGATTTAGAATAGCTTGATCAATTCAGTAAAATAATAGCTTGATCAATTACTTTCATGCATTTTCCAATGATACCAATCTTGGAGACACGTTAAAGCTTCCATAGTTTTCGGCTTTAGTGAATTCCGTGAGGGGCTAATGACCTTATGACTCATGCCAAAGGCCGACTCCGAAGCTACGGTCGACACATGAACAACAAGAATATCACGAGCCATTGATGCTAACTCTGGGTATTGCATAGATGATTTGCTCCAAAACTCTAAAACATCTAAGTTTTCATTCAAGCCTCTAGTTGGTTTATCCAAGTAAAGATCCAATTGTGACTTCTCTTCATACGTCCGACGAGTTACCAAGTATTGATGATAATCACTAAACAAATCAGTAGCACCTCCACTAGTATTTGCAACATCAACTTTAGATAAGGATGGATTAGCACAACTACCACGGTACCCATCAAACAGACTTTGCAAGGTAGTTCTTACTTCATCAATACGACGTTGGGCATCACCAGGAGCATAAAGTTTCATGTAGTAAAAGCTTACAAATTCCATTTTGTAGCGTGGATCAAGAACAGCAGCACATGACAAGAAAACATTGTAGTCGAACCAATATTTATCAAACTTTTCTTTCATGTCCACAACCATTGGAGTCATGAAAGTTTTCTTTGCACTTAGTGCCTCCAATAGACGTGTTTGCACAAAAAAACAGACTTGAAGTACAAATTGGAAGTAGGATACTTAGTCCCTGAGAATATCAATGTCACATCATAGAAAGTCTTCAAAAATTATGCATGATGGTAAGCTTTTCCCATTCATCAAAAGAAGGATAAAAGTTCGACTTGAATATGTTGTCCCTTTTAGGAAACTAAAACAAAATATCTTTGAAGTACAACGCATTCTCAAGCATCTTGTAGGTTGAATTCCAACGAATAGGCATATCATGACGGAGTTTGTTAGTGACATCCAATTTATAAATGGTTCCAGCAACATCATAAAACTTATGCATTCGAGTAGAAGATGCTTTAATATAATGGATACCCTCTCGAATTTTCCCAACCGATATTTACATCAACTTTAGACTAGCTTGAACAATCAAATTTAATATGTGTGCACAACAACGAACTTGAAAATAAGTGCCATACACTGGTAGGACACTTTTAACAGCAAGTGGGTTTTCAAAGCATCAATCATTTTGTCATTGTACGAAGCATTATCTAGAATCATGCACATGATTTTAGTATCAACCTTCCATTCACGAAAACACATATGAACTCCATTAGCAATAGATGATCCATCATATGGTGGGGTCAATTTTTTGAACCATATGATTCTTTTGTGTAATTTCCATTCAGCGTCAATATAATGTGCAATAATGCAAATGAAACTGTACTTTGTGACTTCAGATTTCCAGTTGTCAGAAGTGAAACTAACTCTACCAGGACTATTAGAAATAGCTTCAATCAAATCCTTTCTTTCTCTATCAAACATAGCCATGATATCCCTTCTTATAGTGTGGCGACTAATGTTCTTGAACTTGGGACAAGCTCTACCCATCATAGTTCTACACCCATGTTCTTCTACCACTGTAAATGGATGTGAACCCTTAAGAAGAAACATAGATATTCCAGATTATAAATAATCCTGGTCAAGCTTGTAGTTTTTCAATGCATGTGAGCCATCATCATTCCTTTCAGATTTCAGGAAATAATTTTTGACTTCATTTTGGTTACGAGGATACCAATTTCTATTATGCCTTAATAGATGAGATGTCCCATTCTTAGATGCAGCTCTTAGTACCTTATGACAGATGTTGCACTTTGCCACCGTCTCTTTGTCATTGTCTAACGATATTTTGGTGAAGTCGAGCCAAACCTTTGATTTAGGTGCTTTCTGTTCAGATGTAGTGCTTTCCTTTGATTTGGCACACTTGCGCTGTCCACTTGCTTCAGCACTTTGATCTTGCGTGCTTGCGATGTCCACTTGCTTCAGCACTTGCCGGCACCACCTTGTTCTGTACACTTCCTTTAGCTTCACCAGCATACTGCTCATCTTCTCCTTCTTCTTCAATACTCACATCCGGGCTCCATGGACTTGCCATGCCTAGCACAACCACAACCACAGATGGCATTTCTTCAAATATCAATACATACACAAAAAGTTGGTATTTCTTCAAACATCAATACTTACCGATTGGGGAAGGGAGGAAGCCGACCGAGAGGACTTACCGTCTTGGGGGGAGTGCTGCTGGGGGGAGCACTGAGCGGGGGAGGGGGAAGCATCGAGCAAGGGGGAGAACTTCCTTGGGGGGAGCGCCACTAGGGGAAGCACCGAGCGGGGGAGCGCCATCTTGGGGGAGCACCGAGCGGGGGGCGGGGGGGAGCACCGCCGGGGGGAGCGCCGAACGAGGGGGCACCGCCTGGGGGAAGCACCCCTTGGAGGAGCGTCGCCTGGGGGGATTGAGAGCCACGAGGGGGAGTGCCGTCTGGGGGGATCAGGAGACAGGGAGAGCTCCCTACTAGGGTTGGGAGATGGATTAATGGCCTTATGTCTTATGGCCTATGGGCCCTATGGTGCACACGTGCAAACAACAGGCAGTGGCTCGGGTCGGGCTTTTTCGGGCTGAAATTTCTAGCCTGAGCCCAGCCCAAAAATAATTCCAAACTTCCCTAACGGGCCCGAGCTTGGCCCGAGATAAAAACCCAGCTTGGCCCGGGAAAAACATGTCGGGTTCGGGCCGGGCCGCCCATGAACTGGTCTAGCTGAAAACAACTTGTAACATAAATTCTCCTCCCTTGTTTGTCATGCATATTTATAATTTTTGTGATACACTACAGGTCTTGCTGAGTATGCAATGTACTCAGTCTTGCTTAAATTATTGTTCAGATGATGAGGATGACCACATGCCGGACGACGCTTTCTTCGTCCCGGTACCAGGGGATACAGGGACGGACCTTTCTATGATTTACTCCTTGTCGGTGCCTGAGGATTTGGATGGACATGCCGCTGGGCTTTTACTTTTAATCTACTAAATTTTCGCTACTACTTTTGATACTTGTCTTTTAATTTGACCGGTCGGCCCTGTATTGTAAATTATGTAATTGTTTAAGTTTATGTACCATATTTGTTTTATGTTGTATGTAATTGTGTGTGGACGTCTATGCCAATGTTGTGGATGTGTGTACTAGCCACTAATTATGGAACTAGTACGGTACACACGAGGATTTCATATATTCAATGCTCGAGGTCCGACATCTGAATCTAGAGCTGGATCTACTGCATTGACTTTGTTTTAGAAAAATCAGTTTTCCTTTTAATGACGTGGAAGTCTTCATTATATTTCTTTGGGAAAACGACCTCACAATTTATTTGCTAGCCCACAGGTCACCCCTAGCTTGTTTAAAAATTAAAACTGGAGAATGACATTACCACGTTTGCTTACATGTTGTTTAATTCGTGTCCTAATACAAAATTTTCTTCATTGGGGACATGCGGGGGGAAAAAAATCCTATAAACCCTTTGGTTGGACTAGTTATGATCTAGAAGAGGTCCAGCCGAGTGTCTAAAAGTGAGAGGGTCTCGTAGAGTTATCCCAAAGACATGCATGCTTGAATTTTGATGGTTTACCTTACTGATGTGCTGTGTCCCTTGCCCCTACTCCTGCTCTAGCTCCCTTGCAACAACACAAACTCAAGATACAAATCAGCATGTAGCCCAGTCTAATTAAGCCACGCTGCCCATGCATTACTGGCAAAATTCCACAAGACTTGTTGCAACTCCTAGGCTAGCATACACCTAGGAGCTGCTGAGGTCATGAACCAAACAATAACCTTTCTTGTCTATGGTTATTGAACTCTAGTCTTCTCTTTTAGTCGTTGTCGTGTCCATGTACCACATGATATATAGTCCTGATCAATCTCCCATGTACGAAACAACTGTTCTCTCTCTTTGTGTGAGTCGTCAGGGGTGGATCTAGGGCTCGGGCAGATGAGCTATAACCCGAGGCCTAGAGAAAAAAACATTGGATTTTTTTTACATATAGGCTTTAACAGCAGTGATACAGTATTTAGCCCGAGGCCTAGCAAGCCGGCCCAGCCCACACTGCACCTCCTTGGTCCTTCCTTCAATCCTTCCCCCACTGCATCCAGGCCAGAGGCCACCGGTGAGGCGCTGAGGCATTGACCTAAACCTAATCCCATATCCTCCCGACTCGCTGACTCGGTGGCTGATCCCCCTCCGCGCCACTGCATCCATCGGCGGCTCGTCGGCTTGCTCGGCGCACTCGCCCCTTGCGACCTCGCCCGCCCACCGCCGTCATCCGCCGCCCCTCCATCCTCGACGGCCCGTGGCCCGTGCCATCCTCGACGGTGACGCAGCGACGCAGGCTCCCTCGACGGTCGACGCAGCGCCTCCACCCCTCTAGGGCTCCCTCGGCGGCAGCGCCTCCACGCTCTAGGCCCGCTCCAGGGCTTCCTCGGTGGCAGGCAATGGCAGGCTCCAACTCCAAGCCTGCTTTAGCTTTAAGGCTTTGAGAGTTTGAGGAATTGAGCTTTGGCTTTGAGGCTTTGAGGTTTGAGCAGTTTGAGACTTTGAGGAATTGAGGAGAGCTGGAGCCTGGAGAGGTAACAAGAGATCTGATATGGTGTTAATGTGTTATGTCTAATTGTCTAAATAAATGTGATTTGTCATTTTGTCTATACCAGGAATCCAGGATGTTCAAATGTTGGATGTGGTACTATGGTTGATTGGTTGTAGTCTTGTAGAGTTGGATATGGTCAGGTGATTCAGATCATATTCATATGGACTATGGTTGATTGATTGTAGACTTGTAATCTTGTAGAGTGTAGACTTGCAGGCAGTTGTAGTTCTTCTGTTCAGGATTTGTAGTTCTTCTGTTCAGGATTTGTAGTTCTTCTGTTCAGGTCATATCATATAGACTCTGGTTGATTGGTTGTAGTCTTGTAGAGTGTAGACTTGTAGAGTTATAGTCTTGCAAAATTAACTTGTTGTCTGACATATTGTTAAATGTTAATAAGTGTATTGCTTATTTAGGAATTAGAGATAACAAAATGAAGAGGAGCAAGACATTATCATCATATTTTTCAATACAAACACAACAGTCCAATCAATCTCTTCCAGAAACAGTTGGAACTGGAGCTAGTCATAACGAGCAAAACAATCCTCATGTTGAACTTAGTCCAGATGATATAGTTGCCGATCCTGAGCTTCGAAAACCAATTGAGGAGTTGGATGTTAAAATTAGGGATGCTGCTAGAAGGGAGTATTTGCAATTGGGATCATGCCAACCAAGTGGACATAAATTCCCACGGAAAGATCAGGGAGGTTAGAAGAGGAGATTTCAAGGGTCATGGTTCAAAAGATATGATTGGTTGGAATACAGTGTTGCTCAAGATGCGGCATTTTGTTTTTATTGCTATCTCTTTAAGTAGCAAAGAGCTGAAAACTTTGGTGTTGATGCCTTCACGAAGGTAGGATTTAGTTATTGGAAGAATGGAATTCAATCTTTTGATGATCATGTTGGTAAAGTCAATAGTGCTCACAATAAAGCAAGAAGGCATTGTGAGGCTTTTAAAAATTAGAGGCAAGGTGTGGATTATGTGATGACTACTGCCACCAAGAAGGATGAGGAAGAATATAGAGCACATCTTACTATTATGCTAGGCATTGCAAAATTTCTTCTATTGCAAGCTCTGGCTTTTCGTGGACATGATGAGTCATCTAGCTCAAGCAATAGGGGGGGGACTTCTTAGAAATGCTTAAATGGTATAAAGAGATGGATGGAAATGCTGCAAAATTGCTTGATAATGCTCTTGGGAATAATTTAATGACTTCACACCATATACAAAAGCACTTGTGCAAAACTTGTGCAGAAGAGACCACCAAAGCCATTATTGATGATATTGGGGATAGACAGTTCGCCGTACTTGTTGATGAGGCCTGAGATGCATCCATCAAAGAGCAAATGGCTGTGGTTTTGAGGTTAGTAGCCACAACATTTTTTTATTTTATGATTGAGCTTAGTCCAAACTATATTAACTATGCTTTCTTGTCCTATGCAGGTACGTCAATATTAAAGGGCAGGTGATAGAGAGATTTCTTAGAGTTCAACATGTTTTTGACACGACATCATCTTCGCTAAAACTAGCATTGGATGGTATGTTACAAATTCATGGTCTATGTATGTCTAGATTGCGAGGAGAAGGATATGATGGAGCATCAAATATGAGAGGACAATTTCATGGGTTGCAAAGACGCGTATTAGATGAAAATCCATATGCTTTTTATGTCCATTGCTTTGCTCATCAGTTGCAATTAGTGGTTGTTTCTGTTGCCAAGTGTTGTTCTTCTATCTTGGATTTCTTTAATTACACCATCATGATTGTCAACACGATTAATGCTTCTTGTAACAGAAGAGATCAATTGGTCAAAGATCACCATGATAAAATTGTGAACAAATTAGAGACAGGTGAAATTTTTCCAGGAAGAGGGAAAATCAACAAACTAACCTTGCAAGGCCGGGTGATACTTGTTGGGGCTCACATCATAAAACTTTGTGTCGTCTTCTTCTCATGTGGGATTCAGTCCTAGAGGTATTAGAGAACTTGAGTGATGATGCCACTAATGCAACACTGAAAACCACAGCTTCGAGATTGTTGGAAAAAAATGGAAAGCTTTGAATTTGTATTCATCATGCAGCTTATGATCAGAATTCTGGGCAAGACTAATGATCTTTCACAATGTTTGCAAAAGAAAGATCAAAATATTATTCATGCTGTAGGGTTGGTTGGGACCACGTTGAAGACGATTGAGTTAATAAGAAATTGTTGTTGGGATGAGCTTTTCGAAGAGTCAAACGCCTTTTGTCTGCAGCATAATATCTTGGTGCCAAAAATGTCTGATAAAATACCGGTTAGAGGTCGTTCAAGGGGTCGTGGCAACCAGATGGTAACTTACTATGATCATTTCCATCATGGAATATTTATTGTGGTGCATGACCAAATTATTGTTGAGTTAAATAATTGTTTTGCTGAAAGATCTACTCAGTTATTAAGGTGCATTGCTTGTCTTGATCCAAAGAATTCTTTTGTCAACTTTGATGAAGACAAATTAATTGAACTTGCTAGGATGTATGCTGCTGACTTCTCCCAATATGATTTTGTAGTCCTTAGAGACCAACTAGGCACATTTATTGCTAATGTAAGAGATGATCTAGATTTTACAAACTGTACTGATCTTAGAAATCTTACTGTTAAGATGGTTCAGACCGACAGACACACAGTTTTCCCATTGGTATATCGTCTAATTGAATTGGCTTTGATTTTGCCAGTGGCAACAACAACTGTAGAAAGAGCATTCTCAGCTATGAGCATTATTAAAACTGATTTGCGGAATAAGATGAATGATGAATGGATGAATCATAGTATGGTATGCTATATTGAGCGAGATATATTTGCAAGCATTAAAGATGATAAGATTTTGGAGCGTTTTCAAGGAATGAGGTCACGTAAGAAACAACTATCTCGCGCTAGTGGTAAGTTTGGTTCTTACAAATCTAAATTTCATGTTCTTTGTATTTAATCATATCTCTTTTTGATTTATTTATTTTATGTTGTCTTTGTAGGTTCTGATACTTGTCCAACTATTGACGAAGAAATGGTGGGCTAAGTTAGAGATGAAATTTTCGTTATTTAGGTACTCAATTTGTATCTCTAAGATGCTATATTATTTATATTTTGTCATATTTTTCTTATTATATTTTATGTTGAAGCATTTTTAATAAATTTTTATGTCAATGAAGTATTTGTGACTTATTTTTTGTTATGTCTTACTGTGGGTAGAAATTAGCGTTAGTTTTAAGACGTTAGCCTAGTAGAATTTAGCCCGAGGCGTGAGCTAATCCTAGATCCGCCACTGTGAGTCGTAATGCGCACCCCATCTTGGTCGGAATGGAGGGCCCATGCGTGACCTTTTTTTTGGATTTTTTAATATCAAATTTGCTATTTCTAAGTCACCTTAGATTTTCTAAAGTCTAAGTCAATTTTGTGAGCATTGGATTTGCGTAGAGATTGACGCGTCATATGATTGTATACTGATCCAATGGATGAAAAATATGACTTATGCGTAAGAAAATTCAGTCAACTTATAAGTAGACAACCTCTATATCTCCCTTTCATGTCATTATATTTAACAAATGTTACCTTTTTTCGTCACTCCCGTCAACCTCATTAGATTTTTGCCGTCAATTTTTTCTCCAAAATTCCATAATTACCCTCGTCTTTTTACTCCCCCCTCCCCTTTCTCTCCCTCCTTCCCCCAACCGCCTCCCTCCCCTTATCAACTCCTCCTCCCCCTACGCCCGCTGTGCCCCTTCCTTGGTCACCTCCTCCTCCACTCCACCCGCCGCGCCCCTCTCCCTGGCCGCCTCCCTCCCTCCTCCGCCTCCTTTCCCCCGACTCCTCGTCCCCTTCCCTTGACCGCCTCCCCCTCCGCCCACCGTGCCCTTCCCCCAACCGCCTCCCTCCCTCAGCAGCCTCCGTCGCGTTTGACATCCTCTTGCTAAGCCATCCGCATCACGAGGTGAGCCTCGTCATGCTGAAGCCGATCCTCACCACCTTTAGCCATCCCCTCCACCATGGACCGCTGCTACTGTCCTCCAACTCGGCCGCTATGGCCACCGTCGCCGACGTTAGCCTCCCTAGAATCTCCCCTGCCATGCTCATCCACAAAAATGGAATCCTCTCATCTGAGAACATTCCATGCTTGCTATGTTCCCATCGATTCTGCTTGGACCCACCACCACTATTTTTCTCTCTCCGCGCCACCCGCCTCGTCTCTGCCCGTTCCTCTGCACTTCCAAACACCTCCCCTGTGTTCACGTTGCCCAGCAACATGCCAGGCGCTCAGCGTCGTCTTCGTTCCATAGCCGTAGCCGTGTCTCCCATCTCTCTCTCTCTCTCTCTCTCTCTCTCCTATCCCAATTGAGAAGAAGGAAGAAAGAAGACGACAAGGGCAAAATGGTATTTGCACAACTACTTCACGACTTGACTTGTCAACATGGTATAAAAGGATATGATTTGGAGTTTGTAGTAACATGGAAGAGAGATATCCTTTTGTAATGTATATCAGGATCCGAATTATTTACCGTGATATATATATTTTTTCCTTTTGTGGTCGGGACGATACCCATGTGGGGAGATAGTCATCACTTTCCTTTTTCCCCACCTTCCGCATCGCTAGTTCGCACGCCGCCGCTCACATGGGCCAAGCCATGGCGGTTGCTCAACGCTGCCCTAAGCACGCCGTTGCCTCGCTAGTACACACGGTGCTTCCCCAACGACGGTGAGGGATGCGACTGCGCCGTCTTCCCCCTCCACCTCATTGAGAGCTCCGCCGCCTCCAGAGAGTGCGCCACACCATGGAGTGTCGCCACGCCAGTGTCTCCCGAATCCCCTCCTCCCCGATTTCCCTAATTGAAACCACCAAAGTCGGAAGTTTTTTTTTCTGCCTCCCCTCCTCTACGACCAGCGTTCTTCCGACCGCGCGCAGGCTCGCGGCCGCCGTTCTGTCGGAACTAGCGCGGTTGAAACGCGTGGGGGCGGTCAGAATTCAGAAACCGCGCATTCAAACGCGCCCGCGAGATTCAGCGCTACCCGTCCCATGTATATGGTTCATTGCACAATAAGGCACACACACGGATGCACCGAACACTTTGCAAGATTGGATATATAAACATCTCTCTTTTGCACCTACTCTTTAATCGATAGGTAATTTAGATATCAGCGTTAAATTAAACCCGTACGGACACTTAATCATAGCATTTCCCAGGTCAATGGTTAATCCCTTTCTCTCTATCCACTATCCAAGTATCCAACAACCCCGAGTCCAAACTCCAAACCAAGAGTTTCACATATCATCCCCACCCCCATGGCAATGCGGCCTAAGTCCGAGATGTCGCCGCCGCCGTCGGACCAGAGGGACGCGGTGATCCAGGAGCTAAGGAAGGGCACTCAGCTGGCAGCGCTGCTCAGGCAGCAGGTGGAGCTCATCCCCGAGCTTGACCGCCGAGACGCCGCGCTGGCCAGCATGAGCGACATCTCCATGGCCCTCGCGTCGTCGCTCTCCGTCCTCCAGTCTGATAGAGAGAACTGCTCCGCCTCCGATGGCAGGGCAGTGGCCCATGCCGCGCCTGCTGCCTGCGCCTTCGTTGGCGGCGACGGGGCAAGAAATGGTGCCGTCGCCCGTACCAGAAAGGCGAAGCACCGGCGGGGCAGGCATGGAGAGGAGCTTCCAATGTGAGTGACAAAAAGTTTGTGTTTTGGTACAGCAAGTAGTATGGCACTATAGCATGCATATATGTGGGGATCTGCACAAGAGAAGAATTAGTATTAGCAGATCTATGTTTCATTTGGGTTTTAGTGAGGAACTAATTACTCATGTCACTGTTAATTACTACTCCATTTGCTTTCTTGCTCCCTTAGTTAGCTTGCTTTTAAGGGCACTAAGGAAAATGGAACGATAAATTTATGCCTAGAGAGTTATAGATCTACCTTTCAAAAGAAAAGGAGAGAAGGAAAGATGTTTCTAGGTAGATCTTGTTTCATCCTAGTTCATCTGGCGAGGCATGAAGTAATAATATATGTCAGTTTCTACGCGTACCGGGATCTATATTTCATGGTTAGCTAGGAAGTTTTGCATAAGGCCGGTGATGCAATGAAATTACATTTTAGTTCTACCGTCTTGTTATTCAGCAAGGAGATACTGACTAATACACCAGAAAACGATCGATTCCACTGGAGGAAATATGGCGAGAAGAACATCCTCAATGCTCATTTTCCAAGGTATACCTTTGATGGAGTTTCATCGATCCCTTGCTACCTAGCTCTCTAATACAGTTTCTGTAGATTAACTTTCCATTTGCTTACAAATATTTTTTTAGCAGCTCATTTGCTTATAAATATAGGCATTCCTTTCCTCCTGTGGATTGATAACGAAAAGTAATAGATGTTGGATAATTTATTTTCTTGAATGGAAGTGTAGATGCATGCACTGACAAGGGTTAAGTCGGCATGCATGTTCAGCTAATTAGCTAAATTTCCTGTTTACATGAGAAAATGCTGTTGGACTTTTAGCCAATGGCGGCAAGGATCGATGAATGCCGAGCTGTGTTTCTACTGGTAGTCTCTTTACCTTGTGTAAAGAAGCCAACTCAATGCCGGTGAAAATATGTGTCTTAAGCTGGTAAAAGGAAAAGTCAAGTTGACTAGTAGATGAGCTAGAGCTAGATGGTCTATTAGCTTTCATGTAGAATGAAATTAGCTGTAGTACTTGTCTTGTTTGAGAAATCTTGGGTGAAATAGCAAAAAATAGTCACTCGTGCACGAATCAACAAAAATAGTACTCATGCCGTGCTAAAAAATTACAGTAAAAATAGTACTCATGCCGTGCTAAAAAATCACAGTAAGAGACCTACTGCGGTGTGCAATAGGCCACGCGACGGACACACGGGCCGAAAAACAAATGTAGCTACAATGTGAACCGTATTTCTGGCACTGCTTGAACAGTGCATAGCACTGTAGCTACAGGCATGTAGTCGGCTACAGTGCCTATCGGGAGGTGCGGCAGGGGGCCTTGCCGCACAGGGCACGGTAGGTGGACTGCACAACGATTTCGCACGATATAGATGTCATTTTTACTATTTCTTTCATAAAGAGGCTAGTTTTGTTGTAGCATTAAAAAAAAAAGGCCAAATGAGACATATGTAGGTTCGTTAGGCCTATAAATTCAGATGCAGTTCATGTGTTGATGTGAGATAAATGAAATGTAGTGTGAGAGTACACACTCCTCTGTTTTCATGTTTCTATTATGTCCCATTGCTTCTAAGTTTAGCTACAATCCCAAGAAGTGATATCAAAGCTAGTTGAGCTAAAGTTCCAACACCTTTCTCTAATAGAGAATACTTTAATTCACAGAATGAAAACCTCAAAGTACTTCAATTCTAAACCATTTGTGGAATTGTGGTTACTAAAATGGCTTGTCATGGATCCTCACCTAGCCTTATTTGCTTTAAAATTTATGGTTGATATATGTAGGCCCCATTTGGGGCTTAGGCTTCCATAACTGCTTTCAAAACTGAAGAAGCTGAAGCTCCACCAGATAGGGCCATATTCTTTTCTTTTACTGTAGCTTACAAGGGGCACTTGGACGGGCTAGCTAGTATATGATAGCACCCAATTACAGGTTATACAAGATATAATCGTTTTATTTTGTGTGTGTGGAGCTAGCACATAAAACCATTTCCCCATTGTAATAGTTATAGCTGCGAACACAAGTTGACCATGCATGCTTAAGTTCATTCCAACAGATTATTTTATAATTATATGCATCTGATTGGAAGACTAGAATAAGCAACACGATGATCTATATTATGTTAATTCTTAAAAACAAGACAAACATCTACGTACAAGATTTGCCGATCGACCCATTTATTTACATACAAGATTCAGCGTGTTGTTTTTTAATTAAAAAAACATACAAAATTCAGCGATGAAGAACAAAAGACTTCTAATGAAACGACTCATTTGGATCATGATTTTAATTATATCGATACCACGTACGTCGAATGAAGGTCTAGTCAAAAGTAGATGTGGTAAATTGAGTGCAGGGAAATATGAAACTTTGACCAAAATTAAATATAATTTGTTACTAGCTCATATAATAAGTAGATATATATTGTTTTCCATCAAGGTAAAAAGGCTCGTATTTCTCCTACATTCAGAAAACATGCATTTATTCGCGATTCAGGAAGTTTTTACAATTTTCACGTGCGCATGCATGAAATCTCGTAATTTGACTGCCAAATAAGTACTTAATGTGCAGCTTATCGCTTATTTTCTCAGCAAAAATTAAATGTTTGTTCTAGGAAAAAAACCTGAACACATAAAAAATGCTACTATATGTTTGGATGTTCATACGCTATTTGCAGGCTATACTACAGATGTGGTTACAGTGATGACCACAAGTGCCCAGCAAAGAAATACGTGCAGCAACAGAACAACAGCAACCCTCCCCTGTTCATGGTCACCTCATCAACGAGCATACATGCGATACATTGTTCCCAGATCAGCCCAGCTCAAGTAGTGTTTCGCAAGTGCTCGACTTCACACAAGCTTCGCTTCCTTCCCCAACGGCTCCTACTGTTGGTGCCCCGAGGTTGAAGAAAGAGGAAGAAGTCATGTCCGTGGCTATGCCTAGCCATACATATGATGAGTTTTCTTCTTCGCTGCCATTGATGTCGCCGAAGCAGTGGGAGTTGGAAATGGAGATCAGGTCACTGTTTTTTCAGGACTCAGATACTAGTTTGTCAAATTGAGTGTGCTACATCTATTTGGTGCATCCAAACAGCTCATAAACCTTAATAATCTAGCGACTCATGTGGAGTCATCTTGTTAGCACCAAATATGCAATATAGATGGTTTACCAGAGGTTATTCTCAGGAGTTGTAATAGTAGTGTATCTTGCCTTTACGTCTTTTCTCGATGGGCCCAGCATATTTGGTTATTGCATATGGGCACAGGGATACTGTCCAATTAATCCCAGCCTATCCAAAATAAGCCTTATTTATCAATGATCTACCTCTATCTACAGGATCGGACATATGGATATTGTCCAATTATTTTCGGTCCATCCAAAATAAGCCTTATTTATCGATGATGTATCTCTATCTATAGGATCGTACAACGGTGCTAGTATTACTAGAGAAATTTATGAGATTACAGCTTTGTGCTTAATTGCCTAGCTTCTAATGTAAAACAGAAAGCAACAATCGATCGTGTTTCTTGTGGTGTCTAGCAGAGAAATACGTATTAGCCTTTAGCCCGTTTATTGCAGAGGAACACGTACGAATGACAGGTGTTCTATCAGATCAACTTATTTTACAGAGAAAAAATCTGAATTTCGAACAGCCCATTTATTCACAAATAATAGTGGTGGCGATGAACTTGATTGGAAGGAAAAAAGAATGAAAACGCAACAAAAACTGTTCATGCGCAAAGAGGAGAGAAAAAACCTCCTAGCAGAAGAGACAGACCAGTAGGAAGAGCATATTGCAAACGAATATACATAGTGCAGAGTCAGCGATTTTTCCCCCCAACGGGATAAGCTTGCTTGTCATATTAAATTAACCGGGATTAATTAGAGAAAATACTTTCCTTCATTAATGTTGATGTCATTAGGCTATCGTGAGCACTGTCACAACATGACATGACATAACGGCTCCCATAAAAAACAAGTGACATAGTGGTGCTTTTCCTAGTCTCACCAACATAGTCATGTGCACACACTAGCCAGCGCGCGATGCCATGAGAATTCACATCTGCAAGCTGTTGAAAGTCCACTCAAGGTTGAATATTTAAGGTTGCATTGAGAGAAAATTGCTTTTGGAGTCACTGCTATAGAGCACGTTTAATTGCACCATGACATTGATTCAACTACTTACCTTGTTCTGTTTTAAATTTTCATCAGGGACAAACAAAGTTGATCATGTAATAGTTCAGATCAAGTAATTAACCATGTATTATACGAAAAGAATTTTTCCAAGCCTAGCCATCATGCATGGTATACATACCGTTGGTACGGTATCGAAGTACACTGTACACCTGGATGATAAAAATGCCATTTTTACCGCGGCGACTTCATTTGGCGCAATAAACATTGATTAATTAAGATGCTACTAGACAATAATTGAGCTCCTTTTGCTATGCCATTTCTCCTATTTCGTTTCTTTGTGACGTCACTAGCCTTCCTTTCCCTTGATTGCTGCTTATTAATTAGTCTCCGCAATTTTCAGTGAAACAATCCAATTGACCAACTTTCCTGGGATTAGGTCAATCCCTTCAGATTAGCAGAGAAAAATGTTGTCAAACTAATTCTATATCAACTGTTTTAATTTTCTTGCAACAGCTCACACTACTTACAAACGTTATACGTGTGAATCTTCTCATGGTTGGTCATGAACTTAGGTTTTATTGCCAACAGTTGTTTATGTGCACACTTGTTCTGACCCTAATTTTGTCAGACCCTAAATTTGAAATTTGGGACCTACTGTGTATATTTGTGTTATTCCATGGATCAGTAGATAGCACACACAGTTACATTGTTGGTTCAAACATATATCACAACAATGTAAAGATATTACATAATATTGAACAAAACATAATTATACATTATGGCTTTTGATTTGCAGAATGACCGAACAGACCAAATATCTTCAGAGAACAACAACAGAAGAAGAATCAAAGCATAACACGTGGAACCCTCACGATTTGCACACCAGCAATCGACTGTGGGCTCGCGACCTAGTTCTTGGCCTTCTTGATCTTCGGTCTTGATCAACACCCATAATTATCCTAAGGCAGGCCTACGACCAGGTCTGTTGTCACGACCAGGTCTTGGCCGAAGGTTGTAGTCGTGTAGTGCAGGGAACGCTGGTTGGGGTCTTTGACCAGATGCCGCCATGTTGTGCTAAAGGGGGAGGTCCGAGTAGCCCAAGGCGTGAACAGTACTTGGTGGAAACAGTACTCGATGTGAACAGTACTCGGTGGAAACAGTACTCGGTGTGAATAGTACTCGTAGTTGTCCCATAAGCCTTCTTTTATGCTTGATGGCTAAAAGAATGTAAATAGCGAGCATAAGTACACAACCGTAGTCGCGAGCAACCACACAATACAATTATTATAAATGCAAGGCTAAACAAAGGAATGGCTTGTGGTTCTTTTGTTTGCATAAAGTCACTTGTTTAGAATAGGGTAAGTAGTAGCAAAATCTGAGACTTAGCATTTTTTAACTTAACATTTTTTAACTAACACGGGTTTTATAAACTGAGTTTTCATTTTGCAGAGTACTAGTGGAGGTCCCACCTCCTATACCATTGAGTGCTCCGACCACTCAATGCTCAAACTATCCCGTATTTACCACTGGTCCTGGACCAAGCCATTCCAAATCCCTGGGGTACCACCCCATCTTTCTATTCCATCCACAAATCGTTTTATGAAAATGAAAGCTAGTTCAAGTGAGTTCTCGGCACCGCTCTTGACCACGAGCACAACTATCTAGATAGTTTATTTACTTTGCAGAGTTCATACACTTTACCCACAAGAGGTAATCATCTTGATATATGCACACATTTCCTTAGACATGTCAATCAAGGGGAGATTACCATAAGGCATTTACAATGCTCAACTCAACGCAACCCCACCTGCTAAGGTTTTCACCGCCCGAAGCCATGCTCCCAGGAGGCCCCTCTTGCACCGTGTGGTTTTCCTGTGGCTTCTACCCTTACCCACGCCGCACACCCACCAGTGGCGAAGCCACGCCAAGGCGAACAAATTAGTTAGCCAAGGTCGTACCCATTATAGACTTGTGGTCGTACTGTTTTTACACGAGAGGTTATCACAATAACTCGGTCCTTTATTAACTTGGGCGGTACATCCACATACCAATATCATCTCGTGCCCTCGGCACCAGCCACTCTTTCCATCCGCCTACATCGAAATCTATTTTTCGGGTTTTATTTGTTTCAAAAATAATCTTTAGTCCAACCTACCAGCCAGGCTCCCAACCTCGACTGCCCAAATTCAGTTTTCATGTTTTGAATAATTGTTGTCGGGCAATTTAATGCCCAAATGACAATATATCTAAGCAAGGTTGAGCATGACACTTAGATATGGACTTCTTAACTAGTATATAATCCATTAAGTCTAGGGTGACAAAGGATTAGGTCATCGATCCCACCGGTTGCTCTGTGGTGTCCATTGGAGTTTGCCGAGTTTATTTCTGCTCCACCGCAGATTTCTTTAGTGTTAGCCTGCGTGGCTTATTAAGTTGTAACCCCGACCTTAAGGTCAAAACTCTAAGTTGTTACTCAAACTATTCGCTTATGTTATATTTCGTTTGTGTGGATTGATATTCACCTATGTTACCACCATGGTGCACTAGCGTGATCCCGACTAGTGCATCACACACGAGGGTCCAGCACTGCATTTCGGGTCCCACAGAGGTGGTATCCCATACCGATCTGTAGGTCTTGACCTTAGTTAGATCGGCCGCTTTTAGAGAGTCCAAACTATTTTCTAAAGGAAAACTAACTTGCAAGAGTAACCTATTGCTTAACTCTCTCATGTCTCTCTAGACTCATCTATTGCTAAGAATTTTCCCTCTCTCCATTGTTTTAAGTTGTTCTTACCCTCTCTCTGCCTTGTGGATAGATGCCTCGCTTCGACACTCCATGGTGAGCGCTAGGAGGTTACGCCACCGAACTTTGGAAGCTCTCGCAGTACTTGGGGTTTTGATCGTCCGCTGTACCGAGGCAACAACCGGATGGTGGATGGACATAAGCGGGTACGACTGCCGCTTGACGATCACGCCAGATGAACACCAAGGCAAGCCACCGCTAAACATCTCCGCTGAGGATCACTTGAGTGAAGGAATACAGAATCATCGCGCTCGCCATGCTTCGGATCCGCCACATCTACATGCGCGAAGTTGCAAGGAACCGCTCTTCCGCTACCACCCCAGAGCAGCGCCGTGGAGCTACTCGCACACTATCCATCCACGGAGGGAGAAGAAGATGCCACAGCGGTACACCTCGCCCGCATGTCGCCGCTTCAAGAGGAATCCATGGAGATGATGGCCGCGATCTAGACGGTGCCTACAAGAGCCCGCACTAAGTCAAGAGAAGATCGCCATCCCGAAGAGATATCGACGCCCACCACCAGGCGACCAAGGAGAGGAAGAAGATCTAGAAGAACATGAAGAATCGAGGAAGATCCAGAGGAAGTGGAGCGTAACCGAGGAGCTCGTCAGCGCCATCGACGCCGCTCTGTCTGCACCAGCCCGGGCACCGTGGATCGCTTTGCGAAGATGCAAAGACAGTTCAAGGTCTAAATGCAGCAGAGCACACCATGGTTGTGGAGGTTACCTCACGATCGAGTTCGCTAAGGCCTAGGTTCGCAGCTGAGGCTTAGTGTGTAAGCCGTCACGCCTAAGTTTAGTTGTGTCGCCTTTAGGCGTTAGATTGTGTGCTTAGGTTCGCTAATTTTTGAGTGTGAGTATGAGCCGCAAGGCCCTTAGGCATCTGCTGCAAGCCATACTAAGTTCTTAAGTAATAAAGTTGCTTTTGGTTCTCTCGCTTGTTGTTGGTTTTAACCAATCTCCGCTTAGTTCTTGACTCACCCCATGCTTGCTACCTTATCTAACCCTTGAGCTTCACAGATGGTTACAACTCGCCAAACAAGCTGCAAGTGGTTCGGGTACCCAAAGACAAAGAAGCAATGAGCAACCAACTACAGGAGCAGCCCGCCACAAGCACCCCCAATTGACTTGCAAAACTTTGGAGCCTTCATGGCATGACATGATCACCGATGAATACCATGATGACTCGGATGCAAGCCATGCACAACCGTAACAATAACAACAACAATCACCAAAGACGGAGCCCTACTTGCCATGGTCACCATGGACCATCCAAACTTGCAGATTCATGAGGACTCGCCCACCAACATTTTCTCGACATGTCTCACCCGTGGAAGCCGACGATTGGCTTCGGTGATTGAAAGGAAATTGCTGATCACCAATGCAATGATCATGAAAAGTTCTCTATGCCTCTCACCGCTGGAGGGCATCGCGGTAATGGTGGGAGAACTTCGCCGCTCCATGAGGCACCACGTATCACTTGGGAGGAATTTCATGCCTTCCGCCAGCATCATGTACCGTAAGAATGTCCAAATTCAAGGATTGAAAGTTTAGACACATTTATTATTAAGGCATTAACTATGAGCTAGACCAATATAGCTACATAAAACATGGCAATGCAATTTCATAAGTTAAAACAATATAATTGCAAAATTAGGTGCAATATGATCAAAGTATTAACTCGTCTTGCTCAGGGTTCTGATAAAGCTCAATATTCTGATATTCGCCTTTCTCGATATCCTAGTAATAATCTCGCTCAACGTGGTGATAACCATCCTGTTCAATGTTCTGGCAATCTTGTCCTTGTTGGGGTTGCTATTCCATTATATCTTCAGATTCTAATTACGCATAATACGATTGAACTCCCGAACAACTGAAAATAACCAAATGAAACCCAATAAATCCAAATACATTCAAACAA
This sequence comes from Ampelocalamus luodianensis, assembly GCA_036346255.1. NCBI lineage: Eukaryota > Viridiplantae > Streptophyta > Magnoliopsida > Poales > Poaceae > Ampelocalamus > Ampelocalamus luodianensis. Next base: position 18,110,056 of record CM070625.1, read on the forward strand.
ATGAAAACACTTCGAATGAGAGCAAACATATCTAACGACAACTCGACAGAATGACCAGGCCATATCTTTAAATATGGCGTAGAAGAATCCCTGGTCGGCCGGGCCTACATGTCTGTAAGCCCCATCGACTAGAGACTGGTCGTAAAAGAACTTACGGCAGGGAATGGTCGCAGAAAGGCTTATGACTAGGAACTGATCGTGGAGGAACTTACGACCATATGGTGGTCGTACGAAGGCTTACAACTAGAAACTAGTCGTGGAGGATCTTACGACCAGGTGGTGGTTGTAGAAGCTACAATGCCCGTAGCAGTCGAAATGCCCAAATGATGTAGTAGTCTGAGTCAATAAGTTGGCCGAGTCTTCTGGATCATGGAGAGATTCCAGGAGGTTATGGCTTGAGAATAGGTCCTGGTGGAGTTAGTGGGTGCGTGGAGTACAGGTCGTGTAACCCTATGTGCATGAGGCTTATTTAAGCCGAGTATTTCCTGTTAAAGAAAGTGAAGCACAATAGAGATTGAGCGATTCAATCCCAAGGATTTTCCTCTTTGCGTATGTTTATCAAGATATACGAGAGAGACGAGGGGTTGGTTTTCAAGAGAGAGAGGATTGAGCGATTCAATCCCAACAGGGAATACTTCAGACCAGAGTGGACAACTCTAACAGAGAGAGAATGTTCAGTCCAGAGTGGACAACTCTAACAAAGAGAGAGAATGTATATAGGAACATTCCTCAATAGTTACCTAGATAGGAGAGATTACCTGGTTAGGTAATACTCTCAAATCTACTTTCGAGTTACGAATGATCCTTGAAGTCAATCTTTATTGTTGGAATCGAGCACGTATGTATCTTTACACATTCAGGCAAGGTCTTAGACCAGAATCCTTAGACTAGTGTGGTCAGAGTCTTAGACCAGGGTGTAACACCCTGGTTATCCAGAAGCCAAAGTGTTACATAAAGAGTCTAACATACATCCACAATCATAAGAATTGAAGTAATAATCTAAGTTATAACGAATGGAAAGTGAATCGCTCATAAGGCATAAAAACACAAATAAAATCTGAACCTATGCAGGTCAAGTATCACAGCAGAAAATAAACATCCATGACCAAACAGAAGACATCATCCACATGACGCCTCAATTATTACAGTTTATCTCTAAACAAATAAGGAATTCAACCAAGTTCTATTATTGAAACTGGAATATGGTGATGTGTGTGTAGTGCATGTCTACTCCCTCCCGATAGAATTATCATCAACGGCCACCTAAAACAAAACAACAAACAAGAGTGAGTTCGGGACTCAGCAAGTACAACGAATACAAGAACACACTTCATGTAAAATTATGGTACAAAGAAGTATCTCAAAGAAAGAATCAGAATGCATGGATGCCATGAATTGATTGGACTGCACTCGAGCTTATACCGGTATAGCAAGTGATACACCCGTCGGTGTTCACTTAAGCCCGTATTTATCGAAATACGGGGATCCAAAATACCGTATGAAGAACGTTTCATACGGGTGTCCAAAACTGCCCACATTGGAATGGTGGGACTTCACTTGCCCATACTGGAATTGATGGGACTTTAGACTCCACTCCCGTGGAGCTCCACTCCCGTGGACGGAACATGAACAAGAATGCATGAATAAATTTATGAACAATGGTTAATATCATCTCCACACATATGAAAGAGCGTACACAAAGAACATAATCATCATAACCTTCTTGTCTACCATAACCTCCACTCCCGTGGACATTCCACTCCCGTGGATAGCACATGAACATTAAGCATCTCACATATCAATAAAACACCATACCAATCAACGAGCATCTGGGGTTTACAAAACACAGATAAGTCATTGTACTTGCCTTTAGCGTTGCGATGCGTTGGGAGGCAACGAAGAAGCCGCTAACCTTGGCCCCTCACCCCCTACACCAAAGTTACTCAATAAGAACCAAGTCATCAAGACACTACTCGCATCGCCCTAACTCATAACCCCAATCCCACCATCTAAAATATACCCGTTACTTTGAATTAAACCACATTCTAGCATAAAGTCTATACGGACAGCAGCGGTATAAATGGCATAACTTTTGATCTAAAACTCGAAAAGGGGCGTTCTCAGGTTTGATTGAAAGGTAATGAAATTATCTACAACAACTTAGTTGATGGAAACCTCGAATTCTATATGTATCAATTTCCACAAGACCCACAAACACTGTCTGTCAGAACTTCCGGCAATTCTGGACAGCAGCACGGAAAGTGCCATAACTTTTAATTGGCTAGACCAAAATTTGCGTTCTTTATCAATATAAAAAACTAAGACCAAGGCCTACAATAACCTAGTTGGGTGAAAGCCCGGAATTTTCCATTATCCCACTCATATTTTAAAAGAAAACTTGACAGTTCATTCTCGTCAGGATTCTGGACAGCAGAGACAAAAACTATCATAACGTTTGATCCGTACGTCGGAATTCAGTGTTCTTGGCAGAAACCGAAAGCTAAGATCAATATCTACAAAACTCTAGGAGATGGACAACCCAAATTAAGCTTCTAAGATCATGAAACAGGCCACGCAACATTCGGGACAGAACTGAAATTCTAACGGTAGCAATTCAATCCAATCAAACTAATCGAATTCGCATCTGAAACAACCTAAACAGCGAGGGAAATCGATCATTACCCTTGTAGAACCATCGGAGATCGCTGATCAAATCCCACGAAGAAATTCTCCTTCAATCCTCTCTTCCTTCCTCTTCTTCTTCTTCCCACGGTCGACCACAAGCAAGCAGGAAGATGGCGCCGGGAGAGGAGGAGCAGCGGCGGCGGAGGCACTCTAGCACGCCGCTATCAGAGCATGGGGCTCTTGTAGCATGGCGGCTCTGTAGCAAATGGGGCTAGGTTTGGTCCCTCCTCCCTTGCCTTCTAATGGGTCCGCTGCCCACTCATAGGCCTTGGGCCACTATGGCAGGCTCCCCTCTTCTCGAATATGGGTTGACGGCCCATACTTCTCCTAAAATTCTGAATTTTAACTTATTTCCTCTCTAATCTTTACAACATTCGATATCGAATAATCGGGTATTACACAGGGTGGTCGAAGGCATATACTAGTACGATCGAAGCAATCTGGTCGAAGCCATAGACCAGTGTGGTTGAAGGCATAGACCAGTGTGGTCAAAATAATCTGGTCGAAGCAATAGACCAGTGTGGTGGAAGTTTAGTGGTTAAAATTGAGTGGTCGATACGGAGTGGTCGAAACTGAGTGATCGAGACTCAGTGGTCGAAACTAAGTGATCGGAACTCAATGGTCAAAACTGAGTGGTCGAAGATTGGTCAAAACTGTGTGGTCAAAACATAGTGGTCGAGAATGAGTGGTCGAACTGTGTGGTCGAAACACAGTGGTCGAAGATTGGTCGAAACTGTGTGGTCTAAACACAGTGGTCGAGGATGAGTGGTTGAACTGATGTCGAGTTTTGTATATCATTTCGAGTACTTATTCATAAGGGGTTTTTGACTAACTTGTCAGAAAGGTTTCGACCATCTGGTTGGAAAGGATTTCGACTAACCGGTCGGAAAGGTTTCGACCATCTGGTCGGAAGGGATTTCGACTATCTGGTCGGAAGGGGTTTTTGACCACCTGGTCGAAAAAGGTTTCGACCATCTGGTCGAAAAGGGTTTTCGACTACATTCCAAGCGGAAGAAGGGTCGACTACCTGGTCAGAAAGAATTTTGACTATGCATAGTCGAAGGGTGTACGACTACATGGTCAGAAGAATGTACGACTACGTGTAGTCAAATGAGGTGCGACTATACGTAGTCGAAGGAAGTTTGACTAACTGGTCGGAAGGTGATACGACTGTGTAGTCGAATGAGGTGCAACAAGGTGCAGTCAGAGAAGGTACAACTACCTATAGTTGGAGGAGGTCCGACTACCTGTAATGGGGAGGAGGGTATGCCCAACTAGTCGAAAGGGGACTACCAGGTCCAAAGAAGGATACGACTACTCGACATGGTTGTAGGAAGGCTAGGCTGCTCAACGTGGTCGTAGGAAGGTTCGGCTGTGCGTAGCCAAAGGAGTTTCGACTACGTGGTCGTAGAAGGTTCGACTATGCTTCCACACAACTAAGGTGAGCACGAGTACTTGGTGACCACTAAGAACTTACCGGTATGATGCGGAGGGAACAAGTTAGCCGGAGTTGTGCGGGCGACTGTAGACAACAACAGTGAGAGAAGCTCCACGCTCTTGTAGAGGCCTGAGGAAGGGGGGTTAGTCTTCGATCTTCAGAATAGCTCCAGGGAAGCGGTAGATGGTCCTGAAGGGTTGTCTTGGAGTATTCCACACCGGCAGGGTTGATTCGACTGCTACGGTTATTCTGGTCGGAGGGGAGGAAGAGCGAGGTCAATGGCAGCTCCGATGGGTGTCAACGGTGAAGGCGGCGATGTGGTGGCGCTCAGCCAAATTCGGAGCTCTCGCTCGATGTGAGAGAGAGAGCCAGAGAGGAAGGCGGAGTTAGCACTGGTGTGGCGAGGAAAGGGGATGATGGGGCTCTGGGTTGTCATACAAAAGCAATGGGTAGAAAAGTCTGAGAGCCTGCGATGCATTCAACATGGCTTGGAAATGGGGAGTAGCTGATAATTTCAGCTTGGTCGGCGGTACAGTGCAGGCTACACGATAGGTTGAGCGATGGCTATTAATGTCCGATCGATAGCACCTGCCAGCGCACTGAATCTGGTCATACTCAACACCCGAGCGAGACTGAGGGAGACACAGCTGCCCTAGGTCTATATTCCAGGAATCTGGTTGCACCGGGTTTGGCGAGTAGCTGGCCGAAGGAACAGGAACCAGGGTAAAAGAATAAGCTATGGTTTTAGAGTTGTTTACATAATACTGGTATTTCCATAACTTAGATTTCTCTAATCTTTGTCCCACTTAAGCCGACAAGAAAATATGATGTAATCCAAATAAGACTCGAAGATGCAATCGAGAAGAATGACATTAGTTATGACACAAAAAGTTTTAAAAATCCCATATTTTTGTGTTTATGGATTTTTGGGATGTTACAAATTTGGAATTACATTATTCATGAACATGAATCTAGTAACTCCAACCAAAAGTTTGGGGGAAAACTAGAATATATTAGAACTCTCAAAAGAAAAGAAATAAAGTACTTGGGACCAAACGTGAACTAGCATCCAGTTTTGCTAATGCCAGCCATGGAGATAAGCTTAATTTAATTCTTAGTCGTTCGTTCAACTGCATGCATGAAGTGGCCAGCATGAGACATTCTGATGGAAACATATTGCCTGATAGGCGTCGAGCCAGGATTTTCATCTAGACCCTCTGTGTATACCGAGCTAGTATCATAATCAGTAGCTAGCTCACACAATACAATATCAATAAATATCACATCCATACACACACTTAACTAAAAGGGTACTTAATATTACATAAATAGTAAGAAATAAGCCTTAGGGCCAAGTTCTTACGTCAGGCCAATTGGTCGTCGAGTTTAAAAGAGTAAACAATATCGGAGGATAAATAAATCAAAAGGGCATCCATGATCTGCCACATGCAATCGACAAAAGCTACGACCTAGTTATCGTTGTCGTCTTCGTTTCCAAAGCCGGATGCATAGAAGTATCCATACATTAGGTCTTCAGTCTCGTAGTATATGAATCTACATATTTGAGCAACCATGAGTACAAAAGTACTTAGCAAGCCATTAGGCCAAATACAAATATATAGAGGGAGAATTAGCTCAGTGACATTGCATTCAGATGTATTTAGAGGAATGACGTTCCCTTCGCGAGGCACTACAAAATAACATTGCAAAGATAAGAAATACCGAATGATATCGTCGTCACATTCCGTTCGTTAGTTTATTGTTTTGTCAGTTACTTCTATTTGCCTAATTTTTAAATATAGAAAAGGAGCTCATAAAATTATGATTTTTTTGTAGAGCATCTTGATATAGTTTACTTGCTTGTGTATTTGTTTCAAAATTGTATCTGTTCTGATTTTTTCTCTAAAAGTCATTAAAGTATACTGTTTGTAGGACTTTTCTAATATAGAAATGAGGTCCAAACATTATGAAATTTTTTTCACACTCCTTACAGAGTGGACTTGATTGTGTAATTTTTCTAGAATTTTTCGAAAATTAATTAATGCAATTCCATAATGTTTACACCTCATTTACTATATTGGACAACTTACACAAGGGATATTATGAAATGAGGTCTAAACATTATGGAATTGCATTAATTAATCTTTTAAAAATTCTAAAAAAATTACACATTCAAGTCCACCGTAATGAGCCTGAATTTTTTTAAAATGTTTGGATCTTATTTTCTATATTAGAAAAGTCCTACAAATAGTATACTTGAATTTTAGAGAAAAAAATAGGAATGGATACAATTTTTTTTTAAAAAAATACACAAGCAAGTAAACTTTATCGGGATGCTCCAAAAAATTTCATATTTTTTGAGCTTATTTTCTATATTTAAAAATTGGGCAGACAGAATAGTAAACTAACAGACGGAATGTGACGGCAAGGTCATTCGACAGTATTTCTTGTCTTCGTAATGTTATTTTGTAGCGCCTCATGAGGGGAATGTCATTCCTCTAAATATGTCTGAACGTGATGCTACTGAGCTAATTTCCCCATATATAGATGCTTGACTTTCCAAAGGAGTGGTTTTATGTTTATTTTAGTACAAAGCAAGTTTAGCTCAAATATTGTAATTATTTTCTAGGCCCATGACCTAGCCCTTTTTAACTCAAATCCAAAGCATCGTTTATATAAGTAAGTTTTATCATAAAGCCATGTTCCATCCGCCTATTGCTGTTTATAAGGTTCCATCCACCTAACTCCAGATATCAGGTTCCATCCACCTGACTCTAGACACCAGGTTCCATCCATCCGACCCTAGACACCATGTTCCATCCACCTGACTCTACATCACAAGATTCCATCGACTCAACTCTAGATATCAGGCTCCATCCACATGACTCTAGTTCACAAGGTTCCATCTACCTACAATTATCTTGTTGGTATAACTATTTTTAAGTTAACATGCTCACATCTCATATTTTATTATCAAAACTAACCAAGTGTGGCTTTTTGTACCACGCCCATGACCGGAGGCACAACTATTCTAATAGATTATGCACTTTATAGAGGTTATACAACTTTAACCACAAGATATGATCAACTATTGATGTCCGGTCGACACACTTCCGTAGGTGTGTGACTAAAAAGATCAAACAAGGCCTTTATAATAACTCGTCATAATACTGCATCATCCAATGGGTTCGATCCTCGGGCGTTAGAACAACATTAACTCCAGGGAAACTGCCGTTGGGGGAGTAGATGTATTCCGACTTAGTACCACCACAAAACTAAATGGGTGCGTACACAGAGATACGCTCTCCTACAGCCCAAGTCGAACAACCTGACCCAAATTGCCCACAATATGGCGATAGCACTACGACTTAGTAAATTATTCAGTCACATCTATCACATACTAGACTTGTGGTTGCACATTTATCAAATTCAGAAATATGACACATGATTCGGTCCTTAATCGACTCAGGCGAGACAATCCATAGGTTTTATGCACCTACAATCCACTCGCCCAAGTCTCCATCAATTTGTAAATATTTTTCCTGTTTGCAGTAGTAACCCATGTTACCACACTAAGAACTGTATCATGTACAAAGTATTATAGTAACAATGTTTGTGTCATATTCAAAATTAACAACTAGGCATCTCTAAGCATAACCTTTATCCATGTTTAGTTAACCAAGGGCAATCTTTAAAAATGATAATTAGCCTAGGGTGACAAGGTAGACGTAATGTCAACAATCAAGGAGGGGAATAGTAATTAACCAACATATGGAGTAACTAAGCATGCAAGTAATACTTTAAAGCAAAGTAATTTGCATTCGAAAAGTAGGTTCAATATGATCAATTATAAGGACTTGTCTTGCTCAACAGTGGATATCACACGGTCTTGATAACAGCGACAGTGGTGTCTGAAGCGTCAAAGTCTATAATCGCGAACATAACCAAATTCAACACAAATTCACATAAATTAAAATGAACTCTAAAAACTATAATTTTGGTAATGTTGCAAAGGTTTTGAACTTAGATGAATTTATAAATAAAAATAAAGTCATTTGGATTTAAAATGAGGAAGAATGAGCTCTCCAAAGTTTGACTCGAGAGAAAATTCCAGAAAATCAAAAAAAATCCTAACAGGTGGGTCCAATCGGATTTTAATTTATTTTTCAAATTATTTTATTTAGAAAAGTCCTCTATGACTGACAAGTGGGGTCCAGCCGAGTTTTTATTTTTTCCCAATTATTTTCCTTAATAAAAAACATAGGTGGCTGACAAGTGGGGTTTAGTCGGATTTTTTTATTTTCCAATTATTTTTATTTAGAAAACCCGAGAAACTGACAGGTGGAACCACGATCCACATGGACTCAATCCACCCGATGGTTCACAGGGCCAGGGGCCCACACGTAAGTGGATGTAGTCTACGGACTATGTCTACATAGAGAGTTTTAAGTGGTAGGGCCTGCATGTCATACACTCAAACACTAAACTACGCTTGAATTAGATTTTCTAATTACCTCGGGCCCACATATCATACTGATATTACCTACTAATTAAAAATTAACTAATTACGGTTAACTCAATCCTAACTTACAAGTGGGCCCACTTGTCAGCGGCTACCATCATCGTCTTCCTCTTAGAATGGAGGAGCAGGACACGACAGCCATGGCCAGCTCAGGGCGAGCTTAGCACCGGTGGAGAAGGCTCCGATGACCACCCGCAACCCCAAAATGGGTGTGGGGACCAAGGCAACTATGATTGCGGTGAGGGCACAGGGGGGGACAGCTTGAGGTGGCGACGCTACAGCAAGGACAACGGTGACGCTACTATGCATATAGGCAACTACCGTGTGAGACTACAAACTATGAACTAAAGGTTGAATCAACATCTACAAGCTACCACGATATAGGGGTGCTCTCCATGATGGCCTAAGGCGGCGCATCGTGGTGCTACGATCAACTAGGCGCGTCATTGTCTAACTTACCATGTTTGCAACAAACTGGAACCAAAGGGACTAGGCGAGATCACCTGGATACCGAATAAGGAAGGAGATCGAGTGAGGCGTAGAGGTTCACGTGCTCCAGATGACGACAGGGACGAAGGCATTTCGATGGCTCTGGTGCACAGCAAGGAAGAAGAATGTGCACATTAGAGAGAGGAGGTCGAGGTGACCACGATGTGCAAGACAACGGAGGCAGGAGCCCACATCAACAGCAAAAATCGACAGACGAAGCCGACGGCCGAAGATGGAGAAGGTGACTAGCGCGACTTGTGTTCTTATCTAGCTGAGGTGGAGAGGAGGGGAGAAGTTGGGGGAACGCGGAGGAGGAGCGGGCAAGCAAGATGACGCGCTCGGTCGTGACTTAAATAGAGAGGAGATGAGCACGATGACACGGCTCGGCTTGGGTACGAGATCTCACGAGCGGCGCATGGGTGAGCTAGATGCACTCGTTAGGTGACAAGGTTGCGGTGGGGTGTGAGAGGGGGAGAGGCTCGAAGCGCATCTGGTGCTCGGTGCATGTGTCTACGTCGGCAATGGGCGAGCGAGAGAGAGAGGGAGTTAGCGCGTGAGGTGGAAGAAGCACAATGCTTCACCCTCCGCTTGGCCTGATAGGTGGGGCCAGGGCCCGTTTGCCAGTGAGTGTGCGCGCGAGACAGAGGGAGCGGGAGCTCGGTTGTGAACGCGGCTGCTACATGGGCCCGCCCTGCTTGCGGGACGTGAGGGAAAGGAATGGAAGAAGGAAGCGGCGGGTCGGCTAAGCTAGGTTGCGGAGAGGAGACGGGGAAGAGGGAAAGGAGGTGACGGCCGGGCCGGCGTGGCGATTTCACCAGAGGGGAGAGAGATGGGGAAAGAAAGGGTTTCAAATTTTTAATTGCGATTCAAACATGGACTTGAATTTGAATTTGAATTCAACTTATGGTTTTGCACACAATTAAAGTTCTAGATTTTTGCAAATCCAAATTTTGAGAGAAGGAAATTGTTTCAACTTTCAAAATTGCAAGGGAAGACTTTTGGAACATTTGTTCAGTTATAACTAGCTAAAATCCCTAGCAATGGCGTGGCTGCTAAGAGCAACAGTACATATCATCATCTTTTGAGACAAGAGTAGTATTAGTTTGTACAACTCTTAAGACTTGATAGGCTATAGATCATTTGCTCCACCGGTTGGTCCCCTAACAAACTCTCTAAAAACTCACTCGTTAGCTGAGCCTGAGCGACGCGCCAACGCGGCGGCACGTGATGGAAGCGATCGCATGAAGCCATGGACGCGGATAATTAATCGGACGCGCCCGCGTACTCGGAATAATTGAAGTTCAGTGAAGCAAGTAGCACGTGGGATAAATTGCATTGATTTGCCGCGGATAGCCTCACTCGGGTCCGAATCCACTGTAATAATACAGAGAATCACTGTACAAACAGCGATCAATAAACGAACAGCGACAGCGAAATATTTACTATAACAATCTCGCAAAGCACTGTCGTGTGGCACTGTAGCGATCGATTTAGGCCCCACTCGCCGTGCCATATGCTCTTCGTCGCTGCTTCCTCTGGCCTCTATCGAAACCCACCTGTATAAATCCACCATCTTTTCAGACCTCATCCGGTAAGCTTAGCAGCAGCAACCGTAGTCTCTAGAGTCGCATAGAAACAAAAACGAAAGCAATGAGTTGTGCTCAAAGCAGTAGACACATGGCGCTTGCCACCGGTACTCGTACTACTAACCCAGCTTCTTCCATGGTGTCCGAGCTAATGGCACAGGGCCGGGAGTCCGCGGCCGTCCTCGAGGCCCTGCTCCAGGGCGCGTCCCCGCCGGCGCACGGCGGCCTCCAGGACCTCGCCGCGCAGATCCTCCGCTGCTGCGACCGCGCGCTCGCCGCGCTCCACGGCAGCAGCGGTGGCGGGGACGTGAACGCGGCCGAATTATCAGCCGGTGGCTATGCCGGTGCCGGCAGGAAGCGCAAGTCGGCGCCCGGCTGCGCAACTACTCCGACGAAGCCTAAAACAAGGTGGAGCACTAACTAACATGAGTGTCCATTGCGTTGGCGTTACATGTACATGCGAACAAGTAACTCAACAAGATCGTTTTTGGCAAACCGCAGGGCGCGCGGGAGCGGCGGAGAGATGCCGACACGAGTGGAGAAGAAGTGGACGGCGGAGGACGGCTTCATATGGAGGAAGTACGGGCAGAAGGACATCCAGAACAGCAAATACCCGAGGTACGTACGCACGTTTGTTCCAAGTGGGTTGACAGATTCGAGAGATGAGCAAGCGACTTACAGTTTGATGCTGCGTGGATGCAGGCTGTATTTCAGGTGCACCTACAAGTACGACAGCGGCTGCAGGGCGACGAGGCAGGTCCAGCAGTCGGAGGACGACCCCTCCCTCTACGTCATAACCTACTTCGGCGAGCACACCTGCTCCGGGGCCGCCGCCGTGGGCGACGACGGAAAGACGCAGCCGTTCGTCATCAACTTCGGTTCGGCCACCGCGAGCGGCGGCGGTTTGCCTTGGCTCTCCTCCTCCTCCTCCTCGGATGATGTCCGGAGCGAGACCTCGCACTCGTCGCAGACCGTGTGCTTGCCGGAGGAGGCAGATCAGCCGCGAGCGAAGATGTGCAAGGTGGAGTCACCGCCGGCGGCGGCGGAGCCGAATTCGTCGACCGACGTTTCTTGTGCCTCCCCGGTACTGGACCCTTTGCCCGGTTGCTTGGACTGGGATTTCTTCGGCGAGAGCTCGTTCGATGACATTGTCGAATTCGTCAACTTCGACGACGAGATTCCTCTGTTCCAATAGCATGGTTCCTTTACACGGTGCGCGATAGATCATTATATGTGACTTGTGACTTTGAGAGGGATCCATGTGTTCGGTGTTCCTATATTTTTGCTGAAACTGGTGATGTGATGAACATGAATATTAAAGCGAGTGTTTCTTCACTGCTGCAGTGATTTCATTTGAGCAGAGTACTCTAGTCTGAACCATTAACAAATTAAGCATCGCGTGACTCCATTCCATGTCGATGCTGATGCGTAGAGCAAGAGGATATAGTCATAACCTGCCAGGTTCAGATCCTCTGGAGTCCACTCCTCTGATGGCCTGGAGTTAATCTGAATCTGTGTTGGGATCATCCACATGCCAAGTCGCCACTATTAAATACGATCAATACCCTGAGTTGGGAACCAACTGCATCAGGTGAAGCCGTGAAGTTTGGATAGATCCTTGCAGGAGTGCTTACCTCACGATAGTCGAGTGTATAGTACACATTCGTAAATTCAATATCATTATGCTATTGTGATGGACTGACTACGATACAATTATATGTACAAGTGGTCACTTCAACTCCCTCCGTGCAATTCATGAGGTAACAGATAGGGCCTATGAGAAACCTTGAACGAGGCATACGAATGCTTACATGATGCATGCATCAGTGTGTAAATTAAAAAAAAAACAGCATTAGGTGGGAGGAAGGGGCCAACTCCAGCCTATGGGAGTAGTCAAATGTGTTGCGACTTGCGAACGTCATCGTGTTAATTACTCTCTGTTTGCGTTTAATTAGGGCCAAGCAGAAATATGTTGACTGTTGGATGCTCCAATCGCTGCATGAGTTACTAATACTCCACGTTGAACACAACGGGAGTAGAGAACAACTGAACAAAGCACATAATATACTCAGCTGTCATCTTCTGCTTGGTGTTGGCGAATCAAGGCCTAGTCACAAGGATATATCCATGTTGTCATGGTGTTGAAACTTGGAAACTGGTAGATGGGAACGAAATACATCCACTGCCATGTGGTAGTACGTACGTGACTACCACAAACGTCAACAGAGCGTCTAGTTAGCAAGCTTGACGTTGAGTTGAGGGCGCTGCTAATCGATCGCCAACCGCCACACAGTCGGACTGAATTCTAATGTAGCAGAGTGGCCCGTGCATTTGCGCGGTTAGATTTGTTTTAAAGTTTGTAGTAACAAATGATATAACTTAGATGCTTCAGAATATATTTACGTATCTTGTAACTATTTAGATTTTTAAGATATCATAAACATTAGAAAATGATAATAGAAACTTGAAGAAAAATACAACTTGAGTAACGTAATTGAAGTATGAGCTTTAATAGAAGAAAATTATGAGTATAATAAAATTATGTGTGCAACAAAATTATCTTATTAGTTTGCATGGTATTAGAGTACCTTACCTACGTATATACCAATGCACCATGGGCGACCTACCTTGAACTTACCTTCCCTTATATCGGTTGTCCAACCAAACCGTGTGTCTTCTATCTCTTCTCGCCCACCACAATTTTTCTCCTTCAACCTCCAAGAGCAAGCTCAATTCTTGATCGATATCTCTCGGCTGCTACCCCTTCCAATGCAACACTCTACCAAATAGTTATCTTTACTTCTCTCTAATTATCGCTTAATGATAACCATTGTAATATCTACACGTATATACGTGCAAAAATTGTGGATCCCTTCCCAGACACCTGTCGTGCTCTCTCCAGTAGCCCTAAGCCTATTCTTTACTATTGTGCTATCTTTACTCTGAGTTCTTTGCTCCTTTGTTTTTATACACTCATGCTTCTATTCCTAGAATGCATGCATCTATATATACTTGCACGATGTTATACATGTTTGATGTCTTCTTCTCCTATCATAAATAGAACCGTCAGTGATAAAGATATCTGAGCGGTTCTATTTACTGAACCGCTCGAGATATGTGTATATCACATACGGTTATTAAATAGAACGATGCAGGATATGCATATTCACGAGCAGTTTGATTGTTAAACCGCTCGTGATAGTTACTTCACCTAACTATTTTTAAAAATTTTGGCTAGCCTCAGAATTGCTAACCATGCCCTCTGAAAATAAGCAGACAGAAAATAGATACATCACAGATAAATCAACGGACAACCCAAAGTGATCATTGTCAATTACAAACCAACATATATCAAATATTGTCGCTAGTGTACCATTGAATTACAACTATTCAAAGTGAATTACAACTATATCAAATATATATTAATTGTTTCGAGGTCGTTCAGTAGTGAAACTCTCCGTTGGGCGCAATGATATCCGTCATGATGAAGGTGCAAAGCCTCCCTCGAACATCCGAGATCTCTTTCTGAACGAGTGAATCTAAATCTATATTCAAAACCTACAAACAAGAGTAAAGTGTTACACATATATATTTAAATTTATAATTAGCAATTTTGCGAGATTGAACAACCTCGGGATCCGGCAACCTAGCACTCATGAGAATCGCATCGATGGCAAACGAGAATGCACATTCTTCGCTTTTTCAAGTGACGAAAAATAGAATTACATATATAGGTATAGTCGGTTCGAGACGCATTATTACGAAGTATGATATAGGATTATTGTGTTGTAGCACGCATCGAAATCACGCCCCGTGATTAAGTGTGGCGTTCGTTCCTTGTATAGCCCTCCTCGGCAATATAGGAGATGAACGACCTACATGTTTCCAAAAGTTAACCTCGGCCATTTCAAACGCAGAAGACTACAATAGAGTTATGTATGGAGGAAATGAGCACACTGTGAGTACTTCTTGCACAAGGGTGAAGTCGTGGCCTTTTTCATTAGGGGAATCAAGGTATAGTACTGATTCCTCTTTGGTATAATGACTAGAAGGATTCAAAGTGATGCCTACTCATGTATGTCGCTATAGTCATTAAACCTAAGTTCATATCGTATAAAGTACAAATGAAATTTGTATAGCAAGTAGTGAAGCACTTACTCGGTTGTAAGGCACCATTATGTAGTCCACGTAGTTTTGAGCAAGCAATCCTGCCGTTATGTATTTCTCGACGAGATGCTTGCGCCAAGATGGTTTGCTCGTGAGACCACGTGTGGGTCGAGGAAACCCACCGGTTCTTTCAATCGCGGCGCTTTAATCATGTATCTATACATAAGCAATGAGTTGTTATATTACGTGAATGTACGTGAATGTAGAACTTGATTGTACACACTTACAAGGTGTCAAAGATCGTAGAAGTGAGGCATCGAGGGCTTTGAGGTTGAATAGGTCGAATAAGTCGTGAAGCCCACGATGAAGGGGCGGCTCGTGGAGGAAATAGTCCTCCGTATCGCGACGGTGATTCCATCGCACACCTTTCTCTTTGGTCTTCGCAAGTACCACTATGCAAACTCGACAACCTAATCCAGTAGGCTATACCAGTGCTGCCGCCAACGGACTTCCAAAGAGTATTTCTTAGGGTTAGGAGGCGGAGCGCCTAATGTTCTTCGATTTTGATTTGTCTCGAACGACATGCTCGCCACGCGTCTTCCTCCGTCGCATGACGATCGAACCGACACGGCGCATGCTTTTTTGTTCGCTGGGTGTCTTCTCCACGGAACCGATGAGGCGGGCTTCGGCGAAGGTTGAGGTGCGATCATGGAGGTCTGTTGGAGAGACATGGTCGTGTCGAGATGGTTGGGGTAGAGTCATCAAAGTTGAGGCGGCAGCTGCGCAGGTCCGGACGATGTCCTTCAAAAGTTGAATTGGAGAGGCATGGTCGTGGAGATGGTTTGGGTGGAGTCATCGAAGGTTGAGGCGGCACTGCAGGAGCGGTGTCCGCATAGATGCGTTCTGCATCGATGGGCCGAGAAGCTCGTACTATGGGAAAATAGAGGAGATATGGGAGCTCGACTCGTGCTTTTCAAGATCCCCTATTTCGGTGTCGTTGGGTCCATCTCCCATATGTGAAGGTCGACAAATACGGCGTCACTACAGTGGACCTCGATCGTGTTCGGATACAAAGACGAACCATTCTGATCAAGCAACCAAGTTGTTCAAGTCTTCTATATAACCGACCCGCAAATAAGAAGCGTCACGTAGTTCTTCATGGAAAAGAAGGATTGTCGGAGTTGAGAATGTAGTGGACGAGGAAGAATACAATCAATTTGATTTGTTGCCTCCTTTCTGAGAGCATCGGGCTCGAGGAAGAACCCAACAGGAAGCTAGCTATATCGCGTCGATCATCATGAAGGACTATATTTTAATTAAGAAATTACTCCATTGTAATTAATTTATTCCATAACATCATGTGTTATGAACTTGTAATATGTCGTGCGTATATTTTGATGTCAACGTGGAATTATAATCGCTCCCGTCCTTGTGGACCGTATATTTTGGTGCATTAAAAATTCATTTAATTTGAAAAATAGTCCATTGCACCACCTTTCTAGAAACCTAAAAACTAAAATTTTATGGCAAATAGTCCAACACCTTTGCAAAGAAACCGTATACTCATGCCTAATCCTGCATGCTGTCCATCGCGAAGACGACGTGCAGTCGCCCCACCCTTCCACACCGCAGCCAATGCTCGTGCACCGGTGGCCATCCTCCGACAGCGCCACACACCGCCCAGTGGCCCGCCTTCTTCCGCCGCCGCTCGGACCATGTCCGCGGCGAGCCTCTAACCGCCCGCACTCTCGGTTGGTCTTGGCCGTCTCGCACCGCGCCGGTCGGCTCGCCCTCGACTTTGGCCGATATAGTGCTTCCCAACGCCGCGCCTCGCCGGCCGTAGAGGAGGAGACCGAGCACGAGGCCGCGACGCTTGTGGCCGCCCACGCCGCCTGCTCAAGAACATGAGGCCGCTACCGCATGTCTTGGGGCGCCAAGACAAGCCCGAGGCCGACGATGAAACAAGCCCTGGGTTGCGGTGGCGGCCAGTGGTTGACGACGCGAGTAGCGCCGTTGTCTCGCCACTTCATCGCCTCCTCTCGCTCCAGCCGCCACGCCTCCCCACAGCGCGTTCCTTGGACACCTTGTACAAGGCCTTGCAACTATCACGTACATACATTCAAGATGTTAGAATAAATAGTAGTGTATGCGTGCGTATATTGTAGACATAAAGATGTACGTGACGTTAATCGTAGGTCGCATATGTCCTCCATGGCCGAGGAGAGCTCGCGGCACACGGTACGCGATGTTTATCGCACGACATCGTGAGAAAGAGCGGCGATCACCGACCTCCCGCCTTGGTCTTGCCTCGACCGCTCGCATGCTCACCTTGGCGATTGACGACTCAAAACCGTGAGACGAAGAGCGATGGGAGGAGTTTAATCTTCGTGAATTATTCCGTCTTATATAAAGAATTAGGAGTAACCGCACGTGAGATGAAGAGATCCACCCAATTAAGAAAGAAGAAATGACAAATGGTTTAGGAAAAAAAACCAAACTGTTCAAAAAAACAAAAAAATCCACCAAAAAACTAAAGAAGAAAAATAAATCAGAAAATACAAGAAAATTATCGGAAAGTGAGATTAAAAAAATCAGAAAATTCAAAATTATGTTTATCTAGTGATTTTACTTAGTAATTCGTATCAAAATTAAATTGCTTATTTTATTTTATTTTTTATTCGGAATTTCAGTCATTTTTGCGTTGTACTTGAGATGGACTTTTATTTCTATATTGTACTTGATATGGACTCTTTTGTTTAATCTAGATCGTTATAATCTAGACCCACTATAATCAACGGTGTAGATGTTTATCTTTTTTCCACCGATTAACGTGAGAATTTTTAACCCTTGAGAGCGAACGTAGTAGCTTCTTTTTCTATCGCTTTAATAATATAATAGATAGATAGATAGATTTGCATACCGCTCTCTTTAGATGGTATAGTATCCGTGATTGAAGTCAAATCGCAAAGAAACTTATGGTGTGCAAGAAGGTTATTGTTGAAGTGAGAAAGTAAATGGTCGACGGTTTCCATCCCTAATTTCAATCTCTAGGTGGCACAGATACAAACTCGAGGAAACCGTGATACCACAAAGAAATTCTAAGACTCTTCGTTATCTCAGATAAGGACGCTCTTTTTGTAACAAGAAGGAATTTGTTAAAACAGATCACCGCATCCACCATCCGATTCTGTCGACTAGGCAATGCCCAAGAAGCATTGACTTCCATGAGACCCAGGCCTGGGTTCAAACCCAACCCATTTCATGCAAGAAAACTAAAAGAACCCAACCCTACCAAACCCAAAGAAAAGCTATGGAAACCCAACCCAACCCAACCCACCAAATATTTGCATCCAAACGAACCCAATTCATATCTCAAAAATGGGTTCAACCCATTTCCCATCCAAAAGTAAGCTATGGCTGTGGAAGAAGGCAAGAAACCATGCAACCAGCTAGCCACATGGTCACACAGAATGCTCCAGCCCAATTAAGAAAGAAGAAATGACAAATGGTTTAGGAAAAAAAACCAAACTGTTAAAAAAAACAAAAAAATCCACCAAAAAACTAAAGAAGAAAAATAAATCAGAAAATACAAGAAAATTATCGGAAAGTGAGATTAAAAAAATCAGAAAATTCAAAATTATGTTTATCTAGTGATTTTACTTAGTAATTCGTATCAAAATTAAATTGCTTATTTTATTTTATTTTTTATTCGGAATTTCAGTCATTTTTGCGTTGTACTTGAGATGGACTTTTATTTCTATATTGTACTTGATATGGACTCTTTTGTTTAATCTAGATCGTTATAATCTAGACCCACTATAATCAACGGTGTAGATGTTTATCTTTTTTCCACCGATTAACGTGAGAATTTTTAACCCTTGAGAGCGAACGTAGTAGCTTCTTTTTCTATCGCTTTAATAATATAATAGATAGATAGATAGATTTGCATACCGCTCTCTTTAGATGGTATAGTATCCGTGATTGAAGTCGTCAGTGCAGTAAAACTTATGGTGTGCAAGAAGGTTATTGTTGAAGTGAGAAAGCTGAAATGGTCAGATCGGTTTCCATCCCTAATTTCAATCTCTAGGTGGCACGGTATACAAACCTGAGGAAACTGTGATCCACAAAGAAATTCTAAGACTCTTCGTTATCTCAGATAAGGACGCTCTTTTTGTAACAAGAAGGAATTTGTTAAAACAGATCACTCGCATCCACCATCCGATCTCGACTAGGCAATGCCCAAGAAGCATTGACTTCCATGAGACCTAGGCCTGGTTCAAACCCAACCCATTTCATGCAAGAAAACTAAAAGAACCCAACCCTACCAAACCCAAAGAAAAGCTATGGAAACCCAACCCAACCCAACCCACCAAATATTTGCATCCAAACGAACCCAATTCATATCTCAAAATGGGTTCAACCCATTTCCATCCAAAAGTAAGCTATGGTCGTGGAAGAAGGCAAGAAACCATGCAACCACTAGCCACATGGTCACACTGTAATGCTCCACCCAATTAAGAAAGAAGAAATGACAAATGGTTTAGGAAAAACCAAATCGTTAAAAAAACAAAAATCCACCAAAAACTAAAGAAGAAAAATAAATCGAGAAAATACAAGAAAATTATCGGAAAGTGAGATTAAAAAAATCAGAAAATTCAAAATTATGTTTATCTAGTGATTTTACTTAGTAATTCGTATCAAAATTAAATTGCTTATTTTATTTTATTTTTTATTCGGAATTTCAGTCATTTTTGCGTTGTACTTGAGATGGACTTTTATTTCTATATTGTACTTGATATGGACTCTTTTGTTTAATCTAGATCGTTATAATCTAGACCCACTATAATCAATCGGTGTAGATGTTTATCTTTTTTCCACCGATTAACGTGAGAATTTTTAACCCTTGAGAGCGAACGTAGTAGCTTCTTTTTCTATCGCTTTAATAATATAATAGATAGATAGATAGATTTGCATACCGCTCTCTTTAGATGGTATAGTATCCGTGATTGAAGTCGTCAGTGCAGTAAAACTTATGGTGTGCAAGAAGGTTATTGTTGAAGTGAGAAAGTCGAAATGGTCGACGGTTTCCATCCCTAATTTCAATCTCTAGGTGGCACGGTATACAAACTCGAGGAAACTGTGATACCACAAAGAAATTCTAAGACTCTTCGTTATCTCAGATAAGGACGCTCTTTTTGTAACAAGAAGGAATTTGTTAAAACAGATCACTCGCATCCACCATCCGATCACGACTAGGGCAATGCCCGATGGCATTGACTTCCATGAGACCTAGGCCCGGGTTCAAACCCAACCCATTTCATGCAAGAAAACTAAAAGAACCCAACCTACCAAACCCAAAGAAAAGCTATGGAAACCCAACCCAACCCAACCCACCAAATATTTGCATCCAAACGAACCTAATTCATATCTCAAAATGGGTTCAACCCATTTCCCATCCAAAAGTAAGCTATGGTCATGGAAGAAGGCAAGAAACCATGCAACCACTAGCCACATGGTCACATTGAATGCTCCACCAATTAAGAAAGAAGAAATGACAAATGGTTTAGGAAAAACCAAACTGTTCAAAAAACAAAAATCCACCAAAAAACTAAAGAAGAAAAATAAATCAGAAAATACAAGAAAATTATCTAAAGTGAGATTAAAAATCGAAAATTCAAAATTATGTTTATCTAGTGATTTTACTTAGTAATTCGTATCAAAATTAAATTGCTTATTTTATTTTATTTTTATTCGAATTTCAGTATTTTTATGCGTTGTACTTGAGATGGACTTTTATTTCTATATTGTACTTGATATGGACTCTTTGTTTAATCTAGATCGTTATAATCTAGACCCACTATAATCAACGGTGTAGATGTTTATCTTTTTTCCACCGATTAACGTGAGAATTTTTAACCCTTGAGAGCGAACGTAGTAGCTTCTTTTTCTATCGCTTTAATAATATAATAGATAGATAGATAGATTTGCATACCGCTCTCTTTAGATGGTATAGTATCCGTGATTGAAGTCACGCGCAAAGAAAACTTATGGTGTGCAAGAAGGTTATTGTTGAAGTGAGAAAGCTGAAATGGTCAGATCGGTTTCCATCCCTAATTTCAATCTCTAGGTGGCACGGTATACAAACCTGAGGAAACTGTGACACTCACAGCAAATTCTAAGACTCTTCGTTATCTCAGATAAGGACGCTCTTTTGTAACAAGAAGGAATTTGTTAAAACAGATCACTCGCATCCACCATCCGATCATTTCGACTAGGCAATGCCCAAGAAGCATTGACTTCCATGAGACCTAGGCACAGGTTCAAACCCAACCCATTTCATGCAAGAAAACTAAAAGAACCCAACCCTACCAAACCCAAAGAAAAGCTATGGAAACCCAACCCAACCCAACCCACCAAATATTTGCATCCAAACGAACCCAATTCATATCTCAAAATGGGTTCAACCCATTTCCCATCCAAAAGTAAGCTATGGTCAGGAAGAAGGCAAGAAACCATGCAACCAACTAGCCACATGGTCACACAGAATGCTCCACCAATTAAGAAAGAAGAAATGACAAATGGTTTAGGAAAAAACCAAATCATAAAAAAACAAAAATCCACCAAAAACTAAAGAAGAAAAATAAATCGAAAAATACAAGAAAATTATCTAAAGTGAGATTAAAAAAATCAGAAAATTCAAAATTATGTTTATCTAGTGATTTTACTTAGTAATTGTATCAAAATTAAATTGCTTATTTTATTTTATTTTTATTCGAATTTCATCATTTTTATGTTGTACTTGAGATGGACTTTTATTTCTATATTGTACTTGATATGGACTCTTTTGTTTAATCTAGATCGTTATAATCTAGACCCACTATAATCAACGGTGTAGATGTTTATCTTTTTTCCACCGATTAACGTGAGAATTTTTAACCCTTGAGAGCGAACGTAGTAGCTTCTTTTTCTATCGCTTTAATAATATAATAGATAGATAGATAGATTTGCATACCGCTCTCTTTAGATGGTATAGTATCCGTGATTGAAGTCGTCAGTGCAGTAAAACTTATGGTGTGCAAGAAGGTTATTGTTGAAGTGAGAAAGCTGAAATGGTCAGATCGGTTTCCATCCCTAATTTCAATCTCTAGGTGGCACGGTATACAAACCTGAGGAAACTGTGACAGTCACAGCAAATTCTAAGACTCTTCGTTATCTGTATAAGGACGCTCTTTTTTGTAACAAGAAGGAATTTGTTAAAACAGATCACTCGCATCCACCATCTGATCTGTCGACTAGGGCAATGCCCAGTAAGCATTGACTTCCATGAGACCTAGGCACGGGTTCAAACCCAACCCATTTCATGCAAGAAAACTAAAAGAACCCAACCCTACCAAACCCAAAGAAAAGCTATGGAAACCCAACCCAACCCAACCCACCAAATATTTGCATCCAAACGAACCCAATTCATATCTCAAAAATGGGTTCAACCCATTTCCCATCCAAAAGTAAGCTATGGTGTGGAAGAAGGCAAGAAACCATGCAACCACTAGCCACATGGTCACATTGAATGCTCCACCCCAATTAAGAAAGAAGAAATGACAAATGGTTTAGGAAAAACCAAACTGTTCAAAAACAAAAATCCACCAAAAACTAAAGAAGAAAAATAAATCAAAATACAAGAAAATTATCGGAAAGTGAGATTAAAAAATCGAAAATTCAAAATTATGTTTATCTAGTGATTTTACTTAGTAATTCGTATCAAAATTAAATTGCTTATTTTATTTTATTTTTATTCGAATTTCAGTCATTTTTATGTTGTACTTGAGATGGACTTTTATTTCTATATTGTACTTGATATGGACTCTTTTGTTTAATCTAGATCGTTATAATCTAGACCCACTATAATCAACGGTGTAGATGTTTATCTTTTTCCACCGATTAACGTGGAGAATTTTTAACCCTTGAGAGCGAACGTAGTAGCTTCTTTTTCTATCGCTTAATAATATAATAGATAGATAGATAGATTTGCATACCGCTCTCTTTAGATGGTATAGTATCCGTGATTGAAGTCACAAGGCAAGAAACTTATGGTGTGCAAGAAGGTTATTGTTGAAGTGAGAAAGTCGAAATGGTCGATCGGTTTCCATCCCTAATTTCAATCTCTAGGTGGCACAGATACAAACTCGAGGAAACTGTGATCCAAAGAAATTCTAAGACTCTTCGTTATCAGTATAAGGACGCTCTTTTGTAACAAGAAGGAATTTGTTAAAACAGATCACTCGCATCCACCATCGATGCATCGACTAGGCAATGCCCAAGAAGCATTGACTTCCATGAGACCTAGGCCCTGGTTCAAACCCAACCCATTTCATGCAAGAAAACTAAAAGAACCCAACCCTACCAAACCCAAAGAAAAGCTATGGAAACCCAACCCAACCCAACCCACCAAATATTTGCATCCAAACGAACCCAATTCATATCTCAAAATGGGTTCAACCCATTTCCCATCCAAAAGTAAGCTATGGTGTGGAAGAAGGCAAGAAACCATGCAACCAGACTAGCCACATGGTCACAGTAATGCTCCACCCAATTAAGAAAGAAGAAATGACAAATGGTTTAGAAAAACCAAACTGCTCAAAAACAAAAATCCACCAAAAACTAAAGAAGAAAAATAAATCAGAAAATACAAGAAAATTATCTAAAGTGAGATTAAAAATCGTAAAATTCAAAATTATGTTTATCTAGTGATTTTACTTAGTAATTCGTATCAAAATTAAATTGCTTATTTTATTTTATTTTTATTCGAATTTCAGTCATTTTATGTTGTACTTGAGATGGACTTTTATTTCTATATTGTACTTGATATGGACTCTTTTGTTTAATCTAGATCGTTATAATCTAGACCCACTATAATCAACGGTGTAGATGTTTATCTTTTTCCACCGATTAACGTGAGAATTTTTCAATTATGTTTATCTAGTGATTTTACTTAGTAATTCGGTTTATCAAAATTAAATTGCTTATTTTATTTTTTATTTTTTTACTTAGTAATTCGTATCAAAATTAAATTGCTTATTTTATTTCAGTCATTTTGCGTTGTACTTGAGATGGACTCTTATTTCTATATTGTACTTGATATGGACTCTTTCGTTTAATCTAGATCGTTATAATCTAGACCCACTATAATCAACGGTGTAGATGTTTATCTTTTTTCCACCGATTAACGTGAGAATTTCTAATCCTTGTGAGCGAACGTAGTAGCTTCTTTTTTCTATCGTTTTAATAATATAATAGATAGATTTGCATACCGCTCTCTTTAGATGTTATAGTATCCGTGATTGAAGTCGTCAGTGCAGTAAAACTTATGGTGTGCAAGAAGGTTATTGTTGAAGTGAGAAAGCTGAAATGGTCAGATCGGTTTCCATCCCTAATTTCAATCTCTAGGTGGCACGGTATACAAACCTGAGGAAACTGTGACAGTCACAGCAAATTCTAAGACTCTTCGTTATCTGTATAAGGACGCTCTTTTTTGTAACAAGAAGGAATTTGTTAAAACAGATCACTCGCATCCACCATCTGATCTGTCGACTAGGGCAATGCCCAGTAAGCATTGACTTCCATGAGACCTAGGCCTGGGTTCAAACCCAACCCATTTCATGCAAGAAAACTAAAAGAACCCAACCCTACCAAACCCAAAGAAAAGCTATGGAAACCCAACCCAACCCAACCCACCAAATATTTGCATCCAAACGAACCCAATTCATATCTCAAAAATGGGTTCAACCCATTTCCCATCCAAAAGTAAGCTATGGCTGTGGAAGAAGGCAAGAAACCATGCAACCAGCTAGCCACATGGTCACACAGAATGCTCCAGCCCAATTAAGAAAGAAGAAATGACAAATGGTTTAGGAAAAAAAACCAAACTGTTCAAAAAAACAAAAAAATCCACCAAAAAACTAAAGAAGAAAAATAAATCAGAAAATACAAGAAAATTATCGGAAAGTGAGATTAAAAAAATCAGAAAATTCAAAACAAAATTATATAGCGCATTAGACAATTCACAAAAAAATAAGAGAAATAATAGGAAAACATTACAAAATTACCTACGCCACTAAATGGTCATTACATCGAAGATTCAGGGACATACATCAGCGCGTTATATGCATTCTCAATGCCAAATTAACACAAATTACACTGAAGGTTCAAAGCCATATACATCACATCCTTTCTTAATGCCAAATTAACACAAACTTAGCTACGTCAATAAACTATCACAAATTTAGCAGCATATTCCACATTTAGATCCTTTCTATTTCTTCATGGGTGCTTCATTTGATCAAGCTCTTTCCAAGATGCTTCACAACGACCAGCAAGACTACAAGAAACATGTGTCAAAAATGAAGAATCAAAGAAATAGGTGAGTAAATTATATTTCTTTTCTTGAGTAAGTTACATGCGTAAGTGAGGAATTGAAAACGTTAGTTTCATGTTAAAACAATTTCTGAATTTCATCTTGGTGCAATAACAACCGATATACTGTCTGATTGCTAAAATGTCATGCATGCAGACAACTTGAAGTACTTAATAGGAACAGACTGAACTCTACTTCCATCCGCCCAGGAGATGGCAGCAGCAAGAGCGCTGGCTAGTTCAGGCAACCCGTGGTTGCAGCGGCTGCCGGACCAAAACGAAGAAGTGGGACGGGGACGGGCTCCCCAACCTCCCAGTCCCAGGCCCATCGTTTGGCTTGCCGCGCGTGAGTGGCCGAAATGTGGTGACTGGAGACTGGTTACACCGAAGCGGCGACCTGAACGAGCGACGGAAACGGCCACCCGCACGAGCCGAACGCGGCGCGGGGTCGTGGAAAACCGGGGAGTGGGCGTTTTCGTGAGGTTTTGGGGGGGCTTTGGGCGTCGGCGGGTTGCTTTCCCTCCAGGCCGCAGCCGTTTAGTGGAAAAGGACTGGGGCTCGGACACTTGGGCACCGAGACCACTTCTTGACCGACTACACCATCTGGGCTGCGAGGTGCCGCGTGCTCACATGGGCTAAAATGTACAAGGTCAATACATCTTTGGGCCGGCTGCTCGTTCTCTCTCCCAAGGAAGGCCGAAGCCGAGTGTCTCATCTACAATACTACAACAAATGAAATCCCCTCCAAAAGAAAATGGGTACGACTAGCGTCAGGGCATAACTTTCCATCGCTCTGGCGCAATATTCCATGAAAACATCTGCAACAATTTAATATAACATCTGTAATAAATTTATAGTGAGATGCAGTATCGATCAGTGGACAGGAAATAAAATTCCTCATGGATCGTGGATGCAACAATCCATTACCAAAAACGATGCAACATCTAGCAAACACATGAATAAAAAATCTTATGCAACAAATCTAGAACCCCACTGCAACGGAAAAAAAAAATCTTGTGCAACAAATTCGCAACCCCACTGCAACCAAAAAAAACTTGTGCACATTTGGGAAGACATATTGCAACAAAAATTGAACACCTTATGCAACAATTTGAGAAAGTTGTTGCAACAAATCCATAAAATGCCTACAACATTTCACGAAAACATATGCAACAATTTAATTTTGGTTCACTGTGAGGCGGAAGTTGGCAGGGTAGGTACCGATGTAGGTGGTGGGCGCACGCTTGGACGCCCATGACCGCCACTTCTTGGGCTTGGGAGAAGAGCTCCTCAAGACAGTGGGCCTCCGCGGCAAGGGCCTTGTTCTCCTAGTCGGCGGCGGCTAGCTTCTCCTCTAGGTTGATCTTGGCGGAGCGAAGGTCCTGGATCTCAGCATTGGCGGCGTAGGACTTGGTGGCGGCAGTGATGGTGACCTCCTGCAGCGGGCGGGGGGGGAGCCGACTATTTTGTTGCCATTCTCCATTGAGGGTGGGTAGGCTTGGAGTGTGGCTTCTGTGCGTCATACCGGTATATGGATTATTCTAGGCTTATGACATATCTGGCATATTTCATACCAGGCTAAAATGTAAGTGAAACACATGAGTTTTTGCTGAAAATGGCACGTTTTTTAGGTACAACAGAAAAAAATGATAAAAATGTCACTCTTACCATGCTAATTTACCACGGAAGTCACGTGTCCCGCTCTCAGATAGCGGCAAGTGACATACCGCACTTCCAAACCATGGTTGACCACCTGTCGCGCTCCCAGTCCATGGCAGCAGGGGCGGAGCCAACCATAGCCCAAGCCTCGGGGCTGGGCTAGCTGTTCTTGAACTGAACTTGAATTTTTGATGATTTTTCAAGAGAATTTTTATAGGTTTTAACACTGGTAAGATTTTCAAACCTCGGGCTATAGTCCATCCAGCCCAAGGCTTGCATCCGCCCTTACGTGGCAGGAACGTGTGTAGGCCACCTGTCGCGCTAGCATACCATCCTACGCAGATTGAGAGCGCGACAGGTCGAATGTCGCAATCTGAGTGCGCGACAGGTCATCTGCTATGGTCTAGGAGTAGAGCACGTGGCTTTCACGGCAAATTAGCGTGGTAGATGTGTTATTTTTGTTATTTCGAACGCGCACGCGCCGAGGGAGGACGGGGGCCTAGTTTTGCTATTTCATTTAAAAAAGAGTCTAAACAAGCCAAAAACTCGACAACACATGTCCACCTATACAGTACTTCAGAAGTTCAGAGGAGGGAGGGGGCATTAGCCAAACTAGCAGAGAATAGCATGAACTGAGCTGATGTACCACGAACAACTTTTTGCCGCATTGCAACAACACTTGTCCGGGCTACAATTCTTTAGGAAATAGAGACCAGGATTTGAAGAGAAGCAACAGCTTCACATCCCTGAAAGTTGCAAACGAGCTAAAATCACTAGCCGACTCCTAACACTCTTTGCAACCACTCTTTCCCCTCTGCCTCTCACGAGCATCATATATATCTATCTAAAGACGAACCAAAAAAAAAGGAAGGAGAAGCTGAAAGCGAAAGATCAAAACAACTAGGTGACATAAATAGATCTCAAACCAATTCATCCTCTGAAGTACCCTGAGGACTCCTCACCATCTCAAGCATACTGACTACCTCTGCCATGTCCGGCCGGTGGGAAGGCACCTGCGCCGTGCAAACCAGACCCAGCTTGATGATCAGCACGGCCTCGTCCATTGAGAATTCACCCGATAGTCGTGGATCCATGCAGTCCTCCAGCCTGCCTTCCTCAAGTGCACCTCTGACCAGATCGCAAAGCACAACAGCATCGTCTTCTAAGTACTCGACGGGTCTCCTGCCTGTCAAAATCTCAAGGACTAGCACCCCAAAACCATAGATGTCGCACTTCTCTGTGACATTGACTGTCCTGCATGTGAACTCTGGTGCCATATACCCCAGCGCGCTCTGGATCTTGCTGCTCAGTACGTAGCGGTCCAGCATTGGCAGGAGCTTCACAAGACCGTAGTCACCAACCCTGGGCTCGCCGTTAGTGTCTAGCAAGACATTCCTCGACTTCAGATTGTAGTGGATTATCCCGTGGCGGTGCAAGTGCACAAGGGCACGGGCTACACCAATGACTATGTCGAACCTCTCCATCCATGAAAGCGAGGTCTCTGCTGAGCACTCGTGCAGGTGCTGATGCAAGTTCCCACCAGGCACAAAATCATAGATGAGGAGCTGCAGCGAGGAAGTCCAGTAGAAGCCTCTGAGGATGACAACGTTATGGTGCCTCACCTTGCCAAGAAGCTTGACCTGCCGCTTGAAGTCATCCTCTGATTTGACCAAGCTTGACACTGTCAGCTTCTTGATGGCCACTGGCTGCCCATCTCTGAGCACTGCCTTGTAAACCGTGCCAAAGCCTCCTCGCCCAAGTTCACAATCCTTGTTCAACAAGGCATGCCCACCAGTACTGAAATCCGAGCTGCCTCTGCCGAACATGACAAGCTTGCCGGAGTTGCCTTCATTCTCTGCGGATTCGGCCGACTGGCAACCATGATCATCCGACAACGCAGTGGGAACCGCAGAGCGGGAAGCTGCTGTACGGACATGGCGGTTGAGCACTGTGATGGTGACCACACCAACAATAATCACCGCTCCACCCACAATGGCAATGAGTGTGGAGATGCTCAATACGATTCTCTTGTGGTGCTGGCTGCTGGGGGTACTTGGGGCAACCTCTGACAAGGGGTTTGATGAGAAATTAGGGTTGAAAACAATTGGCTTTGGCATGACACCACTGCAGGAATTGTTCTTCTGTGAGCTGCAAAGTCCGGCATTGTTGGAGATGAAAGAATCAGGGATGCTATCAAAAAAGTGGCTGATGGGGAGATTCCCTGATAGCAGATTATGGGAGACGTTGAAGACCTGGAGGCTGGCAAGGTTGGAGAGCTCCATCGGCAGGGTTCCATTCAGCTTGTTCTCTGAGAGATCAACCATTTTGAGATTAGTGAGCTTGCCCATGGTAATAGGAATTGGCCCTGTAAGTTTGTTGTGTGATAGATCCCTGCAAAATAAGAAAATTACCACATACTCATCAGTTCAAGTGGTGCCAAGTTTTTGATAGTGGCGATGCAACATGCTTTGCCTTGTTCACTGTAATTCATGTGTTTTTTTTAAGAAGTGTTGAAAATTCGTGTAGAACTTTACTTATGTTTTTTAGTGTATCCAAGATAACATGGACCCAGACAATGGGATACAAGCAAAGCAACAAGACAAGCATGGTTCCGACATATCTGGTTCCGGGCTTCCAAACAGAAAATAAGACATATCTATCACTTTCTCCATGGTATCTGCAACCTAGGAAACAGAGCGCAGGCAAGTACCAACACAAGGAAAAACAAGGCAGAAGGTAGTAGTCAACCCCTCAGCCTGCATGCACAAGCAGAAGAAACTGAGTCATGGGGGAAATATCACTTACAAAGCAATCAGGGAGCTGCATTGCCCAATCTGTGCTGGAATTCCTCCGGTGAGTGAATTCCTCCCCATCAGCAGCTCCCGGAGCGCCACCGCGCCTCCAATCTCCGGTGGGACGCTCCCACTCAATTGGTTTGAGCTAACATCCAGCAACTCTAACAGTGTCATTTGTCCAATGCTCACCGGAAGCGGCCCCGACATGGAATTTGAGGAGAAATTCAGATACTGCAATCTTGTGAGACTCACAATCTCGGGCGGGATCGCACCGGAGAGCGCATTGCCCGACAGGTCCAGTGCTTGCAGCACCGAGGTAGTGTCACCAGGAACCTTGACCCAGCCGGACAGTGCATTTCCGGCGACGGAGAAGCGCTGCAGTGCCAGCCCGAACATCCACCACGGGAGCTCCCCGGTGAGCGCGTTCCGGCTGAGGTCGACCTCGATCAGGTTCTTGCACCCCGAAATGCCGCCCGGGATAGCGCCGAAGAAGCGATTGCCGGACAAATCTAGCCTCTCCAGCGCCGCCATCTCGCCAATCCACGCCGGGAGCTCCCCAGCGAGCGCATTGCCGCCGGCGCCAAGAGAACTCAGACCGGACAGCCCACGGAGCGACTCCGGCAGCCCGCCGGTGAACAAATTATGCCCGATTTCCAACGACTTGAGCAGCCCGGCCTCGCCGACGTCCGCCGGTATCTCCCCTTCAAGAAGGTTGCGACTCAAGTCCAGCAAACGCAACGAACTGCTCCGCGGGAACCCGCCGGGCACGCTGCCCGCGAACTGGTTGCCGGAGAGGTCCAGCGACCGGAGCGACGGCAGCGACCAGATGCCATCGGGGACAGGGCCGGAGAGGCGGTTGTCGGACAGGTTGAGCGACACGAGGGACGCGCATGAAGCAAGGGAGGCGGGTAGGTAGCCGGAGAGGGCGTTGGCGGAGAGGTCGAGGGCGCGGATGCGCGGGGGCAGGGCGGCGGGGAGCGGGCCGGACAGGTTGTTTCCGGGGAGGGAGAGCGAGAGGAGGGCATCGAGGCGGAGGAGCGCGGAGCGGGGGAGGCGGCCGGAGAGGGAGGCGGCGGGGAGCGCGAGCGCGGCGACGCGGCCGGTGCGGGGGTCGCAGGAGACGCCCGGCCAGGCGCAGGCGAGGTCGGCGTCCTCGGACCAGGGCGCGAGGCGGCCCGACGGGTCGGAGACCCCCGACTTGAAGACCACCAGCGCGAGCACGTCGTCGCTCACGGTGGCCGCGGCCGCGGCCGTCGTGGCGAGGAGAACGACGAGGGGGAGGAGGAGGGAGGCGGCGGCGTTGTCCATCGGGGAGGGGGAGGAGGAAGGGATCATGGGAGGTGGAGGTGTTCGTCCATTGGGTCGTAGTGGGCCAGCGGCAGTTCTTGGAGGCGCAGTGTATACTCGGCGTGGCGAGTCGCAGGTTTTTTGCGGGGTGGGAAACCCCTTGCCATTAATGCGTTCCCGTAGCACCGAAAAAGGAATCTGTTGAAATGGATTTTTTTAAACACCCTCCCCCCACCAGCCTCAACGGGTTACCCTTACGTTAGGATGAACCCTAAATCTTACAGAAATAATATTTCACTTTAATACATAAAGTGAATCAAGCAATTACAAAATTATGATACATACGAGCATCACATTAGTGTAACATGATAGAACAAAAACTTTGTGTAACAATTCTGAAAATGAACGGTAACAAACAATATTTTCTCATAGTTTATTTCAATACATGAATAACTGATATAGATGGGCTATATCGACCAAGTTTAACGAAGAGTTACAGCACCACACACCGCAAATAAACTAAAGAAAACAGTTTAGAAATGATGGTCTACAACAAGTCAGTACATGCCTATTAACACAAAACATGCCCCAGTAAACAACAGGGGCACCAAGATAGTATAGATAACTCACAGAGCGCATATCTTCTGAGTTCTGACAGATATGGCACATAAATTAAGCAGGCAATGACAAGATCAAATTGTAACAAGTAGCAAATCAAGTGGGTGCAGATATTATGACTGATAAAATGGCACACAACTTAACATCATAAACACTTCTCTATCATAATATAGTTAAATTAGGATTGTTCTTTTACGAGGGAATTTATAACAAAATAAGTGAATGGAAAATCAGATTTTCTCAAGACAAGACGATTACCTGGAATCTTTTCTTTACAGCATCAAGAGCATGACATGCAGCTAGGGCTGGAAAAAAAACTCGCGGCTCGCGAGCCAGCTCGGCTCACAACGAGCTCGAGCGGCTCAGCTCGGGCTTGTGATTTTTTGAGCCGAGCCGAGTCGAACCCTCTTCCCAACTCGACAAAAAAAACAAGCCGAGCTCGAGCCGCTCGTCGAGCCATTTGGCTCGTGCGGCCCACGAAGGCCCAATGGGTAGTGGCAATCCTACGCGGCTGCGCCCTTGCCCCTTGCCCTAGAAATCCTACGTGGCTGCCCCTTCCTGGCTTCCTCCCGGTCCCAATCCCCTTCCTCTCCGCGACACCGCCCGTCCACCCAGCGCTGCCCCGTGCTCCTCAGCCGCCCGACCGCCCCCTACAGCCTGCTCTATCCGCAGCCGCTATACATAACTATTTGTAAGACACAAGCTCCTCCTCCTCCCCCTTCTCGCCACTGCCGCCGCCGACTCCACAAAGCGGACGACATACGAGGCTCTCACGGCCTTCGACTTCCTGCTGGGCATCCTCCCTAAGGGGGTTGTCTCCTACACGCTCGATAACTCCACCAACAACTTCACGACAACCCTCAACACCACCTCCACTTGCGAGTTCTCCATCCGGGATCCTACTCGCTCCGCTACCATCCCTTCATCACCGGCCACGTCTCCATCGACCACCTCAACAACCTCGAAGGCGTCGCCGTCAAGATCCTCTTCTTCTGGCTCAACATCGTCGAGGTCACCCGCCACGGTGATCAGCTCGGCTTCTCCGTCGCCACGGAGAGGAACAATTAAGATCAATGAAGGTTTTTAATTTCTAAATCCCTTTGATGGATTCATTTTCTGTGCCATGTCGTTTCCGCCGCATGCTTTTTTTAATAATAGAAAATTTCCGCCGCATGTTGATGAATCAGGCAGGTTCAAGCTTGTTCGAAGATTGCAGATGTTTCTTGAATCCTATGTATGAATGGTGTGCTAACAACCTGGTCTGGTACTCAATGTGTCTTACAAATAGTTGTGTATAGCAGCTTGTGATGAGAGTCGAGAGGAGTAAGAGAGTTAACACAAGTTCTCCTCAAAAACTGTAGTTAATGTTAATCTTGGCTCGAACGAGCTCGTGAGCCGGCTCGAGCCTCAATTCGAGCCGAGTCGAGCCTGGGTTTCAGCTTGTTTTCCAAATGAGCCAAGCCGAGCCGCCTGTTAGATCGAGCTTGGGCGATCTTGGCTCGAGCTGGGTCGGCTCGGCTCATTTCCAGCCCTACATGCATCTTTCGAAAATGCTCCAGCTGCAAGCTCACAAAGAAATAGTTGGAAGCTTGATGCTGAGTCATCCTCACTTCCTGAGTTAAGATGTGAATATCTGTATCTATTCCATGCCTACATGAAGGAAAATTCAGCCAGAAAAGTTTAAGCATAACCGGCGTTCGCAGAGACCCGCGCCAATCAAAAGTTCAGTGACAAAATAAGTGGTTTTCTTGACAAGTATTAAGCATGTCTTTTACATGAAGAAATCGTTGCACCACGAGTAGTGTTAGATTGCCTATCTGAGCATGTTATTGATTTTAGGTCTTCAAATGTAACTTTCTTGGTACCTCAATATCCTCATTTTCAAGGACACCAATAAATGCTTTGTTCTGAAATATTGCCGATTTATTGAAAAACCAGCAACCAATGGCATGATCTAATAAGTAAAATAAATCTCAACACTGTTTCACAGCCATAACCAGCCATGCGACACATTTGTGAAGAACATTATTAAAGTAGTAGTAATACATGGTTAGCTAGGCCAAAATACAAACACATTTGTGAAGAACAGTATTAAAGAAACAGATCTCAGAAGGATTGAAGTATTAGCAATACAAACATATATCTTAACTAAAATACAACACAGTGACCATGTTCTCCATTAGCCAAGGTGAAACAATCAAAATTTCAATCGTGATAGGATTAAATGTATAAAACTACAATACTTACAACTGAAGCTGAATAACTCAAAGGGAAATTTTAGTGCATCAGAATATATGAGGCCAAAGAAGTGAGGCTAATCCTTTAGCATGAAAAATAGAAGGAACATTGATGTTTGTCACTCTGAAATTGCAAATATCGAGTGCACTAAAATTCAACAAACAATAACTTGTAAAATTCGACAAACACACCTCTTGATGCTTGTTGCTTGTTGTGATCTTACGATTGGTCAGGATATCAAGAATATGTTAGTTCAAGAAATTGTAAAATTCGACAAACAACTTTG
Source organism: Ampelocalamus luodianensis (assembly GCA_036346255.1). Lineage (NCBI taxonomy): Eukaryota > Viridiplantae > Streptophyta > Magnoliopsida > Poales > Poaceae > Ampelocalamus > Ampelocalamus luodianensis. Next base: position 18,144,176 of record CM070625.1, read on the forward strand.
TCATGAGTGCCTATTCCTACTGGGACCCTACAGCTGAGTCAGGATATCAAGAATATTGTATTTCCTTGTAAGCTTTTACTAATGTATAGTTCAATATATCCTAGCATACAGTTATTTCACTATTAATTTTCGTTCGGCCACCTCTTTTCTGTAGATGTGTGACTGTTGTGGTTCACTATTTTATATTTTAAAAAGCCCATTATGTTTGGCATCTGTATGAAGTTATACTATAGTGTATCAATAGGATAAACCTACGACCATATTTTATATTATCACACTTTAATACACTCCATTTCACTAGGTAACTTTTCTCATTAAACTTTGGTGTGTGATTGTTCTGTTACAGACTGTTCTGTCAGCACAAACACTCACCATCCCATTGTTTATGTTGTAACATTGGTTTTTCATTAGTAAGCATGTACCTAGGATTGGTTAAGAGATTGTACCTGGTATTTTTCAGTTATGGTATTGACAAGGAAGGCTTGAACATCTGGTCTTGAAGTAAGGATCCAAAATATAATGACAGTTAGTTAAGAGACCTTAGTGGAATGAAAGAGATAAGCCAAAAGTGCTAACACATTCACTTTGGTCGATGTTGGCGTCGCCTCCCTGGTCGCCCCTCTCATTTGTACGATATATATATTTTGGTTTTACTTATTCTAAGGTATTTGTCAATGCAGACATATTTTGTAAAGGAATCTAGATATGAATCCCAAACGTATGAAAAGTCGATTGAACTGATATTTGTCATTTCCATGGTGGTTGTGTCCTCGATCTCAAGAGGGGAAAATGCTCATTGTCCTTGGTAGCCATCCTTACCGAGCCAGAACCCCCAAAGGCCTCACCTTTACCAACACCTTCCTCGCCACTACCCATCTTCTTCTTCTTCTTGCTGTAAACAACCTGGAACCCATCCCCCGCCGCCTCCTTCGGTGCGTTCCTCCAGCCTACGGCCTCCTCCTTCTCCCGTAGCACCATGAACTCATCCATTGAGGCGCTGAACCACTCGAATAGGTCGTCATTGATGGTGATGACCTAGTCATGGCCATCGTCCAAGTCATCCCGGGGGAACGGTGGCTGTTGGTTTGGGAGGAGCTGGGTGGCACTGATAATACCGAGGGAGGAGTGAGCCCTGGCGGCGACGGAGGCACCCACGGGGGACTTGAAGGAGGGGAAGTTGCTTTAGAAGTGGAAGTCGCGAGAGAATGGGAGCGAGCAGGAGCGGCAGCCACCACGAGGGACCCCGACGAGGCCTTTATGGCAGCGGGCGACTGTTTTGCTTCCACGGTGGCGGGGCGGAGGGGGGAGGCTCGTCCGTGAGGGGCGGCGCGAGGCGAGGGGGTCACGATGGTGGGTGAGGGAGATGCGGCACGGTGCGGATGGGAGGGTGGGTCAGGGCAGCAGTTTGACTTATTTTAGTAGTATGTGTGGTGGGGTAGGGTGGGACAATTGCCCCCGCTGCGTAGGGGTAAACCCTAATCTTTATTAGTTAATAAATAGCAAGTATGAACGTGTGGTGCTTGTGAAGATAAGCACACATTGCATATTTTTTTTCAAATTGTGAAATGCATGTTAAGGTGTTGTTTGGCCGAACTATAGAGCTAGGCTTATGGGGATAAGCTCGAGTTGTCGTGCCAAATGCTCAAGCTCCAGAGCTCGGCTTCGGAGGAGCCTAATTTGCACTAGGGGAGAGAAGCATGGGAAGGGTGGCTCCAAGGGCTCCAAATGATTTTGGGACGAGAAATATCAACCTTGCCATTGTGGGAAGCTGAAGCCAATTGTCGATGATTGGAACACGGGGTTTCCTATCGAGCTTATCTGGGAAAATAATATGAGAATACTATCAAAATGAAGATCCTTTATTAATGTAGACACACTGAGTGTTTATATGAGAATACAACGGCGATGTTACAGAATCAATGAACTTGGGTCTGAACAATGAATGATTACATGATGATTCGTTAGAACCTGTTATTACACAGTATGTGGGCTATACCCTTTATAGTTATTGAAGGGGTGACAGTTAATACCGCTAAAGATGTCTCTAATCTCCACGCACGTTCCTTAGTGGAGTCTTGAACTGTCACATCAGTTAGTCAACTATCGTAAGTTGTCAGATGCGCCAATAACTGATTTTCCGTTAGTCACATGGGAAACTGTCATATCTCCTAATTGCCCAAAACCGTATAGTTGGTCAGATGATGTCCATAGCTCGTCATCTCAGCACTCAAACTGGTCGTGAACGAGTTTGGCCGTACTAAAGGGTATTAGACTTGAAGTATTGGTTGTAGGTTCATAACCGTTATAGAGATTGCCTCTGATATATGGGCCTACTTTGATAGAGACTCTGACTTTGACCTAGTCAAGAATCCTCATCATAGATGTTTATTAGTACTTGGTTGTGCATAACGTTTCTAATGAATTATCGGTCCGAAATTCACACCTTCAGTTTAGTTGTGTGCAAGGCTAAGGGTATCTCCAATGCTTAATACCCACTAGGGAATTAAGGTAGGGTCCATATGACTTGTTAAAATTGCTACAATGTATAATGCTACTAGGAGGTCTTAAGGTGGACCCCACGTCTTAATAAAAGAAGAAGAAAAAATCACACATCTCAACCACCGCCCTAATTATGTCTCTTTCTCCCCCTTCTCGCACCCCTTTCTCTCAATGCTGCTCCCTCACTCCCCACAGCTGCATCACCCCTCTCTCCCTGCTTCTTCATCTCGTCGTCATCCCAATGGCCGAATTTGGAGGAGAAAGTGATCGAGAACGCTATCCCAGTCCTCCTGCAGCCAGATCCGATCCCGACGGCTGTGGAGGACACCATCCCCATTGTCCCGCAGCAAAATCCGGTCTTAGCAAACGTGGAGGATGCCATTCTCGTCCTTTCTAAAGACCAGATCCTGTCCCGGCAGCCATCGAGACATCGTCTCCATCTTTCCTAAGAGCACAACATCTCGATCCCGGAGAGGTGACCCTTCCCTGAGCTCGTGGTGGCTGGATTCGATGGTGGCGACCAATGATCTCCCTTCCTTAGCACCCCGGCGGCCAGCACCCGTTCCCTAGCCTCCCTTCCATTGGTGGCGGCAGTAACGACCTTGGTGAGTGGGAGATTGGGAGAGAGGAGAGAAATTCAATGATTTTTTTATCCCTTGAGACCGAGCCTCAAGCCTAATACTGGTCAAAGCTTGAGGTCAACCTCAAGTGTTCCCCCAATGTATGAGGCCGACCTCAGTATGCCACATAGGCCTTACAATTGACTTTTATGCAACATTGGCATGCCCTAAGAGAATATGGATAGGCTAAAATGGACATACGAGGACGGCTAAGGGCATCTCCAATGTATAGGACCCAAGTTGGTCCTAAGGTGGGGTCCATGTGCGATGACATGGCTTGTAATTCATTGCAATGTAGAATCCCATGTGGGTACCAAGGTGGAGCCCACGAGATAATAAAAATCCCATCGCACTCCCTCTCTCTCCACCCCACTCTTCCTCTCTCTCTCTCCACCCCTCTTCTCTCCTTGTGCCCTTTCCTCACCGGCTGGTCGGCGTCGTCCTCTCCCCTCCTCCATCCTCTCTCCACCTCCACGACCTCCTGATGGCGGCGGTGGATCCGCTCCTCCCTCTCCAGTGAGGGTAGGTGGAGATCTGGCGACGCTCCTCCCTCTCTCTTCAACGAAGGAAGGCGGAGATGCGATGACACCCCTCCTGTGGCCGGATCTGGTGGCAATGCCCCTCCCGTGATCGGATTCGACAACGGAGCGCCTCCCGACGGCCCTTCAAAGGCGAACATTTGGCGGCGGCTCCCCTACCCCACCCCGGTGGGATGGATCTGGCAGCTGGAATCATGCTTTGCGATTTTTTTATTTCTTGGGACCGGGTCACAAGCTTGAGGCCCGGTCCTTGAATTTTTTTCGCTTATGGACGAGTCGCGCAATGTGTGGGAGCGACCCTACAAGACAAAAATAACTGCACTCACAACTTAAACGTTGTTTTAATGTAAAGGCTGAACTTCAATCTTCTTTCGGGAAAGGTCAATTTCCTTGTAGTTGAAATGCTACTCAACCTCACTCATAGTTGAAACTTTTTTCATTTGTACCCAATATCTGAGCCATTGGTGATGTCTCAAGATGCGTGCATCAAATTCCTTTTGTTTTGAGTTTTTTGTTTTCATAATTCCTTAATGGGAGATCATGCATACATGTAGACCCACACCTGTCCCTCTAATTAAAATTACTTACTCTCTCTCCCTCTCACCATTTCTCCCCCGGTCTCTCTCTCTCCATCCTCTCTCGAGTGAGTAGATGAGCCATCACCTCATCAGCGGAGGATCCAGAGCGGCGAGCGACAAGTGGAGGAGTAGACGTGGCGAAGAAGAATATGGTGGCGGTGCACGTCGAAGGAGGGGTGGGGTGGTAGTGCACCTGAGGAGAGGTGTTGCATCTCCACGGTGCACCTATGTCAGTTCTGGTGCAGGTGAGGTCAGATCTGGTGACGATGAAGACAAAGAGCCTCTCATCGGAATTGAGGGAGGTCATAGGTTGTTCTGTCGGCGTGTGAGCCGTTGATCTAGTGGGTCGAGGTACACCGTGACGACCTTGCATGAGATGTATCAACCGTCGACAAGTGATGAGGACATCAACCCTCCAGATATGACCGCTACTCAACATCATGGTATAAGAAAAGTTTTCACGTCACTTTATGTCCAAGCCAAGCAAGAGTTCAAGTTGGACACACTTCTGGAATCCAGTTCGGTTTACGAAGACAACCATAACTTCAAACGTGCATAACTTTCACATACGAACTCCGTTTGAGGTCCACGAGTACTTAATTGATATCTTATCTTGTCCTCTTTCAAACGGATCTGGCCTCACCTACAAATTCCTTCTATGCACGTCGTAATCATTGAAAGAAGGTGCTACGTCACCTATTTGGGCCGTGGGCCTTGTAATTCGAAGAGAAACCCTAGGGCTCTGTATTGTTCATATATGAACAGTACCACCGCCCCTCCCTCTTCCTCCTATACATAGTGGTCGCCATCCCCTATAGTTCTTTGGGTTTTGTTGATTGATGTTTAGCTTTGCTACTTTATTCTTTGTCCTCTTGGTCGGCGAGATCAACAGCGATATTGTTCTTCGGAACCCCACCTATCAATACATTCAATTTATATTCATAATTTCAGATTGCTTATTTATCTTGTTCTTGCATGCTTCTTCGGTGTATGCAGGAATTGATCTTCGTGATCAGGTCAACCGGGTATTCGTGCACAGTTGATAACGACTTGTCAAGCAGTTCAACGATTGCGTGGTTTCGAGCCTTGCGAGTTCGTAGCTAGGATCATGAGAGTTGAGTGACTACTACCGAACTTACCTTCTCATCGAAAGATCGGGCTAAAACAGTGTAACATCCCAAAGTGCTATTACCAAAATAAAATAAATAAATGTTATTGTTTTATTGGATTTTCTGAAATTTGATAGAGTTTCATTTCTTTATTTGAATTTTTGAAATTTTAAAAGTCAAAAGTAAAATTTATTTGAAGTTCCTGAAGTTGTATTTGATTTAATCTGAAAATTAAAAATTTAATTAATTTCTAGTATTTTTTTGAGATTTTAAAAGCTTTTTCCTAAATATTCTAAAGCCAAAATAATTTATTTTGCAAAATTAATAGCCAACTTTAAGTTAGAAATAATTATATTAAGTCCAAAATAAGTAAGGGAATTTCTGTAAATTTTCTCATAATTTTTGGACTTAATTTGCCATTTTCTAAAAGCTCTTTCTAATTATCAGGAATTAAATCAATTGGAAAATCAATTAAAAATCCAGAAAACCTTTTGGGCCAAATCTCCTCAGCCCAACCCAAAATCCCACGCGCACACGGCCCAGTTGGCCCAACTCCCCCGCGCTCTCTCACCTCTCTCTCTCACTGACAGCGGGGCCCGCTGTCAGCCTCCACCTCCCGCGCGCCCGCTCGCCTGCACTTCAACGCTTTTCGACCGTTGGATCACAAATCAACGGCCCGATCAAGATCGCGTCCGGAAGGTCCGAACGTTTATTCCATAAAGACCGTCCGATCAAGTTTTAACGGTCGAGATTGATCGACCTTTAAAGGGGTCCGAACGTTCAAGTCGTTGTGGATCGTCCGATTTAAATCAGATGGCCAACGCATCACCCGTTACCCTTCCTATTCGTTTCTTCCTCTGCCAAGTGGGCCCACCTTTGCCACATCACTGCCTTCTTCTTCCCCGCTTTCTTCTTTGCAGAGCCGCGCCCAAATGCCGCCATTGACGCGTGTATGAAGCTCCATCACCGCCGTGATTCCCTCGTCCCCTCCTCACGCGAACGGACACACTAAAGTCTGTGATTCTCTCCTCGCCCTTTTATGGCCTTTACCCCTCCATTCTCGGCCTTGATGGCCCTAATCTCCGCCGACATCACCGCACGGTCTTCTTGCGCCGCACGACGCTCCAACCTCGCCCGCGCCCCTTTAAATAGAGCATCAGCCCCACCTCGCATCCGCATCACAACCACCACTCATCACTCCCCTCCTCTCTCCTAACGCCTAGAATTTGAAGCTTCTCGCCGGCGATGAAACGCCCCCGTCAACGCTTCGCCCCCATCGTCTTCACCAAAAGCTTCGCAACGTCTCCGCGAACCCAGTGCCACCACCCACTTCGCCGGAGGACCCCGGCAACGCCATCGCCGTCACCAACCGAACTTCGCCGGCGCTTCTTCGCTCGCCGCCGGCCACCTCATCGCGCCCCTCCGTCGTAAGGTAGTGCACCAAGTTCGCCTTAGCACCCTCTCTCTACTGGTACCCCTCGCCGCCGACGGAACGCCGCCATTCGCCGGTTCCTTGGAACCCGAGCGCCACCCTCGTCCGGCACCGACGTGGCACTGCCACCTCGCCTCCACGTGACTGCCACCGCTAGTCGTAATTAGTCAATCTTAGTCAGCTAGTCATAATTAGATAGTTTAGGGGTAATTAATTAGTCGTAATTAGTTAGTTGATTAGTAATGAATTAGTTTAGTACTAATTAATTAGTCGTGATTAGTTTAGTAGTCATCATTACAGTATATTAAGTAAGTGAAAATGAAGTACTGGTATTTTTTAGTGGTAATTAATTAACCATAATTAGTTAGTTTAGAGGTAGTTAATTAGTCATAATTAGTTAGTTCACTAGTAATGAATTAGTTTAGTGGTAATTAATTTAGTAGTCATCATTACGGCATATTGAATAAGTGGTAATGAATTAGTGTAGTCGTAATTAATCAGTCGTAATTAGTTAGTTTAGACGTAATTAATTAGTCATAATTAGTTAATTCACTAGTAATGAATTAGTTTAGTCGTAATTAGTTTAGTAGTCATCATTACAGTATATTAAGTAAGTGGAAATGAAGTACTGGTAATTTTGTAGTGTTAATTAATCAATTGTAATTAGTTAGTTTAGATGTAATTAATTAGTCGCAATTAGTTAGTTCACTAGTAATGAATTAGTTTAGTGGTAATTAATTAGTCGTAATGATTTAGTGGTTGTTGTGGATTTAGGTATTTTCGAACATGCAAGACTTTTTCTTGTTTTACGATGATGGTCTCGTACGGGCCGAACACGATGGGTTGGACCTGTCGAGATGCCAGTATAAGGTGGTCCGGGCGGAGGGGCTCCACGCGATGAATATTCACGAGCTGCGAAGCTGCATCCAGAGGGAGTTTGTCACGGAGCCAACGACGAAGAAAGTTATGATTGAGGCGATCACCTACGCGAATTATGTATGGGAGCTCGTAAAGGCGAATAAAAGCATAGCATGGAGGCAGTGCATGGACATTGTCTCTCAGCCCGAGGCGGCCATTCACGGGAAGTATATGGTGTACGTCAATTTCATACATAGGGCATCGGGAAACCCTGATGATGCCGAGGCCTCTACAAGCGGGCAAGCGCAGCCCGTGCCTGAAGATGGCAGCACAGAATGTGCTGCCTCGGAGGGAAGTCCTGTGCAAATTTTGTGCCAAATGAGGGGGCGAAAACATGGTGGTCGGCCCGCATTGACTACCACGAGTATCTACCGAACGAGCCTCTCGGGTTGGAGTCCAACGAGAACACCGACCCAAGCCCGGATGGTACCCAAGCCGAGGAATTTTAATAGCTATGGCTGCGCCACAATTCCATAATTCATTAAGTCATATTCAATCATTCCTTGAGTATGTGATCATGAATCCCAACATACAACTATAGCATGGCTAAGCATAATACGATACCCATGTTGGTAGTTTATCAATGTTCAACTAAAATAACCCATCCTATGGTGTTCAAGGATTTATGTCATTCAAGGGGTACATGTCAATAACATTTTTGAGGTGTAATGACAATTAGGTAATTAAGTATTCCCGAAACTATTTAATATAAAACTAGCAATGCATGTTTATATCAAATAATATAGTTTTATAAAGTGAGTACAACATAGTCAAAGGTCTACGACTTGCCTTCGTTGAAGAGTTGAGGAGCTTCGGTCGTCGGGTCCAAGAATTCGTTCGAAACACCGGAATCTACACGAGCGAACGAAGCTAAATAAATAAATAAAACCCCAAATAAATTCCAAATAAATACCAAATAAGCACCAACAGAAATATTATTAATTTAGATAAATTTATAAATTTGAATCACTCAAATCGGAGTTCGAACGGAGAAGATATGGCCTTTGGAAGTTTGAAAAAAATAAAATCAAGAAAAAGGAATTTTCCTGATTTTTGGAATTATTTTTGTGAAGGAAATTGAGTTTATGACATCGACTGACGTCAGCCCTGGAGATTTTGTTTTTGGCCGAAATAATTTTCAATAGAAAAAGATTGGAAATGCCACATGTGCTAACTGGGCAGCCATGTAGACACAAAGGATGACGTGGCGCCACCTAGGCAGCCACGTGGGCACCTGAGCGGCGGTGCTTGGAGCTCTAGGGATCGCCGATGAACGGCGGTGGCCCAGTTACCGGCGAGGGCACTAACGCGAAGAGGGCGATGTGGTGAGCTTGTTGCTCACCTCGCAGGCGGCGAGGCTTGAGGGGGCTGCCAGCAACGGAGAAGAAGGCGGCGGTGGTTGGAAGTGGTGGAGGAGCTCCGGTGGGTGTCCGGTGAAGGGGAGGCGCGCACGGGGAATCCCTCGGCCTTGCGAACCCAGAGGTGGCGACGAAGGAGGCTCGGTGGCGGTGCTAGAGGCGGCGGCGTCGAGCTTGGCCTACGGGGAGAAAACGCGAAATGCAAGCGCTCTAGGGCGAGAAGGATAGGGGGAGGAGAGGGGAAAGAGAGAGGCAGACATGGGGCACCCGTTGCTCACGTTTTAAAGGCTCGAGGAAGCCCATAGGGGTGGGGACGAGCGCGGGATGCCAACGGCTTTTGCGGAGAGGAGCTCGCGTGCTCCGGGATTTCGCGCGGAGAAGAAGGGAAGCGACAGATGAGATGGGGCGGCGAGAAACAAGGGATGTGATGTGCGCGTCCGCATGGAGAACCGACGAGTAAAACCTGGGATTAGATGGGAGCTTGTCAGTGGAAATGGCGGACTTGGGTGGCTCGCGCACGGGGAAGAAGAGGCGCGGAGAAGAAGACAAGGGGAGAAGAAGAAACTGACAGGTGGGACCGCCTTGGCAGCGAGAGCGAGCAGAGAAAGCGCTGGAGCGGGCTGGCGAAGGAGACCGTTGGATTTCAATCGGACGGTTCAAAATGAAAGAGATGTTCAGACCGAAACGTGGTTAACGCGATCGGACCGTCCAAAGTTGATCGGACGGTCCACAGAGGTTGGGACGTTCGGACCGCCGAACGTCCTAGCATAATCGGGTCGTTCGTTTTGATCGAACGACTCGCAATGAAAGAAGGGCGCGAGCGCGCGGGAGTGGGCCGTGGAGCTAGGCCACGCAAAGGGGAAGGAGGAACGGGCTGAGAAGGATACAGCCCAAGAGCTAACTGGTGAATTAAAATGTATTTCCGATTAAAGAAATGCTAGAAAACAAAAAAGGCTTTTAAAAATTAGTTAATAAAGTCTAAAGAATCTAGGAAAATGCAAAGAAATCCCTTGAATTATTTAGAGCTTAATAAAAATACTTTTAACTATACTTTAGGTCTTTAGCTTTTGATTTTGCAAACAAAATAAATTTTAGTTTCGGTTTAAAAGGAAAAACCATTTTTAAATTCCAAAAATGCAATAAAAACCTTAAAATAATAATTTGACTTTTAAACCCAAGAAAACTCAAGTAAACCAATTTTAATTTAATTGAAGTTTGATTAATTCAATTTAAATAGTTTTTAATTTCTAAATTTCAAGTTAAACTTTTGCAACTTAGTAAAATCAAATACGAGCTAAGGAGTTGTGTGCGTTCCGCGTTCGATCGAGACACCGGAAGGAAGAAGCGGGTGACATGCGTAACATGTTCATTAACAAAAAGTACGAATGTCGTCAATGAAACGATCAGAGGTTGTAAGTGTCTTACGGTGTCATCACGCCGCGAAGCGCTGTGACGGTCGTATGTGCGGCGGAGGCTCTCTTGGTGCGTCAGATCTGTCACCTCCTCCGGGCGCTCCGGAGGAGGAATGGTGAGACTTGAGATCGTTTGTGGCACATACCACTCCATGTACGCACCGTACGACTCAAGGTCATACGAATGCTGCTCATTCCAAACATCCATGTGCGCCCTATTCATCCATACCGTAATCCACTGCTGCTGGTGCATTCGCCAGTCTTGAATATGCCCACCCGCCCTCGATTGCCTGCATTTCCAAAAAGATTCATGTTAGGAAAGAAGACGTAAGGGCTACAAAAATTACTCGGATGAAGTTTGACTCATAGGTGTATGACTCGCTCTAGGAGCCTCCCGTCCGGGACACGAGCTGGTACCGACCAAACTGTCGCATTACACGCTGCGGCGCATAAGGCTCCACCATATATGAGAACATCAGATGGCTGGTCGTCGTCCACAGTAATGCATCCAAGACGCATTGCACGGACAGCCCGCGCGGCGCTACCGCGAGCAGAAAATTAGGATACCATGGACACCAGATGATGTCGCTCTCGTGGAACGACTCTAACTCGTTGTGGTACAACGAGTAGCACCTCACCGGTCTTCCGCTGGCCCAGCGCAGACAGGTAGTAGTCCATTGTAAGCCCATGGTGGGCGCGTCTACATCGTCATGTGGGGCAGGGTACGGGTGCGCCACTATCTCGATGGTTGGCCGCCCAACAGGGAAGTGCTCCCAACTCCACAGCTGCAGGAGCACGTAGCAGATGACTAGGTTGGTACCAGCAATACCGCGCCGTAAAGCGTCACACAACCCCCGGTATGTGGCGTAAAGGACGGCTGATCCCCAGCTGTACTAAGGCATTATCCTAGCCCCCGCGTCAACCAAAGACTCGACGACGCGGATGAAGCTGGGGTTCAAAAAATCACCCTTTGTGGTTGGAAACAGGACCCAACCAAAGAGCTGGAGAATGTAAGCAACGAGGTGCGTCCTAACGACCTCGTGAGGTGCACCCTGCGGGCATTTGCTGAACTACCTCAGCCAAGCCCGAGGGACGCCACGTGCACCCTCTGGGAGAGGTTGGCCAAACCACTGCTCTAGCCTGGCCTTCCAGTCCGCACTCAGAGGGCCCGGAACAAGTGGCACACCCCGGATCGGGAGACCGATCAAGAACGAGATGTCCTACAGGGTGACCGTCATCTCACCCCACCGAAAGTGGAAGGTGTGCGTCTCGGGCCTCCACCTGTCGACAAGTGCGGACAGCAGGCTGGCGTCCTAGGGTGAACTGGCATCCGATGGAGACCATCCTCGCAAGGGGCAACAAGCCCATGTCCTAGAGGATCGGGACGTAGCGATCGTCCAGTGCCCAGCAGTCCCTCCCTGTCTGAAGCGCCAGGGGCGGAGGGCCATCCGCGTCAACGGTGAGCCACAGCTTGCACCGGTGGTCCTCATCGTAGAATTGTTCTAGTGGCTCCGATAGAGACATGGCTAGCAACACATGGATAGGGAACATTAGTGAGAATGTGGCTAATGAACATAAAAGATTGTAAATTAATTGCAGAGTAGTTTTCCTGAGGTGATAAGCTACATGATAAGCTAGCTTAATTAGATTATGCTCTTCTGTTCTTCGGTGAATGCATTTCTTATTATTAATTAAGAAATTAATGTATAGTAATTAAATAAATAAATAATTAATTACTACTAATAAACACTGTAAATTAAAAATTACGACTAAACTACCTGCGAACGACGGCGGTTAATAACGTTGAAATGTCCCTAACAATATAATCGACAGAGCAAGAGAGCGAGTGAGAGAGCGCGAAATGAAATGAAATGAATGAGCGGAAGAGCGAGCGAGCGACTCAATATGAAATGAACTAGCGGAAGAGCGAGCGAGCGACTGTGAAATGAAATCGTGTTCGCTCTCTCTAATTTATAGCCACTGCTCTCAAAGGGAATCCTTATCCCGCGCGCTAATTAAGCCAGAAATGTCGGCGGACAAAAATTTGATGATGAGACAGGGAGGGGATAACGACTGATTGATGCTCTCGGTGGAAAATTTAGGCAAATGGAGAGAGGGCCTCGTTCAAATATTAGGATAATCAACACATGGCACAGACATTTATTGATTCGTAGGAACATGACACTTATACAAAATAGTGATAAAAATTCTGAATGAATAAAATAATAGAAAATTTACACAAGCAAGTACATGATGTCAAAAAGCCTCCACAAAAAAAATTTATAATTTTTTGAACTTATTTGCTATATTTTAAAATTCCTTCAAATTTCAGACCCTAACTAATTATCTAATTAACCTAACCTAATTAACTAATTAATAATTTGGCTGGCGCGGGGTGCCCATGCGCTTCACCTGGCGTGGCGCATGGCCACCACGCGCCAAAGACGAGGTGGCGGGTCTGGCCGGCGCGCACACCGCAACGCACCGGCGGGTGACGTGTCGCGACGGCGGCGCACGGTGGCCGTGTGCCAGCGCTGCTATTTCTGCAAATACACGCTTTCGATGGTTAAAACTGCAAATACGAATCGCAAACGGGCCGTATCGGCCAAAAATTTGTAGAGTATTGTATTATACAGTAGGTATCCGCTTCAACGTATAAATCTCTACCTGACAGAGATGGAGGGAAGGAGGAGAGGTAGTCGGTCCCAAGTGTACTTTATTTGGCTTGTAATAAGTTCTTAAATTCTCTCTCTAATCCCTAAATTCACTAAAAGCCTGGAAAATAAAAAATTCTGCGCGAATCTTAAAGTGCACTGTGTGGCTGTGATTGTGGGTGCAGTTGAACGTGCGTTTCAGATCGGCATTTCCGGAGGTTTGAGTCCTCAATCCTACATACATACTAGCCATTTCAACCTTGAATAATCAGTCCATTCCGCTGCCCTACTCTTTACTCTTCCCAGCCAATTTCCCCGTCAGAATCAATGCAAATTCCAGCTGTCCCACGGGTCCGTAGCCAGCGAAATCATCTGTAGTCCTTCGCCGTCCTTGTATGCTACTCACTCAAGCTACTTGGCGAACACAAGCAAATGCGGCACGATGTCACGCTACGAGCAATGAAGAATCGAATCCACGGTCCAGCCACCAACCAAATCCTTCCTGTACCTAATCAGTCAACTCAACCACGCTATTCCTGAGCACTCAGTGCCCGGACGCATCACCTGTGTTGTACGAGTGATTTAAGTTTTGATTTGAAAGGAGGCATCTCTGAGGAGCTCATTGCGATAAGACGCAGCAACGAGCAGCGTACTTGCAGTACCAGTGTACCACTGCAGCAGTGAAGGATGGCGCCAGTAGGAGGGTACACCGGGTTGTTGAGCGATCTAGTACACAATGAAATATCAAAACTAGAAAGGGGAAAAAGAACTGTGCTGAGACTTCGAACGGCCACCATACATGCAAAATCATCCAAAAAATACGGATTTACCTGAATTTAGAAATACTTGTCGCCGCGAGCTAAAGATCTAACCAATTTGATCATTTTCTTGCTGCAAAGTAAGGGCCCGTTTGAAGATTTTTTTAATAATATATTTTTAATAGAATTACACAAATAAATCCCGTTTAACAAAATTACAAAAATGAGCTTCTACCGCCATTCCGAATGACGAAATGGCCCTGTCGTCATGAACACAATGTGAAATATCTAAGTCGCCATTTGAATTAGTTACAAGATCCTATCGCCAAGTGAAATGGTGCCAATATCTATAATTTCTTTTCAATTTTTTTTAATGTAACGGTAAATAATATTAGCCGTAGTACATAGGTTACACATAATAATTTGATGTATGACATAACATGTCAACCTCCATGGTGCCAGCCCCGAGTAGGGCAGTCGGATGAGGTCCCCGCGGCGCCGTTCGACTGCCTATTTCTCCTTCATGCTGTTCATTTCTCGTATGGCAATACTTGTAGGTATGCCCGGACTTACTGCAAATAGAGCACTTCTTCGTACGATGTCTGGCTTCTACTTCGTCCATATCGTTCCTGATACGTCGTCTCTGCCGTCGGCCAACCGTTCCCTTCAACCTATCAACGTCGATGGCCCAGATCAGCTCCTTCCAGGTAGTATGGCCGGTGAAATGGCCAACCACGTCGTAACCATACAACTCTGCACTTCAGGTTAGCATCACTTCTACATTGGTAAAATATTCAGAAAGGTATTGACCGCGATGCTACGCCAACGTCGAACATACGGTCATCACATGTGAGCATGGTCTATGCAGAAGAAATGACTTGTTGCAAGTGCATATGCAACGAGTGCAGCCAAGGTGGACGATTGGATGGACAAAGCTTCACTAGATTTTCTCCTCCTCTCTGCTCCTCTCTCTTCCCTCTTCCCTTTTTATTTTTTCCGAATAAAAGTGAATTTTGCCCGAATTTTATGGGTCTTTTATACGGAAGGTTGTCTTGCTATTTGGAATGGCGACAGAGACTTGCGGGGTCCTTGCGACATTTGAAATAACGATTTGCCTAAATTGATAGGGTCTTTCGGCACTGTTCAGTAGGTGATAGGAGCCAGGCTCGTGTCGTCATTCCAAATAGCGAAATAGTCATGTAGTCATTTGGAATAACGACAAACAGTTATTTATTTTTTTAATTCTAGTAAAAAATATATTATTTAAAAAATTCCTCGTTTGGAATGCGGAAGTTTTTCCAGGTTCCAAACGGGCGTGAAACAAGCATGCACGATAAATCCTGAGCTCGCATCTGTCTTTTGTCCCCTCGCTCATGCCGTGCCACTGCAGTACTGAACACTTGTAAACAAATTAAGCGGCAATCAAGCAATAACACAGACTTAAACAAATGGCAATTACTTGGCGATATCGAGTGTAATGTAATGTGGACCCCTGGAGCGGCGTCGTTGATATACAAGGCTAGTGGCACTAGTATAAAGGAACAGAAGGCAGAGAAGAGAGGACAAACAGCGAGAAAAGCTGGAGGGCAATGGTTGGTGGGGAAAAGAAGTGTCCATGCCAGCTCGGTGATGATGTGTTGGTGTCCATACAAGGGAAATTGATCCTCTATATTTAGTATCTAGAGTACTACACAATCGAAAGCCAATTATTTAATTGTTTCTATAGTATTACTGTCAAGTACTGTTCACTCTCTCATTCACACGGTGATTCTCTGCATTACAACAGAGGACTGGGATCCCCGGAGACAGTATAGCCTGCAGTGTTTCGCTTTCACAATCCAAACCCAATGGTCACAAATTACCATCTGGTCTCCATGCAGGCACTTTGTGACTGTTCTCAATGGATCATGATTTTCTGAGCATCTTACCAAATTACCTTCAGGGCATTGTCAGTGGCAGATCTTCTGCAGCATTCTGTCACGAACCAATCACAATTATTGCCCCTACAAGGCTGTACCCAATGATTCCTGAAAAAATAAAGGCATGGTAACTAAAAGCTGTGTTATCTACTGCCATTTGTACCTATTGAGAAACAAGGGATCCTAGCGATGTATTATGACTTTAGCAGGTAAACTGCACCGTTTGGTCAGTACTGAAGGAGTCAAGTAGTAGTAGTAGAACTGAAGAGTGAAGAAGATGCCACCAGGGAGTCAGGGAGAACATAACATCAGAAGTCTCAGTATAAGAACTTTATGCCTGCCCCAGAAAACTGTAAACAGAAACATACATATCAAATGTTGCAGACCAATCTGAAGCAAGGCTGATGACGGCCACTGAACTAAGACATAGCATAATTGTATCAATGATTGCCACTCAGAGTCACTCCTGTTGTTTAATACAAGAACATGGCAGGCACAGCTCACAAGAAGATTATAGTACTACTCTCAGTTGTGTAATCTCAGGCTGAATACATTCACAGTAACGGTTCAAATAATATATTCAGCGTGGTTGGTAAAAGAGGAGTTGAGTCAAAGAAATGGACATAACAAAAAGCAGCATAAACGCAGACCAGTGTCCTTGAGCAACTGATGATCAGAATCATTGTTACAAACAGATTGCGACAAGGATATCTAATGGTATGAGCACATGCCAAATGGAATCAAGAAAAGCACCCACCAAACCCTGTCCATTGCACAGATCTGATTCACAGCAAGTCAATATAACATGAATTGAATAGAATTATAGAAGTGAAGCCCAACTGCAGGAGAATGGGGGCATGCATCATTCAAAAGGAAAAGAAACAGACAAAGCGCGGAAGGAAAAGGAATGCCTCTGCTGCCAGTGTTGAACTGGAGGAACGCCTCAAGTGATCCATATGTACAGACTACATAAACGAATCACAGGTTCTATCATGGATATGTGAATTACATTACACATCTAATATGGCAGCTCAGTAGGATCTGCTTCCAACCAATCCCAATGTACAGCACAGATGATGAAACGCGAAATGGCTTGGAGCTCAGGACTGTATTAAATAATTTGTTATGCAAAAAAGAATTTAATTACCTTTTCAAAAAGAATAACAGTGCGTGGTTGGTCATATAATTCAGAAACTTTGCTGTGGTATTACATCCAAAAAATTACAACTCGTACCACTAACAGTGTGCGTATTAGCTCAGAAACAAAAGTAGTAGAGGAACACTATTGTACAAACCGTATGAAGAGAGACAAGCCTACAGTCTTCCAGGATATGGGTCAACTTGTCAAGCATGGTTGCCCTCGGTTTAAGATTTAGTTGGATCTTTTTTTTGCTGCAGATCGTTCAGATGGACTTACCTTCTCTCCCATTTCACAAAAGAGGGCATTTTCTTCAACATTCAGTTGTAGTTTAGTCATCCCAATCTACATCCCAGCCATCTTTGCTATTGGTCTGAGACCTCAAAGAAAGGCCATTTGCTGACACATTTCCAGCAGGTTTTTCATCTGAAGGTTTTGCAGGTGCTTCTTCGTCATCCCAGTCGTCATCCCAGCCATCTTCCCAGCCGTCTACTGTGCTGGTAGTATTGTCTGCACCTGATGAGTTGGGAGCCTGAGCTCCCATTTCAAGCTGCTGATACGGGACTCCAACATCGTGCTTTCTCCTGGCAAACTTGCAACAAGCACACACAAACCCCACCAAGACAATAGTGAAAACAAAAAAATATGCTCCATAGATTGGATTCATGCGTGTTGCATAAGCTGCAAACTGCTGAAATTGTTGTCGCCAATCAGAAACTGGTTGCCTAATGCGCAAGACACAATGCTCATTCCCAACATTTAGTGTAATGTCCCCACCATTTGGATTGCTATATCTTATGTTCACCTGGTAATATAAATTGGATTAAACAAAATTAGCATGAACATGCAATTTGAAAATGACAGCCTACTTGCAAACAAAAATCTCACAACAACCTAATAACAATAAGCATGTATTTAATCCTGTTAGAATAATGTACTCATTCATTTGCAACAGATATTCATAAGGAATGCATGGAGTCTTCTCGTGCTCCAAGTCATAGGTGTACTGGTTAGTTTGAGAGGTCAGGTCACATATTCAATCAAAGGCATCTTCTCATGCTCCAAGTCATAGTTGTACTGGTTAGTTTGAGAGGTCAGGTCACATATTCAATCAAAGGCATCTGCATGCTTTAATTCATAGCTTCTCACACCTGTCACTCAGAATGAATGTAAACATAATAATATCATAACTGTAGTCTCTCTTCATGAAACAGGGGAATGGTCCTCCACTCTTTTCTTGGAAAAAAAAAACTCTGGAAACCAACAGGCAGTTATACAACTGTGCTTGACCTGCACAGACAATCTACCCACAAATTCCATAAGCACATATCGTGCTTCTACAAACTCCCAAACAAACACATGTGGCGAGAAGTGAGAACCATGAATCCGTAATGCCCTAAAGCGAAACCAACCTTGAAACACATGGCTCACCACATTGACCCAGAAATGAGCTAGCAAGTGCCTACGAATTGGGATGATGGATTATTTAGGATTGGGATGATGGGTTATTTAGGTAAATCTCACCCTCTACTTCAAGTATGAGAGTATACTACCAACATATTCAAGGAAACTTGATGCAAATGTTAGAACAAACTAACTTGCATACCTTTGCAGGGAAACCCTTGGCATGGAGATGTTGTGGCGTCTCATCAATATCAATATTTGGTGTTGCTTTGACATTGACAGCAATATCATTCTGCCCTTCATTCAGGACTATAACAAATGATCCAATTGAAGCTGCGAGAATAAACACAAGGCTTTTTAAGATTCATGAAGTGAAGATTATACATACGCTAAGAAATCTATATTATGATTTCCCACCGTGTTCATATATCTAAAACAAATGCCACAACAACACAAATCAAGTTGTTTATCAGATAATCTCTGTTTCATTCCCCAGAAATTAAAATTATCAACTTATATACCAATATTTGTCTTCACATATTTTAACTCCGTTAGTGTCCCTTGAAAGCTCCAGGTCTGCAGGACACCAAAACTGACAACCTGCACACTAACCTCTGAACATAACCATTAACCATTTACTATGACCAGATGTCTTTTGGTTCTTGGTGTGGTAAAAAGGTGCATCCCTTCAATGACATTATAGCATATCCCTTGTTGCCACTCCCCCAAACGGCCCACAATTCTGGCCTTAAATCTTACTGAGGAAAGCAATACCAATCAGTATAAGCCAACTAATTTTTAATAGGAACATACACTTGGATAGCAAATCATAATATATGTCCTTTTATGGATCTCTGATCTCATTCAGTTGCTGGTTGGAACACTCTTGTATTTGAAATTGGAATAACTTCAATTTTTTCAACAACTTAGCTTAGGGGTATTTAGAACTGTAAACCATCTTATGACATCTCACTGGTTTCTTGACTTGAGAGTCGAGACATCCTTAACTGGTTTTACCTGTGAAGATAATGTAAGGCATTTCCCATAAACATCAACAAAAGTTTCTCCTTACTTCCGTTCAAATAATAGTAGTCCAAGTGATGCAAAACAATTCCCAAGATTTCTGACATGCCATATACAGAAGTCTATTGTTTAATCACATACATATTGTTTTCTGCTAATTCCCTTCACAACTCATGTTCATGCTAACACCCCTACAGTTCAACTTCGTGATTAATTCAATACTAACAGAAGTTAAAGTTCTAATTGACTGATATCACTTAGCATATTGTCAGTACTAAATGAATACAGAAGTAAAACCAATGAAGGAAAAAAGGATATTCAGTACAATGTCTTCCAGACTGGAATCTTCAAGGTGTACTTACGCAATCATCTACCCAATAGGCTAGTCTTAAAAATGCACCTTGTTCTAAACAAAACTAATCTTGACTCAAACATCAATAACACAGTGGATAAAATCTCCCTACTGCGGAAAAATTTAGAAAACAGTGGTTCAGTGGATTGAAGCTAGTGAATTTCCAAGATAACTAGCAGCATTACCGTTCCGGGAAACCTGAAGGCAAGCAGAAAATTCTCCTTTAATTAAACATTTATCTACGGGATCCACACACTTCTCCACCTCCTCTTTCCTTTGGTCTGTCGGCTTCATCGAACTTCCTCCTCCTTCCTGGTCCGTCTCACCAGTCAGTCCGGGAGCTCCCAGCGGAGTATCCTTGTGCGCATTCTTCGGTGGCACCGGCTGTGCAGAGACCTGCGCCGCACCCCCTTCCTGCCCCTTATTCTCTGCCTCACCTGACGGCGGCAGCGGCGAATTCTTTGGTGCCGTTGCCGGCTGTGGCGTTTCCTGGTGCTGCTTATTGGTATCAGGATTCTGCACCGCAGTTGACGTCTGCCCCAATTCTTTCGAGATGCCACTCTTTGCTGATCCACCCGCAGCGGCGGTAGGTGCAGAAGCTCCCTTAAGAGATCCAAACAAACACTAAATCTAAATCTTGTACCTTTTTTTTCCGCAAAAACGCTAATCCATTCCACCAAGTATAATCTAAACTAGCTAACTAAAAAACTCAAATCCTCACCACGCTGGAGCTGGAGCTGGGCTTCTCGCCCTGCAAAACCCTCGCCGATGCTGCAGGGTCAGGAAGCAGGGCGAAAGCAAGGAGGAGCACTATAAGCGCGGCGAATCTGCAGGAGCCCATCGAATTCGGGCTGAATTCTGGAGCGGAGGAGGTGGGCTGTGCGAAGAGGACAAGAATTGGAAGAGGCTCTGCGCTCACGTGTTGTTTTGGTCGCAGCTAGACTTGACTTGAGCGTTCGTGGTGATTTGTATTCGGTTTGGGATTTTGTTCAAAGTTACCCCAATCATCGTCAAACTGAGGCGACTTATTTGGACCAAACAGCTATATTTGAATTCAGTCGGTCCAGTCCGTTTTCTTTTAAGCATAGTGCCAAAAATTAGACCGATCAAGTAGCCGGCCGCCGGTTTTTATATATATCAGGGACTGTCTATTCATAAGTTGTCTGAAATTTTCTTAAATTTAAGTTACTTGTTGTGACCATTGGATCAATATCCAATCACATGACATCCATTGATCAATATCCAATTATATGACAATTATATGACACACTAATCTCTACACAAATCCAATGATCACAACAAGTGATTTAAACTTAAGAAAATTTCAGACAACTTAAAACTAGCAAAATCGTATATATTAAGCAGTTGTCTTGCGCCTTCGTCCTCCTCCATCGCTCCTCTCCCCGCTTCCTCCTCTTCCTCCACAAGATCTTCGGCCTTCGTCCTCCTCCGTCACTCCTCTCCCCACTTCCTCCTCTTCCTCGAGATCTTCGGCCTTTGTCCTCCTCCGTCACTCCTCTCCCCCACTTTCTCCTCTTCCTCCTCAAGATCTTCAGGGCCAGGCCCCTATCGCCTCCCATGGCCTCTCCTCCTCGTCTACTTCAACTTGAGCAAGAAACATGCCGCCTCTACCCATTGCTCCTCCACCATGTACAACGGTTGGGCCGACCTCGCCGCCGAAGGCCGACCCTGACCTCCCCTTCGCCCTCCCGCTCCAACTCCAACAATCACATGCCTTGTTGCCGCTCCTCCTCTTCCTCCCCGTCGTTGCCCTCTCCTTCTCCCGCCTCCTTCCTATCCCCCTCCTCACAACCACCTTCGCCTTCGCAGCAGGATTGACCGCCAAGTACCTCGCCCTGCCTCCCCCTCCTCTCAATCGCACCGCCTCGTCGATATCGACGCCCAGGTCCACGTTTTCAAGGACCAATTGGCCTCCGCGGCACCGACACGGGCCTGCTCCTCGACACCATCGATCGCGTGCGCGATGCGATCATGGACGCTGCCCGATTGGCTAACCAAGGTGGCAACAGCAACAACACCACCGCGTCTGATGCGCTCCCTCCTGTGCTTACCCGATGACTGGCGGGCGTGGAGGCGAGTAGCTGGGCGGCCACCTGGAACATCTCATACTCCTCCTCCGCCACCGCCGCACTTGGCTTCTCGCCTTCCTCATTTCCTCTTTGTCTGGTTCAGTGAAACATGCACCAGTTCGCCAGTTTACTAAAAAACCAACCGGTTTGGCCGATTTTTCCTGATCCGAATGCATGGACGGTCTTTGAGCTGAATCGAGCTGGCTAGTTCGCCAGTTCTAGCTTTTTTTTGGTTTATGCGGTCTGGTCTCACTTTTTTTACTATGCTTTTAAGAATTTTAACAAAGTAATTATGGGGATCTTGCTGCAATTAACTTTGTAGGATAAGGTGTTCCTATTTCCTTATCCATATGACCATATGAATCTGTAGAAGAAAGTAGATGGTAAATACTACAATAGCAAGTAGGGTATAACTAGCACCCAGATGCAACATCGGTGAATAACTTGCATAACAATTGTAATTAACATATGCAATAAAATGTAGAATAACAAGAAAAAATGCCAAGAAATATTGAAAAAAAAATCAACTTCTCACCGAAAGAAGAAGAAAAACTATGAGTATATGACTTAACTAAGTGCTAAAACAAGATCAGAAATCCTCAACAAAAAAGTTTACGACCTTTTAAAAAATGTTCGTGCAACAATAGAATTAAATGTTCGCAACAAAAATTGAGAATCGCAGGCTCTACCACAACAAAAAAATGACCATGCGTAACACGATTTAAAAAAGTTGATGCAACATTTAAGAAGATACATTGCAACAAAATGAAACACTCCATGCATCAATTGAGAAAAGTTGTTGCAACAAATAAGAAGACCTACAATATCAAATAAAAATACTTATTGTAACAAGTAAGAAAATGTAGATATTATGAGGATATGCTCATAATCTTAGGATGATGATACAATTGACAATGGTGACGAGGGTTTTTCGAAACACTCATTTTCGGTAAATTTCAGAAACTATCAGACTTCAGGCGGTCTGACCGGCCTTGGTCGATGGTATGATCGTCCATCCCTGGCGGTAAGACCGGCCATGTGCAGGCCATAGGGCCGGTGGTCAGACCGGCAGTGGGCAGCGGTCTGATCGGTCATGTCGAGCGGTCTGACCGGCTGACGAGGATTAAATTCCTAATTATTGGTTTCACACTTAAACCAAAAGCTACACAGCTTATGTAGTCATAAACCTCGAGGCCAATAACCCCTGTGGTCGTTAGAATCCTAGAGGTAACTCCGCGAATAACCTGGTCGGAAGGGCCTGCACCAATTGCTTGACCAAATGGTTGCTTGTAAAGACTTTGAACTGGTACTTGAACCTGATTCCAAAGACATCCTTTCTGTGTGAAGAATGAGACATGTGCTTTATCAACCCCAAACCACACGATGCTTTACAGCCCTGAGTCACTGACAATAACCACTACATAGCTTTGTCTTCCGACGACACTAACTGACGAACAGTTGTTGGTTCACTAAACAACAATTGCCTCCCCGACCAGACGTGACACTTCCAACATGCGTCTTTTCTAGGAGTAACTACCACCTCTTCATTAGTTATTTAAAGGGAGATCAGGAAGCAATTGGAGAGGATCGAAGGACACAAGAACTAGCGATCTGAAGACAAATGAAGCAATAGCATATCAAGCAATACTCTTAGTGTAATTGGGGCTAGTCTGTCGCCTAACTTAAGACACCTTTGTAATAACCAGTTTATTGCAATAAAGCGCAACCCTATTCACCTCCAAGAACACTTAGCCAGATTGGTCGCTATGAGATGGAGACTCGACCTTCATTTCTTCTGCAACCTTGTTTTTCGAAGGGTATCACCCCCTCGAAGATCTTGACTGCTTCATCCTCCGGGCAGTCGAAGTCCGCTTCTAGGGCTTGAAGGTTGATGGAGGGGTCGGAGGCCTTAAGCTTTGCCAAAGCAAAGCTGACTCCTCGCAATAGTGTACTTCATGATCTTTGCATGGTTCCTTCAAGAAGTTGCGACCAGATTTCGGAGACACTCGAGTTGTCGACTAAGGCAATTTGCATTCTCGATTGGATCTCTTGAAAAAGATAAAAATACTTCTGATCCCATGTCGGCAAGAATTTTGTTGAAAGCAATGATTTTCTCTTCAAGATTCCGCTCGATTTCTTTCTCCTTATCATGCTCGAACTCAAGAGTTTTCTCTATTCTTTCCAATTTTTGAGCTTGCTCTGCACGAGTAGTTCAAGAGTTAATGAATATCATTAAAACACTGATCGCGTTTATGATCAGTTACCTTGAGCCTTATTCGCAGAAGCCTCGATGGCTTCTTTGTGCCTGAGAGAGGCTTCATTGAACTGGTTGACCAGTCTTCGATCGACCAGTCTTTAGCCTGGAACCTCTCTTCAAGCCTAAGTATCATGGCTTCCTTAGCCACGACCTCCTCCTCAAATTTTTTGAATTCTGTCAAACATGACAAGTGGAGAAGTTGAGAAACAACGAGGAACAAAATAACAAAAAAGGGAAAGAAGAAGTCAAGAAGAAACACTTACTTTTCAGTTCGAAGTTTTTCTTCTCCAGAACAGTTAGCCGCTAGATCAGTTCTCCGACCACAGCGACGTTCTTGAACATATGCTATAAAAAACATATAGCAAACTTCTTTAAGTTTTAAAACTTCTTAAACATGCTATAAGAGTAGTCGTAAGGTATTTACCTGGATCACCTTGTCCGCATGTTGGGAGTAAAAGGTCCTAGAGTCTGTCTTTGATTATCAGTCTGCTTGCGACCTTCCTTCAAACCTCCTCGAGTCTTTTGTCATCAAAGACTCGAGGCTGGTTAGGAATGCCATGGAGGATAGGAGACCTCCTAACTGAAGGATTCCCCTCCGCGAGGTCGATCACTTCAACCACTTTGGTCCCAGCAGCGAGCTTGCTGGGACTTGTCTTTTGTACCTGCCTCCAAAGGCATGGTCGGAGCCGCTAAGGATTCCTAAGCAGGCATCGTTGCTTCCACCTGCTCGTGGGTTGGCTTGATCAGCCTTTCCTCAGAATTTTCCTTTGAGGGTGTTCGATCGATCGAACACTAGAGGATGTCGAACCCGGGAGCGAAGGATCAGCACTACTACCGTGCTCGCAAGTCACACTCAATATTGAATTTAAATGCATGCATAAGGAAACAAGTGAGTATGGCGGGGTTGTTTTGCATAAACAACATTTTCAGTTTGAATAAGCATAGTAGTTTCTAAGGCAATTTTATACTATGGATAAAATCATATTTTGAAATAGTAATGATATAATGTGGATAACCTCCAATGATAAAGTGAAGGATCCCCTCCTAACACTTGGCTTCCCGCCCAAATTTTCATAAGGATTAACCATCCTCAACATTTAATAAAGCATTTTAAAACCAAAACAATTCTAACTTTAAGTGGCCCCGCTAGCATGTCCATGACCACGACGCGGCTATTCGAATAGTTTCTACTCGCAGAGTTGGTACAACTTTACCCACACGAGGTGACATGCTCGTTATGTCGAAATTCACGCTCCGTAGGCGTGTGGTGAGCAATTACCATGAGGCCTTTACAATGTTTTATCCTAGTACATTCATGCGCTAAGGTTTGCCTTTGGGTGGCCGTCCTCAGGAAGCCCTCTTGCGCCAAGTGGAATAAAACGTCTAACCGACACCCACAAAATCACATGACATAAATATACTAGGACATCACAAATTAGTTAGCCAAATCCTGCCCATACAGGACATGTGGTGATACGTTATGGCATAGCAATAAGCGGCTCAAAGCCTGGTCCTCAATTGACTTGGCGTCATTCCTACAACCCATGGGCCTTGATCTTAACCAGATCCAACCCGTGCATAAACCTGCACCCACCATTCCGACCATTTCGCCCAAGTCCAAACCCATTTTGATTTTATTTTGAATAAAAACTTCATTTATAAACTCATGTGGTAAAACAATACCACAATATCAAGTTTGAAAACAATTTGTAGAAATCGGTGTAAACCCTCCCAAATTCGTAAATGTGGACTAAGCTTGCTAAGCATATATTTGAATTTTGTAATATCTTGCCTATGGTATCAAGGTAGTTAGATACAACATTCAAATTTGGCCATACAATAACATATGGAATTAACTATACGTAAAGCAGGATATTAAAATATTTATAACAACATATGCATGCAATAAGGAGTTTAAAAACTGAAAATAACTTAAAATAATAGGGGCAATATGGTCAATGGTGTAACTTGCCTTGGTCGATGTCTTGAAATTCTAAATCTTGATTGATCGAACTCTCGGAGTTGTCGAGTTCTATACTGTAAAATCGACAAATTCAATATGCAAATTCAAATAAATTAAAAACATAGCTCAAATTAACTCCAAACTGAAATATTTTGGTTTAGTTAGCTAGATTATAATTTTATATAAATTTTGCAATTTGAATCACTCAATTTGGAGTTCATATGCAAAAGTTATGAATTTTTGAAGTTTATATCTAAATCTGAAATTTTATTGAATTTCGAATTATTTTCCTCACGAAAATCCATTTATTGCGCAATGATTACATCAGCTCGATTTTGGAAAATAAAAGATTTAAAAGTATTCGACAAAGTGGGCCCCATGAGTCGCTGACTTCGGCCCATGTGGACCAAGTCCATCTGAGCTTTGGGACGGCGGCGCGGTGGACCACGCCACGTGTGCGTGTGCGTGGGTGCGACATGGCGCCACGAGCCATGTTCTTGAGATGGCGCCAGTGGTGCCACGGTGGTGACCCACGTCGCTTGCGGCGGCAAAAGTGTCGGCGCGACCGACAAGCGGCGGCCGCGGAGGTTCACCGTGGCGAGTGGTATCAACACGTAGCCACGATTATTGCGAACATGATGGTACGAATTAGCGCGGATGGGCGGCGGTGGTGGCGGAATTGGTGCGGAGCGGAGGAAGAAGCCACGGTGGTTGCGGCGAGGTGACCTGGTGCTCGAGGCGAAGAAGAGGTGCGTGAGAAGCTCGGTGATGGGAAGTCGTTGGTGTGGTCCACGGCGGCGGGCGTTGCCGACAGCGAGCACTTCGCGTTTTCACCGGCGGTAGCAAAACCCTAAAACAAGAATTGCGATGGTGTTGATGGGAGAGGAAGGAATGAGTGATGGCTTTGAGTTGAGTGAAGGAAGGGGCACCGGGGGCTTCCTTTTATAGGCGTCGAGGAGCTCGGAGCGCGTGGAGGAGGTGGGGTCGTCTTGCGGCGGTTGCGGCGTTGAGGGCGAAACCGTCCGGAGAAGACGGAAGAACATGGGGAAATGCGGCGGTGGTGGGCGGTCATGCACACGCGTCTGCCTTGAATAGGTTGGGCGGTTGAGATTAGGCCGTTAGCGAGCTCGGGCGTGTGCGAAATGGCGGGCGGTATTGCGGCGTGAGGAGGAAGAAGAGGCGAGAAGGCGACGACTTCGGAATCGTCCGATTTGATCGGACGGTTGATAACGAGATGGAATGAAGCGATGCGTTGAGATTAGGCCTGGCCGTTGGATTTTGATCCAACGGTGAAATTAGATCGTGCGAATCGGTAAGTGATTCTCGGCGCACCGTTGGATTAAGATCGCACGGCTCACATTGTTTATAACATTCGACCGCGCGGTGATTGTAAAAGATCTCGACCGTCGGTGCACGATCGGCGGTGGAGATCGGAAGGTGTGCGTGTAATGATGCTGCGCGTCGTTGGATTAAGATCCAACGGTGGATGAGGAGTGAGAGAGAAGTGCGGCGGGTGGTTGAGCTGCCGCGCTGGAGGGAATTTGGCGAGCCTTTGGGTTTCGCCCAAACACAAGTTAGAGGATTTTCTTTTGCTTTTCTATTTGTTTTAATTCTGTTAATTCATAATAGCTTTAGAAAATAGCAAAATACTTCCAAAAATTATGGAAAAATTCACAGAAATTCCCATACTCATTCTGGACTTAATAAAATTATTTCCAACTTTATGTTGGTTTTTAATTTTGATAATAAATTTGTTTTAGCTTTAAAATATTTATAAAAAGCTTTTGAAAATTCAGAAAAAACCACAAACATAAATAAACTTTTAAATTTTATTTGAAATTGAAATTTGGGTTGTTACAAACCTACCCCCTTAAGGAATCTCGACCGAGATTCGATTTAGTCGACAAAGAGATCGGGATAGTTGGTCTTGAGGTCTTCTTCTTTTCCCATGTGGCTTCACTTTGGGTGATGACTCCATCGCACCTTATGCGATCCGATGATTACGCCGCGACTCGCTCTGCGACATCCGAAATCTTGATTGGTCGCTCCACGTAGGTGAGATCTTCTCGAAGATCGAAGCTTTCAAGAAGGTATGGTCTTCCGCGCTTGCAAGCATTTCTCAATGGGATACATGGAAGACATCGTGCCTGCGACAAGGCTTCGCACTCAGGCGATATGCTACTTCACCTCTTTTGGCGAGAATTTTGTATGGCCCCACAAATCTGAGTGCGAGTTTTCCTTTTGTTCGAATCTTCTTACTCCTCTGAGTGGAGTGACCTGAGATAGACCAAGTCTCCTACCTCAAAGTTTAGATCCCTCAGACTGTTATCGGCATAACTCTTTGTCCGGGTTTGTGCCACTTTCGGATGTTCCCTTATAGCTTTGACCTTACTTTCGCCTCTTTGATTATCTCGAGTCCAAAGAGTGATGCTCTCTACTTCATCCCACGTGGAGTTACGCATTTTCTGCCATACAATGCTTCAAAGGAGCCATTTGCAAACTAGCTTGATAGCTATTGTTATACGAGTGCGCATACGGCAAATTCTTGTCCCAACTTTGTCCAAATTCAGGGCACGAACTCGGAGCATATCTTCGAGGACTTGATTGGTGCGTTCCGTCTGACCATCTGTTTGAGGATGATAGGCTGTACTGAAGTTGAGTCTGGTGCCTAAGGCTTCATGCAGACTCTGCCAGAATCTTGATGTAAACTGAGAACCTCTGTCGGACACGATTTTCTTGGGTACCCCGTGTAGACAAACAATCCTAGCCACATATAACTCTGCCAATTGACTGCTTCTGTATGTAGTCTTGACGGGGATGAAATGAGCCACTTTGGTCAACCGGTCAATTATTACCCAAATAGAATCATATCCTGATTGGGTCCTAGGAAGTCCAGTGATGAAGTCCATGCCAATCTCTTCCCACTTCCATTCTGGAATCGGTAGTGGCTGCAACAATCCAGCTGGTCTCTGATGTTCTGCCTTAACTCGCTGACACACATCACAATGCGGCGAACTCGGCAATTTCGCTTCATGCCGACCCACCGCATTTCTCCTTGGATCTGGTACATCTTGGTGCTTCCGGTGAATGGAGTAAGGCGTTTCATGAGCCTCCTTGAATTGATTGTTTTAACTCCTGCTGGTTAGGTACACAAATGCGTTCCCAAACCACAGTTCCTTGTTCATCTTCAGCGAATCCTGGAGCCTTGCCTCTTCGCATATTCTTCTTGATCTCCTTGAGGTCATCATCTTCTAGTTGTTTTTCTCTGATCGACTTTGAAGAGTGGTTGTACTTCCAAAGCATTCACACAACCTGTGACAATCTCCAAGTTTAGACGCTTCAATTCTTCATGTAGTTACGCCGTTCATTCGCACCATCATGGTATTGCAATAGGCCTTTACTCTCGGGCATGCTGCAACTACATTTGCTTTGCCTGGGTGATAATGGATTCCAAGATCATAATCTTTTATCAACTCTAGCCATCTTCTCTGCCGAAGGTTTAGTTCTGCCTGTGTGAATATATACTTCAAACTCTTGTGATCCGTGAAAATCTCACAGCGGTTACCAATGAGATAATGCCGCCAGATCTTCAAGGCATGCACAATCGCTGCTAACTCCAGATCATGGGTTGGATAATTCCCTTCATGTGGCCTCAACTGCCTCGATGCATAAGCTACTACCTTGCCCTCCTGCATCAATACGCATCCGAGACCTTGACGGGATGCGTCGCAGAAGATCTCGAAATCTTTATGGATATCAGGTAAAACTAACACAGTCTTTGAGACCAATCTCCTCTTCAGGTCTTGAAAACTTTCTTCACAGGCATCTGTCCAATCAAATTTCTTCTCCTTCTTCAGAAGTTGAGTCATGGGTCTTGCAATCTTAGAGAAATTTTCAATGAACCTGCGGTAATAACCCGCTAGTCCAAGAAACTTCTCACTTGGTGTCGACACAGGTTGCTTCCAATCTGACACTGCTTCAACCTTGGCAGGATCTACTGCAATTCCTCCTGCTGACACAATATGTCCAAGGAATGCCACTTGACTTAGCCAAAATTCACTTTTTCTGAATTTAGCATAAAGTGATGTTCTCGAGCTTGTCGATATCATCATCGATATGCTTCTCGTGTTCTTCTTCATCCTTGAGTAGATGAGAATGTCATCGATGAAAACGACCACAAACTTATCCAGAATTCCATGAACACTTTGTTCATCATATTCATGAAATAAGCGAGCGTTAAGTCAAACCGAAAGACATCATCAGTAACTAAATCTGATCCATATCGGTGGTGAAGGTGTCTTGAATATCTTCTCGTTTGATCTTGATTGGTAATAGCTTTGATCTCAAATCAATCTTCGAGAAGACACTTGCTCCTTTGGTGATCGAGCGGATCATCTATCCCGGGCAAAGGATATTTGTTCTTTATCGTCACCTCATTGAGTGATCTGTAATCAACACACATTCTCATGCTATTGTCCTTTTCTTGTGAGCAACAAAGACGGTGCTCCCAAGGTGATGAACTGGTCGGATGTAACCTCGCCTTGCGATTCTTCATCTGTTTCTTCAATTCCGCTAACTCATTATTGGCATTCTATAAGTCGCCGATATTGGAGCTGTCCCGGGACTAAGTCAATTAAGAACATGGCGTCCGATCCGGTGGCATGCCGGTAATTCATCGGAAAGACATCGGCATATTCTCGGACTACGGTATGTCTTCAAGTTTCACTTCCTTCATGCTTTGGTGAGGATAGAACTTCCATTGGTGCAGTCTTGGGTTTGAACTCAATGAAATTCCTTCTCCATTTGTGAGAGTGATAGACCTATTGGCGATCTATTTGTCCATGATTCTTGGCTAACGATCCATTCCAAGAATAACGTCGGACCTTGGGAATGCAAGACTATCAAGTCTGCTGGGAAGGATACTCCGGATATTTCAAGGGTGAGGTTCGGGCATAAAGAACTAGTTCTCATTTACGAGCAGGGAATGGATTATCATGGGATTTGCTAAAGAAGATATTGGTAACCCATTTTGCCTACAAATTTATTTGACACGAAAGAATGCGGCTCGGAATCAAATAGTCATCAAGCTGGTATTGAATTGACAAGAAACATACCAAGCACAACATCCGTCTTTGCTGGAGGCTTCCTCGGCCGTGGCGTGGTTCACCACGTCCCTTGATGAACGCTGGCGGCTGCAGATGCCGCGATGTTGTGACTCTGGTCTTTGGCTTGGAAAGCCGCCTGCTCCTTCTTGGGGCATCTATTGGCATAGTGGCCTGTTTCATTGCAGTGGAAACAGGTCACTCCTGCAGCTGAGGGGAGCTCTTCTGCTGAAATTGTCCTCCGGTTGATGCGCTGCGGAAGTTGGAGGTGTTGGGGCGCTGATTCTGCACCGGGGCTCTGGATGTGGAAGACTGGAACTTCCCACGCTGCGGTGGCTGCGGCTGAATAAACGAGGCTTGGGAAAGCCTCCTGCATTGAACTTCGGGCGGCCATCCTCCACTTATGTTCTCCATCTCGTGATGCTTGGCCTCTGGCGGATCGCCTTGTCCACCAACCGCTGGAAGTCGGTGAAGTTACGGGAGATGAGTTGGACAGAGATATCGTCGTTGAGTCCCTCCAGGAACCTTTCTTGCCGTTCTTCATCTCGGGCCACATCAGCCGGGGCATAGCGAGCCAACTGGTTGAAGCGGTGGAGATACTCGCTCACCGAGCGATTGCCTTAGCGAAGGGCATGGAACTCCTTCTTCTTCAATGTCATCTGGCCGGCAGGAATGTGTGCATGACGGAAGGCTCTGACGAACTCGTCCCACGAGATGGCACAGGCGTTGGTGTGTGAGATGCAAATTGTCCCACCATTACGAAGCCGTCCGTTGAGTGATGAGTTGCGAGCAGGACCTCTCGCGATCGTGCATTGCGCGATGTCGATTTCTTTCGATGGCACGGCCAATCGTCGGCATCCATCGGCTCGGTCTTCTTGGAGAATGTCGGAGGCGATACGCATGAACTCCGACATGGTCACCCGTGAGAAAGGTGTGCGCGTTGCGAGTTGCGCGGTAAATTTCCGTGTACTGGTTGTTCACGAGCGTTGTTGGCGGTCGAGCCAACAATTCAATAAGGTGAGTTCGATTGGCCATCATCACATTGCCAATCCGATCCTGCTTGGGTGGTGGGAGGTTCTTGAACATGCTGCTCGATGGTCGGTATTTCCGTTGTTACGACCTGGATCTGCCATTTCTGTGGGTGTTCACCATCCGCTTGAATTTTCCAAAGACTTAGGAAAGGAAAGAAAAGGTTGCACTAAGGGAAGTAAATTTATATTAGCCCAAAAGCACACCAATACAAGACAAAGAATCCAAATTTCTTTTTCAAAGTATTTCTTTATTTTATTCATTTGATTATGGCTACCACAAAGGTTAGTAGCTCATGCATTAATCGAATAACTAAGGAAAGCAAACATCTAAAATGGTGGAAGTAAAACATCTATGGGGTGGTTGGGGTGTAGTCGGGAGTTGTAGGTGCCGCCTTGGCCCTTTTTGTATGCAGAGCCAATTCAACCTGCGCCTTGACCTCTCCTCTGCGGCCTCTAGCCTCCCGAGCGAGATCTGACTCGTCTGGTGTTGCCATAGGCGTAATCCATCGCCTTGGCTAACTCCACTGGTGGGTGATCTCGGCATATCCTCATTCTCGATCGAGAAGGCCTTGCCTGGTCGAGTGGGGATGTGCATAGGATAATAATGGAATGCGATATCCGAAAATGGCGTCGTAGGTGTAGCGAAGTCGGCGTCGGCTTCTCTTGCCGCATCTTGGATGCCGTCCTCGAAGTCTCCGACGCATTGGGCGTCGAAGATGTGGAAGGATGTATCCGCGCTAAGTTAGAGTGAGGATAACCTCCACTCTCCAAATCCTATTTGTCCCACGATATACTTGTATCCTTGGTATGTGGGTCTCTTCGTGAAACTCGAATCTTGCATCATCTTCCATAGGATATCCGCCCATTCTCCAGTAAGACTCCATGGGAGATCGGGTGATCTCTGGCCATCTACAATTTTAGAAAGGACAAGAGTTTAGAAATCTTTTAATAGAGAAAGGAAGAGTAAGACTACGGAAGACAGGTAAATAGTTTGTAAATTTTGAAAAATAGTCCTTAATGGTTTTACCAATTCTAGTGGGCCACGACCTACAATCGATATGGCTCGATACCACTTTTATCGAACCCGGAGCGAAGGATCCCAATTCTCGTGTTCAAACACCACCCGAGATTTCAGTGTACAGTCTCACAAAATGAATATCACATTCATATCACGAAACGTAAATGGCATTAAATAAATAAGCTGTTTAATACAAATGAGCACGAATAATAATATCAAATGTCAAATGATAAACACAATGAAATAACATAATAGTGGGAGCCACACAATGCGCCACAGCAATCGTGCAGGTCGAGAGGCCTACTCGTCCGGTCATCACCGTCAAGATAGTAGTCTTCTCACAATAAGATTTATTCAAATAAGAGTGAGCACTACTACCGTGTGCGCAAGTCACACCCAATATTGAATTTAAATGCATGCATAAGGAAACAAGTGAGTATGTCCGGTTGTTTTGCATAAACAACATTTTCAGCTTTGAATAAGCATAGTAGTTTCTAAGGCAATTTTATACTATGGATAAAATCATATTTTGAAATAGTAATGATATAATGTGGATAACCTCCAATGATAAAGTGAAGGATCCTCCTAACACTTGGCTTCCCGCCAATTTTCATAAGGATTAACCATCCTCAACATTTAATAAAGCATTTTAAAACCAAAAACAATTCTAACTTTAAGTGGCCCCGCTAGCATGTCCATGACCGCGGACGCGCTATTCGAATAGTTTCTACTCTGCGAGTTGGTACAACTTTACCCACATGAGGTGACATGCTCGTTATGTCGCCAATTCACGCTTCCATAGGCGTGTGGTGAGCAATTACCATGAGGCCTTTACAATGTTTTATCCTAGTACATTCATGCGCTAAGGTTTCGCCTTTGGTGTGAGTCCTCCTAAGCCTCTTGCGCAAGTGGGAATAAAACGTCTAACCGACACCCACAAAATCACATGACATAAATATACTAGGACATCACAAAATAGTTAGCCAAATCCCGCCCATACAGGACATGTGGTGGTACGTTATGGCATAGCAATAAGCGGCTCAAAGACCGGTCCTCAATTGACTTAGGCGTCATTCCTACAACCCATGGGCCTTGATCTTAACCAGATCCAACCTGCATAAACTCGCACCCACCATTCCACCATTTCGCCCAAGTCCAAACCCATTTTGATTTTATTTTGAATAAAACTTCATTTATAAACTCATGTGGTAAAACAATACCACAATATCAAGTTTGAAAACAATTTGTAGAAATCGTGTAAACCCTCCCAAATTCTAGAAATGTGGACTAAGCTTGGCTAAGCATATATTTGAATTTTGGTAATATCTTGCCTATGGTATCAAGGTAGTCGATACAACATTCAAATTTGGCCATACAATAACATATGGAATTAACTATACGTAAACAGGATATTAAAATATTTATAACAACATATGCATGCAATAAGGAATTTAAAACTAAAAATAACTTAAAATAATAGGGGCAATATGGTCAATGGTGTAACTTGCCTTGGTCGATGTCTTGAAATTCTAAATCTTGATTGATCGAACTCTCCTGAAATCGTCGAGTTCTATCTGCTAAAATCGACAAATTCAATATGCAAATTCAAATAAATTCAAAAACATAGCTCAAATTAACTCCAAACTGAAATATTTTGGTTTAGTTAGCTAGATTATAATTTTATATAAATTTTGCAATTTGAATCACTCAATTTGGAGCTCATATGCAAAAGTTATGAATTTTTGAAGTTTATATCTAAATCTGAAATTTTATTGAATTTCCAGAATTATTTACCTACTGAAAATCCATTTATTGTGCAATGATTACATCAGCTACAGTATTTCGGAAAATAAAAGATTTAAAAAGTATTCTGACGGGTGGGCCCCATGAGTCAGTGACTCGGCCCATGTGGACCAAGTCCACTGAGCTTTGGGACGACGGGCGCGGTGGACCACGCCACGTGTGCGTAGGTGCTGACATGGCGCCACGCGGGCCGTGTTCTTTGAGATGGCGCCCGGTGGTGCCACGGTGGTGACCCACGTCGGCACGGGCAAAAGTGTCGGCGCGGCCGAAACAACGGCGGCGGCGGATGTTCACCGGGCGAGTGGTATCAACACGTAGCCACGATTATTGCGAACATGATGGTACCGAATTGGCACGGATGGCGGCGGTGGTGGCGGAATTGTGCCGGAGCGGAGGAAGAAGCACGGTGGTTGCCGCGAGGTGACCGAAGGTGCTCGAGGCGAAGAAGAGGTGCGTGAGAAGCTCGGTGATGGGAAGTCGTTGGTGTGGTCCACGGCGTTTGGCGTTGTTGTGCGCGGAGCACTTCGCGGTTTTCATCGGCGGTAGCAAAACCTAAAACAAGAATTGCGGCGGTGTTGATGGGAGAGGAAGGAATGAGTGATGGCTTTGAGTTGAGTGAAGGAAGGGGCAGGGCTTCCTTTTATAGGCGTCGGGAGCTCGGAGGCGCGTGGAGGAGGTGGGGTCGTGCGGCGGCGGTTGCGGCGTTGAGGCGAAACCGTCCGAGAAGAGGGAAGAACATGGGGGAAATGCGGCGGTGGTGGACGCGGTCGTGCACATGTACGCGAATAGGTTGGGGCGGTTGAGATTAGGCCGTTAGCAGAGCTCGGGCGTGTGCGGAAATGGCGGGCGGCTGTTGCGGCGTGAGGAGGAAGAAGAGGCGAGGAAGACGACGACTTCGTAATCGTCCGATTCGATCGGACGGTTGATAACGTGATGGAATGAAGCATGACGTTGAGATTAAGCACACCGTTGGATTTTGATCCAACGGTGGAAATTAGATCGTCTGCGGATCGGTAAGTGATTCTCGCGCGGCCGTTGGATTAAGATCGCACGGCTCACATTGTTTATAACATTCGGGCGTCGCGGTGATTGTAAAAGATCCCGACCGTCGGTGCACGATCGAGCGGTGGAGATCGGAAGGTGTGCGTGTGCGTGGCGTGGCGTTGGATTAAGATCCAACGGTGGATGAGAGAGAGAGAGAGAGAGAGCGGCTGGTCGAAGTGGTCGGGCGTGGAGGGAATTTGGGCGGAGCCTTTGGGTTTACCCAAACTCTGTTAGAGGATTTTCTTTTGCTTTTCTATTTGTTTTAATTGTTTAATTCATAATAGCTTTAGAAAATAGCAAAATACTTCCAAAATTATGGAAAAATTCACGAAATTCCCATACTCATTCGGACTTAATAAAATTATTTCCAACTTTATGTTGGTTTTAATTTTGCTAATAAATTTGTTTTAGCTTTAAAATATTTATAAAAGCTTTTGAAAATTCAGAAAAACCACAAACATAAATAAACTTTTAAATTTCTTGAAATGAAATTTGAACACTAGAGGATCTATGAAAATAGAAGAAAGGAAGATCAAGATCTCAGAATACAATAAAAACAATATGTACGAATTTATGTAAATTCTTTGTTTTACATATTTGGTCTTCTTTGTCTTGATTTTGAAATACCCTGGAGCAAAATCCAGAGCGCTTGCCTTCCTTTTCTTCTCAATCGATTTCATCGATTCTGATCCAGTAGGGTTGGTTAAACCCCTCACATCCTCTGACCGATGGTTGGAAGTAATATCCTCAACCAATTGGTTGAGGATGAGTTACTTGATCATCTAGTTGGATATGGTGGTTTCATCAACCTCCGAAACAGTTACTTCGGAAGCAACTGCCTAGTTGGCCACTCCAGAGTCCCCTACCACGACAGCTTCGATCGGCGGATTTTCTTTCTCTTCTGCCTAAATCATAAATTAAGGTTAGTTTAGCGATGGAATTCTTCATCTAAAATGTATGTCTCTTTTCGATATTCTTTTTTACCTCCAAAATGTCACCATCCTGAATGGTCGTTGAAGAGGAAGTAGTCATAGCAGCGGCAAGATTCGAGCTTTTGGCTGGCTCGTTAGTATCCGCCCCGACTGACTGCATATTAAATAAGTATTATGGCATACTGATCAGAAAATACATGAATGATGAAAAGAGGTTGTCATTCTTTACCTTGAGTCTTTCTATTCTCCCTACTGGAGAGACAATAGCAAAGATCCAGGGAATGTCAGCCTTATCACCAGGCTTCCCGACATAGATCATTTTAATCCGATGTCTGATTTCCTCAGAGGAAAGGGCTGTAAAGGAAACATTTTGAGGTTACAAAATAATCAACTAAAATAAACCATACTGGTCGGGATTTTTTAGGACTTACATTCTGAGGAATCCCTGGTCGTATCGTCACGACCAATGTACCAAAGCATGACACGTTCTCAGAGCTTTAGGGGGCTTATCCACCGTGTGGAGAAATCCTTCACTACATGCCAAGAAGTGAGGTCCCTGATGCCAAGGAGTTGGATGGCTTCAATCCATCTCCCCACTTTCCCCTCCTTCGCGGAGGAATGCCAGCTTGGGTCCTCGACTGCCATCTTGTTGTCGAAGCAGAGGCTGTCTCCCTTGGTGACTGTCATTTAGAACTAATTCTTCTTCCATGACGATCATGAAGATTTTGAGTACATACAGATGTACTCATCAGCCTTTCCGTCGTGGAGACACAAAACGCACTCCCTAGGTGACGTCGTCGACTTCCCCGACTTCGCCATCTTGTAGAAGTGCTTGAAGACCTTTAGATCCGGTGTGATCCCCAGGTATGCTTCACAGAGGTAGATGAAAATGCTGATGTTGGCGATCGAGTTGAGGGTTAAGTTCACCAGTTCCACTCCATAGTACTCAATGACTTTGGAGAGGAACGGATGTGCTGACAACCTAAACCTGCACTCGATGTAGGCGAGGAAAACAGGGATTCCCCCTCTTCACAGCTAGGAGAATGCTCTCCGACCACTAATCTCCAAGAGATCAAAGTGTGGTCGGAAGCATCTTGGTCTTCTCCAAAGCCTTCAGTTTCTTCTCCGTCAATTCGGAAACCAACCAGTTGGTGATTGAATCCGACATTGTTGGTTTTTGGTGAGAAGATGAAAGGTGGTTGAAAGAGGTTTTTGCGAGAAGGTGAAAGGGAGTTGAGAAAAATCTAAGAGCGTAAAAATCCCAACTCGGCGCATTCGAGGGATTTTATAGTCATACTTCATTAACTGCAAAAGGGAGTTTCCCGAAGTCTAACGGGCACAAAACTCCTCAACTTTAAACTGAATACAAACCACCTCGTTATATACACAGTTAAAATGAAAGGCTCTCCGATATCGATTTCATTAGACAGAGAGTTCATAATACAAATTCACTTAAAGTTCAGGAGCTAGTTGACGAGGATTAAATTCCTAATTATTGGATTCACACTTAAACCAAAAGCCATACAGCTTATGTGGTCGTAAACCTCGAGGCCAACAACCCCTGTGGTCGTTAGAATCCTAGCGGTAACTCTGTGAATGACCTGGTCGGAGGGGGCCCTACACCCATTTGCTCAACCAGGTGGCTGCTCGTAAAAACTTTGAACTGGTACTTGGACCTGATTCCAAAGACATCCTTTACATGTGAAGAATGGTACATGTGCTTTATCAACCCCAAACCACACGACGCTTTATAGTCCTGAGTTACTGACAATAACCACTATAGATTTGTCTTCCGACGACACTAACCGGCGAACAGTTGCTGGTTTGCTAAACAACAATTGTCCCCCCGACCAGACGCGACACTTCCAACAGGCATCTTTTCTAGGAGTAACTGCCACCTCTTCATCAATTATTTAAAGGGATATCAGGGAGCAATTGGAGAGGATTGAAGGACATAAGACCTAGCGATTTGAAGACAATTGAAGCAATAGCATATCAAGCAATACTCTTAGTGTAATTAGGGTGAGTTTGTCACCTTACTTAAGGCACATTTGTAATAGCCATTTCATTGCAATAAAGAGCAACCCCATTCACCTCCAAGAACTCTTAGCTATTTTTCTCTTTTTATTTTCGTAAGATCGACGACTCGATCATCGACACCGATCATGCTGGCGGTTAGACCAGCCATGTGGGGCGGTATGGCCGGCCAAAACTTTTAGTGGAATTTTGGATTGGGCCAAAAATAGAGGGTGTAGGCAAGAGAGGAGATTCTTCTACACTTGGTCTCATAATTTTTAGAGTTTCGAGTCAAAAGTTCTATTCGTTTTAAATCTTTAGAGAGGTTTCGGGTTTTCAGGGAGGAAATCTGGCTAACTCCCTATGCTGGCGGTCAGACCGGCCATGGGTGGTGGTCTAACCGATTTTATCCTGTTCGTTGTCCGGTAAGATGGCAATGTTCGTAGGTTAGGTCAAATTTATGCTTTTCAGTTCATAGATGTTGCATGATGTATGTTTTGACTAACGTGAGTCAAGTTGAGAAGAACTTATTCTCGGAATCGATTTCTTGGTCTATTGTTGTGCAGGAAGCTTAGAGGTCAACGGCGGTCAACGGTGAGGATGATCGGGACTAGGATTAGAGAGCTGTGGTCCAGAACGATCGAGAATGTCGGGTGAAGTCATTGAACCCAAGCATGGCACAAAATAGACAAGCATGACCGAATGAGAAGTTCGGTGCGACGGGTTGCATCAAGCGGCACAGGTGTCAGTGCAAGTGCCATGGTGGTTTCGGTGGGAGCCAGATGGGAGAGAATTACCGACATGAAGAGAGCTTTTGATCAACCTACACGTGGAAAAGTATGAGATTACTTCATGAAGATTGGACTCGGTATTCATAGAAGGATCAAGAAGGGGTATTTTGGTAATTTCACCAAAATACCGTATTCGTGACCTTTGGCTAAACCACGGCTCAAGGAGAGATGGTTTAGGTCAAGTGAAGATAAAGATCATGATTAAACGGATTCGGGAAGCCCGGTTCGTCATTCGCTTTGAGAAGCGTGCGTAAGTGTAGACCTGTTTGTGTTTGGGCTTAACAGGTGCCCGTTATAGTCTTCTCTGTCAGCCTTGCCTGCACTATAAAAGGGAATATCCAGATGTGGAGTTACCAAGTTCTTCCAAGAGAAAACCTCTATTTTATGATTTGTGGATTTTGGAGTAGTTGAGGCTAGAGTTTGTGAGAGATGGATTGATTGTGTGCTCAAGTGTTGAGTTTTTATCCTCTATAGTGGAGTGGCTGTAAATCAACATCTATCTCAAATCAATCCAATCAAGTTTTCTACAAGATGAGTCTCTTCTTGTTCTTGCTCTCTTTTTAGTGACTTTTGGGTTTTTCGTGATCCTTTGGTTTCTTGTCGTGATCTTGCTTGCTCTGATATATGGGAATGCATCTAGAG
The DNA here is from genome assembly GCA_036346255.1 of Ampelocalamus luodianensis. Taxonomy (NCBI): domain Eukaryota; kingdom Viridiplantae; phylum Streptophyta; class Magnoliopsida; order Poales; family Poaceae; genus Ampelocalamus; species Ampelocalamus luodianensis. Next base: position 18,184,578 of record CM070625.1, read on the forward strand.
TCATCTTAATCATGTTTTTCCCACGAGCAAGTTTTAAGATCAAAGTTTGTTTTTTCTTGGTTCTTGTGCTATCCTTCCCTCATCTATGAAATCCATATAACCTTAGCCTTGATCTTCCTGATCGTAGATTGATATAGGTTCTTGACCTTCTTGATGAGTTATGGTTGAAATTTGAGGGAATTTGGATCTCTGGATCAAAAGTTGAGTCTATTTATGATTTTGAATTCGTGTTGATTTTACTGTTCATCATGATGAGAGGTATGACCGCCCAACTCACTTTGATTTGAGTTTTCGGTGTTTTTGGTTGTTGTGCTTCGAGATTTTGATTGGATTCAACACAAGACATCTGCTATGCTTGTTCTTTGATCTTCACAGCTTTCATAGCTATTGGAGTAAGAATTGAGTTGAATCCGATCAAGATGAAAAAGATAGCGCTCCTATTCACCCCCTATAGTTGTCGTTTTGGTCCAATAGAAGACATGTTGCAACAAATTTCCAAAGCTTTTCCAACAATCGCACCTGAACATTTGCAACATCACATCTGTGCGACAGTGGAGCTCACCGAGCAACGAAGGTGGATCTCATAGCGGTATGGCAGCGATCAGAAGCAGATCGTCTCTGTTAGTGATCTCCAGCTGCTACCGGCTCACCGGGAAGGAGGAGTGGGGGAGCAGGGGATGGGGAGAAGGGGAAAGAGAGACGAAGTGGAGGGAGGAGGAGGAGGCGATCTTCTGCTGCCGCCGGCTTGCCAGAGCTCTGGTTTGTATGAGGAGGAGGGATGGAGGGAGTGAGGAAGAAGAGGATAAAGGAGGAGAGGAGGAGGTGGTGGTGATGGATGTGGTGCCAAGAAGTGGACAGCGATGGCCGATGGCCACAAGTTGGAGCAGCGCCAGTTGCTAGACGATCGTGCCCACCAGTCCATCACCATGGCCGCTCTACTGTTGTTGTGGGGAGAAATGGGGATTTGGTGGAAAAGGTGATGGATGGAGACATATGAGTCCGTGTAAGCAATGGACGGTTGATGTGCTATCCGATGGATCGGTAAGCTTCCTACATATGCACCAAAACATTACCCTAGCAAGTACTACTACTTTAGAAGAAAAAAAGGTGATCACAATTGAGCAGATTGCTTGCAGCTGCACCTTACAACTTTGCATTATGCTCTGCAAAAGCACATCGAATTTTCTCGGCTGGGGAATAAAAGCGACAGAGCTAGAATCTCGTACGACACAGTTGTGGTGCAAGAAAAAGTAAGGTTTTGTTCCTTGCGTATAGGTCCCTGAAGAACACAGGGAACGACTGAATCATCAAGCACGCACGCTGTGCTCCCTCTTAATTTGACAGCAAGTCAGCAGCTCACTTACATGACATCTCGGTCGGTTTCCAGATCAGAGGCTATGGCTAATGGTTACGACCATGCATGCTTTAGTTTAGAAGAGCCGTACGAAACAAGCTCGATACGGCAGCGATCCTTGCCGTCCTTGCTACGTCAACTCGCACATACTTTCGTCCAAAATAACGGCGTTGCCGCGGCATAGGAGGACCACACTGGCTACTGCGACCATGCCTAAATACCACACCCCTCTGCACCTCGTCGATCGATCGTCTCCGCAGGCATCAATACGGTGGCAGTGTACGTGCAGCAAGCAACATACAGTGCACTGCTGTGTGTATGGAGAGATCGTCAAGAGAGGTCGGGGGTAACGACGACGACGGCGCCGTCCTGGCGCGGTTCAGCCTCGACGTGAGCGCGGGCTGCGGCGGGCGCCACAGCACGCTGCTCGACGAGTACGAGCGGCTCGCGTTCGAGGCCCAGCTGAACCGGGCCATCCTGCGCCGGTGCTACTCCGAGCCGAGCCCGGCACGGTTCGTTGTCCAGCCATCATCAGCTGATGCGCTGCGGCCGGCGCCTCGCGAGGCTGAAAGAGAGGGGCTGCGGCATGAGCCGGCGGCCGGGAGTTTTTGGCGACTTCACGAGGTGGCGTCCCGGTGGCTCGAGACGTTGAAGCCGGTGTTTTGCTGGCTCAGGAGCGCGTGGGAGTACCGGCGGAAGGAGCAAGGAACGCCGCGAGGTCCGCCCACGATGCCACGGGTGCAATTGCTAGACTACCTTTGTTAGTTACCACCCATCATTCATCATCCATGCCATGCAAAAGCAAAAGAAAAGCAAAAGCAAAGGATCGAGGTTGATTGATTCTTGATTGTCCATTTGCCTTTACTGTATTGCCTCTTACACACATCGTCCGAGACCAACGCGATATATATGTGATGATTTGATAGTTAGAGAATTGGTCGCACATGTGTGTATTGTTGTCTTAGAAGTGGTCTCCGTATGGTACAACATGAGAATGTATGGCATATTGGCATGGGTCGTCCCATGGCGAACCTTCAACTCCTAAGACATTTTTACTCGTGTTGCACCAGTGTTCTCGAAAAACTCGTGTTGCACCTGTTCCAAATTGCAAAGGCAGGACCTGATTAATTTACTGGGAACTAACTTATTCAGCTAAGCTCTGGTAGGTATTATACAAAGCGGTTGAACTGAACAGTCAGTCGTTTCCTCGGTCCATCGATGTCAGCTGCTAGCTTCACACTGGCCGGAGGGAGCAGGCGTGTCGCGTCCGCACCGGGTGACGACGATGGAGCATGCAGCTAGACGTGGCAATCGGTGCTGGCGCGACGTTTTAAACGATATCAGAGTTCAGATAACTCTGTATCGGGTTTCAGAGTTTCAGATTCTCTGTGGTTAGTTATGCTGATTCTGTCGTTGCCGTTTACCGTAGATAATCCGGTAATGTCCAGTTAAGTTCAGTTGTAATCTATTTTGATTGTCAGTTGTAATATTCCTTGACTATAAATACAGAAGAGCCTCAATGTCTGAATTACACGGCAATATGTCTAGTTTTTGCATGGTATCGGAGCCTTCGGCTTATCTCACACATTAAGAACCCATCTTCTTGCGTCCAAACTCAGATCTAATCTACTGCAGCTATGACCAGTTCCGGCATAATCAATTCAACATCTGGAGCTCTCGTCTCCGCTGCTTCCTCCGCTATCCCAGCTGCACCAACCTTCAATCACTTCATCAACGTCAAGCTTAATAGAGAGAACTTACTTCTTTGGAAAGCTCAACTCGTGTCATACCTGCGCAGCCAGCAGCTACTCGGATTTGTTGACGGCACAAAGCCGGCTCCTCATATGATGAACATGGAAGGCACTGGTGAAGCCGCACGCCAAGTTCTCAATCCTGAATACCTCTCATGGTTTCAACAAGATCAACTTGTGTTAAGTGCGCTGCTCTCGTCCATGACAGAAGAAGTTCTGTCCCACGTCCTGTTTCACACCACTTCGGCATAGGTGTGGAATGCGCTTGAGTCCAGGTTTGGATCACACTCGAGAGCAAGGACCACGCAGATACGCATTCAGCTAGCAGACTATTTTTTTTTATTTTGGCCCCCTGACGCCACTCACTTGCAAAAATAGCCCATGTACCGTTTTATTTGCAAATTTAGCCCCCTCCCTCTCTTACCGCAGTCGGTGAGCGCGGAAGGTGGGTGATCAACGCGAATCTTCGCGGGAATGGACGGCGATCGCGAAACCGGGGGTTTCCGCGCTCGGCCACCGCGGAAAGGCCCTTCCCGCGCTCACGCACCGCGGCAAGTGGCCGGTCTCACGCTGGGCTAGCTTCCCGTGCCTTTCTGCGCTCCCCGAGTGGGGAAAGTGACCTTCCCCACTCCCCGACCACGGAAGGAGAGGGAGGGGGGATAGATTTGCAAATAAAATGGGATGAAAACTATTTTTGCAATTGAGTGGCGTCAGGGGGCCAAAATAAAAAAAAATCCAGCTAGCAAGTCCGCAGAAGAAGGATTTGTCGATGACAGACTATTTTCAGAAGGTAAAAAGTTTGACCGACACCATAGCTTCAATTGGCCATCCCATGCAGGAAGAGGATCGAGATCATCTCCTATCTGTTGAGTGGACTTGGAAGCGACTAAGACTCCTTGGTCAAGTCTGTGACTACAAGGTCAGAGTCGATGAGCGTCGGTGAGCTTTATGCTCATCCCCTCAGCTTCGAGCTTCGATAGGAGCACAACAACTCCATCCTTTATATCAACCCCTTAGCAAACAACATCAATCGCACCAGTACCAACAACACCAATGTCAACCGTGGTGGGGGAAAGCGATTTGATCGTGGACGAGGGAGAGGCCGTGGACACAACAGCGGGCGTGGACAGCAAGCACCTGACCGCAACAGACATGCCTGCCAAGTCTGCAGCAAACTTGGCCATGATGCACTTCGCTGCTATCATAGGTTTGATCACTCATATCAAACTGAGGATCAATGTGTTTGCGCAATAGCAACCACATCAGCTTACAATGTCGACACCAACTGGTATGCCGACTCCGGAGCAATCGATCACATCACAAGCGACTTGGATCGCCTGACTATTCATGATCGATACAAAGGAGGAGAACATGTCTAGGTCACCAATGGCACATGTTTGCAAATTTCTCATGTTGGTAAATCCTTTGTTACCGAATCATCTCGTCCTCTTTCACTCAATAATGTTCTGCATGTTCCCCACATCAATAAACATCTTCTTTCTGTCCATAAGTTAGCTACTAATAATGACGTCTTCGTTGAGTTTCATCATAATTCCTTTTATGTTAAGGATCGAACCACGAAGAAAACTCTACTTAAAGGCCAATGCAACGGTGGCCCTTATCCTCTGCAGTTCCCACATCGACCTCGACTGTCCTTGACTATGTCCAAGGTTTCAAGGGAGGTGTGGCACCGTTGTCTCGGCCATCCGTCATCTCCAATAGTTCAAAGTGTCCTTAGTTCAAATAATCTAGTAATTTCTTTGAATAAAAATGTCTCTGTTTGCAATGCATGTCAGCAAGCAAAATTGCATCAGTTTCCTTTTAGTTCATCTACTAGGGAGTCTTCCTGTCCTCTTGAACTTATTCATTCAGATGTGTGGGGACCCACTGTTAAATCAGTAGGAGGTTTTCAATACTATGGTAGCTGCATCGATGATTTCAGTCGATTCACTTGGATTTATCTTTTAAAACACAAGTTAGAGGTTGAACAAACCTTCCTTCAGCTTCAGAATCGAGTAGAGAGGTTACTTGGTTTTAAAATTCGTGCCTTATAAACTGATTGGGCGGTGAGTATCAAAGTCTGCATCATTTCTTAAACAATGTCAGCATAGCTCACCAGGTCTCATGTCCCCATACCAATCAACAAAACGATCTGGCCGAGAGAAAGCACCGACATGTTGTTGATACTAGACTAGCACTTCTTGCACAATCGGGAATGTCAATTCTGTTTTGGGATGAGGCGTTCCTAACGGCGTCTTTTCTCATCAATAGACTACCAAGCCGTGCCATAAACAATCAAACACCTCTCTATCGTCTTTTCAAAACTGAATCGGATTACACATTCCTACGGTGTTTTGGTTGTGCGTGTTGGCCTAATTTACGACCATACAACACATGAAAACTAGCTTTTCAGTCATGACGACGATATAATAATCCTCATTTAATTGTTGTTTATCTGTAATTCTTGTTATTGATATTAATATCTCTATGTTGGTCTTAAGTATACCCCTTATTACTTATAAAGAAGAAACCATGCTATCTGGTCGTAAACCTTTTTACGACCACCCCATGGTCGTAAGTCTTTCCACAATCATGGTTTAGTCGTAAACCTTTCTACGACTACCTAGTAGTCGTAAGATCTTCTACAACTTGTCCAGTTTTAACCAGCCTGGCTTCGATGATCCTATAGTTAGTAAAGCTTGTTGTCATGTGGGTCTAATTAATTAGAGAGTCATATGCACCGTGTCCGATACACACGGTAGTTAGCATACGCAGATATCCCCAGGAATAACTACACGTTCTCTTCTCTGTCTTTGACAATAACCGCCTAGCAACGTGGGGAACTTGTCTCTCTGACAATAACCTCCATCATCGATTCATTACTTGAAACGTTGAGATGTCTCCTAGATTGGAGGAACTGTGTCGAACCCGGGAACGAAGGATCCCGAATTCTCTGTGTTTATACACTAGTCCAGGATTTCCAGTGTACACAGTCAACAAAAATGATAGCAAAATCATATCACACTCTTTATTATTAATAACTCAGAGTTTTATTACAACTGGGCCTGAGGCCAAATGGAAAAGAAAATAACACAGCGGAAAAGTAGTAGTAGGCCACACGACTTGTCACAGGCAATCGTCTGGGGACGTAGCCTATTCGTCAAGATCCTCTCCGTCATGATAGAGGTCTTCTCCTGAATAAAGATTATTCAGCAAGAGTAAGCACAACTTCCGTGTTGCCGTTGCCGTTCCTGCGGGTGGTCACCATCTGCGGGATCCTCCAAGGATTTAGAGAAGGTAGCAAGGAATTCTAAGGGGGGTAAATCTAAAATAGCCTAAGAACCAATAAACACACAACAAAGAGCCAACTTTTCAAAATAGTTCTTTTATTCATTTATTTTATTAATGGATTATGGCTATCACAGGGGTAATTGATAGCTCATAACTCGCGACTAAAGTACAGACTAATTGGAAATATCTATGGTGTACTGGGGGTATAATCTATCTCGTTGGAGCTACCCTCGCCGGCTTTGTAGCTAGCCAGCTCTGCTTCCAGCGCCTTTATCCTTGCTTCTGCGTACTCCAAGCCATCTTGAGCGGTACGCAAGTCCTCTAGGGTATTCCCGTAGGCATAGTCCAGTGCCTTCGTTAAGTCCACCTGGTGCGTCAGCTCAGGGGAATCTTCTTCCTTGGCGGTGCGGAAGACGCTGTCGAGTCTGGTCGGAAGATGCATCGGGTAATAGTGGAACCCGGTGCCGTTGAGGTAGCGGTCGTAGCTGTGGCGGAGTCGACGAACTGCCTCTCTTTCCGCATCCTGGATGCCATCCGCGAAGGTGTCACGTCTGATCGGAGCGTGAAAGGTGTGGAAGACCGTGTTTGGCGACAGATCGGAGTAGATCAGCACTTCCACCCTCCAGAGACGTCGTTCTCCCACCTTGTACCGATAGCCCTGGAACGTTGGCCTCTTCTTATAGTCCAAGTGCTGCATCACTTCCCAGAGAAGTTCAGCCCAGTGTCCGGCAATAACTCCGTGAGAGATAGCGTCAGGTACCTCGGCCATCTACAATTTTGAGGAATAGACGAGTCAGTAACCGTTTTTAAAGAGAAGGGTTGAGAGATGACTCTGAATAGACTCAAAATAGTTTTAGTTTTTGAAAATAAGTCCTTAGGACATTTGTGGGGCCACGACCTACAGTCGATATGGCTCTGATACCACTTTTGTCGAACCCGGGAACGAAGGATCCCGAATTCTCTGTGTTTATACACTAGTCCAGGATTTCCAGTGTACACAGTCAACAAAAATGATAGCAAAATGGGCCTGAGGCCAAATGGAAAAGAAAATAACACAGCGGAAAAGTAGTAGTAGGCCACACGACTTGCCACGGGCAATCGTCTGGGGACGTAGCCTATTCGTCAAGATCCTATCCGTCCTGATAGAGGTCTTCTCCTGAATAAAGATTATTCAGCAAGAGTAAGCACAACTTCCGTGCTTGCAAGTTACACCAAATATTGAAAGTTAATGCATGCATAAGGTAAACAAAGGGTAATGGTAGGGTTGTTTTGCATAAACAACATTTTCAGATTAAATACCATTAATAGTTTTCTAAGGCCAGTCCTTTAATATAATAACTGAAATCAGTGATTAAGATGACAATAAATAGTGGATAACCTCCATTAAATGAATAGTAAAGGATACCCTCCCAACACTTGGCTAACCGCCCAATTTTTACCATAGGATTATCCATCCTAAAATCATCCGGGGAAATCGTTTTATAAACCAAAAACAAGTCTAACTTAGAGTGGCTTTGCTAGCATGTCCATGACCGCGGACGCGGCTATTCGAATAGTTTCTACTCTGCGAGTTTGTGCGGCTTTACCCACACGAGATAATATGCTTTTAATGTCGCCAATGCACGCTTCGAAGGTGTGTGACTAAGCAATTATCATGAGGCCGTTACAAAGCAGTGTCTTAATGTATTTATGCCCGCTAAGGTTTCGCTACCATTGGACTAGCCATCCTCCGGAAGCCCCTCTTGCGCGGTGGGACTAATGTCGACCAACCCCACACATACAACATAGCACAAATAACACTAAGACACCACAGATTATTTAGCCAAATCTGTCCTATTCCAGACATGTGGTGGTACGGTTAGGCGTAGCAAAATACGCTCAAAGATCGGTCCTTAATTGACTTGGGCGACTTTCCATTTAAATGAACCCATGGGCCGTAATCCTAACCAGATTAGGCCCGTGCATGAACCTGCACCCACCATACATTCATCTCGCCCAAGTCCAAACCCATTTTATTTTATTTGGAGTGAAAACCTCTTAATAAGCCTTTCGTGGTAAAACAATACCACCGAATCAATTTTAAAATCAAATTGTAAAGGATTTGGCTAAACCTTCCCAAATACATATGATCTAAGCATGGCTAAGCATATAACAAATTTTAGTAGTATTTTGCCTAAGGATGACATGGTATTCATATTCAATAATTAAATTGGCCGTACAATGGAGATTGGAATAACTATATACAAACAGGACATTTAAACAATTATATAAACATATGCATGCAATAGTAATTTAAAGACAGAAATTAAATAATTTTAAAATACTAGGAACAACATGATCAATAGTGTAACTTGCCTTCGTTGAAGTCTTAAAATTCTAAATCGTCGGAAGGATCTAACTCTCCGGAGTTGTCGAGGTCTATACGCGAAAATACGACAAATTCAATATTCAAATTCAAATAAATTCAAAAGGACAATTCAAATTAACTCCAAATTGAAATATTTTGATTTAAATAGCTAGATTATGATTTTAGACAAATTTTGCAACTTGAACCACCTAATTTGGAGTTCAGATGCAAAAGATATGAATTTTTGAAGTTTTTAAACTAAATCTGCAATTTAATTGAATTTCTGGAATTAATTTTCTACTGGAAAATCATTTATTGTGCAATGCTGACGCCAGCGATGAATTTTTGGAAATTAAATGAATTAAAAGAATTTTCTAACAAGCGGTCCCCACGTGTCATAGACACGGCTCACGGTGGACTTATTCCACCGAGCCACGTGCGGACCGGTGCGGTGGGCCTTCCACGCGGGCGCTGACCTGGCGTGACACGCGGTGACACGGGGCGCTACTCGGTGAGGTGGCGCCGGGTGGCGATGACGTGGCCTGGCCACGTATGCCCAACGGAGGGGTACTCCGGTGATCACCCTCGCCGGCGCTACGAGCCACGGCGAGGCTTGAGAGTGGGTGCAAACGAAAGAGGGGAGCGTGCGAACCTAAGGGTTACCAAGACAACGCGGGCGTGGCGGAAGGTTGTCGGCGGAGTTTGGCGGCGGCGGCTTGAGGTCGGCGGCGGAGGTGTTCGCGGCTCTCGAGGAGTGAGTGGTCGCGCGGCCGCGGCGATGCGGCGTCTTTGCTGGTGTCGAGCGAGGGCGGCGGCTCGTGGCGGCGCAAACGGCTCGGGCTTCGCGTCGCCGGTGAAGATCTCGAAGCTAGGGCGCTAGGAGGGCGGAGAAGGGAAGTGGGTGGTGGCGGCGTGTTGCAGTGAGGGAGGCGCTCCCGACGCCCCTATTTATAGGGCGCAGGCGCTACTGGTTTGCCGTGGAGGGCACGAAGCTCCGTGCGGCATCACCGGCGGAGTTACGGGGATTCGGGGCCGGAGATGGAAAGGAAAGGCTGAAACGGGTGCGATTTGATGCGACGGTCTTAATGCGCGCGGGATCGTGGGGATTTAACGGGGATTGCGCCGAGTTTTGGAAGGTCCGAGCCCGTGTCAATGGCGGACGGCGCGGCGAGAAAAAGGAAAGCGAGGGAGGAAGAAAGGAAAGGAAGAAGACGAAGGTGGCGTGTTGGATTTTGATCGGACGGCCGAAATCATATCGCGCGAACCGGTACGCGAGGGTGGAGCTAAGCCGTCGGATTAAAATCGGGCGGCTCAGAGAGGGAAGGGGTTTCGCGCGGGAGGAGCGGGCTGAGTGGGCCGCGCGCGCGTGCGAAGGGGTCTGGGCCGCGTGAGATTCGGCCCAAAGACTGTTTTGGGGATTTCTTTTTGATTTCCTAATTAATTTAATTCTGGTAATTCGATTAGGCTTTAGAATATAGCAAATTAAGTCCAAAAATTCTGAGAAAATTCACAGAAATTCTCTGAGCATTTAGGACTTAAGAAAATATTTTCACTATTATCTGTAATAGATTTTGCACATAAATTTGTTTAGCTTTAATTTGGTTAAGGAAAAGCTTTTGAAAATTCCACAAAAATCCAATAAAATAATTAAACTTTATTTTCAACTGGAATTTAAAATTTGGGCTGTTACAAACTGTCACCTCGTCGTACGCTATATAAAGGTTAAAGTCAAAAGGCAAAAAGGAGGAACAGAGCAATCCAGAGCATAAGACATTAGACTTTAGTCTTCCTCTTGATTGTAATTAGCGCTTTAAATATAACACAACGGGACTAGAGTTGTTATTCTCCTCGGAGAAAGCCTAAACCTGTATAAAATCTCTGTGTCTTTTCTCTGCATAGTTCCAATCGTAGAAGACATCCCGATACAAACAATCATATGTAAGATCGGTTCTAGATCACCGACAGGTCACAACAACGTGTCTTCATCGGATATAGTCATCTTCACAAAGGATACAAATGCCTTCATAGAGCTACAGGTCGAGTGTATATATCTCGAGATGTATCCTTCGATGAAAATCTTTTTCCCTTTGCTCAACAATCTGCAACCAGCATACCTACCTCTCTTGACCCTCTGCTGCACACATTACCTTCTCCCTTGATTACTGAACCATCTTTGATTTCCTCTCATTCTAGTCCAGTAAGACAAGATGACCAACTGGAAGTTTGTGTGTCAAATAACTCTAATGTTTCTCAGAGTATTTCTCTGGAACAAATCCTCAATACAACAACACAGGATCAAGGTGGGGAATTTGATGCTAGTGGTGGAATAGCACAGCAGCAGCAATAGATGGTGTCATGACCGAGAATTCGAACAGTGTTCTTCGTCCTAAGCAATACACAGATGGTATTGTATGCTACCATGGCAACTATGAAGCATGCGCAGTAGCTGTGACTGAACAAGCATCTCATCAGCAGGCTTTTACTGATCCCAGCCGGAGACAAGCGATGGATGTTGAGTTTACAACATTGCTCAAGAACAGACCTGGAAACTTGTTCCAGCTAGGCAAGAACAGAACATTGTGGACTGTAAATGGGTTTTCAAGGTGAAGCAAATGGCACTATTGATTTCTATAAAGGCCGACTTGTTGTCAAGGGATTTCATCAGCATCATGGTATTGACCATGCAGATACATTTAGTCTAGTGATTAAACCCTCCACTATCCAGCTAATTCTGTCCATTGCAATATCAAAAGGATGGGAGCTAAGGCAAGTTGATGTTCAGAATGCATTTCTGCATGGAATTCTCAAGGAAGATATTTATATTTGCCAAGTCCCAGGCTATGAAGATAAAAAGTATCCTCACTTTGTTTGTAAACTTGAGAAGGCATTGTATGGACTAAAGCAAGCACCAAGGGCATGGTACTGGCGTCTCAGTGAAAAACTGTTAGAATTGGGATTCTCATTCTCAAAGGCTGATACATCCTTGTTTATCCTCAATAAAGCAGGATTAATCATGTACATGTTAGTCTATGTGGATGATATAATCATTGCGAGTTCAAGCTCAAGTGCTACTGAGAAGCTTATTCAGTGTCTGTCCTCTCAGTTTGCTATGAAGGATCTCGGCAAACTAAGTTACTTTCTAGGAGTTGAAGTGACAGAGAGTAAAAGAGGTATTATTCTCACTCATAAGAAATATGTTTCAAATTTGCTACAGAGAGTAAACATGCAACAATGCAAGTCCATATCTACACCCATGGCTGCTACTGAAAAGCTATCCAAGGAAGTTGGCACACAACTTGCAGAATCTGATACTTTTTAGTACAGAAGCACTGTTGGAGCGTTACAATACCTCACTCTAACTCGGCCAAATATCTCTTATGCCGTAAACATAGTCTGTCAGTTTCTGCAACAACCCACATATGTACACTGGAGTGTCGTTAAGAGGATACTCAAATACATCAAAGGAACAACAGACACTGGACTTGAAATCAAGCAATCGCCATCAACTCCGATCAGTGCGTTCTCAGACACAGACTGGGCAGGATACCCCAATGCCAGGCGCTCAACTGGAGTCTTTGCAGTGTACTATGGACCTAATCTAGTGTCATGGAGCTCAAGGAAGCAACCGACCGTATCAAGGTTCGGTACCGAGGCGGAATACAAAGCCCTTGCAAATGCCACTGCTGAAGTAATATGGCTGCAGTCTGTTCTGAAGGAACTAGAAATATTTCAGTCAAGAGCTCCAGTTCTTTGGTGTGACAATTTGGGAGCTACTTACTTGACTGCAAATCCGGTGTTTCACGCACGTACCAAGCACATCGAAGTGGATTTTCACTTTGTCAGAGAAAGAGTTGCTCTCGGAGTGTTGGAAGCGCAATTCATCTCAACGACAAATCAGACTGCAGACATATTCACAAAAGCACTCTCTCGCAATGCGTTTGAACGTTTTCATCACAATCTCAACCTGTCATGTGGCTGAGATTGAGGGGGAGTGTTAGATAACTCTGTATCGGGTTTCAGAGTTTCAGATTCTTTGTAGTTGGTTATGCTGATTCTGTCATTGCCGTTTACCGTAGATAATCCGGCAATGATCGGTTAAGTTCAGTTGTAATATGTTTTGATTGTCAGTAGTAATCTTCCTTGACTATAAATACATAAGAGCCTCAATGGCTGAATTACACGACAATACATCTAGTTTTACACGACTGAGTAATCTCGGTGGTTGCTGCAACGCGATCGGCGTCGCTTGCATATTAAGGCATGCCGTTAGCACGTAGCCCCCGCATAGCTATTGTAGTTGTTGGTTTGTCTTGCGGATCAGCACGGCCACTGTTGCGCGTCCGGGAGCTGGGCAGCCGAAGTCGGCACTCCCGACGCGCGGAAAAAAGGCGCATGTACGGGAGCGTGCACACGACCATATTTAACAACATTCTTACATAATATGTTAGTGTACAATGTTTTGTACCGCGCCGTCGAGCGTATATATACAGTGAGCAATTGAGCAGTTAATACATTCGACGGCAAGAAGCTGTGAAGCTAGCCACTAGCATGCAATTCGTGGCAAGTAGGGCAATCGTCGTCGGAAAATATCCAAAGGGGAAAATATTTTACAAGAGCTTGCGCAGAGGCCAGAACTGAAAGCGGAAATAATTCACGCGATGATTGATTGATAGCTCAAGGGATTACATATATAGGCCCAACCCTTCCATAACTCAAGGCCGGTTTATAGAAACAAATACCCGGGAGTTCAGAAGGGAAAGAATCCTAAAGGATTCGTGTGATCTGCGGCATAACTACCATATAGTCTAATACTCCCCCGCAGTCGCAACGGCAGAAGGGTGAACGTTGAGGTTGGACCGAAACTCCGTAAAGACAGACGTGGGAAGCCCTTTGGTGAAGATATCCGCGTATTGTGATGAGGTAGGCACATGTAGGACGCGGACTTCGCCAAGGGCCACACGCTCGCGACGAAGTGCAAGTCAATCTCCACATGCTTGGTTCGCTGGTGCTGAACCGGGTTGGTGGAGAGGTAGACAGCGCTGACGTTGTTGCAGTAGACTAAGGTGGTGCGCCGAAGAGGAGTGTGAAGCTCTGCAAGTAGCTGACGTAGCCAAGTTGCCTCAGCGACGCCGTTAGCCATGGCGCGGTACTCGGCCTCCGCACTTGACCTGGAGACGATGTGCTGGCGCTTCGACGACCAAGAGATAAGGTTGTCCCTGAGAAAAACACCATAGCCCGAAGTGGACTTACGCGTATCGGGACATCCTGCCCAATCAGCGTCAGTGTAGACAACCAGCTCCGCAGGAGAAGTCCGGTGAAGAAGCAAGTCGTGGTCGAGCGTACCCTGAAGATATCGAAGGATGTGCTTGACCAAGGCAAGGTGGGGGCTCCCGTGGGTCATGCATGAAAAGGCACACCTGCTGAACAACATAAGCAATATCTGGACAGTTAAAAGTCAAATATTGTAGCGCACCAGCAAGGCTGCGATAGTGCGTCGCATCGTCAACCGGAGGACCGTCACTGGAGAACTTGGAGTGTGTGCCAACAGGAGTACTGCAAGGCTTGCAGGATGTCATGCCGGCGCGGTCCAAGATCTCCAAAATATACTGACGCTGAGAGAGGTGAAGAGCACCATGCTGACGGCTGTCTGAAATCCCTAGAAAGTGATGAAGTGGACCCAAATCCTTCATAGAAAATTCTTGCTGGAGAGCGAAAATTGTTCGACGGAGAAGGCCATCAGAGGAAGCGGTCAGAACAATATCGTCCACATAGAGCAACAAGTATATAGTCTCCTCCCGGCGCCGAAAGATAAACAAGGATGTGTCCGATTTAGCCGCCACAAAACCCAGGGAAAAGAGATGGGAGGCAAAGCGACTGTACCATGCGCGGGGAGCCTGCTTGAGACCGTAGAGAGACTTGTTGAGCCGGCAAACATGATCAGGCCGAGCGGAGTCAACAAACCCAGAGGGCTGCACGCAGTAGACTATCTCAGTGAGGGTGCCGTGCAAGAAAGCATTCTTCATGTCAAGCTCATGAATGAGCCAATCTCTGGATAGCGCCAAAGTAAGGACTGTGCGGATAGTAGCTGGCTTCACAACGGCTGAATGTCTCAGCAAAGTCAATGTCAGGCCACTGCGTAAACCCACGAAGAACCCAGTGAGCCTTATAGCGATCGAGAGACCCATCCGGATGAAACTTGTGACGAAAGACCCACTTGCCAGTCACTAGATTGACGCCGGCAGGACGAGGAACAAGATCCCAAGTGGTATTTGTCCAGGAGAGCATTGAACTCCTCAATCATAGCAGCATGCCAGTTGGGGTCAGAGAGCGCCCCATGGTACGTCTGCGGGATCGGCGAAAGAACAGTGGCATGAAGGTTCAGCCAATCCACAGGGAGAAAAACCAGACTTCTCCCGAGTGACCATGGGGTGGTCATTGGTCACGGGGGGAACGGTGACAATAGTCGGCGGGAGGGAATCGGTCTGGCTGGCAACAGCCTGTGCTGGAGGGGCAACAGGGGCAGCTAGACTAGCACCCAAGTCGATGACAGGCAAAGCCGGCATGGGTGGCGCAGCCGACGGCCCGAGTGCGACCAATGAATGCGTCGTGCAGGTAGGCGTGCCAAGCGTAGGAGGCACGGCCGGAGTGCGCGCTGTAGACGCCTGAGGGCCGAGCCGGTCGCGGGAGAGGGCGACGTGGGCTCGGCACCGGGCGTGCTAGCAGCAACGACGAGGCCAGCGCTGCTGGCAACGACCCGTGGTATGGAGCCAACGGGGGCAGCAGAGCCGGCAGGGGAGGTGCCACCTGCAAGAAACCGACGCCCAATGGGCAGCGGAGTAGAGTCCATGTCCGACAAAAAATCAAGGTTAGTGGGCGACGACGAGGCCACCAAATCAGCAAACGGGAACGAGTTCTCATCGAACGTGACGTGCCGCGAGATAATGATCCGGTTGGACACCAAATTAAGACACCGGTAACCTTTGTGTTCCGAAGGATAGCCAAGGAAGACACGCAACGTGGACCGAGGTGAAAGCTTGTGTGCAGCGGATGAAGAAAGGTTTAGATAACATCGACAACCAAAGACACGGAGATGAGAATATGTAGGCTGAACACCATACAAAGCGAAGTAGGGCGTGGAAAAGTTGAGTGTTTTGGTAGGGTGTCGATTAAGGAGATATGTGGCTGCATGGAGAGCTTCAACCCAATACTGTGGAGGGAGGCTAGCCTAGAACATCAAGGTGCACATGATGTTGTTGGTGGAGCAGATGATACGTTCGGCTTTGCCATTTTGCTGAGAAGTGTATGGGCACGACATGCGGAGTGCAACGCCGTGAGTAAGAAAGAACGTGCAGGTGGAGGAGTTATCAAACTCGCGGCCATTATCGCATTGCACGCACTTGATGATGGAGCTGAATTGTGTGTGAACAAAGGAGAAAAAATGAGAGATATCTCGGAAGGCATCAGACTTTAGGCGTAAAGGGAATGTCCAAAGAAAGTGAGAGCAATCATCAAGAATAACTAAATAATACTTGTAACAAGAGACACTAGCGATAGGTGAGGTCCAAAGATCACAATGTATTAAGTCAAAATTCTTAATAGCACGGGAGGTAGAAGTGGCAAATGGTAAACGAATGTGGCGACCGAGTTGACAGGCATGGCAAACAGACTCGGACACACCATTATTACATGGAATTGCAGATGTGCTAGCTAACTTGGACAAAGACTCGACGCCAAGATGACCAAGACGACGATGCCAGAGAGTTGGAGACGCGTCGGCGACAAGTGCATGCGGGCTGGTATGGGAGGCCATAGCGGGTACAGAGGACCAGTGCTATTGCACCTGGCGATCACACTCCTGGTTCGCAGTTCTTCACAGAAAGGCCAAATGGGTCAAATTCAACAGAACAATTGTTGTCAATGGTAAACCGACGAACAGAAATCAGATTTTTAATCATGTGAGGAGTGACAAGAATGTTCCAAAGATGAAAAGGACCACGTTCGGCTGCAATAGTAGTGGAACCTATGGACATAACAGGGAGCGTAGAGCCATTGCCAACGGTGATATCAGACGGAGTGGAAAAAGGCGGGGAGCGGGAAACACTAAGGTTACCAGGGTCTGATGTCATATGGGAGGTGGCACCGGAGTCCATATACCAGTCTGTAGTGGGCGGGGGCGTCAGCGTCATCGTGTTGAAGGCATTGGCGAGGGCCGCTTGATCCCAGTAGCCGACCCCGGACATGGGGTTCCACGGGGCCGGCGCTTGCTGCTGATGCGACGCGACATTGGGGTCTGGCGCCATGTACCCCTGCGCTGCAGGCATGGCGCCGTAGTAAGGGACGCCGGGGAAGCCAACCATGCCTGGGTACGCTGCTGTGAGCGCATGGGGGCGCGGCTGCTGCTGTTGCTGCGGAGGCCACGGGGCGTTGCCCCCCGAGGGTACACCTGGATCGTGCCCGTCCACGGATTGAAGAAGGAGGGGGGCCACCCGCCCGCAGGAGAGGCCAGCCATACCACACCGCCCGAGTTGTTGGTGCGGTTGTTGCGACGACGGCGGTTGTTGGGGCGGTTGTTGCGACGACGGCGGTTGTTGCGGCGGTTGTTGGGGCGGTTGTTGCGACGACGGCGGTTGTTGCGGCGGTTGCCGCCCAACATGGACTGCACGTCGGCTTGCGCACCTCCCTGCGTGCCACCCTGGGCGTCGCCCTGCGCGTCGGTGGAGGTGGGGTTGCGCGAGACAGGGGGAGCGCCGCCGACGAGGGCCGTGGAGGACCAACCCGGCTTGGTGGACATCATGATCTCTTCCAGAAGGAGATCATTGCGGACGTCAACAAAGGATGGGAACGACTTTTGCCGTTTGAGCAGCGCCGCCGTGTGTGAAAACTTGTCATTAAGCCCGCGCAGGATGGACAACACAAGAGTGCGGTCCTGAACGGGCTCACCCAAATCGCCGAGGAGGTCGGCCATGCCCTTCAGTTTATGGCAGTAATCGGAGATGTTGAGGTCACCCTAAAAAAAGTTACGAAACTCCGCGTCGAGATGCAACGCACGGGTCTCCTTGTTGCTGATGAACTGCTCCTCGAGGGCGAGCCAGACGCGGCGGGAGATGGTGATGGGGGTCATCACGATGTCGAGGAGGCCGGCAGAGATGGTGCCATACAACCACGAGATGACGACGCAATCCATGCGTGTCCACGGCTCGACGTGGGGGTAGGCCTCATCGGAGAGTACGTGGTCGGTGAGCGCATACTTCCCAAGGGTGATGAGATCAAGACCTCGCCACTTGGAGTAGCCAGGAGAGTCGAGGTCGAGGACAATGGGGATGAGCGATCGGATGTTGAGGATGGAGACGGCCTGCGCGTGAAGGATGGCGACGATGATGGCATCGGCTGCCTCCTCTTGGCGCTGGCGCTCGGTGTCCTCGACGCGGCGGCGCTCGACCTCCGCGGCACGGCGGCGTTGTTTCGCCTCGCGTAGGCGAGCGTCCTCCTCCTGGCGGCGCTCGGCCTCCTGGCGCAGGCGCGCGGTCTCCTCAGGGGAGACCTCGATGGACATGGCTGGGGGCTAGTATTGGTTAGATGCGAAGCAGTAGAGGGAGGTCACAAGAGCGACCGTCTCGAACACCATGAAAGCGGAAATAATTCATGCGATGATTGATTGATAGCTCAAGGGATTACATATATAGGCCCAACCCTTCCATAACTCAAGGCCGGTTTATATAAACAAATACTCGGGAGTTCGGAGGAAAGAATCCTAAAGGATGCGCGTGATCTGCGGCATAACTATTATATAGTCTAACAAGAACTATAGTACCTTGCTGTGTTGAATCAGCTGCTTCGGTCAGTGGCGGAGCTAGAAATTTAGGGTTGAGTGTGCACACACAAAGTAACGTCCGGTACGATTAATTCAAAGTACGCATTACCGAGTTGTTTTTTATTTTTCTTCACAAAATTCATCATCTGGGAATATTTTCGTTCCGAGAAGCACACTATGTACTATATAGTAGTCTACTAGCAACTTTTCATATGTAATCACTATATTAATCAATCTGGAAAATAACTTGCACAATATCTAAATGTGATCAGAAAAAAAACTGGAATGTGCTCCGTGTACTATTTTAATATTGCAACTGCATTTTACTATTAAATTCTAAATCAATAGAAGAGAGGGAGAAAGGAATGGATGTGACTTGTGAGGTTTCCTTCCCCTAACTCACCACCATGTACCTGTAAAACCTATGGTCTTACTCTCTCCAATTTCAGTTCATTGTAATAGCTACTCTCTCGCATCTGTTTTCTTGCTGGGGAACGAGGGGACTCAAAAAAATTTATCAAAAGCCATCTTTATCTTTCTCTTTAACTAACTAAGTATTATATAAAATATGTCTATGAGGTATTTTGACTTAATGGGAAGTAGGCATCTCATTCATAGGCAAGAGCAGGCCGGCCTGAAGGTATGAACTGATGGCAGCCAAGAAGGCATTAAATGGCTTTGAAAGATGTAGTGTAGCCTGTGCAGATTTTGCAAATTTTGGGGGTGCCGGTGCACATCCGGCACCCCAGCTAGATCCGCCCTGGCTTCGGTAGTCCACCTCCGGCTATGACCACGGCGATGGTGTCGTTGTCCGGCCGCTGGCTTCGGCCGACGACGCTGCCTTTCTCGGGCGCGCGGCCGCGGGGTCCATCACCGGTTGGCGGCATGTCGGGCACGAGCCGTGAGACACCAGCCAGTCGTCCACGCACCGGACGTGGAATGGAATCCGTGCCCGCACCGCGGCAGCACGCGCACCTTCTCGCCGTCCGCCAACTCGCCGAGGCATATGGCGCAGACGTCCTCGGTCTCTTCCTCGCCGCAGGAGGCCCCGCCGGACGCCTCCTCGCCGTCGGCCGTGGCCCGGCCACTGCATCGGAGCGCACACCGCGCCAGCGAGTTGAGCCCGATGGCGAACAGTAGCGCGAAGAACAGCGCCGCCAGGATGATAACCATGTTCGTCTCGAAGCTCGCATCGCCCCCCGCCGTGCGCGCCTCCGCCACCGCTGTTGACAACCCGCCCCGCGGCGATTCTCGCCGCCGGCGCCTCCGAATCCCGATGACCCATGATCCACCGGCCGCCTCACGCCCACGCTCACACCAACACCGCATGCAACCAGTCACCCACCGATGCTTCCAGTTCTAGCGAGCCCCTGCTCATGGCAAATATATTTAGAGGCGCGATCGCGATGTACATTTTGGTTGCTGTTGCGCGAGTGTACTTGAAAAGGGCGCGCACTCTCCCAAGTTGCACCACCCTCGCGCGAAGTTGCTAGTTGTTACAGGGATAGGGACGCGAGGGGCTAGTGCCGAACGTCTTTTGGTTGCTTTGGAGGCAAAGTTAGGAGCTTAACCTGAACTTTTCTTGCGTGCATGGGCAGCACAAACCCTGGATTTGGATAGCGAGCTCGCCGTGCGCCGGAGAACGCACGCTTTGGTGCGGTTTAATGTGGCAGAAAGGGCCTCGCAACCGTCCGTCCGTCCGTCCGTCTCTTTGGACTAGCGCGGTTTGGTCCGTGGTCACTTTGTCGTCTCGGAGCCCTGTGCCCTGCACAGCAAAACAGCAAAAGCGCACGCTTTCTTTCACGAGAAAGAGAAACTATCTCGGCACAAGTTACTCGCGCGTGTTCGCTGGTTTGCAAGGATTTTCCACGCCCGGCCGGCCGTGTGCTAGCTAGCAGCTGACGCCGACCTGTGAAATGCCCTTTATGGATTTCCAAGTATGGTCAACATCCCTTTGGAGGTTTATTATTGTGCGCTTTGTTTCGGAGAGGGCTTAAGATGATATCCTGACAGAGTGACAAGTAACGCGTGCGCTAAAGCGGGTAGCGGTAGTGCTCTATTTTGTAATGTGCGCTTTGTTTTGTGCAAGGTTTCAGATGAAAGTGCGCATGATACCATCGATTGGTTGCGCTTAGCGAGAGCCGAGACATTCGGAACATGGTGTTTTTTTGAAACGATTCAGGACAGAGTTGTTCAGATAATCCTTCCCATAAATACGCACTAAGCAAATATCATCGTCGTTTTGACCTACCAATACGTCTGTGGCAGGTTTTGCATCGGTGAGACAGTTTCTCGTAGAGCGCTTTTACGGTAATTTTTTCCATCCAATGATTCAGATTGGTTGGGATTTAGTTATACTACACATGTTAATATGAATAGTAGAATTCTGATAGGGGTAGAATTGTAATTGTCTATGTGAGAATCACATGATACAAGAGTAATATTTTTAACACTAGTAGAAAAGGTCCATAATACCCTCTAAAAATTACAAATAAATAGAAAAATATATTATACCCTTAACAAATCAATAGCTAGATTTGATTTTTATAACCACTATATACTTACTAGTAAAATGTATCATAAATTTTATCTTCTTGTAACATTGTTGTGATATCCTAGCCCAAAGAGAATAGAGTCCACGGGACCCATATACATGTGTGTGAGTGCATGAAAGATTAGTGCCGCCTTGTGGGTTGATGGGCAAAATAACCGACAGATAAGACCAAGATGTCTATGAGCAATAACCATGGGTTAACCATTTTTGTATAAATGAATTAAGAAAATACAAATGAGTTATCATGTGTACGTGGTGTATCATGTATGCGGTAGGTCTAGTCCGATTTGGACAGTAACGTTTCAATTGTACAGTCTAATTGTACCTTGTTCGTATAATTTCCCGGGCACAAAATTTTGTTTCTTGATCACAAGCAACCATATAAGGGTAAAAATGTTGAAAAACTTGTCAAGATCGAGCAAGCTCTTGAGCAGCAATTCTCAAGCTGAACAAACTGCCGAGCAGACGAGGTACCCCGTACCCATGACTCGTGAGGTTATCACGTACGTACTAACTAATTGATTCATGCTTTCGACAATCACTGCAACATTCATCTCCATTGGTGATGTGATTGCTCGTAAGCCCCACTTACGGGCCGGGATGTCCCATCTTTACGGTATAGGACTGTGATACTATGGATTCATGCACCTTTACGAACGACGGCGTTAACCACTGTCTGGATTAGCGTAACTCGTGACACTCAAATTTGTCCAATCGTACACTTTGATCCTCATCTCCTCGACCACGCAAAGCAGATGTATTGTTGCTCTTGCAAAATACAAGAAATCACAAGAACTACGGGTAAAGAACACTCAATTCCCATCTATATTGTGGTTGTGCCAAGCAAATAGGGAGAAGCGCTGTGTAGATGCATAAGCAATCTATTTTCTAAATTAAATGTCGTCTCTGATACATGGGGCGCACCCCCTGGCATTATAGCCAGCAAAACTCACGCACACATGGCCTAAGGCCTACTCCAACTCCTATTCGATCAAAATAAAGAAACAGGCACTATCTCTACTTCTCTAATGCAATCTGAACTCTTATAATTAAGATACAACCGACTTAGATTCGAGTTCGATGTCATTCGTGTAATAACACTACGGCGGTAGCATAGTATCACACCGTCTGGTTTCCAGTAACACTCTGGCTGACGTGCAGTAACACTTCGACTGGTGTACAGTAACACTCCGACTGACGTGCAGCAATACTCTAGCGATGGAGTAGTAACGCTTCGGCTAGCGTGCAGTAATACTCTGTCTGACGTGTAGTAACACTCCGTGAGGGCCAAGTAACAGAAGTCTTCTAAACCTTGAAAATCCATGGAATAGAAGGAAACTACCTATACAAGCCATACAAACCACGGGCTCGATATGTTTTTCAGCTCTCGCGGTCGTTCTTGACAACCTACGTAGCATGAACTCTAGTTGTCATAACTTCTTATAGAAAGCTCTAAATCACACACGGTTTGATCCTTTGAAAAGTAGACTTGATAAGTTTTCTAATTATATAGTTTGTGAGCATTAGAATCCTTTTAATTCATACAGATATCTTCATAAACTTAGTAGACAGAACTATGAGCACGATGCTAGCCAAAACATGATTGATCTTGTATCTTCCTCTTAGGAAACATGATTGATCTTGTATCTTCCTCTTAGGCTAGATGCTTCTCTACATAGTGGTGCTACTACTACCTCCTCCCTTGGTCCAACCTCCCTCTGGCCTGTACTATTTTTAGGGCGTCCAACACATCTACACACATACAAGCAAAACCGTAGTCACATTCTGTCAAATAGAACTTAATAATAATGATTAAGTTTAGCTTTAGTTTCAACCTTGTGATAACATTTTGAATTGCCATGTGTAGGTGTGTATGCAATTAAGCTAGGGCATTTCTAATCCGTTAGTAATTTAATTGTATTTATAGTTTAATTTAATTAGTTGAGTATGATTTATGCTTGCTACCAACAGAATGGACATACTATTCTAGAGTCATCCAAAGGAAAGATTCGAGGTGAATCGACTCCATTAAATTGTACTGAATCAAAAGAATCGCCACGAGTTCTATCAAAATGATTGTGTAGGATCGAATACCACAATCAGAAAGGGGTGAATGATTATGGTACCCTCTTAGCTCTCTTTTAAAACTTGTTGCCGAGCAAGTGCAATTTCTCGCGTAATGGCTAAAAGCTGTCTGACCAGCCGCAACTAGCACGCCGCCACAACTAGCACGTCACGTCGGCTCATCCCATGTCCAGTAAAACAAGCTACCACAAGCAATTAACTAATGCACCAAAAATCTCACGAACAGGACGTGGCAAGCACTAGCACATTCTTGTACAACCACAACTAGCAATCAACTCACGTACGAAAAAGCAAACCACTGCTAACACCTAACCACAAGATGAAATCAGCACTAAGGCAAAACCAACTCCTGTCGAGATCCTATTCAGCTGAAGACAACCTCAACTAGCACCTCATGTCGGCATCAAAAACAGCAGCAACAAACAGCCATGGTCACCTTTTATTTATTCTGCGACAAACACCACTCACGGCCGCTGCCAAATACCAAACTGCGATGTCTATTATCCTCAATGATAACCCTAATAGCCGCACGTAATGCCTACAGTTATATAGCCCCTCATCATTCATATATGGCCCATTAAAGTCCTAGGGCCTAATACGTGGGCTTTTACACCAGATTACAAAACCAATTTTGGACACCCTAAAATTATCACGTGTTATAGCCTCCGGACCGCACCACTGTAGCTCCAACACGCATCATCCATTTTTTATCTCCACGTGCCCTAACTCGAGCCCGACTGTCTCCTCCAACATCCTCGACCCTCTAGACCATGACTTCGCACCAAGCCATCTCCCGGTCATCGCCGTAGACCACGATCGCCTCCGAGTTATCCTGCACATGCAAATACCAAAACCCCATATATTTTTCGGCATAAGTTCTTCTCAACTTGACCGATATTAGTCCACATATGTCACACGTCTCAAATAACATCAGTACTCAACATCATCGATTATTCATCAACTAAAATATACTAGACCTAGCCACATGATCTAACAGATTGCCCAAAGAGTACATTCTAGAGAAAAAATGTAATGTAGTACAAACATAACCAGGTTAGCATGGCGCCGTCTAAGGATTGTTTGGTGAGAAAATATGGTATATACCACCAAAATATGTCCGATTTTGATAAATGTCACAATAAAATCCCGACTCACTTTAATACCTTCGGAATATTTAAATCTTTGGCAATATACCACTCTGTCACCCTCTGTCTCATTCTTCCGTTAGTAGACTCGTTCCCCTCTCGCCTGGCTCGACCAGGCCATCCCTTGATTCTTCGACGCAACTTCCTCATTGTTGGCACTACCCATCCTCCGATGCAGCTTCCTCATCGCTGGCCTTTGTCCTTCTCTGTCTGACTCCCCTGATTCCCCTCCCCTGCCTGTTGTCTGGCAACAGTGGCCCGCCATGTCTCGGTTGGGGAGCTCGACTGCGACGAGATTTGCCGACAGCCCGACATGGGTGAGGTGGGAGTGAGGTTGTTGGCGAGTTAGTATTAGAGTATAAATAAAGAGTTGCATTCTAGTTGAATCGGATCTTTGGACTACAAATAAATGGTGTGGGGGTCCTCTCGGACTACACACAATTATTCCCCTAATTTTCAAATGGTATCAGAGCTTACCCAATCTCATCACTGACCCTAGCCACTCGACGCCGCCACCCACCACCGCCGCCATCGTTGCCATCCACCACCGTCACCATCACTGGTCGTCGTCTTTCAACAACCGCGGTGGGCCACAGTTGCCTCGGGTCATCGGGCTACTGTGCGACCAGCAAACACCCGGGCAGCCACCACAGATCACCCGGGCCATCGCCACGGTACAACACGCGGGAGCAGAGGAAGAAGCCTCCGTACCATGGTATCCTTCAATCTAAGCTAGATCTGGCCAAAGAAGAAGGGGAGCAGAGGAGGAAGCCGTGTGGTGAAGAAAGGAGGTGAGAGAAGAAGCCGACCTGGATCTGGCCCAAGAAGAAAGGGAGCAAAGGAAGAAGTCATCGGCCGAAGAGGAAAGGGAGCAGAGGAAGAAATCATGGGTGGGTCAAGAAAGAAGGTGAGAAGAAAGGAGAATAAAAAGGTTCTCTGTTCAGGGAAAAAAATTGATGTTACGGCTTTGCATGATTTGGGTAACCATAAAGGCAGTCATCGAGGTTTAGCAGAACGTTGATGCGTGAAGGATTGTTGTAATCGTGGGAGATACGCGTGTCATATCTTGGTAGTGATTGACATTACTCCGGTTGTTTGAAAAGATTACCCTTGAGAAAATTGAGGCTGCGAGGAAGGAGAAGTGAAGAAGCCACAATGAGGGCGGTACAAAAGAAGAGGAAGACAATTGTTGAGACTACTTCCCCACTGGTCACACAAGGTGGTATGAGAAGCATGTTACATGACCTCTTCGCGACGGGTATGATAAATCCGAGGGCTAGTGTAGGGTCATCTGAATTAAAGATGGAGCTGATGTCGAATGATGTAAATTTGGAAGAGAGTAAGAATTACCTGAGTTGGTCTAGAAGAGTTCAGCTAATTCTGAGGATGAAGAGGTGGAACACTACTTGTGGAAGACTTGTGTTGAACCTGCAGACAAAGCAAACATAAATTGGAGGGTGTGGAACACCACCAACTCTGTAGTGGTAACTTGGTTGCTAACTTCGATGTGTCCATCTATCGCTCGGATGGTGGAAATGATGCAGAGTGCACCAGCAATGTGGAAGATGCTGAGCAGCATGTACTCCGGGACAGAAAATATGATGATGATGGTGGAGGTCCACTGCAAGGTGAAGGCCCTGCAACAGGATTAGAAGACCATCTGGGATTATGCTAGTGAACTGCAACAACTATGGGCATATTTAGATCACTATGATCTACTGCAATTAACATGTACTAGTGATATTGAGGCTGGCAAGGTGTGACTGCACCGAAGACTGGTTGCACACTTTCTGAAGTAACTAAACCTAAAGTTTGAGAGTAGACGGGCTACCATGTTTCACTTGGCAAACTTGCCTACTACAGAGGATGCTATTTCGGCTATGGTACAAAATGAGATTCGACTACGAGTAATAGGGGACAAAAACCCTGTTAGGTCCATATATGCTATACCCGATGATAGGGAGTGCTACAACTGTGAGATAAGAGAACATCTAAACCATGATTGTTTTTCTCCACGGTATGGAGGCCGAGGTGGTGGTCATGGATGTTGAATTGAAGATTACGGAGACCGATGTGGAGGTCATGGTGGTCGTGGAAGTGGGGGTGGAGATAATGGAGGTCGAGGAAGGGGGGAGTAGGCCTCAGGGCTAATATGGTCCTGACAAAGGAGAGAGCACATCTGTTACTCTGACTGGGGAGTAAGCTATGCAGCAGGAGAAATAACAATAGGAAAAAATATTGGAGACTCATCATGATTTCACTACAACAACTATCACCTTCTTTAGTAACTTTGCTAACTACGCCCATGTAGATGAAGGTACTTAGGCACATACACTTATATCCACGTATAAACACTCGTGTTGATTGGATTATAGATTCAGAAGCATATAAGTATGTTACGGATTTACTAAGTGTATTTGCATCTTACACTATATATACTTATTTTCCAAACAGCTGATGCAACAAGGACGAATAATGGGAGTGATGGACTCAAAAGGGCGTGGGGAAGATAGAAGGAAGATCAATTTGGGGAGAGGATCGACCATGGCTGCGAATCTTGGAAGATTGCAAAGGAGGATCGGTGGCAAAGGAGCTCACGGTGGACAATAATAGCGTCTACACGTTGTCAGGAGCTCGACGAATTAGCGGGAACACGTTGTCCGGAGCTCGCCGAAGTAGCCGGCTGTGGAGGCGCAGTCGGGATGTGGTTGCGTTGCGTTGAAATGGGGAAGAAGAGAGAAGGGCGCCGGGACAAGCAGAGATGGCAAGGAACGTGTTATGCTCGAGCACTCCGTCGAACCAAGCGAGCGTCTGGTTGAACCAAACAACTGAAATAAGGGGCAAATCAGTCATTTCAGTGCCAATTTTAACAGAGGGGTGACGGAATGGTATACTGCCAATTTTAACCGAGCACATTTAGGTGGTATATACCCTATTTTTTCTTGTTTGGATTATACTTTTTTTTTTTTGTGAAAAATGGATTTCCTAAAACTGGTTTTAGCCCGACTGTGGGAAAGCGTTTTTTGGATGATCTAACCAACCCGCGGGAAAGGAGAACTAATTTTATCGTAAACCCATAAATTCAGTGTTTTAGCAAAATGGGATCAATGTGATTTTCAACAAAACCTATCGCTATTTCTCCGCTCCACACTGTAGCACATCGCTACTTCAGAACTTCAGTACGTACACTGCACACTTATATCTACGTGCACTGTACGCTCGTATCCTTCATTCCTTGTATGATTGTATCCAAAATATTCTTGAGCATGTTGAAATAGGAACCCTGTCGAGATAATCAGATGATCACAGTTGTAACGCAACTTTTATTTAGCGAAGAATGAGAAGTTCTCCCGCATCAAACAGTGCCAACCACTTAGTACAACAATTAAAACACACATCTGGTTATACAGTCTCTTCGAACAAGTACAGAAACAACATCCCACGGGCCCCTTCTCGTCATGAATTCACACGCTTGAGAGCTGAGATCGAGTGCTCCTCAATTTATCCTGCACAAAATCGTCACGTTAAAAGGTCTCAAAACTTTGGTCTGAAAAAAAGGACTCAAAATCTTGCGAAATTTCACGCAAACTATAGCTCGAAAAATACGGGAAAGTCCGGATTTTGTTTCACGTACGAGTTGCAGTTGACGTTGGGGCTGATCTTGAAGGGCAGCGGGACGCCGCACCTGCCGGGCAGCCCCGCGGCGCGGCTGATGTACGGCCCGCCCGCGGCGCCGGCGGCCACGTTCTTGAGGCAGGTGCAGACGGCGCGGCGGTCGGGCGTTGTGCGCGCGGCCGACACGAGTGTCTGGATCCCCGTGCAGCACGCCCGCGGCACCACCCCGCCCGACTGCACGTACCCGAGGCACGGCATCAGCGTGTTGTACACGGTCGAGCACGACAGCGCGGCGCGCGCGACGACCACGCCAGTGCGCGGCGGCAAAGGCGCGAGCACCAGCAGCGCCACGAGAAGCAGGGCCGGCGCAAGCGTGCTGCTCATCCTAACTCTCGTGCAAAGTGTGGCCCGCTAGATAGATCAACGAGTGGATTACAGATCGGTGAAGCACGTCGAACCAGGTGCGAAGCTAGTGTGTATATGTAGGGAGGTGACCAGGTTGGGTGGTCGTTGGTTGTTGGGTGCATTTAGGAGAGCGGTACGAAGTACGATAGTACTAGTTTTGTTTGTTGTTTCCCTTCATGTTGTTATTCTGAGATAATTTTAGAGATAATTATTTTAATATATTATTTTTTGATCTGTCTTTTTAAAACCTCACAAGTATTTAAGTTTTACATGAATTAAATACCTTGTTTCGTGTGAATAAACAACGACTGCGTTCCAATAGTAAAAAGCTTGGTCGCTAGTGTCTTATTTTGCGGTATGCATCCATTGTTTCATGAGAAGACGGTTCCATTCTCTCTCCTCTACATCACCATAAAATTTATATGGTAATCTTAGAAATAGCTAAAGTAACACTATTGAAGATGTTCTTATTGGTGCAGCACAGTGGTTTGGACACATGCATTGTGAAAGCGTGGACAGTGGTTGGAATGTTTTTGCCTGTGCCGTGGAAGACGGGGCAGGGAAGGATGTATTGCGTGACTCGAAAATTTCTCGAGAAGGTATATAGGGCGATGCATTTGGGCGAGGTGCAGGACAGTGACGTCAATAGGTCAACAACACTCGAACGTGAACGCCACGATCAGATACTAATTTTCTTTGATCTTTCTATGTCGTTGTACTAGTACTCTTGCGGTGCAGTGTGTATGCATGGTATGGACACATCAGGCATGCATTGGAAA
Organism: Ampelocalamus luodianensis; assembly: GCA_036346255.1. Classification (NCBI taxonomy): domain Eukaryota; kingdom Viridiplantae; phylum Streptophyta; class Magnoliopsida; order Poales; family Poaceae; genus Ampelocalamus; species Ampelocalamus luodianensis. The sequence continues at coordinate 18,213,715 of CM070625.1, forward strand.
GTCTGAACACTACATGGAAACTGGAACGACGGGATGTTTTTTCTTGTGCCGTGGAACCCGGGGAAGGGAAGCATGTGTGGTGCGTGGACTACGAGCCTACGAGCAGCAGGAGACTTGCGGGATGGGGAAGGAAACTATCTGGGGTTTCAGGGGTGGGATGGGCGGTGGATGAGGCGGGACCTCTCTCTAAGCCCTTCCACTGAATTTTTTTTTTCTTCTGTAGGATGAGGTGACCCTAATTCTTATCTATGGTGAACGAGGAAAAAATTCAGTGAGCGTCGTACCCTATCCACCGCTCATCCGACCCCCTGAATCCAAGAGGCATAGGAGGGCCTCACTCCCCAGCGAATTTCCTTCCGGCGAATGGCGATCCTCGGCTTGGGTCGCTGCCAGAGCAGTCTTGTTTTCTGGACAGATGCACAGGTGCGGTCTATTCTTGGTCAATCTATTCTTGGTCAAATAAGTATTTTTGGAAGAGGTGTGCTTAGTCGAACTTGGCTCACTCGACCGGTCGACTAGCTCGGCAAGATTTCTTACTTTTTAAACCTTTCATCTCGACGCATATCGGCAATGAAGTGCGTACATTGAAATGGAAGATGTATCAATTCTGTGCTTGAGAAATCCTTAGGATAAAACTGAGCAAATCTAACCAAGTTGTCCTTGTCATAAGCAGCGAATGAATCAACCGGATTGAACGAAGACATGCAAAGAAGCAAATCCGTGTTTACCTCATCAAATCTATCATTAAGCTCTTGAAGTTGTCTGTCAATGACACTTAAAAACATATCAACATGGAAGCGATAAAGATTCTTGACTTTTTTGAAGAACCTTTTGGATCTTGCAACTGGCATATAGAAATCATCCATTTTAGCAACTTTGATACCATGCTTCACACAAAAGGAAGTGACATCTTTAAGAAAAGTTTCCCATCCATCATCCTCCCGCAATAACTGTAACTGAGTCTTTGTCAAATAAATAAGATCAATAGCATTAACAATATCTTGATCCCTCTTTTGCAAAGCATTGCTCAAGTCATCTGTGTACCCAAATATGGTTAGCAACAAGTGTGCCATAAAAACAAACTCAAATGACTCAAATGATGTCAACATAGTTTGAGCTTGTATAGCCTCTCTGCTTGAAGTATGGTCTTTTCCTATCTTTATAAGAACTCGTCGGATTGAAGGATACAAAGAGATGACATGCATAATAGTTTTATAGTGAGAACCCCAACAAGTATCACCCGGCCTACCTAGACCCATCTCTTGATGCAAACCTCGGCCAGTTTCAATGTCACCTAATTCTAATGCTTCTACAATCTGATCAGCTTGAGCTACTCGAAGCATTTGTATCTTTTTACAAGACATCCCAAGAACATTCAACAAATATGAAAGTTGTTCAAAGAACCAAACACAATCACCATTCTCCTTAGCAACAGCAACAAGAGTTAATTGGAGTTGATGGGCAAAGCAATGAATATAATAAGCAGAAGGAGACTCATCCATAATTAGTTTCTTTAGACCATTAGCTTGACCCTTCATGTTACTAGCTCCATCATATCCCTGTCCACGGACCCTAGACAAGTTCAACGAATGATCCATAAGCAAAGATTCAATTGTTGTTTTAAGTGTCAAAGCAGTAGTGTTTTCAACATGGATAACACCGAGAAACCTCTCAACTACCCTTCCTTTTTTATCAACATAACGCAAGCAAAGAGCCAATTGTTCCCGTAGGTACACATCACTAGATTCATCGGCAAGTATTGCAAAATAATCATCACCAAGGTCTTCTATGCTTGGTTGCATTGATTCTGGACTTAGAACTTCGTCTCGAATATCATTCTCATTTTGTGCTTGCAACTGAATGGAATGAGAAGTACTTTGAACTTTACTTTCAATAGATATTGGCCTCTTTCCAACTCTATCCCACAAAGATTTCAAATCTACATGCTTCCTCTTCAGTTTTGAATGCTCTGCGGTCTACATGAAAACCAAAACTTCACATAAATAATTGGATATTTAAGACAAAATAATATCATCTTTTATCAAACATCTGAAGCTACACAAGCTACAAAATAATTGGATATTTGGACAAAAGTATCTTCTCTTTTATTCACTGATATATACATACAACTATTGTCTATTCAACCATATACATACAACTATTGTCTTGTCTATTGAACCATATGAAGCTAATAAATATCGAATACCAATATGACTCATCTACAAGTCTTTCAATGGTCAATGCTAACAGTCCCCCTAGATGGCAAATGCCAATAAATATTGGACTTCCCAAATAGGCGGTAGATGAGTGAGCCAAACTCCTCAAATGGCCAAATCCCACCCACACCCAATTCACCCATCTTCAGATCTTCCTCCCGCCCGGCCGCCTCTGGTTCCCCTCGAGCTCGGCCAGTCTTTGCGTCCGGCCTCGGGCGCGCGCCGCTGCTCGCGCTCGCCACTCGCCTCTGGTTCCCCTCAGAGCTCCGGCCCGGTAGCTGCGTCGGCCTCGGCCAGCGCGCGCGCGCTCCGCGCTCGCCTACCCCTCCCACGCGGCTCGCCCGCTCCGCTCCACTCCGCGGCGGCCGCTCAGCGCTTCGGCCCGAGCCCCGACGCCTAAAGGCGTAGGCGCCACCTCCCAGTCCCTCCCCATCCGCGCAGCAGGAGGCGAGAGCTCGAGCTCACCTTGGCCGCGGCGCCGCCTCCTGCGCGGCGGCGGCGGTGTCGTCGCGTGGTGGTCTTGCTCGGCCTCGCCGCCGGCGCGGCGCGAGCTTCCTCCATCCGGCTCGGTTGCCGCTGCCGCCGCCGCGCCGATCTTAGCGCCGCTTCGCCGCCGCCGCGTGCCCTTGCGCAGCCGCGCGCGTTGCTTGCGCCGCCGCCGCACGCCGCAGAGCTTGGGGACGGGAGTTGGGATTCAATTTCCACGCAGGTCGAATGGGTTAGGTTTCTTTGATTGCTTATCCGCTTGGCTCGGCGCGACACTTGGTTGGGGCACGCGGGCTGTCGAGTGGAGCGAGCGCTTGGTCGCTTCGTTTGTGGGCCGTGGTGGGCTGCAAGTCGGTGGCGAGTGGCTGCGTGCGAGGAGTTAGAAAACGCGATCGGGGACTTCCGTGCAGTTCAAATACTTGGTTGATGCATTTACTGATATATATACTTAATATACTTAATAAATATTGAATTTTTTCTCAAAAATAATGGGTGTACATCTGTACACCCATGTCCCTATACTGGATCCGCCCCTGACTCGACGCTCTAGACTCTGTCATCAGTGGGCCCATGAAAGATGGAAACAACCAACAATTTGCATATGCTGATATGCATGTCCGTGGTACAGTGGTAGTATCAGTATGGACTAGTTTGGAAAGCTCAAGCTGAGCCTGATATCAACATCAGTACATAACCCCTCTCTCTGTCCCTCAGAAGAAAATGAGATGAAATGGGCTGTCATTGGGGGCTTATTGGGCGAATTATCTCAGTTTTGCAGTTGTTTTTGTTTTTTTGAGAGTGCATTTATCAGTTGGGCTGGACCGCTGGAATGCTGGACTGATGCTAATCAGGCTAGTGGCCATTCTGTATTTGCTGGTCCCCGTCCAACTTACTCTGTATTAGTTCAATACCCGTACTTTTCTATGAATTAAAAAATCATAGTCTTGTTATGTCGGGTTGTTAACTATTATTGTACTCGACGATGCGATCTGGATTGTCGGTACCTTACTTGCCGATCTAACGGACGTCAAAAATGGTAAAGAGGACAGACGACCACCAACTTTAATTTTTAAATAGTAGAGATTTGCTGGTCCCGTCCAACTTGAATTGAGAAGCTGACGCTGAAGCTCTTAAGGATTTCACAGAAAACAGTTCACTTTTTGCAAGAATTTTTTTAAAAAAATCTGCATTCGAAACGAGGCCTAAATGTTGCTATGTTCTTTCCGTTTTCCCAAAGTGACCCTGTAGCTCTTAGATATTTTCTTTGAGATAAGCGATGAACTAGAGCCACAATCGGTGAATGTGTGCTCATGTTCATTATCTATGCTTATGATAAAAGGCATAATTGAATATTGTGAGATATTCATCCTATTCTGGCATAAGCAATCTTGAGTTGCACTTGCACCTCGGCTCTAAGTTTTCGCGTTGAGTCCTTCATACTTTTGTAAAGGAGTACGATTTCTGAAATATCGCCGTCTACAAAGTTTCTGGCGGGTTCAATCTATTTCTGCATTTTGGAATTGACAAACCCATATAAAAAAAGCATGCATGCTTTTGCTCCGCTGTGTAGTAAACATTCACATTCCTGCCCAAAAGGTATCCTTCATATACACGGGAACCCAACGATGCCGGTTGTTGTACAACACTTCAAGCCATTCATTATTAGAAAGATTGTATTTATCAATCATCTGTTTCCAGTGTTCATCAAAGTCCTTCACAGTCAGAGAGTCATAAAGGGCATTGCTAAGAGCTGTTTTAATTCCCTCATATGCTGAGAACCGCCCTAATTCTTCAGGAACCTTTTTCATGATATGCCACAGGCACCAACGATACCGAGAGTTAGGAAATACCCCTTCGACTGCATTTTGAATTGCTCTTGCACTGATCAGCTATAATTGCTTTTGCTTGGCGATTTGACATACAGTTAGCCAGGCTTGAAATAACCAGAATAAGGTTTCAGTGTTCTCATTAGATAACAAGCCGCACCCTAGTAGAATCGATTGACTCCAACAAAACATGCAAAAGGCATATCATACTTATTTGTCAAGTATGTAGGATCGAATGTATCGACATCACTAAATGATTCATATATTGCTCTACATTTTGCATCAGCCCAAAAAAACATTCTGTAAGCGTGATTCCTCATCAAGATCCATTATACTGAAAAAGCTTGAATTATAGGTCTGCATTCTAAGAAAGTAATCACGAACGGCCTCAGCAGCACCACTTGAAGCTGTAACCTTCTTGTTTTCTCCAAATAATTTCGGCAATCTTTTTCACCAAATGATAAGTTTTCGTGCCCGCCTGCAGCCTGCTGCCACAACAAAGGAATTGAAGTTTTTTATTCACTCGAATTCCAGTTCGATCATTCAATTCAAGTGTTCTTTTCACATGGAGGTCAATCTTCTTGTTGCACCTATAGAATCTTGCTTTTTGGGACTGACCATGATTATGCTAAAAAAAACTATTGTAAGCTGAAATTTCCCAGGATGGGAACTTCGAGAGGTCGCTTGCTTGGGGAAAGGTCGGGGCTGCCCTTGGCAGCGTCCTTGGTAGCGCCACCGCACTGCTCAAGGACGGAATTACCCTCGGCTGAGGCGACGGTGGTGGATCTGCGCCATTCGCCTGGCGAAAGGTCGGAACTGCTCCCGGCGGAGACTGACAAAAAGTCAGATCTACCCCCGGCGGAGCAGTCGGTGGAGGAAGCTTCGCAAGACTGCTCGCGTGGAAGCACCATCCTCCGTCCACTGGCTTGGGATGGTGGCGTGTCGGATCATGGACTGCGCGATGAGAACGAGCTCCAGGATTTCCACAGGTTTGGCATGTCCTTATCCGATCTCTATGCCCACTCCTGGCGACCCATTCCGCGTTCTTCGTGGCTTTGGGTTCCCAAGCGTGCGTGCGTCGGTGAGTTAGGGTTTCCAGCTAGAGATAGCGAAGTTCGTAGTTTGGGGGTGGGAAGCTAGGGTGGTCAAACGGATCCGTGATCCGTCGCCATTGCGTCGTTCCTTTGTTGAAATGGTGCAAGGTAAGGGGATGGATAGGAGAAGAGGACGTTATCCAAGTAGATTTGGGGGCAGTGGCCAGAACTTTGGGGGGAAAAGGCCCGCTCCTGAAGAGTGGATGGATGATGATGATCTTCTGACGGAGGAGGATCTGAGAGGGAAACTGCGCCAAGATCAAGAGCGGAAGCAAAAAATCCAAGAGAATCAACACAGGTTTCAACAACAAACAGGTATGCATCTTGGTTCTCATGAAGGTGATAGAGCTCGATTTGAATCTCGCGATTTTAGGGGTTCAGGTAGGGGAAATTTTACTCATGGTAGGGGTGGCAGGGTGATGCTCGCTAAGAGATTCAGGGCAGAGAAGAAGACTTTCGTAAGCCAGATATTACAAGAGGTACTTTCTCAGGAGGTTTTGCGGGTAGAGGTGGTAACCCTAGAATGGAAAGGGTTCGAGATGATACTAATTGAGAATGGTCAGGAGGATTTGTAAAAGGGGAAGAGGGGGAAAAAGGTTGGGGTGATATTGGTCCTAACACTGGGGTGCTTCGAACAGAGGATAGAGGAACTTGTTTTCGATGTCTGCAAACTGGTCATCATCAAGCCAGATGCCCTAATCCTCCTGTATGTTATAAATGTAAAAAAACAGGGCATATGATCTCTGGTTGTCCTGAGGAACAGAAAAAGTTAGGGTTAAAACTCTTTGGTTTTGGGATCCCAGGACAAGGTTTTTATAGCCTACAAGTTCATGGATTACAGTTGAAAGAACAGCAAGCAGCTACAGGGGTGTTAAATATTCAAGAGGGGTCAGCTTCTGTATCTAAGATTGAAGTGAATTGAAGCACTTAATTCAAGCCAATTGGAATTGGAGAGTGCGGAAGATATCAGATTCTGAATATACAGTAGTTTTTCCTTCTAAAGAAATACTTGAGACCTGGTCTGAAACAAGAGAAGTGGCATTGGCCCTTCATTCCATTAAAGCCAAGATAGAAAAGTCCACCATGGACCCTGATGCCTCTTCAGTCCTCTCAGCATCTTGGATCAAAATCTCTAGCATCCCTCTTCCAGCAAAAACTGCACAGATTGTGAAAGAAATAGTAAGTATTATAGGGGAACCTTTAGAAGTGGATGAGATTAGCTTGATGAGGATTGACCCAATTAGGGTTAAAATCCTCAGCAGAGATCCATTATCCATCAATTGCTATGTTGAAGTGTTTATTAATTCTGTGGGATGAGATTAAATTGGAAGCAGAAGGGGGTGTGAGGAAGAAAGGAGCTCCAGTTTGTGATCATTTTAATAAATCCCATGCTCGTAGAAAAGATGAAGATGTGAGGAAGATGAAGCTAATTCTCATGGGGGTGATTATGGAACTGAATGGGAGAAGTTGACAGAGAAGTTTGGTGGGGACATTCAGCCTCCGGCTGAACAAAAAAGTGGAGGTGGATCCAATCAAAACAAAACTAATAAGCAAGCTGAGATGGAATCTGGGGAAGAGGAGACCAGTTCTGGGTCTGTGGTTAGGGAGGTTCAGACTACCCCTTTCTCTCCGGATAATGCTCTAACGGTGATGCCTTTAGCTTATAGCTTCCCTAAAGACATGGATCAGGAGGGGGGCTCAGTTCTAACAGATCATGCCCCTAATGTGATTGGGGGTTCACGGTAGAAGGACCTGATTGAGGGAATTGACCCTGAGGATGATTTTATTTCCCACTGTCCTTCTGATGCTATAGTAGTTCACACTAAGACAGGTCCGACCTACATGCAAGCAGTTTTGTGGCCTTGTCTGCAGTCACCTGATAAAGGTAGGGGTACAATTGGGGAGCATAATTCAGAGCAACAGACAATCTTAAGGCAGATAGAAAGTCAAACTCAAGATCATTTGTCAAAAACATGTTAGGGAGAAGATGACAGGGTGGATTTAGGAACTATAGAAGAATTAAAGGACGAGGTGAGGTTTAACACAGGGGTGATTGGTCAAAATGTTGGAGAAGATACAATACAGAATTCATATCAGGGGGTCTTGACACAGGAATGGGTAATATCAAAGAGAAGAGGAGGCAAGAATAAATTTAAAGAGCCTTAGGTGGCAACTAGGAAAAGTATACGCATACAAGATCAAGGCATTCCTAGGCAGGAGAAATCAACCTTGTTGAAATTCATTCAGAACCTGGAGACCCAAGGTAAATCTAATCCTTTTACTATTCTTAATGATGTTGCTTGTAGTTACTTAGAGGATGTTGCTTCTTTCTGTGGGATCATTCTAGGATCACATGCTGAAAGCCCTCAAGAGGTGATTTCTGCTTTCAAAGCTAGTGAACTAGCTAGAGCTACCATTGCCAAGGCAGAGCTGGAGTTATCAAGTATGACTGGAAAAAAAGAAAATAGTATGGATGCTCAAAAAAGGATGGCATCAGAAGAGGAAAATGAGTTGAAAGTTGTTGAGAATGAAACTAGGGGTGCTATGGGGTTTAAATTGAATAAGCAAGTCAGGGGAAAGCTTAAATTGGGTAGGACTTCTTCTAAAAAGAGTTATACATGAAGATTCTTTTTTGGGATATCAGAGGTCTGGTAAATCAACCAAGAGAGGGCAACTTAAAGAACTGATTCGAAAAGAGAGATTCGATGCGGTGGGGGTGCAGGAGACTATTAAATCTGACTTCACTGAAAGAGAGTTTAAAATTTTATCTTGTATGGGTGATTTTGGTTGGAGTTGGACTCCTGCTCAAGGTCATTTGGGGGTATTCTTTGGGGGTAAGGAGGATATTCTGGAAATTGAAGGGTATGATCATGGTAGATTTTTTGTTAGCATGGTGGTGAGACGTAAGCAGATTAACTTTAGATGGGAGCTTGTGATAGTTTATGGCCCAGCTAATCATGATTTATCTCAACAGTTCTTGGAGGAGCTTCACAAAAAATGCCAGCAGTCTCTGCTGTCTCTGGTTCTAGGGGAGATTTCAATTTAATCAGAAAAGTTGAGGATAAGAGCTCTGTTAGTATCAACTACAGTCTGATGGATAAGTTTAATGATTTTATTGACAATAAAAAATTACTGGAGGTCAAGAGGAGTGGCCCTAAATATACTTGGACTAATAAACAAGTTAACCCTGTTATGGTCAACCTGGATAGGATCTTGGTTTCCACTACTTGGGAAGCCAAATATCCTCTTTATTCTACTTCTAGTCTGACTAGAATAAGATCTGATCATATCCCTATTATCTAGGGTGGATGGTACAGTTCCTAAAGGAAGATTCTATTTTGAAAAAAGTGGCTTTGCCAAGAAAATTTCAGAACTCTTGTTATGTCTATATGGGGGGATATCAGCAGGAGAGCTCCTGGATAGAGTTACTCTATGGATAAATGGAATGGGAATTTGGCATCTCTGAGACAGTTTCTAATAGATTGGGGTGCTAATCTGAATGGAGATTGCATTAGAAAAAAGAAGATCATTTTGGATTATCTGAATAGGCTGGATAGGAAAATAGAAAATCAGACTATTCAAGCTTAGGATTGGATCTGCAGATATAAGGTAGAGAGAGAGAGAGCTGAAAATGATTTATGATACGAAGGTTAGGTTTTGGCAGGAGAGGGGAAATGTGAAATGGATACTCCAAGGGGATGCTAATACTAGATTTTTTTTATAGTTGTGCCAATGGTAGGAGGAGAAAGAATTTGATTTTTGGTCTGGATAATGGGGGAAGAACATTTAACTTCTGAGGAAAACATTAGAGATCATATTTATAAATATTATAAAGCTTTGTTTGGTCAGGAATGTAGGCAGACTGTTCAGTTGGCCTCTGATTTCTAGAGGAAGGACTTCATGGTCACTGCTGAGGATAATGATTGCCTTATCCAACCTTTTTCTGAGCATGAGGTTCTATAAAAACTTTTGGGAGACTCTGAAGAAGGTGTATATGGAACTGGTCACATATTTCTTTAAGGGGAACTTAGATTTAAAGAGAATAAACTTTGAGGTGAGTACTTTGATTCCTAAAATCAAGGATGCAACTTCTATCAAGAATTTTCGGCCCATTTGCCTGATAAATGTGAGTTTCAAAATTATCACTAAGATCTTGGCTGTGAGACTTGGTAAGATCACTGATAGGATTATCCATAGAAGTCAAACTGCTTTCATTAAAAAAATAGAAATATTTTGAATGGGGTGGTTTGTCTCCATGAGATTCTACATGAGTTGAGAATCTCCAAAAAGAAAGGGGTGATTCTTAAATTGGACTATGAGAAAGTTTATGATAAGATTCAATAGGGTTTTTTGGAAAGTGTTATGAAAGGAAAAGGCTTTTCTAAGGCTTGGGTTGATTGGGTGATGAGTTCCATTAGGGGGGTAAAGTTTGCATCAACATTAATGGGAAAGCTGGACCCTACTTTACTATCCACAGGGGGTTGAGACAAGGTGACCCGCTATCCCCTTTATTATTCAACCTAGCAGCTGATGTCTTAGTAGATATTGTAATGAAAGCTCAAGAGAAAGGATTGATTAAAGGGGTGATTTCTCATTTGATACCAGGGGGCCACTTTGCTTCAATATACAGATGACACTGTGCTGATGGTTGACTGTGAAGAAGATTATATCCTAAATCTTAAATTTCTTCTGTATTGCTTTGAATGGATGTCAGGTCTTAAAATCAATTATCACAAAAGTGAAGTGTTTGTCTTGGGGGTGGATGATGCAGAAATTGTTAAAGTCTACTAATTTCAACTGCAAGCTAGGGGTGCTTCCTCTAACCTATGTGGGCATTAATATTGGAAATAGGAGTTTGGGTAGCAGAGCAGCAGGTAAAGTTATTGATAAGATGAAGAAGAGGCTTGACAATTGGAAGAATAACTTACTTTCTTCTAGGGGTAGGTTGGTCCTGACTAATAGTTGTCTTAGTTCTCAGCCAATTTATACCATGGGGTTCTATAATTTGAATGAGAAAATCCAGCATAAGATGGATTCTATTAGATCAAGGTTCTTCTAGAGAGGGGCAAGTGATCGTTTCAGATACCATATGGTCAAGTGTGAAGTGGTTTGCAGACCTAAGGATTTTGGTGGATTGGGTGTGCTTAACACCAGACTTTTGAATAAATGTCTTCTCTGCAAATGGTTCTGGAAGTTGAATAAAGCTAAGGATGATATTTGGTGTAGGATCTTAAAAGCTAAGTATTTTCCGGACGGGGATTACAGAACCTCTGTTCCTGTTAGAAGTTCTCAATTTTGGAGATCTATCCATAAGGTTCAACACTTGTTCAACATGGGGGTGTCTTTCGAGGTGGGAGATGGGAGAAATATTTCTTTCTGGCATGATGTTTGGGTTGATGACTGCTCTCTTAAGATTAGTTTTCCTTGTTTATATAATATATGTTATGATTCAGACATTAAAGTAGCTGATTGTGTGGTGAGTGAAACCTGGTGCATTCATTTTGTTAGAAACTTTGGGAGTGAAGAAGGATGACAGTGGGTGTCTCTTAAGGATAGGCTAGAAGGGGTGGGTCTGAGTGGGGAGAGCGATAATATAGTGTGGTGTTTTGACAGTAAAGATCAGTTTACTGTGAAATCTATGTATCAAAGTTTAGCCTTTGGTGGGGTTATTGGTAAAAGAATGAAAAAGCTCTGGTCTAGTTTGATTCCTCTCAAAGTTAAAATTTTCTTGTGGCAAACTTATCATAATAGAATTCTGACGGCAGATCAACTTAGCACTAGAAAGTGGAAAGGGGATGTGAACTGTGTCCTTTGTGGGGGTGAAGGAGGATGCGAGGCATGTTCTTTTTTAGTGTGTTATTGCTAAGTTTGCTTGGTCCTGTTGCATGGAAGCTTTCGGCTGGAGCAGTTGCCCTGATTCTCTCGAAAACTTCTATCAGAATTGGTTAGATCTGTGGGGTGTTAATAATTACAATATCTACTTACTTAGTTTTGCAGCTCTGGCCTGGACGCTTTGGAAGACCAGGAATAAGATGGTGATCGAGATAATTTTACCTAAGCAGCCAACTAAAGTTGTTTTCCAATCTATGTCCTGCTTGCAGCATTGTAGGGTGGTGATCAGAAAAGAGGATCGTCAAGGGCTGGAAGAAATCTTATTGACGATTGAAGGACAGTTGAAAAGATTTTGCGTTATGGATAGCTAGTTGCTCTTTGTAGTTGGATGTTTTCTGTAGCTGGTTAACTGTCCTTAGTTGTTTGTTCCTGTTAGTTCTTTAGTGTTAATTGGTATCCCCAGTCTGTTCTCTTTTTGGTTGTAGGAACTATATTTTGTTTTCTTTAAAAGCAGGGCATGTCCTTTTTCAACAAAAAAAGGTGAAATTTCCCACCAGGTCAGAGAGTTGCATTTATTTTTACTGCACACTCAGTTTTAGTTGATGGATTTGGTTTCATGACATTTTTTTTATTTGGACCGTGTTTTACCTTGACGAGAACAACAAAGCGTGAAATATTTGAGTTCACCTTCATCATCATTTTTTGAGCTTCTTTGTGCAATATAAGAGCACATCCCTCTCACTGGTAAAAACCATTCCTTCTGGCTCTTTAACCATTGAATCTCTTCAACCATCGAACCAGTAGCACCATCATCATCAGAAGATATGGACATGTCACTATTTTGTTCCATAGAGACGTCAAGGTTGCGATCGTGTTCTCCATTTCCTAAAAATATTGTAGTTTAAATAGTCAAATAGTTTGCAGAGTAGGTATGTAAACTTCAAAAATACCATGTATCGACCTCCAAATTTGCGTTCTTGGCAAAAAAAAAAATCACTAACTTCTGTAAAGAAAAAACTACTTTGGGGGCCTATGTAATTACTTTTTAAAAATAAAATTTAGAGGCATAGGTGAAACAATATGATATATTTAAGAACCAATAGTCCAATATCCAGAGTTTTTTTTTTTGCATCCAATGCTTACATTCCTCTTTTTAGTTCTGATTAAACATAACATCTATCTAGGTGGATAACTTTATGACTAAAGAATTTTTTTCTTAAAATAATACACATGACTTGGGATATTAAATAGTATTAGTATATGAGAATCAACTCGAGAACGTAGGGTTGTGCACATTACCACCGAACTAAAAAAATAGTACCGAAAAAACCAAACTGTACTGGTCAACTCGGTTTGACCAGTATTCGGTACGGGATCTAGAAATTAAGTTTTTTAGGGTTCGGTTTTTTTGGTGAAAACCAGAAATACCGAATACCCTTGTAGAGGCTAGAGCGCATACGCAACCCATCCCATATCAGCTTCAGGCTTCAGCCTCTATCCTCTAGTCCACCCCTCTGGCCAAAAGCCTCTCTCTCTCTCTCTCTCTCTCTCTCTCTCTACGTCTCTCGTGCACCGCCAGCTGGCGCTATCGACAATTGGAGGAGGAGGGCCGACTAGCTCACCGCCCGTGTCTCCCCCTCTCGCTCTCTCTCTCTCTCTCTCTCTCTCTCTCTGCTTGTCTTGCGCCGTCGATTGCGGTTATCGACAATTGGAGGAGGGTCAACCGGCGCACCGCCCGTGTCTCCCCCACCTGCGCCGGCACCACTGCGTTCGCGTATTGCCTCCGCCCACACCGCTTCGCTGGCACCCCAGCGGCTTAGCCGCAGCCTGCATTCCCGCGGTAGTATAGGCCACCTCCATCAATTCCCATCCAAGGTAACCTTCAGCTCCAGTCCTTCACCTCTAGTTCTAGCGAGTAGCAGCAGTCCAACCAAATTAATGGTACATTATATTGATGCATTTGCTTGTTTTTAGCAGATCTATAGATTTGGGTTGCACTAGGAAGTGGCTAAGTGGGAATTTATGATTTCTACCAACAACGGAGTCGATAGGATCATGCAATGTAATTTCCTTCTTTATGTTTCATTGCCAAATGCTAATTGCTAGTTTTTTTTTTGTGAAGGTTCCATTGCTTATTCTTCTTTTTCTTTTTGATATTTTAGATGTAAAAGTCTAATGATATACGAAGCATTCCTGTTGCTGGTCACTGGGTGTGTGGAGTGATGAAGTTGTTGGACCCAATCAAGGTCAAGATAAAAAAAATGAATCCCAGATCGAAGATATGGAACCATTACACACACAACTGCTAGATGACCAGAATAAGGCTAAGTGTAATTATTGCTCTCGAATGCTTGCCTGCGATTCACAAAAGAATGGTACCTCCTCGCTTGTCTCTCATGCAAAATCTTGTAAGAAGCATCCTGATAGGAGCACCAATCAAACTCAATTAAGCTTCCAACCTAGTGCAGATGGCCAAAGTGGTTCCGTAGTTCCTTGGCAATACAATGTTGAAGGGGTTAGGGCAGCATTTTACTCATACGATAATCATAGATGAGCCGCCTTTCATTTTTCAGAACATGAAGGTTTTAGGGACTTTATGTCCAAAGCTTGTCCTCAGTTAGTGCGTCATCTAGGACAACAATGTATAGAGATGTTATCCACCTTTTTGAAGCAAAGAAGGCAAAGCTAAAAAAAAGTTTTTTAAGGACTCTCATCAAACAATTAATCTTACAACCGACGCATGGACTTCTTCAACCCTTCAAAATTACATGGTTCTCACAGCACATTACATCGATATCAATTGGCAACTTAACAAAAAAAACATAACTTCTGTTTGGTAGACAGCCACAACGGGGAAGATCTCAGAAAAGCACTAGATAAATGATTGCTTGAGTGGGGCATTAAGAATGGGTGCACTATTACTGTAGATAATGCCAGTTTAAATGATGGTGCTATAAGCTACATAAGGAGTGCTTTGAAAAATTGGGGCGGTACTTTTGCGAAATGTTGTCATCTTCACATGAGATGCGTAGCTCTTATTATTAATCTTGTGGTTCAAGATGAGTTGAAGACAGTTGTCGTAGGGGCGGCAAACCAGCTCCAACGACCCAACGAAGACACCAAGCCAGGGGTACACCTTGTCCTAGAGGGTACGATGTAGCCCTTCGCACATGCCAAAGGGTACAAAAAGGTCGCTGAAGGCAGCCTTACCAGAAGAGTACAACACACACTGGAGCGAAGGGGGTCCCGAGAGCCCTCACCCTAGACCACCTCACACAGAGCAAAGGGGGTCTAGGGAGCCTTCGCTCTGGGGCCACCTCGCATGGAGCGAAGGGAGTCAATGCCACTTGTGGACCGGAGGTACAGACTGTTGGAAATATGCCCTAGAGGCAATCATAGAGATGATTGTATTTCATTATGTTTATAACTTTTGATAATATGTTATCTTGTTCCTTGAATGAATCATCAGTTATATAGATCAATGAGTATGTGACTTGTTGGTGAAACTCTTTATCTTATATGATGTCGTTCTAAAAGTATCCCTAGTCGAATGCCACTGGTCGGAACACCAGTGACTCCACGACTAGTACATGTATTGATTGATGACCATGTTTCACCGGTCATGGATATAGAGATATCAAATCAATAATGTGGACACATGTTAGAGAACATAGTGTTGGATAAGACCCACCTTGAGACACTATTGAGATTGTTATGATTCTATGTGTCGTTAGTTGGTCTCAAGCAATGATGATGTATAATCCTTAGACCGAGATCAAGATGGTTTCCTACATGCGTAATAGCACTCTTAGGGGTTGCCAAACGCTACTCAAATCGGGTAGTTATAAAGGTAGCTTTGGGTATGCTATGAAACATGTAGAGGAATGTGACTGATCGGATATGGGATTTGCCCTCCTAACATAACAGAGAGATGTCTCTGGGCCCCTCGTTGTAGTCGAATAAAGAAAGTGCATGGCCATGCCACTAGTGGTCGAAGTGTCGACCACACGAAGTTATTCGACACTTGATCGAGAAAGTATTGAACAGTCCATGGATGACATATTATCTCACCGAGTTCAACCGGATGTCGTGAGGCAAAGGGAGAATACATAAGCAGGTCATTTAGTTGCCGAGGTCGTAGGATCGGTCGAAGTCGTATGGAGATACGACCTGATCGAAGACTACTCGGACATAATCACCAATCGGTCGTAAGGAGTTGCAAACCGTCGTAGTTAGATACTAATCGGTCGTAAGGAGTTACGAATCGTTGTAATCGATTATGAGCAGTCG
Source organism: Ampelocalamus luodianensis (assembly GCA_036346255.1). Taxonomy (NCBI): domain Eukaryota; kingdom Viridiplantae; phylum Streptophyta; class Magnoliopsida; order Poales; family Poaceae; genus Ampelocalamus; species Ampelocalamus luodianensis. Next base: position 18,229,459 of record CM070625.1, read on the forward strand.
TGACTAAATACGAGCCGGTCGTAAGTGATAAGGACACGTCGTAGATCATATTGCATTAAGGTTCGTCCGATATATTCTGTGTGTGTTCGGGAATCGTTATGTGCTGCTAGGTACCGCTAACGACTCGTGATCAGGAAAGAGTTTCCGAGTCACAACCGATTACACACGAACCTATAGGGTCACACACTTAAAGGGCAAGGATTTGATTTGGATGGAGATCCGAATTCTTATAGGCCACGAGTTCCTAATGGGCCTTCTGTTCGGAACCCATTATGGATGCCTATATTTAGAGAGGTGGTGGCATGGGGTGAAGTGATCGATCGGAAAATCCCGAAACCCTAATAGCCACGCTCTCCTCAACCACACCGTCGGCGCTAGCACTCCTGCGTGTGGTGTCCCTGCCTCGTACGTGTGGATATCTTGGAGGTGTTGTTGCGAAGCATCAGCACTAAGGACGATCCACAACTCACGACGACCTCAGGAGCTGGAGGAGAACTTGCGACGTTCGTCAGAGTAGGAGGAGAAGACGAGCAGCAAGTACGACTACGACTGCATCAACTCGCTACATCGACTCTACTTCCGCTACGAGTCGGCGCGTCTAGTGGTAATCTCGTGATCTATTACTTGCGGTGGTTCCTTGGTTGCGCGGTAAAATTTTTGTTTGTGCTATCGTAGCCTTGCCGCGATCCTTCACAGACGGGGTGGACCAAGCCCATGAAGGTCTTACGTGCTCCGAGGCTACGCCTAGGGAGGTGCAAAGACCCTGAAGCCCCTATAGAAATAGGAAATTTTAGGGGTAGAATTGTAATCTCCTATACCCTGGTTGTAACACTATAAATAGACTATTTCTCCATGTAATAACAGGAGGACTTTTTGAGCAATAAAGACATATTTAATACTCTTAAATATTCTTTCCCACCTTTGAATACCTTCCGGGCTTCCCCTTCGCAAGTAGGGAGCTCGGGTCCCCCCTCCCCTTCCTCTAGTGTATAGTTTGTAGTTACGACAATAGTGGCTCCTTCTATTTCCAGTATTCATAATGCTATCAAGTATGTGAGAAGCTCCACTTCAAGAATGAATAGCTTTAAAGGTAGAAGAAAAAGGTTTGGTGTCTCTTGATGTGGTTTTGAGAAGATATTTGAAAGGCTTGAACTTCAGGACCCCTCCTACAAGGTAGAGTTGGGTGTGGATGAGGTTATAAAGCATGATGATTGGGTATATGCAAAAGTCTTTAAGGAGTTTCTAAAACATTTCTTTGACCTTACAAAAAAAGGTTTCTAGCACTCAATATGTTACTTCCAACACTTTCTTTCAAGATATTGCTGGTGTAAATTATTTATTGTGCAAATGGATTGAACGTGATGACGTTGATGATAATACCTTCAAAGACATTGTTGTTAAGATGAAGGTGAAGTTTGATAAGTATCTTGAGAAGGTGAATAATAAAAATTTTATTGCCACTATTCTTGATCCTAGGTACAAGCTTCTTTTTTTGTATTTTATAAAGATATGGCTTCTGTTCTTGATCACTCACTAATGGTACTTTGTTTTTATTTTAATATTTATGCAAGGACTAAGCAATCTAGGTTTTTTTTTTCTAATGGCAAAATAACAAGACATATGGTTAGATTAAAGGTGGTAAGATATGGGTGAAGGTACAAAAGGCACTCTTAGATCTTTTTAGAGAATACAAGAATAAGTACTCTCAACTTGGAATTCCAGATGCTAAACATTGTAGTGGTACTGAGCAATCAACTAGTGCATCTACAAAATTACTAGTGGAGGTGGTAGTAAATTTGAATTAGAGAAGTACCTTGCTGAATATTCTAAAGATGGTGTTAAATATTTTGACATTCTCTCTTCGTGGAAATGTAACCCACCTCATTTTCCTATCCTTTCATGGAAGTCTCATGATATATTAGCAATCCCCATATCAATTGTTGCTTCTGAACCAACTTTTAGTACTAGTGGTCGTGTTCTCGATGATTTTAGAAGCTCCTTGACTCCGTTAACACTCCAATGCTTGATATGTGCATAAGATTGGTTGTGTCGTTCAAAGCACATCAACATTGAAGCCAATCTAAAAGATTTGATTAAATTTGAAGAATGTGTTGTAATCTAGACATAATATTTCTATTTATGAGTGATGCAAACTGCTTCAACATATTATATTCTTTTTGTGTCATGTAGGTACTGAAATGGAAGACCAAGTTGATGATGCTATTCCAATAGCAAGTGTCTTCCCCTCAAATCAAGCTTGATGCTTGAAGAATGAAGATGTGGCTTTTGTTACTGTTTGGAAATTGGACTGTTGCCAAATAGCTAGGCATCAAGTAATCTTTTGTTATTGTTTATTTGCTATTTGGATTGTTGGACCTTGAACATTTCAACTAGAACTATGGTATGGAGTAAGGAGTATGTACTATGTTCGAACTTTTAATGTTGGATTGTTGCCTTCATTTGATGGATTTTGAATTGTTGAATCTTGTTGGTTGCCGCCTTGATTGTTTGCTTCACCTTCAAGCCTTCTGTAATTGTATTATTGTAAGCACTAGGCTACTGGCCTACTGGATGCTGCCGCTGGTGGCTAGTGCTTTGGTGGTGCAGCTGTGCAATGTAGTGCATGTGCAACCGTGCAGTGCAGTAGCTATTTGCACTAAGTAGCCAGCGACTATCAAGTTTACAAATTTGTGACTTTAACTTGCGGACACGCTATGTCGTTCACAATTCGCGTTAACTTTGGTAAATATGGTATTTACGGATACCATACCGGAATAAATTGGGATTTACCGATACTAAACCGTATTTTCAAAAATATCGTATTTACCGAACTAACAATAACGTATTTATCATATGTACCAAACCTTATTTACCAAAACTACCTAATAAACAACCCTAACGTAAGGGCATCAACCTAATGATATCTATAAACAAAGCAATGTAGGGGTGGATTTAAGGGTGTAAAACGAATCCGGATAGTCCCATTTATTCGGCATCTGTATCCGAATGGTTGCGAATGTGGTAAGGAAAATAGCATTTGTATTGCAAAATGAATTTGAATCCGAATAGTATTCAGATTTTTTTTACCGGGTACGAATATGAATGTGATATAAAAAATTGGTACGAATACAAATAAGGATAATATCCAAATCCGATAGTTTTATTTCACTTATCATCTAGTCCACTAATATTTTTTTTTGTGTTGTGTTACCATGTTGCTTGTGGGAATTTGATATGTTATTCCATATATTGGAACTCTATTTGTCGATGTTTGGAATTTGATGTTCTTGTGTGAAACTTCATCATATTTATATTCGAATTCGATCGAATCGAGCTAGTATTCGATTTGTATTCGTATTCGCATTCGTTTAAAAAAAATACTAATACGAATGTGGTATGACCACTATTCGATTCGTTTTCACCCCTAGGTGGATTGAGTTCGCCGATCACCAATTTTTTTTATCTGGATTGTCATCAAATAGGCCAAAAGAGTAGAAGGTCGGAGAGTTCAAAACGACATACCTATGTTTGAGATTAACACCATGGAGGGGGACCACATATGCACTCTTGGAAGTTTCGTCGATGGTGCCAAATAAAAATCAAGAGTTCATGGTTTATCTTGGTTGATGAAGGAAGGCCAAAGTAGTTTGACTACCTACAGAAATCAGAGACAAACTTCAAATCAGGTAGGGAAAGTGCGAAACTACCGATAGACGTGGTCACGCAAAAAAAAAAAAAAGCTCCGAAGGAATTATGCATCCCAGCTGCGCACGCAAAGGGGTCAAGTTCCATGTCTCCATGTCAGCGTGTTTAGGGCTGGAAACGAGCTGAGCTGGCTCGGCTTGTGAAGGGGATGAGCTAGAAAATTAGCTCGGCTTGGCTTGAAATTTGGCTCGAGCTGGCTCACGAGCCAAGCTGCCATGCACTGCTTCTTGTCAGCTTTCTACAGATGTCTCTGGAAAAGGGAAGATAATGAAACGCATCACAATCAGGTGCGAAATTTCTGATCCAACTCTTGACTCTACCAAATGACATGATTTTGTCGGCATGAATTTATCACGTTTGCGTTCTACTGTCAGTAATCTTGACAGGATTTGAAGTGTAAAGAAATTTTTTGATAGGATGTGTACTTATCACTCCTGAATACTAAGAGGCCGATCAAAGCTAACTAAACCCCCAAATGGTTGGTCAGACTAAAACATCTAACTGCATGGTAACCAGAATTTTGCACTGCAAATCCTAAACATCCATATGAAGAGAGAAGTATGGTGTATGCATGCACCTACCATTAGCTCTCACAAGAGCAGTAAGATGATTGAATTGCCACTATTTAAATACTTTCTAATCTATTTTGTATCCCTACGAAGAAAGTTTTTCATCTTAAAAAGCATAGGTAAAAGATGAACTCATCTGAAATTTACCTGCTGGAAGGAGAAAGGAAGGGTCAAAGAAGAAAAGGTTCAATCAAGCATGAACTGAAGTGAATTTAAGAAGTTGAGGAAACCAAAAAATAAACATTAGGGAGTACAACAGAAAGCAAGGATATGAAAAGAGACAAACTGGAGAAAAATCTAAAAAAGAAGGCACCATCGATAGTCGATGCCCTCAAGACAGTAAGATACAGGAGCTGCCCGCCGGTGAGGAGGAGATACGGCACCGGGCACAGGAAGCAAAGCTATAGTGCAGGGAGGTGGGGTGGCGGAAGGAGGACAGGGCAGAAGGAGGAAGGGGCGGCGGGACAGCGGAAGGAGGACAAGGCGGCGGAAGGAGGGTGGGGTGGCGGAGGACGGGGCGGCGGAAGGACGAGGCAGTGGAAGGAGCGGCGACAGCCACTCGTGAGGCTTGATCTGGACTGGAATTGTGTACTCGTGTGGCTGGCTGTCTACTCTAGGGTTCACTCGAAATGGGCTGGGCAACCTGAGCCTCAATGTTTGTTTCATTGTATCAGACCATCACTGCACGTGCAAGTGCAATTGTGCATGCTGCATGCACTTGCATTGCAGCACAGCAAGCCAGCAAAGCCAACACCAACACTGAAAGTCTGCAACAGCATGATACTGCTACGGTGCTGCCGGCTGCCGCTGGGGGCTGGCCGGGAAGCCGGCTGCCTGCTGCGGCTGGGCACTTTGCTGGCCGGCTTGCCGCACCGTTGTTACTCATTCGCAATCCGTGTTAAATTTGGTAAATATGGTATTTACCGATACTGTATTGAAAGAAATTGAGATTTACCGAACTGTATTTTCAAAATATCGTATTTACCAAAATAACAAAACTATATTTACCATATATGTACCGTATTTATCAAAAATACTGAAGGAACACCTCCAAGTATTATTGATCTAATTTAATCTATTATTCTAAGGGACCCATATTCCAATCTATTCTGTCGAGGGTCTCCAGTTAGTTGGACACCTTAACAAACCCGTGTTATTACCAGATAACGCAATGACGCTGAATTGCTGAAAGCAAAAGCTAGAAAACAAAAAACTATATCCAAACACAGCCCGAAAGGTCTCACATGAACGTGCCTTTCATCATGACGCGAAAAGATCTTTGGTGGAGAACGCAGAAAAAGCTTCCGATTATGCCACATCTTTTGGGTGATCGACGCGGCATGTTTTGCTCCAGTCCACCAACTGCATCAGTCACAGGTCAGCAATTCATGCAGGCCAGTGATCCGTTACCCGGTGGTGGTACGTACGATTGCTCAGGATGTCAGATCCAAATTATCCGTTTTATCCGGGACTATTTGATTTGTATTTGATTGGCATTCCATTTCCCTGTATACATTATGTGCCATTAAGCTTGTCATAAAGAAAGAAATGAAGACAGTGGCGCACGATCTATCCGTTCGACCAATCAAATATATGCTGAAGTCGTATGTGATCAACCAATGAAATTTTCAGATGCCCAATTCAGAAATCTCATGAATTTCAGCTGTAAGTTAACATTGCGCATTGGTAGCATCAATGCACCAAAGTTATTGGGCCAATGTTGCTTCCCATCTCAGGTATGTCGATAAAAAGAGTACATGTTGGATCAGAACACCCATTTTCTATGTCCAAGCAAAGAATATTCTTGGCAATGACGAACAATCACCAGGCATGCATGCAGCTCTGGAAAGCAACTAGCAGTATTTATACCTCAATACCTGTGTAACGAATCGACGCATGATTGTGTCCGACGAGTTGGCAAACAAGATATATGTATGGACGTAGATGAGCACAAGATTCCCTCTCGAACAGGCAGGACGTTTCATTCCTCGAGGATTTTACAGAGATCTCATCTCAATCCGTTTTGGAGGGACCTGAGGTCCTGAGCTGAGGGTTCCCCGAGATTACGAGTCCCATCAGGGCACGATCCTGCGATCTATTTCGGTGTCCCCCCACATGGCTCCTGCCTTCCTCTCCCAGGGGTGTCCTTATCATATCCTCTTGCGGCAGGGACAGCGCCACACACACTGTTCTGTTCCTACTCGGAATGGCAGATTATCAAATGGTAATCTAACTTGTGGTTCTACATGCTCTGAAAACTGCAATCTTTTCTGAACATTTGCTGTTGTACAGTGTACTACCACCAAACTACCAAACAAGTTACTAGAGTCAGTGACGGAGTCAGGATTTCACAGAGTCTTGGGTCCAAAACTAAGGGGCTATAAATATATAACTAACGTCAAATACTATCAACATTAAGGCATAACAAAAGTACAACACAAATACACAAATCGAAATAAAATTTAAATTCCATGTTTAATGATACGACAAAATAGATAAAACATAGCAAAAAAAAAAAGAATGTAACATACCGCTAGCACGATGTAATTTTTGTTTAATTAACAAAGATTTGGTTCATTTGAGCCTATTATATCTTCATCAACAATAGTACAAGAACCTGAACCTGCAAAGATAAAATTGTATATGTAAATCAGGGACATAAGGCCACACCGTTATTTTTAATGCCAATTACGAAATAAAAATGTAACATACCACTAGCACCAAGTAGTTTCTACTTACACAGCCTCATATTTTGAAAACGTTGTAAAATCTTGTTATCATTAATGTTTGCAAATACTTCTCGCTCAATATAGCATATCATGATATCATTCATCTATTCATCACTTATCTTATTCCGCAACTCAGATTTGATAATGTTCATAGCTGAGAAAGCTCTTTCTACTGTTGTGGTTGCAACAGGCAAAATCAAGGCCAATTCAATGAGTTGATATACTAATGGAAAAATTATGTGCCTATCGGTATGTAAAATAAGATGGCAATATCTTGGTCCTCTTCATCATGTATTTCCAATTCTAGTACATCAAATATTCAAATAGAAAGTTAATAGTCATGCTCGTTACTCATACAAATACATCAATTAGAAAAACTAGTTGACATGGTTTCACAAATTAGTAAATCACAATTTGTCTATCTCCACTCTCCAGTCTCCAGTAATACTCATAAGACATAAGTCATACAAATACATCGAACATTCCATATTTTCCATGACACACTGATTTTCTAGAAGATTTTTGGGTAAGCAAACATGTCATCAGTATTTCCCTTTCTAGTTTCTACCAATATCATATATCCAAAATTCTCACACGCCATACATGAACCCAACTAATATCAGATCTTAATTGACAGCCACAAGCAAAATACAATTAATCATTTAATCCCATGAACACACCTAAAAAAAATTCTTACTTTGCTCATAGTTTACTGCACATGTTTAGATGTTTTAAAGGTGGAAGTTGATACAAACACATCGAACATTGAACATTCCATATTTCCATTCGAACTCATCTCATTACTCACCGAGCAACGCGATGAAGTCGACGTTGTCGGCGCAGGAGGCGCGGTGGGGTGGGCATCGCGCGAGTAGAGCATCAGGCGCAGAGAGGAGGCGGTGGGGGTGGCATCGCGGCAGAGTAGAGCGCTGGGCGGCAGAGAGGAGGCGGGGGGCGACCGGTGGCGAAGAGGAGCGCTAGTCACTAGGGGAAGGCGGCTAGGGCTTGCTGAGTTGCTGGCGTGTTCAGTGCAGCTGTGTGCGTGCAAGCGATTGCGAATGTGCAATGCGTGAGGTGAGGGAGATATAGAGGATAGAGGGGGCGCTAGGCCGCTCGACTGGGCCAGCTGGCCGGCTGGGGAGCTAGGCACCTGGCCGCCTGGGTCTAGGGGTGTTTGCCTCGGGCCAGGCCACTGTGAACTGGAAGTTTGCATTTATGCACAGTATAAGGTCCTACTACTATTCCCTCTAGGCCTCGGGCTGTTGCCCAACCGGCCCAAGGCCCATCTCCGCCCCTAACCATAGTAGTACAGTGGCCGTAAAAAGTTGAATTTATTACTGCATTCGAGTTTTGACTGTAAATTATATATCTGTTTTGAGAATTCAGGATAAGATACTAGTATCTCATGGACCTGCATTTCGGTAGCGGTGTGGTAGTACTGGAGTGCAACCTGGAGGTGGGCGCAGGTGGGTGCAGGCGCACCACAATTCGGACCTGGACCCTCACGGTGTGAACAATAATTTATGAGTGAGTGAACAATACTCAAAAGCGGTTCCGTAGCAAGCACCGTAGAAACAATGAAATATATATTGTAACGGAAAAACAATGTATCGATTGATCTTGATCTTTGTTTTTGATCGGACGGCGGAGATCGACTTCGAATACATAACACTGTAGATCATCTGCATTGAAAGGTTCAATGCAGAAAGGTTCAATGCAGAGGATCCATTTCCCCATGATTCAGCATGGAGCAACTGTTCGGAGTATGACTTACAGGTCCAAGAGGGAGGCGATCGGGCTAGTGACAGGAGATTAGCCGTAATGGCCGGGCGGCCATGTGGAGCTAACATGGCATGGGGCCAGCGGCAAATGTTAGCCTGGGGAACTGTTGCTTTCCTGAAACTGAAGGGGGGCAGCTGCCAGCTAGCTCGACGCCGGTGGCATGCATGTTATCCTTGAAAAGCATGGGCTTTGTATGCGAAAATCAAACTGTTAGCATAATAAATTTAAGGACGATTGACTGATGTAAAAGATGGCGGTTCTTGGGTTAAACTTAAACTAAAGAGAAAACCTGGACCACTTGGACATGCATGCATATGCTCGATCGATCGCAGCTTTGTGTTGAAAGTTGCTGGATTTATATACAGTTTCGGGCCTGGTCTCACCTGCACAATTAGGCCATGTTCGATGCATGTGAATATGCGACCATGTGAGTCACTGAGTCCTTCAACTGCAGGAGCAGGAGCCCACAGGCAGGTTTTGCCTATTCACACCTTGTATCTACCTTAAAACTTGCACTAATCATTGAAGCCCGGTAATGTCGTGTTGGCTTGTTTACTTGCTCACGTCTGCTTGATTCTTTTATGCATGGGGGTAGCTTAGCTTCAAACCTTCATGTGCTGATGTGTGGTGTGCCCCGACAAAAATCCACGCTTTACTCTTTATATTCGATACTTCAATGTACTCTTTTGTAGGCCTAAATTAAGTAATTCAGGTGAGCTTGTTAACGGTTTAAGCCTGATACATATGTCTGTACTCCATAATATAAACTCACTGGTTGCGAGCTTGTACTATATATCAGTAAACCTCACTGTTTCACTCTACTGAAAAGGTGAAAATGGTAAAGGAATAAAGGATTACCCACGTATGGTCACTGCTTCCCGCTGTAACCAGCCAAACATGTAAGTTTTTGGATGATGTACGTAGTTAATTTACCTCCAAACCCAAGTTGGGCAAAAATCGACAACCACGTGCACGCCATGCATGGACACCGATCGATCATATCAGATCATCACGTATCCAGCAGACAGCCCGCGCCGCGCGGCCGAGCACAACGACACCGAACATGAGCGAATCCCCCTCGGCCCAGACACCGCGATGGACGTCTCTCCGCCGAGCCGGCCAAGCGTGGCGCGCCCGTCAGGTCCACAGAGTTTAAGACACGCCGCGGCACTGCATGCATGCTCTGAATTCCGCTCTCTCTCTCTCTCTCAGCTCTGCTCAGAAGTCAGTTTTTTCCCGAGTCCTAGCTAAGATGCTAGTGAGAGCCATGTGGGGAGTTGGGCGCGCCGGACCCCATGGCCGCCCACGTCCACACACACGCACCAGCAGTTGGTGCCTGTTACGCGGGCGCGCCCGCGCCCGAGGACACTCGCATGTGCGCCTGATTTGTATGTATTAACTGCCGGTGGCCTCCGTGGCCGTGGTCACCCGGCACGTCAGAGCCTGGCCGGACTCCATTTTATTTTTTTTTGTTTCTGCCTTTTTCTCTCACCAAATCAGAGAGAGAAAAATGCTACTACTACTACACGGCACCGGGTCTCCCTCCAACTGCCACCAGCACTGGGCTTTTAGTTTGGCTATAAATAGCTTGGCCGGGAGGGCCGAGCTCCTCACTGCCAACCAGACGTTTCGAGTCAAGCTTTAGGTACCCTCCCTCGGTGGCTAGCTGATAGCAGCTCTTTAGCCATGGCCATTGCTGGTGCTCTCTTCCTCGTCTTCTCCTCCTGCTTCCTCGCCCAGCAGGCCGCGGCCGGCGGGTACGGCGGGTGGCAGAGCGCTCATGCCACGTTCTACGGCGGTGGCGATGCTTCCGGCACAATGGGTGAGTCCCGGTGAATGTAATGTGTCTAACTTAACGCCTGTAGGGTCAAGTTCGTGTAGAATACCTTGTTCTCCAATACCTTATTTTCTTCATAAAAATTTATCTTAGGCCAAAGAACATCGTTCACACAGCTGTTGTTCATTGTGTCATAAGTACTAGAGATAGCTAATCAGTTGCCCGCGTTCCTAATACAGCATACGAAAAGAGAGCAACATGGTGTAGCTTGTAAGCTTGCGCAAATGGCAAAACGCTTAAACCAATGTGCGGTTTGGCGTGAGCAAACTTCTTTTTGTCTTAAGCACTTGGTTGCTAAGAGTGTAACCAATCTTCCGAGTAATTTATAAAGCTCTCTTTTCTTTGCAAAAAAAAAAACAGAAGAAAAATATATAAGAAAGTTTTCCCCCATGAAATGAAATGTTTTTGTTTGCAAGAAAAACACAAGAATCTTCCGCTACTACAACATGTTACTGTTCACCAACCTCAGTAACAACAAAATATTTTCTAGCAAGTACCAAGATACTCCTACCAGTATACAGCGCGCGCTCACCAACCGCAGTAACTAAATGACCTGATCAATACTTACGGCTCGGTTTGCAGGCGGGGCTTGCGGGTACGGCAACCTGTACAGCCAGGGGTACGGCACGAACACGGCGGCGCTGAGCACGGCGCTGTTCAACGACGGCGCGGCGTGCGGCTCCTGCTACGAGCTGCGGTGCGACAACGACGGGCAGTCGTGCCTCCCCGGCTCGATCACGGTCACGGCCACCAACTTCTGCCCGCCCAACTACGGCCTCCCCAGCGACGACGGCGGCTGGTGCAACCCGCCGCGCCCCCACTTCGACATGGCCGAGCCAGCCTTCCTCCACATCGCCCAGTACCGCGCCGGCATCGTCCCCGTCGCCTACAGAAGGTGAGGCTCGATCTCATCTCGAAAAACCGATCGAAAGCTGAAAATCGCGACGCCGTACTGCAGTTCTCGGCACGAGCCACGTACAGTCGATCGGTTATGGCTCGCGACTTTAGTTTTGTACCGCGTCCTGGATCGATCAATTAACCGACGACCGACGTCGGTCGGCTTGAAGATGTGCGGGACCCACCATTAGGTTAGGTGGGCGACGCCCTGCAGATTTGATACGGTGCATAGGGATAGGCCACTCGGTACACCGTACACGCATGTGCCGTGCCTTTTAATGTGACCCACTTCACTCACGTATGATCCACGTCGATCGGTTTGGTTGTTCTTGGAAAAGTACTTTTTGACGTGATGCTGAACGTTGCATGTGACCGCAGGGTGCCGTGCGTGAAGAAGGGCGGCATCCGGTTCACCATCAACGGCCACTCCTACTTCAACCTGGTGCTGGTGACCAACGTGGCCGGCGCCGGCGACGTCCGGTCGGTGTTGATCAAGGGCTCGCGCACCGGGTGGCAGCCCATGTCGCGCAACTGGGGCCAGAACTGGCAGAGCAACTCGTACCTGGACGGCCAGAGCCTCTCCTTCCAGGTCACCTCCAGCGACGGCCGCACCGTCACCAGCAACAACGCCGTCCCCGCCGGCTGGCAGTTCGGCCAGACCTTCCAGGGCGGCCAGTTCTAGCCGCCGCCGTATCCGACACCGATATCATCATCAACGACTTCTTCTCCGCAAGCATTGGAGAAACGAAATTAATGGGTTATATCTAATTATTATTTTGCGCAAGAGAAAGAAGCCTCTTCGTTATAGTGAAGAAAGAGGTTCCGGGCTACGCTGAGGCTGCTAATTAGCACCCGCTTAGACGTTTCCTTCTCGATCTGGAGGTTATTAAAGACTGGATCATATCATATCGTTCGAGCAGTAGTACTTGAAGAAGAAAATAATTGTATCAATTAATTGTTACTTTCGAGCGTGAAACTTTGTACTGGTTGGTGCGATGAAATTGAAATCGCAAGGCCGTATTCAAGGATCGGTCGATGTTCTAGCTAGCTATAGCTCTGTAGGAGAGAGCTGCGACTTTTGCTGTTTGCTGGGCTGTAAGTAACTCCCCGTATCCTCTCGTCACATGGGCGGGAGATGTTTGTGGGGCAGCATGGGTGTTCTGCCTGCCCTTTTCTGGAGCCACGAGCAATGTCGGTTGCCGTGTTCGCTTATATGATAAGCTTGTGAAGGGTTTGATTATCCATTGTCCTCTGTCCTTTGCCTGCCAGCATGGCTGTGCCTCCTCCACACGCTTACTTTTTAACGATGGTTGGAGTAGCAGCTAGAGGTTCATTGTTATTGCATTGGTCCCATGGAAGCTTTTGAAGTTTAGCTGTAGCGGTGTCGTGTACTGGCTCTTGGACACGTGTGCGGTGTGCTTTGGCAGGACCACATTTGAGATGGCAAAACCGCTTTCAACCTAGGTTCGTCCGAACATGATGTCTAGAGCCTGATCAAGTCGAGCAGGAGAACATTGCTTAGCGTTCGTATCATGCACGTCTAATTGTCCCTCCTTGTTCCAATCGTCTTATTGAAGTTTCTACCGTTTCGGACCATTACTGTAGTGGTAAAACTCCAGAATTAATCCTTTGCTGCAGCTACCATATGTAGTGCTCGTGAAATTATGAGCGTTTGTTTCTGATCTAACAACAATGGATAATGGATTAATGTAACTATGTGTTTACTGCACAAAATCATAGCGATCAAAAAGTTGGAAACTCTGTTTTGTGAAACCGAGCGAGCCTGGTAAAGATGGTGGTTCAGAGAGAGCTTTGGCTGCCTCACTTCCGGTATCGTTGTCAGTTCTTATTGAAGAACGTTGTAGTCGCAAAAAACAATTAACTAACCACCAAACAATAGTCAAACGGCAGAGAGACAATAGATGGAGACACAATATAGGAAATATCTTTTATTCATTGATCCATCTCTCTCTGAGTATAAAGATGTCCTATTTAAAGACTAAAACCTATTAAGGGTAGTTTCGGTATTATGCCCAACAACTCTTAATCTAGGGTTTCTTAACACTCCTTGGACGCACCCAGTGGAAAAAAAGGGATCGGAGAAAAAAGTACATTGCATCCACAAGTTGCATTGCATTGTTGCCTCGTTAAAAACTTTTATGTGAGAAATTTTCAGGAAAAACCCGCTAAGGGAAAAAGAGTGCAACATCTATACCTTATGGGTTAATCTTCATAATTAGGTAAAATTTTAGGAGTTTAGGTGGATTATGATTCACGAGATTCTCCTCCTGATTCCTGCAACTCTCCAAGCCACTTCATTCCAAAACCATGAGCGCATCGTTGAAGATTGGACGTAGGCAAAGACTTGGTAAATAAACTAGCTAGATTTTCACAAGATCTAGATTGTAGGATCTTCACCTCATCGTTCTTCTGGAGTTCACGAGGATAGAAGAATTTGGTAGCAATATGCTTCGTGATATTATTTTTAACATAACTCATTTGCTTTTATGTAACACAAGCAGTATTATCTTCATAGATAATTGTGGGGGTATCAACGGTGTTAATACCACATGACTTCTGGATATGGCTAATCACACGTCTAAGTCAAATACATTCATGTGAGACTTTATATAGTGCAATAATTTTTGAGTGTTGGTAGAAGTAGCTACCATGGTCTGCTTAAGATGACCGCAAAGAGATGGATGCACCACCACAAAGTAATATAAATCTATTCTGGGATTTTGCACTGTAGGGTTTGACAGATATATTCAGGATTTAGTAATGATCATCAGGATCTATGCACGATCTTCATGATCTTTGCAGTGTCAACCAACTGGATCTAAAATATTAAGTGGTAAAAACCTTCAAGGTGAATTTAAGTAGTAATCATTGTATCAACACCTTCTAGGTTTGACTAAGATTTTCAAAATCTCAAGTATAATGATCAACGTTTAGCATATGCTCCCCTGAGGACAACTTCAGTTATAGTCTTGTTGCTCTAATGTCATTCATACATTTTTCGAAAATGAACATAGGCAAGGATATTGTGATCAAATCAACTGAATTCCCATAAATGTAGAATCTTACATACAAATATTCTATTACTCATCTGGAGATTTTAGGATAAACACTATTCAAGAGTAACATGCGTAAATTATCAAATACAACTATTTGATTGTGCAACACAAGTAGATTATCGATATGGGGTAATACTAATTGCAAAGTCTTATGCTTTTCGAATATGGTTTATCAAAACCTTTCGGAGTCTTAATATTTTGTAACTATCTCTGGGTGGTTAAAGTTACAACGAATAGTCTATTATGAAGAACTATAAAGTATGATTGTACTACTTTGGCGTAAAATATAACCAGTCTTAGCTTTGACGTTTAGGCGATTAATTGCCAATATCACCAATGTATGTCATACATTCATGGTACTAGAGGAAACCACCATTCCACTAACTTCTGGTGGAAAGTGCACTTTATAAGTGTTTCTGTGGTGCACTTCTGGTCTTTAGGTTTCTCATTTCATTTTTTCGGGTTTTGATGTGTCCTTGTCCAATTCTAAGGGTCATATAATCATTGGTGTGATTAAGAGATCAATCGGTAAGACTATTTTTCTTCAGAGAGATGCCTCTTTCGGGAGATGCTCTTACTATAGTTAAGAGACTATTAGGTATGAGTTTTATATATATTGCGATTTTGAGTCCTTTGAGAATCACATCAAGGATTTTCAGAAACCCATTGACTGCATATTTTATTTATTCGTTCATGTCATTTGCCAGAATTATTATGCAGCGAAATATTATATCATTCATAATAGGAGAGTAACGGTCTCTAAGCGGACCTTTGAACCATAGCTTTCATCACTTTATTATCTTCATAATGACCCATCAAGTCTAAACTACCTGGTTCCAAGACTTTTATTTAGCAATTATAGTTCAGCCTCATACGCTTTCATTATGTGACCCGATATGAACGTTTCAAGCGCTCGATCATGGACTTGGTTTCAAATCTGTGTTCTCATAAGAGAAACTTTAGCAATTGTAGAGACAAAGTGATTGTCAACAACTTTTCTCCTATATCCTCCAAATTGAGGTTATCTCAGTATTAATCAGATCTTTGTCATTTTCCAAACAAAAGATTCTTAGTCGTTTCGTATTCTCAGCATTGTAATATGTGCACATCAAATTGCTGGGGCTTTTATCTTCATGATGAACCTCTTCATGAGATATTTTACCTTCAAGATGAGTTCTCTTCAAAAGAGTTAATGGAGTGATTAATAATTGTTTTAACTAATATCATTAGATCTTAGACCTGCAGGCGTCCCCATAGATTTTAGATCAAGGACCAATAAGTCAATTTCGTATAGGTAGATATACTATTTAACCTGGGATATTCCACTCTTAGCGATGTATTTACTGCAAGTAAACACTATAGTAACTCCTCCATAATTAGAAAGTATCTGGCAGACTCTTCGCTTCTCGTGCAGAGGAGTATAAACTAAACCTTAAGTTTAGCTTGACTAGTGCGTGTATCTTCGTACTAAAGATCTTTTTCTTTTGAAAAATACGACGATATTCAAAGTTTTGGGCATTTTCCCCCTCTAATGCCAAGATTCTATCTTTATTAATAGCATATCACAAAATTCTCCTATCATTGGTACATGATTGATTGAATTTCAGATCTAACATGATCTCCAATAACTGGTGATGGCCCAAAGATGTATGCTATAGTGGTAATAACATGTGAAAAATATTTGATTTTTCCAACACGCACTTATTTCAAATTTTCAATAAGGGTTTTGATGATTATATACAGTGAACTAGACTTTTATCAGTGCAGTAGCAAGAAAACTGTATGATCCTAATATTCTATAGGATATTCTAACTTTTGGTTGGTTATTAATCTGCGACGAAGGTCACATACAGGGGTCCGAGAGTTAGCAGACTTATTCTATATAGTAGCTTCTTTATTTTTTGCCCAAGTTTTGATCCAATTACTCATACCATATTTTAAATAATTTGAATAATTAAACTTCAGATTTATAATTACGCAACATATTTTATTATAGTCATAAGCAGTGTGCTCTAACAGCATAAAACTACATGATGTTCTTTAGAAACATAAATATAAGGGAAATTTGGCTCAGTAACATCGCGTTCAGACATATTTAGAGGAATGATATTCCGTTCGTGAGGCACTGCAAAATAATATCGCGAAGACAAGAAATTATGCCAAATGACATCGCTGTCACATTCCGTCAGTTAGTTCGTCGTTCCATTAGTTACTTCTGTTCGTCCAATTTTTAAATATAGAAAATGAGCTCAAAAAATTATGAATTTTTTTAAGCATTCGAGGCAGTTTACTTGCTTATGTATTTTTTAAAAATTGTATCCATTCTGATTTTTTCTCTCTAAAATTCATTAAATTATATTGTTTGTAGGACGAGAAGCGCGCAACGGTGCTCGCATGAAGGCGCGAGATGCGGCGCAGGCGTGGTGCACCGCAAAGGGCTTTGGCGGTGAGTCGGGCACAAAGACAATGCGGCGGCGCAACACGACTCATGACCTCGGGTACCACACGGCGGCTCGGCCGTCACATCTCGTGAGTTTTCGATTTTTTTGTTGTTGTTGTATGAACAGTAATTAGAGATTAGAGGATAAGTTTAAAAGGAACAATGAACATTAATCTAATATCTGTTCCCACATATTAATCTACCAGGTTAATCTAATAGCAAATTGGAGATTGAAAAGAGGGAATCCCAAACAATATACCAATTCGGTCGTGTCGAGCGATTCGTGCTGATAAAGTGTTGAAGAACGTAGTAATTGCAGGAAACAATCAACCAACCACCAAACAATAGTCAAACGACAGAGAGACAATAGATGACGACACAATATGGAGAGAACCTATTTTATTCATTGATTCTTTTTTTTTCTGAGTACAAGGAGATCATATTTAAAGACTAAGACTCATTGGAGTTAGTTTCGGTATTATGCCCATCAAATCTTAATACAGGGTTTCTTAACATTTTTCAGGTTTTATAAGCTGAAAAATTAGAAGTGGTGATATCGTGCCACAGCGACGCAACAGGACCGAGAGAAGAACAGCATAGCAACGGGACGGGAAGCGAAGTTGGAGACGCCGAGCGACCGCGCGCACGGCGAGAGCTGGCGAGCCCTAGCTGCATGTCGGCCAAGAATGGGCCGGCAACACCTCGTCAGCTCGTCGTCGCCTTGGCTCGGGCAATTCGCATATTTGGCTAAGACTTTGGTCATGACTTGTCACTTGAGAGACGTGAGTCATGCATCGTTGAGAGCTACGTGGAACCGTTCGCTAACCCCGTTCACAGGAACGCCTTCATCGTTAGGCTACTTCTAGTGGATGATTTCTTACTACAGTTTCTTATTGCATGAAAATCATTTAGATACCATCTTCACAATGCATGATATCCTAAAGTGTTGTATCTTAAGCCTTTGATATAGGGTCTTTACTAGTATTTCTACCTAGGATACTGTGTATGAGTGGTATCTAAATAAGATACTAGTCTGCTCTCTCTTCCTTAATTACAGTACCACATCAAACTTTTGCTTATATGACAGCCTTAAAATACTTGTCAAAGTGGAGCATTGATAGCAGCCTTAGATTTGATGGGAAAGTGAATATCTTTGCGTGCACTTCGCAATCTTGGTGAGCGGTGACACTTGTCGGATAGCAAGGTCTATGTAGCCTGTGGCCTGTGGGCATCTGCCAAACGATATGCAAGATGGGTTGGATTCTGGTAGCCATGCGTCAGGATTCTCGACTCCCTCCATGGTTGGGTAGTCCAATGAATAAGACATATGTGGGCTCTTTTGATAAGACAGCCCATTTGGAACGGACGATCAAGTTGGGCTTGGGTAGTACAGCACGTTCCTTGCAACTGCGTTCATACGGCCGACATGCCAGTATCTTATCGATATCAAGACATAACAAAAAGGGCCAGACTCGTCGCCTATAAATTCTCAGTCGCTAACCGCGATAAACCCTAGAGGAGCACCCGGAGTGCTCCGACTCTCGCGCCGCCACCTCCGATCCGCAGCTATGGTAAGGGGTTCGAGCTTGCAAGTCCGACCACGAGGTGTTTCTTCGTCTCCCCTGTCAATCTCCCAACTAATCTCTTCTTGATTTGCTCTCTGTTTTTTTTTTTTGCCCAGACCTTCAAGCGCAGGATCGGCGGCCGCAACAGGCACGGCCGCGGCCACGTCAAGCACATCCGCTGCTCCAACTGCGCCAAGTGCTTGCCCCTAGGTGCCTAGATAGAGAGAAACACTGCTAGTATCTTTCTGCCACTCGTGACGAAACTGCGAAGCTCCGTTCTCTGATTCGGTGATTCTTTCTTGGTCCATGCCGTCCCAGGATAAGGCGATCAAGAGGTTCCTGGTTAGGAACATCGTGGAGCAGGCGGCCCTTCCAAGAGGCATGCGTGCATGATGGTAACCATTCGTGTTACGCCCTTCTGTTTCATCAAGAGACAAGAGTGTTAATCTATAGTCGATTATTCTTCAAAGATATCTTTTTTATTCGCTTTGCGACTGGGGAAAAAAATGTTTTCTTGGTTCAGGATATGTCCTCCCAAAGTTGTACGCCAAGGTGCATCACTGCGTCTCGTGCGCCATTCACGCTCACATTGTCCGTGACTACTCCCGCGAGGCCCGCAGGGACCGCAGGCCGTCGGAGCGCTTCAGGCGCAGGGTATGAGCTTTGCACTTTATTTGATTCCACCTTTGTTTACCATTGACAGATTTAGCTGTTCAAATGCATGTGTCCTATAGAAGTAAATTACTGAACAAATTTGTCAATGTATTATTTTTTCCCCAATTGTTTGTACTGATTTGGCCGTTTGGGACTGCACGTCTGCCCCGATGGCAAATCACCTAGTGCGGTAGTGCCTGTGGGATGAACCGATCCCTGACGTTTACTACCATTTCATTTCATTACGTTCCTCAGCTGATAATAAAATATTTCTTAGCTGATAGTTAGGGATGGGAAATTGTAAGAATAGACTATCATGTGCTGAGCTGATCTGTTAGTCTGCACATAGCTGTAATGCAATTTTTGGATTGGTTGCATTTACAACTGCATCTCCAGTTTTAGGTAATAAGGGGGAAGCTTTAGCCGGTGTGTTGATTTTTTGCTTGGGACTTTATATTACCCCGATGGCAAATACAAAGTGCCTGTGGGATGAACAGGTCCCTAACATTTACTACCATTTCATTCACTTTGTCAGCTGATAATCATATTTTTGGCTGATCATTAAGAATGGTAAAAGTTATAAACTTATTGATTTGTGCTGATCAATGATCTGATGGTAAAAGTTATAAACTTATTGATTTGTGCTGATCGATGATCTGCTATAGTTATGCTATAGTCAGGTCTGACTTTAGCTTGAGCATTGAGCTTATTTGCATTCACCCTGTTTATCTCCAAAATGTGTTGTTGGCTTTCCACATAATTTTTAGACTACCATATGTTTGGGACTTTACTTTGCCCTGATGGCAAATACTAAGTGCCTGTGGGATGAACAGGTCCCTAACATTTACTACCAATTCATTCACTTTGTCAGCTAATAATCATATTTTTAGCTGATCATTAGGAATGATTAATGTTATATGCTTTATATTGAATTGTGCTGATCTATGATGTGATTTGCACTCACCACATTTATTTGCAGGATGTGCTTTTAGGCTTGAATGTGTTTTTTCCACATATACATGCGGGTGCATGCACTATCACTGCCGTCAAATGTGCCTCGAGATTGATGCAAACTTTAAAAATTCAAACCACCCTCTCATCTTCTAATAATTGAATACCCCTTTCACGAATATTGAGGCACTTTTTAGGGTTAAGATATTGCATGTACCTGCATGTACATGTGGTTTTGCATTTTTGTTTAGGCTTTCTACATAATTTTAAGACTTACCATTTGTTTGGGACTTTTATGTTGCCCCGATGGCAATCACAGTGCCTGTGGGATGAACAGGTCCCGATATTTACCTCCATTTCATTCACTTTGTCAGCTAAGAACCGTGGATTTTTAGCTGATCATTAAGGAATGGGAAATGTTAATAAATATTTTATTTCATGTAAGCAGTACATATCTTTTGTTTCCCCATTGCTCAGGAGCTGATGCAATTATATTTTATAAGAATATGTGAAATGCCTTTTATTTTTACCAAGTGTGTCAAATACATGAGTCCTTACCTTAAAAAAAAACACGAGTCCATATTATAAAGGTATATAGTGGTATTTGGAGTTTTGCTCTAAATTTTCTCGGCTCTGTGCTATTGAGTTCTCTTCCTGCTATGATACATTCAATTTCTTGCTGCAATTTGTATGCATCATATAAACTGTCCAGCAAACTTTGTATAGCAACGTTTAGGTACCGAGTCTTGTTAATTTGTAGCTGATCTTTGGTCTCCCCTTTTTGGCAGGAAGAAAGGCCTGGTGGGCCGCCCCCTGGTGCTGCTGGTACACCAAACGTTGCTCGCCCTAATCTCACCATGCAATGCTAGGCCCTTAGTTGCTACTTCACCTGGTAAGATGTGGCCTGTTGATATTGCCACGAATACCATCTCTAGAATCGATCTGTTGTCGTATTAGATTGTAAGATGGCCACCTACTTTCGTAGTAGCAGCCTGTAGTCTCATCCTTGCGATCGACAGTGCGATATTAAAAAATGTGAATTTTGGCCTTTTCGTCATTTTAGACACAGTATGTACATGATCTTATCGTTGACTGGCTGTGTATTCTTGTGAAATGCTGCTTTTCCGTGGGAGCACCACCATAGTGTCAGTTGCCAAGTTCGCTCCCACGTCAAACTGGACGGTGATTATCCATCGCTGTGTACTCTTGGCAGCCCAGTGGCCTGGCCATCTCAGCCCAGGAAATTGGCGCGCTTTGAACGTATGCAAGCAATGCAGAGCAAGGCAATGTACCCAGTAGGAGTATGTCAGATCGGTCGGTGCCGGTTGTCTCTTTCACCCGTTGATCCGGCAACTGCGCCATGATAATGATACTACGAGTAACATGGAGACTCAAACAAAAACGGGAGCCGGACGGAGTAAATGCATACAACGCCTTCTGCGCGCTGCAGCACTGTCGTCGTCTCCCGAACTGCAGAAACAGTCATCACTCATCAGCAGCCACTGCTTGTAGCGTTGCGCCGCCCTGCACTGTCGCGGCAAAGACAAAGCGGGAGCTCGCCGTGGTCACGTCAACCCGCATCACGGCCGGGCTGGCTGGACTGCACAGATCTCATGATTGCATCTGTTGACCATGGGCGCCAGCCCAGATTCAGTGAACACTTGTAGCAAGAGGTTTTCAAACGCCGGTAAACGTACTCGCACATACAATTTACCGGCGACTGCGTGTGCTCGGCCGGCTGCTCGGAACAAGGACCGAGTGCGCGCGTGCGCGATCAAGCCGTCCTCCGGCTGCGCGTGCGCCGTGGGGGCGTCATTGCGCGATAAGCGCGGCGTCTCTTGCAGGCTCGAGCGATCGGTTGGGACCGAGGAGCGGTGGACCAGGCGAGCGGACCCGACCTGGGAGCCCGGGACCCCTTGCCCTCGGCACAGGGCCGACCGGCCAAGACAAGAGGGCTACGAGGATCTGATGCCAATGTCACACGGCCGGTCACTATTCCATGACCCACCCCTCGTGCGTTGCTGCTCTGCTGCTAGCTAATCATTGTAATCACTGGTGACGAGCATTAAGTAATCCATAGTTAATAACTTATTGTTTATAGTAGCTATTGAAACAAGATTTAGTAAAATAGCTCCCACGAGTACCCCACTTCGGAGTATGCTCAAACCATCCTAGACATCAATCAACCTCTAAGATGTCCATGATCACACATGTGGGTCTGACCTCTCCGACCGGGTAATATGTCTACCGTAGCTGACTACGTGTGGTAAATCAAGAAAGCATGCGTCGTTATCTCCTTGACATAACCACACGTCCTCGCCCTCTATCTCTGACAATAACTGCACTACAACCACTCCACACATGCGGATGGCTGGAACCGACGAGGTGTCTCTCCACAGCGCTAACTGCCACCCCTTTGATGCTATTTAAGGAGAGCATCAGACGACGAAGAGGGTAGAGGACAAGACACCGCTCAATTGTAGCCTTAGTCACACATTGTTCATCCTGAGCATTGTGCACCCACTCTCATTCAATATAAAAACACATGAGTAGGGTTGTTATTCTCTCCAGAGAAGGCCTAAACCTGTTTAAAGTTTAAACATTGTCTCCCCTGCGTGATCACCTGTGTCGTGTCTCCCGCATTTACTTCGTAAGATCGACAATAATTCGTTGATGGTTGGTGCCATCCGTGGAGAAGGATATGACTAGATTCTATTTCTCATTAGCCCTCATGCATCCATGGCAAATGAGTGGAACGAGGAGAACTGATTCGATCTCGCAGGATTACGCGGGAATCAACATGGATGCCTACTACAACGTACTTGAGCAAGATATCCTCTGATGTGAGGGGAATACACGTTCCAGGGTTTCACCGTCGAATCCCCAGAACTGTCCTCCCGGTGATGCGTAGGAGAACTTGCTGCCACCAGCGCCTTTACGCCTAGAGGGAGAATCAGAATCCCCCGAGGGCAAGGGTCCAAGCGACCAAAAAACAACTTCCAATCAAAACATGTACTGAGGGCGCCACCCTCGAGGGCCGAAGTCCGTCTGGTGATACTCGAATCCAAGCGGCAAGCTCTAGTGCAGTAGATTCTAGGGCTCAGTCATCATCTGGTATCCGTTACTTTGCGGTTACTTGTACCCGTAAGACGATCGGGGGTTCTAACGCTCCAGATCCAGTCGACTGTCGAGAGGATACGAATTCATCCACCCATGGAACTTCCAGAGGCGGTTATAACCAGGAATTCCCCTTCTTGGAAGGAACTCTCTTTTGACTATTCCTCAAGCTAGGAGGGTTCGACTGCTAACAGCAACCCAGATGTCTTCGCTACCATCGATGATTATGATCGCAGTCTTGTCCACCGTACACCGAGGACTCCAAGAGATTCATCCTCTTCGAGGAATGGTCAGAATGGCACATCAACCTCCCCTGGCGATGGAGGTCTCAACTCTGATGAGTGTCATGGATGTACTTCAGGTAATCACACGCTGCCCCAGGAGTGTTCACCGCTCGCGGAGATAGATGATCCAAAAATTGTAAGAAGAAGAAGGATTACCGCCCACAACACACTTCCTGGTCAGGCCCGCTACCAGTTAGTAACTGTTCAAGACTTACAATTTGCTAATGATCTCTTGAACATCCACCTGTAGACGTTGCAAGGGCTCTAGGTTTCGAAGGTTTCACACAAGAGATTGCACAACGACTCCGATCAACCATTTGTAGGTTTGAGCGCTATCAACAACAACGTTTTGGAAGTTAGACCAGGGCAACACCCTCTGAGTCCAGTCAGTCTTGCAGATTTGGACAGAGGAGAAGGGATCGGGGAATAGCCCCGACCACAACCATTCATCGATCCACCTACTCATAGGGAGGAAAGGTAGGAAAGGGAGCAGCGTACACTGCCTCCGGCTAGCAATCATCAACCTCCTCAGAGGAGAGGCAACCATGTCTCTCCACATGAGACTTCTGTCACTAGTTGGATCGTGAGTAAAACTACCCCAGAAGGATGAATGTCAAGGACAGATTGGGACCAACGCTGGTTGGCTATCGCCATAACCGATCGCCTACCGATTACAACCCTTCTTTCACACAAAGGAGACATTATGAGTTTATTACTGGGTGTCAAGCCTTTTCGGCTGACCTCCGAGCTGTCCGTTGGTTGAACAAGTTCTGACCGCTAACATGGAGAAGTTTGATGGGAGTCAAAACCCACTTGAATTCCTCCAGATCTACACAACAACTATCCGACCAGCAGGAGGAGAAGCACATGTGATGGCCAATTACCTCCTGACTATGCTCGAAGGATCTGCTTATTCAAGGTTGTTGAATCAACCAATTGCCCAAGTTGATTTACTCCTAGCATCAACTTTGTGATCTGATGCTGGCCAACTTCCAGGGCATACAAGTTTAAGTAGTAGCTTAAGGCTGTCGAACGCGAGGTAAATTCTATTGACCCTCCTCTTGTCTATAAGATGCCTAAGTAGTTAGAAGTCCAAAACTTTTTTGGAAAGAAGGATTGTCCAATCCCCTCTACTCGATCCGATCGATTTCCTATTGTGGTCAAACCCACCATCAACAACTACCGTGTCAACCACGTCTTAATTGATGGTGGAGGTTCTTTAAACATCTTATTTACTGGTGCCTTGGATGAGATGCAAGTCCCCAGGACTAAGATAAAACATGTGCAGTACTCCTTTCATGGAATTGTCCCAGGATGTTCGGCTAAGCCTATTGGCCAAGTCTCCCTTCCGGTCACATTTGGTACTCTGAGCAACTTCAAGATAGAGAAAATTTCATTTTATGTGGTTGACTTTGACACTGCGTATAACGTAATTCTTGGTTAGCTAACTTTGGCAAAGTTTGTAATGGCTGCTTAATATGGATATCAATGCCTAAAGATGTCAAGTCCCAAAGGTGTCATTACAGCCTGTTGTGATAAGATGACTAACACATGCAACAGAAAATCCTTCGAGTTATTGGACTTGATTCTAGTTCAGGAAACCAATAATGTGCAGCACTCGAAAACAAAGGTTGGCCAAAGCTGAACGATCAAGTCAAAGAGGTGCCCCTCGATCCAGTTGAGCCCTCCAAGACCTTTCGCATAGGGGCCGGACTTGGCCCCAAATAGGAAGACGAGCTCATTGCTTTCCTCCGGGCAAATGCAGATGTATTCGTGTGGCAAGCATCCAACTTGCCCGGGGTCTTGGGGGAGGTGATCGAGCACAAGCTAGCACTTCGGCTTGATAAGAAGCAAGTCAAGCAAAAGCTACAATGCTTTGCTCCCAACCGACAAGAAGCTATCCAGTTGGAACTCGACAAGATACTTAAAACATGGTTCATAAGAGAAGTTGACCACCCTGAGTGGTTGACCAATCCTGTAATAGTTAGGAAGTTTAATAGTAAATGGAGAATGTGTGTAGACTTTACTAATTTAAATAAAGCATGTTAGATGGATGATTTTCCCCTTCCATGAATAGATCAATTAGTTTATTCTACTATTGGTTGTGAAATACTTAGTTTCCTAGATTCATATTTGGGTTACCACCAGATCAGTTTGTGCCTAGAAGATGAAGAGAAAACTGACTTTATTACCTTGTTTGGAATTTTTTGTTATATCAAAATGCCATTTGGGCTAAAAAAAATACTGGTGTGTCTTTTCAATATCTTATGCAAAACACCTTTTATCTCCAACTAGACAGGAATTTAGAAGCCTATGTTGATTACTTGGTCGTAAAAAGTGTAAGGTGTCGAGACCACATTTCATACTTGCAAGAAAATTTTGAAAATATCAAAAAACACAACTTAAAGCTCAAGGCTAAGAAATGTGTGTTCAGGGTCTCATCGAGGAAGTTACATGGATTCCTTGTCTCTACTCGAGGCATTGAAACTAACCCCGAAAAGATACAACCATCGATCAGATGCGCCCTCGAACCAACACAAAGGAAGACCCAAAACTTACATGTTGTATGGCAGTGCTAAGCCGCCTCATAGCAAGTTTAGGTGAAAAAGGACTCCCCTTCAATCTTCTTAGGAAGCACGTGTCATGTGGGCCAACACTATTCCCGATGCCGCAACTCACAACCGAAGGAGTCAGCTACAGTAGGGATGCTGTCGGCTTAGGAGATAAGCCTTTCCTTTTAATTAATTTCCTTTATGGCTTTCCAAAAGATTGTTTCCTTTCGTTAGGTTCCTTATTGCTTTCCAAGATTGTTTGGATTACTTGCCAAGTTAGTTTTCCTTGTTTATGACTCATATCTTCCTATAAGAGGAGAGGGGTATTATTGAGTTTGGAATAAGAAATCAGAAAACAAAATCTCTCTCTCTCTCTCTCTCTCTCTCTCTCTCTCTCTCGGTGAGCCTCTTCTGCCCTTGCCGCGCGACAACAGATCACGGCTCCCTCGTCATGCCGCAAGTGGCTGAGGCCATGTCCCGAGATGTCGCATGACTATTCCCTGCGTTCTAATCCTCCATCCAATTTCCCTACCCGTGACAACTTGGTATTAGAGACACCCATTGTTATATCTACTATATCCGAAGGGGAGGCATCCAACGGCGTGGGCAAACAAATCGAAGCCCTCACGAAGCAGATGGCGGTTGATCGGCAGCACCTCTCCGTGAAGATCGACATCCTCACTGACACGGTGCACGACTTCAACAATCAACAGTGTTCCCATCATGTCGCCATCACATGCCTCGAGCTCGGTAAGCCGCCTAGCACCTTGGAATCCCCAGGGAAACCCTCGGTTGGCCTTCTGCTCAAACCGACGGGACCACCACCGGTAGGGCTAGAAAAAAAAAGATCGAGGCTCGTGAGCCGAGCCCTATGCCTAGCTCGCCAAAAAAAATGAGCCGCTCGGTGGCTCGTTTGGCTCGTGCATGTGCGACCCACGAAGACGAAGCCTAGTCCAGTGGAGCGGCCTTGCCCTAGCCAGAGGACTCACGTAATCCCCTTCCCCCCTCCCGAGTCCTGAATGATCCCCAATCCTCTCGATCTGCCACCGTTGCCCTCTCCATCCGCCCAAATGCTAGCGGCTGCTTTGTCTTCCTGCGGTGTGCCCGTGCGAGAGTATCGCGCTAATGTCGTTGCTCGCCTCCCTCCTCTCCCTTGCGACCGACGTAACAGGCCGTAGGGCTGTGCTCGCCACCACGCTTGTCTACCTCCTCGCTCGCCGCCGCCGGTCTGAGGCAGAACCCGCAGTGCCTACAAAGACCATCTTGCTTTCACGGGTTAACCCCATGCTCTATGATGGCAACCAGCATGACTGGGGTTCCACCGCCACCGTCTCCATCGCCTCCTCACCATCCTCCGCCCGACCGACGGTGTGGGACCAACTCAAGGTGAGCTCGTTCTGGTGAGCCCCTCATCGTTCTTGCTTCTTGGCGTTGCTTACAATGGAGTTGCTGCCATGACCACTTCGTTTGGAAACTTATACAATCTGTTTGTTTCCTTGTGTCTGCCTATGAGAACATAGTGAACGAAGAGATGATCGAGACATTGTTCATCTCCAACTCGATGAGGAGGATATCCAAGAATGGATTCAAGGAGGCAAGCATGGCTTGCTGCAATCAGGAGAACAAGGTGCTTGACCTAAATAAATCGCAGAACATCGCGATCATGGTGAGGGCACTGGATGCAACGAAGGAAGAAGTGTGCAAGGCTACTGGATGGTGAGATGAGAGTATTCCCATACACAGCTTAGTTTGTAAATTTGCATTCAGAGAGTGCTTTCTCTGATCATTCAGCTTCATGAACATTATTTACTTGTGTTGCCATTCTTGAAAGCGGGCCAAGCAGAGAGCCTTGGAGCTGAGCTGCTGGAGACGCTACTAAAGATGGCTCCTAGCAGAGAAGAAGAGATCAAGTTGAAAGAATATAGGGAGGATACTAATATCTGGTTACATTTTTAGGTGATGCAGCCATGCAGGCTTGTTCCTGTCCTTGCTAGAAGTCATGGAGACAGTTTATTGAAATGTACATATTAGCAGTGTTTAGTGAGACAGCTTATTGCAATGTACATATTAGTAGTGTTTAGTATTTACTTAACCTTATATTTCTATTCTGTTGTGATTCTAATTCCAAATTCCATTTATAATTTCTGGATCCTTAGCATGCCTAATATAAAATTCAATTGAAGCAAATGTAGAACACAAAGTTGCTTCCAGTCTGTTATGAAGCTACTGGTCTGTCACTTCTTTTGGCTACCCAGACCCAGTGTGTCCGAGCCAATCCACTAAGTCGAACCCTCGCGAGCCACCTCGAGCCTGGCTTGTGAGCCCTCGCGAGCCACCTCGAGCTTGAATCCGAGCCAAGCTAAGCCTCCTTCCTGGCTTGCTTCTGAAACGAGCCGAGCCGAGCCACTGTTCATCCGAGCAAAAAATAAGCCTAGCTCGAGTCAGCTCGACTCGGCTCGTTTCCACCCCTAACCACTAGCTAGCACCTGCTGCCTCGATGTTCTCCCCTCCACACGATGACTTGGTGGCTTCTGCAAGCCACCTAGCACCCTAGAATCCCCAGGGCAACCCTCGGTTGGCCTTCTATCCAAACTGATGGGACCACCACCGGCGCCGGCTGCGTTGACGTTCTCCTCTCCACCCGATGACTTGGTAGGGGCCATGCTGGCACGTGGTGAGGACGAAGGTCACACAACCGGGCACAACGGTGTTCCACGATTCCACAAACTCAACTTCCAGATGTATGACGGCAAAGATGACCCCCTGCCGTGGCTTAACCGCTGCGAGCAATTCTTCCGGGGCCAACGTACCATGGAGGAAGATAAAGTTCACTTTACTTCATTCCACATGGTTAGGGTAGCTTAGATCGGGTACCATCGTCTAGAGCGCAACCACGGTACCCCGTCATGGCACTGCTTCACCGAACCTGTCAACACCCGGTTTGGCCCTCCTTTGCACAACAATCCACTCGGCAAATTCGTCTCTCTATGAAATACTAGATCCGTCTCCGAGTTCCAAGAGCAATTCTTGGCGCTGCTCTGCCGCACTGACCCCCTCTTTGAACAACAGTAGATGCAACTATTCACAGTCGGTTTGGGCGAGCTGTTGAAGACCAACGTCAAACTTCAGGCTCCACAATCGTTGGAGACAACCATGAGTCTGGCTCGCACTTATGAGTCATGCGTAGTTCTCCCAGCTGACATCGTTGACACCAACCCGACGATCTTGGCACACAGGGCAGGCAAACTCTAGTACCACCTCTAGTGGAGCCCTGGGCATCATCGACCCATGCTAATGGACAAGGTCCCGCTTCCTCGTCGTACACTATCGCTCGCTGAGATGGAACATTGACAAGCGACCAACCAATGTTATTATTGTGAAAAAAGTTTGTTATGGGTCACCGATGCAAGAGGCTCTTTGTACTGGAAATTGATCACATACTGGATTATGAAGATGACATCGACGCTCCCGTTGGTGCTAACCTGGAAATCTCTTTGGCCGTTGTGAAGGGCATTCAGCCACGATCAGGACAAACCATGCGCATCATGGTTCTTGTCAATAATCGACCCCTCATATCACTCCTCGACTCTAGGTTCACGCACAACTTCATCGCTGAGAGCGTGGTGCACCAGGCCATTCTCTCAAGCCACAGATAGACCTTTGGGTGACAGTGGATAACGGCGATCGCGTGGTGAGTCCCGGCGTTTGCCGATACCTAACTATTCACGTCGACAAGGAGCTGTTCTCGCTGGACTGCTATGCCATTCCACTAAAGGGCTTTGACGATATTCATGAATTACAATGGTTATGCACACTTGAACCGATCATATGGGACTTGGCACGACATCCCTAGGGCCTCCTGGTTGGCCCATGCCCTCGCATGTACAGGCCGAGACTTGATGCAACAGATGCTCGATGAATTCGATGACTTGTTTGCTGACCAACACGGTCTTCCCCTGGTCCATGACCGCAGCCATCGTATCTTCCTCAAGTTCGGCACTGAATCCGTCGTCGTATGCCCATACCATTATGCGTAGCTTCAGAAGGATGAGCTCGAGAAGCAATGTGATGAGATGCTCCAACAGGGCGCATACTTCGCAGCTCCTCGGTATTTTCATCTCCTGTTATCCTCGTTAAAAAGCTGGATAGTACATGGCGTTTCTGTGTCGATTATCGGGCACTCAATGACAAGACTATCAAAGACAAATTTCCAATTCTAGTCGTCGATGAACTCCTTGATGAACTCAGGGGTGCACGGTTCTTCACCAAACTGGACTTGCACACTGGTTATCATCAAGTTTGGATGCACTCAGCAGATATCGAGAAGACAACATTTTGCACTCATCAATAACTTTTGAGTTTCTGGTTATGCCTTTTGGGATAACCAACGCGCCGGACACCTTTCAAGCCTTGATGAATGATGTACACCTTTCAAGTCGGTCCTGGTATTCTTCGATGACATCCTCATATATAGTTTGTCTTGGCTAGCACATCTTCAGCAAGTACGTATGGTGCTCTACACCCTACGGCAACACCGACTCCTCCTCAAGCGTACCAAATGCTTTTTCGGCGACACCTCAGTGGCATACTTGGGCCATCTCATCTCTCTGGAGGGCGTCACCGCGAACCAATAAAAGGTCAACATTGTGATGGACTGGCTGCAACCTTCCTTGGTTCGGGCTATTCAAGCTTTCCTTGTTCTCGTCGGCTACTACTGCAAGTTCATCCGAGGATTTGGTATTCAGTCTCACGGACACCCTGACGTTAGCCCCGACTCTCCAATTGCTGGATTTCACTCAAGAATTTGTGGTCAAGTGTGATGCATTAGGCCATGGGTTTGGGGCGGTTCTTCATCAAGGAACGAGCACCATTGCCTTCCTCAGCTAGCCCATCTCACTTCACCACACCAAACTTCCAACGTATGAACGTGAGTTAATTGGATTGGCCCCTGCAGTCCTGCACTGGTGGCCATATTTGTGGGGGCGCAAGTTTCTGGTACGCACTGATCATTACAATTTGAAGTTTTTGCTTGACCAGCGCATATCCACGATATCGCAACACCATTGAGTCAACAAACTTTTAGGCTATGATTTTAGTGTGGAACACAAGCCTGGCAGCACCAACATCGTCGTAGATGCTCTCTCCCGCCGTGACATCAATATGCAGCCCACGATGCTCGCCATCTCAGCTCCACAATTTTCCATCTTTGACAACCTCTGTCAAGAGGTGGCAAACAACACTGCATTATCAACATTATGTGACAAGATCACAGCAACGCAACAGTGAGGCAATTGGACCATTGTCGATGATCTCTTACTCTTCGTTGGCCAAGTGTCCTTCCACTGAAGATTCTTCATCGACTGTGAACATATTTTCATGTACTGAATGCACACTCTGTGGTCCAGAACTACGTTCGTGCATGCGTCACGTGCCAAATGAAACAAGGGCAAAAATTTGCATGGTTTGGGTCGATACAGCTATGGATTTTGTGGAAGGGCTTCCACGTGTTAATGGTAAAATGGTCATCCTCACAGTCGTCGATTGCTTCTCGAAGATGGCGCATTTTCTTCCGTTGGCTCACCCCTACACGACTCCATCAGTGGTACAGGTATTTTTCGATGAGATCATTCACTTACATGGAATACCTAGCTCTATTGTTAGCGATTGCGACCCGATATTCACTAGTGCTTTTTGGACAGAATTATTCTGTCTGCCGGGTACTCAGTTGAATCTTAGTTCAGCCTTTTACCCTAAATCTGACGAACAATCGTAGGCGGTCAACAAAATTATACAATCGGAGGTGGTCAACAAAATTATCGCCATGTATCTCCACTGTCTCATGAGGGATCGACCACGATAATGGTTGCGCTGGTTACCATGGGCAGAATTCTGCTACAATACTCTCCGTTCAAGGTGGTATATGGCTGTGACCCACCTTCTTTGTGCAGTTACAAATAGGGTGATGGCCAACTTCCAGTAGTCGCTCAACTCCTTCAAGATCGCAATGAGTTTCTGGCTGAAATTCAGGAGCATATTATTTAGGCACAACAACACTACAAGCGGCATCACGACGTCAAACATCACGACGTCACATATCAGGAGGGTCAATGGGTATGGTTGCATATTCTTCATCGTCCAGCAACATCTCTTGGGGTCTAAGGTCGTGTCAATCTAGCACCTCATTTCTACCGTTGCCTATCGCCTACAACTGCCTGACCGCACCAAGATTCATGATGTTTTCCATGTCAGTCTACTCAAGACCTTCATTGACACTCCCAACTTTGCTCCACGGCCGAGTATGTCCAACACCTACCGTAGTATTGAAGTCACAGTTGGCACGAGGTGTTCATGAAGTTCTAGTTCAGTTCCGAGCATAGCCGCCATCTTCCTCTCTCACGGTCGCTGCCGCCATTTTCGTTCTCCTTCAAAGCCCGGTGAGCCTTGGACCGATTCCTTACGCCTAAACCATCTCTAACACCTCAGTGACCTAATGCGACACTCCTTGTAGCTCCTCCGTTGTTGTGGTAAGCTGCTGTCATGAAACTCCTCTACTTTGCCGCTTCTCGTCATCGACAAGCCACCTCAGCCCTTCCCCGACCTCATTTCCTTCACCCTCGTGGTCGTGGTAAGCCACTGATCCTCATGCGCACATCAATTCACCAAGGACGAACCTCTAGTATACTATCCCTCTTAGCCACCCATAGCATTGCCGCAGTTGCATGCCGGTGGCTCATCTCTGGTGACCCTAGGTCCTCACACTTAGTCTATTAGCATCACTTGGACTCACTAAGCCCAGTGCGGCACTCCTTTAGCGTGGGGAATGCTTCTTACACAAAGTACATCACAGAGCCGGGGCATTCTGCCACTCTTCGCCGCCGCAATGCCGCTTCCGGCCATCCCCGTTGCTGCCACCACCACCCATAGCTTCGCCTTGCTTCCCTCTTTCCATTCCGCCATTCAACATCGCCACTCATCACACCATTCGCTGGCGGCGAGCTCGCCATGGCGCTCGGCCATGCATGCAGCTCTACTGTTTTCTGTCTCTCTTGTTGACCGGTGAGACCCACTAGCGATTAGAATTTAGTTAACACTAAATGATTGTGATGAAGAGTACTAAGTGGATGACAGGTGGGACTAGCTGAGAAAGTTAACAAAATTTAATTTTAAATGTTTTTAGTAAATGTGTCTATGACATGTGGGACCACGCACTATTCCCGGTTTTAAAACACGTTTTAAAACCAAGAAACTACCATGTGGGCCCCAGTCGCCAGATAATTAAAATCCAAATAGGCTTAATTATGTAGTTAATAAATAATGAGTCTATGACATGTAGGACCACCTCTGTTTAATCAATAAAAATCCAGATAATAAAACTATGAGTCACTGACATGTAGGCCCCACCTGTAAGCAAGGTTGTCACGGCGCTCTTGACGACGACGGCGCCTAAGGGGCGCCAGGACGCCTAGTCATCGAGGTGGGCGCCTAGTCGTCCTCTAGGCAAGGTAAGGCGAGCTAAGATGGTTCAATTGACGAGTACTTGACTACTTGACTAAAACAACAAATTAGAGAGGGGTCAATGACAATTGCATACCTTGATGAGTCTGCCATTTTTTTTGCTCTTTTTGCAGGTAGCCAAGCACCCCCATCCAAGATGAAGTTGTAGAGAGAAACAATAGAGAGCGCTCGAGCGGCTTCAGAACAATACAAGATCAAAGCCATTAAAGCCATATGTTCCTCTCATTGAGAAATATAGCAAACATTAGCATGTAAAGTTGTAAAATAGTTACCAAATACTGAGCAATTGAGCATTGACTATTGTAATTTTATTTTTGTAAACTTGAAATGATGAAATGAAATAAGCTTTTGAGTTGACATGATAAAATGAAATGAAATAAACATTGCCAAGATAGACCATCACATAGTAGATAGTACTACTACTTCATAGTGCATCACAAAGTTAAAGATAAAGACTCAAAGACAATCAAAGTTACAAAACAACTACAACTATCCATCAAGGCATCAACAATCATAATCTGAAATGGCATCATCTTCTCCATAGCCTGCAACACCACTTTGTGCATTGTCATTGTCATGAGTAGGAGTAGGAGGAGATTCGTCGTAGTCATCCTCAATCTCTTCATCATCCATCTCCAAATGTTCATCAAGTTCGCCCCCTCTCCCGCCTCCTTCCTCTTCAACCAGCCTTGAGCTTGAACCTGCAGCACCCCCACGCCGCCGCCGTATATAACCAATTGGACCACCTGTGACATGGGCTTGCCTAGGTAGATTGCGACCACAGAGCACACTTGATGCACCCACAACCTCATCAACAAGTGCCTAATCCAAAGTTTCCGGCTTTGTCTCATGGACATCTTCAGCACCTGCATCAATCCAGTCAGTGTTCCACTCATACTCATCAAAGATCAATGGGTTAAAGTTGTTCCCCTCTACACGCATGTTTTGAAATCTTTCAGCAATCTTTTGATTGTATTTGATATAAATCAAATAATTCAACCTTTGGTGCTCCAGCCGATTCCTTCTCTTTGAATGTATCTAAAAGCAATACTAACAAATTCAAGAGAACATTAAACAAATTCAATTAGACAATTATTATTATACATTACTTAGTACTAGACTACAAGTTAGTAACTACTTACAAATTAAAATGTGCTCCAATTGCGCTCACACCCGGAAGACGAAGCACAAAGACCAAGAAGACGCTTTGCAAATTATTGAAGGTCTGATGCGTCGTCACCATATGCATCCCACCAATCAACTACAATAATGCAAAAGGCATGATTCATGAAGCAATAAAATTGAATATGCCAAATTGAAATCAAAATTGAGTACTTACGTGGGCTCATTTTTCTTTGACTTGATATTGATAGTGCCTTTCCAAAGAAAGCTTGCTTTTTCTCATAATGATTAGCTTGGGTAGATATATTTGTGGCAAGTTCCTCGTCGTCTTGATCAATCATCTTGGAAAGAACATCATTGAAATTGTCTCTTAGCTTTCGGGCACGTGTACTATCTTTCTCTTTGAATGCATAAAATTTATTTGGATTCAAGTACAATGCGGCCCCATATAGTTTTACTTCCATTTGGTCTGTCCACCGCCTCTCAATAATGCCAATCACACGGTCAAGGAGAGCCTTGCCCTGCAAGGCTTCCTTTATTTTCTCCTTGGCAACATCCATAGCTACCAAAACCTTCGGCATCGCTGGGTTCTCATCACCATCAATGATCCTCAACATAGTAACTAGTGGTTGTGTTGCTCTTTTGGAGCATTGCACAACATTCCAAAAATTAGTAAGAGCACAATTTCAGCTACATTCTTCCCCACTTGTGATTTGGCCAATTTGCACCTATTGCAATCATCATCCACAAAGAGATTTCTCAATGCAGCCCTATGCTTGAACAAACTCTACAAGGTTAGGAAAGATGTGGCGAATCGAGTGGCTGCTGGCCTCACAAGATCATAGCCTCCTGTCTTATCCCTCATTGCATCAAGAAGCTTCCCATGCCTATAGATAAAAGTGGTGACACGCTTGGTTTTGGTAATGCAACTATTGAACTCAGGTATCTTACCAATTTCCTCCAACATGAGGTCTATGCAATGGGCAGCACATGGGGTCCAAAATAGAGTAGGGATTCTGGCCATTAGAAGTCTGCCTGCTGCCTTGAAGTTAGCACCATTGTCACTGATCACTTGAACAACATTTTGAATGCCAACATCCTCAATTCTCTTCTGTAGTAAGTCAGCTAGCATGTTTGCATCGGCCACCTGACTTGATGCATCAACGACTTTAGGAAGAAAATCCCCTCTGGGCTATTCGCAAGGAAATTAATCAAATATCATCCTCTTTTATCAGTCCACCCATCTGACATGATAGTGCAGCCATACTCCTTCCAAGCTAACTCATGTGTCTTCCTCAGAACCTCTATCTTCTTCTTTGCCTTTTGCAACCCTGGTTTCTTCAACTCATGATAACTTGGACCAATATGGCGACTCTAGGAAGAAAATCCCCTCTGGGCTATTCGCAAGGAAATTAATCAAATATCATCCTCTTTTATCAGTCCACCCATCTGACATGATAGTGCAGCCATACTCCTTCCAAGCTAACTCATGTGTCTTCCTCAGAACCTCTATCTTCTTCTTTGCCTTTTGCAACCCTGGTTTCTTCAACTCATGATAACTTGGACCAATATGGCCGGGTCTAATTTGCCCAATGGCCTCAACCATTACCTCAAAGGACCTTGACTTGGCGACATTGAAGGGTATACCATTCGAGTAGAAAAAAATCTGATATATATTCATTGCATTTCTCCCTATCTTCCTTAGTGACCTTAGAGTTGAACTGCTCCATGCATGTTTGCTTCTTCTCCCTTGCATGTCTTTCCTCAACCACCTCATGGGGAAGCTTCCGAAGCATACTAATAACAGATTTAGTTCCCTTCGGAGGCGCCGGAGAAGGCTTCTTGGCATTCTTGGATTGAAGAGCTGCAGCTGCTAGCTTCCTTTTTATAGCTGTCCCAGAACTTGGAGTTGGCTTTGGTACTGTGGTGGATGCTCGAAGAGAGGGCCAAGAGCCTTTTGATGAATGTGTTGCTTCTCCTTGTGGTTGTTCGACTTTCTCGATCTCTTGTGCTTCCTCTTGTGCCTCTTGTACTTGTACATCATCATCATAATTAATTGGCTTGTTCCTCACCCCCTTCCTAAGGTAGTCTTGCATCTCTCTCATAATGGCTGTGGTTGTCTTCGAGCATTTCTCTACATCTCCAAAGCCCCCGGCAAGATGTTGTTTAAGTCTTTTGATTCCCGAAGAAACAATCACTCCACAAAGCTTGCATTGGACCTTATCTTTGTTGCCCAAATCTGGCCAAAAACTATACTGCCACCCAGGATCTTTAGACTTTGCCCTTCGTTTAGGATCTTTACTTGGATCATATCGCTCATTCTGCTGCTTGGCTGCCTCAGCATTGTCATCGCCTTGCTCTCTCTGATTTTCCATCAAATTACTCAGTCTGCTGCTGCACATGAGCACATCAGTACAAGTAGAAAGTTAGCAACACTAGCAGTCCAGCACACAAATACACAATCACACATTCTTAAATCTTCAGTAATTAGTAGCAACTTGGACTTCATTCAGTAGCAGAAGCACTGGTCTAGCACAGAATCATACATTCACAAATCACAATTTCAATTTTCACAGTTCACACATAACTTACTAACAGTCACATAAGTAGTAGAGGCGAGGAGAAGCAGTGGGGGGAACAGAGGCCAGAGCCCAGAGGGGAAAGCAGAGGGAGGGAGGCGGTTCGGTGGAGGGGAAAGCAAAGGGAGGGAGAGGGAGGCGGCATGGGAGGGAGGGAGGTGGCGCGGGAGCACGCGGGAGGGAGGGAGGCAGCGCGGGAGCTCAAGAGGAGGCGGCGCGGGAGGGAGGGAGGCGACGCGGGAGCTCGAGAGGAGGCGGCGTGAAGGATCTAGACCCGCTATTATGTGTTAATGGAGTATTTTGGTGATTAATAACAAATGCACTTGTGAGACTAACACTCTTATTGTTATATCATGTTTAGTCTCAGCTTGGATATAAAAGTAAAAATCCAAACAGGTATGTATTCATTAATGACAAATCTATTTGTGAGACTAACAATTATATTAATTATCTATTGCTTAGTCTCGTTTGGATATAAATATGAAAATACAAGAGGTATGCATTCTACTTCTTATTATATCTTGTTGCATTCCTCGGATCCAAAATATAGGTTAAACTCCACCAAAAAGGTTAACTTGGATATGTGCATATGTTTCCATTACACATGTGTGTATGCACACATTTAGGGGGAGTTCATTCTATATTTTGTGGTTTCATTAGTATTGATCCATATTCTCTTTCCACACATATTAAGAATCTTTACTTTGAAACATATTCTTGAATATATTTAACTTGTGTAGTTAATATATTCATATGAGTATATGAGAGCATATGAAACTTGTGTAGTTCATAGATGCTCATATATCCTTGAATATATTTAACTTGTGTAGTTAATATATTCATATGAGTATATACAACTTGTGTAGTTCGTATACACTTATATTTAGTATATACAACTTGTAGTTCGTATATACTCATGGTATATATAACTTGTGTAGTTCATATATACTTATATGTGAGTATATATATAACTTATGTAGTTTATATGTACTCATGTTTATCTATATTCAATTATTTGAGATTGTGTTGTGGGACTAACATGTGTGCTAAGATGTTTAAAGGCTTAGTCCCAGTTCATGGATGACGACATGGTAAGGGAAATGCATGACAATAGAGGGATCATGACTAATAGCTTGATAGCAAGTTCTTATGCTATTTGGATCGATTTAGGATCATGCATGCATTTGAATTTGAGTTTTGGAAGCTCTTAGTGCTTCTGTCAGAAATCGGTAGTACCGGAGGCTAACCGGCGGTAGTACCGCATCAAGCGGTATGACCGCGCATTACTTGGTGGTATTACCAGGTTTTGATCATCACAGCCAACTGAGCGCTAATGCGGTACGACCGGCTCTTGCAGCGGTACTACCGCATTGCGGTTGTATCGATTTCTGTGTGGCGGTACGTATTTTCCAGAGAGCATGTCTTTTCGGTAAAATTGGAAACTCTGCAATCGGTAGTACCGCTCCTTCGTGCGGTACGACTGGACCAAGCGGTAGTACCGCAATTTGGTTGGCGGTAGTACCGGTCCAGGATTTTCAAAGGATTGTTTAGAAGCATTTATTGCACGTATATCTTGGTAATTAATGTTAATCATTATGGGACTAACATTTTCCATGAGTTGGATGAATATGTTATGTTCAAGGGTAATGAAGACTTCGGATGACATCATGAGTTGATCATCATCAAATCAAGGTTCAAGAAGAGGACGCATCATGTGTTGATGCATATCAATATCTCGAAGAAGAGATGATCATGAGTTGATCATCAAGTCAAGAGAAGACTCATCATGTGTTGATTGAGGTCAAGTAAAAGATGCATCATGGGTTGATGCATGTCAAGATGATGACCCGGACTTGAAGTGAAGATGTGCATCATCAAGTTTCAAGAAGATACTCAAGGCAAAGGTATGACTAGCTAGGGTTAAGGATGTGTTCCTAGTCTTTTACCAGTCTTGGTGTTTAGTTGGAAGACCGGATTGCTAGTATAGTTTGTCGTACTATTAAGAGGGGTCTTGTCTAGTAGCTTGAGTCTCATCATGTGTTGATAGCTCAATCTCACTTGCTCTAGCTCACCTTGGCATGATGCTATTATTTGCGAATATGTTTTCCAAATAGTCGAGGCTCATGCGTCTAATCCTTGTAGCATGTGACTATACTTTGCAAATGTGTTTTGCAAATGGTTGAAGTCCATGTTCCTACTCCTCGTGGCATGATCTAAGTTTGCAAATGTGTTTTGTAAATTGTTGGGATTCATGTGTTTTCCCTTGGCATGGTCTAAGATTGCTCGTTGCTAATACTTTGGACTTAAACCATGGTAGTGGCTCTTTGGAATTATGCTTTTTTATTTGATAAAATGTGTTTGAGATCAAATCAAATAGGTGGGTTGTGTATCCCTCTGAATAAACTTTTAATAGAGTCCAAGATCACTCAATTCCGACATCGGAGTCAAAAGTTATGACCTTTTTACCGAGTGTCGTCGGTGCTAATTTTGAGCTGCGGTACGACCGCCATGAAAAGAGCGGTACGACCGCCCAGAACGGTTGTATCGGCCCTTGTGAGTGCGGTACGACCGCACCAAGTCTGTAACAGCTAGTTTTTGGCTGTTTCTTCTCCCAATGGCTAGTTTTTGGTGTAGGGGTTATAAATACCCCTTTGGCCGGTTGGGAATCAATCTTTGGCACTTCATTTCACTCTCTTGAGCTAGTGTGAGCCTCTCCTCTCTATTGTGCATGTGTTGCACCTTGTGAGCAAGGAGAGAGGTCTCTAGTTACATGTGTTGCATCTAGAGGTGGATTTCGTATCCACTTGAGCTTGTGCATTCGTTGCACGTGGTGAGAGTCAAGCAAGGGGCGTGGATTATTACTCTTGGTGTTTGCCGATACCTAGACGGCGTGGAGGCGTCGTGGTCCGGTGATCTTCTCAAGTGAAGCTTGTGAGAATGCCCGGTGTTTGTGAGTGGCTTGGTGCTCGTTATCTCCGGAGTGGAGTAAGAGCAACCCTAGTGGAGTGAGGTGTTGATACCTCTAAGGAAGGCTTAATTCGTGGAGCCGGCCCAATTGGTTTGGGTTTCCCTCAACGTGGATTAGGGGAGACCAACAAGTCTCTGATCACCACGGTAAAACATCATCGTGTCTTTTGTGGTTTGCATTCTATTGCTTTACATTGTGCAATTTATATTTCTTGTATTAAATTGCTTATTCATTGTGTATGAATGCTTGCCATGCTTTGTGCTATTTACATTGCTAGAATTGAATAGCTTACAAGTCTTTGCTTAATTGCAATATTCATCAAGTGACTTGTATTGTTGGTGCACTTAGTTGAACCTAGTTGACTTAGGCTTTAATTGTGCAAAACTGTATTGTTATAAGCTTCCACATTAGAAATTGGTTTTAGCGCATAGAAGTTTTGAAACGCCTATTCACCCCCCTTTAGTCGGCCTCCTCGATCTTACATGGCGCGGCGAGAGGGAGGCGGCGCGGCGAGAGCGCGGAAGGGAGGGAGAGGGAGGGAGGCGGTGGGAGTGGAGGGAGAGGAGAGGAGAGGGCGTACTTGGCTGGCGTGGAGAGAGCTGAGGAGCGATGAGAGATAGCCGACGGCTAGGATTCGGGTTGTTTGGCGCTTGGCTTCGGGCCTTCAGCCTCGCTTCCCAGTCGAACGAATCTTGCCAGGT
Organism: Ampelocalamus luodianensis; assembly: GCA_036346255.1. NCBI lineage: Eukaryota > Viridiplantae > Streptophyta > Magnoliopsida > Poales > Poaceae > Ampelocalamus > Ampelocalamus luodianensis. Next base: position 18,270,503 of record CM070625.1, read on the forward strand.
ACTCTTCAGTAGTTCGGCTTCGGGCCTTATCCCTCTTCAGGCTCGATAAGTCGCTCGCCCAGACCGACGCCTCAGACGCCTCGTCAACCAGGGCGCCCGCCTAGATGGCCAAGGCGACGCCGTAACAACCATGCCTGTAAGTTCATAAAAATTCAGAAAAAATAAGAAAGTTGCTTTTAGTTTAGAGGAGAATACGCTTTCTCTATTGGAAAGCGTAAACCTCAGAAAATACGCTTTCGACGTCACCTCTTTTTAATTTATGGAATTTTCAAACTGAAGCAAATTAAAACGTTAATAACTTTTGCATACGAACTCCAAATGAGATTAATCTTTTTTATAAATTCATCTAAAATCATGCCCTATCTGGTTATGCAAATATATTTGGGTTTTCTTCCTGTTGAAATTATTTTTCTATATTTAATTTGCTTCCGACTCTCTTTATTAGATATCGATTGTTCGAGCGAATTTTACGACGATCCTCCATCCTCATATTCACATCAAATAGAGCAAGGCAAGCACCTCCTTTGACCATATTTATCCTACTATTCTAATTATTGTACTTCTTTTTGTAAAATCTATTATGCATGCGTGTATGTTTGCTTAAAATTGCTATATTCGGGGATAACGGTAGTTATAGTCCCATTCGATACATGATCCTCCTTGAAATATTGATATCCTTATTGTTGTAGCTATTAGGGTATAGATTAGACAATGAATGATGTCAAATTGGATTTTTCGAATGTGAATATCGCATAAATGCTTAGCTTGGCTTTAGTCTTTACTAAAATAGGAAAAAATAGATGATATGTTGAATAAAACATAATGATCCGAGGGGTTATAAAATAAAAAAAAAACTTAGTTTGTGATGCGAGCGAGTTATATTATAATATGAGAAGTGTGAGAGATGTATCTCACAAGTAGATAGGGGGATCCTCGCTCGGGTCAATTAAAGACCGAACACCAGTATATCCGACCTAAGCATAAGCGTACAACCACATATACTGGTATGGGATGGCTTTAGCTAATTAAGTCACTGAAACTAGCCTTGCACGCTGGTAGACCATGGTAGTGCGAGTATGACCGGTGTAGACATGTTCGAAGGGGCTCCCTTTATTGAGGCATTGGGAGCAAAGCCTTCCGACACAATGGTGAGACAGGGGTGTACTCGGGTGAAGTGAGGGTGTTCATTCGCTGGGCTAGTGCAAGGTTAAGACTAGATGATGTAAAGGCTTCATGTGTATTCTAGACTGCTTACCAAAGATTAGTGAGAGGTGGTATCGACGGATGCCGAACAAACTAGAGAATTCGTGTGGTGTGGGTAAAGTTGTACCCCTCTGCAAAGTGCAAATCTATTTAAATAGCCATGCTCACGGTGATGAGCGTGCTAAGTGTAGTATTGCCAGGAATAGTCTTGGTTTTACAAAAATGGTTCTTGTTGTTAAATGAGGGAATGGTTTTGGGGTTGATATTTGAGTTGAGTGCCATGTTTATGGCTGAGAATAAGATGTTGATCGTAGCCAAGGAGGGTTGTGATTTGTTATTTATTCAAGTACTTACTTGTTGTTCATTATCTATTTAACTCCTCTTTAAACTTCAGTTGCAAAATACTACATATTGATATTGCAAATAAAACTTGCTTAATGCTAAAAATAACTTGTAGCATAGAGTCTCATCCCTTGTTAGCCTTGCATTTATATAAACTTTGCAATACACTACAAGCCTTGCTGAGTATGCAATGTACTCAATCTTTCTTAAATTGTTGTTCAGACTTAGAGGATGAGCCTACGCCGGATGACATGTTCTTTGCACCCGGTACCGGAGGGTTTGGTGATGGGTCTTTCTAGGACTTGTTTCTTGTCGATTGCGTGAGGATTTGGATGGGCATACTGCTAGACCTTTTTGGTTTATTTACTATGATTCCGCTGTTTCATTTGCTTCTTCTGACACTTGAACTATTATTTGGACAGTCGGCCCTTGTAATTAAAGGTTGTAATCGCTTAAGCTATGTACCACATTTGTTTTATTTTATTGAATGTATGTATGTATGTGTATGCCATCGTTGTGGATGTGTGTACTAGCTACTAATCATGGGATTAGTACGGTACACATACGAGGGCTTCGGGTATTCAAAGCCTGGGGTCTGACACCCGTCGCACCGCATGTGGCCAAGGCCACGTCTCGAGACGTCGCACGACTATCCCCTATGTTCTAACCCTCCATAAAATTTCCCTATCCATGATAGCATGAGGGCTTCGAGTGGACAAAAGAGGCAAACAAGGCATTCGAAGATGTCAAAAGGTATCTCGCGAGAGCACTAGTCTTAGTTTCTCCACAACCAGACAAGCCACTCTTTTTGTACTTAGTTGCTACGCCATAGGTGGTAAGTGCGGTCCTGGTCGCTGAACGCGAGCGATAATACTCAATGACCGGTATACTATGTAAGTGGGGTTTTACACAGGCTAAGGAGCGCTACCCTCAGATTCAAAAACTTCTTTATGCCCTTCTCATGTCTGTGAGGAAGTTAAGGCATTATTTCTAGGCATATAAGATTATTGTGCTATATGGATTTCCCTTAGGAGAGGTTCTCTAGAATAGGGAATCAACGGGGTGCATTACCAAATGTCCAGTCGAGCTTGGGGAATTCAACCTCTATTTCGTGTCCCGAATGGTCATCAAATCCCATATCTTGGCAAACTTTGTCGCTGAGTGGACAAACCCTCAGCCAATTCAAGGTCTCGAGTACGAGTCCCACTATCAATGGACTATGTACTTTGATGGATCTTTAGCGCCAAGCGGCTTGGGGGCTGGAGTGGTCTTGGTTTCACCATTTGGAGAAACATTAAAATACGCTATCTAGATAAATTTTCTTGCAACTAACAATGGTGCAGAGTACGAAGGTTTATTAGTTGGCCTTTGAGCTGCTAAAGCACTCGGGATCCACTGACTACTCGTGAAAGGTGATTCTCAGTTAGTTGCGAATTATATCGGAAAAGAGTACCAATGCTCTAATCCTACCATATCCCAATATTTATTGGAAGTTCGAAAGCTTGAAAGGCACTTTTTCGGTCTCGAGGTATAATACATTCCTCTAAAGGATAATTTCCTCCTTGACCAGTTAGACCAAATGGCTTCTTCCCGATTACCCACCTCACAAGGTGTTTTCTTGGAGCAACTCCAAAAGCCATCTCTTGTCGACGAATCAAAGGAATATCTGAGTGAGGTTGTATCACTAGATTACGAGGAACGAGTATCTTCTGATTGGTATAATACCTGATGATGATGCAGAAGCCCATCGGATATCCCAAAAGGTCAAGATGTATACCTTGGTCAAAGGATTCCTCTATAAGAGAGGCACTCAAGGGGTACTCATGTGGTGCATATCACATAAGTAGGGATGTAATCTAGTCAATGAAATACATGGAGGCATCTGTGAAGCCCATGCTTCATACAGAACATTGTTCGGAAAAGCTTTCCAACAAGGTTTCTTCTGGTCGACCGTCCTCCATGATGCTAAAGAACTTGTCACTAAATGTGTACAATGCTAATTTCATAGTAGGCAAATACACCGACCGGCTCAAGCTTTACATACAATCCCTTTGTCTAGACCTTCTACAACCTAGGGTCCAGACATCCTAAGACCTTTCCCAAAGGCACCAGGTGGTTTCGAATAACTATTCGTGACAAACGACATGTTTATAAAATGGATCGAAGTTGAACCAGTCACGGGAATAACTATCAAAGCGGCAAAGAAATTCATGATGAAAAGCGTGATCACACGATTCGGAGTCCCGAGTCGTATTATCACTGACAATGGTACTTAGCTCATTAGCGTAAAATTCCAAGAATTTTGTAAAGAAGTAGGTACTAAACTATGCTATACCTCTGTCACCCATCCTCAAAGTAATGGGAAGTCTAAAGGGCAAATGGCCAAATCATGCAGGGGATAAAAACTTGAGTCTTCGACCAGCTTGTAAAGCGCTCGGGGGCTTGGGTAAAACAACTACCCTAGGCAGCATGTAAAGCGCTCTAGGCAGTTTGTACCACCGCCAAACAAGCAACAGGTGTAACAACCTTTTTCTTAGTCTTTGGTGTAGAAACCATGCTTCCACTTGAACTAAAGATCATATCAGCAAGGGTTGAAGTTTTCAACGATGACGATCAACAACAACACCAAGCTGATGATATTGACCTTCTCGAAGAGAGGAACAACAAAGCCTTAATTCGATCTGCTATCTACTATCAACAAGCCTTAAGAAAGTACTAGGATCATAAGGTCCAACCTCGCAGCCTTGTTGTAGGTGACTTGGTCCTAAAAAAGATTCAGAGCCAGTCTAATCAGAACAATCTCTCCCCTAAGTGGGAAGGTCCTTACACATTAGTCGAAGTCACTCAACTGGTCTTGGTACATTTAGCCATGGAGGATGGCAAAGTTTTATCCAACTCCTAGAACATAGACCAACTAAAAAACTTCTATGTGTAAACTCTGATCTAGTATCAATAAAGTTGATGCTTTTGTTAATTCTTTATTGTATTTATATATGTTTTTTGAGCCAAGTACAAATTCCTTACTCGACTGTTCTAAACACTTGATGTACCTTACACTAGTCAAAGGAAGGTGACATCACCTAGTCGAAATCTCTCCTATCTACATATGGTCTTGCCCACTGGAAGGGGCTTCCTAGCATCAATCTGTCACTACTCTTGCTACCAATACAAGGAACACTATGTCCAGACAGTGGTCGGGAGTCTTCAGACCGACTCTTTTTACTTTTTTTCTTAGTACATTTCTCTTAACTAAGCAAATGGTCAGGGGCTAAGAGAAGTTATGCTTATACCTTAGTCCATTTTTTTATTTTCAAGAAGTTATGGACTGCTTGGAAATAAGAAATTTGCAGGAACATGAAGAGTTAGCTGTCAAATTCACCAATTCTATCTCAAAATGCTCAAGAATTGCCGCCAAGAATGGATGTCACAGTAATCAAAAGCCACACTCACAATAAGCTTGGAAAATAACAATTTCGCCTTCCTCGCCCAACGGGTAATGCTACCCTACTACTTCTTTCCAATTCACCAAACTCCGATCCAGAATCTTGCCCTGAGTAAGTAATGAATGTATTTTCTTGTTGCTCATCTCCGATTCTGCCCAGTTGGAGTACTCCGCCACCATCACTTTAGATCTAGTCTGGATCTAGGAGTTTTTTGTGGTGGAAGATTTGGGATCGAAAAATGCGATGAATAAGAACAACACTCGGGGAAGCTAAATTGGTTTGGGGGAGATGTAAAAAATCAGGAGTTACCCTCGGGTCCTATTTACAACCGCGCACCATCGTAGAAAAGATTATGGTGAGACAACAATTAGTTTTCTTTGGGAACTGCTCCCAATGGACAATAACACACGCAACCGCCCGCCTTCTTTTTCCGTTTGCACTATAACTGTCGATGTTTTAATATCAAACTTATGAAATGAATGCTAAAAAGGGGGGTCCTCCTTGCTCAAGACTACATAGGGATGAGACATGAGGATTTAGGCAGGTTCGGGCCTTCTCCCGAGATAACAACAACTCTAGTCCTATATTCTTGTATTGATCATGTTTACAATAAGAGAGAAGTCACCGAAGGCTAGAACTAATGACTTCTGTTTGTTCTGTTGCTTGTGTCACTCCTTGTCTCTATCCACTAGCGTTATCCCTTATATAGTGTTTGAAGGGGTGGCAGTTGTCCATGCCAGTAGGCACCTGAACAGTTGAAGAATGACACATGTTGATGGTAGTTATTGTCAGAGAGACAACACCCCACGTTCGTCTTGCGGTTATGCCAGAGACAGAGACTAATACGCACAGTTATACCAAAGGATAACGACACATATTTACTACTGCGTATAATTAGACACAGTGCATGAGATCCTTAGTCAATTGGGCCCACATGTATGTGGTTCTTATCGACCATAAGGTGGTCGTGGTTGACCTAGTCATAGTAAGACTTACGACCATAAGATGATCGTAGTAGAACTTATGATCAGTATATGGTCATAAAAGAACTTACGACCATAAAATGGTAGTAGGATAACCTACGACTAGACAGGGTAGTTGTAGAATAGCTTACAACCACTAGGTATTTATGATCTCCCTCATTGTTGATAATGAGGGGTATCTTTAAAGATTGTATAAAGACATTATCATCTATAATAAATATTACAAATGAATAATTTAATTAATTAAGGATTATTAGATCCTCATTAGTAATTAAGTGAAATAATTTCACAACTCCAATTAAAATAACTTCATTGACTAAGTCTTAATTCGGTCAAGAGATATCCTGGTCGAAAAATATTTCCCGACCATGACCTCCAAATCCTTCTTAAAAAAGCCACTTTCACTTGAAGTTGGAGGCTAGATGACAAGGATTAAGTAATCAATAATTAATGCCTTATTGTCTATAGTAGCTGTCAGAACAAGATTTAGTCAAATATCTCCACGAGTACCCCTGGTCAGGGAGAATATGCTCAGACTGTCCTAGGCATCGACCATCCTCTGGTCAGAGGTGTCCACGATCAGACATGTGGGCCTGAACCCTTTGACCAGTAGCATGTCTACCGTAACTGACTACGTGCGGTGGATCAAGGAAGCGTGCGCCCTTATCTCTCTGACATAACCGCACGTCCTCGCCACTGTCTCTGACAATAACTGTACAACAACCCCTCCACACGTGTGGATGGCTGGAACCGACAAGGTATCTCTCCACAGGAGTCAACTACCACATCCTTCGACGCTATTCAAGGAGGGCATCAGATGACAGAGAGGGTAGAGGGCAAGACATCACTCAATTGTAGCCTTAGTCGCACATTGTTCATCCTGAGCATTGTGCACCATTGTAACTCTCATTCAATACAAAAAGACATGAGTAAGGTTATTATTCTCTCCGGAGAATGCTCAAACCTATCTAAACACTATGTTTCTCCTGCGTGATCTCCTTTATTGTGTCTTCCGTATTTACTTCATAAGATCGACAATAATTCGTCGACAACTGGCATCGTCTTTGCTTCTTCTGGTCTTAGTTTTTTCTTCTCACCTTTTCTCACCTTTTTGTTTCTTTTCTAGTGTGCAAGCAAGGAATTGATGTGCTGTTTCTGCCGAGAGCTTGTGTTCGTCGAGGAAGCAAAGGAGCCATGCTTTTCGTGGCACTGCATTTATTTTTATTTTTTGGAATGTGGTGGAGCTGCATTTTTTTTCACCTGCCCTTCTATTCTTGCCGTCTGCCGTCTGCTGTAACAATAAATGTCTCGTCTACAAAGTAAGCTCCATTTCCCAATTACTTTACTTCTGGCATTTTCTGTTCCTTGACATGTTGCCTCCATGTTAGGTTAAGGTCGTCAGTTCACTAATCGCTGAGCAGCACTGCGCTACAAAAGACATCCATTAAGTATAGTGAGTTCCTGATATAAATTTGGCCACAACTTGCACCCCCTTTTCTCAGGATCGACCGTCCGCGTGTGTATGCATGAGCGGCCGATTCCCTGCTGCTTCAGGAACGCTACCATTTGACAATGGATGGAAAATGATTGACAAAATATCACTGACCAGTCACGGCCACATGCAAAGTTACAAGCTGCAAAAAACCATACTTGTCCGTGAAACCAAGTGGAAGTGGATGGGAGGTTTGGATTGTCTATGGTGCAATGGTCAGATGATACGATACTTTCTGCACCTCTGTTGCTTGTTTTGGTCCGAAGCTGCAATCTGGGAGACAGATCGCTGTGCGGCTGTCCCTGCCGATTAACTCGCAATTCTGTCACCTGTGATCTCTTTATGGAAGCTTCGGTCAACAGTAACTTGCCTGCACTGTCTTCTACTCCCTAGGCGAAAGGTACTGACAATCTGAGAGATCACAGGATGCTGCTAGCTTCTCCTGTTCACCACTCTGTGCACGTACATGTGTGTTGACTCGCGAGCACAACCAAAGACAAAGACAAGGGACAAAACCAGAGCAGTGCGTACGTTTCTGCCATGTGATGAGATGATTTGGCAGGGGCCACGACCCACGAGGCGAAGATGTATGCAACTTGCAGATATTCGTGAATGGACATGAGCAAGTATTCTAATTGGTGGACAGGTTCAGAGAAATTTCTGAATTAATTTTTAAGCACGATAGGAGATGGAAACAACAATAAAGAATGATAGCAGCAAATAGCATCGTTCTCCTTTGAATTAAGTTGGAGGAGAGTTTACTCTTTTTTTTTTTAACTCCCTGAATTCAGCCTCATATCTTCAGAGGCTGCCCTACTAATTATGAGCCGCAGTTGCTCTGCTCCAATCATGTGTTACTGTTCTTATATGCTGCTTCATTTGCCAGTGGATCAGCAGCAGCTGGGCTTCCAAAGCCTCACTTGGCTTACTTCAGTTCAGTGTGTGGACGAGTTGGTGCTCCTTGTACCATTTTTGGGGCATCATCCGATGTTTTTTACGACACAAAAGAAGAAGTTTTCCTTTCGCTCCTCTGTGCCCTGGGTCCCTGTGTTCTAGGCCATGAAAGGGTGGTTCACAACTTGATGTGAACAGTGAGGTTAGGTGCATCTCTGATCATTCCAAGTGAATCTGAGATTAATTATCTATTTTCCTTCCTAGGATTAGCAGTTTAGCGCACACATGTTTCTCATTTGCCAGGGAGTGGAATCTCTTACACAGGTTACTCCCTGTATGAGTTGAAACGTATATGAAGTAGGATTGCTCAGTTCTCTTGCTAGGCTTTTTGTCAGTAGCAGCTGCATCCCTGCCTTGCTATCTCCTAGCTAGCCAGTTGTATCGACTGTTTTGACTTGTAAGGATCAAGAAAATCCCGGTGTGTGCGGAGCATTCAACAACAGAAAAAAAATATATTTAAATTACCATCTCCGAGTTTATTACGTTTTGCCGTATAAATCACATGGATGTATAGCATGTGAAAAGTACAACAACACAAGAGTAAAACAAGAAGATGCAGAAAATGTATTTATCCCACACAGATTGGGCTGGACTGTATTACGGTTGATATGCTTGTCTTTTTATTGCACCCCTGTACCCTGCATACGGTTGCTTTGGCCTATGGTCCAGGTCAGCTACTAAGCGTTAAGACATTGATTTCTTGTTCCATGGATGCCGGAGCTTTTACCACGGTAATTCTGGAACCTCATCGATGTACCCTTATAAGAGGCGCCAATGTTGTTTGCATCTAAAAAACTATTCTATAGGCTAAAATAAAAAAATGCTAAATTGCACTACATGAAACCCGTATGTTTCACTGTATCACCACGGTCTCCTAGATCTCATTGGCTACAAAACCTTAGACGAAGCACTTAACAAAGGATTGAGTTCTCTGTGTTAACTCCTTCAATCGCCTAGATCTCATATAGTATATGTACACCAGGAGTGATCTTCATCGTCCGATCAAAATCAAAAGCCAAGACCAATTGCGTCATTATTTTTGCTACAGTGGTTTTGTGATACATTAGAATCACTACGGTACTTTCCCGTTTGCTGCAGTACTGCTGCAGTACTGCACCGGAGCATTGTTAGTGTTCTTACAAAACATTGTTCGCACGGTGGGTCTCTGTAGTGTTGCAGATGATTCGGATCCCTTAACAGATGGGAGATTTCAGCTTTTTCAACTTAAAAACATGTACTAGAAGCATTACTAGCAATCTTACTGGATACTCCTATAGTCCTATGATTCAGTGGATTCATCTCGATTTAATTTACTACCATGGATCCATGCCAGTGACTGTAACTTGTAGTGTGTTGTAGTGAAGCCTACTACAGTTGACAAGTGTAACCCTCAAGAAAGCAGCGTCATATCACGCGAACCAAGCATCCAAGAAAGAAGAATATAATCACCGGGCAAGAAAAGAACCAAACTTTTCACAGAGCTGAGATTTATTTTGTTCATTTTATTGGGATTTCTTATTGCTACACCATTAACAACGAACTCTAAGAGCTAAACTAATTAATGCGGCGGCAATGGCATGATTCACCATTCATGCAGCAAGGAACTTGGTGCGAGTGATGGGTGATGGTCTCATGGCCTCTTTCATGGCTTGCCGCTGGCAAGGCTCGTCCAAATCTGCTCGAACGCATCGATGATGATGCCATGGCACTCGACGGAATTGAGGGAAAGGTAGCAGGCGAGGAGGTCCTCGAGGTCGGAGGGGTCGCGGATGCCATTCTGATCAATCATCTCCGCCATGGAGTCAAGGAAGTCGCTCCTCGGGTCATCCGACGACTTCACCATCGCGTAGCTGCCCCCGAGAGGGGGCGACCGCAGTCGCGTCGTCCCCCGCGCCGCCGTCGGGGCCATGGGCTTCCCCTTCCTGGCGGTCATGCGCGGGCTGTTGGCGCGCGTCTTGAGGCGGCGTCCCGACGACACCGACGACCGCCTCGGCTTGCCCATGCCGCTCTGCTCCGAGGTAGAGCTTGCTCTCGGGATCATGTCGGCAAGGTCGACGCGCCTGTTATCCGGCTCGTAGCCGTCGACGTCCCTCCTCGCCGGCCTGGTCGTGATGGGCCGAAGCACCCTCTCGGGCGTGGCCTCGTCCCGGAGGTCGATGACGATGTCCGTCTCCGACGTGATCACCTTGCCGCGGAGGTCGTCACCCGCCGGGACGGTCACCGTTGACCTCCGGAACTCCCCGCCATCATACCCAATGCACATGTCACGACGGCGCTGGGAGGCGCCGATCGCCTCGGCCAAGGGCTCCAGCCCGTGTGCTGATACCGGCGCCGGCACGAGTCCGCCGCCTGCAGGTGCGTGCTCCAGCCTAACGGGCCCCACTCTGTGCCGCCTCCTGGAGTTCTTCGGCGGCGACAGCGGCAGGGGAAATAAGTGAGCGTCCGTGGCCCTCGGCTGGGGAGGACGAGGCGGCGACGGCGTTAGCTCCCTGTCTCGGGCGGTGTAGTAGTACGACGCCCTGTGCGGGAGCGCCGAGGATCCTTGCCTTGGCGTGGCCGGCTTCTGGACCGCCCTGTTCCCCCGCGACGACGACGGCGCCTGCGGCTCCGGCTGCATTGCACCGCCACCCCCGCGGCGGCGGCTCCGCGCGCGCATGTCTCGGAGCTTGTAGAACCAGGCGTTGGGCATCATGTCGGACAGCCGGAACTTGCGCCGGCCCATGGCCTCGCCTCCGGCGAGGGATCCGCCTTGTGCGCTCTGTACGAGGAGGAGAAGTGGAGCAGGGGAAATGGCCGGGGACCAGAGCAAGGACCAAGGTGACTCGAGGGCGGAGAGGGATAAATAGCGGCAGCGAGGCAGAGCCGAGCGTGGGGCGTGAGGTGTTCTTTTTTGTCCCTTCTCCTCTCTATGGCGTGTGCGCCCCACCCCTCCCTGCTTTGAGCCCAGCAAATTCACTGGACACCTGGCGCCCCAGTGGTTTTTTGCACAAAAAAAGTTAACTACGACTCAGAAGCTGTGTCTTTTGGTCTTTCTCTATTTGAATTCCGATCAAACCTGTCTGATTTTAATTTTAGTTTTAATTTTAATTTTTGCAATCTTACAAGTGTAATCCTCAAGAACGACCGCACGTAAGAAGGGAGTGGATGGATGACGGTTGATCCGTCTTGAATGTGGTTTTGTCCTCGGTGCTTTGCTTTGTAGAAAGCACCTTGTCTGGGAGCTGGCTGCTCCGTTTCTGTTTTGTTTTTGCTGCACAGGCAAGACAAAAACTTACGCTTATTTTTCGAGAGAGCAAAACAAGGCACACATTTATTAAGTGCTCTCCGGAGACGTTTTATCAAGCATCTTTTTTGCAAAGTGTGACCGGAAGCTTCCCTTTTCTGTTTTTTTTTTTTTTTCTGTTTTGCTTTGTATGATAGCAAGAGCTTTCACGTGTTCATACAAGGTATCAACGGATAGAGACCGCTTAGAGAAAGAAAATTGAATGTTTTCTCAAAGTTGCTCAAGTATATGGAGTAAGGTGTAAGTAAGTAACATGATAACTGATTCTTTTTTATTGCGCGTCAAGAATACTCCACTAAATAAGAATAAGTTACAGCAACAAAAAAAAAATGGAACTATATATATATATTTTACAAGAGGACAAACCCTGCTTTTATAGAAAGCAAAAAAATGAAACTAATTTTTATACAATGGCAATGGTGTATTGGCGCTTATGTCATATGCTCGATCAACACTTGGTGAGCTTTAGCTGGGGAATATTTACCCTCACGTGCGGCAGCTACACAATCACTCATGCTGTCCCTTCTCCCACCCCAATTGTGAGAACCCGGAAAATCAAATTAATCTAAAACAATGCTAATCGCCAATTAGCAGTGAATAAAAATTTATTTAAGTAAGATCAAAACATAAGCTTAGATTTATTTTGAACACATCGTCAAGCAATTTCATATAAGATAATATAATCAGAATTCAACAACAGAATTTACAATATACATTACTGCTGCAAGAATAAATCGTCCACACAATCTCAGGTTCAATTACAAGAATCCTATGTAATCTCAGGTAAAGCAGTAAAATCAAACTCAGAATTAAATTGCAATAATTCTTTACATCAGATCAACTTGCAAGAACTCATTGCAAGCAAAAGAGAGATATTAATGCAAACTAGGAGTCAATTACAAAGAATTCATTACAAGATGACATACATCATTAATTCAATCTCAAAATTTATCACAATATGATTTCATTGCAAGCAAAAATAAAATATCACAACTCAGGATTATTTACAAGAATTCGTACAAGCGGAAATAAAACAATAATACAATCTCTGAATTAATTACAAGAATACATTACATCAGATCATAATATAAATTACTACTTTGAGTATATTACAAAAGAACAAAATAAAATCTTGCATGCATATCGTCGAAACCTACCCTTGTCCATATATCGCCAGCCGTCAAACCTTCCAAGGCCAATCCAAAACCCGAACCCCAGTTCCATCACCCGCCATCAACCATCAAAGCAATAGCAAACCAAAAGCATTATAATAGAGTTAGAATAAAGAAGATTGATGTTAGATGGCAGGAAGATCATCGATGTTCCCAGACTAACCAAAATCTGTCGACACCGTCTCACTTCCGGTTGGTTTCGTCACCCGGTAATTTAGAAAACCCGATACCCACGTTATACCAACTTACCTTCGTGCAGAAAATCCGAAAAATAGTATCAGGAACATCCTTTGGACCAAAGGTCCATAGCCAAATAGTCTAATGTGAGAGTAAATCAAATAAGGGAGGGGCATTTGTGGCATGCACAGGCTAAGGGAAAAGCCAGCCGAAGCCCCACCCCCCAACATAAAACCATTTTTCTCACTTCACAGCCAACATCACAAGCCACTCTCACTCTCATTCAGTCACAACCAAGAGCAAGGAGCTCAAGCAAGCCCTTCTCCCCCAAAGCCAACACACCCCACCCCTATTTTCAGTTCACAACTGAAGACAACCCAACAAACCAACTGAAGCCAACACCACCATTCACTCCCACTACCATCCCAAGCACACCATAACCATCCTCCCATTACCAACAAAGAGCAAGCCCAACATCACCACCACCATTACCCCATCCACAGCCCACCACAGAGAGCAACCAGAGGAGAGGAGCAAAGGAGTTGAGAAGACCGACAGAGCAGGAACGACAAGCGAGGACCAAGCATCGACAACAATCACCGAAGACCAAGCCAAGCCGACAAAGCAAAGAGGAGCAGAAGGGACCGACAAGAACAAGAGAGCACCATCATCGCCACACGACCAACGGCACCACCACTGCAAATCCATTTCCCAACCCGGCCAAGAAAGGTAGCCCACCATCCTTTTCCTTCACCACATTCTTTTCTTGCCAATCCGAACCCGCAATATGAACCCGACATGTCACAAAGAGCACTCACAACAATCATCTCATCACCAAACCGACCATTTCCCCCATTTCTATTTCTACCCAAGCCGAACCCACCTCAGTAGCATCATCATTCATCCATTTCCATCACTAAGCAAACGGGGGGGGGGGGGACGAGTAGAGTAGTAGTATACCTCAGTGCGACGCGGCAACCCCGGTAGCAACCCACATTCATCGAACCATCACAAAACCTCCACTGAATGCTCAAGCTCACCATAGCCGCAATATCGCCATGTTCAGAACCACACCTACCATCATCCTCATCATGCACATCCCCCTCACCATGCATTAAGCAAGGATCAACAAAACCGAAAATAAATCAGGCAAAAACCCAACAACCGAATTAAAAGTAAGTAGAGGGATGAAGAAGCCCAAAATCCATGTGAGCCAAAGGGGGGCCCAAGCCGGAGGCGAGTGGCGCGGGGGCAAGCCAGGGGTGTTGGCCGAGTCAACAAGGCGCAGGTGGCCGCAGTAGCGGTCGCGAACAGGAGAGGAGCCGCATGGGTGCAAGCCAAGCGTGTGTGCGAGGGGGAGCTGAAGGCGCGGCCAAGCCATGGGGGCGTGTGGACGGCGGCGCTGGCGGCCGGTGGGACGTTAGGAGGAGCGTCGGCCAGGAAGTAAAACACGAGGAGAGAAAATGGAGCGGAGGAAATAGGGAATGAAGGGAGGAAGAAGAAAGAGGAAAAAGGGAGCCAGATTGCATTTCAACTGGAAAGGATAAGGAGGAGAGAGAGTGAAGGTAATTAGAGAAAAGGGGATTATATTAAGAAAGAGATTAGGAAAAAGAAAAAGGATTAGGAAGGAAATGGGAAATTAGGCAAATAGTTAAATTTTAGTGAGGATTAATCGTAGTCGTTGTAGCAGTAAAGAAATGAGCTCTAGTATTAATTCATGTCGGCCCTGTGAATATCGAACCAAATAATTTATAAGCTGCGTAGGTTTAAATAGGAGTAGACCGACCGGTAGAAAAATAAAAGCAAAAAAATGTGGAAAATTAATCTGGGACTATACAACAAAATTAATCGATGATAAAACTCATTAGATTAAATAAAAAAATTCTGATGCGTTAGAAATATTTTAATCCTATTAGAATAATTAATTAAGCAACAACCGGTAAATATTACCCCTAAAACAAATTAGCCAGAGTCTGTTTTTAGCAAACAAGTACCCAAGTTTATTTAGAGAAGTAAATAAATACCCGCACACCTGCGTAAGATTGATTAGACACTAGTTGTGAGTTCTGCGATCTTACACTCGAGAACTAACAGGTCTAGGAAAACAACCGTAGTTGGGGAGTACTAACCTAACAAAGACCCGAAACATATTATTAAATTAAAATCTACTGAAAAAGAAAACTAACTTACTAGTGTACACATAATAGTACCAAAAGCTACTAAGTATATATTTATTATTCGCGCTATCGTATAATTGCAGAGGACAAACCAACGCAGACCGGAGTAACTGATCTGGGTTTCATCAACGTTGATATTTTCTACGACTGCAAAGGCAAGCTTATCTCTTGAACATCAACCTAGTTATATTAAATATAAAAGTTACATTCTGTATAAATATACATATGTGCATGAAAACTATGTCTCAAAAATCAAATCGGATAAACGAAAGAAGAAGATGATGAAAGAGATTAGAAATGAGGAAAGGGCAGTACAACTAAGAAGAGCACCTGTACTGCAAGAGTTAATATTAAGGCTGGTAAAGGGGGCTCGTGACAGGAAAAAGAGATGAGGGAAGAGGTGGGACCCTTTATATATGGGTAATATATAAGGACCAACAAAACTCTCACCCGGATAAGGGGCCGTATTTAAGTGCCAATCATTTTCTCGTTTCGACGAGTAGAAAATGCTACCTTGTTACGTGGATATACTCTCTACATCGGGTAAGTAATATGTATGAGTGGTGTGAGTAAGGAGGAACCCATGACCGGTAGGAAAGTCCAGAAGTGGGGGATCCTAGGCGATATAGTACCGCACGGTGGAGTGTTGGGTGCGGAGAGTCTGGCCCAACCAACATTATGGGAACTTGGTGGAGGACTGGGTGAGCGCCCCAGGACACCGATGAAAAGTAATGGGTGGAGAATTAATCACGTAACCTGAAAAACATTCTATATTTTGAACTCGAACTCGCATAAAAGAAAATACGGGAGACCCAGCTCAAAGAGAGCTGAGAGTAGCTAAGGGTAAAGAGGTACAAAGCCTACGCAGTACTAAATAAAATCATGAATTCGTGCCTGTCTCTTGGATTGGAGTCTACGGTGACCGCTTGGGGGTTTATCTTCTTACCGAGTGATAAGTAGTCTTTTCAGTATTAAAACAGGCCACTTAAAGTTTTGATGAGTTATTTATTTTTAGAAAAAGAGATGATCTAGAAAATATGATAATCAACAAAGATGAGTCATCCAGTGTATTTTTGCTATTAATGCTTGCTGAGTACTTTAGTACTCAACCTTGTTATTATTCTCCTTTGTTAGATCCTAGTCCGGCCGAAAACTGTCCCGAGTAGGACAAAGGACACGTAGGTGCCGATGAGACCGCAGGAGACGAGGGTGCTTACTACGAGGAGCAAGGTGAGGTGGACACCCTATTCGGCGCGTAGGACGAGTAGACGACCAGTGGAGCATGACAGGCAAACGAGGGGGCTTAGTCTCATTTTGCAGTTGTAAATTACTACTTGTAATAGAGACTATAGCCTTGCGTGGCTAACTACTGTAATAAAGAGTACAATTTCTATCTTATTGTTCTACTGCGTTGACTTTTGTAAGGCTTACTATTCGTCGAAGTGGTGTCCTACTAAGCAAACGAATAGTAATCCGTATGTCTAAGTGTGATTACCCTCCGGGGTAATGACACGGGGCACCACACCAATCATCCCACCCGTATTCTCCAAACCATTCGGTATCCTTCCTTTCGATTTTTTAAAATAGAATTACAGACACAAAATGCTCATTTAATAAATTTACAAAAATAGGTTTCTGTCACCATTCCAAATGGTGAAATGGCCCTGTCTCTATTCCAAATGGTGACAAGATCCCTATTGCCATGCAAACAGTGCTACCGCCGTTTGAAATGGTGGCAGAGACTCAATTCGCCATTTGAATTGGCGATACGAGGCGACAAGAGTTGGAAATTGAAATAAAATTATATTTATATTTGTAGAGAATTCAACTTCAAATTTTACTGGATTTCACCAAGTTTTTTTTTAATATTTTTAAGTTTCCGCGCAACCGATCATTTTTGAAAAGATAATGAAATATGAAGTAGAGAACAATTTAAGAGTTAACTTTTGAAGATGATATTTCAATTGCGGCAATAAGACTTTGGAATGTATTTGTGAATTTCATGGCGCATAGGGTTTGGCTATGTGCATTACAAATGACAGCATGCACGAATCATCATCCCAATCTACATCAAGGATACATATGCGCCTTTTTGGAATCGAAAAAAAGGTGGATTGAATGAAGTTAGTCTTGTCGACCCATCGGTGCCTTCCCTTTGTTTCCTACAGACCCACGGGCACAGCCGGTCCCGAAGGCAGTCCTATGCTGCGAGACAAGCTGGAAGATGGAATGATGTTAGGATAACATAAGGCCATATCTATAATAATAACGCAAACTGAACATAACTTACCTCTTCAATCCATAGTGCGCTCGGGCGACGAGGAGCACTAGGACGATCACCGGTATCACTAGCAAGAGCCTTCCCCTTGTTCATCACGTGCTCGGACCGGTCGTACTCAGCTTCCTATTCGTGTGTCTTCCACCATCACCCTGCTTTTCTGGGCTCCACCGGTGCCTTTTCAATAAGGTCGGGTACGTAAGGTTTTCAGTGCTAGAAGACCTCGGATCTCTTTGCGTAGTTGAACATATACTTCTGCTCGATGAACACCCTATCGTACATGTTCGGGCCGTCGATTTATTGGAAGAAGTTGCAACGTATCTCCGGCTACCATTATGCGTGGATGAAGTTAGCGATATACGGAATGCAATGTAAGATATGAAAAATCGATGTGTATGTAAGATTCTCTTACGAGGATATTATCGCATGTGTAGTACGCCCGGGCAGTGGTCACGGGGTGTATAGACTGAATGATCCAAGCCGGTTTTTGACATACACACTGCAGGTGTGAAAACTCTAGTGGTACTGACGCATCCTTTATAGAACAATCTGGGTAGGTTTTAGTCTTCTCGGCAAGCCACTTGTGTTTTCGCAGCATCTTTGCACTGTAGTTCGACATCTCCAAGGTTAACCTAATGTTCTTCTCTAGCTCGCTCTCTTCTCCCTCCTTCCCCTTTGTTGTGTGAAACAAATTGGAGTGAAGTGTAGTGACAGGGTGTGATCATTTCAGTCTGAGTAGGTTTAGTGGTAGGGTGTGGTCAATTTGGTCTGAAAAGGTATAGTGGCATGATGTGGTCATTTCAGTCTAAGTAGGTTTAGTGGCAGGGTATGGTCAATTCGGTCTGAAAAGGTGTAGTGGCAGGGTATTGTTATTTCGGTTTGAAAAAGTGTCGTGGTAAGGTTTGACCAATTCTTTCTAAGAAAGGTGGCAGTGTGTGGCGTGACAGAGTGCAGCCTTTTTGGTCTAAAAAGATGGTGTGACAGAGTGTGATCATTTCGGTCTGCAAAGGTAGTCGCAGTACATTGTCATTTATGTCTGAAAAGGTGGCGTGACAAGATGTAGTCTTTTCGGTCTGAAAAGGTGGACTGACAGTGTGTGGTCATTTCTGTCTGAAAAGATGTCGTGACAGAGTGTGGTCATTTCGATCTGAAAAAGTTATGATAGTGTATGATCCAGTAAAATTTATGGAGTGAGATGAATCTGGGCACATAGTTTAATTTCGTTACAGTATTGAAGTGTGTTTTCTAACGCAATTGTGTAAGCCGCCGGAACGTTAGCCGTGGGGATTGAAACCGTCCGGCTGGTGTAGGCGCATGTGCAGTGTGAGAGCCTGAGAGGAGAGCACGGAAACCGCAGTCGTGCTAAGCGTCATGGCGAGTGTGGCTAGAGTAGTAGTGTACGAGAATAAAGAGGTATAGATAAAAAGGCTGGACGTCACGTCAGGTCTGGTTCAGCCGTTCAGGTTTCTTTTCTGGCGCAGATCGAGTCAGTTGGTAAGCAAAAGGTGTGTGCTAGTGTGTATCATATCATATGTTTCGAAAAACGTACGAGTTTGTTGTTGATAGTCTGGAATGAGAAAGGAATTCTGAATTTCTGGTAGAGTGGTAGTCGTGACGTCATACATGCTGTATACGTATTTAATTACAGGGTAGGATGACTGGATGAGGATAATGGGTTGAGTGTAACAAGTGCGATTTATACGAACCTTACTAGCCAAACCAACCACTTCGTCGGTTCATACCAAAGAAAGAATGCTCTAGCCTGCAAAAATGGAAAATGCTTTACACACAGAAAGTTTTGCAGTACATGCGAACTACAAAATGATCACAATCTTTGATGGCTGCTCCCCAACCCAATCCTATCCATGATTTTTTTTTTTTTTTTTTTTTTTTTTTTTTGTGAAACAGGAGGTTGGCCCCCAATTTCATTAACGAAACTGAAAATATGTTAATATAGGAACACCACACTCACAACCAAACATCGATGGCTTTGCAAACCATCCACGACCTCACTATTCTCTCACACTCATACTAATAGCCTATATTACTGCCTTCGCTAACCAAAACCACCTCAAAAGCAGAACATCACGCCTCCTAACACACAGGGAACAGCACCAGATTATATGACATCGAGCTTCAGTTATCCCTACAGCCTTCGAATCGTCGGCGGTCGGCGCTCAACCACGAGTTCGACAAAAGGCTTCATTCGCCACTTTGCCACAGCAACTTGGATCCCGAGCGAAGCTCCTCTCGCGGGTTTTCTTTCTGCATTCCAGCCCAGAAGTCAATCCAATGGCATACCTGAAAATTGACTGTAGTGGGATCGGTGGGCATTTTTCTTTGAAAACAAGCGTCATTCCTTGTTTTCCAAATCGTCCATATAACTGCAGAAACACCTACAGCCATTAACCCCTGTATTTTCTTAGGAAATCTCCTAAGCCATACTTCACTTAATTCCTGCATTGAACCTGGAATATCTCTAAGGTCATAAGCACACTGAACTACACTCCAATCATACTTAGCCAAGGGCGTAAAATAAACAAATGATCTACTGACTCATTTGATCCACAGAACATGCACTTAGTAGATCCTTTCCAACCTCGAGATGCTAAAGGGATACAGGTAGGCTAGATAACGGGCAATTCAAAAATTTCTACCATGTAAACCAGGAAGTCATGCAAGCAAGAGATCATAAATCGTTACCACCAGACGCGCAGTGCAGTGGAAGAAGAGTTGGAGCAGACAGATCCAACGTAGAGCACGTCGATGAAATGTTCTTAGTCGATCGTCCACCGTAATCGATCGTCCAGCGAAGTCGAACGTCTCCTCCGGCAACCAATCGCGCTCCTCGCCAAGGTCGTGGATCATCCTCAAGCGCAACAGCAACCACCTCTATGGTATCCACACGTCCAGGGAAGGAACACTGTACGCCGGTGTGCTAGCACCAAGTTGCACAGGAAAGCTCTCTCGGGAAGATGGTGGCTAGGGTTTCTGTGGAGCAACTCACGTCAACTGGTATATCACGCGTATCGTGTTTCCCAACAGCCTCAAGCATCTCCTTATATAGTGCTCGTGACGGATTCTATCCGAACACGTTTTGTTCCAACCCGTTAAGTGTGTGACCCATTAGGTTTGTGCGTAGTTCAGTTGTGACTTGAAAACTCCTTTTCAATCACTAGTCGTCAGCGGCTCCTAGCAGAACATAATGATTTCCGAATACACACGAATTGTATCGGACGAATCTTAATACAATATGTTCTACGACCAGATCCTCATCACTTACGACTAGATCCTATCTCTATACGACCAGTTCGTATTTGGTCACGACCAGTTCGTAACTCCTTATGTCCAGGTTTCGACCACTCTATGATTACGTTCGACCAGTTTACGACCAGCTCATATCTCCGTACGACTAGTCTGTAACTGATCGAACTAAACGACCTACTCGTGCATTCTCTCTTTGCCTCACAATATCTGGTTTGAACTCCAAGTGAGATATTTGTCATCCATAGACTGTTCAATACTTTCTCGATCGAGTGTCAGATAACCTCATGCGGTCGAACTCTTCGACCACCAGTGGCATAGTCATGCACTTTCTTTATCTGACCACTTCGAGAGGTCCAAAGATATCTCTCTTGTTATGTTAGGAGGGGCAAATTCCATATCCGACCAATCATATCTTTTTGCATGTTTCATAGCATACCCGAAAGCTACCTTTATAACTATCCAGTTACGAGTAGCGTTTGACAACCCCTAAGAGTGCTATTACACATGTAGGCAACCATGCTGATCTCAGGTCTAAGGATTATACATCATCATTGCTTGAGACCAACTAATGATACATAGAATTATAACAATCTCAATAGTATCTTAAGGTGGGTCTATCCAACCCTATGTTCTCTAACATGTGTTCACATTATTGATTCGATATCTCTATATCTATAACTAGTGAAACATAGTCATCAATCAATACATGTGCTGGTCGTAGGGTCACTAGTGTTCCGACCAGGGATACAATTTAGAACAACATCATATAAGTTAAAGAGCTTCACCAACAAATCACATACTTGTTAATCTTAATAACCGATGATTCATTCAAGGAACAGAATAACATTTATTCAATAACTCATAAACATAGACGTGATACAATCATTTCTATGATTGCCTCTAGGGCATATCACCAACAGATACAAGGTTATTATTATTTTTAGTATTCTGCCCAGAAGTACTAACCATAAAAAAAAAACCTGATTTTCAAAGGAACTTTGATTTTTCACATGTACTTATGTAAGAAAAAAACCCTTGTTAAGCCTTCAATTGTATATAAAAAGTTTTTACTAAAAATGTTCCTTTTGTGCTAGGTTTCCAGAACAAACGGTCTGGTCTATCACAAAGTTGTATATTGACACATTTGTTTTAAATTTCTTGCCACATAGCCAAAGTTTCTCCCCACAACATTCTCCTAAACCTCACACCCACAGCCTTCTTCAAACACTTGCAATCATGATGTTCTTACTGAAAGTCAAAGCATACAATCTTGGATATTGGTCAGATAAAGAAGAATTTCCCAAACAAATGTCTTCCCAAAATCTTGTATTTTGGCCATTACGAAGCAGCCTTCTATAAAAACCGTAGAATATATCTTTGATCTCCGGTATATCTTTCCAGAACTGAGAATCACTCGGTTTTGGAGTATAAGCAGCCACACATTTGCATTGAGATAAATATTTTTCTTTCAGAAAAACTTGCCAAGGTCCTTCCTCATTCTCAAGCTTCCATAACCATCGACCAAGGAGTCACTTATTCACGACCTCCAAGTCTACAACTCCTAATCCCCCCCGGTCCTTAGGTTGACACACCACTGGCCATGCCACCAAATGATACTTTTTTTAATCACCACGTCTTATTGCCACAACAGTCTTGATCTAAAAAAATCTAGCCTCTTAAGTACCCCTTTTGGAATTCTAAAAAAAGGATAACATATAAAGAGAGGCGCTACTTAAACAGGAGTTCAACAGGATTAGCCTCCCCCACCCTATAAAAGTTTTCAGTAGGTTTGCATTCAGCATTTCTCAGCTTTTT
This sequence comes from Ampelocalamus luodianensis, assembly GCA_036346255.1. Taxonomy (NCBI): domain Eukaryota; kingdom Viridiplantae; phylum Streptophyta; class Magnoliopsida; order Poales; family Poaceae; genus Ampelocalamus; species Ampelocalamus luodianensis. Next base: position 18,293,089 of record CM070625.1, read on the forward strand.
CCTGTCTGTTGGTAACCCCAAATATCTAGATGGAAGCCCCCCCCCCCCCTCTTTTACATGTAAATATCTCCTCAAAGGTATTTTGTCCATTATCTGCCTCTCCAAAACAGCATACCTCACTCTCATAAAAGTTTATTTTGAGCCCAGCACGTTGCTCAAACAAACATAGAATGAATTTCAAATTCCTTGCATATTCCCTTTTTCCTTCCAATAAGAATACCGTGCCATTTGCGTATTGTAAAATCACCAGTCCTCCCTCTACATATTCTGACACCAGACCTTTGATAATGCTCTGTTCCTGAGCATTCTCAATCAGAGCTGCTAAGGCATCTACAACCAAATTAAAAAAGCAAAGGTGATAGCCGGTCTCCTTGCCTCTGGCCCTGATATGTTCTGAAATATTGAACCATGTTGTCATGTGGGGTTAGTACTACAACCGCAGGTCACGCACGGCTTCCAGATGAGTTTATCTCTTAGTTACTTAAACTTGGTTTATCCCATAGTTACTTAGCAATCAAGTTAGGAGATTGAGTTAGCTCAGAGTTGTTACGCATGAACCTATCCTAGTCGGTTGTGTAAGGAGTCCTACTTATAAGGGATTGATTATCATTAGTGAATCAATCAAGGAGTTAATCAATCTATCCTCCTCCTGCGTTCTTCTATTCCTATCCTTGCTTCTCTTCTACCCTAGCGCACCCCTCCCTGCGCATTCTCTTCTGCTATCGGATACTTCATCACGGCTCCTGGCCAAGGCCCTAGATTAAAGCCTCCCGTCTTCCACAACTATGCGTTGCGTTCCGGCACGGAATGTGACAACTTGGTATCAGTGCAGTCAATTCTGGGCAGCTCAGGTACTGAGATGGAGGCGCAGTCTGCTGCCCTGGCCGAGCAGATTGCTCAGCTGGCAACGACAGCCACGGACACCAACAAGTCGATTGCTGCCATCCAGGAGCAGCTAACCGGGATGCGTGACCGTGTGACGACCCTGGAGAAGAGACCAAGCGAAGGACTGCTGGTAGAGGTGAAAACGGATCTGATAGTTTTCGATCGATCTGGACCAAAAACAAATTCGGATTGTTGTGGATCGGATTTTTCTCGGGTCGGAAATGAATGCGAATTTTTTTGTCGAATACAGATACGGATTATCCGAATTATGCCAGGCCGGATATTCGGCAATTCAACCCAACAGGTTGCCACCACGGTCGGCGAGCGCGAGCGCCTTGAGCAGCGCATTCCACACGAAGATGCTCTTCACGGGCGCCTCGTCGAACACCTGGCGTGCGGATGGGAGCGCGGCGGTCGAAGGGGCGGGTCGAGAGGAATGGATTGGAGCAGAAAGCCGGGTCGGCCTCGAGCCAGTGGTGGACGGACGCGGCGGCGAGGAGGAGCGACTCGTAGGTTTGCTGGGTCGGCGTGGGGAGGCCCTGGAGGAGCGCCGCAGCCCGCGCGAGGCGACCGTTGGCGTAGAGCATCTGTATGAGATGGTTCGCGTCAGCCTTGGGAGGGACGCTAGGCACCTGCAGTGCGTCAGCCTTGGAGGCCTGGGGCCGAACACCGAGCGGGAGAGGTGGAGTGAGACGTGCGGCGAGGTGGGTGTGGGGGTGGGGGCAAACATGAGGATGGGGTGGAGGTGGAGAGGGCGGGGGCCGAGGGGCTTCACCGTGTGCCAACGTGGGAGATTTTTTGGGTTGGGCTGTGGCCGGCTTCGGTCGGAGCTCGAACAGTGGATGGAAGCAGAGAGGCGGAAGTGGCAGCGAGCCGCGCGGAGGTGGAGAAGCGTGGGGATTTTTGTGGTTTCGGCAAGCTGATGGGCTCGGCATTCATCTTACACGGTTGGGGAGTGGGGACATGAGGCAACAACCCTCCTCTGGTCTGGTCTACTTGTCATTGGAAGAGAGAGAGAAAAAAAGAAAAATGAATGACACGACTAGCGCTCGGACGTACGGTTCAAGTGCTAGCACCGTATGCTCTTGTCGTAATATTTTTTTCACTTGTTGCAACATATCAAAAAACCGTATGCTATTTTATCTCAAAAATCTTAGAATCAAAACAAACAAACATATGAAGGATGTCAACATATCAAAGAAAAAATTCAACATCTCAGAATTTATATGCAACATTTTTTCCCCTCGTGTGCAATATTTTTCATTGTGTCGCAACATTTTTTTAATGCTTGCAACAAAAAAAAACTTGTTCATCAAAGAAGAGGTGATGGGGAGAATACAACATAAGAAACTAGATGCAACATTTCAAAAGAAACATATAAAAAAATCTCAGATGCAGAAGAACAAGGGTTGGTTTGTAACTTTTTTTTTCAACGGTCACAATATTTTTTCAATAGCGCAACATTTTTTTTCCAATGGTTGCAACAAAAACAAGAACCCAACATCACCTGACAACACCCGAGGGCAGTGCCACCATCAAGACATGCCGAGTCCTGCACCGCTCACTATTCTTGTCGTCGCTGGTGGCTTCCGTCGAGTAAGCTCCACACGCTCGAGGTGTAGTCCATTGCCCTCCATGAGCTACAGATGTGTTGCCTCGTCTTCCTTGTCGTTAGTGCAGCTCCCGGCGCCGCGAGCCATCTCCTTGCCAGTCGGAAAGGCGCCACATAGATTTATAGAAGGAACTGGGGTGGATGGCGGGAACTTTATCTTCCACGAAGCTCTAGGAAGCCTGGCCTGATCCCTCTGGAGAGGAAAGGAGAGGCGTGGCTCGGTTTGGCCATTTCTGTATGGTGATAAGGAGAGAGAGAGAGAGAGAGAGAGAGAGAGAGAGTAGTAGTAGTATTAGACTATTGGGTGGAGAAGTGCAGAGGGGGAGTGGAGGCGTGGCGTGAGTAGTTGGATTGGTATGGCTCATCCATACCAAGACGTCCAATCGAACGTAAGAGCTATAGGATTACCGAAGAAGGAATGACATGTGGGGACCTTGTGTTAGTGAGATAAAAGGAAGAAAGAAAGAGACAAAGGACCATGGCGGCATGGGAGGGCCGAGCGGTGGGCAAAATGGAACGGCGTCATCCCGGGGAGGTGATTGGAGGTGGCGGCGCGGGCGTCGTCCCAGGGAGGTGATGTAAACAATTCATGAATGTTTGGATCAAATAAATTAGTTATATGTTTCTATTAATTTCTGACGTACAATTTAAGGGGTTTTCATGTACTGAAAAATATCTGTGGTCGTATTCGTTTCGATTTGTATTCGCACCGTATTTGTATTCGACATAATTCGTATTCGTATTCATGTTCATATTCATATCTGGGATATTCGTATTCGTATCCGCGTCCCAGAAAAAAATAAAAACAAATATGGTAGAGCCATTATCCATCTGTATTTGATCTATTTTCACCCCTAGCTGTTGGCACTGCCACCCGACGTAGGAGGCGTGGCCAACGCAGTAGCAGTGCGAGCAGATGGGAGCCAACCCCCATGCTTCAATAACTCAAATTCCCGACATACAAAGGCAAGGAAGACCCAGGATGACTGCAACATTGCGAGCAATTCTTCTAAGGGCAGAAGACGGCGGAAACAGAAAAAGTTTGGCTCGCATCATACCATCTCACCGGGGTCGAGCAATAGTGGTACTTCCAACTAGAGCATGATGAGGGCGAGCCCAACTGAAACCATTTCAAGGAGCACATCAACCTACACTTTGGGCCATCAATTAGGCACAATCCAATGGGGGGAACTGAAGGAGTGACGACAAACTGGCACAATGGAGGAACACCAGGGCAAATTCCAGGCTATACTATGCCAGGTTGAGCACCTCCAACCCCGATAGTAGGTGCAACTCTTCACGCCGGGACTAAGGGAGCCAATACTCATCGACGTCAAGCTCCAGAACCCGACCAACCTACAGATGGCCATGGTGCTCACGCGCACGTACGAACAGAGGGCACTGGCTGACAAGGAGGTTGCCTTGCCCACAGCCCTACCGCCCCAACCTCCGTGTGAGCCTACTCCTTACGTAGCGACACCCGTCACACTCCCTGTGTCACCAGTCACGGCTTCTGTCACACCTAATGCTACAATGGCCACAGGGAATGTGGTCGTGCATCCCCGGTGACCGCCCATGCGATGGTGCTTTCTGACGTTGGAGGAGATGACAGCTCACCGGGAGGTGGGGCTATGCTACAATTATGATGAGCGCTTTGCCCCGAACCATCATTGCAAACTCCCATACTTCGTAATCTCGCCTAGCACCGATATTGACGATGCGTACGATGACACCGGGGAAGAATCCGACATCTCCTTATGTGCGTTGACTGGCATTTAGCCCTGGTCGTGCCGTATAGTGCAAGCTCGAAGTCAGGGCTCATGGTGCTCCTTGACACCGGCTCCACCCATAATTTTTTCAACGCACATGCAGTACGGCTCGAGGACATCCGATGTAGCAACACCATGGCCCGCAAGTCACGATTGCCAATGGTGAGCATGTCCAGAACGTTGGGCTGGGCCGCATCCTGCGGCTCAAGGTAGGCGAAGAGGCGTATGCGATCGATTTTTATGCGATTCCTCTTAGGAGTTTGACCTCATCCTCGGCGTCCAGTGGCTGGAGACCTGATGAACCCGAAGGTCTGATTGTTGGCCCGATCTTTCGATGAGAACGATAAGTTCGGTAGGCGTCGCTCAACTCTCACGATCCTGGCTACAAACATGCAAGGCTCGAAACCACGCAATCGCTGAACTGATTGACAAGTCGTTATCATCCGTGCGCGAATACCCGGATGACCTGACCACGAAGGTCGATTCCTGCATACACCGAAGAAGCACGCAAGAAAAAGACAAAGCAATCTGAAATTGCAAATAGGAATCAAAATATTGAATTGAGTTGGGATTCTGAAGCGGTATTATGGTTGGTCTAGTCGACACAAGCCAATACACGAAGTTGCAACAATGCTAACTTTTAACTAAACAAAATCCCAAAAAACTAGAGGGTGTGGCCTCCTTAAATAGGGGATGAGGAGCCACACATCTAATAGAATTAAGGGGGTGAGACTAATTTCATGTGTTACTGTTCATGTGAACAGTAACTACACCCCTAGGTGGTCCGTCGGTAGATGAGCCAAGTTCAGTATGATTACAAGGCCTAGATTGGCCCAAATAAGTGATATGATGTCTTCTTTGGATGATTGCGATCAGTCTAGAAGGAATTTGAATATGAGGCCGGATCCGTTGGAAAGAGGACGAAATAAGCTTTCAATCAAGTACTCGTGTACCTCCAACGGACTCCGTATGTGAAAGTTATGCTTGTTTTAAGTTGGTGTTGTCAGGCTGATTCCGGAGGCCGAACTGGATTCCAAAACAGGTCCAGCTCGAACTGCTTGCTTGTCTTGGACCAAAAGTGACGTAGCGCTGCATATATATATTATCATTAGGTAGCATCATATAGTTCATATAATATAAAGACACTCCTAAAAACAAGCTCACCTGATAATTTAAGTGAAGCGTACGAGCTCTTATACTTGGAACAGTAAGCATAGCAAATATAGTTGTATCCATAGGGGTCATGTCCTCATCATCCTCCCTTTCTTGAAAGCAAACCCGTCATCGGCTTTTGATAAGCTGAAAATAGTGTAACAAAGAAGCCAAAGTGTATGCATGGTATATGTAAATGTCATCTGTTTTAACGGTTCTTCACTGTTGCACAATTAATGTTAGACGACAGCAGCGATCATAAAAGATCATTGTATTATTAATCCAAGAGTAATCATATATGTGAATGATCAAAACAAAAGTTCTCACACAACAATTATTGCAACTAGTTTTGCAAATGTAAGTGAAGCGTTTATGCAATTCAAATCTCTCAAGTTGTAAACTTGCAGTGGTAGCACAAATGTGCAAATCTACAACTTTTGGAATCAAACAAAATTCATCCATATAATCAGATTTTAATCGAGCAATAGCAAATTCATCTAGCAATGGTGAAAAGATTTGTAAGTTCTTTCATAATTCAACATCTTCATTCAGATTGTCTATACTAGATGGTGCAATAAAAGGTGAACACATAGGCATGGGATGAGCACTAAATTTTATTTTACTCTCATATTGAACAAGATTCAGCACACAAGAATTGTTGTCCAAAACAGTAAGCTTCAATTCATCCATGTGATCACAAGTTATGCATATGCGATATACCAAAAATTGATTGTCTACACTATAATCTCCAATTAACTTAAAACAGTAGGTGTAGGTGCTAGAAGGAGAATTTACATATGAAATTTTAGAAACTTTCTCTATAGCATATTCCAGACTAATGGAATCATTAAGCATGATATAACACAAAGCTTTAACAGGGGATATTCTCTCCAATACTTCCTTATGTGTAATTAATTCAACATGTGCAAAATTATGAGAATTCAGATCAGCACATGGTTCTTTCAAGTCAACACAAGGAATATCAAAAGATTGCACCACTACAGCAGGTATATACTCACAAGGTTGCTCTATGGCTTGCTGTTGCACTAAATCAGTACCTTTGTCATTATCGTCATCATCAGATACTGTAGGTATCTCAAGCTTCTCCTCTATAAGATGCGCTAGATCATCGTTCATTTCTTCAAGCGTCTCGACGGTATCTAGAGATGGAGTAGGAGCCAAAACAATGTCAGCATTTTTAGTTACCTTAGGTTGCACCTCGCTTGTGACTGTGGGTGGTGGAGGTACAAAACGACGTTGTAATTTCTTCTTCATCTGCTCCCATGTGTACATGAAGTGGTACTCCAGATTCGACCACCAATGTTGAACATCACCAATCAGTACTGTCCTTGCTATGATCATCTTCTCATAAGGATCAAGGTCCCGTCTTTCAAAATAGCACTCCAACATATTAACCCATAAAAAGTAGTCTAACGACGTACTCTCAGCGGTGAGTGGCAATATGTATGCAGGTAGTTGTTTCCCTTTGAGTTCAAATCTGCCCGTGATGACATCGTAATCTACCAACTTGAACAAACCTGTTATTGTTAGTAGAAAACAAGGAAACAAATCACAAGTATATGTTCCTATCAACTACGAGGTAGGGTTTATCAAGTCACACACACTCAAACTTATACCAAGTTCTTACAAGTTATTACCAATGCAGCAAGGAAATGGTACAACCGGTGGCTGGTTCGTGATACTCTTACTTGCGATTAGCCCAACGATTGCGAGGAACGACACCTGTTGAGTTAGTAGGAAGTGGAATTTGGAAGGCTTCAATATGGTAGCAAGGATCAGCAATAATCAAATCAGTTAATGCAAGTTGAAAGATTGTTCAAAGTACTAGCCAATGTTGTTGATCCTAGCCTAATCAAAGCTAGCTAATCAAAACCCTATGCAGAGAAGTGTATGTACGCACACGCAACGATCAATGTGACTTGATGCAAGCAAGGAAAAACCTCACAACAAGTGCTAGGAGAGACGCCAGCCAACTACTCAAACTTTTGTAAAGAGTATAAGATTGTTCGCACGACGCGGAGCACAAAAGACAGCAATATCGGCGCAATGCAAACAGCCCTCTAGATTGAGCCGAAACAATAGCTAGTCTCAAACGATGAAAAAGTAAAGTTTTATATGGCTTATATATGCTTGTTTGAAAGGTTTTGATGAGATCTACAACTTTACAGTTGAGGCTAACTCCAAATTCCGAAAGGAAGATTGAAGGAAACAGCAAAAACAGAAACCGAAAACTTGCGACACGAATTCGGAGCTGAAGATGGCCGATTTTGGGGCACCTGGAGGGCGACTAGTGGCTTACATGGACAAGATGCGCCTCGTCATTAGCTTCAAACGAGCATAAGAATATAAAAAACGGACACCTTATGCAAAAGTTATGCTCATTTTACTGAAGGTGTCTCGTATACGGAATTCTACTCGGACTCGAAACCGTCTCGGGTTTAAATTTGAAAAACTGCTATATCTTTCAAACCCATGGACCAAACTTGCTGAATTTTTTTTGTGGAAGCTTTTGGTTATATGTAGAAGGTCTCCACCAATTTTCATGCACTTTTCTTTTCTCTTTTTTGTTTCTACCGCGGCTTTTGTTCTATGCGGCTGCCTCTTTCTCCTTCTAATATTTGGTCGGCCCTAAGGTTTGCCGTAAGTCGCAAATAACATCAATTCTCCCAAAAGATCACAGCAACCCTCTTTTTTTCAGATGAATAATAGTACGGTTTTTCTATTTTTGGTGCGGATTAGAGGAGTTCTAACCCACAAATTTTCTATTTTAGATGAAGAAACTAATAAGCCTAAAAGAATGATCAAGCGACGCAAAGGAAACACGAGATGCAACTAGATAAAGACTAACTAGATAATAACTAGAACTAGAAATCAGCAACTAGACACGACGATGCAACCAATGATTCAACAAGCAAAATACCGAAAATTTTTTTGCAATGGCTCAGATAGGTTCGGTATGGATGATAGATGCGAATTTTTTTAGGGAAATTTTTTGGACTCTAGGTATGAAAAACAAATCTACTACTAAGGGTACTGATTTCTCACCGAAGAACTGTAGCTCTGATACCACTTGATGAACCCGAAGGTCTAATTGTTGGCCCGATCTTTCGATGAGAACGATAAGTTCGGTAGGCGTCGCTCAACTCTCACGATCCTGGCTACGAACACGCAAGGCTCGAAACCACGCAATCGTTGAACTGATTAACAAGTCGTTATCAACCGTGCACGAATACCCGGATGACCTGACCACGAAGGTCGATTCCTGCATATACCGAAGAAGCACGCAAGAAAAAGATAAAGCAATCTGAAATTGCAAATAGGAATTGAAATATTGAATTGAGTTGGGATTCTGAAGCGGTATTATGGTTGGTCTAGTCGACACAAGCCAATACACGAAGTTGCAACAAGGCTAACTTTTAACTAAACAAAATCCCAAAAAACTAGAGGGGGGTATGGCCTCCTTAAATAAGGGATGAGGAGCCACACATCCAATAGAACTAAGGTGTGGGACTAATTTCATGTGTACTGTTCATGTGAACAGTAACTACACCCCCAGGTGGTCCGTCGACAGATGGGCCAAGTTCAGTATGATTACAAGGCCTAGATTGGCCCAAACAAGTGATATGACGTCTTCTTTGGATGATTGCGATCAGTTCAGAAGGAATTTGAAGATGAGGCCGGATTCGTTGGAAAGAGGACGAAATAAGCTTTCAATCAAGTACTCGTGGACCTCCAACGGACTCCGTATGTGAAAGTTATGCCTGTTTTAATTTGGTGTTGTCAGGCTGATTCCGGAGGCCGAACTGGATTCCAAAACGGGTCCAGCTCGAACTGCTTGCTTGTCTTGGACCAAAAGTGACGTGGCACTGCACATATATATATTTTATCATTAGGTAGCATCATATAGTTCATATAATATAAAGACACTCCTAAAAACAAGCTCACCTAATAATTGAAATGAAGCGTACGAGCTCTTATACTTGGAACAGTAAGCATAGCAAATATAGTTGTATCCATAGGGGTCATGTCCTCATCAATACCCATGGCCCAAATTTACGGGACTTTACCAATAAGACGATGTCTTTTTGGTGCATAGATCATAGGGTTACTTGGCATGGCATGGGCACCCTACCGATCGCGTTGTAGGCATGTGCATGCACATGTGATGTCATGGAGGAGTTACTGGATGAGTTATCGGCAGTGTTTTCTGAACTAACAGGTCAGCCACACAAGTGTACTAGATCCACTTGCTGCCCAGTACAGCTCCGGTAGCCGTGCGCCCGTATCGCTATCCCCAGCTACTCAAAGACGAACTAGAGAAGCAATCCACCGATATGAGGCGATATGGGGCGGGAAGGGCTCATCGCCGGTCCTGTTGGTCAAGAAACAAGATTGAACATGACGGTTTTGTGTTGCCTACCGTGCGCTTAATGACAAGACTGTCAACGGCAAGTTCCCCCATTCCCATGGTGGACAAACTCCTCAACCAGCTCCGGGGCGCCAAATTATTCACCAAGCTCGATTTGCGCTCCAAGTACCATCAGATGCTCATGCACCCCCTCGACATCGAGAAGACGATGTTCTACATGCATGAAGGGCCTTTTTTAGTTCATGGTCATGCCCTTTGGCCTGACGAACGCCCCTGCAACATTCCAAGCCCTCATGAATGACACACTCTGCCCATACTTACGTCATTTCATCTTTGTGTTTTTTATGACATTCTTATCTATGGTTCCTCTAGGTCAAATCACCTGTGACATGTTCGTGATGTTAGAATATGACTCTTCTTATGTATTTTCTTATCTGTATATGGAACCCCCTTTGTACTCTTTATATATATTGACCATTGGGCCTTCTTAAATATACACACAATATTCATAACATAGTATCAGAGCAAGGTTCTAACCTAGCTCGTTCCCTTCAGCTGCCATCCCCGGCCGCCGCCGCCGTTCCTTCCGATGTCGTTGCCCATCCGGTCGTCGACCGGCCTGAGCACCGCTGCGAGTCGCCGCTCCTAAAGAGCCGTGCCGTCGCCACGAGTCACCGCTCTTGAAGAGCCACACCGCAAGAGCCACGGTGGTTGCCCTCGCTGACGCTGCCACGGCCTGCTGCGCCCGCCGTTGCTGTGTCGCCAACCTATCGTTGCGTCAACAAACCGCTGCCGCGTCGCCTCGTCCCCATCCCCGTCCAAAGCATGCCGCGAGGAGCTCTGTTGACCGGGAGCTCGACCGACGCAGCCGGTGGTCGCCTCGTCCCCGTAGCACTCCCCTCGATGTCACCATCGCCCATGTGCTCGAGCTCGCCGCTTCTTCGACGCCCGTCATCAGCCGCCCCGCACCGGAGTGCCGTCGCCACTGAGGAAGACGCCGCCGCAACCAAGGACTTGGGGGAACCCTAGTTCCCCCCATCGTGTGCAAGCCGTGCTGTTTTAGCTGACCTGTGTGCTTCGTGAGTAGGTCGGGTTGTTTTAAGCCGGCCTAAACCAAGAAAAGAGAGAAAAAGAAAAAAAGGAAAAAAGGAAAAGAAAACAGAAACGTCGATCTAACCGTCGCGCCGTCCAGCGCCACCTGTTAGACTTTGTTGCCTTGGTCGCTGCACCGTCCAGCGCTGCCTACCGATGGCTTCTGTTCCATCCACTGCGATCCCATTCTCGAGAACAAAGCTTAATGGGACGAACTACAGGTCGTGGTCTTCACTCATGGAGATCACACTAGATGGTCTCCGCCACTGGGGTCATGTTACTGGTGCCCGACCTTGTCTGCTGTCGTCAGTTCAGCCTCCTCCCAGACCACCTACTTCTGCATCTCGTACAGAAGATGAGGCCGCCAAGAAGGAGGCAGAGGCTGCTGCTGCTGATGATGAGGTCTTTCAGTATGCCATAGACGCTTTTGAGCGCTGATGTGCTGATGAGGCCCATGTTCGAGCCATCCTGGTGGTCAGCGTCGACGACTCCATCCAGCCAAACATTGTTGGTGTGCGTGCTACTCGTCAGATCTGGGAGTACTTGCACGAGCGATACCACCAGAGCAGCGATGCTCAGTTCTTTTCGCTTCAACATGAGTTGGAGACGCTTCGCCAAGAGGATTCCTTCGTCGACAACTTCTTCCGAGCCTTGGTCAGTTTCTGGCACCAGCTGGATGAGCTGGCTTCTCCACTCTACTAGGAGTGTCATCAAGTGTAGAAGGTGGATCGTGATCGCCTTCGTCTTCATGACTTCGTATGTCGTCTTTGCCTCGAGTTTGAGCCTGTCAGGGCTCAACTGCTGAGCCGCTCACCACGACCAACAATCACCGAGGCTCTTTCGACGCTTCGTGCTGAGAAGCTTCACCATGGGTTAGCAGCACAGTTTGTTTTGACCGTGCTTGCTACCCCTTCTTCTTCGACTACACCGACGGTTTCTGCTTCGACTACAGTCCCTCCTCAGGTGTCTGTTTCTGCTCCTGCTTTTGCGCCAACTGGGGTTCAGTGCAATTATTGTAAGAACTTTGGGCACGACTACCAGCGTTGTGCGATACGAAAAAAGCAGAACAAGGCGTGTGGGGCTGGACGATCCAAGGGGGCAAGGAGGCCCTTCCTCGACGGAGGAGACTACGACATCGAGACCTTCTCGGCAAGGTGACTCTGTCGGCGATTACATCGAGCTCTACTTGATAGCTCTCTCACAACTCAGCAGGTTCTACCAGTCTAGCTCAGACGTCTCCTCTAGGTACTTCTTGGGTTTTGGATTCTGGTGCCTCTTTCCACATGACACCGGACTCCACATCTCTCACTTCAGTAGGACCTCCTGTTTTCCTATCTCAGTTCAGACAGCCGACGGTACTCCTCTGTCTGTCAGCAGTCAGGTTTGTCTGTCAGCAGTCAGGGCACTCTTTTGTCCACTGACTTTTCTATTCTAGTTGTTTCTCATGTTCCTCAGTTTACCATGCAGCTTCTCTCGATGGGTCAGCTCACCGATCTTGGTTGTAGGGTTGGTTTTGACTCTCACACCTGTTTTGTCCAGGACCGACAGACAAGGATGGTACTTGGGACTGGCCGACGCCATAGTGCTCGTCAGGGTCTCTACATTCTTCACCACCTCCACCTTCTGTCCACTTCAGTTGCTCCTACCATCTCTACATCCACTGCCACTGCTGCCACCACCTTTGGAGTTTTTGCGAAGTGGCATCATCGTTTAGGTCACTTGTGTGGGTCTCGTCTTTTTCAGGGTGTTCTTGGACGTGTTACTGTTGACATGTTCATGTTTTGTCAAGGTTGTAAGCTGGGCAAGTAGCTACAACTTCCTTATCATTCTAGTGAGTCCTTGTCTTCTCGTCCTTTTGATTTAGTTCATTCAGATGTATGGGGACCTACGCCTATTATCTCTAAAGGCGGGCATAAATCTTATGTGATCTTCATTGATGATTATTCCTGTTTTATATGGATTTTCTCTATGTCTAATCGTGGTCAGTTTCTTATGATCTATCGTAGCTTTGCAACGATGATTCATACTCAGTTTGATTCTCCCATCCGTACTTTTCACTGTGATTCTGTTGGCGAGTACTGTTTTGGTGCTTTTAGACAGTTTCTTTTTTAGCAGGGCACTCTTTACCAGTCTTCTTGTCCTGGTGCCCATGCTCAGAATAGGGTTGCTGAGCGCATACATCGTCATCTGATTGAGATTACCCGCACTCTTCTCCTTGCCTCTCACGTTCTACCACAGTTTTGGGCTGAGGCTGTTTCTACGGCTGCATATGTCATCAATATGCAGCTTTCCACTGCTCTTAAGAGTGTCAGTCCTATAGAGCGTCTCTACTCTCAAGCCCCCCAGTACACTCACCTTCGTGTTTTTGGTTGTACTTGTTTTGTTCTACTGCAGCCTCGTGAATGCATTAAACTATCGGCCCAGTCAGTTAAGTGCGTATTTCTTAGTTATAGTTATGAGCATAAGGGATATCGTTGCTGGGATCCTTCTGCTCGACGGATCAGGATTTCACGAGATGTTGTCTTTGATGAATCTCGACCTTTCTTCTATCGAGATTCGGCTCCTCCTGTTTCCACCATTGAGTCGATTTCATGGTTGTCTCTTTCTGACTCTTCACCAATTTCTCCATTATCACAGTCTTCCCCTGGTCTGTCTCCAGTGGTGCCTCCTGCAGCACCGCCTCTTGTTCCTGTAGCACCACTGTCTCGTTTCTCTGGTATTCACTACTCTGGGTGTCCTTGTTCTTCCCCAGCCTCCTCTCCTGGTATCTTGCCGATACCCACATCTGATCCTCCTGCTGATGCTCCTCGTTAAGCCCTTCGTGACCGGACATCCCTTCGACCTCCTGATCGTCTTGGATTTGCTTTGATAGCTCATACTCTCTCTGTCACTGAGCCTAGTTCTTACGTGAGACTGCTCCTCATTCTGAGTTGCAGCTCGCTATAGCAGAGGAGTTTGATGCTCTTCGATGTACGGAGACTTGGGATATTGTACCGACACCTGTGCATGCTCATCCGATCACGTGCAAGTGGGTGTACAAGATTAAGACCCGGTCTGATGGTACTATCGAGCACTACAAGGCTTGCCTTGTGGCACACGGTTTTCAGCAGGAGTACGGTCATGACTACGATGAGACTTTTGCCCTTGTTGCCCATATGACCACTATTTGCACTCTTGTTACAGTTGCTTCTGTTCACCGGTGGTCTATCTCTCAACTGGATGTTAAGAATGCTTTTTCTTAATGGTGTTTTGCATGCGGAGGTCTACATGCAGTCACCACCTGGGTATTCTATTCCTGATGGGCATGTCTGTCATCTTCGTCGTGCTCGTGCCGTGTTGTGACTCCTTCAACATAAGCTTTCCTCAAGAGATCGAAGTGTCTCTTTGGGGAGTCTTCTGTCGGCTACCTTAGCCATGTCATCAGTGCGAACGGTGTCACCATGGACTCCCAGAAAGTACATGCAGTACTTGATTGGCCAGTGCCTGGCATGGTCCACGCCCTTCGCGGTTTTTGGGACTTGAAAGCTACTACTGCAAATTCATCCATGGGTTCAGTGCCCTCGCCGAGCCGCTTACCAAGATACTCAAGAAGGAGGCCTTACCAAGACACGAGAAGGTTCATGCCTTCTCCTAAGAGAATAATAATCCTACTCCTACGTTGTTACATTTATTGATTGTGTTTACAACAGGAAGAAAGTCACTAAAACTAGGACTTGATGACTTATGTTTCTCGTTATCTCTTCAGAATCTCCTTCTCCTCGATCTATCCACCGATTTTACTCCTTATATAGCGCATGAAGGGGTGGCAGTTGTCTATGTCAAGAGGCGCTTTAACGTTTGATGCAATGTGCACGTTCAACGGTGGCTACTGTCAGAGACATATCCTCCACGTCGCCTTGCAGTTATGTCAGAGATAGAGGTTTAATATGTGCAGTTATCTCAGAGAATAACAACACATATTAACTATTGTGTGTATTAAACACAGCGTGCAAATATCCCTAGTCGTTTGGGTCAACATGTATGTGGTTCTTATCGACTATAGGGTCATCGTAGATGACCTGATCGTAGTAAAGCTTACAACCATGACGTGATCGTAATAGGACTTACGATCAATAGGTGATCGTAGAAGAATTTACGACCATGAAGTGGTAGTAGGATGACTTACGAACATATATGATGGTCGTAGAATAGCTTATGACCACTAAGTATTTATAATCTTCCTTATTGTTGATACTGATGGTACCCTTAAAAGTTGTATAAAAGATATTATCATCTATAATAAATATTACAAATAAATAATTTAATTAATTGAGGATTATTAGATCCTCGTCGAGAGGAGAAGCTCATATAAATTTCTACATGCGGATAAGATGACGTCCAGTTCTAAGAAAAAAGACCAAAGTAACATGTCTGAATTGCTTTTCATCAAGATTTATTAGGTGCCACTATAATCAGCTTATTAGAAAAAACCTACCATTGAAATTGAAGTGATCTTGAAATGTCCCTACCTTGTTTCAGATGTGCATCCCTCTCTGATGTGCCTGTGTTGCCTTCCTCGCAGAACAACTTTGAGCAAAGTGAAAACTGCTGTTTGTTTTTGTAATAGAACCCATTAATTGACCGCTTACCTTACAAAATATCCTGGCCTCCCTCAGCTGGCCAGGAGCAAATTATTTTAGGCAACGCAACATCAGCTGTCAATTGTCATGTTCCAAAAAAATCACTGACGTTATGTGCTCTCCGGTTCATGCCATTAGCAGTTGTAACCTAACTCTCGTAAAAGAGGAGCGGAAGTGCGGTTGTCCTGATGTCCTTGTCAACAAGATGCAGGTGCTACGAACGCGTGTTAAATATCGCAACACATGCTCTCAGAGCAGAAGAACACTGTAAAGCATGAAGCTTGCCAACCTAGCAGATTAATCAGGATATGCACACTGTAAAGCATGAAGCTTGCCAACCTAGCGGATTAATCAGGATATGTACTCCCAGGTGACGAGCGTCAATGACTGCATATAGTACTAGCAGTACAGTCTTGACTTTTTGAGGAACTCCGTTTAATACTAGCACATTTTATGCAAGAAGAAGCAGTCTTGGCTACGGATAAAAGTATGTAGCAGAAAATATCGCCACGTGAAGTAGTTTGGTGGCCGGATTCTCCAAACTATGAACATCTGGTTAAAATGTGTACTTTGTCAATTTGTCAATTCAAAGACGAAGCAACGTGAGATCTAGACTGATTAGAAGAGGAGGGAGAAGCGTGGCCGCGAGAGAGCCACACGAGCTGGAAAGCTACTGAAGCATCAAGCATGTTCTTAACTTGTTAATGGTGCTGTCTGAGTATGACAAGGAACGCCATATGTTACACCAGTAGTCTAGTAGTAGTACTTCCCTTGAAGGAAAGGCGTACCATCTTGCCCATTACGCATACACCAGCCAGCTTGGAGCACCAATACCAAGCCGCACAAGTCAAATTCAGCAAATGGTAGGCAATGACACCATAGTACATGACAGCAAATTCTCGAAAGGAAAGACAAGAATGGCATCAAGCGATGTCAATGCCGAAACATCCGAGATATCATTCGCTAGGATGGAATGCGCGCTGGCTGGCTGGCAGAAGGCAAAGCTACGGCCTTTCTGCTCAAAAGCCGGTGAATGCAAGCTGTTTCGGCTTTGCTAGGTAGCCCCTCTCGTCGAGCATTCCCAGCCGCGCGACATATTCGTTAGGTACCGTGCACTCCCCGCCTCTTTTCTTCTTCCTCTTCCTCTTCCTCTTCCTTTTTCCCCCAACGGACGGCCGGGAAAGGCTGGCAATTTGGTCCCGGCAATGCGTTTCAATCACGGGCGCGGTGCGGCCACGACGACCCTGCTACTCCTAGACTTCCACCCATCAACTACCCAATTATTGCAAGACTTGTTCCATTCTTTCAAGAAGTAGCAGAGCACAAATGGCGCACTTGTTGCGTTTGATTGGAAGAAGCAAGAATTAGCACAAAGTAATCTTTTCTTTCCTTTTGTATTTCACGAGACAAGGAAGTGTGTAACAAGATTTGATGTTAAAAAACGAAGCAATGAACCTTATTATATGCACAGTTGATCAACTACTCACTGTACCAGGGACCAAAGAATCGTAACAGCCTATAAGGCAAGAAACAAATTTTGTACAAGAATTGTGGTGAAATTTGTTTGATTTTTAAGCTGCTCCTATGAATCAATGTAGTGGAATTCACGAGGCCATCATTGCCGGCGGTGCAACGCCGGAGGTGGGGCATTCCGTGGTTAGCTCCGCGTTGGCGGCCGAGGTGGTCGCCCACCGCCGGCATGCCCTGCCGAGCGACGCGGCCTTTTGCCGCGCGCGGTCCGTGCCGGTGCCCATCAGCTCCCATATCGCCCACTCCACGCCGGAGACCGCCATCACCTGCGTCACCGCGGCGGTGCCCACGCGCCGGCACAGCAGCACCAGCGCGGCCGCCGCGCACTCCTTTGACCACTCCGTACCGCGCCGCATTTCGGCCACCAACCGCGCCACGGCGCCGTCGATATTGACGATAGCCTCTGCGCCTCCGCGCTTGGCCAACGACGCCAGTACCGCCGCGGCGGTCTCCTCCTCGCTGATTGCCGATAATGCCGCCTCCGCGGCGCCTGCTTCCACGAGCTTTCCGACGTTCTCCCTCTCGCCGGACAGGCACAGCAGAGCGGCTAGCGCGTCCTTCTTGGTGCTCGAGGGGCCAGTGCGCACGAGAAGCACTACCCTTTCGACCACGCGTGGGTTCCGGCCAAGCCGGCGGCGATACGAACGGACGGCTGACAAGCTGAGCACAGTGGCCGCGGCGTTCTCCTTCACGCGCCACGACGCGCCGGAGCCCATGACGTGGCAGAGCGCCTCCATGGCGCCCTCGGCGTGCATGACGCGCTTCTTGTTGGCCTCGAGGATGGAGAGGTTGAGCAGCGCCGTGGCGGCGTTGAGCTGGAGCGCGGCATCTTCGGAGTGGAGCAGCGGCACGAGGAGCGGGACGGCGCCGGCCTCCCCGATGAACGCGCGGTTGTCTGAGCCCGACTTGGAGAGCTGCCGGATCTCGTGTACCACGCGGTTGGCTGCGTCAGGGGAGAAAGAGACCGAGAGCTTCTTCACAAGAAACGACGCGGTCATGCGCGCCGCCTCCAGCGCGGCCTTGTTCGCAGTCACAACCGGCGCCGGCTCGGGCTTGCCAGGCTCGCATCCTTCCATGGCGACGCCGTTTTCCCGGCACCACCGCGAGATCAAGTTCTTGAGCGCCTTGTTGGGCACAAGCTCCAAATCGGGAAGCACTTGACCGGTCTTGGGGCACGTCGACTTGCCGGAGCCGAACCACCGGGTAATGGACTCGCGGTCGTATGTCTGGCCGCTAGCAACCACAACCGGGTCTCTCATTAAATCGAGAGAGATGGGGCACCGGAAGTCCGGCGGCAGCGCCGGAGGCTCAGCGCCGTCGTCGTCAAGATCCACCTTGGAATCCAACGGCCGCGGCGTGGCTGCGCTGAAGAGGACGCACTTGGCGTATCGGAGGAGGCCGACGAGGGCAATCATGGCCGACATCCACCTCTCCGCCACGCGGTCGCCGATCTCCCGCTCCAAGATCTCGATCTCGTCGCTGCAGCTCGCCGGGTCGTTGATGCCCACCTCCTCGAGGATTCCCTCCAGCCTCTCCCGCTCCGGCACGATCTCCCGCTCGACTTCTTGGATCAGCGCCAGCACGCTGGCCTTGAGCTCCTGCTCCGCCGCGGCCGCCTGCGAGCGGCGCCGGCACTGGCGCGACGCGAGGGCGAGGAGGTCCGCCACGTCGTCGGCGAGCCCGAGCTCGGACACGGGGAGGAGGTCGATCAGCGTCGCCAGGTCGTGCTGCAGCTCCCGCACCCGCGAGGCCACCTCGTCCGACTGCAGCAGCAGGCACATGCGGCTGCGCGCCGAGCAGTCGGCCACGACGGCCTTGAACCGCTGCAGCACCAGGAGCACCTCGCGCAGGCACAGCGACGCCGACCTCGGCAACCCCCCACAATGCATCAGGTCATCGAACACCGCGACAAGAAGCTTCGCCCGCCTCGACACGGACGCGAACACAGCCCGTAAGAACGGCGCCGGCGCCTCGGCGGCGGACAGGTCCCACGCCAGGCGGTGCAGGGACCGGAGAATCTCCCCGTCGGGCGCCGACGAGGAGTAGGGCGAAGAAGGCGACGCAACTGCCGCCGCGTTTCTTGCGCTAGCCATTGCTGCAATCTGAAGGCAACGATCGAACGAGTTAAGTGAATGAATGAATGATATGGAAGGGGAAGGTGAGGAGCTGTGTATATATACGACGAGTGAGACGTTTGGCGCGTTGAGTTGTGCGAGAGCTGTGAAGGGGTTGGAACCTGGAAGGAATCCTCCTGACCTGTGTGAGCCGTGATGCGACGGTTACTCGTCACGTGCTTTGTTTATTGCTTTCTTTCTCTTATTTTTGTGGTGAGATGGTTTGAAGGAAAATGTCGTGAATTGCTGGGCGGCTGGGATGGATTGGATGGGTGGGGTTTGATGACTCGGCTTGGGTCTGGCAGTTGATGGGGCTGGTTGGCTTGATCGGATCGCTTCCAAGCCCTCTGCTTCTGCAGGCCGGGTTAGGGTTGGAAAGCTTCTAAGCTTGTGCTTTGCAGGCTGCGCAGTGACACAGTCCATGGCTGCTGGCTCCGTGCCCTTACCTCGATTGCATTTTGTGTCACGGAATAGTCCCTACTTTGTCGACCAAGGAATGTGCATATCTTACCTTAACTAATAAAAGAGAGAGTTTACTCCCGCACAGCAGGAGAAGGAGAATCGTTCCCACCCTACGTAAGTAAAAAAAACCAATAAACCCTCACGCGCACTGAGACTATCGTGTCAGTCACAACGCGCCCTTAACATAGCCGCTCCTCGCATCTGCACTATCGCCGTCCGCTCTTCTTCCTCCGATTCCGTGCCCCGCCCCGCCTTGCACCCACATCGGCGGCGTCACCCTTGGTTCACGCACCTTCGACCTCGCCATCGCTAAAACCACCCTCGCCACTAGTCGTCCGCGTGCGTCCCTTATCCCTCGGGGCTTGCAGAGCTCCATACGTCATATTCCCCTTCTCCCTCCCACTATCGCCCTAGGCTATGTCGTCGCCACTCCACCTACTCCCCCATCCCCATCTCCTCCCTCACCCTCTCATCTTGTGCAAAATTTGTGTTTCCATTGCAACACTAGGATACTCTGCTAATTGTAATATACATGTTAATTTCCTCCTTCCTCTCACACTCATACTCACAGGAGAATCGAACATGCGGTCACTTTTTTAAGGCTTTATTGACATGGTAGGTAGTGGACTATGATAATATTGTTTGGTTTACCCACTTTTGAACATATTCTTATTTGGCTACTTTATTTTTATAAACCGTGTTGCGCAGTGAGATAATTGTGATATAGATAGCAAAAGAAGATACGGAAAGTAGTTACCAGAAAAGAACGAATATGATAAATATAATATTTTTTAGGAATGATAAATTTAATCTGATTTGCCAAACAATTCAAAAGATCTTTTGCAACTTCGTTCCTACAACAGCTTCGGTCATGCGGCTCATGCCGCACAACCAAGACTGTAACCGCAAATTGTGCCTAAGTGCTAATTTCCACTTCGAAGAGGTTGATACCGTGGCCCTGTTTGATTTGCTACTGTTGCAAACCAAATCAAACATCGGTAATGTCAACAAAAATTTGTTGTTGTTTGGTTTGCTACTAAAATTTGGTAATACCTATGAAATTGGGTAACGCCAATAAAATTCAATATCACACGTGGGTAATCCGAGGGCGAAAAAATCATTCACCAAAAGTTCAGTAACACCTAAATTTGTCTTTGCTCAAGTTTTGGCTATGCCAAAAAAAAAAATGGCTTTGCTCAGTTGGGCTCATTTTCTCTGCTAGACAATACAACTCAATCTCATACCACACTTGTTCGAAAGAACAGCGACAAAACAATCATTTTCTTTTTGCAACTAGTTGGATTGTGATCGGGTCACATTTTGCATCCACTACCAGGTTTAGTTTGCACATGAAGTTCACGTTGAACCAAATACTTACTCAGCGTATTGGCATGCTATTATCTTCTAGTTAAGGTTCGAAAGACAACAAAGCAGAGTCAGGACAGAAACAAATACCGGACCAAGTACCTAATCAAACAGTAACTATATTTGCCCTGTAGAAAGGAGTTTTTGCCCTATATGCCACTGTTGGCACCATTATTAATGGAATTTGTCGTTTATGGGCCGTAATACCAAAAATGGCACAACCTACTTACAGGAGGCTGATACGCGTCCAAAACTGTGCCTCCCGTGCTTAGATTTTATCTCCACCGCATATCCGGCGCCCAGACTTGCCTCGACCCGCCACGTGGCCGCTACCGCTCATCCAGCGCACGGCGCCGGCTCCGCCGGTCCCTATGCCACAAACGCGCCAGGGCTGTACACCTGGCGCCACGTGGGCGAGTCCACTCCCCCCCACCACCCCGAACCACCTCTGTCGTGCCATGGTGGCACGGTATTGCTGTTGTCCGGGGGCCAGGTGTGCGGCCCTGGCGTGTCCGTGGCAGGGGGACCGGCAAAGTCGGCGCCGTGCGCTGGTTGCACGAACAAGCTTGTTCGAGCGTCAGATGAGCGGTAGTGGCCACGTGGCGGGACAAGGCGAGGCCGAATGCCAGATGTGCAGTGGAGATGAAATCTAGACACAGGTGGCACAGTTTTGAATGCGTGTCAACCCCCGACACGTCTGTTGTACCACGGCCAATTCCGCTAATAACAATGTCAACAGTAAAAACTCTAGAGAAAGCGACAAACGGATAGCGACATATGGCGCGGCAACCGTGCATTCACCTCAGATAGTGCTGGCCAAAATTAACAGTTGCCCGTGCCGAATTCCACAGTACTACAACAATGACTCCATCACGTACGTCGAACAGCGCTCTCCGGCGAAAATAAACAACCCGCCGCGCCGGATCACGAACAGTAGCGGTCAAATTTTTCACGGAAGCCGGCAATAAAGTACCGTTTGACCTCCAAAGTTACTCGTAACAAGTGGGCAACTTTTACAAGCTACGGACCGGTGATGCAACACGTGCCATAAAGTTAAATTAATCTGAATTATTCCCAAGAGCAACACCGTCCTACCTAAGAAATCCAGGCATGCATAGAGTCTTTGACTTGACCCGATCAAGACGCAAGGCTCGCGCGCGAACAAGAGGCCATGTGGCAGCACCGCAGCGGCGGCGGCAACTTTTGACCCCGGACATCTACGTACTCCATCTGACGGCGGGGTAACTAGTGGTAATTCCATCCGATAAGCAAATCCAGCGAGATACGTTCGCGTGGACGGCCGGCAAAAGCCAGTGAGGCAGGCGCGCGCCTTCGGCCCGACGTCAAGGGCTCAAGGCCGACGTGGAAACCACGACGTCCAGAACCTTCTTCCCCGCCGACCAACGTTCCAGCGATGCGGTAAAACGACAGCCGCGTGTGTGCGCGTGCGACCATGGCGGCCCGCCCGTGATATCTGCCGTAATCGCGACGTCTGAAGGAAAAAAAACACCGTCACGCGCGCGCTGGTACTTTTCCTTCTAGAGAAAACAAGGCGGGGGCGGTTGCTGATTCTGTGGTTTTCCGTAGCTAATGACGACTCGTCGTGGGCAGTCCCTGCATAAGGAGAGTGACAGCGCCGCGCCGTGATGGAGAAGAAGCGTATGGCCGGCCTGCGCGGCGCGTGGACCAAGCGTTGAGGAAGGAAGGATGGGGATTCGTGTATCTGTTTCCACGGCTCCACGCGCTGTTAATGATACTCCAACACCGTGCGATAACGCGAAAACCCGGAAATAATAAAGGTGGAGTTGCGGTAGGGGTTTGCGACTTGCGAGTGTGACATCGCCTGGACCATTCGGGGGGCCCACGACTCCATGAGGCCATGAAGCAGGCTGGCTATGGCTAGTGGGCAGCGGCTACTCGATCAGCAGTTAGGACATGTATTGTGTGCGGTATCTCTTTGTCATTTTTTTAAAATGTTATGGACCCATTCATAAGTGATGGTTCGCGTATTTCTAGAGTTTAGTTTGAATTTATCAATTACTTAGCCACTCTATAGGAAAATTAGTTAGCTGTTTTTTTATTACTAGGTACTACTATACGCTACTATACTTTGTATGGCTTCATCAAATGAGATTTTTTTTTTATTTGAAAGGGATGCATCAAATGAAACTTTATCAAACCTGAAATTATTTGAGAAAAACTATCGTATTGTATAGCGTCTTAGCGTCTTAGGCATGTCGATGATTTACTATTGATCTTAAGAAATAAATGTTGAGAACATGACACTCGAGATCATACAAGATATATGGTTTTTTTTACAGGTTCATGTCTTTTTTAGACACTCAAGAAACTATCGTATTGTCACAGGAATGTTCTTGCATTGAATGAGTTTACATAGTGAAACAAGCCACCAAGACTAAGTCTAATGGCTTCTCTATATCTTGAACCCCCTCTTTGTTTACCGACACCGCTCCTTATAAAGCCTCTGAAGGGATGGCAGTTGTTGTATGTCAGAAGACGCCTTGACGGTTGCTTGGATGCGCATGTTGGTTACGGCTGTTGTCAAAGAGGCATCCTCCTGCACGTTTGCCATACGGTTATGCTAGAGACAAAGAGAACTATGTACGGTTATATCAGGGATAAACTACATGTGTATTAACCACCATGCATGAACGAACGTAGTGTATAGAGTCCCTAGTCGATAAGGTCTACATGTCTGCGGGTTTTATAAACTGTAGGGTGGTCACAAGTAGACCTTGTCGTAGTAAACCTTACGACCATAAGGTGGTCGTAATTTTCTATGGGTTTTTATCAACTATAGGGTTCTGTGAAAGAGTGGTCAGCTTGGAGCTATGCCCTAGAGGCAACCATAGAGATGATGATATTTCGTTGTATCTATGATTTAATAAATGTTCCTTGAATATTGCCTTTGTGTTGATTAACAAGTATGTGACTTGTTTGTGAAACTCTTTACTTATATGGTTATTCTAAAGTTGTCCCTAGTCGGAGTTCATGTGAGGACACACGTGAATGATGGATTAGCACATGTATCGGTTGATGACCATGTTTCACAGGTCATAGACATGGAGATGTCAAACCAATAATGTGGACACATGTTTAGAACATGGGGTTGGACCGACCCAACATGAGACATAGCAATTATACTTATGGTTCTCTCTACACAATGTGTACGCCTTGTCCTTAGACCTAAGATTGTCGCATGTACTTGAGATATGAATCGACCTACTTAGGGGCTATCAAACGCTACTCCGTAACTGGGTAGTTATAAAGGTAGCTTTCGGGTTTGTCATGAAGCATGTTGCGAGGCATGGTCGGTCGAGATGGGATTTGCCCTCTCTACCGAGAGATATCTCTGGCCCTCGAGTGATCGGATCCGGAAATGCATGGCCATGCTACTTAAGGTTAAGAGTTAACCTAGTAAGGGATTCCGGATCACAGGATCGAGAAAGAGTGGTCAGCTTGGAGCTCGACCGAATATCGTGAGGCAAAGGGATTGATATGTACATAACGTTGTGATGGTTCGTCCGATATTATCTTTGTGTACGTTTAGGAATTGGCACGTTTTGCTAGAGGCTGCTACCAACTATTGACCAAGTATGTGTACTCGCGTCATGTCTAAACATACGTGAACCCATAGGGTCACACACTTAATAGGCTGGAGCCTAATTCGGATTGGATCCGAATTAGACTGGACAATTAGTCCTAATGGGCCTCTATTCGTAGAAGCCCATTGTAAGGACGTCTATAAAAGGAGGGCAGGGGCGCACAGGATTGAGAGATGAGTTTTTCGTGACATCCTCAAACCCTAGCCGCCACCCCTCCCACACCCTAGTCGCTCGCGTGGATCTAGTAGTTCGGCGTGCGTCGCTTCCTCCCGTACGTGTGGATACCTTTGAAGGCGCATCATAGCGTTGGGACAAACCGCAAGAGAGGAGTCAGACGTGGGATGCCACGACGAGGACGAGGAAGTAGTACGACTACTCTGCCCCGACGTGCTGCATCAACTTTCGCACCTGCGCGTCTAGTGGTAAGACCGTGATCTATAACTGCAGTGATCTTGGTTTACGGGTAGAATTTTTAATTTGCGCTAGTGTAGCCTACCCGTTTCCCTACAGGTCACAAGTAGACCTCGTCGTAGCAGACCTTACGACTATAAGATGGTCGTAATCTTCTTTGATCATTGTAGATACTAACGACCAGAGGTATCTTCGTGAGCTATTTAAGAATACTATTATTCATAATTAATACTATAGATAATTAGTTTGATTAATTGAGGATTACTGATTCCTCGTCGAGGCAGAAACAACGGTACAAGTTTGGTTCATCCGATCAACTGATTGAATGCTCAACATTCACACCATCCACGCCATGACTCCTACGGCTAACCACACAAATCTTATATGCACTGACACAATCTCAGCAATGTGCAAAAAGGCAGAGATCGTGGAGGAGTGGCGGCTACAAGGGAGCTCGGCGGCACGAAAGCCAGCGCCGGCCACACAGGAGCACGGCTAGCAGGAGCGGAAGCTGCGGGTGAGCTCGGTCGAGTATGGGAAGGCAAGTGAAACAACCCGAAATTTTGGATTTTCAAAACTTTTTGAAGCTTCGGTCGTTTTTTAGCTTATTTCCCAATTCGGAAACTTCCTCACAATTTCTGCTTTCCTTTTCTGTCATTCCCGCTTCCTCCACCCGAAAACGGATTTTCAAAACCGTCTTCTCTCCAGGCTTCTTCTTCCTTCTCGTGTTGCCACCACCGCACGTCTCATTCTTTCTTTGTCCTCGTCGACGCCTTCTACCACTTTCATCGCAACCTCACCCTGCCACCTTACCTCTACTTCCCTCCTTCCCCGGCGCCATTGCTGCGCCGCCGCGTCACTACCACTGCCTTACTATCGCAACCGCCTCCTCACGCTATAAAAGGCCCTAATCTCAAGTCCCAAGCCCCAAGCATCACAGCACCCCAACATCACCTCCCCTCTACTTCATCTTCTCCAGAGCCGGCCAAATTTGAGCTTTCCTCCGCTGCCTCCGCTTTCTTCTTCGGTGAGCCTGAGGTAAATTCGCCGCCCTCTCTTCTTCTTTTCACACCCAACCTCGGCACTAGCTCTACCTCACCATCACCAACCTTTCACACAACATCCCTACCCCCATCCCCACTGGAATCGCGCCGGCATCACCCCTCCACTACCGCACCATTTCGGGTGCTTGTGGATAGCTCGCCTCGGGGCACCCCGAGCCATGCCACCACCCTCCCTAGAACCCCCTTGACTCATTGATGCTCAAGCACCACCTAGCTTGGCTAGAGCATAGCCGGAGCGCCGCCGCCTCCTTCCTCTACTTTAGCCATGCACCACTCACGCCGCCACCCTTGCCCCGAGCCTCTACCGTCCGCACCAAACCCAAAAATGGGTTGCTTGTGACGCCCAAGTGCTCACCGCACCTTTCCCCGCCGCCGTTAATCATTGGAGCCGTCGCTAGCCTCACCGGCGTCGGCCAACTCGGCTCTGGAGCGCACTCGACCTCTGGCTACGCGGCTCTAGCCTCTCATGCGCTGGGCCTCTAAGGCCTGGCTTGTGGGCTGGCAGCCGCCCAACACTATTTTTTAGCCCATCCCTATGCAGCCTTTTACTGTTCATTCATTTCAGCCTAATATTGTTCTTTAATGTTCACAACGATCACTATTCCTAAACCAAAAACAATAACCCCAACCACGGTTCACTAACCATTTCATACATGAACAGTAAAAAAACACCATTCATTATCCGATATTATTCACCTTCAAAACCCTAATTCGATATTTTATTTCCATTTTGACTATTTTGAGCACATAAATCCATTTATCAACTCCGTTCCACCTAATCAAGCTCTATTCCTTGTCAAGCTGGACTTTTATTTGAAATATTTTATTTCATTTTGCATTAGGTCCCGACTTCGACGACCAAGCTCCAGAAGACACTGGACAAGACAAGCTAATAGAAGACTTTGTGCAAAGAGGCAAGTCGCATTCATTTGGTCATTTTGAGCCTATATCTCATGCAATTATATTATTATTTTTATTACCGTAATTATGTCAATTACTTTAATATTGAAATAATACCTTGGAATGTCATGATGAGTAGATAAATCCCTCTACCCCACATACAAACCCTCATATTCTTGTAAGTCATATTCACCTTGACAAGTTTATGTTATATAAAATGATAGCTACTCCCTCCGTGCATATTTAGTTGACGTCCTAGTGCAGCTGAGCACTCAAGAAAAGCACTAGCACCTGCTGTCGGAAACGACAAATAAACAAAAACGGAGGGAGTATATATTTAGCTTTGTCACCAAATGTGTTTATAAAATCTAAAAACAGTATTGGTTGATCGCCAATGATTTTGGTGGAGAGTTAAGGGTTGTGACCAAAAGGATGAACAAACCAATAAACTTGATAAAAGTGAGTTGAAGGTGAGGGTGAATATCCACGAGTTGGTGTTGATCCATCGCCTCACTGTAAGACAGGTAAGGACAAGAACCTTGTGCCAAGTAACAGATACAGAAATCGCTCAACCACAAGTGTAGCCATTCCAACTTGACTTAGTACACTGCTCTTTCAATTGAATATATATGAGATGTCAACTGCTCTTGTGTGATAGAGCATCCGCAGAAGGGGTGAGTCAGGAGTGGGCCAGTTAGGGCACTCGCTGAACTACACAACAGTATGGTCCCGTCAGCCTCAGAGTGTGAATTCCACTGTTGGCCGGTGGTCTTATGAGGTTTGTATGGATTCTGAACCTACCGGGTAGAGACTAAAAAAGGTTGAGCAGTGAAAAAGCTTTGTTATCTCAGCTCAGTCGCACGCTAACGTGTTGCGTGTCTATGATCTAATAGCATGAGCTTGAGGTATCTTGTGGGTAAACTTGGGCAACTCTGCAGAGTATAATTAAAGGTATTCGAATACGTTGTGCTTCCGGTTAATGAAGCTGTGTTCATGGGTGATTCCAGTACATGAGGCATAAGTAAAGATTTTGAGATGTTAAGATGGTAATTGCAATTGTTGAGAAAATCTCTAATGTTATATTTATTATTGTTTTACTGCTTTACAGATAAACAACATTAAATTCAAAATGCATCCACATATGCTTGTTATGGTAAATCCTAAACTATCCATTGAACTCCTAGCATGTAGTTAATTAGCTTTTTCATGTGGCTTGCTGAGTACGGTTATGTACTCAATCATGCTTAATTTTTGTCAGAAGGTAACTCAAAATGAAGATTGAAGGACACATTGGAAAACGTGTTAGGGATGCGACACACTCAAGCTTTCCTGTGGAAGCTTTTGGTTCTTCTAGATGTAAGTTTGGGCTTAAGATACTCATTTTGTTACTGCAAAGTAGCCATTAGGCTATAATTTAATCAAAATAATGATTTTCAACAATTTGTAAGCATATTTGATTCCATTTTGGTTCGCAAACGAATTCCTATGCGGTTGCACAAACCGGGTGCCCTGTTCCAAAAATGGGGGCGTTACACCACTTGTACGACAGATCGTGGGACATGGCAACATGCGCACATGCCCCGCGACGGGCCCGACAAAAGGCACAATCGCGCTCTGAGGTAGGGTGTGGTGGCATAGACGGAAGCGGGACATCGGTGGAGGTGAGCATTGAAACTTGCTTGAAATTTTTTCCATTTTTGAAACTTTTTGGTGAAACTTTGCTAAACCCCATCAAACCTTTCTGAAATTTAGGTGGAACTTTGTTGATTTCTTATATAACTTGCCTGAGCTCTCAATTTTTGAACTCGATTGAAACATGCTTAAACTTGTTTTACATCTTCTAATACTTTTTGTATAAAACTTGGTTGAAACTCACGTTTGAATCTCGAAGTTCCAATTTTTGTAACCTAAAACTCGCGTTTCAAATTCAATGTCCAATTTTTTATATTTGAAACTTAGCTTTGAGTATTGAAGTTTGAGTGAAGTAACACTTTTTTTTAACTTGAAAATCACATGAAACTTGTTGTTTCATTGAAGTTTTGAATTTTGAAACTTCAAAGTTGTATGAAACATGAAGTTTCAGTTTTTGAAAATTGAAGCACGCATGAACCTTGAAGTTTCAGAGAAGTATGAAAGCTTCATACTGATGTGAAACTTGATGTTTCGGATTGAAATTGATGTTTTAGATTTGAAACTCAATGAAACATTAAGCTTAGTATTTGAAACGCGCTGAAACTTGAAGTTTTAGATTTGAAATTTGCTTGAAATTTGAAAGTTTCAATTTGTGAAACCTAAAACTCACCTTTGAAACTCGAAGTTTCAATTTTTGAAACCTATGAAACTCTCTAAAACTTGATGGTTTCAGTTTTTGAAACTCTCTGAAACACACTAAAACATGCTTGAAACATCAAGCTCCAAATATGAAACCTTCGTGAAACTTTTGTGCCACTGAAACTTCATAAAACTTTATGAAACTGCTATATTGCTGAAAATGCATTTCAAAGATATAGCTTAGGCTAGCAGCTTACAATTTATTCAATGCTCCATGTGGTGTTCTAGCACATTAATTAAAGAACATCCCAACGTCTGGGCACATGCATGTTTCACCTAATCCATCACAAGCCTTCCTTAATCCTTGCCCATAACACACCGCACAATGCCAACTGGTGCACACATACACCACTTCCATAATTCCATATTAACACAGCTTCAAGATTGATGGCACCATACTCAAATACCAAGACAACTAGCTAGCTATCAGGGGCCTGTTGCAGTAAACAAATGGTGCTTTATCATTTCCGGATCAAAAGAAGGGATCGATCTTGATCCCCGACGAAATGGACGTACTGGCATTGGCAGCACAACCTTGAATCGCGACCATGTCCACCTCAATTCTTAGTGTGCAACCACCACTCCAATCAATAAGATTCCTAATTGATCCACGACTACTTCCCAGAAAACACATGAGCACAGACAAAATTGACCAGGCAAGAAATAAATACCAAATCCAAATGTCTATCAGATGCCTTTTTCTTTTACTCCCCTCCGCTTTCGTTAAACAAAAAGGAAACTGCTGAACTGGGTAAAATTGGTCGCAGAGCTGGGACAAAAAAAAAGGAACAGTGAAGCTACGTCTACTTCATCACCAGTTGCAGCAGCAGTGGCTGTGTCCTTGAACAAGCTGGGATAAATGGGGTGCAGCATTGCGCTTAAATTCAGTGCCGGCTAGCCGCCTGCCTGCCGTGGTGGGCACGCAGATTTCTCGGTTCCCGTGCGCTCGGACGGCACGGACGCTCGCGATCTGCTCGTTTTCCTGGACGGCGTGCGGACGCGGCCAATCAATGGCGTGCGCCGTCCGACCTGAACCGCTGGTTTTTTTGGCGCCTAACACCTGGCCCACTCCGACACACCTCGGCGCCCGCGGTTTCGGGGTGCTCCAGGAACGCGCGCCTCCTCATCAATGTCATGTCGTAGCTGTTGGGACTAAAACCGAAGGCTAACATCTCGTGAGACATTGGTATTGTAGCTTGAACACAATAACAGAATAATCTGCAGTTGATACTGTAGCAATTGATCCAGTTATTTCTTTACGAATCAAACGACTCAGATCATCACAATGCTATAATACTATTGTTTTCTACTATTTTCTTTGCAATGTCGAATGATCTGAATTCGCATTAGCATGGCTTGGCTGGCCCCTGGCTCGGCCTAGGCCCGAAGTGCCGAACTGATTTGGTCGTTTCGTTATTTCTCTCACACTGGCAAAAGGATGGTTGGTACACGTAGTTTTCTGAGTTTCTAAAGTTTGCTGAGGTTTTTCATGTTGATGAGAATTTCGAAAGTGTATTTACTTGGTCTGAGTGGAACTGTGGAAGTTTCGGTAGATACAGCCGTTGACCTTTCCTTTCCTAATCCTAGCTAATGGCAAGGTTATGTGGCTGTTAGAATCGGGTTTGTGATAAACCGGCTAAGCTAGTTAGGGCTCTTGGTTAACCAGGTCACCGATTCTATAGCGCAGTATTTCATGCGGAGGGACAGTTAGGAGTTATGTTATTGGTAAAGTTCAATGGTATCAGACCTCTCGGCTCTCTCTCTTAGTTCATCCAAAATACTTACGCAGGGGCCCATTCCAAGCGATTTTCAGAGCGGGAAACATTTCCATCGTTGTAACTTGTAAGGGTCCCAAACAAGAAAATTCCCCCTGTATTTATGTTTTACAAAATCCACCTATTCTTTTCTTTGTCCAGTGGTAAGAACACGTTCGAAACGTAGGATTTTTGTAAGAAACAACACGGTTTCCATATTATTCACATAGGATCTTTTAAAGAGCATCGAAGAAAGTACCGCCACCACAGTGCTACCAACGGTGCTACTGCCTCCTAACGCAAAGCTTTCAGCCAATCATCCAATCGGTGCCTCAATATGGGTTACAGATCACCCAGCTCCTGCGCGAGCACCGAAGGTGGCTAGATATGTCCCGCTGTATCGCAACTTGCGCGTACTGCTTGAGTTGTCCGTGGCTGGCCGCGACATGCGCCGGTGCTGGCGCGAATTGCCGTGGTTTACAGATGCGTGCATACGTTGACGTCGCGTTCGGCACAGCTGACGCGTAGGGATGGAAACGGATCGAATACGAATCGAATAGTCCCGAATACGAATACGAATTCCTATTTTTTAAACAAATACGGATACGAATACGAATCCTTATTTTTTAAACGAATACGAATACGAATTCGAATATTCTCGAATACGAATACGAATCAAATGTCGTAACGAATACGAATTCGAATCGAATATGTACTCAATTCGGTCGAATGCGAATATCCTACAACTTTTGTGACAAATCTCGGTAGAACAAATAGTATTCGATTCGTATTCGGAAAACAGATAGTATTCGATTCGCTTTTCCCGGATAGTATTTGTTTTTTCGGATACTATCTGGGTTTTTTCCCCGGATACGAATAACACCGAATACGGATACGAATACTATCCAATTTTTCCCGGATACGAATAACACCGAATACGGATGCGAATAACACCGGATACGAATATGAACAGTATCGAATGCGGATTTTTACTTTCCACATTTGTGTTTTCTCGGATACGAATATCGGATAAAACGGATTATCCTTTACCATTTTCCACCCCTACTGACGCGGGGAGCATTAGAAACACATGGCTCTGTTGCAGAGCTCCCGTGGTCGTTCTCAAGGTTCTCAAATTCTCAAATTGAAGTTGAATGCTGCAACCTTTTGTACCTTCTCTTCTTCTAGAGCAAAGGCCACTTTTGATTTGGGAGGATCACTGTGGTATCATCAAAAGCAGCACAAGCTATGTATGTATGTATATAGAGAATGAGAACGTCTCATACAAGCCATCCATTTGTACTTTGTGGTCTTGTGGATCTACGCTTAAAAAGTCAAGTCAATTGCCAGTTTTTATTTTTCGTGAGGATGTTTGGGCCTACAAGAGAGGCAGGCCTCTTCAGAAACGGCCTTAGTTAATTTTAGTTGGTCCCTCAAGTGCTTTTCTTTTCACATTTTGTGACACCTTTTGAGACTGCATATTAAGCCCATTAACGCAGACTATCTGTGTCCTCGCTCTCAAAAAAAAAAAGAGAGAAGGAGAAGAGAGTATCTGTGTGACTGGGGATTTTTTTGGAAATAGTATTATTTTAAAATAAAATTACAGAAATAAATAATTGATTTTATTTTTACAAAAATATGCTACTGTCGCCATTTGAAATTGCGAAATTGTCATGTCGTCATTCCAATTGGCGATAGTAGCCTAGAACAGTGCAAAGAGGGTCCTGTCGCCACTTGGACATGTGGCGACAGGGTCGACCCTGTCGTCATTTCAACTAACGATAGGAGCCTCTTTCTGTTTTTTTTTGTCTATTTTCGACTACATATTTTGTGGATAAATCACAATGATATTACACAGCATTCAGAACAACGTCCTCACATATTTTATCAACAAATCACAATGATATTACAGAATATTCAGCACAACGTCCTCACATATTTTGTAGTCAAATCACAATGATATTACAAAGCATTCAGCACCATGTCATCACATATTTTGTCGATAAATCACAATGATATTATAAAACATTCAGCACAATGTCATCACCTAGTTTTTCGATAAATCAAAATGATATTACAAAGTATTGAGCACCGCATATTTCAACAAGACAAATATTTCCCGTGGTTGTGACCTCAACGTCCGCCATGTTGACCGCCTTGAGTGGGCGGGCGGTTGAATGAGGTCCTTGCGGCGCCGTCCGGACTGTAGATGTCTCCTTCATCCTGTGTATTTCTTATAGGGCATTTCTTAAAGGTGTGCGCAGACTCTCTGCAAATGGAGCACTTCTTTGTACGACGCCTGGCTTCTGCTTCATCCATGTCGTTCCTGATACGCCGTACCTGCCGCCAGCCAACCTTTCCCTTCAGCCTATCAATGTCCGTGGCATAGATAAGTTGCTCCCAGGTCAGATGGCCAGAGAAATGGCCAACCACGCTTAACCATATAGCCCTGCACTCTAGGTTTGCATCACCTCTTCCTTGTTGAAATAATTAGAGAGGTATTGGGCGGGATGTTGCAACCATTGAACATGCGGCCATAACATGTGAATAGGGCATATGCAGAAGAAGAGGCTTGTTACAAGTGCACGCGCAACTAGCGCAGCGTAGTGTGCACTCATGGGTGATGCTCCCGCGGTGTCCTTTATCCCTATATAATATCTCGAAACGAAGCTCACTTGTGACCATCTTGAATGCCCGGTGCATCTCACTTTTCTTACTCTTATCCTCCATGTACTTGGTGATCATGGCGGAGTATAGTATTGTCATTTGCCATGGAGAGCAACGTGTTGTTGTTTCTGTTAACAAAGTAATTTGTGGCACCGTAGAGAATTATCTCCACAATACTAACCAAAGGGAGGCACCTGATGCCGCGCATGATCCAATTATACACCCCGGCTAGATTGGTTGTCATGACACCATATCGAGCACCACCCCTGTCATGTAGCAGTGACCACTTCTCCTTAGACTCGTGCTCAATCCAGTCCGAGAAGCATTTCACCTGTGCCCCCGTCTTCCTCGTCACACTAGGACCATCTGTGGATAACTGTGGCAATGCTTTGAGGGCCTGGTCAGCGCTTGTAGTGGCCTTTTCCCCTGCCTGTCTTTTGTGCGTCCGGATCTGCTCATCCAGAATCTTCCAGAGTACGTCAAACTTTTACTACTGGTTCTGGTTGCACAACCGCTTGAACATGTTCATCAAGTCATTAATGTAGAACTGCTTATAAAAGTTTGCATCCAAGTGCCTCATGCACCACCTGCTCCGCAGATCCACCCATGGAAGTGGTTCGTTCTCTCCTTGTTGTAGTTGGGTTATTGCACTTAGCAGCCCCGCATGTCGATTATGTATGACGCATACGTTAGGACAACCCTGTACAACAGAAATCCTTAAATTCCTCAAGAACCACAACTAGCTGTCCGTGTTCTCGTTTTCAACGAATGCGAAGGCCATGAGAAGAATCTGTTTATTCCCGTCCATCACTACTGCAGTCAGTATCTAGCCCTTATACTTCTCAGTCAGGAAGGTGTCATCCATGCACAAGATTGACCGGTAGTGCTGGAATGCAGTGATGCATGGACCAAAGGCGAAGAATGCTCACTTCAGTACCGTCTTATTGCCCCACTTCGGATGTGTGGAATCTTCAATGGCGACATAAGTACTAGGATTCCTATCATGTATGACCCAGAGTTGGTCGAGCAGGTTGTGGTAGGAGTCCTCGATTGTACCGAACCTTGATTCTAATGCCTTCTGTTTTGCCCTCCACGCCTTAGCATAGCTGATTGTGTACTAGAACCTTATCTCAATCACCTTAATAATGGATCGTGGCTCAAAATCTAGATTATCCATGATCTCACCGTACATGATGTTCGTGATGAAGCCTGATGACATGTTCTTTTGGGACTGTACTGACTCAGGGATGGCACATGTGTGAGGGACCACTATAGAGTATTTCTAATAGGTGTCCCACTTAGGCTGAAACGCGTGCATTCGCTAAGGCCATCCTTGCATGCCGCACTTCACGTCGTAGCATCTTGGGTTAGACTTGACGACTGTGAATGTTCGCTACACCGATAAGACCCAGAATTTGACTGCCTCCTGCATGGCCTCCTTGCATTTGTACATGGCTCCTTGCCTGATCTCGCTCTGGCCGTACTCCCACGGCACACGGGAGCCTTCGTTAACGATGAGGTTGTCAACCGGTGTGTGTTCCACTCGGATGGAATTGCCTGCTGCTCCACAACATCCTCATCGTCATATCCTTCATCTTCTAACAATGCCTGGTAGTATTGGTCTTCGAGATCCATCAGTTGGACTAGGGTTTTCATCTCCTCACCCTCGTCAGCAATCCAGTAGCTTGCCTGACTGAAGGAACTCCTTCCACACGGTCTTCATCGACAGCATCAAGAACTCTCGGACCTTCGACCATTGTGTGTGCCGCATTGTGGCTAGAGTTCTCGACTTCTTCTTCAGCATCACCACCCCATTCTTGTTCAGTCGTCGATGCAGGAGTGGGCTTGGCATATGCCTGGACGAGAAGGATGAAATCCCGCCATTCCTCCCTCATCTTGTGTACATATAATTGCCATGACCTTGTTCATTTGAGCTATACTAACTCCCAATATGTGCCCTGTGGTACTCGGTTGGCAAGGCAACTCAATCTCAGATCATACACAGCATGGTCCAAATTGAATGTGTGAAACAACCACCGCATCACAGCGCCCCACGTACGCTGTGATATGGGGGATTCCCGATCTTCACGACGTAGGATCGATGATAACTTTGGATCCGTGTAACCTGACGAACCGATGGCGCCAACCATCACAAAACAAAGAACTCGCGACAAAAGAATTCGCCCAACCACACGCTCGTGATCCCGTCTACCCGACCACACAAAGTAGACGTGTCGCCACTCCTGCAAAACACAAGGATTCACAAGAACAACGGGGTTGAGAACGCCCAATTCCCCTCTAGGTTGCACTGTATGTCAAACCCTAGGAAGAACAAGCGTATAGCTCTTTTTCTGAAATAATAGATTCATATTCGTGGTCCCCCTCTCCCAAAAGTAAATACATCCCCTTATATAACAAACCTCTAGGGCCGGCTGGGCTAAAGGACCGATTCCTACTCGGCTCCATCCAAGGGAATAGCATGCTGGCCAACCAATACACGGTTCGCCAATCAGATAAATTACGCACCAACCAATAGATGGTTCGGCCAAGGAAATAGCATGCAGGCCCACCTGTGACGTGGCGTAGACAGAAGTCAATCCGAATTGGCTTTCTCCAGGATCTCCAAAAGATTGATCATGTTTTCTCATTGTTTTATGGGCAATAGCTTCATGCTTGGCTGAACATTGTAATTGCACCATGTGGTTTCACACTGCATGCATCCTTAATAAAATAATAATATTGCTCTTCTCTCCATGTCAATCAAGAATCCAACCGAGGCTTGTATTTGTGAGATGAATTGTGGCTCGTGGCTTCATAAGTGACATTTGTGCACCCAATCAAACATATGTTTACATTAGCAAGATCATCTTCTCTTCTCCGGCTGATACGGTCTCACATGCTTCTATACGTATAAAGCGCACACACACAATATGAGACTATTAGGCAAGAATATATATCCATTAGAATCAAGATTAAAATTAATTGGGAACGAGTTCACCTGCTGATTAATTAATTTAGCCCTTGCTCGTGTAATCGGTCCAATCGGGATGTCCTCATCATCCTCCCCTTCTTCATGAAAAGCCGTCCTCGGCTTTTGGTAACCTGAAAGTGTACTAAACAAAGAGAACAGCGTATATGCATGGTATATGTATTTATCATCCATTTTACCTCCCCTTTTGTTTTGCAAATCATGAATAGTACAACAATAGCCATTAGATAGATGTGATGTATTCATCTCAACACTCTTTTCATTTAGCACATTATGATTATGATTTCTTGAAAGTATTCTAAACAAAGAGAATAATGTATATGCGTGATATATGTATGCATCAATTTTTTTGTCATTCTCGTTATTTTGCACAAACCAATTTGCACAACAACAACTATAGGATGTATTTGGTATATAAATTTTAGTACTCCATTCATTCACATCATTCTCCTTCCCATAACAAAAAGTCGTCTTGGACTTTTCTAAGTACATGGACAAGATATTAAAGGGACAAACTAGATCAAGTTGTTCAAATATGAGCAGAAAATTTTTTAGAGCCTTCCATGCTTTAACTGTGTTACTCTGATTACTTATATATGATTGTACAGCAAAGGATGAACAAGTAGGCTTAAGAAATCTTTCTAAACAGCAAGCACTATTATTCAAACTTATCTTATTGTGGTCATGACATGGCACAAAAGATTCTTTATCCAAAACACGCAATTTCAATTCATCAAGCTTACCACATGTAATGCATATTCGATAAACATAGAACTTACCATCTACACCATAATCTCCAATCAAATTGAATGTATATGTGTAGGCATAAGTACCAGCTAGAGATTTTAAACATGAAATTTCAGCAACATTCTCAACAACACTAGATAGCTCTCTAGGATCATCAAACATGATATAGTACAAAGAATCACTAGGAGATACTCTAGTAAGAACTTCCTTATGAGTAATCAATTCCATATTATGTAATTTAAGCATATCAAATTCAGAATGTGGAATTTCCATTTGATTCAAAGAGTTCTCACAATTACCAACCTTTTCTTGATGAACTAACAAATCAGCACCAATGTTGTGACCTTTAACATCTTCCTCAGATGATGTAGGTGCTATAGGTATTAATTCATCATAATCTGACCATGGGGCAGCAAGCACTCCTCCACTCTTGGTGATCCCCTCATCTTTTGCTTTCAATGGTGCCGGTTCTTGAATGTTCAACTCCTCTTCTTTAATGTCAACCTGCTCAATATGAGAAACAACACTAGAAGTAGAGAGTAAATTGTTAATTTCAGCAATAACCTCACTTTTACTATCTTCTACTTCACTCATTTCTTTTGGTGTATCCCTCACACTCTCAAATTGGATGCTCTCAACCTCACATATGGTGGAATCACACAGCTCACAATTTTCAACACTCTCTCTCAATTTGGCTATGTGGCTCTCATCCTCACATGGGTTTTGAAGCATCTTATCTTCCATTAATCGTGGGCGAAGAATGGCGCAATTGTCATCAACCACGATCTCCTCATGTACTGCGGGGTTGTGCGGGCAAGACTACTCGTCTCCTTGGCGAAGAAGAATTCCCACGCTTGACCATCTTCTCAAGTGACACACGGTGGATGAATGAGAATTAAAGAGTCGGCGCAGATTCAACTGATGTGCGTGCCAGTCTTTAAGTCTCTTTTCCACCTTCATAGCATATTTCACAAGATCTTGCAGACTACGAAAATATTCATCTTGAAGTGCAGCAACGATTTGAAAATTCAAGCCTGCTTTGAAGTATTTCTTTTCTTGATGTGCACTAGTGATATTGGCACGGCGCATTGCATGATTCAGCTCAACATAGTAATCTTGGACAACTCTGCATCCTTGTGTAATGCTCTCCACATGGTGTAGTAGTTCCCCTTCATAATAGGATGGAACAAATTCTCTTCTCATAGCCCATTTTAAATTGACCCAAGATGTAATGAGGCGTTTCCCACTAAGTTGTTGCCACCAACTAGCGGCATAGTCCTCAAAAAACAAAGTGGCCACTCTCACTTCCTTGGTTTCTGATTCGAACTTTTGGGATTCAAGCTCGAACTCCATGTCTTGTACCTACTCAAGATACTCCTCTGGATCATTACTACCATAGAAGGGAAGATACGTATACTAGCGATCTGCCATAGTTAGTAGCAAAGAAAAACTATATATGTGGATGTGGAAGTTTTTATTTGTGGAAATCACTCAACCTCACCTTCTCTTACCAACCGAAGTTCTTATGCGTCCTTGATGGAATTGAAGAGTTGCACGCACTTTGGTGACGGTAGACAACACAAGGTGATAGATTGCGAATTCAATTGCACAAGCACTGTTAGACAATGGCTTATTTGTGGAGCTTCGAGGGAAAAGTATTTACCTATGCAATCTGAAATTTCTAGATATTGTAAAGCTAGGTAACAATCCAAACTAGAATTCAATGCCTAGTTGCTGACCTTATGATATAAGCGAAGAACGAAGCAACTCACACGCAAAGATGATGGAACTTAGTGCAATCAAAGGAATGAGCTAATATAAAAAAAAAGTGATGAACAACTAGCTCGTATTGCACAAGTTATGGAGAGACGCTAGCTAATTGCTCAAAGATATGTAATAGGGCACAAGATTGTTCAAAACAAATAAATAGCACAATCTGAAATTCGACAATGATAGGGTGTGCTCATAATAGGTGATCGGCCAAGTATTGTTTTTTTTTATTCTTCTATTTTTTTCTTTCTTTCTTTTCTTCTTCTTCTTCTTTTTTACCAGACCAATCAAATTGTCACAACAGCAGCACTTTAAACCCCACTTTCGGCTATGAAAGTAAATAGCAGTTTCAGAAGTGTGCAAAGTATAAACGAACAACCCTAGAGCAAATCAAATAGCTAGTCTCGAATAGGAGCAAAGTATTCGCAAAGAATTGAATTGGCTCACAAAAGATATATGCGATTTTTTAACGTGTGTACTGTAGCGATATGTTTCGCGTACTGTGACCAAGGCAAGGCAGTGCGAGCGCAAATCTGATTTTTTTTCCCAATCTATTTCGCGCACTGTACCGTAGCGCGACTGTAGATCGTGTCACTGTAGCAATGGTTGTGTACTGTAGCAATTTTGGATACCTCATCAGAGCGAGCGCAGCAGCGTGAGTGCTTTTTTTCTCCGCGCGTAGCCGATCACGCTTCAACCAAATAAGATCGCAATGCAGATAAAAACAAGATTCGGTGTGCACCGCTGCACGCACACTTTAGCTTAACGAATTTTGTTTTTGCTCACGCGATTACATGCGCCGCGATTTGAATTTTTTTTACCGACTAATAGATTAGAAACAAGAAATTGAAGCTACGCAAAGGAAACAAAGATCAGCGACTAAACACAATTTCTAATGGATCAAAACCTAACAAAACTCACAAGAATTAACACATTGAAACTACGGGCTAAAGGATTTTTTTGTGTGGCTTTTTGTGTATAGGATAGAAAATAAATATAACTACGGGTAAATTGATCCTACCGTGGCAACCGATGCTCTCATACCAAGATGATACGGGGATGCCCGATCTTCACGATGTAGGATCGATGATAACTTTGGATCCGTGTAACCTGACGAACCGATAGCGCCAACCACTATCAAAACAGCAACCTGCGACAAAAGAATTCGCCCAACCACACGCTCGTGATCCCGTCTACCCGACCACACAAAGTAGACGTGTCGCCACTCCTGCAAAACACAAGGATTCACAAGAACAACGGGGTTGAGAACGCCCAATTCCCCTCTAGGTTGCACTGTATGTCAAACCCTAGGAAGAACAAGCGTATAGCTCTTTTTCTTAAATAATAGATTCATATTCGTGGTCCCCCTCTCCCAAAAGTAAATACATCCCCTTATATAACAAACCTCTAGGGCCGGCTGGGCTAAAGGACCTATTCCTACTCGGTTCCATCTAAGGGAATAGCATGCTGGCCAACCAATACACTGCTTGCCAATCAGATGTAAATTACAGCACCAACCAATAGATGGTTCGCCAAGGAAATAGCATGCAGCCCACCCGTGACGTGGCGTGAGCAGTCAATCCGAATTGGCTTTCTCAGATCTCCAAAAGATTGATCATGTTT
This sequence comes from Ampelocalamus luodianensis, assembly GCA_036346255.1. Lineage (NCBI taxonomy): Eukaryota > Viridiplantae > Streptophyta > Magnoliopsida > Poales > Poaceae > Ampelocalamus > Ampelocalamus luodianensis. The sequence continues at coordinate 18,333,961 of CM070625.1, forward strand.
TCTCATTGTTTTATGGGCAATAGCTTCATGCTTGGTGAACATTGTAATTGCACCATGTGGTTTCACACTGCATGCATCCTTAATAAAATAATAATATTGCTCTTCTCTCCATGTCAATCAAGAATCCAACCGAGGCTTGTATTTGTGAGATGAATTGTGGCTCGTGGCTTCATAAGTGACATTTGTGCACCCAATCAAACATATGTTTACATTAGCAAAGACATCTTCTTCTTCTCCGGCTGATACGGTCTCACATGCTTCTATACGTATAAACCTGCACACACACAATATGAGACTATTAGGCAGTAACATATATCCATTAGAATCAAGATTAAAATTAATTGGGAACGAGTTCACCTGCTGATTAATTAATTTAGCCCTTGCTCGTGTAATCGGTCCAATCGGGATGTCCTCATCACGCTGCTCTGGTCTTGTTAGGGTCACGGTCGCCGATTGAAAATAACGCAAATCAATCTCTTTGAGATCCTCCAGAATAGTCCCCGGACCATAGAAAATTTTGAAATTGGTGGCGTCCGACATATTTGACGTACTGCACCGTAAACAAGATTTTCACGATTAACCACATATCTAAAACTAAACTACCCACCAAAAAAGATTATGTACAACATAGTACACTACGTAATCTTATGTCTAAAACTACGTAATCCATTCGGTTAAAAAAATTACTTAAAAGGTGGCCAACCGGTCGGGCAGTGCTTCGCTAGCTTCTCTCCTCCCTCTACTCGCTCTCTGCTCCTCTCCCTTCCCTCCCCTTTCTCTTTTTTCTGAATAAATGTGAGTTACGATAGAATTTTTGGTTCTTTTATAAGGTAGATTGTGTCGCCATTTCAAATGACGACAGAGACTTGTGAGATCCCTTTGCCATTTGAAATAATGATTTTTCTAAATTTTAATATTAATTTTTTTTACCCAGGCGGATCCCTGTCGCCGGTTGAAATGGCAACAAGGTCATGTCGCTAATTGGAATGACGATATGGACATCTCGCCGATCCAAGTGGCGACAGGACCATCTCTGCAAGGTTACTGTCGCCAATTGGAATAACGATAGGACAATTTTGCCATTTTAAATGGCGAAAGTAGTCTATTTTTGTAAAAAAATTGTTTGTTTATTTTTTATTTTTCTACTAAAATAATATTATTTCAAAAACATTATATGACTGTGTCCTATGCCTCGGCCCCACATGTCATCGAGAGCATCCAAAACCCCATTCCCACAACCCTCCCCTCCCCTCTGCTTCTTCACCAGATCCTACCGCCAATCATGGCTTCTTCGCATCCAATATGGCCACCAAGAGCCTAGCCACGCATCGCCTTGCGAAAGAAAATGCGATGGGGGCCCTCTCCATCAGCCGTTGATTCGGTTGATCGAGGAGGAATCAACGGCTGACGGTGAGGCCCTCCCCGGCAAATTTCCTTCCTCGCCGTGCCCCCACCCTACTCCCCCATCCTCTGCCTCCTCCTCATCGCCGTCCACCTACCGCCCACCGCGTCTGCCAAGAACTACACCGTGTCCAACTCCACCGCCTCCCGCGCTGTCGCCTCCCCCTCCTACCGCCGCATATCGTGGGCGAGGAACGCCACGCTCCTCGGCTCTGCATCGCTCCTCCCACGAGCGGCCGCCGTCGCGCTCACCACCCCCTCTCACGATGACATTGACACCAGCTATGCCCATTTCTCGGATGTGAGGTCCCGGAAAATGAACAGAAACTGAAGATTTCATAAATTTAGCGTCGGAGAGTTGTAAGATCGAGGAGGCCGACTAGAGGGGGGTGAATAGGTGTTTTAAAAACTTCTATGCGCTAAAACCGATTTCTAATGCGGAAGCTAATACAAATACGATTTTGCACAATTAAAACCTAAATCAACTAGATTCAACTAAGTGCACCAACAATACAAGTCTATTGATAATAATCAATCAAGCATGGACTTGTGAGCAATTCAATTTAAGCAATGTAAATGACATTATTGCAATCACACACAATGAATAAGCAATTTAATACAAGGTATATAAATTGCACAATGTAAAGCAAGCATTCATACACAATGAATGTAAATGCAATAGTAAGGCAATAGAGATCACACCACAAAGACACGTCGATGTTTTACCGTGGTGGTCGGAGACTTGCCGGTCTCCCCTAATCCACGTTGAGGGAAACCCAAACCAATTGGGCCGGCTCCACAAATTAAGCCTTCCTCTGAGGTATCAACACCTCTCTCCACTAGGGTTGCTCTTACTCCACTTCGGAGATGGCGAGCACCAAGACACTCACAAACACCGGGCCTTCTCACAAGCTTCACTTGAGAAGATCACCGGACCACGACGCCTCCACGCCGTCTAGGTGTCGGCAAACACCAAGAGTAATAAGCCAAGCCCCTTGCTTGACTCTCACCACATGCAACGAATGCACAAGCTCAAGTGGATACAAAATCCACCTCTAGATGCAACACATGCAACTAGAGACCTCTCTCCTTGCTCACAAGGTGCAACACATGCAACTAGAGACCTCTCTCCTTGCTCACAAGGTGCAACACATGCACAATTGAGAGAAGAAGCTCACACTAGCTCAAGTAAGTGAAATGGGATGCCAAGGGTTGCCTCTCAACCGGCCAAGGGGGTATTTATAGCCCCTACGCCAAAAACTAGCCGTTTGGAGATGAAACAGCCAAAAACTAGCCGTGGTCGTACCGCCCTCACAAGGGCCGGTACAACCGTTCTGGGCGGTCGTACCGCTCTTTACATGGCGGTCGTACCGCAGCTCAAAATCAGCACAGATGACACTCGGTAAAAAGGTCATAACTTTTGACTCCGATGTCGGAATTGAGTGATCTTGGACTCTATTGAAAGCTTATTCAGTGGGCTACACAACCCACCTATTTGATTTGATCTCAAACACATTTTATCAAATAAAAAAGAATAACTTCAAAGAGTCACTACCATGGTCTAAGTCCAAATGATAGCAACAAGCAATCTTAGACCATGCCAAGGGAATACACATGAATCTTAACCATTTGTAAAACACATTTGCAAACATAGATCATGCCACAAGGAGTAGGTACATGGACTTCAACCGTTTGCAAAACACATTTGCAAAGTATAGTCACATGCTACAAGGATTAGACGCATGAGCCTCGACTATTTGCAAAACACATTCGCAAATAATAGCATCATGCCACGGTGAGCTAGAGCAAGCAAGATTGAGCTATCAACACATGATAAGACTCAAGCTACTAGACAAGACCCCTCTTAATAGTACGGCAACCTATACTAGCAATCCGGTCTTCCAACCAAACACCAAGACCGGTAAAATACTAGGAACACATCCTTAGCCCTAGCTAGTCATACCTTTGCCTTGAGCATTTTCTTGAAGGTTGATGACGCACATCTTCACTTCAAGTCCGGGTCATCGTCTTGATATGCATCAACCCATGATGCATCCTTTACTTGACCTCAATCAACATATGATGAGTCTTCTCTTGACTTGATGATCAACTCATGATCATCTCTTCTTCGAGATCTTGATATGCATCAACACATGATGCATCCCCTTCTTAAACCTTTACTTGATGACGATCAACTCATGATGCCATCCGAAGTCTTCATTACCCTGGAACATAACCTATTCATCCAACTCATAAAAATTGTTAGTCCCATAATGATTAACATTAATTACCAAGATATACTTGCAACAAATACTTCTAAACAAACTGTTGAAAAAACCTGGACCGGTACAACCGCCAACCAAGTTGCGGTACTACCGCTTGTTCCGGTCGTACCGCACGCAGGAGCGGTACTACCGATTGCAGGGTTTCCAACTAAGCCGAAAAGACATGCTCTCTGGAAAATTCATACCGCCATACAAAATTCGGTACAACCGCATCGCGCGACAACCGCTTCTCAAATGCGACGCGACGACAACAAAGATAGCTCCGAGCCAAAATGCATCGGTTCGGTTTTATGCAACCACCAACTAGAAATCGAACGACCGATGTGCGGTCATACCGCACCAAGATCGATCGAATCAGAGTGCGGTCGAACCGCCATAACACGCCGGTTCATCCGATTTCTGACAAAAGCACTTAGAGTTTCCAAAACTCAAATTCAAATGCATTCATGATCCTTACTTGATCCATAAGGCACAAGAACATGCTATCAATCTACTAATCATGATCCCTCTATTGTCATGCATTTCCCTTACCATGTCGCCATCCATGAATGGACTAAGCCTTCAAACATCTTAGCACACATGTTAGTCCCACATCACAATCTCAGATAATTGAATATAGATAAACATGAGTATATATAAACTACACAAGTTATATATATACTCACATATAAGTATATATGAACTACACAAGTTATATATACCAAATATGAGTGTATACAAACTACACAAGTTGTATATACTCATATGAATATATTAACTACACAAGTTAAATATATTCAAGGATATATGAGCATCTATGAACTACACAAGTCTCATATGCTCTCATATACTCATGTGAATATATTAACTATAAGTCAAATATATTCAAGGATATGTTTCAACGTAAAGATCCTTAGTATATGTGGAAAGAGAATATGGATTAATACTAATGAAACCATAAAATATAGAATGAACTCCCCCTAAATGTGTGCATACACAAATGTGTAATGGAAACATATGCACATATCCAAGTTAACCTTTTGGTGGAGTTTAACCTATATTTTGGATCCGAGGAATGCAACAAGATATAATAAGAAGTAAAATGCATACCTCTTGTATTTTTCATCTTTATATCCAAACGAGACTGTTTGGATTTTTGCTTTTATATCCAAGCTGAGACTAAACATGATATAACAATAAGAGTGTTAGTCTCACAAGTGCATTTGTCATTAATCACCAAAATACTCCATTAACACATAATGGCGGGTCTAGATCCTTCAAGAGTTGAAACAAGAGAAGTCTGCACTTTGCATAACGTTTGAGTGACTTCATTTAACTCAGGAAGGAGGGCAGAGATTGGCTGCAGATATCTGATGACAGATCTAACGGCCATTTCGCAATTCAGTTATCACTGCGCGTCATTTTCTGTTGTCGCATGTGCTGAACAACTTTTACTTTCAGTTCTTACTTTGTTCTGTAATTCTACTCGGTAAATCCCCTGGCTTTATATAGTCCAGCGGCTTGGTAATGAAAAGGGAGGAGAACAACGCATATTCTAGTATCTAGTTTGTTAGCTTGGTAGAACTCTAGCGCACTTTCCCCCATTCTCCCTTCTCTCATCCACGACCCTGCCAAATTGTTCCAATCGAGCTATCTAAATGTTTAGGGTCTGTCAATGGTATCAGAGCACACACGATCCTTGGAGGCATAGGTCTGATTGAGTGAGGTTTGAGCGATCAAAACATTTGCTGCTGTAAAATTCCTTATCTCGAGCAGATCCGGGAGGCGACGGTAGACACAGATCTTGGCCAACAAAGAAATTGGAGAAAGAACTCAATCAAGGGACAGAGGAGAGAGGGTGGTAGCAAGCTGCTGGTAAAATCTCTCCAATTTACCTGGTAAACCGGGGTGGATGGTGGCGAAGACTCGCTCACACAGATCAATTGAGGAAGAAGAAATCAAAATGGAGAATCGGGCTGAAATCATCAAGATTCAGGAGAAGTTGATGGAATTGGACACTCTGAAGTCAGACATGGGTGAGATTAAGAAGCTTTTATTCACCAAATTTTCGCAGTGTCGACAACGGGCGCTGAAGCTGTGACGATGGAAACCAGGAGATTGGCCAATATTATCTGTAATAGGGATGAGCACATTGGGAAGTCATGAACAGAACAGGATGACAGGGGAACCAACCACTTTTTTCGTGGAACCAAATACGGAAATACCAAACTTTAACCCCATTTTTTCACCAGCCATTCGGACTACTTCACAGGTGGACGTGAGGGAACGGTCAGGAATCCAGCAGAGAGGAATTCAGCAGCCATTTGTAACTAATGTTTCGATGAACACCCAAGAGTTCCACCATAGACAAGGTAATCCTACGATTCCACTGTGGACTTGGCAAAGTACTAATCAAACGGCAATAGCTCGGATGTACTTTCATCCTGTGTTGAATGCAAACATGTATCAGGATCCATACTTATATCATACTGGACCGACACACTCATCAATAAACCCTGGGGTGAATGTGATCTGTCTAACTGGAAATATGAATTGGAATGCCAATGGAAGTGGACATCAGTATGCCGATGCTGTATTAAGGGGACCAAAATTAGAGATACCTTTGTTCTCTCGGGATGATCCGAGTGGGTGGCTGGAACAATGTGAAAAATTCTTTGAGATGGCTGGCACGCGTAGAGATCAGTGGGTGAACATAGCGATTGGACATTTTTCTGGAAGAGCTCATACATGGTTCAAAGGCATTGGCATAGCATGGCAAGTGTTGAATTGGCAACAATTATGCGCTATGTTAGTAAACAGATTTTTAGAGGCGAGCGCTCATGAGGCAATGGAAAAACTTTAGACCATGAAGCATATAGGCAGTGTGGGCAAATACATAGATTATTTTGAAAAATGTGTAGAATTAGTGAGGAGAGATCATCCTTACTTACAAAGAGGCTTTCTGTTGAGCTGTTTTATTGGGGGTCTGAAGGAAGAAGTCAAATATAGGGTGAGTAGTCATCAACCCAAAGGACTGTTAGAGGCTTATTGGTTTGCTAAGCTAGAAGAAAAGGCAGTCCTGGCCAGAAGGACTAATCATGTAGGAGGTATCAGCAAACCCAAAACCAATTTTAACATTCACAAGACAGGACCAACCAAGAACACTCATATAGATGGAAATGAAAAGGGAAGAACACCTGGTCAAGAGGTTAACAATAGAACTTGTTGGCATTGTAAAGAACCATGGGTTCCAGGCCATCATTTGAAGTGCAAGGTCAAGAAAGCATTACGTGTCATTCTAATGCAAGGAGAGGAGGAGGTAACTAAAGATGATGATGAACATGAATTGAACCAGGAGCCAGGGTTCATCACTACTCCTGGGAGTCCCAAGGAGGATGAAGACCATACAGAATCTGAGCAACTCTTGGTGATTTCGAGTATGGCCAGGGAAGGAATAGCAGGTTATGCTACCTTCTCCTTGATTACAATGATTGGGGGAAGACAGGCAGTGATGCTAGTGGACAGTGGCAGCACAAATACATTCATGGACTATGAGTTTGCTATCAGAAGTGACTATAAGTTAATATACCAAACATAAAAAAAGTGGTAGTGGCTGGGGGTGGTGAGCTGTGCATAGAAGCTAGGACTGAGAAGATTTCATATGTGGTACAAGGCTATACATTTACCAACTCATTTCAGTTGCTGAACCTCAGAAGTTATGATATAATCTTAGGGACGGATTGGATATATGAGCACAGTTCGATTGGATTGAATCTGAAAACCAGAGAGCTAACCATGTGTAAAGAGGTCAGAACAGTTATTCTCAAAGACTATACCACTCCTAACAAACATTGTATGGTAATTGCATCCAAATTAGAGAAGATGTTGAGAAAAGAAGTACTGGGATACATGGTACAAGTTAATTGGGTTCAGGAAGTTGAAACCCAAGGTTCAAAGAAGTTACCTGTGGAGATACAAGGGGTACTACAATAGCATGCTGAGGTTTTTGAGGAACCCAAGGGGTTGCCACCAAAAAGAGATTGTGATTATTCCATACCACTGAAAAGCAATGTAGACCCTCCAAATATCATACCCTACCAAATTCCTCATCTTCAAAGGAATGCTATGGAGGACATTATTAAGCAGCTTCTGAAATCCAAAGAGATTCGAGCCAGTGTTAGCCCATATTCATCTCTGGTTGTGATGGTCAGAAAAAAAAAGATGGATCATAGAGATTATGTATTGACTATAGACAACTCAATTCAATGATAATTAAGAACAAATTTCCTATGCCCATCATAGAAGATCCATTGGATGAACTACATGGTGCAACTATATTTTCAAAACTAGATCTGCGATCAGGCTATCACCAAATTCGAATGGAGGAAGACATCCCAAAAACAACATTTAGAACACATTTGGGTCATTATGAGTTTACTATTATGCCCTTTGGGCTAACGAATGCTCCAACCACATTTCAGTCCCTCATGAATTACATATTCAGGCATTATTTGAGAAAATTTATCCTAGTGTTTTTTATGACATTTTGGTATATAGCAAGACCCAAGCTGATCATGTGGAACATTTGAATTTGGTTTTACAAATTCTGGGGTAGAATCAATTATTTGCAAGAAGAAGTAAATGTTGTTTTGCAATGACTGAGATAGGGTATCTGGGTGTAACAGCCCAAATTTTGAAGAAATTAAAATTTATGTATTTTGTGGATTTTCTGGAATTTTCAAAAGCTTTCCTTAATTAAATTAAAGCTAATCAAATTTATGTGCAAAATATATTACCACAAAATAGCTGGAAATATTTTATTTAAGTCCTAAATGCTCCGGAGAATTTCGTGAATTTTCTCGAATTTTGGACTTAAATTGCTATATTCTAAAGCCAAATTGAATTATCGGTATTTAATTAAATCGAAATCAAAAGAAATTACAAAAGATGTCCGGGCCGAAACCCTCGGCCCGACCATTCCATGCGCACGGCCCGCTCCACCGCGCCTCTCCTCTCTCTGTGCCAGCGGGACCCACTGTCGATCTCCCCTCTCTCCACTCGCGCCGCCGGTCACATGTCGGCCGTTGGATTTAAATCCAACGGCCAGAACGCAATGAAGCATTCGGACGACTCCAACATCCCCAACCACCGGTGACCGTTAGATCTAAATCCAACGGCTCGCCCAAACCCAACTTACCGTTTCGCTCCTTCTCTCGATCGGCCGATCAAGATCCAACGGTGTGCTAGCTCCCAGCGTCGCCGCCGCACATTCTATCTCCACCGTCAGATCAAAATCGAGCCGCTCTCGTCGTCGTCTCCCTTTCCTTTCTTCCTCCTTCCCTTTCCTTCTTCGCCGCGCGCCCGCCATTGATGCCGAATCGGAGACCTTCCATACTCGGCGCAATCCTGATTTAAAGCCCGCATTATCGTGAGCATTTACACCGTCAATCGTCTCCGCCTCCGACACGGCCATTTTCCTTCCATCTTCGGCCCCAAATCGCCATAATCCGCGCTATCTCCATACGGACCTTCTTGAGCTCCACGCGGCTCGGCGCGCGCGCCCTATAAATAGGTGCTCGGGACGCATTGACCCCACACCTCAACGCCGCCACCCACGTAGCTCCTCGTCGCCGTGCGCCCTATTTCGAAGATCCTCGCCGGCGAAGCCCTCGGTTCTTCCCGTTTCGGCGCCACCGTAGCTCCTTCGTCTCGCCGACCCCACCATCGTCACCGCGCATCAACGGCGGGCCACCACTCCTACTTCACGGAGGATCACGGAACCACCACTTCGTCGACAACCGCACGCCGCCGCCGCCAAACGTCGTCGCCGACGACCTTCCGGCCACACTCCGCCGCTGTTTTGGTAACCCCGAGATCGCACGGCTCCTCTCCCTTTTGCGCACATCCACTCCCCGCCGTGGCGTGTACTTGGCGAGCTCGTCGCCGGCGCCTCGTCGTCGGGCACATGTGGCCATGCCACATCATTGCCATCTGGCGCCACCTCACCGGCAACGCTATGTGGCGCTGCGTGTCGCGCGTGTCGGCGCTGTGTGGCGGGTCCACCGCGACCGCCCGCACGGCTCGGTGGAATAAGTCCACCGTGAGCCGTATGCAGCGACACGTGGGGCCGCTTGTCGAGAATTCTTTTAATTCTTTAATTCCCGAAAATTCATCATTGGCGTCGACTGCGTAATAAATAAATTTCCTTTAGAAAAATAATTCGAGAATTCAATTAAATTCGATTTTGTATTAAACTTCTAAAATTCATAACTTTTGCATAAGAACTCCAAATTGGGTGGTTCAAGTTGCAAAATTTGTCTAAAATCATAATCTAGCTATTTAAATCAAAATATTTCAATTTGGAGTTAGTTTGAGTTGAGTTTTTGAATTTATTTGAATTTGAGTTGATTTTGTCGTAATTTTTGCGTTTAGACCTCGACGACTCCGGAGAGTTAGATCCTTCAACGACTTAGAATTTCAAGACTTGACGAAGGCAAGTTACACTATTGATCATATTGTTCCCAGTATTTTAAATTATTTAATTCCTGTTTTAAATTACTATTGCATGCATATGTTTATATAATTGTTTAAATGTCCTGTTTATATATAGTTACTCCAATCTCCATTGTATGGCCAATTTGATTTTTGAATATGAATACCATGACACCCTTAGGCAAAGTTCTATTAAAATTTGTCATATGCTTAGCCATGCTTAGACCACTTTTATTTGGGAAGGTTTAGCCAAATCCTTTACAATTTGATTTTAAATGGTCTCGGTGGTATTGTTTTACCATGGAAGGCTTTTTATGAGTTTTTCACTCTAAATAAAATAAAATGGGTTTGGACTTGGGTGTGATGGATGTATGGTGGGTGCAGGTTCATGCACGGGCCTAATCTGGTTAGGATTACGACCCATGGGTTTATTTAAATGGAAAGTCGCCCAAGTCAGTTAAGGACCGGTCTTTGAGCGTATTTTGCTACGCCTTACCGTACCACCACATGTCTGGAATGGGACAGATTTGGCTAAATAATCTGTGGTGTCTTAGTGATATTTATGCAATATTGTATGTGTGGGTGTTGGTTAGACATTAGTCCCACCGGGCGCAAGAGGGGGCTTCCGGAGGATGGTTAGTCAATGGTAGCGAAACCTTAGCGGGCATAAATACATTAAGATCTTGCTTTGTAACGGCCTCATGATAATTGCTTAGTCACACGCCTTGCCAGCGTGCTTTGGCGACATTAAAAGCATATTATCTACGTGTGGGTAAAGCTGTACAAACTCTGCGAGTAGAAACTATTCGAATAACGCGTCGCGGTCATGGACATGCTAGCAAAGCCACTCTAAGTTAGACTTGTTTTTGGTTTATAAAATAATTTCCACAGTTGATTTTAGGATGGATAATCCTATGGTAAAAATTAGGCTGGTTAGCCAAGTGTTAGGAGGGTATCCTTTACTATTCATTTATTGGAGGTTATCCACTATTCATTGTCATCTTAATCACTGATTTCAATTATTGTATTAAAATTGGCCTTAGAAAACTATTAATGTTATTTAATCCGAAAATGCTGTTTATGCAAAACAACCTGCCATTATCCTTTGTTTACCTATGCATGCATTAATCTTCAATATTGGGTGTAACTTGCAAACACGGTAGTTGTGCTTACTCTTCTTTGAATAATCTTTATTCGGAGAAGACCTCTATCAAGGCGGTGAGGACACGGGCGAATAGGCTACGTCCCAGACGATTGCACAGTGGCAAGTTGTGTGGCCTACTACTCTTTTTCCATGTGTTATTTCTTTCCATTTGGCCTCGGGCCCGGTTGTAATAAAACTACGAGATAATATTAATAAAGAGCGTGATATGATTTTGCTATCACTTTTGATGGTATGTACTGCGAAATCTGGACTAGTGTATAAACACAGAGAATTGGGATCCTTCGTTCCCGGGTTCGACACTGGGGCACATTATCAGTGGAGCAGGAGTGGCTACAGATCCTAGAAAGATATCAGATGTGGTAAATTGGCCTGTTCCCAATTGTGACAAAATTGAAAGGATTTCTGGGTCTAACCGGTTATTATAGGAGATTCGTGAAGGGATATGGGAAGATTTGCAAACACTCTTTGATATATTAAAGAAGGATTCATTTGTATGGGGTGAAGCTCAGACAAAAGCTTTTGACAATCTGAAGAAAGTAATGACTACATGTCCTGTATTGGCACTACCAGATTTTACTAAACCATTTTATTTGGAAACCGATGCATGTGGCACTGGGTTGGGTGCAGTATTGATGCAAGAAAACATGACTATAACATATTATAGCAAAACTCTTGGTGTAAGAGCAGCTGCCCAATCCATATATGACAAAGAAGCAATGGTTATTTTGGAGGCATTGAAAAGATGGAGACATTTCCTGTTGGGAACTCAGTTGGTGATTAGAACAGACCAAAATAGTTTGAAATACACCACAACTCAGAGATTAGTGGAGGGGATTCAGCACAAATTACTACTTCAATTGCTGGAATTCGATTACATTGTGGAATATAAAAAGGGAAAAGAAAACCTAGTTGTGGATGCTCTATCTAGAAGGGATGCAATGGGCAGGGAGAATGAAGAGGTATGCTATGCCATAGTGACTATCATGCTCGAATGGGTGGAAGAAGTCAAAGGAAGCTATGTGAATGATTCACAATATGAGAAGGTGGTGGGCAATACTCAGAACAGTGATGAAATTAACAGCGGTTACACCATTGTGTCTGGACTAATGAGGTATAAGGGAAGGATATATGTGGGAGCTGGAAATGATACTAGGTCAAAGATTTTGGAATCTTTTCATGCTTCATCTATTGGAGGGCATTCTGGTATGAGAGCGACTTATCATAGAGTCAAAAAAATTATTTTATTGGCCTAGACTGAAGCAGAATGTGGAGATATATGTGGCTGAATGTCTAGTGTGTCAAATCACTAAATCTGAACATATCCACATTCCTGGGCTACTCAATCCATTGGAGATACCGGATGTGGCATGGACATATATCAGTATGGATTTCATTGAAGGGTTACCTAAATCCAGAGGTAAAGAGGTGATTTTAGTGGTGGTGGACAGGTTAACAAAGTATGCTCGTTTCCTCTCTTTAGCACACCCTTATTCAGTACAAGTGGTACATATTTTTATGGATAACATATTCAAATTGCATGGGATGGCTATTGCCATTGTAATCGATAGAGATCGAATATTCACTAGTCATCTTTTCTAAGAAATTTTCAGAACATTGAGGGTGTCCTTGAGGTTAAGCAGCGCCTACCATCTTCAAACGGATGGGCAAACCGAACGAGTAAATCAATGCTTGGAGGTATATTTGCGTAGTATGACATTTCAAGAGCCAAAGGAATGGATGGCTTGGTTGACAATGGCTGAATAGTGGTATAACACCTCTTATCATACTTCTTTGAAAATCACACCCTTTCAAGCTCTATATGGCTATCCACCGCCTCAAATCGGAGAACTATTTATTCCTTGCAACATTTCAGAGGAGGCAAGGATCACTGTGGGTCAAAAGGAACACATGCTGGAGCATCTGAAGTCTAATCTAATCTGCTGTCAAGAACAGAGAGGCAATTTCAAATTGGAGACATGGTATACCTCAAGATGCAACCTTATCAACAAACAACTTTTGGTATAAGAGGATCTCTGAAACTTAGATCAGGTTCTATGGACCCTTTAGAGTTCAGGAAAAAGTGGGATCAGTAGCTTACAAGCTTCAATTACCCGAAAACACTGCCATCCATCTTGTCTTCCATGTGAGCCAGTTGAAGAGACATCTGGGATCGCACGCTGTACCCATTCCAGGTTTGCCATTAGTTGGGGAGGATGGGAAGATCAAGACTGAACTTGTAGCAGTGTTGGACAGAAGGGTGATACCACGCCGAAATGAGCCAGTGGCTCAATGGCTGAATTTGGGTCCTGAAGATGCGACGTGGGAGGACACAAATTTTATTCGGAACACTTTTCCCAATTTTACACCTTGAGGACAAGGTGATACTCAAGGAGGAAGACAATGTGAGGTCCCGGGAAATGAACAGAAACTGAAGATTTCATAAATTTAGCGCTGGAGAGTTGAAACAAGAGAAGTCTGCACTTTGCATAACGTTTGAGCGACTTCATTTAACTCAGGAAGGAGGGCAGGGATTGGCTGCAGATATCTGATGGCGTATCTAACGGCCATTTCGCAATTCAGTTATCACTGCGCGTTATTTTCTGTTGTCACATGTGCTGAACAACTTTTACTTTCAGTTCTTACTTTGTTATGTAATTCTACTCGGTAAATCCCCTGGCTTTATATAGTCCAGCGGCTTGGTAATAAAAAGGGAGGAGAAAAGCATATTCTAGTATCTAGTTTGTTAGCTTGGTAGAATTCTAGCGCACTTTCCCCATTCTTCCTTCTTTCATCCACGATCCTGCCAAATCGTTCCAATCGAGCTATCTGAATGTTCGAAATTTTTACTGTTTTGGCCCCGTAGCATAATTTATTTTCAAAAGTAGCTCCATTCGGAAGTAATTAGCGAAATAGCACTGTGAATGCGATATCGTCGCCGCGGCTGAAGCGCGGGAGGGCATACCCGGCAAGGGGCGGCGGGACTGCCGATACTGCGCGGTTCATCAGGCTCCCGCCCAGCCAACCCCGCAGCGCCACCTCCCCGGCCCGCCACGCCTCACCTCTCTCCTCTCACCTCTCCACGCCACCGCCCCATGCGGCCCACCCATGCCGCCGCCCCATGCGGCGGCGCCACCATCGCCGCCCCCATGCGGCGGGCCCCCTCTTACGCCCCATGCGGCGTATATAAAATTGTTAGCCCATGCGTTACTATTTGCATGCCGCATGGCCACCATGCACCATAAATAGTAAGTTGTTAGGTTAGTTAATTATAATTAGTAGTTAGTTTAGTTAATTAGTATGGATAGATTTGAAAATTTTAAAATATATTAAATGATTTTAAAAAATTATGAAATTTTTGTGTAACATTCTACTACCATTTACTTATTTCTATAAATTTTTATAATTTTATTAGTTCAATTATGTTTTAAGCTAATTAGTATGTTTGTATCCTTAGTAACATTTATTGATTGATCAGAGATTTAAACCAGCCTCGAGCACCAGTGTTGATTTTACAAAGCTTTGAACAAGGTCCTTCCTCGTTTCACCCGATTCACACAGTATTGATTGTTTGAGCAGGCCCTCCCTCCACAGCGCCATGTGTTGATTGTTTGAGCGGACCCTCCCTCCACCTCGCCATGTGTTGATTCTCAGAAAACCAGCGAGCCTCCCGCATTTACACATTTGCGGCGATGTCACTTCCTACATTTATGGCTTAATTTGCGGTAGCGGGATAAAGATTCGCTATAAATTGGAGAGCTTCATTTCATATGTCGTCAGTCCTTGTTCATTTCGGTGAGCTCGCGGGAGAGTGCGAAGAAGGCGAGCACACAAATTTCATATCATGATGATCATGTGCGAGCTGAGAGAAGGAGCGAGCGAGAGAAGTTGAAGTTCATTTCATTTCGACTATATTTTTAGCTAATTTTAGCAATGTGATTAGGGTGTAATTAGATGAATTTTAGTTTGTTATTGCAGGTAACATGAAGTTCTCACTAATGTTCTTTATCCATGTGTTGGTAGGCATGTGTCTCACGGAGCTACTAGACCAATTCTCGATGAGGACCACGGTGCAGGCGTGGCTCACGGCCGACGCGGATGGCCCTCCGCCCACACTTGGGCGGGAGGGGCGGAGTGGCGGCTGGGCGGCGTTACACCCGATCCTCGGAGAGCGGGCTTGTTGCCCTTTGCGAGATGGTCTCCGTTGACGCTGGGTTCACCCTAGGCGGCAGACTTGCTGTCGCACTTGTTGACAGTGGAGGCGAGACACACACCTTCCACTTCCGGTGGGGTGAGATGGCGATCACCCTACGGGGATGTGTCGGTGTTGGCCGGTCTCCCGATCCGGGTGTGCCGCTTGTTCGGACCCTCGGGTGGGGCTGGAAGGCCGAGCTTGGCGGCGCTTTGGCCAATCTCTCGGAGTGCACGTGGTGTCCCGGGCATGGTGAGCGGTTAGGAATTGCCGCGAGTGCACTGCGAGTCGTTAGGGCGTACCTCATTGCTTACCTTCTCGGCTCTTTGGTTGGGTCATGTTTCCAACCACAAAGGCGATATTATGAACTGACTTCATCCAAATCGCGAATCTTTGGTTGGGCGGGGTGGGCGATGCCTCGGTCTGGTGGGGATCGGTGATCCTTGCGCCACATCGGGGTTGTGTGGCGCCGCGCGTAGTAGCACTACTTCCAACTGGCCATCGCTCGTGCTCCTGCGGTGTGGAGTTAGGAGCACTTCCTATTAGGCGGCCGACCATCGAGCGGCGCGCGTACACTATAGGCGGACCCGCCCACATGACCCCATAGGCGCGCCGACCATGGGCTTACGGTGGATTGCGCCCGTTTGCGGCTGGGCGGCGCAAGACCGGCGAGTGCTACTCGTTGTACCACAGCGAGTTCGAGTTGTTACCGCAGGCGACATCATCGGTGTCCATGGCATCCTACTTTCTGCCTCGATATAGCGCGCCACGGATATCCTCGCAATGCATCGAGGACATACCTTTGTGGAAGAAGACGACTGTCACTGGTATTCGCATATGGTGGAGCCTTACGGCGCGCGTGCGTAATGTCGACGATTTAGTGTGTACCGGTCGTGCCCCGGATGCGGGCCCACGGATCGAGCCGTACACGCGTGAGTCAAACTTAATTCGACTATTGTTTGCGGTCCTTACGTCTTATTTTCTAACATTAATCTCTTGAAATGCGGGCAAACAAGGTGGGGTGGGCGATTAGGGGTGGCCATTGCGGCGGCCGCGGATTTCGGCATGGATGAGCGCGGCCCATGTGGATGTGCAGGGTGGCGTCGTGATGCGGCCAGTGAGTCGTGCCGTGCGTGCATGGGTGGTACGCGTGCCCGCCGAGCAGCGCAAGGCCGACCATTTCTCCTCGGGCCGCGAGGAGGTGACCGGCGACAGCGGCACCACGAGCCTCGCGCGCGTCACGATCGTCACGGCGCTTCCCGACTTGCGAGCGGTGCGACACCTACCACCTCTGGTTGAAGTTTCATTGAGTCGTACCTTTCATTAATGAACATATTCGTATGTCGCTGCGATTAGAAAGTATGCTGCGCGTCCGAGTGCATCGGACGACGCTCAGCGACCAGATAGAACCCTAGCGGGTATAAAAAGTTTTGAAGCACATCTCGGCGGAGATGAAGAAAATTATAAAAGAACGAGCGCGGGTCGTTCGAGGCGGCGCCCATCAAGCTGAGGGCGTGCTCACCGGCTGGTCACCACGACTTAAGTCCGTGAGCGTCATAGCGTTCCGGGTATGGAAGCATGCATCAAGCGGCGCTCCCGTCGGTCATCGCGCTGCACATCAGGGAGAATGCGGGGTTCTTAGTTTACGTCGAGTGTTTACAGTACTAACATCGTTCCGTCTTGCGACCTTGATTCCCGTGGAGTGGCGGCGATTCACGTCGGCGATGATGAGGATACGGGCCTCGGCTCGTGCGAGGAAGCGTTACACAACACTAGGGGCGATCGATGGCGGCCAGGGTTTCTAGCGTACTCGGCGGAGTTCCTCGGGTTGGTGCTCCAAATGCGTCGAGCGAGCTCCTCGAGTTGGTGCCCACGCGTATGTCGCGAGCGAGCTCCCGGGTTGGTGCCCCATCGTGCGTCGAGCGAGCTCCTCGCGCCGCGGGTTGGATGCCTCCAGCGTGGATGAATTCTCGGACTTCTCCCCGGTGATCACGGCGACATGTGCGCCTACCGGGCTCTTCTCGAGTCGACCCTCGGTCCACCTCCACCTCAACGATCTCCATACCCCCTCCGAACCGACACGCGTTCTCGGACGGTGGGCGTATTCGACGAGTCATGCTCGGCGCAAAACAAGGCGCGCGCGCGACGCAACGCGAGGAGAGAGTAGTGGCTCGGACGAGTGAGCCATATAGTATCGCGTGTTATGCGATTTTGTTTTACTATATTGTACACATATTTTGGTTCCTACGTGTGTACTTGCCTTTGTAAATATAGGAAAATTTGAAACTTTTTGTGGAACCTCCGTGATAGTTTTGTTTGCTTCTTTATTTTTGTAGTAATTTGAAATGATGATTGATAAGCATATCGATTTTCAAGCATATTAGACATTTGTCACGCCATTTGATGCGGTGACATTGCATCTTCGTTTTGAAGTTGGGATCATGTTGTTAATCGAGTTCTGAATTAAAGTAGACTTTATAATAAAGCTTGGGCTTGCAGCGCAAAGGGTTTGGTTACGTGCATAACAAACAACATCATGCGATGCAACAAACCGACCGACTCCTCGATACATATCGCCTTTTTGGAATTGAAATAAATTCGACATTCGATGGCGACTAGTGCGGAATGGCGGACTTCTGCGTGGGCGGGGCCATTTTCCCTTCTTTGCCCGCTCGTTGTTGGACTCCTCGCAGGCCTCTTTGGCCTTGGCCGCAAGTTCCCTCTTTTTGTCGCGCTCCGTCTCGCGAGCCTCGCGTTCCCTGCGATTGCATGCCTCGAGATGAGCTTTCGTCTCCGGCGTATCGCGCTCGTTTAGCTCGTCGTTGCGGCGCTCCTCCTCCCGGATCTCGTGTGATCTTTTGTCATTCCACTCGTAGAAGTCGAGAGTCCACTGGTCATGCGGGTGGATCTCCCTGTCGATCCACTTGCGGTAGTCACATAGTGCATCCGGGGACTACGAGTAGATGGGAGAGGTTGTTAGTGCGCACTTTCAAAGAGAAAGTTCGAAACATCTTTGTGTGAGGATCTTCACGGCTGCGATAACTTCTCGTGTCAGAAGCGCGATCGGGATAGTCGGAGGAGTAGTTTGTACAACCCGATGCGCATGCCTAGGCTTAGTGGATGCTTGGACTTGAAGAACTTGCGGGTCTGCACCGTGAGGGCGGCGTCTCCCCCTACGGTGAGTCTTTGCGCCAACGCTTCGGTTGGAGGTTGGGCTGGGGTTCTTGCTCTGCGGGGCCTCTTTGGCCTTAGCCTCATTGTGGAGAGCTGCGATCTGGCGTTAGTCTCTTCCAGGACCGAGGCGCGATGGCCCTTGCTTCATCTTCCATCTCCCAGCGACCCTTGCCGATTACGCATCTCGTCCCATTGCCGTCATCTTGTCCATTGCTTCTTACGCCTCTTGTCCATCTCGGCGTGGTCAAGGAAGTTGTCTTTGTAGTGTTGGGTTTGTTGTGTATTGTTCTCTCCGGTATCCTCCACCCCCTTTTATAAGCAACCTAGTTGGAATGGAATGATTTTTTTATGCCGATCTTGTCTTGTCATGTCATATCGATATGGAAAGTGACAAGGTAGAGTGTTGTCACGTCGGCTGCGAAAGTAGTCATGTCAACGTTTGCGAGTCATGTCTTTTCGATGCGAAAAGGCGAGGAAATAGAGTGTTATCATGTCGATCTGAAAAAGCGCGGGCGAGTGTTGTCACATCGTGCTTTGCGAGTAGTCATGTCCACATTTGGAGTCGTGCTTACCTAAGCATAACAGCCCAAATAATTTTAATTAAGATGTACATTTCAAATGTATCATAACATTAGGTTCACGTTTGAAATGTAATAAAATGTGTACAATTTTAAACTTTTCTTAGATGTTAAGCACCAGCTACTACAATTGGATGAGAGTTAGAAAATCTCGAAAGGTGTTGTCAGCGCAGAAATATGTTAGGTCTTCTCATTTTCATATGTTTGTCATGTTAGCTCCAAATTACATGATTCTAATTTTGTTTGCTTCCTTATAACTTGAAGTTAAATAGATAAATAATTGTTGTACATGATGAACCCTACAAAACCAATTTAAAAATTAGTAAAGAAGTGACTTAACATGCTTGTTTCTCGAAATGTAGCAAACTTATAAAATGCATATCTTTTTCCTATAGATCATTTTTGTATGAATCCAGTTGGAGTAGCTTCCATTGTTAGTATCGTGCATATCTTTATACACAGCCCATTGTGTGTGCGGTGAGGGACACACCTGCCCCACTGGCGCGGTAGGACTGAGGACTGCCCCTCTCGCGGCCTTGGTGGGAGAGGACACCCCCTCTGCGAGCAGTGCGGACCTGCCCCCTCGGCGGGCCCGGTGAGGACCTGCCCCTCGGCCAGGCGCGGTAGGGAGGACACAGGACTGCTCCCCTCCGGCGAGCGCGGTAGGGACACTGCCCCCTGCGGCGGACCGCGGTGAGGACTGCCCCCTGCGGCCCAGCGGTAGGGAGGACCTGCCCCTCTAGCGAGCAGCGGTAGGGACTGCCCCTCGCGAGGCGCGGCGGGGAGGGACACAGGACTGCCCTCGCTAGCGGCGCGGTGAGGAGGACTGCCACTGGCGAGCGCGGTAGGGACTCGAGGACTGCCCCCTCTGGCGGACGCGGTAGGGAGGGACTGCCCCTTAAGCGAGCAGTGAGGACACGCCCACTCTGCGACGAGCGGTGGGACACCTGCCCCTGCGCGAGCAGCGGTAGGGAGGACACCCCCTCTGCGAGCAGCGGTAGGGACTGCCCCTCGGCGGCGTGGTAGGGACTGCCCTATGGTGCTGACTATTTAAAGGCTCGGCCGCCACTCGGTCGTCGTTCCTCTCGGGAAAGTCTCCCTCTTTACGAGGTGCCTCCGCTCTGAACTTACCATCTGTAGAATCGGTAGCGATAAGTTAATTTGATCAACAATCGTATTACTTTAATGGTGTGTTTAGGCTTAAATATTGTTTTGTTTTAAATGAGAAATGGAGACACTACGTGTTCCACGGAAGCGTTCGTGCGAGTCGAGGCGGAGTTGATTTGTCAGTGCGGCGCGCCGTCGCGTTCCCAACGCTGGCACCGTCGATTTGCTCGATCTGACGGTGCATTCGGCAAGCTGATACGTCGCGCGTCGCTAGGAACAAGATAGTAATAGGCGGTCACGGCCTGCGGTCCCACCACGCGGCCATATATCGTGGGGCCTTACGAAGGTGACTAAGCGATGCCATGTGGGCGCGATGCATGCGGTCGTTACCAATCCTCACGCTCCAATGTATGGGCGACCCATGGTGTATGTACATTTTGTTTATCCTACTCAATCCGCGGCGCGGTTCGGGGAGGCGCGGCGCTCTTCTCCCCTCTTTGGTTTGTTGGCGGAGTGAGCTCTCGAGCCCGGATATCGTTAGGGAGTATGCTCCACATCGTGGAGATTCGGTAATTCGAACCGAATGAGGTGTGGACAAATGAGGGCGTGCGTGTTGATTTTCACGAGATTATCGATGCCATATCGAGGGCTCATCAGAACGCGCCAGAAGATGAGCGAACTTTAACTCGCAATCCGCGAGGAGGAAGACGATGAGGAGGTATCGTCGGTGGCATTGTTTGGCGACACCGACTACGTTCCAAGTCACATTGGATTGTCAAGCGGCCTCTTCCTTGTTCTTGCCCAAAGCACGAGTCTTCGTGGGCCTTTGATCACGGACACCGCTTGTGGGGCAACATTTCCACACAAAGTGCGCGGGCAAGCTATCGTGACTTTCGCGGTGAAGACTGTCGGACTTACAGAGTTTACTGAGTGTGTTTATCGTTATTTGTTGTACCTTTAACTATATGCGATCGATCGCACTAACTATTATCCGCCTTCCATTATCTTTACTGCGGGTCTAATCGACGCTTACGTAGTTAAGTGCGTGGTTAGCTCTTGCCTGCAAATCCCGTGCGAGAGATTCCACAGGCGAGCGACCTTCAGCATCACGATCTGACAGGATCACACATGTGAGCTTCAAGAGCCATTGCAAATGCATAAAACGTAACCTCGGCATTACGCCATAAGCATCATAAGCCATGTAGTTGTCGCCCGATTTGGCCGTTTCGCGAAGGTCCTCATGGCTAACGTAGCAAATACAATAGGCTATGGCGTTAGCTACATGAAGGTATGGCGGGCGGCGTAAGGTCCTCGAAGGGTTGTATGGTACCTACAAGGAGGCGTCGACCTAGTCCCAAGAATGCTCAAGCAGATTGCGGATGCTAATCAGGGGACATGCGTCAATAGGGTAGACAGGCCGACCCATCGAGACAACCCACATTCGCTAATCCTTGATCGAGTCTTACGGGCATTTGGCGGCGGTCCATAGCTTCTCCCACTGCCGTCCGTCCTAACTATGGGCGGTACTTTCCTTGCGGGAAGTACAAGGCACCATTCTCACCGCTATTGCGGTGATGCGAACGCGACGATTGCTCCGGTTGCCTTTGCAATTGTGGAGAATGAGAACAACGGCGATTGGTTGTAGTTCCTACTAAACATAAAGCAACATGTTGTAAGGGACCGGCCAGAATGTGTGCCTCATAACCGGCCGTCATGCGGGTTGTTGTCGCCCAGCTGCGCACAATGCGAAACGGTACAAGCCCGCCCGTACCAATGGAGCGACATGCGCTGCGTTGGTGCATGCGGCATCACGGCGCAAACTTCCACGCGCTTTGAAGCAAAGACCTCATGAAGAAGTTCAAGAATCTCTGCTGCGAACCGGAGCGCAAGTTCGATGCGTCGCGGCGGGAGCTTGAGTCGAAACCAAGCGTGCAACGGAAGGTTACAGCCCGGCGCACCGCAATAGCGAGTTCGCCGAGTGGATAGCGCGCATGCATGCGCGACTATGAAAATGGTCCCTTCTTCACGACACCCATGGTGCTCGATGCGGCATCATGACAACCAACATGTCAGAGGTCTACAGCGGTGTGTTGAAAGGGGTTCGTGCCACCCCATCACCAGCGTTATCGAGGAGACATGGAATCGCCGCAGTCGATTACGCCGTCAATCGGGCAATGATGGCCAAGCGACATTTGGGCGAAGGAAGCGATGCTCGGAGGTTACCCTTGCCTACATGGGCGGGAAAGATTACCAAGGCTCGATCCCATGTGGCTATCACAATGGATGGCGTGAGGAGGAAGTTCGAGGTCGCTGCGAGACAAATGCGTTCGTGGCCACCACGAGGTGACCGGAAGCATGTTTGCACCATAGGCGTGTGGCGGTTGCTCTGCAACAAGCCTCAACTCCTCCACAAGCCTTGCTCCACGTATATGCACGCATGTCTTTGTATTTCATCAATCTTGTAGCATGTATCGTCGAATTACTCGACATCGACACTGTATGATACTTGGAGCAGGAGTTCAACAAATGCGGCGTGGAAGGCCACTCTGAGGACATATGGCGGGCGCGATGAAGTGGTCACGAATGAAGCAACTGCGGCATCCGGCCGTGGGAGGCGTCGGTCAAGGCGCATCATAGCGACATGGGCGCGAGCCAGCGTGGAGATCGGCCAAGAGCAATAAGGTGCGAGCTATGCAAGACTCATGGGCACTCATTCCAGCGCGCGAGTAGACCTTCTTGTCGGCGCCACCTAAATATGGGTGCGTGTTTAGAAATGTAAGAAAATAAGAAGAAAATGAGTCGCGCGCTTGTTACGTACGGATCGGCGTGTAGGTCGTACTATGCTACGAAGCAATAAATGATATTATCACGAACATTTATTGGTCCTCTTGATTCTGAAAAGATTCTCATGTCGTCCCCTAGCGTAGACTCGTCCTTTGCCACGTGAGAAACCGGCTATATAAAGGCCTCCTATGGGTTCACCACGGCACATCTCGTTCACCTCCCATCCTAATTCAACTTCCAAACAATGTCGTCTGGAGGACCGACCCAACTCAACTCCCGAGTGGCATGAGCGGCGAAGTGCCATTGCGGGTTTAGGACAATCTGTCAGTGTGGTTCGATCGGACCAACACTACGGTTGTAGGTACTTCACGTGCGGATCTGGACAACGACCCGTGGTAGAGCGACAACTAAATCCTTGGTTTCTCGTTATCTTTTCTCAACTTTGATCCATGACATATGCCACTATACGTAGCCTTGCAAGTGGATCGAATGGGTGGATCGGGAGTTCCCAACATGGCCAGAAAGATCCCACGGTGGTGGAAAACAAAGGCCAATACTTTGTGAAGATGACTCGGGAGCGCGAGATGGTCGAAAAATCGGGGAGGAGCAAGAGCGGCGGCGTCGGCGTGGACCACATCCGTCTAAGCGGTAAGGAGGATGAGCTTGCTAGGAGGAGGGGAGCGATTAAGCTGCGTGAAGCGACCATCAGCGTCAAGCGCGGAGCTCAAAGTCAGGGAGCGACTCACAAGAAAAAGAAGGATGCGGTAGAACCATCTTGGTAGCGGGAAGGGAAAACAACCACGCTGCACCAGTAGAACAATGTAATACACCCGACAAGTTAAATTCTCTAAGGCATGTTAGGATTAGTGGTGGGACTAGCTAGAGTTCCACACATGCCATGTATTGTTTCATGTCTTTTGCACATGTAGCGGCATTGATTAGTACAAACAATACTCAAGCGTGTTCTTATTTTTACGTGGAAATTTCTCGTTCATTGATTGGTACAAACAATACACTTACACCAAATACTGATAAAAATGCGAGCGAATAAAAATTCTTAAGAAAACAATCTCATGTACCACAATCGGCTTGGATTTCAAATACATAAGCTGAAGTACAAGTTACAACATATAATACACTTCTTTTGGTACTACTCCTCACGCTCACGCTCACGCTTTCACAGGGCATAGGACCTGTGCGTCCTTCCGCGTCGTGTTCCGCCCATAGGTCTCGGCGAATCTGCTCCTGTGGGGAGCGTGAGCCTGTCGGGTGGCCGTGGGTTACTGTCGCGAGTCGTGTCGGGCCTCCTCGGCACCGTGTCATCGTGCAGGCGTCACATCGCGAGGTGGCGTTGACAACAAGTCGGTGAGCCAAGCATTAGGATCCGTAGTATGATCCGTGGAGGGCCACCAACTCGGCTCACCTTGAGAGAGCGATTTGGGTAAATCGCCGAAGTGCGCTTCACCTTGCGGGGTGGTTGCATAGAATGCGCGTGTGCGCGGGTGGCACCATGGCGCCCGTATCGCCCATCGGAAATTGTCGAGAATGTCGGTTGCGAGGGAAATGCGGGATGACATCGCGGTGCGGAGTTGCGCGTTCGTCTTTATGCAGGATGTCCTCTTCGCCTCCGCGCGGCGGCGGCGGCATCTGCGTAAGGTCCTCCGCGAAAGGCGAAGGCGTCGGCGTGGTCCTCCGCGGCAGCGGCGGCCTCGGCGTCTGATCCCTCGTGGCGGCAGCGGCATCGACGCGTAGAGTCCTGCGTCGGGCTGCGCGGACGATCGCGCCCGTCTTCTGCTGGTGGGTCGACTTCGCTCGGACGGGAAGATGGAGGGGTGAGGTGCGTGGCGGCGCTCCGTCCGATGCCTCGGTCGACATCGCTGGGCCTTCCACGACTCATGTTGCGAGCGACCGCTTAACATCATCAACAATCGTCTTAATCACCGTAACAAGGTGTTCTCGCGTGTTGTTACTACCCGCTCGAGTTCCCGTGACCACGCTCCACAACACTCGCAAGCGGTCCACACGCTGCGAACAAACAAAATTGTGTTAGTTAATCCTAAGTCCGAGGGTGGTTCTTGTACTCGTGCTCAACGTCACCGAGTCGTCCACGGCGTCTTTGCGGTGCGGGTCGACCCAAGCCCAAGCGTTCGGCGTGGCTAGAGATCTTCGGAGGCGGGCGGTGGGGCGCCGTCAACCTCGTCCGTGTGCGTGCGTACCACTCCAAGTGGGTGTCGTCGTCCCTTCATCATATGGCGTGCCTCCCGAAGCGGAATCGGTGGCGTTTGCCACGCATCTACCCACGGCTGCTGCGTGCGAAGCGATCGTCGCTCTTGCGGCCTTCTTCGTTTGCACGAAAGTCAAACAAAATAAACAAATTATGGTAGGTAATAACACATGAGTAAGCGACCTACAATATTATTAAGCAATACATTACACTTACAAGTGACTACGCCTGCATGGCGGTGCCCTAGAGCGAGGGGAGTCTCACGAGTGCGATCGGCGCCTCATCACCCGTTGAGGTTGTAGGGCTCAACCATATGGGAGAACACCGGATGAGAAGTTGTCCTCGATGCGCCTCATCACGGTGGCATAGCAAGCTCGGACCGTCGAGCGCCGTGGCTGCTGCGAAGACATCAGTCCAAGGAGCCCATATTCGTCGTCCTCGTGCAGGGCCTCGGTTCGTTGTGGAATTCGGGTATCTGCGACGCGCTCGCGCTAGCCCACCCAAGGCGCCACGATCCGCCGGGATCCCATGGTCGGGCCTTCCACGGGATCCTCCTCGTCCGCCCAACCATAGAAATGTTGTGTGTGCGGGTAAGGGTGGACGGAGACCGGAAGTACGGCCGTCCTCTGACAAAGTGCTCCCACCACCACGGTGTAATAGCGTGTGGCAACCGAAACACGGGCTCTGTTCCGTCTGACGCCGCGGCGTCGCCGCAAAGTCGGTGATCACGTAACACGCAGTGCTGTTGAACCCCAAGCATCTTTGCGGCACATCCTCATCGTCGGCGTCCACGATGGACTCGCAAAGGTGAATATAACTCGGTACACCAAGTCCCCTGCGTGCTAGGGAACATGACCCACCCGAATAAAAATAACAAATATGCAATTAGGTGGCATCCAACCACCTCCTCGGTGCGTTATCGGGCAATGCATGAAATTTCGCGACCAGCGTGCGGGATGCCCTTATACTTGTCGAGGATAGGATGCCCGGCGATGATGGAGCGCGCCTTCAGTCCACGGACCTCGGCGGGGAACAAGCGCGGCCTCGCCTACAGCGGTTATGAAGTCGGCGTCTTGCGAGTCACGGTCATCTCCCCACGGAAGTGGAACGTGTGGGTCTCCGACGCCAACGATCAACCAAGGCGGAAAGAAGGCAAGCATCAATCGGGAGTTACGCCCCATGTTCGGCATGCGGCGACGCAATCGATCCAGTGTGAAGCCTCGAACAAACCGTTAGATCCAACGGCCACATCTCCTCGGTCCCGTGTCACGAGTTGGTGGTCCATCGCCACCGATCCAAGCATGGCAATGATGCTTGGGCGTCCATGCCTCCTCAAGTAGGGGTGGTAGAGTCGTGCCATTCTTTGCCGTCTGAGTAAGTAGTTAGCAAAATCTAAACGCTATAAATTTCAATAAGCAAATATTAATTACGTAATTACCAAAACGAAATGCTAAGCGATTGCTAATCAGTTGCTAATTAGAATGCGCTTGCGACTTATGATCGATTCGAGCATGCGCGGTTTTATAAGCGGAGAAAATACGACGGCGAATGAGATCGGATCGACAAGATCGGAATGCGGCCGCGACTTATGATCGATTCGAGAGCGGCTGCGGGTTTATAAGCGGAGAAAAATCGACAGCGAATGACATCGACAAGATCGATCGCGACACGGCGTGGCGTAAGGTGGGTCAAAACAAAACACAAATAACGAAAACGAAAAAAAAACAAAAGCGATCAAAACCAAAAACTTTGGTGCAATTGCGCGCGGGCGGCGAAGCCTCCTAAGTTAGTGAGCAGACAATTAACTGCGGCAGCAGATATTTTGCCCTCATTGCAGGGATCCGGTGAATGTGTTCTTATCGCATACGCTAACGAATCCATCGTTCTGAATGTATAAAATTATGAAAAATTTAGACGACCAACTACGATGTCAGAGGCTAAGCAAATCGTAATTTTTAAAATCGTTTGTTACATTTTAAAATTTCTTGCAACCCTAATCCTAACCTAATTAACTAACCTCAAACTAACCTAATTAATCCCTAACGCATGGGGGGCGTGCGGCATCGTGCGGGCATGGGCGCCGCCGCATGGGGGGCGTGCGGCATGGGGTGGGCGCCGCCGCATGGGGGGCGTGCGGCATGGGGTGGGCCGCATGGGGGGCGTGCGGCCAGGAGAGGTGAGAGGAGAGAGGTGAGGTGGCGGGCGGGGCCGGGGCGGAGGTGGCGCCGCGGGGTTGGCCGGGGGCGGGGGGAGCTGATGAACCGCGCCTGGTATCGGGGGCAGGTCCCCTGCCGCTCCCGGTGCCGGGGGTATGCCCCTCCCGCGCCCGTTAGCCGCGGCACGTCTACTGTTTACGGGCTATTTCCGCTAATTACTTCCGAATGGAGCTACTTTTGAAAATAAATTATGCTACGGGGCCAAAACAGTAAAAATTTCTGAATGTTCAGGGTCTGTCATCGGAGCCCGTCCGCCTCCTCCTCCCACTCTCCGCCTCGTGCGCCGCCGCCCCGGCACATGCCTCCTTATCCACCCGCTTCATCCTCCGCATCACGCCCTCGCCCTCCTACGGCGATGGACTCGCCTTCATCCTCACCTCCTCACGTACTTTCCTCGGCGCCTCCAACGGGTTCCTTGGCCTGTTACCGTCCTCCTCCGCCTCTGATGAGGGCGACCTCGCCGACATATCAACCATCGCTGTGGAGCTCGACACCCATCGTGACCAGGAAGGGAACCACGTCGCGCTCAACGTGGGCTCCATCTTCTTCGTCGCGTCTGCGCGCACTGGCGTTGACCTCAAGGCTGGCGTGTCCATCACCGCCTTGGTGGAGTACCGCGCGCCGCGCTGCTGCCTCCGCGTGCGGCTATCGTACTCGTCGTCCCGCCGCCTCGGCCCCGAGAAGTCCGCGTTCTCCACCAACGTCGATCTCTCCGGCCTCCTCCGCACGATGTACGCCGGCTTCTCGACCTCCAATGGCGAAGGCACGGTGCTTCATGTCATCGAGCGCTAGACCTTCCGCACCTTGGGCTTCCCAAGTCCCCAACTCCTCGCATGCTCCACCACCGCCTAAGGATCGGGCGTCGCTCAAGAACCCATTGCCACTTTGAAGAAATCACCGCCACTACCTATTCTACAAGGTGCTCGACGGAGTCGTCGGTAGCATAGTCTTGCTGGTTCTTGTGGTCATCGGCTCTATTCTCTGGCTTGCCTGTTGGAAATTCTTTCTGTGACGCACACTTTCACGGGTAAAGGAGATAAACTCACAGGAGAAAAAACACATATAAATTTTTGCATAGCACTCCAACTGACTAGTGCTACTTTTCTTCTCTCTTCTTCTCTCTGCCTCAACTAATACAAACTGATTACAAGACCTTAAATAAGAACACCCGGACGTGGCTGCCGCAAACTAACTCACGCACACACTAACTCCTAATAACATGTCCACTAAAAAACTCCCAACGTAAACACTAGTAAATCACCTCTATATAACTCACGCACTAACTCATACCACTATCTCCTAATAACCTATCCACTAAAAAACTCCTGCATGCAAAACTGCCGATTATTCCTAACATTGCCCAACCAGGCAATGTGCCGCACAAGTAAAGAACCTACCGTGCTGATCGAGGTCAAGAAGTTTCATGGGACGTTGTCCATGGAGGTCGTACGGGCAGCAACGAAGGACTTCGACGGTGGCAATGTGATCGGCATTGGTGGCTCTGGCGCCATTGTGTTTGAGGGGTTGCTCCTTTCCTGGTCGAGGGTTGCTGTCAAACGGTTCCTGGCTATTTTACCGTGCTCAAAGTTGTTTGTGAGTGAGCTCCTTGCCATGCTTGATTGCCCACATCACCCCAATCTCGTGCCACTTTCTGGGTGGTGCTGCAGCGAGCATGGGCTCGTGCTTGTTTATGATTTCATGCCCAATGACAATCTTGACAATGCACTGCACACACCGGGTGGAGCAATGCTTCCCTGGGAGGCACGGTTTAGGGCGGTGCTTGGAGTTGCATCAGCGCCTACATTTCTTCATGATGAGTGTGAGAACCGCATTCTGCATCGTGATGTGAAGTCATCAAATGTGCTGCTATATGCAGAGTTCAAAGCCCGGCTAGGCGATTTTGGTCTTGCTCGCGTGGTGAGCCATGGTGGGATGCCACT
This sequence comes from Ampelocalamus luodianensis, assembly GCA_036346255.1. Classification (NCBI taxonomy): domain Eukaryota; kingdom Viridiplantae; phylum Streptophyta; class Magnoliopsida; order Poales; family Poaceae; genus Ampelocalamus; species Ampelocalamus luodianensis. The sequence goes on from CM070625.1 coordinate 18,363,495, forward strand.
GACAAGACAACCAGCGGGCACACTCGGATACCTTGCACCAGAGTACGTATATTCAGGTGTGGCACCAGAGCGATCTGATGTGTATAACTTTGGGGTGCTTGCTCTGGAGGTGGCCACAGGCTGGAGGCCCACGGAGAAGGGAACTACGGTTGTTGACTGGGAATGGGGTCTCGGGTTATTGTAGGCTGGTTGATGCAACAGACCAGCGGCTTCAGGGACGATTTGTTGCTGAAGAGATGCGATGGGCGCTGCTTCTGGGTCTCTGTTGTGTGCATCCAGACTGCCGGAAGCGGCCTGGTATGCAAAGGGTAGTCAGGATGCTTGATGAGACTGCACCCTTGACATTAGTGCCAGATAAGAAGCCAATTGAAACCTCATCAATGAACTCCAGAGACACTGTCAATACTGCATGCTACAGTCTGGTGTTCTTTTCTAATGTGTATGTAGTGTAAAAGAAGCTTTCTGATCATCAAGCTACAAGCTTTCAACGGCAAAGCAGGAGGGTTTGCACAGCATGGTGCTAGCGGGCATCTTGGTGCGGCTCGGGTGGTGGTAGATGGCACAGCGGGCATGGTTCCGGCGTCGTCTGCTGGTGCGGCTGTTGTAGTAGGGCGGGAGAAGTCGGCTCAGGTGGTTGTGTCGGCGGAACGTGGAGGGCCGTCTGTTCATCATCATGTGCAGTCGGTGAAGGATAGTGTTGCTGATAAGACTAAGAGGTATTGCTTCAGATGCAAGGAGAAGGGACATACCATTACTGTTTGTCCAGTTGTGTTGCACTGTGATATTTGTGACTATACCAATCATTTGGCACCGAGATGTCTTCTGCTCAAATTGCCAAAACCAGTGGCAAATTTCTGTTGATATGGGGCTGAGGGCCTGTGGTTCTATATGGTACCCTCTGTAGGTCCGTCGAGGTCGAGGGATGAACAGGGTACGCTGAGGGTGGTTTGGATTGTCGGGGGATAGCTGTCGGTTGAATGGGTCATTGAGGAGTTAAGAAGACTCATTCCGATTGATTGGCACTGGGATGTGAAAGAAATTGGTCATAATGCTTTTTTGGTTCAATTTTTGACACCCATCGAATTGGCAAGAATGGTCCAGATTAGGGATATACAAGTCAAATCTCAAGGGGTGGTGCTACGTTTTGAGGAATGGAAGTTGGGTCCTACTCCGAAGTTTCAGCTTCGCTCAGTTTGGGTGCAAGTTTTTTGGGTTCCTTATGAAGTTAGAGACTACCTTAGTCTTTGTGCAGTTGGTTCTATTGTTGGCGATACCCTCAAGGTGGGCATGAAAAGTACAAGGAAGAAAGATCTAGTCCGGATGCATGTGGGGGTTATTGATGTTTCTCTAATCCATACGAGTGTTGATATTGTTGTTGGACACAGTGTTTACGAATTATTTTTTAAAGTTGAGCAAGATTCACTACTACAAAAAGGCTAATACTGGACGTCTCATCACAGATGGTTGGTCAAAACCATCTGTATTACATGAAATCACAGACGGTTTTTGTTTAGAGACCGTCTGTGTAAATGGATACGCTAAAAACCGTCTGTGAAGAGAAAATATCACAGACGGTTCGTGTTTAAAACCGTATGTGAAGTAAACCATTATCACAGACGGTTTGTAACAAAAAAAACCGTCTGTGAAACTTCCAAGACGGTTCTTTTAACTAACCGTCTGTGATAATGGTATACTTCACAGACGGTTTTTTATCAGAACCGTCTGTGATAATTAAATGTTTCGACTCCCGCGCGTTACGCATGCGTCTCTTCATCTCCCGCACCGACGGTGCCGATGCGCCTCTTCGTCTCGCACGCCGACATAAATGTATCTCTTCGACGTTAATTTATAAGAGTGATATATTATCGCGCACCATGGCAGCACACATGGTACGTATTGCATGAATAGTACACCATGGTGAGCACGCGGAGCATGACGGAGTGGGCGAGGAGGTCGGCGATCGCCGTCCTTGATCTTCCTAACGAGGTCGTCGTCCACATCATCGGCCTCATGGCCGTGAGCTCTCCTCAGCCCATGGCTGACCTCTACAGCCTACGAGCCACGTACTGTTCTTTTGTTTTTGGTATAGAGGTCTGGTTATAGTCAGTTTGTGAAGATGACTGTAGCGTACAAAACCGAAAAGTCGTATCATGATACGGCGTAAAAAAATAAAATCTCGTGATGATTTCGTTTTGTGTCCATAATATCCAGTAATTAATTCTTGTATTAAGATTCTATATATCGTCTTGAATTTTAGTTGCAAGACCATGTACAAGGCGTCCAATGCGCGCGCCGTGGGGATGCGCGTGGCGCTGGAGCGGGAGGAGGCGATGAAGTGGCAGGACTACGAGCGCTACCTCACCTTCGTCAACCACCTAGCCACCGCCGGCAACCCGGAGGCCTGCTTCATTGTCGGCCTCGCGCTTGTCTTCGCGCCCCAAGACATGCAGCGAGACCTCGTGTTCCTTGAACGGGCGGCCGACGCCGTCGCCGGCCACAAGACCTCGGCCTACGTGCTCGGCCTCCTCCTCTACACGGCAAACGAGACGCACGACGTTGGGAAGCAGTACATCAGGCAAGTCGAGGGTGAGCCGGTCGCTGGCGGGTGTGAGACAGCCAAGAGGACCAACCGGGAGTGCAGGCGGTGCCAGAGGCTCGCCGTGGACATGATCCAGGCGGCGGCGTGGGGGAGGATGGCCGGGCCGCCGCTGGGCCGGGTGTGGGCACTCTCAGAGGACGGCCACCGGTGCACGAGCACTGGCTGCGGCGTGTCAGGGTGGGACGACTACGCCGTCTTCTGCAATGATGACTGCAGGATTGGGCATGAGTATGCCAAATTCTTTGTAGAGGTGTTGGACTACTTGCCGTAAAATTAGGTGTTTATGTATATATATGTTATAATTTGCATTTATCTATATCATAATGTGTCAAATGTTCTGAATTTTCAATTTGCATTTATGTATTTATCACATATCACTTCCAAACGAGAGAGAACTTCTCTTTATACACCATGTTGTTCTGCACCATCAATGATTTATCACAAGATTAAACTTTAACCTAAAGCAACTCCCCAAAAGAAAATAGAAATAAAAACTTATGATCATCATCTAGAACCAATTTATTCAAATACTAGAATAATTATCATGAATTAATTTAATATTTACCAAATTTTTGGAACTATATTTCACCTACAGACAAAAGGATGACAGCTCTATTATAGGACCGTTTGTGATACGTCTCACAGACGGTTCTATTATGGAACCGTCTGTGAAATGACCATATCACAGACGGTTATATTATGGACCCGTCTGTAACACGTATAATTGACGGTTCCATAATAGAACCGTCTGTGATATAGCTTTATTAATAGGAGCCCGCGCGCTAGGGTTTGCGCCCTAACTCGTCACTCCCCAGCGCGCGCTAGGGTTCGGGACTTTGGCCGGGCTCCCGCATCGCGACTCCCCTGCCGTCGATTCGACCTTGCTGCCATCTCCCTCGACGAATCGAGCTTGCCCCGCCATCTCCCCCACCGAATCAAGCTCGCCCGCCATCCACGCCGCCGAATCGAGCTCGCCGCCATCTCCCTCGCCGAATCGCGCTCGCCCCACCATCTCCCAAGCTGAATCGAGCTCGCCCCGCCATCTACGCCGCCGAATCGAGGTACACCGCTCCCCTCTGCTCCCTTGGCTACCTCACCTCGGCCAGATCTGTCTCTCTCCCCTGGATGTGGGTTGTGCTGGTGGTGGCAGGTGTTTGCCGCCGTTGCCGCGTCATGTCTACACTGGATCATGATTACATCCTGCCTGTGCGGACTGCTTCATCAGCATGAATTGATGCCTTGAGATGTTAGATTACCTGCTGTTATGTATTGTGTATAGATTAATTGTGTCTTGAGCTGTTAGATTACCTGATGTTATGTATTGTGTATAGATTGTGCCCTTGGATGATACTTCTATGATGAATTGATGTCACAAATGCAATTGGATGTGATATTGTGTATAGATTAATTGTGCCTTGAGCTGCTAGATTACCTGTTGTTTTGTATTGTGTATAGATTGTGCTCTTGGATGATACTTCTATGATGAATTGATGTCACAAATGCAATTGGATGTGATATTGTGTATAGATTAATTGTGCCTTGAGCTGTTATATTACCTGCTGTTATGTATTGTGTATAGATTGTGCCCTTGGATGATACTTCTATGATGAATTGATGTCACAAATGCAATTTGATGTGATATTGTGTATAGATTAATTGTGTCTTGAGCTGTTAGATTACCTGCTATTATGTATTGTGTAGATTGTGCCCTTGGATGAAACTTCTATGATGGATCCTGATCTCTTCTCTATAAAGTCTCTAAGTAGTGTCTGCTTATGCCTTTAAAACCGACATCATATATATATTATGTATATATTGTTCATAGTCCTTCAGCCACTTTCGGGGGGTTGTCCACGCAGCATGAGGAGGATGAGACAGGAGCCACGGACAACTTCATCGTGGCCCTGCAAGTTCAAGAAGCATGGCTGCCGAGAGAGCGTCAGGACATCCAATTACTTGGATGTTGTCGACAGGTAATTGGACGTCGTTGTGTTTAGAAAGTGACGTGGATGCACAACTACTCGTGGTATCGACCACGTTACTTTACGAACACACGGCGTCCAATTACGTGGGCGACATCCGATAATTGGATGTCTGGCGCTCTCTTAGCGACCATGCTTTTGAACTTGCCGGGGCTCGATGAAGTTGTTCGTGGTCGCTTGCCTCGTCCTCCTCATGCCGCGCACTACCAATCGAAAGTGGTTGAGGATTACGAACAATAATATATATATATATATATATATATATATATATATATATATATATATATATATATATATATATATATATATATATGATGCGGTTTTAAAGCGTATAGCCATGCTGAAGACTTTATAGAGAAAATCATCATGAGCGGTTTAACTACAAACCGTCTATAGAGAAAAGTCATCACAGACGGTTTCAGCTACAAACCGTCTATAGAGAAAAATCATCACATATGGTTTCAGCTACAAACCGTCTATAGAGAAAAGTTATCACAGACGGTTTTAATAACAAACCGTCTATAGAGAAAAATCATCGCAGACGGTTTCAGCTACAAACCGTATGTGATAGTTAGCTACCACAGACGGTTTTATCTACAAACCGTTTGTGAAAGTTATCTATCACAGACGGTTCTGAGTTAATAACTGTCTGTGACAGTATGCATCACAAATGGTTTGAATAACTGTCTGTGATGAATCATTTCATCACTGACCCATAGACTCAGACAGCTCACGAAACCGTCTGTGATGATGTTTTTGAACCGTCTGTGAAGACCTTTTCTGTAGTAGTCACCTCATTAAGCGGACGGTAATCAACGCACATGCGCAAGGTCTTGTCCTTCTTCTTCACAAAGATAACTGGACAACCCCAAGGAGATGAGCTAGACGGATAAAACCCTTCTCTTGCAGCTCACCCGATTGCTTCTTCACTCCTCCAACTCATTAGAGGCATGCGATACGAGAAATAGGGGCGTGAGGCAAAATCTCGAACAGTGGCATGCCAGGATAAGTCTTCGGAAAGATATCCACGAACTCACATATCCGTGGGGAACATCCTCGGATCTCCAATGCCGCTTTGCTTCAAGGGCATAAAGATGGGGCTCGCGATCTGCGGTGAAAACCCAACTTGTTCACCAAGGACCGTGAGGTAGACAATCTTCCCGCACAATCGATTTGCCCCAAGTGTTGGGACAACCAATCCATGCCAAGAATCACATCCAAGCGCGCCGAGTAGGATAAGATTCGCCAAGAATCCCACCTTCGATGTTGATAGGAACATCCCAAGATACTTGTCTCATTTCCAACCCGAGAGCGAATCGTTGGAATCCCCAAAGGAACACAGTGAAGTCCACAATCAACAAAGAAAAGACCTCGAAATAAAAGAATGCGGGCCCCCAGTCAAATAAAGCGAGCGTGAACGCAAATTAACAAGGAGCGTACCCAACACCACGCCGCGCCTCACTGTGCCTCCTCACCCGAGATGTGGTTGACTCGCCGCTCCCAAGCCCGGGTCTTCTCGGTCGTGGGTGACCACTCCCTTGCCCGCCCTCCATTAGGACGAGGGCCGCCGATCTTCTTAGGACAACTACTCGCGTAGTGGCCCTTGTTGTGGCATGAAGCGGTGGCGTCGGCGCGGGGTTGCGGGAACACCTGGCTGGTCGCAGTGCACGTGATCGAGTCACGACCGCGGAGGGTGTGGAGCTGGTGCTGAAGGCCTCGGCGGTGGTGAAGCCGAACGGCCACCGGTGCAGCCCAACTCGAGGACGAACGAGGCCGCCGGTGCGCATCGTGAGCTTCCACTTGCGCTATGACTCGCCAGCGCTCTCGCCTTGTGCTCGGGCGATGATGGCCTTGTCCACCAAGGTCCGGAAGTCCGGAAGTCCACAATAGAGAGCTTGTCCCAAGCTCCTCGACAAACCCTCCATGAACTTCTCTGCTGGCCTCATCGGTGGCCACCTCGGCAGAGCGCACTCGCCAAATGGTTGAACTCATGGAGGTACTCGATGCATTTGCGCCCTGCTTGAGCGCAGGAACTCCTTCTTCTTCAGCTTCATCAGCCGGCGGGACATGGGCCCGACGGAAAGTCGACCGAACTCCTCCCACGAGGCCACGTGTCCCGCGGCCGCATGGCGAGAAGTTCTCCCACCATGAGAGTGCCGCACCTCCACCGATGGGATGCGAAAGTGCCCGCCTCCTGCTCTCGGCATCGAGCAACGCTGAGCTTCGCTCAACCGACGCAGCCGACCGCTCTGCGTCCCAAGGATCCTCTGACCGGGAGAAGGTAGGAGGTCACAGACGAGGAACTCCGCAAGCCCCCACGCGCCCGTGCCCACCTCCGCATCCAGAGGCACCGAGGGAGTGGAGGTGTTCTGGCGATAACCTCCAACACCATGCGGTCCTCCGAACGACATGCTCGACGCATGAGGACTTCCGCCATGGTCTGAGGAGGGGGAAGCTCCTCATCGGGACTACCCGGCTGATTCCGGCCGCTACGTGTCCCACCAGCCATCCTGATTTACTAAGACAAGTTAGATACAGTTCAAGACCCAAGAGCACAGAAATCCAAACTTAGTTAAAATGACCAAAGAATAGCCACAAAAGAACATGAGACCACAAGTCACCGAATCAACTTTCCAAACGACTAACCCGTATGGAAGAACGAGCAATCGTTTAAGAAGGCCCAAAATTCCAGCATTAACTTCCAGCTCAAAACAGTCCAAAAATCAAGGTATACCCACCTAATAGAATATAGGCATTAACTAATCTCATATCACTTCTTACCCTTTTATTCCCACAAGTTTTAGTTGTATTTATCTCTCATTTCCTACCTTAATTACTCTCCACTAGCTAGCTGTCCAAATTTCTTTCTCCAAGCTCTCTCATGGTTCTCCCGAAACCAAGTTAATCGATAGAGGCTAATTTTTGAAAGGGAGAGGGGAACAACTTTTTCAAACTTAAATGAGAGTAAGGTGAGATGAGCAAGCTAAGACAGGTAAGGAGTAAAATTAGAGAACTTACTTAAGTTTTCATAAACTATTTGAAAGTAAGTTTTCAAAATATCCTAGAGGCGACCAAGCTAGGGGTTTCTACGGTCAGTATGGCTCTGATACCAACTTTGTGAGGACCCGGAATATTTAACTAGTAACACTTAACCTCCAATTGGTTCTAGCGTTACTAATTAAACATTCTAAGCCTCGATGGACATATGCTTCCTGAACTGCAGCATATGTACATCATCACAAAATTACACATCAATTCCATACACCTACATCACTAAGTTCAACAACGACATACATAAAGTAAAGTTATTACAAAAGAGAGCCGACTGGCCAAATAGAACAATATACAAGAATGACAATGAAGCAAAAGCGCCATAAGATGGCTAGAACAAAAGTCGACCGGTTAGCCAACATAACCCACAAGGCAACCGACCGGGCCGCTAAGCTAGTCGCCCCGCATGCAAGCTACCACAACACAACTCGCAAAAGTGAGGCCCTTCAGGCTCACCTTCCTCCTCTGCAACAAAACAATTAAGCATAGCAACCGAGTACAAAGATTGTCTTTGTACCCGCAAGATCGACGTGTGGAATAGCGGACCTATTCATAAACTACATGCAAGCTTATTTAGGTGGAGGTCATATGTCTCATTTTGCATGAAGCCAACTTTATTTGCAATAATGTAGTACCTTTTAAAAGCAAGTTTGCAAATTTATTTTGTTATCAAAGTAACAGTAAGTAAAGATACATACAAGTAACCACCTGGAAGTGACTAACCCAATAGTCACCACAACATAGCACTAATCCCGATTCGTACCACCCATCAAGTTTTAATTTAAAAGGTTGTAGTCTAACTCTTGAAAGACCTTGCCAAGCGTGTCCATAACCTAGACGAGGCTATTCGAATAGTTTTAACCCTGCAGGTGTACCAATGTACCACACTTCGGCCACCGCTTCACCACACGCACACTTCCGAAGGTATGTTTGCACGGCTAAATCCTACGAGACATTTGCAATCTTGTGTATTAACTACGAGCCGCTCATATGGATAGAAACTCATATGCTTACATTGCAAGCCGAAAGACAACCAGCCATCACGGGGGAAGCCTTTCGGACACTACAATGCTCCCAAAGACCATCCCTCCCGCGACTCCACGCGACTGAGCCAATACACGCCAAAGTACTAAGTCAAGAGAGGTCCCATACCTCTAATGTGGTTAGCACGCTAAAATGCTTGGTTTAGTGTAACAAGATGTTCGGTCCTTGTTGACCGGGCACCATTCCAGCCACACCCCACAATCACACCATCTTACCATTGTGCCCAAGTCTAAATCATTTTGTTTTTAGTTTTAGTTTTCATAAGTAGACATGGCACAAGGTGGAAATCATAAATCATAATAAGTTTTGTGTGATCAAGGTTATCGACAAGTCGATAACCGCCCATTTCTACCGGCTAAGCATGGCTAAGCAATTAATTCGCAACTACTAAGTGACAAGAGCCCATCCACGAACTCTAAATCACAAAGAAGTAACCTAGGCTCATGGTAGTAGAGGATAATCATTTGCTAAGGAAATGCATCTACTAGGCCAACTATTAAAACAAAGTAGCAATGCATACATAGAATTTGTAATCAACATAAATACTTAAAATACTGGGATTAACATGATCAAACTGCTTGCTCGCTTGTGTTGCTCAATTTGTTGCGGAGGGTCGCTCTGGTTACCGCAAATGTCGAATCCTAGCTTAAGACTAGCAACACTTAAACAAAAGAGCAAGCAAAAATTATCCAAATACAACGAAATTTATACACAAGGTAGAATACAAATATACCAAGACATAGAAACTGGAAAAACCTAATTTGGATTTGTGACATAAAAGATATTACTTAAAAACTCATTTTCTACCATAATTAGCACTGTAGCAAAAATATTTTCTAGAAAGGTTTTGAACCTGAAATTTTTATGGTAGCTACCTACTGGTGTAGTGGTAACCCATATAAAATTTTAGGTCATTTGGAGTTAGAATGATTTAGTTATGATTTTTCTAAGTTCTACAACTAGCATATATCATTTCTCAGAACATGAATAAAGACAAAGCCTAGATCAAATTAAAGCATGTCTACATAGCCAAATTTACTGTGTTGAGTTTGCTCATTTGCAACTACAGAGAGGAAGTTATGTGGTTTACAAATTTTCCATGAATTTCTAGACATCATTTTGCATTAAATAAGATCATGTTGTTTAAATCATTTTCTCGCTACACAACAGTAGCCTAAATTCATTCTCGATTAAAGTTTATACTATAACAAAGCTACAAAATGGAATCATTCAAAAGGAGTTAAAACGACAAAGTTATGCACTTTTGAAATTTGAGACAACAAAGACTTAGGAAACTTGAGCTCTCGGGAGGTCCAACCGAACTGGAAGACAAGGAGAGGTCGTGGGCCGTTAGATCAAGGTCTGACGGCACGAGCCTCGACGCACGCCAGCGCACAAGACCTCCTCCCGCACCGGGAGGTGCGGATCGTTGAGGTCCGATCCAACGATCACGACCGTCGCGTGCACGCCGCACGCAAGGAGGTCTGGCGCGCTCAGAGGTCGTGACCGCCAGATCGAGGTCTGCGGTCCCGAGCACTAGGGGAGGTCCTAAGGCTTAATCCACAGAAGGAGGTCTGGGCGGTGAGATCGGAAGGAGGGAGGTCTTTGACGGCTAAGATCTCCTGAGGAGGTCTTAACTGCCAATGACCCTACCGACGGATTTAGATCCAATGGCCAACGTGAGATGGGATGTTCGCCATCCGAGCGCCTCAACGAATCGGGCCTTTGATCTTGGGATGGATGGCCCAGATCAAGATTGCATCCGGAGGGTCCGAATGTTCTCCAGATCCGAGCCGTAGATCTAAAGACGAACGATAACGAGAGAATCAAAGCGGTAGAGTTGCAAATAGGCTGAAGAGGTCTAGCCCGTTAGATCTCAATCTAACGGTCCCGAGTCGGGTGGAGGTCCTACACGTTTTTACAGAGGGAGGTCCGGGCGGTTCGGATTAGACCTAGAGAGGTCTTGAATGGTCCGTAACAACGCGGAGGAGGTTCAACGCTAGAGGTTTTACAAATAAAACCTAACGCCGGATCTAAAGCGGGAGGTCGCGAACGGCTAAGATCAAGGTTGGGGAGGTCCCGAGGTTTCCTAACAAGGACCGGGGTGCTCTTTGCAAGAGGACCTCGAGGAGATCTTTCACAAAGAGGACCCGGGAGGTCTTGAAGGTGGTTTTACAAAATGACCTCGAGGAGGTCTTTTTGCAGAGTGGTCCTAGTGGCTCGGATGGAGTTCCAAGAGGTCTTAAACGGCTAGGATCAACTCAAGGGGAGGTCCAAGCGCGAAAGATTTAACACAGAGCCGATCTAACGGCTAAGAGCTAATCCTGGAGGTCTTTAAAGGCCGAGGTAGAACTAGGGAGGTCCGGGACTTAGAAATTTCCTGAAACCCATCTCATGCAGATCTAACCGAGGGTGGTCTTAATGGCCGAGATTAAACGAGGGGAGGTCTTACACTTATGGGTTTTCATGGGGAAGATCTAAAGGTCCGATCTAAACGTGGGAGGTCTTAGACGGCCACGAAGAGCTCGAGGAGGTCCAAGGTGCTTTGTGTAAAGCGCGGGACCTCCTGACAATGACAAAGGGTGGCGGCTAAGACTACTCACCGCCATCGATGATTGGTAATAAATGGGCATTTAAGATGTCCTAACCAGATGACGAAACGGGAGTTTTGAACCCAAAATCCCGAAGGGCTCAACGGTTTGCCGCCGGCGATGGGGACCTCGCCGGCGTAAACCAAGGGCATGGTTGGATTCCAAATAACGTCAGGAACCCAAAGGATGTGCTCTCGACGGCGGCGACGACTCAGAACGCCGGCGAGCCGGAGAGGGTGGTAATTAAGTTTTCGGCAAAACCGACAAACACTAAAAGGCTTGCTACGCTTTAATCTAGCTAAACCCCGAGCTAAAAAGGACTAACGAGGACTCACCAGGGCCAAGGTGAGGTCCAGAGGAACTCGGAGGAGAGGTCGATGCCGAAGGAGGTGCTCCGGTGACGGTGGTGCCCGCTGGAGTTGGGGAAGACGACCAACACAGCTCCGAAAACAAGTTTCCCGAATTGTCCACCTCTGTGAAGGTTAAACAACACAAGTTAGGGAGACTCGAGCTGACCAAGAGAGCAAAGCGACAGCTAAAAAGGCAATGAAGAACCACTGGAGCCCGGAGGTCTTCAAGGAGCTTCAAGGTCAACAATGGAGCGGGGAGGTGGTGGTGTTAGATGTTTGAGTTTGGGAATCACCAACTGGGAGCCCAACACAACCAAGAACGAAGAAGGAGAAGGAGAGGAAGGCCTCGTGCTATGTATAGCACGGGAGCTTGGCAAGGGCTAGGCGAAGCTCATCAGTGAGCATGAGCCATGCCCCGCCATGGACCGATTGGATTTGACAAGGGTAGGTAGGTAGGGGAAGACTTCTAGGGTGGGCTCTGACACATTTAATGCATGGCGAAAAGAGACGTTGGGAAGGACCAAAAGTGACAGCCATCGCTCCCAATCGCTCCGTCTCGACACACGCATGGGTGTGGGAAAGCCATGATGACCGGACTCCAGAGGTCGCGAGAAGAGAAACAGAGCCGAGGAGAGGTCCCGGACGTCCCGGATGTGCTCGGGAGGTCATGGACGCCCAAGAATCGCCGAGGTGGGGAGGTCTTGCGCGGCGAGGAGGTCCCGGGAGGTCGTGAGAGCCACGATGGACATCCAGTGGCTTGACCACCCGAGGCGCCGAGGGCGCTCAAGAGGTCCTCGGATCGGTGGGGAGGTCGTGAGCGGTGGATGGAGATCCAACGACTCGCCTTGCGCGCAAAGCTCGAGCCCGAGTGTGGCGTTGGCGACATGGTCCAACCAAGTTGGTTGAGTTGGGCTCGGTCCGAGCCCGGTTTGACTCCAACCGATTTGAATTTTCTGGTATTAGAGAAAGGTGACATTTGGAGAATTGTTTGAGGTAGCAATAGAACTCCAAAAATTATGAAATTTTTGCAAGGAGCTTGCTAGCTCAAACGAGGACCTAGCATAAAATTTTCAGAGGCTTTGGGGTTGTGGATTTTCCTCCAAAAATTTAACAAGGCACTGGTCCAAGGTTTGACAAGATTGTTTTTGAAGGTTCAAGATTTGGATCAAAAGACTTGTGACTTCATATTTCCATAACTTCTTGTACAATACTTGCTTGGTACAATAGGAAATACAGGATGTAAGAAAAAGTTTTAATTTCCACTCATTTTCTTACATTTGAAACACAAGCCTAAAATTGGGATGTTACAAATATGGCTGTTTTTTAGGTTGGCTCTATTTTTTAGGGAGATTTTTTTATTAAGCTTCAATTACGTAATAAGAAAGATGGGTTCCAATGGATCCTTGTAGCTGTGTATGGTGCTGCACAGCCAGCTTATAAAGATAAATTTTTAACTAAATTAGTTTAGGCATGTAGTAAAGAAACCTTGTCTATTCTAATTGGTGGTGATTTTAATATTATATGGCGCAGTCAGAAGAAAAATAATGATAATTTTGATTGGCATTATCCTTTTCTTTTTAATGTTGTTATTGAGAGCCTAGACTTAAGAGAACTTAGGCTTTCGGGTAAGCAATTTATGTGAGCAAATAATTTGGATAATCCTACTTATGAAAAACTTGATAGAATCCTTGTGAGTACGGATTGGGAATAGAAATTCTCTTTGACCACTGTAAATGCTTTGGAACGTGTTCTTTATGACCATACGGCTATTGTTCTTAACACAGGGGCTGCCTCTAATATTGGGAACCAACATCTGTTTAAATTTGAGTTGGGTTGGCTTAAGAGGGATGGGTTTTTTTTTTATTTGGTGGCTCAGGTTCATAGTTCTAATGAGCGTCTTGCCTATTTACTGCGAGAGGAAGAAATCAAATGGTATCAACGGGCTAAGACAAAGCATTTGCTTGACGGGGATAGTAATACGCGGTATTTTCATTTGATAGCCAATGGTAAGCATAGAAAACAACAAAATTTTCTGTTAGAACAGGAGGAGGGTATTATTTCGGGTGAGGTTCATTTAAAATAGTAGATCACAAATTATTATAAAAGTCTTTTTGGACCTCCTGATATCAATCACTTTTTCATGGTTGAGACTATCACGGATGATATACCTCAAGTTTCTAACTTTGAAAATGACTATCTTACTGCTGAGTTTACTGAAAAGCAAGAGTTTTGGGTCCAGATGGCTTTTCAGCTGAATTTTATCAAGTTTTTTGGACCATTATTAAAAATTACTTGATGGCCCTCTTTCGAAACTTTCATAGAGGCTATTTACCTCTTTTCAGACTCAATTTTGGAGTCATTTCTTTACTTCTAAAAAAAGAAGATGCACAAAAAAATAGTAATATATGCCGATTTGCCTATTAAATGTGAGTTTTAAATTTTTTACTAAGGTAGGTACTAATCGTCTCATGGGTATTGCCCAAAAGGTTGTTCGACCATCTCAAACGGCTTTTATGCCGAGGAGAAATATTATGGAAGGGGTAGTTTTTTTACATGAAACAATCCATGGGCTTCATAAAAAGAAATTAGATGGAATCATCTTTAAGATTGATTTTGAAAAAGCTTATGATAAGGTCAAATGGTCTTTTCTGCAGTAAACTCTTATAATGAAGGGTTTCTCTCCAAGTTGGTGTGCTCGGATTGACAAATTCGTTGCAGGGGGTAGTGTGGGGGATTAAGACTAACGATAGTATTGGGCCTTATTTCCAAACTAAGAAAGGGCTTAGGCAAGGGGATCTTCTGTCTCTAATTTTTTTTAATATTGTTGCGAACATGTTAGCCATTTTGATTGGAAGGGCTAAGAATGAGGGTCATGTCAGTGGGATCATACTGCATTTGGTTGATGACAGTCTTTCTATCCTTCAATATGTTGATAATACTATTTTTTTCATGGACCACAATTTTGACAAAGCAAAAAATTTGAACCTTATTCTTTTGTGCGTTTGAGCAACTTTCCGGTTTAAAGATTAATTTTTATAAAAGTGAGCTCTTTTGCTTTGGGGATGCAAAAAAAATTGAATCTCAATACTTAGAGTAATTTGGATGTGAGAGGGGTTCTTTTCCCTTTAAATATTTGGGTATTCCGATTTATTTTAGAAAGTTGAGAAATAATGAATGGAAGGGCTTGGAAGATCGCTTCGAAAAAATGTTGAGCAATTGGAAAGGGAAAAATTTATCTACTGGTGGTAGACTGGTACTTATAAATTCAGTGTTGAGTGGTATTCCTATGTTTATGCTTTCTTTCTTTGAGTTACCCAAAGGAGGTCCTTAAAAGACTGGATTTTTTTGTCCAAATTTTATTGGAAAAGTGACAACCATAAAAAAGTATCGGTTGGCTAAATGAAATATTCTTTGTAGGCCTAAAGACCAAGGTGGCCTGAGAATTCAAAACCTCAAGATAAAAAAATAGGTGTCTTTTGGCTAAATGGTTATTTAAACTTTTGAATGAGGAAGGAGTTTGACAACAATTGCTTAAAAATAAGTATTTGAATGATAAGTATGGAATTTTATTTTAAAATAATCTAATTTTTATTTGAAATTATAGTAATAATACCACCTTTTTTTTTTTTACATGAATAATCATCCGTTGCTCAACCGTTGTGCGACTAGCTCAAGTCGCTCAATGGTTGAGCGACTTGGACACTTATCACCCAACGGGCACAATGCATGCCCTGCTAGCTGCGTGAGCTGTACACTAGGACCAACCATTGAGCGACAAGTTTCCAAGTCACTCAACGGTTAAGCTACTTGGACCAAATCGCTCTACCGTTGAGCGACTTGAGCTGGTCGCCCAACGGTTGAGCGATAGATGATTATTCATGTAAAAAAGAAAAGATGTGGTATTATTACTGTAATTTTGAATAAAAACTAGATTATTTTAAAAAAATCGATAATTATGTCTCTCAAGTTGAGAGTAAACCTAGGGATTCCCATTTTTGGAAGGGATTGATGAAGGTAAAGCATGATTTTATTCAACATTATTCTTTTAATCTTGGGGACGGGAAACAAATCAGATTTTGGAAAGACATTTGGGTTGGGCATCGACCTCTTTATGAATTTTATCCAACTTTGTTTGAGGTAGTCCGGAAGAAACATGTTTTGGTTGCAGATGTTTTAGGAACTATGCCTTTAATATTGAGTTTTAGGAGAGCGATTATTGGTTCAAATTTGATCACTTTCAATAATCTTATGGTGAGAACAGCCAATTCTCATCTTACCATGGATAAGGATACGGTTCGATGGAATTTGCATGGGAATGAATAATTTTTCGTCAAATCTATGTATACTGTTTTGGGCGATACTAATTGTCATTTTCGATGTCAAAATTTATGAAAATTTAAAATACTGTCGGGCCTGGGAGCGAAGGATCCCGGCTCCTCCGTGTGTTCCACACTAGTCCTAGATTAGTAGCTAGTGTACACAGTTAAACAAAAAATGATGACACAACCATACAACGTCTTTCATTGAAATAATTAGAGTTGATACAAAAGGGACATAAAGCCAATAAGAAAATTACAACGGAAGCAAAAACAGCAAGGTAGATCATACGATTCGCCACAGAAATCGTCTGGAGGGCGTAGCCTAGTTGTCCAAGGTCTCCGACTCCTCGTAGCATTCCTCTCCTGCTCAATAATTAAATTAAGCAAGAGTGAGCACAACAACCGTGCTCGCAAGTCACACTCGTCAAGTAACAGATTAAAATGCATGCAAGGATATCCAATGAAGACTTATAGAGTTGATTTGCATAAAGCCGTGTTTCTTTCCAAATACTTGTACTAAGTTCCACAACAGTTATTCTATACTAAAATTCATTTTTTAAAACTCAAGTTTTATAGTCAGATAACATTCATCAACAAGTGGTGAAAGATACCCTCCTATCACAAGACTACTCACCCAAAACCCATTTGGATAGAGATCCAAAACTATTTAATGAAGTCTTTTGAAAACAAAAACCAAAATCTAACTTAGAGTGGCTTTGCCAGGATGTCTATGACCGTGGACACGACTATTCGAATAGTTTTACACTCTGTAGAGGTGTACAGTTTTACCCACACGACACGACTTCTCTAATTTATTTGGCATCCGTCGATACCATCGCTTACTACCTTAGGTAAGCAGTCTAGAGCACATGACAAGCCCTTTACAAAGCGTCATTCCACCGCAGTCCCCCTCTCTAAGGTTTTGCCCCCTTTGGATAGAAACACGCATGATTCAAACCCCCTCTTGCGCTAGGTGGGAATACATAAAAAGTAGATTGCAAACGACACCCATACAACCGGATGGAGCGACCACAGTGAAATATTACAAATTAGTTAACTAGGTCCCGCCCATTCGAGACATGTGGTAGTACGATAAGGCGTAGCAAAATATGCTCGAAGATCGGTCCTTAACTGACTTGGGCGACTTTCACAAAACCCTGGGTCTCAACCATAGAAATGAGTCTATCCCGTGCATAGACATGCACCATCCAAGCATCCATTTCGCCCAAGTCCAAACCAATTTTTATTTTTTTAACAAGTTAAACCATTTTATAAATCTCCATGGTAAAGACGATACCATAGTATCATTTTAAACCATAGTTGAATTTGAGGCTAAATTCCCCAAAGTAAATATTTTTAAGCTAAGCTTCGACTGAGCACAGAGTTTTTGCAACATATTCTAGTTCATACTAATGTACTAACTTGGTTTTAACTAAGGTATCAAGGGTGATTCAAACAACATTCAAGTGTGGATGTACAAAGAAATTAGGAATAACTATAAAGTTTAAATAGGGATTTAAATTACTTGAATTTAAATACACATGCAATAATATTTTAAAATAGAATTTAAATACTTTGAAATACTGGGATTCAATATGATCAAAGGTATGACTTGTCTTGCTCGAATGCTTGAGGATCTACTTCTTCGGAGTACTCGGGTTCTCCGGGTCGTCGAAATCTACACGCGAAAATGAGTCGACTTCAAATAAACTTCAAATAAATAAAAATGAAACCAAATGAACTCCAAATTAAATAATTTTAGCGTAGATAGCTAGATCTAGAAGTTAGATGGATTTAGAAATTTGAATCACTCGAATCGGAGTTCGAACATAGGAGAATGAGCTCTTGGAAGTTTGAGAATTACATGGTCGGAAGAAGGTTCGATTGGTCGGAGGGAGGTTTGACTACAGGTGGTTGAAAGGTGGTCGAATGAAGGCTTCGACGACCAAGTCGGAAGAGGGATACAACTACTCGACGTGATCGTAGAAAGAATATGAGAAGGATACGACTACTCAACGTGGTCGTAGGAAAGGTTCCAGAGGTATACAACTACTCAACAACCGTCGAAAGAGAAGGGGAATTCGACTATTCAACAGCGGTCGAAAGAGAAGAAAGGACTCGACTGCTCGATGCGGTGAAAAGAACAAAAAGACTCGACAGCTCAACGCGATCGAAAGGACAAAACAGTAGAACAGGGCACGGGAAGTTGGCCAAAAGAATAAGAGAAAGCAGGGTACGGGAAACTCACCAGAATAGAGAGAGAGAGACTCGAAGAGGCAGGTGGACTACGAACGACGGCGGGAAAACTCACAGCCGAAGGCGAAGGAGGACGATGGTGAGGGGTCAGCCGGGACTGACGGGGAAAAGGAAACGCGGCGGCTCCTACGAAACAAAACTGAAATAGAGAGATAAGATTGCTTCAAGGAGCTCTGGGACAAGAATTGATGCGGGGCTTAAACTCGGAGTGCGATGCTTCGGGCAAACCACAGTAACAAGAGCGAGGGAGGGAGAGTTGGGTGCACACGGTGCTTACCTAAATTGGCGAAGGCGGCACCCGGTTCGACGAGGAGGAAGATGGTTCGCCATCGGCAGGAGAAGCTTGACAACGGCCCTAGAGGCAGTGGCGTGAGCTCCATCCGGCGGTGGCGAAACTCGAAGCACGACGAAACAGGGCGAGAGAGAGGGAGAGTTGAAAGCTGAGGGGAAAAACAAGAGGGCAAATGCTCCCTAGTGCTCTATTTGTAGAGGAAGAAAGGAGAACCGGGCAACAAGATGGAGCGGTGTGAAAAGGGACGAAAAAAATACGACGGGGCGGAGACAACAGCAAGATGAAGCGGTGTGAAAAGGAAAAGAAAAATGCGACAGGGCGGGGACAACATCATTTAATGCGCACGTCAGATGGACGGGATGGGGGTAGGCGCGACAGAGGCGACCGCATTTAATGCGCACGTCGCTGCGGAAACAAAGGGAGGAAAGAGAAGGTGAGCAGGAGCTGACAGACAGGGCTGGTCGATACCGAGCAACTGGTCGAAACCGAAGGGTGATCGAGACCGGTCGAAACCAAAGAGGTAGTCGAACCCAAAGAGGTGGTCGAAACCAAAGAGGTGGTCGTAACTATAAGAGTGGTAGTGATTGAAGGGTGGTCGTAGGAGGTCCTCGAGGGAGGTCCTGAGGAGGTCGAGGGGAGAACGGAACAAACAAATAAAGGGGATTTTAAACACTAGAGAACTCCAGCAAACTCCAAACCAAACTTTTGAATTATTTGAAGTTAGATTTATTCATTTAAATTATTTTTAAATTCCAAAATCTCAAGTTAAGTTTTAGAACTTCAACAAAACCAAAGGGTTATTTTTATTTTAAAATTTTTCAAAAAGCTCAGAAAAACGGGGTGTTACAAGTACCTCTTAAGATAAAATTTTTCTTGTGGTACCTTTGTAGAGAAGTTACTTTGACTAAGAATAATTTATTAAAACGGAACTAGAGAGGTGATACAAATTGTTGTTTTGTGATCAAAAGGAGACTATACAATATTTGTTTTTTGATTGTCGCTTTGCCCGTTTTGCTTGGCGCATAGTCCAAATTGCTTTTAATCTTAATATTAATAGACCTAATACTATTCAGAATATCTTTGGGAACTGGTTATTAGGTCTTAATTCAGATTTAAAAGCAACTATTTTGGTGGGGCCGGCTGCACTGTGCTGGGCTATATGGTTATGTTGTAATGATGTCATTTTCAACAAGAAAGTTATTAACCATTCTCTATAGGTTATATTCAGATGTATCCATGGGTTCTACTCTTGGTCAGTCTTGTAAGGCCAAGGAAAGAGGGAGGCTTTGGTAGCTGGGAGCAAAGCATTGGAGGTCGTTACAAGGGAGATCTTCAACAAGAATGGATCGAAGCTATGTAACAGGCTTCGAGATGTTTGAAACACTTTTATGTCATTGTCTTTTTTTTCATAAGGATGTTAACAGTTTTTACAACTTTTGTTTTGCCGTTGGTTTATGTTTTTGCGGCGTTTGTTTTGCCACTTTATTATGGTTTATAGGACTACTGTTTCGCCTGTTCAAGAATTCTTCGGTATTTGTAATAACCTTTGGGCTGTGTATATCCTCGGATACAAAGGCCGAGAGATATTTTGTCTCTTCCATTATCTAAAAAATACAAGCTATAGGTTGAACTCTATCTAATGTTCTCTTCTGCTGAAAACATAAGGGCAAATATGAGAATGTTGTGATTGTTTCATAATGTTGTTTGAAAATTTTACTACTTGTGCATCACCAACGGCAGAATATCTGAGGAAAGCTGTTGAAAGTGTTGTTTTCTGGTACAAATTGCAGTGAGGTGTTCCATAATTTTCATTGCACAGATGCAGGTGTCGTTTATGTGAAAATAGTTTTCGTTAATGTTTGCAGATCTTATGGTCTGCTCATTTTGTCCTTACAAATTTTCATGGCCTCATATCATAGTATTTGGACATTGCTCTGGCTGTGAGCAGTCACAACTCACAACGGAGCAGTAACTCTGATGTTGATATAAATATAACAGAAATGTTTCACCGTATTGATGCTGAGTATCTGGTATTCCCTGTATGCTGTTTAGAAGATATGGAAAATATGGGGCCCTTGGGTAGTTAAGAGCGAGCCATCGCTAGTGGGGCACGTTGTAACCGGCGATGGCGACAAGATTCTCCGTATTGTTAGACAACGATTAAAGCAGATATATTGATATTAGTGAAGATGAGAGGTCGCCGTTGTTAGTAGGGAAGCCAAAACGTTGAAACGACCAACGTCGAAGATGATGAGCGACCAACATGGGAGAAGGGTAAATTGAGCATGCATAACATCATGCTTGTGTATATATATGCATACATCCATACGAATAGAAGCACAGACATACAGAAGTAGAGGAGCAAAGGGCTAAGAGTAGAGATGGTGCTGTCATAGGGGATAGGCTCGAGGCCACCAGAGAGAGCGTGACGGGTGTCCCCAGTAGGGATCGACGACGGTTGCACGTGTATACGTGTTGATGTCACTACGGTTAGCATTAAGCAATAATTATGGAGAAATAGAAGATAACTATACGGTAGAGTTGCATTAGAAGGGGTAGCAGCTGAGAATGATCGATCAAGAATTGACTTTGCTGTTGGAGGTTGAAACAGAAAAGTTATGGCTTATCAAAAGAGATAGAAGACACACAGTTTAGTGGAACATCCGACGTGTGAGGGAAGATAAGTTCAATATAGATCGTCCATGGTTCATCGGTGTATGCGTAAGCAAGGTACCCTAATACTAAACTAATAAGATAATTTACCGCACACATAATTAACATATTACTTGAGATTAAATAGAGGTACATATACATGCATACATTTTGAAAAAGACTAGCTAATGGACGAAGAGTAATGGTATGCAGTTACATGATCTATAAATGATGGAGAGTACTTACGTTTCTAAGAATCTAACAATTTATTATGCTCAATTATTTTCTTTCGTCAAAGCTCGTACTTCAATTACGTTTCTTAATTTGTATTTTCCTTCAAGCTTCTATTGTAATTTCTAATATTTATAATATCTTAAAAATATAAATATATCGTAAGATATATAAATATATTCTCAAACATCTAAGTTGTATAATTTGATATTATCAACTTTAAAATAAATTTAGACGCACAAACGCGCAGAACAAACTGCTAGTTACATATGAACCGTTAATTCATTGCTGATTTGTTGTTGTCCTGATTGTTTGGCATCTCATCTAAACTGCGACTATGGTAGCCTGAAAGGTGGGTTGATCTGAACTCAACAATTACTGATGTTACCTGACATTCTCTGTGTTCTGTCATTTCAACTCTGAAAGGATACTCGCGCGGTGGCGGCAGCGCCGTGTCTTGGGGCGGCTGTCTGGTGGCTTGGGATGGCGACGGCGAGCTCGAGCTTCAAATGTGTACCAGATTTCCTCAACTATGGTATGGGTAAAGGCCACCCGGTGGCAAACCCATGCAAGTGACTAAATTACAGAATGTAGCTGCGAATTTCGCTCATATTCCTCAAAGTTCCCAGAAAGTTTTCACCAGCCAAGCAAGATCACCAGTATTGGCAATAACACAAATCTAGAAGAATCAAGAATGGTCAATCTTGCAATAGTTTGCCTGCAGCTAGCCCCGCACTAGTGTGTGTGAGTAGGGCATAGACAGAGATGAGATATGAGTAGCCTTAATCACAAGTTCACACACCGCAGAAAAGCTGATCAAAATAGAGAGGATGGGGATCATGGGACCCCAAGCCTGCTCCCTTTCGGAAAATCTGTCTGCTAGAACGTCGCGATGTGATAGACACGATCTCACATGAAGCCACCACATGCATCTTCTTAGCACTTTGCTAGTTCCTGGATTGAGGCGCGTAGTGCGCCGCACTGTGCATGCATCTGGATCCATATCTGAATTCCCTTCCTGAAAGCAAGCAATATTCAGAAATATACGGGCTCCGGTGTATCAAATTCTGACAAAAGAAGCGCACTTTTCTTTAATTTCTGAATTGATCACAACTAATGGAATATTTGCAATGCATAATTCTGGCGGAATTGCTACATTCTAAATGGGGCCTGAAGTGGGAACGATTTGTGTGGGTTGTTTGATGGGCTCTGAAGAATTCGCCATTATTGGGAACACTAAGTACAGATATCCATGTCTCCACAATACAGAGAAGACTTTGGAGGGCGAAATCCCAACAGAATTTTACTGCCGCCAAATCACTTTTACAACTCTATAGGTTTGTAAGGATATTCCACTACCCTATAGCATTTTACTCTATTATTTAGAGAGAGAGAGAGTAGTGCACTAGTAATAGTTACGTAACAGCGAACAGCACTGGCGCGAACAGCACGTACCAGTGTGTCGCTACTCGCTACCACACCACGCATAGGGAAGCAGAAAGAACAGCGACATGTGCCACTGTTGAAGCACATGACCAGACCGGGGAACCAGGCCACGAAAGAGCAGCTGGAAAGAGATGGATGGAAGGCCAGACAGAGGCCTTCCCAGTTTCCAATCTCATCTCTGAAGCAGACGATCCCGAGTAGCAGCCAGCCGATGTGACTCAAACCTGTTGGAGTGGCTCCCTATCTCTTCTTTAATTTTTACTGTTTCCCGCAGAATTTCACTGCTTGCACGAGACGGGATGATCGGACCGGCCGGACTGGGAGAGGAGGACGCTCGCACGTACGGGTCAAAAATGCTCAGTGCATGCGTAGATGACGTCCGAGTCTATTCAGAGTTTCAGACAGTGAGATGCTCGAACCGACCGATGCGTCAACAACTACCACTAGTCTATGGCTGCTGCTACCACGTCACACGCAACTCTATCGATCGACTCTAAGTTGTGCAATCACTGAGGCAAGCATGAATCTGGCCTGTGCAAGCGTTGTGTTTGCACTGGGAGTTCAAAGATGGAGCAGTAGAAGGTCAGTGCAGAGCATGGCCGGTGAAGGGACAAGACGGTGCCTCGGGATGCCTGAGAAAGAGGCTGATGAGACTACATCCAGGCTGGCTAGCTCCTGCCCAAACCAAACGTGCGCCTTCCATTCCATTGTCCATGGTCTGGGTGGTTCAGGTCTTCGCCCTCCAGGAGCTAGCCAATTATTTGGCCATTGAGCTGCCATGCATGCATGCATGCGGTTGGTCAGGCTCAGTTCCTTATGGTCGGTTCGGTTCGAAAGAACGAGTCACGAGCAGTTAGTTGATGAAATGGCAGGTCACATGATAACGATGTGATGGATGCAAGGGCTTTGCCTGTGCAGTGTGTGCTACGCTGGGTGTTTGATTAGGTGGTTCCTCGAAGAAAACCCACAAAATTAACCAAAGGTTTCTTTTTAAGCAAGTGGTACTATATATCTGCCTCCTGAAAGTTGGATTGTCGAATTAGCAGGCAGCTGAACCATACAAACTGCAGAAGTTACAGCATTGTAAATCAGATCGGAAGAAGAGAATGCTCTCGTCAATGAAATTGTGATGCCAACAACCGAAAGCACGTCGATAACTAACTAAAATTATTCAGATTAGCAAATAGCACGTCAACATGGTCCAAATCAATCGCTATCTGCATCAGATCTAAGTATCTGACCAAGGAGGCCCCACTTGAGAAGAGATTCCGCGAACGAAGAAGTCACTTTGACTAGCATTAGCATGCCACCAAAAGAGAAAGAACCTACTACGATGATTAGCCCGAGAACACGCCCAGGCTAAAGAAAAACTGAATCACTTTTTTTAATAGGGACTGTCAGGTGAATGAAAAATTTTAACGATAAGTCACTTTTTATCTATTGGATTAATATCCAGTCATATGACATATTAATCTCTACACAAATCTAATGATCACAACAATTAACTTAAACTTTAAAAAATAACAATTGACTTAAACTTAAAAAAATTTGACGACTTAAAAATAGCAAATCTGTTTTTAATAACCGAGATCCAGAAACTCTGTCATTCATTTCAAGAAAAAGAGAATATGACACCACCCCCGAAAGGGATACATCGCAGACAGGGAAGAATATCCGCTGGAAACAACAAGAAAGCACCGCAAATACCAGACTAGAGGCAAACGCCAACTAGCATCACACGAAACACCAACAGCTCTCTCTCTCTCTCTCTCTCACGCAACACCACCCACAAAAAACCACTACGACGCCTTGTTCGAGCCGTCGCCAACACGACGCCCGCCAAGCCGCTCACCCACGTGTGGCCGCGACCAGGCCCGGCCAGCCACACCGAGAAGTGGGGTGCTCGTGCCTTCGAGGCTGCCAACGCGCCACCTACTGAGCCACTCACTCACGCATAACAACGACCACGCCCTGGCCAGCCACACGCGCACCCACATGCAGCTGTGACCAGGCCTGACCAGCCACGACAAGGACGTTGTGCTGCTGCAGCCGTCGACACTCCTTCCGCCGAGACGCTCACCCCTGTGCGGCTGAGACCAGGCTCGGCCATCCATGTGCACACAACGCGTGACTGCGGTTAGGCCCGCCCAGCCACACGCAGGTCTAAGTCACGACAGCCAATGGCGCCCCTCCCGTCGAGACGCTCACCCCTGCACAGCTGAGACCAGGCTCGGTTAGCCATGCACACACCACACGCGGCCACAACCAGGCTCGGTCAGCCACGCAGAGGAGGGTCTGAGTCGCCACAGACGCTTATGCGCCTCTCGCCGAGATGCTCACACCCTGCACGGCCGAGACTAGGCCCGACCAGCCAAGCGCACATCCATGCGCGGCCATGATTAGCCACATCGAGGAGGGTTCGAGTCGCCACAGACGCTCGACGCACCTCCCGCCGAGATGCTCACCCCTACGCGCCAAGACTAAGCCATGTTGTAAATAATGCACAGAAAAGTATAAACGGGAGACATTAATTTTACGTGAAAACCCCTTTTGGGAAAATCCACGGGCTCAAAAAAACAATATCCCTATATGAAGAGATATTTACAATGAAGCTCTTCCCTATGGACTATAGGTTTATATTTATAGTGGTAAATGAAAGACTCCATATAGGAGTAGAACTATTGGTTGGAGTAGGAAGTGAAATTTGTAGCACACTCAAACTCAATTCATATCACACTCAAACTCAACAATCTCCACCTTGAGATGAATATATACCTCATGTAGCCAAAACAAAACGTGATCTCCTCAAAATAAATTAGCATGAACACCTTGTGCGCCGAATGTTCATAGGTCTATTGAATGATACCAATCAAGTCTGAGCAAAGCTCAAACTTAGCGTGTGGGAACTGGCTTTATCATCATACCAGTTGGATTATCATGAGTACTTATCTTGTTAACTTTAATGGCACATTGAAAAATGACACCTTGAATGTCATCATATCTGATGTCAATGTGCTTTGTTCTCTCATGAAATATTTGATCCTTCACAAGACAAATAACGCTTTGACTGTCGTAGAATATTGTATGCAAGACGTACTTCCACAAAGCTCAGTAAACAAACCTCTTAGCCAAATGGTTTATTTGCAAGCTTCAGAAATAGCCATATACTCGGCTTCTGTAGTGGACAAGGCAACAGTAGTTTGCAGACTTGCTTTTCAACTAATAACATATTCTCCAACAGTGAACACATAATCAGTAAGATATTCTCTTACCCAAATCTTCAGCAAAATTTGAGTCCACACAACCAACGATTCCATGTTTAATCTTTTCAAACTATAAACAAGCATTAGATGTTCCCACAAGTATATGAAAATCCATTGAGCTGCTTTTCAATGCTCTTTACTAGGATTAGTCATGTATTTACTAACAACACTCAATGATTGAGATAAATTGGAGCGAGAACATACCAATATACCATAACATACATAAGTGGACCAACTGCACTAGCATATGGAACTCTATACATATACTGAACTTCATCATATGACTGTGGACATGATGCTAAAGAAAGTTTGAAATGTGCAGCTAATAGAGTATTCACCGGTTTGGCCTTATGCTTGTTGAAATGACCAAGAACTTTATCAATATACTCTTTCTGACTTATATATAATTTTTTAAACCATCTATCTCTGGTAATTTTCATACCAAGAATCTTCTTTGCTGCACCGAGATCTTTCATCTCAAATTCACTGCTCAATTGTGCCATCAACTTTGACTTCTTTTTTTTTGCCTTATCTTTTGCAGTAATCAGTATATCATCAATATATATGAGCAAATAAATATTTGAGACATTAACAGTCTTCAAATAAACACACCTATCATAATCGGATCTTTTAAAATCCTAAGAGATCATAAAGGAGTCAAATCTCTTCTACCACTGTCTAGGTGATTATTTCAGACCATAAAGAGGTTTATTCAATTTGCAAATATAATTCTAATTTTCAGGAAAGGCAAAATCTTTTAGTTGCTCCATATAAATGTCTTCCTCTAATTCCTCATGTAAGAACGCAGTTTTCACGTCCAATTGTTCATACTCATAATCATGCATAGCCACTATGATGAGTAAAGTACGAATGAAACTAAGCTTCACAACTGGGGAAAAGATATTTGTGAAATCAATACCAGGAATTTGGATGTATCATTTAGCAACGAGCCTTGACTTGTACCTAACCTCCTCAGTTGGTGAAATATCTTCTTTCTTCTTGAAGATCCATTTGCGGCGAATAGCTTTCTCATCAATTGGCAACTTGACCAGCTTCTAAGTGTCATTCATCTCAAGAGATTGCATTTTATCATGTATGGTAGCTATATATCTCTCTTAAACACCACAAGAGATAACATTTGAATAAGTGAAAGGTTCTGCAATACCTTCAATTTTTTCTACTACATTCAAAACATAAACAACAACATTAGCTTTCACAATTAATCTCTTGGGAGCATGAATATTCCTTTTAGGTCTGTCGGCTGCAATAAAACGTTGTGGTGGTTGAAACACAACATGAACATCTTGTATGTTTTCATTTTCGGCTTCTAGTGTAGACCCTGAATCAATAACATGCTCCAGCTACACGTTTGATTCTCGCAGCTTCTCAACGGGAACATCAATAGATGGTTTATCGTGCAACATAATTGATTCATCAAAAGTAATACTTCTGCTAATATCCATATTTCTAATTTTAGGATTCCACAAACTATATCCTTTTACACCAGATTTATAATAAAGGAAAATGCACTTAGTAGTTCTAGGCTCCAATTTACCATTACTAACAAGAGTATTAGTAGGATATCCAAATATTCTCAAATTTGAATAATCTACTGAAGAATTAGATAATACCTCAATTGGAGTCCTCTTATCAATTGCTAGGTTGAGTGACCAATTTATCAAATAACAAGCAATGGACGCGACTTCATCCCAATAACTTCTAGATAAACCGGGGTTAGATAATATGCAGTGTACCTTCTTTATAATGGTTTTGTTCATGTGTTCACCACACCATTTTGCTAAGTAGTACTTAGGATAGTGTAAAGTCTTACAATGCCCTCTGATCTGTATAAAGCTTCCAATTCTCCATAATAGAACTCCAAACCATTATCAGTACGTAGCTTCTAGACATGCTTATCAGTTTGCTTTTCAATCATAATCTTTCACTCCTTGAATATCTTGAATACATCCGATTTTTTGCTTCATGAAATATGACAAACTCTTCTTGAATAATCATCAATGATGGCCAATATTTAGTCAGCACCTCCAAGGGACAAAACGCAGGATTCTCCCCACAAATCAGAGTGGACATAATCCAATTTACCTTTTGTAAAGTGAATTGTTGTGCTGAACTTCACTCTCTTTTGCTTGCCAAAGACACAATGTTCACAAAACTTTATCTTATCGATGTTTTGACTATCAAGGAGTCCTCTTTTGTATAACTCTATCATGTCAATTTCACTCATATGCCCGAGACACATATGCTAAACATTAATAGCATCAGAATAGGATTATTTATTTGAGACAATAACATCATTACCTAAAATTGTAGTACCTTTTAGATGATATAATTTGACAGCTTTTATATCACCTTTCATTACAATAAGAGAGCATTTGGAGATCTTCAGAACTCCACCCCCACCTGAATACGTGTACCATTTCGCATCAAAATTTCTCAGCGAGATATGATTTCTCTTCAAATCCGGAATGTGTCGAACAGCTGACAAAGTTCTGATGGTGTCATCAAACAGCTTGATCTGGATAGAACCAACGGTTGCAATCTTCCATGGTGAATTATAACCCATCAACACAGAAACCACTTGGCATAGCTTTATAATTTACGAACAAATCTCGGTTCGACCCATGTGGAAAGTGCATGTCGTATCAAGAATCCACTTACCACTGGTTTTAGAATTACCAGCAAAGGCAACGAGAATATTTCCATCAGAATCTTACTTAGTAACAATGGTGGCTTTAGCATCATCCTCTTGTTGATCCTTCTAGAAATTGTTATTCATTTTCTCTTTTTTCTTTACCAACCAGCACTCAGATATGTCGTGTCCATCTTTCTTGCAATACTTGCATGACTTGTGCACACCTCTGGATTTCGATCTGCCTTTATAATTTATACTCGAGCTTTTGTCTCTTGAATCGTCATTTGAACTCCTTTCCTGTTGTCTGTCACGGACAACCAAGACTTCTTTATGCGAATTTGAACTTTCGTTCGAAACTATGAGTTTCATTTTTTTCCTTCGCATGCAGTGCTTCATATACTTTATTAAATGTAAGAGTATCTCAGCTATATAGAATAGTATATATGAACGTATAATATGAACTAAGCAGGGAGCATAAAAGAATAAGACACAAATCTTCATCATAATATTTTACCACCGTAGACTCAAGATCTGAAACTACTTCTTTGAACGATGACAGGTGATTCAATAATGACCCGCTTTCGCCATCTTGTGCGAATAAGCTTCTACTTCAAATGCATCTTACTAGCAAGATCTTTGGTCATGCAAATCTGCTCCAGTTTCAACTATAATATGACGACGGTCTTTTTCTTCAAAACCTCATGCAAAATATTATTTGATAGATAAAGATGAATCTGAGATAAGACCTTAATATATTTTATTTGCTTCTCCTCAAGTGACCATACAGCGAACATCGTCATCCAAATCGAGTTGTGCAAAAATAACTCGCATCTTGACTTACTATAGAGAAAACCTTGTGTCTTGATGCAACAGCGGAAGATCATACTTCAATGTAGCCATGCGGAAGAAACCATAGATGGTTGGCAAACCCAGTACTCTATATGACTCCGCTTCGATTTCGGCTCCAATACCAATTGTTATAGATAATACATAGAAAATATGAACGAGAGACACGAATTTTACGTCAAAAACACTTTCGAAAAAACAACGGACGCACGGAGGCAATATCACTGTATGATAAAATATTTACAATAAAGCTATTATTTTTTCTTATGGACTACATGAATATATTTATAATGGTACATAAGATATCTATGTAGAAGTGAAACTATAAGTTAAATTATAAAAACGAAATTCGTATCATATTCAAACCTAACTGTCCAGCCACGCACACACCACGCGCGGCCGCGGCCAGGAGGTTCCGAGCCGCTACAGCTGCCGACGCACTTGATTCGCTGTGATTAAGAGATGAACCAATGCGTATATGCACGGGTGCAGAGCCATAAATTCCTCTGAAATCTTTAGGCGAATCAAAGAGCTGCAGAACACTTCACCCCGGAAATAAAAGACCAGGCCTAAGCATGTCACGGTCGATCATTGCCTCTCTCACTCTTTGGACCACTGACTAAAGTAACCATGGCGCAAGTCTGAGAAGTACCACAGTGTTTCTGCGCACACATGCAACAATGCGGTCCTCTGCAAATCTGCATGCTGCATGTCCTTGTTGATCCCATGGAGTCATGGACTCATCAGTTGTAACAAGCAGTACTACTACGAGCTAAACAGACTACTGCCTTTTACCATTATGCCCTCTTTGCGGAAAGAAAATACTAGCCATCAGACGTCAATGCAAACCAAACGTTCCTTTAACCAGTAGTATCCAGAGTTTTTTATCGGAATATACATAGAGGGTTAATTTCTTATTTACCATTGAAAATTGATCTACTTCTTGAAATGTCATTGCCAAATTCCTTCTCCCTCCATTACCACTCCATCTCAAGTTGTAATCTTTTTGCCACTCCCGTCAGTTGGCCATGACTTGGCCGTGAAGTTGTGCATGACAAGTCGAGTTTGCCCGAGTTGATTGTGTTCCCAGCTTCCAATCTACCCTAAACGCATAAATGTTTCAACAGAGCAAGAGAGAGAGAGAGAGAGAGAGAGAGAGAGAGAGAAAGCAGGGGAGGCATACACACGCATACATGCTCCTCAGTGGAGCTCGCCGACGGTGAGAGATGACCATCGGGGCGGCAACGACCAGAAAAAATGGGATGAGAGGAGGATGAGGAATCTACAGGTGCAATGAATTGAAGTGCAGCCAACTGGTGGAGGAGATCATCTGCGGGGCGATGATCCTTGTCTCGCGACGGGCAAAGCTTCAATTAGGATTGGCTGCAATGGGTACGACGCAATTAACAGAGGTGAAATAGTGAAGAGGAGATGGAACACAACGTGACGCGGACGAAATTTGAAGAAGCTCACCAGAGATGGAGTTTGCGCTCTGCATGGCTCGGTGGCAATGGCCACCTGGTGACTGCAGGTGACATGCCGAGTGGAGGCAGGTTGCTCGGCGGAGGAGAGGAAGCCGGAGAGGGCGGCGACGACGAAGAGGGCGCGACAGCGGAACGGGCTAGCAAGGCGCAGGCGGAGTCCGCGAGGACGAGGAGGTCGGGTGAGGGTAGGAGGCTTGGTGGTGGGGGCAGAGGGTGGAGGCGGCGCGAGTGGTGGGGGCAGAGGGCCGAAGTGGGTGCAGCGCAGGAGATGGGTGGAGGCGAGGACGGAGACGACAGAGGTGAGGCTGGAGCCGGTGGTAAGGAGGTAAGGAGGAGACAACGAGGTACCATGAGAGAGGAAGGATGAGGAGATAGTGAGGAGGAGGAAGGTGCGTGAGTGAATAATATGACACGTGGGACCAGGGTAATTTGGGTAAACCTAGAAAAAAACTGACAGCTTTGGAGTGGTTAACGGCAATTGGACTTAACAGAGCTAACGGAAGTGACAAAAAGAAGATATAACTTAAGATGGAGTAGCAATGAAGGGAGGAGCAATTTGACGATGATATTTCAAAGAGTATGTCAATTTCTAATGTCAAATAAGGAATCAACCCATATATAAAACTCAACTAGTAATCTTTCACCATACTACTACTCAAAAAACAGGATTATTACGGCGCCGGTGTGTCACGTTTCAAATAGAGTATCATACATATCAAGAGCATCATCATGCGAAGTAATTAGGCCGTACAGGTGTAGGTGAACGCAGCAAGCGTACGCCGTACTTTGTGCGCGCCGGTATTAAATTTTGAGCGCTTGCTAGTGAGAAGTAGCATGTAGACTTGGAGATGTGATGCGGCTACAGTGCTGGCGAGTAGTGGTCGGGCAAGGCGACACACGTCCAGACATTGCCCTCGATTCATCCCCGTGTCATCTTCTTCCTTGCCCCGGCCGGCCGCTTCCTAGTTTCGGCTTTGGCTTCTTCCTTCCTCCCTTCCCCAGTTACCCCCCCACGC
This sequence comes from Ampelocalamus luodianensis, assembly GCA_036346255.1. Classification (NCBI taxonomy): domain Eukaryota; kingdom Viridiplantae; phylum Streptophyta; class Magnoliopsida; order Poales; family Poaceae; genus Ampelocalamus; species Ampelocalamus luodianensis. The sequence goes on from CM070625.1 coordinate 18,395,570, forward strand.
TGCGTTCCAAGGGTAGCTTAAAGAGAGCGGTTCCGGCAATGCCGCCCATGGGGAGCCGGCCGAGGTGGAGCGGCAGATCCATACTAACGCTGCTCGTCGTCGCGTGCTTCGCGGTGGCTGCCGTCGCCTCCCTGTGCCGCGCTTGCTTCGTCGTTGCGCGCAGTGGCAGCGGCTGCAGGTGGAGCGGCGTGCTCCGTTCGGGTAAGCACTTAGCTGAGCTTGCTGTACTCTTTGTGTGCAAAGATTTTTCTCGTCTTCTCGCGCGTTCGTACATGTGGCGTTCTTTCGTGTCTGTTCTTTCTTTCGTTCTTTGCACAACTTGATATACAGATCGACTCAGTATACAGATCTGAGAGAAGAACCGATAGATTTGTATATCGCTGCACTCTCCGTTTTTTAGCCTATTGTGATGCTATAAGGCGTTAACTCGTTTCTGTTTCCTCTCACTGAACAGATCTCGGGAGGATGGCAGCAGCAGGAGCCCATTCCGGTGATCTGGTGAGTTCTGCATCTCCTTAAAAATGCTAAATATTGCTAAGAACTCCTCTGTAAATGTTTGAAAACCACCGTGTCACAAGCTAGGCATCTTCCTGTGCACCGCTAGTCATGGCGTCGGCGTCAGCGTCAGCTGATACAGCTGACGAGTCAAATCACACGATTGCGAGTTGCACATTTGAATCCGCGCTCATTCATCTCGATGCGCCGAACTGACGCAGAGATGGTAATTAGCCCGCACAACGGCCCGCCGTACGTCGTTGCATTGCTGGTCCATCGACCACCAATGCGAACAGCGACTGCCAGCTAGCTCACGACGGCGTACGTCCCTTCCGACAGGCTTTCCACGGCCCATCGACGAGCGACCATACGCCGCTGCCCGTGCACTGTTACACCATATATGCGCGGCTGCGACCACACATGTACATATATACGTGTATATACACTCGTGAACAATCGATTTCGTTCGTATGCAGGAGGGTTACAACGTCGGCCGGCGGCTGTTGGGAGGGGGGCCAGGGTCGCACCCGCCGCGGTGCACGTCCAAGTGCGGCAGCTGCAGTCCGTGCTACCCGGTGCACGTGTCCGTGCCGCCTGGCGTGCTGGTCACCACGGAGTACTACCCGGAGGCGTGGCGCTGCAAGTGCCGCAACCGCCTCTACATGCCGTGACACACCGGTCACAGGCGCGGTACATGCGTGGCCGACTCGATCGATTGATGATGATGATACCTGCCGTGCCGAGCGGGCGTGACAGCGCGCGAGTAGGTGCTACGTCCGCCGCGCGCGCCGGGGCCTGGCCGTTGCATTATCGCACCGGCCGGAGTTGTACGACGGGCCTACGTACGTACTGGCGTGGCGTGGCCGCACGCACCCGCGTGGGACATGACGGGGTGGTGGGCTGATGGCGCGAGAGGCGCGCGCGTGGTGGCCTACCGTGGCGTGGCCGGCCTGCATATCTGTGAACTGTGCCGTGGTGTGTAGCGTTGGCTTGGGCCTACCACGAGGCAGCGGCGCGGGGGTGAGCAAAGCTGCTTCCCCAGGCGCCTCTTCTGTGCATGTCGTTCTTGGCTAGTGAAAAATACGAATTTATCTCTCTGTGACGGATGTTTTTCTTCCAAACCATTGTAATGCATGTTTTTCTAATTGTAGTTTGGGCTGTTATTTGATGCTGTAGTATCCTCGCAATTTGCATCGAGCAACAGTTCAAGCATCTCATTTTCCCCTCGGTGTAATAATCGTCAGCTGCTGGATGTAACTAACTAGTGTTGTATTCGAAGATGCCCGCGAAAACAAACGAGAGAAAAGCAAAGTTTTCGTACTGCGACATATGCTGCAACCCATGGCACGGCAGAGCAGCCATTTGGTGCGTTGCTGGTGAGTTTTACTGCAGGTAACACTGGCGCGGGCCGAAGTGGTGCACGTACGGTTAACCTGCAGGGGGGCAGTGTGTTTTTTCGGCTGATGCGAGTAGGCGGTACCGCACTAGGGCCGGAAACTGCAAACGATGCAAGCACCAGTGCTGTGCACGGTGCACCATCAAAGTTTCTCACCTGAAGCGGTAAAACCTGGCAAGCTCACGCTCTGTAAGAACCCCGAACAATTAGCTCAAGTTAAACGACACTAATTGATAATTAGAGGTAATTAAAATTCTTTAACACAATATTAAAATATAATCTGAATTCACACAGTTTGCAATATAAAGCGTTTTAATAATCATACAACATCATCTCAATACAACAAATAATGCATTAATGAGTTTAATCATGCGAGCATTAAAACTAAAAGCATTAAAACAGTTCATGCACAAACCAGACATAGCATATTCTACAACCCATCAGTTGATACAAGATTAAATTTCACAATTAATTACCATGTAAATTACAACAATTGTTTACAACTAATCATAATAAATTACAGGAATTAATAAAATTACAATCCATCATCTTGCATTCATGCTGCCAAAGTTCTCCTTGTATCATTGTCCATTGATCGCCAATTTACCAAATCTTTTCCTCGGCCATCCAAAGCCTACACACCTACTATCCTCCACCATTACCATTAGACAATGGCAAGCATGGTATTATTAAAGTAAGGATTGGGAGAAGGAGAATATTGCTGTCAGATTCTTTGCGAAGGTCAGTGAGGCTTCCCAACCACCCTAGGGTAGTGGCACTATTTCGCCTTCTGTGGACCTCATCACCGGCAATATTAGAACCGATACCCACATTTTACTAACTCACCTTAGCCAAATATCCGAAAACCGACCCAAAACCCACTTTTGGACCCAAGGTCCATAAGCCAACAACAGTAGAAGCATCATTAAGACCGAGGGTCCTTCAGCCATTTCACCAATCAACAGTAGCGCACAGGGCCAAAGAGATGAGAACCAAGCCATCCAAAATATTAAGCACAGGAGACCAGCAAACGTCGGTCAAATGCCAACCCGCAGCCAGCCCCCATGAGATTCATTCCCCCTTGGTCACAACTACCACAAACCACCATTTCCTCACATGTCCAAAGCACCCCAAAATATCAAGCACAGTGAGCACAGCAGGAGATAAGGCAGGGTCCAAGCCAAGCAAAGGAGAGAGAGGGAGCATTTCATCCCCAACCAGCAGCCAACCCTCCCATCAAACCGAAGGCAACCACAAGAGAGGCAAGGAGCCAGAAGGCAAGGAGCAAGGAGCCAGGCGACAAGGAGCCAGAAGGCAAGGAGCTAGGTGGCAAGGAGCCAGAAGGTAGACGGCGACCAAGCCACCACCAGGCATCAAGGCAACCGGAGGAGAAGAGTACCAGCTTGAAGCCGGCGCTACCATTCTCTTCCCCAATCTCCTTAAACCCACCAGAGGTAACACTAGCATACCATAGACTAGTCTACCATACACATTTAGCATCACGGATCTCATGCATCACTTAGATCTCAACATTTCTAGCAGCAAAGCACATAAAGCTAGAGCTCTTAGAACACCAAGAGTTCATCATAGAGCACATTCAACCAGCCCTCAGTTCAGTTCATTCATCTCAGAGCATAAGGGAGCAGGGATCATAGACGGGTTAAGGGAGGTTTCACCTCGAGTTAGCAGTGAAGCAAAGATCATCGTAGCAACCACCTCGTATCGCCCAAAGATTCATCAACCAGTTGGCATCAAAATTTCACCATACAACCTACTGCTCTCAACTCTACCATCACAGAGCAGTAAGGGGGGATTAGAGAGAAGAATGGGGGCAATTGGGTACCTCAGCGAGCAATGTCAGTCCATCTCCTACCTCCACCATGCATCAATGCACTAAATCCAAAAGCTAATCACAAACACCAAAAAAACCAGTAAGGATAGATTAAACTTCTGAGAACCATTCTTACCAAAGAAGGGAAGTAAGGTAGGATTATACCGTACTGGATGTCGTAGCCCCACCCTCAGTAGCTTTTCCCTTCAGTCCCTCCATGTTCATGCATCAAGCATTAAGCTTCGTTTGTCACAAATCAAAATCAACAAAGTATCAAAAGCTAATTATTGCTCAATCTGAAGCAAAGAAAAGAATTAAACCAAGTGAATTATCTAGAGAGCAGAAGGTCATGGAGGATTGAGGTGGAGGGGATTGGAGAAAGGGCGCTGGTGGCCGTAGGTCGAGCCGGTGCACTAGGGGCCGAGCCCGAAATAGGCGACGCTAGGCCATAGAGAGGGCGGTGAGGCGCCATGGGTAGGAGGTAGCGCCATGCTAGAGGCCGCAGAGGGGGAGCCAAAACCGAATCCAGAGCCGGAGCGGGGAGGAGGCGGCGGAGCTAGTAGGAGGTGGCGGCGCTTTGGGCGCAGGGTGAAGCCGAACCGGGCCGAGCCACACATGGCTGGGCGAGGGAGCGACATGCGGGCCAAGAACAACGGGAGCCAAGGCGACGCCATAGGGGAAACTGGACCAGGGGATGCCAGGAGGAAGGGGTCTAGGGAGATAGAGAAGATAGGGGAGGAAGAAGGGTGTAGAATAGGGGAGGAGGAAGTGCTGTCGGTAGGTGGACGCATGAGAGGGAGATTTAGAGGTGAGGAAGCAGAGAGGGGGCGCAGGGGAGAGGAGCCTGTGGTGGTGGGCCAGCAGGGCGACAGAGGCGGCGCTTGGGGTCAGGCCGGCCGATGGGAGGGGAGAGCCGAGAGGGAGATCCATGGAGGAGTATTGGAGGGGAGTAGAGAAAGAGAATGGGGGAGAGGAAGCGGGCGCCTGGGGTGTGGCGGCCGAGTGAGGGGAGGAGATTTTGGGGAAGAAGAAGATGAGAAGGGGTAGGTGCTTTCGGCTGGATGGGGATAAGAGAGGGGTTAGGTGAAAGGAGGGTTAGAAAATGTAGGGTAGGAATTTAATTAAAATGCTAGCAAAATTCCAGAAATTATAAAGTAAACTGCATAAATTATAATAAATTTGAGTAAGTAATTTGGTTATCAATATAGGTTAGTAGTAAAATTAATGAATGTTGACACTAGAGGATTGTTCAACTAAGCAAGATAAAGTAATATAAATTGTTAATTGAAAGATTAGTTCTCGGGTTTATCAAACCTATAGATAGTAGACAAATAGTTTGGCATTATAAACAATCTAATCATCTTAGAGTAGTTAGACTAATCAAACTTGAGTTCATTTAGAGTTTTGCATATCTAGGTTCACACATTAATAAAATCCACTAGGAGTATGCTCGGGTAAATTTTGATAAGACTTATTAGAATGCGAATGTGAGTAGTAGTTATTTTCTGTGCGTTAAGCGTGAGTTTCGACTACCGCAACCCTAGTGCCAGTAGACCAGGTTAACTAACTTGGGGAGTGCTAACTTAGCGGGGACCAAAAAATATTGTTAAATTAAAATACACTAACAAAATGTATTGCACTAACTTATGTACGCATAATATCACCCAAAAATCAACTAAGTATTATTCGCTCCGTCACGTAATTGCAGTAGACGAATCAGCGCCAACAGGAGTAATTGATACAAAGTTCTTCGCCGACAATCTTTGCTACCATTTTGAAGGCAAACTTATCTCTTGAACATCAATATAGTTATATTAAATCTAAAAGTTACATTCCTTATTAATATATCTATTGCATGAAAACTATGCCTCAAAAATCAAATCGACTAAATGATATATATGAGATTAGAGAAGATGAATACTATGGCCGGTAAAGGAGGCTCGTGGCAGGTAGAGATGAGGGAAGAGGTGGGACCCTTTGCATATGGTTAGAATATAATGACCAACAAACTTCTACCCGGATCAGATGCTGTAAATTAACTGCCAACCATTTTCCCATTTCAGCGGGCAGAAAATGCTACCCTATTACGTAATTTTACTCTCCACATCGAGTAAGTACTTATGTAGGATAAAGATGACGCTATGGCGCTAAGTGGAGTGTTGGGGACCGGAGCACCGGCCCAACCAACATTACTGGAACTCGATAAGTGACGAGATCAGCACCGTGAAGGAGTCAGCATCGACGGAAAGTAATGGGTGGAGAATTTAATCACATAACTTGGAAAGTGTTCTGTATTCTGAACTCGAACCCGCATCAAAGAAATGCAGGGGAACCTAGCACAGAGAGTTCAGAGTAGCTATGGGTAAAGTGATACAAGCCTGCGTAGTGCTATACAAAATCATGAATTCATGAATGTCTCCTGCATTAGAGCTTACGGGAACTGCTAGGGGTCTTTCCTCTATTCGAGTGACAAGTAGTCTTTTCTGAATTAAAACTTGTCACCTAATTTTTGACGAGTTGTTTATTTTATAGAGCAAAGATGATTAGAAAATGTAATAACCAACAGAGATGAGCCATCCAGTGCATATTTTGCTATTAATGCTTGTTGAGTACCTTAGTACTCAAACTTGCTAGTATTCTCCTTTGTTAAATCCTAGTTCGGTCGGGAACTATCCCGAGTGGGACAAAGGTCATGCAGGTACCGAAGAGGCCGCTGGAGGCGAGGGCGTGAACTACGAGGACTAGGGCGAGGTGAACAACCTTTTTGACGATTGGGACGAGTAGGCGGCAGGTGGAGCAAAGCAGGCGAGCGAGGGGAACTAGTTCCTTTTGGCAAGTTGTAAATTATTACTTGTATGAAAGACCATAGCCTTGCGTGCTAAATACTGGAATAAAATACAGTTTCTATCTTATTGTTCTGCTGCGTTGACTCTGGTAAGGCTTACTATTCGTCGGAGCGGTGTCCTACTAGGCCGATGAATAGTAATATGTATGTCGAAGTGTGATTACCCTTAGGGGTAATGACACGGGACGTCACACGCTCAGTCACAGTTGTTCTGCATTCATGAACCTAACCCCGGTGGCCATTGATCCGTCCATCCATCAACAGTATACGATAGCCTGATGCATACATGGTGAAGACGACATTCATCAACAGTATTATCCAGTACGATATTTTCTTCTTGGATAACTGTAGCGCTCTTACATATGATAGGACCCCCCATTCGTACGCTCTGCATCCTTATCCGCTTCGGAAGCGCATCGTCCACCCATTCCTCCCTGACTCCTCGCTCTTCTTATTTCTTCTTTTCTCATTCTCTTCTTCATCTTCCTTTCATCCATTTTCTACCGATCTCCTCCTCCAGAGCTTCTCTCTCTGGCTCTTTTCTCCTCTGCCCAATGGTTCCCACCAAGCCTCCGCCGCCGCACCTGCCGCGCCTCCGGCACCACCGCTGGCAGAGCGTCGCCTCGGCTCGACTGCGCCACCATGCTGCCTCCCGTGGCCGCCACCTCTCTCCCGGCACAGCCACCCCGCCCGAGTTGCTCCACCCTCGGCCACCTCGGCCGCACGTCACCTCGGCTCTCCCACACCTCTACCGCGCCTCGTCGGGACGTGCATCGCCTGCGCTGGCTGTCGTCCTGCTACGTCATTTCCTCAGACTTTTTGTTGCAATACGTGTTTAAAGATGCTCCACCTCTTAGTTTTTTTTGTTGCGATTGTTGAAAAAAAATATTGCACTCGTTATTGTCTTGTGTTGCATCTGTTGAGCCCCCAAGTTCTTTTTGTTGTGACGTTGAAAAAAAATATTGTGACTATTGGAAAAAAATATTGCAACTATTGAAAAAAATGCAATCGTTGGAAAAAAAATGTTGCTTTTTTTTTTTGATATGTTGGCATCCTTTTTCCAAATGTTTGTTTTGGTTATGAGATTTTTGAGATATCATCTTCTTTGAAATATTACATATGAATTTTTGACATGTAATGTTGTGGTTTTGTCGGAGAGGATTGTATGATGCTAGCGTCCGAGCGCTGGACGCGCCTTTTTTTTTTTTTTTTTTATTTGAGAGGACGTTGTTTCCTGACTGTGTTGTCTTGTTGGATGCTGGGCCAAATAGGATTCCGGCCTGAATAGGAATTCGAATTCTGGGTCGTTAAATGGGCTGAAACGGTGATACTCTATCGGCTAGGCAGCCCAAATACTTTTATGACGTCGGGAAGTTAACAGCCCACAGAAGAAACATCGTTAGAAACCTATAGTGCTTCTTGTTCCACTTTAGAACTTTTTTTATTAATTAATTATTTTTTAAATTTTATTTTAAAGTTAACTCTCCGTGTATTTTATTTTCAATTCTAACTCTTTTGGTCAAGCCATCATTCATGACGTGACAAAACAACATTATCACGCCATAGAATAAGTCCGTAAAAACGCACTTTTTGTCACACCACTCGTGGTGGCGTGACGAAACAACACTGTCACGCTATCACCCGTAACGTGACAAAAGTTTGCCCAAAAACGAGCTGGTGTGACAGTGTTATTTTGTCACGCCACGGATGATGGCGTGACTAAAGGAGTCAGAATTAGAAATAAAGTGCGTCGGAGGTTAACTTTAAAATTAAATTTGAAAAAGAATTAATTAATAATAAATTCTCCACTTTAAGTTAAAAGCCTACGAAGGTGAAGCTCATCCCCACCACTTAAAGCGCCGTTTGGTTGCGTAATGAAATGGCGCATCTTTGCCATGCACTGGCAAATGGCCAACCACACGCAGCATAGCCAACCCAGTTCTCTGAATTTAAGCAGTACTCCTAACTAAATAGTACTCCACAAATTCAAGTGAAGAGCTCAAGGCAACAATGCAATTGTTTTATTTCTAAGATAATCAGATGAAGTAGCCTTTAGATTGCTTTAGCCTTTAGGAATTTTTTTTATTTTGTTTTTTTAGAGATATATGACTAATTCTTAAAGCTTAAAGCCATCATTGGGCTAGTTGGGCCAGTGGAGCCTAGGGCTGTAAAAAAGATACAGCTTGGCTCGCTCCAGGCTCGATTAGGCCTAAGCTCGTGAGCCTAATGACCTCGAGTTAGTTAAGGTTTGTTCCTAGTTTTTTCCCCACATATTTTCATCTCATGTTCTAATATTAAAGTCTGGTTGTTGAGTTTTTTCGAGTCAAGGTCAAACTTTGACCGAGCTTTTGTAGAATGTAATATGTTAAAGTGTAGTTGTCGAGTTTTTTCGAGTCAAACTTGAGCTTTGATCGAGCTTTTGTGGAAGATATTATGTTAAGTGTCTGTGGTGACTTCGTCATTTCTTCAAGCTCCGCTCGTCCGGTCTTCTATAGGCGTCGTGTGTGTGAGTGCGTGCGTGTGGTGGTATGCATGTGTGTGAACGTCTATGTGTTGTATTGGGTGTTTCGCAAAAAAAAAGTGTATTTGCCGAGCTTTTTCGAGACGAGCTGAGCATACTTGAGATTTGGTCGAGCCAAGCTCAAGCCTAAATCCAGACTCAAGCGTCAACATAGGCTCCCTTGAGCATGGCTAAGCTTGATTGTAGTGGTGGCCAGATGGGCCGTGCTGGCTGGGCCGGTCCGAGGCACGATACTGTTGGCCCGGTGTGACCCGCACTGTTCATTGACCGTGTCGGCCCGGCACAAAGGCTCGTGCCGTGCTTGGGCCGCAACCCTAGCACGGTGACCCGGCCCGACACGGCACGAACAGTGTCGGGCCGTGCTAGGCACGACACGAGCCCGGCACGCCCCATTTGGCCCATGTGCAGAGAGGTCGAGCCGGCAAGCCGCCGAGGGAGGGAGTCGGGAGGAGAGGAGGGCAGGGCAGCGCCGGCGTGGGAGGAAAAAGGGGCCGGCATGGAGGAAGGAGGAGGAGAGGGAGGAAGAGGAGGAGAAGGGGGGCGCGCGGCCGTCGCCGAGGAAGAAGGGGCTAGCACAGAGGGAGAAGGGGAGAGGAAAAGGAGGAGGTGACACGGAGGGAGGATGTTGGGAAGAGAGGAGGAGGCGGTTCGGCATTGGCCGGTGCGGAGGGAGGAGGCCGGGAGGGAGCAACACCGGCGTGGGGGTGCCGTGGAGGTGGAGGGAAACACTACTACGTGCGGCAGCCGGCACGCAAAGTGGCAGGGGTGCAGGGGCAGGGCACAGGCGAAGTGTGGAACAACAATAGTGGGGGAGAAAAGGAGGAGGCCAAGCGGGCCACGCCGGCACGGTGGGCCGTGCCTGGCATGGTATGGCTCGAGGGTAATATGCCCGTTGGGTGATTTCTGACCGTTTTTTATTGTTTTTTGACCGTTTAAGGCTTTAAAAATACCAATAAAATAAAATAAAATCTTGAATTTTTTTCAATAAATAGCCACCATACCCCCTTATTCAAAAGCCATCCACTCCTCAATCTCTCTTTAAAATTATGTCGTGCAAATTCAATTTCGTTATGAGATCATTTGGCAAAATTCAAAAAATTATGTCAAAATTTGGAAAATTCAATTCCAACAAGAAGTCAGTAAAAGAGGTACAATACTATTTTTTGTATAATTTTATTGTTATTATTTGTTATGCTAAGATGAAAGTAATAATAATGTTAGTTTTGATTTTGCAGTTTTCGTTATGAAAAATTACGATAAGTTTGCTCTTGGTGATTATAGACTTTCACCGGAGGAAGTTGCAACCCTGGAGGCTGCGACTGCCTCAAACCAACCGTAGTTGTTAGAAGAATGGCAAGACGGAGTTCCGTCATCAGGCTCCACGGCAGCATCTTCGTCGACGACCACCGGAGCAAAGAGGTCGAGGTCGTCTACATCAAGAGTGTGGGAGAATTTCAACAGGATAACCAAGCTAGACGCACGGGAAATGAGGTACCATATACTGTTTGCAAAATTTATCATCAGGAATTGTTTGCAGAGTCTACAGGAAGGACGGGGCACTTGCAAAGGTATGTTACAAGATGTAAAGGCCAAGCAAGGATTGGTAATGAGGCAGATGCAGCTGCAGTACAACTCCGGCGGTACGGTATGTAGCTTTGACTATGATTCTGAGGTAGCCCGTCAATCTCTCCGTCATTTAATTACTTTCGAGGATTTACCATTAGGCTTTGGAGAGTCTAATTCTTTCCGAACTTATATTAGAACAGTATACAATCCTAAATTCTCTTCCGTTTCTAGACAGACAACAACTAGAAATGTAGTAAAATACTATAATGAACGTCGTGATAAATTTGTTACGTGCACATTTTCAGTGGCTCTGACCTCGGACATATGGAGTGGCCTCGCTAGGGAGGATTATCTTAGTGCAGATGCTCATTATGTTAATGATGACTGGGTAATGGAGAAAAGAATTATAGGTTTTAAATTAATTGATGTAGCACACACGACTGAGAATATTGCGGACTATATTACCAAAGTCATGGAAGATTTCGGTCTTACAAACAAAATATTCGCAATTACTCTAGACAAAGCCATTGCGAACTCTAAGGCCATGGATATTCTTACTCTAGTCTTCAGTACATACGTCGAATCATTCTTTCTATATCAGCGATGCGCTTGTCATATTATTAACCTTATAGTCAAATTCGGTTTGAAGAGGTTGGATGTGTATCTTAAATCTTTTCGCAATGTGATATCTTTCTTGAATACTTCTAATGTAAGAATAGCAGTATATAAGAACTTCTATAGGACAATGGGTGTATATCCAAGAAAATTTAGTTTGGACATAACGGTAAAATAGAACTCTACTTACCCGATGCTTAAGAGTCTTTTATCATATAAGAACACTTCTTCTGTTTTTATTCAAATGCACTATCATTGCACTGACAGTAGTATACTATTGACTGAGCAATATTAGTTCGTTGCTGAGAAGATAATACAATTTTTATAAATTTTTATGAGGCCATTGTTGCTTTGTCTACTATCTACTATCCAACATCTGCTATCATTGTGTATAGTATTTTATAGATTGCTGCTCAATTGAAAATGTATGAAAATGACTTAGTTTTACATGAGGCTATTGTTGCTATGAAAACTAAATACCTTAAATATTGGATAGAAATCTCTTTCATATATACATTTGCATTCATTTTATATCCTAGAGCTAAAATTGAAGTATTTGCTAATGTACTTGATCTTCTCAGTGATGCTACAAGGCTAGACTATACTAACTATTTTGCAAAAGTTTGTTCTCGATTACATGAGGTTTACCAAAGGTATGATAATAAGTTCTGGGGAGTCCGCTTGCAACGACCTCCAGTAGCCCTTGCCTCAAGTAGCAAGACAAAAATGTGGGGCAAGATCTTCGGTGGCTCTTCCTCCATGTCTAGGTCTTCTTCTTTTACAGCGTCGCTTGCTCAGCCAAGAACAACCCTAAAGAGTGGGGACCTATCTAACTATTTGGACAACGATACGATGGGTTTCAACTCAAAAGACTTCAAAATTTTGCAATGGTGACATACCTATAAGTTAACATATCATATGCTATTCTTACTTGCACGAGATGTCTTAACTGTTCCTGTCTCGATGGTTTTCTCCGAGTCTGCTTTCAGTCTTTCCGAAAGAATATTAGAGGAGAGAAGAACACACCTCACGAGTGAGATGGTAGATATACTTCTAACCATGAAGGACTGAGAATAAGCTGATCGCGAACACAACACTCTGTGCAAAATACGGAGTTATCGGATGTGTTCGAATATCTGTAGATCGACAATGATACTTAAAACAAAGATGTACTTATGAATTCTCATGTTGAGTTTTTACTTTGCCCTTTTTATTTGCCAAGGTTTTCTCATGTTGAGTTTTTACTTGACAAAAGTTTTAACAAGATAGCCATTTCAATATTAATAAATCTCTTTATTATATTTCCAATATGCTTGTCTCGTTTTTATAGCTTTCATATGTATTTATGAATTCTACATATTTTTTAAAAAAAATTTATTTTTTTTTTCTTTTTCTTTTTTGTTTTTGGGCTAAATGGGTCGTACACAGCCCGACGGGCCAAACGGGCTCGTGCCAGCATGGCACGACTGCGCTTCGGGCTATGTTTGGGCCACCACCTAGGCACGTGGGCCGACCGGACACGGCACATTTCTTACACGGGCTAAAATGGACCGTGCTAGGTCGTGCCATGCCACCCATTTGGCCGGCACGACTTGACTAGACTCAAGTTCAACTCGTTTACAACTCTATAGTCGAGCCCATCGACATCCCACGTCAGTAGTCACTCTCTGACCGTCTGACGTCTTTGTTCGCCAATTTCCCCCACAGAAATCACCAAAAGTTGAGGGACCGATCTCCAAAAACACCTACCTTGTGACCCCATCCGTCCCCACATGGCGTGTTTTTATTTCCGAGATTTTTACCCTATCCGGCCCACGTTAAAGAAGAAGAACTACACTGTCTTGTGAGACACTTACGAGAATAGCACTCGAACCGTAGCTAACTGAAAACATAAAGCTCCTTTGTGTCACTGTATCTTGCACAGTCCTGCCTGCACAGTATCCGACGAGTCCCGGGATCGAACTCCCGACCAGCCGCTCGCCTCAACACGAGCTGGCCAAGAGCTACGCTCACTCCTCCCCACACGGCGAGTTGACCGCTCGACCAAAACCGACGACTGGTAGGAGGAGGCGGGGAGCCGAAGCAAGCCCAGCCTCCTTGCCGGGTGAGCCAGCGAGCCGCCGTGTAATGCCAGTATAGGAAGCAAGAACATCCCGAGGGTGCCAAGAATCGCCCTCCGTATGCTTCGCGGTCGAATCGATCCGTTTGGGGCTGGGGGTAATCTTGGGGATCTGTTCTTCGCCTTCGTTCCTCTGCTGAACAGGTGAGGTTAACCTCGCTTCTGAATCGTGATGAGATTCGCCAAGTGATCTGTTGTCGTTGGTTCTTGGTTTCGCTCGATTTGATTGGAGTTGGTGCGGATTAGGCTTTTTTTACGTTAGGAATTGTTGGTTAATTACTTAATTTCCTTACAAGACAAAAAGAATGGATTGTTGGATCGTTAGTGACTTCGAAGGGAACATCTCTTTTGGCCCCACAATTATAGGATTTTACCTCTCCTGTTCCGTAATTCGCTTGCACAATGTTGGAAGTTGTATGCGAAATTGTGAATTCTTTGTTGAATCTTGTTCAGGGCGTCTAGTTTTGAGCGAGTTTTGGCAATGCTGTTTAATCTCCACTTTTATCATTTCAGTGTGTACCATCGTAGATAGGGACAATCATCATGTGCCCCGTCTTTCATACGCCTTCTACCATTTGCATTTATTTGCTCCCGATCAATAAATTTTATTGATGTTTTGTCTTTCCCCCTTTTCGCAAATTCTAACTACCTTCCGCGTTTTAGCCCATGTGAAATGACCTGTAACATCCCAAATTTCGGGCTTGTGTTTCAAATGTAAGAAAATGAGTAGAAATTAAAACTTTTTCTTACATCATGTATTTCCTTTGTGTACTGAACAAGTATTGTACAAAAGGTTATGGAAATACAAGTCACAAGTCTTTTGATCCAATCTTGTTCCTTCAAAAACATTCTTGTCAAATGTTGCGATCATCCTCTGGAAATATTTTTCCTAAGTCCTTGGGATGATATGTGACCCCTCTGAAAAATTTCACAATTTTTAGAAATTGTTTGAATATTTTTAGAGCGATCAAACTGTTTGACTCTTAGTCAAACATCAAAACAGAGCCTTGCAGAATTTTTGGAGATTTATTCACAGTATAAAAACCTCTGAAAATTTTACACAAGGTTGATATTTGAGTTAGCAAGCTCCTGTAAAAATTTCATAATTTTTGGAGTTAATTTGCTACCTCAAATAAATCTTTCAAAGTCTCTGCTTTAATTCAAAGTCAAACTGGTTTTATCGTTACTCGGTTCGAGTCGACTCGGGCTCGAGCCATTTGATTCGGTCCAGTCAACTAAACGCACCGAGCCACTCTTTAAAACGCGCAATCGATCTCGACCGTTGGATCGAAATCGCACGGCCCGCGCGCGTGTGTCATTTCGGACCTTCCGGTTGCAAGTCTGAATGTCAACCGTTAGATCTCCATCCAACCGTTGAGATGTGCCGAAACATTCGGACCCTCGGTTGCATTTTGAATCTGAGCCGTTGGATTAAGATCCAACGCCGCGTACTTTCGTTGTAAATAAGAGTTTGCGACGTGGAGCAATCGGAGCCGTTCGTTTCTAATCGTAGGGCTCGCAACCTCCCCGTTGTGTTTTAAAGCCCGTAGGCGTGGCACTATCTCAGCCGTTCGTGTCTCATCCAACGGTTGAGAATCGCCCGAGCTTTTTGCGCTGGTCATCTTCAACCTCCCGCCGTGCGAAAACAGTGCAAGGCATGGGGGTGTCATTTCATGCTTCCTACGGCCGCCCTAGTCAACAGTGGAGGTCGTGGGAAACATGATCGGCCAGGCCATGCCCTATTTCTCCGCCTATCATCTTTTTCCTTGTCTACCGTGCGTGGTGCTTTGTGTTTTGCCTCGAGAGAGAGTGGTGCAAACCCTAACCCTTTCATGGCCTTATAAGCACCCAAATGCCTTCCTGGAGTTTCTTTAGACCACCACCAAGCCTCACTCACAGCATTGGAGCTTAATACCTCAAAAATGGCAAATCGCCATTGTTGACCCGTGGAGCTCCATCAGTGTTCTTGGGTTCCAGTGGTCCTCCTTCATGTTTTTTTGCCCTAACCTTATCCTTTTATTATCTTGAACATTTCCCCTCACTTAATTTTGGATTTGATTCTCAGGAATTGTCCAATTTGGGGTTTGTTCAAATTCGCCGAAAAGTGAGTATCGTCTTCCTCGACTCCGGTGAGTGCACCACTTCTCATCTCTTGCTCTTATAGCTTCGTGGATCATAATGAAGCTATATTGATGCTTGTATCACTCATGTGGCTCGGTGTCATTTTGGGTTTTCTTCTCCGAGTCCCGAGCTTCCACCGTGGTCAAACTTCTCCGGCCATCTTTGAAGCTTCTCGTCCTTAAGGTAGCTTCTTATTAGTCCTTAGAAGCTATGGTGCCGCACCCTAGGCTTGCAGTGGAGCTCATCGCGATTTTCATGTTTAGCAGTAAGCTCCCATTTTCGTTTTTCCGGCTAGCCGGCGTTCTAGTCCCTCGCCGCCGGCGAGAATGCTACCATTAGGTTCGTGCTGCTATTGCGAATCCATTTTGGGTCTTGTTCACCGCCGCCGCGGCCAGTGTCGCCGGCGATTAGCCGTCAAAGACGATCGGGACTTTGCCGGCACAGAGCTCCCGTTTTCGTCAGCTCATTAGGACACATTAATTACCAATCATTAGTTATTAATTGTGTCTTAATCATTATTATTGAGCCACTGACCAGTGGGCCCAATATCCTTAAATCAATCTCTGGTTCACTCCGCACTGTTCCGACATCATTAATGTCTAATCATTGCTTAATTAAATGAGTCGGCATTTAATCGCTGTCGGAATTAACCTCCGGTCGCCGATCGGTGGGCCCGAGGATTAAAATCAAATTCGATGAGTCTTTAGTGTCTAGTTAATGATCATCATTAGTGGCATTAATTCGTCCTAGCCGTCCCTCGATGTCGTCACGTGGGACCGATGCAGCGTGCGCGTGGGTTAAACCAGCGCATGTGTGCCTCAAGGTCGGCCGACGGTGGTCCCCGCGTGTCGATCCATCTTTTGAACTGATCTTTAGCCACCGTCGATCCCTTGATCAACGGCCCGGATCGTGAGGGCATTTGGACCCTCCGGATGCCTTGATCATTCTTGGCCGTCGATCTTGCGATCAATGGTCGAGATTGTGTGTGCAATCGGACAATCCGGTTGTTGGTGCGCTCTGGACCGTCCATCGCCGATCTGCGGTAGGATTGGCCTAAGCAACCGCGCCGTCCGGTTGCATACACTCGTGTGGCCGTTGGATCTTGATCCAACGGTGGGTTTCTAGTGGCTTTGCGCGCGCCGCTGTTTTTGCGTGAGCCGTGGGATGTTAGATCAAGGGTTGGGGTTGTCCACGTCATTTTCTTTTTATTGGGTTGTTCTGTATTTCGGTAAGCATTTGTTTATCAACTGAAAATGATATAAAAACTTTAGAAACTCACGACTAATTCATTTTAACTGCTTTTTGGTTAATTCCAACTGTAATAAATTAGGTTATCACTTTAGCTTATTATAAAAATGGATTTAAGCACGTTCGATGTGAAAAAATTGTATAACTAGGAATAACTTGGTTTCGTCATTTTGAATATTCAGAAAATGAATAAAACTTTAGAAAATGCATATCTTGCTCTGTGTATGTCCAAAATGAATGATTCCAACTTTGATAAATTTGTTATTAACCCAATGTTAATATAAAAATGATGGTAGGTCCAAGATTATGTGAAACCTTGATTAATGATTTAGTACCTATTTTCAGCATTTAGAAAATTCTGGAAGACTTATAAAATGCACAAGTAATTCTCTGTAAATGCAAAATATATATGATAAATTCTAGAGAACCCTCTGTTGGTATACTTCATCAGTAAAATTAGTTTTGAACATATTTATGCTCCTGGAAAGTGCATTATGCTAATTTTGCATCTTAGAAAAATCATAACTAAATCATTTTAACTCCAAATGACCTGAAATTTTATATGGGTTACCACTATACCAGTTGGTAGCTACCATAAAAATTTCAGCTTCAAAATCTCTCTAGAAAATATTTTTGCTACAGTGCTAATTATGGCCGAAAATGAGTTTTTAGGTAATATCTTTTGCACCACAAATCCAAATTAGGTTTTTCCAGTTCCTATATCTAGGTATATTCGTATTCTACCTTATGTATAAATTTCATCGCATTTGGATGATTGTTGCTTGCTCATTGGTTTATTTGTGGCTCGTCTTATTGGTTGTTCTTGGTTCTTTTTGCCTCTCGCTTAGGATTCGACATTTGCGGTAATCCCGAGAGCGACCCTCCACAACAAATTGAGCAACAGCAAGAAGGGAAGCAGTTTGATCATGTTAATCCCAGTATTTTAAGTATTTATGTTGATTACAAATTCTGTGTATGCATTGCTACTTTGTTTTAATAGTTGGCCTAGTAGATGCATTTCCTTAGCAAAGGATTATCCTCTACTACCATGAGCCTAGGTTACTTGCTGTGATTTAGAGTTCGTGGATGGGCTCTTATCACTTAGTAGATGCGAATTAATTGCTTAGCCATGCTTAGCTTCGGTAGAAATGGGCGGTTATCGACTTGTCGATAACCTTGATCACTTAAAACTTATTATGATTATGATTTCCACCTTGTGCCATGTCTATTTATGAAAACTAAAAACTGAAAACAAAATGATTTAGACTTGGGCACAATGGTATGTTGGTGTGATTTTCGGGTGTGACTGGAATGGTGCACAGTCAACAAGGACCGAACATCTTGTTACACTAAACCAAGCATTTTAGCGTGCTAACCACATTAGAGGTATGGGACCTCTCTTGACTTAGTACTTTGGAGTGTATTGGCTCGGGTCGCGGAGTCGCGGGAGGGATGGTGTTGGGAGCATTGTAGTGTCAGAAAGACTTCACCCGTGATGGGATTTGTTGTCTTTCGGCTTGCAATGTAGCGTATGGTGTTTCTACCCATACGAGCGGCTCGTAGTTAATACACAAGATTGGAAATGTCTCGTAGGACTTAGCGATGCGGCATACCTTGATAGTGTCTTTGTGGCTTGAAGGCGATGCGAAGTGTGGGTACATTGGTACACCCCTGCAGGGTTAAAACTATTCGAATAGCCTCGTCCTAGGTTATGGACACGCTTGGCAAGGTCTTTCAAGAGTTAGACTACAACCTTTTAAATTAAAACTTGATGGGTGGTACGAATCGGGGATTCGTGCTATGTTGTGGTGGCTATTGGGATAGTCACTTGCAGTGGTTACTTGTATGTATCTTTACTTACATTACTTTGATAACAAAACAGATTTGCAAACTTGCTTTTAAAATGTATTACATTATTGCAAATAAAGTTGGCTTCATGCAAAATGAGACATACAACCTCCACCTAAATAAGCTTGCATGTAGTTTATGAATAGGTCTGCTATTCCACACGTCGATCTTGCGGTACAAAGACAATCTTTGTACTTTCGGTTGCTATGCTTAATTGTTTTGTTGCGAGAGGAAGAAGGTGAGCACTGAGGGCCTCACTTTTGTGAGTCATGTTGTGGTAGCTTGCAGGCGACTAGCTTGGCGGCCCGGTCGGTTGCCTTGTGGGTGTGTGGCTAACCGGTCGACTTTTGTTCTAGCCATCTTATGGCACCTTTTGCTTCATTTGTCATTCCTGTATATTGTTCTATTTGGCAGTCGGCTCTCTTTTGTAATAACTTTACTTTATGTATGTCGTTGTTAAACTTAGTGATGTATGTGTATGGAAATGATGTGTAATTTTGTGATGATGTGCATATGCTGCAGTGCAGGAAGCATATGCCCATCGAGGCTTAGAATGTTTAATTAGTAATGCTAGAACCAATTGGAGGTTAAGTGTTACTAGTTAAATATTTCGGTCCTCACAAAGTTGGTATCGAGCCATCTTGACCAAAGAAACCCCTAGCTTGGTGCGTCCCTAGTATATTTTGAAAACTTACTTTCCAAATATCGGTGCTTTCTGAAAATCTTAAGTAAGTTCTCAGATTTTACTTCTCATCTATCCTAGTTTGCTCATCTCACCTCATTCTAAACTGAATTTGAAAGTGAGTTTTCCTCTCATCTTCTTCCAAAAGATAGTTGTTTATCGAGTAGATTGGTTTTGGGGACATCATGAGAGTTATAAAATAAAAAGTATGGCTGTCTTGAGAAGATTAGGAGCTGCTGGGAGCTACAAATTTCGGCCATAAGTTGAATGGAGAAATCTGGACAGCAAGCAAGACAATTTCTGGACAGCCAGCATTTAGGTAGTAAAAGTGCTGAAATGAGAGGTTAATTCCACTAAAAACTTGTAGGGTTAACAGGGTAAGAAGTGATATGAGTTAGCTTAGTGTCTAACCCTCCTTTAGTATGATTTTCACCCTGTTCCTAGCTGTCTCGAACAGAAGTTAGTGCTCTGAAATTTGTCTTCCTGAAAAATTGATTACTCGTTTTTCCATACGAGTTAGTCATAACAGGAAGATGGTTGTTATCTTTATGACCTTGCTGCAATTTTATGTTGATACTTGAGCTTTTAAAGATTGTTTTGTTAAGTGGTTAGTAGTTTTCTTTGTCTCTGTTCCGAATTGTGTTTTAACTTTGTTTTTGTGGAGCAGGATGACAAGAACCACCGCAACAAGATCGGCCGGTTTACGATGAGGAGCTTCCCCTCCTCAGACCATGGTGAGGTTACGCTCGGTCGGCGGAATCGCATGGACCGGACCGGATCTTGGAGGTCATTGCGAGAACACCTCGCTCCGCCGCCGCCGGGATCTGGAGGTGGTGGCCACGGTCTCGTGGTGGGCTTGCGGAGTTTCTCCGTCTGCAGCCACCCACTTTCTCGATCCGAGGATCCACTCGGCGCGGATGATGGCTGCGTCTTGTTGGCGAGCTCAATATCGCTCGATGCCGAGGAGCGGAGCGGGCACTTTTCGCATCCCATCGGTGGAGGGTGCGGCACTCTCATGGTGGGAGAACTTCCTCGCCATGCGGCTGCGACACGTGGTCTCGTGGGAGGAGTTCGATCGACTTTCGTCGGGCCCATGTCCCCGCCGGCTGATGAAGTGAAGAAGAAGGAGTTCCTTGCGCTCAAGCGAGGCGCAGACTCGGTTCGAGTACCTCCATGAGTTCAACCATCTCGCGAGTGCGCTCTGCGAGGTGGCCACCGATGAGGCCAGCGGGAGAAGTTCATGGAGGTTTGTGCGAGGAGCTTGAGACAAGCTCTCTATTGTGGATTTCCCGACTTCGGACCTTGGTGGACAAGGCCATCGTCGCGAGCATAAGGCGAGAGCGGCTGGCGAAGTCCATGCAAGCGCAAGTGGGAGGCCGATGGTCGCGCAGTGGCCTCGTTCGTCCCGAGTTGGGCTGCACGGTGGCCCGTTCCTTGGCTTCACCACCGCCGAGGCCTTGGCACCCAGCTCCACGCCCTCGCGGTCGTGACTCGATCGCGCGCGCTGCGACCCGGCGGCGGTGCGCTCCGCAACCAGTGCGATGTTACCGCCGCTGCAACAAGAAGGGCCATTATGCTGCGATTGCCCTCGAGAGGACTAGAGCAGCCCCTCGTCCTAATGGAGGGCGGGAATGGTCACACACCGACGAAAGGTGATCCGAAGACCCGAGGTGTCGGGAGCGGCCGAGTCAACCACATCTCGGTGAGGAGGCACGAGGCGCCGGCGTGGTGTTAGATGCGCTCCTTGTTAAATTGCACTGCTCTGATTTTATTTGACTCGGGCCTCGCATTCTTTTATTTGAGGCCTTTTCTTTGTTGATTGTGGACTTCATTGTGTTCCTTTGGGGTTCCACCTTATCCGCTCTCGGGTTGGAAATGAGTGACCAAGTATGCGGGATGTTCCTATCCACATCGAAGGAGTGGGATTCTTGGCGAATCTTATCCTACTCGACTCGCGCGTGCGGGCGTGATTCTTGGCATGGATTGGTTGTCCCAACACTTGGGGCAAATCGATTGTGCGGGAAGATTGTCTACCTCACGACCCTTCAGTGAGCAGGTTGGGTTTTCGCGCGCGATTCGAGAGCCCCATCTTTATGTCCTTGAAGCAAAGCGGCATTGGAGATCCGGGATGTACCCACGCGATGTGAGTTCGTGGATGTCTTTCGAAGACTTGCTGGCATGCCTCTGTTCGAGATCTGGAGTTTGTGATCGAGTTCTTTTGCATCGCCCTATTTCTAAGAGGCGTATCGCATGCCTCCTAATGAGTTGGAGGAGCTAAAGAAGCAATGGGTGAGCTGCAAGAGAAGGGTTTTATCCGTCTAGCTCATCTCCTTGGGGTTGTCGATTATCTTTGTGAAGAAGAAGGACAAGACCTTGCGCATGTGTGTTGATTACCGTCCGCAATGAGGTGGCGGTAAGAACAAGTATCCTTTGCCCGTATTGATGATCTTTTCGATCAATTGGCCGAGCACTAGTCTTCTCAAGATTGACTTGAGGCTGGCTATCATCAAGTCGGGATCGGGCCGAGATATTCCTAAGGCGGCTTTTGCTACTCGTTATGGCCTTTACGAGTACACCGTCATGTCTTTGGTTTGACTAATGCTCCGCTTTATTCATGAATCTTATGAACTCGGTATTCATGGAGTATTTGGATAGGTTTGTGGTGGTATTCATCGATGATATCCTTATCTACTCCAAGAGTGAAGAAGAGCATCTTGAGCATCTTAAGCTTGTGTTGGGCAAGCTGCGTGAGCACCAGTGTATGCCAAATTCAGCAAGTCACGAGTTACAGTTGAAGAAGTGGCATTCTTGGGCCATGTTCTTTCAGCGGGAGGTGTGGCTGTGGATCCTAGCAAAGTCGGGATGTGCTATCTTGGGTCAGCCAAGTCGATCCACCGATGTGCGGAGTTTTCTTGGTTTGGTGGCTACTATCGCGCTTTATCGAAATTTCTCCAAGATCATGAAGCCTATGGTGAACTACTCAAGAAGGACAAGAAATTTGAGTGGTCCGCTACTTGTGATGTGAGTTTCAGGAACTCAAGAAGCGGTTGACCTCAGCCCGGTGCTTGTTCTCCCGATATTCACAAGAGTTTTGATATCTATTGTGATGCTTCTCGTCGGGTCTTGGTTGTGTCCTTATGCGGGAGGGCAAGGTTGTGGCCTATGCATCGCGGCGATTAAGGCCTCATGAACTCAACTATCCTACTCATGACTTAGAGTTAGGCTGCATGGTCCATGCACTCAAGATTTGGCGGCATTATCGATTGGTAACCGTTGTGAGGTGTATTCGACCACAAGAGCTTGAAGTACTTGTTCACCCAACCAGATCTGAACCTCAGGCAAAGAAGATGGTTGGAATTGATCAAGGACTATGACATGGGTATTCAGTACCATCCGGGCAAGGCCAATGTCGTTGCGGATGCACTCGATCGGAAGGTGTATTGCAACATGTTGATGCTCCAAGAGCGGCGACCTACCCTCATTTCGAAATTCCAGCGCCTCAATTTGGGTTTGACCGAGCACGGTTCTCTTGCTACATTGGTTGTGCAACCAACCTTGGTGGACCAAATCAAGGCGGCACAGCAAACAGATGTTGGGGTGAGCCAAATCAAGCAGAACATCAAGGACGGGATAGCCAAGTGCTTTTCAGAGGACGAGCTTGGCGTTGTGTGGTTTGGGCAGCGTCTTGTGGTTCCTGAGGTCATGGAATTGCGGGATTTGATTCTCCGCGAAGCCCATGATTCTCCTTTGTCCATTCACCCCGGGGCTACCAAAATGTATCAGGACCTTCGTCAAAGATTCTGGTGGACCCGAATGAAGCGCGAGATTGCCAAGTTTGTTGCCGAGTGCGACGTGTGCTGTCGTGTGAAGGCCGAGCATCGGCGTCCAGCCAGTCTTCTTCGACCTTTGCGGTGCGAAATGGAAGTGGGATTCGTTGGCATGGACTTCATCACCGGATTGCCCCTCGTCAAAAGGAATGATGCTATTTGGGTCGTGATCGACGGGTTGACTAAAGTGGCACATTTCCTTCTGTCAAGACTCGGCCGTGTGGGGCCTTTGGCGAACTTTATGTCTCGAGATTGTGAGTCTTCACGGTGTGCGAAGACGATTATTTCGATCGTGGTGCACTTTTCACCTCGCGGTTTTGGCATAGTCCGCAGAGGCTATGGGGACCCGCCTTCACTTGATCTGACCTTTCATCCTCGGTGACGGTCGACGGAGCGAAGTCAACCAAGTGTTGGAAGATATGCTCCGTGCTTGTGTTCTTTCCTATGGGAAGAAGTGGGAGAAGTGCACGCCATTTGCGGAGTTCTCCTACAACAATAGCTTCAGGCCGTCTTGGCATGGCACCATTTGAGGCCTTGTATGGGAGGAGATGCGAGAACCCCATTGAACTGGTCGAGAGGCGGGGCGGCGGTTTTAGGCCCAAATTCGATCAATGAGGCCGAAAGTCAGAAACGATTGATCGCGAGCATCTGCGCACGGCCCATCGAGCGAAAGAGCTATGCGGATCGTCGTCGCCGTGAGTTGAGCTTTGAGCCCAATGACTTTGTGTATCTCAAAGTCTCACCCTTGAAGGGCCATCGGCGTTTTGGCATCAAGGGCAAGTTGGCTCCTCGATATGTTGGGCCTTATCGCATCATCGAGAGAGTTGGAGCGATTGCGTCTGATTTGAGCTACCACCGCACTTGAGGTGTGCATGATGTGTTCCATGTTTCACACCTAAAGAAGTGCCTCCGTGTCGGCCGAGAAACTCGTTGGAAACTCTCGATGTGCGGGAGGATTTGACCTCAGTGAGCATCCTGTTCGTATTCTTGAGGAATCGAGCGGAGAGCGAGGAACCGTGCCATCAAGTTCCTTAAGGTTCAGTGGTCAAACCATTCAGAAGATGAAGCAACTTGGGAGCGAGAGGATCGCCTTCGTGCAGATTTTCCTTCTTTCTTCTCAGAGTAAACGGAATCTCGGTCGAGATTCTTGTAAGAGGAGAGTTGTAACATCCCAAATTTCGACTTGTGTTTCAAATGTAAGAAAATGAGTAGAAATTAAATTTTTTCTTACATCATGTATTTCCTTTGTGTCTTGAACAAGTATTGTACAAAGGTTATGGAAATACAAGTCACAAGTCTTTTGATCCAATCTTGTTCCTTCAAAAACATTCTTGTCAAATGTTGCGATCATCCTCTGGAAATATTTTTCCTAAGTCCTTGGGATGATATGTGACCCCTCTGAAAAATTTCACAATTTTCAGAAATTGTTTGAATATTTTTAGAGGCAGTCAAACCTGTTTGACTCTTAGTCAAACATCAAAACAGAGCCTTGCAGAATTTTTGGAGATTTATTCACAGTATAAAAACCTCTGAAAATTTTACACAAGGTTGATATTTGAGTTAGCAAGCTCCTGTAAAAATTTCATAATTTTTGGAGTTAATTTGCTACCTCAAATAAATCTTTCAAAGTCTCTGTTTTAATTCAAAGTCAAAGCTGGTTTTCTTGTTACTCGAGTTCGAGTCGGACTCGGGCTCGAGCCATTTGATTCGGTCGATCAACTAAGCGCACGAGCCACTCTTTAAAGCGCTTGTCGATCTCGACCGTTGGATCGCAATCGCACGGCCGCAGCGCGTGTGTCATTCGGACCTTCCGGTTGCAAGTGCGAATGTCAACCGTTAGATCTCCATCCAACCGTTGAGATGTGCGAAACATTCGGACCCTCGGTTGCATTTTTGAATCGAGCCGTTGGATTAAGATCCAACGCTCGCGTACTCTCGTTGTAAATAAGAGTTTGCGGCGTGGAGCAATCGAGCCGTTCGTTTCTAATCGTAGGGCTCGCAACCTCCCGTTGTGTTTAAAGCCCGTGGCGTGGCACTATCTCGACCGTTAGTGTCTCATCCAACGGTTGAGAATCGCCGAGCTTTTTGCGCTGGTCATCTTCAACCTCCGCGCGTCGAAAGCGATGCAAGGCATGGGGTGTCGTTTCATGCTTCCTCGGCCGCCCTAGTCAGCGGTGGAGGTCGTGGGAAACATGATCGGCGAGCCATGCCCTATTTCTCCGGCTATCATCTTTTTCCTTGTCAGTGATGCGTGGTGCTTTGTGTTTTGCCGCCGAGAGAGGAGTGGTGCAAACCCTAACCCTTTCATGGCCTTATAAGCACCCAAATGCATTCCTAGAGTTTCTTTAGACCACCACCAAGCCTCACTCCACGACATTGGAGCTTAATACCTCAAAAATGGCAAATCGCCATTGTTGACCCGTGGAGCTCCATCGGTGTTCTTGGTGTTCCAGTGGTCCTCCTTCATATTTCTTTGCCCTAACCTTATCCCTTTATTATCTTGAACATTTCCCCTCACTTAATTTTGGATTTGATTCTCAGGAATTGTCCAATTTGGGGTTTGTTCAAATTCGCCGAAAAGTGAGTATCGTCTTCCTCGGCTCGGTGAGTGCACCACTTCCTCATCTCTTGCTCTTATAGCTTCATGGATCATAATGAAGCTATATTGATGCTTGTATCACTCATGTGGCTCGGGGTGTCATTTTGGGTTTTCTTCTCAGTCCGTGAGCTTCCACCGTGGTCAAACTTCTCAGGCCATCTTTGAAGCTTCTGTCCTTAAGGTAGCTTCTTATTAGTCCTTAGAAGCTATGGCACCGCACCTAGGCTTGCGATGGAGCTCATCGCGATTTTCATGTTTAGCGATAGCTCCCATTTTCGTTTTCCGGCTGGCGGCGTTCTAGTCCTCGCGGGCGGAATGCTACCATTAGGTTCGTGCTTGCTATTGCGAATCCATTTTGGGTCTTGTTCACGCCATGCGCGCGGTGTCGCCGGCGATTAGCCGTCAAAGACGATCGGGACTTTGCGAGCACGAGCTCCGTTTTAAATCGGCTCATTAGGACACATTAATTACCAATCATTAGTTATTAATTGTGTCTTAATCATTATTATTGAGCCAGCGACCGATGGGCCCAATACCCTAAATCAATCTCGGTTCACTCCGCACCTTTGTTCGAGCATCATTAATGTCTAATCATTGCTTAATTAAATGAGTCGGCATTTAATCGCCGTCGAATTAACCTGCGAATCGTTGGTGGGTGGGCAGGGGATTAAAATCAAATTCCGTAGTCTTTAGTGTCTAGTTAATGATCATCATTAGTGGCATTAATTACGTCCCTTAGTCGTCCCTCTCGATCATTGTCACGTGGGACGATTACGCTGTGCGTGGGTTAAACCGGCGCATGTGTGCCTCAAGGTCGTGGCCGGTGGTCCCCGCGTGTCGATCCATCTTTTGAACTTGATCTTTAGCCACCGTCGATCCCTTGATCAACGGCCCGGATCGTGAGGGCATTCGGACCTCGGATGCCTTGATCATTCTTGGCCGTCGATCTTGCGATCAATGGCTGAGATTGTGTGTGCAATCGGACAATCCGGTTGTTGGTGCGCTCTGGACCGTCCATCGCCGATCTGCGGTGGATTGGCCCAAGCAACCGCGCCGTCGGTTGCATACACTCGTGTGGCCGTTGGATCTTGATCCAGCGGTGGGTTTCTAGTGGCTTCGGCGTCGTCGCGCTGTTTCGGCGGCGTGAGCCGTGAGATGTTAGATCAAGGGTTGGGGTTGTCAACGTCATTTTCTTTTTATTGGGTTGTTACGTATTTGGTAAGCATTTGTTTATCAATGAAAATGATATAAAACTTTAGAAACTCACGACTAATTCATTTTAATCGCTTTTGGTTAATTCCAATGTAATAAATTAGGTTATCACTTTAGCTTATTATAAAAATGGATTTAAGCACGTTCGATGTGAAAAATTGTATAACTAGGAATAACTTGGTTTCTGTCATTTTGAATATTCGGAAAATGAATAAAACTTTAGAAAATGCATATCTTGCTCTGTGTATGTCCAAAATGAATGATTCCAACTTTGATAAATTTGTTATTAACCCAATGTTAATATAAAAATGATGGTAGGTCCAAGATTGTATGAAACCTTGATTAATGATTTAGTACCTATTTTCACATTTAGAAAATTCGGAAGACTTATAAAATGCACAAGTAATTCTCTGTAAATGCAAAATATATATGATAAATTCTAGAGAACCCTCTGTTGGTATACTTCATGTAAAATTAGTTTTGAACATATTTATGCTCTGGAAAGTGCATTATGCTAATTTTGCATCTTAGAAAAATCATAACTAAATCATTTTAACTCCAAATGACCTGAAATTTTATATGGGTTACCACTATACCAGTTGGTAGCTACCATAAAAATTTCAGCTTCAAATCTCTCTAGAAAATATTTTTGCTATAGTGCTAATTATGGCGAAAATGAGTTTTTAGGTAATATCTTTTGCACCACAAATCCAAATTAGGTTTTCCAGTTCCTATATCTAGGTATATTCGTATTCTACCTTATGTATAAATTTAGTCGCATTTGGATGATTGTTGCTTGCTCATTGGTTTATTTGTGGCTCGTCTTATTGGTTGTTCTGGTTCTTTTTGCCTCTCGCTTAGGATTCGACATTTGCGGTAATCCCGAGAGCGACCCTCCACAACAAATTGAGCAACAACAGAAGGCAAGCGGTTTGATCATGTTAATCCCAGTATTTTAAGTATTTATGTTGATTACAAATTCGTGTATGCATTGCTACTTTGTTTTAATAGTTGGCCTAGTAGATGCATTTCCTTAGCAAAGGATTATCCTCTACTACCATGAGCCTAGGTTACTTGCTGTGATTTAGAGTTCGTGGATGGGCTCTTATCACTTAGTAGATGCGAATTAATTGCTTAGCCATGCTTAGCCGGTAGAAATGGCGGTTATCGACTTGTCGATAACCTTGATCACTAAAACTTATTATGATTATGATTTCCACCTTGTGCCATGTCTATTTATGAAAACTAAAAACTGAAAACAAAATGATTTAGACTTGGGCACAATGGTATGTTGGTGTGATTTTCGGTGTGGCGGAATGGTGCTGAGTCAACAAGGACCGAACATCTTGTTACACTAAACCAAGCATTTTAGCGTGCTAACCACATTAGAGGGTATGGGACCTCTCTTGACTTAGTACTTTGGAGTGTATTGGCTCCGGTCGCGGGAGTCGCGGGAGGGATGGTGTTGGGAGCATTGTAGTGTCAGAAAGACTTCACCGTGATGGGATTTGTTGTCTTTCGGCTTGCAATGTAAGCGTATGGTGTTTCTACCCATCTGACGGCTCGTAGTTAATACACAAGATTGGAAATGTCTCGTAGGACTTAGCCGTGCCGGCATACCTTCGCTAGTGTCTTTGTGGCTTGAAGGCGATGCAAGTGTGGGTACATTGGTACACCCTGCAGGTTAAAACTATTCGAATAGCCTCGTCTAGGTTATGGACACGCTTGGCAAGGTCTTTCAAGAGTTAGACTACAACCTTTTAAATTAAAACTTAATGGGTGGTACGAATCGGGATTCGTGCTATGTTGTGGTGGCTATTGGGATAGTCACTTCAGTGGTTACTTGTATGTATCTTTACTTACTTTATTACTTTGATAACAAAACAGATTTACAAACTTGCTTTTAAAATGTATTACATTATTGCAAATAAAGTTGGCTTCATGCAAAATGAGACATACAACCTCCACCTAAATAAGCTTGCATGTAGTTTATGAATAGGTGCTGCTATTCCACACGTCGATCTTGCGGGTACAAAGACAATCTTTGTACTCGGTTGCTATGCTTAATTGTTTTGTTGCAGAGGAAGAAGGTGAGCTCGAGGGCCTCACTTTTGTGAGTTGTGTTGTGGTAGCTTGCAGGCGACTAGCTTAGCGGCGGTCGGTTGCCTTGTGGGTGTGTGGCTAACCGTCGACTTTTGTTCTAGCCATCTTATGGCACCTTTGCTTCATTGTCATTCTGTATATTGTTCTATTTGGCGGTCGGCTCTCTTTTGTAATAACTTTACTTTATGTATGTCGTTGTTAAACTTAGTGATGTATGTGTATGGAAATGATGTGTAATTTTGTGATGATGTGCATATCTTGCAGTGCAGGAAGCATATGCCCATCGAGGCTTAGAATGTTTAATTAGTAATGCTAGAACCAATTGGAGGTTAAGTGTTACTAGTTAAATATTCCGGGTCCTCACATGACCCTTACGCCCCTTGGCCTAAGGCATAAGGTTCGGTTGGCTCCGATGCATGGTGGCCGATGTGTCGGAGGCGGCGTCTCTGTCGGATCTGCTGGATCCGGAGATCGGAGGCGAAGGAGATGCTGGATCAGGATGCCAGCGGGGAGGGGGATGTCGGATTCGGCGTTACCGTCGTCGGGGAAGAAGCACAGAGGATAGCAAGATGTCGTGGCGCTACAGTGTTACTAGGACACGCGAGCACAAATTTTTTTTGCCGCGACCACACCCGTCCCGTGTCAATGCATGTCAGACTCCTTGCGGCACGTATCGGACACCCTATGAAGAGTCCTTGTGAGGAGCAGAAGGGGAGAACTAGCTCAATATCGGTGTTTGCATAAGTCTGTTGCAGAAGGAAGAGAGGAAAGAGATGTCGGTGCTATGGCATGATTTAGAGAACTGTTAGAGGAAGGAGAGTCGGGGGTGGAGTGGTAGTGCTTGGTTGAAGGAGCATGTGAAGGAGAGTGAGGCTGGTCTGATGAGAAGGAAGAGACGGCGAAGAAGGCTAGAGGAGCTGCGAGAGACGTGAGCTGTAGTATTTCTTTATCCATTTTTACATCTAACGAGGCATTGAACAACTTTTGCTACCATTTTTATAAGGGTGAGTGGTGTGTAGTTGGTCTTTCTTGTGACTAGGTGATGTCAACATTGTCTAAGATCTTTTGTGATAGTTATATAGTGATGTGGTAGTGTACCTAAATTAAATATTTCATTGCATAAATCATTTTATTTTAATTTTTAAAGATAAAAGAATATATATTAGACGAATCCTCGAATCCTAGTTTCTAGAGCTTGCCAAATCAGACACCTCAATCCGAGTCGGATTTCGACACCTGTGTTCGTGTCCAACAATGTGGCGTTGTCGTCGAGGAAGAACCACGAAGGGCTGCAAGGGATGGCAGATCCGATAGTCGGAGCCGAGGAAGACGTCGGATCCGAAGACGCTGAGTCCGCTGGATCCGGAGACCGAAGGCGAAGGAGATGCTGGGTCCGGACGCCGGCAGGGAGGGGGACGTCGGATCCGATGTTGTTGTCGCCGGGGAAGAAGCACAACATGTGAAGAAGCACAGAGGATGGCAAGATGTCGCGATGCCATCACCGGGGAAGAACCACAAAGGGCGGACGGGGATGGTAGATCCGGCCGCTGGAGCCGAGGAAGACGCCGGATCCGCCCTTTGCCGGTTGTCCCTCGTTGCGCCACCGCGGATCCGACCGCCGTTGTTCGCCTGCTGTGCCGCTATGCCACCAGCCCCCACCTGCACGGTCATCGGGACCGACTGAACCTTATGCCCTAGGCCAAGGGGCATAAGAGTCATTTCACGTGGGTTGAAATGTGAAAAGTAATTAGAATTTATGAAAAGGGGAAATGGCCAAACATCAATAAAAATTATCAAACCAGGGCAAATAATAAACTTTGTCGAAAATAAATGCAAATGGTAGAAGGCATATGATCGGTTATCCCTCGTAGATATATTTGCTGCATCTTTTGGATATATGCGAGTTGGATGTTCGATTCACTATACAAAAATAAAGAAGTGATGTCTTAAAATGTTACCTTCATTTTCCTAATTCTTGCAGATTTTTTATGTAGTTGATTTGGTTATACATGTGTTCTAATCTGGTTTATTATTTTTGCAGGTAGCTTCTGGGTAGTGACGGTTTAAGGTGATTCACCTGGGAATGCAGAGGCATGTGCTTGTATTCCAAGAGGCAATTATCTAGTGTGAAAAATATCACTGCTCCGTCCAGGTTGATTTTGTTGACTTCTGATGAGTGGACTGCATACTTTTTTTAGAGAACACGCAAGAGAACTGCATGTCTTTGTATTAAGCAGAAGGAGAGAAGACCATCCAATCCAAACTTACAAGTTTTTCCCACGCACACACGCAGCAACTCAAAACACAGATGGCTCAAAACAAGAACAAACAAAAAGAAACTGAAGAGGGGCACACACGCAGCAACTCAAAACACAGATGGCTCAAAACAAGAACAAATAAAAAGAAACTGAAGAGGGGGGCCGAAAGCTACAAGTCTAAAACAAGGACTACTCAAACATCGGTAGCGATCGCAAGCACCGAACTCCGATGCTCGCCAAAGCCGAGCTCGTCAAACATCCTTTGAAGAATAGACTCCAGGTGTGCTGCGACCTTGTCAAACACCCTCGAGTTTCTCTCCTTCCAGAGCATCCAAGCGATGAGGATAATGCAAGAATCAAGTCCTCTGTGGCGGGATACCGGAACTAAATTGCGGGCATACATCCAAAATTGCTCGAAAGACGAATGGCCGGCAGGGATGCATTGGAGGAACCCGACCCGCTGCATGAAGCGCGCCCAAAGCTGAGAAGTGACTGCGCAGCTCACCAACAAATGATTTATCGTTTCGTTGTCGTAGCAGCAGAAAACACACAACCGGTGATTTGCAAGCCCACGACGATCTAGTCTATCAGCCGTCCAGCATCTCCGTTTTATCGCCAACCAAACAAAAACCTTGCACTTAAGGGGAGCATCGGATTTCCAAATGGCTTGCGCACAGGCGAACAAGTGCGACCCCGAGAAATGAGCCAAATATGCCGAGCTAGCTGAGTAAAACCCAGACCCAGTCCACCTCCAAACAAATTGGTCTTCAACCCCAGGTGTTAAGGTAACCGAACTCAACATGTCCCAGAGTCGCAAGTATTCTCGTATTGCTTGCATGTCCAAAGCCCCGGAAATGTCAGTTACCCATTGGGCGTCAAGCAAACCTTCCCGAACCGTGCGCATGCTGCGGAGAGCGGGAGAAACCGCCGAGAGGAGGGATGGAGCAATAGTGCTGATGCTTTGATCATTCAACCAACGATCTGTCCAAAACAAGCTTCGCTCCCCGTTTCCCAACCGAACTAGAAGCGATGCTTGAAACATGTCCATGTCCGACTTGTTGAGCTGAACTTTGATATCCCGCCAAGGCCGATCTCTCCAAGAACGCTGAAGCCAAAGCCATCGTAGACGAATGGAGCGGCCCAAGATCCGAAGATTGTGGATGCCCAAACCCCCGTAGCAGGTAGGCCGGCAGACTGACGACCAAGCAACAAGGCAATGACCTCCCGCCACCGACTCCGTTCCTTTCCACAGAAACGCACGTCGTCGCTGATCAATGGCCTTGATAACAGAGAGGGGGGGTTCCAAAGCCATGAAGGAGTAAATTGGAAGCGCCGTTAGGACTGCTTTAACCACGACCATCCTTCCCCCTTGAGAGAGCAAACTGACCTGCCAGCGCTGCAGACGAGCACCAATCTTGTCTAGCAGTGCCTGAAAATCATTCCTGACGGGCTTACGCAAAGAAAGCGGCAAGCCCAGGTACTTACAGGGTAGATCGACCAGCGGACAGCCAAGCTCATCCGCAATGAGCTGAAGATGGTGCGAGGAGCAACGAATTGGAGAGACAGAGCTTTTAGCGAGGTTGGTTGTCAGTCCAGAAGCTTCACCGAAAACACCTAGGATGGTGTGGACCGCATGTATATCCGATGTAGCAGGCGACAGAAAGAGAGCTGCATCGTCCGCATAGAGCGATAGGCGATGAGGTATTTTAGACGGCGCTGCAAGGGGAAGAAGAAGGGAGGACTGCTCGGCCAAGACCACAAGGTCATTCAGGACATCCATGACGACGACAAAGAGCAACGGGGAGAGAGGATCGCCTTGCCGTAGCCCACGTCCGTGCCAAATCGAACGACCAGGATGACCATTGAGGAGGACGCGGGTGGATACTGATGATAACATGATTGAGATCCAAGCACACCACCTGGGACCGAAACCCTTCTGCCGTAACACTTCCAGAAGAAACGACCAAGAGACCGAATCAAAAGCGTGTGCGATATCCAACTTAAAGAGAAAAGACGGCTTCTGAAGCTGATGTAGAGAGCGAGCGGCCTGTCGGACCAAGAAGAAAAGACTGCATACTGGTTTCATTCCTCTTCTTTGTGTTCCGAAGCACGATAGAGTGAGCGACTCTGTCTTCTTTGACAACGACCTTGGTGATGATGGCTAATTTTTCTCTCTATATCAGTCCCACTTTGTAGACAGACCATTGTAAACATTCAGACTTTGTGCTTATATAATGGAAGAGAGGAGTGTTTTAATGGAACGTTATGAAATTGGGAGACAATTAGGACAAGGGACCTTTGAAAAGGTATATTATGCTCGTGATCTTACCACTGGCCAGTCTGTTGCCATAAAGATGATCGATAAGGAGGTCTTGAGGGTTGCCTCATTGAGCAGATAAAGAGGGAGATCTCGATAATGAGATTGGTAAGGAATCCAAACATTCTGCAGCTTTTTGAGGTAATGGCTACCAAGAGCAAGATTTATTTTGTTTTGGAGTATGCTAAAGGTGGTGAACTTTTCAACAAAATAGCTAAGGGGAAGCTTAGTGAGGAGGCTGCAAGAAAGTTTAGCATCGTGACTTGAAGCCTGAAAACCTACTACTGGCCCTTTTTTTTATTAAAGGGGTGTTTATCTCCCTCGATTTCAATTAGTGAAATCAGCAACAGTAATATCTACAGTATACAGTTACAGTACCATCCACATTACCTCAGCTGCAGTGCTATCTACAGTAGACTATCCGGGGGACTCGACCGCGGATGGACTGGGTGGCTCAACTGCCCCCACACCAACTGAGCCAAGCTCAGTTCCCTTACTACTGGCCTTAGCCGAGTCAAAGGGGCAAGATGGTTTGTTCTACACCACATGTGGAACTCCAGCTTATGTTGCTCCTGAAGTGCTCAGCAGGAAAGGCTACAGCGGTGCAAAGGCAGATGTATGGTCTTGTGGAGTAATTTTATTTGTGCTTGTGGCCAGTTACCTTCCTTTCCATGACCTAAATCTCATTGAGATGTATAGGAAGATTTCAAAAGCTGAGTATATATGCCCTCGTTATTTTTCTGCTGAGCTGAAGGAATTCCTTTATGGAATCCTTGATCCAGATCCTTGTACTAGGATGTCCATCTCAAGTATAAAGAGAAGTGCTTGGTACAGGAAGCCCATTGAGATAACAGCGCTGAAAACTGAAACAAGAGACAAGACTTGTACAGGCGATGCTACTACCTCTGTTTTGACAGGTTGCATTAGTTCCGAGAGAAATCAAGGATCATTGAGACTGACGAACTTGAATGCATTTGACATGATTTCTCTATCTACAGGATTTGATCTACCAGGTTTGTTTGACGAAAGATATAGCCGAAGGGAGGCACGATTTACTTCCAGACAGCCAGCAGCAGTTGTATTTGTGAAGCTGAAGGAGCTGGCCAAACGCTTGAAACTCAAAGTTACAAAGAAAGACAATGGAGTGTTGAAATTGGCTACAGTGAAGGAAGGAAAGAAGGGTATTCTTGAGCTTGATGCGGAGATTTTTGAGGTTGCTCTTTCTTTTCTCTTAGTTGAGTTGAAGAAGACCAACGGTGACACGATGGAGTATCAAAAGCTGATGAAAGTGCACATAACTACATTAGGCCATCACTTAAGGATGTTGTTTGGGCATGGCAAGGTGATCACCAGCAGTCACAGCTACTTCGGCATGCAGAGCAGCCGCCACCACTGTCACCATTTCCACCACAGCAAGCACAGGATTAGCTGCAGATGTTTTTTAAACATTGCCACCATAACCCAAGCTGGAATTACTATCAAATTAAAAGCAGCTCGCATTGGACCAGCTACAGCCAAGTTCGCAACATAGTCTTGACGTATTAACATACTCTTAGATTTGTACATTTATCTGTAGGTTCTCACATAGATGTCTACCATGGAAGCCCTACTGTTTCCCATATTTCATTCTTTTTTTTTCCTCTCTGAAAGTGTAAAGTCTGTATGTACAGAAGTATTGCCTACTTTGTTCAATTGTGATCACTACAAAACGTGTCTCGTAAGTTCAATATAATGATCAGTGCAGTTAATTACTGCAAGATTCCCTGGTTGGCTTGCTATGCTAGCTAACTTTTTATTTTCTGTATCTGGGTAAATCTAGTGCTATGTGAACTCATTTCTACTTCAGATCAGCAAACTGTTCCGAAAAATGATGGCTGACATTCCAAAGGACCACAGTTATCAAGGTCAGCACGATTCAAGATTTCAAGGTTTGGGGTCTGACCTATGCAAGAACTGTATGTTAATCTCCTGACTTGGGTTACTAAATATCTGTAGTCGCTGTGGTCATTACTCAGCACAGGCTTGAAGTGTAGTAACTAGGAAATTGCGATGAAGATCACGGCTACCTCAGTGGAAGCGGCAGTGGTGACCATTGTCATGGTTGATAGTACCCAGTTGGCCTTTTATTAAGCCGAGCATTTTGATCGTACTGTTGTTATTCCACTAGTAGATTTTCCTGGTCATGAGTCATGACCACAAGATGTTCCCATGGTCGGCTTGCCAAGAAGGCCAGAACAAGCGGGGAAATTGCAGTAGGAATGCAAAACGGAATCAAGGAATAAGAGTTGCAACAAAGAATGTGGCTTCAGGAGGTTAGTCAGGTCGACAACTGCTAAATAACACCGAAAGATGTACATTTCGTACAGCAAGAAACTGATATGTAGTTATACATCGTTTTTCGATGTCCCTTCAGCTAAACTGTGTTAAAATTACACATTCAAAGCAGAGCGAAGTGTAAACTTTTATAAGCTAACTTGTTTGTTAAATGCTCCATGCAAAACTAACCCCATCGTGTAGGATGCCAAACTCGTAAATAACAACGTAGCATTTTTTTTTCAAAGCAGGAGGAAACAAACAGGTAGAAATTGGACGAATAGCACCGGTGCGAAATGGGAAAGTGGCAGCATTATAGACGGGGATATCTCTGCTATTTTCGTTCATGATGACCGGCTGTTTCTTCGAAGTTTCTCGCCATCGCAAAGCCTGGTGGGGTGATGGTCTGATGGATGGAGGTCCCCATATATATATAATATACCACGTCTTTCTTCACGAATACGGCAACGAACAATAATGGAAAGCGAACAACTTCGCTTCCTCCCCTCTCCGCGGCCGGTGCAATCTACCGGCCGTGTTCAAGAATCCAACCCAGCTGAAGCGGAGCGGGCAACCGCCTTCGGCAAGGAGGTCATCGGCATCACCGGCTCAGCTATCATGGCCGGCATCTCCGGGTACAAGGACATCGCCAAGGGCGTCAGCCTCCTTTTCAAAGCCGGCGGCTTCTCCCTTCTGCTCACGTTCATATCGGGAGTCATACTCATGAACTTCCAGCTGCACCTGCCGTCGGGAGGTTGGCACACCCGGTGCACCGACCTGTCGTCGGCGGTTCTCGTCTCGCTCACCAGTGTCCTTCTGATGGCAACGAACGCGATGTTCGTAGCTCTCATGAACAAGGACGACACGGTGCTCGTGATCCTTGTGCTTCCTGTTGTACTCGTGGTCGGCATGCTTGCCGGCGCGGACGTGCGGGCGGATACCGCGCAAGGTACGGCGGCGGCGGCGGCGGCGGAGCAGGACGAGGCCTACGAAGCGGCGATGAAGAGCAACGCCGAGCTCGCGTCCTTCGGCGCCACCGTGGCCTTCGCCATTGAAGGGGTCGTCATCCTAGGGTACCTGAAATACCCCTCCTTCGCTGGCTGCAGCCACTCGCAGGTCGACCTCGCCGTCTCGTTCTTCGCCTCGACGGTGTCGGTGCTCGCCATGACGATCACCGCGCTGCCCGTCCGCGCCCTGTTCCCGTCCGCCAGGGCGCGCCTCGTCGCCGTAGTCAACCACCTCAAATGCGCGATGCTCGCCGCGCTGATCTCGATAGCCATGATCTTCGCCGTCGAGTTCTTGGATTGGTGGTTCATGCTCTCCCTCATCCCAGAGGTCATCGCCGGCACGCTGAACGTTACCATCATGGCGTGGCGCGAAGACGGCGGGGGCGTGCCTGGCCCTAGAGGACCTGGCGCCGGCGACGGCGAGGCGGAGGGAAGAGAGAGGGTGGTCAAGGTGTTCAAGGCCGTGGCGACCATGAGCTTCACGCTCATGGCGGGCACGTACGCGGTGTACCTAGGGCACACCAAGTATGACGTGTACCTGAGAGCGGCGATGCTCGTGATGCTGGCCGCCATCGTGTCGAGCCTGAGGCAGATGCTGAGGCCGTTCGAGTTGGACCTCCCGAGGGCAAGGGGTTGGTGCGCGGTGGCCATCGGGGCGGTGTCGTTCGTCTTCCCCGGCCTCGCGTTGGTGATCGCTGGTCCTTTGCTTGTGAAGATCTTTGTACATTTCTACTTCGAGACACGTTAATTAACTTTTGTCACTCTGTTGTATGTACACGTTAATTAACTTTTTTTTGTGACAGTGGGATGAAAATAGTGAGAGAGGGAGGAGGGGCTGGTATTACGGTTCGGATGAATATCGAGGCAGTCTACCAAACGGTCCAAAATGTGAATGATTTTTAGCCAGAAAGAAAATTGCTAACTGATGTCCTCGTAGTCCATCAGAACCTTTTTAATGTAGTGTGCCCATGATAACTTATGTATAGTTGAGAAATATGGGAAGGACTACAAATCGGATCGTACGGGTGGGATATTCCCACCGTACGGCCCTCCCTTAATCAAATGCAACATTTTGGCTTGCTATTGCTTTTGGATTTGATCTGCTGCCTTCGTTCGTAAGCACGCGCGCTGGTCTCGGTGGCAGATGGCAACGCACGCGAAGATAAGTGTTCAGTGCAGCTCATGTGGCCTCAGTGCTGTTCCTTTATGTAATAACTCGCAGAGTGTCCCGCGCATTTGCGCGGCTAGATTTGTTTCAAAGTTTTTAATGTTAAATGATATAATTTAGATGCTTGATAATATATTTACATATCTCGTAGCTATTTAGATTTTTAAGATATTGTAAACATTACAAATGGCAATAAAAACTTGAAGAAAAACACAACTTGAGGAACACAACTGATGTATGAGTTTTGATGGAAGAAAATCTCTAGCATAATAAATTAACCACTCTCCATCATGTATGCATCATGTAGCTGCATGCCCTTTTTTTCTCCACTGGTTACTCTTTTTCAAAATGTTTGCATGCGCATGTACATCTGTTAATCTCAAGCAATACGTTGATTATATATACAACAAATTATCTTATTAGTTTATATGGTATTAAAGTATCTTACCCACGTATACACCGATGCACCATGGGTGACCTACCTTGAACTTATCTTTCCTCACGTCAGTTGCCCTACCGAACCGTGTGTCTTCTAATCTCTTCTCCCCGCCACAGTTTTTCTTCTTCAATCTCCAACAGCAAACCCAACTCTTGATCGATATCTCTCAGCTGCTACCCCTTCCGATGCAATATTCTACCACATAGTTATCTTGTACTTCCCTCTAATTATTGTTTAATACTAACCGTTGTGACATCAACACGCACCAAGGACACCCTCCGCACTCTCTCTAGTGGCCCCGAGCTTATTCCTTACTATTGCTCCATCTCTACTCTGAGCTCTTTGCTTCTTTGTTTATGTACGCTCATGTTTATATTCGTATGGATGCATGTATGTATATACACATGATGATATTATACCTGCTCGATGCCTTCTTCTACCATGTTGGTCACTCCTCTTCGACGTTGTCCAACTCAACGATGTGGCTTCCTTACTAACTGCTATGAACTCTCATCTTCACTGATGTCGGTATGTCTGCTTTAGTCGCTGTCTAACGATATGGAGAATCTTTTCGCCATCGCCGGCGACGTCGTGTCACCAATGATGGCAGCTCCTAGCTACGCGATAACCCCATATCGTCGATAGATCGTCTTCAATGCAAAGCTTCATCTCCTCTTTGTTAGGGCTTTCCCATCATCAAGCTTCTTTGGTCACTGACTTCTTCAACAACGCTGATGCTCACCACTTATCGTCACAACACTTGGATCCTTTGACTCCAACCTTTCTCTACGGTAGCTCCAGCGAGTAGCACGACATTATCCTCGTGGAACGAATAAGGTGAGCAGCATGAAATTGTTCTTATCTTCGTCGTCGCTGCCGTGGCTCTTCGTTTCCTTGTGAATCAATGTCTTCTTGTAGGACAGATCGACATCATTGCACCCTTTTGTGGTTTCATCCGACACCATTAGTGGTATCCTCATTATAACTTATATTTAATTTATTCAAAATTTTAGTTATTCAGATATTTTACTTTGGAATTCGTATGGAAATAGAATTTCAAATTTTCTTTTATTTTTTGTCCCTAATTTAAGTTATTTATTGTTGGAATTCATATACTAATCCAATTGTTAATTTTTATTTAATTTGTATGCTGAATTAAATTTATTTATGGATTTTAATTTGGAATTCGCATCAAAATTTAATTGCAATTTTAATTTATTTTTATTCCAAATAGTAGTTATTTTTTGTTAAAATTCGTACAACAATCCAATTTCGATTTTTGTTTTATTTTTATTTTTAGTTATATTTATTTAAGATTTTACTTAGGAATTCGTATGTAAATCAAATTGATAATGTTATTTTTTTGTTCCAAATTTTAGTAATTTAAATATTTTACTTTGGAATTCATATGGAAATCAAATTGCAAATTTTATTTTTATTGTTATCCCAAATTTCAATTATTTTTGGAATTCGTATTAAAATCAAATTTCTTATTTTATTTTAAATTCTGAAATCTAGGTATTTTTGTTGTAATTTGTATACTAATCAAAAAATATTTTGAATTATATATTTTTTTAGGAATTTTACTTAGGAATTCATATCAAAATCAATTTGCTATTTTTATTTTGTTTTTTATTCTGAATTTCATTTATTTTTTGTTGGAATTCGTGTACTAATCCAATTACTATTTTTTTAAATTTTTATTCTGAATTATGTTTATCTAGTGATTTTAGTTAGGAATTCGTATCAAAATTAAGTTGCTAATTTTATTTTATTTTTATTCTAGATAGTAGTTATTTTTTGTTGAAATTCGTACAACAATCCAATTGCGATTTTTGTTTAATTTTTATTCTTGGTTATATTTATTTTGAATTTTACTTAGGAATTCGTATGTAAATCAAATTTATAATGTTATTTTTTTTTGTTCCGGATTTTAGTTATTTAAATATTTTACTTTGGAATTCATATGGAAATCAAATTGTAATTTTTATTTTTATCCCAATTTCAATTATTTTTCAAATTTGTATTGGAATCATTTTTCTTATTTTATTTTTAATTCCAAAATTATTTTTGTTGGAATTCATATACTAATCAAAAAAATTGTTTTGAATTATATATATTTTAGGAATTTTACTTAGGAATTCGTACCAAAATCAATTTGCTATTTTTATTTTTTTTATTTCGAATTCTAGTTATTTTTTGTTGGGATTCGTGTACTAATCCAATTACTAATTTTTTTATTTCGAATTATGTTTATCTAGTGATTTTACTTAGGAATTCGTATCAAAATTAAATTGCTAATTTTATTTTATTTATTTGGCCGTATCGATCTGTCGAAAATATATTCCTATCAAATTCGATATATAATCGTCGCTTGCGTGATTTCTTTGACCAATAATGAAAGAAAAAAAAAAAAGACAAATTAATTCTCTCGTATGCATGTGGAGTGAGATAGCTGCTAGACGTAACATCACATTCAATAAAGTTAGTCAAAGAAGAGTGTTCATCAAATGTTATTCGTTTCAACTCTTGAAAATATTATAATATTAAATTTCAAAATATCTCTGTAGTTGTTACCTTCTGAATTTTTTTTCCTAAGACTTGATCAATACTGATACGTAGTTGCCGTCCCACAATTGTAATCCCCCAAGTGTGCACGCGCATAAAAGACCCAATCCGTCCATCAGATCAGATGATTGATTCGGCTAATTGCCCTCATATTTCGTGCAACCTCAAGAGACAAATTCGACTTTAGTTACATATCTAGATTACGTGCAATAACAGTTTAGCAAGACTTGTATCATGGCCTTTAGATGTACTTGAAATGGACTCTTATTTCTATATTGTACCTGACATAGACTCTTTCTTT
Organism: Ampelocalamus luodianensis; assembly: GCA_036346255.1. Classification (NCBI taxonomy): domain Eukaryota; kingdom Viridiplantae; phylum Streptophyta; class Magnoliopsida; order Poales; family Poaceae; genus Ampelocalamus; species Ampelocalamus luodianensis. The sequence goes on from CM070625.1 coordinate 18,436,969, forward strand.
TAATCTAGATCGTCATAATTTGGACCCATCATAATCAACGGTGTAGATGTTTCTCTTTTTTACCGATTAACGTGGGAATTTCTAGCCCTTGAGAGCGAACGTGGTGGCTTCTTTTTCTATCGCTTTAATAATATAATAGATAGATGCAGCTTGTAGCTCCTACTTTCTAGTGTGCATGCATGCTGTGTTGCTTATCCTACATTGCTTTCGATGACAGATAAAGATACGATATATCCATTGCGTCGTGTCATAAAACATTTTTATTGATGTAATATTTTTTTATATATGCAATATTTTTTTCTACAGATACAACGTTTCATTAAAATCCGAAAATCAATAAAATGAAAGAGGAACCGAGACATGCAACAATTTTTTTTTCTACAGATGTATTTTTTTTTACAGATGCAACATCTCCGGACAACGGTTGCAACATCCTAGGACAATGGTTGCAACATCCCCGGACAACGGTTGCAACATCCTAGGACAATGGTTGCAACATCCTAGGATAACGGTTGCAAAATCACAAATCAAAAAACAAAGCATCTAGAAAAAATTACGTTGGAAAAAATTGCAACATCGTCGTGAACAGTATGCAACATTTTTTTCATCCCCGGATAACGATTACAACGTAATGGGACAATAGTTGCAACATCCCTAGACAATAGTTACAACATCATCGGACAACAATTGCAACATCTCCACACAATGATTTTATGGACTTTTTTTTTTTTTTTAGATTGTTTTGAATTTCTCGCGTCTCGTTACCAAAGAAAAATATTGTTTGCTGTGTATGTAACTCAACCACTATATACAGTTTTTTTTTTGGGCTCAGTAAATGAGCGTACGGGGAACAAAAGTCGTGATAGAGACATTTAGCCGAGCCTCGCATCTCATTACGCGTTGGTTGATTAAAGGCCGGAGCGCTCAACCGACGTGTCATGCTGCTTCCTGTGGGTGATTTTTTACTACAATTTGTTATTGTATGAAAGGCATTTAGATACCACCTTCTCAATATATAGTATCCTAAAGTGTTGTATCTTAAGCCTTTGATATAGGGTCTTTACTAGTATTTATACCTAAGATATTGTATATGAGTGGTATCTAAATAAGATACTAGTCTGCTCTCTCTCTCTTCCTTAATTGCAGTGCTACATCAGACTTTTGCTTATATAACAGCCTTAAGATACTTGCCAATGTGGAGCATTGGGAACAGCCTCATTTCGGAATCCGCTTACTTTGCTTACTTTCATCACGTGGCCAAAAGGGAAGCGTACGATGCTTCGTACGTACGACCAGAATCAAAACAACTAAAACTTGTACTACAAAAGTGACACCTAGGCCATAATGACATTTTAAGAAGTTTTATGAGAACATTTTAAAAGTTTTAGGTTTCAATGAGTTTATCATGTTTCTAGAAGTTTCCACAAGATTGTGAAAAAAAGTTTCAAACCAAGTTTCAACGAATTTCATATTGTGGAACACAACTTTCAGCTGAAGAGTTTTGAGAAGTTTCAACAAGTTTCAAAACAAAAGTTTTAAGAAGTTTCAATCAGAGTTTCAACAAGTTTCGGCTAGTTTTGGCCAGCTCACCTAGCTATGACAGCATTATCGCGCCGCCACAGAGCCACCTGATATTGTCCACCGCCGATGCACCCTCTTCTTCGGCTCCAGCCCCAACCACCGTTGCCGCCATGATGCTGACCGACATTGCTTGCCGTCGAATCCATGCTCAAGCTCTGTGTCGAGCATCCATCTCCCTCGCTTCCCTAGCTCCGCACCACACCACCACCGGATCCCGCCATCCTGAGCCGCGCCGCTACTGCCCGTCAACAGATCCGAACTAGACGTGAAGCACCGCGCCGCCACTTGCGCTAAATCCGGGGCCAGAGTTGAAGGAGGAGGTGGAGGGGCAGCACTAAAAGTGAGGGAGGAGGCGGATTGCTGCTTGCCTCCGTCGGCTCACCGGTTGCACTCCTCAGTCAAATGCGGGAGAGAGAGAGAGATCAAGGAGAGAGGAACAAGAGAGAGAGAGAGAGAGAGAGAGAGGGTGTGAAGGAGACATAACCTTATGATTTATGGGGGCAGATCGGACAACTAGGACCTATACCGTTTGTAACGCTTTAGTGTTCTATAGTATTTCCCTAAAGAATAAATATAGTAGTGTGTCCGAACTCCGAAATCATGATGTGTATCGATAGATCATCTGGGCTTTTTCATTAGCTCTATGCACTGATGTGTCAATACTCACAGGAGTTTTCGGCCTAAATGGCATTGTTGGCGTCGTTAATAGCAAAAATGGCTGTCGTCGCGCTGCAATGTCAAAAATGGCACAACGACACGCTAGTCGTCAACACGCATCCAAATCTGGCCCCCCAGGGGGACGGACGCGATCTCCACCGCCGGGGGGGGTGGGCGCCCCTATGCCGCCGTCGGCGATCTTTGTGCCCTAGCGCCGCAGAGCCTCCTCCGAGCCGTTGGTGCCCGAACAAGCCCTCTGCTGATCCCCCATAGATCGGACGAGCCACGTGGCACTCATCCGCTCCCCTCTAGCCCAGATCCCGCCGCTTCCGTGCCACCATAGCCCGAACGAGCGCTCATCCGCTCCCCCTGGCCCGGATCCTACCACTACCGTGCCGTGCCGAGGGGGAGCTAGCGCCTGTAAACTAGTAGTGCCTAGTGCGTGTTGAAAGTATGAGCATTTTTCGAATTACTTTAATCCAGAAATATAGTAGATAAATCATGAGAATTATTCTAGTCATTTTCACAAAGTAAATGAACAAGAACACTATAGTCATACTAAGATCCAGAAGGACATAAACTAGTATACCTATCTCAGTGTTCAAGTTAACAACATATAAGAAATACCCGGATGCAGTAGAAGGAGTAGCAGCAGTAGGAGTTCCAGATCCAGTAGCAGCAGCAGGAGTCTTGTCGTTTGCCATGGCGTAGTGGTAGATGTAGACGTAGCAGAGAAACGAATGAAGAAGAAGAAGCGAGCAGTCGCGCGAACGCTCCCCAAAAACCTTATTCGTCGTCGCTCGTGCAAGCCTTCGATGACGATGGTTCCGGAGGCATGCTCTCCCGGTGCGACCGTATGGAGATCGCCGGAGACAGCAACAAAACCAGTGGTATACTATTTCGAATAGATAAAGAAAAACACGCACGCACCCAACACGCTGCTGCGTGCAGCGCGCATGCACATGCACGCACGGCACGGCGGCGGCGAGGCGGCGAAGCGAGGCGAGTGTAGGCGAGCAAGCGCACGAGCAACCACGCGGCGTGGTGTTGGCTCTCTCATTCCTACAAGAGGCTACCACGTATTAATTCCAACAGTGCGTACACGAATGAGCATCGTGACGTGAGATGCACCACACAAAGCAGAAATGGGGAAAATACAGGCTACCTACTGCCGGTCGTCCAAAGCCGGCGAGTAACTCAAACTGAGAAGCTGCATTTCGAGAACCGCGTTGTTAAGTAAAGACCCCGGGGTCCCCTAGCTAGCACTAGAAACATTCACGCATGTGTCGTATAGTTTCGCGGCTATCGCACGCTGCCTTAGTCATTCTCACGTTCCCAGGGCTCGGTATACGACAAGGGGGACAGCGCTTCCTGAAGGCTGAGAGGTCAAGCAATCTAAACCATGGGTGATTGAATCATTACAGGCCATAGCCAATCATGCACCATTAATTTTCGAGAAAAATATGCCCTTTGATTAGGCGTGGCAGCGTGGTTAGTGGAGCGCTGAATTATTTGCAGTTTGGCTAGCTAGCTATGATCAAATACAAACGTACTTCCATGCTCTGGGAAGGAAGGTGTTGAAGTATAAGTGAATTGTCCATTTTTCCTCATCAGCTTAAGTTTTTGGGTGAATTAGTTGGTACATACAACTCAATATGGTACAAAGTCAAGAGATCCTGAGTTCAAGACCCGGTTGGTGCAATTAAAAATAATAATTGCAGCCCACTTCTATTTCACCTCTTAGGCCTGAGGGAGCCTACACGTGAGGGGAGTGTTGAAGTATAAATGAATTATCCACCTTTCCTCATCAGTTTAAGCTTTTGGGTGAACTAGTTGGTGCATACCACTCAATATGTAGAAGAATAGAATTGGTTTAATGTGGATTGATTGTAATTTCAGATACCTACCTTATCTCTGGGAGAGGCATTTCCCCTCACGTGTAGGCTCCCTCAGGCCTAAGACGTGGAATAGAAGTGGGCTACAATTATTTATTTATTTTAATTGCACCAACCGAGTCTTGAACTCAAGACCTCTTGACTTTGATACCATATTGAGTGGCATGCACCAATCAGTTCACCCAAAAGCTTAAACTGATGAGGAAAGGTGGATAATTCACTTATACTTCAACACTCCCCCTCACGTGTAGGCTCCCTCAGGCCTAAGACGTGGAATAGAAGTGGACTACAATTATTATTTTTAATTGCACCAACTGGGTCTTGAACTCAAGACTTCTTGACTCTAATACCATATTGAGTGGCATGCACCAACCAGTTCACCCAAAAGCTTAAACTGATGAGGAAAGATGGACAATTTACTTATACTTCAACAGAAGGGAGACTGCAATTTGTATCATTTGTAAAAGGGAACACATGTGCCTCAGCTTCCGAATTCTGATCTATCGTGCAAAGCAAGAGCATGCAGTCCAAGACACGAAACTGATGAATTAGAATTTAGAAGGATTCAACTCACAGTGGTGGTGGGGATCCAACGACCGGATACGACTAACCGACGATGACGACAGAGAAGAAGAGGAAGGTCGCGCACGTTGTCGACAACGCCACGACGAGCTTGGTGGATCGTCGGCCGTCCACCCCCGCAGCCGGGGCCGTCGACACCGCCATCACCATAGCCGGCGGGGATGTGCCAGTATGTCAGTGACCCCTTTTGGCCCTGATGTACCAAAGATATTTGCTTCCACAGCTTCTGGAAGAGCAGATGACTAGTAAGCAGGAGCTATTCTGAGTTATGACGTTCCCAGCCGGCGACTAGTAATTTATGAGGCCTGGACAGGCGAGTACAGTAGTGTGGGATCCGGACCAGGGGGAGCGGACGAGCGCTCCTCCGGGCTATGGTGGCACGATAGCGGCGGGATCCGGGCCAGGGGAGCAGACAAACGTCACATGGCTCGTCCGAGCTACAGGGGACCGACGGATGGCTTGTCCGGGCATCAACAGCGAGGCTCCTCTGGCGATAGGGGCGCGACGCCGCTGACGTGGTGGCACAGGGGCGTCCCCCCCTCTGGAGCGGTGGAGATCGCGTCCGTCTCTCTAGGGTCGGATTTGGACGCGTTTCGACGATCGGCAAGCCGTTGTGCCATTTTTAGCATTACGGCGCACCGATAGCCATTTTTGCTATTAACGACGCCAATAGTGCCATTTAGATCAGAAACTCACTCACCAACAAGTCTCCCCAAGCACCACTTCCGGTTGAGAAAAAAATAGTTGAGAGATTTTTCGGGAAAAAGTGTCCAAAAAAATCAATTGAGAAACAAAGATTCCAAAAATAAATCGGTGAAAAAAGGAAAAAATTGAAAAGGCATATTGAAACAACCAGAAAAATATTTTGAATAAAACTGAGAACAAAACCAAATAATTCATGAAAAAACAATTGAGAAAAATGAATAAAAAATCAATTGAGAGAATTTCAATTAAAAAACCAAATTATTCGAGGAAAAAACGGGAGGAGTGTCCCCTCCATATCCGGAGGTGGTGCCGCAACCGCACGAGAAGGGCGCAGTGGCTCATGGCAGGCAACGTGCCGTGGGCGGGATGAAATCGCTAGGGATTTAGATGGAAAAAAATCCTCCGAGATCTTGTCACGTTTACACAATGATGCAAGTGGGGCGGGCTGAGGTCAGCCCGCGCCCACCCACGCTGCCTGCTGCCTCACTTGTGGCTGCCTCTAGCCCGCAAGTGCAACCTGCACACGTACGTGGTAGCTGCCCGCATTGACCCACATCTCCTCCTCCCCTCCCCATTTCCACCAATAAAGGCAGCCACATCTCCTCTCCCCATTTCCACTAATAAAGGCAGCCATTACCTCCGGCCACACCTCCACCTCCCAACCAAACCCAGAGCCAAACCAAGAGCCCAAGGCGAGATCTGCACGGGCACCGGAGAACTCCTCCGGCGACCATGGTCGTGGACCTGATGAGCTGCTACACCCCGCGCCACACCGACGACCAGCTTGCCATCCAGGAAGCGGTCGTCGCCGGCCGTCGCAGCCTAGAGCTCCTGGTGTCGTCCCTCTCCGCCGCGGCCCACAAGGCCCCACAGCAGCAGCAGTCGTTCGACGAGATCGCCGACCAGGCCGTCTCCAAGTTTCGCAAGGTGATATCCATCCTCGACCGCACCGGCCACACCCGCTTCCGCCGCGGCCCCGTCGAGTCACCTCCTCTGCCGCCCACTCCTGTGATCACCGTCGCGCCCGTGGCAGTGGTGCCGACCTCGCAGCCGCAGAGCCTGACGCTGGACTTCACGAAGCCGAACCTGACCATGTTGGCCGCGACGTTGTTGACCTCCACGATGTCCTTCTCGTCGGTGACTAGCTAGGATTCAGCTGCTCGGCGCGAGGAGGAGCTTGTGAGCGCGGGGCCGGACCGCATGTTTCTGCTTTCGGATAGCGGGTTAGCGGGCCGATTTTAGTGGGTTTATTTTGCAGGGTGGGTTCGCGGCTTAGCGAGGTGGCCCGCCCCACTTGCAATCCTACCTTTACACCCATATTAGATCACCCCCTCGACATGATTCACATCAATTTCACATCCTTCCATAGTCCCATGTCAAGACAAAGCTAGAAACAGGCTTTACTTTAATTGATCAGACAGGGTTTTGTTCCCAAAAGCATCGTATATTCCCATAAGAGATTCTTAATAGTACCCCGAAAATGCTCATACTCACGAACTGATTCGGGTTCCGACCGGATGCAAGTCTGCCTCGATCTGGGAAATTTTAGAACCACCTCAACCCGTTTGGGACCTTTAGGCCAACGTGACTGCGAGACGGAAGCAGGCAGGCAAGGCAACATATACAGCTGCAGCCTCACCCGCCGTGCCGCCCACCTGCGGCCCGCGGAGCGGCTGTCAAGCAAGACGGTGACGGCCACGCCGATCGATGCGCGACACGCGGCGCGGGCCACCGTTTAAGTCAACCGACGACGCAGCCAACACTCCTGGGAGCTAGCCGCGCGTGCGTACGTGACCGGCTAGACTAGACGGTCGTGTTCGCGCTCGCGCGGCACGACGGCTGCGCACTTGCAGCCTTGCGGGGGAAAGGAAAGGTAAGCGCGCGGCAGTCAGACGCATGGATTTTTTTTTTGGTACCCGATTTTCGGCCGAAAATCGGTCTAACCGGAGTTGCTGGCCTACCCGGCAGTATTACAAACCGGGCTAAAAAATTTCAGACTAAGTTGAATGAAGCCCAGGCTGAATCTAGCCCATTTGGCCTCCCTCATGATCCGTTTGCTTACCCTAGGTATCTCCGTCTCGCACTGGCACCGTGGTCATAGGCAGCCAGGCACAACCGAAGGCTTCCCTTCGCTCGATCCCCAAATCTCCATTCCTCTCTTCCCCTTGGCGGCTCCTCCAGTCCAGATTTAGAGTGGAAAAAGGCTTGAAATTCGCGAGCCAACTCGGCTCGTTAAGGACTCGGCTCGAACTCGGTCCCTTAACAAACCTAGCCGAGCTGCTAATTTAGCTCGTTTTCTTAACGAGTCGAGCCGAGCTGGCTCGTGAGTTACTCGCTTAGCTCAATAAGAAAATCAGGCCCAGCCCACTATGTGCTGTGCCGTGGTGCGCTCTACTGTACCAACCTTAATCCCTAATCCCCAATCCCCGCAGTACCGCACGACCGCACTCGTTTGACTAATTTTAGTCTAATTTTGGCCAGATTTCGTTTGAAAATTCAAAATCATGTTTAAACATTTTAAACGAGCCGAGCCTGACATTCTGCTCGTTAGCTTAACGAGCCGAGTCGAGCCGAGCCAGCTCGTTATCGACCCCTAGTCCAGATCGAACTCGATCCCCTTGGCGGCTGCTCCTCCAGTCCAGTTCGGCCCCTGCCTCCTCAACGGTGCATGGAGGATGGCGGAGACGTAGCGGCGGTGGTACGGCTACGGGAGAGTCGGCCTCACAACGGCGCATGGAGGGCGGCCAAGAAGCAGTGGTGGGGACGATGGTGGGCGCGGCTGAAAAGCATCTGCGACTGCGACAGGTAAGTAGCTAACTAATCAAATTAACCTCAATACTGCAATGTCCTTATTCTCAATCGTCTCTTTAAACAAAACTTGTAGCTGTGGAGATGTAACATTGCAAGAAAAAAATCAACTTCCAAAGGAAATGTGTGGTCATGCAGCATGGGTGATATTCATAATCTGTTAATCTGATTTTCAGGTTTTTGTTTGGACAAAGAGAAGGTTTTGGATGAAGATGGATCTACAAGACTACAACCTGTAATCTATCAATTATATTATGAATTATGTTGTTTTGGCATGAAAACCTGTAATATGAAATATGTGTTTTTGGATGAAATCTGTAATGAAGGGGAGTTGATGTAATCTGATATGGAAACCTGCTGTTATCCGGCCGGATTTTTTTGGAATTTGAATTTCAGTTTGAAATTTTCGGCCGAAATCTGCCGGGATAAAAAAACAAAAATCGGCCAAACCGAATTTATCGGCACCCTCAGTGAAAAAAATTGCAAACCGGTAACGGAAACCCTGGTCGGACGCGGTACGCTCGATATGATGGCGGCTCAAAGATAACAACAAGATGCTAGCCAGTTTAGAGTTGGACGAACTCACCGCAAAGATGGATGGAGCGTGCAGGGAGAGCGCAAATCTGCCGGCGTCGTCGTCATCTAGCTCCTTCCATTCTTGCAGGAAGCGCTGATTTGTGATTAGAGACCGGCCGGCGTCTCTCTTATGTATGCAGTGGCTACTGGATTGGAGTGGCCATCACCATTCACCGCTTTGCAGGTCCACGACGGAGGTCGTCTCCCCTCGTCCCAATCCTGTTGTTGATGTGAACTTGTGCAGTATCATTATTATGCCCCAATTATTGGTGAACGAGTGCGCACGTCAGCTCAGCGCGACTTGCCCAGTTCTATTTTTTGTTTAGTAATTAGTGCTAGTGATACACCTAAGCTTTAGCTTGACGCTTAACAGTCTACGCGGATCACTGTAGTTGATTGGTAGTAGTACTAGTATTTGGTAGTGACCTGGAACATGCCATGACATTTCTCAGAGAATGTGAATACTGAATGTGACAACGCGCTTAATAGACTTTCACATTTCCAACCGAAATATGCCTAAATACTGCAGTCGGCTGATGTAAAGAACACATGGACTGGGCCGTCGGCCCAATCTGACCACGAAGACGACTTCATGCCCCGCTAAACTGCGAAAATTACTCTTGAGGTTATGCCTTCCTTTACAATTTTACCCTCCTTTAAACTATACTATACATACTACCATATGAATTATAACTATGTCGATGATCTAGTATCGATCTTACGAACGAATATTAGAGGTTTCATAGAATTAGAACAACGCAGAGAAAGACACAGGGATTTAGACATGTTCAGACCTTCTCCGGAGAGAATAACAACTCCACTCCTTTGTTGTTGTATTGATTATGTTGTTTACAATCAAGAAGAAAACTAATGCTTAATGTCACATCGCTATAATCTCTAATTCATCTGCACCAATGTCTACTGACTTTAACCTTTATATAATGCATGAAGGGGTGGCAGTTTCTTCAGGCCAAGAGGCGTATCAACGCTTGATAAAATATGTCTCAACGCTTGATAAAATACGCACGTTGATAGAAGTTATTGTAAAAAAGACGACACCCCATGTCGCCTGACAGTTATCAACAGAGATAGAGGCGTAACGCGTGTAGTTATCTCAGAAGATAACAACGTATATTAACCGCTCTGTATCTCAAACACAACGTATAAAATTCCCTAATCAATTAGGCACACATGTCTGTAAGCTTTACTGACTATAGGGTGATCGTAATTGACTTAGTCGTAGAAAGACTTACGACCATGATGTGGTTGTAGAACATCTTATGACTATACAGGGTGGTCGTAGGATGGTTTACAACCAACCATATTAAGTTTCTCCCTTATGAACGATAAAGTGTATACTAAAGACTATTATGAGGATATTGCTATCTATAATAACAATTACGGATAAATAATTTAATTAATTGAGAATTATTAGATTCTTGTCATCTAGCCCCCAACTTCAAGTGAAAATAACTTACTTGGAAAGAAGGTACTTACTTGGAAAGAAGGTCGTAGAACAGTAGTCAAAAGAAAAGTCTTTCCGACTGGTATTTCATTTGATCAGAAATAGACTTGGTCAAAAAGATAATTTCACTTGAGTTGTAAAAACAAAATCGTTTTTTCCGAACGGACAGATTAAAGAATCCCAATCGACTTTCACATAATTGTCCGTTGGAGCGGTTCCCAAAGAGGTGGCAACTGTTGAGTTCTCACGATCTCTAACTCAAGTGTGCGGCTATAAAAAACTATCATGGGCATACCCAAGGGTTTTTACTTTTCCCATTTGTTTTGGCTGCTCTTCGAGTTCTGTTCTCTCCGTCGCCAACCAACTCTCAATCTCTCCTTAAACTTTTTCAAATCCAAATCAATCTTGTTTAGAAGAGATGGTTGGAACCATTTGTAAGTGTGAGAAATCGGAGATGGATGTGGAAAAGATGAAGTCTTTGATCGCAACCGACAAAGATCCCGAAGAGAGCCTATGTGAAGTGAACTAATGCTGAAGGACAGCATTGGCCCTCGGGTGAAGAAAGTTCCATTCCAGTATTCTAATCGTACTGCGAATGTGGATTTCGATTGCTCATTCACCCTTTTTTCATGCTCGTACTCCAACACATTGGGGTGGAATTGGTGAACTTTGTTTCTAATTCCATCACAATGTTGAATTTATTCGTCTATCTGTGTGAAGCCTATCTAGGGATTCTCCCAAATTTGGAGCTCTTCTAGTATTACTACGGGATGAGCAAGCACAGTGGAATCGCAGAACAAGCTGCGTTCTAAAGCTCCACGACGAGAAGTCAAAGGAGTACATTCAGATGTTCACCCGGTCGTCATAGCCGGGATGGAAGAAAATGTGGTTTTACTGGGAAATATCTAAAAGAATACAGACTCTTCTTCACGGGGAAGCCTACAGAGAAGAGTGCCTCCTGGGACTCAACTCCAAGCAACCTCGATCGGATCGCCCCCTACATTCAAGCCATCAAAGGCTTGAAATAAGAGGGGCTTATCGGATGGCACGTGGTGAGAGATTTCATCACGCACCGCATCAGTCCTCTGAAGAACCGAGCACACCCCATATGGACGTACTCAGGAACTACTGACCCTACTAGGGATTTCAAAGGAGGTAAAGAAACAATCAACCCAACTCTTTTGGTTGATTTTGAGCTTGATTGTTGATTATTTTCTTTAAACTTGTAGATCTCTCATAAAAAGATATTGACGCTCGAGTCAAACTTGTTTGTGAAAAAGCTCCAACACCCACATTAGGGGTTCCTCAAATCCTAGTGGTCGGTGTCCGCAGAGGAAAGGAAGGAACACCTAAAGGTAATCAAGAGTTGATTTCATCTGTAGGGTTTTGTAGTCGTAGAATTCGACCATTGAGTAATATTCATTTTCTGACTTTTTATTGAAAGTAGGCATGGTAGACCATCGAGATGACCAAGTGATCAAATCGAGGGTTGTCGAAGCTGGGTCAAAGGAAGACAGAGTTCCTCTAACCAAAAGGCGTCGCCTTGTGAAGGCCGCCGACAAGAAGGGCGGAGGCTCAAGCTCTGCCACTCCTTCGACCAGCCCTTTAGTAAATTCTTTGCTGACGTGATCGCTGCAGAAAAAAGATGAGCGGTTGAAGTGCTTAAGCACAAAGCCCCTAAGACCAAGGTACTATTCTATTATGACAACAAGACCTTTTCGGTTTCTACTTCTCATGGCTTTGTCAAACAATTAGAAAAGGAGAACTAGAAAATCTTTGTGTCTTTCGTAAAGGATACTTCTGCGACAGCGGAGCATATGGTCGAGACAAGTGTTGTCCCTCAAGTGGTTGAAACAAGTTTCGACCATCAAGAGGGGCAGGAAGCTTTGGGAGCTGTAGCTCTCGATCAGGATCTACGACCAGAAGTGGTCATTGAGATCCCAACCCCCCAACAAGACTCTCACCAGACATGGTCGAAGAAGCCTCGGCCTCTCAACCTCGTGATACTGAAAGCCTTCCAGAGGCTGAAGGTATCATGAAAATTGGGGTGGCCGAAGAGAAGAAGAAAAAGAAATCTTCCTTAGGGAAGGTTTCTTCTGGATTCAAGATTATCTCCAAAAAACCAATGTATGTAAATTTAAAAGCTTAAAAATAGTATTTACCTTTTATTCGCACAACTTGATATATTTTCTTTTCTTCTTGCAATTTTAGTCCTGCTTCTCCAGCCCCTAGGATGCTTCTAGCAAGAGGCCCGCTATTATTTCTCCTGCAGTCGCAGAGATAACAATTGTTTCTCTTGCAATCGAAGAGACAACAATAGAGGTGGTCGAGGAATCGACCCCTATCCCTGTGGCTGTGGTGGCAATGGAGGAAGTTGTTGCTATTGGAGCAACTACGACCACTGAGGTGGTCGTAGAAGCAGAGGCTAAGACGGTGGAAGACTTGGTTCCTATGGTGATCGAACCGGTTATTGAGCATATCAATAATCAGACAAGAGACTTGGTCCTATGATCACCAGACGTATCCGGTCAAGACAGAGGAGTAATCTCCGATTGCCGTATCGGGAAGGAGGTTGCAGAAAGCGCTCCTCTTGGTCCTCAAGGAGAACTCGCTTTTGCTGCCGACGGTAACGAAGAAGAAGACGAATACTTCTTCGACCTCTTCCCTGAGTTCTTTGGTCCACCAATCGTCGAATCTTCTTCATTCAGGTCTCGTGACCGAGTCCCACACCCTAAGGACATTCCAAATAGGGGACATATCTTTGATGACGAGCGTCTTCAAAGAGTATGGTGGGATCAAGTCAATGGACTTGATGAACTTCAAGATTCTAAGTTTGTGTATGCCAAGTTCGCTCGGGCAGCTATCAGCGTAAGTACTCAATACCAAATATTTTCATATTTGGATCTTTCCTGTTTCTCACTGTCTTTCTTTATTCAGAAAACCCTCGAACAAATTGCTACTGTGGGTGAATACCACAGGCAACATGTTTTGCTGAAGAAGCAGCAATCTGAACTCTTCCAACTAGCAGTGAGATCGTAAGTTATTGTTACGAGAAGCCATATTTTTATTACATCCACACGTTCAATACTCATGTCTACTTTTAACCTTAGTAGGCCTCAAAGTGACGAAAGAACTTTAATTTCTGCACTCAACTATGTAAAAGCTAAGACGCAAAAGTTAAGGGATGGAAAAGAAGACCTTCTAAAGAACCTTCAGGAGGCAAATTCTGCAGCATATGAGTTGCAAAATGAAATAAACAGTAAGTTATGTACTTAAAACTGTTTACTTCGATGACTTTCTTCTCTTTCTCTAACTCTTTTTCTTTGCTTTAGAAAAAGATGTCGATATGGGAAAATTCAAAACCGAAGTCGATTCAAAGACCTTCATTATCAATGAGCACACCCGTATCAACAAAGAAAAAGATAAGAGCATAAAGGCGTGGGAAGAGCAATGCACAAAAGATGTTGCCTCCCACGACAATGAGGCCAAGAAGCTTAATTCTCTACTAGTAGATAAGAAATTCTTTACCCGTGACTAGTTTTGTTTACTGGTATTTATGAAGCATTTTTTTAACTAGTCGTACTCTATTTTTAGAGCAAGCAGTCAAGATAAAATGACTCCAAGAAGCTTCGACTCATAGTTAGGAGGAGATGAAGTCAACGAAGATCAACCTTTAAGACAACATTTTCCTCCTTAACAATGTGCTCAGAGGACTTGATGCTAAGGAGGTCACTCCTCTTGAAGACACCATGATTGCCCATACGAGTACAATTGGACAACAAGTCGAGACTCTGGAGGAGTTAATAACGACTTTGAAGACCAACCAAGGCGACTCGATAAGAGAGACGGTCGAAAGTGCAGTAAGTTATGCTTTGGTAAAGCTTAAGGCACACGATCGTAATCTTAGCCTTCAGCCAGTCGAAGCCGATTTCGACTGCCCTAAAGCAGAGGCAGCACGAATGATTGAGGAAGTGCAGCCGGTAGGCAAGAAGGTTGTGGAGGAGATGCAAATCAGACCCCCTTCATCAATGTAGTTCGTAATAGGGAATTTGTAAAGACAATCTCTTGTTTATGAATATAAACCTTCTTTTTCCTGCAAATTATCTCATCGAGTAGTTAGTAACTCATAAGACAATAAATAGAAAAGGAATTTGAATTTAAGACTAAGAATTGAAGTCATATGTATAATTTTATCCTAGCCTCCGACTATTTGGTTAGTTTATTTACATAAACTAAGTAAATAGTGAGAAAAGTATGTACTTAAAAAAGTTGTTCGACCTTTGTTATCGATATTGATTGTCATGTACTGGTTGCAACAGTTAGGAACAGGTCAAAATTAGGAAGTTCGTTCTAGTGGGCAGAACCATGTGCAGATATAAAAGACTTCGACTAGTTGATGTTCCTTTCTCTGACCAGGTTAACTAAATCGTAAAGATCAACAAACTAGACTCATTTGTCATGTACTGGTAGCAAGAGATAGAGACAGTGTGATGCCAGTAAGTTCCTTCTAATGGGCAGGGAGGAAAGATTTCGACGAGGTGGTGTACTTCATCCGACCTGGTTAATCAAATCAAGTGTTTTTAGAGTAGTCGAACAAACTATAATTTAAAAAGAGCTTGTTGTAAACTATTTCAACCATATTTTGTTGAACCTAGTTTCTTTGTTTTGGCAGCAAAAGTTAGGAACAGATCGACGCTAGGAAGTTCCTTCTAGTAGGCAGGACCACATACAGAAAGGAAAGACTTCGATTAGGTGATGTTACCCTCCTTCGACCAGTGTAAAGAAAACCAAGAGTTTTAAAAAGGTGAGCGAAAATCGAAGCGTTGCTCAATGAAAATTTTAAAATAATAAAGATTGAAGAAAGCATAAACTTTATTAAGAATAAACAAAGTTACACATAAAATTTGCGTAGCTGGTCGATATTCCATAAATTGGAAAGGACTCTGTCATCTTCTATTGCTAGTCATACCGAGCCTGATCGTGTAACTTCGACCACTATATAAGGACATTCCCACTTGGAGGAAAGTTTGTTCCGATTAGACTAAGATTAAATCTTTTTCAATACCAAGTCACCTACACCAAGGCTGCGAGGTTGGACTTTACAATCGTAGTATTTACGCAGGGCTTGTTGGTGAAGGGATACGGATAGGCTACAATAGTAACAATTCAAAATTTCTACCACGTAAACCAGGAATCCAAACAAGTAGACGATCACAGATCGTTACCACCAGACGCGCAGTGCAGCGAAAGAAGAGTTGGAGCAGCCTGGTCCAATGAAGAGCGCGTTGGTGAAGTGGTCGTAGTCGATCATCCAACGTCCTCGTAGTCGCTCGTCTCCTCCAACAACCTCTGAAGTTCCTTGTGAAGATCACGGATCATCCTCAAGCACAACAGTAATCGCAATAGCGTCTCTACGGTATCCACACATATAAGGAAGGAACAACCGAACGCCGGTGTGCTAGCACCAAGTCGCACGGCGGGGCTCTCTCGGGAAGATGGCGGTTAGGGTTTCGATGGAGCAACTCAAGTCTCTCGCCTGTCATGTATGTCCCAACAACCTCAGGCATCTTCTTATATAGTGCCCGTGACAGATCCTATCTGAACATGTTTTATTCCAACCCGTTAAGTGTGTGACCCGTTAGGTTTATGCGTAGTTCAATTGTGACTCGAAAACTCCTTTCCGATCATAAGTTGTCAGCGGCTCCTAGCAGAACATAACGATTCCTGAATACACATGAATTATATCGGATGAACCTTAACACAATATGATCTATGAATAGGTCCTCATCACTTACGACCAGCTCATATCTCATCACGACTAGTCTGTATTTAGGTACGACCAGTTCGAATGATCAGTTCGTAACTTCTTACGACCAGTTAATACTTAAGTACGACTAGTCTACGACTAGCTCGTATCTCCATACGACTAGTTTGTAATATGTATGACCAGCTCATATTTAGTCTTGACCAATTCGTAACTCCTTACGACCAGGTTTTGACCACTTTGTAATTACATTCGACCAGTCTATGACCAGTTCGTATCTCCATAAGACTAGTTTGTAACTGATCGATGACCTACTCGTGCATTCTCCCTTTGCCTCACGATATCTGGTTTGAACTCCAGGTGAGATATTTATCATCCATAGACTGTTCAATACTTTCTCGATCGAATGTCAGATAACCTTATGTGGTCGAACTCTTCGACCACTAGTGACATAGCCATGCACTTTCTTTATTCGACCACTTCGAGAGGCCCAGAGATATCTCTTCTGTTATGTTAGGAGGGGTAAATCCCATATCCGACCAGTCACATCTCTCTGCATGTTTCATGGCATACTCGGAAGCTACCTTTATAACTACCCAGTTACAAATAGCGTTTGGCAACCCCTGAGAGTGCTATTACATATGTAGGGAACCATGCTGATCTCAGTTCTAAGGATTATACATCATCATTACTTGAGACTAACTAATGACACATAGAATCATAACAATCTCAGTAGTGTCTCAAGGTGGGTCTATCCAACCCTATGTTCTCTAACATGTGTTCACATTATTGATTTGATATCCCTATATCCATGACCGGTGAAACATGGTCATCAATTAATACATGTGTTGGTCATAGAGTCACTGGTGTTCCAACCAGTGATATCTGACCAGGGACACCATTTAGAACGACATCATATAAGTTAAAAGCTTCACCAACAAGTCACATACTTGTTAATCTTTATAAACAATGATTCATTCAAGGAATAAAATAACATTTATTCAATAACTCGTAAACATAGACGTGGTACAATCATCTCTATGATGACCTCTAGGGCATATCACCAATAGTTGGTAGACTGTTGATCGGTTTAAGGCTTGATTCCTCTTCTCTTTGAGTAGGTTGATGTCATCTGCTCGAAGTTGTTCCTAGCCAGAGTCGTTGTAATTTTCGACCCTTGTCGACCGAATCTTTAGTTCTGGTGGAAGCACAGCTTCAGCCCAAAAAACTAGAAAGAAGAGTGTTTCACCTGTAGCCCGACTAGATGTCGTACGAATTGCCCATAACACTAAGGGTAATTCTTTTACCCAAGCCCCCGAGCGCTTTATAAGCTAATCGAAGACTCGAGTTTTAATTACCTGCATAATTTGGCTATTCGCTCTTTAGATTGCCATATTGTTTTGTGGGTGGACAACAGAGGCATAACACAATTTGGTACCCAACTCTTTGCAAAAATTTTGGAATCTTGCGCTTGAAAATTGTGTACCATTATCTGTAATTATTCGACTTAGAACGCCAAATCGAGTAATCACACTTTTCATCATAAACCTCTTGGCTACTTCTGTTGTTATCCCAGTCATAGGTTCGGCTTCAATCCATTTTGTGAATGTATCAATAGCCATAAAAAGGAAATTGAAACCTCCTGGTGTTTTTGGGAACGATCCTAAGATATCAAGACCCTACGTTGCAAAAGGCCAAGAGAGGGGTATGGTTTGCAATGCTTGAGCCAGTTGGTGTATTTACCTGCTATGAAACTAGCATTGTACACACTTTTTAACCAACTCTTTTGCATCATAGAGGCTATTGGCCAGTAGAAACCTTGTTGAAAGACTTTTTCACCAGCATTCTATAAGAAGCATGAGTTCCACATATGCCTTCGTGTATTTCGTGAAGGAGATTTAATCCTTCTCTCTGTGATATACATCGCATGAGAACCCTTTGAGTACCTCGTTTATAAAGGGTCCCTTCAACCAAAGTATATATTTTGGCCTTGCGGGATAAACGATTAGCCTCAAGATCATCAATGGGTACTCTACCCTTCAAAGATACTCAATAGGAGATGTCTCTGGTGTTTTGATCAAAGAAGGCTTCCGGAGCTGTTCCAAGAAGACTCTTTTTGGTACTTGTGATCGAGAAGAAGCCATTCGAGCTAACTGGTCAGCGAGAAAATTATCCTTTCGATGGATATATTATACCTCGAAACCAAAAAATGCTTTTCAAGCTTCCTAACTTCCGATAAGTACCGAGACATGGTTGAATTAGAGCACTGGTACTCTTTTTTTACCTAATTCACGACTAGTTGAGAGACTCCTCTCACGAGTAGTCGTCGAATCCCGAGCGTTTTCACTACTCGTATGCTAGTCAACAAACATTTGTATTCTACCACGTTATTAGTGGTAAGAAAGTTTAATTGAATAGCATACTTTAATGTCAATCTTGTAGGAGATTCTAGGACCACCCCAGCCCCCGAGCCACTTAGCATAAGTGACCCATCAAAGTATATTGTCCACTGGTCGTGGGATTTGTACTGGGGATCCTGAACATGTTCAGGATTTGTCCATTCGGCGACAAAGTCTGCTAAGATCTGGGATTTAATGGCCGTTCAGGACACGAAATGAAGGTCGAACTCCCAAAGTTCTACCGACCATTTTACCATACGTCCCGCTCCTTCCCTGTTCTGGAAGACCTCTCCTGAGGGAAACTCAAACGGCACAATTATCTTGTGCGCCTGAAAATAATGCTCCAGTTTCCTCGAAGACATGAGGAAGGCATATAATAGTTTTTGGACCTAAGGGTATCGCTTCTTAGGCCCGTGTAAAACTTCATTGATGTAGTAAACTGGTCGTTGAACGTTCTCGCGTTCTACAACTAGTATTGCACTCACTACCTGTGGCGTGGTAGCTGGATATATTAAGAGCATCTCTTCTGATTTTGGAGAAACCAGAACAAGAGCACTCGTATGATACCTCTTGACATCCTCGAAGGCATTGTTTGCCTCTTCTGACCATTCGAAACCCTCGTATTTCCTCGGTAGTTTGAAGAAAGGAAGTCATTTTTCTCCCAGTCGCGCGTACATGCGCGCTCAAGGAGTGTAGGGCGCGGTTGAGGACGGTAACGTTAATGTGTGCAAGGATCAGATGGCTCTAGCGGCTATCTATGGAGGCATCCCAGAGGAAATGCTCTTCCTACTGACCGAAAAGGAGACGGTCAAAGCTGCGTGGGAGACATTGAAGATGATGTATCTTGGCGCCGATCGTGTCAAACCCTTAAGAGCGAGTTCGAGGGGATTGGAGTTGATTGACCACTTCGCCATGAGGTTGACGACCATTGTCAACCAGATTCGAACCTTGGGGACAAGATGAAAGAGTTCCTTCAGGCAGTCCCTGGAAAGTTTTTGCGTATGCTCATGATGTTTGGAACAGTGAGGGAGAGAAAGAGTAGTTACGAGGGAGAAATTGTTGTACGTCAAATCTGGAGTGGACTTGAAGTCGCTGGTCCGAAGCGACCAGGCCAAAGTTGAGTCGAGTTAGAGATGAGTCCGGGATGTTAAGGAGATGTGTTCGCCGTCTTGAGTCGAGTCCGTAAAGTTGAATCCGGGATATTGAGGAGATGTGTTCATCGTCCTGAGTCGAGTCCATAAAGTTGAATCCAGGATGTTGGGGAGATGTGTCCACGTTCTAAGTTGAGTCCGAACGTTGAGGAGATGTGTCCGCCGTCCTGTATTGAGCAACAGTTGGACAAGTCGTAGTTGAGACCGACTTCCTCAATAAGTAAGTGCACAAAGATTAGGGAGTGATTCATAGATGGCTGCCAAGGCCATCTGATCCTTGCGCACATCAACGTTGTCGTCCTTGATCATGTCCCACACTCCTTAAGCGCGCATGTACACCCTCATCTTGATTGCCTAAACTACATAATTGCTCTTTATGAGCATCGGATAATGTAGCGAGATGACGGAACTCTCCTTCGCTATCGCACCTGACGTCGCCTTGTCACCGATGACACCACTACCCGGAGAGCGCAACATGATCTTAGGCATACATGGATCAAGAACTCAAGCTCTGATACCAATTGTTGGCCAAGATCATGCCACGCTCTCCGGGTAGTGGTGTCACCGGTGACAAGGCGACGTCTTGTCCTCTTTCTTCTTGGAACGGTATTCTAAGACAAAGTGTCTATAGTCCTGACAATTACAGCATCTCACCTTTGTCGTGTCGAATTTTCGATTCTTGCGGCCGCGGCCACCACCAACGTTAGAGCCATCGAAGGAGCCCTTGCCTTTGCCTTTCGAAGATCAGGTCTCCCACTCGGCGTGGGTTAACAGCAGGTGCTCATCTTCGCTGCCACTAGATTCTCGAATCCGCTCCTCGTGCGTCTTCAAACAGCTAAAGCGAGAGCTCTTTTACTGTACACTAAATTCAATGTGGGCAGTCCATTTTTGTTGATCCAATGGATGGGATTAGTTATGATTTATTTATACTTCCCATGGTAGCACGTGTAGTATAATTTAAAGGAGGTAAAATTGTAAAGGAAAGCATGACCTCAAGAGTAATTTTCGCAGTTTAGTGGGCTTGAAGTCGTCTTCATGGCCAGATTGGGCCGCCCGACGGCCCAGTCCATGTGTTCTTTACATCAGCCGCTAGCCTGTTAGTTTGGTAGGGTTAGGGTTTTCCAATCCTATCGAGAGGAATGGGGATTGAGGATTCAGCGCCGCGTCGGGGCAGCGTGTGTGGCGGAGCGGCCTGATGCTGGGGACTGAGCGGCCGCATGAGGTGCGAGGCGTCGTCTTCGTGTCCCGGCGACCGCTGCGAGCAGCCTTGGTGAGTCTTCCGGTGGCTCCCTGCTCGTGTACGTATCCACGGCAGAGGGGTTGCTACAACTCCATTGCCTATATGTATCCACGGCAAACAGCTTCATTCGACTCCAAAGCGTGTACGAATCCGTGGCAAAGAGCTTGATACGACAAAGATGTTGATACGCCGAACAGCTTGATACGGAACCAGTAATCCGGCCGGTTATACGTCCTGTTTGTTATCGCTGCAAATGACCATGTGCAGTACAGTAAATTACAAAAAGAAGTGGTTCCCAATTCAACTAGATGATCTAGGCGGCCAGTGGTTCAATGGGCGGGCATCAATTCCCACGCGAAACAATTACTCCCAAAAATACGTATATCATGAGTGGATTCGAAGAATATTCAACTAGATGATCTAGCCGAGCAGATGTCTTTGAAGCTTTGTAGGCAGTACACAATAACTAGGCAGATCGAGTGCTACACATGAACTGATTGGGAGGCCCCGATTGAATAGGAGATTTCACTCATAATTACCAATAATTAATACGCTTGTACATGTTAAGCATTCTAGACTCAATATCACAAGTCTGCACGCCCGTGTTCGTCGCCGTTCCTTATTTGCTCCTTGGCGCAACCATGGCTGTCGAGGATCGATGATGACCGTGGCCATGCGCTCCCATGTCGATGTCGTAGACAAGCTTCGGGTCCAGTACTCGTATGAAGGGATATATGCATATCCATATCATTGATGCACATGCTGAGCTTCAGCTGTTAAGGGCAGCCGGTTGAGTCTGCCCTTGATGCCCTTCAGGCCTTCACAGAGATTATGTAGATCTTCTTGCCGCCTGTGTTGTTCGTGAGGTTCACCGTCGCCACCACCAGCAGCCCAGCGGCAACCGGAACTTGTTCCCCACCTTCCCGCATCTCCCGCGATTTAACAGGGCAGCGGCGTCGGCGGCCACAGCGCTGTCTTCTTCGATCACAGATGGCTGGACGGGAGCCTCATAGCGAAAGAGAAAGAAGTCACGATCTGTAGGATGATGGGGCCACGGAATAAGAAGCGTTAGATGACCATGGACGGTGGATTCTTGAGCAACTGCACGCCTTGACTTAGCTCTTGTAAATCAGAGGATCTGCGTCCGGCCATTCCATGCAGGATGCATCATTGGAGATTTTTAGAACACAATAAAACTGAGCAGTCAGTACACAGTATGAACCTTGTTAGTTACGCATGCCTGCTGCAATTTAGTTGCACGTAATCCAATAATAAAGCCAGACCAGGGACTACATATCACTAGGTCAGAAAAATTGTACATTACAGTATTGAGTTGAACTACATGAATTAAAGGTACAAGGGAACTGATTGTCCTCTCAAACGTCACAGATAAAATTTAAGATACACAGGTACACCAACAAATACCTCAGTTACATAAGCATAGTTTGTGAAGATCACCGACAGGGATTCGGACAAACTGGATAAGTTTTTACAGGAATAGATCACGACGCGCACAGCACAATTAGCTTGTCCAATGTCAAACCATGAGGTGGTTAGATGATTCGAACAATGCCATCTCGTATCATTATCCTGTTAGCATCTTGCATCCTCTGAGAGCACAAGGAAATGGAATTTAATACAGCCGATATAAGTGTGAAGTATCGCGGTTAAGCTTTCTGAGACAATCCTGAAGTAAAACCAGTTTTTTGTACATACCTCCAAAATAAATTCAACTTGGCGTCTAGTGTAAGGTGCAGCTGCCTCTCTATTAACTGTTTGCTCAATTTCATCAATTGAAATTTGATCAATATGGTTTGCCAACACATGCTGACCAAGAATCGCCTCAAATGCTTCAATTCTGCATGTTATGAAATCACGAGGCAAAGAATCAGCTATTCAGCTGCAAACAAGAAATCAAAGCTGAAGTTTCAAATTTTGCAAATTTAAGGTAGTGTAGGAACCTCTCTGCAGGAACATCTTGGTCATTTGATGCATTGCTGACATCCACATCCATTGGGTCGTTTCCAGAACTGGGAAGAGTAGAGAAAACATGTGAAACTTAATTTAATACAACTAGCTGGAAACAATGAATTGTAGTGTAAAATTGCACCCTTTTCAATTTGCAGCAAATCAGTTGATTGTGCTTTGGTACGTACTAAACCTTTGTAAAAATGGTGTAGCTATCTTATGTTCTGTAGATTTTTCGGAATAAATGTATGTCTTCTGTAAGATCCCACACCCTTTATTTATAGTCTCAAAGTAGAGTCCAACTCTAATACAACTCATTATTTAGATCTAACACAAACTCTCCAACATGTTCTTACTGTATTATTCCCTCCGTTTCACAATATTAGTCCGGCGTGCGTACCAAGGAGGCACATTATGTAAGTAACATTTAATGGAATTAGATCATACTTGTCACAATTAGGTATAGTAGTACTATCTCTCTCTAATAGGAGCAAGTATGATTCAATTCGTAATATTACTTAAATTTTTGTGCCTTCTAGGTATGTGCATCGGACTAATATTGTGAAACGGATGGAGTATATGTCAACATAATTTTCCAATGTGCGACATCAGTTTCTTCAATTTTTTAGCTTTCAATGTCCAGTTCTTAATATTCATTTGCTATGTCAATGGAGATGGATGCGGTTAAATTCTCTAATGAAATAAATGACATTATCAGGAGTGTAGTTAAATGGAGATGAGATTTTTTTTTCTGGGAAGAACAATGGAGAGAAGACCGGTTAAAGATTAAAAAGGAACAAAAATGCACATATCGGATACTGTAATTGATGAGACCGTTCTTAAAGAAAAGAGACACTTAAGACACTATGCATAAAGTTGTAAGCTCACCTTCCATGCCCATCCACATTGCCACCGCTTGCACCTGCATCATGATCAGCTTGTTGTTTCATCTCCATCTCTCTCTGTTCACGCTCTTCCATCTCATTCAATTCCTTATGGTATATTGCAAAATTCAGAACTTGCAATGCAGTCTCAACATCAGATTTTAGAACCTGCAACAGAAGATACCGGCAATGCAATTAGATTTTCTCAAGGTACAATGTTTCACATCTGCTATCCTTCGAAACAATAATACAAACTGCTTTCGAAATAGAAATGTCTGATTTCTAGGTCAAGTTTCAGAAGAAAAAAATATGCCTAAAGTAGTAGGTACTTTGGTTCATCTAGAGAGCTCTTGTTAAAGGTAACTTGCTTGGATTACTGGATTGAACAAACATATCTAGTGCAGAGGAAAGTACCTCGTGTCTCAATTTGATCTTGGCATGAGCAGTAGATAAACGAATTATTGTTTCCAATGTCCTCGCTGTGATTGGAAGTGTACCTCCACCAGACTATAAAACAGAAAGATGAGAAAACGAAATTATAAACATATAACGTTAACAAGAAAGCAAGGAGCCATGCTTAGAGCAAACCTTTGCATTTGCAGTACCATCCCTGAGCTCAGCATACGAAGTTGCAATATGATCAGACGCCTGTAGGAGCACAACAGTTTAAATGCTATATCTGAAGAGCGATCCTGCTACTATGTAACACACGATAAAATTGTTCTTGTGCAATGGAGAAAGCTATCAACAAAACACTGAGATACAGAAAGTGTTTTTTTTTTGGGGGGGTACTATATCAGCTACATTGTAACCAGAACTTGATAGTCATTAGTGGCTACTGTACTTAGTTATACACATTACCTCGTCAGTGAGCTTTGGCTGAATAAGGTTTTTTGCGTAATGAATATATTTCTTCAGGAATTTGACAGTCAGCCTGTCCTGTTTGGACTTCTTGCCTCTCCTTCTATCCTGCCCGTGGAGCATTCTATCATATTTAACAAAAATGGCTGCATTAGCATCACCATCTTCTTCTTCCGCGTATCCTGTTTTATCAAGAGACCTTGCTCCTGCAATTTACAAGTTTGTTTTTTAGCAAAGCAGATGGAAAAAACTGAAAAGGCCTGAAAATAAATCTCACTGTATTGTAAAACATAAAATTACCTCCATCATCAGTGCAATATCTATGCATCCGTGAAACATGCTCTGAAATTTGACGATCAATCTCAGGATCCATTTGATCAAGAACAATGAAAAGCAAATCAAAACGTGAGAGCAGTGAATCCGGAAGCCCGATGTTCTTTGTTGGTGTCAATGAACGATCATACTGTCATGCAGCCAGAAATTATTATCAGAAACAGAAACTTCTCCAGTAGAATACCATTAAGCAGCAAATAAAAAAATTATAAGAGCTTACGGTTCCATATATTGGATTTGCTGCAGCAATTACACTACATCTCGCATTTAGCGAGGCATGTATTCCTGCCTTGGCAATAGTTACAGTTTGTTGTTCCATAACTTCATGTATAGCAACTCGGTCTTGATCATTCATCTTATCAAACTCATCAATGCAGACAACACCACGGTCTGCAAGAACCATGGCACCAGCCTCAAGCCTTCTTTCCCCTGACAACAGAAATTTGGTCAGAACTTCTACAGAAACCAAACATAAGTGTATGAAACAGCTTTCAATAATTTACCAGTCTCTTGATCAGAAGTAACAGCAGCAGTCAAACCAACACCAGATGAACCCCTTCCGGTTGTTGAGATAGCCAAAGGGGCTATGTTCATGACAGCTCTTAGGAGCTGAGATTTGGCGACTGAAGGATCTCCCACCATCATCATGTTTATATCTCTGCATACCAAAGATATACGTACATTACAACCAATGAAATCATATAAGAGCGGCAATGATCTGAAGTGTATAAACACTAACCCCCTCAAGTGAGTTCCATTTTTCAGATTCTTCTCAACACCACCAAGCATTAATAGTACGACTGCCTTCTTTATCCAGAGATGGCCATATATAGATGGAGCAAGTGAGTTTCCCAGCAAGTCAAATGTGTCATTTCTCCTTGATATTTCTTTCATCCGCTTCAGATCTTCCCGAGTATAGACAGGTGCATTTGCCTCTTTGTTCATAAGTGAAACATTATTTGCAATAAGGACAGTCCTATAGGCATAATAATACTAGACCACATCAGATCGCATAAAAATGGAAAATTTAAGCCAGCTTAAGTGAAGGTCATAGCTGAACTAACCTGAACACACCACTAACACTGCCCTTGCTTTTTCCTGGAAGAGCCTTGTATACACCGACAATTGAGACACGGTCACCTGGCTTGCAAGAATCTACAAGATCATCTTCTAAAATAACATCCACACTTCTTGGGAGCTGTCCAGGGGCAGAATTTTCAGGCACTTCTTGCATGGACAATGTCTGGTGGTCCTTGTATTCACACATCCCATACTCGGTGACCAATAAGTTACCATTTTCATCCTAAGCATTCCAGATTTAGCAGCATTACAAATACAATAGTAAAGAGTCTTAATTGAATGGAATTGAATGAAAGAAGAACATGAGAATCTACCCTTGTTGGATAAACCGAACCAGTGGGCAAGCCTACAAAAGATGTGATGTCCCTGTATTCACGTGAGAGAAAATTCCCAGTAGCAGGGCAGTAGTGAACACTCTTAACAACCTTCGGCCTTACCAGCGAGCCTGATTTTTTAGATAAGCAAAATAACATTAGTCCCAGGGGTGTAAAGGTACTACACTAGAGATATCTTATATCTTCTTACAGTCAAATGCTCATAAAATATGACTTATGAGGTTGCTGTCACAGAGTAATAGACCTAGTGAACTATCAACTTAGTATGCCATATGCACAGCTTAATTGGCTACACTAACACCACAACTCTAAAACTAGATGTTTAATTGCCTAATCAAGTATTTGAGACAGCTTAACATTCTCATTCTAGTGCAATTTTTGTACTGTCTCGGGGCTAAGTGGCTAATACTGGCAATGTTTTATCCCTTTCTTTTTGTTGCTTTCCTCTACCAAGACTTGCCAATTGAACTAGGATAGATGTTTACTTCACTAGCAAGAGCAATGCTAGAACTTAAGTGGAACTTCTTAGAAAATTCTTGACCACTATTTAATACCAGATCAACCAATTAAATCACACAAAAACTACGGCGTGTAACCAGAATATGATCAGGAGGAAGGGGTTCAATTACATTTCGTGACGATGCCCTCGACGCAGACCATGGTCCCGATGAAGGAGGACATGAGGTCCCTAGGCGTGACCCTGTGGAAGCCGAACGGCCCCGAGAATCCCACCAACATGCGCTCCCCTTCTTTCAAGAACTTGGGATCCAGGTTCCTCGCCACCTCCGTCACCGCGTCGGACGCCGGTTGCATGTACTCCCCGGGACTCCGTATCACCCTACAGACGCAATGAATTGAAAAGTCGCGTCACCCAGGAATCAACCAGGAAAGATCAGCAACGCACGAGCGGGGAAGGAAGGCGGCGGCTACCTGCGGGCGAGGTCGAGGTTGTGGTTGCGGAGGTCGTCCATGCCGATGGTGAGACGGTGGCGCTTGTTCTGGACCATGTCGCGCACGGCCTGCATGTACACCCCCTTCCCGACCTGCGGGAGCAAGAAAGAAAAAACGTTAGCCAGGAAGCCGGCGATGGCGTTGGCGGGGCGGGGCAAGGGACGACGGGGGGTGGGCTTACGTCTTGGTCGAGGAAGTCGAGGAAGGTGCGCTTGTGCGCCGCCATGGCCTCCTCGTTGACGTCCATGCTTGCCGCTTCGGAGATGGGACGCGAGAACGACAGAAACAGAAGAGAGGAGTGGGGGTGCGCGCGGGAATGTGGCGGCGGGGGTCGCGGGTGGGTTCAGATTTGGGGATGAAATCCGGGGACGAAGGGGGCACGGTTTGGCGGGAGGAGGCGGGCGGTGTGGCGGGAAGCGGGCGGTTTTCGCGCGCTCCGGAGTCCAGACCACGTGGGTCCCGGGTTGAAGCATGGGCCAGAAATAGAGATAAGTAGCACTCAACGGATTCCATCTCTCTTGAGATTTGGGCCACCCCAACGCGAGCCGCTGATACCTGGCAGCCGATCCGAGCCCATCGGCGACCAATTGCAACATTCAGCCCAGTAAGTAGCGCGGCCCGGAAAAATCGCGGTTCCAACTTACAAGGTGGCCTCGGTGCCGCGCGGTGATCCCCGCGTTCCCGTCGTTGCGCGGCGCCGCGCCTGCGCGGTTGCGCTTCCGACTCCGCGGGCGTTGTACAGGCGCCTGTGACGCCACCGGTTCGTGTGGAGACGAGGGATCACACGGCGAGGAGGCGGCGCGGCGAACGGGAGATCGCGAGCCTGCGTGCTAGTGTTTAGTGTCGCCGGCCTAGCGCTGCCTCCAGATGGGCCGGCACGTTTCGGCTTTTGTCGGTGGTGGCTGGTGAGCTCACCGAGCATGGACATGGGGAACGAGGAGGGGTTTATGGACGCGACTCAGGCTACCCCGCCTCGCGTGCCGATTCTTCCTGCGGGGAACGCTGTAATAATCTGTACTCATGAATCATGATCCCACGATCCCGTTGCTTCAACATTCGTCGGACAGAGAGACACCATCATGCCCTGATCTCGCGACGTGGGGCACGACACGACTGTACGGAGGACGCAGCCAAGAGCAGACCCGCGGCCATCCAGGATCCAGCTCCACGGAAGACGACGACGCCACCGACGGTTTGGGACGGGGAGCACGCGGCACGGCAGCACATCTGTAATTCTAAACATACACCTCGGACGGAGTTTCTCCCCACACCACGTAACGAAGTCCTGGCAGAAATTTTTACATACCATATCACACCAAAATTGTCGCCAAAACCGGGAGTAGCTGGTAACAGGGTTCAAAATTTCCTTGTATCGACCCATGATAAAATTTTAAACCGGTACCGAAAATTTTGTTTTGTATGAATTTTGTCAAATATAGGAATTTTTTCCAAAATTTATTTTCAAAAAATCTGGACGATATTTTCAACCAATTTCGACCGGTCTTTTAAAAAAATCAAAAATTGTTTTGAAATTTTTGGCCGAAATAAACCGAAATTTTCCGATAATCGGCCGTATCGGACCTGGTAAAAAATTGAAACCGGTTATCTGAACCTTGGATGGTAAATACAACTTTTGTTCATATCACTAACTAATTACACAGGTACCGACGATTATTCCGACATCTAGAGTAATTTAGAACACAGCTACGCCTATTTATCTGGAACTGGAAAGATAACTACACAACCTTAGCGCTGAAGCTGCCATGGGCGCAGGAGGCCTGGTACTCCTGCCTCTTCCTATGCTTCTGCTTCGCAAGAAGCAACGCGTACACGAGGAACCGCAGCTTCCTCCTCCTGGGGTGGAACTGCTTGCGAGACGCGCCGTCATGATCTATCCTCAGCGGAGAGTGCACTTCGTACTTCTGGTTCAGGATCTGCCCGAGCGAGACCTTCTTCTTCGCGTTATTTGTGCTCTTTCCGGCTTCAAACTCGCAGTCCAGCTTCATGCTCAGAATCTGTCCGATGGACATTGTCTTTGCGTTCTTCGGCACAGTGGTCACCAAGCTCAGGCCGTTCACATCGTATATCCCAGAGCCTGCCTTCCGGGGTGTGGTTGCTGAGTTCTTGAATTTTACGGAATTATTACTGATCGGTCGCCAGTTCTGGACTATTTGCTCTGACCGCAGTCTCCGAAGTGTATCTTCGGCTGCAACCTTAGCTTTGTTTGCAGTCTCCTCCCTCTTTAGGGCCTCCTCCAGAGCCCTCTGGCTGGTCTCAACAGCTGCCATTGCTTCCTCTACTCTTTCCAAAAGTTCTAGCTTACACTGGTTTGCTTGGTCTAGCTCTTGCATTGCCGCATCGATTTTCTTCCTAGAGGTATCGTCTGCTTCTTGTGCTTTGTGCACAAGCGCAGAGTGTTCTTCAACAGAAAGTGTGACATCAGATGTAGCAGTGGCCAGGTCCTGCCCGTTGCTTAGGTTTTTCCTCTCTGTGAGAGCAAGAGCTTCTCCCCGCCTTGAGGCTTCCTTCAACTTTTCAGCCATGACGATCCTGAATTGCAGGGTCTTCGTTTTAGACCTCGTGTGCTCAATCGTGGCAGTTAATTCACCGATCTCGTATTTCGAATCCTCAGCCATCTTCCTGTGTTTCTCTTTCTCAGAATTCAACAGTTTCATCTGCAACCATATATCAGAAGGTTCAAGGGTAGGTTTTGGTGCTTTTGCTGCTTGTAGCTGTGCAACAGTTTTGCCCAAATCTGCTTCCAATGATGAAACCTTCCGTATGTTCAAGTGTAACCTTTCACGGGTTTTCTCAAGTGATGCTTTCTCTTCCTCTATCTGGCTCTTAAACATCTTGACAGTATCCATGTTCAGGAATGCTTTTGCCTGATTCAGCTTTATCAATGTGGTTAGTGGGGACTGTTTGATTTTTGTGCTCTGGATCGGTGGCTCGGTATGGTCACTGGACGTTTGTTCAATATCTGGAAGTGGATGTACCTTCGTGGTATCAGTATAACCTTTTGAAGCATATGCGCCCTCTGCTGTTACCTTCTCTATTTGTAACTTCAAGTCATCAATAACCTGCTTCGTTGATTGTAATTCTTTCAAAACCTTAAATGTTTCCTTTTCCTTAACAAAGAGTTCCATCTCGAGCTTCACAGTTTGTTCCTCGACTTTCATCAGTTCTACCTCCTGAAAGAAATGACATCCCAGAAAACAAAACAAATTTATATATTCGAACAACAGATATGTATGTCAGGAACAGAACTTATTAGTGGAAAGCAACAAATGCATAAGAGAATAAGAACAATTTCTTCGAGGAAATATGTTCAAAGAATCTAAAAGAAACTGAATATATGATGTGAAGATGCAGATGAAAAACCTTCTTTTTGAAGGGATATGGAAGTCAATAACCAACCAAACAGCACGAGGGCAAAATGAGCCTTTGCAAAGATATTCGTGCTTCTGGTTAATGTAGCAAGAAATTTGCTAGCAGTGAAAACCGTGTTTGTGCCAAATACAACCATGTTGTGCCAAATACAATCATGTCACCAAAATTTTCATACGCCATTGTCCTCACTATACAACCCATTGGAACATAGTAGTATCCTTGGGAGAAGATCAATGCCTATACGTACAGCAAAAGACTGTCAAGGACACTAGCACAGTACCACTCAGTAATGCAGTAGTGCACCCACCTTGCTGCTAATATTATCCTTGGATACTTCACTTGTTCTGTTAATATTACATTGTCGCCAACAACATATCCTGCACTTAATTCTCAATTACTTCCACACTAGTATCAATAACATGTTCATGATATTGATTCGCAAAATACATTGAGATACTGCTGAACAATGAGCTTTCTCTCATCAATTTCTCAGGATACAAGTAATAATTTTGTAACAGGTTCTGGACAGGGAGGGTGAGAGGCTGTTTTACCGAATGCTCGTAACCCATCAACATCAAGATCTAATAGTGGATATTTATTCCTAGCAATGTCGGGCCGGATAGGCTATCTACTGGTACTAAATGCCATGATGTATTTGGTTCCTTTCCGCTCGAAATCGATCCCAAGTCCCCACAATGTCATGTCACGATCGCCCACACCAACAACTGCTCGAACCACTCCACCGAAAAGGAAGCAAGCATCTCTGCGATTGCAAAGGTCGTCCCCAAAATTTAATGCAAACCTAACATCAGCAGAAGGAAACAAACATCGGAGACTGCAAATTGGACGGAATCATAGAATCACCCCACACTAAGAATTCCTCCCTGATAATCCGTACAGTCAGGGCCAGTCAGCAAGAAGATCTCAAAATAAATTGTTCGAGAAATGCGAAAGCGCTTTGAAAAGAAAAGGGAGAGAGAAAATGTGGTGGCGAGCGTTGCCACCATGACGTGCGCAAAAGCTGGTCATTGCTTTGCATAAACTAGAAGAGATGTGGGTAGGTAGGCTCCGATTGACTGACCTCCGGCCGGAGCTGGAGCAGCGGCGCCTGCGGCTGCCGCCACGGGGAGACGGCGCCGCCGCCGAACAGGTCGACGGCCTGCCGCACGGACTCGAACGGGGACGACGTGTCCACCTCCCCGCGACCCCGCATTGCCACGGCCTTCGCCCGCGCGTCGCCGACCCCCGCGGCGGCGACGGCGTGCTGCGCCACTACTTCCGCCATAGCGCCCGAGGTGTGTGAGAAGCGTGGAGGCAGAGGCGGCGGCCGTGACGATAGTAGTACTGGTAGTACTAGTAGCAGCAGGGGGCACGCAAGGGAGCGGGGCGTACGAGGCCCGTGAACCCTGCGGTTTTTGGCTCGCTTTGTCCGCAGCGTGCGTGCTTTAGCTTTAGCGCGTCGTGGGGAGCCGTAAACAAGTACCCCTACTACTCTGCTAGTGCGCGAGTAATTGCGGTGGTGAGCCGGGGATGAAAAGGTAGTTGCGCGGGCCGCGGCTGGGGAAAAACTAAAAAGAAGGACGTTTCAGTCCGTAATCCACCCATAGCTTAGCGGTGGTGTGGTCGCGCGGCGCGGTAGATGGGTGGGTGTTCAGTGTTGGGTGGGGCACTCACCGTGGCGCATTGGCCCTACACTGTTCTGGCTGTGTACGTAGGTAGTACCTGCGATTCATGTGCTGATCCGCGTATCTCGCGCATCTGAGTGGTAAGTGCCGGGAGTTTTTTTTTTTCCTAACAGACACCGTTGCGTTCGGTTTTTATAATTCTAGCTCTTCTCGTACCGGATTGTCAAAATTGGAAGTACGAATGTGCCTCCTTCCACCATGTGTTCTTCACCACTCGCCTCTAACTCGGACAGCCTTTTGTCTGTGCCTATGTGTCTAGATGCGTTAAAAACCGTGCGCCCTAGCCCAGGTTCACCTACGGCCAACACGTGGTAAATCAGGATGCCTCTAGCTCGGAGGAGGGTCTCTTCGTGTGTTGCGTGTCCGGACGTGTTAAAAATCGTGTGCCTCTGGCCCGGATTCCCCTACAGCGACACGTGGTAAATCCGGGCTCCCCTAGCCTTGATTCCCCTGTGGCCGACACGTGGTAAGTCCGGACGCCCCTAGCCCAGACGAGGGCCTCTCTGTGCGCTGCGTGCCCGGACAGCCTTTGTCGGTCCCCGGACATGCCTCCGCCTGCCACGTGGCGCGCCACCCGTGCCATGTTTGCTCTTTCTCTGTGCTCCCCATGCACGATTTTGCCATTCTCTCTCTCCCTTTCTACAGTAGATTCCCTCTCCCCATCCCATCCGTCTTTTCTCAGCTCCCTCCAAATGCATGCAAACAATGCGCAGGGCATGTCGCGTAGGAGGAAATCGATTCCCTCATGTCACTTCGTGGTAGGCATAACTTTCGTTCTTGCAGATATAGGAACCGACGTCGCTCTCGCTCTCACTCACATTCTCGTTCTTGCGCTCTCGCTCTCGCTATAAAAATGCATTTGTGATGCAAAGAGATTTGAGTGAGCAAGGGAGTTGTGATTTTGCATTCCATTAGAGATTGTTTAGAGTAGTGATTAAGAGGAGGTAAGTTTTTTCGTATGCATTAGGCGTAATTAATTTAGTCGTAGTTAATTATTCGCATTTAAGTTAGTCATTATTATTTAGACGTAATTACTTAATTCTTAGTTAAATATTTGTAATTAATTAGCCGCAATTAGTTACTCGTAAAAAATTAGTAACAGTTAATTAGTCGTATTTAATTAGGCTTAAGTAAATTAGTCACTACTATTTAGTCGTAATTAATGAATGCGTGGATAAATAGTAGTAATTAATTAGGCACGGTTAGTTAGTCATAATTAATTTTGACGTGGCTAATTATCCCTAATTAAGTTAGCCACTATTATTTTATTGTAATTAAATACTTCTTAGGTTAATATTCATAATTAATTAGTTGTCATTAGTTAATGGTAATTAATTTAGTCGTTGTTAATTCGTCGTAATAAATTAGGTGTAATTAAATTAGTCATCACTATTTAGTCGTAATTAATTCATTCTTACCTAAACAGTCATAATTAATTTGGCGCAATTAGTTAGTTGTAATTAATTTAGTCGTGGTTGAGTAGTCATAATTAAGCAGGCATGATTTACGTAGTCATTAGTATTTGCTCATCATTAATTTAGTCATAGTTACTTAGTGGGTAATTAATTAGTCATAATTATTTAGTTGTACTTCATTAGACATAACTACTCATAATTTGTTTAATCGTAATTAATTTAGTCACAAACTAATTAAGTCATACTTAATTGGTCAGAATTAATTTGCCACAATTAAATAAGTCTTAATTTATTTGTACTTAATTAGTCATAAAATATTAATTCATAGTAATTAATCATCATTACTTATTGATTCGCTAATAATATGTGTCTCTTATCTCTTCCAAGCTATGGTTTGCCAGAACAACTGGAACCCTTCTACGATGAGCATCACCGGTGCAAGTTGTTGATCATCGGGGGCGTGGATGACCCTCCCATCCATTTATTCAATTTAACTAAAAGATCTCGTGTAACATTCATCAAGTGAACTTCCCATCCACACTCGGCCACGCTTTGAAGAAACTCTATCTCCGTGTGAAATCCCGAGCACGCCCATAACATGACACGGCTATTCGAATAGTTTTACACTGCAGAGGTTGTACAGCTTGACCCACAAGAGATAGATCAACTTATAATGTCGGGCATTTCACGCCTGTAGGCGTGTGACTAAGTGATCATCACAAGGCTTTTACAAAGCTCCTTCTAACCCGATTACGCGCTAAGGATTCAACATCGAATGTCTTTCCGACTGCACAGGCCCCCTCTGCGCCACCGTGAGAATACGTTTCCGTAACCACGCTTCACATGACAGAACCGAAATTAAGACATTGCTAATTAATCACCAGTCCGTCCCATACCGCACATGTGGTTGTACTGTTAAGGCCCAGTTCAATGGCGCACAAGATTAAGTCCTTGACAAGTTACTCAAAGCGAGACTACCACAAACCCACAACATGTTCAATCCACATCCTCCTATCCACCAACCACTCGCCCGAGCAAAAACCATTTTGTTTAACCAACACCCATGACTAACCCCATCATGGTACACAAGTTTTAACAAGAGTGGCTCACCACCACGATTCCATAAATCATTAAGTCAAAATTAATTATTAAGACACAAGTGATGACAAACCCATCGTAGCTAAGCAAGATTAAGCATATGTACGATACCCATGTTGGCAATACAAATATGTCCAACTAAAATTACCCATGCTAAGGTGACAAAGGATTCATGGCATTCAAATAATCAATGGAGGCATAATAACAATAGGTAATAACTATTCCCAGAGCAATTTATATAAATATAGCATGCAATTGTATAAAACAATATACTTTTGAAATCATGGGTTCAATATGATCAAAGGACCACGACTTGCCTTGGAATAAATCCAGTGATTGATCTTGATCTTGGTATGCTACTCCTTGCTCAAGCTTCCGAAGTATCGACGCCTATTCGCAAAACAAGCAAATAAACTAAATAAATAAATAACAGAGAAAAACAAACTCCAAAAATTAAATAAAAATCTCAGATAAATAGATCTTGAATTTAGACAGATTTAGGAATTTGAATGGACTCAATCGGAGTTCTGATGCAAAAGTTATGAGCTCGAAGATTGAAATCACATAAAATACCAAAATCGAATTTATGGATTTACCGAATTACTTTTCTCGGAAAAGAGGATTATGACGTCGCATGACGTCGCAGAGCGGTTCGGACGAGATGAAACCAATCGACGATCGCTATGTCCCAATCCTTTTGGGACACGGGCTTATTGCCCTTTGCGAGACTATTCTCGGTAGGGCGCTACTTTGATGTCGCCACTTGTCCAAGGAGCCGAGGTGGAGATGATGTGGAGGGGAGGTGGCATGCCACGTCAGCACAGAGAGGAACCGAAGGGAGGGAACAGAGAGACTTGGCCGGCGGCAAGACTTGCGGCGCCGACGGCGAGGCACGACGAAAGAGCTCCGGAGAAGTGGCAAAACGGGACCCTGGGAAGGCGGCGATGCTTGGGGAGGTGGTGGCGCAGCAATGCCGGCAGGCGACGACGGCGGCGCAACAAAAAGGCGGCGCGAACCCCACTGTGATGACGGAAACGACCAAGGAGTGGCGTCCGAAGGAGTTGGAGGTGAGCATCGGGACGGCGAAGGCACAAAGATCATAGGGGTGGGCTCAGGACGGCTAGGAGATGACCGGAGCGGCGGCAAACACAAGGTGACCGGAGAGCAAGAAGGTGACCGGCGACAACAACTCAATGGCCGGGAGAGGGAGACAAGAGAGGGTTTCGGAAGAGCATATCCTTGCGCACATGATGACGCACTCACAAGGACACGGGGCTCACCGGCGGCGTAGATCGGACAAGAGGGCGGCGGTCGGTTTGTCGGACGGGAACGAAAACGGCGATTCGAAGATGCTCGGCCGAAGATGGAGGGAGCACGGCGTAGCCCTCGATGATGTGATCACGACGGCGGCGACGGCACAGGCTGAGGAGGTCCGACGGCGAAGATCCCCGAGGAAGAAGCTTGCGGCGGCGTCTCTGTTCTTCGGCGAAATTCGACAAGACGAAGACGAATCCGGGGCTGGGAGTTTAGGGTTTTAGGAGAGGATGGCGGCGCGGAGCTTTTGACGCGAGGAGGTGGCCTTATATAGCACCGGAGGGGAGAGTCCAAGAGGAGTACGGGCGGCGCTGCCTCGCGCGAGACACGGACTCAGAGTCCTGGAGGTTGAAGACGGTGACGTGGCTGGCGGCGGGACCACAAGGCAGAGAGAGGAGGAAGTGAGCGCGCGCGGGCTGGGCCGGGAAAGAAGGAGAAAAGATGGGCCGGCGCGGGAGAAAG
Organism: Ampelocalamus luodianensis; assembly: GCA_036346255.1. NCBI lineage: Eukaryota > Viridiplantae > Streptophyta > Magnoliopsida > Poales > Poaceae > Ampelocalamus > Ampelocalamus luodianensis. The sequence goes on from CM070625.1 coordinate 18,473,568, forward strand.
AAAGAAGGAAGCGGGCCGGGAGGTTAAAGATTGAGCCCAAAACGAAATCTGAGATTTCTAATAGTTTTTCTTTTTAGAAAATAGCAGAAAACCCAAAAGGCAATTAGAAAATAGCAAATGCACTCGGAAAAATTCTAGAAAATTCTAGAAAATACATCCAAGCACATAGAACCCAAATAAAATAGTTTTGACAATAGTTAATGTTGACATTATTCATATTAAATTGTTTTGAACTCTGAAAATTCATATTAAGCTTTTTAATTTACCAGAAAAATCCAAATGGTTATTTTTCTTTTAAAACTTCAAAACAGACCAAATTTTTGGGATGTTACAAACCTACCCCCCTTAAAAGGGAATCTCGTCCCCGAGATTCGGGCTGACTAAAGAATAGGTTCTGACGCAGGTCTAACCTGAAGACTTACCAGAGGCAACGCTCAATCGCTTGTGCTTCACTGCAGTTGACGTGGTTCGATCTTCCTCTTGAGGCGCTTGCCGGAGTCCCGACGACTTGATTCGAGTCCGAGGCATTCCTCTTCCCGCTCGTCAAAGAAGTTCTTGACGTGTAGGTCTTGAAAGGAATCAAGTATGAGCCACTTGGCAATTGAAACATTGAACTCCTGCGAGTAGTTGGGGTTCCCGAGGTTGATTATTGTTGTTGTTGTTGACATTGGGTATCCTCGTGTTTCTGCATGAGACACCGTATGGGGTCCCGAATCCAATGAATTATTGGGGCGAAAAGGTCACGAGCATTGGTTCTGCTCTCTGAGCGATGAACTCCGTTGTATCATCTTCCTTTGCGAGATTCATCGGTTTGAGTATTTATCAACCATATGCGGAAATCCACATATCCACGCTGAATCGCTTCGACGTGCATTATCCAGACAACGCATGAGCTTGTGGTGTCTCTTGGATATGGATGTGAAGAATTTCTCATGATCATTGCATGCTTTTTCTCCACCGAACGAAGCGCTTCTCGAGATGGACCTAAGGAGGGTGTTAGGACGTACCTCATCATTTACCTTCTTCATCTCTTTGGTTCGATCCTATTTCCCACCATGCAAGGCGATTTGGTGTAACTCGCGTTCATGTTCATCTCATAGTCTCATGAATTGTGTCCGAGCCGCTGGTTGTGCGTTGCCTCGCTCTGCGGCTAGGGATCGGTCACTTGTCCTTTGCACCACATACGACCGAGTTGTGTCGGTATTGCGAGTATCAACCATCTGCGATAATCCTCCACAGTTTAATAGGTAAGATAGAAAAGCAATGTAGATGAGAGGAATAGCACAATAGACGAGATAGACAAGATAGGGTAGATGGAAACAACCTAATTAGGGGAAACAGATTATACCCAAAGGCAAAGACAAAAAGACATAGCTGAAACGCTATGAAAGCACAATAAAACTTTTCAAATTAAAGCCTCAGCAGATCGCAACATAATGCTTGATAAAGAAACTGCAGCTCCCACTTGCACACAACCCAAATAAAGACCTATTGCAACAACGATCTAAAAGCGCTACTAAACTCTAATAGACTGGCTTCTAATCTGAACTAGACAACGAAGACTTCTTCAAGAGCAATCAAACGGCGGCGAAAGATACTTGACAAAAGCTTTTCTTCTAGACGAGAAACTAATGAGACGAAAGTCAATTTAAGATTGTAAAACAACATTCAAAGAAAGGCAAGAGACAAGATCTCTCGCACAAGATGAGTAGAATAGAATAGGATAAGAAGAGAATAGACTGAGATGAGAATAGAACCAGAAGAGATGAGAAAAGAACAACTACTTAAGTCAAGTTAAGTTGATTTGATTTAGAAAATAAGTTTTGAAGCTTTTAGCTAAAACGACCATGCTAACTAAGGTTGCGTTCTACAGTCGATATGGCTCTGATACCACCTCTGTCGGGACCCAAAATACATCTCAGAACCCTCTGTGTATTCGAACTAGTCCTGATCGAGAGCTAGCTCACACAGAAAACAATGATGAAATACCATCCATTTATTCAATTTAACTAAAAGATCTCGAGTAACAAATAATAATAATAATCGACCTTATGGTCAACGTTTATTAACTTACCACGCAGGCTAAAGAAACAAATGAACTCTGCAATGAACGAAACTCTTCAAAAGGCCAATCAACATGCCCACAGGCAATCGAGTGGAGAAACGCATCCTAATCCGCAAAACCTTCATGATCTTCCTGGTAGAACTCTTTGGCAGCTTGGTATTCTTCCTCTACTGCTGATCAAACAGAGGGCGCAAAGCCATGAGTACTTTGAATGTACTCAGCCCTTACCACTTGTTATGTGCTCCTACAGCTGTAGACTTGGGAGCACTTCTCTGTTGGATGGCCCTACTTTGGGAAAGCAGTGCACCCATACCCCGAGTTGCACGCCCTGATAGACAGACCCACTATGAGCTACTGATGGACTGCTGCCCAATTACACTGGGCTAAGGACATACCAGCGAGATGTTACTCGTTATTCCACAACGAGTTTGAGTCGTTGTACGACAACAACATCATATGGGCTCTATGGAACCCAGATTTCGTGAACATGGTAGCGCTACACGGTTTGTCTATGCAGTGCGCATAGGGCGACGTATTATGGGCGATTACCTGCCAACTGGTGTTCTACGACTAGTGTCTACAACCATAAAAGTCTACGACCACTGTCCACGACCAGGTTGATGACCATGCAGGTCTACGATCACTGTCTACAAACAGGTCTACGACCACTGTTCTACGACTAGTGTCTACGACCATTGTCTACGAATAGGTGTACGACCATTGATCTCGACCAGGTCTGGTCAGACCGCTCAGTAGCCTGCGGCCATACCGCTAGAGACTGAAAACGGGGAAATTTCCATTCCGCTTCAACTCAATTTGTAAAACACATTTGCCAATTGATACGCGATGCAAACAAGGGATAAATGAGAGATTCTCAGCATGTTGCAAAACACAATTGCCAACTTTAAAATCACACCACATGGAAAAGGGTACATAGACTAAAACCATTTGCAAAACACATTTGCAAACTCAAGTCACATGCTACAAGGATTAAACATGAGCCTCAACTATTTGCAAAATACATTCGTAAATATTGGCAACATGTTAACGAGAGCTAGAGCAAGCACAACGAGCTATCAATACATGACAAACTCGAGCTACTAGTCAAGACCCTCTTAATAGTACGGCATCCTATACTAGCATTCTGGTCTCCAACCAAACACCAAGACCGGTAAAAGACTAGGAACACATCCTTAGCCCTAGCTAGTCATAGCTTTGCTTTGAGCATCTTCTTGAAACTTGATGATGCACATATTCACTTCAAGTTTAGGTTATTGACTTAAACATCATCAACACATGATGATCTTTATTACTTTGGGATCTTGACTTGATGCTCATCAATGCATGTTGACATCTTTCATCCCGAGTCTTGATATGCATCAACACATGATGCATACTTCACTTGCCCTCCATCAACACATAATGGATCTTCTCTTGACTTGAACATCATCAACACATGATGATTTCCTTTTCTTCAAGTCCTTGATACGCATCAACACATGATGCATCGTCTTCTTCAACCTTAACTTGATGACGATCAACTCATGATGTCATCTAAAGTCTTCATCACTCTGAAACATAACATATTCATCTAACTTATGAAAAATGTTAGTTCCACAATATGATTATCATTATTTACCATAAAATACTATTAACACATAATGGTGGGATAAGATACTTCAATCTTTCCCTCGGTAATTGATGACAACCATCATAATTACAAATAATTGAATATAGATTTGTATGAGTATGATGAACCCGAAGGTCCGATTGTTGGCCCGATCTTTCGATGAGAACGATAAGTTCGGTAGGCGTCGCTCAACTCTCACGATCCTGGCTATGAACACGCAAGGCTCGGAACTACACAATCAATGAACTGTTCGACAAGTCGTTATCAACCGTGCACAAATACTCGGCTGATCTGATCACAAAGATCAATTCCTGCATATACCGAAGAAGCACACAAGAACAAGATAAAGCAATCTGAAATTACAAATAGGAATTGAAATATTTGAATTGAGTTGGGATTCTGAATAAGGATCTTAATTAGATGGTCTAGTCGACACATGCAAAAGATACAAGTTGCAACGAAGGCAAACTAAACATAAATAAAATCCGAGGAAACTAGAAGGGGGTGCGTCCTCTTTAAATAGGGGATGAGGAGCCACAAATCTAAAAAAATAGTGGGGTGGGACGAAAACTCATGATACTGTTCACATGAACAGTAACCATACCCCCAGGTGGGCCGTGGGTAGATAGGCCAAGTTCAGTATGATTACAAGCCTAGACTGGCCCAAACAAGTGATATAACGTCTTCTTTTGATGATTGTGATCAGTCAGAAAGAATTTGGAGGTGAGGCCGAATCCGTTGGAAAGAAGACGAAATAAGCTTTCAATCAAGTACTCGTGTGCCTCAAACGGAATTCGTATGTGAAAGTTATGCATGTTTAAAGTCGATGCTGTCTTCGGTGGGCGAATTAGATTGTACAAGCTTTTCTTCATGATCAGCTCCTAAGTCCCTGATTAAAAGAATATCACATGCATTAGGTAGCAGCATATTCTTATTAGAAACAAAATGCACTCCTAGAAACGAAGTTACCTTATGGTTCCATTGACATGCACGAGCTCTTGTGATTGGACCTTGCAAGTGCATAGGTTCAGCTCTATTGTGAGGAATGTTAGTTGTATGCATGGAAGTGATGTCCTCATCAGAGTATATATGAACTACGCAAGTTGTATATCCTCAAAAGATATGTTTCAAAGTAAAGATGCTTAATATGTGTGGATAAAGAAATATGGATCAATACTAATGAAACCACAAAACATAGAGTGAACTCCTCTAAATGTGTGCATAGACGAATATGTAATAAGAACATATGCAGATATTCAAGTCAAACTTTTGGTGGAGTTCAACTTATATTTTGGATTCGAGAAATACAACAAGATATAAGAGTATGATGTTGAATGCATACCTCTTTCATTTTCACCTTTTATCCAACTGAAACTAAACAGTAGGTATAACAATAGAAATGTTAGTCTCACAAATAGATTTGTCATTAATTACCAAAATACTCCATTAACTCATAATGACAGGTCTAGATTCTTCAATCACAAGTTGGCACACAGACCTTTAGACAATAATATGCAACTCGATGGCCATCTCGCAGCATGACACGCAGACCATGAAAAATATATTCATGCATCACATACACAATGAGCCATACTACTCACATCAATCCTTGCATCAATTGATATGCATAGAATCCAATTATATCGGGTGACATGAACACGTAATACTATATTACGTGACAACTATTACCTACCACGTAGTGCGGCAGACCCCGATGGTGAAATTTCGACCGATAGGAGTATCATGCAATGCGATCATGAACAAGCGTAGTAAATCATCTGGTGCTCTCAATTTACATCTGTCGCAAACCCATCTACTATCATCAAAACTCAATCGATTTTATCGAGCAGTGCCTAAATCGTTTCATCCATATGAGCCAATCTAGATTACCAGACTTGACCATTAATAGATCCAATCTACTACTGTCACATATCAAGTATATGCAATCAATATAAATCAAAAGCTACGCAAGATGGCTCTAATACCACTGAAGGGATATGGGTAGACTACACTAGCTGGCAATTCAAAAATTTTACCACGTAAACTAGGATGCCAAGCAAGCAAGAGTTCATAGATTGTTACCACTAGACGTGCAATGCAGTTGACGAAGAGTTGGAACAGCCTGATCCAACGTCGAGTGCGTTGATAAAGTGGTCGTAGTCGATCGTCCAGTGCTCTCGAAGCCGATCGTCGTCTCCAGCAACCAATCGGGTTCCTCGTTGAAGATCGTGGATCGTCCTCGAGCACAACAGCAGCCGCAGTAGCACCTCTACGATATCCACATGTCCTGGGATAGAACACTGTATGTCGATTTTTTTAGGGCGAGAGAGAACCGTATCTTTTTTTAGTATAATGGTAGAGGGGAGTGGGCAGAGCGGTTGCCAAACAAAGAAATGTCTCTTTTTTAAGGGTCGTTTTTTAGGGAGGGTGCGGGGTGCACTGAGCATACAGATGGGGTGGGTGGGGGAGGGGAGGACAGACGACAACCAAGTCCTTTTTAAGTAGTAGAGGAAAAATGTCGCATTTGGGAGCTCTAAGGCCACGTACAATGTTACAGGTGCCAGATTTACCATATCAATGCAATGTCACACGTGTGCTAGATTTTATTTCTCTCTCCAGTGTTTAGCACCCATTCTCTCTCTAAAGTGGGACATATAAACTAAATTAAATCACATCTTTTCTCCCACCATTCTCTCCCCCTCCCTATTTCACTTACATACGCCCGTGCCTTTTTTTTTAGCTAACACCAATGCAACTACTTGCATCGATGCCAGCATTTTGGTTGGTAGCATCGCTACCTACAGCGGCTGGCGCGAGCGTCAATGGACGCTAGAAAGCTTCTAGCACCGGTTTGGCCAAACGTTGTGCATGGCCTAAGTTGACATCTGTAGCCCACCAGTTGGAGGAGCATTTGGCATGAACAACACTATTTGAAGTGGCATCAACAAAAATAGCATAATTGCAACTGCAATTGCAAAATGATACTCTCCACCGCAACACCACGGGACAAATAAGCCACGGGATGCCACGTGGCCTCTCGTCCACACCACCAAGGGACGGACAAACCACAGGACGCCACGTGACCTTTGGCCTTGTCCGCCCCGTGGTGGTGCGGACGAGGAGTCACGTGGCGTTCCACGACTTGCTGTCTTATGGTGGTGCGATAAAGAGCGTTATTTTTATAATTACAACTGCAAAGACATCATTTTTACCAACGCCGCTTCAAATAGTACCATTTAAGCTAAAACTATAGAGTATCTACGTCACCAGCCCACCACCGCTAACCCAAAACCCTATGGGAGTACTATTTTCTCGTAAATTACCGGTTCTTATCGTACTATTTTGTAGTGAAATGCCAATCCAAAATGGAGTAACGTACGATTTATGATTAACCTATTGAAGCATACTATGCAACATGAAATGTTTGATGAGCTCAAACAAAATTTGAAACCAACTGGTCCTACGATTGATTGTACCTTCAGGGTAGAGTAATACAAGTGGAGTTCTAAAAAAAATAAGTGACGAAATCCACCGTTTTAATTCTCCCCTGCACGCGCGCCATCGTGAGAGCGACGTGTCCTGTACGCCGTTGCCCTACTTTATGTGCGCGCTTACACTAATCTAATAAAAAAGCAGCACTGCTGCAGGGACCATACCCTGACAAGGGGCCCAAGGTACCCCCAAAAGGCCAAGGGCCCACATGATAGACAGCATCACATGAGAGGAGGGGTCTAAGGTGGGTCCTTGGAATCCAGCTCCGTGCATGCATGTCGGTGGCTCCCCTCCACGGCTTTGGCAGTTTCCACCATCATTCTTGCATCACCATGTTAGGGTTAATCTCTCCCTCTCTATTCTTACTTTTTAACCGTCATGTCAGGGCACTGAAGCTGGTTCCGTTCGCTGTATGACACTATAACCTTGACTCGTAGTACCGGCTAACACTTAGCAACAGTGTAATGAGTAAGAATCGCGTAGTTTTGGCCTGTGCCGGAGCTCTCAGACTGAAGCAAAATGCCTATCCCTGCTGTGCCACTGTACCCCCTTCCCGAGTAAAGTTGCCAACTTTCGCTGCTGCGCATCGAAAACCCTTCGGTGGGGAGAGGCAGGAAGGGAGCATGGCCTGATGATGCTGGTGACTTGGCGTATCGGTGCCCCACCTGCGTCTGCGTGCCAGTCCGTGACCGCGATGGTAGAATCCGTCTCCGCCTTTGTATTCTAGTGCCGGTGCCGATCGATGCACGTACGTCCTGCAGGCTGGTATGGCATAGAATAATAGAAATATGGAAATTACGTACGTTTTGCAGCACGGAGTGCTCATGCCTGGCATCATCGCGAAGGATTTGAGAATGTCACGAGATGAATACTGCCAAAATATTTGGCAGATCGGACCCATTGGATTAGAGGAGATCGGGCTGAGATCAAATGGTACAGTGATGCCATAGTTTTTTTTAAAGGTTTTGCTAGTTTTAAGTTGTCTAAAATTTTCTTAAGTTTAAGTCACTTGTTGTGATAATTGTATTTGTACAGAGATTGGTGTGTCATATGATTGGATATTGATCCAATAGTGGTCATATGATTGGATATTGATCCAATGGTCACAACAAGTGACTTAAACTTTAAAAAAATTCAAGCAATTTATGAATAGAAAGTCTCTTTTTGTAAACAGCACCCGTGCTATAGTATTTTTGCTACGGTTTTCAGGGATGGGTGCACATCGCTCTCGTTTTCAGGCTAAACGTGCCCTATATAATGATATGTTACTGTTCATTCATGCTATTGCTAGATCAGAGGATACGTTTAGCGGGTCTGCTCTCTGTCCGACGTACGGACGGGACAATAAATAAGTACACAGTGCTCTCATGATGTTCCGTGTTTTTTCTAGGTCACGCTGCTCTGGTGAGGAGCTGCATGCGTTCCTGTAATTCTGTCACAAGGGTGGCAGGGTGCACTCACGTATGCCGTGGGTCTGTGGCTCTGTGCCATGAATGGGCCCCATTGAATGAAGCATGGAACCTACCAAATGCAGTATCCAAGCCGAAATTATTCGAGGCTAGAAATGGCCTGGGCCTGAAGTAGCTCATCAGCGGCAAATGGGCTGGGCCTAAAGTAGCTCATCAGCTGGAAATGAGTTAGGCCTAAATTATGTAGCTCATCAGGCCTGTAGATTCTCTAGCCACGAGCATGCACCAAATAGAGCGACTACCCAGCCCAAAAAGAATAGCGAGCATTCGACATGGGGCTATGTTTCCCCCCGGTGAGATATTTGATGAAGGGGTTGATGGGTATAATATCAAAATTATTTTTAATGAATTTTGTCTATAAATAGGATATTTATTATATACAAAAAGAGATCAATCAATTAATAAAGAGATTTCTCAATATTGTGTCGTCATCTATTGTCTCTCATTGGTGATTGATTTGTTTTATCCTACGACTACGTTATTCAACACCGCCCAAATACTATAGCTATAAAATCACTTCACTCGTGCTTGTTGATGATTCCGTGTCTCTTTGTGCTGCGCACACGTGAGATCTGAGATCTAGTGGGTTTTTTTTTATAATAGGTTTGCACCCTATTTCTATTAAAAGAAACATAGTCACAGGAGTTTAACAACTAAACAAGATTACAAGATTAGTTTACACCCAAAAGATTAGATGCACTTAACAAGCAGCCTTGAGCCTAGGAGGACCACCAAGTTTTGAGAGGTGAAGGCTCCAGACCGTCGTGAGCCAAAAATTCTGTTTCAAGTTGAAAGATTGGTAGACTAGTCGAGCCAGACTGAGACGCTTTTTTATATCAGATATATGGATTATGAAGCGCAGTCTGACCACAAATCCACAATGCCGCTCATTGTAAAGCATATAAGTATCTTTGAGATGTAAAGCGTGACCCATTTTTAGGGAAAATACAGCGGGAGCCTCCCTTCACTACCGGACTCAGGCACTTTGCCGAGTGCCTCAGGCACTAGGCAAAGGCTCCTTTGCACTCGGCAAAGGGCACTCGGAAAAAAAATAATCAGCAAAGCAACCTTTGCCGAGTGTATTTTTTCGGGCACTCGGCAAAGGCTTTACCGAGTCTGGGTTGGCACTCGGCAAAGAAAAGGCCCGATTCTGGCGCGACCACATTGATGGCGCTTGCCGAGTGCCAACCGGAGGCACTCGGCAAAGATTTTTTTTTGAAAATATCTTTGCCGAGTGTCGGAATGATGGCACTCGGCAAAGTTTCGATTTTTTTTGAAAATCCTTTGCCGAGTGCCTTGGCCATGGCACTCGGCAAAGGTGAATTTTTTTTTTTTAAAAAAAAAAAATATTTTGCCGAGAGCCTTGGCCATGGCACTCGGCAAACGTTAATTTTTTTTTTTTTTGAAAATCCTTTGCCGAGTGCTTTGGCCATGGCACTCGGCAAAGTCTTAATTTTTTTTAAAAAAAATCTTTGCCGAGTGCCATGGTTATGGCACTCGCAAAGCCGGAAAACCGGGATTTTGAGGTGCCTACATTCCCAGCTTTGCCGAGTGCCATGACCACGCACTCGGCAAAGGACCTATTTGCCGTGTGTTGCACTCGGCAAAGTGACCAAAAATCTGCGTTTTTATTTGTTTTTACATTCCATCACGACAAACAAATCCATCCAAACATATATCGATCCATCACATATATATCACATCCATCACATATATATCTCATCCATCACATATATATCTCATCCATCACATCCATCACATATATATCTCATCCATCACATATTTATCACATCCATCACATATATAACAATAAGTGCTCAAGTCCATCCAAACAAATCCACAAGTTCATAACAATGACAAGTGCATCATAAGTATATCACAAGTCCATCACCAAGTGAACAACAAATGAAAATACAACTACCATTCATCTCGAAGGTGGCCATCACATCGTGGTGAAGGAAAAACTCCATCATTCGGAGCGCATGAGGTGGATTATTCGAACCCGCCGATTGAGGTCGCACAAAGGAGAAGAGATTGCATGTGAGACAAGATTACATTAGATACCTAATCTAGGAAGGTATAGGACATACAAGCAAAGCACAAGCGAAAGCAAATAACTTTCATACTCACGGAGTAGTGCGGCTACAAGACGCGTGAGGCGGAGGTTGAACGAACGACCCGGTGGCACAACGAAGCCTTTATGTTGCCCAAGACCTTGTAGGAACTCCATCATGTCCGCCAAGCTCTGCGTCTGGGCCTGCCGCTCGGCCCGCTCGGCCTCCAGCTGGGCCGACATCCTCTGCCGCTCGGCCCGGTCGGCCTCGGTGGCCGACATCCTCTGCTTTCGGCCTCGGCTCCGACGTTGCCTCATTTCTTGTTCCAGCCGGGCCTGCAATATTTCACTCCAATGTTTCAGTAATGCAAAGCTAATAAAGGTGTGTAAAGATCAATGTACGACGAGTAAAACAGGAATAACCTCGAGTGCGTCGACCCTGTCTTTGTCGCGATGCTGCCGTGGCGTATGGCGGCCGTCGCTCGTGCTCGTGCTCGGATCCGGGAGAGATGGAGTAGAGGCGTGTCGATGAGGCCGCCGCCAGCCGTAACCGCCCATGCTTCTTGCCTTGTCCCACCCTCATGACGATCTCTCCATCAAAGTCCTGGGTGCTCGGATCATGGTCTGGCCCATGGACCGACCTTGCCGCCGACGTGTACTCACTGATGCGGGTGTGGACGCTCGGGTTCGTGTATGCCTCGGGCGGGTCCTCCAGGTTGAAGGAGACGTCGGACGTCGCCTTGCCCTTGTGGGCCATACACCATGCCTGGAAGTCCGAGCAAGGCTGGGCACTATGTGACGCCGACTGCGAGAAAGACAGCAAGATAATTAGAAATCAGGCGAGAATTGAGCGTCACAATAGATAAATGAATTCGTGTACCCATGCTTGTTTGTATGCGAGAGGTCGCGCCGCCTTGATGGTGTGCCGGACCTTGCATCATCAAACGACGGTCCCGGCATCACTGTGCATCCGGAGATACTCCTCCGCGAACCACTTGTCCACGATCATCGCCAAAGACTCGGGATACGATTGGCACCACCAGGAATCATCTACACGCCATCAAGTATTTGACATATAAGAAGATCAAATTAAACGATTTAATCTCAAAACGAATCAATATTAATGTTCTTCATCTACCTCAAGGTACCGCTCCCGGTCGTCATGTTTCTTGCGCTTTCTTGGTGAACTTCTCTCAAGCTTCGACCCGTGGTAGGTTACGATGGCTTCGGATGCGCACTCGTGATGCATGTCGGTGATGAGTTTTTACGTGCTTTGTAGCCACCGTCCGCTCGGCCTCAAATCCTCATCGCATCTCGAAATAAGTGCGCATACAACGCGATGTATCCATTCATTATTTCAAGAAAAGTCCAATGAATGCGATGTATTGAGCAATGTTGTGCGAGGAGACTTACCCAAAACTCCGCCTTAACCCGCGCCGCTTGTTGGGGTACTCCGCGACGGGGCCGACGACGTAGTGGTCAAACGAGTAGGCGGCCCGCCTTCGGCGACGTGACAATACGGGGTAGTGTTGCTCGCACGAAGACCCAGGATGCCATTGGGTGAGCGTGCGCCACCACCCGACACAACCACCGGTTCTGCACAAGTGATTAAGAAAAATTATTAGTTTCTCTTTTTTTCAACATATCATATGAAGTAGTGGTGACAACATCTAAAGTTACTTACTTTTTGCCCTTCGGCGAATCATCAAGGCCGGTGAGGATGCGAACTGAGGAGGCTCGCGGGACCTCGCAAGTAGACACCAAGAGGCAGAGGAGGAAGCGGAACCGGTGCCTACCGCTTCGTCGCGTCCGCTGCCGTCGCCCCCCTCCTCCTCGCCTGTCTGCGAACCAGCTCCTCGCCCAACCCGCCCACGGCGCCACCACCTCCTCCTCCTCCAAAGACTCCTCACGCGGCGTGAGAGAGACGGCCCTCTCGCGGCGGCGGTCCTCTTCCTCCTCCTCCTCTGTCCGACCCTCCGCCTCCTCCCGCAAAGGCGTGGTCTCTCGTAAAGCGAGGACACGTTACGCACGGTTCCCGCCATGTTTGTTCACTCACCGCAATTAAAAAGAATAAGCAAAACGTAATTAGAAATAGATGCAAAATGAACATAACATAATTTCAAAACATAGTAATACATGTATTACAAATAGATGCAAAATGAACAAAACATAATTACAAAAACACAAGATACATGTATTAGAAATAATCTTCATGATTGGGATTAGTGGATCATAGGTCTCGTCATCACTATCAACATTGTCCAAATCATCAACACTATCCGAAGGAGGAATGTTGTCTTCATTGTCATTGCCTAAACGTAATCGCCAAGCATTTGTAAGTCCTTCACATTTCGCACCTCGTCTCCAGCGTCCTCGCCATCAACCCTTTCATTGTCTACTTCCATTCCTATCGCCTTGGTTAAGTCTATCTCAAACCTCCTTGTAGCCCCTCTTCTTGAAAGAACTCTCCATCATATGTGTTTGGGTTGAAGTTGTAATCTTCATCGCTTGGGACAGGTAGTTTACCGTGTGGCGATACCTTGTGCACAATAGCCCAACCCTTAAGATGCTCTTTGTCTTGGCACGCGTATGGCGATAATAAACCCGACGGCCCGTTGAGCCACAATGTAGACATCTTTTCTGGATAGACGGAATCTGCCGAATCTCGACTAGCCCAAGATTAGGGTTCGCCTCGTTACTCCGTGATGAAACCAGCAGATTTGAATATGACAGAGGATTAAGAGGTTTGGAACCGTAAAATGGAAGTTCGTAGATTTCTTCAATTCTTCCATAATAGTCGAGGCCATCGCGTCGCGTAAAAACTCCGCCGCTTGTGGTTTTTCGATTGGGCGACTACGCCAGTAGCTTGTCGTGGTGAAACGATATCCATTCACGCCATAACCGGTAAATGACTTGACCCTAACGACACGCCGCTTGCAACCCGTCTCAACTCGTCACTTATAGACGCACGGTTTGGGCACGCAAGCTCAAGCGGGATAGATCGTTATATTATTCGAACGCACGATCAACTTGGAATGTCGAACTAAATGCACGAGCTAAATTGGACAAGACCTTCTCGCTTGAACCAAGAAATGAAATCGGGGCTCGGTCCCGCACTGTGAAAGAAGGGTATCGGTTTCTGCGGGGTAGGATCCCTTGATTCATGCCAGATTGACGAAGAAATTCTCGCACCAACGAGAACAAGGGGTTGGGCGAAGAAACAAGGAGTGACGTCGTATTGAAACAAGTTCGTTGAGAACTTACCCAATGAACTACCGCACCTCGACAAGGTTGGTCAACACATATAGCATGATACTGCGCCACTCTTCATTTTTCAATTGCTTAGTGGTCGATGCATTTGCGCTCCCGAGTTGCCCTTGGAAAAGGCTGAGGTTCGATTCATTTTCGCCAGCATTGTAACGAGGGGGTGGATTATGAACGCTAGGAAGGTTCTCATTGTAGTATTTCTCTGTGAAGTTTGACACCTCCTCCAGAATGTATGCCTCTGCCATGGATGCCTCAATTTTGGCTTTATTTCTACATTTTGGGCGAAGAGTCTTGACATCTCTCGATTGGATAGCACCAACGAACTGCGCACGGCCCCCATACGTGCCTCATACGGAGGTGCACAATCAAATGCTTTGATCGCCAAGAAAAAGCCGGTGGAAAGATCTTCTCCAACTTACGAGCAACACGGGTGCCACTTTTTCCAAGTCATCAATGACGGTCCGAGATAGCTCCTGGCACAAAGTCAAGGAAGAAATAGCTCAACTCTGCCAAGACTTGCCGGACATGCTCGTGGACATAGCCTCGAACCATCGCCGGAAGAAGCCGCTCAATCCATATGTGGTAGTCATGACTCTTCATCCGTTGATTCGCAGAGTGCCTAAGTTCACTCCTCTTGATTCGCCAGATACCCATCGAGGAACATTAGCGCCCTGATCCATTCAAGTACTTCCCTCCTTTGGTCCTTCTTCAAGACGAAATCGCCTTAGGCCTTCTCCATGTCTTGCCGCGACTAGGAGGTCGTGATCTCTTGATTTGGTCTATCGCATAACGCTGCGTGTCCACTAGCCTTAGGGTTGTCCTTAGACTTTCAAAGGTCCATGAGTGTTGCCCAAAGTGCCTCGGCGATATTCTTTTCAAGGTGCATTACATCAATGTTATGTGGCGTAAGAAGGTCATCGAAATAGGGAGCCTCGTCAAGCCCGACTTATGAGTCCACATATGTTGCTCACCATATCCCACAAAACCACCTTCTTGATTGGGCACGAGCATCTATGTGAGCATGAACCTCGGCACTATCATAATCCGCGGTGCGAGTCCATCACTACGACACCTTCGTAAAGTTCTTGATGTCTTGTCCGAATGGATGGTCAAGAGGAGGAATTGACGATGTCCGTCGAACGATGAGTACTTGCCACCCTTGTGCAAAGAATGGAACCTCACACCTTCCTTGCATACTGGGCATGGAACTTCCCGTGAACACACCAGTATGAGAATAACCCATACGGGAAGTCATGCGAGGAGTAGTGGTACCAAACGTGCATTTTGAAGCTTGTCTTTGTAGCTCTGGTCGTATGTCCATACCCCTTCGTCCCAAGCACGGACCAATTCATCAAACACGGACTCCATGAACACACCCATATTACTCCCGGTGTCGGGAATTATCAACGACAAGAATACGTTATGTCGTTGAAAGGAGACGCCGGGGAGATTGAGGGGATAACGAACACGGGCCAACATGTGTATGGGGCAGCCATCATCCATAAGGATTGAACCCATCTGCTTGCCCGGTAGCGACACGCATATCATGCGAGCCTCATCCGCTTTCTCACGATGTTTGTCATCAAAGCGGGTCCATGCTTCACCATCGGATGGATGTACCATCTTGTCAGGATTGTACCGTTTGCCATTTTTGTGCCATGTCATCTGTTTCGCGGATTCCTCGGTCATGTATAGCCGTTGGATCCTCGGTAGGAACGGAAGGTACCGTAGGATTTTCACGGGGATCGTAAGCTGCCTCTTCTGGCCATCACCAGAGTCTACCTCCAGGTACCTGGAGGATTTACACTTTGGACAATACTTTGCATCCTTGTGTTCTTTCCTAAATAGGACGCACCCCTTCGAACAAGCATGTATCTGCTCATACGGCATCTTAAGTGCACGAAGGAGTTTCTGTGACTCGTACATGCTCTTTGGCAGAATGTGGCCCTCCGGCGTGGTGCCAATCACGGTCAACATCTTATCAAGCCTTCTCGACTCGGTTTAACTCGACTTCAACCCCATTAAGCGTCAATGGCATCCACTTGAGACACCGCTTGACCGATCGTGAAGGGGTTTCGCGCCGAGTCCATCATGTCGCATAACGCCTCGTGGCGATCGCCTCCATCTCCTCCTTCTCACGCCCTCATCGAATCGCTCTGGTGAAAGTCATCTAACATGTCATGCTACCGGCATCGACATCATAAGCCTCGACGCGTGGTCTCACCACCTCCTCTCATACGATGGGCTTCACCATGGTGGACCCACCGGTGTAGTCCTGGCGTAAATCCATTCTTCAAAAGATGTTTACCCATGTCCACCTTGTTTACCCTTCTCCTGTTTCCACATTTGCCGCAGGACACAAACTAGACAATGTCCTTTAGCGACCTTGCCAAATGCACGTTCAAGAAAGCATCGGTCTTGTTCATCCATTCCGTGGTGTAATCACTCGACTTCTCCGCCCGTGTACATCCAATGACGGTCATCCATCCTCTAACATATGTATCGAGTAATGTAACCATCAATTGCATCTACGTGATCTACGACCATGATATGAAAAGAGGGGTTATACCTAGGTGGCGGTGGAGTCAGGCTTAAGTGGCGTGGCGGGTCGGTGCGATGGCGGCGACGCTGCGCGGCAGGAGACGCGGCGCGGAACTCCGACTTCGCCCGACGGGCTCTTCTCGCAAAATGGAACAAAATCTTGTCATTTAAAAAAATCCAGAACCTCCACGCACGTGAGGTTTCCAAAACCTCGCAAAAACAACGGCACGATGGCCGACAACCACATATACAACCACAACCACAACTACACCGTAATCGGCATTAATTATCCATCGATTACACACACGCAAATATATGAATTATTATGGACGAAATTCGGAAAAATAATAATTGGATCTAAAAAGATCAAGAATCAGTCATTAATACCACATTGGTGTAGAGCATTACAATTCTTTCTTAACATCCATAGTTCCATACAAGGAAATAGCCATATGCTAATATGCACAATAAAGTATTCAATTAGAAATGCGGATGGTGTTATGTATAGTTCGCAGATATGCCTTATGATCTTGTTCATTCATTACAAATCACCATGAGATAATATACTTCCAATCGATTAGCAGAGAACAACACATATAAATTAAGCCACTCACATACAAGTGCTAGTTGCACCTGTTCACACTTCACTTTCTAGACATCATGGAAAATCCGATAGAAGATATAAGATGTGGTGCTTGTGTTTTTCGTATCAAGTTATTTCACAATAATTCGTGATAAATTAACACATATAGACATGGTAAATCACAAATTAACAACCATTCATGATTCATGTATGCATATATGCATGTTGTACGTACTGCTCTAGCTTAATTAGGCCATGCATGCATAGTGATCATCAAGTCCCAATGAATGCTATATATCTTTGCTTCCCTTGTTCCCTTCACATACTACCCATGCTAATCCTCAATCTTCATTCACTTACCAAGCTAGATAGGTCGAACATGTACTACACAGATAACCCAAATTAATAAATGCATGAGCTATATGAAAACTGATATCAGATTAAACCTCTTGCGACCTCGCCCTCGATGGTGGGGATGAACTCGTCGATGAGGGGGCAGGGGGCGGCGGCAGGGGGCGGCGCGGCGCGGCCGGCGGCGGCGGATGATGGGCGGCGGCGGCGGCGCGGCAGGGCGAGCGGGCGCAGCGGGCGGCGCGGGCGCGGCGCGGCCGGCGGCGCGGGAGGCGGCGGCGGCGGCCGCCGGCGGCGCGCGGGGCAGCGGCAGCGGCGGCGGCGCGCGGCGCAGCGCGGCGCAGCGCGCGCAGGGGCGTGCGCGGCAAGGCGCACGGGCGGCGCGCGGGGCGCGGCGCAGGCGGGGCGGCGCACGGCGGCGTAGCGCGCGCGCGCGGCGGCAGGGCGGCGGCGCGCGCGGCGCGGCGGCGGCGCGCGGCGAAGAATGCAGCGGTGGGTGTGTGCGTGTGGTGCCGACAAAAGCGTTTAAGTGTCGAACGTTTGCCGAGTGTCCAGATCCGCACTCGGCAAACAATTTTCATTTTTTATTTTCTTTGCCGAGTGCCCAGATCCGCACTCTGCAAAGAGTTTTTAAATTTTTTTATTTTTTTAAAATTTCCTTTGCCGAGTGCCCCGGATATGGCACTTTCGGCAAAGAGGTTTTTAATTTTTTAAATTTTTTAAATTTTTAATTTCTTTGCCGAGTGCGAGATATGGCACTTAAAGAGGAATTTTTTCAAATTTTTTTAATTTTTTCCCACCCAATTTTTTAAAAAACAACGGGACCTCTCCTCATCTTTGCCGAGTGTCGCATATCGACACTCGGCAAAAGACCCCTTCTGTAGAGTGCCATGGCACGGCATTCTAAGAAAGTTTTTTTGGCCTCTAAATTTTTTTGCGGCCTACTACGATGATCAGTACTCTATGTTAGGATTTGATACATTTTTGTGGCTTTTGTTATACTTAGTTAATTTATTTCATTTACTAGAATTATTTGGAAAATGCAAATTTGAGCTAGACGTGCATCGAATAATGGAATTTTATGATTCAAAATGATAGTCATGTTATTGATCGTAGTGTGAGGTAGTATCGAGAATCGGACCGAAATTTCGGACATCTTGTTGACGAAACATGATCGTGAACTTGCGGTGAAGTGTTTTAAATTCTATAAAAGCAAACGTCCGAAAATTATGAAACTTCGTGGAGATGTCATGATATCATATGTGGAGTCTGTGATAAAAATTTGAGAAGGTTTCGTGTATGTTGTCACGACGATGCTTTCAAACCGTGACATCTCCACATGTGATACTTATATCCCACCGAGATGTCCTGGTTTGAAAGCATCGACGTGACAACGCAGCACGAAACCTTCTCAAATTTTTATCACGCACTCCACATATGATATCATGACATCTCCACAAGTTTCATAATTTTCTGACGTTGTTTGCTTTTATAGAATTTAAAAACACTTCGCCAAGCAAGTTCACAAATCATGTTTCACAACAAGATGTCCAAAATTTCGGTCCGCTCTCGATACGGCCTCACACTACGATCAATAACATGACTATCATTTTTTGAATCATAAAATTCCATTATTCGATGCACGTGCAGTTCAAATTTGCATTTTCCGAAATAATTCTAGTAAATGAAATAAATTAACTAAGTATAACAAAAAGCCACAAAATGTACCAAATCCTAACATAGAGTACCGACATCAGAGTAGGTTGCAAAAATTTGGAGGCAAAAAAACTTTGCCGAGTGCCTTGCCATGGCACTCGGCAAAGGGGTCTTTACGAGTGTCGATAAAGCGACACTCGCAAAGATTTATTTTGCCGAGTGCCAAACGGCGGCGCCGGCAAAATTTGACGTCGGCGGA
Organism: Ampelocalamus luodianensis; assembly: GCA_036346255.1. Taxonomy (NCBI): domain Eukaryota; kingdom Viridiplantae; phylum Streptophyta; class Magnoliopsida; order Poales; family Poaceae; genus Ampelocalamus; species Ampelocalamus luodianensis. The sequence continues at coordinate 18,492,934 of CM070625.1, forward strand.
ACCGTTACTCGCATCGCCTTTGCCGAGTGCCCCTTTGCGAGTGCCCGCACTCGGCAAAGGTTGAATGTACCGAGTGTTAATCTTTGCCGAGTGCATGGCACTCGGCAAAGAGGGCTTTGCCGAGTGTAGTTCTTTGCCGAGTGTCGCACTCGGCAAAATAGCTCTTTGCCGAGTGCCCGATATTTGGCACTCGGCAAAGATTTTTGCACTCGGCAAAGGGGCTGTGTCCGGTAGTGCTTGAAACGGAATAAAATTTCTCACAGCCGCCGACGGCGCCCATGCATGTACCCAATGGTTACGGTTGAGGAATCGTCGTTGACAAGTTTAGTTTAAACGATTATCTCGTAGACAAAATTAAAATTGTAAGAACGATGCAAGAACACAAAAACAGAAATAAGAGATGAACACATAGATATGAAGAAACTGCAGGTTTCACTTTATTGCTCTTTCAATAATGAATGTGTACAAAGGTCAGGGGTCCCTCCCTCCTATATATAGGCTACGGGTGGATGAGGTGCCCACATAGGCCAGGACTCCTGGCCAGGCCCGGTTCCTTAACACTCCCCTTGGGCTCTCATCCTTCATATCCATGCCTCGTCAAAACTCCATAAAAACCCAGTGAAAAAATTTGGAGAAAGAGTACATGAATCATGTTATGCAATGTTGCACGAATTGTCTCATTAAAAACCTTAACCGAGAAACTTCAGGAAAACTTGTCAAGTGAAAAAGAGTACAATCCACCCAATTTCATTTAATCTCCAAGATTTACTCTTTGGGTACTCGATCTTCATGATCAAGCTTTAGTAATGAGTTTGTGAAGGTTCCCCCCCTCTGAATTCTGCACTTCTCTAAGTCTCATCATTCCAATTCTACGTACGCATCTTTCAAAGCTAGATGCTGGAAGTGACTTAGTGAATAGATCTGCAAGATTTTCACATGACTTAGTATGCAGCACTTTAATTTCGTCCATCTTTTGCATTTCATGAGCATAGAAGAACTTCGGGTTGATATGCTTTGTGAGAGGACTCTTCACATAACCCATCTGCACTTGTGCAACACAAGCTGCATTATCCGCCGAAGCTGCATTCAATCCACATGACTGCTGGATGTGGTGAATCATCCGCCGAAGCCAAGAGCATTCACGTGCAGCCTCGTACAGTGCTACAATTTCTGAGTGGTTCATCGGAGTTGATACAATGCTTTGCTTAGATGATTTTTATGAAATTACAGTTCCACCACACAGGAAAACATAGCATATTTGCGACTTAGCTGTATGCGGGTCTGACAGGTACCCGACATCTGCATAGCCAGTCATTGTTAGGTTCTGGTTCTTTCTGTAGAATAGACCAAGGTCTTTACTTAAACGGAGATATCGGAAGACGTCCTTTATTCCTTACCAATACCTTTTGGTAGGTTCTGCACTATACCTTACTAGTAGGTTCACTACAAAAGCAATGTTCGGTCTAGTGCAGTTTGCTAAATACATGAGAGCTTCAACTGCGCTCAAGTATGGGAATTCCGATCCCAGAACTTCCCCCTCCTCTTCTCTAGGTCTGAACGGGTTCTTGTCTTGCTACAAGGATCTCTCGATCATTGGCACTTTCGAAGGATATGGATTTTCAAAGCCGAACTTTTCCAACACCTTCCGAGTGTAGGTTGACTAATGTACTAAAATCTCTTCAGGGGTATGCTCAAGCTGCAAGCCTAAACAATATTTGATTTTAGCCAAATCTTTTATTTCGAACTCTAACTCTAGGTAAGAGCTTGCTTTTTCAATATCTTCCAAGGTCCCGATGATATTCAGATCATCTACATATATTGAGATTATACAGAATCCATCCTGGCATCGCCGTATAAATACACAGGGACAATCCTCATTGTTCGTGTAGCCTTTCTTGCAGAGAAAGTCACTTAAGCTATTATACCACATCCTGCCTGATTACTTCAGTCCATACAGTGACTTTCTGAGTTGCACACTGTATAGATTTCTATTTGCTCTGTCTTGGTTCGGGACAGGGATACCTTCAGGCACCTTCATATAAATTTCTGAATCCAAGTTCCTATAAAGGTATGCAGTTACCACATCCATCAATTTTATTTCTAAATTCAGATTTACTGCCATTGATATTAAATATCTAAATGTAGTTCCGCTCATGACCGGGGAATAGATTTCTTCATAATCGACTCCTAGTCTTTGAGTGAAACCTTGTGCAACAAGCCTTGCTTTATATCTAATAACTTCATTATTTTCATTTCTCTTTCGAACAAATACCCATTTATACCCTACAGGGTGCACATGGGAAGGTGTGTGGCTTACAGGTCAAAACACCTCTCTTTTATTCAGAGATATTAATTCTGCTTCTATTGCCTTTTTCTAATCTTTCTAATATGATCTTTTCTTGCATACAGCGAGCGATGCAGACTCTGGATCAAGATCAATGATTGTGGCAATTTTCTTTGCAAAATAGATGTCGACATTGGCTGTTGCTCTATTCATAGATTCTCCCGTAGTCACATAATTTATAGCTATTTCTTCATGGGGCGGTTCTGCTAATGCTTCTACTTGCTTACCGCTGCTTTCAATTGCGGGGGCAAGTCCTTTTAGTTTTTCAGCTCCGATGTGTGCACACACATCCATGCTGATGTCTCCCTCCGTGGGAATATTCAAATCTGGTATGCCTTTTGTTGAAGGTTCCATACCGGTGCAGTCTCAACCGACTCCTTACATTTCGGGAACTTGATGATCGGCTGTGACAAATCCTTCTTATCCTTTTTCGCCAGGCGTCCCCGGTTACTTGGGATTCAAGGGGCCAGAGTTCTCGTCCTTTTATTCTAAGGCATCTGGACGGGATTAGGGATACCTTCTATTTTCTTTGGTATTTCAACCCTCTCCAGTGCATTGCATACATGCATATGCAACTTGGTCACGCTCTTCAAATCACTAAAGTGGTCAGACAGTTGATTCGCTAATGCTTGTAAATCTATTATCTTCTGGACTTCTATATCTGCTTCACCAGTGCGTGGGTCATGTGCATTAATTCCCGTGACTTGCCACATTATTTTCCGATATTTTTCATCAAGAGGTTGATTTCCTCCCCTTAATGACGGGAAACTATTCTCATCAAATATGCTATCAGCGAAACGAGCTGTATGCAAATCTCCAGTCATCGGGTCCAGATACCTGATTATGGATGCAGTCTCATAACCAACGTATATCCCAGATTTTCAGAGAAAGCCCATTGCAGTCTGCTGTAGTGGCGGTATAGGTACATAAACTTTGCAACCAAACCTTCGGAGATGAGAGATTTTCGGTGCTGACCATTGCGCTAGTTGCATAGGTAAATGGATGTTGGATGCTGACGGTCTAAAATTGATGAGAGTTACTGCGTGCAGGACCGCGTGTCCCCAACATGTAGTTGGTAAATTACAATTATGTAAAAGCGGTCGGGCAATGAATTTAATTCTTTTAATCAATACCTCTGCTAATCCATTTTGGGTGTGGACGTGTGATACCGAACGCTCAACGGTAATTCTCATTGCCATACAATAATCATCAAATGCCTTTGAAGTAAATTCTCCGCCGTTGTTCATTCTTATAGACTTCACATGATGATCAGGAAAATTATTCTTTATTTTAATTATCTGCGAGATCAGCTTTGCAAAAGCATGGTTTCTCGTAGATAACAGGCATACATGCGACCATTTCGAGGAAGCATCGATGAACACCATAAAGTACCTAAATGGCCCTGACAGGGGCTAAATAGGACCGCAAATATCTCCCTAGATTCGGTCAAAGAATGCAAGGATTTCATCTTTCACTTTTAGAGGAGAAGGTCTAGTAATTAATTTTCCGGTGGCACATGTAGGGCACACAAAATCTTCTGGATTCGGGAAATTCTTTACATTGATATTATGTCCCTGAGAATTGTTAATTATATTTCTCATCATCCTAAGATCGGGGTGGCCTAATCTATCATGTTAGAGACAGAAAAGTTAAGAGCTTCTAAAAGATGTTTTCAGGACAGTATAGGCTGCATGTGCCCTAATATGAGTGTAGTATAGCCCAGATTCATATGAAGGAAGTCGTTTTAATACCCCTTTTTCATTTACTTCATGCTTTGTAATGGGTAGGTATTCCTTACCATACTCTTCTTCAGTCTCTACATGGAGACCGTTAGCGCGAATGTCTTTAAAACTTAAGAGAGTCCTAATCAATTTCGGGTACAACAAGGCTTCTTCAATGACCAATGTCGTGCCCATCGGGAGTATAATTGTGGCTCTTCCTAAGCCTATTATACAAGTATCGCTGCCAGCGATTGTCGTAAGACTACTAGCATTCTTGCTGATCGACTGGAAATTTTTTGTCTCTCTCAATATGGTATTTGTTGTGCCACTATCTGCTAAGCACACTTCCTCCATAGGGCGCCACGCGCATTCTGATATATAAAGTAATTATTAATATGAAGTAGAAAACAATCCACACACAAATAACATACTTCAAAATAGAACAAACTTGCTTTTATTAATACGTGAAAAAGTCTTGCTGGACTCATCACAAGAATTTATTGCTATTGCTCTTCTAGAGTTTACAACCATTATTCAGTAATTCAAAGTTCTAAGACAACCATAAACTGCAAATGACTGTAAAAACTAAGTGCAATGCATGTACTAGATCGAATCAGCGAAGTATGAAGAAACTTATGCTTGAATCAGGTCTATTTCTATCTTCTCTTCTTTGACAACTACGGCTGCAGCCGCTGCAATGTCCAAATAAGGAGCGATGGGAGCTACTGCAGGGCTGTCGACATCCATGGGTGCAGCCAATAACTGTGGGTCTTCTATGCCTGTAATAGCGAGGTGCGCCTCATGCTGTTGTTTGCCCTTCTTCTTAGCCTTAAAAGCATCAATCACGTGCTGCGGTTCACGGCAGACACGTGACCAATGTCCCCAAGTGCCACATTTGTAGCAGCTTTGGTCCTGCTGACCATAGGGCTTCTCATCGCGCTTCTTTTGTTCACCTTTCTTGGCTTGAGTATTCTTCTTAGTCTTGTAACTTTTGACCTTATCCTTCTTGCCTCTTTGGTTTGATTGAGGCTTTCTCACCTTATAGCTGCTAGCGTTGACTTCATGACCAACTTTGCTACTAGACGGCTATGAGATGTAGTTCTTTCTGAGAACCTCATCTTGGGCTTCCGCAACTTACATAATGTCTATCAGTTCGACGTATTCCTTTTAGCCATCCTGACGATGGTTGCGTGCAGATTGGACCGTATCTGGGTGAAAGGTAGAGAGGGTTTTCTCAGTGTTCTCCTCATCTGTGATTATTTTACCACAGAGCTGAAGACTTGTACAAATTATGTGCAAAGCAGAATTGTACTCCCCCACGGTCTTGTAGTCAGCAAAACGTAGTCGAGTCCATTCCTGCTTTGCCCCGGGCAGGATGGTGTACTTTAGTTTCTCGAACCGCTTCTTCAGGGCGGTCCATAAAGCCAGTACGCTCTTCTCTGCTATATACTCATTCTTGAGAGTTAGACAGAGATGGTGTCTGAGAAAATAAAGTGCCTGATCGTTCTCCTCAGCAGTTGGAACGACATCCTGCGAGGCGCCGAGTCCAATAGCAGCACGAAGCTTCTTGGCTCCAAGTACGATCTCGACATCTGATGCCCAAGTCAAATAATTCTGGCCAAGCTGGGCCAGCTCCTCGAACTCCCGGTTCGTAATTCCAGTCATCTGCATATTTATGCAAGAGGTGCATAAGGTTACTGCTGGTAATGTGCATAAAAATTGTTGCAAGAATTCTCATAATGTTCCCGTATTTTTTCTACGCATTTTCAAGATTTACTGCTATTTTCAATGATTAAAAGCAATATAAAAAATTACAGATAATCAAAAACAGTAAATACAGTAAATAAATTACATAGAAATAAAAATAACAAAGATAAACATGCTTTAAAATTCAAAATATGCAAAAAAAAAAAGAATTTTCGAGGCCTTTTTCTGCAGGAAAAACGATTTTTTGGCAAAACCTGCAATTTCCAGGGGTTAAAACGCGAAATCTCAATTTTGAGAGAATTTTGCGCGTAATTTTCATATTTTCCGAGGCCTTTTCTGCAAAGTTTCCTCACCCGCGCACTTTTCCTCGTAATTTTTAGAATCCCAAGGGTGTTGTTTGCAAAAGGTTCCTCTTTCACGTAAGGATCCCGGTGATTTTCAGAATCTCGAAGGGCCTTCTTACAAAATTGCCTTTTTTTCACCGGTCGCCCCCCTTTTTTTCTCTCTCTGCGGCCAGGCCACCCCTCCTCTTGTTTGGGCCGGTTCTTTTTCTTAGGCCCAATTGGGCCTTCGCTTTTGGCCGGTCAAAAGGGGGGTGCGGAGTAGGGTTCCCTACCCCAACACCTTCAAGTGGCGCAGCTGCTTCCATGGGAGCACGAGACGGCGGCCCCATGGTCGCCGTGAGGAGGTGGCCCACTACGGGCGGCGCGTACGACGACGTCTCTACGGGAGGTGGCGGCCGGCGGAGGAGGGGCGCGCGGCGACCAGCGTTGCCTTAGAGGCGGCGGCGGAGAGGCGCGACAACGCCCATGCGGTGGCGATCTTTGCCGCGCTGCGTGTGTTCCGTGGTGCGTTCGGCGCGGGCGGCGCCGGTTACGAAGCGGCACGGTCGCGCGACGCCGGCCGGATCCGATGGCGACTTCACACGGGTGAGCAGCTCCGGTGCGAAGGAGCAACACAATACGCGGTGACCGGCGGTGCGCTACTTGCGCGGGTGGTGGCCGAGCGCAGCAGAAAGAGAAGTGTCGGGGTCGGCGGGGCGCCGTGCTAGCCCGGTGCCGTGAGGTGGTGGTGCGGGCGCATCTCCTCCCCCGTTTTTTTTTTCTTGATTTCTTTCGGACGGGGGCGATGCCGGCTGTGTGTGGGAGGTGGGCTCCTGTGGTGGATCGATGGCCGTGCGGGGCCGGTCGCAAGCGGAGGCGGGATGTGGTGTCATGCGGCGTGGCCAGTGACGCTGCGAGGCGGCTGGAGGCAGTGCTGTCCATCCTCCTCCTCCCCTTTTTTCTTTCCCCTTTTCTTCTCCCCCCTTCCCCCCTTCTTGTTTGTGTGATGTATGGCCGGCCGTTCCATGCAGAGTGGGGTGACGCCGGCGCTTCAGTCGCCGTGGCGGGTCGGTATGGCGGCGATTTCCGGCAATGCAAACAACTTGCTTGGTGGCGGCGCACTTCAAGGCGGGGACAGTGATCCGGGTGGCGTCGGCTTTAGGCCAGGACGAGACACCATGATCGGTGATGCTCGCCTTGAGTGCCGGTGGCGTTAGGGGTTAGGGGAGACCGCGCGGGGCAGCGGCAGCCGTTCGGGGCTATCGGTTTTACTGTTCATGTATTCGATGTACTGTTCATGCAAGGCGATGCAATGTAACACTTAGACATGCAACGATTTACCGTGCAATCAACATCCGCTCTTTCATGCGATCTACCGATCAGCTTAGCTGGCGACTTCAAGTCGGCTCACGGTAGATCAGAGTGAATTTGCACCGTAGAAAACAATCTGGAAAGCAATAATTGCAGAATTAAAAGTGATCTAGAAAAACGATTCAATCTACGAGTGTCGTTCATCAACGGTTACCTTTTCGATGCGAGGAGAGTCGATCGTGCTGATAACGTGTTGAGAAACCGTCGCTGGCAAGTCCAGTCCGAGTGATTACCTCGTAGACAAAATCAGAATTGTAAGAACGATGCAAGAACACAAGACAGAAACAAGAGATGAACACAGAGATATGAGAGGACTACATACTTCTCTTTATTGCTCTTTCAATAATGAATGTGTACAAAGGTCAGAGGTCCCCCCTCCTATATATAGACTACGAGTGAATGAGGTGCCCACATGGGACAGGACTCTTGGCCGGGCCCGGTTCCTTAACAATTACAAACCCCTTATGTTCATCAAATTCAGCGGTAGTTATTCACTGTGTGGAACTTTTGTTTGGATTACAAGTAAAACACACACGCGAAGCAAACACACCACTACATATGCACACATGAGTATGTCTTCTTAGTATACGTCTAAATAGACAGAGGTTGGGGATAAATCCGTGAACCTTACAAAAATCATACTGAAACGTATCAGCATGTGCGTAAAGACGAGCACCAGGATTTAAACCGTTAGTGGGTAGAATCGTACATCCACAATTCAACCGTCACATAGAGGTGGCTCCCAACTGTGTAAAACATCGTAATATATATTTTTGCTTGTCCTGCTTTCTTTTGGATTATGAATTTACGAGAGCATGCAGGACAAGACGGGCCGTTGTTTCTTTTGGATCGCGGAGGTGCTTTCAATGGTGCAGGCCAGGACGAGACGGGGCGTTGTTCGGTGATGTTGAGGGCTTCGTGCGCAAGTGCGAGGAGCATGCGTGCCTGTCTCAGCATGTCACTGGATTGGCAGGCAGATTTCTTCGTGCACGCACATGGCACAAACTTCTACTGATAACTAAACAGTATCGATCGGGCATGTTGGTCACGTACGATTCACGCACCCTAGTCAAGTGGTCAACTCTACCTTGCCATTTCATCTTGATATGTATTGCAAACAAGTTCAGAAGCAAGCCACCAAACGAGGAATTTCCTTTTTAAAAAAATACCAAATGAGGAGTATAGATTGTATAGACAGTGTCTTGCAGTACAAAACTGGTGATTAAAGGTTCCTGCGCGCATTTCCCAGCCCGGATCTAAATGGCTCGTGCATACTCGCGCACGGATTGGTCCACTTATCCCCCGGCACGTGCCAGAGAGTCATTCCCCGCAAGTGGGTGAAAAGCGTGCGTAGCTTAGTCGCCAGTGACCACCGAGCAAGATCCTGCGTATAAAACGCGCCATTGGATCTCTCGAGTTCTTGGATCGTTCGCGCTCCACTCTCCCACGCAGCGACCAACACACACACCCACACCTCCTCCACTACACTAGCTAGTAACACCAGCGGGAGAGAGAGAGAGCGAGCGAGCTCGAGATGCCTCCCAATGGGGCGGAGACGCCCAGCAAGCCGCAGAGCCCGCTCCGCATCACGCACGACGGCGAGTTCTACGCGCGGCTGCTCACCAAGGAGAGCTCCCTCGCCAACCCTTCCTTCCGCTACTACGGCCCCGGCCCCGGCGCCGTCCCCTTCGGATGGGAGTCCCAGCCGGGCATGCCCAAGGACGCCTCCTGCAGGATGCTAGCGGCCACCCTCGTCGTCCCGGCCATCACCCCGCCGCCGTCCTACCACCTTCGGGCCGCGCCGCACGGACACAGCGGCAGGCAGGGCGGCGGCGGCAGCAGGAGCAAGCCTGGCGCCAAGAACTGCGGCGGCAGGAGCAAGTACTGCGGCTACAAGCTCAAGTGGATCAAGATCGGCTTCATCGCCGCCGTCTTCCGCCAGCTGGCCTTCTGCAAGTCCCGGGCGTCGTCGTCGTCCTCCTCGTCGGCGGCGTCGGTGCAGTCCTCCTCGTCCACTCGGTGGCTCTTCTCCGGCTCAAGCAGCGTGGAAGAAACTGCCGACCAGCAGCACTACTACGAGCCGGCGACGAAGGGAGTCCTCTGCCTCGGGGTCCGGCCGAGCCCGTGGATGGTGCAGTTCTTCGGCGGCCGGAGGGAGGCGACCGGCTGGGTTCATCGCTGGTCGTAGGCCGCTGGCCAGTCGCTGTCAAGTGTAGCATACGTGCACCAGCCAGTCCATGCGGTGGTCGGGCCGCCTTAATTAAAGCCTATACTATAAGAGATGATCGATCGTTTCGTTCCTGCAAAATGGCTGTTCGATCCAGTGTCTGTTGTTGTGTCTGATAATGTGATAGTACAAGATACGTGCATGCATTTGCATGGTTAATTCGTTTTGGTTGTTTAGCGTTGGCGTACTGTGGCTGCTGCCGGATATATATACAAGCATATCGGCGTTTTATCTTTGGAACGTTTGGCGGTGTTGTCTACTGGTGTGTGGACTATGGAAAATGCACATGGTCGATCGCGACTAGAGCTGGCAGTTCACGTGTCTCGGAGTTTCAGTGTCTGCGCAGTGTGGAATCTCACATTCTCTCAATATCGCCTCACTTGCCTTAATTTGGCATCTTGGAAGCATTTTCAGAACTAATAACGGTGGTATATCTCTGAATATTCGGTAGTCATTTTTCGATACAGGATGTGTTTGGCTAAGTTCAAATACTGGGTCAAGCTATTTGCTGATGCTATCTGCTCCAGAGGGGGCTAGAATGTCGAAATGCTGCTTTCCTCCTCTTCTTCTTCTTCTTTTATTTGTACAGTGCTGATCCCATCATCACGCCATAATTCCTGGTTTAAATGGTGGTTACACATAGTCGATTCTACTAGTGAAATGATTATGATTAGTTTGCAGCCTTCACAGTAGACTCTTTTTTTCTTTGAGACGTGCACAGTGGACTAGTAGTGCTGTAACTTTTCGCATGTCCGAAATCCTTAATTAATTTCTCACGCAGAGAAAGCTATTAATACAGCTAGGAGTAAGTTGGTAAAATATCGTTTTGACACGTCCACATTTATCATCGAATTTGAATGCAAAGATGCGAAGTAGTAATTCGCCTATCTGCATAGGCGAGGACTTCTTCCCGTGGTAAGGAGTAGTATGAACTACACTGTCCCCCCTGCCCGTTTTTAGCGGGATGATCAACTACACTGTCTGTATGCGAATTATTGGAACTAGGCGATCGATGTTGCGTCTTCTCCTTGTACAGAACTAAGACCATTATAAGCATCAACGTCTCATGGAGTGTAACCAATTCCTGCAACCAACTGCTTACGTACTGTCATTGACAGTATCAACATCAATACTAGCTACAGCTAGCAATCGTATCACTGTACAATCGATAGCATCAGGCCTCAATTTACTAGCTAGGAATACCGATGTACACTACTTTTTTTTTTTTTGCGAGGAAGTACTGATATACACATGAATATACGAGCATCGATCGATCGATACCAAGTGCGCCAGCATTAAAATAACGGTTTTGCTAAACAAACTTCGACTGTTTTCTTTTATCAAAATAGTTGAATTTTTATCCGTCCGATATGCTATGAGATTTGTAATTCTTTTCATCTGATGAATAGGTTCCGAATTTATTATGATTTTTTCTTCAGAACATAACAAATTCCAAAACAATCAACCGTCGCGAATCATTCACCGTGAGGCGGAGCTGCGTAGTACCGTCCAAGGCGAAATTGTGAGGACCCGGAATATTTAACTAGTAACACTTAACCTCCAAATGGTTCTAGCATTACTAATTAAACATTCTAAGCCTCGATGGACATATGTTTCCCAGAATTGCAACATATGCGCATCATCACAAAATTACACATCATTTCCATACAACATAAATCACTAAGTTCAACAACGACATAAAGTAAAGTTATTACAAAAGAGAGCCGACCGCCAAATAGAATAATATACAAGAATGACAATGGAAGCAAATGTGCCATAAGATGGCTAGAACAAAAGTCGACAGGTTAGCCACACACCCACAAGGCAACCGACCAAGCCATCCAAGCTAGTCGCCCATAAGCTACCACAACACACTCACAAAAGTGAGGCCCTTGAGCTCACCTTCTTCCTCTCGCAACAAAACAATTAAGCATAGCATCCGAGTACAAGATTGTCTTTGTACCCTTAAGACGACGTGTGGAATAGCAGACCTATTCATAGACTACATGCAAGCTTATTTAGGTGGAGGTTGTATGTCTCTTTTTGCATGAAGCCAACTTTATTTGCAATAAGGTAATACATTTTAAAAGCATGTTTGCAAATCTGTTTAGTTTTCAAAGTAACAGTAAGTAAAGATACATACAAGTAACAACCTGGAAGTGACTACCCCAATAGTCACCACAACATATACGAATCCCGATTCGTACCACCCATCAAGTTTTAATTTAAAAGGTTGTAGTCTAACTCTTGAAAGACCTCCCCAAGCGTGTCCATAACCTAGGACGAGGCTATTCGAATAGTTTTAACCTGCGGGGTGTACCAATGTACCCACACTGGACCGCTTTAAGCCAAAAGCACACTTCCGTAGGTATGCCGCACGCGCTAAGTCCTACGAGACGCTTTCCAATATTGTGTATTAACTACGAGCCGCTCGTATGGGTAGAAACACCATACGCTTACATTGCAAGCCGAAGACAACAAATCCCATCGGGTGAAGTCTTTCGGACACTACAATGCTCCCAACACCATCCCTCCTGCGACCTCCTGCGACCGAGCCAATACACGCCAAAGTACTAAGTCAAGAGAGGTCCCATACCCTCTAGTGTGGTTAGCACGCTAAAATGCTTGGTTTAGTGTAACAAGATGTTCGGTCCTTGTTGACTTAGGCACCATTCAGTCACACCGAGAATCACACCAACATACCATTGTGCCCAAGTCTAAATCATTTTGCTTTTAGTTTTAGTTTTCACAAGTAGACATGGCACAAGGTGGAAATCATAAATCATAATAAGTTTTGTGTGATCAAGGTTATCGACAAGTCGATAACCGCCCATTTCTAGAAGCTAAGCATGGCTAAGCAATTAATTCGCAACTACTAAGTGACAAGAGCCCATCCACGAACTCTAAATCACAGCAAGTAACCTAGGCTCATGGTAGTAGAGGATAATCATTTGCTAAGGAAATGCATCTACTAGGCCAACTATTAAAACAAAATAGCAATGCATACATAGAATTTGTAATCAACATAAATATTTAAAATCTGGGATTAACATGATCAAACTGCTTGCCTTCTTGTCATTGCTCAATTGGTTGCGGAGGATCGCTCTCGGGATTACCGCAAATGTCGAATCCTAAGCGAAGGCAAAAGAACCAAGAACAACCAATAAGGCGAGCCACACTTAAACCAATGAGCAAGCAACAAACATCCAAATACGACTAAATTTATACATAAGGTAGAATACGAATATACCTAGACATAGAAACTGGAAAAACCTAATTTGGATTTGTGGCGCAAAGATAATGCATAAAAATACATTTTCTACCATAATTAGCATCTGTAGCAAAAATATTTTCTAGAGAGATTTTGAAGCTGGAATTTTTATGGTAGCTACCTACTGATATAGAGGTAACCCATATAAAATTTCAGGTCATTTGGAGTTAAAGTGATTTAGTTATGATTTTTCTAAGATGCAAAATTAGCATAATGCACTTTCCAGGAGCATAAATATGTTCAAAACTAATTTTACAGTGAAGTATACCAACAGAGGGGTTTTCTAGAATTTATCAAATATATTTTGCATTTACAGAGAATTACTTGTGCATTTTATAAGTCTTCCAGAATTTTCTAAATGCTAAAAATAGGTACTAACTCATTAATCAAGGTTTCATTACAATCTTGGACCTACCATCATTTTTATATTAACATTGGGTTAATAACAAATTTATCAAGGTTGGAATCATTCATTTTGGACATACTCGAGCAAGATATGCATTTTCTAAAGTTTTATTTATTTTACGGAATAATCAAAATGACAAATCAAGTTATTCCTAGTTATACAATTTTCGCTCTTGAACATGCTTAAATCCATTTTTATAATAAGCTAAAGTGATAACATAATTTATTACAGTTGGAATTAACTAAAAGTAGCTAAAATGAATTAGTTATGAGTTTCTAAAGTTTTACATCATTTTGATCGTTAAATAAATACTTACCAAATACGAAACAACCCAAAACAAAGAAACGACGTGGACACGTGGCCGTAGATTTAACATCCAACGACCCACGACGCTGGAAATAGCGCCGCGCCAAACCTAATCGGGGTCCACCGTTGGATCAAGATCCAACGGTCCAACGAGTGCATGCAACCGGACGATGCGGTTGCCTCGGTGAACTACGGCCGCGGATCTAAAGATGAACGGCTTAGAGCCCACATCTAACCGGAAGGTCCGATTGCACACATGATCTCGACCCGCAGATCGCAAGATGGGCGGTCCAGGATGATGAGGGAACCGGATGGTCCGAACGCATACAAGATCTAGGCCGTTGATCAAGGATCGACGGTGGCTATTGATTGAAGTTCAAAAGAGGTGCTTGGCGGGTGGGACGCATGTCGGTGACTACGAGTCACGGCCGCAATGATTTAACCAACGTGCACGATTGCATCGGGCCCACAAGTCACGACTAAGCAGGCGGTTAAGACCAAATTAATGATTCTAATGATTGACATTAAATAGACTCTAATGACTGCTGAGATTTGATTTTAAACCCTCGGGCCCACTGGACAGTGACACAACGACAAAGGTTAAGACACAATAATTAGCTAATGATTAGCGATCACTGTGCAATTAATATGTCCTAATTAGATGACGAAAACGGGAGCTCTGTGCCGGCAAAGTCCCGATCGTCTTTGACGGCTAACCGCCGGCGACACTGGCCGCGGCGGCGCCCGCCAAGGACCAAAATGGATTCGCAATAGCACAACGATTCTAGGGGTAGCATTCTCACCGGGCGAGGATCGAACGCCGCCGGCTGGCGGAAAATGAAAACGGGAGCTTTACTGCTAAACATGAAAATAGCGAAAAGCTCCGCTGCGGTCCAAGGAAGCGGGTGCCAGAGCTTCTAAGGACTAATAAGAAGCTACCTTAGCGACCAGAAGCTTCAAAGATGGCCGGAGATGCTTGCTCAAGGTGAAAGCTTGCCGGACTTGAAGAAGAAAACCCGAAAATGACACCCTGAGCCAAATGAGTGATACCAAAGCTTCAGTATAGCTTCATAACGATTCACAGAAGCTACATGAGCAAAGAATTGGAAAATGGAGCACTCACCTGAGCTGAGGAAGAAGATGACCAAATTCGGCCGAATTTGAACAAACCCCAAATTGGACAATTCCTGAGAATCAATTCCAAAATTAAGTGAGGGGAAATGTTCAAGGTGATAAATAGATGAGGTTAGGGCAAAGAAACATGAAGGAGGACCACTGGAACACCAAGAACACCAATGGAGCTTCACGGGTCAACAATGGCGGTTTGCCATTTTTGAGGTGTTAAGCTCCAATATTGGGAATGAAGCTTGATGGTGGTCTAAAGAAACTCCAGGAAGGGGTTTGGGTGCTTATAAGGCCATGAAAGTGTTAGGGTTTGCACCACTCCTCTCTCGGGCGGCAAAACACAAAGCACAGGGTGCGGCCGACAAGGAAAGGAGGTGAAGGCGTGCATTAAGGCATGGCCCGGCTCAATGTACCCCATACCCCTACACGTCGGCTAGGGTGGCTTTAGGGAGCAAGAAATGACCTCACCATGCCTTGCACTGTTTTCGCACGGCGGGAGGTTGAAGATGACCAGCGCAAAAGCTCGGGCGATTCACAGCCGTTGGATGAGACACGAACGGCTGAGATAGTGCCACGCCAACGGGCTTTAAAACACAACGGGGAGGTTGCGAGCCCTACGATTAGAAACTAACGGCTCCGATTGCTCCACGTCGCAAACTCTTATTTACAACGAAGGGGTACGCGAGCGTTGGATCCTAATCCAACGGCTCAGATTCAAAAATGCAACCGGAGGGTCCGAAGGTTTCGGAGGACCACAGCGGTTGGATTGAGATCTAACGGTTGACAATCAATCCTGCAACCGGAAGGTCCGAAGTCTTACTCGCGCGCGGGCCGTGCGATTGAAATCCAACGGACGAGATTCAACGCGCTCTTTAAAGAGTGGCTCGGTGCGTTTAGTTGACTGGACCAAGTCGATTGGCTCGAGCCCGAGTCTGACTCGAACCCGAGTAACAGTAAACCAAGTTTGACTTTGAAAAAGAACAGAGACTCTGAGAGATTTATTTGAGGTAGCAAAATAACTCCAAAAATTATGAAAATTTTACAGGAACTTGCTAACTCAGATATTAACCTTGTGTAAAATTTTCAGAGATTTTTATGCTGCGAATAAATCTCCAAAAATTCTGCAAGGCTCTGTTTTAATGTTTGACTGAGAGTCAAACAGTTTGACCCTCTAAAATTTTCAAACAATTTCTAAAAATTGTGAGATTTTTCAGAGGGGTCACATACCATCACAGAGACTTAGGAAAAATATTTCCAGAGGATGATCATAAGATTTGACAAGATTGTTTTTGGAATAACGAGATTTGGACCAACCAGACTTGTGACAATGTATTTCCATAATTCCTTGTACAAGAATTTCTTGGCACCACAGGAATTACATGATGTAAGAAAAAGTTTTAATTTCTACTGATTTTCTTACATTTGAAACACAAGCCTAAAATTGGGATGTTACAGAAATGACCGTGTCTACTTTTTGTCAACGGCTGAAACACTTGGCAGATGCGTTGGGCGACCTCGACAACCCAATCTCTGATCGTACGCTGGTGCTCACACATAAATTGCCAGATTGGCTCATTGATGAACGGTGAATCAGAGTACGTACTGATGGCATGGACCGCACAGTACAGATCTAGAGAGGCTTGTGTGCGGACGGATTCAGATATGATGTCCCAATAGCATTTCCTGGGGTGTCGGTTGCAATTGCATGCGTCAACCAATTCACTTAAATGCACAAACTAATGTAAAAATGTGAGCAATATATTTCAACGCTCTCTCACGTCTAGGTCAAAAACCTGATTTGATAGCTTGATCCGATCAAAAGGTCAAAAACGCACGCAGTCAGAAGCGCGCGCGTCGCATCTCGCATATATATATGGCACGTCCGGTGCACCAACTCCATCAGCTCCGTACTCATGCGGTGCCTAGCGATCGCGCGCGCCTGCCTGAGCCGGGGATGGTGAGTTGGTGACCATGCTGACATTTCTCTCGCTCCAGCTCCACGTACGTACTTACAAATGCGAGTGCATGGTCCAGTTCTCTCCTACCGGACGGGTTCTGGGCGACGCAGTGGCAGCATCCTACATTCCTACCAGCAAGACACACACAAGCTTAGGAGCAGTGTGGTGTTGCATGCTCATTACTACTGTCCACTAGTGCTCCTAGCTTGCAACAGTGCCGCTTTATATCTCTTGGGAGGTAAGCAATCCTTGTACCTTTGCGCCCCCCGATGCTATTAACGAGCATCGGATCAAGCGACCGATCGAGCTAGCGGGGATACCGATCGGTGGTGCACTGCAATTAAGAGACCGACGACTTGATTGCTCACGTTCTCCGAGCCTCATTTGCCAGTTTGTGGGATCGCGGTCCTTTGCGGTATCACAGTGTGAATAGCGTCTTGCGGAGAGTAGCAGTGCTCCGCTGTAGCACTGTAGCAACACAGTATGATAGCAGTGAAAAATATTCCAGTGATTTTACTGTAGAATTTGATCTCGGCCTTTGACTTTTGATCGGTCGATGAAGATCATTCCTAATACCCATGTAATGTAGATCCTCTGTATTGACTCCTTCACTACAGAGGATCCCAATTCAAAATTCTGGCTTTCTCGCACTGCCCGCTGAGCAGCCAAACTGACATAATTGGAGTACTAGTTTGGTGAGCTAATTTTCCTTTGCAGCATCCAGCAAACAAAGTTATAGATAGAACTATTACATATACTAGGTAGATGGGTGCACTACGCTGCACCTGTAGTCTTCTATGAGGGAGGAAGGTTTGGCATGAGGCTATCTTTAGTTCGGTGATTATGGCAACATGGTTGATTTCGGTTAAAATACGATATATATATATATATATATATATATATATATATATATATATATATATATATATATATATATAATGTGGAAGAGAGCTATACATTATATGCCACCATTTTAGTAGTATATCATGCGAGTTGTATGCAATAGAAGTAGGGATACATAAATAAAGTAATGTGACCAGTTTTGCACGAAAGGGATTGTGGTGATATTTAAACAGTAATGACCAAAAACACTTTAAAATGGCATGTATATAACATTTTGGCACAGAAGCGGTAGATTGTGACTATATTCAAACAGTAATAGCTAAAACCCCGCAAAAATAGCATGTACATAACATTCCAGATAGGTCGAAGACTCGAAGCCCAAATTTCAGTCTTATCCCATTGTATTTTCAGGCTAGGGCCTTTTTTATTTGATCAATGCCATTAGCTTGCGCATCACTTCTATAATGCAGGTTTACACCATGAGTTATGTTGGTGGCAACCAGCATTATCTCATTTCACTTACTACATGCCATAGCATAGCCTAGATGCTTTTAAGACATGCAATATTTAAAAAGTTCATTACAACAACATCTAGTAATCACATGTTTTATCCATTAGGGTATAACAAGTAGACCAGCCAAACATGAAAATCACGCTAAACAAGCAATAAAGAAAAAGGAAAAGAGAGAGAGAACTAGGTTGAAATAAGCATCATGCAAAGAACTGAACCTGTGTTACCACTACTGCCATGGGATGTTCTTTTGTGTTTTATTATTCCTTTTCAAAGTTCTACATAAAAAACAAATAAATGCATCACCAATTTGAGAATGGATACAAGTTCAAAAAAGGAAAGGAGCATAAAGTAGTAGTAGCTCTATCCAACAACTATAAGGTATCAGGCTTTATATAACTAGGCCATATTGGTCTTGATTAAAAAAATGAAAGTTATCTGCCTTTTGACAATTCCTTATAGAAAACCCAATAATAAGAAGATAAAGTTTTATAAAATAGCAGTTGAACTGTATTAATTCTCAGACATAGATAAAAATAATGCAAACGAAGGCATTACTGCTCACTGCTGATCTCCAATTTAAACCATGAACATTAAATAGAGGCAAATTGACCATGAATAAGCTAGGCCAACCAATTACTCATAATCATATAATAAACTAGAAGAAGTACCAGAGAAAAAAGTTAGCATACCTTGTGCTTGGTGCTTGCCGTGATCTCCCTCCTCTTTGCAAATCTATTTTCTTTTATTCCCTTTGAAAGCTCTGTAGTAAAAAATAAAGAGGCATATCAACAATTGGAATGTGTTTTTTTCTTCTCTGAATCAAGTACACCAACATGAGATAGGTAACAACAAAAGCATAAAGCATAAAGAGGTTTTGCTATTCCAACCACCATATGCACTGTGCAGTAATAGGTTAGCAATTCTTGCACAACCACTTCTTAGAAAGCTGTATGAAGCAGAGTTTGTAGTTTATACCAAGAGCAAATATTCGAGAACCATAGAACTACAGAATGGAGAAACTAAAGAACAATATAAGCATTTAACTAACGGCAAAAAGGAGTAAATTGATCACAAGAAATCACACCAGATGACTATTTTATAAACAAATCATAAACTAATTCAGTGGCATAAAAGCAAATCCTTCCCTAATCACATAGATAGTATACATGAGCCAAGACATGAAAGCAAGGAATGTGATGAAAATTTGATGAAACCCAAACATGATCAATATACAAAGGGTTCACCATGCTGCTGACATACTTCTCCTCATAGTGAGTGGCCCGTCGGGAGATCTGCTGTTTTGAAGACCAACCACACTAAAAAAAGTTCCTTATATCAATCTCCCACAAGGTCAAGAATAAGAAATCTACAGGAGCAAATATTAGCACTATCCAAACTAATATTAGCGTATTATTATCCAACCAGAGGCATATTATGACCATCAAAATATGTCAGTAACAAATTAGCACACTACTATTTTAAATAACACATCCTCTTGCACCGTTGTTTTGAGTAACAGAAAATTATTTTAACGAACAGAAAATCATATAAGAACCGTAGCCACTCTGTAGCAACAAGTGTGATCAATCACCACGGTTATTATGTGTTACCGAGAGCACTGCATATTAAAGAATGGATATTCATTCGTGTATAGGAAAGAGAATATACACACCAGTCAGAATAAGAAGCCAAGGAAATATGGGTACAGTAATATTGATCTTGGCAAAATCTGCTAAGTCAGAAACTGGCATGAATAATATTCCTATATGGTAATTTACAGGGAAGTGTGCGCTGCTTCGCGAAACTATGTGCTCTGTCGGTCGCGTGCATTTGTCCACCTTACAATGCACATTCCATTTTATGCGCTAGGTAGCGTCAGGTTTGGTGGTTGTACTAAGCTAGCAATATTGTCCCCTGCCTCACATGCATGCGATCCAACGTACTGAGGTTGGATAAGCTCCAGGTTTTACGTTCTTTCAACTTTTATGTAGATGTGGATGTAAATGACAAGACATGTAGGTACAGGTTTTGAGTTGGCCACCTTAATTTCTACTGATATATATATTTTTAGAAAAATCCTAATTTATATTAATAACTCAACAAATCAAGTACATAGCTAACCAACTTTTATGCTGAAGATTGTAGACGAACAACATGTCATTATCAAATTCTTGGGGGCAGTGAACAATTAAACTTCTTTATCTTTCTCGCCATCAACTCCATATCTTGCAATGATGTCTTGATTGTTGACAAATACGATAATAGGAAGTAGATTGCCAATGATCTCCATTGATGTGTAGGACCTACGCCTCGATTGTTTGTCGGAAGAAAATCAAAGGTGATTTATTTGCACCCTTCTCGACCTGGTGTCGATATCTGGCGTAGGTGTCACCATCATTGTCTGGGTGAGTAGGTTCAATGAAATCCATCATGGTTAAATAAATTTCAGCTAAGAACTCGCCGACGAGAACAAAAGTATAAATTTTAATTTAGGAATAAAAACAGAAGAAACTAAAAAGAAGAAGTTAATTCTGGAAAGATCAACCTGTCCCCATCCAATTAACATCGGTGAGAACGTCGGAGATGAGGGGAGAGGAACCGACGGAGGGTCGACGGAGTCGCGGCCGGTGACTTCGTGGTACACAATTTCCGATGGTAATTTCACTGCTATACTTATACGCTGCATTACAGAGTAGTAGTACAGTGCATTCGTCGTGAAGATCAGATCTAGTTTCAACTCCCAAGGTCGAGCGGATTGCATTTGGAAGTTGTTGGCACTGCTTGCTTAGCGTAATACTAGAGCTCAACGCTGCAAATCCAACTGTACGGGGTATAGTACAGTGTACTGGTCTTTGGACAAGAAATCCGTGATATATTTCGGCCGAGTACGATGCCATGTGTGTGTTTTTAGTCCCAAGAAGAGGTGATGTTTTGGACTGGCCTAGATCTTCGGCTAACAGGCCTAACTCATCGTTCGACCATCAGACACAGCGCGAGCATAAGAAGCTTGGGCCGGACCATCATACAGCTAAAGAGAAGTCAAAACGAAAAAATAAATAAGAAAAGGTAGACCAAAACTGGGCCGTAATGTAGGGCCGTGACAAGGCCGGACCTAAACTTCCGTTCCTTTATTTTGCCAACCAACGGGAAAATATTTCTTCCGCTCAAAAACGAAAGATTTCTACTGTAAAGTGCGTAAGTTAGCAAAGATAATCCTGCAATGCCTACTTAAATCCTACTAATATTGTGCACTATCTTAATTTAATATTGTGCGCCATCTTACTTTGATACAACTTAGGTTCTCTTCTTCATTCTTTTCAGTAGGCCTTTCCTCAGCTAAGTCATATCGCCCTGTTTGTTTAGGCTTATATTTTTTTGCTTATAGCTTAAAGTCAACCTTTTGACTTATGTGGCTTATAAGCCCCTAGCTTTTAAGTCAACTGAGGATGTTTGGCAATCTGCCTTTTTATGGACTGGTTGGCTTTTTTTTTTTTTTGAAATGTCTAAAATATCCTTGATCATGTCTTGATAATACCAAACATATTTTTGTAACCAACAGTACCAAATTATGATATCAAAGTTCAAGGACGTCGATTCAAAGACCAAATTCACACATCACAGTTCATTTATATGAATATTTTTTGTACTTTTTTGAATCAAAATTTGAAAACGGCAACATGTATGTACTTTTTTACTACATATTAATTATTTTGACTTAGTTGATTGATAAGCAATAATTAGAAAGGCACAAAACTGCATGATTGTTTTGATTGATAGTTCATGAAGGTACAAAACTACACACAGATTTTGTTCATGAGGAACATGAAAGCTACACACAAATCACAGATTGACCTATCATTTCACGAAGAAAGATCTTCCACAACTCCATATACCCTATAAATTTAATTTCGATTATGCGGACATTATCCATATTGACTTCAAAAATTCTTCTTTGTGATAATACTTGGCATGACTGACAAAAATAAATCCCAACAAGAATACACAACGCAACATATTTCCATGTTCAAAGGACGTGTTTCTATTAGTTGCAAAATATGCTAACAACATGGTTTCAACACAGAGAGCATAACATGCATCTGATCGGAAGAGAAGAGAAACAGCTAGAAAATCAACCTTACAAATGAGTGACAAACCGATACAAGATTATTCCATTCAAACATAATTCAATTCATAGAAATAAGTGACAAACTGATACAAATGCTCTCATACATTGATTACATCATGTTCAATAATTCAGGAAAACTCCTAGTGATGTGAGTGTGGCACGATCTTCTGATAGGTACTGATACGTCGATTGTGGAGAACACGGCGTTGATGATCCGAAGGCTCCGACCCGAACAGATCGATCCCCTCGCAATCACTACACCACTGCTCCGTTGGTTATCAACCGTGCCGAACGCGGTTGACCTCGCCAAGAAGGCTATCTCCTACAAGCGAATCGAGAACACAAGCAAGAGAATAGAAGATGCAATCTGTATTGCGAATAATAATTGAAGCACACAAGTTGGGGTTCCTCAAACCGATGAACGGCGAAAACTGCAAAGCAGAATATTATCTAAGAAAAACCCAAATTGGACTAAAGGGCGACGGCTCCTATATGAGGAGGGCGACTAGGAGGTGGAAACCCTAGGTGGGGTACTGTTCACATGGCCAAGCTACTGTTCATATAAATAGTAACAGGCCCTCGGGGGTGGCTGTTCCACATATGGGCCATACGGGCCAAGTCAGCCTATAGGACTCGGATACAAGCCTTGTAGGCTAAAGAAAAGGTGACGCATCACCAAATAAAGGGTGGCCGAAGCTCTTTGAGTTGGAGGCCACAAATTCTTCATCTCCTTTGGCCATTGTTATTGCCTTCTCCTCCCTTGATGCATATCATCAACCCCTTGCTGTCCCGTCCTAAATTACTAAGCACAAGCAAATCATCTACATTAGGCAGCATCATAGAGTTCTTAAGTGATACACTCAGCCCTAGAAACGAATTTACCTGATAACTTAGTTGACGAGCACGTGCCCGAGTAATTGGACCTTGGACATCATTCATGGTAGTAGCAAGAGGAGTGTTCATATCAGTCGAAGTGATGTCCTCATCATCCTCCCCTTCTTGAATTGGAGTCATCCTCGACTCAAGCTCATCTTCCGCTCCGAAGAATGGTCTGAGATCTGCAATGTTAAAGGTGGGGCTAACCCCAAAATCCACAGGCAAATCTAACTTATATGCATTATCATTAATACGTTCAAGCACTGTAAAAGGACCATCTGCACGAGGCATGAGTTTAGACTTTCTCAATTCAGGGAATCGCTCTTTACGCAAGTGTAACCACACAAGATCACCAGGTTCAAAAGTAACATGCTTGCGTCCCTGACTACCAGCAACTTTATATTTAGCATTCATAAGCACAATGTTCTCTTTAGTTGTCTTATTCATCTTAAGTATCAAATCAGCACGTTGTTGAGCATCAAGATTTACCTTCTCCGAAGCTGGAAGAGGCAACAAGTCGATAGGTGCACGAGGGATGAAACCATAAACAATCTCAAAAGGGCATTTGTTTGTGGTAGAATGCAGCGAGCGATTATAAGCAAATTCCACATGAGGTAAACATTCTTCCCACATTTTTAAATTCTTTTTAAGCACAGCCCTAAGCATAGTAGACAAGGTTCTATTGACTACCTCAGTTTGTCCATCGGTTTGGGGATGACAAGTAGTGGAAAATAATAGCTTAGTCCCCAATTTAGCCCACAAAGTTCTCCAAAAATGACTAAAAATTTAGCATCACGATCGAAAACTATCGTATTCGGAATACCATGCAAGCGAACAATTTCCTTAAAGAACAAATCAACAACGTTTGTGGCATCATTACTTTTATGACATGGTATAAAATGAGCCATCTTAGAGAATCTATCCACGACAACAAAAATACTATCTCTCCCCTTCTTTGTTCTAGGCATACCTAAAACAAAGTCCATAGAAATATCTTCCCAAGGTGTGCTTGGAACAGGAAGAGGCATGTATAAACCATGATGATTAAGTCGTGACTTAGCCTTTTGGCACGTGGTGCAGCGGGCAATGAAGCGTTCGACGTCTCGCCTCATCTTTGGCCAATAAAAGTGGTGGGTCAGAATGTCCTCGGTCTTCTTCACGCCGAAGTGACCCATTAATCCTCCTCCATGCGCCTCCTGTAACAACAAAAGACGAACGGAGCTAGCTGGAATGCATAGCTTGTTAGCACGGTACAAGAACCCTTCATGCACCACAAATTTATTCCAACCCTTTCCTCTTGACAATTAATCAACACATCTTTAAAATCAGCATCATGCACATATTGCTCATTTATTGTCTCTAATCCAAAGATTTTGAAGTCAAGTTGTGAAAGCATGATATATCTTCTAGACAAAGCATCACTATGATATTTTCTTTGCCCTTTTATGTTTAATGATATAAGGAAAGACTCAATAAACTCAACCCACTTAGCATGTCTACATTCAGATTGGTTTGACTTGAATATGCTTCAAAGATTCATGATCGAATGTATTACAAACCCTTTGGGCCATAAATAATGTTGCCATGTTTCCAAAGTTCGAACTAGAGCATATAATTATTTATCATAGGTAGAATAGTTCAAACTAGGCCCACTTAATTTTTCACTAAAGTAAGCAACATGTTTTCCTTCTTGAATTAACACACCACCAAGACCTATGCCACTAGCATCACATTCTAATTCAAAAGTCTTGCAAAAATCAGGTAGTTGAAGCAAAGGGGCGTGTGTCAACTTATCTTTGAGAGCGTCAAAAGCTTGTTGCTGTATGGAGCCCCAAGTAAAGGAACACCCTTCTTTGTAAGCTCATTCGTGTGCAGCGATGGTGCTGAAATCCGAACAAAGCGATAGAAGCGGCGAGCCCAAGAAAACTCCGCACTTGTGTGACCGTTTTAGGAGGCGCCCAGCTCTGGATAGCGACGATCTTGGCCTAATCAACTTCAATGCCCTGTGGAGTGACAACATAGCCAAGAAACGATACTCGATCGGTGCAAAAGGTGCACTTCTCAAGGTTACCAAACAAACGTGCATTTCGCAAAGCATTAAAAACAGCACGTAAATGATTCAGGTGTTCTTCATATGACTTGCTATATATCAGAATATCATCAAAATAAACCACCACAAATTTTCTAATAAAAACACGCAAAACTTCGTTCATCAAACGCATGAAAGTCATAGGTGCATTAGTTAAACCAAAAGGCATCACTAACCACTCATATAGCTCGAACTTAGTTTTAAATGCTGTTTTCCATTCATCTCCCAATTTCATTCTAATCTGGTGGTATCCGCTACGCAAGTCAATCTTTGTCAAAATAATAGAACCACTTAACTCATCTAGCATGTCGTCCAACCTAGGAATAGGATGACGATATCGTATTGTGATGTTATTAATGGCTCTACAATCAACACACATACGCCAACTACCGTCTTTCTTAGGAACCAAAAGAACAGGAACAACACAAGGACTAAGGCTTTCTCGTACATACTCTCGGTCCAAAAGGTCTTGGACTTGTCTTTGAATTTCCTTAGTCTCCTCTGGATTGGTTGTAACATCCTAAGGTTATGTTACCAAAATAAAATAAATAAAGTTATTGTTTTGTTGGATTTTCTGAAATTTGAAAGAGTTACATTGCTTTAATTGAATCTTTGAAGTTTTAAAAAGGCAAAAGTAAAAATTTATTTGAAATTCTTGAAGTTTTATTTGATTTAAACTGAAAAACAAAATTTTAATTAATTTCTAGAATTTTCTGGAATTTTAAAAGCTTTGTACTATTTATTTTAAAACAAAAATAATTACTGTTCAAAAATAAAGGCCAACTTTAAGTTGGAATTATTTTTATTAAGTTCAAAATAATTCAAGATATTTTTGTGAATTTTTCTAGAATTTTTGGACTCTATTTGCTATTTTCTAAAAAATCTATCTCATTTATTGATTTATTTAAAATCCGAAAATCAGGGAAACCATTCGGACCGTCCTAACCTTGTGAACAGTAATTTTGATAAAAATAATAATTTTTTAAAAATTAACTTCCCGCTGGTCAACCATCCCATATGTGCTCCAGGGAGTTGCACGCTTAACGTGCAAGTTCTCAATGCATGCACAGCCAAGTTGCCAGGTTGCATTCAATAAATGTGTTGTTTACTTTTATTCCTTTTCTCTTCTGCTTCCTATCTTTCTTCTACCTCCAGCCGTTGCTTTCTTTCTCTGTTTAACCGAGCAAGCCATGGCCAAACCTACTGCTCTCAAAGGCCGACCCCGCCGCCACCCTCACCACCTCCGGCCGCCGGCGCCGACCTCACCGCCGGCCATCTCCGCCACCGCACCGCCACCTCCTCTTGCCCTTCCCTCCCTTTTCTTGTTGCCGTACAGAAAACACGCATGCACAGCGACCTCCATTAGAGCTGCATTAAGCTTTCAAAACCCCGTGATTTCCTCCCCAAATCTTCGCACAATCAAGAGCATTAACACCCCCGGCCATCACCTCCTCCATTATCGGCCATTAAACCTTTCCATAACCACCCCAATTCCCGAATCACCGCTGCCGTGCCGTTCAAAGCTTCTTGCGCCCCACGAAGCCGTCGTCGCCCTTGCCCTATAAATAGCAGCACGGGGTGCCCCTCCTTTCACTCATCCCATCCCCATCACCCTTTTCGCCGGAACCTCGCCGGAGCGCCGCCGCCCCCGTGCACCACCGTGCGCTCGCCGCCGCCGCCACCGGCCACCAACCGCCGTGCCGCCACCTCCTACGACATCATCTCAAGGTCAGTGACCCATTTTCCCCGTCGCCATCCACCCCTCCCTTTTCCTTCACAATCGGTAGCCAATTTTTCTTTTTCTCTTTACTTGCTGTGCTATCGGCTGGAAGAAGAAGACAATGAATAATGCTTTAATTATCTAGTCTACCTCCTCATTTGTACATACACATTTTAATTCTTCCAAAAATTCGTTCTCTCGCATGCAAAGTCCAAATCCGTTGATTATTCTTCCTAAATTCCTCTACTATTTTCATTATTTATTTCGGAATTTTTAGATTTTATTTATTTTCTATCATTTATTTTGGTCCATTATTAATCTCTCCTCCGTTCTCTCTCCTCGGTCACTCATTTCCCGAGCCGACTGTATCGCAGCATGCCCCTCGGCGTCCTCTTCATATCCCTAGAATTCGCCCCTCTATCTCCGCCTCAAGCAAAAATTTTGCGCGAGCGGCCGAACCACCTTCTATCGTCATTTCCGGTGCCGTTTTTGATCCCCTGACGACATCGTCCACACCGTTGGCTTCGCCTCGCAACGCTCTACGCGGTGCTCCCTTCCTTTTCTCCAAAACACCCCGGCTCACCGGTGCTACTATTCATCCGACACTAGTTTGTGCGCCGTAGCCGCACCGGACCTTCGCCGGCGACGCGACCACCACCAGTGGGTCCGTCTTACTCCCGGGATTCCATTTTTGTGGTTCACCGGCGCCTATCCTTTTCTCTCGCCCGACATCGCCATTTCTCCATGAGCTTTGCATGGTGAGCTACAGTGCCATGCACATGAGCTACAGTACCATGCATGCATAAATAGTGTTCTATGCATGCATCTCATTTTCTATAATTTCGTTCTCCCTCATACGAACTCCGATTCCGTCGATTCAACTCCCTAACTTCATATAAAGTTGATACCTTCCTCCCTGTATTTATGATATATTTTTTTTTGGATTTTATTTGAATGTCATCTGAATTCGGATCGTTTACGCGTATAGATTTCGACGACTTCGGACGACCGGATTTCGACATCGTTTGAGAGCAACGAGTAATTAAGCAAGGCAAGTTATACCCTTGATCATATCGATCCCATTATTTCAAATTATTTATATTCTGTTTTAAATTATTACTGCATGCTTATTTATATCAGTAATTTAAATTCCTGCTTTAAATGTATAGTTATGCCTAAAATCCTTTGTATGACCAACTTTGATAATTGAAGCAAACATATTGTCACCATAGATAAAACCTAGTTGATACGATAGTATGAACTAGAACATTTTGAGAAAAATCATGTTTAGCCATGCTTATAGACCAAACATGTTTATTTTGGGAATTTCAGCCAGAAATCAATTGTTGTTTAGATGGTATCCATGGCATCGGTATGTTATGGAAGTTTATGATTTTGAAAAATGAAATAAATTAAAATAGTTTGGACTTGGGCATAATGGATGTTCGGTGGGTGCAAGTTTATGCACGGGCTCAATCGGGTATGGTTGAGGCCCATGGGTTTTGTTGGAAAGTTGCCCAAGTCAGTTAAGGACCGGTCTTTGAGTGTATGAAGCTATGCCATACCGTACCACCACATGTCCCAAGTATGGGTCGGGACCTGGCTAATTAATCTGCAATGTTCCACCGTGGTCGTTCCCTACAGATGCAATGGGTAGTCATGTTACGACTTATGTTAGTCCCACCTAGCGCAAGAGGGGCCCGAACCCGGAGGTCTTTATTCCAAAGGGGGTGGCGAAACCTTAGCGAGGGGTAACTACGGTGGAATAGCGCTTTGTAAAGGCTTTGACACGTGCTCTATACTGCTTACCAAAGGTAGTGAGCGGTGGCATAGATATATGCCGGACAAACTAGAGAAGTCTTGTCATGTGGGTAAATCTGTACAACCTCTGCAGAGTGTAAAACTATTCGAATAGCCGTGTCCGCGGTCATGGACATGCTAGCAGAACTGCTCAAAGTTAAACCTTGATTTTGTTTGAAAATGAATTCTTCAAAACTGGTTTATCCAGATGGGAATTGGGGAGGGAGCCATGTGATAGGAGGGTATCCTTCACCATTCATGTGTGAATGTTATCTGACTATAAAATTGAGAATTTTATAAATTTTAGTTATAAAATAACTGCTTTGGAACTTAGTACAAGTATTTAAAGAAAATGCTGCTTTATGCAAATGACCTTATAAGCCATCCATTGTTACATCCATATATGCATGTCACTCTGTTACTTGACGGGTGTAACTTGCGAGCACGGAAGTTGTGCTCATACTTGCTTTATGCAAATAAAATTTCAGAGAAGGACTTTGCTACCGATGTGGATCTCGACGACTAGGCCGTTACCCCAGTCGATTGCCTGTGGCAGATTGCTGGACTCTATTACTTTTCGTCTTCCGCTGTGTTCTTTATTGTTGGCTGTAAGCCTCTTTGTAATAAACTCTGTTGATTATTAATAAAGTTGTGATATGAATTTTGTTACCATATTTGTTTACTGTGTGAACTAGCTACTGATCATGGGACTAGTTCAGAAATGCATAGAGGATCTGGGATATTAATCCCGGGTTCTGACAAAGTGGTATCAGAGCCATATCGACTGTAGGTCGTGACCTAGTTAGAATGACTGTTAGTTGAAAACCTTCAAAACTTATTTTATAGCAAGAAAAAAATGTTCTCTCCTCATGTTGGTCATCTATCTATAGCTTCCTTATAGAAATTCTTTCTTACCTAATTCTTTCTTCACCATTTTATAATGTTAAATGGATCCTCTCTTCCTTGGAAATTTCTATAGATGGTCAACACGTTTCTTCCCATTACGTTCAAGACTACAAGACATGGAGTTATCAAGACACTGTCGTAAAGTCGTCAAGTCATCTCTACCATCCAAGGACAACGGACAAGATATACCGAAGATTGTTTTGTCAGCCAAGCCATATAGCTTAAGTTTGCCAATACTCATTCTGGGTATTGAGTCATTTCACCAGCTTAAGAATCTCGATCGATAAAACGTTGTGTAATGTTATTTTCAAAAGATTTTGAGTTGGCTCTTTTGTTTGGGAGTATTGTTTCGCCCTATCCCATTAGTTCTTCTTATTTGTCTCTTCCCTATCATTTGTCTTCTTCTCAAAAACCTCTGGAATAACCGGCAGATGAAGAACACCCGTCGTGCTGAAGATGATACCAACACCAACAAGGATGTCCCTGCTGAAGGAAACCCACAACTGATAGCAGAAACCCTTCGGAATTTGAACCAATTTTTCGTCACCGAGACTCAACTAATGCAACAGTTGATGCAACAAATGAGCAACAACAATGTTTTCTCAGCCACTGCTCCTACGACACAAGAACAACATTACTACACCAAGTGTTCCAAGAGGAAGATGGTGGATCAAGGTCAACATGATGTAAGAAACTCCAAGGCTCGTGTGAATCAACCCCAACCCAACCAAGCACCAACGATGACTGTAATCATGAATCCAGGATTAGCACTACGACCCCCAATGCAGATGTTCCGCAACATCAAGGGTGACCAATCTCAACAGAACAAAACATCAAGGGCAGGAGTACAATGCCTCAATTGTCGGGATATGGGGCATTATGCCAATCGATGCCCAAAAGGCGCTTAGCACTCACCTTCGACAACATTCCGAGGCTACTCGATCGCAACAATAACACGATGCGGGAGGTAAAACAACGAGAAGATACATGTCCTGGTTGCGAAATACATAAGTTTAGGCCAGCCAATGCCTCAAGAAGCGACCATGGACCAGCCGACCAACTTGTTGCTCCCCAACACCTCTGTTGGAGGCCAATCACAAAAAGGACCATCTCATGTTGCAAGCATCACGTGTTTCCACTGCCAAGAGAAAGGACATTATGCCAACAAATGTCCAAAGAAGCAGCAGGCAACAACACTGAAGCTCCAAGGTGCAATGCTACGCAAGAAAAACAAGAAGCCGTAGAATTCTGAAAGAGGATGTCTGAACCCAGACTCTGTCCAATAAGGAGTAGGATGCAGACAAAATAACTCCAGTTGAAAACTTTGTATCCCCAGCTTTGTATTCCCAAATTCTTTCTAGCCTCTCCGAATCTTGGGGACGAGATTCCTTTTAAGGGGGGGTAGTTTGTAACATCCCAAGGTTATGTTACCAAAATAAAATAAATAAAGTTATTGTTTTGTTGAATTTTCTGAAATTTCAAAGAGTTACATTGCTTTAATTGAATCTTTGAAGTTTTAAAAAGGCAAAAGTAAAAATTTATTTGAAATCCTTGAAGTTTTATTTGATTTAAACTGAAAAACAAAATTTTAATTAATTTCTAGAATTTTTTGGAATTTTAAAAGCTTTTTACTATTTATTTTAAAACAAAAATAAAGGCCAACTTTAAGTTGGAATTATTTTTATTAAGTTCAAAATAATTCAAGATATTTTTGTGAATTTTTCTAGAATTTTTGGACTCTATTTGCTATTTTCTAAAAAATCTATTTGATTTATTGATTTATTTAAAATCCAAAAATCAGGGAAATCATTCGGACCGTCCTAACCTTGTGAACAGTAATTTCGAAAAAGATAATAATTTTTTAAAAAATTTGAACTTCCTGCTGGTTAGCCATCCCATATGTGACCCAGGGAGCTGCACGCTTAACGTGCACGTTCTCAATGAATGCATAGCCAAGTTACCAGGTTGCATTCAATCAATATGTTGTTTCCTTTTATTCCTTTTCTCTTCTGCTTCCTATCTTTCTTCTACCTCCAGCCGTTGCTTTCCTTCTCTGTTTAACCGAGCAAGCCATGGCCAAACCTACTGCTCTCAAAGGCCGACCCCGCCGCCACCCTCACCACCTCCGGCCGCCGGCGCCGATCTCACCGCCGGCCATCTCCACCACCGCGCCGCCACCTCCCCTTGCCCTTCCCTCCCTTTTCTTGTTGCCGTACAGAAAACACGCATGCACAGCGACCTCCATTAGAGCTGCATGAAGCTTTCAAAACCCCGTGATTTCCTCCCCAAATCTTCGCACAATCAAGAGCATTAACACCCCCGGCCATCACCTCCTCCATTATCGGCCATTAAACCTTTCCATAACCACCCCAATTCCCGAATCACCGCTGCCGTGCCGTTCAAAGCTTCTTGCGCCCCACGAAGCCGTCGTCGCCCTTGCCCTATAAATAGCGACCGCGGGTGCCCTCCTTTCACTCATCCATCCCCATCACCCTTTTCGCTGGAACCTCGCCGGAGCCGCGCCCCGCACACCACCGCTGCGCGCACCGCCGCCACCGGCCACCAACCGTCGTGCCGCCACCTCCTACGGCATCATCTCAAGGTCAGCGACCCATTTTCCCGTCGCCATCCACCCCTCCCTTTTCCTTCACAATCGGTAGCCAATTTTTCTTTTTCTCTTTACTTGCTGTGCTATCGGCTGAAAGAAGAAGACAATGAATAGTGCTTTAATTATCTAGTCTACCTCCTCATTTGTACATACACATTTTAATTCTTCCAAAAATTC
This sequence comes from Ampelocalamus luodianensis, assembly GCA_036346255.1. NCBI lineage: Eukaryota > Viridiplantae > Streptophyta > Magnoliopsida > Poales > Poaceae > Ampelocalamus > Ampelocalamus luodianensis. The sequence goes on from CM070625.1 coordinate 18,525,352, forward strand.
GTTCTCTCGCATGCAAAGTCCAAATCCGTTGATTCTTCTTCCTAAATTCACCTAAATTCCTCTACTATTTTCAGTATTTATTTCGGAATTTTTAGATTTTATTTATTTTCTGTCATTTATTTTGGTCCATTATTAATCTCTCCTCCGTTCTCTCTCCTCGGTCACTCATTTCCCGAGCATTTGTATCGCAGCGTGCCCCTCGGCGTCCTCTTCATATCCAGAATTCGCCTCTATCTCGCCTCAAGCAAAGTTTTGCTTGTGACGGCGAACCACCTTCTATCGTCATTTAGGTGCGTTTTGATCCCCGGCGACATCGTCCACACCGTTGGCTTTGCCTCGCAACGCTCTACGCGGTGCTCCCTTCCTTTTCTCCAAAACACCCCGGCTCACCGGTGCTACTATTTATCCGACACTAGTTTGTGGGCCGTAGCCGCACCGGACCTTCGCTGGCGACGCGACCACCACCAGTGGGTCCGTCTTACTCCCGGGATTCTATTTTTGTGGTTCACCGGCCGCCTATCCTTTTCTCTCGCCCGACATCGCCATTTCTCCATGAGCTTTGCATGGCGAGCTACAGTGCCATGCACATGAGCTACAGTACTATGCATGCATAAATAGTGCTCTATGCATGCATCTCATTTTCTATAATTTCGTTCTCCCTCATACGAACTCTGATTCCGTCGATTCAACTCCCTAACTTCATATAAAGTTGATACCTTCCTCCCTGTATTTATGATATATATATTTTTTAGATTTTATTTGGATTTTATTTGAATGTCATCTGAATTCGGATCGTTTACGCGTATAGATTTCGACGACTTCGGACGACCGGATTTCGACATCGTTTGAGAGCAACGAGAAATAAAGCCAGGCAAGTTATACCCTTGATCATATCGATCCCATTATTTCAAATTATTTATATTCTGTTTTAAATTATTACTGCATGCTTATTTATATCAGTAATTTAAATTCTTGCTTTAAATGTATAGTTATGCCTAAAATCCTTTGTATGGCCAATTTTGATAATTGAAGCAAACATATTGTCACCATAGATAAAATCTAGTTGATACGATAGTATGAACTAGAATATTTTGAGAAAAATCATGCTTAGCCATGCTTATAGACCAAACATGTTTATTTTGGGAATTTCAGCCAAAAATCAATTGTTGTTTAGATGGTATCCATGACATCGGTATGTTATGGAAGTTTATGATTTTGAAAAATGAAATAAATGAAAATAGTTTGGACTTGGGCATAATGGATGTTCGGTAGGTGCAAGTTTATGCACAGGCTCAATCGGGTATGGTTGAGGCCCATGGGTTTTGTTGGAAAGTTGCCCAAATCAGTTAAGGACCGGTCTTTGAGTGTATGAAGCTATGCCATACCGTACCACCACATGTCCCAAGTATGGGTGGGACACGGCTAGTGTCTGCAATGTTCCACCGTGGTGGTTTCCTCGCAGATGCAATGGGTAGTCATGTTACGACTTATGTTAGTCCCACCTAGCGCAAGAGGGCCCGAACCGGAGGTCTTTATTCCAAAGGGGGTGGCGAAACCTTAGCGAGGGTAACTCACGGTGGAATAGCGCTTTGTAAAGGCTTTGACACGTGCTCTAGGCGCTTACAAAGGTAGTGGCGGTGGCATAGATATATGCCGGACAAACTAGAGAAGTCTTGTCATGTGGGTAAATCACATACAACCTCTGCGAGTGTAAAACTATTCGAATAGCCGTGTCGCGGTCATGGACATGCTAGCGAATCTGCTCAAAGTTAAACCTTGATTTTGTTTGAAAATGAATTCTTCAAAACTGGTTTATCCAGATGGGAATTGGGGAGGGAGCCATGTGATAGGAGGGTATCCTTCACCATTCATGTGTGAATGTTATCTGACTATAAAATTGAGAATTTTATAAATTTTAGTTATAAAATAACTGCTTTGGAACTTAGTACAAGTATTTAAAGAAAATGCTGCTTTATGCAAATGACCTTATAAGCCATCCGTTGTTACATCCATATATGCATGTCACTCTGTTACTTGACGGGTGTAACTTGCGAGCACGGAAGTTGTGCTCATACTTGCTTTATGCAAATAAAATTTCAGAGGAGAAGGACTTTGCTACCGATGTGGATCTCGACGACTAGGCCGCTACCCCAGTCGATTGCCTGTGGCAGATTGCTGGACTCTATTACTTTTCGTCTTCCGCTGTGTTCTTTATTGTTGGCTATAAGTCTCTTTGTGATAAACTCTGTTGATTATTAATAAAGTTGTGATATAAATTTTGTTACCATATTTGTTTACTGTGTGAACTAGCGAGTTGTTCATCCAAAAGCGTCATGAGTTCCCCCTTTAACACACACTCTTTCTCATCGAACGTCTCACTTGCCATGGTTAGTAGGAAACAAAGGACAACACAAAGGTATTATCTCTATCAACTACTAGGTGATGGAAGGTGGAATCACACACTCTCAAGCGTCTTACCACACTCTTACAAGTGTTCTTACCAAAGCAAGCGGTGGGTGGTACACCGGTGGGCTGGTTAGTGATCTGTGTCGAGCGTGGATACGATTGCAAGAGGGAACCTGTTCTGATCAAGAGTAGGTGGAGCTTGGAAGACACAATATATAGCAAAGGATTAGCAATAATCAATTCAGTTAATACAAGTTCAAAGATTGTTCAAAGTACTTAGCCAATGTTGCTGATCCTAGCCTAATCAAAGCTAGCGAATCACTGCCCTATGGAGAGAAGTGTATGTACTCACACGCAACGATCGATGTGACTTGATGTAAGCAATGGAAAGCCTCACAACAAGTGCTAGGAGAGACACTATCCAACTACTCAAACTTCGTTCTAAGGGCACAAGATCGTTCACGCGATGTAGAGCACAAAAACAGAGAAAATGTGCAACGTAGACGGCCCTCTAGATTGAGCAGATACAACAGCTAGTCTCAAACGATGAACAAACAAAGTTTTATGTGGCTTATATATACTCGTTTGAAAGTTTTCGACGATATCTACAACTTTCTCAACTGGACGAACCCCAAATTCCGAAGGCAAGACCGAAAGAATCGCAAAAAACAGAAAATCGAAAACTTGCGACGCGATTTCAGGGCTAAAGATGACCAATTTTGGGGGTCTTGGAGGGCGACAAGCACTCCGCCTGTCGGATTTTCAGATGTGCATCGTCGATAGCTTCGAAACGAGCACACGAACGTCGAATTTCGACTTCGTATGCAAAAGTTATGCCCGTTTTACTGAAAGGGTGTCGGAAACGGACTCGAATTCGTTTCGGTTTCAACTTCAAACTGCTATATCTTTTGATCCCTTGGGCCAAACGTGCCCAAATTTTTTCTGGGAGCTGGTGGCTATATCAGTAAGGGCTCCACCAAAATTCACTGCATTTGGCAAATGTTTGGCGGGTTTGCAATTTTGGGAAGGAAGGACACTGATTTTTCTCTCCTTCTGTTTTTCTTCTTCTTTTTCTCTATTTTTTTTCTCTGGAGTCCGAAACTAACTCTCCTTTTTTTTTGCAAACCGAAACCTCCTTCGCCAATCTCTCTGTTCTTTTTCTCAACCCGAAACCAATTCTCTGCCAAGGTCGGCGGCAGGGAAGTTGTGGTGGCGTGGTGTTAGGGAGATAGTGCGGCAGGGAAGGTGTGGTGATGTTGGTGCGCGAGGCAGCGGCGCGGCGGGGAAAGCTGTGGGTGGTTGCGGCCGGGAGCAAGATCACACAAAGATGCGAAATAGACAATGACAAAGCTACGCGAAGGAACTCAAGATGCAACTACACAGCGACGAACTAGACTCTAACTAAACTAGAAATCAGCAACTGACACGATGATGCAATCAATAATTCAACAAGCAAAATACCGAAATAAAAATTACAAGGCTCAAAGGGTGATGGGACAGCGGAAGACACGACGAACAATTATTTTTGTGGGGCTAATTTTTTGGAGTTCTAGGACGATGAACAGTACCGAAACTAAAAGGGGAAAACTGAGATTACCTAACGGGCAACTGAAGCTCTGATACCAACTGATGTGCGTGTGGCCCGATCTTCCGATAGGTACTGATACATCGATTGTGGAGAACACGACGTTGATGATCCGAAGGCTCCGACCCGAACAGATCGATCCCCTCGCAATCACTACACCACTGCTCCGTTGGTTATCAACCGTGCCGAACGCGGTTGACCTCGCCAAGAATGCTATCTCCTACAAGCGAATCGAGAACACAAGCAAGAGAGTAGAAGATGCAATCTGTATTGCGAATAATAATTGAAGCACACAAGTTGGGGTTCCTCAAACCGATGAACAGCGAAAACTGCAAAGCAGAATATTATCTAAGAAAAACCCAAATTGGACTAAAGGGCGACGGCTCCTATATGAGGAGGGCGACTAGGAGGTGGAAACCCTAGGTGGGGTACTGTTCACATGGCCAAGTTACTGTTCATGTAAATAGTAATAAGCCCTCAGGGGTGGGTTTTCCACATATGGGCCATACGGGTCAAGTCAGCCCATAGGACTCGGATACAAGCCTTGTAGGCTAAAGAAAAGGTGACACAACACCAAGTAAAGGGTGGCCGAAGCTCTTTGAGTTGGAGGCCACAAATTCTTCATCTCCTTTGGCCATTGTTATTGCCTTCTCCTCCCTTGATGCATATCATCAACCCCTTGTCATCTGTCCTAAATTCCTAAGCACAAGCAAATCATCTACATTAGGCAGCATCATAGAGTTCTTAAGTGATACACTCAGCCCTAGAAACGAATTTACCTGATAACTTAGTTGACGAGCACGTGCCCGAGTAATTGGACCTTGGACATCATTTATGGTAGTAGCAAGAGGAGTGTTCATATCAGTCGAAGTGATGTCCTCATCACCTAGTTCTTTGCATCCCCAATGAAATGTACATGTACTGTTGCATCAATTGGCAGCTGACGGATTGTCATGCTGGTAATTTCAGAAACACACATGATGGAACATGGGAGTAACTTGGACAAGGGTAGATGATCCACAAAGAGCAATGTGCATTCTGAAGTGCTAGTACAATATTGGAGGTCACACTAACCACAAATGACAAATGAGAGACTATCAAGCGAAATGCACGCATGCAAGCAAACTAGTAGCACACCATCAAAGTGTCAAACCACACACGACTGACAGCTTAACGAAAGAACTAAGAAACAAGCAAATAAACCATCCACTGGCAGGCACAGATCGTCACCTCCAAGGCTTGGAATCGGCAAGAATGTTCTTCCTTCTGCAATATGCAATGGCAAAAGGAAACATAGCTAAGACATGCATACCATTTAATATCGAACATAACGTGAATATGAAAGAAAATAAATACTTCACTCCCAGCAAAAAAGTAATACTTCGCAGGCTTTATTGATTTTTCTTATAACCTTTTAGCTCACTCAGACACATTGCTTTCTACAGACACATTACTCATCATACACAGATAGCCACATTGCTCATCATACACATTGTTCATCAGGACTAGGAAATTCAGATCATGACTAGGAAATTCACATCATACATAGACATACTTGCTTTCTATGAAATTCAGATCATACACAGACACATTGCAGAATCTTTCAGTTAGTTGTTCATCATGACTAGCAAATTCAGATTTCAGATCATACAGACGCTATGCTTTCTACGAAATTCAGATCATACATACATCAATTTATCCCATGACTACCTTGATCTGGATCCGAGGACCTTGTTGATAGCGACGGAAGGCGGCGTAGGACGAGGAGAGGTAGCGGGGCACTTGGGAGGTGGTGTCGGTGGGGGAGGAGAGGGGAGGCGGCGTCGGTGGGGGAGGGGAGGAGGCGGCGCACTTGGGAGGCAGTGTCGGTGGGGGAGGAGAGGAGAGGCGGTGGCGCACTTGGGGAGACGGCGTCGGTGGGGGAGGAGAGGAGAGGCAGTGGCGCACGTGGGGAGACGGTGTCCGTGGGGGGGGGAGGAGAGGTAGCGGCGTCGGTGGGGGAGGAGAGGGGAGGCGGCGGGTGTGGAGCCGAATGGGAGGGGAGGAGATTGGAGGCGGCGGGGTGGGAGACGCACGGGAGGAAAGAAGGAATCGATAGAAAAAAAATGAGAGGGTTTGCATTTATATACGAATGACATTTTGAAGGTAATTTTAACGAAGTTCAGTGGTAAAGAGATATTTTATTCCGCAAAAGCCAAAAAAGCACATCTTTCCTGGCTCATGGTTTTTAGACTTAAAATGACTTAAGTTTTTTATAAGCTGTATGAAAAGGCACCATTTGTGTCTTCAAGGCGACAAAGGGGGTTTGATGCTCTATTTACATGACGTGTCCATGAACGCATGCATCCTCGCATGAGTGCACATGTACACCCCATAGCAGAATCCAAATATCTCAAGCAGCCTCACCAGCTAGCCAACATCACGCACACCGGCACGGAGGCACAAGTTAAGAGGCTAGCCACACTCTTCCGTGGCTGTCCCATGCAAAAGCAGCAAAGAGGAATCTATCGATTCGATGCACCACGCACGCATGTGCCGGGCATCATCATCATAGAGAACGTACGAGATCACCACCCGGTGCAGCAAACTTAATCAGCATCCCCGACACGTCGCGCGCGCGTGAGCACCGGAAGCGCCCGCAAAATCTTCATTTCGCGCTGCTGTTCACCTTAGCGGAAGCGCATCACATCACATCATCACATGTTCATATCCCCTTGCCCCCCTTCGCTACTTCAAGTACCCACTTTTGTAAGTTAAAGCTCATGCATGCTATAGCCAACCCAACCTAACTAACTTTAGTACCGACTACCGACCGACCTGAACCAGCATCTCACGATGCGCTGTAGATTAGAACGATCTGATACTCTGATGGCGTGCATGATACGTACTACGTGCGGGGCTGGTAAGAGGCGAAAAGTTCCTGATAAACTCGAAGGAATTGAGCCGACAGCACATCAAGCTGCAAACGGCGCCACTTCGACGATCGCTGAATAAAATACGATCAGTGCAGTCGTGCAGAGCGAGAATGTAAGTACGTACATGAGAGGATTGTTGCATCAGCGTGATGCATATAACATATCGACCCTAAAAATATCAGATACCCATGCTAGATATCCAGCTGCAAATGTTTCGATGGTTCGCTGGAGGAGGGAAATCTGCAGCGTAGCTCCAGAAGTGTTCCTGTGCGCGCATGATGCGTTGCGTGATGTCTATATCTCGGGTTTGTACCATTTCTGCAATTTGGACAGGACCACAGCGCACAGTCAGAATTAAGATGGGAATTGATAGACGACGATATCTTGGCATCAATTCCGCGGTTTCCGGCATCACGGCCGCGTCACCGTGACGCTACCCGCGAGCACGACGTCGGCGTCCATTAATTTCGAGAGGCACTCACTCGTCACTTCATCAGTGTGTTAAGCACTTGCAACATCTTGCACAACATCTTGCAGTGAGGATCGATTGGCCAGCCGGATTTATGGACTGTCAGCGTCACCTTTCCCTGGTAACTACTAACTACACATGATTCTGCTATGCTAGTAGGGGTGAAAACGTGGCAGATAATTTTCGCTACATCCGATACCGTATCCGGAAAAAAACCTGCTCAGGGTACCAGATGAGGATCTAATAATTCTCATTTAATTATTTATCTGTAATTCTTATTATGGATAATAATATCATCATGTGGTTTTTGAGTATACCCCTTATTGCTTATAAGGGAGAAGCTGGTCAAGTGGTCGTAAGACCTTCTACGACCACCCCTATAGTCGTAAGTCCTTCTACGACTACCTTATGATCGTAAGTCCTTCTACGATTACCTTATGATTGTAAGTTCTTCTACGACCATCTTCTGATCGTAAGTTTTTCTACGACCAGTACCAAGTCGTAAGCTTTTCTACGACTACATTATGGTTGTAAGTTTTTCTATGACCAGGTCAGCTACGACCACCCTATAATTGATTGAGTTTGCCAAAAAAATCCGTATCCGTACCCCGGGCATCCATATCCTGCTTCGAATCTGAGATAAAAATATATATTAGGATACAAAAATAGCAATATCCACTCGTATCCAACCCGTTTTCAACCGTATCTGCTAGTGCACGTAGTAGTTTGAGCACCCTACTTAGAATCTCCGTTCTGCGATCGCTTTAATCGGCGGCAATTAATGAAAGTAAAAAAATGTTTCTAACACTACTGCAGCCCGTCCGAATCCCTACGGTAGAAAAGAAGAGGAATCTACTGCACGGCAGTCGTAACTCGTACGCCATGCGTTCGATCGATGGCATCCACACACAGAAGCAGACTAATTCAATGTTTCAAACCAACCCACGCACCCATCGACCCACGCCACGTACAGCATGGACCAGTCGCGGCCTGTGCGTGCATGCGTGCGCGTGGCCCGGCCGATTCACGTACGACGCCGGCCCGTTTTTGGGCCCTTCCGGCATCGCCGTAGACCGCGACGCGCTCGTCTCTTCCGGGGTCAGTGGCCAGTGTGGCGCGGCGCGGGTGACCTCACCCCAAGGGCATCGCATCGTTTTCCCTCGCGCACTATAAGCGCGTTGGCTATGGCACTATGTGCATACGCTGCATACCATGCGCTGTTCTTTTAGCTTGGCTAACCTGGAAAACAATTCTACAGGATCTGGTCCATAATTCCATCAGTGTAGACTCATTCCACCGTGTGACACGTATCTTTCACGAATCTCAAAGCATGACATGCTAGTCTTCATTATTTAATTCGTGAAAATTTACATCAGTGATTTATTGAGCTGTGCGCTTTGAGATTCGTGAAAAGACACGTGTCACGTGGTGGAATGAGTCTACACTGATGAAATTGTGGACTAGATCCTATAAGATTATTTTCCGGCTAACCTTATCCTCTGCGCATTATGTTGAGCCGAAGGGAGGTGTGATCGGCCGATGCTTTTGCTTTGAGTGATTCATGGGCACCTCTTTCCTCCTCTTCCTATCACGCGTGCGCCGGCCGTGCGGTGCCGAAAAGAGCCCCCAACATGGCTAACACACACTAAATTTCTAAGATCGGTCGCTATGCATGAACGAACTTAATTGATCTCTCCATTTTCTTGACTAAGGGCATCTCCAATGGTCTATTTTGCTTGTCTCTAAAAGGTGCCACATAGACCTTTTGATGACATGGCAAAGAGTAAAAGAAGAGAGAGAGCCAAATCGTCTTTTCCTGAGACGACCGTCGCTTCACGCGAAAAGAGGCTTCGCGACGAGTGATTTTATCTGTTGGACGGCATCGTCGCTTGCTCACGCGTCTCTTCTTCTCGGCGGATCCGCGCGCGCGAGCACCACGCCCTTCCCCGCGCCCGCACGATTTTTCCTCCCGTGCCCTTTTCCTTCCCCACGCCCCTCCGCATCCTCCGCTGCCCCCGGCGACCTCGACACCGCGATCCAGAGGGAGGAGGAGGCCCGGCTCTATGGGGAGCCCGGGGGCGCCTGGCCGGCGGCCGCGGCACCGCTCAGGGTCTACTGGAGCAGCCTGCAGCGTCGACCGGCGTGGCTGCGCCTGGGGCTGGGAGCAGAGCCATCAGCCGCCCACGCTCCATGATCTCCGTTGGCCGTCGCTTCGACGACGGCACTGTGGGGCTCCTCGACCGCGGGTTCCACCTCTCCTACGTGTTCCAGGCCTACGCCTCCTCCGTCCTCTTCCTCCAACAGCTCAAGGTACGCACAAAGAACGCAGCTGAAACTGTGAGATTCTTCGATAGATTTGCTGTTAGTGTTGTATACCACTGGATCCTGTTTAATCAGGGGGCAAAAGAAACTATTAGATGCTTTTTCTTAGTTGAAATCAACTGGTAATTATGGGCAATGGACGCATGGATCGCCAATCCCAGATCAGATCATAAGCCTCGCACTGTCACACAACCCTGAACAATGTCGGAAAATTAGTTCTAAAAATTGGCAAGAAACTTGCTTTCTGATATATATGAAGTGGTGGCTGATTATTAAGTGGAAAAGAGGGTACCATGTTTGCACACTCCTTTGTTGTAGGTGGAATGGTGTGGAAAGAAGAAAAGAACCGGCAAAATGCCTCAATGCTCTATTCCTTTGCAAAAGTCGCATTTTCCTAACTTTTGTAGTGGATGTCCAGAGAGTTTTGATACTCTGAAGTCTAAACCACAACACTGATCAAGATGCCAGTACTGAGGATGAAGAGGAAATTTGATGATGATGGTTTTGGGAATGAGTTTGATACCAACTCCAAGTCCATGATATCTATGAAAATCTCACATTTGTTGTAGATGTCCATGATATCCATGATGCTGTATGGCCGTGGGGATACCCAAACCTCATCTGTTACAAATGGAGCTGTTTGTTGGATACCCATTTGTTGTTAAGAAAAAAAAATTACGTAAAGAAAAATTTAGAAGAAACTGTTCGGTAAGATTTGTTTTAAGGGGTCCTTCCTGGTTGACTAGCTGCTCCAAATTTACAGCACATGATGCTATTTTATTTGCCTTTTACTCTCTAAGAAGAATTATTTCAGTTGCAACGGTATTGCACGGTCTTCAAATCTCAAGAACTGAGAGCAATTTTAAAAGTTCCACTTGTTCAAATCTCAAGAATTATTTGCAGGAGGGTGGCACAGGAGCTTGGTGTCCCACTTGGGGAAGAAGTTGGTTATGCTATTCGATTTGAAGACAGAACTTCGGAGAAAACTTGCATAAAGTAAGCCTCAGAAATCTTGAACATAACTTGAATTCCTTGTAATATAACTATGTCATGAATTTGTGGATTTAATTTTTTCTCAATTCGTAGGTACTTGACAGATGCTGTTCTTCTGCGTGAAAGCCTTTCAAATCCTGAGTTAAAGCAATACTCAGTAGCGATTCATTTTGTTTTTTTTTCGTTACAGTGATATCCTTTTAGGTTTAATGAAAAGATTGATCAAGCACCGAGCTTCAGATTTAAAAGTTCTCATCACTTCTGCAACTCTTGATGGTTTGAAAGTGTCAAAATTCTTCTCAGGATGTCTTGTGTTGAACATCCCTGGAACCTTATTCCCTGGAACCTTAGCTAACAGTGATACAATCTGAAGCTACAGAATAAATACTAGGCCTAGGCCTAGTAATTTAACAAACTCAGTTGTAACAATACAAGTATACAACTCGATCTTTATTATTTTAACAGAACAATGTGATTAGCATGTTCCTGTTAGAAGGAGAAGGATTTTGCTATTCATAACTATGCATCTTATTCGTTATTGAGGTTTGGTGTTAGAATTGCTGCTTGTTTATATATGTAGATATAACTAAACAACACATGTAGATCACAAAGATTGAAGTTAGTGTTGATCAGTATAGTTATTTGATTCATGCAAAGTTTAAATGTTTCTGAAGGTGTTAGAGACAACATAAGAGACAATCTATTGGAATAGTTGTCTCTAATATTGTCTCAGGATGATATGGAGGGTATTAGAGATAAATTATTGGAGATGCTCTAAGGAGTAAGTGCCCTAGACTAGGCAGGCTAAACCAAAGTAATTAAATTTCCATTTCCATGCATTAACTTGGAGTAAAGAACAAGCATGCATGGACATAAGTGGGATGTCAGCGTATATAAAGACAGCGCACTTTACTTTCTCCTTTCCTTGACACCTTTTTACTCGCATGTTGTAAAAGATCAGAAAATGTGAGCTGTGGTCGTCTAAAGGAGACAGATCGAGGTCGGGTGAGGTCAGGTCGGCACGTACTGCAAAAGGTAACGTCCGTTCACACTTCACAGTTCACCCATCTACAAACAGGAACAATAAAACTGACGGTAACCTCCCGTCCCGTATCGTCATGTGCCCACTCGATCGTGCCGCGCCGCCCCTTTCCCAGCATACCGACGGTTGCCATCTTTTTGGATGTGATCTGACCGGTATTGGTGTCGTCGTCGCGCGTCGTCCTCCGTCTGCGCTCTGGGGCCTGGACCACCACATGTACATCCGAGTTAAGGGAGGAATCTTGCTAGGATTGGGATGTCATGGACAGTCTCTGTTCGCTTGGCTCGCGTACTCGGCCCACATGGACCGCCCATGTAATGTTTGCTGTTAGGAAACTGGGTCCAGCCGTGAGTTCGGGTTCGGTGCAAGCACCTCATCCACCCTTATATATATGAGGAGAGTGCCCCAAACCATTGTATTGTGATTCATTATTGAAAAGCGAACAAAGAGAAGCTCGCAGTCCTCTCATACTTGTGTTCATCTATTGTTCGTTCTTGTGTTCTTGCATCGTTCTTACGATTCTCTATTTGTCTACGAGGTAATCGCCGATCGACTTGCCGTTAATGACGGTTCCTCAACACGTTATCGCGACGATCGACTCTCCTCGCATCGAAAAGGTAACCGCCGATGAACGACACTCGAGATTGAATTGTTTTTCTAGATTGCTTTCAATTCGCAAATTTGGCTTTCTAGATTGGTTTTCACGGCAAATTTGCTCTAATCTACCGCGAGCGCACTTGAAGTCGCCGGCACAATGTCGATCGGTAGATTGCATGAAAGAGTGAATGTCGATTGTCTTGTAGATTGAAAGTTGCAATCTCGTTCTAACTCTACATGCGAACCGATCAGACGGATGAACATTAATCATTGCATGAACAGATTTTGGATGAATAATGCTCATATGCTTGACCAGTTTTGAAAAGCAAATTGGCCCTCAGAGCCACATAGCCGCCGCCAGCACCGCGACGGGCGCACTGCGCCACAACCCGCTGGTCCCCGCACGACGCCGACCCGAGCATGCCGCTTGAAGCGCGCGCCGCTCTCCGCTCGCTGCCCGCACGCCGGCACGCGGCACGCGCACTGGCCCGGCCGCTGGCCATACATTGCACGAAAAACAAAAGGGGAGGATGGGAGTGGGGAGCGCCGCAAAGGCCCATCGTCGGCCATAGACCCGACGGCAAAGCTCCGCCGCCGGCCAAGCCGCCGCCCGCTCCCCGCCCCACGCACCACGCCGCGCGCGCCTCCCGCCATGTCGCCACCGCGCCAGACGCCTCTTCGCCGCCGCTCGTCCGGCCGCCCGGCCGACACCGCTGCTGCGGAATCGCGCGCCAAGACGCCCGGCACCGCTGCCTCGCACCCGGCCGCCTCTTTGCGCGCTTTGAACCGCCCGCATTTGAAGCCGAGCCGCACATGGGAGCCCGCCGCCACGCGCCGACCGCGCGCTTGAAGGGTCGCCGCCACACAGACTTATCGCCACAGACGCCGGCCGCCTCGCCACGCTTCCGCCGGCGGCCGCGGCCGCCGCTGCTCGCCTCACCGCTGGCGTGCTCCTTCACTTTGAGCCGGCACCTCTTGCTCCCATGGAAAGCCGCCGCTCTTGCTCATGGAGCCGCCACTGTCGGTGTGGGTAGGGAAACCCTACCCCCACATCCCTTTGAAGCAGCCGATCGGGCCATTTTTTTTTGGGCCAAGGATTGGGCTGATGGGTTTTTCGACCGGGGGGAGGCCATATGGGCGGCGATAATCACCCAGCAAAGCTAAGAAAAAAGGGGGCCTAAGAAGAAAAAAAAGAAAAGAAAAAAAAAGAAGAAAAAAAGAAAGAAAAATCCTGATTTTGCATGAAGGACCCTGTGATACTGAAAATTACAAGGACAATTACGCTAATGAGAAAATTTTGCATGAAGGCCCTCGTAGTTCAAAATTACGATAATTCTTCATGACTTGGAAGTTTTGCGAAAAACCCTCTGATTATCAAAATTACGAATTTTTCTCTGCACTTGAAATTTCGCATTTTAAACCCCTGAACTTGCGTTTCACGAAAGTCTTTTTCTAGCGAGAAAAGGGCCTCTAAATCCAAATTTTTGCATAATTTTGAAATTTGAAGCATATTTATTCTTGTTATTGTTATTTCTATGCTATTTATTATCAGATTTATGCTTTGATTATCTCAGAATTATTTATATTGCTTTAATCACTGGAAATAGCGAAAATCATGAAAAATGCATAGAAAAATACGAACACTAACCGGAGTTCAAGAGCATTGTGAGAATTTTGCAACCATTTTTATGCAGATTACAGCAGTAATCCTTTGAACTTTTGCATGAATATGAAGATGACCGCATCACGGATCGTGAATTGGCATCGACCAAAGATGACCGTAATTTGTATAAAATTTGTATCGCCTTCAATTCGTAGTAATGTAACCACGGATGAGCGTAAGATTGGCTCTCTCTACCTTTCACCCGAATGCGTGCAATCCGCACGCAACTATCACAAGACGACTACATGCGATGTCGAATTAATTGATATCATGCAAGTTGCGAAAACTCAAGATGATGTTCTAAGAAAGAACTACATCTCGCAGCCACCTAATAGCAATGTTGGCCATGAAGCCACTACTAGCGCTACAGGATGAAGCCTCTCACGAATGAGAGGAGCAAGAAGGGTAAGGTAGTGCATCGCACGTTATTGATGCTTTCACCTAAGAAAAAGGGCAAATGATAGCATGAGGCACACCTCGCCATTACAGGCACAGAGGATTCACATCCATTAGTTGCACTTATGAATGTGGGCACCCAAAGAGCCCCCATCATCCATCCTTTGGATATCGCAGCGACCGCAGCTGTAGCTGCCCAAGTGGAGAAGATCGCGCATGAAGCCGATCGAGGCAGAAGTTCCTGAATACTTCGTCTATTAGATCTAATGCACACATTGCAATCGGATCTTTTACATAAACTTGCAGTTTGTAATTGAAGCAGAACTTTGAATTATTGAATAATGGTTGCAAGCTCTAGGAGAGCAAAGTATTAAATTCTTATTATGAGTCCTGCAAGACTTATTTTCCCGTCTTTATAATAGCAAGTTATGTTCTGATATTTGAAGTATTTTATTTATGTGTTGCTTGCTTTCTGCTACATATTAATAAAGTACATTATATTAGAACGCGTGTGGCGCCCTATGGAGGAAGTCTGCTTAGCATGTAGCGGCACAACGAATACCATCCTGAGAGAAACGAAATTTTTCCAAATGATCAAGAAGAATGTTGGTAGTCTTACGACAATCACAGGCAGCGATACTTGTATAATACGCTCAGAAAGAGCCATAATTATACTCCCAATGGGCACAACTTTGGTCATTGAAGAAGACTTGTTGTACCCAGAATCGACTAGAACTCTCAAGGATATTTGCGCTAACAGCTCCATGTAGAGATCAAGAAGAGTATGGTATGAACACCGCCACTACAAAGCGTGAAGAAAGTGAAAAATAGCATTAGAATGTCTTCCTTCATATGAAATTGGGCTATACTACACTAATTTTAAGGCACTGCAATTTATACTGCCTTGAAAACCGTATTTAGAAGCTCCAACTTTTCTATCTCTCGGCATGATAGATTATACCGCCTATGTCTTAGTATGATGAGAGATATAATTAACAATTCATGGGGACATAATATGAATATAAAGATTTTGTGTGCCCTGCATGTGCCATGAGGAATTAATTATTAGACTTTGCTCAAAGCGAAGGATGAAGTCCTCGATTCTGGACCGTATCCAGGAGACATTTGTGGTCCTATACACTCTGTAAGGGTTATTTAGGTATTTTATGGTGCTCAATGATGCTTCCTTGGAATGGTCGCGACGATGTTTATTGTCTACGAGAAACCACGCTTTGCATAGCTAAATCCGCAGATAATTAAATTAGAAATATTTTCCCTGATCATCATGAGAAGTCCACCTGAATGGACAACGCTGGAGGACTTACTCCGAAAGCATTTGATGACTATTGCATGAAAATGGGAATTAAAAGTTGAGCATTTTGTACAAGCATGTCCGCACCCAGAATGGACTAGCAGAACTTTGAAGAATTGTAATTTACCAACTATATGTTGGGGACACGCAGTCCTACTCGCAGCAACTCTCATCAATTTTAGACCGTCGGCCTATAACATCCATCCACCTATGCAACTAGCGCAAGGGTCAGCACCGAAAACTACTCATCTTCGCAGGTTTGGTTGCAAGGTTTATGTACCTATACCACCACCGCAGCGAACTGCAATGGGCTTTCTCCGAAAGTCTGGGATATACGTTGGTTATGAGACAACATCCATAATTGAGTATTTGGACCTTATGACTGGAGATTTGAATAATGCCCGATTCGCTGATAGTACATCAAATGAGGTTAGTTTCCCGTCATTAGGGGGAGGAAATCAACCCTTGATGATAATGTCGGAGATGGGTAGACGACAACCATCACCGACAATAACATGTTGAGGGAAGGAAGGGACAGGTGAAAGTGGAGATTACCAGGGTCGGAAGTAAGGTGAGCGGAGGCACCGAAATCCATGTACCATTTCGATTAGCTCTGTTGCTGGAGGGACATGGTGTTGATGGCATCGACGAGAGAGGACGTGCTCCATTGCGGTGTTAGAGGTGCTGAAGGAAAACTACGAGGAGGTGACGCAGTGGCCAAATGTGCCTGCTACGTGGGGCATTGCCCGAGGGTGCCAGGTGTGGATGATGGTATCATCCAGGGGCGTTGAGGAGGTGCACCCTGGGTTGGCCACATCTGTAAAGATCCTGTCCACGGGTTGAACCATGGAGCCGAGGGAGCATTGCCACCGTGGGAGGAGCCAGCGCCATTACGATGCTTGTATTTCTTGTCATTGCTGCGAGAGTTGTGGGAACCACCATTGGAGTTGTTTCAGTTGAATGGGTTGTAGTTGTGGGAATAGGAAGGTGTGTGACAAGGATCAAATAATCCTCATTTTATTATTTATCTATAATTCTTATTATGGGTAAATGTACCGTCATGCTGTTCTTAGGTATACCCCTTATAATCATAAAGGAGAAGCCAACTAGGCGGTCGTAAGTCCTTCTACGACCACCCCCATAGTCGTAAGTATTTCTACGACCACCTCATGATCGTAAGTTCTTCTACGATCTTTCTCTGGTCGTAAGTTCTTCTACGACCAGTATGTAGTTGTACGTTCTTCTATGACTACTTTATGGTCGTAAGCTCTTTTACGATCAGGTCAGTTACGACCACTCCATAATCAATAGAGCCTACAGACGAGTGGGCCTAATTGATCAGGGGATCTAAGCAGTAATGTACGCTATTATTATCTAAAATAACTGCACGTAATACGCCATTATCTCTGACAAGTAACTGCCAGACGACATGAAGGGGTTACTACTCTGGTGATTACTATCATCAATACGCCCGTTATATGAAATAATGATGCGTCTCTTGACCTGGAGGAACGACTACCTCTTCGCACATTATATAAAGCCTGCAGCCAGAGACAATGGGGGACACGGCCGATAGGAGACACAATCGGTAACACGCAATCAGGAGGAGTACAAGCCTTAGTCTTTTCCAACTGATTGTAACCACAATACTCAATACAATACATACAGGAGTAGTTGTTATTCTCTCTGGAGAAGGTCTGAACCTGTATAAAAATCTCTGTGTTATTCTCTCTGCGTGATCAGTCGTGGAGACCTCTAAATCAAACAATCTTTACGTAAGATCGATTCTAAAACACCGATAGTGTGGATTTTGGATTTGTGGTGGAATATAGGACGATGGGGAGGGTGGATGATTTGGCATGGCTCACTTCGTCGAGGACAAGTAGGGAGTGAGCTTCAAGAAAATTTGGGAAGGGAGTTTTGGTGGCGATGATGGTTTTGATGGTTGCAAATTGTTTGTTGAGACCACGAAGAATGGTCATCAGCAATTTTGTTGTCAAGATCATCGAGAGCATCGGCAATGGACTTGAGCTTTTGACAATATGCCATGACCGACATATCACCTTGAGTAGTGTTGGTGAACTTGGCCTCCATGGTGAGTACTCGCACCTTCTTGTTGTCGTGGAAGAGTCCCTCGATACGAACCCATATCTCGTGTGCGGATGCACCAAGAGACAAGACAATGCCGAGTATTTCATCGCAGATGGAACCGTAAATCCAAGAGACAACCGAGAAATCGTTGAGATTCCAGTCGGTGTCGTCGGTTGGCTTGTTGGAGCCATCGATGTGATTCTGCAGCAAAAAGCGCCTGACCAGAACCGTGAAGAGCTCGCACCATTTGATGTAGTTAGGAGGATTGAGATTGAGGTTGGATGAGATATGGGATTTTATGTTGGCAACGGTGAGTGCTAGAGTGGAAGTTTTGCTATTTTCTTCCATGGTGATGGGAAGGGGAGGAGGAAAGGTGGCGTGTGCCGCTGGGGAAGAAAGCACACGGGAGGAGGAAGGTGGGCAGGGTGAGGAGAACGCCGCCGCATCTGATACCATGAAAGCATAGCACGCAATGATCTTTCTCATTGATGTGATTCGATACATATAATACAAACATAATCAACTAACTAGAAATATCTTTCGGGATGATCTAACCGATTACAGAAGATAGCCATCTAGATATACAAGAGGTTTCCACATATACAAGATACACATTCCAACATGGATGGCACAATCAGAAAAATAAGTTCTCGTAGCACCTTGCTTGGCAAAAACTCCATGCTCTCTCTCTTTACTTTTCCCATTCCTTACTCCTCTCTCCCTCAGCTCAATTTTCTAAACTAGAGTAGCAATGATCGATGGGCCACTGGCAGTGGTGGAACTACCGCCGGGGCAAGCGAGGGCGGCTGCCTCGGGTCTCCCGGGTGGACCCCCCGGCCAGCCCGTCGACGCCCTCGGCCAAGGCCTAGCCGGCATGGCGCCATTGCCATGAGAGCGCTATGCACATGCGCATAGCCACTGCTCCCCGCGCCGCATGGGCCATGGATCGAGACGCGCCGAGTGGAAGCCGGCAACCCAAGCCAAATGCACACTAGGTAACCATAATTCCCCATTCCTCCTATCGGTCGTCTCCACTCTTCCTCCTATCGGTCGTCTCCACTCTCCAACACCTAGTCTCTGTCTGGCTGACCCCTCCATGGCTCCACACTCCACCATGTAGCCGCCGCAGTGCGACGCGGGTTGAGGCGGCTAAGCGGGCTGCGCGCGAGGGCTAGCGGTGTCTTTGTGTCAAGGGCTACTGGCGTGGCGCGATCAGGGCTAACGTAGCATACAACACGAGCATGGGCGAGCGTTGAGGTGCGGCGCAAGGCTACGGCGGGGCTGCGTGGGGACGGTGAGGGCGTGAGGCACCGACGACCACTGAGGCTCAGCGCGGCAAGGCGTGGGGCACACTAAGCCAGCCACCGAGACAGGCATCGAGGTGAGCCACTGAGCCTTAAGCCATTGACTCATCTTGAAGTCTTGAATTTTGATTTTCTAGAGTATAATTTTAGTAAATTTTAATTTCTTGTAGAAATTTTATAAGAAAATAAGATCAATACAGACTTATTTTAGAACCGCAACAGTAGATGACAATTTCCAAGTGTAAGCGGTTGAAACATCTAATGCCATTACCAACACACGCAAGTTTGCTTCACGGCCGACGCGGCATGGCGGTGCCTGGACAACAAGTGGCTCTTCTTCTAGGGCAACTCCAACCATGTCGACACCATCTGGAACCTCCTAGTCTTTGTTCTTGGAGTCACGGAGTATGTTGCACAGTTCTGGGTCGGAGTTATGGCTGAAGTGCGAGCGCGTGGGCACCCTGTGCCGAGGTGTTCTACTACCCCGCAAATCGATTCTCAGTCGCCGGCGGATCGCGAGCGCAGGTGCTTTGGCCAATGTCGGTGGATCGCGCTGCTGTGTTCTTCGCCCTTGGAAACGGAACTAATCGGTGTCCATGGCCCCGTCGAGGCTTTGCTATTGTGGATGCAGATGTCTTTGTTCATCTAGGGGAAGGAGGAGAGAGCAAGAAGCCTGTGCACCGGGTCGACGACGTAGATGAGTGCAGCACCTCGATCAGGAGGAGAGAGTGGGTGGATAAACAACGATAAGTTGGAAGGAGGATACCAGAAACTAGTTTTGTTAAAAACCACAGATACTCGTTTTTTCACAATACATGAAATTATGTGTTTAGGGGTAAACGAGTTTTCCTTATCCATGGGTTACTTAGATCATCCAAACAAGGCTTTCCTAAATTCAGGCTAAAAGCGGTTTTAGTAAAATTGGTTTTCATAAACAGTTTTGCTACTTTTAAACCGCCTGGAATTTTCTTAAATTTAAGTCACTTGTTATGACCATTGAATTTGTATAGAGATTAATGTATCATAGATTGAATATTAATCCAATAGATAAAAAGATAACTTATGCTTACAAATATTTCAGTCACGTTATAAATAGACAATCCTTTTCATAAAATACCTGATCATTTCTCCTGCGTGGGGTCGTGGTTTGTATGGACCTCACCATACGTCGTGAATCCGTGTCCTGAAACTGTACATACTGGCCGGCTGCTGGAATTTATAACGTTACATTTTCTAGTACCATGCGTTAATTCCAACTTTCCAAGTGAGGGTATGCCAGCCAGACTTAGGCTTTGTTTGGAAACCTCGATCCCGGCCGGGATCCCCGCCAAAACCCTGGGCTGGAGTCCCACGAGGAAACTTTCCCCGGGTCAGTTAGAAGACCATTTGGGAGTCCACGGACGGAGATTTTCAGCCGATCCGCGATACCCCGTGGAAATGATAATCCTCGACCATCCGGGATTGTTCTCCCGCGCATCGTGCGAGGCGCGACCTCTCCATCGCACCGCGAGATGGTGCGACCGTCGAGCTCATCCACGGCGCGGCTGCTCACCGTGCCGCGCACTCTACTCGCCCCACCATCACCACCACCCTCTCCTCCGCCCCTCCTCTCCCTCTCCTCCTCCTGCGGCTGCTCACCGTGCCGGCACACCTCTGCGCTGCTCGCCCCCACCACCACCCTCCCTTTCCCCTCCCCTCCTCCTCCGCGGTCCACCTCTGCGCCTGCTCGCCCCCCACCACCACCCACACACCACCACCGTCACCACAACCACTACCACCGCCTCCCCCGCGCCCTTGAGAAGGATCTTTAGGCAGAGGCTTGTGGATTTCTTCAGGGACCATCCTGAGGTATGATAATCTTTCATTTTCATTCTTTGCTATTACTTCAACATAAGTACTTGTGCCATTTTATGAGTCGAATGAAAATAGACTAGTTACTATATGGTTAGGTGCTAGTTCTTGCTAAATATAATATGCTATTTCGGGGTATTCATAGTTTGAATTAAGGATTCATGGTGCCTCTGTTATTTATCTTTCAGGGAGATGACATTCCAGAGCATGAGCTGCCACATCCATTTAATAAAAAAAAATCAAGTGTGGCTCAGATCACACCACGAGCTGGTCCTGAAGCTGCGTCTGCAGTACCATCGTCGAGTCTCACTGAACAGCAGCCTATCTGCAATGTGATTCCTGATGTTGAATTACTACATCTGTAGGTGAAGTTGAAGAGCAATTGAGTTTATTGGAAGAGTTCGTTCAGTTGGATCTCTGAGAAGATCTGCATGAATCGGAGATGTTTTCTGTTTGGTAAACATTCTTATCCGATGCATAAATGTTTTTCTTGTAGTATTGAAATGGACAACAAATACATATTGAACATATATCCACGGCCAACCAATTTACGACTATTCTCTTCCACTACTCGGACATATGCTAATTCGTGGCGTTATTCATTTTCGTTGAAATTGGATGTGGGGCGCTTCGTGTTGGTCGCATTTCATCCGTTTCTCTCATCGGGAGGTTCCATTGCAGAGCGTGATGAGTGTGCGCTACGATCGCAAACGTGAAATTTTTATCGGCTAGCACAATTGGATTTTAGTACTGCGAGGATTTCTGCGGCTGAATAGAGAAATTCCATTTGATTGCTTTGGATTAAGAGCGAAATATGTTGTTTCTGGTATCTTTAGCGCGACTGTCTGTTTCTAAATTTTACTTTTTTTAAAAAAATTCATGGCTGAGATTTTTATCCCTATTATTCCCAAACGGTAATAGGGATTTTGTTTCCAAAAAGGAAGATTTCCCCTCAGGTTGAGGGGGATTCTATGTGCTCTCAAAATCCTCTCTGGGATTTTGCTCCCTGGTTTTCCCACCCTTTGTTTCCAAACAAGCCCTTAGGGAATTAGACGACACATCAACGAGGGATATGGATCGATGATATGCTGTACTTACTCGTATAGACTGATCTGGCCAACCAACCGCACGAATAAATAAGCTCACTAGAAAGACATGGCAGCTTAAATCGAGTATGCTGATGGGCAAGGGAGAAGTTCAGGGAACTGAGCATGGCATACAGTGCCATCGCACAACATGTGAGGGCTCTATCAGCAAAAGAATAAATTGAATGGCCACCATATCCTCCCGGCCTCACACATGTCGCATCTGCATAGGCACAGTACACTGTTTCCACATATATAATTCAAGTGTCACCTCGTATTACACGCAATGACGCAACGCTTAGCTCCCAGTATGACCGAGTAAGAGTTATCTGGTCTAAGGTTCAGAGAAACAGAGACGGCCCGCGCCCGGGCGACGCATCTGGACGTGTCGACGGTGACAGATGATGGGTCTTTCATGGGCCATGGTGTAACTGTCAACGGTTGATGTCTTATAAACTGCATCGCCTAGGGAACGAGCATTTTACGACCATTCAAGAGCAACGACTAAAGTGTTGCCTTTTTGCCTTTTTGTATTGGATTGGCAGTAGGCCACGGCAGGGAATACACCGGAGTAATCTCTGTGAAGATTTTCCCGTGACTGCTCATGGAAGTATTTGTCCTAGTGGCCACCGGTCCATCGACTTAGCGAAGACACCGTGTAAGGGCACCTCTTGACCCGATCAGAGAGTACCAAATACCTCTTCGTATAAAGCGAAAGTTACAAAAAGACTTGGCACAACAGTCTTGGATGAAGGACACAAATACCTTCCTCGCTTAGAGCGAAAGGGTACAATACACTCTAAAGCAAAAGGAATCCAGGAAGGCTTCACTCTAAAGCCACCTCGTACAAAGTGAAGGGATGCAGGAAGACTTCGCTTCGGGTCCACCTTGCATAGATCGAAGTGAGTCAAGATTACCAATGGACCTAAGTAGAGATGTGGTGTACAAGGTTTCATTGTGCACCAAAGCTACGTATAGAAGGTTGTAAAGATCACAAAACCTTTATAATTATACGACCTTTCTAACGGTAATATTGTAATCTCTCATACTTTGTTGTAACACTATAAATAACCTCTCCCCCTTGCAAAGAGGGGGACTATTGGGAATAAAAAAGACATACTTGTTGTAGTACCACTTCTCCCTTTTCGAGGACCTCGGGCATCGCCCATTCGTTGTGAGGAATCTGGAGATCCCTCGTTCTCTACTTTTTAGTTTGTGGCCACAATAGTATTAAACGGGTTGGAAACAAGAAAAGACTTTCCAAATAGTTTGAACATCCTATTTAAGGTACGCACTTACGTTGCGTAGTGTTCTTCATATGGTCAGACCGTGTCAACTTCGCAATATTTTAGCGTTGGCAGTACTGTAAGTCTGTAACATAATTAGTTCACGCGTAGGCCTGGTGAAGTCTGGACAACAAGAAAGGAACGAAGAAAAGAGAAGTGTGTTGAACGCATGAAACAAATGATCTCCTTTTCTTGTCCAATGTGTCACTGCATCCTTCTTATCATAGTGGAACACTACGTTTGCATCCCTATTGCATTTCTCCCCATACTAGACAACAAATCTCAAATAAATGGTACCATGAATAGATTCAAAACTCTTAAAAAAATTGAGTTCCCTATATACTATATACATAAGTTGGTTGCTCATGCCAGGCTTTTCGATTTCGTTTTTGGAAAAATTTCGGAGGCGAGAGAAATTGCCAAAATTACCAAAATTTCGGCAATTTTGAATTCAATTTGGGCAAATGGCCGAAATTGGCATTCAAATTTGACTAAATTTCATCAAAAATTTGATGAATTTTGTCCAAATTTTGAATTATATTTGAATTTGGCATGGATTCATGTGCAACCGAAATTTTTTGACCGAAAGGGCAAAATTTCGAGCTCCAACGACATGTATGAAATTTCACGGAATTTCGCGAAATTTCGTCGAAATTTGGAACCTTGGCTCATGCATATCAAAATTTTCAATAAATTAGCAAGCCATAGATTATCATGCCACAAGACACGTCCACAGAAGATCAACTAAGACACATGCACAAACATACACAAATCCATCCACACAAGATCCTCAAGGTGTAGCCGCCATCACTACCGTTTCAAATACTCAGGTGTAGCCACCTTGAAATAACGACCAGGGAGATTTATTTCAAGGGGCGATTTTCACATAAATTTCCTGATTGTTTATCAGTCATAAGTATTTCCATCAATTGGATCACATCCAACAACTGAGTAGCCAACACATATTATTCTCCATGTAAATCCAACTACCACAAAAATCAGACTTAGAATTTCAAAAGTCGGGCAACTTACGGATAAGAAACTTGTTGTTTCAATCAAGCCAAGACAATGTCTTTTGTTTTTGAATCTGGATTTCCTGTTCTCTTCACGTTATTTCATCTTATACGTGCATTGCCAGCACTGGACCATATTATAGGTTTGGTCTAGCCTATACATGAAAAGGGACAATACTCAAATATACATAAGTAGAAAAGTTTCCCTTAGAAACTTTCGTCGAAAATGGTCAGCGCATAAAGTTACTTTTTTGTGGTACAACCACTAAAATTTTTCGATTTATCACAAATAAGCTACAAAATGTGTCCAAACATAGAATTTACTGCCAATTTTGCTTTTTAAAAAACAGTCTTGCTACTTTTAAGTCGCCTGAAATTTTCTTAAGTTTAAATCACTTGTTGTGACCATTGGATTTGTGTAGAGATTGATGTGTCATATGATTGGATATTGATCCAATGGATAAAAAAGATGACTTATGCTTAAGAAAATTCCAGTCACTTTATGAATAGACAATCCCTTAATTTTAATTGCAACATCCAGTTCTATATATGGGTCATATGTACTCTGTTCCTTTTAAACACGTACATGCGCATGCATTGAGCTTTGCAGTCCCGAAGAGATCATAGAAAAGTTTTGTCAAGAAACTAAGGGTATGTACAATGCGAGATACTTATATACAAATATTTTTAAAATAGAATATAGTCATGTCATTAAGTAATTATGTAAAAATCATATTCTCCAATACAAGCATCTCTTTTGTAGGTGCTTAGATGATTGTATTATCTATTTGATCATATATAGTTACATACGTAAACACCTCTTAAGCATTGGTGTCTAATCAAGCATCGGTGTTATAAAATAAACACCTTATCTATCCTATATGGCAAGAAAGATCAGTTTTTTCTTTGCTAAGCACATCTCTAAGCACCTGCATTATAACGCTCTAATAAAACAAAATATTTCCCTAAAGAAAAAAAAGCAAATCCTACACATCACCTAGCTATAGATATTTTCCCTTGCTTAATTATGTAGCACCCAAACTCCTGTGTCCGAAACTTCTGGTCCCTTCTTATCATCACGTAAGTTAGCTAACCAGTAACCACCGTCCGACGCATGGCGTCCTCGGCGCTGCAGGTAGCCTCCTGGCGAAGCCGCGGGACCGCACGTACAGTGCGGCGCTGTATCCCGGCGAAGCCGCGGGACCGCACGTACAGCACGGCACACAGCGCCGTACCGACGGCGCACGTCGCGCCCCAGACGAGGAAGGTGTCCCGGTAGCAGCCGGCGCCGACGCAGCGGTTGCTCCCGTGTGCCTCCTTCTGGTAGAGGAACGCGGCGAAGTAGCCGAAGCAGAGCGAGCCCACGGGGATGTTGGTCACCAGCACGTTGTGGTTCACCCCGAAGTTCTTGGTGCCGAACAGCTCGCTCGTCGCCGACACCGCCACCGAGGTGATCGCGCCGGTGCACGTGCCGACCACGGCCGTGCTAGTGTACAGGAACATGTCCCTCGGGTCCAGCAGCAGGAAGAACGCGCCGGCCATCGGGGCCATCAGCGACGCCATGGACGCCGTTCTTGATATCGAGTAGCCACTCCTGCTCAAGTAAACCCAAACCTTTTATAGTTAGGACAAGTAAAAAAAGACTCCAATATTTAAACAGAGAGAGTGATCAGGGCATGCGATGAACACAACAGAGTGATGCTTACTTTGCAGTGTAGTAATCCAAGAAGGCAGGAAGTAGGCGGCCGAAGAATCCAAACGAGGACGACAGGGAGACGAGAGTGGACAGGTCGCTGAGCCCTCGAGACTCGGCGATCTGCCCCAGGTTGTTGAGGAAGACTAAACCCAGCGTGCCACTGAACATGTAGCTGAAGAAATAGAGCCAGAAGTCAAGTCTCCGCAGCAACCGCAGACCACCGACCTCTTCGTGAAATCTCTGTTGGAAGCCCTCCTCCTCCTCCTCCTCCTCCACCTCGACCATCGACACCGTCTTGGGCTCGTCGGTGGCGAGATCGTGGACTCTGTTCTCCTCTTCGCTTCCCGTATCTTGTCCATGCTCTCCCGGACTTTGAGCGCCACCGGGATCAGTATCGGGATGGCGAGCAGCACGTAGAGGCTAACCATGTGCTCTTTGGCCGAGAGCCCGGTGGACTTGGAGCCTATGCTGCCCACGACGGCGCAGGCTCCAGTGGCCAGCGTGATCGCGAACATGGCGAGGAACGCCGCGCTGGTCCTCTTGTGGCTTTTGAGGTCGACCACTCGGAGAGACGGCGCCGCCACGAGGGTGACGAGCATCGGCACGACGGCATTGAGGAGAAGGTATATCTTCGCCTTGGAGAACCTCGCGACTGCCCCCCGCGAGATCGTCTCGGCCATGGTGGTGTAGAACTTGGCGCTCAGCCCGAGGTAGCTCGTGGCAAGGCTCACGGCCACTCGGCTGTCGGAGGGGAAGTTCTTGATGCAGAGGAGATAGCACACGGTGTTGATCCAGCAGATGCCGTTGCCGGCGACGGAGGTGAGCACAAACAGATGCCAGTACGCGAGCCCGGCCCTCTCCAAGAAGAGGAACTGCACGCCATACCCAACGAGGCCAAAGGCCGCGCCGGTGACCGCCACAACCCACAGAGGAAGGTACAGGGCGGCGACTCCCGCGAACCAGCCGAAGAGCTTCCCGGCGTCGGAGGCGAAGGCGAGGAAGTTGAGCTGCACCTGGGAGATGCCCTTCATCTCCTTGAGCTCCGACGAGTAGACCGGGAAGTCGGCGTTCGGGCCGTTGATGGTCTGGAGCCAGACGCTTCCGACCAAGCTCAGCCAATGGGCTGAGGAAGGAGAAGGCATAGTGTGGAGGAAATTTGTTTCCGGTGCCACGTACCGGCAGTATCAGGCGAGATGTGGTCTTTATGCGATCTCGTCGAACAGCCGGACAACGATAAATGCACGATCGACGGCGACGGCTCCGATCAATATTGCTTATGTGGTTTCTCGTTGACCATTATGGTCTGTGGCAAGCAGCTTATATAGTGTTGGGTTTGGGCCAGGAGTGACAGGCACCTGACATAATGGAGATGGCCGGTTGGGGTTGGCAGCGTGGAAAAGAAGGCAATAACAGCGCGACAGTGGGACGGCAGAAAGAAACAGCTTAATTTCAGGAGGCGCGACCGTGCGAGATCACATTAACATCCGTGCATGATTCATACTGTTGATCCGGCCGTCGTCATTTGGAAGCTGCCATACTCATATCTCGCCAAAATTGGAAGCCGCTAGGTTCAGGTGTGAGACGGCGGACTGTGCGGTGTGTGTTATTTCTGTTGGCGCTCCTACGTGCAGTTCATGGCTCAGATGCCTCGGAGCCGCTCACCGCTAAGCTGCAGGCCGCGACGTACAGACCAGTCTCGCAGCGATCAGAAACTACGTTTTTACTACGTGTTATTCACCAGAAATCTGATCGAAGAACGTGTTAGGCTGTGACGCCGCGAGGTATCATATCACTGTCAAAGCAAAGTTCAAGAGGGTAGCAAGAGACGGCAAGCTTCGTAACTGCATGGCACATCATACCGAGGACCCGGGTTAATCGAGGTGGCAGCTTGTAGTTTATTCCTTCACAGTGCCGGACGTCTGCATTTGAAGACAAACAGTTGCAACAGGAGGGCTTCGGATGTGTTTGATACATATTCAGTTACGTGTTTTCTTTTGAGGGAGCAACATGGAGGCTTTCCCAATCGTACGTTTCTCCTCATCATCAAATATAACTTAAATGTTCGATATCAATCATCCAATTGAACGTAACAAAAATCGGTGAGGTGTAACAATTATTTAGTAAATCTGAAACAAATCTCCGTCCGATACAAAAAAAAAAACCAATTCCCTATTTACAGTCGATCCCGCAACAAAAATAAACACCTCGTGCAACAAAACAACACCAACTCCACGATGCAACACAGAAGAACTCGGTTGCAACAATTACCAATAGTTATTGTAACAAAAAAACTCTTGTGCAACAACTCAATTTAACTAATTCAACAAAAACACCACTTGTAGCGACACGGTGACATCATGCTGGTCTGAACCATCAGAAAGACGTATGCTCATGTGCAACCGTGGCTTCCAATTCAAGATTCCAAGAACCGATCGAGGGCTCGTGTATTGAGATTGCCATCAACTGGAGATCATGGTCACCATGAGCTAGTGATGATTTCATGCTTTGCAAGGACAGTTTGTAGACCAGTACACTCGCGATGCATAATTGCATTGCGCAACTGAAAAGTCTTCAGGCTTGAGTAACTTAGGCTTACTGATCGAGTCAGTACTTGATGGCCTATTTATGAGCTGATCAATCTTACTATCACGGATGTTCAACTTTGATACCCTCCTAACGTGCAGTAGCCCTTTGACGAAGACTCAATGATCCTCGATTAACGAAGCTACTTATCTGTAATATTTGATATGGATAAGGCCCTTAACAACCATCGGAGATACCCCGGTTGTTAGAATCTACAACGACGAGTGAAGGTTACGATCATTTTATGGTCGTAAGGTCTATCGTGACCACCCTATGGTCATAAGTTTTGCTATAACTATTTTATGGTCGTAAGGTTTGCTACGACCATGGCCACTTGTGACCACCTTATAGTTGATAAACCCATAGATATGTGGATCTTATCGACTAAGGACTCTGTACACTACATTTATTCACGCGTGGTAGTTAATACATATGCTATTTATCTCTAACATAACCACATGTAGTGTACATGGCGAACGTGCAGGAGGATGTCTCTCTAACAACCACATGGCGAACGTGCAGGAGGATGTCTCTCTAACAACCACCGTAACCAACGTGCGCATTCAGGCAACGGTCAAGGCGTCTCCTGATGCACAACAACTGTCACCCCTTCGGAGGCTATATAAAGAGCAATGCCGGTAGACAGGAGAGAGGACAAAGGATTCAAGATCCAGAGATTTCGTAAGCCATTAGACTTGGTCTTTGGTGGCTTCTCTCATTGTGTAAACACATTCAATACAAGAACACAGGAGTATAGTTATTATTCTCTCTGGAGAAGGTATGAATCAATCTGGAAAAAACTTCTATCTTTTCTTGTGTGATCTCGAGTACCGTCCAACATTTATAGCATAAGATCGATAGTAAAACATTGACAGTTGGTGTCGATCGTGGGGACACTCCGTCTATTTTCTTCGTTTTTACCCAGATACCTCTGTGGCAAACGAGTGAAGTGAGGAGAATTGGTTCAATCTCGCAGATTACGCAAGACTTGACGTGAATGTCTGCTACGACTACGAGCAGGGCGTCGTTTTGTTCGAGGGCAATACCAACTCCAGGGACCCTTCACCGGTCCCAGGGGATCGCACCACGGACAAGATCAATGAGGGAACCTTATCTCTAACGCTCTCACCAACACCACTACACCCAGAGGGGGAGTTAGAATCCTCACAGGGCAAGGGTAACCACAACCAGTGCTGTCTGGCAACAGGCATTGAATGCAGCAAGGTTCCCACCTCTGAGCACTCAGACCCATCCAAGGATCCCCGGTCTCCTTCGTCGAGTCTTGGAACGCGCGATTCCAGGGCTCGATCGCCATCTGTTATCCGTCATACCACGATTACCCCTACCCGGGACACAGTCAAACATACTGCAATTGTGGATTCGACCACATACCCGGAGAATTCGTCTTCGATCGGAGACAGTTATAACCTAGAATTCCCCTTTCTAAAGGGGTTTACTCTGAGTCATTAGACATTGTCTTTCAACAACTCATCGAGCCAGGAGGGCTCGACCACAAGCGATGACGATAACACCCAGGAGGTCTTCATCCTCACTATATAGATCCTAGTCACTCTTCGTGAAACATGACTTGGGATGCTGCCCATCGCACACATGCTTTGGGCACTTGTACGAATGGCGAGAACCCCTCTGACGACGAGGGAAATCTCAATAGTCATGAGCGTAGCTGATATCCTCGAGGTGATCGCACTCTACCAAGAGATGCCCCGGCAAACTCAGATGTAGAGTGAGACTATCCGGGGAAGAAGGATTGTGTCGGGACCCAGAATTACGATTCTGGAACCCTCTGTGTATACTGCACTAGTCCAGGATCACGCTAGTACACATGAGGTTAACACGAGCAAATATCGATCCACACAGCGATAAATAAAGTAAACGGTTAGTTTGAATAACAAATAAGGGTTTTGACCTTATGGTCGAGTTTACACTTATTAAGCCACGCGAGGCTAACGATAAATAAAGCGGCGTGGAGCGGAAAACTCGGCGTAGATCCACCAATTCACCACAGCAACCGATGGGATCCGGACCTAACGAGCGATCGGCCTTGCGAACTCCTCCTCGAAAGCAAGGCGTATACTCCTCCTCTTCTGTAGGTTTGGGCGCAAGTTTTACAACAAGCGTGAGTACACAACCGTACTCGCAAATCATACCACAGAATGCAATGTATAGATGCAGGCTTATTCCAAATAAAAGGCTTCTGTGGTTCTTTTGCGTAAAAGTAACATTTGCAATTGAATACAATAATAGATTGAAAGCATAATTCAAAACAAATAGACAATACTAATTTATGATTGTTTCCACAAAGACACACACCAAAGCAGTTATTTAACATAGCCATATGATTGAGGTCACACGACTCCCATTCCCACATTTTATGAAAACTACCTCATGTGAAATCCCGAGCATGTCCATGATCCATGACGCGGCTATTCGAATAGATTGATTAACACTCTGCAGAGGTTGTACACTTTACCCACAAGATACAACTAGTGTAGCAAGCACCAATCGTAACAAAACAGTTTGGAAACTTCATCTCAAACATTGACACTCCCGGTGTGCTTACAAACCGCTATACCGGCTCACATAGAATTGGTATAACACACATTGGACGGGGAAGGCGAATCGTCCCGCGATGCAACCACTAAGTAGTCACACCTCCACCTGTCACATAGCCTAACCTATCCACGAACATCAATGCGAGAATCCATAACTTACTAAGTTAGGCCCGTCCCATACGGCATGTGGTGCGTCAGAAGGCTCGATTCAATGGCGCACAAAGTTAAGTCCTTAATTGACCAAGGCAAGACTTCCATGTTCTAACTAAGTCACAAAGATTATCATTCCCATCACATAGACCACCATGTCACAGTCTCCACCACTTGCCTCGGTCTAAATCCTTTACCACCCGGTTGGTTTTAGTGCAACACATGCCATCACGAAGTAATAACACATAGCACATATTTTACACAAAGTTCCATAGTCACTTAGTCATAATTAATATTTGCAACTTACATATGATGTGAGACTCGTAGCATGGCTAAGCAACTGTACTCGCATCTAACCAACCCACGTTGGTGCTATAATATTACCAACTAATAACCAATCTAGGGTGACAAGGAATTATGACATACAAGGCCAAAGTGTGATAGCAATTTGGATAATAACTATGCCCAAAGCATTTAAATAAATAATTAAAGTAGAATGCATTAATTTAACACAAAGTAATTTGAAAACTAGGTTCAAGATGATCAAATGTATGACTTGCCTTGGAAAAGGTCTATGTACTGGTCTTGATCTTGAGGTGTTCCTTCTTCCACAAAATTCCCCGACGAATCGACGTCTACTCGCAAACGAGACACAAACAAATAAAACAAATAAATAACAGAGGCAAAACAAACTCCAAAAATTAAATAAAAATCTCAGATAAATAGATCTTGAATTTATACAAATTTAGAAATTTGAATGGGCTCAATCGGAGTTAGGATGCAAAAGTTATGAGCTCTGTAAGTTTAAATATAAAAAGAAACCCTAATTTGGATTTTCTGGATTTCCCGAATTATTTCTCTAAAGAAAATTCAGATTAATGCGCAATGATGATGTCAGCGAGGATTTCCGGAAAAGAAATAATAAAAAGAAATCTCTTACATGTGGGACCCACATGTCAGTGGCACGGCTCACGGTGGACTAGGTCCACCGAGCCATCTGGATCGGCACACGGCCTGAGGTGGCACGCGCCGAGGTGAGGTGGACCGATGGCCGGCGACACGTGGCGCAAGGGGGGGGAGCTGGCGGCTGAGGTGGATGGCCACGCACGCGGACACGCCAGATGAGCGCAGCGCTCGGGGACCGGATCCGGCGTGCGGCTTCGCCGGCGGCGCGGATGGCACGGGAGGTAGAGGGTGACACGAGGATCACGCGGTGTGCTCACCGGTGCAGGGACAACCAAGGTGGCGGCGGTGAGGTAAAGCGCGGCGAAGTCTCGGCTCGTCGAGATCGGGGCTCGGTGGTCTTCCGGCGAGACCAAGGCCACCAGAGGTGAGGAACTCCGTGCGATCTGAGGGTGCGACGAAGAGGCGCGCGGCACCGACGCGGAGAACAAGCTCGTCGGAGTTGCGGCGCGCGATTGCTTCTCCGAGTTTTGCGGCTGCGCGGGTTGGAGTCGGAGGCCGAGGGCTAGCTCCTTTATATAGGCGGCTCGAGGAGGTCTAGGGCACGGACGGCGAAAAAGGCGGCGGAGTCGATCGTCCCCGACTTCGGAGGCGATGAACGGTGCCTCGGTGGGGCTCGCTTGTCGCGGCTCGGCGTGATCGCGTGGGAAGCGGAGCAAGTCGGTGGCCGGTGGGGCCGGACGGGTGTCGCGCGTGCGGAGAGGAGGGCGATGGCGGGGTCCACTGTCGGTGGGAGGCGGGCTCCGCGTGCCGTGGCCGAGGTGGCGGTGGTGGCGTGGGAATAGGAGTGGGCCGAGGAGATTAGGCCCGAGACTATTTCGAGATTTTTAATAGTTTTTCTAATTTAGAAAATACCAGAAATTCAAATAAGCAATAGAATATAGCAAATGAACTCAGAAAAATTCTAGAAAAATCTAGAAAATATATCTGAGCACACATAACCCAAATAAAATAGTTTTGGCTATTGTTCAAGTTGGGATTATTCACATTAAATGTTTTTTATTGTAAAGTCCAATATTAAGCTTTTGAAATTAAATTCAAATAAAATCCAAATGGTGAATTTTCTCCTACTAACTATTAAAAGATTTTAAGCTCAAAATTGGGATGTTACAAACCTCCCCCTTAAAGGAATCTCGGCCAGAGATTCGGGCTAGCTAGAGAAAAGGCTAGGAAACTCGGCTTTGGCTCTTCTTCACGTTCCCACGTTGCTTCTCCTTCGAGTGGTTGCTCCACCGACCTTGCAAAAGCGAAGCAGTCTTGCTTCGTGAGCGCTCTCGACATCCAAAATCTTAATCGTTTGCTCCTTGTAGGTAAGATCCTCCTTCAAGTCAATTGATTCGAACGGGCTTGCTCTTACGGCACACGAAGGCACTTCTTCAACTGCGAGACATGAAAGACATCATGTACTCCTTTGCTAATGCGGTAGCTCAAGCGTAAGCAACTTCTCCACGGCGTTCCAAAATCTTGAGCGGACCAACATACCTAGGGCAAGCTTCCTTTGGCATGAAACCTTTTGACACCTCTGAGCGGGGTCACTCGAAGATAAACGAAATCCTCGGGTTCAAAGTCGAGGTCACGGCGGCGATTATCGCATAGCTCTTACGCTGGTGAGCTATCTTCAATCTTTCTCGATCATGGCCACTTGCTCTTCGCTTCTTGAAGGACGTCGGACGGCGATCGTCATTGTTTCGACCAATTCAACGGGTTGGCGAGCACGGCCATACAAGGCTTCAAATGGTGACATTTGCAGACTAGCTTGGTAACTATTGTTGTACGAAAATTCTGCATACGGTAAACTTTTATCCCACCGGGCAGCATTAGCTAGAGCACAAGCTCTCAGCATATCCTCCAATATCTGATTAACTCTTTCAGTATGTCCATATGTCTGTGGATGATACGCGGTACTGAAATTCGGATGGGTGCCCAATGCTTCATGCAAGCTCTGCCAAAAACGAGAGGTGAACTGTGAGGACCCCAGTTTATTTGGCTTGTAATGCTTAACCAACCACCTGGCCCTAGCATCACAAATCAAATAAACCGAGCCTCGAGATATGTATACTTCCCAGAAAGCAGTATACATACATCACCACAAAATTATGCATCAACTCCATTCCAAACATAGAGTCCAAATATTACACTACTAAGCAGAAGGTAAACAACAGTAGAATATTACAGACCAGGGCCGACCGGCCAAAAGATACATAAATAACGGAAGAATGACAGCGGAAGCAAAAGTGCCATAAGATGGCTATAAACAAAGCCAATCAGTGTGCCTTCAACCCACAAGGCATCGACGGATGCCAAGCCTAGTCGTCGAACACGGCGGCAAAAACTCACGAAGTGAGGCCCTTGGGGCTCACCTTCTTCCTCTGCAACAAAACATTAAGCAAAACAACCGAGTACAAAGATTGTCTTTGTACTGCAAGACTGACGTGTGAACTAGCGGACTGTTCATATGCTACATGCGAGCTTATTTGGTGGAGGTCATATGTTTCATTTGCACAATGCCAAATTTATTTGCAATAATATAATACTGATTCGAAGGCAAGTTTGCAATTCATTTTAATTGAAATAACAGATAAGGATAATAATAGCAAAAGAGTAAAGATAAACAACCTAGAAGTGACTATCCCAATAGTCACCACCACAATATACGAATCCCAGTTCGTACCACATAAAATTTTTAATTAAAAGGTTGTAGTCTAACTCTTGAAAAGCTTACCCAAGCGTGTCCATCACCTAGGGCGAGGCTATTCGAATAGTTTTAACCTGCGCAGGGTGTACCATCGCACCCACACTTCGATCGCCTTTAAGCCAAAGCACACTTCCGAAGGTATGCGGCCAGCTAAGTCCTACGAGACTTTTTCCAATATTGTGTATTAACTACGAGCCGCTCGTATGGATAGAAATCCATACGCTTACATGGTAAAGCCGAAAGACAACTACCTTTGCGGGGTAAAGCTTTTGGACAACTACCATACTCCCAACACCATCCCTCCTGCGACCTCCTGTGACCCGGAGTCAATACACGCCAGAGTACTAGGTCAAGAGAGGTCCCATATACTCTAGTGTGGTTAGCGCGAAATGCTGGATAACGGTACTCACAAGATGTTCGGTCCTTAATTGACCGGGCACCATTCCAGTCACACCCAAAAATCACACCTCTTACCATTGTGCCCGCGCTAAATCGTTTTGTTTTCGTTTTAGTTTTGCAATTAACATAGCATAAGTTGAATCATAAAAACAGCAATAATAATTTTTATGTGATCAAGATCATCGACTAAGTCGATGATCGCCCAATTCTACCGGAAGCTAAGCATGGCTAAGCAACTGAACTCGTAATCTACTAAGTGATAAGAGTTCATCCAACGACTCTAATCACGCAAGTAACCTAGGCGCGGTAGTAGAGATCAATATTTCACCTACGGGATATGCGACTACGGATTTAACTAATCAATTTAACACAAATTAAGCAATGCATACATACAGTGAAACAAAATATTAGACTTTAAAATCTGGGATAAACATGATCAAAGCGCTTGCACCGTTGTTGCTCGAATGCTCAACATTGCGGAGGATCACTCTCGATAGAACGGACCGTCGCAATCTATCGATCGAGCAAAAGCAACAAATAAGAACCAATAACACCGACAAAACTCAAAATTTCAAAAATAACCACAAATCTAAACACAGAAGCTAGACCAATACAATAGGAACAACAAATTAGCTGCTACGGAGATGATTTAAATTAGACATGGTTTCATGATTGATCTACCCAAACTTACTTACTTACCAAGCTAATCACAAAATCAATCCTCTTATATGTTTTAATCTTTAATGGACTTTGATGGTGATTGTGTGCACATCTATTAACTAAGCATCAAATTAACGCATCTAAACAACTAGTTACTCTAAACAACCATCATTAGTGATAAGATCACTTAAACCTACAAGGAGCTATTGAAACACTAACTAGTTAATTAGCCAACTATTAGATGCTAACAATTTTCTAATTAAGGTTGGGCTTTAATAAAATTCAGCTACTAACACACCTAAGCATCACACCCACATATAGCAAGGTTAACAATTTCAGCATGCTACTACTACAAGGCCTTACTATACTTGTAAAAGCAAGAACCACAAGTACAGAAACAAACAACAAGATAATCTAACAACCTCTTTGATCATTCATGACAATAAGAGCTTTGAAACCTATAGACACTAACTAAATGTCTTCATGCTAACCACTACAACTTAGGGGAGACAACAAGCACTAACAAAATAGAATAGCAAGCCATGCTACCAAGTTCAGATTACTGACAATAGGAAAACAATGACAACAGAGAAACAAATACAGAGAACCAGTGACTAACTTTCCTCCAAACCTCAATTCCAATTTTGATCATGCAAGAGAGTGAACTAATGAACAATCATAAGATTGATTAGCGACTAACTACAAGGCTTAAGGAGGTGGGCCCCATCGCGGTGAAAGCAGAGAGACACACCAAGAAAAACGAGAGGGCTCGGGCCGCTCGGACTGGATTTGTCGTCGGCGAAGGAGTGGCGGCGCGGTCGAGGTGGCGGCCAAAATGGGTTGCTTGCGGACCACCGCCAAAGGTGGTCACGAGTGGCCGGAGCTCTTGTGGCGGCGTGGCGGCGGGCGCGCGGCGGCGTGGAGGTGACAAGGGTGGCTGTGCGAGAAGAAGAAGGTGAAAACTAGCGCGCATGAGCATTGGTGGGTTACGAGAACTCACCGATGACGCGAGCTAAGGTGGTGCGGAGATGGCCGGCGACGAGCTGCGGCGGCGCAAGGCGGTCAACAACGAGCGGGCACGAGGTGAGCGAGAGCGAGTGAGTGATGGGGTAGGGTAGAGGACACGAGAGGATGCTTACGGAGCTAGGAATCGAGCTCAAGCTCGGCTGGAGAGGACGCGCGGGAGAGGCGAATCGGCGGAGTTGGAGAAGTGCGCGCAGCTCACGAGCGATGAAACCGGAATTTCTTGAGGGTTCACTTCACGGGGATGCGGACACGCAGTGATCGTCGGCCGAGCTCGAGATCGCCGGGCGGCCGAACGCACGGAGGCGGCGAGGCACTCCGGCCACGGAGCTCGGAGGAAGAAATGGACGAGAGAAGAGGAAGAAAACCGGTAGGTGAAGCTTTGGCGGCTTAAGAAGAGAGGCGGGCGGCGAGGTGGGGGTGGTAGCTCGGCGAGGTGGCCGGCGGCGGCGTGGCGGCACGCATGCGGCGGCGGTGAAGCGGCGCGAAAGAAGCGAGCGTCGGCGGCTGGCGGCGGCGCGCGCGCCGCGTGGAGGAAAGAACTGCGGTGGGACCGCGCTATCAGCGAGCGCAACGAGTTGAGTCCGGATTGATCAAGAAGATGTCGAGCGTTCGATCCGAGATGGGCGGAAGGATCAACCGATCTGTCGATTTGATCGATCATCGGTGCACGTGAGCCGCACGATAAGCATCGGACGGTCGGCAGCGCCCGCTCGCGTTGGGTTGGCGCCGATGCGGTTGGGTCCAGCCGAGACAAGCGGTCGGTCGGAGTTTAAGTCGGGCTCGGTGCGAGGCGACCAATGATGATTCCAGATTTGAAATCAAAAGGCGAGAGAAGGTTTGGGAAAATTTTAGAGATAGCTCCAGAGCTCCAAAAATTCCGAAATTTTTATGGTAGCTTCCTGGGACAGAGGACAACCTTGTGTAAATTTTCTAGGAATTTTCATGCATTATATTTCTCCCAAGAAAATTCACAAGCTGCTGCCTAAGGGTTTGACCAGAATTTGGAATAGTTTGACTTGCTCTTTTGAAATAGCAAATAAAATCTAAAAATTGTGAAATTGTTTAGGGAGGTAACTAGGATGGTCAAGATGATAGGAAAAATACTTGCAGAGGATGATACAAGTTTAAGGTCAAGAATTTTGATGACAACCACTTCCATTCACAAGAATATAATTATAGAAAATGGAAATTGCTAGGGAAAAATGTAGAAACTTTCAAATGATTTCATGAGGCACCAAAAGTTTTTATTTCTCCTCATAATTTTACATTTGAAATACAAACCCTAACTTAGGGCTGTTACATGAACTGGGATCCTCGATCTGACACTATCTTTTTGGGCACACCGTGCAAACTGACAATTCTAGCCATGTACAACTCTGCGAGGCGATCTCCTGAGTATGTGGTTTTGACTGGCAGAAAATGGGCGACCTTGGTCAAACGATCAACTATTACCCAGATCGAATCGTAGCGATTGGGTCTTGGGTAAACCGTAATGAAATCCATACCGATCTCTTCCACTTCCATTCGGAATCTTGATTGCGGCAAACCTGCTTGGTCTCAGTGTTCTGCCTTTACTTTCGATGGGTGTCGCACAAGGCAACAAACTCTGCGACTTCGTTTCAAATTTGGCCACAAAATTTAGTCTTAACATCTGATACATCTTGGTACTCCCGGGGTGGATCGAATACTTTGACTCGTGGGCTTCCTTTAAGATTAACTGTCTTAGACCATCGATATCGGTACCGAATCGACCATTAATCAGTATGTCTTGATCATCCTTGGTGAAATCTTTGAATTTCCCCTCGTCATTTTGACCTTGATTTACGACAACACAGATCCTTTGGTTGTGCTTCACGAATTTGCTTCTCGAGGTAGATTGTACTTCCAAATTGGCTACAAATCCCGGACACAACTTCTAGCTTTAGCTTCTGAAATTCTTCATGAAGTTCTGGGCAACTTCTCTTTACTTCCAAAGCATTGCAGTAACTCTTACGACTTAGAGCATCTGCAACTACGTTGGCTTTTCCGGGATGGTAGTGGATCCCAAGGTTATAATCCTTGATCAATTCCAACCATCTTCTCGTGTCATATTCAAATCATTGGGTGAAGATGTACTTGGACTCTTCGATCCGTATAGACTTCACAAATGATTACAGATGAGGTAGTGACGCCAGATCTTTAAAGCATGCACTACGGCAGCTAATTCCAGATCATGAGTAGGGTAATTCTCCTCGTGAGGTCTCAATTTCCTTGATGCATAGGCGACAGCTCTTCCTTCTTGCATCAGGACGCATCCTAATCCTTGACGCGAAGCATCACAATAGATATCGAAATCCTTGCGAATATCTGGCAGAATCAGCACTGGGGCTGAAGTCAAACGCTTCTTCAGTTCTTGAAAACTTTCTTCACAGGCTGGTTCCAAGTGAACTTTTTCTACTTCTTCAACAATTGCGTAAGAGGCTTAGCAATCGATGAGAATCCTTCGATAAAGCAGCGGTAATAACTCGCCATTCCCAACAAGCTGCGAATCGAGTCACGGTCTTGGGCCGCTCCCAATGTAACATCGCTTTAACTTTACGGGTCATTGCTACTCCTCTTGTCATCACATGACCAAGAAATCAACTTTTTCTTCCAAAATCACACTTACTGAACTTGGCATACAAGCGATGCTCTCGAGTTTTCCAATATTATCCTTAAATGCTCGGCGTGTTCTTCCTCCGACTTAGAGTACACTAGAATATCATCAATGAACACAACTACGAACTTGTCCAAATATTCCATGAATTCTTTATTCATCATGTTCATGAAATAGGCAGGGGCATTAGTCAGACCAAAGGACATGACTAAGAACTCATAATGTCCATACCGTGTTGAGAATGCGGTCTTCGGTATATCCTTAGGACAAATCTTTAGCTGGTGGTAACCCGATCGCAGTCGATCTTTGAAAACACTCGGCTCCTTTCATCGATCAAACGGATCATCTATCCGGGTAGTGGGTACTTGTTCTTGATGGTAACCGTTGAGAGAGCGGTGTCGATACACATCCTCATACTTCCATCTTTCTTCTTGACAAATAACACCGGCGCTCCCCATGGCGGCGAACTAGGTCTCACGAAACCTTTCTCAAGAAGTTCTTCTATCCGCTTCTTCATCTCTACCAATTCATCGGTGGCATCCGATAAGGTCTCTTTGAAATCGATGACAAACTCAATGTCACGATCCGATGGCATTCTGGTAACTCCTCTGGAAACACATCCAGGTATTCACCGACTCATCGGTACTTCTTCCAAGGAAAGGGTCTTCAAAGCGTTTACTAGCAAATGTCCATCACGAGCCGAGGTGGCTAGAAACTCTACCTTGTTTCCTTTGACATCCTCATTATTCACGCTCTTCGACCACAATCTAGCACGACTTTGTGCTTGGATAACCAATCCATGCCAAGAATGACATCTAGGGTTTGGGTGTCTAGGACAATTAGGTTGGCTAGAAACTCAACTCGACTATGAGTAACTTAGCTCCTAAACATCCCACTCGATGCCAGCTCTGCTCCAGGTATTGGACTAACGAGTATGCTTAAGTTGCATAACTTCAATTTATTCTTGGTTGCAAGCGTTCCGAAACAAATGAATGCGAAGCTCGAATCAAACAAAGCGATGCAGTCTTGAGTTAACGAAACTTACCCATTACGACGTCCGGTGATTCTGGGCTCCTTCGGTGGCGTGGTTGACACGGCCTCGATCCGCATCGTGGTGCTCCTCCGGCTTGACCGGCGACTTGTAAGCTCCTTGATTGATGCTGGCGCCGTGTCTTGAGCAGCGTAGCTCCAAGGTTGAAGTGTCTTTGAGTGATTGTTCCCCTTTGCGGACACCGTTGGCAAAATGTCCGGCGGCGACAGCGTAATGGACCTTTAGTGCGTTCTGCTGGTTGTTTCTGAATTGGGGTTGACAGTGCGGGGTTGCGGAAGTTACGGCGGTGGGCGGGGTGTTGAAGTTGGTGCGGTGCTCAAGCGAAGTGCGGGTGAAACACATTGAACTGTCTTGCCTTTGTTCTTGCCCTCTGCTGTGATTAATGGTTCCCTTGTTGAGCCATCCGGCGTTTACGGTTATCCTCCAGTTCCTTGCGTTTGTCCTCCAAAACAAAGGCTTTGTTGACCAGCTCTTGGAAATCAGGAAAAGTATGGGCGATCAAACTGACTTGTAGTCCAGTGTTTAGTCCCTTCAAAAAGCGACTTTGGCGAGCCTTGTCCGTGGCTACATCTTCCGCTGCATAGCGAGCTAGCTGTGAAAACTTGTTGAGGTAGTCAGACACTGACATAGCTCCTTGCTTGAGAGCGCGGAACTCATCCTTCTTGAGATCGATAATGCCTTGCAGTGCGTGATCTGGCGGAATCTGCGAAAAATTCCTCCCGGTGATATCTGTGGCGTCTCATGGCGGCACGAAGTTCTCCGACCATTCGGCGGTGCCTTCTATCGGTGAGTGGCATACAGAACCTTTTCACGATCGCTGCACTGGGTGATCAGCAGCTTCCTTTCGATAACTCTGAGCCAATCGTGTGCTTCCACTGGAGAGACGTGTCCGGAAAATGTTGGTGGACGAGTCATCATAAATTCTGCAAGCTTGGATGGTCCGTGGTGACCATGAGCAGCTGGGGCTCCATACTGTTGATTGTTGTTGGCCTGGTTGTTCATAGCTTACATATGAGTCATCATAGTGTTCATCACCGATGCTGTCTTTGCCATGAAAGCTCCAAAGTTTTGCAAGTCAATTGGGGTGCTTGTGGCGGAGCGCTCCATGGTGGTTGCTCATTGCTTCTCGGTCTTTGGGAATGCAGGAACCACTAACAATGATCTAACGAGTTTGAACCATCTGGCGAAGCTCCATGGGTTAGATAAGGTAGCAAGCACAAGATAAGTTGAGAACTAAGCAGAGGTAGGTTAAACCCAACAAAACACAGCTCAAGAAACTCAAATGAAATACCTTTATTACTTAGGGTCTTAGCATGACTGCAACAAATGCCTAAGGGCCTTTGCAGCTCATGCTCGCACACAAAAAGAAACAACGACCTAAGCACACAAAACTACCGCCTAAAGAGCGACTCACTAAACTGAAACTGGCTAAGCCTGAAAAACTGAAGCCTAAAACGAACTACTCAAGAAAGCCTCCACAACCATGCGCGGCGCTCACGTGGGTGTGGACTCGGAGTGAGCGAAGATCTTGGCAAGCCGATCCGATGCCACAGGCGGTGCGCAGCGAGAGCAGACGTTCCTGCAAGCGGCTCAGTTGGCTCCTTTGGCTCTGCATCATCCTCTGGCTCGACTGGGCCTTCCTCTGGATCTTCTTCAGAATCCTCCTCGGGGTCTTCCTCTTCTTCGGGAACTTGGTCGTAGAGGATCTCTTGCAGAGTGGCGACCTTCTCTTCAGCTCTCTCCAAGGCTTCATAGACATGATCCAACTCCGTGATGGTCCTCTCCAAAGCTTCCTCCTGGGCGGCCACGAACTGGGCGAGGTGCACGATCAGAGCGTTGCTCTCTCTTACGTGGACGGGTAGCGTCTTTGCAAGTCCACAACCGTAGCTCGGGTGGTAACGGAAGGCGGTGTCTGAAGCTCCGTGCGTAGATGTTGCGAATCGCGGCGATGGCCAAGCGACGACTCGGATACCTTCCGGCCAAGTGATCTTCCTCACGAGACGTGCAAGGTTGGCTCGCCTTGTCGTTCCTCCCGGCGTAGATCGTCGGTGCGAAAATCACTCCGCAGTTCGTCCATTCACAATCCAGGCGCTCACCATAGCTCGAAGAGCGAGGCATCTGTCAAGGCAGAGCGAACAGGTAAGAGCAACCTTAAAACAATGGGGAGAGAAAGGATTATAGCAATAGTTGAGGCGAGAGAGATATGAGGAGAGCTAAGCAATCAATTAACCTTGCAAGTTAATTTTTCTTTTAGAAAATAGTTTGGACATTCTAAAGGCGGTCAATCTAACTAAGGTCAAGACCTACGATCGGTATGGCTCGATACCACCTCTGCCGGGACCCGAGTTACGATTACGGAACCCTCGTGTATCTTGCACTAGTCGAGATCACGCTAGTGCACAGAGGTTAACACGGTAAATGTCGATCCACACAAGCGATAAATAAAGTAAGCGATTAGTTTGAATAACAAATAAGGGTTTTGACCTTATGGTTGAGTTTACACTTATTAAGCCACGCAGGCTAACTATGAAAATAAAGCAAAGAATGAACGGAAAACTCGGCGTAGATCCCACCAATTCACCACGTGCAACCGATCGATCCGGACCTTAACGAACGATCGACCTTGAACTCCTCCTCAAAGCGGCGTGACTCCTCCTCTTACTGTAGGTTTGGGCGCAAGTTTTACAACAAGCGTGAGTACACAACCGTACTCGCAAATCATACCACAGAATGCAATGTATAGATGCAGGCTTATTCCAAATAAAAGGCTTCTGTGGTTCTTTTGCGTAAAAGCAACATTTGCAATTGAATACAATAATAGATTGAAAGCATAATTCAAAACAAATAGACAATACTAATTTAACAGTTGTTTCCACAAAGACACACACAGCCAAACAGATTATTTCACATAGCTATATGATTGAGGTCACACAGCTCCCATTCCCACATTTTATGAAAACTACCCCTCATGTGAAATCCCCGAGCATGTCCATGATCATGACGCGTTATTCGAATAGATTGATTAACACTCCACGAGGTTGTACACTTTACCCACAAGATACAACTAGTGTAAAGCACCAATCGTAACAAAACAGTTCGGAAACTTCATCTCAAACATTGACACTCCCGGTGTGCTTACAAACCGCTATACCACTCACATAGAATTGGTATAACACACACAGCTGGACAGGGAAGACAAATCGTCTCGCGATGCAACCACTAAGTAGTCACACCTCCACCCTGTCACATAGCCTAACCTATCCACCTGAACATCAATGCCGAGAATCCATAACTTACTAAGTTAGGCCCGTCCCATACCAGGCATGTGGTCGTACAGTAAGGCTCAGTTCAATGGCGCACAAAGTTAAGTCCTTAATTGACCAAGGCAAGACTTCCATGTTCTAACTAAGTCACAAAGATTATCATTCCCATCACATAGACCACCATGTCACACAGTCTCCACCACTTGCCTCAGTCTAAATCCTTTACCACCCAGTTGGTTTTAGTGCAACACATGCCATCACGAAGTAATAACACATAGCACACAGTTT
Source organism: Ampelocalamus luodianensis (assembly GCA_036346255.1). Taxonomy (NCBI): domain Eukaryota; kingdom Viridiplantae; phylum Streptophyta; class Magnoliopsida; order Poales; family Poaceae; genus Ampelocalamus; species Ampelocalamus luodianensis. Next base: position 18,569,664 of record CM070625.1, read on the forward strand.
TACACAAAGTTCCATAGTCACTTAGTCATAATTAATATTTGCAACTTACATATGATGTGAGACTCGTAGCATGGCTAAGCAATCTGTACTAGCATCTAACCAACCCACGTTGGTGCTATAATATTACCAACTAATAACCAATCTAGGGTGACAAGGAATTATGACATACAAGGCCAAAGTGTGATAGCAATTTGGATAATAACTATGCCCAAAGCATTTAAATAAATAATTAAAGTAGAATGCATTAATTTAACACAAAGTAATTTGAAAACTGGGTTCAAGATGATCAAATGTATGACTTGCCTTGGAAAAGGTCTATGTACTGGTCTTGATCTTGAGGTGTTCCTTCTTCCACAAAATTCCCGACGATCGCGTCTACTGCATAACGAGACACAAACAAACAAAACAAATAAATAACAGAGGAAAAACAAAATCCAAAAATTAAATAAAAATCTCAGATAAATAGATCTTGAATTTATACAAATTTAGAAATTTTAATGGGCTCAATCGGAGTTAGGATGCAAAAGTTATGAGCTCTGTAAGTTTAAATATAAAAAGAAACCCTATTTTGGATTTTCTGGATTTCCCGAATTATTTCTCTAAAGAAAATTTGGATTAATGCGCAATGATGATGTCAGCGAGGATTTCCGGAAAAGAAATATTAAAAAGAAATCTCGGACATGTGGGACCCACATGTCAGTGGCACGGCTCACGGTGGACTAGGTCCACCGAGCCATCTGGATCGGCGCACGGCCTAAGGTGGCACGCGGCCGAGTGGACCGATGGCCAGCGACACGTGGCGCAAGGGGCGGCGGGCCGAGGTGGTGGCCACGCACGCGGACACGCCAGATGAACGGCGGCGGCGCTCGGGGACCTAGGGATCCGGCGAACGGCGGATCGCCGACGGCGGCGGATGGCACTGGGAGGTAGAGGGTGACACGAGGATCACGCGGGTGTGCTCACTGGTGCACGGGGACAACCAAGGTGGCGCGTGAGGTAGAAGCGGCGAAGTCTCGCCTCGTCGGGATCGGGGCTCCGGTGGTCTTCCGGCGAGACCAAGGCCACCGAGGTGAGAGGATCTCCGTGCGATGCCGAGAGTGCGAGCGAGAGCGCGCGGCAGCACGGCGGAGAACAAGATCGTCGGAGTTGCGGCGCGCGCATTGCTTCTCCGAAGTTTTTGCGGCGGCCGCGGGTTGGAGTCGCGGAGACGGGGCTAGCTCCCTTTATAGGGGCGGCTCGAGGAGTCTAGGGCACGACGGCGAGAAAGCGGGCGGCGGCGAGTCCCGGTCGTCCGACTTCGAGAGGCGATGAGCGATGCCTCGATGGGGCCCGCTTGTCGGCCGCGGCTCGGCGTGATCGCGTGGGAAAGCGGAGCAGTGCGGTGGTGGTGGTGGGACCGGACGATCAGGCGCTGCGTGCGTGAGAGGAGAGGCGACAGCGGGTCCACTGTCGATGGGAGCGGGCTCGGCGCGCATGGCCGGTGGCGGGTGGCGAGCACGAGGAATAGGAGGCCGAGGAGATTAGGCCGAGACTATTTCGAGATTTTTAATAGTTTTCTAATTTAGAAAATACCGAGAAATTCAAATAAGCAATAGAATATAGCAAATGAACTCGAGAAAAATTCTAGAAAAATCTAGAAAATATATCGAGCACACAGAACCCAAATAAAATAGTTTTGTCTATTGTTCAAGTTGGGATTATTCACATTAAATATTTTTGATTGTAAAGTCCAATATTAAGCTTTTGAAATTAAATTCAAATAAAATCCAAATGGTGAATTTTCTCCCTACTAACTATTAAAAGATTTTTAAGCTCTGAAAATTGGGATGTTACAGATTGCGGCCTAAAGAATGTTACCTAGTCGGGTCCAGTACCAGTCAGAAATTGCTCAAGAACTGCAACTGGTCAATGATCTGATAGAGTATCCAAGTCAAGATCTTGGACAAATGCTAGGCTACAATCTCTTCGCTTTAGAGATTGCCCAACGACTTCGGGACTATGACCAGGGTCAAGCGGTACCAGCGACAATGTTCTGGTGACCACACTGGAACAACTCCATCGAACGCCAACCGTTCACATAGTTCTCTACGCAGAGAGCTTCAAGACATCCGTCAACCTAACTATCATCTGGTTGATCACCCAACCATGACGGTGGTCGAAGAAGGAATCAACGTACACCCCTGACGGGACGGCTGGTGGTCGTTAAATTCCTAGGAGAAGTGAGCAGTCACCACTCCCTCGGAGAAATCTTCATAAACAGATAGAGTACGAGTAGCATTACCCTCGTAGGATTGATATCTATGATAGATTAGATCCCCTTGACACTGGGTAACATCGATTACAATCACTTGGTAACGTTAACCCTTCTTTCCCACAGAGAAGGTGTTATGATACCATTACAAGTTGTCGGGCATTTTCACCTGACCTCCGAGTAATTCGCTGGCTAGCAAGATTTCGACCAACCAATATGAAAAAGTTTGATGGGACTCAAAACCCATTTAGTTTATTTAAATTTATACCCCTACAGTCCAAGATGCTGGAATAGGAGAACATGTAGTGGCTAATTATCTTCCGACAATGCTCAAAGGTTCTGCTTGGTCGTGGCTACTCAATCAATCACCCGAGTTGATCTTCTAGTCGTAGCATTTTTGTGATTTCCCGCTAGTGAATTTTCAGGACACCTACAATCATCTTGGAAAAGAGGACGGCCTACATCGCATGCGACAGGATTCACATGAAACCCTTTGTCAATTCATAAGGCATTTTAGTTAGGTTCGAAATACCATTCCTGAAATATCTGATTCTTCTGTCATTAGATCTTTTAAGTAGGGAGTATGAAACTGGAGGTTCACAAAAAACATTGCCTTGAGCCCTCCGACTACTGTCGCTGAGCTTTTCGTCTGCCGCTGAGGCAGTCAAATGGAATTGGATAATTGATCACGACGACAAAGATTCTCGAGGAGCAAACAATGGTAGCAAAAAGAAGGAAAAGCTGATTGGAAAGTCCAAAGGCAAATGTAACACCCCAGCCCAACAAGAGCCTAGAATGCTACCAAATTAACATTAAACAATTCTAAGCCAAAACATTTTACCAAGTTTTTCGGCAGAACCTCTCTTGTAATGTTAACTACCAAGAGATTCCAACATTTGAATAAATCATAAATAATTAATCCGACTTTCAGAATCGTCAATAGGCAATCAAATCATGATACAACTAGCATATTCAGAGTTATCCAAAAGACGCTACTAATCATTATTACACTTAGTCCAATGCATAACGCATAAACGTAAACAATCTCTAAGCAGTTTGCTCTTTTATTAAAGTATGAACGAGAAATTTATCAACTTTAAAGGTGGATGACAGTGTATGTGTCCACTTCAAGTCTACTCCTCCCATGCATGTCGTTCTTGCAAATGGTACCTAAAAACACAACAAAACAAGGGTGAGTCCAAAGACTCAACAAGTACCAATAATGAAGTATTAAACTCATATTTACAACATCAACATTCCATTTCAAAACTTTATACAAAAACGCATCTCATGAGATATGTATGCAAACATGCAATGAAACTTTTCTCTTTCACTCTTTGTCGCATTTCACCGTGTAATGCGAGATATGCGACAAATCGCCGCATACCATGCCTGTGCTTTCAAGCACAGGGGACCAATTGCCCAATACTCCGCAAGTAAAGGGGACCTCAAGCCCACACTCCACAAGTGTGGGGACCTCAACCGTCATATGCATGACGGGACCTCAACCAATGCTTGGTCACGCGTGACCAAGTCTTCATTTATCAACATGATGCATATGCGAGTCATGAATCATCGTAAACATACCTCCTACTGTAACATCATTTATGAATTTAACTCATTCATACTTCTACCATACTTGTTCATAGACATGCAAATACTCAAGCAACCATACATCATACACATCTCCACAACACTAATAATCATGGTCAACAACATCTATAACATTCTAGCATCCATAGACATCACAATTAACCATAATACGAGCAAACATGTACTTGCCTTAACCACGTGAGAATGGGGAATGCGAAGAGGGCGCTGCCCCTGGAATCACGCTCACACCTGAACATAAATATAACTCAATCTAAGACCAATATACTGGACCAAAAGCATAAGTAACAACACAGTTGAACTCGCTAAACTCTCAAATGTTTCCAATCTTCCAATTTCTAGCGATCGATTTGGTGTTCACTGCGGACAGTCAACTTCTAAAATACATAACTTTCTTCTCAGGAGTCCAAATAAGATGTTCTTGGACTTCATTGAAAGTTAATTAAATTCTCTAAATAAACTTAGTTGGGGAGCCCTTCAAATTCTGCCCTTTACTGCCTCTACCAAGTCAAACTACAGAACAACAATTATCACGTCGGGTTATCTGGACAGTACACTAAAACCACCATAAATTTTGCTAAGAAAGTCCAAATCTTGAGTTCTTTATCTCTCTAAAAAGGTATGAAAATTACCTACATTTTTCGTTATATCGAGATCCTCTGATTTTGTCTTTAACTAATGGCTTAACCCAGTTTCCTACACACTGTCCAAATACTAACAGATCAGCAGGACAGCGACACTAAAAAATTCATATCTTTTGATCCGTATGTCGGAATCCGGTGAACTTGGCGGCCACCGAAAGCTAAGAACATAACCCAACTATCTCTAAGAGGTCAGCTCCCCATATGCTGCCTCTAACATCAAGAAAACCGTCGTCCAAACTAATGGACAGAACGCGATCTATTAAACCGACGCAATTCAATCTACCAAACGACATCAACCGCAACTACTACGCATCAACCAATGAAGAACACGTGACGTTACCCTTGTAGAATCACAGAAGGATGAAGATCTTGCCCCGCGAAGTTGATCTCCTTCCCTCGCCTTGCTCCTTCCTCCAATGGCCGGCAGCGAGGAGCACCAAGACCGGCACAAGGGCGACATGGCAGCCAAGGAGGACGGCATGGAGGGGAGGCGGCATCAATGGGAGGGCGTGCTGATACAGCGGCGGCCTTGTAGCACGGTTATCTGTAGCAAACCCTAGGGTTTTCCTTCCTTCTTTGTTGATGGTTGATTTCCTCATGGGCCATGGGCCACTATAGCTAATTTCCCCCGCTTAAGGATGGCCACCACCTACCACCTTTGGGCCAAATACCAATGGGCCTGAGGCCCCAGCCCAGGTTGTCCAAATTTTGCTGTAAACCCCCTCTTTAACTGCTTAAATAATTATTTTCTAATTGGTCGTTCCCTCAATTCAATTTCTAAATAGTCCTTCTCTTTAAATAACTTAATTCTCTCTCGATAATCCTTTTGAATACATTTGGGGTATTACAGCAAATCTAAAGGCAAAAGGCCACAAACAAAGAGCTCAACGGAAGTTCGAGCTGTAAGTGACAAGGAGCCGCGAAGCTCCAAGCAATACTCCGACCGGGGCAAATGTAAATGCCCTGAACAGAAGTCAGACATGCCAAGATGGTGCCTTTGCCATAAAAAGGAGGGGCACGATCTTCAAAATTCACGAGTTTTCCAACAAAAACTTGAGGGCTATTATTCTGGCAAAGGGTCACTTCCATCCATCGAAGAGGTGGGACAAACAAGTGGTCGGAAGTAGTCAGAGGATGATGAGGGGATGCTGTACCAGGTCCCCGAGCACACGATCGATCACGTCCATGGGGGATTATCGACATACTAGTCGAAATGACAGCTTAAGGCTGTCGAACGTGAGGTAAACTCTATCGGCCATCCTATTGTCCATAAATTACCTAAGTGGTCAGAAGTCACCATTTATTTTGAAAAGGATGATTGTCCAATCTCTTCTACTTGACCTGGTCCTTTTTCGATTGTGGTCGAACCTACCATCAACAACTGTCAAGTCCTTCGGGTTGTAATTGATAGTGGTAGTTCCCTCAATATGCTCTTTACGAGTGCCCTGGATGAAATGCAAGTTCCCAGGACGAAAATAAGACCACTGCGGTACTCATTTCATGGTATCGTACCTGGATCTTCGGCCAAATCTATTGGCCAAGTTTCCTTTCCTATTACGTTTGGAACACCGAGCAACTTCAAGACGGAGAAAATCTCCTTTCACGTGGTCGATTTTGATACATCTATAATGCAATTCTTGGTCAATCTACATTGGCGAGGTTCCTAATGGTGGCTCATTATGGTTACCAATGCTTAAAGATGATGCCAAGTCGCAAATAAGTTATCGCAGTCCGCTGTGACAAGAAGATGACGCTCACATGCGACGAAAAGTCCCTTGAGCTAGTGGGCCAGATCCCTACTCGAGAAACTCATAACGTGCAGCACTTGGTGAAGCACTTGAAACCAAAGGTTGCACTAAAGCCGAATGATCAAGTCAATGAAATTTCACTTGATACAGCGGAACCCTCGACTGTTCGCATTGGAGTCGCCCTCGACACCACATAGAAAGACACGCTCATTACCTTCCTCCGAGCAAACACAGATGTCTTCGCGTGGCAAGCATTCAACATGCCCGGGGTCCCCAGGGAGGTGATTCAGCACAAGTTAGCTCCATGGCCTGATAAGAAGCTCGTTAAAGAAAAGTTACAATGCTTTGCACCCGATCGACGAGAAGCTATCCGGTCGAAACTCGACAAACTACTTAAAGCAAGTTTTATAAGAGAGGTCGACCACCCCGATTGTTCGACCAACCCTGTAATGGTTAGAAAATATAATGTTAAGTCGAGAATTTGCGTAGATTTTACTGACTTAAATAAAGTTTATCCAAATGATGATTTTTTCCTTCCTCGAATTGATCAATTGGTTGATTCTACTGCTGGTTGTGAGATGTTAAGTTTTCTATATGCATATTCTGGATATCATCATATTAGTACGTGTTTAGATGATGAAGAGAAACCCACATTTATTACTCCATAGATTTTTTTGCTATTTTAAAATGCCATTTGGATTAAAAAAATGGTTGGTGCTTCCTTCCAGCGTCTTATGCCAAAGTCTTTTTCTCCTCAACTAGGTTGAAACTTCGAATCCTATGTTGATGATCTAGTCGTAAAAAGCATAAAACGTCTTGATCACATTTTCAACCTCTAAGAAACTTTCGACAACCTCAGAAAACACGGATTGAAACTCAATCCGAGAAGTATGTGTTCAGAGTCTCTTCAGGAAAGTTACTTTGATTCCTTGTCTATACTCGAGGCATTGACGCCAATCCTAAAAAGATCACAGTCATGGAACAAATGCGCTCTGACCACAAAGAAAGATGCCAAAAATTCACAGGATGCATGATGGCTTTAAGTCGTTTCATCGCATGACTAGGAGAAAAATGTCTTCTTTTCTTTAAACTTCTTAGAAAACATGAAGGTTTCGAGTGGTTCGAGCAGGCAAACAAAGCCTTCAGGGATATCAAGAAATACCTTATGAGTGCTCCAGTCTTGGTCTCTCCACATCCAGATAAACCACTCCTATTGTATTTAGCTGCTATGCCACAAGAAGTGTAGTACTGGTCGCTGAACATGAAAATACTCAATGACCAGTATATTATATAAGTGAAGTTTTACATGGACCGAAGGAGTGTTACCCTCAAGTCCAAAAACTTCCATATGCCCTCCTCAGAAATTGATCCATTATTTCCAGGCACACAAGTTAACCATGTGTAGTCTGAGTTTCACTTAGGAGAGGTCCTCCAGAATAGAGTCAAACTTGGGGAGTTCGACCTCCATTTCATGTTCCAAACGACCATTAAATCCTAGATCTTGGCAGACTTTATCACGGAATGGAAAAATCCTGAACCAGTTCAGAGACCCGAGTACAAATCTCACTAACTCCTAGTGGCTCCAGGGCTAGGGTGGTCTAGGTTTCTCCAACCAGAGAGACCTTAAAATATACTATATAATTAAACTTTCCCGCTACTAATAATGTGGTGGACTACGAGGGTTTACTAGCTGGTATCCGAGCAACAAAAGCACCTAGGATTCGTTGACTGCTTGTGAAAGGTGATTCTCAATTAGTCATGAATCAGGTATGAAAAGAGTACCAATGCTCTAATTCGACCATATCTCAGTACTTATCCGAAGTCCGAAAGCTTGAAAAATATTTTTTTGATTTTGAGGTGATGAGGACAGACCTAACATATGTGCATCTTCTCCATCTCAAGTTGCTATATTCAAATTGTGTGCACTCTTTGGTGCGTGTAGTCTCAACCGCCACATGAAAATAAGATGAACAATTCCACATTAATATGACACCAACGGATGTCATCGCTTATGTGATGCAAATAGTTAGCCAAGAAGTAATGAGTTGTAAAGTTAAACTTTACAACTTGAATTGAATTATAAACTCTAGTTCCAAACAACTTACTATGAGATCATCCTAGAACACACACATTGTCCTAAATACTACTTCAACACCATCTGGGCCAATCACCAAAGCTAGAACAAAATAAATTAATCAAGAGGTGAATCTTTTCCTCAAAGAGCTACGTGTTAATTTTTATAAGAATAGATTGCTACCTAATGCCTCTACTTTACTTGTTATAAGGTTTCATGAAGAAGATTTGGAGGCAAAGAAAAATTGGCTACTACAACATCAAGAACAAAGGAACCAATACTCAACAATGCATGTTGCCTATTGGTGCAAGGAGATGAGCAGTGGGATCCATCTGTAGGAGAACAACCAGTGGGCCCACTAGCAAATGTCAACATCAAGATGATGTCACCATGTATGTCACTAGCAAATGTCAACATCAAGATGATATCATCGCATATGTCATCATGGCTACAGAGGATCGGTAACAACAAAAGATCATCATGAATGCGACGCAAGCGCATATGCCATTAAGGTCACTGTAGCAAACCGACGTACTGTAGCACCACCCTAAACATGTATAAATAAGAGGGTACTCCTCCATGTAAGAGTAGAGTTGATTTGGAGAAATAGAACACATGTTCCTTGTTTGTATGTGAGCCATTTCCACCACTAATTGGGATTGGGTGTTATCTCTGAGTTGCCACTCGTGTTGTTCTTGTGATTCTTTGGGATTGCTTGAACATATTTTCTCCACGATAGCGAGTAGACGAAGACCGTAGCGTGTGGTTGAGTAATTTGAGTGCGGCAGATTGCCGTATAGAGACGATGGTTGGCTGCATCAATTGCTAGGTTGCACGGGCTAGTTATCCATAATCCTACATCGTGAAGATCGAAACAACGCCGCGCCCGCATCATGAGGTTCAATACATCCCTCGAAAGGATAATTTTCTCGTTGACCAGTTAGCTCTATTAGCTTCTTCCCGATCACCTATACCACAAGGAGTCTTCTTGTAAAAGCGCTAGAAGCTGTCTTTGGTCGAAATACCAGAAACTGCTACAAATGAGATAGCCTATCTAGAATACAAAGATACTTGGATGAATACCATCTATGAATATCTTCAGAAGGGTACTATACACTACTACAGAAAATGTCTTCACAGACGGTTCAAAAACGTCATCACAGACGGTTTCGTGAGCCGTTTGAGTCTATGGGTCAGTGATGACATGAGTAATCACAGATGGTTCTTCAAACCGTTTGTGATGCATACTGTCACAGACAGTTATTAACTCAGAACCGTCTGTGATAGGTAACTATCACAGATGATTTGTAGATAAAACCGTCTGTAATAGTTAACTATCACAGAAGGTTTGTAGCTGAAACCATCTGTGATGACTTTTCTCTATAGACGGTTTGTAGCTGAAACCATCTGTGATGACTTTTCTCTATAGACGGTTTGTAGCTGAAACCGTCTGTGATGGTTTTTCTCTATAAAGTCTCCAAGCAGTGGCTGCTTGTACCTTTAAAATCAGCACCATATTATATATATATATATATATATATATATATATATATATATATATATATATATATATTGTTCGTAGTCCTCACCACTTTCGAGGGTTGTCCACGCAAAGATGAGGAGGATGAGGCAGGCGACCACGGACAACTTCATCGAGCCCCAGAAGTTCAAGAAGCATGGCGCCAAGAGAGCGTAAGAACATCCAATTACCGGATGTCGCCGATGGTAATTGGAAGTCGCCGTGTTCGTAAAGTAACGTGGTTGATACTAGTCGGAGTAGTTGTGCGTCCACGTCACTTTCTAAACACAGCGACGTCCAATTACCTGTCGACGACATCCAGGTAATTGGATGTCCTGACACTCTCTCGGCAGCCATGCTTCTTGAACTGCGAGGTTCGATGAAGTTGTTTGTGGCTACCGCCTCATCCTCCTCATGTCGTGGACGACCCCCCAAAGTGGCTGAGGGACTACGAACAATATATACATAATATATATATATATATGATGTCAGTTTTAAAGGCATAAGCAGGCACTACTTAGAGACTTTATAGAGAAGAGATCAGGATCCAAGGGCACAATCTATACACAATACATAACAGCAAGTAATCTAACAGCTCAAGGCACAATTAATCTATACACAATATCACATCCAATTGTATTTGTGACATCAATTCATCATAGAAGTATCATCTAAGGGCACAATTTATACACAATACAAAACAGCAGGTAATCTAACAGCTCAAGGCACAATGAATCTATACACAATATCATATCTAATTGCATTTGTGACATCAATTCATCATAGAAGTATCATCCAAGGGCACAATCTATACACAATACATAACACCAGGTAATCTAATAGCTCAAGACACAATTAATCTATACACAATATCACATCTAATTGCATCTGTGACATCAATTCATCATAGAAGTAGGTAATCTAAGGGCACAATCTACACACAATACATAACAGTAGGTAATCTAAGAGCTCAAGGCATCCATTCATGCCGATGAAGCAATCCGCGCAGGCAGGATGTCCGTGGCTGCATGCTATCTCATCCTCCTCATGCTGCTTGGTCTTAGACGTCCATGGTAATTAAAGAAATCATGATCCAGTGCAGACACGACGCGGCAACGGCGGCAAACACCTGCCACCACCAGCACAACCCACATCCAGGGGAGAGAGGCAGATCTGGCCGAGGTGAGGTAGCCGAGGGAGCAGAGGGGAGCGGCGTACCTCGATTCGGCGGCGTAGATGGCGGGGCGAGCTCGATTCGGCGAGGGAGATGGCAGGGCGAGCTCTATTCGGTGAGGGAGATGGCGTTGAGCTCGATTCGGCGGTGTAGATGGCGGGGCGAGCTCGATTCGGCAAGGGAGATGGCGGCGAGGTTGAATCGGCGGCGGAGGAGTCGCGATGCGGGAGCCCGGCCAAAGTCGTAAACCCTAGCGCACCGGGGAGTGACGAGTTAGGGCGTAAACCCTAGCGCGCGGCTCCTATTAATAAAGGTATATCACAGACGGTTATATTATGGAACCGTCAGTGATACGTATCACAGACGAGTCCATAATATAACCGTCTGTGATATGGTCTCATATCACAGACGATTCCATAATAGAACCGCTCGTGATATCACGTATCCCCATAATAGAACCTTCAGTGATATGTATCACAGACGGTCTCATAATAGAACCTTCATCCTTTTGTCTATTTTAGAAAGAGGCAATCTGGGCCATAGGATGTTGATCCAACGGTGAGAAAATGTGATCTAAAATTATGCTAAAATCGTTAATTTTATGGCAAGTAGTCCAACATCTCTGCAAAGAAATTGGCATATTCATGCCTAATCCTACAGTCATCGCTGCAGAAGATAGCGTAGTCGTCCCACCCTAACACGCCGCAGCCGGTGCTTGTGCACTGGTGGTCGTCCTCCGACGGCTCCCACACCCAGCCCAGCAGCGGCCCGACCATCCTTGGCAGAGTTCACCATCGCTTTGTGCCAACAGCATGCGATATCAAGCATAAGTGATCAAGAGAAACCTGCTATTCCGATATCCTACACCAAGGGTAGCCATTGTCAATTGAAATGCTGCCAACCAGATAAGTTAGAAGATTGTGCATGTACCCACTGTGGAGAAATAGGCCATAGTGCTGATGAGCACAATATCAATTGTTCCAGTTGCGAAGGAAACCATTCCGTTGGAAAATGTCCCATGATCAAGATCACATGTTTCTTGTGTGAAAGCGATGATCATTATCCGAGCCAGTGCCCTATGTATTCCGTGTTGACTTCTGCAACACAACGTCAGCGAGAAAATTTTCGAGCTACTGTCAGAACATTAGCAAAAGAAGGCAAATCATTGTCAGTACAAGATATGTCAGCTAAAGAATCACAAAGGCAGGATGTTGACCGTGGCAACCCACCTCAAAAGAGAAGCGAGCCAGTATCATCAAGAGTGTGTTTTGAATGTGGTGAGCAAGGCCACTATGCCAAGAGATGCCCTGCAAAGCATCAAACTTCAACCTTCAAGAAGATTAGTCGTTCCGGTGCAATATCACCAGGCAAGCCACAATGTCCGCCACGTGTATATTATAGTTGTCGCAAGGAAGGTCACTACATCAGCCAGTGTCCTCAGTGGAACCATTCACTAACTCCAGATGCAAGAATACCAGAAGTCAGTTCAGTCAAGATTTTAACTCCCAGAGCAGGTGGTCATGCAGCAAGATCCGTGTGTCCAGCTAAGCAGTCAAAGAAGAGATGTTTGTGCGATGATGTTACCAAGAAAGTCTAGATTGATGATACCAGATCATGTAGAGTCATGCCTCCGTTAGTAGCAGTAAATTCAGGGAACCATTGTAACCTCTCCTCTATTTGAGAGCAAAAAGGTGGACATCTTTGTATGCAAGTTACAAAGAAAAAGGAAATATTGGATATTAAATCATTGGATGCCTTTCTCAGCATATGCCTTGCAAGTTGAGTAATCAAGCGTTAAGTCATGATGATTGAATGCTGTAGAGTCGTAACTATGGAATGTGATGTTGAATTCCAACTCATCATTTTGCATAGCGGTGAGACAATAGTAAATGATTGAAGAATCTAATCATTGGATAAGGTCCATATCTGCAAGAGAGTATGCAATTGTCATTGTACATGATCTATACAGCATGCAACTGTATTAGAAGTCAAGTTTGTCTTTGACTTGGTACCCAGGATCAGCCAATTTCAGAAGGAATTACATCAGAGATGAACTATGACAAAAATTGTTAAAAGAGTTCGCATAAATGATAGAGCATATCAGATGACTTTATCAGAAAAAGGAAGTGTCAAATCAATCCCATCAGCTTAGCAGTGTCAGTTGAATACCAGTGAAACAGTCATTTTGAGACAGTGTCAGTCGAAGATATGTGAGACAGTCATTTCAAGTTAGCCAAGACCACTCACCTGTTGTAAGAAGAGAAGTCGCCCAGATCGCTAGAAGTGAACCGAGTTTGTAAGAATTTCAGAAGAGATTAATCACAACTCCAGTGTTCATATTGCCAGATACCGAAAAAAACCTTGATAGTTTTTATCATGGAACATCCAAGAATTGGTGTGTTAAGAAGTTTCAGGTGGTGAATTATCTTAGTCATAATTCGAAGTTGCTACCGTGGAGCAACAAAGACGGTTATTGGATTAAAAACTACGAAGTTGAAATCCGTTCCCTCAGGCCAGACCAATACAGCGGCAGATACTTTGAAACAGAAGAGCTACTGTAAGAATCTGTTGATCAGTCAACTAAAGTTACTTGTGAAAGTCAGAAGTTGAGTCTTGAGTCAGTTTCAAAAGGATATTTGTTGAACCCCAGGGTTCAAACCGATGCTAGAGATCAGTGCTGACCAGACAGTGAGATGACAGTTTTGTCAAGAAAATTCGTCCTCACGTAAAGCAAAGGAAAGCGTGAGAACCCACTGAAGGCGAACAGAATGATCTATGGATCAATGAGTATATTTGCATATCTAATGAGAAGGAACTCCAGTAGTTGATGCTCAAACCAACATTTGAGTGTAAGCATTCCAGTTTCCCTGAAAGTACCAAGGCGTACAAAGATCTCAAAGTTGAATTGTGATGATCCAAAATAAAGTAAAATATCGCCGAATGGGTTACCATTTGGTATGTCAGAAAGTTAGCCAACATGTCAAAAGCTCGTCAAAGTACTCCTATCACTGAGAATTCAGATAAGGGATCTCCCAGGACCCAATCAGGATATAATTTCTTGAAGGGTGGTTGTTGATCATTTGACAAAAATTTGTTGCTTCATTCCTTTCAATATCACCTAGTTTGGAGACTGCCTAGCAGAGTGGTATACCACAGAGGTTGTATACGACAGATATGGTATTCGTTAGCATGGGTGCAGTGTTGGATCTACAGAGAAATAAGTGTTAGACCAAGGATCCCAGCTTATCTTGTATTAGCGACAGAGTCTATTTCATGCTTGGATGATCATTTCAGTTCAGTATTGTGTATCGCCCGAATCAGTAGACAGATTGAAAGAAATAGTGAGTTGTGCTTTAACTCATATTACCAAGTCGAGCAAGTAAGTGTTATGTGCAGATTTCCCCTACAACACTAGTTGTTAGCCAGTTGAAGTTGTCACCCTCTGAAGTTCACAGTGGTTGATTGTGTAAGTCATCGCTCAGCTAGGAGCAGATCAAATTACAAAGTATGTGGATGTTGCATTAATTATGAAGGAGAAGACTAAGGATCCTTAATCCTAAATGGAATTTAAGTAGCAGTGTTCAAGAAGGAAAGCTACACAGATTATACAGATTATCACCTTCGCAGCCATGTCTATCTTCAGAATACATGTTGAAGTTTTGTGCTAAGAATTGTATGACAGAGTTGACAAAAATGTGTCAGTTAGTTCAGATTCCGAAGCACGGAAGAAGAGATAGTTTGCCAACCTGAGTTACCAGTCAGCAGTAAGATTTCCTCCACTCCAGAAGTGCCTTCAAGCACCAATCAAGCAGCCCCGTTAGATGCAATCGAGTTTCAAGATGCCTTCCAGCCAAGAGCCAGTCTGTCAAGTTTTCAGTGAAGCGAGAAGTTTAGCAAGAAGCAAGGCGTTGTTCTGTAAGTGGTCAGAAGAGCGATTATGTCAAAGTCAAAGCAATTTGAAAGCAAAAAGTGAACCCGAAGGCTGAGTTCCTTATCCTATTCTATAGCCAGCGTGAATCTCGGGGACGAGATTCCTTTAAGGGGGGAGGTTTGTAACGTCCCAAAATTTGGCTTTTCAAAAATCTTTTGAGTAGTTTAGGTCCCTGAAAAAATTTCACCAATTTTATTTGAATTAATAAAGCTTAATTGTGAATTTTTTAAAATTAAAAATATTTAATTTGACTAATCTAAACATTAATTAAATAAAAACTTGTGTTATTTGGCTTCCTTGTCTTTCAAGGAATTTTTGGATATTTTCTGAGATTTTTTTGGATTTGTTTGTTATTTATTTGATCTCCTTGATTTTCGGCCTATTATTTTAATTCTGAAAATCAGCATTTTCTCTCTCCTGCCATGTGCTACAGTATTCCACGATTTACTGTTCAACATGAACCTCTAGCCGAACAGCCAGCAGAGTCCAGAACGTATACGTAACGAACTGAAAACTTTAAAATTCCATATCTTCCTCCACGGTGCATATAAAAGTGAGCCGTTTGCGCCCACGCGTCCGTCTTGATCTCCTCTTCCAATCCCCTGATTTGGTTTCCTCCAAACCGATCTATTTTCATCGTAATCTCTAGAAAACCGAGCTCCAACCGAAGTTCTTCTCCGGCGAACCGCGCCTTCGTCCGACGTCCGCCGGCCGAACCGTCGGGCGTTGGCTTCGCGTCGTCGCTCTCGTCACGATTCCATCCACTTCGCCGAAGATCGCCGAGCACCGCTGGCCATTAAATCCAAACCATGTTCATCGCGTTGCTCGCTTCCTCGGTGAGTTTTTCCAAAATCCGATCGCGCCATCGCGTCCGGCTCGTCGTTTCCTTTCCGTTTTGCCCCTTTGCCGCTGCTACGTCGCCTCTGGCCACCGTCCACCCCGTGCGCACTGTAGCGTTCATGTATTCTGTTGCTTCGTTCTTGCGTTGTCTCCAGAGTGTGAAATCCTTTTTGTTTTCCTTTCTTATTTGTTATGAAGACCCAAGTATTTCTATCTCCATCCTTTATTCCGTGTTTGCCATCTCATGCTAAAACCTTGCCATGCGATGCTACCTTCTTGCATCATAACCCAACATGCAGTGATCTGTTCCTGTAGCTTTCATCCCTTGCTTCGTTCGTTGATTGTCCAAAACGTGGTTCTTCTGTTGTATGGTTCTTTTGTCTTCCAATCAAGCCAACAATTCAAGTGCAAGCATACCTCTGTGGATCCTTCTCTTAATTCTTTCTCTATGTTTTTGCTTGCCAAATTCATGCCGCAAGATCAAGCTGTGAAGCCCTGTTCTATGATTCTTCTCTGGACCAACGTACAACCTTGTGAGATCTGTTCTCTCTTATTTGTAAACCATTGCATGTAGTTTTTCTTAATGCATGCTTCTCTGTTAATTTTTTCTTTCTCTATATCATGCCAGAAAAGAAGTAATCTATCTATCTTCCATGTAGACTCCACATGTCATCTTCCCAATTTAAAACCTTAATTATTTATCTCACTTACATGCGGGTCCCGCATGTCAATCAACCCTTGGTCAAACCCTAGTTCATGAGCTTGGTCCACCGTGGACTAGCTTATCTTTGTGGACCTGGTCCATAGACCAGTGGCCCACATGTCAATCCCTAATTCTATTTTTGAGAATTAATTTAATTCTTGAAAAGTCATTTATCTTATTGGTCTCACATGTCACTCTCTCTACCTTATTTCTGGAATTATTTTAATTCTAGAAATCCATAAATACCAGTCGGTCCCACATATCACACACTCATTCTTTTTCTAATATTTTCGGAATAGAATATTCTTAGAATATTCTGTAGAGCTTTTTCATCATTTTATATGAATTCCAATCTTCCGAGAGTCATATCTTCTTCATCCGAATTCCGATTGAACCCATTCAAGTTTATAAATTCATCTAAATTCAGTATCTACCTTCGAGTACCATTAAATTTTAATTTGGAGTTTATTTGATTTGTCTTTTGAATTTAGTTTATTTTGCGCTTTCTTTATCGTTAGATGCTGAAGTCCCGAAATCGTCCGAAGGAGCTGAAGATCAAGCAAGTAGAAGATTGAAGATAAAATAAGACCATCATTGCTATAGTAAGGCAAGTTATACCTTTGATCATATTGAATCTCAATTTTCAAAATTACTTTGATTCAAATTATTGCATTTACTTCAAGTAATTATTTAAATGCTTTTGGGTTTAGCTATTAATCCAATTTGTTATATCTACTTTGTCTATTGTATGTCATAATCTTTTGTCACCCTAGATTGGTTCATATTTAGTTGGTGCTATGGTATTACCAACGTGGGTTGGTTAGTATGAGTAGATTGCTTAGCCATGCAACGAGTCATCATCATCACCTGAGTTGCAATTATAAATTTGACTAAGTGATTATAGAACTTTGTGATAAAACTGTGTGTGCTATGTGTTATTACTTTGTGATAGCATGTGTTGCACTAAACCAACAGGGCGGGAAAGGATTTAGACTGAGGCAAGTGGTGGATACTTTGTGATATGGTGGACTTTGTGAATGGGAATGATAATCTTTGTGGCATAGTTAGAAAATGGAAGTCTTGCTTTGGTCAATTAAGGACTTAACTTTGTGCGCCATTAAACTGAGCCTTACTGTACGACCACATGTCTGGTATGGGATGAGCCTAACTTAGTAGGTTATGGATTCTTGGCATTGATTACTCAGGCTGTAGGTTAGGCTATGGGTGGAGGTGTGTACTACAAGGTAGTCGCATCAGGGGGCAGTTCGCTGTGTCCTTGTCCAACGATGCGTGTTATGCCAAAGCACTTCGTTTGGGTTGGTATAGCGGTTTGTAAGCACATCGGGAGTGTCAATGTTGAGATGAAGTTTCTGAAAGGTTTTATTGTGATCAGCTCTGATCCAGTTGATTGCATCTTGTGGGTAAAGTGTACAACCTCTGCAGAGTATTAAACAATCTATTCGAATAGCCGCGTCCGCGGTCATGGATATGCTCAGGGATTTCACACGAGGGGTAGTTTTCATAAAATGTTTGGGATGAGAGCTATGTGATCTAAGTCATATGGTTATGTGAAATAATCTGCTTAGCTATGTGTCTTTGTGAAAATAACTGTTAAATTAATATTGTCTATTTGTTTTGAACTGCATTTCAATCTATTATTGTATTAAATTGCAAATATTGCTTTTATGCAAAAGAACCACATAAGCCTTTTCTTTTGGAATAAGCTTGCATCTATAAATTGCATTCTGTGGTATGACTTGCGAGTACGGTTGTGTACTCACGCTTGTTGTAAAACTTACGCCTAAACCTACAGAAATGGAGGAATCGTCAGTCAACAAGGTATACTTCAAGGATCAAGAAGAACTAGGTCGCACTTTTGACCGATTGCCTGTGGGCATATGGATGGGCTTCACTGAAGTTATTCCGTTTCGTTCCGCTGCAGCTTTATTGAGTTATTCGTCTTCTGAGGCATTAATTGTAAACTTTGACATTAAGATCTTTATTATGATATGTATTGTTATTTGCCTATTTATTAGTTATCTTTGCATATAGAAATGATATTTTATCGATGTTGTCACTGTGTGCACTAGCGTGATCCTGAACTAGTGCAGTATACACAGAAGGTACAAAATTATATTTTGGGTCCCGACAATCATCAGGATCGATCGATCGATCATCTCTGCAACCAGACCAGTAGGGGCGCACCATGCACCACCATCACCGACTCCTCTTCCATTTCGTTTGGTCCTTTACGAGTATTCGATTCACCAGGAGATAAACAGACTTGCACTTCTGCCATTAGTCCATACAGAGTGCACACCGTATCTTTTGTGGGCCGGGCTAACATCACGCGCTCGCTCCGGAGCCACGTCATAACCGATAGGATACCAAATGGAGTACCGAGCGAGTGCGGTCCGAGAAACTGTAACAACTGACTGCATGTGGGGCCTGAAATGCCTTCTCTCCCATCCAGTACTCTTCATGATGACATGATCGAAGGGGCAGTAATAGTGTAGTTCAGAAATCATGTCTCTGAGGCGACGGCTAGCTGCTAGAAGGTTTAGGAAAGCAAGCTAAGTGCTCTACTTTGCCATTTGGTGATGGTGTCGTGTGTCTCGCTAGTGTCCAACAGCCGGTGCATGCCCTTTTCTTGCCCTCTTTCCCGCATCCAAGAGTGAACGCAGCCCGGCTGCTTCGCGGGATACATGTATGTACTTGCTTCATGGGGCGCACACTCATTGCGTCGTGGACCGCGAGAGGAGGAATCATTGCCTCCATCATCCGCCGGAATGTGCACCGGGGGGAACGCCCTCCGTACCGCTGGACGCTGGTGCAGTACTCGCCTGCCCAGTTGGCTGTGCCTGTCGCTGCAATTCGTTTCTTTGTAGAGGATGTCGTTGCAATTCGTAAGCGTGTGACATGTCCGGTTACCCAAACGGCCCAGCCAAAACGCTGACGAGTTATATTCTGTAGCTCTCACGAGGCCCAGATGGAGATGGGCCAGTAGCGCGGGGGGCAAGGGTCGGCGAGGGCTTGAAGGCTGCGGACTACACGCGGGCCAGGCTGGTGTGGATTGGGGACCGGGGAGGGGGACAACCGAGCGGAAGGCTGCCTGTTTTTCTGCGTGGGTTTCGGAGGAGTCGCTGACGCGGCCGGCGTGCCGCTTCTCCGCACGGTCGAGGCGTGTCAACGAGGCTTTTTAGCCGGGGGGCAGTCTTCGCCACGGGGCCGGCCCTGGCGGAGTGGTGCGTGCGTCCGGTGCTGCGCACGCGGCGAAGCCGAGTAGGCGACTGAAGAAAAGGTCAGGAGTTGAGCGGCCACTGTGAGGGCCGCAGATCACCCCGCCGAGGAGACGGTGCGGCCCGGGCACCGCGGTGATGGGGTAAGGCGCTCTACCTGACAGATTGGTTCCGTGGGAGCCCAACCGCAGGTTAACCAATGTGAGGCGCGGCTGCAGCCCAATTGCCCCAACATGCTTGCACGGCTTAATTAGAGTCCAACAAGCAGCAAGCTAGGCGCCTAGGCCCAGCCGAGTTGTTAGTTTTTTTTTTTTTTTTTTGCCCCGTACGCCGGGCTCCAACTTGGATTTCGGAAGATATTCTTCAGTCATTCATCCTATGCGAGCGAATCTCCTCCCGAACATCTCGCGTGTGCACAGCTAACATCAAAAAATAGAATCATCAGGAGAGAATTTGAGTCACAATATTTTTTTCAATGGGTCACAACATATCAAGGAACATAATGCAATATTTTTTTAAAACGGATCGCAACATATCAAGGAATAGGTTGCAATATTTTTTTTTAACGGATCGCAACATCAGAACAAAAAACAACAGAGGACTGACCGGCGGAACAAACACCCCACAGATCCCAATAGCCACAGCAATGTTGATGTATCAAGAAACCAAGAAAAGGTGAAAGCACCGGCTCACCTCAAAGAAAGCAACAGACGAAGATGTTCCCCCTCCAAATCTTTCTCCTTCCTATGAGATTTTTCTTGGAGAGGGAGAGCCATGGCCACGGGCGCCGCCAAGTCATGGCCTCTAGGCGAGAGCGTAGCCGCCTCCTCCCGTGGACGGTCGGATGCCATGGCGGTGGTTTCTTGGAGAGTTATTGCGCATGTGAGGTGAGGAAGGAGAGGAAAGGAAAAGGCAGCAGTGAGAGAGCATGTGAGGTTTGTTCAATAGTGGACAGGAGGGGAAAGGCAGCGAGACAGCTCTGTGCTCTTGTAGCATGACACTACTGCTACCTATTCTTGTGTGGTGACCTGACTGGTGACTGGTAAGGTGTTAGAGAGGAGGGAGTAATAAATATATAGAGTGGATGGGGGCTCGGTCCGAAAAGTCATCGAATCGTTTTTCTAGATCCCTTTCAATTCCGCAAGTTGTTGCTTTCTAGATTATTTTTCTATGGTGCAAATTCGCTTTAATCTACCACGAGTCGAATTGAAGTCGCCGGCACAATGCCGATCGGTAAGTTGCATGAAAGAGTAGATGATGATTGCATCGTAGATTGTAGATCGCAAATCCTATATAATCTGCCGCGAGCCGACTTGAAGTCATCGGCCAAGCCGATCGGAAGATTATATTGAAAAGAGGATGGACTGATTGCACTTTATGGATGAACGGTAAAATAAAGAAAAAAAATATGACCGTCGTAGCCCTGTACGGCCGCGTCGTAGATGGTCTGCCGCTGGCCACCCGCATGTGGCCACGCCACCACCGTGCGCTGCTTGCACCACCGGTCCGAAGCCGCTGGCCGCCCGCACAGACCCCCACCGCGATGCCCCGCATGGCCACGCCACCCCACATGGCCGCCATCGCCCACACGTGGCTGCACTGCCGCTAGGCTACAGCAGCCTCGCTCGCACACGATACCCTCCGCCCGCCGCCTACCGCCCGCCCGAAGCAGTCCGACCACACGCCACCAGCCATGTGCCACCGCACCAAGCCGCCATGGTCGTGCAGCCATGTGCGCACCGCCGAGCCTGTGCCATGTGTGCGCCACCGAGCCCGTGCAGGCCACCGGCCGCCCACCATGTGCACCGTCCAAGGCTTGCAGCTGCCTTGAACCGCGCCAGCCACCTCGCGCCATGGAAGACCGCCACCGCCTACACGCAGCCTCACGTGTCGCCATCGACCCTGCCTCCTGCACGGGGCATGCACGCGCACCAACACATCGCATCGTGGACGCCGCAAGCCCGGCCGCCCGCAAGCTCGCAGCCATTGCCACCAACCGCACCGCGCCCTCCGAGCCACGACCACCGCGTGCTTCAAGCCGCGCCGCCGCGCACGCCCGCGCCCACTACCTCAAACGCCGTCGCCTCACTGCGCCGCCGCTGCGCAGCCGCCGCGCCGCCGCCGCTCGCATCGCACGCGCGCTACCAGCTCCCACGGGACGCATCGACCGTCGGCTCCCATGGGATGCACCCACACCGCCACACTGGGTCGCCCGCACCGCTGTGCCCGCAACGCCTGAAAGTCGGCCGCCCGCCCGCTGCACCAACACACCGCTGGCTCCCACGGGATGCACCCGCGCCGCCACTTTGATGCATAGGGCAGGGGAAACAATACCCCTCCCCTGCCCCTTTTGCCTCATTCGGTTGTGGGCCGACATGGGCCAAGGAAAGTGGATTCAGCCCAACAGAATTTTGAAAATAAAGAAAGAAAAAAAAGGGAGAAAGAAAATCCCAAATTTTGTAAAAAGGCCCTCGGGGTTTTCTGAAACTACGCGAAAAAAATTCTCAGAACTGAAAATTCACGGGTTAGCCCCTGGAAATTGCAGAATTTGCTGAAAATTCATATTCCAACAGAATAGGGCCTCAGGAATTCTTTTTTTTTTTTGAATAATTTTGAACTTTTCAAGCATGTTTAACTTTGTTATTATTATTTCTATGTAATTTATGTATTGTATTTACTATTTTGATTATATGTGATTGTTTGTATTGCTTTTAATCACTAAAAATAGCAGTGAATCATGAAAAATGCATAGAAAATTATAGGATCACGAACCGGGAGTTCAAATAACATCATAAGAATTTTGCAACTATTTTACACAAATTACCAGTAGTAATCTTATGAACTCTTTACTTGAATATGAAGATGACTAGCATCATGAACCAAGAGTTCGAAGAACTGACCCAATATGGTCAAAATTTGTATAAAATTTGTACCAGTCTTCAACTCTATGATAAGGTAATCACGGATGAGCAGAAGATTGAAAAGACTCTCTCTACCTTTCACTTGAATGCGGTGCAATCCGCACGCAACTATCGTCAAAATGACTACAAGAAGTATGTCAAATTGATTGACGTCATGCAAGTTGCGGAAGCTTAAGATGATGTTCTAAAGAAGAACTACATCTCACAGCCCTCTAGTAGCAATGTTGCCCATGAAGCTAATGTTAGCAGCTACAAGGTGAGGAAGCCTCTCACGAAGGAGAGGGGCAAGAAGGGTAAGGTCGTGGGTCGCACGTTATTGATGCTTTCCAATATAAGAAGAATGGCAAATGATAGCATGAGGCACACCTCACCATTGCAGGCACAGAGGATCCACAACCATTAGTTGCACTTATAAATGTGGACATCCCAGTAGCAGCCCTCATCACCCCTCCTTTGGATATTGTAGCGGCCGCAACCGTAGTTGCCCAAGAGAAGAAGATCGTCATAGAGCAGATTGAGGCAGAAGTTTTTGAATACTTTGTTGATTGGATCTAATGCACGCATTGCACTTAGATATTTTTATAGCCACTTGCAGTTTGTGGTTGTAATGGAATATTGAATTATTTTACTCTTTGAATAATGGTTGTAAGCTCTAGGAGAGTAAAGTATTAAATTCTTATGATAAATCCTGTAAGGCTTATATTTTTGTATTTATAATAGCAAGTTATGTTCTGATATCTAAAGTATTTTATTTATGTGTTGCCTGCTTCCTGCTGTATATTAATAAAGTACATTATATTAGAACACGTGTGGCTCCATATGAAGGAAGTGTGCTTAGCGGATAGCGGCACAATGAATACCATCCTGAGATAAACAAAAATTTCAGATGATCAATAAGAATGCTGGTAGTCTTACGACAATCGTAGGCAGCGATACTTGTATAATAGGCTCAGAAAAGGCCACAATTATACTCTTAATAGGCACAACTTTGGTTATTGAAAAGCCTTGTTGTACCCAGAATCAACTAGAACTCTCAAGGATATTCACGCTAACGGTTTTTACGTAGAAACGGAAGAAGAGTATGGTAAGCAATACCTGCTTATTACAAAGAGTGAAGAAAGTAGAAAATAGTATTATAACGACTTTCTTCATATGAAACTAGGCTATACTACACTAATATTAAGGCACTTGCAGCCTATATTGTCCTGAAAACCGTATTTAGAAGCTCTGAACTTTTCTATCTCTAGCATGATAGATTATGCCGCCTAGGTCTTAGGATGATGAAAAATATAATTAACAATTCATAGGGACATAATATCAATGTAAAGACTTTCTCGAATCAGAAAGATTTTGTGTGCCCTGCATTTGCGACCTGAAAATTAATTACTAGACCTTCTGCTCTGAAAGCGAATGATGAAATCACTACATTCCTGGACCGTATCTAGGGAGACTTTTGCGGTCCTATACAGCCCCTGTAAGAGTCATTTAGGTACTTTATAGTGCTTATCGATGTTTCCTCAAAATGGTCGCACGTATGTTTATTGTCTACGAGAAATCACGCTTTTGCAAAAGCTAATCTCGCAAATAATTAAAGTTAGAACTAATTCCCCTGACCGTCATATGAAATCCACCAGAATGGACAACACCAGAGAATTTACTTTGAAGGCCTTTGATGATTATTGTATGAAAATGTGAATTAAAGTTGAGTATTCCATACTGTATGTCCACACCCAGAATGGACTAGCATGGGCATTAATTAAAAGGATTAAATTTATTGCCCGACCACTTTGAAGAATTGTAATTTACCAACTACATATTGGAGACACGTAGTCCTGCACGCAACAACTCTCATCAATTTTAGACCGTCGGCATATAATATCCATTCACCTAAGCAACTAGCACAAGGGTCAGCACCGAAAACTTCTCATCTTCGCAGGTTTGGTTGCAAGGTTTATGTACCTATATAACCACCGCAGCGAACTGCAATGGGACCATCACTGAAAGTCTGGGATATACGTTGCTTATGAGACAACATTCATAATCAGGTATTTGGACCCTATGACGAGAGATTTGCATACTGCCCGATTCGCTGATAGTATGTTAGATGATGATAGTTTCCTGTCATTAGGGGGATCAATCATTTGATGAAAAATATCACGAAATAATGTGGCAATCCACTGGAAGTCCAGAAGACAATTAAAGTCCATGCACATTACCTGCGCACAAGTGAAACAAATAGAGAAGTCCAGAAGATAATTACAGTCCAGAAGATAATTGATTTACAAGCATTAGCGAATCAACTGCCTGACCACTTTAGTGATTTGAAGAGTGTGATCAAGTTGCATGTGCCTGCATGCAATGCACCTGAGGGGGTTGAAATACCGATGAAGGTATCCCTAATCCCGTCCTAAGGTCTCAGAAAGGATGAGAACTCTGGCCCCTCAAATCCGAAGTAACCGGGGACACCTGGTGAAAAAGAATAAGAGAGACTTGACACAACCGATCACCGAAGTTTCCCAGAACCAGAAGGGGAGCCAGTTGATACCTGGCATCAGTAGAGAACCTTTAGAAAAAAAAGGCATACAAATTTGAACATTCCCACGGAGGGAGATACCAGCATGGATGCGTCTGCACACATTAGAGTTAGAAAACTAAAGGGACTTGCTCCCGTAATTAGAAGCAGCGGTGAGCAAGTAGAAGCATTAGAAGAATCGGTCCTTGAAGAAATAGTTATAAACTTTGTAACCATGGAAGAATCTATGAATAAGACATCAGCCTATGTCGATATTTTCTTTGCAAAGAACCACAATCATCTATCTTGATCCAGAGCCTACATCGCTCGTTGAATGAAAGAAAAGATCAGATTGAGAAGATTAGAAGAAGGCAATAGAAACCTAATTATTGTCTCTAAATAAAAGAGAGGTATTTGGACCTGTAAACCGCACGCCTCCCCACACTACTACAAAAAGGCTAATACTGGATGCCTCATCACGCATTTTGCCACAAAACCGTCAGATACATGCAATCGCTGCACGGTTTTGGTTTAGAGATCGCTTTGTGTAAATGGATGCCCTAAAACCGCTCGTGAAGAGGAAATATCACGCATTTATTCGTGTTTAAAACCGTTTGTGAGGTATCACAGATGGTTCGTAAAAATAACCGTCTGTGAAGTAAACCATTATCACAGACGGTTTGTAACAAACAACCGTATGTGAAACTTCCAAGACGGTTCTTTTAACTAACCGTCTGTGATAATGGTATACTTCACAGACGGTTTTTTATCAGAACCGTCTGTGATAATTAAATATTTCGGCTCCCGCGCGTTATGCATGCGTCTCTTCGTCTCCAGCGCCGACGGGCGCCGATGCGTCTCTTCGTTTCACGCGCCGACGTTACGATGTGTCTCTTCGATATTTTATAAGAGTGATATTATTGCGTGCCATGGTGAGCACGTATGGTATTGAATAGTACACCATGGTGAGCACGCGAAGCATGACGGCGAGGACCAAGCGGGCGAAGAGGTTGGTGATCGCCGTCCTTGATCTTCCTGACGAGGTCGTCGTCCACATCGCCGCCTCGTGGTCGCGAAGCTCTCTCACCCATGGTGACCTCTCGTAGCCTATGAGCCACGTGACGTATTCTCGCTTCTTTTGTTTTTGGTAGGTCCGTTATAGTCGGTTTGTGAAGATGATCAGAGCGCATAAAACCGGAAAAGTCGTATCATGATACGACGCAAAAAATAAAATCTCGTGATGATTTTGTTTTGTGTCCAATATCCAGTAATTAATTCTTGTATTAAGATTCTATCGTGTCTTGAATTTTAGTTGCAAGGCCATATACAAGGCGTCCAAGGCGCGCACCGTGGGGATGCGCGTGGCGCTGGAGCAGGAGGAGGCGATGAAGTGGCAGGCGCTACCTCACCGTCGTCAACCACCTGGCTGGCGCCGGCAACCCGGAGGCCTGCTTCATTGTCGATCTCGCGCTTGTCTTCGCACCCCAAGACATGCAGTGCAGCCTCGTGTTCCTTGAACGGGCGGCCGACGCTATCGCTGGCCACAAGGCCGCGGCCTACGTGCTCGGCCTCCTCCTCTACACGGCCAGTGAGACGCGCGACGTTGAAAAGCACTACATCAGGCAGGTCGAGGGCGAGTCGGCCGGCGGTGGGTGCGAGACGGCCAAGAGGACCAACCGGGAGTGCAGGCGGTGCCAAAGGCTCGCCGAAGACATGATCTGGGCGGCGGCTCGGGGGAGGATGGCTGGGCCGCTGGGCCAGGTGTGGGCGCTGTCGGAGGACGTCCACCGGTGCACGAGCACCGGCTGCGGCGTGTTAGGGTGGGACGACTACGCCGTCTTTTGCAGCGATGACTGCAGGATTAGGCATGAGTATGCCAATTTCTTTGCAGAGGTGTTGGACTACTTGCCATAAAATTAGCGATTTTAGCATAGTTTTAGATCATATTTTCTCACCGTTAGATCAACATTCTATGGCCTAGATTGTCTCTTTCTAAAATAGACAAATGTATTAATAGAAAAATACAAAAAACAATTCACAGACGTATCACAGACGATTCTATTATGGGACCGTCTGTGATACGTATCACAAACGGTTTTATTGTGGACTCGTCTGTGATATGAGACCATATCACAGACGGTTCTATTATGGACCCGTCTGTGATCCTTACCACTGATGGTTCCATAATAGAACCGTCTGTGATATAGAACAATCTGTGATATACCTTTATTAATAGGAGCCCACGCGCTAAGGTTTGCACCCTAACTCGTCACTCCCCAGCACGCGCTAGGGTTCAGGACTTTGGCCGGGCTCCTGCATCGCGACTCCCCCACCGTCGATTCGAGCTCACCCCACCATCTCCCACGCCGAATCGAGCTCGCCCCGCCATCTCCCCCACCGAATCGAGCTCACCCCACCATCTACGCCGCCGAATCGAGCTTGCCGCCATCTCCCTCGCCGAATCGATCTCTTCCCGCCATCTCCCAAGCCGAATCGAGCTCGCCTCGCCATCTACGCCACCGAATCGAGGTACACCGCTCCCCTCTGCTCCCTGGGCTACCTCACCTCGCCGATCCGCCTCTCCCGGATGTGGGTTGTCTTTGGTGGTGGCTGGTGTTTGCCGCCGTTGCCGCGTCGTGTCTGCACTGGATCATGATTTCTTTGATTACCATGGACGTCTAAGAAATCTACCAAGCAGTATGAAGAGGATGAGACAGCAGCCACGAACATCCTGCCTGCACGAACTGCTTCATCAGCATGAATTGATGTCACAAATGCAATTGGATGTGATATTGTGTATAGATTAATTGTGCCTTGAGCTGTTAGATTACTTGTTGTTATGTATTGTGTATAGATTGTGCCCTTGGATGATAATTCTATGATGAATTGATGTCACAAATACAATTGGATGTGATATTGTGTATAGATTCATTATGCCTTGAGTTGTTAGATTACCTGCTATTATGTATTGTGTACAAATTGTGCCCTTAGATGATACTTCTATGATGAATTGATGTCACAAATGCAATTGGATGTGATATTGTGTATAGATTAATTGTGCTTTGAGCTATTAGATTATCTGATGTTATGTATTGTGTATAGATTGTACCCTTAGATGATACTTCTATGATGAATTGATGTCACAAATGCAATTGGATGTGATATTGTGTATAGATTAGTTGTGCCTTGAGCTGTTAGATTACCTGCTGTTATGTATTGTGTATAGATTGTGCCTTTGGATGATACTTCTATGATGAATTGATGTCACAAATGCAATTGGATGTGATATTGTGTATAGATTAGTTGTGCCTTGAGCTGTTAGATTACTTGCTGTTATGTATTGTGTATAGATTGTGCCCTTGGATGATACTTCTATGATGAATTGATGTCACAAATGTAATTGGATGTGATATTGTGTATAGATTAATTGTGCCTTGAGCTGTTAGATTACCTGCTGTTATGTATTGTGTATAGATTATGCCCTTGGATGATACTTCTATGATGAATTGATGTCACAAATGCAATTGGATGTGATATTGTGTATAGATTAATTATGCCTTGAGCTGTTAGATTACCTGTTGTTATGTATTATGTATAGATTATGCCATTGGATCCTAATCTCTTCTCTATAAAGTCTCTAAGATTAGAATTATATGCCGTTAAAACTGCATCATATATATATATATATATATATATATATATATATATATATATATATATATATATATATATATATATATATATTATGTATATATTGTTCGTAGTCCTCGACCACTTTGGGGTCGTCCATGCAGCATGAGGAGGATGAGACAGCAGCCACGGACAATTTCATCGAGCCCTTGCAAGTTCAAGAAGCATGGCTACCGAGAGAGTGTCAGGACATCCGATTACCCGGATGTCGTCGACAGGTAATTGGACGCCGCTGTGTTTAGAAAGTGACGTGGACGCACAACTACTCCGACTAGTATCAGCCATGTTACTTTCTGAACACAGTGACGTCCAATTACCCGTCGACGACATCTAGGTAATTGGATATCCTTACGCTCTCTTAGCAGCCATGCTTCTTGAACTTGCAGGGGCTCGATGAAGTTGTCCGTGGCTGCTGTCTCATCCTCCTCATGCTGCGTGGACGACCCCTCGAAAGTGGCTGAGGGACTACGAACAATATATATATATATATATATATATATATATATATATATATATATATATAATATGATGTCGTTTTAAAGGCATAAGCACCAACGCTTGGAGACTTTATAGAGAAAATCATCACGACGGTTTCAATACAAACCGCCTATAGAGAAAAGTCATCACGCATGGTTTCAACAAAACCGCTCGTGATAGTTCCCTATCACAGACGGTTTTAACTACAAATCATTTGTGATAGTTACCTATCACAGACGGTTCTGAGTTAATAATCGTCTGTGACAGTATGCATCACAGACAGTTTGAAAAACCGTCTGTGATGACTCATATCATCACTGATCTATAGACTCAAACGGCTTACGAAATCGTCTGTGATGATGTTTTTGAACCGTCTGTGATGATATTTTTGAACCGTTTGTGAAGACATTTTCTGTAGTAGTGCCATGAGTACCACCGTAGGGCATAAGTGAGTATTTATTCGAAAGAGAAATAAAAATAAGTAAAGCTCGTTGCACAAGGTTTCACTCAACGTCCAGGAGTTGATTATGAAGAAACCTATTCATCGGTCATGAGCGGAATTACCTTTAGATATTTAATCTCAATAGCAGTAAACTTGAATTTAGAAATAAAATTAATAGATGTGGTAAGTGCATAACTTTATGTAAATTTGTATTTGGACATTTATATGAAGGTACCTGAATGTATTCCTGTCTCGAACTAAGACAGAGCAAATAGAAATCTGTACAGTGTGAAACCCAGAAAGTCATTGTATGGACTTAAATAATCAGACAAGATGTGGTATAATTGTTTGAAGCGACTTTCTATATAAGAAAGGTTACACGGACAATGAGGATTGCATCTGTGTATTTATACGATGATCACAAGATGAATTTTGTATAATCTCAGTATATGAAGATGATCTAAACATCATTGAAACCCTGAAAGGTATTAAGAAAGCAAGCACTTACCTAGAGTCGGAGTTTGAAAGGAAAAATTTGGGTAAAACTAAATATTGCCTAGACTTACAGCTTGAGCATGCTCCTGAAGGGATATTAATGCACCAGTCATCCTACACTCAAAGGTGTTAGAAAGATTCGGCTTTGGAAAGGCATACCCTTCGAAAGTGTCGATGCTCGAGAGATCCCTGTAGCAAGACAAGGATATGTACAAACCTAGAGAAGAGGAGGAGGAAGTCCTGGGACCGGGATTCCCATACTTAAGTGCAATAGAAGCACTCATGTACTTAGCAAACTGTACTAGATCAGACATTGCATTTGCCGTGAACCTATTAACAAGGTATAGTGCAGAACCTATCAAAAGACATTGGTAGGAAATAAAGGACATCTTTCAAGACCTCCAAGGAAGCAAAGAACTTAGTCTGTTCTACAAAAAGAACCAAGACCGGTCTATGAATGGCTATGCAGATGCTGGGTACTTGTCGGACCCATATACAGCCAAGTCGCAAATATGCTATGTATTCCAATGTGGTGGAACAACAATTTCATAGAAATCGTCTAAGCAAAGTCTTGTATCGACTTCAACGAACCACTCGAAAATAATAGCACTGTACGAGGCCTCACGAGAATGTGCTTGGCTTCGGCGGATGATTCACTACATCCAGTTGTCGTGTGGATTGAATACAGCGTAAACCCCCGCTATTATCTATGAAGATAATACAGCTTGTGTTGCACAAGTACAGATGAGTTATGTGAAGAGTCATCCCACAAAGCATATCAACACTAAGTTCTTCTATGCTCATGAATAGCAAAAGATGGATGAAATCAAAGTACTTCACAGTATGTCATGTGAAAACTAAGTCACTTTCTGCATCTAGCTTTAAAAGATGCATACGCGGAATTGGAATGATGAGATTTAGAGAAGTGTAGAATTCAGGAGAAGAATCTTCACAAACTCATTATTGAAACTTGATCACGAAGATTGAGTACCCAAAGAATAAATTCTGGAGATTAAATAAAATAGGGTGGATTGTACTTTTTCCCCTTAACGAGTTTTCCTGAAGTTTCTCGGTTAAGATTTTTAATGAGGTAATTCATGCAACGCAATAGAACATGTATCATATATTCCTTCTTCAATTTTTTTCTACTGAGTTTTTATGGAGTTTTGACGAGACATGAACATACGAGGATAAGTAACCAAGAGGAGTGTTGAGAAACCATAGGCTCGGGCCAGAACCGCCCATAGGTGGGCGCCCCATCCAAACTCTAGCAATGTTTCTAGACTATAAATAGGAGGTGATAGTCATTGTAAAAGGCTGATCATGAGAAAAGCAATAAAGAGAAGTAAGAAGCCCCCTATATCTCTGTGTTCAATCTACTATTCTGTATTTGTGTTCTTGCATTGTTTTAAGTGATTCTACGCTTATCTATAGGATGATCGTTCGAACTGAATTCGTCAATAATAGTTCCTCGGTAACTTACAATTAATTGAGATGCGTTACACGTGGACATGGACGTGGACGTGGACGTGAACGTGATAGCAGCGTCCGACGCTCCCGGCGTCTCTCCTATCATTACCCCTTTTTTTAGCTAGTACAGCGGCTCGGTTTCACCACTCCAGTGTATCAGTCACGTCAAGCAAGTTATACACTACAAACGAATGAGTCAGCAGTGTCGTTCGAGAGATTCCTTGCACGAGTCATGCATGACATCAGCTAATCTAGCCCTTTTACCCATCCGGCCTACTCCACTCTTTGAGCCAGATCGGCTGGCAGTCTGTACGCGTACGTCCAAATTAGGATTAATCATCCCTTGGCTCTTTCCCTCTGAACAAAAAAGAGAATTAGTATCAGCTTTTATTCAGTGATTTATGTACTTTTGGTCATACAATTACATGGAATTTCACTTGCATTTAGTACCATGGGAATGAATGCTGATCACCGAGGCCCTGAGAAGCTCCCTTTGCTATTGACAATGAATTGCAGTATTTGTATTGAGTACCAGATACATATGCAGAAATACTTCCACCAACCTATAAAGCTCACGCCCAAGATGGACGTCAGCAGCTTGATTAGATGAGGAGAGTGACTCGGCACCACTTGACCAAGCTGAGCCAACCGTTGCTCAATGCTATCTGATAAGTGAAGGAGATGGGACCAGTGAGTGCAAAAGCAGAAACCTCATCAAAATTTTGCAAAAGCAGAGCTTGCTATGACCTATGTTATCCCAGTTCGAGCTGATCGAGCTCCCCCCATGGAGTGCATTGTGTTGAAGTACATGTAAATTGTTCGTCTTTCTTCGTTAGCTTAAATTTTTGGATAAACTAGTTAGTACATGCAACTCAATATAGTATTAGAATCAAGAGATCTTGAATTTAAGACTCGGCTGACGCAATTAAAAAAATCGTAGTCTACTTTTATTACACGTATTAGGGCTGAGAGCAAGGATCCAAAAAACGTTTCCGGTGGTAATCCCGGTCGTCAGCCAGAAAAAAAACCGGTCGGTAACCGGATTTTCCGAAAAAAAAACCCGATTGAATTTCGCTTGAATTTACTTAAAAACCAGCCAAAATTCAAAATTTAAAATTTGAACTCGTAAAACCCAAAAAAACCAGCTGGTTTTTCCATTTTCGGTTACCACCGGTAAATCTGGTAAACGCCGACGGTTACCGGCCGATTTTTTAAGAGTCTACACGTGAGGAAGACTTTCCTCCCCAGCTTAAGCTTTTGGCACAACTAGCTTCTGCTTTGTATGTTGTCATCTGCAGAGAGAATCACAGCGTGGACAAGGACTGAAGGGGAAAATAAAGGGAAGAAATGTAGAAGAGAACTGAAGAGAGGTTCATTTTGTTGACGATCACGTCAACACATCTGGACGCCCTAGAAATTCACGGTAAAATCAACGCGTTAACCAATCAGCAACAGCTGTTTCTGTTGTTAAGGCAGAGTTCAAATTGGGCAATAATTAAGCATTGTATCAGATGCTTATCGAAGTGTATACTCTAGCATCTTCTTCAGAAGCTAGCGCCAACAACCATAAACACCTGGCAGCAACTAGTGGGCGAGACATTTGGCCCTCCCGTACGTCTTAGTCAGGTCTTGCCCCGCACACGCAAGGTGTCAACGGGGACCTCAATCGATCTCCATGATAATGCCATAGGATAAGCAGCCAATGGATGATTCTAGAATGGACCCTCAGCTGATCAAACTAAACCACACTGAAACAGTGAAACGCAAAAGAAAGGGCAATGCTATCTAATGATGATGACACTGAATTGAGAACTTCATCGATTAGTTTGGTAGACTTTTGCAGAATTTGCTTCTGAATACCGATCAAATATGAAAGAAGAAGAGATCAAGCTAAAGTACGTCGTTAGTCGTTACACGATACATCTCACTTTGCTAAGATTTTAACAAGCTGCCCATTCAAGCAGAAGTAAATTTGTTCATTCATGGACCAGGACTTCGTGAGGAAGTTGTCTCGTGGCACAGCAGCAAGTCAGTTTTCCAGTTTAAGCAGCACCGTTCATTCATGTGCTATGGTCTGTAAACTACTACTTCCATGACACGCCCGTTTTGTTATTCTATTCGGCGGGGTTGGGACGCTGCTGGTTATTGCCAGTGATGGATGGTGAAATGGACCTACCAACGAGAGCCTAGGATTGATTAATGTTAGAAATCGACATGCAAATAACAAAGTAGATTAAGAACAGAAGACACCGATTTTTACATAAAAAATCTTTTCGAGAAAAAAAACCCATGGACGCATCACGACGGTCTTCACTATTTAGAAAAAGTGTTTACAAAACGCAGAGATTTTAATGAGTCGTCAACTCTTTCCGTGCGGCTTACAAGGGGTATATATAGTGATATAAAACTGTCTCGAGTCGAAAACGGAAACAAATCTGAAAAAAAGAAAAATCCATACCGCGGGGCTCCACCCTGCACCCCGGGCTACGTTGTAGACTTCCGTATGGGCCAGGTCTGTCGACGCGACACTCCGCATCTCTAAACTTTGACCTTTTTAGAATTCGGATCACGTATCAACAATTCATGAGCTGGCGTTGTTCTTCGTGATTAACTCGCCTTCAAGCTCAGCAGACAACACATGCTGTGCATTCTATTTCGTTACTGGAGAAAAAAAGATTATTCTTAGCACAAAAATACACAACTAATTTTAATCGGACAGTGACTCTAGGTTATACATGCTAGCTACCTTGTTTATCGAAGCATTGCCTTAGGGTCACGAAACAAAGCCAAAGAATAACACTGCATGGCACATTAGTGTTGAGTTTAAGAATAGGATTATGGCCATTCTGCAATGGAGCAGGCTAACCCATGTTGCCATACCTATCCATTTGAATGTGACGAGCAGGAGCAGATATCATGGTTAGCGCTATTCCGATTCGTTACACTTGTAGCTGTTGACACGGAGGAGAGTCCTGAGATTTCTTGATTTGAGGGATCACATGCACCTTCACACACCAACATTCAACTCCAAAAATGCTCTGGCTTCACTTCATATATCCCGCGAATATGGATATGGATAGAGATGAGATTTAGTTAGATATTTATTTTCGTAACAATTACACCCTTTTATAAGCAATATTTTATTACCATCAATGTGCTAGAACTGTACCCCATTTCGTTTCCGACTGAGCGCGGGTGTTCTACACAAGAATAGAGTAGAGCTCAACCTCGCACCAAAGAGGGAAGACGAATTCCATTTACGGGCTGTTTAGATTATGACACCAATGAATCATATCAAAATTTTGATAACATTAAAACACAAATAATACCAAAACCGGGACAAACTCCAGGCTCCAGAGTCCAGCCCGTCTATTTATAGGCGGAGCCGCGGCCTCCGGCAACATTAACCAGCTCTCACAGGCCCCGCTTCGGGAGGAGATCCCACCCGCATAGAGAGACAGAGACGACATGCAGCGCCTCGCGTCCTCCCGGAGACTCCTTCAGGCCGCGCTCGCCCGCGGCCGGGCCCACTCCAGCCTCTCCGCCGCCGCCGCCACGCCGGAGAAGGGCGGCGGCGCGCCGAAGATGCCGCCGTTCGAGTACACGCCTCCGCCGTACGACGGGCCGCGGGCGGCGGAGATCTTCCGGAAGCGGGCCGAGTTCCTCAGCCCCTCCCTCTTCCACTTCTACGACCGCCCTGTACGTACGCCACCTCCGCCCTTACCAGTTACCACCACCCCACTTTCTTGGGAGACAGCAAAATAGATGAAAACGGTAGGGGAAAAAATCTGTGATTTTCATTTCCCATTTTTTTTTCTGGGGAAAAATCTACAAATGCGGCACTCGAATTTTCCTTCCTAGAAGCGTCGATCGAACAGTGTATCAGTTAAGAAGTAAGATGAACTGTTAATACTTTTCGTAACTGCAGCGTTTGAGTCCAAATGTTGCAACGAACGTGCGGTTTTGCATTGATCAGGAATACAAATCTTGAAAATTGCTCTTGTTTTTGTAAATTTTGCTGCTATTCTTTTGGATGGTCTCTTGCTAATCACTTTTAGTTTTTTTTTGTTCATGAGAAAAAGGTAGTTCTTTTGCAAAGTAGTGTTGTTTCTTGTCGGTTCTGGATAGGATTGGTAGGAATGCCATCTTACCATGTGCTCTGATCCTATCGGTTGTAAGGTGAGATCTGGGAATAATAGAGCTAAGGTCTGTTTCAAGATGACATTCAGATTCAGAATCTCCAAAGATGCTAGTAGCCACAAATTTCTGGACTGCATGCAGCGCCACTCGATTTGGGATCTACCTCTGTACTGTACTAGTGTAAATGCTGTATTGGGACTGATTTTTTAAAAAGTTCACCGGAGGTGGGGAGCTTCCCCGCCTGAATTATAATATTTTAAGGCTCGTCAATCGGAGGATGTTACATGCGGGGGTAAGGAGAAGATAGATTTCCAGGTAGAGACCACATGACCCATAGGGATGCGTCCTCCTTGCAAGTATGGAGGAGACGGCCGAGGGACGGTTCACAGGTTATGAACACGACGTCGTGAAAGTACAGAAATTGTAGTAGTTATTTAATTGTCTCTATCTCTAGGACCATTATTATTTGTCTGTAGCATTTTTCTAGTCTGGCAAGTGCAGATGATAGGTGACCTTTGCAGAAGGGCTTTCTTGGGTTCTTGCAAAGGCAGAAGACATAGAGGTTTTGTGCTCGTTTGTGAAAATCAGGCTGCCCTGTTTTGCCTGCAAATATGTGTGGTTAAGAAGAAATCAGGCTTTTATACTGTCTTTACAGACCAATTTGCAACTACGTCTTGTGTTAGTCTGTTGGATCTCATACATCTGTGGCTGCGCCACTAATATATTTATCTTTCTAAAAAATCATGATTACTGTTTACTGGCAACTTAACATTTTAAAACTGCAACATGCATTGCCAAAGTACATAAAGAAAGGTGAAGATTGGGTTCCTGCGGATAGTACCAAACTCTGTACCTAACTTGCTTACTCCACTCACATTGGAGCTCATGCGCCGTACTCAGTGAAACGCGTGTATCATGTGTAAAATAATTTTCGATGTGGACATCTACATCTACATCTACATGATCTGATAAACTGGAAGGGAAAAGGAAGAGAGAAAAAACTCTACCAGCTAGCCCTTTGATATCCCCTTGAATTCTTGAAAAGAGGGCTAGCGAAAAAAAAATCTGAAAAGGGGGGATAACAAAATGAATCATTATCTGTCACGCTGTTGTTATTTTGAGACTTGAGACTGTATCAGTATTCAATTTAATAATCCAATCGGGCATACTATGGTGATTAACAGATTAAGTAAGAAAAGTTAATATTATTCGAGAAAAAATGATCTTTGAAAATTTTCTAATCCTGAAAAATGATCATTTTAGCATACAACATTGATTGCAGTTGAACATAGTCGATGGAAAGATGCAGTACCTGTTCGACGAGGATGGCCGCCGCTATCTGGATGCTTTCGGTGGCATTGCAACCGTTTGTTGTGGTCACTGCCATCCTGATGTGATTGAAGCCATAGTAAACCAGGCAAAGAGGATCCAACATTCCACGGTTCTTTATCTGAATCATGCCATCGCAGATTTTGCTGAGGCATTGGCATCCAAAATGCCCGGCGATCTGAAGGTATTCTCAGCCTATGAAAAAACTTACACATTTCTTCTCTACTTGAAGGTATTTTGGAAAGGAAATGCATTCTTTTGGGAGATCGAACCTCATGTACTCATGTGAAGCTGTTGTTCTTTGCAGGTTGTTTTCTTCACAAATTCTGGGACAGAGGCTAACGAGCTTGCATTGATGATTGCGCGACTTTACACTGGTTTCCACGACATTATTTCGCTTAGGAATGGATACCACGGGAATGCAGCTGGAACAATGGGTGCTACTGCTCAATGCAACTGGAAATTTAACGTTGTTCAGGTAAATGTCTGTGTTGTTTTTGGTTTTACTCCATTAGGCAAACACATTGACTATTAACGATGATCATTACATGCAAGCTACCTAAGCTCTCTGATCACTTGGTTTAATGTTCTTTTACAATTGTATGTTAACATCCACATCTTAGTAGTCTTTTGTTTTTGTGATATAACACAGTAACGATCGGCTCATTTCTAATGTATCCAGAGTGGAGTGCACCATGCGCTTAATCCAGATCCGTATAGGGGCGCTTTCGGTTCAGATGGAGAAAAGTATGCCAACGATGTTCAGGAAATCATTGATTTTGGGACTACGGGTAGAGTCGGTGGTTTCATTTCAGAAGCCATACAGGTATGTCAATATCAATGTATCATCATACCACGACCATATTCGTTCTCTTTAAGTCATCTCAATAAAAAGCGATTTTCTTTTCCGAAAATGAGGCCTTCTTTTCTGCAGGGAGTCGGTGGAATAGTGGAATTGGCACCAGGATACTTGCCTGCAGTGTACAATATGGTGAGGAAAGCTGGTGGCCTCTGCATCGCCGATGAAGTTCAGGCGGGAGTTGCACGAACCGGAAGCCACTTCTGGGGATTTGAAGGGCATGGTGTCATCCCAGATATAGTTACAATGGCAAAGGTGAAGCTTGATAATCCCTTCATCATGTACAGACTTCATGCATTTCATGCTGCCTCATTATGGTCAGCACTTCAATATTTGCACCTCATCCAATGGCTCACATGTTTGTGTCATTCATCTTCAGGGTATAGGAAATGGCATACCGATAGGAGCAGTTGTTACAACGCCTGAGATTGCTCAGGTGTTAACCCGCAGAAGTTATTTCAACACCTTCGGTGGTAACCCTGTCAGCACCGCTGGCGGGCACGCTGTTCTCAAGGTACTGGAGAAGGAGAAGCTCCAGGAGAATGCATTTGTTGTTGGCTCCTATCTGAAGGAACGGCTTAACATGCTGAAAGATAAGCATGAAAGTAAGTACTAGTAGCTAAATAAAGTCACATTGAAACCACACACCTTCAAGATAGCTTTGTTACTTACATTTGGCCTCTGTGGCTTTCCAGTTATCGGTGATGTTAGGGGTAGAGGCTTTCTTCTTGGAGTTGAGCTGGTAACAGATCGCCAAACGAAAACTCCTGCCAAAGCTGAGATTGCGCACGTCATGAACCACGTGAAAGGTGCGCGCTTCCTTGAGCCTCGATGCATCTTCCAGCTTTATTACAACTAGATACAGAAGAAGTCAAATCTGAGTGTTTTTCTTCTTTTAACAGATATGGGCGTGCTGGTGGGAAAGGGTGGTTTCTACGGGAACGTGTTCAGGATAACACCTCCGTTGTGCTTCTCTAAAGAGGACTCAGGTAAGATCTCCTCTGCTGACACATTTGCTGACACATTTCTCGCGTATCGATTTGATGAACAACTTCGCGTTGCAGACTTCTTCATCGAGGTGGTGGACATTGCATTGTCGAAGCTGTGAGGCGGAGCGAAGCTGACACCACTTGCAACCAAGCCGTTCGCATGGGATCCGTATCCATAAATAAGAGACGATCTGTGAGACAGCACCTCGTTGTCTCGTGATCCGTCTTGCAAACCCGTGATGCGCACCAGCTCCGGCCGTCATTCAAATGCGGCGTTTCCTATTCACCATTTAGCTTGTCGCTCTGAATTGCAACTGTTTGCGACCAATAAGTTCTTTTTAATCAGATGTATTGTACTTGTATGTGCCAGTTTTTAAATCCCTATATTTTACTGCTATCTAGAAACAAACCACTGTGAGTCTGTCACTGCTCACTTGCTCAGGACTCGCGAGATGCAAAAATTGACAACTATATGGGCAATATAGACGCACTATGCGCCAGAAACTGTTTGCGCATTAACTGAATATATGCTTTACCCATGCAAACGATGCAACAAACAAACAATGGTTGAAATGTTCTATCAAGAAGCAACCCTTAGGAAACCACCTCTTGTTATGGAGTTGTGGGTCTATAATTTCACCTGCTATGATTCAAATTTTAGTATTCACCATACTTCAGTAGAATTTTTGTAAAATTTATGAATTTATCTTCAACATCCGTCTATTTAAACGTGTGCAACGGGGAGAGACTCGAGTACGTGGTGATGTGTATGTCTGAACGTCTTTCTTGTTATCGAAAAAGCAACCCTCGGAAGAATGTCATCGATCATTTTACAGCAATGATGCTCTACCATCTCTTTTAAAATACACATGCAGCAACAACGAAATTAACCAACGTAACCAACACGTGACCTGACCAGATCAATGTAACCAACACGTGACCTGAACAGATAGATATACAGCAAATGTACACCAAACCAAACGACATTAGCGACTAACTTGAAACTCGCGAAACCTATTTCTTTCCACCGATCATAGGTTGGCCACCGCCCTTTGGACTAGGCATGCTCGTCGTTCTGCTCATCTTACCTCCACCACCAAAACTCTTCACATCAATCAAATCACCAAATAAATTGTCCGGCATGTAGTACGGTTTCGTGGCGGCTGCCGGAGCTTCTTTTGGCCGTTGATTCCCATTCATTGGAGAATCTGGAGCCATGGTCGGACCTTTGTTTATTTGAGAAACAAAAGAGCTGTATTGTTGCATCGGCTTGGGTGTTGGAGATGGCACATGTTGCGTTGGCGGAGTAGCATACGACGTTGAAGGAGCTGGATACGTAGCTGTTAGGGCAACAGAAGCAACAGGAGGGTTCGGCATTTGGTGTGTGGCAGGCTGAAAAGGATTAGCTGAGTTGACACTCGCAGGCATGGCCCATGGCGGTGGCGGATAGCTAGATGCACATTGTGGACGCTGAGTTGGATATGCTCCTCCAGTCTGTGCGCCCTGTCCAGTTTGGGCCCAAGGTGCAACATAATTGTTGTATGGAGTGTACCCCTGATTTGTTGGATATGCCTGGTGGTTGGAAGGGTAATGTGGTCCATTCGATGCAGCAGGCTGATAGTTCGGTGGTAATTCTGGCCCATTTGGCATGGCAGTCTGCTGAGTCCCATTTTGGCTGTGTGTCGAAGAATCTGCAGATGCTTCAGGAGGACTGTACAAGGTGAGGCTTAGAAGGTCGATCATATCCTGCTCTTTTGTCCGAGTACCACTAACAGGAACCAGTGCATTGCTCGCAACAGAAGATGAGGCTTCAGAAATTGCTGGATCAACAGGTACAAGGGCATGATCACCAGCACTGGATGATGCCTTATCGCTGCTTATGGCAGATTTGTTTTTTCTGCAGATACATAAAAAGCATGAAGAATTAACTGATGATCAGGAAACCGTAGATTGACTGTTACAGGCTATTTTTAAGTACCTTCTTGCTATCTGAGCGAACTCGTCATCTTCATCCTCTTCAACAGGAGCCTCATTATGTGCAATCGGAGGTGCAGATGGCTGTGGAGGTGCAGATGGCTGTGGTGTTGGATCCTCTCTGGGTAAATTGTCTCTACATGGTGTCTCAACTGGCAAAGGAGAACCAGAAGCAATGGCATCGTGTTTTGCAAGTACACTCTGTAAGTGATCATTTATTTCTAGGCCTTGCTTTAGTAGCTCCTCATTCCTAAACAACAGGAACCACAGACACTTGCATGTTACGTTGTGTGGTCTGCACTACACTGCCAGAT
This sequence comes from Ampelocalamus luodianensis, assembly GCA_036346255.1. Lineage (NCBI taxonomy): Eukaryota > Viridiplantae > Streptophyta > Magnoliopsida > Poales > Poaceae > Ampelocalamus > Ampelocalamus luodianensis. The sequence goes on from CM070625.1 coordinate 18,611,010, forward strand.
GGCATAAAATTGCAAAATGTGAACCATGCTTATGCATGTGCTACACTAAACAGTCAAATTCGAAGTCACTCCAGGGAAACACTACATTAAGAGGGAATTTGTACAGCCTAAGAGAGATAAGCTTACCCTGTGGAACTGACAAAACGCATGAGCTTTTGTTGATTTGAACGACATTGGCTAACAAGCTCTGTGATAATTTCATCTTTAACAGCCTGTGATCACAAAACTTTGAATAGGTCATTTGCATGAACTTCAACAAAACTAGTTGCATAATTTCCTTTTGAGAAATTCATACTACCATGCGATCAGCAGGATCCAAAGCGTTCACCATATCATACAGTAGCTCTTTTGCATCTCTAATATTATCCAAGTCCCCTATACTGAAGCAAAAGGAGATAAAAGGTTATAACCAAAAAATTGAGTGATAAAAGAGATAGCTGGAACGAGAAAAGTTAACTGAGCTAAATACTAGAGAAGACGCAACCTCAATGTTTCAACATCGGATGCCATTCTTTCGTTTAGACTTCCAGCAGGATATGAAGGTGACCTGTAGGACTGAGAATGATGTATTGCAGGAGGAGTAAATATTGGAGGAGCATCTATAGGACGCCGTGGGAACATTACTCCTGACCTCTGTAAAAGATTTTTCATTAGCTAATACGATGAAATTTCAGTAGTCTTATTCCTTAAATAGTAAAAAGTAAAGAATTATCAGCCACCGATCCACTTGTGCTTTGAATATTTCTTTCAGGGCATGTTTTCGGCTCCACATCAATTTACGAGCACTAGATGGTTCTGTTGCACAGTGTGAGGTTTCACGTCGGGAAAAAAAAACAGCGACATACCTTTAGTTCAATGTATGCCCAGTAATACTGTGGATATTTGCCTCCAGGTCCACCAAATGCTTCTTGCCATGAGTCGAGAAGTATCAATACCTTATCCCTCACTTGCATATCATGCTGCATGGATATCCAGAAAGTCGATATTCCAGAAACTTAGCATCATGTTTTCCATTAATAAAAAGAATAAAATACAATGAGTGAATTAATCAGAAATCATAACTGACATTAGAACCGCAAAATGCCAGTGCCAATTATATTATGCATATGAATGGACTGCAAATATGAGCTGTTCACACGATAACAGCTAGGAAGTTGCTCCAATGAAGAATGATGGTTGGACTCAAAAACAAAATTAAACAAGTGAAACTGTTGAGTTATCAGTGAACGGGAAATGCCCATACTGAACTATAGAAATTAAGGAAATGTGACTTCAAAAGCATCAACTGATTTTGCAACTGTAATGTAACACCCCCTTTTTCCTTCTCTCCCCTTGGGTCACCCCCGCCGGACCCCCCCTCTCACGTGTGCACGACAGCGCCCGTCCCCGTCGCTTCCGCCGGTGCCCTGCCCTGCACCGCCACACCGCACGCCCGTCACCTCCCTCCCCACGTGCCCTCTGCCCCGCTGAACCCCGCCGCCCGCGCCGCACGCCCCCTTGCCGCGCTGCTCGCCCAGACCCCCCCTCTCCCCGAGCCTCCCTGGCTATAAAAGCCCCCCCGGCACCTCCCTTGCCCTCCTCCCCATCTCCTCCTTTCTCCCCCCCCTCCCCCAAGCGAGACCGAGGAAGAAGAACAAAGAAGAAAGAAGAAGAAGAAAGCCGGGGGACTCACCTCCGCGAAAACGTCGCCGTCGCCGCCGCTCGGTGAGCCTCGTCGTCGCCCCTGCCCCCGCGCCTTCCGCTCCCCTCCGTCGCTGTCGCCGTCGTCGTCGCCATCTTCTCCCCTCCCCGTGTGCAGCCGCCGCCCCGAGGCCCCTCATCTTCTCCCCTCCCCGTGCGCCGCCGCCGCCTTCCCCTCCTCTTCGCCTCGGCTGAGCCGCCTTCTTCCTTAGCCGCGCCGTGGGCGCGCGCCGTGCCCCTTTGGGCGCGCCTCAGGTGGGCGCGCGCCATACAAGCACCATTTTCGGCCCAGGCGTGGTGGGCCGAACCTCGCACCGTGGGCCGTGCCAGTTTTTCTTTTTCTTTTTCTATTTTAATTCAAAAGATAGAATTCAAAAATCTATATCTCCTTATTTTAACTCCAAAAATTATAAAATAAATTTGTAAAAATTTGTAAATTCAAGATCTTGCTAATGGCATAGGTCTTGTTCAATTTGGAGTTTATTTGGGTATTCTTGTGTATTTATTTGCTCTTGTTGCTTGTTGTTTATTTTTCCGGTACTTCGTCCGCGTAGAGTTCGAAGACGCCAGAGACCCCTAAGTTGATCAAGAACAAGACTACCCGGACTCTATTCCCTACCAATCAAGGCGAGTCAATACTTTGATCATATTAAGCCTATATTTTATGTAAATTATGTTCCTTTAAAATAGCAAATTGCATGCTTTAATTTCTTAATCAAATATATGTTAAAGCTTAAGGTAGTTAAATACCCATTTGATGATTAATTAATTATTATGCCATCCTTGACAACTTGAATCCCTTAATTCCATTATCACCCTAGTAACTACATGGTAATACTAGTTATAGGTTGTACTTAAGCGACATGCTAGCCTTGCTTAAGTATCGGGACACTAAAATGTCCCAATCATCATCTTTTCAAGCCCAAAATGATTTGAGCAGTCATTGCGGGAAAATGACTGAGTTGGTTGAGTTGTTGTATTTTACTTCTCAAAAACCCTAAAAACTTGTTGTTACTATCTAGGTAGATGGAAAGGTGGATGGTATAACATTGGGTGCTAATGTAGCCCAAGAAATATTATTTCGTGGATGGTATGTGGAAGAACCGCCCAGATAACCCTAAGAACTTAATCTTATTACGACCTCCTGTGTAAAACAAGTACAACCATAAGTTTGAAACAAACTGCGACTTGGCTTAGTAAATTTATCAAATCCTGAAAGTCATCTCACTGGAGGGATAAAGGGGCACAAGCTCTGGGCATGTCGGGTTTGATGGGACACCGAGTCAAGGGTGAAGTTCGCTAGTCGCTGAGGTGTAGCCACGCTACGCCAGTCGCTGAGGTGAACATCTCATGCAACGTATGGGCGTAACCCCATATGGGTGAGACGATGGAAGGGACGAGATATTTAGAAAGGTCATTGTGACGACCTCTCGACTACATGACCAAGGAATCATGTAGGACAACGAGTTAATCGTCTCTTGTGGGTAAAGTGTACAATCTCTGCAGAGTTATAAACTGTTTAAACAGCCGTGCCTACGGTCAAAGGCGGACATGAGAACTTAACTTGAGATAGTTCTATTTCAAAAACTCTTGTGGGTGGTATGAAAATGTGGTGGGCTCACCTAGCCTTGGGTTGGATTTTTTCCCTGAGTTTTCAGACTCAGTGATGTTAATATGAGGGGGGTAACCCCAATCAAATTAAGCATAAGGCGAGGAACCCCTACTGTTATTAAATATTGCACAATTGCTCTCTTTAATAAAAATGAAATTTGTTAAAATGCTAAGTGATAGGAATTTGTAATTATGATAATTGAAAATATTGCTTTAGCAAATAAAAGAATCCGAGCCATCCTTGTTAAAACCTTGCATGTATATTATTGCATTGTGTGTTGGCTCGCGAGCACAAAAGTTATGCTCACCCTCGCTCTCTCTCCCCCAAAACCCTCGGAAGCAGGAAATCCTGGAGATTACGACTACTTCGAGGATCCAGAAGTTGGAGGCCCAGGAGAGGATGAAGCGTAGTGTAGTCTTTAGCTTTTCTAGTTTCGCCCCAGTCCAGTTAACTCCGTCGGTGCTTGCGTGCATCCAATATTATTCAAACCTTGGTTAATATCGGACGCACACGGGTTTCCCCAGTCGCTTGCCTGTGGAGAGATGAGCTCTCACCCCTTTTGCTTCCGTTGTCGCTTTTTGTAATGTAATCCTTTGGCCTATTCGGTCCTATTGTAAAACTCGACCCGACGCGGTCTATGTAAACTCTGTTGTGTTAATTAATGAATGGTATGATTTTACGCCATGTATGAATAATTCAACAATATACCTGTGAGTGCTATCTATTGATCCAGGGAATAGCACAGTATTTTCACAAAGGATTCGGGATTAGAAAATCCGGTCCGACATGTAAAGATTAAGCAACACAACTTATAACTACAGTAGGATGATGAACTTTAGTAGCACACAATCAGCCAGTGGATAACAGTATATGAAGTATGAACTTGAGATAGATTTGAGTTTGACAGTAGCTAATTGTTAATGATGCAAAACAAAGTGCACTAGTGTGCTTCATGCTATACAAACAAAATTTGCATGTCACAAAACAATAGGGATGATCGAATCAAGAACCAAGCAAAAAAAATAATGTTACCTAGGGTTCTTATCTAGTCAGAGAATTATTTTAAAACAATCATATCAATTTTTTTAGATGGTATGAAGAATATCCCACTAGAGAATTAGTAACATTCACAAAGTTTTAAATGTCCTAACTTACTATACTTTTTGGTTAGTTTTAAACACGTAGACATAAATTAATGTTGCCAAAAATTCTTCACACTGAGAAACACCCTCCTTAAAGATATACTTGTTAGTGTTGAAAAAGATCTTACTTGTTTTTACTTCTCTTTGCATTTTTAATCAACAAGAGAATAGTAATGAGAGGAGTGGAAGTGGCCAAAGGAGGGAGGTACCTTCTTCTGGACAATTTTAACCATTTCTTGCAAAATATGCTGCTCAACAACTTCAAAATGAACATATTCACCACAGTTCTTCATCATTGTCTCCAACAGCTGCAAAGATTTTGCAATGAATGTGAACAAGAAAAATAGCAACCATAGAGTTGTCTTAATGGAAGAATAACTTGATATACTGCTTCCTCAAGATGACAATCTGACTATGACAGATATGCATTACAGTACCTGCATTCGTTCTAAGTGAAGGTTGTTATATAAATATACAATAGTTTTTCCCAGCAACACATTACAGAAATAATACCATGACCTAGATTATAGTGCGCACCGTCAAAGTGAAAAAATGAACTTTTGGATCCTTATTCTGCAACCGCTTCTTCACTGCTTTTACCACATCCTTTGTTTGCCTGATTCAAAGTGACAAAAATATTAGTACTCCGTAAGGAAAAACTTAACTACAACTATATAAGCTAATCTGGATATTCTCCCACCTATAAGTAAAACAAACAAAGTATAGCTTAAAAGTTCAAATTTTGAAGTCTTCTAGTGAAAAACAATGATAATTCGCACGCTGTACAACAATGCAACCTCGTGCACTATACAATGAATTCTGACTTCAACATGGTTAACCAATACCTCAACAGTCAACATAATAGAACTTCTAATGCATTTTAAACATGAACAACAACTAAAATGTAATTTAGACTAAAAGTTCCAAAAGAGCACTGTTATCAATTGCCTAGGCATCAAAATTAGACAAAAAGTTTCTCGGAGCGGCATCATGGAATCAAACCATCATATTTCTTGACCATGAATCAAGGTTACCTTGAGAATTCTTCTTTTTCATTAACGGGAATGACAAGCAAGCACTTCCGCTAACCACTAGAGCCACTTCACATCATTATGGAACCCTATGTAGCTTCGCCCTTAGCAACACAGACCTTAACCATACAATGACCCTCTACGCAAATTCTGTCATAATCGATCAAGACATCTCAGTGGAAGCTCGAGACAGGACTATGCCTGAGCTCAAGCTACGGTTCCTCAGCTCACCCTAAGCTGAAGTAACCTGCAAGGAGATGCTTAGTGCTTACATTCCTTCTCATAGCATAGTAACCACCAGGAAACAATCCGAACTTAGTGAACGCTACTTCCTAAAAATCATCTCAATCCCACTTCAAATAGGTAGTAACAATGCCCAAATCGATCGAAATTTTGACCAAACCCCGCTCAACCAACTGGGTCAACGCCCCCACAAACCAAAACCAAAAATAGCAGAGCCGCAACAGAAGCACCGCAAAGCAACAAAATTCCCCACACAAGTCCCAATCCCTCATCATAATTCTTCTCCGCACAAGCATCGAAGCAACCACGGCGACGCGAGGTTCTGCAAGCGAGAACTAAGGGGTAATACAAGAGGGGGGAAGGGGGGAAGCGATCGATCACCAGCGGTCGGCGTTGAGGGTGTCGCAGATTTCGAGGTTGACGGCCCAGTCGGGCCCCTGCAGCAGGTGGCTCGTCGCCTTGTCCACCCGCGACGCCGCCGGCAGCCGCGCAGGCCGCGAGCCCGTCGCCACAGGGTACATCGCCGGAGACGACCAGCAGCAACCCCGCGGTCGCAGCAAGGCGCCGCCTTTCGCTAGCGAGCGAGGAGGCTGCTAATTCGGCGGCTTGGGTTGGGAGTCGTCCACGGTACGGAGCTCTAAAAATTCTCCGATTTTTTTCCTTCTTTTTACGAGGTGACGGACGGGAAGAGGAGGAGAGCAGGGAAGGTGGACTTGGGAAATTGTGGAAGACGCAAAGAAAGCGAGGGCGCAAAGGCGACGCAAAGAAAGCTTGGCTTGGGTGTGTTCATCTACTTCTGGGATCTCTAAATCCTTCAATGACGGGTGGGTCCGGGGCCCATGTGGCAGTGAGGTGGGTTCTGTGAGTTAGTTGGAAGGAATCGGAGGATCGAGTTGGGGAGATTACCGGTTTGGGTTTAAGCAGTTCTGGTCCCGGGGTTTATACCTTGACGGCCGTTAGTACTTGCATAGTTGCGTCTCTCTCCCATCTTATTTGTCTTGCGTGTTTCTCGTCGGACTGGGATCCTCTGCAACTCTGCGTCGAAGTGTCAATGCAGAGGATCTACAGCGTATTAGTATTAGAATCGATCTTTTTCCTTCGATTTTACAGTACTTTTACGTTGTTGTTATAATATTTTGCTACACATACTATAACAAAGCATAGTCCACTCTCTCACGAAAACACTGTTGCTCAAAGTCCTGCAGGGATCCGGATCCTTTCTCGGAGACTTTTCATCGGTAATTGATTAAAGCGCATCCGGAAGTTCGTCCATAAAATGCATCTCGAGTCTCCGGTCCATAGCACGTAGGCATTACTGAGGTACCATCTCTAATGTTTCAACGTGAAGGGCTTCTAGAGGTAGAGTGGTACGTTGGCCTAGAATCCTAGATCATTTTGAGTGGCTGGACTCAGGCCCGAGCTACGGGTCATATGCTAAAATTCGCTTAGAAATCTACATCGAATCTAAATTCGCTAAGAAGCTATTTTGTTCAGGAGGTGCTAATGTGTCCCGCAATTTTTTTTTATATTGCAATAGTACAGTACATATCGTTACGCACAAGCGAGTTTACTGGTAGCATATTCCTAAAATTGTAGAGACATCACGGAGCAAGAACATACCCCTTTTCACCGAAGAGCACCCGTTCTTCGTAAAGGTAGATATCTATGATTTAAATCTTAGTAGGTGGAGTCTTACCTCCAAATCTTCGCCAGCTGGTCAATGGGCGCACAGTGTGTCAGGCTTAAGGTTTTCTAGATTTGGTTGTAACCATCCTTTTCAAGCTTTGATCCAGCAAGGGCCGGTCAAAAGGATTCCCGACGCACTCCTGTTGCTAATCAACGAGGTTAGCTTAATCTGGATAACGTATTCCCAATATAAAAACCGTGCGTTGCCGGTTAGCTAGATAGCATCCGTCGCCACACTTATCTTATTTAACCCATTCTGTTAAAATATGATCTGATTTCGTTATCGTATCTGTGCTGGATACGGTACACGCGTCGACTAGCGCTAGACATGGTATGGAGTGGTGTAAACGACTCTAATTCTGCTTCGTATTTTCCTAAGCATCTTGTTCCTTAGCCTATATATGTACCCCTGTAGTCGTACAGTCCGGGTGCGTCGTATAGCCTTATACTTGTAATATCTCCTCATATAGTGATCTTCGCCTTCGTGAGTCCGTGGTTTTCCCGTAAGGATTTTTCACGTAAAATCCATATCTCCTATTCTTTGGTTCTCTACTATTTTTTACTGTGTGTTTTATAATGACCGGTATCATAGCTTAGGGATTGTAACGCCCCCATTTTTGGAGCCGTCAGACTCTTCACAACCGTTTAGGATGTGCAGTTGTGAAGTAAGAAGTATCACAATAAAGCTTTCGATTACAATAGTATAATACATGACAAAAGAACTTCCAACCATAGGCACGTTTGAGTGCGGTTGAGACCTAATAACAGTAATTATTGCCGTCTGGTGGTCCACCATAATCTTCCTCATTATGATCGTCAGGGTTTCTCAGGTTTCCTCTGTAGATGATATTTGAATAATGAGTACACAACCGTACTCAGCAAGTCATATGGAAAAGCTAAATAATTATATGCTAGGAGTTTAATGGATTGTGTAGGGTTCACCATATCAGGCATATGTGGATGCATCATTGAGATAAAAACAATTTATCTTTAAAACAGTAAAACAATAATAAATATAACACTAGGGGTTTACTCAACACTTGCAATTACAAACTTAACATCTCAAAATCTCTACTTATGCCTCATGTACTTAAATCACCTATGAACACAACTTCATTAACCGGAAGCATGGTGTATTCGAATACCTTTGATTAGACTTTGCAGAGTTGCTCAACTTTACCCACAAGATAACTCAAACTCATACTGTCAGATCATAGACACACAACACGTTAGTGTGCGAGCTGAGATAATAAAGCTTTTTCACTGCTCAACCTTTTTAGTCTCCACCCGGTAGGTTCATGGTCCATACAGCCCTCGGGAGACCACTGGCTAAAAGTGGAACTCACGGTTCGATGCTGACGGGTCCATACCGTTGTGTAGATCAGCGAGTGTCCCTTCAGACCCAATCTTGTCCCACCCCCGTTCTGTGGCTGCTCTATCACACAAGAGTAGTTGACATCCTATATATAGATATTCAATTAGAAGAGTAGTGTACTAAGCTAAGGTGGAATGACCACACTTGTGGTTGAGTGATTTCTGTGTCTGTTACTTGACACAAGGTTCTTGTTATTATCTGTGTTATAGTGAGGCGATGGACCAACACCAACTCGTGGTTGTCCACCCCCAGATCTCACCTTTTATCAAGTCTATTGGGTTGCCCAACCTCCTGGTCTCAACCCTCAACTCTCCACTAAAACCATTGGCAATCAACAAATACTCTTTTCCAGAATTTATAAACACATTTTTGTGACAAAACTAAATATCTAGTTATCAGTTTATGTAACCTAAACTTGTCAAGGTGAATATGGCCTACAAAGAATAGGTGGGCTTGTATGTGGGGTAATAGGATTTATCTATTTATCATGTCATTTAAAAGTATTATTTCAGTATTAAAGTAATTGCCATAAATACGGTAATGAAAGTAATAATATAAATACATGGAATATAGGCTCAAAATGATCAAAGGAATGTGACTTGCCTTCTTGCACAAAGTTTTCTAATAGTTCGTCTTGTCCGGTGTCTTCTGGAGCTTGGTCGTCGAAGTCGGGACCTAACGCAAAATAAAACAAAACAAATAAAATGACCGACTCAACAAAGAATGAGCTGGGAACAACATGCAAGTGAAATAAAATTGAAAAAGAACTAAAAGAGAGCAGTTGAGTGGTGAATAGAATTTATTGGGAGCTCGATTGGGCTGAATAGAGTCAGAAATAGGATTCGCGGCTCGAATCGGTCGAAATGGGCATATGATGTCAAATTAGGGTTGGAGTGAATAGTGTTAGGCTGTTACTGTTCATTTAGGGTCTATGATCAGTGATAGGTCGGGTTGTAACAATGTTTTGGCTAATGGACTAGATTATAAACAATAATGGGTTTTACTATTTCAGGTTGTGAACAGTAATGGGTCTTGGATTGTGAACAGTGCGGGCTGCATAGTATTTATGCAGTGTTGGGCTTGACCCAACGCCTACTTGGGCCTCAGGCCTCACGGCCCAATAGTGAGCTGCGCACAGCTTGAAGCCAGTGCGCGCTCCTACGCACCTGAGCCGATGAGGAAAAAGCCAGCGGCTTCGGCGACAGACAGTGGCGGGGAGTGGTGCAGCAAGCACCTAGGAACCACGAGCAGCCCATTTTTTTAGGTTAAGCTTGGGCCATGGAGGTTCGAGAGAGGGGTGGTGGCAGTGGTGGCGCACGACCGGAACAGGGGATGGTGGCGGCGACGCTCCGGCCATGCTCCGACCAAAGCAACCGGAGCTTGAGCATCAGTGGAGCGAGAGGGACTCGAGAAGGGTGGCGGCGAGAGCAGAGGTGCACCGAGGCATGTTGAACACATGCACCATGGGTGGCGCGGTGGTGGAGGGCGGTGCCAGTGAGGCTCCAGCGAGGATAGGGGTGGGGATGGTGGGGGAAAGATGCAGGGTGGCGAGGTGATGCCGGAGGCGGAGTTGGGATGGAAGGGGAGCAAAGGGGGTGGCGAATTTCACCTTTGGCTTGTTGGAGAAGAATAGTAGGGCGGCAGGAATCGGTAATTCCTTGAAATTGGCCGGTGCTAGAGGGGAAAGGGGTGATGGTGTGGTGCTGGGGTTGAAGATGATGAATGAGGCGCGCTCTGAAGGGACTTTTATAGCCGGCTGAGAGGGTGTGAGAGCAATAAGGCGGTGGCTCAGCTTGGTGCATAGGGGTGGCGTGGTTGGCTGCATGCATCAGGCGACGGAGAAGGAGGAAAGCAGGGGCAAGGTGGCAGGGTGAGGTGGCATGGGCGAAGGTGTCGACGGGGACGATGACGATTTCGGTGCTAACACGTTCGGAGCATGACGCGATGGGGAAGAAGAATAGGGGAAGGCACGAGGGAGAAAAGGTGCCCGCGGCTTGCGAAAACGGGAAAACTAGAAAGCAAAGCGGAAAAGGGAGAGAATTTCTTAATTGGGAAGGAAACTCAAAATCAAGTCAAAGATTTCAAAAGTTTTTGAAATTCTAAAATTTTTGGGTTGTTTCAGGGTTGAAACCCTAGCCGATGCGTCATCACCAGATCGACATCTGTGACTTGATCTGGATGGCTCCCTTTAACATAGAAGAACCATACTCGAAAAAAAACTCGATGTCTTGTTCTATCTCGTCGGGTCCATAGCAAAAGCAGATTCGCTGAGTTCTTCCGACTTGGAAAGCATCAAATCCTCAGATTCCGACTTGGAAAAATTAAGAAGCCTTTGGTTCATGACCAAAGCAAATAGCAGTGCTGCAACGTCACAACCGAGAAAAGAAAAATAAATTGAGGAGGAGCGCCTCGTGAGTCATGACTCCATCCATATAGAAGTGGAATTGTCCTCTGGTGCTACGAACACCCAATCAACCTACCAGAAGGTCACATATTTCTGCTAGGTTCACACAAGGAAATCCCAAGCCTGCTTTGCTAAGCGCACACAAGGAATCGTACCAAGCGATTCTCAGCAGCCTTAACTTGGTGATTTTGACTCGACTCGACTCTGTTTCTACCTCGGCGACTGCTCCAGTGTCGGTTCATTCCGTCAGCAATCACTGGCGATTTCTTCGACAACCCATCATCTTTTGCGGATTATTGCGGCAAGATCCACACATGTGGAGTCTAAGGTGGAGTTGCAGACTTTCAGCACAAACATTGTTCTTAGCGTACAGGTGCAATTTTATCTTCTTTGCAACGTGCACATGGAAGAGGTTTTGCTGTTGCTATTGAATTAATTTGGATGAGTTTGATCGAGGAGATTTTGAGGCAAGAAAAAAAAATCCTTTTTAGATTTGGAAGTTATGTGGTTCATGCATGTTTTGATTCAATTGAGGGGACAATTGATTTATTGTTTCATTTACAGTTTGATCACACCTTGATGGTAGATAGCATAATACTCTCCAGAGTTTTACTGTTTGGAAGTGAAGGTTTTGCTCTTGTTTGAGTTTGAGATGAAGGATTAGGTGCTAGAAGGAGTTTTGTTATGCACGTATACTACAATGTTATTTTAGTTGTCATAGCTCAATATAAGGTGTCTACTGCAGTTACTACTCTGTTAACGGTATAAGAGTTCCTTTCATCCAAACAGTTTTATAGTACCAACTGTGACCATATCATGGATTTTAGTTACCTTTGAAGTTGGCAGTTTGATACGCATGATGGCTACACATGCAAGTTGCTCTTTCGACGGGCATTGTTTGTCGAGTTTTGTGTTCCAGATAAAGCATGTCAAATATCCATGAGATGAGTTCATTGCTATCTATTCATTACCATAGGTGATGTTGAGCATATGTTTCAGGAGGTTGGTTACACAGACTCACTTTGCTAGGGTGATGGATTTTTGAAGACCCATATTTGTTCGTCTGCTTTGTTGATAGCTGTGTGCCTGGTTCTGCCAATGGTTTGCTCGATTTGGCATCATGAGAAGCGTCTGGATAAGATTATTTCCAGTTTTAATTGTTGAGTTTAGTCCTATGGACTTTTAAAACACAAGGTTTACTGATGAAGACTTATTTGTAAGAGATTTTGATATTTCAGCTAAAGGAGCGAATTTGTGGATTGTTAAAGTATGATTTGATTTTTGTCATCATGTTTGTGCCGGACGCAACACATGCGCCAACTAGCGCCAGACGTGGCATCGAGTGGCGCAAACAACTCTAATTCGGTTTTGTATTTTCCTATGACTCTTGTTCTCTAGTCTATATATAAACTTTGTAGTTACACGGTTCATATACGCCGAATAGACCCGTACTTGTAATATCTCCTTGTATAGTGATTTTCGCTTTCGTGTGTTCGTATTTTTTCCGACAATGATTTTTCATATAAAATTCGTGTCTCATATTCGTTTGATTCTCTACTATTTTACGGTTTGTTTTGTAACACATTTAATTATTTAGTTAACTGGGAGCGAATGATTTGACTAATCAAACTGGCGGTATGCATTATCGCTGTTGCTTTGGAGGGAAGAGAGGAGAACGTTGACTTTGTGAGTCTTGCTGGGAGAACGACAGTGTCACAAGAGGAAAAGGAGATGGAAATTGCTTTGGGTCCGTGTCATGTGAAGATTCCACCTGTATTCGATCTCCGGCCGCCAAAGCTGAACGAAATATTTATCGCGACTTTATGAGGCCTCGATGTTCCACTTCGTCCGTTCATTCATCGCTCTGCTTCAAATCGCCCGCTTTTTGGTCAGTCCTGGACAGCGACTTGACTCTTGAGAGCATGCATTATGCATGAGGGGGTGATCATTCCGTCAGTTTGACCGGTTATGATATTTTTTTTCAGGCAAATTATTTATTCCGATTTCATAGATTTTAAAACTAAATTAACCAAATTGAAAATAGAAACCGAACCTAATTGACCGAATGATATTTCAGTCCGTTTATTCGGCTCTACTAATATTATACACAGTAATATTATGTGTAATATAATAAAAGAAATACAGATATTGTAGTATAAAATATGATGCAATATGTGACTTGAACTGCTCAACGTTGCTTAACAGACAGACCCGCACATGACAATATAGAACTTAGTACTGAAGTTCACGGAAGTGCCACATACCGTAGAAAACATGTATGTAAATGATATTAAGCAGCACATTTTATTCTATAACATCTACTACTTTCTTAAAAGCAAGATCTTTTAATGCTTCGAAATTTGGCGGCTTCCCACCGAATGTTTGCTGATGCTACCCACCAAAACTGCACAATAACAATCAAGCAAGATGTCATGCACACAAAAGGGGGAAAGACCAGAATATAAGACAAAAAATTTATAGATCTTACATCTTGTTTACTATCTCAAATTGCTATTCAAGGTATTGAAGATGAAGGACCTGTATGCCCCGAAGAAGATGATTTCCGCGAGCTTGCTAATTCTGAAAGTTAGCGATATCGAGCAAGTCAGACATAAAGCAGCAAATGTGTAAGGCAAATAAATGATTTTATTTGAAATGATACCTGCTTCAAATTTGTCTAGCTCTTCCAGATCTTCCTCCAATAGGTGTTAGAGAAGCTCTCAACCAATCTGGCACACATATTAAGACTTGCACAATTTGCGGAGCTAATGAACTCCTAAATGACCCAAGAAGCTAAGTAGCTGACGAGCATTTGCCCAGTCCACGTCATCAGGAACACCATCAGCTTTCTTACTGTCAAATTCAATTCTAAAGTGGGGATCAAATTCTTCATACCTCTCAAATGCTTTTTGAAACGTCTGTCTATGCTGCCTCTAGCATTGAATAAGTAGAATTCCACCTTGTGCTGACATCAAGAGACAACAAAGCTTTGCTCTGTATTTTTTCCAGCTCAATGCACTTCTTGAACCTGTCAAATCTAGATGGAGATTGCTGAATGAAATACAGCCCCACGGATGCGTGGGACTGATTTACCCGTCCCGTGCAAGCCATCTTTTGAGACCAAATTAATGATATGAGCAACACACCTCATGCGAAGAAATTTACTTTGTAAAATACTGCCTCCACATTTATTGAAAACTTTCTTTAAATAAGCTACAGCAGTGTCATTTGAACTTGCATTATCAACTGTGATGGTTAAAACTTTATCGATGCCCCATTCGTTCAAGCAATGTTAACTTCTTTACCAATAGCCTCACCCTTGTGACTAGTGACAGTGCAAAAATTCAGATTCTTTTATGCAATTTCCAATCATTGTCAATAAAATGTGTAGTCCAATCATTGTCAATAAAATGTGTAGTTAAACACATGTAATTATGATTTCTCAATGTTGTCCATGTATCAGTGGTTAAGCAAACCCCTTTTGCATTATTCCTTTAGAAATTGTTTGAGTTTCACTTTTTCTTCCATGTAGAGCTGAAATCTATCCTTCTAACAGTAAATCTTGAGGGTACAATGAACCTTGGACAAGCAGTAGACATAAATTGTTTGAAACCTTTACCTTCTACAATCTTAAAATGCAGCTCATCCATTATTACGATGCGTGCAACAGATTTTCTTATAGCCTCCTGGTCAAATTTCCAAGTAGATAGTGTTCCCATTCCAGAACCATCACCATTTGGTTTAAAACTTAACTTTGTTTTCTATCATCACCCTTGTAAGGACTTTTCTTACAAGTGTCAAGATAAGCTATCATGGAAGAGGTTCCATTTCTTTTAGGATCGCAGAAGAACTCGGCTGCACAAAACGCACACCTAGCCTTCTTATCTCCATTGTCATCTATAAATTTCTCGAAGAATTGCCATGCAACTGACCTTGGTCTCATCGGTTTCCTGCTCCTCTTCCTGGAAGCATCTGTCCCTTGCTCTGAACCTCCAGTAGCTGTTTTGGTTGTAGTAACAGTACTAGCAGGTGCGGCTTCAGTAGATTGTGTTGTTGTGTTAGCATTTTCATTTTCAGTCAAGGTAGGTGCGCCCACATGTTGAGACATCTCAAAACAAACTAGATTTTGTTACACGAGCATATAGATTGATCTTGCACTAATATAGCGATAACTATTTCTCACTGCCGCTGTATACTTCTGAGTGCAAATGAAAATATATTCTTAAATAATCATTGGTTTTTAGAGAAAAAAGATGAACTGTCTTAGGATCACAAAGAGAATAACAGAGAGAAACATACCTCTAACAGCAAACACCAACTACTAGTAAATGCGATCCTTGAGGGCTTGTTTGGAGGGTGAGGGATTAGAACCAATCCCTTCGAATTGGAAGGGATTTTAGTTCAAATTCCAAGTTAATTTAAAGGGATTGAGTCAGATCACAATATACTCAAATAAGCCCTGAGGAATACTAAACAGTCAATGGGACTTAGGGGGCGACAAAAGATCGATATGCAACAATTGTTGTGAAAATAAATAACAGATCAATTGGAAAAAGTTCCAAACAATTTTCACATATAAGAAACGAAATCCCAACCTTGCTGTAAACTTGTGACTCAACGGAGACTAGCCAAGAGCTCGAGAAGATGCCGGGATAGTTTTTCGTCTCGTCGGCCGGCCGTCGCGGCTTACGTCAAGAACAGCAGCCCACGATAATACAATCACATCATGAGCTGTGACTACGATATGCAAATTGCAAACCATTAGGGTTTGCAGGTGGATTATATATTCAACACTACAAATGTTACGATCATTGGATTTCAAATCAAACCCATTGAGCCATATATGGGAGGTGCGGAAGTTACCTCATACGAGGGCATGGAATTAGATATGAAAGATTGCACTCCCAATCGTAGGTGTCGTATACTCTCGTATGTCAGGGTTCGGTCTGCAAAACTTCAAAGCCAACCAAACACTGACAAACCGAATTGCACGCATCAGAAAACTGAAGCCGATTTTCATACCGATCTGTCCGACCGAGTTAGCTAATTTCGGTTTGTATGGTTCGGTTTTTTTTGGATCTTTAAACTTTCTGCTCACCCAACTTCTACAGTGCTACTGCTACCAATTGTACGATTTTTTTCATTTAATCCTTTTTTAAAATTATTTTGAAGTTAACCTCTCACGAAATTTATTTTCAATTCTAACATCTTTGACCACGTCATGAGTGGTAGCATGACCAAACCGTACTGTTACGTTACATACCTCGGTGTGACAAAACATACCACACAAACCCTCGTCCACATATTTAGTGATTTTAGCGAGGCGAAGCTATGCCCAAGCCCATCGACGTGTGACATTTTTGCCTATACGACAAATTAAAGCCAACACAATTACAGTATCATGGCTTTTGGAAAGGGAGTATACGAGCACCGAGCAAGCGGAGCAGCAAAGATTCCTTCTTTGCCGAGGTGTTTCGTCCTGTCATCATCAGTTCATCACAACTTCACAAGGGAAAAGAGAAGGAAGACATGGCGCATGGATGGTGATAGAGATTCTTGCGATGTAATCATGAACAGGATAGCAACCTCTACCGATCAGGCCTTTCAGCTGCGCTTCACCTAGTTCCTTTCTCCGGCGGCCGGGACTCTCCCCATGTCAGTCTATTCTTGTGTCTACGTACGTATATACGTAACATGGACAATTTTTTAAGTAGACCTTGCTCTAGTAATTGATTCACAACCCTGCTAGCAGCTAGCCATAACGCGACGAACAGTATTTGATTGATCGTGTGGACAATGTTTAAAAATCACTTTGGAGTAAATACTTACTGGACGGCTAGCGTTTGAGGTTCATTAGAAAACCTCCTTGGCCTTGCTCTAGCTAGTACTTACATGCATTATTTGCAGTCTCATGTATCTGAGAAATGTTACTCACCATATAAGATTGTTGTAGCCTACTGTGTATACAATTACATATATGCTAGCGGCAACGTATTGTGTGCAATTAGCTTGGGGTGCAATCACGGTGCCCTCCAATTAAAAGTCATGGAAAATTCTGATTTTTTTTTGTAGATATATAAAATTCTATTTTTTAGATATAATTCTAAATTTACTCTACTATGTATAAAATTTCAAGTTCAAGTTCATGAAAATTGTATTGTGTGCAATCTTACTCGGGTATAATCGCAGTGCACTCCAGCTATGCTAGCGTGATGCCATTCAGAAGGCTTAGGCTTCCACCAAAAAGGCATTTGGAACTCCTGCTACAAAGCCTCCTACGTACCATGGGCTCCAGTATTACGTGAATGTGCATACTACCTATATACGATGAGGCATACTGTACACAGTACACGTGCATATAGTTGAATTTTTGCTTTTCACCCTGTATTTACAGGAATGACCGTCCCCAATTTTTTTTTTCTTCCAAATATAGCCCCTTGCCGCACGGCCACCGTGGCCGCCACACGTAGTCCCCTCCCTTCCCGCCCGCACACCCCCTCCCGCCAGCCCTCCTCTCCCCCTTTTCCACCGAAAAAAGTTGTCGCGTCATCCCTTCACCTCCATCTAATCGCTGTCTCCCCTGTCAAATCCTTGTCTCCTGCATGTGCATGCATGGGAAACTTAATTAGTGTGCACGGGAGAATGATTCCCTCCCGCAGCGGCGCGACTATAAATTAGAGAGCGGGCGAGCACGATTTCGCTTCGCAGCCGCTTGCTCGCTCTCTTGCTTTGTCGATAAAATTTTTGGGGGACATTTCAGCGTTATTAACCGCGCGCCGTCATTCACAGGTAATTTGTATCTCCATCGATTTTTGTCATTCATAAAATCTTTATTAACTGCGTACTTGAGTAGTTGTAATTTTCTAGGTGCACCTATTGTAGGCGTTCTGAAATTTTTGTAGGAATTTTGAAGTGGATGCGTACTTAAGTAGTTGTAATTTTGCAGGCATTTATTTAGTTTGACGTTGTTAGTCCCATGTAATTAGCGTTCTGAGATTTCCGTAGGAAAATCATTTTGACTTTAGGAGTTGCCTCAGTATAACTGGAGATTAGCCGTGCTTTGCGCCACATACTGAGGTTTATGTGACGATTTGCAACACGGCATTGGTGGTACCCCTAGCCTGGCCGTCTGCTACGTGCTCCTGCAACTGTGGAGTTGTTGGGAGCACTTCCCTGTTGGGCGGCCATCCATCGAGAGAGCGGTGCACCCGTATGCCCCCCGATCGACACGATAGATGGACCCACCATGGGCTTACGGTGGACTGCTGGCCATCTGTGTTGGGCCAAGGACAGACCGGCGAGGTGCTACTCGTTATTCCACAACGAGTTCAAGTCGTTACACAAGAGCAACATCGTATGGACTCCATGATATCCAGAGTTCATGCGCACGGTAGCGCCGCACGGACTGTCCGTGCAATGCATCCGGGACACAACACTGTGGACGATGGACTGCCACCTGGTGTTAGCACATATGGTGGAGCCTTACGCGCCGTAGCACGTAATGCGATATTTTGGTGTGCACCAGGTCATGCCCCCTCTGACGGCAGGCTCATGCCGCAAGCCGTACATCTGTGAGTCAAACTTCATCCGAGTAATGTTTACAGTTCTTACATTTTCTTTTCTAACATCAATTCTTCTGGAAATGCAGGCAATCGAGACAAGGTGGGCATATTCAGGACTGGCGACCAATCCAACACGAGTGGACTATGACATGGACGGAGAGGGCGCACTTGGAGGTCTCGTGTGAGCAGCGTCCATGCAGTGTTGAGACGTACGGTGCGTACATGGAGTGGTACAAGCCACGGACGCGCACAAGACTCACCATTCCTCCACTGGAGAGCCCGAAGCAGGTGACAGTGGAGACGCAACAGTAGAGCCTCCGCCGCGCGTATGATCACCACAGCGCTTCGCGGCGTGATGACACCATAAGACACTTACAACCGCTGGTCGTTTCATTGACGATATTCGTACTCTTCGTTAATAAACTTGTTATGTATGTCACTACAGTTGGAGCGGGCACAACGCATCCATAGCGCATCAGAGGCCACAATTCGCAACCCAGACACAATACCGACAGGGATGATGAAAACTTTGAAGTACATCTTCGCGGAGATGAAGAAGATAATAAAGAACTTGAGTTGCGGTCGTTCGGCGGATGACGTCCTGCGTATCGGTCACCAAGTTGGGGGGGGGCGTGCTCACCTACTAGGTCACCACAACCTAGCGAGTCCAGCCGACGTCGTAGCGTTCCCTGTCAATCATCCGCGGGCTAGAGCGGCGGGGAGGTAAGTTATGTACAAATCTATGTCCTGTTATTTGGTTATGCCTTATGTTCTGCTAACATCATGTCGTTCTCCCACCGCAGGTCCGTTGGGGTGAATCACTTCTACCATCCGCGTTCCGTACACAGACTAGCGCTCCCCTTGGTCATCTGCACTACACATCCAGGAGGTACGAGATTCTCAGTTTACATCCAGAGTGTTTATTTTGACTAACATCGTTCTGTCTTGCAGCCTACGGTTAACCGTGGGGGTGACGACCAATTCACATCCACCGATGATGATGATACGAGCCTTTGAGCTCCTACCAGGGACCAGTTCACGCCGTCAGGGTTTGGACCATGGCAGGGGTTTGGAGCCTATGAATGGCAAAGCTCCTCCGGGTTCGGTGTCCTACTGTACATCCAAGGCCAGAGCTCATCTGGGTTGCCTAGCACACCGTACGTCCAAGGCCAGAGTTCATCCGCACAACCGAAGTTACAGGCATCGTACATTGGGGGTGGACAACCCGAGACTGAATTTATAGAGTCTGTCGTTCATGAATTCTTCGGAAGTGGCCCCTAGGTTGGCATGCCTCATCAGGACGATTTATACACTTACCAGACTCTGCTGGGCCAGAGTCAGCTTACTGGTGCACCCCAGCCCACTCAACAGTCTCCATACCCCCTCTGATCCGACACGCGCTCTCCTGATCGGCTCACGTATCCCACGGGGCACGCTCGACACAAAACAAGGATGTGCACGTGGAGGCAGTCGCAACGAGAGCAGAGAGTGGTGGCTTAGACGACGAGTGAGCCATATATTGTATCCCGCGTTATGCGATTATGTTTTCGTATATTTATATTCATATTTTGTTTTGCTATATTTATGCGCGTATTTTGGTTGTTATGTGTATACTCCCGCGCCATATTGTATATCGACATCTCCAATGGAGTTGCAATGCAGCTTTTTTCTATACATTCCAAGTCACATGAAATCACGAAACCCTAATTTCCGAAACCTCAAATCCAAATTATCGCGACCTAAATCCTAATTTTTTGTGACAATTCTAGAACACATATAATTTTTTTGAAACATGACACAATCAAGTCCACTGCGTGAGGAACCTTCAAAATAAAATTCATAATTTTTAAGCTTATTTTCTATATTTACATATTCGTACAAATAGTACACTTATATGAAATTGCAAGAAAAATTCTGAACGAATAAAATTATAGTTAATTTACACAAGCAAGTTCACTATGTTGGAAGGCTCCACATAAAATTTTATAATTTTTTGAACACATTTGCTATATTTTAAAATTCTTACAAACAGCGCTGAAACCCTAATCGACTTAAACCCTAATCCCGGGACACGTGGCGTGTTACCGCACGACGGTCGTGCATGAACGTTCATGCACGACTGCCTTGTGGCAACGTTCATGCACGGCCACTAACAGGGTACGTGGCGGACGGGGAGGGGCTGTCGCACGGTGGCCGTGCGGCAGAGAGCTATATTTGCAAAAAAAAAAATCCGGAGGCATGCATTCCTGTAAATACGGGACAAAAATGTACCAATACAGCCAAAAATTCCATATAGTTGTGCATTCAATCAATGGTGAAAGATTTTTTGGCTGTATTAGCGTGATTTCATTTCGTATTTACAAAAGTAGCCGGGGCGGAAAATAATGTGCAAAAATAGCACCACGACCGCACGGTAGCCGCGCCGAGCCGCCACGTGCCCTTCCGATTAGGGTTTTGTTTTGCAGATTAGGGTTTCTGCTGTGTGTTCGTTCCATTTTTAAAATATAGGAAATGACTTCAAAAAAATATGAAATTTTATGCGAATGCTCCCCTCCCGACACGGTGTACTTTCTTGTGTAATTTTCTACATAATTTTACTCATTCCAATTTTACCTTGTAATTTTATTTAAGTTAGCGTTGGAGTGTGTTGTCTTGTCGTTCTGAAAATTCGAAGACATTTTCATACATAAAATTTGAAGCGTTACAATATGGCTCACTCGTTTGAGAATTTACAATCATTACATGAACCAATTAAGACCTTTTCATAAATAAAATTAGAAGCCCGAGTTCACATGATACAATATGGCTCACTCGTTTGAGTCTGAGCCACTACGCTCTGCTCGTTGCGGCGGCCTCTACGTGCGCCTGGATGTCTTGCATCGGGCATGCCCTGTGGAGTACGTGAAGCAATCGGGTGAGCGCGTGTCTGTTCAGAGGGGGTATGGTGACCGTTCGAGCGCTCCGATGGAGTTGCGCCGGTGACCATACTTTCACAAGCCACAAGCACAAGGCCAAGCAAAAACCCACAGACAACCAAGCCAAGCACCACCAAGAACAAAGAGCAAAGCCAACCCACGGCCTCCACAAGGCAAAGCATAGCAAGAAACCCAAACACAACCCACACCTCATTTCATCCATTAACCCCAAACACCATTGCCAACTCCATCCCCATCCACACCCACAGCCGCATAGAAGAAGAGGAGCATAGGTGAAGGGGAAGACCGGCGGAGCTAGGACGACAAGCAACAACCAAGAACCAGCCTCGACTACCAGAACAAATGCCAAGACGATGACGAGGGCCAGAGCGACTAGCAAGAACACAAGGAAAGCACCACGACCACCACCAAGGCCAAGCACTGCCATCCCTTTTCCCAAAACGACCAAGCTAGCAAGGTAGACCACCCTCTATGCCCCCACTGTTATGTTTGCCAAATCCGAAACACACATGGGAGCATTCGGGCGTGAGTGGAAATGAGGAGAGAGAGGGTTGGAAATGAGTGGCCAGGAATATCCAGCCGACTTGGGTTAGTGAGGTGAGAGAAAAGGGGGTAGGAAAGAAAAGAAAAGAAGAGAAAAAAGAAGAAAAAATAAAATAAAATAAACTAAAAATTATTAATAGATAGTGGTAATGCGTACATAGCATACCTGTGAGTTTCAGACGAATCGCCAGAAGTATAAAATTTTAAACCCCGTACACATAAATAACAGTAGATCGACCGGTAGAAAATAAAAATGGGAAAATTTGCAAAAAATAATCTGAGACCTTATATAACTAAAATGAACATAATTAGCGCTCGCAAAAACTAGGCAAATAATCTGAGGCATTCAAAAATAAATTAAGCAAGATAAAATAATTAGATTAAACAACACCAGCGTAAAATCAATTAGGCAGTTATTTGCACGCATAATATATAGACATAGTTGCGTGCAGGATTCATTTAGTATTTTGTTTTTCGTGTGATAAAATGCAAGTATAAGCAACCTCGATCCTAGAGCGGTCAAACTAGAACAACCGTAGTTGGGGAGTGCTAACTTAGCAGGGGATCCGAAAAGGTTATTAATTAAAATCCGCTAACGAAAAGAATCGACTGACTAATGTACGCATAATGTCACCCAAAAGCAACTATATATGTATTTATTTATTATTCGCACCGTCGTATAAATTGCAGCAGACGAATCAACGCAGGCAGGAGTGTCTGATCCGTTACTCATCGACGCCGAACTTTTCTACAATTACGAAGGCAAGCTTATCTCTTGAACATAAATATAGTTATATTAAATGTAAACTATATATTGATATATATATATATACACACACACACATACATCAAAACTATGTTTCAAAATCAAATCGGATGAATGAGATAAAGAGAAATGAGAAAAGAGATTAGAAATGAGAATTATTAGGATGGTAAAGGGGGCCGTGGAATAAAAGAGACGAGGGAAGAGGTGGGACCCTTTACATATGTTAATATATAAGGACCAACAAAACTCTCACCCGGATCAGGGGCCGTAATTTAAGTGCCAACCATTTTTCCGTTTCGACGGGCAGAAAATGCTACCTTGTTACGTGGCTATATTCTCCACATCGGGTAAGTAATTTGGGGGAGGAGGATTCCAGGAAATATACTACTGCACGTGGAGTGTTGGGGACTGGAGGGTCGACCCGACCAACATTACTTGAACTCGGTGGGTGACGGAGTCAGCACTGACGAAAAGTAATGGGTGGAGACTTAATCACGTAACCTGGGAAACATTCTGTATTTTGAGCTCGAACCCGTATCAAAGGAAATGCAAGGGACCTAGCTCAGAGAGAGCTCAGAATAGCTATCGGTAAAGTGGTACAAGCCTGCACAGTGCTATATCAAATCATGAATTCATGCTAGTCTCCTGGATTGGAGTCTACAGGAATCGTTAGATGTCTATCTTCTCTTCGAGTGATAAGTAGTCTTTTTAGTACTAAAACTTGTCACCTAAGGTTTTGACGAGTTGTTTATTTTCAGAAAAAGAGATGAGCTAGAAAATGTAATAACGAATAGAGATGAGTCATCCAGTGCATGTTTGCTATTAATGCTTGCTGAGTACATTAGTACTCACTCTTGCTAGTATTATCCTTTGTTAGATCCTAGCCTGATCGGGAACTATCCTGAGTGGGATGAAGGACACGTAGGTACCGAGGAGGCCGCAGGAGACGAGGGCATTGACTACGAGGACCAAGGTGAGGTGGACGCCTTATTCGGCCGATGGGACGAGTAGACGACCGATGGATCAAGGCAGGGAAGCGAGGGGAATTCGTTTCCCGTGTAATTAAATAATTATATTAAAAACCACAGCCTTGTGTGGCTAAATGCTGTAATGAAGTGCAGTTTCTATCTTATTGTTCTGCTGTGTTGACTCTGGTAAGAATTACTATTCATCAGAGCAATGTCCTACCAGCAGACAAATAGTAATCTGTTTGCTTAAGTGTGATTACCCTCCAGGGTAATCACACGGGGCGCCGCAGTCAACGAGGCCATTGCGCCGCCATTCCTGTCACACCTGGTCGCCTTGCATACATCAACTGCACCCTCGGCTCTATAACTCTCGGGAACACACCATGCTCGCCTTCTTGTTGTCTGGGCATTGCCACCAGCTGCCTTCGCTGCTATCACCGTCACTTGATCTAGGTGGAGCATGCCACACAACCGCCTTCGATGTCGTCGAACCTGTGTGCCATTGGAAACCCAGACGAGAGACTGTCTTGAGGCGAATCAGAACTTGGAGGTGTGCAGTAACTACTCTCACGACCGACGCCGGTGAATCGAGCAGCACAACAAATGGGAATCACGTGGAGATGGGAACCCTAGTGCAACCTACAACTCATGGTAATATTACCTGGTGTAAAGTGATAACATGTACAAACCCTAGTGCAAAGTGATATTTACTCTTATATTTATTTAGGGATTTTACTTAGGAATTCATATGGAAATCAAATTGTTATTTTTAATTTTTTTTTATTCAAAATTTAAATAATTGTTTGTTGGAATAGGTATACAAATCCAATTGCTATTTTTGTTTAATTTTAATTCCGCATTATACTTATTTAGGGGTTTTACTTAGGAATTCATATGAAAATAAAATTGCTAATTTTATTCAATTTATTCTAATTTTTTAATTAGAGATTTTACTGTTGTCGGTATATTAGAACCGATCTTACGTAAAGATTATTTGATTCGGGGGGTCTCCACAATTGATCACACAGACATGGGAGACACGGGAATTTTTATACAAGTTCGGGCCTTCTCCAATGAGAATAACAACCCTACTCATGTGTAATGTATTGGGTATCCTGATTACAATCAGTGAAAATACTTGCGCTAATACTGCTACTGACTGTCTCTAAAAAAAAAAGACCCTCCCCCATTATCTCCAAGAGACACCTATTTATACTAAGCTGTAGGGGCAGTTGTCGTTCCAGGTCAATTAGACGCTCATTATTGCGTAATAATGAGAGTAATTACCGGAGTAGTAACCTCCCCACACTGTCCAACGGTTACCAATCAGAGATAGTGGAGAATCATCTGTAGTTATTTCAGGTATAATTACGTAATTTGACTGCTCAAATCCTCACTAATAAATGGGCCTTCTGACGAGTGGACCTAGTTAATTGTGAGGAAGTCATAGCAGGGCTGGTCGTAGCAGGACTTACGACTAGGGGGTAGTCGTAGGAAAAGCTTACGACTGGGTACTGGTCGTAGAAAGACTTACGACCGGACGTAATCGTAGCAGGACTTACAATTACACCATAGTCGTAGAAATACTTACGACTAGGGGGTGTTCGTAGAAGAGCTTACGACCACCTAACTTACTCCTCCCTTATAACATTAAGGGGTATACTGTAATACCCTAAAATATATTCGAAAGGATGTAACCGGGAGAGAATGTAATACTCCGAAAGCGAGAGAAGCAATTAATCGGGATAGAATAATTTAATCGGTAGAGATTAATTTAATCGGGGGGAAGGTTTCTTTAGAAAAGCATCAAAGCAAGAAAAGAGAGGGGGTTTTTCACTTTTTCACGGCAACCTGGGCCTGGGCTTTGGCCCATGAAGGCTGGCCGGCCAAGGGGGGGTGCCACTCCCCCCCAAACCCTAACCGCCCCCTCCTTCCCACTTTCCTCCCCCCTCCACCCCTTTGGCCGCCACCTCCATGTCCCCTCTCCACCTTTGGCCGCCTCCCCCTACTCCCTGCACCTTCCCCCTTGGTGCTCTCCCCTGCTGCAGGCCAAGGACACCATTCCCCGCTACCGGTCTAGTGGAGGAAGAAGGGAGGACGCCCGGTTTGTGGATCGGCCAAGAAGAAGAAGGATGAGGGGAGAAAGGATGAGGAAGATCATCTTCTCCAAGGTTCTCCCACCTACTTCCTGGTTGCTACAAGGGTAACAAGTGCCGATCCTCATCGTTTGATTAGTGGTAGATGTGTTTTGGTTCAATTTTGATTAGATCGTATTGCTGCGAGTAGAAGGTCCTTTCTGTCCTGAATGTTGCGCGGACAGTTTCATGTGTTTAGAGGCCGAATCAGGAGTTTTGATCTCCTAAATTTTTGTAGAAAATGTTCTTAGCTTTCAGTGGCCACCAAGATCACCCAAATCCGATTAACGGTTAGAAAGTTATGAATTGTTTAGTGCCGCTGTCTGGTTAATCTGTCAACATCCTGACAGTCTGTAGAAAACTGAGTTAATCTATTGTTTAAAGACGAAATCAGAGGATCTCAGTATAACGAAAAATGTAGGTAATTTCCATACCTTTTGATAGAGATAAAGAACGCAAGATTTGGACTTTCGTAGCAAAAGTTATGATGGTTTTAGTGATCTGTCCAGAGAACCCAACATGATAATTATTGCTCTGTAGGTTGGCTTGGTAGAGGCAGTAGTTGGCATAATCAAAAGGGCTCCCCAACTAAGTTTGTTTAGGTAATCAAATTACCTTTCCATAAAGTCTGAGAACACCTTATTTGGACCCCTGAGCGGAAAGTTATGTATTTTAGAAGTTGACTATCCGCGGTGATCACTAAAGCGATCGCTAGGAATTGGAAGATTGGAAAACGCTTGGGAGTTTAGTGAGTTCGTTTGTGTTGTTATTTATGCTTTTGGTCCAGTATGTTGGTCTTAGTTTGGGTTATCTTTATGTTCAGGTGGGAGCGTGATCCCAGGGGCAGCGCCCTCTTCGCGTCCACTAATCTCGCACGGTTAAGGCAAGTGCATTGTTTGTAAAATGGGTGTGATTGATTGGCTATGTTTGTATGCTTTTTGATATATGGTTGCATAGCAAGATGGCTTACTTGATGGTTGTTTAAGTATGGTGATTGCTCAAATTATGCTTATGCTTTACTGTGGTACAATGTTTGTCTTTTGGTAAGATTGACGATGAATAAGAGATGGGCATATGCATATTGAGAACATGTTGAGGCTTGGTCACGCGGTGACCAAGCATGTTTCCCTTTGAGATCCCCGTCATGAATGTGACGGGCCTGAGATCCCTTCACTCGTGGAGTGTGGGCTTGAGGTCCCCGCACTTGCGAATGTAACGGCAATTGGTCCTGTGCGTGCGCGCACGAGCATGGGTATGCGGCGGCGGTGCTTACTGCATTATCGGTGTAATGCACACAGAAAGTTAAAGATAAAGGATCCTTGAGCATTGCATTTGCATATGAGATGTTCTATTGTTGATCTCCTTTATATGGATGCTGATGTTATAGTTTCTTTATGTACTTGCTGAGTCTATGGACTCACTCTTGCTTTATTGTTGTTTTAGGTACCTTGAGCCAAGAACGACATGCATGGGGAAGTAGACTACTAGTCACACACATGCCACATGAACTAAATAAAGATGAATGATCTTCAGAACGTGATTGATTTTAGTAAATGCAAAGATTATTATGTTTTGTCTCATGCAATGGATTAAATGTAATAATGTTGAGTAGTGGAACTTCATATCCCTCTAGTTATGTTAGATACTTAGCTTGTCTTTGATTATCTTTTGATGTCTTGGGATGAAAGTTTTAGTTATTATTTGAATAATCTGTGTGTTGGAACCTTCGTGTAATTAACTTTACAAGGGAGGTTCTGCCGAAATTTATTAAGATTGTCTAGTTTAGAATTATTAGAGTTTGTTTAGTAGTATTCCAGGCTCATGTCGGGCTGGGGTGTTACATATACCATGTGACGTCATATTACATGATTATGGAATAATAAAATGAGGATTATCAGATCCTCGTCATCTAGCCCCCCAGCTTCAAGTGAAAATAACTTACTTGGTTGAGGAGTCATAGATGATCTTGTGACCACTAGGAGGTTGCAAGAAAAACGTTGAAGGAAAAACTCTTCAATATGTGTTTCTCTCGACCAGAAATATACTTGGTCGAGGCAATTTGTTGGAAATCTCATGATTACAAGGTAGTTGTAGAAAATCTTACGACTTTGGAGTAATCGTGGCCTTATGATCGGAAGTAAATCTTTTTCGATCGGCATTTCTTTTGATCCAAAGGATACTTGGTCAAGAAGGTAATTTCACTTGAGGTGTGAAAAGAGTCTCGGTACTTTCGAATAGACAGATTAAAGACCTGTCCGTTAGAGCAATTCCCGAAGCGGTGGGAACCGTTGGGCTTCCACAGCGTTTTTTTTTCAGGTGTACGGCTATAAAACGGACTACGGGGATGGAACTTAGGGTTCTTACCTTTTCTCTAATTCACCCCGATTGTTCGTTGCTTTCTCATTTCTTCCGCCGCTGGTGATACTGTGCGCTTTCTTGGAGTTTTTCCATATCCAACTCTTCCCTTCTTTAGAAAAGATGGCTAGGGTCGTCTCCAAGTGGGCTGAATCGGAAATGGACGATGCGAAGATGACTGCTCTGGTCACCGCTGAGAAGATCCCCGAGGGACTACTCGTGAAGTGGATTGCGGCGAACGGAGAACATTGGCCGTCGGGGGAGGAAGATCAAATTCCAGTTTTCCAGGCGTACTGTGAGTGTGTCCTTCCTCATACTCACGCTTGAGCACTTTGGGGTGGAATTAGTGAACCTTGGTCCTAATTCCATCACAATGCTGAGCGTGTTTGTGTATTTGTGTGAGGCTTACCTGGGGATTCCGACGGACCTCGAGCTATTCCAGTACTACTACGGAATGGCTCGGCAGGCCGGAATTGCCGGGAGTTGCGGTCTGAAGCTCCACGACGGTAAGTCAAAAGAGTATATTCAGATGTTCACCTGGTCGTCATCGCCGGGGTGGAATGGTTTTACTAGGAGGTTACCAAGGAAGACAACCTCTCGTTTGTCGAGAAAGCCGCCGAGAGGTCCCCTTCTTGGGATTCAACTCCCAGCAATCTCGACCGGATTGCCCCCTTCATTCAAGCCATCAAAGACTTCATCACATGCCACATTAATCCCTTGAAGAAACGAGTTCTTCCTATGTGGGGGTACTCGGGGAAGGAAGACCCAACCAGGGATTACAAGGATGGTAAGTAGAAAACTTACTTTTTTGGCTTTGTCCTTGGTTAATCCCGATTTAGTCTGCTAATCGTGTTGTTTGTGTGTACAGATCTTCTATAGGGGGAGATTGACGCTTGCGTCAGGCTCGTCTGTGAGAAGAGTCTGTCCAGCATAGCAGCTCCACAAATTCTTGCGGTTTTGACCATAGAAGAGAAGGTGGAGCGCCTAAAGGTAATCGAAAAACGACTTCGTTTTTAGGCACTTATTGTCGTAAAACGATTTACGACTAAAGGGTTTGTCGTAGAAAAACTTACGACTAGGTACTGGTCGTAGAAAGACTTACGACCGGATGTAATCGTAGCAGACCTTACGATTATATCATAGTCGTAGAAATTCTTACGACTTGTGAGCTGGTCGTAGAAGAACTTACGACCAGTTAGTGATCGTAGAAGAATTTACGACCACTTTCTTTTTCTGTTCTTCAACAGAAAGTAGGCGTAGAAGACCGCCAAGACGAAGAGGAAGTCGATTTGGTGGTCATTGGGGCGACTGCGCAAGTGGAGCCTGCAAAATCCCCAGCCAAGAAGCGTCGCCTTGTAATGGTCGGCGACAAGGGTGGCTCAAGTTCAGCTCCTCCCGCTCCTTTTGCCAAATTTTGCTGCAGACTTGGCTGCGGCAAAGAAGAAAGCAGAAGAAGCCACTTTTGCCCTCAAGCGCAAAGCCCCCAAGGTTAAGGTACCCTTCTATTATGACAACAAAATCTTCGCAGTTTCTGCTTCTCGTGGCTTCACAGGGCAGCTAGAAAAGGAGAACTGGAAAAGCTTCATGTCTTTTGTGAAGGAAATTGCTGCTCCAGTAGGACCTGAGGCCGAGGAGAGCAGTGGTCTTAAGGTGGTCGAGACGGGTCTCGGCCACTCGGGGAGTCGAGAAGAGGAGACTCCCGTTCCTTCGATCGAATCTCAACCCACAATGGTTGAGAAGAAGTCGAAGAAACCTTCCGTTGGGAAGGTTGCTCCCAAATTCCAGGTTAGATCGAGCACGCAGAGGTATGTGAGAAACAGAAGTGTAAGAACAACATTTACCCTTTGTTTTTCATAAGTTAACTTACTTTTTGTTTTGCGGTCTTAGCCCAACGCCTTTAGCCCCCAAGGATGCTTCTACGGAGAAGCCCGCTGTCACCTCTTCAGCCGACGAAGATGTGACTGCAGTAGTGGCTGAGGCTCCAGCTACTATTCCTGCGGTGGAGGAAGTCGTTGCCGCAGAAGTCGCTACGACCACCGAGGTTGTCGTAGGGACGGCAGCAGAGGCAGGAGAGGCCACGAGGGAGACACCGGGAGTCGGCGATGGTGAGAGTTTCGACCACCGTGCCGGTAAGGAGGCAGTCGAGGACGTTCCTTCTGGTCCTCCAGGCGGTGCTCCCATCACCGAATCAGAGGAAGAAGAGTATTTTAACTTTTTCTCTTATTTCTTTGGCCCTGCTTCTATCGTAGGATCTTCTGCCTACCAATCTCGCGATCGAGTTCCTCACCCCAGTAGCATTCCCAATTGCGGGGATGTCTTCGACAATGAACGTCTCGAGGGGGTTTGGTGGAAACGAGTCGAGGAGATGGATGGGCTGAATGATCCGTCACGAATAATGTCCATGTTTGCTTGGTCAAACATGAATGTAAGTATTCATTAATACTTATGTATGGTTTTATCCCTGTCTCTTATCGTTTTTCTTCCCTGCATAGAGCCGTAGAACAAGTTGCCACGATTTGCGAGTACAATCGGAAACTTGTCAAACTACGACAAGAGAAAGCGGTCCTCTGCGAGCAAGTAGAGAGGTGGTGAGTAACCAATTCTCGTAATCGTTTTACAAACTGATTACTTACTCAGTACTCGTAGAAGATTGTCGTAGAAAACTTACGACTTGGTACTAATCGTAGAAGAACTTACGACCAGGGGGTAATCGTAGAAAAACTTACGATCATCCATCAGTCGTAGAAATACTTACGACTGCTCATCTGTGTATACATGTCTTCCTTTAACCTTTCAGGTTTAAGAGTGACGAAAAGACTTTAGCTGATGCACTCGACTTCGAGAAAGCCGAGACGAAAAAGCTAAAGGATAAGGCCACCGACCTTCTGAAGAAGCGTCAGGAGGCTAACTCTGCAACTCAGAGATTGTTGGAAAAAATAAACAGTACGTGGAGTTACGACTGCTTTTGATCTTGATCTCCGCCTTCTTAACCTCTCATTCTTTTGCAGAAAAAAAAGTAAAAAATAAGGCCCTTCAGACCGAGATGGGGGCTCTTCGGGTCGAGGTCCAGGAGAAGTCCTCGGTTGTCCACGAGATCTCCCGCATCGCGAAGGAGAAAGATCAAGAAATTGAGAAGTTAGATTCTCAATTAGCGGGTAAGTAAAACTTTTACCTGTCACTAAATTGTTTTATCTTCTCGTAGAATTATTTTATCTAATTAATCCTTACTCCATTCAGAGCAATTAACTGAAATAAAACAACTCCACGAGGCTTCGATTTGTACCCAGGAGGAGATGAAGTCGATGAAGATCAATGTTCAAAACAACATTTCGCTTCTGAACAATGTACTCGATGGGCTTCGTGCTGGGAAGGTTACTCCCCGTGATGACACGATGGCCGCTCATATGAGTGCCATTGGGGAGCAAGTCGGTACCCTGCAAGAGTTGGTGTCTACTCTGAAGACCAACCAGAATGAGTTGATAAGGGAAGCAGTCAAAGGAGCTGTGAGCTTTGTTTTAGCAAAGCTCAAGGCCCGTGACCCTAACCTTAATCCACATTCTGTTGAAGCCGACTTCGACTGCACCGAATCTGAAGCAGAATGGCTGATCGAGGAGATGCAGTCGGTCGGCGAGAAGGTCGCGGAGGGGATGCAGATAGAATCTCCTTTATCAGAGTAGTCTATAATAGGAACTCGTAAAGACAAGTCTTTTTTGGTGATGTATAAATATATGATCCTTTTTTCTTTCCTGCAAATTATCTCGTAGAGTAGTTAGTAACTCGTAAGATAAAAAAAGGATGAAATGATCAGACTAGATATGAGTGATTCCTCCTTTCTCCTTCTTTTTCCCTACGAATCATCTTGTAGAGTAGTTAGTAACTCGTAAAATGACAACTCGGAAAAACTAAGACTAAGAAATGAAGTCATGTTTTTAACTTTATCCTAGCCCCTGACTATTTACTTAGTTTATTGGAATAAACTAAGAAAATAGTAAAGAAAGGGTTTCTAAAAACAGAGAAGTTTGTTCGACTTATAGTTCTCGAGAATCGATTATCTTGCTCTAGTCGAAAGAATGGAAAACAGATCAACGCTAGGAAGTTCCCTCTAGTGGGTAGGACCACATGCAGAGAAAAAAAGGCTTCGACTAGGTGATGTTACCATCTCCAGCTAGATTAATCAAATCGATAACGACAACTTGAGTGAAACAAACATCTATAGTACCTTTGAAATTTATTCGACTGTTTTCGATTTACTTGATAAGTTCGTCCTGGTAACAAGAGTAGGAAACATAACGACGCTAGGAAGTTCTTTCTAGTGGGCAGGACCACGTGCAGAAAGGAGAAGCTTCGACTAGGTGTGTTTCTGCCTCTAACCAGTTAAAACCAATCAAGTTTACCAGAAATGGTCAAACAAATCTCAAAAGTGCACTGTTCTTAGAGTATTTTTCAAAATGAATAAATAAACTAAGGTGACATGAATCTTCTTAAAAAATTTCGACCATATTTCCGAGCCCAAAAAGCTTTTTACTGGTAGCAACAGTTAAGAACAAAGCGACACTAGGAAGCTCCTTCGAGCGGGCAGGACCACATGTAGAGAGGAGAGACTTTGACTAGTTTTGATGTCCTTTCTCCGACCAGTGTAAAGGGGAAATGAGCATATGAATAATGGTCGAAAGTAAAAGCAAAATTCAAAGAGAGACAAAAGAAGATAGGAAGAACCTGATACTTTATTGTCGTAGAAGCTTGTTACACATAGAATTTACGTAACTGGTCAATGTTCCAAGAGTTTGAGAGAACGCGGCCATCCTCCATTGCAAGTCGTACCGATCCAGGACGCATAACTTCGACCATAGTGTAAGGACCTTCCCACTTGGGGGAAAGTTTATTCCGATTAGACTGGGATTGGATAGGCCTCAATACCAAGTCACCTACAGCAAGGCTGCGAGGTTGGACCTTACGATCGTAGTATCTGCACCGGGCTTGTTGGTAGACTGCTGATCGAATTAAGGCCTGGTCCCTTTTTCCTCGAGCGGGTTAATGTCGTCTGCTCGAAGTTGTTCTTGAATGGAGTCGTTAAATTTTTCGACTCGTGCTGACCTGATCTTTAGTTCTGGCGGAAGCATGCCTTCTGCACCAAAGACTAAAAAGAAAGGTGTTTCTCCTGTAGCTCGGCTAGCTGTCGTACGAATTGCCCATAATACTGAACTTAATTCTTGTACCCAAGCCCCGAGCGCTTGACAAGCTGATCGAAGACTCGGGTCTTGATTTCCTTCATTATCTATCCATTCGCTCTTTCGACCACCCCGTTGCTTTGGGGGTGGGCAACAGAAGCGTAACACAAATGAATTCCCAACTCGTTGCAAAATTATTGAAATTTTGCGCTAAAAAATTGTTTGCCATTGTCTGTGATGATTCGACTTGGTACTCCAAATCGAGTTATCACGCATCTCATCATGAACCGTTTTTTCGCTTCATTGTTATCGATTCTGAGTTCGACTTCTATCCATTTTTTGAATGTGTCAATAGCCACAAAAAGGAATTCGAATCCACCTGGAGCTCTGGGTAACGGTCCTAGGATATCAAGAGCCCAGGTCGTAAAAGGCCAAGACAGAGGAATTGTTTGTAGTGCCTGAGCCGGTTGGTGTATTTGCCTGCTATGAAACTGGCACTGTACACACTTTTTGACCAATTTCTTGGCATCGTAGAGGGACGTTGGCCAATAAAAATCTTGTCGAAAGGCTTTACCGACCAGAGTTATGTAAGAAACATGAGTTCCACAGATACCTCCGTGTATGTCATGAAGAAGTTTTAATCCTTCACTCTGCGAAATACATCGCATGAGTACCCCTTGAGTTCCTCTTTTATAAAGGACACCTTCGACCAAAGTATACATTTTGGCCTTTCGGGACAGTCGATCTGCTTCGAGATCATCGTCAGGTACAGATCCCATCTGAAGATACTTGTAGATGTGAGTCATCCAGGTATCTTCGTACTCTAGAGAGGCTGTTTCTATAGGAGGCGTCTCTAGTTCTTCAACTAGAGATGACTTCTGAAGTTGCTCCAGAAAAACCCCTTTCGGTACTGAGGATCGGGAGGAAGCTAGACGAGCCAGTTGGTATGCGAGGAAATTATCCTTTCGAGGGATAAATTGTGCCTCGAAACCCAAAAAGTGATTTTCTAACTTTCGAACTTTCGATAAGTACCAGGACATAGTTGGATTAGAGTGCTGGTACTTTTTTCCGACTTGATTCACGACTAGTTGAGAGTCTCCTCTCACGAGTAGTCGTCGAATCGAGAGCGCTTTTGTGGCTTGTATGCCAGCTAGCAAACCTTCGTACTCTGCCACGTTATTAGTGGCCTAAAAGTTTAATCGTATGACATACTTCAAGGTCTCTCCGGTAGGAGATTCCAGGACCACCCCAACCCTCGAGCCGCTTATCGTAAGTGACCCGTCAAAGTACATCGTCCACTAGTTGTGGGAATCGTACTTGGGATCCTGAACAGGTTCAGGATTTGTCCATTCGGCGACAAAGTCTGCCAAGATCTGGGATTTAATGGCCGTTCGGGACACGAAATGGATGTCGAACTCCCCAAGTTCGACTGACCATTTTACCATGCGTCCCGCTGTTTCCCTATTTTGGAGGATCGCTCCCAAGGGAAACTCAGACGGCACAGCTAGTTTGTGCGCCTGAAAATAATATCGTAGTTTCCTCGAAGACATGAGGAGGGCATATAAAAGTTTTTGAACCTGAGGGTAACGCTCCTTAGGTCCGTGTAAAACTTCGCTAACGTAGTAAACTGGTCGTTGTACGTTCTCACATTCTACGACCGATCTGCGCTCCTTGCCGTGGCGTGGCGACTAGATAAATTAAGGCGTCTCTCTGGTTTGGAAACCGAATAGAGCACTCGTAAGATACCTCTTGACTTCCTCAAAGGCTAGGTTAGCCTCTTGACCACTCAAGCCCTCATGTTTCCTTAGAAGTTTGAAGAAAGCGATCCTTTCTCTCCCAGACGTGCGATGAAACGACTTAATGCCGCCATGCATCCTGTGAGTTTCTGGACTTCTTTTTTCGAGGTCGGGGGGGGGCGCATCTGAGTGATGGCTTTTATCTTTTCAGGATTTGCTTCGATTCCTCGTGCAGAGACCAAGAATCCAAGCAATTTTCCTGAAGAGACCCCGAACACACACTTCTCGGAATAAAGCTTCAAGTGGTGTTTTCTGATGTTGTCGAAAGTCTCCTGTAAGTATGTGATATGATTGAGCCGTTTGCTGCTCTTTACGACTAGATCATCAACGTAGGCTTCCAAGTTTCGGCCTAGTTGAGGAGCAAAAATCGTTTGCATCAAACGCCGAAGAGAAGCCCCAATATTTTTTAAACCGAATGGCATTTTGACATAGCAAAATATTCCAAACAGTGTAATAAATACGGTCTTCTCTTCATCTTCTCGACACATATTGATCTCGTGGTAACCAGAGTATGCATCTAGAAAACTCAACATCTCACATCTTGCAGTAGAGTCAACCAGCTGATCGATATGAGGTAAAGGGAAATCATCTTTTGGACAAGCTTTATTAAGATCAGTAAAGTCTACGCACATACGCCATTTGCTGTTCGACTTTCTAACCATTACAGGGTTGGCCAACCACTCTGGGTGGTTAACTTCTCCTATGAAGCTTGCTTTAAGCAACTTGTCCAATTCTGAGCTAATAGCATCTCGTCGACCAGGGGCAAATCTCTGTAACTTCTGTTTTACGGGTAATTTATCAGGTCGTAGGGCTAGCCTATGCTCGATCACTTCCCTGGGGACTCCGGGCATGTCGGATGCTTGCCACGCAAAAACATCTGCGTTTGCTCAGAGGAAAGTGATGAGAGCGTCTTCCTATTTGGGGTCGAGAAAATCCCCTATGCGAACAGTCTTCGAGGGCTCCTCCGCGTCCAGAGGAATCTCTTTGACCTGGTCGTTCAGCTTTGGTGCAGCTTTAGGCTTCAACTTGTTAGTCGAAGGCTGACTTTCGTCTCGAGTTGGTAGTTGTCCAACTATTTCGAGGGAACGACGGTCGCAGGAGTACGCCATCTTCTTGTTACAATATATTGTGATTACTCCTTTGGGACCTGGCATCTTAAGACATTGATACCCATAATGAGTAGCTATTAAGAATTTTGCCCAAAGTAGGTCGTCCGAGTATGTCATTATATGCCGTATCGAAATTGAACACATCAAAGGAAACCTTCTCTGTCCTGAAATTGCTTGGTGAGCCAAACGTTAAAGGAAGAGAAACTTGTGTCGGTTTTGCGAAGACCGTCGATTCCATGAAATGAATATCGTACCGGCCTTACCTTTGTCCTGGGTACCTGCATCTCGTCTAGGGTACTCGTAAACATTATGTTTAGCGAGCTTCCACCATCAACTAAAACTCGATTTACTCGACAATTGTTGATGGTGGGTTCGACCACGATCGGGAACCGACCTGGTCTAGTCGAAGGGATCGAACAATCACCTTTCTCGAAAGTAATGGTGGCTTCCGACCACTTCGGTAATTTATTGACGAGTTGAGTTGATTGTGTTTACCTCGCGCTCGATAGCCTTCAGCTGTCTTCGTGACTCATATGCCGACGATCCTCCATAGATGTGATCGATGGTGTGTTGTGGATCCTGGAACGGCATCTCCTCCTCGTCATCCGACTCCTTCCGTCCACTTGTTTGGCCTATCTGTTCAAGAGTAGGAAGTGGCCCCTTGGCAGAGTAATAGTCTTCGAGTTTTCGTAGAAAAAGTCGGCAGTTTCGAAGGTCATGCCCTTCTTTTTTGTGAAAAGGACACCACCTGGGTTTGTCGTTCTTCCGATCTTGGCGCTTACCTTTGCCTCGATCGGGATTCTGCTTGGGGTTGCGTGGCTCTTTGTCGCTTACAGCCAACATCTCTTTAGAACCGGCTGCAGGAGATTTGTGTCTCTTGGCCTTGTTCTTGGACTTTCTAGCCTTTTTTTTCTTTTTCTTACCACTTTCGCCTACCTCCTGAGGGATATTATCTTCACGATCGATAGTGTTGTTCCACTCGACTGCCTCAGTAGCAGTCACGTATCTATCGGCCATCTCGAAGAGTTCGGCGACAGTGGCAGGAGGATGTAAAGCGATGTCCTCCGTTATTCTTCTGCTGCGGACTCCCTGCTTGAAAGGCCTGATCACGGATGAGTCAGAAACTTCCGGAATAGAATTTCGAACCTGACTGAAGCGCCTGATGAATTGGCGTAGAGTTTCGTGGTGATTCTGCCTTATCCGATGCAGGTCATCCTCCTTTCCAGGGCGGTTGTAAGTGCTCTGGAAGTTCGCAGAGGTGCTGCCACGAGTAGATCGATTCGAATGGCTGGTTTAAAAGCCATGATCGAGCCGATCCTTCGAGTACAGTCGAAAGGTAATTTGCCATGACATGCTCTCCTCTTCCTGCTGCTCAGATAGCGGTAGTGTAAATCTGGAGGAATTCAATAGGATTTTGGGTTTCATAGAACTTCTCCATGTTCGCTGGTCGAAAACGAGGCGGCCAGCGAACCGCTCGAAGGTCGGGTGAAAACGTCTGACTTCCCGAGATGACTTCTTGCCTCCTTCTTTGTAAAAAAGAAGGGTTAACGTCGCCGGGTGATCGTACTCGACGATACCCAGCCACAGGTGGGCTGGACCTATGATAGGCCCCAGCTTTATGAGGGAAATACTCCTCGTATTCAGCTTGCCGCCGTACATTGCACTCCTGAAGTGGTGAGAGATCACCTCTCCTGGGAGCTGGTTGGTCTCTAGATGTCCAACGAGTCCTCCTCGGATCGAGAGAATGACGTGAGTGAGGGTCATGTCGTTTCCCGTGCGACGAGTTATCCGAACAGCTGGCAGAAGATGGAGTCGTACTGCTACGACTCCCTGGTTGCTGTTGATGAGGACACTCGAGTTTTGCCATCGTGCTGCGAAGCCTTTGTGCGATCTCTTTTGCGAAGCGATCGTACCCCGGCGCTCGAGCGAGCTCTTGGGTTGGGTTTTCCAGCAAGTCGTTGATGTGATGGAGCTCTTGAGCTTCCTCCGACTGGAAATAAGCATGCTTAGGGAGATTTTTCTGAGCTGCTATTTTTCTTCGTCGGGTTGTCTCATAATGGCCTATTTCAGACCCCTGAGTTGGTTTTAATGGAGTGCGTGAATGTTGAGGATGTCCCGCACGTTCATTAAAGTGTTCGTCTCGTTCGCCAGCGGTGGTGTCCTTGCCATTGCCACGAGGGGGGTGTAGAGTGTGCTCGTCGGGGAGCATCGTCAGTCCTTTCTCTGGGAGAATGATTCTTATCAGGGGGAATGACGAAGACCTCCCGTGGATGACCTCCACTTGCGCTCGAGGCCTCCTCGCTTGAGGAGTAGTCGAGTGACACCATCTGGCGACTTAGAGTAAACCCCTCCAGGTAGGGGAACTCCGGGTTATAACCGTCTCCGTCTGCAGGTGCGTCCTACGGTGGGATGGTTGGACTTGGAGGAACAGCGTGTTCGATCCTCTTCTCTGCGGAATTATCCGAAGAAAGAGGACCATCAGATGTCGATGGAGCTCTGGAATGATGGCTTCCAGAACCTGCCTGGCCAAGTCGTACTGCCTTAGGGGGATTCGAATACTTGGAGGAAAGACTCTCGTCGTGTTGCGAATCTGTCCTGGGGCAGCCCTGTTGGTGGTCGGGTTGACCCTTGCCCCCTGTTGAAGCTGGTTCCTCAGCTGGGCATACTGTTGTGGGGGATACGGATCCCTCCCGAACTCCGTCAGTGATGCAATCTCCGAGATCTGATAGAAGATCTCCAGAGGCGGCAATACCGTCAGACGATTCGATACTCGGCTGGTAGTCGAAGCCGGCATCCATGTCGATGTCTGCGTAATCGGCCAAGTCGAACCAATTCTCCTCGTTCTATTCTCCTGCCATGGTAGCATCAAAGAGAAAAGAAAGAACTGTTGACAAGGAATTACCAAAGGATCCCCACAGTCGGCGCCAACTGTCGGTGTTTTAGAACCGATCTTACGTAAATATTATTTGATTTGGGGGGTCTCCACAATTGATCACGCAGACAAGGGAGACACGGGAATTTTTATACAGGTTCGGGCCTTCTCCAATGAGAATAACAACCCTAGTCTTGTGTAATGTATTGGGTATCCTGATTGCAATCAGTGAAAAGGCTTGCGCTAATATTGCTACTGACTGTCTCTAAAAAAAAGAGTCTCCCCATTATCTCTAAGAGACACCTATTTATACTAAGCTCTAGGGGCGGTTGTCGTTCCAGGTCAATTAGACGCTCATTATTGCGTAATAATGAGAGTAATTACCGGAGTAGTAACCTCCCCACACTTTCGAACGGTTACCAATCAGAGATAATAGAGAATCATATGTAGTTATTTCAGGTATAACTACGTAATTTGACTGCTCAGATCCTCACTAATAAATGGGCCTTCTGACGAGTGGATCTAGTTAATTGTGAGGAAGTCGTAGCAGGGCTGGTCGTAGCAGGACTTATGACTAGGGGGTAGTCGTAGGAAAAGCTTACGACTGGGTACTGGTCGTAGAAAAACTTACGACCGGACGTAATCGTAGCAGGACTTACGATTACACCATAGTCGTAGAAATACTTACGACTAGGGGGATGGTCGTAGAAGAGCTTACGACCACCTAACTTCCTCCTCCCTTATAACATTAAGGTGTATACCATGTGACGTCATATTACATGATTATGGAATAATAAAATGAGGATTATCAGATCCTCGTCATATTTTTTGGTGGTATTCATATACAAATCCATATTTACTTTTTGTTTAATTTTTATTCTGAATTATATTTAGTTAGGAATTTTACTTAGGAATTCATATGGAAATTAAATTGCTAATTTTATTTATTTATTTATTTATTCTAAATTTCAGCAATGTTTTGTTGGAAATCATACACAAAACAAAATGCTATTTTTGTTTATTTTTTATTCTGAATTATATTATTTAGGGATTTTACTTAGTAATTTGTATATAAATCAAATTGCTAATTTTATCTTATTTTTCACTTCGAATTTCAATTATTTTTTGTACTTGGCATAAACTATTTCTTTCAATCAAGATCGTTATAATATGAACCCACCACGATCAGCAGTGTCAATCTTTCTTTTTTTCCTCCAATTAATGCGGTAATTTATAACATTTGAGAGTGAATGTGGAGGCTTTTTTTTTCTTTGCTTTAATAAGATAAACTAGTAGGGTGGCCCACATATTTGTGCGGCTAGATCTGTTACATATCATGTATATATTGCATTGATTTTTGTTGATGTCAGTTGTTTGAATTTTTTCCTGATTAAGTCAATTTACTATCAATTAGATTAGCTTTGAGATGCTTGTGTGCTATTAGATACATATTTAAAATTATATAAAAAAACTTATAGCCAAAATACATCTTGAGGGAACTTAATTGAAGTTTTGATATATTTTTTTCATTTGGTGTAGTACGTTCTTAGGTCATTAGAAACATGTCTATTATATTATAAGAACTCATAGCAGATGATTTGCAGTTGCTAAGAAAAAAAAGTTGAAATATGCTATAAATTCTATAAAAAAGAGAAAAGAAACATCTGGCCCTTAGTTTGATTGACCCTTATTTTGGCTTATATTTGATAGACAGATAATGTATTAGAGATATAAGAATTTGAAACAATTATCACATGAAAGAATAACATCTAGCCCTTATTTCGGTCGACTTTATTTTTAGAGAAAATTCATAATATGTCACTGAATAACTACATGATTCACAATATAACACTCATTGTGAGGCTAACATATGGACCCAAAGCCCATATGTCAGTGAGACACCAGTGATATGTTATAAAAATTTGAAGTTATTCAATAGCATATAACGAATTACCCCTTATTTTTAAGGTTTATATGTGATAGTTGGCTTAGAGATATATTAATAAAAAAAGTAAAAAAGTTGCACTACCTATAATACAAATGTTAAGATGGTGTAAATTTGCTAGCGGGGCCACCTTTTAATCCTCTCTTTCACATAGCGTAAGAGAGATCTCACAATAGATTGCACTAATTAAATATGAAATAAAAAAATTCCAAATGTATTTTGTTTGCAAAATAGGAATTTCAGCATTCGAAATAGGCCTGTTTGGTATAGCTCCAACTCTTAGCTTCGTAGTTGGAGTTGGTGGAGCAGTACCAAATGGGGTTGCTTCACAAAAAAATTGGAGTTGGAGCAACCGGGAGCGGAGCAGATCGTAGTGCAATTTTCGGGAGCAGGTGGAACCTTGCTCCAAGTAGGGAGCTGCAGGCTAAAAAAGCAAAATACCACTAAAAGTTGAGATAAATTACCCGCAATATGCCACTGAAGTACACCCTACGCAACCCAGCCCCAGACCCCACCAGTTCGCACGCGGTCGTCTCGAGCCCCGCAACCCATCGTAGAGAAACCCTAGAGAGGAGAGGTGGCGGCGACCCCTTCCTCGGCGATGACCCGGGCGATGACCCCCTCCCCAGCGGCAACACCCTCGTCCCCAATCCCCTCATTGTCGGATCCCCTCGTCGCTAGCCTCCATCGCCAGACACCAAAAACCCAAGAACCTCTGTCAGGATTTGCTTCGCAGTTCAGTTTCAAACTTTGCTGTTCAATGCAGAGTTTCAGCAATGCTAAGTCAGAGGGGAATTGAGTTCAGATTTAAAGTCAGCAAGGAAGACAGCTATCGGTCGAGTTCACTTGAAGGCATCAGATGGTTCGGATGTGATGAAACACACCTGTTATGGGCAATCCAAGGGAAGCCATTGAGTGGAGTAGCTTCCAGTTTTAACTGTTCATTGTAACTTGTTTTCTTTACTGAACTTGTATGTTTTAACGCACTGAATTTGTCTTTGCTTGGTTGGGGTTTAAGACCCGTTCGGAGGAAAGAAAAGGGACAACGAAAAGCATATTCCTAGTGTTCTTTAGCCCTAGAGTAAAGTAGGCAAGAACCCTAGCCGCAACATTTTCGTTCTTCTACTGCTATCCACGTAATCTTTTTCTCAAATCTGCCAGGATCCATTTCGTGTCTTGACAAAGGTATCAGACCAGGTTGTTCCTTGGAAGCAAAGGTGGATTTGGTGGAGTTTTCGAGTTGGGTTGGCCGGAGTTGCTGTAAAATCCCCAGGCTCGATCGGTAGAAGCTGGTGGTGGCGAACTGGGAAGCAGGCGACCGACTCTTACTGGCGTCAGCGTCATAGCAGATCAAGAAGGACCATGGTGGTCACAACGAGATCGAAATCCCAGGAGGCCTTGGAGGAGATGGCTGAGGTAAGATCCGATATCACAAGTATGAAAACTGATATTGTGGCTCTTAAAGATCTGAGATCTGAAGTAACTGAAATTAAAGATATGATGAGGCAAATGTGGGGAAAGATGATGGGAGGAGGAGAAGCACCTCAGGAACCACATCTGGAAAAGGGGAAATCAGTGGCAGAAATGAATGCTAACTTTAATGATGATCTGGGAGTTTCAAACAGTTTGGGAACGGAAATTCCAGTTCGAAGAAATTCGTCTATACGTTTTGAGATAGAACCCATAGCAGAGAGGTCAGAGTTCCAACCTGTCTTCACTCCGTCAATCAGAACCACCATCCCTACTGTCACACCTCATCTGAATACTGGAGCCATGGGGTTTGGATCGGAGTTAGCTCATCAGCAGTACATCAGAGAGAACCCAGGAGGATTAAATATGAGGTTCACTGCTGGAATAGGGGTGAGTCAAGGAGATGGACATTATCATCCCGGAGTAATGCTAATGGATGAGCAAAGGAATCAGTATATGGGTGTGTCTAACCACAACACCCATTATGCAGAGGCAATCATCAAAGGCCCAAGGTTGGAGATACCATTATTTTCTGGAGATGATGCATTGAATTGGTTGAAGCAATGTGAGAAATTTTATGAGATTTCAGGTACTCCTCAAAACCAATGGGTGAATTTGGCTACTGCTCATTTTCAAGGGCGAGCTGCTACCTGGTTGAAGAACATGGGCATCCCATGGCAGATGCTCACTTGGCCACAATTATGCTCAATGATCAGTGATAGGTTCTCTACTGCAAATGCTCATGAGGCAGTGGAACAACTTCAGAACATCAAGCAATATGCAATGACAGTTCCAAATTATATTGACCGGTTTGAAGAATGTGTGGAGCTAGTAAAAAGGGATCATCCCTACTTGCAAGAATCATTTTCTTGAAATTTGTTTCATAGGTGGTCTAAGAGGGGATATCAAATATGATGTCAGCAGTAAAAAACCGCAAGGAATGATTGAGGCTTATTGGCTTGCCAAGACATATGAGAAAGCTGCTGTTGCGAAAAGAAACTCTACTGCAGGGAGTTTTAACAGGAGCAAGTTCAGCAACAAAAGCACAGAGTACAATAGAGGAAACACTCAAAAGGGGCCGGTGCAGAAAACAGACAATGGTAAAAACACCCCACAAGTGGTGGAAAGACGAGATAAAAAATGTTGGTATTGCAAGGAGCCTTGGAGTAGGCAACATAGATACAAGATTGGAAGAACCATTCATATATTGCAAGAAGTAGAAGATGAGGACAAAGAAACTGAGGGACAAGAAAAGGATGAATCTCAGGAATTCGGCTACAAAACAGCTCCTGACAGTCCTGAACATGAGGAGCTCTAGGGACAACTCATGCAAATTTCAGAATATGCAGTGGGAGGAACAACAGGACCAACTACATTCTCCTTGATAACTTATATAGAAGGAAGAAGAGTAGTAGCATTGGTGGATAGTGGAAGTACTCATACTTTCATGGACTATAATTTTGCT
This sequence comes from Ampelocalamus luodianensis, assembly GCA_036346255.1. NCBI lineage: Eukaryota > Viridiplantae > Streptophyta > Magnoliopsida > Poales > Poaceae > Ampelocalamus > Ampelocalamus luodianensis. The sequence goes on from CM070625.1 coordinate 18,655,273, forward strand.
TTGAGAGGCAGCTATGTATTGATGACAATGGGGTGCAAGAGAGTTAAGATAGCAGGAGGGGGAGAATTAACCTCGGATACTATGGTCCAGAATCTGAATTATAGCATTCAAGACAGTAAGTTTTGTATTTCCTTCAAATTACTGAAATTAAACAGTTATGATATTGTGTTAGGGGCTGATTGGATTTATGAGTATAGTCCTATTGGATTGGATTTGAAGAAAAGAACATTGTCGATCACACAAAAGGCAAAGCAAGAGTGTTCGGGATCACACCATTCCAGAAGACATTGCATTATCAAGGCCCGAAATTTAGGAAGATGGTTAAGAAGGGTGTCATGGGGTGCTTAATCCAAATACAGGAAGCTGATCTGGAAGAGCCTAAAGCCGAAATTGTATATCCAAGAGAGATAGAGATTCTGCTGAGAGACTTCAAGGACATTTTTCAAGAACCTGAAGGGCTACCTCCTAGAAGGGGATGTGATCATGCAATACATTTGAAGCAAGGAGCTGAGCCACCCAACTTGAGACCTTATAGAGTCCCACATCATCGTAAATCAGCAATGGAAGATATTATCAACAAGATCTTTGAAGATCGAGGAGATAAAGCACAATATGAGCCCATATGCTTCTCCTCTGATGATGGTCGAAAAGAAGGATGGAAATTGGAGATTATGTGTGGATTATAGACAGTTGAACAAAGATCACTTTGTCAAGAACAAATTCCCTATGCCAGTTATTGAAGATCTTTTGGATGAATTGAATGGGGCAAATGTTCTTTCTAAACTGGATTTAAGATCGAGATACCACCAAATTCGAATGGTAGAAGAAGATGTACATAAAACTGCCTTTAAGACACACATGGGTCATTACGAGTATTATGTGATGCCCTTCGGCCTTACGAATGCACCTGCAACCTTTCAAGCACTTATGAATGAGATCTTTGATAAACAGATCAGGAAATCAGTTCTTGTTTTCTTTGATGATATTCTAGTTTATAGCAAGACATTCGAGGAACACCTAGAGCATTTGCGTGAGGTGTTAGAGACACTCAGAAAGCACAAGCTATTTGCAGAGTTGACCAAGTGTACTTTTGCCACAGATAAGGTGGAGTATTTGGGACACATTGTGTCAGGATCAGGGGTAGCCACAGACCCAAAGAAGATTGAAGATGTATTGAATTGGCCTATCCCTAGCAACATCACTAAACTCAGAGGGTTTTTGGGGTTAACCGGCTACTATAGGAGATTTGTGAAGAATTATGGCAAGATTTGCAGACCTTTGCATGATGCATTAAGAAAGGGGAGTTTTCAATGGGGAAGAGAACAACAGTTGGCATTTGATTCTCTTAAAACAACAATGACTTCTTGTCCGGTGCTACCTGATTTTAATCAACCATTTATCTTGGAGACGGATGCTTGTGGAGTAGGAATTGGAGCTGTTCTTATGCAGCAGGGTAGACCACTAGCTTATTATAGCAAGGCTCTAGGAGTGAAAGCTAGAGCTCAATCAATCTATGAGAAGGAGGCTATGGCTATACTAGAAGCTTTAAAAAAATGGAGGCATTATTTCTTGGGAAGTCAGCTAGTAATTAGGACTGATCAGAAGAGCCTTAAATTTATGACTTCGCAAAGATTGGTGGAAGGGATACAACATAAACTGCTGCTCAAACTTCTGGAATTAGATTACACTATTGAGTACAAAAGGGGGAAAGAGAATAAGGTGGCCGATGCTCTCTCTAGAAGGCATGTTATGGATAGTGGTGAAGAGACTTGTATGGCAATGACTACTGTAATACCTGAGTGGATGGAAGACATTAAAGAAAGTTATGTGAATGATAATTCAGTTGGGCAGCTGATGCAAGAACTACAAAACAATTCCAGTCCTAACAGCAGCTACACTCTTGTTGGGGGTATTATCAGATACAAAGGGAAGCTATATGTAGGAGAATCAACAAATGTAAGAAGGACCATCTTAGAAGCTTGTCACTCATCGGCAGTGGGAGGTCATTCAGGGGTAAGAGCCACTTATCACCGACTTAAACTATCTTTTTATTGGCCACGAATGAAGAAAGATGTTGAAACAATGGTAGCTGAATGTCCCATATGTCAAGTAACAAATGCTGAGCATATTCATATTCCAGGATTGCTAGATCCTTTAGAAATCCCAGACATGGCATGGTCCCATATAAGTATGGATTTTATTGAAGCTTTGCCTAAATCAAAAGGGAAGGAGGTCATTCTAGTGGTGGTGGATAGACTAACCAAGTATGCACATTTCATACCCTTAAGCCACCCATACACTGTCCCAGATGTTGTCCAAGTATTTATGGATTACATATATAAACTGCATGGAATGCCAATGGTAATTGTCAGCGATAGGGACAGAGTGTTCACCAGGAGATTCTTCCAAGAAATTTTTAAAACCATGCAAGTATCTTTGAGATTCAGTACTGCCTATCACCCCCAATCCGATGGACAAACAGAGCGAGTCAACCAATGTTTGGAGTCTTATCTAAGAAGCATGACCTTCCAAGAACCAAGACATTGGATGAACTGGTTACCTCAGGCCGAGTTGTGGTATAACACATCATACCACACATCATTGAAGATGACGCCATTTCAAGCACTATATGGGTATCCACCACCCCAATTCGGTAAGATCACACTCCCTAATGATGTTTTGCCTATAACTCAATTGACTGTGGAAGAAAGGGCAAAAATATCACAAGAACTCAAACAGAATTTAATGAAGGCCCAAAATAGAATGAAGCAATTTGCTGACAGAAGAAGATCAGAAAGACAATTCAATGAGGGAGATATGGTTTATCTCAAAATGCAACCATACAGGCAGAATGCTTTCGGGTTAAAGGGCTCACTCAAACTCCGGTCGAAGTACTATGGGCCTTTCCGGGTTCTAAAGAGGGTGGGCAAAGTGGCATATCAGCTGAATTTGCCAGATGAAGCTGCTATCCACCCCGTGTTTCATGTGAGCCAACTCAAGAAACACCTGGGATCCACAGCTGTACCATCTCCTAATTTGACCCTGGTTGGTCCAGATGGGAAGATCAAGACAGAACCATTACAAATTCTAGAGCGCTGAATTGTGCAGCGAAGAGGAGATGTGGTGGCACAATGGTTGATTCATTGGCAGAACTTATCCGTGGAAGAAACTACTTGGGAGGATGTATCGTTCATAAAAAAGGTCTTTCCAAATTTTCAAACTTGAGGACAAGTTTGATTCTTAAGGAAGGGGAATTGTCAGGATTTGCTTCGCGGTTCAGTTTCAAACTTTGCTGTTCAGTGCAGAGTTTCAGCAATGCTAAGTCAGAGGGGAATTGAGTTCAGATTTAAAGTCGGCAAGGAAGACAGCTATCGGTCGAGTTCACTTGAAGGCATCGGATGGTTCGGATGTGATGAAACACACCCGTTATGGGCAATCCAAGGGAAGCCATTGAGTGGAGTAACTTCCAGTTTTAACTGTTCATTGTAACTTGTTTTCTTTACTGAACTTGTATGTTTTAACGCACTGAATTTGTCTTTGCTTGGCTAGGGTTTAAGACCCGTTCGGAGGAAAGAAAAGGGACAACGAAAAGCATATTCCTAGTGTTCTTTAGCCCTAGAGTAAAGTAGGCAAGAACCCTAGCCGCAACATTTTCGTTCTTCTACTGCTATCCACGTAATCTTTTTCTCAAATCCGTCAGGATCCATTTCGTGTCTTGACAACCTCGCGACGGGCAGGACAAGGAGCTGACGGATCGATGAGATCTAGGAGAGAGGAGAAGGCGAGGGAGAGAGGTTGTAAGGACAAGAGGGGATGGGCTCCAGCGAGATGACGCCGACAGAGGTGGCGGCGCTGCTGGATATGAAACCGCACCCAGAGGGCGGCTACTACACCGGGACCTTCCGCGATGCCTCCATCTCCCTCACCACCTCCCAGCTCCCACCGCAGTGTATATGCTATGCCCGATTTCTTAGTAGCGTTTAATTCTCTTTTCCCTTTTCGTTTTTGTTTACTTTCTTGTCGAATCGGGACTGCTTATTTGGGTAGGGTGGTGTGCGACCGACTGAATTGAATCGAGGTTTCTTGTGTCTTCAACTTTGCACATGCAGGCCTTAGATTGTAGTGTAGTCCATGGCTGCTGTTTGACTAATTTGTGTGCTTCAATATCATATATGTTCTGGAAATTGGGCATTCCATATATATATAAGAGCTTCATATCCTAAATGTGGATATGATATCACAACTGTAGAAGTGAGCTCATAAGCCTCATATTGTCTCTGTATCATGAAGTGCTGAAAACGAGGATGCCAGGACCTAGGGGTGATAATGATACGATATCTGTATGCTAGCTTATCTTTGGTCCATTGACAACTATGGTTAACTAGGTTCTGGAAACTTCTCTCAGTAATTTATCAACTTGTTTGGTCTGTTTGTAACTAATTGTTAACTAAGGCATTGACATCCATTTTAGTTTTTAGTATTGTGTCTGACATTAAGTGGATGATAAAACTGGTCTACGTTTGAATATACTATCAAGCTGAATAGTATATTTCTGATACTGCAAACAAGGTTGATCGTGATGTGAGCACTGCTATCTACTTCCTGCTTCTTGCAGGGAGTGTTTCACGCCTCCATCGTATTCCCTGCGCTGAAACCTAGCACTTCTACAAGGGAGAGCCTCTCACGGTTAGTAATAGTTCTTTGACCTTGTTGACCTATTTGCTTTATTTTTCATGACTAATGAAATTGACATTCTGTATCTAATCCCGCTACACTCTGTTTGCTTTAGGTGTTTGAGCTACACGATGATGGCCACATTGATCTCAATGTAATTGGTCCACACCTGGAGGTTCGTCTCCTGTGTGCCCAGCCTTTGATCTGCGATCTGTTTTATGCAATGTTGGCCTTGGGTAGTTTGCTAGACAATGTTGGCCTTGGGTAGTTTGCTAGACACCTCGCTTGAGAGCTTATTTTGCTTGGATCTTGGTGTAGCTACGCACGCTGATTTTGTTCATCTATACATGTGTAGGTTGTAGTGCTGACTATTGCATGGTGTTTGTGATCTTGGCATGTTGTGGGAGTTCTATACGAATGTGCCCAAAGAGTATTAGGATGATATGGATTGATCTACTGTGAAGAGGATAGGTCTGGAGTTCGATTCGTCGAAAGAGCACTACCATGTCAAGGTTTGCACTTCTAATTGTAATTTGAGAATTATCCTTGTTTTTTTGGTTCATATGAGTGAATGATTTTGGGGTTTGTACATGCATGATAGGTGTTTGACAAGCATCAAAGTGATTCTACATTATCATGTAGGAAGATGGGAGGTTTGCAATCCATAAGCTAACTCTACTTTCTGATGGGAGAGAAAAATTTGTGGAAAGAAGAGGAAGGAGGCTTGCTATTGTCTATCAGATGTTGAACTTCTTGTTCAGAATTTTTTTGTAATAGTTGTAGAAGCTGAATGGATGAGCTGCCCTTGGATATGTTTTTTCTTTTTATTTCGTTGTTGTCATTTGATGTAGTGGTTTTCGGACTTAGAACAATAGCTTTGATTAATAAAGATGAGGAGAATTTTGAACGACATCTCCTGCTTTCTTGCCTCTTATGAACTTTTGTTATGATACTCATTGATTTTTTTAGAGAAGACACTCATTGAATTAGAACTTTGGTTATGAACTTTGTATGCTCATATATGTTGTATTTATTTTTTTTCAAGTAAAATTTCTAATGTGGGCGAAAAAGATGGCACAATAGTGCATAACATGGCCAAATAAATAAAATAAAAGTACAGCATGACTGAAATCAACTTATTAAAATGTTATAAGTTAAGCAATACAAAAAATATTTCAAATCACAAAACAAGGGTAGTGCGGTCTTTTTACAATGGCTCTTATCATTTTTGGAGCTAGAGCCAATTTTCTAACCAAATACCTCCTCAGACTGCTTCAATTTCTTATAGGAGTGGATCCAAGATTGAAGCTGGAGTTGGAGCTGCAAAAACTTGGAGCAGAGCCATACCAAACAGGACATTACACCGCGTAATTGTGTGAGCAAATCGGCTAGTTACTCAAATACATTGTTAGTTAAAAGCATTTCTTAAGGAAGGCTCCTATTAGTCTAACCTTATGTATTTTACCTTTTCAGCTCCCCTCAACGATCCACTGTGCTCCTCCTTCCTTAGTGCCTATATTTACACCAAGAATCAAAGTGCCAGCCATTGGTAAACTGTGCTCCCTCTGCTTTCTTCTTTGCTGCAGCCAAGTCTGCAGCGAATTTAGCAAAAGGGGCAGAAGGAGCCGAGCTCGAGTCGCCTTTGTCGCCGACCTTTACAAGGCGACGCTTCTTGGCTGGAGGGGATTTTGCAGGCTCAACCTGCGTGGTCGCCCCAATGACCACCAAATCGACTTCCTCGTCGTCTTGGTGGTCTTCTACACCTACTTTCTGTTGAAGAACAGAAAAAGAAAATGGTTGTAAGTTCTTCTACGATCAGTTCACAAGTCGTAAGTATTTCTACGACTGTGATATAATCGTAAGTCTTGCTATGATTATGTCCGGTCGTAAATCTTTCTACGACCAGTACCCAGTCGTAAGATTTTCTACGACGAATCCTTTAGTCGTAAATCGTTTTACGACAATAAATGCCTAAAGACGCAGTCGTTTCTTTTCGATTACCTTTAGGCGCTCCACCTTCTCTTCTGCGGTCAAAACCGCAAGAATTTGTGGAGCTGCTATGTTGGACGGACTCTTCTCGCAGATGAGCTTGGCGCGAGTGTCAATCTCCCCCTGTGGAAGATCTGTACACTCAAACAACACGATTAGCAAACTAAATCGGGATTAACCAAGGACAAAGCTAGAAAAGTAAGTTTTTCTACTTACCGTCCTTGTAATCTCTTGTTGGGTCGTCCTTCCCCGGGTACCTCCACATAGGAGGAACTCGTTTCTTCAAAGGACTAATACGGCGCGTGATGAAGTCCTTCACCACGTGCCATCCGGTGAGCCCCTCCGACTTCAAGTCTTTGACAGCTTGAATGTAGGGGGCTATCCGGTCGAGATTACCGGGAGCTGAATTCCAGGAAGAGGACCTCTCGGCGGCTTTCCCGACGAATGAGAGGCTGTCTTCCTTGGTAATCTCCTAGTAAAACCACCTCTTCTTCCACCCCGGCCACGACGACCGGGTGAACATCCGAATATACTCCTTCAACTTACCGTCGTGGAGCTTCAGATCGGAACTCCCGGCAATTCCGGCCTGCCGAGCCATTCCGTAGTAGTACTGGAAAAGCTCGAGGTCCGCTGGAATCCCCAGGTAAGCCTCGCACAAATACACGAACACGCTCAGCATTGTGATGGAATTAGGACCAAGGTTCACTAATTCCACCCCGAAGTGCTCGAGCACGAGGGTAAGGAAGGGATGAGCAGGCAATCGGAGGCCACACTCACAGTACGCCTGGAAAACCGGAATTTGATCTTCCTCCCCCGACGGCCAATGTTGTCCATTCGCCGCAATCCACTTCACGAGTAATCCCTCGGGGATTTTCTCGGCGGCGATCAGGGCCTTCATCTTTGCGTCGTCCATTTCCGACTCAGCGCACTCAGAGACAGCCCTAGCCATTTTCTCTCAAAGGCGGGGAGAGTTGGATTTGGGAAAGCTCCAAGAAAATACATAGTATCACCAGCGACGGAGGAGACGAGAAAGCAATGAACAGTCGGGGTGAATTAGTGAAAAGGTAAGAACCCTAAGTCCATCCCCGCAGTACGTTTTATAACCGTGTGCTTGAAACGAAACGCCGTGGAAGCCTAACGGTTTCCACCGCTTCGGGAATTGCTCCAACGGACATGTCTTTAATCTGCCCGTTTGAAAGTACTGAAACCCTTTTCACACCTCAAGTGAAATTACCTTCTTGACCTTCGGATCAAAAGAAATGCCTATCGGAAAAGATTTGCTTCCGATCATATGGCCACGATTACTCTAAAGTTGTAAGATTTTCTACGACTACCTTATAATCGTGATATTTCTAACAAATTGCCTCGACCAAAACATATTTTTGGTCAAGAGAAATACATGTTGAAGAGCTTTTCCTTCAACGTTTTCTCTACAACCTCCTAGTGATCATAAGATCATCTATGACTCCTCAACCAAGTAAGTTATTTTCACTTGAAGCTCGGGGGCTAGATGACGAGGATATGATAATCCTCATTTTATTATTCCATAATCATGTAATATGACATCACATGGTATACCCCTTAATGTTATAAGGGAGGAGCAAGTTAGGTGGTCGTAAGCTCTTGTACGACCACCCCCCCAAGTCGTAAGTATTTCTACGACTATAGTGTAATCGTAAGTCCTGCTACGATTACGTCAGGTCGTAAGTCTTTTCTACGACCAGTACTAGTCGTGAGCTCTTTCTAGGACTACCCCCTAATCGTAAGTTCTGCTACGATTAGTCCTGCTACGACACCCTCACAATTAGCTGGGTCCACCCGTTAGAAGGCCTATTTACTAGTGAGGATCTGAGCAGTCAAATTACGTAGTTATACCCGAAATAACTACAGATAATTCCCCACTATCTCTGATTGATAACCGTTGAACAGTGTGGGGGGTTACTACCCCGGTAATTACTCTCATTATTACGCAATAATGAGCACCTAATTGGTCTGGAACGACAACCTGTAACACCCCAGCTCCAAATGAGCCTAGAATGCTACAAGAACTAAACTAACTAGAACAATCTATAAATGTTTCGACAGAACTTCCTTTGTATAAACAACGAAATCGAGGTACTAACAGATAACCATGGCATTTATTATTACTTCTATAATCCAAATCTTTCATGCATATAAAATAATCGTACGATTGTAAGCAATTAACATCATTCTCATAACCATGAATAATCCGACAACCAACATCATAAAACATCCATAGATGGTTTCCACACAGTTATTTATTCTTGAGTGAAACTAAATAGCAATTGCATAAATGTTGTGAGGTAGTGCGTGCTTTCCAATGTCTACTCCTCCCATGCATGACGTTCTTGCGGTAGTACCTATAACAAGACAAAGCAAGGGTGAGCCATACGACTCAGCAAGTATCAACAAGGTTGCAACATTCATATAGACATAACATTTAAAAACAACTTTATTCAACATCGTTATGGCATTTCAAATATTAAAATGATAATGCTATGCACTCTTTGATCTTTATCTCTTTCGCATTTTACGGTGTAATGCGGGTATTCATCCGTCAATGAATACCCATGCACGTGCTCCTCCGCACGGGGACCAAGAGCCTATACATCACATGTATAGGGACCTTTGCCCGCCATCACAATGACGGGACCTTTGTATCCATTGCCCACATTCCATGAATGTGGGGACCTCAACTTGTCATTACATATAACGGGGACCTCAACAATGTACTCTTGATCACCACGTGACCAAGTCTCAATATGCCCCAACATGCATAAGTACTACAACATCATATTTTCAATAACATAATTCAATATGAAATCGAGTATGTAAACAATAGCATCGGAAGGAACCTTAAACATAACTTGCAAGCATCAACACAACTAGAATCATCTCCACAACACATTCATGTGGCAATGATGAACAATACACCACTCAATCATGACAAGCAACCAATACGCACATAAACCGAATACTTGCCTCAACCGTGCGAACGGTGGGCGCGAAGAGGTGCTACTCTTGGAATCACACTTCCACCTGGACATGAAGAAAACCCCATTCCAAGACCAACATTCTGGACCAAAATCATAAGTAACATCGCAATTGAACTCGCTAACATCTTAGCATTTTCTAATTCTCATAATTTCTAGCGATCGATCACTGCGGACAGCTAGCTTCTAAAATACGTAACTTTCTGCTCGGTGTCCAAATAAGATGATCTTGGAAATTCTGGAAAGTTAATTAAAATTTCTAAATAAACTTAGTTGGGGAGACCCTCTGATTCGGCCATCTACTAGTCCTACCAATCCATTTAATCAGAGCAAACATTTCACGTCGGGTTTCTGAACAGCGACAAAGAAACTATTATAACTTTCTACGTTCGTCCGAATTTAGTGATCTTTAGTTTTCCTGAAAGCTAAGAGGATTAGCCTCGTTTTTAGTTATGGTGAGACCCTCTGGAAACCCTCTAAATATGCGCTTCTATCAGGTTAACCAACACTAGTAATTCTGCTTCTCTCCGAAACACAGAAATACTAAGAAATTCATAACTTTGGCTACCAAGTCCGAATGACTTGATTCTTGTCGGCAATGAAATATAACTATGATATCTACAACTTTCTAGGAGACACCCAGACCCAATTCTGCCTTTAACCTAACAAAAACGTCAACCTTTACCGCTGCAGAACAAGACGAACCGACATCCGAAAATAAAACAACGAGAAAGGACCCAACGGAAGGGACAACGGTTACCCTTGCCGAACGGAGAGTGCACGCAGCGGATCGGCGATCACCACGTTCTCCGGTTGCAAACCCTTCCTCTCCCTCCTCTTCTTCTCTTCTTTTCTCTTCTCTTCCCTTCCCTCTTCTCTTCTCTTCTTGGCCGGCCACCCAAGGGGGGTTCCTTCTTCCTTCTCTTGACCAGCAGCCATGGGGGCTAGGGAAGGGGCGCAAGGGGTGGAGAGCGTGCAAGGAGTGGGGAAGGAGGGTGGCGGCTGCCCAAATGGGGAGGAGGAGGAGGCGCAAGGAGGGGTGGCTTAGGGTTTGGCTGCCCCCTCCTCCACTAATGGGCCAAAAACCGGCGGGCCGAAGGCCTTAGCCCAGGTTGCCCAAAAATTCCATTTTTTTCCCTGGTTAAATCCCTATTTAATCTTTTCCCTAACAGTTCTTTCATGGTTACTTTCATCGCTCTCGACTTTTTCTTTCAAGTACTTTTTTTTCTGAGATATTACACTCTACCCCCCTTAAACAGAATTTGACCCCGAATTCTAAACGTCGTTTTAAACAAAGGAACAACCGTAGTTGAAACAAATCAACAAAATAACACGTATCAGTCGTGAACAAAATTGGAGATAGCTCGCGCACGTAAGACTCCAACTCCCAGGTCGCTTCCCTCTCAGACTTAGGGGACCACATCATCTTAACGGATACCACCGTCTTACATCTCAACATTCGTCTCGACCTTTTCAGGTACAAACAACACACGAGACTCAAAGGTAAAGTCTTACTCGTTGGCTAACGATTCTAATGAAATCTCAAACCTCGGACCTCTCAGGTACTTACTCGATCAAACATTCAAGATGTTGAGTACTCGCGCATGGACTCGAGATAGTCATGGCGTCGTTGTCTACCAAAAATTAAACCAGTGTACCATGGGTCAACCTTCCCTTTAGTACCGAACTAGCCAACACGCATAAAACTCACAGAATTCTCATCCCACTTATTAATCACTCTTCAAGAAACAAGGAGCACCTCTTTTAACCAGAACACTCAACAGACTCTCTTTACCCAACCCTTTATAAATGAACCCAATTGAAAATAATGGATTCACAACGCAACCAAGAAATGGCAACTCCACACCTAAAAGGGTCAAATTCCAAAGCGAAGATTTCTCACGAAAACCCTTCCACTCTCCAAGTAGGCGGTTTATAATCAACACCATGAACCAAAGGGAACCACTCGAATGCCGAATGAATTATTTTCATTTGTTTGTCTTATCAGAAAGAATCTCGCATACCGAGAAAAACCAACTCAATTCATGTTTGGCATCCATCACGAAGACAAATCTCAAATAAGAACCAAGAGAACATTTCATTAACCAAGAATACAACCTTTTCCTCAAACTTTATTGTAGGGTTTTCACTTTTATCTTAAACCTTGAGATTCCAAATCATCGCATAACATTCTAACTCACTCATTTACTTTACCCAAGGTAGTCTGTCAAGGATCAACACACTAATTAAAACTCACTGCTCCTCCACCTCTACACATATTATCGGGTCTCACAGTCCTAGCATAACACGCAGAGCCCCAAATTTAACCTCCAAGTCTCCTACCATGAATTTCTGGTTTAGTTGATAGGAAACCCTCACATTCGTTTACTAGGATTTCATCTGACTTAACAATAACCGTATTCATTAGTATCACCATTCCTCACTACTCGTAACCGCCCAAGGTGATCCAATGCACTAATCCTAGACCATCTCTAACCCACATCAAACAATATCGCTTACTCGACCACAATATACCCATTCACAAAACTCTAACGATTGTCCAGATTCAAACATACTCAATACATAACATCAATAGATAAATATATATTCTTGCTCAAGTTATCCCAAGAGATAATCTAACTCCCATAGGGTTATTATTGAGGCCGAATCATTCTTGACAATAACTCCACCATCCCTGCTAGCCCATTAATTAACACAACGATTAATTTTTCTCCACACTGCTACTGTCATGAACTATATCATTATAATTTCTCTACACAATCTTACCAAGTACCCAATTGTGATACTACAATAAATTGATCACGACTTCCAGACTTTCTAATTCTAATATTATGTGAAAAATGATCACATGATCTTGGGCCACCTCTTGCTATAGGTTCTACTAGTTGTGATTTCAAAACCTGATGGCTCAAAAGACAACATTCTATTAAAATCAAATCCTCTCCAATGACTATTCTAATAAATCAATTTATTACTCAGTACCTCACAAACAACTTGACACCTAAGGCTCACAAAGCCATCTACTAGGCCACCACTAACTTAGTTGCCAAAACACAACCGAAAAAAAAACTTTGCAATGCAATTCGATTAGCATTTTATTAGCGAAGAGGCAAATAGCGATAAATTTCAACACAATAGCAAGCGTTGCCACTTACACTAGTTACAAGATCAAGAGAAATAATCAAATAGCAATGATCTCAAAAAAACAAAGATGAGATCATGGGCGATGACATACGTCCCACAAACAGAGAATAGCCAACCTCGAAGAGAGAATAAAACATTGCTTTTGGGATTCGGGAAACTTTGTTGGTCAAAACCGAAAATTTAGGCAAAGATAGAAAAACTGTAAATTACAAAACTTGACTTCAACCTCAAATACTTCTACTTCACTCTTACTTTTAATAAGGAAACGACTTTCGTTGGTTACAGCATCACCATGCTAATTCCAACCAGAGAGATTTAAAGGCCACATCATATAGATCACTAGGGGGCTAATAAAACCTCTCAACATATCATATTGCTCAAAACAAATTCAGTTACCATATCAACATGAGGTCTGAAAGATCACATACCCTAAACTAGAAACCTTTTCACTTAATCCGTGTCAGGCAAGCGGTCCAATCCCTTTATACAAAACATTCACTATTATCATCATAATCCCTTATTGACAATCACACTATCAATGAAATAATACACTCCTAGCGATAATCATCATCGCCTCTCATCCCATCCTAAATCTCCCAAAGAAACACCAGTCACAAGGTTGAAACAAACCTCATGTACAAAATCATACCTATTAAAAATCATCTTCGCCCGGCACGTTTTCGTATATCACTTATTCATTCATCTATGCAACCAATAGTGTTGCTCAACACACTTCAACTATCATTGACATTTATCTTTATCACGCATGCAAACAGGATTCTACGTCTATTTGTATTCACCTAACCATCCGTAAACACCGAGTCAACCTTCCAGTTTATGCTCAGAGTTTTAGGGCAAAATAAACTTAAACATTCAATAATATCATCTCCTGTGAAACAAGGTTTCATGAGAAACTACCTCAACATTCATCTAATTTGTTATACATGTTTCAATCTAGCAATTTATGTAGGATCATCGAGTAACTAGTTTATGAAATTTTCCAGATTGATATCCTCTATGCATCGTTCAAACACATCCTTAACATAACCATCCCGAATGGGTAGACTAATCCATTGAGACACATTACTCTCATTACCCAACAAATCTACCAAATTCCACAATCTTAAAGATTAGAACAAGTCATCAAGAACTACTAAAAGACGACATTCACTTAATCGACCTCAATTACAAAGTTCTGGGTTTAAAACCAATCATGTTCCATGCAAAAGTCTCATCTTGGTAATTCATACCTTATCAATTAATCTAGATGATTACCACATTCCAACTAAACTCAACCAGACACCGCAAACGAGTTTAAGATCTTTTTTTTTCTTTAGGAAAAGAGGCATAACACTTCCACACTCGAAATAATCCAGGAGAGACACATAAGCCAAAGGTTTCACAAGTTAAAGAATTTGCAACAGAAAACTCAATCAACTTCCCTTCTAAGGATTTTAGTTAAAATCATTTAAACACCATTGAACAGGCCCAACTTGACAACCCAAATCAAAATCATTAATTTCTTTTGGCTACAACCTCACATTTAACCCCAAAAAAATCATCGCTAAGGGTTTAACATTTTCTTTTGTAAAAGAGAAGAATTCAACTTCAACGCTCAAAATACCCAGAAGAGATACATTGAGTCAAAACTTCCACATACTAGAAGATTTGCAAAAGGAAACATTCATTATCCAAATCATCAAACGAATAAATGGGTCAAAATCTCCAATAGGAAAGATGGAACAACCATGAAAATAACAAGTTCGCCAATTAACAACGAACACGAATAGCAGGAGCCACTCAACAGACGGAAAGGCAATAACTGCTCTAGAAAACAAATAGAGACCCATTAAAACCCCTCACTGCAACTGGACAAGAATTGGCCAAACTCCGAATCTGGGAAGAGAACAACTTTTCAGGAGAAACTTATCCTCAACACTTCTAACTATGATACTTATGGTAACTACTTCCTATTCCCATACCACAAACAAGTGGTGTAACATGGCAAAGCTCAGAGTCACAACCACGACCTCAACTTCTCAAATGTGGGTTATCCCCACACATAATATCTATAATATTATTTTATAGATATATCAGTTCAACTCATAACAGGAACCTTCAATACAACATACGGAAGCGTAAATGCAATGCAAAACCCAATCCCACCTACTGTGCTTAGTGTGTCAAGTTTAATAATTACAAAACCACGGACCTACACCGCTCGATACCAAGCTGTAACACCCTCACTCCAAATGAGCCTAGAATGCTACAAGAACTAAACTAACT
Organism: Ampelocalamus luodianensis; assembly: GCA_036346255.1. Taxonomy (NCBI): domain Eukaryota; kingdom Viridiplantae; phylum Streptophyta; class Magnoliopsida; order Poales; family Poaceae; genus Ampelocalamus; species Ampelocalamus luodianensis. The sequence goes on from CM070625.1 coordinate 18,670,401, forward strand.
AGAACAATCTATAAATTTTTGACGTAACTTCCTTTGTATAAACAACGAAATCGAGGTACTAACAGATAACCATGGCATTTATTATTACTTCTATAATCCAAATCTTTCATGCATATAAAATAATCGTATGATTGTAAGCAATTAACATCATTCTCATATCAATGAATAATCCGACAACCAACATCATAAAACATCCATAGATGGTTTCCACACGATTATTTATTCTTGAGTGAAACTAAATAGCAATTGCATAAATGTTGTGAGGTAGTGCGTGCTTTCAATGTCTACTCCTCCCATGCATGACGTTCTTGCGAAGTACCTATAACAAGACAAAGCAAGGGTGAGCCATACGACTCGACAAGTATCAACAAGGTTGCAACATTCATATAGACATAACATCTAAAAACAACTTTATTCAACACCGTTATAGCATTTCAAATATTAAAATGATGATAATGCTATGCACTCTTTGATCTTTATCTCTTTCGCATTTTACGGTAATGCGGGGTATTCATTCGTCAATGAATACCCATGCACGTGCTCCTCTCAGCACGGGGACCAAGAGCCTATACATCACATGTATAGGGACCTTTGCCCGTCATCACAATGACGGGACCTCTGATCCATTGCCCACATTCCATGAATGTGGGGACCTCAAGCCTGTCATTACATATAACAGGGACCTCAACAATGTACTCTTGATCACCACGTGACCAAGTCTCAATATGCTCCAACATGCATAAGTACTACAACATCATATTTTCTGTAATATCCCGATGGGTGATTCACTAGAAGTCGGAAGGGAGAATCGGTTCGGGAGAATATTTAACGGAACGTCGGGAGGGACCAACTGGAAAGATGTCAGTGCTGCAGTAGTAGAGGGGGGAAAGAGCAAATTTGCGGCAACCTGGGCTAGAGCCCATGGCCCAAGAGGGCCCCAAGGGTGGCCGGCCATAGCTAGAGGGGGGCGCCACTCCCCTTCCCAAACCCTAGCCGACCCCCCTACCCTCCTCCTTTCCTCCCCCCACTCCCATCCGGCCGCCACCCCCCCTCTCCACCTCTCCACCTCCCCTCCACCCTCCCTTGCCCCCTCCCCACCTCCCCACCACCACCATTGCTGCTGGCCGAAGGAGAGGAGGAGCTCCATTGCAGCCGGCCAAGGAGGAAAAAGGAAGGGAAAAGGAGAGAAGAAGGAAGAAGAAGAGGGAGAGGAGAAGGAAGAGAGGAGAAGGAGGATCGTCTTTGGGGGGCTGATCTCCGTCGTTCCGCACGTCGTCAAGGGTAACGAGATGTTCTTGTAGGGTAATTAGTCTTGGAAGAGTTTTCGGGTTAATCTTTGGTTAGATGGCATTCGGCCTGCTGTATCGCAGTTCTGTCCAGCGTCTTGCGAGGCAAATTTCATGTGGTTAGAGGATGAATCTGAGGTTTTGGTCTCCTAGAGAGTTGTAGGTTATTGTCTTAGCTTTCAGTGGCGCCAAGTTCACCCAAATCCGATTAACGGTTAGAGAGTTATGATTTTTCTAAGGCTGCTGTTCCACTGCTCACATGATAATTAGGCAGTTTGTAGAAAACCGACTAGAAGTGATGGTTAAAGTGGAAATATGAGAACCCCAGTATAACTAAAGTTGTAGATAATTTTTCTAGCTTTCAGGAAAACTAAAGATCATGGGATTCGGACGAACGTAGAAAGTTATGATAATTTCATTATTTCTGTCCGAAACCCGACGCGAATGGGTACTCTGTTGTTTAGTTTGGTAGGGCTAGTAAAGGGCCAAATCAGAGAACCTCACCAACTAGGTTTAGAAGGGAATTCATTAAACTTTTCAGATTGTCCAAGATCACTCCATTTGGATTTATGTACATTTAGTTATGATTTTTCGAAGGGGCTGTTATCGGAAAAGAAATCGACACCCGACTTTACCGTTGGGGATTGCGTTTAGTGGACGATGTACTCATATTGTGTTTATGATTTTGCTATTAGACCTTTATGGTAGCCTTAGCTTGTCTCAATTGTATGTCCAGGTGTGGGTTTGACTCCGGGAGCAGTACCTTATTCCCGACATCCACCTTCGCACGGTTGAGGCAAGTGCAATGTTGTTTGAATGATTGGCTAAATTGTGTGTTATATGTTATATGGATGCATAGCAAGATGGTATACTTAATGAATTCTTAAGTATGGTTATTGCTCAAATGATACTCATGCTTTACTATGATTAAGTGTTGTTGTCTTTTGGTAATTTGATGATGATTAAATGATGAGCATTTGCATATTGAAATCATATTGAGGCTTGGTCATGTGGTGACCAAGTGTGTTTCCTTTGAGATCCCGTCATAATTATGGCGGGCCGAGATCCTCACTCGTGGAGTGTGGGCTTGAGGTCCCGTTACTTGCGAGTAACGGCAATTGGTCCTGTGCGTGCGCGCGCACGAGCATGGGTATCTTGGCGGCGATCGCATACTCGCATTACAGTGTAATGCACACGAGAAGTTAAAGTTAAAGGTTCCTTGAGCATTTCATTTGCATGTGAGATGTTTGATGTTGATCTTATTTATACGTATGTTGATGTTACAGTTTTGTTATGTACTTGCTGAGTCGTGGACTCACTCTTGCTTTTATCGTTGTTTTAGGTACCGAGCCAAGAGCGACATGCATGGGAGGAAGTAGACGCTAGTCACTCACACACCGCACGAACTAAATAAAGTTGAATGTTCTTGAGCGGTTGATTTTAGAATACTACATTATGTCTTATGCAATGGATTTATGTAATAATGATGAGTAGCGGTTCTTCATGATTCTCTAGTTTTGTTGGATTCCTAGCATGTCGTTGTCTATCTTTTGATGTCTTTGGATGAAAGTTTTAATTATTATTTGATTAACCTGTGTGTTGGAACCTCCGTGTAATTAACTTTACAAGGGAGGTTCTGCCGAAATTTATTAGAATTGTCTACTTTAGAGTTACAAGAGTCTGTTTAGTAGCATTCCAGGCTCATGACGAGCTGGGGTGTTACATTTTCAATAACATAATTCAATATAAAATCAGAGTATGTAAACAATAGCATCAGGAAGGAACCTTAAACATAACTTGCAAGCATCAACACAACTAGAATCATCTCCACAACACATTCATGTGGCAATGATGAACAATACACCACTCAATCATGACATGCAACCAATACTACACATAAACCCGAATACTTGCCTCAACCGTGCGAGAACGGTGGACGCGAAGAGGGTGCTACTCTTGGAATCACGCTTCCACCTGGACATGAAGAAAACCCCATTCTAAGACCAACATTCTGGACCAAAATCATAAGTAACATCGCAATTGAACTCGCTAACATCTTAGCATTTTCTAATTCTCATAATTTCTAGCGATCGATCACTGCAGACAGCTAGCTTCTAAAATACGTAACTTTCTGCTCGGGTGTCCAAATAAGATGATCTTGGACATTCTGGAAAGGTAATTAAAATTTCTAAATAAACTTAGTTGGGGAGACCCTCTGATTCGGCCATCTACTAGTCCTACCAATCCATTTAATCAGAGCAAACATTTCACGTCGGGTTTCTGAACAGCGACAAAGAAACTATCATAACTTTCTCTATGTTCGTCCGAATTTAGTGATATTTAGTTTTCCTGAAAGCTAAGAGGATTAGCCTCGTTTTTCGTTATGGTGAGACCCTCTGGAAACCCCTCTAAATATGCGCTTCTATCAGGTTAACCAACACTAGTAATTCTGCTTCTCTCCAGAAACACATAAATACTAAGAAATTCATAACTTTGGCTACCGAAGTCCGAATGAATTGATTCTTGTCGGCAATGAAATATAACTATGATATCTACAACTTTCTAGGAGACACCCAGACCCAATTCTGCCTTTAACCTAACAAAAAAACGTCAACCTTTACCGCTGCAGAACACCGACGAACTGACATCCGAAAATAAAACAACGAGAAAAGGACCCAACGGAAGGGACAACGGGTTACCCTTGCCGGAACGGAGAGTGCACGCAGCGGATCGACGATCACCACGTTCTCCCGGTTGCAAACCCTTCCTCTCCCTCCTCTTCTTCTCTTCTTTTCTCTTCTCTTCCCTTCCCTCTTCTCTTCTCTTCTTGGCCGGCCACCCAAGGGGGGTTCCTTCTTCCTTCTCTTGACCAGCAGCGATGGGGGCTAGGGAGGCGCAAGGGGTGGAGAGGCGGTGCAAGGGAGTGGGGAAGGAGGGTGGCGGCTGCCCAAATGGGGAGGAGGGAGGAGGCGCAAGGAGGGGGTGGCTTAGGTTTGGCTGCCCCTCCTCCACTAATGGGCCAAAACCGTGGGCGAAGGCCTTAGCCTGGTTGCCCAAAAATTCTATTTTTTCCCCTGGTTAAATCCCTATTTAATCTTTTCCCTAACAGTTCTTTCATGGTTACTTTCATCGCTCTCGACTTTTTCTTTCAAGTACTTTTTTTTCCGAGATATTACACAACCGCCCCAACAGCATAGTATAAATAGGTATCTTTGAGAGATGGTGAAAAAAGGAGGCTTTTTGAGAGACAGTCAGTAGCAGCATTAGCATAAGGCTCTTCGCTGATTGTAATCAGAATACCCAATACAATACACACAAGAGTAGGGTTATTATTCTCACTAGAGAAGGCCCGAACCTGTATAAAAATTCCCGTGTCTCCTTTGTCTGCTTGATCAATTGTGGAGACCCCCGAATCAAACAATCTTTATATAAGATCGGTTCTAAAACACCGACAATGTCTATGTTTATCCTTTGCATAATCTCATCTTTGTATAGCACCGCACACTAAACGATAAGCAATGGAGCTAACGACATGTACAATGGTACAGGCAGCTGCTGTCTATAGTAACTCTCCATGTCACCTGTAGACAGAACTAAAGACAACTTATACAATGGTACAGACAGCTGATATCATTTTAGTTGTCTTTATAGAATACACAATCTTTTAATACTTTTCTTGTTTCTGGTGCTACAGTCGGCTACAGGATTGTAGACAACATCTTTCTCTCTCTTCATTCTCTTTTATCCATGTCAGCAAAAATCCTACGTGGCAGTGACTATAGATGGCTGACATAAGCCCATTGTACATGCTCTAATTGCTTCCTCAATCGGTCGTGCTCAACAAAAATAGCTGACCCAATTATCCGATCCCCTTGTTTTCATGCCCTCCTACACATAGCAACCATGAGCAGCTGCTCTCTGCTCTACCTTTGATTATTTCCTATTAAAGTACATGTGGCAAAGTTGACATTAATGAATTGATTGGTGAACATGGCATTAACTTTGAACAATCCACTATTTTATAACTGAGGGTCATTTGGTAATTTCTCAATTGAGAAAAGAAGAAATGAAAAAAGAAAACGAAGGAGACTCAGTCTCCAACCCTATCGCTCAAGCGCGTGCGGCCTGGGCGGCTCCTTCACGAGCGGCGACGGCGACACTGGTGGCCCGGGCGCTTCGGGCGCTTGTCGTTGGCTGCAGCCACGCGGCTCCACTCCTCCTCCTCTTCTTAAGGCGGCTCTTCTCCTCTCTTTCCTTGACCCGAAACTCAGTGGGCAATCTTCTTCCTTTTGGTTCTTCTTCTGCTCCAATTTGGCTTCAATTTTGGGGCTTTGGGAGCTGTTGCTCCGCCATGGTTGGACCCGGCGCCGTCAGCGGTGAGGACCGGATCCTCCTCCTTGCGTATCTCGGTTTTTCTCTTGCTCCCTCTTCTCTATTGAGGTTGCGGTGAGGGGATTTGGACTTGCGCCGATTGGAGGTTGAATCCGTCTAGCTCTAGCTTGATCTAGTAGTGGAAGGAGGCTTCAGTTTTTGGTGATTTCTTGCTCTGTGGGTGCATTCGGCCGGTGCATCTTTGTTGGTTCTTGTGCAGCATTCCCTGTACCTCGACTTCGCAAATTGGTACGTCACGGTTTGTGAATTGGCATTGTATCTCAGACAACCTTGTCCATTCTTCGCGGCACAGCGAGGCGATTAGTTTTTTGAGTCGGCGCATTCGGCGTGCCTTGCCCAGTTTCAACTCGGTGGCTTTGAGTGCTATCCGCACCGTGAGTTTGCTTTTTTTTTTTTTTGCTTTACCATGCTTAGTGTGTTGTGCTAGTGGAAGTTTCAAATTACATGTGTTATACCTTAGCACTGGATGAGTTTGCATTGTATGATATGTGGGCTCGGTATATGCTCGATGAAGATTTGATGTCAAATTGAAATTGAATACAACAATTGGATATAAATTGATCTTGAGCTTGTACATTAGTTGTTGTTTCAATAGTTCTGATACCTTCTGTTCACTGTGATTCTTTTGGTCACTATCTTCACTGTGATTCATTCGATCATTGTCTTCATTGTGATTCATTTTATGTCACTGTTATATATTTTTGTCAATTGATATCTTGTGTAGTTGATTCAATTGTTTGCTATCAGTGAAATATGAATTGATAATTTGCATTAAGTGAATGATTAGACTAGCAAGATTTATTTGAGCTCAAGGTCTAATTTATTTCAGATTAATTATTATATTTAATTTGTGATCAAATTTGACCTAAATGGCGAGGAGGCCAAGATCTCATTTTGAGCAGCCCGATATTTAAGAGTAACAAACAATCAACTAAATCTGAGCATTATGCTGATTTTGTTTGTTCTCAAGTTCTATTTTTTAGCATATTATCTTGTTTAATTGATATGAAGTTATTACATGTTTATATGTCATTTATGTCTTTTATATGCTACTGGAAATATACTTTAATTATTATAATTACTGCTAAAATTATTTCTGAATATTTATTAAAATCGCTAATTTTACAACACGCACAGAGTAAACCTCTTTCGCTGCAAACATGGTCTTATCTAGGATCCATCTTTGCTGCTTCTGTGTTATCTTCTTGCTTTCACCGCTTCTTATTTCCAATGCTAGCCAACGGCAGCCAGCAAGCCTCACATGGTGCCTTGTACTACTCCATCGCTCGCAGCAGCAAGCGGCACGGCTTGCCCATGTAGTCGTGGGTCTAGACGTGTAGTACGGTGAGCTTGCACTTGTTTGCTTGTGGCTCTTCGTTGCTCCGCTCGGCTAGCGAATAAATTAATTAGAAAGAAGCTGGACCTAATCTGGTTATATAACCCTAACAGAATTCGTATAGTAGTCTGACTTTTTGTTGTAGACGTACAGTTTGGTAGTGTTTGGTTTACTACTCTTAACCGTGACACAATAATATAGTCCCACCAAATAGATGCATTGCTAGTTTTTGTTTGTCATTAGTTCAGATCGATATGACTTTTTTTAAAGATGTTCGAATAGGATATTTGAAGTGATTGTCTCCTTTTTGTATTAGTTTGGCTTGGATGCGTAAAACCCTTCAAATAATCAATTTAATCTACATTGTAATGACCCTATTTCTGGGATCGTCAAACTCTTCACAACCGCCCAGGATGTGCAGTTGCAAAGTAAGAAATGGCTTCACAAGCAAGCTCACGTTTACACAGTTAAGGCTTAGCAGCCAGTTTGGATACGAACGTGGGCATCCAAGCCCAAATATAATATATTATAACACAAAAGCACACGAGAACCACAAGCACGCTTGGGCACAATCGAGACCTAATACCAGTAGTCGTCACCATCCAGTGACTCGTCTTGTTCAAAAAGATCAGCTGCCTCCTCCCAGGGTTCTTTTGATGATGTTTAGTAACAATGAGTAAAACTGTACTTAGCAATTTACATGAAAAATTCTAATTAATTACTTGCCAGAATTATCAAAGGAATGGAGCGGCTTCACCATAACAGGTATATGTGGGATGTAATATAATTGAGTTGAGAGCAGTAAGACGATATTAAATATGACAACAGTGGTTTTCAACATCTGTGATTACCAACTTAACATCTGTAAAACTCTACTTATGCCTCATATATTGGAGTCACCCATGAACACAACTTCATTAACCGAAAGCACGGTGTATTCGAATACCATTAATTATACTCTGCAGAGTTGCCCAACTTTACTCACATGATACTTCAGACTCATACTGTCAAGTTATATACATGCAACAAGATAGCGTACGACTGAGTCGAGATAACATAGCTTTTTCACTGCTCAATCTTTCTAGTCTCTACCCGATAGGTTCAAGATCAATACAGCCATTCGGAAACCACCGACCAATGGTGGAGTGCGCGGTCCGATGCTGAATGGTCCATACCGTTGTGTAGTTGAATAAGTGCCCTAACCGGCCTACTCCTGACTCGCCCCTATTCCGCAGGTGCTCTATCATATAAGAGCAGTTGACAATCTTGTAGATATTCAATCGGAAGAGCAGTGTACTAAGTCAAGTTGGATATACCAAACCCGTGGTTGAGCGAGATCTGTGTCTGTTATTTGGCACAAGGTTCTTGTCCTTACTTGTCATCTAGTGAGGCGATGGACCAATTACCAACTCGTGGTTGCCCACCTTTTGATCTCACTTCTAACTCACTTCTATCAAGTATATTGGGTTGTCCATCCTTCTGATCTCAACCCTCAACTCTCCACCAAAACCTATTGGTGATTAGCCAATCTTCCTTGTCAGTATTTAGAAATAATTTGTGTGACATTGCCGAATGTTTGTTATTATTTTATGTGATCTAAACTTATCAAGGTGAATATGGCCTACAAGAATAGGAGGGCTTGTATGTGGGATGATGGAATTTATCTACCCATCATGGCAATCAAAAGTATTATTTTATTATTAAAATAATTGGCTTAAATATAATAATAAAATTAATAATGTAGGTACATGAAATATAGGCTCAAAATGAGCAAATGAATGCAACTTGCCTGCTTGCTCAAAGTCTTCAAAATTCTCTGTCTCTCCTATGTTTTGTCCGGTGTTCTCCAGAGCTTGATCATGGAAGTCAAAACTTAGCGCAAAAGAGAATAATCCAAATAAAATATCTGGGCTTAACAAGGAATGAGCTTAGAAAAACATACAAGCAAAACAAAATTCGGAAAAGATTTAAAAGAGAAAGGTGGTGTGATGAATAGGATTTATTGGGTGCATGATCGAGCTAATTAGAGTTGAAAATGATATTTACGGGCTTGAAACTATCGAAACGGACATATTATGCCGAAATTAGGTTTAGGTGAATAGTACTGGACCTAATGAATAGTGTTGGGTGGGGCCATGAACAGTGTTGGGCTAATGGGCTGGGTCATGAACAGTGCAGCATAGTGTTGGGCCGAGCACAACATGTGGCTGGGCTCAAAGCCAAATGGGCCAGGCCAAAAGGCCCAGCACAGAAGCAGCTTGAGTCGCGTGGCCAGGAGCTATGGCGCACTCCCGAGCCGAAGAAAATGGTGTCGGCGAGGCTAGCGGTGGCTTTGGTGATGGGCGGTGGCACCGGGTGGTGCAGTGAGCATCACCGCAACGTGTGTATCCTATTTTTGGGTTTTGCGCCGATGGTGGTGGCTCGGGGATGGGGTGGTGGCGGTGGTGGCGCAAGTTC